>CM062818.1:622046749-624600951 GCA_031772625.1 Pinus tabuliformis | reverse complement strand
ACAACATCTGGCTCCACTTGGGATAGTGTTTTAGAGCAAACACTAAGAACCACAGATTAGTGCCTTCACTTCGGGCATGGAGTCATATCATAGCTTAAAACATTACAATGAAAAGCTCACCGGGTACTTACAGTGATCAAACCAGTATTTACAATGGAAGAAATTAAAAATGCTCAATGTTGAAAGTAGTGTTTCAAATACTACCCATTGACAGGAAGCTGCAGTAGTTCTCCTTCCAAATTTTCCAGAATGAAAGTATTATTGGCTCTGACTTCTGCTATTTTGAAAGGTCCAAACCACAGAGGATCGAATTTTCCATGCTTACCTTTTTCTTCCCTTCTAACATCCCATCTCAAGACAAGATCTCTAGGCTGAAAGATTATCTCCTTGGCCTTTCTGTCAAAAACAAGTTTCATCTTTTCTTGGTAGCTGATTAGATTTTCAATCACCTGCTCTCTATTCTCATTGAGTTCTACTAGCTGGTTAATCCTTCGAGTTAATGCATTAGGTTCCTCCTTAGCATCTTGAATGAGTGCAACTACTGGTTTAGCTAGATGCCTAGGAAAAAGAGCTATTGTACCATACACTAACTCAAAGGGTGACTTACCAGTGGACCTTTTGGTAGTCACTCTGTTGGCCCACAAGGCAAACTTTAGCTGAGAATCCCAATTCTTCTTATTATCTGCAATTGCTTTCTTGAGTATTCTTACCAGAGTTTTGTTTGAAGACTTTGCCAACCCATTTCCTTGAGGATAATAGGTGGTAGAATGAGAGAATCTGGCGGAAATTAATTAATTTTGCAGATTTGAATACTTGGGCATTGTCTGTAACCAACTTCTTGGCGTAGCGAAACCTTTCAAAAATATTTATTTCGAGGAACTTGATTACCATTGTATCAGTTGCTTCCTTGGCTGGAATTGCTTCCACCCATGTCGTAAAATAATCAGTGGTTGTTAAGATCCACTTGTGTTGTCCACTAGAAGGTGGATTTATCTCCCCAATGAAATCTAATCCCCAATGTCTGAAAGGTTCTTCAACAAATACAGGAATCAATGGTAGAGGTGCCAATTTTTCTTCTTAGCAAAAAGTTGTCACTTGTTACAACTTCTAACCAGCCTAAAAACATTTGAAAATAAAGAAGGCCAATAGAAACCAGCTTTCAAGATTTTATGTGTTGTTACCTTCCAGTTATAATGGCCACCACAAAGACATCCGTGATATTCATTAAAAATCTCAACCAGTGTTGCGAAAATTGCGATATTATCGCGATAAAATCAGAAAATCGTGATTTTTAAGTGTGGCGATATTATCGCTCGATTTTTACGCTAAATTTTTTTTTTTTTTTTTTTTTATTATTATTATTATTTTTTTATTTTCTATTTTATTTATTTATTTATTAATTTGTTGTTTTGTTAATATTTTTTATTTTATTTATTTTTATTTTTTTCTGAAAAAATCGCGATAACTTGAAAAAATTATGATTTTTTCGTAAAAATCGCTATTTTTTGGGAAAAAATATTTGAAAATATATATATATATATATATTTTCCTCCGATTTTTTAATGAGGAGGAGAAGGTGACACAACCTACCCAGGCTACCCTTGTCACCAGTAGAGGATGTGGTCTACCTCCTGTAGCTCCTAGTTCTTCAACTTCTAGAGCACAGCAGAGTCCACTACCAACTCCACCGGCATCTACATCTAGAGGGGCAGAGGAAATCAATAGTATTAGACTTTAGTTATTTGGTTCATTTCATTGTATATGACATTATGACTCATGATATGAGATACATTATTATATTTTTTGTTGATATTTTGAGGCTGAGTTGGGACTCAGGAGTCAGGACTTACTATTCAGGACATGATTCACTGTTATGTGTGATGTAGCACTAGAAATGATATTACACATCTTATATATTAGTTCTTTTATCATATTTATGTGTCAATGTATTTATTTTATGTTGTAGATGCTTTAGATATTAAAAAAATTGAAAAAATGAATATTTTTGTATGTTACGATTTTTTCCTGATTTTTACCGATTTTTCCCGATTTTTACGGTTTTTCCCCTCGCCGATAATATCCCCATAACTATTACGGCAACATTGATCTCAACTGTTTCCCCCTCTGTTAGACAAAGCAATAAAACACCAACAAGATCTTTCCAATATAATCGACCATTTGTTATCACATACTTTTGAGCTTTCAATCTAAGGGCTTTATATTTTGTTCTGTCTAGGGAAGTTGGCAACTAAGAAATGATAAGTAATGAACAATGTTTTTATACCAGTCAGAGCAGAGATATTTATACTGAATTCTGTTATCTTGTTCCTTCTCTTTTCCCTTTTCATTAACTGTCTTTGACTCAGAAACTTCAACAAGCAAATTAATCCCCATTGCTTGGCAATTTGCTTCTGTCGGGATCTTTGCTAATCCCTGCCCCTTTATTAATTTTGTTGGTTTGATGTCCATATCGTATTCTTGAATCTTGGCTATCCATTTTCCCCTTCTGCCCTCACTATCACTTTGAGTTAACACATCTTTAACTGTAGAGTTAGGTACATATGCAGTGATCTGAGATTGCAGAACATATGTCCTAAAAGCTTTCAAAGCCTTCACCAAATCATAAGCTTGTTTCTCCAAGATGTTATATTTCAACTCAACATCCCTTAACACTCTACTGAAAAAGGCCACTGGTTGTTCCTTGTTGTCATGATTTCTCTACAGAAGTACAACTGCAACAGTAAAAGGTGAAGCAAAGGAAAAAATTTGGAAAGGTTTTTTATAATCTGGACTCACCAAAATTGGAGCTTCTCCAAAATCTTCTTTAATTCTAGTGAAATATTCTCTAGAAGCTGGATCCCATTTTACCTCTGCATCTTTCTTTAACATGTCAGTAATTTCTTTCACAATCTCTGCATAATTGGGAATAAATCTCCTGAGAAAATTGATTCTTCCCAAGAAAATCTGAATTTCTTTTTTATTTCTAGGCAGAGTTATATTCTTGATTGCTTCAACTCGTTTTGGGTCAATTTTTACCCCTTCCTTGGATACAATATGCCCAAGCAACTTCCCTTCTCTCAAAGCAAAGTGAGACTTTTTCGGATTCAGTGATAACCCATATCTTCTACACTTCTCAAAAGTCTGTTGTAAGTGCTTCAAATGTTCTTCATCTGATCTGGAAAACATTGTAATATCATCTAAATAAATAACCACGAATTTATCTTTTTCTCCCACAAAGGCTATATCCATAGCCCTCTGAAAGGTTGCACCATTGTTCATCAACACGAATGGCATTTTTGCATACATGAATGTCCCCCATGGAGTTGTGAAGGTTGTTTTCTTCTGGTCATCTGGGTGCACTACAATTTGGTTATAACCTGAAAAGTCATTGATCATGGATAATCTGGAAGATCCTGTCACTCTTTGTAGGATGTGGTCCATCTTTGGCAGAGGATAATTGTCCTTCAGTGATGTTCTATTTAGATTTCTGAAATCTATACACAATCTAATTTCTCCATTTTTCTTCCTCACAGGCACTAGATTAGCTACCTAGTCTGAATATCTGAGAGGAACAATTATCTTTGCCTGCAATAATTTCTTCACTTCCTTCTCTATTGAAGGCAAAAGCAAAAGTAAAGGATCAATTTGTCTTAACTTTTGTTTGTACGACTTTGCCCCTGACTTCAAAAGGGATCTTATGTTGAATGATGTCTGTATTATAAGTTTTGATGTCTTCATAAGACCATGCAAAAACATCAACCATTTTTTGAACAAATCCACATATTTGTACTTAGAATTTTGAGAGATGCCATTTTCCAGCTTCACAAGTTTACGGTGTTGTTCAGTTCCAAGGTTGCAATCCTCAACATCATTATCCTAGTTTTGCTTACTAACATTTACAACAACATCATTTGCATCAAACAACTTTTCTAAGGGTACCAAACCTTTAGGAATCACATTACTCTTCAATTGGACAATTTTATGACCAACCATTGAATCTTTCCAAGGCAATTCATCCTCAATTTCCTCCTTTGGTGCATCTTTAGCTCCCATTTCTTGATCAATTTCTGAATTAGAGAACTCCCCTACTACTTCCAAAAACCTTTTAATTTGTTCTTCATCCTCAAATACCTGCCAATATTTGATATTGTCTGGTATAGAAGGTCTACTGCGAATTTCAACTTCATACCTCAACTTTGGATTTAGCGGGGGCTTAAAGGTGTTGGCTGCCACTGCTAGTGAATCAACCAATCTGTTTCCATCCCTTGGCAGAAATTGAATATTAAAAGCTGAAAAGAAATTATCCACTAGATCCCAAACTTCATTCTAATAGGCTCTAAGCCTTGGATGTTTTGTCTAACACTGTTCTCTGATTTGCTTCACAACTAGTTCAGAATCTCCAAAGACAGAAATACATTCTATCCCCATATGTTTAGCAGCTTGTAAACTGAGAATCAAAACCTCATACTCTGTTATATTATTAGTAGAATCAAATTCTAATTTTTAAGAAAGGGGAATCATCTCACCTTTTGGGGAAAGTAGAAGAACCCCTGCACCATTCCCTTCCTTTGAATATGCTCCATCAAAATATAACTTCCAAACACCACTTACTATTGCTTCCTTATTTTGAATTGCTGGAGGAACCTGCACCTGTGTATACTCAGCGACGTCTTCAGGTACTCTCAACATAAAACATGAAAAACTATTTTTTTCCTGACTATAAATAGGAGAATTACTAGAACCCTCCTTTGTGATGGTTTTAACAAACCTTGACTCCCTATACAACCTTCTTTCTTCTCCACCAAAAACTGGAATAATTGCATACATGAAATCGAGCTTCAACACTCCTCCTAGCTTAGCTCCCCAAGATCTAGACAACAACATTCCAAATCGGGTTGGGATGTCTGCAACCACTACATCCATTACAATGCTTCTGGATGGAATCTGAGCCAGAGAGACCACAAGATCCTTAATAAATCCCACACACTTCACTTTGTTGGAATCAAAAGAATATAAATACTTGTATGGTTTTGTAATCTGGAGGTTTAACTACTTCATCACTGAGAGAGGCATCAAATTATGAGAAGCCCCTGAATCCAACATATAATGTGAAGAATAAAAGTATGTAGAGAAATATCTGTCAGGCCAGGGTAACTCCAAAATAGACAGAAGAAAACTGACTGCTCAATTCATTAGATAACTATCATTTATATACAGAAATGGAACGGATCAGTTCATCTTCTTGATGACTGTTCGCGTTCCAGTTCACCCAACCGTTGAAGATTAGGTGTGAACATTCCCCCCCTTAATCTGAAGGGATGTTGGTGAGTCCAAGCATCGTTCTGAATCTTTCAAGCTTTTCTCTTCCAAGCGCTTTGGTGAAGATGTCTGCAATTTGCTCATTTGTGGAACAATGACGGAGATGGATTGTTTTGGCCTCAACATGATGTCGGATCAGATGATATTTAGTATTGATGTGCTTAGTACGATCATGGAACTTTGGGTTCTTGGCCAACTTTATTGTAGAGGTGTTATCAATCATGAGTGGAGTTGATTGTACTTGTTTTACCTGCAAATCTTCAAGAATTTTCCTGAGCCACAAAATTTCTTTCGTTGCTTCAGCTGCTGCCACGTATTCTGCTTCTGTTGTGGAATCTGCTGGAACTAATTGTTTGCGTGATCTCCAGGAGACAGCTCCTGATCCAAGACTCATAGCATATCCTGAAGTAGATACCCCAGTTTCTTTGTCTCCATCGAAGTCTGAATCAGAGTATCCAATCAAGCTGAAGTCGTCCACCTGTGTATACTTGATTCCAAGGTCTTGAGTTCCCTTCAAGTACCTTAGAACTCTTTTTGCAGCAGACCAATGTCCCTCACAAGGCTTTTGCATAAACCAGGAGAGGATTCCAACAACAAATGAAATGTCTGGTCTGGTAGTAGTGAGGTAGATGAGACTTCCTACAAGCTGTCTATACTTTGTTGCATCCTCAAATTCCTTTCCTTCAATAGATGTGAGCTTCAAGTTTTGTTCCATTGGAGTAGAAAGAGGATTGCACTCTGTCATGCCAAATCTGTTTAACAAATCTCCAATGTATTTCTTTTGAGAAAGAAATATGGATTTTGGATGTTGGGTTACTTCAATGCCAAGATAGTAATGAACATAGCCCAAATCAGTCATTTCAAAGATTTTTCCTAATTCTTTCTTTATGGATGCAATATAGCTTTCATTGTTCCTTGTCATTAAAAGATCATCTACATATACCACAAGATATACAACTGTTTTGCCAACCTTCTTGACAAATAAAGTTGCATCATCAAGATCAAAATGATTGAAGTTGAGTTTCAGAAGATGCTCAGTTAGTTTTTCATACCAGGCTCGTGGTGCTTGTTTGAGGCCATACAAGGACTTCACAAGTTTGCATACTTTATGCTCATGTCCTTTCACAACAAATCCTTCAGGCTGGGACATAAAAACATTCTCTTTTAGATCTCCATTCAAGAATGCAGTTTTTACATCCATTTGATGGACTTTCCAACCGTTCTGAGCAGCTAGTGCAAAGAGTGTCCGGATGGTGGCTCATTTTGCTGTGGGGGCAAAAGTTTCCTCATAATCGACCCCTTCCTTCTGTGCAAAACCTTTTGCCACAAGCCTAGCTTTGTGCTTGTCAAGTGAGCCATCAGCTTTGTATTTGTTCTTGTAGACCCACTTGCAGCCAATTGGTTTGGTTCCAAATGGAGGATCAACCAGCTTCCAAGTGCCATTCTTTATGAGGGCATCATACTCCTTCTGCATCGCTTCTTTCCATTCATCATGAGAAGCAACTTCTTTGAAGGAAGTTGGTTCAAAATCTATAGACAAGTTCAATTCACAATCATAAGTAACATCCATATTAACAGGTGAATTAGAGTCATCTACATCACCTCCATCTTGTCGGTTTGTATTTCTGGTTCCTGTTTTTCCAATTTCATCAGGATGAACACTTTCAAGTGTCTTTGTCAGCCATTTTGGGGGACCTTTCTGAGATGGTCCAGGCTGCTCTGTTGATTGAGTTGGGTCTGAATCAAGATTGAGTCTCCCAATTCTATCAATTACATCACTTAAAGCATCATCCGTTGTTGGAGTGTCATGCAGGGGAGATTGTTCTTCAGAAGAAGATTCCACATGTTGATCTAGTATAGGAATCCCCCCTTCAAGATGTGGAATTTGATTATCAAACTCTTGAAATGATTTCGGTTTTGTGAATCTATCCAAGCGATCAAGTTGCCGCTCAACAACACTGTCAGATTTGGATGATTCAAGAAAAATGACATCTCTAGATAAAACGAACTTTTTATTTACTTCACTGTAGAGGCGGTATGCTTTAGATGTGTTTGAATACCCCAGGAAGATACACTTACGACTTCTAGCACCAAGTTTGTTTCTATGTACCTTTGGTATTAAAGCATAACAGGTGGAACCAAAGATCCTGAGATGTTTTACTGAAGGAACATGTCCATACCACAATTCATAAGGAGTCTTGTTTCTTATAGCATTAGATGGACATCTATTCTTTATATATGCAGCACATAGAACAGCATCAACCCAAAACATTGTCTTTACATTTTTGAAGAAAAGCATGGATTGTACCATATTCAAAATTGTTCTGTTCATTCTTTCAGCTACACCATTTTGTTGAGGATTATAAGGCACAGTTGTTTGATGTTTAATCCCATGTTGGCGAAGATAGTGTTCAAATTCATTTGATGTATATTCTTTTCCATTATCAGTGCGAATAGACCCAATATGAGATTGTGCATCATTTTCAATCCACTTATGAAAATTCTTGAATGTTTGAAAAGCATCAGATTTGTTCTTCAATAAATAAACCCAACACATTCTGGTGTAATCATCAATAAATGTCATGATATATTTATTTCCATTTGCAGAAGGAACATGCATTGGACCACATAAATCTGAATGAATGAGTTCAAGCTTCCTATGTGCTCTTGAATGTGAATCATGAAAAGACTGTTTGCTATGCTTTCCTAGAATGCAAGCATCACATTGCTTATGTTTTCTAGGAATTGTAGGCAAACCAACAACACCATTTTTCTTCAACAAGCGGAGACTATCATAGTTTAAATGTCCAAATCTAGCATGCCATAATAAACTTGACGGAAGTGTACCTTCTTCATGATGAGAAATATATGAGAAATGATGTGCATGAGCAGAAGTTCCTTGCAGTTTAAGAAGTCTTTCTTCTTCTATACCTCTCATGACAAGTGAGTGGTCAGATGCCTTTCTTACCTCAAGCTTGCCATCAAACATATGAATGGAGTGACCTTGCTGGCGGATGTGGACCAGGGACAACAAGTTTCTCTTGAGCTGTGGGAGATATAGAACATGGTCCAGAAGAAAGTCTGGAAGACCAGGCAGTTTAAGCCTGATTGTGCCAAGCCCTGATGGCTTGATTTTTGACTGATCTGCAAAGTATACTGCTCCATCAACATTGTCAGTGAAATCTTCAAAAAAATCTTTCCTATGAGTCATATGACAGGTTGCTCCTGAATCAAGCAACCAGTCATTTTTCGAAGAAGCAAGTGAAGCATTAAACAAATCTTCATTTACTCCAATGTTACATTGTGCCTCAATATAGTGAGCGGATTCAGGTGCTTTACCTTTGTTTGTGTCATCAGTTTTACCTTTCTGCTGATTTCTTCTCTGCTCAATTTTGTCCCATGGTAGCTTGCATGTAGAAGCATCATGTGATCCATTTCGTTTGCAGCGAATGCAATGCAGATCTGCCTTTTCTGCTTGAGAATGTCTGCCCCCCCTGCCTTTGAAGTATCTTCCTCTTCCTCTTCGTCCACCTCTTCCTCTTGTAGAATCTTGAGCAGGATGCTTTTCTTTATGAGCAAGGCAAACAGTCTCTTCAGAAGATTCAGGGACTGTTTTCTTTCCAAAGGCTTTCTCTCTTTCAACAAACTTTTTCACAAGAGACTCAAAGGTTATGTCTTTAAGATTTCCATTTGCTTGTAAAGACTCAAGATAATTGGAGTAGGTAGGATAGAGTGCTTTGAGAAAGGCAATAAGAGAGATATCCAGCTCAACCTTAGTGGATTTAATATCATGCATTATAGACTTTATTTCAGATGCAAGAGCAAGAGGATCATTATTTTTCAGTTCAAGAGTGAAGAGTTTAATCATGAGCTGAAGAACTTCTAGTGCAGAATGTGTATCATAGAGTTCTTTCAGCTTTTGTAGAGCTTCAAAGGCAGTGGAATAGGATGAAATATGACGACTTACTTCTTCATTTACAGATGCTGCGATCAATGCATAGGCTTTGCTGTTCTTGTTTTCCCAAATGGCGAGTTCTTTGTCTGATGTAGGCTGCACAGGGTCTTTGTCTTCTTCTCCGACACACACTCCCTTCCACAACTCATTGTAGATGAGGGTGTGTTTTACCATCCGAGACCATTCAGAATAGTTCTCCTTGCCAGTGAGAACTATTCCGACCATAGAAATGATTGAATGCATTCTGTAAAAAAATGTCTCTGCTGATAAAAAACTTCTGTTGGTAAAAAAAACTTCTGTTGATATACAGTGAAGTGGTATTCAAAAAAGGCAACAGATTTCAAATATTTTTATATCCTGTTTCTTTCAATCCCTCTGAAGATACTGTATCCACTATATTTCATATCTTACAAACTCAGTTTGAAGACCATAATATATATATATATATATATATATATATTGGTTAATATAACCACAACGCACAAGTATATATATATATATATATATATATATATATATATACAGGTATTAACCACAGCGCACGAGTATTACCCAAGAGCATGGGCTTTATCAGCAAAAAGAGCACGTTTTATCACTCAAGCGACGCAATATATTAACAAGGCAATCATTAACAAGGCATATACATACGATTTCATATCAAGTTCTTGGGAAGATGAAGCCTTATCCGACACGGCTCTATACGGAATTAGCTTACCTGAATATATGAAAAGCTATAATTCATCAATTGTGCATACAGCCCGCGGTTTTACCACGCACTCGCCGAGAGTTTCAACGATTCCATTCTCCGTTTGCGGCAAGCGGAAGCAGACAACGAGAGAATGAGGAAAGAGAACCTTCAACTGAAAGCATCTAACATGGAGCTTACTATGAGGGAGTCGAAATACTTTCTCGACGACAAAACTTATAACGACATTCCCTTCGATGCCGGCTATTCCGTTATTCAGACACCATCGACATCACTTTCAGCGTTCAGCTATAACGACAATCTGGTCAATTCTACTGTCGAATCCTCCACGTTCCTGGACGCTTCAGCGTCTTGCTTCAACAATCAGTTTCCGACGCCGTTAAACAATAGTGCCTCCTGTCAGAATAGAGGAAATCAAACCCTCAAAGGCGAAATAGAGGTAAGTCAAGTCCAAACCATCCAAGGCAAAGGGATCCCGTTAATTGAAGTTGCAGCAAAATATTCAAAGATGAGAAAGCGCTTGAACGACAGAGCAGCTATCGGCGCATGCAGAGACTTTGATAATTCTCATGTATTCACGTTTAGTTTGAATGCTATGGTGGTCAGGTGGACGACTTCAAGGAGAATGCAAACGTTCAGGCATATGCGCAGACAATCAATGCGTTTCAGGCAGACAATCAATGCGCATAGAGACTAACGTTTCAGGCAGACAATCAATGCGCAGAGACTAACGTTTCAGGCAGACAGAGGCGTTATAGTCAGGCAAACGATTTCGGCAAAGGCAGTGGCAAAACGACAGAGGACAACAACAGAAATGAAGGAGTTACGGCTATTTTAAGAACCTGGGACCTGGGCTCTGATACCATGTCAGGCCAGGGTAACTCCAAAATAGACAGAAGAAAGCTGACTGCTCAATTCATTAGATAACTATCATTTATATACAAAAATGGAACGGATCAGTTCATCTTCTTGATGACTGTTCGCGTTCCAGTTCACCCAACCGTTGAAGATTAGGTGTGAACAATATCAAAAGGAGGAGTTGAAGAATTTTGTTCCTCCACATGATGACCAAACATCACCATTGGCCTCTCCTCCTGCAAATTGACTGTGTCTATTGCATCATTATTTTGAGATAAATTGATAAAATCTGAAATCTGCTTTCTATAAGTAGACTTCTTCACCAACTCAATCAACGAAACAGGTATTTTAATCTTCTCCAATTCTTTCTGAATGTTGAAAGAATGAGCCTCCTTCGCTACTTTAGGTTGTTCCTCCTCTGTTGGCTTCTCTTTCTGCATATTTTTCTTACTGATTAAAGGCTGTTGGACTTGTTTTTCTTGTGTTACCTTAATCTGCTGGCTTCTAGAACTCTCTCCTTGCTGAACTATGACTGTTCTCAAACGCTGCTTCCCCTTTTCATCTGTTTTTGGCATAGACTGCTGGGTTTGATTTGGCTGGTCCTCTGCATGATCTTGAGTTCTCAACCTCTTCCTTGACCTTAGATCATACTTCTTTTTCAACTCCGCCTGCATAAAATCTGTAAATCTCTTGAAATATTCATTAATTTCTTCATCATCTAATGCAACTTGAGGTTCAAGATTTAAATCCTCATTATCCATTAATCCTTTTTCTTCCTCTGAAAAAGTAGAATATTGATTTTCCTGCTCCTGGAAACACCACTTTTGCACTAGCAGGAGGTGGTTTTATTTTTGCAGGAAGACTATTATACAATTTATTAAATCTTTTGATGAACTCAACCACTTCTTCATTTGGTTTCCTCTTTATTGCATTAAACTCAGTCAAGAAATATCCATGATCTTTCTTTTCTCCCCATCTATGTAGAAATGAATTCTCCAATTCATCCCAGGTGTCAATTGAATTTGTCGGGAGGGTCTTGAACCACATCCAATGATTGTACAAACAACCTCATAACCACATCTAAATATTCCACATTCAAATTTTCTGCAAAAGCACAAACAATGGTTACATTAGATATCATTTTGGGATTCAACTGCGTTAAGTAAGATCATTCACGTATGACCATTTCCATGAGAGGTAGTTTAAGTATGGGGGTTTTACGCAGTGCATTATATTAGATATCATTTTGGGATTCAACTGCGTTAAGTAAGATCATTCACGTATGAGCATTTCCATGAGAGGTAGTTGTAACTGACTAATTTCTCATGATTTTTGAATAGTTCACTTAGCACTCATTGCATCGGGTGATGCTCACAGGGGTGAAGAAGTGGGATTGAAACTAGTGAAATGTGGAGAACGAATCACATAGCATCAATCATCACTTCCGGGGCTTGCACCCGGTAACCAGGACTTCCCAGGAGGTCACCCATCCCAGAACTCCTCTAGCTCAAGCGCGCTTCACTGTGGAGTTTTTCCCCACAATCAAGCCCACTTAGCTTGCTACCCCATTTGCAAAACCTTAGCAAGTATTGTGCCTCATGAACCATTCAAGTAGAGATCCCTTGACTCTTTTTGAATTTAAGTATGGGGGTTTTACGCAGTGCATTATATTAGATATCATTTTGGGATTCAACTGCGTTAAGTAAGATCATTCACGTATGACCATTTCCATGAGAGGTAGTTGTAACTCACTAATTTCTCATGATTTTTGAATAGTTCACTTAGCACTCATTGCATCGGGTGATGCTCACAGGGGTGAAGAAGTGGGATTGAAACTAGTGAAATGTGGAGAACGAATCACATAGCATCAATCATCACTTCCGGGGCTTGCACCCGGTAACCAAGACTTCCCAGGAGGTCACCCATCCCAGAACTCCTCTGGCTCAAGCGCGCTTAACTGTGGAGTTTTTCCCCACAATCAAGCCCACTTAGCTTGCTACCCCATTTGCAAAACCTTAGCAAGTATTGTGCCTCATGAACCATTCAAGTAGAGATCCCTTGACTCTTTTTGAATTTAAGTATGGGGGTTTTACGCAGTGCATTATATTAGATATCATTTTGGATTCAACTGCGTTAAGTAAGATCATTCACGTATGAGCATTTCCATGAGAGGTAGTTGTAACTCACTAATTTCTCATGATTTTTGAATAGTTCACTTAGCACTCATTGCATCGGGTGATGCTCACAGGGGTGAAGAAGTGGGATTGAAACTAGTGAAATGTGGAGAACGAATCACATAGCATCAATCATCACTTCCGGGGCTTGCACCCGGTAACCAGGACTTCCCAGGAGGTCACCCATCCCAGAACTCCTCTGGCTCAAGCGCGCTTAACTGTGGAGTTTTTCCCCACAATCAAGCCCACTTAGCTTGCTACCCCATTTGCAAAACCTTAGCAAGTATTGTGCCTCATGAACCATTCAAGTAGAGACCCCTTGACTCTTTTTGAATTTAAGTATGGGGGTTTTACGCAGTGCATTATATTAGATATCATTTTGGGATTCAACTGCGTTAAGTAAGATCATTCACGCATGACCATTTCCATGAGAGGTAGTTGTAACTGACTAATTTCTCATGATTTTTGAATAGTTCACTTAGCACTCATTGCATCGGGTGATGCTCACAGGGGTGAAGAAGTGGGATTGAAACTAGTGAAATGTGGAGAACGAATCACATAGCATCAATCATCACTTCCGGGGCTTGCACCCGGTAACCAGGACTTCCCAGGAGGTCACCCATCCCAGAACTCCTCTGGCTCAAGCGCGCTTAACTGTGGAGTTTTTCCCCACAATCAAGCCCACTTAGCTTGCTACCCCATTTGCAAAACCTTAGCAAGTATTGTGCCTCATGAACCATTTGGTTTCCTCTTTATTGCATTAAACTCAGTCAAGAAATATCCATGATCTTTCTTTTCTCCCCATCTATGTAGAAATGAATTCTCCAATTCATCCCAGGTGTCAATTGAATTTGTCGGGAGGGTCTTGAACCACATCCAATGATTGTACAAACAACCTCATCCTCTCCTGTTATTTCATCCTCTCCTGTAAATCTTGGTAGTAACTTCAAATAATCTTGAGGCATAACATTCATGGGTTGAGGAAGATTTAAAGGAGCATATCGGTTCAAAAGAAAAGTCGGAATCACCATATTTTGATTTTGAAGGGGAACAGAGGAATTTCTTGCCTGAAATACAAAAGGAGGAGGTGGAATGATAAATATGGGAATTGGTTGAGAAACTGCAGGGACAATTTAATATGAAACAGAAAGGTCAACTGTTTTTATTTCTTCAACCTCTGAAATAGTTGGAAAAGAAAAAGAGACAGACTCAAAAGACCTCTCTTCAAGAGTAGGCTCAGGAAAGATGGTTGGAGGAGAAACCAAACTACCTTGAGAAAAATCCAAATTTCTTATAATATCTTCTGAGTGATGAACTCTGGGATATTGTGATAAAGAACTAGTGCCAGGAGCCGACAAAGTGGGACTTGGAGTTGATGGAGACTTTGCTCTCCAAACCCTTCGAGAAACCAATTTTTCAGGATCAAAAAGAACTGGGGCTTTCTGTTGTGAGGTGTATGACCTTGTGTGAGGCCTTCTGGGAGCCAGGACTGCTTCTTTTAGTCAGTCTTGGTGAGAAATCTTAGCCGACACACTTTCTTTGCTCACCAAACAAAGAAATGATTTATGAAAGACAACCTAGGGAAAAATAACTTCGATCTTCGTTCCCTCGATGACGACGCCAAAAGATGTTGTAACCCTAGAGACAACCCCTGGCTGAGTAGAGGTCAATGCCTAGGACATCCATACAGAAAGATAATAGATTTTATTTGTTGCCCCATTATGACATTTCAGAAGAATGTTCCACAGGTAATGTTAAAGAAATTGTCTTGGGTAAAAACACTTTTCAAGATGGCCTCACTGACAATGAAAATGATTCGAAGTTATAGCAGAGTGGTAGAAAGAAATGATAAAAAGTCCAAAACAAAAGGCTACTTATTGCAGAATCTTTTGCCTCAAACCTTAGTAGAAAATGTGAAAGACTGAGAAATGAACTTGCAGAAAAGAGGAGCACATATTAAGGTTATTTAGTTAAAAATTACAAGTACTATAATTTCAGTAAATCTGTATGATAAAAACAACCAGCAACTTCATTACTCTTTTCCATGGAAGAAAGACAATACATGACTTACAAAGAATAGAAACACATATCAGATTCAAAAGACTGCTTGGAATCTCCTTGAAAAGCTTTATTATTATCCAGGAAATGATAGAAACATTACATAGAAAATTCTTGCCTTTTGAAGTAAAAAATCAGAACCCCAAATGGTTCTCTCAAGTTTCTTTTGTAGTTACATTACAATGGTGATAGTTATAAAAACTATTAACTGTTACAAAACTACCAAACTACTTTAGCCCTACTCGGTCCTTCTGAGGACTTATATTTTTATAAAACTAACAACAAATTGTGTAACCATTACAAAATACAATATTTTAATATTTCATAAAAAGAACCTAGGTGGCTATTTTTCACTGAATGACTTGTGAGTCCCGTGCAAGCTCGCTTGTAGAAGCTCCAACTTCTGTTGTTGCTGCTGTTGGAGAAATCCATGCTTTGCATTTCTTACATACTGTGACATTTGAACTTGGACATTTGATAAACCTTGTATGAGCCATTCTAAAATTGGTGATTTGACTATAAGATGGCTTTTCTGTAAAAAAAAGTTTTAATCAACCGCAACAGCTGGAAGTCCCTGTGAAGGTAATTGACAATGGTTGACCCTTTGAGAACTGTTGTCTTCTCATGAGAAGAGTCAATCTTGCTTTTGGCTTCCACCAACAAAGTCTCATAAGTCTCCCATGGAAGCAAGTTTCCCTGTTGGTCCCAGCAGGAGGGCAATTGTTACAAATATAAATTACTAAAAAATTAAAAATAAAATGAATATAAATAATAAATAATCAAATATTGATTATGTTAAACAATCATTAAGTTAAGTGAAAACGCATGTCTAAAAGACATGCCCAATGACGAAAGGACACTTGCTTAGGTATATATATGCGGGTCCTCATTGTAACAGTCATCACTTATACATTTTTATATATAATAAATTATTATTACAAAATACCTCTTGTGTACTTTTATATAAAAGGCAACAAGCTACAGGTTTTGTTGCTTCATGGTATCGGAGCGATGCCACACAATATAATCATGCGGGTCTTTGAACGTTGTTCGCCACACAATATAATCAAGCGGGTCTTTGAATGTTGTTCGCCACACAATATGCCATTACATTCACGTCCTAAATTCATGGACCAATTTAGTAAATTCAAGAAGCATTTCAAAATTTAGAAAAATCATTTGCAGAAGTTAAAGCATGTTGAAAGGAAATCGATAATAAGGAAGATAATAGCGACAATGAAGAAACGAAACTAGGTGAGGCAGGAGAAGAAGATTTTGATCAGAATGACAATAATAAAAACGAAGATTTAATAGATAATGATGAATATGAGAATGACATAGATCAAGATGATGATCCAAATGAAGGTGATGATATGAATATGGAAAATTTTGAAGAAGAGGTTATGTCAAAAACAGATTATGATAAGAATGAAGATGATCTTAAAAACGGAGATGACTACGAAGATGATGAAGATGACCTTGAAACATTTGAAGTTGTGCAACATGTTCCCTTAAATGAATTTGATAAACTTGATCCACCAATTGATGAGGAAGAATTTATAGCTAAATTGGCTGTCAACGAGGAACACAAGAATAAGGTGCTAGTAAAACACACCAACATTGATATTAGTAGAAGATTTTTGGAATGTCTCAGACTTGACCTCCAGCTTACTGGTGAGCCAGTGGATGTATACTTCCAATTGTGGAAGAAAAGGGAACTCAATAACCCCAAGAAGTTCTTAAAATGTCACTTTTTCAATTCATCTTTCTATGAGACCGATAAGTACAAAGAAGTAATCCTTGAGAAATACATGCAAGAGGTAATTTTCTGTGACAGGGCACTTCAACAACGGGGTATCCATCGTGAGATTGTGAGGGAGACGAAAAGAAGAAAAATTAGGGATTCTCTTACAGAAAATATAGATTACAGTGAAAGCCATTTTAAGATGAAAGAAGTTGAGTGTGAGAAGGAGGAATATCAATGTACTGTGAGTCTGAGTACTGCTTTCGATCCAGTGAATATAACCCCAACTACTTTTCTCTACGATCAAGACACTGCAGAGACATGGTTGGAGAAAAATTCACGGAACTTAACAATCCCTCATGCTCGCCAGCCTTTTGCTGTGGTTGATATAACTCCCAACGTTGCTATCAAAGTAGAAATGAGACAGTATTTGCATTTATGGGCACCGATTACACGGGATGGGAAGTCATTCCTGACTATCCTTAGCTGCTCTCTTTGCTTGAGATTTGAAATTTGCAGGTGGTTGAAGAAGGGTTTCATTCAACAATCATCGCCATTCTCTCGATCGTATCCAACCATTTAAAATTCCAGCACATTTTTCTAGTTCTTGAATACTTTAACATGGAAAACCCCATAGTTTTTTTGTCAACCGATCTGAAAATTATATCTGTTATCTTCCAGACCTTCTATTCTGCCAACATTATTGCTGGTGATATGACTTTGCTTGTCCAAATGAACAAAGGACTTGTGCAGGTTTTTATTTATGTTCTGGGTTTGTTCAAGAAGCAGGATTGCATTGGCATTGTGGGGTACGCTTGTGAGCCTCTCCATGTGCCTCTCTTTCTCATCAATCAGCTCGTCAATAAGGACCAATTATTGCTGCAACAACTAGCATTGGCTTTCAATGTTGACATGAATTTGCCTTTGGAAATTGGCACCTTCCGTTGCCCTGCATTGCCCTTTTTCTGTGTCACAGGGGCTTTAGAGTTCCATCCCAAAAACGCTGATGTTGTGTTCTTACCTCCCTCGTTTCCCTCGACCTCTGCTAGACAAATCGTTGACATACCTTCATATTATGTGTTGAAGAGGCTAGGGGTTGACCAATAGTTGCAACATTTGGGCATTACAAGGTTGTATGAAATTGTATTGTTCACTGCAACATCCAAAGAATATGTAGATGCTATGGTGGAGACCTTGTGGGGCACATCACCTGCCACAAACAATAGTCACATTGATACAATGCTGAATATAGTACCGCCAACCCATCGCCTATCGAGTAAGCATTGTAGCCAAGTTGATGGAGTGCTTGACGAAGTGAAAGACCTCTCAGTATTGGAAAGGGATCTAAAAAAACGTTATATTTGTTGATGACTAGTCATCATCATATCATCTTCAACCCCAAAATGCCATTCCAACGAATACGTGGGAAGGAGAGGACTTTATGGACACAACAATCTACAAAATCCCGTCCTTTTGCCTGCAAATTGCAAACTCTACATCGGACGTGAGGGAACTCATTTTTAACTTTTTGCATTCTGGCACCTATAATTGACCATCGAGCCACTCGCTGCCAAAAATAAAATAAAATTAAACATGACAGTTCTGACCGTCCTGTCTACCCTGTTGATTCTGTTATCTGCACGTTGAATAGCAAGCCGCCATCTTCGGAGCTGCCAATCAAAAGGTGTGACCTCTCGGACGGTCACTTTCAACATAACGTTAGGACTATTTTATAACGTAATAGATGGTTGAAATACTAAGAGTGGGCTGAATCAATATTTCTTTTCAATTGTTATTATTACCAGTTTAGATTTTTTACAATTTTAATCAAAGAAATGATTTTATTAAATATAGAAAAAGATTGAATACAATATTTGACGAGTTTTGCCAAGCACCAATTTGGACTTTGATGAGGCTCCAACCTCTAGGGCTCCGACCCTATCTTACCAAGGCACCAACCTTGAATTTAGGAGCACCAACTCCAAGGACACCAATCCTTCCAATTATGAGGCACCAACCCCAAGGGCTCCAACCCTATAGATTTATTCTGTCAAGAAATGTTTGATTGTAATATATTGCTTCCAAGGACTTTACAAAATCCTGTCCTTGTAGTCTTTGCAACAGGTCGCTTGTCTGTGTTATGGCTTCACAACTTGTGAACTTGAAAAGACAAAGGAAGCCGAAGTTCTAGCAGACGATGAAGGTGCAACAGAAGCCAAAGGCCGAGCGAAGAAGGAAGATTGTCCTCTCGCTCTGTCTTCTGCTTCCTTCTTCGCTCGGCCTTTGGCTTCTGTTGCACCTTCGTCGTCTGCTAGACCTTTGGTTTCCTCTGTCTTTTCAAGTTCACTAGTTGTGAACTTCTTTTCTTCTCTGTGCCGATGCACGGTCGATCCATAAGGTGAGATTTTATAACTTGTATTTATACGAGTTTCCCCAATACTCAAAAGACACGTTCATTTGAAAGGAGAGGCCAACTTATGGATATTCATCCAATTACTCATAAACTTGTTTTATTTACGGAAGATTTCATAGGAGAGGCCATACCCATAGAGGTCCCACATTCACATCATCAATCACAATTGCAACTCTTAACATCACCAATGTAACATGGTCGATATTCATACTGCCGATGAAACCGATGCAATATAATATTAAACCATCGTCAATAGAGCCGTCGGGTCCGGAACTAATATCACAATCGACGGTCGGGTTCACAAGTCTTATCGAATAAGAGGTCCGGCGGTGACAACCCTTATGATTTGCATAACTTCCCTGATACCTGGACTCAATACTACATAAAGGTATATTTTAATGGAGCTATCGGGTCCGTATATTATATTGCAATCGACGGATTTAAGTGGCATTCCTTGGTGATACATAACTTCCGATGCGGATGCAATATTCCATTAAGGTGTAATATAATGGTCCAACGGATTTGTATGTGACAAGGTTTTAAGGCTAGTGATATGGCGGATGCGATATTTTTTAGGGCGTGTTGTAATGGGACCATCGGGTCCGTAACTCATATCGCAATCGGGGGTTTGAGCAGTGTTTACATAACTTAATACAATAAAAACTATCGATAAGATTTCTGCCGATATTATATACTGTCGAAAGGGTTCCCATGGTTTATTACTCCCTCCGATATGGCTCTTACTCTTGGCATATGTGATAGATCTGCATTGTCTTGGCTCGTCGCTCCTGTGGTTTCTCTTTACTCCTATGACTTCTGATACACTGCTTGGATGGGGTATGTGTCCTGAGAGACAATGATGAAGGTGTCTATAAATCATTGTCTCCCCAACATCGTTCTCTAATCTAGTGGAGAGATAGAGCTGTTAGTCAAGGCCTTGCTATATGACAATGCTGGTTGATATGATGCACTGATATATGTTGAAAAGATAGCTTATGAGATGGCTTACCAATCTGACCCTTCTTATGAGAATTCTTTAGTATGAGAATGCCCATGTACCATCTATGTATTATGAATACCTCCCTAGTTAAGAGGGAGTGTTGAAATTTGTAACTAGGTTTGGTTTTCGTAATATCTTATGTAATCTTGATTTTATGTACTTGATGTAAAAGAGAAAGAAAAATTATTATTGTTATTTTATTAGCATGGGTTTCATGCTCTAGGTCAATTTGTTTTAGGTCAAAGCACCCATTGTGCGCTTCTAAGTTGTTGTCATAGAGTCAAGAAGTCAAGAAGGAAGAACAAGCGATGGGCTAGTCTCAAGAAGGAGATGAAATTCTGAAATTTTGCTCACTCTCACACATGTGAAGGAAGGTTAGGGTTGGATTGCAGCTACAAACCCTAATTTCAGATCTTTAAGGAAGGTCAAAAATATAAAGAAAGGAAGCAAGTTCTAAAGTCTATCCAGGTGAAAAAAGGAAGCCTAAAAGAAGTCTAATCACCCACATGTGCGGAATTGCAGAAGATTCTGGGAGGTCAAAATTGCAGAAGTTACTGGGGGTCGAAGTTGCAATAGTTGTTGGAGAAGTTGCTAGACTGTCGAAATTTGTTGGTGGATTTGTTTAACGAAAGCTCATCAAGGAGGAAGGTTGACTTGGTCTTGGAGGGATCTTAGTCTTGGGGGTAAAAGGTCTTGGAATTCATCATTTGAAGATTCCATGAGAAGAGAAGAATTTCTTGTGGGTTTTGCTCTCTAGGAGAGGTTTTGGCCCTGGTTAGCAAACTATATCTTGTGTCTACTTGTCTACTTTGATCTTCATATTGAGATAATTGTTTTGATGATAAGAACACAATAATAAGAACTGCAAGAAGTAAACCTCATAAGCAAGAAAAGATTAAGTATATCACAAAGTAGTTACCTAGTTAGAGAAATCACTACTTCTTTGGATGCCCTAGATTTCTCAACAAGCAAGCTGCGATTGAGGAATTGATTGTAGCCAGGTCTTTCTTGATAGGTATGCCAATTGTGAAGGCGATTTTCTAACCCAGACCTTCTTTGGAGGCATTATACCCTAAGAATTATTTTCATAATGAGTCAGGAGGTGGCCAATATTCTTGCACACAAAGCAGCGAAAGGGAATCTTCTAGTAATTCGATTTCATCAACCAAACCTTTTCTCATGTCTACCTCAATAGGGACCCATGTGCATCTGCAGTCACATTTGGAAAGTCAGTCCTTCACTATAGCCACAAAGCACCCAAATTTATTCTCGACAACCTCAAAAAAACTCCTTGGTCCAAAAATGAATAGGCAGACCAGGTACTATCACCCATAATTTTTCCATTGCCATCGACTCTTTGGCTGGATCAAACTCCAAATGCCATGATTGAATAGCCAAGCCTAATTCGCCCCAATGTTAATCTCTGCGAAATATGCCCTTAGCATCTTCATGTTGGCGAAAAATGCCCTTAGCATCTTCATGTTGCCGAAAAATCACAACAAACCAACCTCTGACAAAAACATGATAAACATGATAGTATCCAACCATTGACTTCCAGAATTTCTCAATCCGTGAGTCCAACGGCAAAGGGCTCGCTATCTTGCCAAATAATCTCCCTACAATGGCATACTCCATCATATTAGGCATCATGCGTAATCCTAGATCGTCTCCCACAATCAGGGCAAGAACCTTCCTAGTATTTGCTACGAGTCAGGGTGGCACCAAATACAAATTTGAAAGGTTGAGGGTGTTATGAATAAAAATATATATAAAATAATACAAATAATGTAAAACAATAATAGTAATAAATAATGATTAGTTAATGAAGAGGTATGTCCCTAAGGACATGACCGTTGGTGAAGAGGCACCTGCCTAGGGTATATAAGCAGGCCCTCACCCTCATTGTAATCATTTCATCAATTCTTTTATACAATATTCAATATACAATTACTGTCCTACAATGGATGTCTTTGTCTTTGAAGTATTTTGAAGCTTACTCCACTGCGTATACAAACTTTGTTCATTACATTGGTATCAAAGCCACGTTCTCCAATCCCGACCATTGACCATGAACATTCTGTCAACCTTGTTGCCATGTAATTGAAGTGTTTCGTCAGAGTTTGGGAGGATTTCCACTTATCGCTAGGCCTTTGGCCATTAAAAATGATATAAAAATAAATAAATAAATAAATAAATAAAAGAAAAAAAAAGTCAATATAAAAAGAAAAAAAATATAATATATATATCTATATATATAATATAAAAAAATTAATTAAAAAATAAAAAACTTAAAAATCATATACTAAAAAAAATTAAATAAAAAAAATTATTAATAAAAAAAGAGTCAAAGGTTTAAAATTAAAAATAAATAAATAAAAAACTTCGAAAAAAAAACTTTCCTGGCCGGTCGTTAGGTTGCATGCTACGGCAACTGTTTACCACCACCATCCATCATTGACCTCGTTCCACCCAAGTCATCGCTTCTGCTAGGTTGTAACCATCATCAGGTTTTTTCAACTTAGCCAAAACCGTCACGAAAGCACTGCGACAATCGCCATAGGGCCGCTGTGCAGCTAAAAACAACCAGTACCACCTGCTTCCCACAGCCATCTAGCACATTGAATAGTCACACCCTTGCTCTGCCATAGCTGCTAGACAATCCGCCGCTAATTGACAAGCCTGTGTCACGTGTATTTTTACGTCACTTCTTCACTTCTTTGTACCATGATATATAAACTTAGATAATTATTCCTCTTTTTAAACCTCTTTATAATACTTTATAAAAGTATTATTTTATATATATATATATATATATATATATATATATATATATCCTTTTAAATATATATAAAATAATACAAATAATGTAAAACAATAATAGTAATAAATAATGATTAGTTAGTAATTAGTTAATGAAGAGGTATGTCCCTAAGGACATGACTGTTGGTGGAGAGGCACCTGCACAGGGTATATCAGCAGGCCCTCACCCTTGTTGTAATCATCTCATTAATTCTTTTATACAATATTCGATATACAATTACTGTCCTACAATGGATGTCTTTATCTTTGAAGTATTTTTAAGCTTACTCCGCTGCATGTACGAACTTTGTTCGTTACAGAGGGGGAGAAGAGAGGCCTGAAAGATCACCACCATTGGGCGAGACCAATGTGCCATCAAATCTTTTTGCTGCACCGTAAATCTCATCTACTGACTTCAGGAGTTAAGAGGAAGATGCAGGGTGTCGATCTAGATCAGACAGCCCAACACACGCAATAAATCTTCTAAAGAGGGAAAGATCCTTCCCCGAGAACTGGACTGTCCAGCTCATAATCTACAATGACCAATTCAATTTCTGCTTGCACTGAAAATCCTGAGGACTGACAAAAATGATCTGTCACCAAAAAGAGCTTGAGGAAAGTAGCTGGAGGGAAAATCCAACAACAAAACCAGTGCCGAAACAAATAGGGGAGTAGGAAATTAACCATTGAGGAAGAAAGATGAGGGGTCGAAACTACAGAGAGTCTCAGGACGCTAAAATTCTCAACTTTAGAGCACCTTATGCCTCCCTTTGGATTCCCCCTTCACAACCTCAATCGTTGTGAAAACAATCAGATAGAATTGGTTTTGATTCGGTACTAAATGTTTGAATAAATAACTATTCAAAATATGTATCTAATCTTTTTACGGAATCAAGAGTCTTTTATAGTCATTTTCAACACAGCTGTAAAAGTCTGCAAAACTTATTGAGAAGGGAATGACTTTTATGTTTACATAATCATTACTAACAAGAAATACGAGGAAGAAAAGTTGTTATAGAAAAGTTCATCTCATAGACCTTATTGCAAATTGAAAATAGTTACACCTAAGTTCCCTATAGTTCAACTACATTTTCTCATGTCTATCTGCCAATAATAAAATGTCACTCAATGCTTTTTTAAATTGCTTGAGCTTTTTTCAGAATTAGTGTAACGGTTGTGCATAATGCTACATGGTATGCTTACAAACTTGGAGCAACTGCAAAATGTTTATGGTGAATTCTGGATTTTTAATATATATATATATATATATATATATATATATATATTACTGCTGTTCCCATTCCACCGCCCCCTAAAAATTTTGGGGGTGCACTCTAGCTGTCCCTGTCATTCCCTCATCCCGAAAAAGAGTGCACTATATATATATATATATATCAACCATTTTTTCATCTGGTGCCAGTTTGACGGTTGACCCTTGACCAGTTCTGGTTCTGATTGAATTGAACATTCCTGAACATACATGTCCTATGATTCTCTCTTTATTGTTTGTTATTTATGTCTTAATCATATGAAACAAGTTTCACCCCTTTTCCTAGAATCGTTTTAATCTTTCTGGACACCTATAGGATAAATTGAACATGCTTGAGCATGCCTGTTCTGTAGAGGCCTCGTTTTTTGTTTATTGCATGCATTTTTACATGAATGATTGAACAAATCATCCCCATTTTTCCATGTCATCATTTTATTCTATTTTTTCCCTCAAATAATTGTATCATGCTTTTACTAGATTGCTATTAATTTGGTGATGCCTTTTTGGGTATAAGCATGTTTGGAGCTACTGTTTTATATAGAAAAATAATAAAATTCGTCATGACATTATAATGTTCGTGCGATTTTGGTTAAACATGATTGAAACTGCTGTTTTATATTTTTGAAAGAAAATAAACTTTATGCTGACTGTATATTTCCTGTTATCATAGGTCTTTATCTTTGTAGCAGCAGAATACGAAACACCAAAAAATGTATTGAATCAGGTATGTTCTTTGAAATTGGCATTAGAGAGAATTCATATTTAAAGCAGTTGTAAAGTGTAAATAACACAAATAACTGTTGCTAAGACAGTGATTAGGAAGTGTACGAATTGCCTATATGGTATATAATATGACATACACATTGAGCTTAATAACCCACATGGCACAGGGAAACCTCCCTTGGTTAGGATTCCATTTACCCTAGCCTGAAGTGCAAGGAGAGTTGATAGTGGCCAACGTCTTAGTTCCACATGGCTAGTGCCCTATCTTTGGGACTTTAATCTAAAGGTGCTAGTTTGTGTTCTAATAGGGACCTCTTGCATTAACAATATGTGATGAAGAGTCGGAGTTTTGGTGTTGGGCTTTCTTGTAATGCAACAATTGCTTTGTGGTATTGGACCTGCACAATGTACAACACACTTTAGAAACTGCCTGCTGATTTTGGGGCTCAAACTCAACGTTCCACCAAGCTTCTGGGATGGGGGACGCAGTAAGGGAGATGCACAGGGGGAATGTGTGGGAGCACCCCCAAATTTTAGGGAAATTTAGGGGGATGTGGGGGGCTACGTCAGGGTGTGTGTGTACACTGTATAGATATGTATGTATGAATGTATATTAAACATGATTCAAATTCAAATTCTATAATGAAATACATTGATTCATACATCATCAATGATTCAATGAAATAGAAATAGTAAAATATTGTATACCTTGATTTAAATTCATCATTCACTATTCTAGAATCTGTTTAGTACTAAGCAAAATGGTAGATACTAAAGTTTGAAGACTGGAATGGTAAATTGAAATTATTCAAACTCAAAAAATAGTAAATACTAAAAAGTGACGAGTCAAAGACTTGGTCTAAGGTCATCATTATCTAGAATCAAGACTTAAAACTTAAAAATGGAACGAACAATGGACAATGAACCAATATTATTAGAACCAGCCCAGTCATCAGACTGGTTGACCCGAAAATTGGGAACTAGAAAAAAACCAGTTAACCAAAATATACATAAATATTCAATTGATTTTTTTTTTTTAAATATTCATGTGCATCCATGCGAATCCAAACCATTATACACAAATAACAAAGTTTCACATATAAGGGGTGCATATAACCAAAACAGCACCAAGTGCAATCCATCTTTGAGCCAAAAATACATCAGCAAATAGGCTCTAGATGGCCTCTATAGTCCAAAAAAATTATGCTACAACAAATACCTACATATCAACAAAATCATTTCCTATATTGGAACCTTCATCATCAATATCACCCTGTAAGCATTAAAATAAGATAAAAAAGCTCAACATCTCAAATCGAGATTTTGTTTGTGATAGGTACAATTTTACTAGGGTCATCACAAAGGGATTCAACAATTAGTGCCACTAACATCAAGGTACATAGAGAGCTTGGTGCTCTTGATTAAATGCTCATTCCATATCCTCATACATGATAGAGTCCAAGGAAATATTGCAATCCTCCAATCTTGAAATCCTGAAAACGGTTAAGTCTGCTGGATTTTGAGTGGGATCTAAATTTTTTTACTTTCTCCATATGAAAACCAATGAGGTTGGAACCACTCTAAAATACCCTGAAACAATTAATGATAATGTTAAAAAATTAAAGTAAAAAGTCCTTTTACTTTAATAATTTATTATTACCATTAATTACATAGCGTCAGTAGGGGCCTAGGGTCGAATATTAGGCTTCCCCACCCATAAATTATTGTTTTCAGGAAAAATTTAGGTTGGGGGGTGCCCATAAACCTATGTTACCGAATCCGTGGGGCTAGGTAGTTGGATCCGCGGATCCCCGGATCGGATCTAGATCCACTGATCCATTGGGATCCGCACTGTGCACTTTAAGAGTCGCTTTCAAAAATAATGAACCTTTCGTAGTAAATCCAAACCTACAAAATCATGTGTTCTATGGCAGCGGCTTGATTGATTCTGCAAATGAAGGTGCGTTGGTTGGACCAGTTGGGTAACAAAACTCTGTCCGAACATATGTGTGTCAAACAATTATTCAAATGGGCATTTTAACATATTATTTAACATTGATAAATGTCTGTCGGAACATATGTGCGTCACGCGATTGTTAGCCTTCAGGTCCCACGTAAATTTATTTTGCCCACAAAACACTTATGTGGATTTTAAATTCCCAACTCCCAAGTGTTTGGTCTCTGATACTTTATCTTTTTAAATTTCTAATCCAATTCACTTTATAAATGAATCTATATAGTTTTGTTCTTTAATTTATTTTATGATAATTAAATATTTTAAATTCCCAGCTCCCGAGTGTTTGGTCCAGAGTTGCGGGGGAGCGCCCCCCCCCCCGAGCCCGCTCTCGAACCACGCTCCGGGCGAGAGCGGCTCCGGAGTGGCTCGGGAGCGATTTCGGGAGCGCGATCCCGACTAAAAAAATTTCGCTCCTTGCAAATTTTGGGAGCGCTGTTGGAAGCGTCGCTCCCGGAGCGAAATTAAAAGCCCGGGAGCGATCGCTCCCGACCACTCACGACCTTTAAAAAATCGCTCCGGGAGCGAATCGGACTGCGCCAGGAGAGTTCCGGCGGAAAAAAATCCGCGAACCCCAAAAAATTATCAATTTTTTTTTTTTAAATTTTGTTTTAAAAGCCCAATGGGCCAAAAAACATTTCATTATCACTTGAATGAGTTGAGAAGAGCTGGAGAGCAAAGGAGCGAGGAGAAGTGAGGAGCAACCGCCGAGAAGCAAGGAGCAGGCCTGCAAAGAGGTAAGTAACTTAGTAATTTAGTTAGTTTAGTTAGTTTAATTTAGTTAGGTAGTAATATAGTTAGTTTAATTTAATTTATTAACCTTATTTAGTTTAAAAATCATGAATCTAAATTAAATTTATTAATCTAAATAAATTAAATTAATTTGCAGATTCAAAAGCCTACAAATATCAAACACCATGGACCTTGCTATATTTCTTGGCATTTTCCTCTTCTTGGTCCCTTTTATGGTTATTATGCTACTGGAGAGTAGGAAACGGAGGGGCCAAACTGAAGAGGGGGGGATGAAGAAGCTGGAGAAAGTTGAATTGGTGAAAACCCCGGTGAGGAGGAGCTGGAGGAGGGTGAACATGACCCTCAAAAAACTAAACAAAACCAAACCCCAGGGTGGAAATATGTTAACAGGGCTGAAACAAGGAGAGGGGGTGGAACCACTAAATTTCATTGCCCCCATTGCAACAATGATTACATAGGTTCATACACCCGTGCTAGAAGACACCTTTGCGAGAAAAGGCCATGGGATGGAGACAAACAAATAGGAATCAAAACTTGTCTAACAGTGTCAGCTGCGAATAGAGCCAAATACATAAGGGAAGAGGAGGAAGCCCAATACAAATCAAAAAAATCAAGGGGTTTCTTTGAACCAAGCTCACAATCACAAAGAACTCCTTTAGCATCCTCCCAAGGCAGTGGATATGGAGGCACAGGGTCATCAGCTTTAAGGTGTAGAACCATATCAGGTTTCCTTGATGAGGTGTTATGTTCTTAACCTGCAAAAGATACCCAAATACAGAATATGCGAAGAAAGATACCCAGAACATAGAACAGTGAGAGACAACAACAAATATTTTATTATTCAGAAAGCAATGTTCACTGGCCTCTTCGAGGGGGCAACCTCCAATAGAGCAGAGCTCGATACAAAAATAAGACACAATGCTCCTCGCAGGGAGTCTCTATCCTTTATATATGACTCATACATGCAATACCAAGGATCAATACCATGGGTTTTATTAATACCATCTATCTAATACTACGGCCCATTTGCAACTAACTGTGGTCCCGTCATTAATTGCGGGTTAACCACTTACAATTATTAATATGGGCTTTATTGACTCTTGACTATGACTCGATCCCATTACATAAATAAGGGGGTTAGGGTGGGACCCTAACATGCCCTCCCCCTTAAGACTAGCCTTGTCCTCAAGGCTGAAGCTGCGGAAACTGCTGAAGAATAGTGGCTGGTTCCCAAGTTGCATCTTCTGGAGAGGTGTCTTTCCACTTGACGAGGACTTCCCTAATCATGCGGCCCCGCAAGTGCGTGTCTCGTGTGTCGAGGACTTGTTCAGGTTGGAGCTAGATGGACCCTTCTTCGTCCAATTCAGGTAGACTGGTTTGAATTCTGCAATTGTTCCCAATCACTTTCTTGAGGCATGAGACATGGAAAACTGGATGGATTTTTGCAGTAGGTGGCAAAGCCAACTTGTAAGCCACTTCTCCAATGCGCTGAAGTACTTGATATGGTCCGTAGAATTTTGGAGATAGTTTCTGACAACCCTTGTCTTTGAGTGATGTTTGCTTATATGGTTGCAGCCTCAAAAAGACTTGATCCCCTTCTTGAAATTGGCGCTCTGAGCGATGCTGGTCTACCTGTTGCTTCATGCGGTTTTGAGCTTGATGAAGATTCTCTCTAAGATGGGCGAGCATGGTTGCGCGGTGTTGTAGGAGTTGATCCACTGCTTGTACTTTTGAGCACCCCTTGAGATAAGAAGTAGGGGAAGGAGGGAGTTGACCATATACTGCTTCATAGGGAGTCATTTTGGTGGTGGCATGATAGTTGGTGTTATACCACCATTCAGCCAGAGGTAACCACTGTACCCAAAGATGTTGCTTTTCTGAAGTGAAACACCTAAGGTAGGTTTCCAGACATTTGTTGACGGCTTCAGTTTGACCATCCGTTTGCGGGTGATAGGAAGTACTGAGTTGTAGTTGAGTGCCTTGTATCCTGAAGAGTTCCTGCCAAAAATTACTGGTGAAGATCGGGTCGCGATCGGATACAATAGAAGTGGGCATGCCATGCAATTTGAAGATCTGATCCATGAAAGATTGAGCGACCAAAGTTGGTGTAAACGGGTGGGGTAGGGCGCAAAAATGAGCATACTTCGAAAGTCGGTCCACAACCACCATGATGACTGACTTGTTTCCTGACTTTGGAAGACCTGTAATGAAATCCATAGAAACCTCCGTCCAAATTGATGCCGGGATGGGCAACGGTTGTAATGTGCCTGGTGTGTTGACGGTCTCCCCTTTGTGGCGTTGACAGACATCGCATTCTGCTACGAAAGTAAGGATGTCCTTTTTCATGCCTATCCAAAAAAATGATCTTCTGGTGCGAGCATACGTCTTTTGAAAGCCTGAGTGTCCTGCAATGGGGGATGAGTGCAATTCTGCCAAAATGCGACTTTTGAGGGTGGATGTTGGTGATATTACGACTCTGTCCTTGTAACGAAGAATATCATCCTGCCACGAGTAGCCCTTGGTGGAATTTGGATCTACCTGCAATTGAGAAATGAGTTGGGAGAGCCCAGGATGTGAAAACCATTCCTTGTGAGCCTCTTCAATCCATTCTGGAATGGGGAGGGAAATTGCTAGCAGAGTACTTTCCTCCTCAAATTGGCGAGATAAGGCATCTGCTACACTATTGTCTTTCCCTTTCTTGTAAATGATCTCATAATCATATCCCAGCATTTTGGCGAGCCATTTATTTTGTTGTGGGGAGGATAGGCATTGCTCCAAAAAATATTTAAGACTGTGATGATCTGTGCGGATTTGGAAACGTTGCCTACTGCATGTAAGATGGCCATCATTTCCTTCTCGTAGGTAGATTGGCCCAGATTCTTCCCACTTAGTTGTTGGCTTGTACGTCGCCCTTCCTGCATTAAGACCGCCCCAATACCTGTACCCGAAGCATCACATTCAATGACAAAAGATTTGGTGAAGTCAGGTAGTGCTAAGACTGGAGTGGAACACATGGCATTTTTTAGAGCTGTAAATGCCTGTTGTGCTTCCTCATTCCAGAAGAATGAATTTTTCTTTAGGAGTTGAGTGAGGGGCTTCGCTATGCGACCATAGTTGTGGACAAATTTACGATAATAGCCTGTGAGACCCAAAAATCCTCTCAAGCTCTTCAAGGTCTTAGGTTGAGGCCAATCCTGCATTGCCTGGATCTTTTTGGGGTCCACCTTGACACCTTCACGCCCCACAATGTGGCCCAAATACTCAACTTCTTCCATGCCAAACGAACACTTGGACATCTTGACAAATAATTTATGCTTGCGGAGCAGTTGCAAGAGTAGATCTACATGCTGAAGATGTGCGGCCCAAGTGCAACTATAGATGAGGATGTCATCGAAGAAGACAAGGACAAATTTCCTGAGATATGGTTTGAGAATGTGGTTCATAAGGCTCTGAAAAGTAGAGGGGGCATTACAAAGACCGAATGGCATGACCAGGAACTCATAATGGCCTTCATGAGTTCTGAAAGCAGTCTTTGGAATGTCGACTTCCTTCATGCGAATTTGGTGGTAGCCTGAGCGAAGATCCAGCTTAGTGAAGAATTGAGCCCCATTGAGTTCATCTAGCAAATCGTCAACCACTGGGATGGGAAATTTATCTTTGATTGTCAACTTATTGAGGGCCCTGAAGTCTGGACACATCCGCCACTCCCCATCTTTCTTGAGCACTATGACCATCGGTGATGAATAAGGACTAATGCTGGGACGAATGACACCTGCTTCCAAAAGTTCCTTGATTATTTTTTCTATTTCATTCTTTTGGGTGAACGGATATCTGTATGGGCGCACATTTGGGGGTTGGGCCCCTGGAACCAAGGTGATGCTATGATCATGTTCCCCTCTCGAGGGTGGAAGCTCATGAGGCTTGTCAAAGATCGGCAGATGGTTATTTAAAATCTGTTGCATCTCAGGATGAATTGGCAGAGACTTGGTTTCGACTGCCTGGATGGCATTAAATTGAGCTATAACTCCATGATGGCCCTTTTTTAGCAATTTTTCCATCCTATGCGAGCTGATGATAGAGGGAGCTCCCGCCTGGAGTCCACGGAGGGTATGTGTGTAGTTGTTCTGCTTAAAACTCATATATAACTCCTGGAAATCCATTGTGATTGGCCCAAGAGTGCGGAGCCATTCAGCGCCGAGGACAATGTCGCAACCTCCCATGTGTATGGCAAACATGTGGGTTTTCAACTGATAATCCCCCATTTGAAGTTTGACATTTTCACAGCGGCCTTCACATTTCATTGTGCCCCCATCCGCAATTTGGACTTGGAAGTTAGAAACTGCTCGTACAAAACAATGCACTGCTTCTGTGACTTTTTGATGGATGAAATTATGTGTACTTCCACTATCAATCAGGACTACTACTGGGCGATGTTTAATAAAACCTCTGATTTTGAGAGTTTGAGGTGAAGAAATCCCTGCCAAAGCATGCAGCGAAATAACTGGTTCGTCAGAGACATTGTCCTTTTGGTTGTCCTCTTCTAGCGCCTCATGTTCCTCAAGTGGTGGATCTTCCTCTGTTGAGCTGTAGTCAGTGGCATCAATTTGAAAAAATTTGGGCTCCTTGCATTTATGACCTGGGGAGTATTTTTCATCACAGTAGTAACATAATCCTTGCTTTCTTCTTTCGGCCATTTCCGCCGGTGACACCTTTTGGACCTTAAGTGTTTGAGTCGTGTTGTGAGCCTGTGGGGGGCGACCTTTAGCGGAGAAGTTTGGGCGACTGTACTGGGCTGCTAATGCACGTTCCACGTTACGGGCTACCTTGCAAGCCTCCGTCCATGTGGGAGGGTGGTGCAGTAGGACTTGGGCTTTGATGGCTTCTTTAAGACCGCTGATAAAACATTCCGTGTAGAACACATCGGAGAGACCCCAAGTGCGGAAGGCTAAGGCTTCAAAAGCTGTAATATATTCATCCACTGTGCCAGTCTGTCGGAGCTTAGTAAGACGACCCAAAAAAGAAGATTCCTGGTCAAAGCGGTCTGAAAGAGCTTTTTTGAATTTGTTCCAAGCCAGAAAAGGTCCATTGCTATGTTGATGCCATTCCCACCATTGCCACCTTTCATTGTCCAAGTACATGCTCCCCACCATAAGCTGAGTCGCATCATCTAAGATGTTATTCAGATTGAAATACTGCTCCATTTGTGCTATCCATGCTGTCGGGTGAGAACCGTCAAATTTATGCATATCCAACTTGGGAGGTCGCTGACGGGATTGTTGGATACCAGGTGGTGGCTGGGTGCGCCAGACGTGAGGAGAGTGGCTAGACTCACCCTCACTGTGTCCATTGCCATTATACTCCTCCTCGTGGGCTGCCTCCTTGCCCTTCGGGATTATGCTCGTGATCAGGCTATTTAGTTGTTCAAACTGAATGTGGAGGGATTGCAAGGATTCGTCAAGTTTGTCCATCCTTTCATTGGCCATAGCTTGAGCTCTAGTTTCTACCATGCACCGACCTGATGTTTTTTTAAAATTGGGACCGCCTAAATTTTTTTTTTCACTAAGAATTGAATGGTACCACCGTGCTCAGCTCGTCGTCCTGATTCTGATGGGCTAGATCACCAATAAGCGCCCCGTGATCCCCATATAGAAAAGGGAACTATGGTCTCAAGGAGTGTCAGGTGCTACAGATCGCAATATGCTCGTGATCAGGCTATTTAGTTGTTCAAACTGAATGTGGAGGGATTGCAAGGATTCGTCAAGTTTGTCCATCCTTTCATTGGCCATAGCTTGAGCTCTAGTTTCTACCATGCACCGACCTGATGTTTTTTTAAAATTGGGACCGCCTAAATTTTTTTTTCACTAAGAACTGAATGTTACCACCGTGCTCAGCTCGTCGTCTTGATTCTGATGGGCTAGATCACCAATAAGTGCCCCGTGATCCCTAGATAGAAAAGGGAACTATGGTCTCAAGGAGTGTCAGGTGCTACAGATCGCAATATACATAAGGGTCTGACAGTAGTACTCGGCCCAATGTTTCAGGGCTCTAACTAAGGAGGATCAACCGTACCCTTAGCCGTACAACCCGACTACCCTATCGTACGGGCGAGTAATCTCTTCGAGTGCTGTTCTCGGTGTACTATAGCAGCAAGACGGTCGAAGGTTTATCTATGGCGAGGTTGCAGAGGAGCTAAGGGGCTTCCGATATACCTAGAAGGTACTTGGAAGACAGTCCGTACGCGGTTCTGTCTAATGCACTACTACTCGAAGGGGTACCCACAGGGGTTACAAGGGAGTCCAACAAGCGTGACCACCTCTTGTATTTCCTGTGTGCATGCCTCCCCAAATCCGCAGGTTTATGCGCTCAACGACAGATCCCATGGTTTAAAGACGCCGGAACACGTCTCTAGCCAATTTTTTTTTTTTTGCTACGAAATGGAGATCCCACCGGCCCTGGAAAGCGCTCTGATACCACTTGTTATGCTCTTAACTTGCAAAAGATACCCAAATACAGAATATGTGAAGAAAGATACCCAGAACATAGAACAGTGAGAGACAACAACAAATATTTTATTATTCAGAAAGCAATGTTCACTGGCCTCTTCGAGGGGGCAACCTCCAATAGAGCAGAGCTCGATACAAAAATAAGACACGATGCTCCTCGCAGGGAGTCTCTATCCTTTATATATGACTCATACATGCAAAACCAAGGATCAATACCATGGGTTTTATTAATACCATCTATCTAATACTACGGCCCATTTGCAACTAACTGTGGTCCAGTGATTAATTGCGGGTTAACCACTTACAATTATGAATATGGGCTTTATTGACTCTTGACTATGACTCGATCCCATTACATAAATAAGGGGGTTAGGGTGGGACCCTAACATGAGGGGTGTAGGAATGATGTGGATTCAAAGGTTTACAGGTTTCTCTATGCATGTGGGATACCATTCAATGTTCTTCGCTCACCTTATTGGCATGAAATGGTTTCGGCCATAAATGATGCCCCTAAAGGATAAAAGAGCCCTGGGTATGACAAGGCAAGAACCGTTGGCCTTGATCATGAAAAAGCAAAAATATCACATTCTTTGAATAGAATGACAAGTTCTTGGACTGACCATGGGGTGTCCATTGTATCTGATGGATGGACAAATGTAAAAGGCAAGCCATTGATAAGTGTTCTTGCTGTGTCTGTTAGTGGTCCCATCTTTCTAATTGCACATGATTACTCAGACAAGTTCAGGACCGCCATCAACATTGCAGAAGCATTACTTGAAACAATTGACCGTATTGGGCCATACAATGTCATCCAAGTCATCACTGATAATGCTCCTAATTGTAAGGCAGCGGGAGCAATTATTGAGGATAAATACCCCAACATATTTTGGTCTGCATGTTTGGTTCACACATTGAACCTTCTGATGCATGATGCTGTCAAAAACAAAAATGCACAATACAATGGATTGGTGATTTGTACAAGAAAGGCAAACAAATGATAAAATTTATTACAAATCATAGCAATACCCATGGCCTTTTCCGCAGTCACTCGAGATTGGAGTTGTTGAAGATTGTGAAGACCAGATTTGGTAGCTATTACCTCACCTTCAGGCGCCTTTTGAAGGTAAGAGAGTCATTGGCTAGCATGGTATCAAGTCCACATTGGCAGGTATTAAAGGAAAGGGCTACAAATGCAGCTGATAGGCGAGGTTTTGAACTGGTGGAGGAGGCCGCTCTTGATGGTCAGTTTTGGACAAGTGTGAGGCAAGTATTGGATTTCACCAAGCCCATTTATCACATGATTCGGTTTGCAGATACAAACAAACCAGTGATTGGCGAGGTGTATGAGTAGATGGATACCATGTTGGGGCAAATAAAAGATATTTTTCATAACAGAGATCCCGACTTGTACAATCTGATTCACGATTGTGTGTGTGAATGGTGGAATAGACTTAATCTTCCACTACATTGCTTGGCGTATATCCTTACGCCAAAATACTACTCTACATCTTGGTTGGGCCAACCTGCACCAGGGGGTGGGATTAGGACCAAACCCCATTTAGATGCAGAGGTAACTAGAGGATATTTGGAAGCATTAGAAAAGTTGATACCTGACAGGGAGGAATGTGCAGCTGTGCGCCTTGAAATAGGCAAATACTTCAGTGGCACTGGTTTGTATGGTAACTTCCATGCAATGGACGACAGAGATAGATTTGATACTCTCACATGGTGGGAAACATATGGCGGCCAGGGACTTTTGCCAAAATTGGCAAAAAAAGTTCTTTCACAGGTTGTAAATACTTCTTCTGCAGAGAGGTGTTGGAGCACCTACAGCTACATACATAATGTGAAAAGAAACAGACTCAATGAAAACCGAGCAGAAAGCTTGGTTTATGTGCACTACAACTTGAGGTTGTTGAGTCATTACTGTGATCGGGCTTATTAGGATCCCACATATAAAATTTGGGACAATCACCCAGAGGATGACAATTTGGAGGATGGCATTGTACATCTTGAAGAACTGGAAGAGGAACTTGTAAGGGATGAAGATGAAGCAGTTGCAGCAACCATGCCACCTCCACCTCCACCATCCAGTAGCAGTGCTCGAGGTCCGAGTCTTGTTCCTTTGCTGTCGCCACCTCAATCTACACCCTCATGTGGAGGTTCTAGTTCTGGTCGTCGGTCTGTGCGGGAGACTCTTAGAAGACCACCACGACCTGCTTATACTCTTGGAGACTCTCGTGGCAAGGGCCACATGTAGATTTATAGTTTACTTGTCTTTTTTAGTTTCTATTAGACTTTAGTTTTCATAACTGTTGAGTTTTGAGTCCTTGACTCTTGACTCTTTCATATCATAATGATATTTTTTGTAAACAATATATCACTGTGACAATGAAAATTTGAAGTTTGAAGTTGGGCCTTGGCAATTATAACTCATTGATAATGATTGTGAATTATGAATATGATGCTTCGTGAAAGACTAAAGTTGTTTCATTTCATTTCATTATTCATGTTTCATTTTATAAATTTATAACATTTCATATCATGTTAACCGTTAGAAGTTAGGACTTAGAAATATCTAAGATATTACTTCTTGTAATGGTTAAACTTAGCTTACAAGTACAACTTTGGTGATCAATGATGATAAATGTTATTGAATTTTCAATTTTGAAAGCTTGAAGTTGAAACTTTAAGATTGAATTTGATGAATCATGATTCACGAGACTCAATATGTTGCAGTTGTAATATGTATTTTACTAACTTGTGGACATGGTTGATGACGATTATAATTTCTAGATGATTGATGTGATATGGTTCAATGATCAATCTATGTTTTTTTATGTTTTTTATGTCTAATTCATCATTCTACATGTTTTTGTTGACATATATGTATCAAAAATTAAAAAATATAATATATATATATATTTTTAAAAAATCGCTCCCGGATTCGCTCCCAAACCGGGAGCTTCTGAAAATGGTCGCTCCTGCTCCCCGCTCCCACTCCCGCTGCCAAGCAACATTTTGGTCTCCGATACTTTATATTATTAAATTTCTAATTCAATTTACTTTACAAACCAATCTTAATAGTTTTGTTCTTTAATTAAATTTCTAATAATTATTATTATTTTTTTAATAGGTAATTTATAATAATAATAATTTCTATGATAGTTATTATTATGTTTTACGTTAATTATAAACTATTTAATTTGTATGAATACTTATTATTTAATACATAAATAATATATTAATTCTAAGCTTATTAATGGAATATATTAATTATTTTAAATAAGTATTACATTTTACAAATATATATAAACTATATATTATAAAATTTATAATTCTTATTTTCAAAATTAGAAAAAAAATATCTATATTATTTGTACTTGCCGTTTTTCTTTGTGTATCCGGATCCTGACTTTTCAAAACATTGGCGGATCTGAATCCAAATCCATATACGTATCCGTATCCGAATCCTGGTAACTTAGCCATAAACACCCCTTTTGGGAAAACACGTCCCCCACATTGGGGAAATGTTTCCCACTGTGTCTCCCCGAGCTTCCCCAAAAGGGTGATGTGGATAAATGTTTCCCCAAGCATTCTGCCATCTTGAGAGCATAGGAAACTCCCCACCCTGGGGGATGCGTCCCATGGAACACTGCTCAAACTTCTTACCTTAAAATAGAGCATGCATTTATTGTTAGAAGAGCATGTCTTCTCATGGTAATTTCTGGAAGAAACAGACTGTTCAGTTTTGAGTCTTTGACAGATTATCTAGTTAATGTGAGAATGGATTGACTCAGTGGCATGAGTCATATATATATGGACTCTCTAATCTTATTTTACACCTTCCACAACATTTGCCACTATTTTTTTCTGTACTATTGGATTTTGGAGATTGCGACATTACTATCGATGTGGCTTCATTGTGAGGATGCCATTTGGTCCTATTATTCTAATGAAGTATATTCTTTCAATAATTTGTGTTATTCCTTTTCATGTTTATCAATAATATTTATTCTTTTTCTTGGGCCTTCTGAAAGGCTGCATTATATATTTCAAGTGGAAGACAAAATGGTTTTCAATCTTCCTCCGAACATAAGCTTATCCAATCCAGAAGCTGGATTTAGGGTGCAAGTTTTTGGGTTGATGTGATGGCATCCTCCCTCACTTCAGTACTAAACTGGCCAACAATTTTGGTCACATGGCTTGTGGGCCCTCTTTGGCTTGTGGTTGCTATCTATTTGATTATTTAATGTCTACAATTATAAACTATTACTACAGTGCCATATACCTAGACTGGCCAACAATTTTGGTCGCATTGCTCGTGGTTGCTATCTATTTGATTATTTAATGCCTGCAATTTATAAACTATTACAACAGTGCCATATACCTAGAATGGGATCTGGTTCTGCATTAATGCCTCTTTAGTAGTAAAATGGTAAGCTTCTACATGAAATAGGTGATACTCAAGGTATCTAAAGGTATGTGAGGTGAATAATAGTGTCAGAAGTTGCAGATGAAGAGAGCTGGAAAATGTATGCTAAATTTGGACGGAGAGCTTTGGGAGGGGAGATTGATGTGACTTGGTACCATACACAATATTGTCTAATCATTTTGGATGACCTTTGTTAATCCCTTAAACATTGAAAAGATGGAGATTGGGAGCCATCTTGTCTAGTAGCGGTAAGGTAGTTAGTATCCGTGCCAATATTTTGAAGCAGGTAGTAGACAGTAGGAGATTGACTCTATTTTTCCTCAAGGAGATTGACTTCTATGTCTAATTGAATCCTTGCATTCTCCATGTTATTGAGGGGAAAGGATTATGCTTGCATGTCTAGCTGCCTTTCTATGATTACTGTCCAATAACTTAAAAGTCATATAAGATCTTCAAATAGTTTCAACACGTAGTGGATGGATACCAAATGTTCCCTAAATGGTATTTTGTGATTTTATTTGCTTTGACGATATTATTTGGAAATGCTCGAGGATGTATGTTTACTGGAACTGCAATTGGTGGGTAGTAAAACCATTTCAATTGATCTTGGATTAATGTCAAACATGGGTTTCACAATAAGGAGCTATTGAATATTGGAAGTGGTTTATTTTTTTGAAATATTAGTTGTAGACATGTTCAAAGTGATTGTTATGTGCTATATACAGCCTAAAGGTAGGTACTCTGTATCAGAGTGATGGAGCCTATGGTGTTTCCGTATAAACAAATTTGCTGAAAGTTAACTCAGGAATACAAACTAAAACAACTCAGGCTTTCCTACCTCATTATTTCATACATAAAGCATTGTTTTAGAGATTCAGCATTGGACCCTAAAATATAGAAGTAACAAACATTAATATCACCTTTGTTGAAATATGTAACTAGGTTGTGTCTTCATAATGACATGTAATCGTGATTTTATGTATTTGATGTAAAGAGAAAAAGAATTTATTATTGTCATTCTTGAGGAATCGGTTTCATGGTTAAGGTAAATTTATTTATAGTTCAAGCATCCATTGAGTGCTTCTAGGGCTTGTCATTTAGTCATTGTCATGTATGGAAGACCTTTTTGGGCATTTTGTATCTTGTAAAGAAAATTTATGTCAAGTGAAAAGTGTCAACAAGCAAAGATCAAGGCGGCCTACAAGCGTAGACAAGTTGGCCTCATGGACAGCTATTCGACCTCCACAAGAAGCCTATATATACAAAGTAATCGACATCTTTGGAAGAGGCATCCAATTAGCTCTCAAGAAGTTCGATCTAAGAGGATAAGAAGACAAAAAGAAGCCTAAATACCTAACAAAGAAGAAGAAGAAGGAAGCGAAGTTTTTGGACTGTCTTTGGGCTATTGTCCTTCACATGTGTGAGAAAATTAGGGCATCTATTGCAGTAGCTAGACCAAATTGCAGACTTGCTAAGAGAAGTCGAGTTAGGGCATCAATAGGTATACTTTGCAAGCCAAATTCTATAAATGAAAGAACCAAGTCAAGCAAAGGAGAAGGAAGGAAGAAATCACCATCTTTTTCACACATGCAAGAGCTAGGTTTTCTGCAGTAGTCAAAGTTGCAGAAGAAACTGCTGGGGTCAAAGTTGCTGGAAGGAAAGCTCGTCAAGAAGAAAGGTTGACTTGGTCTTGGAGGGGTCTTTGACAAGGGTCTTAGGTCTTGGAATTCATCATTTGAAGTTCTACGAGAAGAGGATTGCTTGTGGGTTTTCTTCTCAAGAGGACAGGTTTTGGCCCTGGCTTATAGCCTACATCTTGTGTCCTCTTGTCTTATTGCTCTTCATTGTTTGGTAGCTGTTTGATGATAGAAGAACACTAACAATAATCAAGAAAAAGAAGAAGCTAATCAAGTTAAGTTAAAATACATCACAAGCAGTTATCAAAGTAAGAGAAATCACCTAATCTAGCTTCCCCTAGATTTCTCAACAACCTTGCACCCTAGAATCCAGTGGTAATGGAAATTCCTGGCCTAGCAAATACCTGAAATAAGAAAAAGCTGCACAAGGCCTCGCCACTGTGTAAGAAGTGCAGGTACTTTTCATTAATAAAGGATTATTATTTCAACTTGGCCACTATTGAAAGCATAAGCCTTACCCTGAATGTAATTTTGCTAGATCGATAATGGGAATATTAGACTGAATCTGAATATAGAAAACTTGGGTTAAGCTAAACATTTTAGTGTACCCTGCCATGATAAGAATAGCGGCCTTCTTATCTGAAGAATATCTTTCTTAAATGCGGTATTCAATATCTAAATATAAATTGTAATGAATCCTAAGATGTACATTGTATACCTGCGCTTTAGACCCTATATCTTGTTAACGGTACATCACAAATGGTTCATTGTTGTTCATATTGATGAAACTCAACCTGGAGGATTGAGTTCTGGGACAAACAATGATCAATGCTTTATTCCTAGCCTTGATAACCTTTTCCACAGTGGCAGTGGTGCCTTCAGATGGATGGATGCATTTCTAATGTGAATGCTTTTTGTAAATGTGTTATTGTATTCTTTATTGGACCCTGGATATTGACATCTTGTTGTCCTGTCAGAAATTTGAAGATACTTTGTTGTTATTGCTAGGGCCTATAAATTAAAGTCTACTAAATGGAACAGTGCTGCTTATCTGATGTATTTGAGGATTAGATTGATCCGTGTTTTTCTTCTGACTGCCTTCTGAGATATGCTTCACCATACGATACAAGCATGAATTTTAAATGTAGACTTATATTTAAAATTCATATTTAAATTTAAATGTAACTTATATTTTGAATTTAAATACGAGTACAGTATCTTTCAAAAGCATGAAAAAAGCAATATTAAGCAGCTCAATTGATATTGTAGAGATCTGAATGTGCAATCTTGATTTACTTCCGCATCACCGGCTGCAGTATATGCTGCTTAGAATTTTTAGGATAAACCTATATTTTGAATTTTAATATGATTGCAGTATATGCCCCACATTTCACCCTGTAAGGTTTATGTTGCGACTGCTCTCTAGTTTGTTTGGTGACAAATTATAATTTATTGATTTCGTTTCTTTCACCTTTTTCTGACTAGAGAGATTATCTAGAGGCCAAATGTTTGAGTCGGACTTACCCCTTACAGGGCACTGCACACCAGTGTTCCAGTTCCAGATTCTTTCCGAAAGCTTCCAGTGTTAGGGAAGTGTCAGTGGAAGGCCAGTGTCTGCCAAGGATCTGACAGCCTGGCCATCCTGGGTCCTCTCTGGATTCTTCAGATGGTGTCATCAGGTTTCATATTGGTGCCTCAATGACTGAAGGGGACAGGAGTGGCCCTTCTCCCTCCACCTCTACTTATATTTCCATCTATGCTGCTGATAATGAGCAGGGCCCTCTCTGTTATATCTAGCCCCTGCTTTTCCTTTTTTCCGACATTGATTGGTCATGCTCTTTCATATTTTTGTCATGTGTTTCTTAGTTAGCTTGCTTCATGTTTTCAGAGTAGCCTTAGGTACTCCTGCAGATGCTTATTGCTGATTATACTTTTATTCTTCAGTCCCATTGACCTACTTTTTTGGGTATTCATTAGACATTAATATTATTATCTTATCTTCTATATGTGTACTTTTGAATTCATTAACAGGTGTCGCTTTGGGATGCTATCATACCTTCAAAAGAACATGCAAAGTTTTCAATCCCTGCAACAAACAAATATGGCTTCGTTGATCAGGTTTGCTTCCAAGAGGCTTTTTGGGCTTGGTCTTGCTAAGTTTCTGTGCACCATAGATTCAATATAACTTTTTAGTTTTTTACGAGGGGAAATAATCAAGCGGGTGTGTTCTCGGGCACAGCAACACCTACAATAACCAATATGATAGAAATGAGTCTGTCGTAATACATACCTGGTCTAATTTACATCCACTTGTTTCAATTTCCTATAACTTTTATTGCCCTGCTTTTAATGTATTATTGCATTTTTTTTAGATATTAGCTCCATCTATAGCAGATCCCTTAGTGGTATTATTTCATGGCACATATAGCACATTTTCATGACAAGTAAAACATTTGTTGAGTGCCAGTTTTCATGGATGTAATTGATCTTATCATCTTACTCTGAAGCTATCATCTTTTCTTTTATAAAGCTGGTAAGTATTTATATTTCTGTTTCTTTTTGTTTGTTCACAGGGAAGCAATCTACGTGGTCAGGAATTCAATTTGACAGTGCACTGGCATGTCATGCCAAAGACGGGTTATATGTATGCTGACAAAAAAGTGATATCGGGTTTCCGTCTGCCGGAGGAATATCGACAGTAAATTAATTTCAACAGTTACTACTGCTGCTTGTTATGGAATACTTAAATTTTGTGGAGGAAAATTCTCCAGCAATAAAATTCTCTGTTCAATTCTCTTTTCTTAGTGCTTACTCTGCGAACTCTGGGTATACAGGACATTTTATTATTTATTGAAGGGTTGCTAGGGGTCTCGCTACGTATCTTTTGTCTGCCAAAATGACTGGGAAAGTGGTGATATAGAATGAGTGATATATGAGTTAGAATTATAAAGTTGAAAAGTGTGGCAAGCATGCACTTCTCGAATCTTGGACATATTACAATGTAATGTGGCTGGGTTACAACACTCTAGAAAGACCTCTTCAGCTAAAATATTGGGGTTGGGGGTATCTATTCTGTCAAAGTCAGCTAGGGCTTGCACTTGGCTTTAATGGCTTGAAAGTTGAAATAGCCTGCTTGCATGGGAATGATGGTTCACGAGGGGCAAAACATGTCTCTGGGGGCATTTTAACCTTGGTAGTGGGTCTGAAACACTGCTAGCCTCCATTGACAATGTAGAATTATTTTTATTTGTTCTTTGAAGATAATCTATTGAAGATAACTCACTCCAGAAAGCAATGTCTCTAAACTCCCTGCTTAGTATTTATTTATAACGTATAATGTATCTCGAAGTTGTGATATATTGAAGTGCTCGTTGATGGTTTTGCTACTTGTTCTGCCAAATTCTGGAGTCTGTCGAACAAATCTGTAACAAGAAATAGAAAATCAAATCTATGGAACTTGTTTGTTAAAAAACATATTGCATACACAAAGCTTAATCTGCCTGGGAATATAAGATAGAAAATTCTGAGATCATCTTATCTTGACCCAAAGAGTTTGGATGAGGACCGAGGTTCAGGAGCATGCAGATATAATTTGTAATCACTAAGTTAACAGAGCCTGCAAATTATAGACCATTGTAACCTCATCTATAGACACCACTATTCCTCAGGAATTGTAACGAACAAAAACCAATACGTCAAGTTAAATTGGTCTGCAGGGTCTTCCTTTTAGGAAAACATGGTTCTTTTTTTGTTCATGTCTTTTCAGTTAATGATGTAAACGAGTCCACTCGGAGTTATTGCTTATGAAAAAAATTATTAGCCCAATATCTCATCTTAGTCTTGTTTTTTAAGCGGCATAGAAACCTTTCCGTTTATGTTTGACACAGATAGGAAATGTTGCAAAAGTATTCACTCAAATGTACTCAGATGAGCACTGGTTGTTCCTCACTTTGCATTCCCTATTATATTTGCCACTCAAAATGCATAAACACATATGGAGTGCAGATATCTGTATATCGAATATCCGTAAGGCTTCTGAATTGCTTCAATATTTAAATGGAAATAGCTAGCATTGTTTTCATGCAAGTTGCAAGAGTGTACCTAAATTGCTTTCAAGATATCTTCAATTCCTTCCCTGTTGTTGGAGACCATGTTTTATTTTTAGATATTTTCGAGCACAAAATAAGATTGGCTTGATTTAAATTTGTTTTCTATGGGATTGCATTGAATATGATTGAGACTCGTTACCTGTAGTGATCAAATTTGAATCAAATTTGAAGGGTAGGTCTTAATTTCATTTAGAAGGGCACACATTTAGGTCCACTTCTAGAATGAAAAACATAACAAAAAAAACAATTCAATTGACAATAGTAAATTATTTTCAAATTTCTTTTTATTTTTTCACAAACAAAAAGATACTACTATGTCAAAGGCTGCATTAGTAAATGAATTACTCTTACACGTGTGATTGAGAAATGTAACCACATAAGGTCATATTGCACAGGCCTTGAACTCAGCCACAATTGAACCAACTATAGGGACAAAATCATAGTTGGGAAACTGCATATGAGTACAAAAAATAAACATATATACATAATTACATCTTAATGAAATTGAAACAAAAATAAAAATACGAAGAAACAAAAATACTTATATTAAAAGTATATGGAAGGTCTCATTTAGACAATGAAAAATAAATTCTAGCTTATATAGGAAGTATCAGTGTAATTCTAGCTTATAAACTTCAAATTCGACCAAATCACTATTCTATTGTCTATTAGAACTCTTTTGGAAAGCTGAGACTTCCAATATTTGCACATCTCAAATTATTGGAACTACAGTCCCTATACTTGCCTGCAAAATTGATCTAAGATAGCTTTTTCTTTCAGTGATAAAACTTTGACAGTTGTGGTCCTCCAGCTTAACATATCTTGTGCAATATCCTGCAATGATTACATTCAATATGTGTTAGAAAAACTTCACATACAAACTTGAAAAATATGGTTATGCTTTCATTTACAAAAGGTAAATGGTATAAAACTAAAAAAATTCACTTACCAAAATGGTTCATTCAAGTGCTCGATAGAGTAAGACAATGATGGTAATAAACACTGAAACTTACTAGTTCTTTCAATCTATTTTCATGGTGGAAGAGGTTTTCGAGTTTTCATCTCTTTCCATTCATCATAAATAGCATTTCAGTCTACCTCATTTAGAGCATGATGTGCACTGAGAGAGATAAACATTAGGATATCCAATGTTTTTAAAGAAGGCCTTGACATCCGATTTAATTTTGAAAAACCTCTTTCACAAACTGCTGCACTAGCCGGAATAACAAGAATTGCTTGCCATAGCTGCATTAAGCATGGAAATCCTTCAAACCATTCAATTTCACCTCCACATAGATCCCATGCTCCAAACATTTGCTTCTTTGGGTAAGATTTATACATAGTACATATAAATTCATCCATTTCACCCATACATTTAATGTTGTCCACAAAAAGCAAGCCTCCAGCACTAAATTTTTCACATAAACATGTCAACCATCTTCTTGTTTGAGAGTTTTTGTCATCCATATCCTCATAATAATTACGAGGACTAAAAAACTTAGTTGCATTAAAAATAAGTAAATCTGTGAACCTTGCATTTAGAGAGTCAATCACCTTCATTACAAAAGCCTTTCCCAGCGTAATGCAGTGATCTAGTGTCCCTGATCTTTGTGACTTTGGCAAACTCTCAAACCTTAATTCATGTACATGTACTATACCTGTGCAATCTGCAAACTCAAGAGTTCCCTGTTGTGTTTTATTTAAGAAGGATGATGTATGCATTGCACTTGCCCCAAATGTGCCTTTTAGAAATCGCTTATGAAGCAAGCTAATAGTGATATCCAAAGTTGTTCCAATAGATGTAATGTCAACATGATCCTCTTGAAACTTTTGATTCAGCTTATTTAATTCAATAAGCACATCTCAAGTAAGTGGATGCAAAATTGAACTTGAAATATTGTAGCCATCTCATACATTTTTTTCTCCACTAACTCCCAGTCCCTTAACAAAGCAGACATGAGCTTAACGAGTCTTTCCATGACTTTTCCTCTAGAAAGCCATCTAATATGATGAATTTGTAACACTTCTAGCCTTGTGATTTGAAATGACTCCATTAGCTCTTTCAATTCTCCATGTCTTTTAATAGATTTCCCTAACCATGAATAGATCTTGTTTGCAAACTTATCAATAGCTTGCAACTCTTCAAAACAAGATGAAGCATCATTAGCTGCTAATGCTTCTCGATGAGCTATACAGTGGATATCTACTAAATGAGGGGCATGTCGACGAAGCTTAGTAGATAAACCTTCACGAATACCCCTCATGGATGATGCTCCATCAGATCCAAATCCAACTTTGTCATGGATAGATTCATGTCTGCTAAAAGAGATGTCACAGCATCATACATACACTGTGATGTTCCATCCAGCATTCAAAATTGAACACGTCAGAGCCCTTCAAAGGGCCTCTGGCACATCAGAGAAGTAAGGAGAAATTTCTACACGTCAAAAAAAATTTAAAATATGATTTTTGTCATTTAAAAAAAAAATTGGAATAATATCTTAAAATTTTTTAAGAAGGGCTGTTAAATTTTCAACCTTTTTTTTTTAAATTTCATTTTTTCTAAAATTAAATACCCCTCATGGATGATGCTCCATCAGATCCAAATCCAACTTTGTCATGGATAGATTCATGTCTGCTAAAAGAGATGTCACAGCATCATACATAGACTGTGATGTTCCATCCTTAATTTGTAGCAATTGTATGAATTTTGTAGCACATGGACCTCTTCCTTCATTGGTCAAATATGTAATATAAATAATCAAATGTTGCACCATAGTCCGATCAATGCTTTCATCAACTAAAAGTGAGTAATATGGACTTTGGAAAATCTCATCTTTTAATTTTTTCCAATATACCTCCTTAGCAGCTTCTAGAAAGTCTTTTCCAGATGTTGTATTTGTATATGCTGAGTATTCATCTGTTAGAGGCATGTGAGGAGTGTTTTTATACCTATTCAAGTCACAAATTGGCTTATATACTTCCAAAGGTAAATCATGTATTGCAACAAAATACATGTTCTCAATAACTGATATAATTCTCTCTTTCTGAGCATCAACCATTAGTTCTACATGTTTTGTAATTGGAAGAGTACTCCGTTTACTTTCTCCCTCTACAAGTTGCAAAGCAAATTTATGAGCCTCTGATGTTGCATGGATGTTTAAAGCACTAACTTGAAGGGTTGTGCTTCCATCTTTAGCAAATGGAGTTTCCCTTTTAAATTTTACACACCATGAACATTTTATCCTTTCAACACCATTAAAATCTTTTACAGCATAAGCCCAAGGAAATCTCAACTTCCATTTGGACTTGAATGTTCTTTTGTACCTCTTGGATGTTGGTTCCTCTTCAAGAAGTTCTGCACTATCTGATTCATGGTCCTCATCCACATGATCATATACTTCATTTTCAGAAATATGTGGTTGATTAGAAGATTGAGAGATACCAAATGCATCGGAAAGTGAAAGTTGTTTCAGATCCTTTTTGGGGCGACCAAGAGGTGGCATTTTATATCTATAGTCAACAAAACAAGAAATATAAAAATATAAATTAATATAAAAAAAACATAATATTATTTGAAAATAAGACAATATACAACAAAATTCATATGAAAACTAATGAAAAGCAACAAATAGATCTCACACACATAGGTCTGTTTATCATTGAAAATTAAAATTAACATTGATCTTCATGGAAGGTTATGCACATTGCTATCACCAAAATGAAATTTCTTCGATAACAAGGAATATCTCAATTTAATTTTTAGTAATTGTAATGTAGAAGGGATCATGATTCACAAGGACAACAATCACAAAAAAGGGGATGCACAAAGCACACCAGCAGTTGGCAGTTCGAGTGGGGCAAGTCTATGCAGCATGTGTCATGTATGGATACTTCTTAAGAAGAGTTCACAAACACTTCCAACTAGATAAGAGCATTAAGATGCTTCCTTTTGTCTCAAATGAAAAAAGTGATTCTCAGCAGTTGAATTACACCCACCCAGAATTAGAAGGTAGAAATTAACAAGAAAATTCAGCTGTACAAGGTGGTGTGGCTGGATAATAAATAATGAATAAAAATCGTACACGATTATCTCCCAACACTGCTAACACCAGATGATTAGGATAGCCATGAATATTAACATGCATGGTTCCATGATTGTTATGTATGTTAACAACTACACATGGTTGAGAGTGGAGGTGGGCAACTAGAAGTCCAAATTTCAATGCTCAACAACTGTACATTTCAATGTTATGGTTCTAATTAAATCACACATAAAATTATAGACATGCATGTGTATACATTTCAATGTTATGGTTCTAATTACATCTCAAATAAAATTACAAACATGAAAGAGTGCGCATTTCAATTGTTTCAAATACTCTTATTGTGTGTTTTGATTTAGGAAAATAAAAACAACAAATGCTTCTATCTCTCTCTCTAAGTTGTTACATGCCTTTATTAGTGGAATATTTTTCTTCATCTATTTATCCTTCTTTTATACAGTAAAAAAAATACATTGAACAATGTACATATGTTTCAAATCATTCCATTGCATCTCAAGTCAACTTGTTATAATGAACATAATATTGACTAGCCAACACATATAAACATATTATCACATGACATTGTAAAGCCATCACTCATTCTATATTATTAATTATTATTGTCCTATATGGATTTATATCTATTGTTTTTTGTATGTTGGATTTCTCTATAATAAATTAACATTATTCATTTCACTATTGCAAACATGTGATATTAGACGTCTCTAGGATTAAAATATAGGTAGATATACTTTGATCAATGTCATTATTGTATAGGGATTTAAACAATACTTTGATTGATTGAATAACTTCCAATTTTTTTATCCTTCAAAATGCTTGTTTATATTTTTGTAAAAATAAATAAAGTGAATGAACAATAATCAATTCACTCATGAGTGTGAGTTTTTTCTAGTGTAATTAAATTGCTTTGTATATCATGACCAAAAACTTGTGTTTCTACTCTAAAATATAGCATTTTAAATTTCTTTGTTTAATTTAAAAAGATATAAAAAATTTATTTTCTTACTTCTTGATTTATAAAATTCAAATCCATATTACATTTGGTAAAAAAGATGATTGACATATTGAAAAATAAAAAATAAAAAAAAACAAAAAAAATTGTTGTTAAATATTTTCCACTTACATCTTATTATTCTCTTTTTACTCATTATTCTTCTATGTTCATTTCATTAACTAAACTTTTATGTTCAAAATAAGTTATTATGAGAGACAATTGATTGTAAATCACTTTACCCTTAACTTTATTGGCAATGAAATTGATAATCTTTCAATTTTTGTTCCCCTTAAATATCTTATATTGTGCTATTATTAAATCAATCTATGTATCACTTTGGTCTAGCTTCATGAATTAGAGTTTGGGATACATAATTCATTTGAGATACAATGTTAATGAAATTGATAATCTTTCAGTGTTTGGTCCCCATTCACCAATTAGACTTTAGGATATTTTGTTTTAGAGCATACATTCATAGTCAACACAAATGTATGAGCAAAATTAATGGCCACTCATTTGAAATTATTATTAATTCTTATAAACTGAATAAATTAAGCTTAATTGCAACTAGGATAGTTATTCAGACGTATAAAAATGATAACAGAACACGAACGCAAGAGAAGCTCTGAGGAATCGAAGAAGGGTGTTGTATTTTATAGAATCCAAGGGATTAAAAAACAGTGGGTTGTATTCATAAGCGAGGCGGATTTGGAAAACTGTGGGCTGTATTTCTAATTTTTATAATTGATGAGGCGGTTTCGTGTTCGCTCTGAGGAATCGAAGAAGGGTGTTGTATTTTATAGAAGACAAGGGATTAAAAAACAGTGGGTTGTATTCATAAGCGAGGCGGATTTGGAAAACTGTGGGCTGTATTTCTAATTTTTATAATTGATGATTTTCGTGTTTGGCATGGGATTGTTTGATAGATTTATGTGTGGGTAAGGGTTTTCAATCAAAATATTAAATTAAAGTATTGATAAAATATTCATATTACCAATTTGGATTGATTTTAATTTTGGATCTAAAAATGCCATGAAGCATTAAATTTATTTTCTTTTATAAGTGTTAAAAGAGACATCAATTTTTATTATTATTATAAACTGAATAAATTAAGCTTGGATAGCTTATTCAGTGCACACAAACTATGAATTCAGATGCCAGCCTTTATACATAAGTTTCATCTGAAGGCGGCGTCAATCAATTGAATTGAAAGTGGAAGTCAGGATAGCTTATTTAGTGCACACAAACTCTAAACTCAAATGCCAGCCTTTATACATAAGTTTCATCTGAAGGCGGCGTCAATCAATTGAATTGAAAGTGGAAGACACAGTGAAAATGAGAAGGACGATTCATTTTCATGTTGGCTGACACATGTTCATCACAAAGACATTTAGATGCCAACCCTTATTTCATATAATTAATCTGATGCAGGCCATTACTTGAGAGTGGGGTAAGTTTGTAAAGCTTCAGCTTTATTTTTACCCGGCAATTTTAATGAGATTGCGACTGAATAAGCAGGGAAATAACTGAGACGACATATGTACATTATTCTCTCTGAAAATTATATGCTTTTGAAAGAAACCAATCCCCATATTACTTGGTACCGTCACTGCTGCATGGACAGAGGATAGTCTTTCAGGGTGAAGCTGATGAAGCACCAGACACTGTAACTGGGGACATTGTTTTTGTATTGTAATTGAAAGATCCTTTTAAGTTCAAATGAAAGGGTGATGATGAAATGGACCATCCTATTGAATATTGATATTGAAATTTGATGGGGAAATAATATGATATTGATTGATTAAAAATGAGTACATGTTTATTTACAGATGACAGAGAATTGCCTGCTATACCGATCTGGACTAATCTTGTTATGTTATGACATGCATTTCCTCAACAAAACTGTCAATACTCATCAACCAGAAACCGAATAATTTCTTCAAACTCTACAAGGGACTAAAACAAGATTGTTCCCCTTCTCCATTACTATTTATTTTAGTTATTGATGGTCTGAGCAGAGGCATTCAGTTGGCTAGAGAAAATGGACTAATTGCTAGATGCGGGGTAATAAGAACCACTGGTATTTCACATCTCATGTTTGTGGATGACCTGTTGTTTTCTAGAAAAATAAAGTAAGCAAACTACAAGCATTCCACAACATATTTTCCAGATTTGGGTTGGCATCTAGAATTATTATGAACAAAGATAAATCTGTTATCTGATTACTAGTATCTTGCCTCCAAATCACTAGCACACTTACTAACATTGATACAAGTAACTCATTCAGAAATTGGGAATATGAAAACATACCAGGAATTGGGAATCCGCAAACAAATAAAATCCAACGTTAGGAAGCCTGTGGAATGCGCTCCTCTCCAAGCATAAATTGTGCTTAAACCTTGCTTGACAGGGGTTTGCTGAATCATGAATCTATGCTCCTCTCCAGCTTAAATCATTGTCAAACCTAATGGCTCTCAATTGAAACTACCAAATGAAATGGTATCAAAGGGTAATTGTTAAATAATAATTAATAAGAACTTGGATCATATGCACAATTAGAAAAAACAACTCAAAAAGAAACTGTTGTTTTTTAAATGGGAGCAACTTAAAAACTGCCAAATGTAATGGTATGAAAAGGTAATTTTGGCATAATAAGTAATAAAAACTTGCATCATATGCACAATTAGAAAAAACAACTCAAAAAGAAACTGTTGTTTTTGAAATGGGAGTTTCTCAAATGGGATTTAAGTTTTAACATGAAAGGAAATTCCCAAATTCAACATTCTTAAAATTTTAATTTTAGAAAAAATGAAATTTAAAAAAAGGGTTGAAAATTTAACAGCCATTCTTAAAAATTTTTAAGATATTATTCCATTTTTTTTTAAATGACAAAAATCATATTTTAAATTTTTTTTACGTGTAGAAATTTCTCCTTACTTCTCTGACGTGCCAGAGGCCCTTTGAAGGGCTCTGATGTGTTCAATTTTGAACGCTGGTTACCTGGGATTTTGTTACATATATTTACTGACTATATTTAGGGCTTAAAACAGAGAAGCATCTGGATAGATCTGGCTGACACACATGATCAACGTTCAAAATTGAACACGTCAGAGCCCTTCAAAGGGCCTCTGGCACGTTAGAGAAGTAAGGAGAAATTTCTACACATCAATTTTTTTTTAGGAGAATGGCCTTCATCCTTACATCATTGGTAACCTAAGAGAGAGCTTCCCATTGAGTGTTCCCTATGTAGAACAATTGAGAGTCCACCCATAGCATTTGGGCATAGTGGGAGTAATAGAGAACTAATGAGTTTGACATGATGAAGGAGAGTGGATTTCATGAGTGCACCCTGTAGTGACTGAGTGAGAACTTCCCTCGTGGCTTCATGGTCTAGCTTGAGGGTGGCCAATGACAAAGGACAAAACAAAGAACTGAGTCAATGGTTGGATAGAAAGCGGCTCACCCTTCATCAATTGCAGGCATCATTTGATCTTGATTAGGTAAGTTCCCTTGTGGACTTTAAATGTGTGATGTAAATCATATTCATGGAAATAGGAATGATGTTGATAAACTATGTATATTTATGTGTTTGTGCTTTGAATGGACATTTTGGTCTATGTGATACATGATCTTGGTATGAAGTGGTAAATGTGGCTAGGATGACTTAGTAATAGTTATATGCTTGCATACATATTTTTAATGTGCTCTTGCGATGTGTTTCTCATGATTATGAGCATGGGATAGATAGATTCTTAGTCCTGGTTATTTGTAATGTTTATGGCTACAATAAGGCCTCTTGTCAAGTGAGATGTTAAGTCTAAAGGAGAAGGGGATGTTCAATGCTCAACTTCATGGACAACCAAGATGGTTGGTTGGTTGTGAAAGACTTAGTGAATCTCAACCAAGGATCTACTTTAGATAGGTCAAAGAAACTCTGAATCTGTTGTTTGTGATAAGAGAGTCCTATTGATGATGTGGACCTAAATGTAAGAGTAAAAGCCTCGATTGTAGAGTAGAGACTCAAATCAAAGAGTCTTCATAGAATATTTGGTGTAAGGTGTTAAAAAGTTCACTAAAGAGCTCTTGAATGTTGGAATATTTGTTGAAGGGTTTGAAGTGGGTTTGTGTGGCTCAAAGTCTGAGGAGTTAAGTGCTCAAGGGAATTTACACCAATCATCAGTGAAACATATCACATATGAATTCAAAGCACACAATGTCTCCACTTGATATCCAGGAGTCCAAAGCACAAAGTTTCTCCACTTGATATTTAGGAGTCCAGAGCACACAATGTCTCCACCCATCAAACACTATAGGGATCTAGAGCACACAGTGATCCACTTAGAAAACACTGCAGGAGTTCATAACACATAATGTTATCACTAATCGCACACCATAGGAATCGAAAGTCCGCAGTGCCTCCACTTGCCTCATACTACAAGAATCCAAAGCCCACAGTGACCTCACATGCAAGCCCACAACAATCCAGATCACACAATGTCTCCACCTAATAGGCTCCATGGGAATCCATAGCACACAATAATGGTCTCCACCTATTAAACACCATGAGAAGTTCCAAAGTACACAATGTCTCCACCTATTAAACATGAGTTCAGAGTCCACCATGACTCCACCTTCTCAATGCAACACTCGTCAGCGTGCTTCTAGGCTTGCGCATAAGTTGAGCTTTCATGCTTCTTCTCCAGCAAGTTCCCTTGTAATTACTATTTGTGCATTCGAGCTTACTACTCTATATACCACCACTGTGTCTATATGCCTCCTTTCTGTATGTTGTGTATCCTCCTCGCATACCCCTTCCTTTTTTTTCGCCTTGCATGTTGACTTCCACAACACATCTTGTGAGACAAGGACTATATGGGCTCATTATTTACTCAGGTAGCCCATACTTCACTTCAATGCTTGCACCAATAGTGCCATTAATTAATAGGGATATATGTGGTAAAATAAATGTAGTGACTTAGGTTTACACTCAACACTAGCAACAACTACTCCTCAGACATCTGACCATGTCCACCCCTCTACCCGAGACAATGTTTACATTTTCCACATTATTTACATGAATTACAATTCATATTGACATTTAATAGAAGGGTAGCAAAAAGGGTTGTCACATACCCCACCCCCTTAGAGGAACATTGTCTTCGGTGTTCTATATTTGAACACTCAATTCAATAGTGAGCATTACATACAAATAACTCTCTTTTTTACATTTACTTACATAGTAAACACAAATGGGTAATTTGCCTTCATTTGATCAACCATTTCCCAAATGGCTTCATCGGGTCAAATATGCTTCCATTGCACCTTGATTTGGTTGTTTACTTGATTCCAGAGTGCAATCTGCCTCCAATCCATATTTCGCTGTGGCTTTGGGTTCCTTTAGGGAACAAATTTAGCTCATTGTTCTCTAGGACACACCTAATGCGTTTCTAATCCCAATGAGTATGCACATGATTCTTCGAATACTAGTTCACTTTCCAAATTCTGACATCCCCTTCTTTGCTAACTCAGCCCTTGAGTGATCCAGCCAAGGCATACCCCTACCTTGCCTGAATAACACAACACGTGTCATGGCATACCTCAAGGCAATCAATGCAAATCATAGGGCTCAGTGTCACCACAATGGCCTAGTCCCAGAGATCTTCAGCTCCATTATGTTGTTGTTGCACACTTTGATATCATTAAGTTGACACTGCTTTCTTTGTAGTCAACCTCATATATTTGTGTTGGAAAATCTAATAGTTCACCTACATCATAAGAGCATGATTATGACGAGATTAATCATAAAAATTATAAATCAAACTAAACCACACTTCCATTAGCAGATTCTTTATGAGGTTAACCATAAAATATTAACTCAATTCAAACCACAACTTCAACAGAGAAATTCTTCACATTGGTAATAGATGCTTATCTCTACAATTACTCTTTACTTCCTTGACCTTGTAAGCACTAATTGGTTTTTCAGAGCTAGCAAACATTAAGTGGTGTATATGCTCCATGGCTTCACACAATCTTTAGCTCTATCTTTACTGAATAAGTTCCCTCGTGCTCACATCCTAGTAAGTATGGGGCATGTGTCACCAAGATAGAATCATCATCTGACACCAAGGAAAATATCATCACAACTCCATAACATTTGCCACCTAGGCATACATTATCACAACTCCACCATATGCCACCAAGGTAGTCATACCGGAAAGCACTTCTCCACTATTCCACGTAGTCTTTTCGCACAACTCCATCCTCAAGTCCATCTCACTAAGTAGTTTCACCGCTAAGGAAAGCACTCAATGATGGACATTTTGTTCCACACAATGCTTTTGTATAACTCAAAATAAGCTCCCTCATGCTCACATCCCCATGAGCATGGTTATATTTCTTCTCCCACCAGTTACTCACTTATCTAGGCCCATGGAACCCCTATTCCTGGCAATCTTGTCGCAAGGTTTTTATGTATGGGTTCTCATCAACTATTCACCTATTTAGGCCCAGGTAACCCCCATTCTGGGTAGTCTACATGTCCCAAGGTTTTCTTGTGTGGGAACTTGTCAGCAACTCACTTGTCCAGGCCTACCCATTCCAGGTAGTCTACTCATTCCAAGGTTTTTCTGCACACGGTGATTACTAGAGTCTTACAACCAGGTGCCAATTTGGCATGCTCTAATGGTATATGATTGAACTCTTATGGCCAAGTACTAGTCTGGCATGCTCCATTTCACTCTTCAGGATTCTTATAGTCAAGTATCAGTTATGACTTGCTTTCATGAGATAAAAAAAGTGCTACAGGCCACATTACTATCATGTAAGTCTTCTCCTTGAGCTCCAAGCTCCATTATTCCCACCCGTGTCACAACATATAGTTTTCCATGAGATATACTAAAAAAATTAAGCCAATACTTTTATTTTCCCAACTATGCTTCACTCAAAAGCCTGATCTCATAGGTATGACATTTGTAGTCACATCATTGGCCTCTTTTACAGGTGTTGTTGATCTGTCATGGTGGCTTTGCTCTCACACCCCATTCCAACACTTGTATTGCCATATATATATATATATATAATGACCATAATAATAATTAATACTGAAGAAGCATATCTAAGGGGACATCACCATTCATGAAGGGCCAGCTGGTTGGGTATATAAGTAGGTCCTCATTTGTAACATTGATCATCTCATATCTTTTGTATTAAACATTCTTATATAAATATATTATTCATCCCATGATGTACATTCTTATATTCCAGATATTTTGAATATTCTGCTGATATTATGAACTTTTTTCGTTACATTGGTATCAGAGTTATTTGACTTTCGTCATTCAACAACTGCATAGAGCAAGTCTGCGCTAGCTTTTGGCCATCAACTTAGTCAACTTCGTTGCTGTTGTGATCAAAGCGTTTCGCTACACAGTTTTGGAGATTCTTTATTTTGTCATGTTATATATATATATATATATATATATATATATATATATAAAAGGAAGAAAAATAAAGTTATAGAAAAAAAGTCAAAGATAAAAAAATAGATAAATCAAAGGTAAAAGAAAGTCAAAGAAATATTAATAAATCAAAGGAAAAAAATAAATAAATAAAATGGAAGTATATATAAAAGAAATGGTAAATAAATAAATAAATAAAAAGAAATATACAAAAATACAAATTAATTAAAAAAAATAAACTTTCTTGACCTTTGCACGCAATAGTTGTTGACAACTGCCTTTCGCAGTTGTAGAAAAAATAACAGTGGGCCTCTGACGGCCTGCAACCCACCACAACTCCACTTGACAACACGTAGAACAAATATGACGACCGTCCACATATTCCACCTCGCTTCCTTGGGAAGGCCCCTCATGCTGTCCACTATTCCTCATTGTTTGTTGCCCATCGCGCTGAGCTCAGTGCCGTCCGTCTGCACTGTGTTCACCCCTGCTCGTTCCGACACTATTCGCTGTCCCGCCCACTCTATTTCACTGCCCATCTCATTGTCCACTAGTTGCATCCTCATACCACTTGTTGCAAGCCAAACATTTCCCGAGCCCGAGTCTATGTAGTATATAATTACAATATAGTGATAAACCATTTTTATAAGATAGTTTTAATAGTTAGTATATAATATAGTTTAATGAAATAGTATTCAAGCTTTTCTAAAGGAGAGTGGGGTTATAAAACAAATTATTAAGGTTTGAAGGCTTATTTAAATAAAAGGAAAAAAAAAGAAAAAAAAAAGTTACTTTTTAACCCTAAGATCATTTATCATTGACATCAAAATATTATTTGATAAAATTAACGATGAAAACAAAAAAAATTAATCTTTGATTAAAGAAAATAATGGATTATAATTCATTAATTAAGGAAGATTCTCCCATAAGGGTCTTCCAATTCATATTTCATATTATTTACATTAAAGGGGAATATACAAGGAAAAATGATTAATGTCATTATCAACATGGCTAACAAAGAAAATCACATCAATATTAATTTGGTGAATCAACTATCAATTCCGGAGCCAAATATTGGTCAACGAGAAAATATTTTTGGTGAGAAAGAGTATGAAATTAATGATTTACAAGTGAGAATTGATCATTATGAATATATATCTCAATTCAACATCATATCTATGTATAACAAAGAGATTGACATAATTTTCGGTCTACCTTGGTTTAAGGAACTAGGTACGTTCATGTTAAACACAGAGCAATTTTTTTTAATGTTCCCTTATAAGAAGAAAATGATCACATTCCAGGACATGACAATGAATTCAAAATCGATAATGCATTCATTAGAAGACTTCAAGGATATTTCAAAAATTGGTGCTTCAAGAGAATCAAGCCGAAACATTATCGAAGAAGTAGAAGGAGCTTGAAGAAGTCATATCCAACAAAAAATGAAGAAAATTCACTTTTGAAGGATCATAGTCAGAAACTATTTGCACAAGTCAGAAAGTGTAAAACTAAGAAGCACAAATTAGAATAACAAAATGAAAGTTCCGAGAAGAAACTCAATGAAATTCTATCAGAGAGAAGAAAATTTGCACTTAAATTTTTTAATCAAAAGTTATTAGAACAAGTCAACGATTTAATAACCGAGAAGCTTAAACATCAAAATGAAGCTGAATCAAAAGTTGAATAACTTTCATGTTTAAGAAATCACAATCGAAGTATACTCACTCAAATTAAGAAACTTAAAAATGATAAGAAATGATTGGAAAACAAATTAGAAGAACTTATCACGAAAGAAGTATTGAAATCTTCAGACATAACAATCCAAGTTGAAGAAAAATGAACGAATATTGATCTAGTCAATGTCATAACTAAAAAAGATGACAAACTAGTCGAGGTAAAAACATATACATATGTTGTAGTTTAAATGACAAAAATTTCAAGTGAAGATCCAACATTTAACTAAGCAACTTCGATGCTTGAAGGAAATCAAATCACAAGAACTCCTTATCGACACCCAAATCATAAAAAAAAACATCTCAACCAGTTTGCAAATCCATATCATTTAGACCAAAAATAAGTGACTTATATTCCAAAGAATATCGATGTCACCATAATCTAGTCTTGTGATAACAATTCATCTCAAGTTTCTAGTAATCACAAGATTCCACAAAATATTGATTTAGGATGATCAAATCCCTTCTCCGTTTGATAATTTTTTTATTACTCAGAAGATCCTATCATCTTGTATCATCGAAGAATTTCGGAAGATGTGAATAAATTACAAAACAAGGAAATATATGACACACCTTATTAACAATAAGCTTTGAGGACAAAACTTTTCTGAGGAGGAAGACAATGTTATGAATATAATGTATATGGAAATCATATAAATATAAATAATAATAATGATATTAATAATAATTAATTAAATAATAATTGATACTAAAGAGACATATCTAGGCGGACATGACCGTTCATGAAGGGGCATCTATGTGGGTATATAACTAGACCATCATTTGTAACATAGGTCAACTCATATATCTCATATGTCTTGTATTCAAACACACACACACACACACACACACACACACATATATATATATATAATTCATCCCATGATGGACATTATTATATTCTAGATATTCTGAATATTTTGCTGTATATACGAACTTTGTTCATCATAAATTCACAACAACTTGAAGTGACCTCATAATTATTAGACTCAACAAAATTCTATCACTCTAACTAATTTCAAATACATTGAAATGATGTTATTGGATTGTACATGTGCATCATATTTATTCCGAGCTTTGCATAATGCAGTTAAACATTCATTCCAATAGAGTAATAAGTCAGGGCCGAGAAATGAATATCTCTAAACTCTTTAACATTTCAGTTCTCCATTTCACTCAACATGCTTTGGAAAAGTTATTGCAATATTTCATACCAAAGGCTCCCCATACCACTCTCTCATATCCATGCAAAGCATGCATTAATTTGAAACAACATTATTCAAATTCAGCTAAAGGAATTCTTACCCAATTCCTTTCCTTTACCCCTTTTTACCTTGGCTTACTGCTACCTTATTTATTAGCTGTCACTGCCAACACTTATAGTTGAAATCCTTTGAAGGTTGTAGCTGGATGATAACATCCATGCTATTGCAATACTTAGTAGTTCCTGAATGATCTCAGCCTCACACATTAGTCATAAATTCATCCATTCAACTATGTATAAATTTCAATGAAAACTTCATAAAGATACTTTCATTTGTATCAAATTCAAGCATGTCTTTATCCATGCTATTCATATGCTCTCTATTTCGAGCATTTATCATTTTTATTCATGCACACGACAAATGTCAGAAGCATAAGCATAACATATTAATAATGATAATGCTCAATAGTAGGTCATTCTTGTACACTTTCTTAATGGATCTCCTGCGTGGCATGGAATCAATCAAATAACTTATATGCGTTACCCAAAACATGGTAAATACAAATTCTATTTTCAAACTATTCACAGTGATCATAATTTTAAAGATTAATCACTTGTCTTACTACTAGGATGGTTCTCAACTAATGGTCTTTCGGACCAAGTGGAATCATTATACCTTTATTTAATTTTCTCATCTTCATAAATGATAGAATACACATATAAATATCATCCATGCACAGTTCTGTCATCTTCTTCTGCTTTCTACTATCATTCCTCTAATTTGTAGGGCTTAATCAGGGTCTTGCACTTCTGGTTGGGTTTTATTTAGCTCTTCTCTAGACCTCATTTTCTTTCCTTTCCCACCCCAACAAACCAACCAATACCAAATCACAAAGGCAAGAAGAAAGAATGAAAAATTGAGAAAGACCACAATAGAAACTCATGATAAAATATAAAGCATCACGACCATGCTCAAAGTCAACAAACAAAAACAAAAACAAAATGTATCCAACAATAACAACGAAGAAATTTAAAACCTACCTCTACATATCATTCATTAGTCCACAAAAAACTCAATCCCTTCAATTCTGGTGTTCAATGTGTCTATTGCCAACATTTGCACAAAATTTAGTTAGAGTCCTTTCCAAGGTTTATAACAACCTCAAAATTCCAGTGCCACTATATAATTCAAGAAGGGAAATTTTTAGTAGTTTAGAGAACTTGAGGGGATGCTCGCTCATCTCTTTCTAGATTACACGTTGTTGATTCAGGTGTTAGGAGTTCACAAGAATTATTCTTCTTCTTTCGCTGCTTGTTAGGGAAGCCTTTCTTCATATGTACCTCTCCGCAATTCCAACATGAAACTGACTTTATTTTCTCTCTAGCCTCATGATGTTCCTTTCTAGCCTTGTAAGCATGACAATTCTCTATATCTTTAGAGGTTGATGCATTTTGCAACAACTCTTGCATGTATGACAAGTGTTGTAGCAACATTATGTTCAGGCTTGCCTATTCTTGTTGTTTTCTAATGATATTTTCATTTTTTTCCTTGCAGCTCCTCTATTGGTGTCGAATGCAACACCCTTGCAGATTCTGAAAGCCAGTATGCACTAGGAGCCTAGTCTTGGTTTGACTCCCACTGGAAAATGCTGTCATAAGCTTCAGTGATCTTCATTGGCTGACCCCATGACACTGATATAATTGGAAATGGAAAAATACTAGGTGTAGGGCGATGAAAGGCGCATACAATACTAGCATATCGGGTATGTACTGTTAATTTTTCATCAATTTGTTCTATGCTGAAACTATCACTTCAAAAATATCCGATAGCATCCAGTTTAACAATTTATTTCTTCAATTATCCAATGACGTAGAGAAATAATAGATAAAAAAAATTAAACAAATTCATATTGAATGACAACCAAGAGACAAATGACACAAGGTTTGGCTAATAACCAAGGAAAAACCCCACTAGGGGGAAACCCTTGCAAATCTTCTTCTATTAGATTTTATTCGAATGTTAAGAAAAGAGAGTACATCATCCAAGAGTCAAGGTCAAACTTTAACTAGCCAATATCCAATGTCAATATCCAATATAAAAAAACTATCCAAGCTAGAGACAAAGAGATGAAGTCAATAAAGGTTGAATTTGATCTTCTTGTAATCCGCCCAAGTCAACAACAATGTAGTCAACCCTAACCAGTCTGCAATCAACGATCAAAATAGTCCTTTAGGAGCTCGGTCTACTTTAGTGAAACTTAGCCTCAAATGTTGGTCAACATCTGACCAAAACAATCCTCAGAAACTCAGTCAAAATTGGTCAAAAGAGGGAGAAAGTCTGCTATCACAGTCTGCAATTTTCTGCGGTCAAACCAAAAAGTCAGCACGAATCAAACTGCTCAGAATTCCTTGTTTTTTGTTCCTTCTAATGCGACATGTAGAAATAAAAATTTACATACAAAAACACAGTCAAATGAGGTCAACTTCACCTTGGTCAATGCCCTGCAACAAATCTGCAATTGTCATGCAACTCGACCCAATAAGAAACAATCATCTATCCTTCACATGTGTGAGCGAAATACTTCCAATCTGAGATGTGCAAACCAGTAGGAATAGGAGAGAGAATATGTGATGTGAGGTGATGAAGTTCCAAATGAGGTTTGAGGTCTTGTATTTATATGAATTGATGAGGGAAAAAAGACACGTCGTTTAAGCTTCATGAGCCTACATGGTGTTGAAGCCGACCTTGACAATTTGCACATGTGTGGGATTTAATTCAAAAAAAAACTTCTCCTTGTCTAATTTGAGTGATATTTAGGTCAATTTTGGCCTCCTCGAAAAATGGAATTCAAATCAATAATTATATCCCTCAAATGAGCTGTCCAAAGTGGAATTTGACCCTAGTTGCATAATTTAACACTCCCTCTCAACTAGGGAGAATTCCACCTATCAATATCTGTCCATTGATCATCATGTCATGTTGTCATCATATACCATCTCTTCTTGTCTATGCTAATCTCATGCTGAACATTCTCGAATCTAAAGAAGAAGAAATGTTGTAGGGGAGCTCCAGCTACCACCCTGTCTCTATCACCATTGGAGAGATGCAACTACCACCTAGAATCACCATCGTCACGGGCCATGGCTACCACCTAGAACCAAAGACAACGGGAAAGACCAACCTACTCCAAGCGTAGGGATCACACTCTATCCTAGAGTCCCTAACAATAAGTGAGATAAATGTAAGGATCACACTTAACCCTATTGCCCCTGATCATTCATCTTAACCCTAAAGAGTTAGATGGTAGAACACATGCATCCACCAACTTGGGCGAGATCCACCTACTGCAAGGGGTAGGGATGACACTCTATCCCATGTCCCTTAACCCATTAGCCAGATGGGAGAGGTTATCTGATTGAGTGGGAAGGATGCTAACTAGGGCATACTCTGACTAGGGGAGATCCTAGGTCTCAACATCTTATCGGTTAGAGGTATCTCATTCCTAGGAGCCCTATAGCTCCATTCCACACCTTGGGATCTCAACCATGGGGGAAGAGCATTGCTCAATGTTCTTGATCAGCTCAAACCCTTATTTTAAAGGGTCATATCAACCAGTCCAAGCTGCTCTCTAAAGAAAAAGAACGTCCCTTTGGGCAAATCCTTAGTGAGGATATCAACTATCTTCTCATCTGTCGAAATGTGAAGAAGTGGCACGACTCCTCTCCGCACTATGTCTCAGATGAAGTGATATCTGATCTTTATATTCTTGGACTTGTCGCGAAAAAAAAAATCCATGACAAACGAATCTCACTCTTGTTGCCGCAATAAATAATTGTCATGTACAAAACCTGATCAAATAACTCTTCAAAGAGCTTCCTCAACCAAACTGCTTCACGACTCGCAAGACTAGCTGCAATATACCCAGCCTTAGCAGTGTTAAGGGATACATATTTATGCTTCCTTATTATCCATAATATCATGGAAAATCCCAAACTAAAACAACATTCAAAATTACATTTCCAACCCAATATGCATCTGTATAGCCATGTAGTCTAACGTCTCCGATGCCATATCTCAATCCAAGGTTAATAGTCCCACGTAGATATCTCAATACATGCTTGGCAATGATCCAATGTACATGGTGAGGCTTGATCATAAACTGGCTCAAGGTGTTAACTAGAAAACATATCTCGGGGCAAGTATTTATGAGAAACATCATAACACCAAACAATTGTCTATAGTCAGAAGGGTTTGCTAGCTCTTGTCCAATAGCTTCTCCACACAACTTCTTGAAATTCATATCCATAGGTGTAGGCAAGGAATTGCACTCAACCATGCCAAATCTATCTAGAAGTTTCACAACATATTTTCTTTGTGAAAGGAAAATCTCGCCCAACTTTTGCCATACTTCTAGTCCCAGGAAATAGTGCACCAAACCAAGGTATTTCATCTCAAATTTAGAATCCAACTTCCTCTTACATTCTAGAATGAGAGGGTCTACCCCTGTCAAGAATACGTCATCAACATACAATACCAAAATGAGATAAATACCTTGGATTGTTTTGAAGTACAAGTTTGGATCAACATTGTTCCTTGTGAATCCTAGCTTTATCAAGTAACTATCAATATGAGCATACCAAGCATGGGGGGCTTGCTTCAATCCATAGAGATATTTCTTTAATTGGCATACATGGGTCTTCCTGCCATAAACCTCAAATCGTGGAGTTTTTTCTATGTACACTTCTTCTTTCAACAAACAATGTAAGAAAACACTCTTCACATCCATTTAATGGAGAGTCCATCCCTGACTTGCAACAACGACTACTATCGAGAAGATGGTTGTATGTTGGGCCACAAGAGAAAATATATCATTGTAATCTTCTCCCTCTTTTTGAGAGAATCCACAGGCTACAAACCTTGCCTTGTATTTTTCAATGCTTCCATCATCCCCATGCTTGACCTTATAGAGTCATTTGGATGTTACCACAATATTCCCTTTGGTCACAACACAATATCCCATACATTATTTTTCATAATAGACTCATATTCTTTGGCCATTGCATCCTTCCAGACTTTTTCCTTCGTGACTTATTCAAAAGTAATAGGTTCAACTTCAATAATATTGCTCCTAGCGACAACATATGCTTAGTACCTGCATGGATTCTTACTTTCGCTGAAAGTTCCATGAGCAACAACATGTTTCTTGGCATCTTGTAGTGTCTTTGAGCCAAAGTGGTCTTTTCCTAGTAGGAGGATCACTTGGAGGAGGTTCCAAAGAGTCCATAGGTTCCATGGGATCATCAACGACGTCCTTCTAGGATTCAAGCACAAAAGGACATTCTAGAATATCCATAGCATCACCCTTGTCTTTAGGAGGAGGAGACAAAGGGAGGTCCCTTTCTTTTCTAAGAGAAATGTCTTCATCAAATGTTACATCCCTGCTAACTTCAACCTTCCTTTGACTAGAAATATATATTCCAAATGCTTTAGAATCTTTAGTACATCTAGTAAACATACCTTTCCTTCCTGTAGCTTGTAGTTTTTTAGTTTTTTTTAGTTTTTTAGTTTTTTTAGTTTTTTAGTTTTTTTGCTTTTTTTTTGTTTTCCCTTTGACAAATGGAAGTATATGAGGCCACCAAAAATTCAGAGATTACCAATATCGAGCTTGACACCTGAGAATACTTCCTCGAGAGTCTTTTTGTCCAAAGCTTGATGAGGCAACCTGTTTTGAAGTTATACTGTTGTGTTTGTTGCTTCAACCCAAAGGAACTTTGGTAGCTTTTGATCATGGAGGATGGCTCAGGAAACTTCTACAATGGACTTATTCTTTCTCTTAGCCACTCCATTTTGCTTGGGAGTGTAGGGCACAATGGTATCCTTCTTAATTAATTCCTTTGTGAAAAAGTCTATAAATTCATTTGAGATGTATTCATCGATGTTGTCGGACCTGAAGATCTTTATTTTCTTCCTTGTATGATTTTCAACCAAATCCTTGAACTCCTTAAATATTTCAAATACCTCATCCTTGTGCTTCAAATAGTATATCCATTTCTTCCTTGAGAAATTGTCGATGAATGTGATGTAATAAAGATGACCCCAATGTGAATGCATAGACATTGGACCACATATATCATAATGAATGAGATGAAGAATTTCTTTCGTCTTGTTTTCACTATAGGGGAATGGTCCCCTTGTATTCTTTACACTTGCACACCTAGGGCATACTCCATCATGTTGAGCTTGAACATTGGGGATTCTAGAGTTCAACCTCTTCAATTTTGGAAGAGAATCATAATGTAGATGGGCTAACCTTCGGTGCCACAACTCGCTTCGAAGATTTTTATTATAGACCATAGCTAGAAGAGGTCTTCTAGTGACTCTATAGAGTCCTTCAAACCTAGATCTCAATGTGAAGGCATTTATCATGTAGGATTCAGTAGGAAAAATAAATAATTTTCCTTTAATGAATGCAACCCTCCATTCCTTTATCCTCCAAAGAAGATATCAAAACAAAATTCTTCTTCAAGCTCACACATATAATACATCATGAAACAAGACAGATTTTCCAAAGTTCAAATGAAATTTGACAAAACCAAATCCCTTTATGGGATGAGTAGTATTGCCACCAATAATAATGTTCAGATTGGTCTCCCTCTCGACAAAATTAGAGAGAACCTCCTTGTATCCAAAGAAGTGATGAGAGGCCACACTATCAACTAACCAACTATCCCAAGTATCTGTAGGAGATGAACTAGATAATGCAGAAATAAGAATATACTCTGATTGATTATCACCATTTCCTTCATACTTGGAGTTCCTTGACCTCTTTGGAGGACGATGGATATACTCATGATCATCAAGGGAGTCTCTTCTTATTTCATTCCTTATTTTATTGTCTCTTCTTTCATATGACTTGTTGTTTTTGAAGCCACGGTTATTGTTGTATGACCTTGAAAAGTTTCTTCTTAGAGAATCTCTCTTTTTGGGACAATCTCTAGCATAGCGACCCTTTCGATGAAAATTGTAGCACTCAACGTCTCTATTTCAGCTTCTTGAATCCTTGGAATCTTTATTAGATTGAAGGGGTATTCTATATTTAGATGGATTTCCCTTTCCTTTCTTTGCATTATTTTTCTTTCCTTGAGAAAGGTAGGAAGAGGGTTCTCCTTCCTCTGATCCTTGAATTCTTCCTCTAGTTATCATCTTTGATTCTTCTTGAGTGAGATTTCCAACAAAATAATCAAATGACAGGAAGCTATTGTTTTTTCTTATAGTAGTCATGAAGGTTTCCCAAATGGGAGGGAGGCCTCTAAGAGTTATAATCACCAATTCCTTGTCAGGTGTGGTTTCCCCAATTCTTTGCAATTGATCTCTAAGATGAGATATCCTCGTAATGTATGATTGTATGATTGCACATATTATCCTTTTATCATATTTGTGTCTTTGAGTTGATATTTCAAAGAGATGATTTCATTCAAATTTTTGACTTCATAATTTCCATCTACCTTATCATACTTGTCCTTAGACCTTCTCAAATTTCCAACATACGCAAGTAGATTATCTTGTAAACCACCAACTATAATTTGTTTTGATTTTAACTCACCTTTCTTATTCTTGCTTTTGACAACCAGAAGCATTCTTCGGAGGCTCAAGTACTCTTCCTTGAATGAATTCCAGAACATCATTTTTGTTAGCTATGATCTCCAACCTGAATTTCCATGCAACAAAGTTAGATGAGTCACCCAACTTCTCATGCTCCTTGAAGGAAGAGGAAGAAATTTTTACCAAAATATTTTTCCCTTTTTTCGAACAGCTGCTAGAAAATGGATGCTCTTCCTCTATGTCTCTTGGGCTTGTCTTCACCTTAGCTCTGGTACCATGTTAATTTTTCATCAATTTGTTCTATGCTGCAACCATCACTTCAACAATATCTGATAGCATCCAATTTAAAAATTTACTTATTCAATTATCCAATGACAATAGAGAAATAGTAGATAGAACAATTAAACAAATGCACAATGAAATAGAACCAAGAGACAAGAGACACAAAATTTGGTCAATGACCGGGGAAAAACCCCACTAGGGGGAAAATCCTTGCAAATGTTCTGCTATTAGATTATCTTCAAATGTTCAACAAAGAGAGTACATCATCCAAGGGTCAAAGTAAAACTTTCACTACCCAATATCCAATATCAAAACAACTATCCAGTTCAGAGACAAAGTGATGAAGTCAACAAGGTCAAATATAATCTTCCTGTAATCTTCCTAAGTCAACAACAACACAGTTAGCCCTAACCAATCTGTAGTCAACGGTCAATGCAATCCTTTAGGAGCTCGGTCTACTTCAGTCAAAATCGGCCTCAAATTCTAGTCAACATCTACCCAAAACAATTCTCAGAAACTCAGACAAACTCGATCAAAAGAGGGAGAAAGTCTATTGTCACAGTCTGCAATTTTCTGCGGTCAAACCAAAAAGTCAACACCATTCAAACTGCTCAAAATTCCTCATTTTGTGTGCCCTTCAATGCGGCCTGCAAAAATCAATCTTTTCCACCCAAAAACATAGTTAAATGAGGTCAACTTCACCCTGGTCAATGTTGTTCAATGCCTTGCAACAAACCTGGAACTTGGCCCAATCAGAAACAACCACTTGTCCTTCACATGTGTGAGAGAAATAATTGTTGGGTTCTTTCCACGACTAGCCCACATAGTTAACCGGGGGGTTAGAGGGGGGGTGGAGCCCCCCTTCATTGCGCCGATTGTGTAGTGGGGGGGGGGCGGGTCACAGGGGGTTTGAGGTGTACCCGTAACCCCACTTTATGGGGTCCCGGGTAGCGCCCTAGAAAATTTTAGTTTTGGACCCTATGTTAGGTTGGGCGGACCCACCTATGGTTTTGTGCATGATTTTCGCACATGTTTTTTTGGATGCGATGGTTTTCTGTCCATGGTATTGGACACGATGGTTTTTGGTCCATGGTATTGGATGCTTCGGCATGTATAAATATGTATTATAACATTGAAAGGAACATAATGAAAAATCAAGATGGTAGTCCTAGTTTTGGGATCCAGGGGAAAATCTCTGTGTATATGTGTTTTATGTGTTATGCTCTCCCATTTTTATTTTCTGTGTTTTAGAATTCTTATGAAGGTAATTTCTGTACGGGGTTAAAACCTACATTTGGTATCGGAGCAGTTTTGGCTTCAAGGGGACGCCTTTGTTGCTGAGGGGTTTCGCTCGGGCCTGTGGTAGACCTTGTTCAGTGGGAGGTCTGCGAGATCGATTCTGGTGGTGAAAGAAGATGGTGAGCAGTGGAAAGATAGAGATCAAGAAATTTAATGGTCAAAGTTTTGAGTTGTGGAAACTCAAGATGGAGGATATGTTGGTGGATAAAGATCAGTGGATCGTGGTAGATCTGGGTACTAAACCAACGAGAGTGTCCGATGAAGAATGGAAGAAGTTGGATCAGAAAGAAAAGTGCACAATTCGATTGTGTGTCTCAAATTCAGTGTCGCTGAATGTATCAGGGGAAGCTACGACGAAGGTTTTGTGGGAAAAAGTTAGGGACTTTGTACCAATCTAAGTCTCTGGTGAATAAACTATTCCTATGGAAAAAGCTATATAACCTGAGGATGAAAGATGGAGACTCGGTGACAGAGCATCTGAACGCATTTAATACCGTGGTAAGTCAGTTAGCATCTGTTGATATTAAAATTTCAGATGAATATAAGTGCATCAGTTTGTTGTGTTCTCTACCAGATTCGTGGGATAGTCTGGTTATTGCAATAGGTAGCAATGCAACTGCCTTGCAGTGTGATGAAATAGTCTCATCCTTGCTGACGGAGGAGATGAGACGGAAAAATATGGAGAGCCAGAATGGTGATGCCTTGTTTGTACGAGGACGGTCCCAGAACAGAGACAAAAATAAGTCATCGAGTGCAAGATCTAAATCTAGAGGGAGATCTAAATCTCCAGGAAAACCTGTAAAGGTGGTGTGCTGGAAATGTGGAAAGGAAGGGCACTACAAAAGGGACTGTAAATCTAAAGCTCTTGATAAAGGAAAGGGATTTGATGATGCTCCTTCTGCAGAGGCGAAAACCACCTTAGATGAAGGTGGGGATGTGTACTTAGCTTCTTCAAGTACACATGTAGATCATGAGGCATGGTTGATTGACTCAGGTGCATCCTTTCACTTCACTCCCCATAGAGAGTGGTTCTGCGAGTATGAGAAATACGATGGTGGTGATGTCTTCTTAGGGGATGATAGGAAGGCTAGAATAATTGGTCGTGGAAAAGTAAAGTTGAAGTTGCAAGGTGGAAGGGTTAGAACACTTCCGGGTGTTCTGCATATTCCTACATTGGCCAGAAATCTGATTTTTGTAAGCAAGCTGGATGATGCAGGTGTAAAAACAATGTTCGAGAAGGATACCTGCAAAATGGTTCGGGGAGCACTGTTATTGATGCGGGGAGTTCGAATTGGAACTCTGTACAAGTTGCAAGGTAGCACTGTTATTGATGGGTGCAACAGTTCTGTGGTTCCTGAAAGTGGAGCAGAAAATCTAGTGGTCTCTAGAGAGAAGACCATGTTGTGGCATCAAAGGCTTGGACATATTGGAGAGAAGGGCCTTTGAATACTTCATGGTAAAGGTATGGTAGAAGGTATGAGTAATAGCTCTCTGAATTTTGATTTCTGTGAAAATTGTGTATATGGGAAGCAGAATCGGGTGAGTTTCCCCTCTGGTAGTAAGAGGGCGAAACAAATATTAGAACTTGTGCACAGTGATGTGTTTGGACCTGTGAAGGTTCCATCACTGGGTAAGTCTATGTACTATGTATCATTTATAGATGACTTCTCAAGGAATACATGGATATATTTCCTTAAGAAGAAATCTGAAGTCTTTGACAGGTTTAAAGAATTTAAGGCTCTCATGGAAAATCAGACATAGAAGAAGATTAAGGTGCTGAGGACAGATAATGGTGGAGAGTTTTGTAGCAAGGAATTTGAATAATTCTATAAGCAGTGTAGTATAGCACAACAGAAGACTACTCCATATACACCTCAACAAAATGGAGTTGCAGAAAGAATGAATAAGACGTTGATGGAAAGGGCAAGAAGCATGCTCAGTGGTGCTAGGTTAGGACAAGAATTCTGGGCAGAGGCGGTGGATACTGCATGTTACCTGGTCAACGGGTCACCTTCATCAGCATTGGAGAATAAGGCTCCACAAGAGGTATGGACTTGTAAGAAACCCTCTCTTTCACATCTGAGGGTATTTGGATGTGATGCATATGTACATGTTCCAAAGGAGAAATGAACCAAGTTGGATAGTAAATCTGAAAAGTGCATCTTTATTGGGTATAAGGATGGTTTAAAGGGTTATAAGCTTTGAAACCCAGTCACACGGAAGGTTGTGTACAACCGAGATGTGGTGTTCAGAGAGGTAAAAGATGTTATTAAACATGAAGTCCAACAAAAGGAACCTGAGAAGATAGAGTTTGAGCTTAAGGAGGAAGAATCAGACTCTACAGCAGAGGAGGAATCAGAAGATGAAGAGCCACAAACTCCGGGTGTGAGAAGATCAGTTTGAGAAAGAAGGTAGCCAGAAATGTATAGTCCATCTGATTTCTGTTCAAATTTTTCTTTATGTATTATTGACGATGATCCCAGAACTGTGAAGGAAGCAGTGGATTCAGAGGATGGAAAACTCTGGAAAGAGGCTATGGTTGATGAAATGGCATCTTTGCACAAAAATGAGGCCTGGGATCTGGTGGAGTTTCCGGCTGGAAGGAAACCCATTGGCAGCAAATGGGTGTTCAAGAAGAAGACAAATGCAGAAGGAAAGGTGGAGAAATACAAAGCTCGGTTGGTAGCAAAAGATTATCCCCAGGTGCTGGGAATTGATTTTGGTGATATTTTTTCTCCTGTTGCCAAGGTAACTTCTATTAGATTACTTTTATCTGTTGCTGCTGCTTTTGATTTTGAGGTAGAACAGATGGATGTGAAGACAACATTTCTTCAGGGGGATCTGGAAGAGGAAATATACATGAAGCACCCTGAAGGATTTGCAGTGAAGGGTAAGAAAGAACTGGTATGCAAGTTAAAGAAGTCTTTGTATGGGTTAAAATAGTCACCAAGGATGTGGTATCAGAAATTTGATACATTTATACAGGGACTTGGCTTCACTAGAAGTAAAGCAGATCACTGTGTGTATTTTAAATTAATTGGTGACCGTGTTATTTATCTGGTCTTGTATGTGGATGATATTTTGCTAGTTGGAAATGACAAAGAAATTATCTAGGATTTGAAGACCCAATTGTCCTCCAAATTCGACATGAAAGATCTTGGTGCTGCAAAATATATTTTGGGCATGGAAATTTAAAGAGATCGGGCAAAGAGGAAGCTCTGGTTAAACCAGAGGAAGTATGTCGAGACAATAATGTAGAGGTTTAATATGTAGGATAATAAACCGGTGAAGGTTCATATTCCTGTAGGTGTGAGGTTATCTGCTGAATAGTATCCCAAGACACAAGAAGAGGAAGAGGACATGTCTCGTGTTCCATATGCAAGTGTAGTCGGTAGCTTAATGTATGCAATGGTCTGTACAAGACCAGACATTGCACATGCAGTGGGAGTATTGAGCAGGTTTATATCAAAACCAGGGAAGGAGCACTAGACAACAGTGAAGCAGGTTTTCAAGTATTCACGTGGCACTAGTGATTATGGTTTGTGCTACCAAGGAAGATCAGGATTAGAAAGAATGTTGGATATTCGTGGCTTTTTTTATGCGAACTGGGCTGGAGATCTGGATCAGAGAAGATCTACAAGTGGGTATGTGTTTAAACTATTTGGAGGTGTAGTCAGTTGGATGAGTAAGAAACAATCTGTAGTGGCACTATCAACTACAGAGGTAGAATACATGGCAGCCACTCACGCAAGCAAGGAAGTAGTTTGGTTGCAGAGATTGTGTTCAAGTATGGGGTTAGTACAGGGAGCTATAAGGATAGACTGTGACAACCGAAGTGCAATTTTCTTGGCAAAGAACCCCGCATATCATTCAAAGACAAAGCACATTGATGTTCAGTATCACTTTGTGAGGGATATGATAGAAGACAAAAAGGTGTTGCTGGTAAAGGTGGACACTTTGAAGGATACTGTAGATGCATTGACAAAATTTGTGAGCTCTGAGAATTTCTCTTGGTGTAGAGAGACAATGGGCATTTCAGGGCTGGAAAAATGACTAAGCTCTCTTGTGGCCCCTTATGGAAAGAAAAAAACAAGTGGGAGAATGTTGGGTTGTGTTATATTCTTTCCATGACTAGCCCACATAGTTAACTGAGGGGTTAGAGGGGGGGCAGAGCCCCCCTTTGTTGCGCCGATTGTGTAGCTCGGGGGGGGGTCACCTGGGGTTTGAGGTGTACCCGTAACCCCACTTTATGGGGTCTTGGGCAACGCCCCAGAAAATTTTGGTTTTGGACCCTATGTTAGGTTGGGTGGACACACTTATGGTTTTGTGCATGATTTTCACACATGTTTTTTTGGACGCGATGGTTTTCGGTCCATGGTATTGGATGCTTCAGCATGTATAAATATGTATTATAACATTGAAAGGAACATAATGAAAAATCAAGCTGGTGGTCCTGGTTTTGAGATCCAGGGGAAATCTCTGTGTATATGTGTTTTATATGTTATGCTCTCGCATTTTTATTTTCTGTGTTTTAGAATTCGTATGCAGGTAATTTCTGTACGGGGTTAAAACCTACAATAATTCCAATATGAGACATATGAACCAATAGGATAAGAGAGAGAATATGTGATTGGAGGTGATGTGGTGCCAAATGAGTTTTGAGGTCTTGTATTTATATGAATCGATGAGGGTGAAAAGACATGTCGTTTGGGCTTCATGAGCCTACATGATGTTGAAGCTGACCTTGACAATTTGCAAAAGTGTGGGATTTAATTCAAAAACACACTTCTCCTTGTCCGATTTCAGTGATCTTTAGGTCGATTTTGGTCCTCTTGAAAGGAGGAATTCAATGCAATAATTATCTCCCTCAAATGATTTTTCCAAATCGGAATTTGGCCCTAGTTGAATAATTTAACATGTACGCCGGTAGAACGAGCGTGCCATGTTGGAACATACATGCAAGGGTATTGGAAAAAATGTACATCATCAAGATCCAACAGTGGAGGTGCTTGTCAATCCAATGGGACATAATGCTCCATGTGAAAAAATTGTTCAGAAAATAATTCTATGGTGGGGCGTGAAGGAGGCCACATGTCAACCCCTCATGCCTTCTACATGCCTCCAAAAATTTCAAACACCCAAACTCAGCTAGTGCAAAAAGATTACGTGTGTCCTCCATTATGTTAGCTTCCCACATAACACCACCACTTCACACCACGCCACCCTGTCATCCTCCACGTGACCTCTCCGTACACCCAACCGGTGGCCCCACATCACCTGCCACATCATACACCTTCCACCCTCCACATCATCACTCTATCTGCCAGTCACCATCCATGTGGCCTGACTCCACTTTTTGATTCACTCCAGTGTGATGTCACTAGAATCCCGACCAAAATGCTTGCAAGTAGAACTAACGGCATTGGGACCATCTCACCCGACGACCAAGGGGGTCAAACGATGAACGTGCTCGAACGATAATGTGAGGGAAGGGTGCATAGGTTGCTATGTGGTAGCCTCCCGTGAATTTTATGCACCCAACGAATATTCACAAATCGATTCCTTCACCACATGAAAAGGTGACACATGGACCTCCAGGTTGACTACCCAAGTATTGCCACATTGTCCAATCAAATTTGTCTCTTTCTTAACTTCCCATCAACCAATGTGTTGCACTCATCTAGTCATCATGCACCGTCAACATGCCACGTGGCTGGCCCCACATCCTTCTCATGTAAGACAAATGTCAAGAACCTTCCTTCCCAAATAAATCCTTACGCGTGTCAAGCATTGACTCAATGCACTAGAGGTCCATTTTTGGTAAATTGTACTTCTTATGTTCACTCCAATCCGCGCACCTGTAAGCTCTAGGTTGCCAAATTGGGTAAAGTTTGGATGCCAATCATATAAATCAAATATCTAAGGTGAAGTAATCCATCAGTTCTCTTGGTCAAGGGATTCCTCACATCAAAGTTTTAAACAATTCAACTCATTCTAAGCCCTGAATTTTTCCATGGAAGAAACATGCATTTTTAAAAAGAAAATCGGCTTCCTTAACGTAAGAGCTCCCTAATTTCCTAAAATTAACACCATAAATGCATTATTAAGCTCAAATTAGTCTTCTGCTTGCTAAAATTTCATCAGTTAGGCTCAAAACCCTAAGTTTTTCGTGTGAGCTTGTGTTGTCATTATTTTGAGCATAAAGTTTGAAAGGTCTTGCCACCACCCCGTCCCTCCTACTCCGTGACACATGACACTATCATTTTATTACTTTGAGGGACTGAGTCTAACCTGCCAAATGGCCTATCCTTCTTATATAAACAATTGTGTAGATGCAAAGGGAAAGACTACAGAGATGCATTGCCCCAGTGCAAGTGCCAACACCTAAGGCCCGCCTTTGTTGGCTCATGAACTGAGGGAATTCTTTCATAATCTAACTGAGAAAATGGATTCTTGGACCATGCTAGATGATTTTGCGAGAGCATAGTATTCATCCCCAAAGTCAAGGTAGAAGTTGGAGACAATGGAAGCAGAGCTCTGTCAGGCAAAATAGTGTATCAAGAAATTGGAATTTCAGTCGTTTCTCCAGGAGAGAGAAAATACCAACAAGATTTCTTTCAAAATAACTAAGAAGATTATTTGGGAAAGAATCATAAGGCTAGTAAATAAGCACTGGGGGTATTTGGAGTTGGTGCAGGAAAATATTGAGATGGGCAAGATAGCTCACAAGGAAATGGAGATGCTTAGGGAACACATTAGGAAGACCTCACACAAATCCGAAATTGTCATATATTTCCTTAACCATATGACCAAAGAAGAAGTCAGAAAGACAAACCTTGACCGCTCCTATTTAGTATCCGTAGCAAGTCAACTGGGAAAAAAACATAAGATGATAACACAGATAGAGGAGAAAGCAGGGAGCATGGCGAAGGGGATACGAGAGTTTAAGTGTAAGTGTGGAGAATTGTATAAGAATAATTTCCCACCATTATTTGATGATTAGGGAAAATTATACTCCAATAAGCTTTTTATAAATGGCTTAAGGGTTATTATAGAGAATCAAGGTGACTTTGAAGGAGGGGATCGCACCCCATAAGAGAAAGGCATTATGGACCTATATAAGGAGCATTTTTAGCTTATGTCCATACTAAAAGGATTTTTCAAAGAACAAGGGAGAGTTAACTATCAAACTATTATGACTATGGAAATAAAAATAACAGATACATGGCTACGTGACGTGCTAATAGGCGAGGAATGGAAGAGCATGTTGGACGTGTATAGATAAATCGTTCGAAGAGAGTTTACATTGGAGTCAATGGGTACCTCAACAAAAGGAAGCCTCAAAATCAAAGCTATCAACCTAACCACAAGTGGAACATTGAGTTTTATTCCAACAGTCAGTGTCACCAGTAGAAGCATCAACACCATCAACACCTCCACTAGCACTGTTGGCAATGTGCCCATTGTAGTACCCGACGTACATTTGCGCACGACTAAGGCATCGCTCAAGATAGAGAAGGAAGACAATGCCCAGCTAAGAGAGAGATAAAGAGCTATCAAAGCCAAATCTGAAGGGGCCCACCTCACAACTAGTAGATTCTTCAAGAAACTTCTAGAATAAGTTAGTTATTATACAACTGGAGATTTTGTAAAAAATCTTGGTGGTTTTCTAAATACCACTAGTGGTTTAGGGTAGGGTCCAAGTCCTTGAGTTCCTATATATTGGTCTCATTTTGAACTTGGAAAGGGGGAAAAATTCTTGGTTGTAGGGGAAACTCTACCATTCTGGTGAATTGTTGGGAGGTCTTGAAGCTATCTTGAGGAATAATTCTGCAGTAACTATTGGGCTGTCTATATCTTCTTATAATGTATTTGCATACCCATATTATGTTTTTAAGTTTACTACCAACTAAATACAAGTTTATGCAATTTCCATGACACTTTGAGTTGTGAACCTGATTTGTTATGTGAATTGTGTAGAATTGTATGAGAATTATTAACTGAAATAAATTCTGGTATCAGTATGATGGTTTATTTTAGTTTTGCAAGATATATCAAGATAGTTTGAAGAGTACCTTGAATTTATTGATATTTATTACAAGGGTTTTGCAAGAAATGGTAAACTTCAAAATTCTTTGTTTTCTAATAGGTGAATTCTTAATTGCTTAGGTGCCCACAATATCTTAACCAATTTAAAGGAATTCTTAGTTTCTCCTTCAAATTAGGTAGGATTTGTTCTCCATTTTTTATCCATTCTTATATCTTCAACTTCCCATGTTAAACCCAAGGGTTCATAATGATCCAACTTAAGGTCAGTGCAAATGCAATCCAACAAATGCATTTAATGGTTGGTGGTTTTCCCTTAACACTGAGACCCAATCAAATTTCAAATTTAACGCAAACCTGACCTAAATTTGAATATTATTCACACATATTTTAAAAACTTGATTTCAAGAACATGTTATATATGTTCAAAGTGAAATATGAATTAGTTTTCCAAATAAGTGAGATATAAATTCTATTATGATTTATGGATTTGCGTTTAACACAATGAAATACATTTTTGCACAAATATTTTTCTTCATGGTTGTGATACATTTACGTAATTTTAATTTCTTGTGACATTTTATAAGAGAAAGTAAGATGCATGAATTTTGAACTATTTCTACCAACTGCAAATTAAATTGAGTTCAACGCAAAATTACAAACTCATTCTAAATACTCATTTCCAGGAACAATTTACATATACGAGCTTATTTGCATGAATTTTGAGTCATCTACACCTTGAACCATTCTTATGTCAAAGAACCATGAGTTAGAACACTGAAGTCAAAGAGATATAAAATATAAAGAACAATATTAAACAATAATAGAAGGTCATGTACATTGATTTAAATAGAATATCTTAAGAATAGAGCAGTAAATAGGATCACACTTAGTTGGTCCAGGTTCTTCACTACAACACAACGTAGTGTGACTCTGGGCCCCAAAATCTCGTGGTGTCGTTTCTGGGGATGATTTGAATTCGTTCCTTGGGAAGAATGACATTTTTTCAGATCTTTGTGGTGGACAATGTTTGAAATCATTCACTGTGCATTCCACCTAGTGACTCCACTATCCAAATTTCTCATCACTTACCAATAAGCTCCAGTCTCCCTACTTTCCACTCTCTAAAATTTCGAATTGGCTAACTACGAACCTCAACACGTCCATTGTACATGCTTCATTTATTGTGCATATTCATATCGATTTCTTTTCATCAATCTTAACACTTTTCATAATTTACATATTCACACTCTGGCTTCGTTAAGAAGACACACCTAGAATAATCCAGAAAAGAATCTAACACCCCTTGTCTTCGACCCTGAGTGTTTTGTGTACACCTTGAACCAATGTAACAAAAAATTACAGGCAAAACCATTAGGGAGTCAAATAACCAGTATTCCATCTCCACCTCTTGCAATGATGATTGCTTAACTGCCTTGTTATGAGGCTATTCATACAAATAATTAACATTCACATATAATTCTTGAATGTTCATTGTCACTTAGATCCAAACATAAATCTGAAAAGGCGACTCCACAAACTATTGAGAAAATCAGAACTATAATATCATCTGCCGCCAGGGATGTGATTTTACAACACATCATGGCTAGATAAGGTCAACACCATAATAAAAAAAATCAACCCAACCAACCATTGCCTTGGGCGGAAGTGCAATATGCCCCATTGGATTTGCCTCGATTGCTACACAACATGCCCAAGAATTACTTGAAGCTGCTACCTAGGCCCAATGGCAAAAAGAAAGGGAATGTTGAGGAACATATTAGCGCGTTTCAAGAATTCACTAACAACTTCATGGTAGAAGGCGAGGATTTTTTCATGCAAAACCTTGAAGGGGACGTGTGAAAATGGTTTCGTATTCGTTCTGCTAATTCGTTACACTCCTAGGATGATTTGGGAAGGAAATTTTGTGCCCATTGGGGTGAGAAAAAGAAATTTCAATACTATCTCATATAATTTTCAGTAGTGAAGAAGAAGTCGTATGAAAATGTAGAGGAATTCACGAAGAGATTCAATAAGATCTACAACAAGATCCCAAATGAGATTAAATCTACTCCTATCACTGCCATGGTTAACTAAGTCGCTGCTTTTGAGCCACATATCTCTATCATGCTCAAAGAAAGACGACCTGGGAACTTGTCTCACATGCAATTAGACACAACCAAGATAGAGAGAAATATAACTGTGACATGAAAACTGAGAAGTGTGTAAGTAACAATTGAGAACCATAGCATGGAAAGAGAGAAGGGAGGAAACTGAGACCAAAGAAAGAAGAAAGGAAAGGAAGAACCTGATCACACTACCTACCACAAGGACCCATCCGAAGAAAAGATTGAGGAAATGAATAGGTTGATTAGGAACCTATCAAACAAAATTGCTAAGCTCGAAGCTGAAGGACCGAGCAAGAATCCAAACCAACCTCCCCGTAAGCCCCCTTTCTTCTGTAAACCATTCAATCCAAAACTAATGAATAGGGATAGAAGACCTAATGAGCAACCAATACAGCCTCCTGTTAGGAGATATCTCAATTTACAGATTGATGGATATCATGACAAGTACATGCAGGACGAGGACATAAACTGGGTAGGAGAAAAAAATCCCACCTTCTACATCACCAAAGTGGATTACACAAATTCTCTCGTGACACACGAAAACTATACAAAATATGATTTTTTGATATTAATATTATGAATTGCACCATCCAAATGTTAGAAGATTACTGACTCTGTGATGGAAGAACTCATAATAAATTATGACCTGTGACCTAGGTCTGACAAGCCTGCTCATTTGAGTCACCAAAATAAGGCACCCATACTATCACACAACTATGAGCCTACCCAGGGGACTAGTCCTCCACCCTCCAAAGTATCAAAGAAAATGAAGGATTTACGAACTAAGAAAGGAAATTTTGTTTAGGATCCTACTCTAAGCTAGACTTTGGAGCTCGAAAAATCAGGACACCATATTCCTCCACATGTAACCACTCAACCGATCAAGGAGGTTGAATGAAGCCCACCCCATCTTTTCAGCCTTTTTAGGAGTTAAGAAAAATCTAAGCTCTCGTTCCTTTGCTCAAACTAGCACAAAACCAAACCTATCAATTGGTAATACAAAAACTCATTACCCCTTCCAAGCAAATCTCCCATGGCAACTCTAAACATCCAAGAAGACCGTCCTTATGTGCATTGTAGACCACATGTAGAAGAATATGATGATGATAGTCCTCCTTTCTACATCACCTTGAATGTTCACAATAAGCTACCACATAATTTTATGCTTGACTCGAGATCCTCCCACAGCCTCATGCCCAAGTCGGTTATGGTCGAGTTGGGATTGCATATCACTAAGCCATACCAAGACCTATACTCCTTTGATTCACAAAGAGTAAAATGTTTGAGCCTCGTCAAGGATTTTGTAGTCTCTCTCACCCAGATACCAAAAAAGAGCCTAATCATGGATATAGTGGTGGCCGATAACCCTGCCTCATATGGTATGCTACTTTCGAGATCGTGGGATGGAAATTGGGTGGAACTCTCCAGATGGCCTTATCATATGCCACCATACCTGTTTTTGGAGGGCAGAAACAAGAACTGTATCGAGAAATCAAACTCTTATATGTCATTAGTGATGCAAAGAAGTAAAAAAACTTGCTCGTATACATTTTGGAAGAATCGATGGCATGTTATAGTATGTTAGTTAACCTCAAAGCCATGGGTGACGCTAAGCCCCCTCCTACTGAGATAAAACAACCACAAGAACTACATCCAGTTTGGAAACTTTTCTTCGATGGAGCTTTCTCTAAGGAAGGAGTAGGAGCAGGAATAATCCTAATGCTGCCTAATGGTTGAGACATTTCACTATCTTCTAAACTAGAATATGAGGGCACACGTTTCCGAATATGAAGCATTAGTTTTAGGATTAGAGGCGACTCGTAAAATGGGAGTAAAAAATATTACATCATTTGGGAATTCAGAGTTGGTAGATCTACAAGTAAGGATGTCTACACCACCAAACACTCTCGAATGAGACCATATTGAAACATTGTGTGGGATATTATTGAGAATTATTTCGATGCTTTTAACATCCCAATTGTGCGCATGGAAGATAATAAACTTGAAGATGCTTTAGCGATTGCTGCAAGTACCTTCATATTACCTCCTAAACCAAAGCGTAAATATGAAGTGGAAATGAGTTACTGACCTTTTGACCCAAACAACATCATACATTGGCAGGTTTTTGAATACAATCAACAAATAAGAAGATTTTTGGACTTGGCGGACAAATTTTGAGCCATCAACATTGACTCCGAAGAGGAAACGACAAAAATAGACCAAGAAGAAGAAGGTGGCTATAATGATAGCAAGTTCCTGAATTAGGTCGGAGGTCACGAGGTAATCCAACTCAAGAAAAAATTCATTCCCAAGGGACTGATCCCACTTGATCAGATGTTTAACCACAATGATGTGCCTACTAAGCCAATTTTTCAGCCGATTGATGAAAATGTCAAGGAACAAAACCTCAGTATAGAAGAGAACCCACAAAAGGTAAAACTTGCCAAGTCTTTGCAACCAACATGAAAAAGGGGTATGTGGATCTATTCAAACAATTTAATGACTTTTTTGCATGGAGTTATGAATATTTGAAAACTTATGACACTTCTATTATTCAAGATAGAATACCATTGAAAGAAAATAGTAAGCCTTTTGTGCAAAACTCAGGAGGTTCAATCCCATTTTGTTTCCAACAATAGAGAAAGAGATCAGAAAGCTGCTGGACAAGAATATTATTGTCCCAAAAATATATTTTGTTAGGATATTCCGACACATAGGAAATAGTTAAGTACAACTTGGTCTAGTATAGAGTTAGGTATAGAGTTAGGTAAAGTGTGTTTCTTTACTATGTACATTTTGTAACTTACAATCTGACGGTCACGATATGTAGTGATCCAACGGTTCATTCTCTCCTCGGTATTACGGACACTTGATCCGTGGCTTAACACCCGATTGGTCCATGATCTCTATTTAAAGAGCATGGAGGGTCGTTTGTAGGGTAATCCGTCTATGAGAGAAGCATATGTAAATTTTCATTCTTTTATTAATAAATTGCCTGAAGTGGCCGCGTTGGCTCAGGCCGTGGACTGTTTCCCTCTTTGAGGGTTTTAACCACGTCAAAATATTGGTGTATTGATCTATGATCTGTTTGTGAGCGGTGTCCTTTGGTGTTCTGTCTAAGGAACTTACCCTGTAAATTCCTACATGGTATCATAGCTATTTGAGGGCCGCGTCCGTTGGTGATCCAAATCTGAAGCCGGTAGAACTGAATCCGACTACCGTTTCCTATATCTACTATTTATGACTGCTTTCGGGCTGAGAGGACTGCTCTGTTGTGTTGGGAGCATCTGTTTTAGTGAGGAACCCCTTTCGTTTCACACGAAAAGGTTTCCGGTAGCCCTAGCTGCGTCATTTTTAAGATCTGGAGGTATACAGTGTTTATTTGCAGTTTACAGTTATTTTCTCTCTGTTTATTTCGGTTTTCAGTTTATCTAGCTTTTTTTATTACCGGATCTATACCTTTCATTTCTGCGTATGCTCTTTGCCTTGCGACTTTGTGCGATCTGGGCAAATCAGAAACAGAAAGGAAGGATTTTCTCATGCATATGCTCTTTTCCGCTGCGCCTTAGTGTGATATCGGAAAATCAGAAACATTGAGGAAAATATTTAGTTTCCGGCTAAAGCTAACTTCGAGCCGCAAGGTTCGTTTTTGAAAATATCTAGTTTCCGGGTAAAGCTAACTTCGAGCCGCAAGGTTTTTTTTTTTGTATGTCCGTGTTGGGTTTTGTGTTTTTTGTTTTGTAGGGAAAAAGAGCTTTCTCAAAGCAAGCACGCAACACAAAGCATCAACACCCCCCCCCCCCCCTTTCTCTCTCTCTCCCTCTCAAACTTTTTGTATAGCTCACTTGGTGCAAAGCTAATTTATGAGAGTAGAGGTCTTAGGTTCAAGTCTCCATTTTGTGGGGGCGGATTTTTCATTTCCGCACATTCCCGCACTTCGTCGGCGACTTCATCAAATTTTTTTCAAAAAGCCATAACTTCTTCATCCGGAATTCGTTTTCAGAACTGTTTTATTTGAAACAGCCTAATTTTTCAATATCTTTCCATTGAAACACTTAGTTTCAGCATCTATAGCTTCAGTTTTTTTTTTTTTTTTTTTAAATGGAAAGTCCATGCCAAGTTATTCTTGACAGCACCAACTACTTCCAATGGTGGTCCTACATTGTGGATTTACTTAGAAGTAAAGGTCTTTACATAATAGCCAAAGGCCAAGAGACCAAACCGAAATATGAAGACAAGGCAACTAAATGGGAAAATAGGAAAGACCAAGCACGTGGGTTGATAGGGATGTCTATTTCTCCAGATCTTAGATTCCATATTGCAGATCTTGATACTCATGATGAAGCAATGAAATAGATTACTAAAGTCTTTGGAATTAAAAATGAACTTAAAGCCCATCAACTTGAAAATGAATTGCTTACATTGGACCCCAATAATTTTTCTTGCATTGAAGATTTTTTGTCCAAGTTCAAGACCCTTAGACTTCTCTTGGAAGGTGTTAAGGTTAAGAAAGAAGATAGTAGCCTTATCTACTCCATTCTTACTAAGTTGGGACCAGCCTATTCTGTGTTTGTTTCCACCTTCCATTCTACAAGAGAAGCCTTAATTTCTCAAGGACAAACCTACAAGTCCCCTTCCTTTGATTCCTTTTGTGATTCTTTAATAAGAGAACAAGAAAAACTCTTACACCTTGGTCTTCTTCATCTTGGAAACTCTTATAAGAAAGCGTTAGCTGCCCAACAGCAACCAAATCCAAATAATCCTAAGAAGTTTTATCCTAAAAAGAATGGTCCTAAACCAAACAAGGGTCCTAAGCAATTTCAGCCTCAAAATGAAAAATCATTTCAACAAAATGATAAGAAAAATAAAAACAAAGGGAAGAAGACTGATAGACATTGCAACTTTTGTAATCGAGATGGCCACTTAGAATCCAAATGCTTTAAGAAGATGGAAGCCTTGGAAGCAGCAATGAAGAAGCATAACATCCATTTGGAGCAATCTTCAACTTCAACTTCATCTTCAGGAATGGCACTTTCTGCATGTGGTTGTCAAGCATCTCGGTTTGGCTATGATCTAAATGTATCTTCTTCTTCTCATTCTCACGAGTGGCTCATTGATTCTGGAGCTTCTTATTACATGGCCAAAAACAAAGCCATGTTTTCTTCTTTAAATGATTGTAACACCAAAAATATATATGTTGGTGATGATAGATCTCTTAGTGTTGTAGGGACTGGAACTGTTCATCTAGACAATGGTCAGTTTAATGATGTATTATGTGTTCCAACCTTATCCTGCAACCTTCTATCTGTATATCAGATAACCCATTTAGGTGAAGGTAAAATCGTTGAATTTTCACCTCACGATGGTGTAATTAAGGACCTAAGAGATCCTAGACAGATTTTAGCTACTGGCATTGCTGATGATTCTACAAGGTTGTATAAGTTTCACAACTTTGGGTCATCAAATCTTCCCTCAGTATTTGTTGCTCATAATGATGAAGTGAGCAAACTTTGGCATGAGCGATTTGGTCACTTAAACTATTGCTCTCTTCGGAATCTATGTAAAGAAAATATGGTGACAGGTCTTCCAATGGTATCTTGCAAAGATGGTGTTTGTTACGGATGTGTACTCGGAAAACATCATCGGGACAGTTTTGAAAAACATGCCTCTTGGCACGCCTCGGCCCCTTTACAGCTCATGCATAGTGATTTATGTGGTCCACTTCCAGTTGCTTCATTATCTGGCTACAAGTATTTCTTAACTTTCATTGATGATTTCTCCAGACGCACTTGGGTATACTTCTTAAAACTCAAGAGTAAAGTATTTAACATGTTCTTGGCCTTTAAGGCCTTTGTTGAAAAACAATCTGGACATCAAATTCTTAAGCTAAGATCTGATAATGGCGGAGAATATGTTAAAAACACATTCATCAACTTTTGCACTGAGAATGAAATTCAAATGCAACATACTGTTCCATATACTCCACAACAAAATGGTGTAGCTGAAAGGAAGAATCGCACCTTAAAGGAAATGGCTAATTGTATGCTTCAATCTAAAGGACTTAGTCTTAATTATTGGGCAGAAGCAATTAACTGTGCAAATTACATAATAAATCGCACTCCTACTAAGGTTTTAAATAATATCACTCCAGAAGAAGCATGGAGCTCAATCAAACCAGATGTAAGTCACTTTCGTGTTTTTGGAAGTGAAGCATGGGCTCATATTCCAGATGAGAAACATAAAGCTTTAGAACCTAAGAGTGAAAAATGTATTTTTGTTGGATATTCTGAAGATGTCAAAGGATATAGACTTATTCCACTTAAGTCCAAAAATGTTATCATTAGAAGAGATGTAAAGTTTGTTGAAAATATATCGGCCTGCGAGCCTAGTTCGGTGGATGTGCCACCTCTCCCTATCTCTTCTACTTTTGAAAATATTTCTTCTTCAGATGATGAAAGCAAGGATGAAAATCCTCCCCCACCTTCTCAGGATCCTCCTTCAGCTCCTCAGCTTCCAAAATGGGTCTGTGCTACTCGGGATGCAGTAGGTGATCTTGCCGGTGATCGTATAGATCAGCGACGTACACGTTCTCAGTTCGAGAGAGCCTCTTCTTTACTGGCTCAAGCTTCAGTGAATTATGATCCTGACACCTTTGAAGAAGCTTCAGGCCATCCAGATTGGGAAGCAGCTATGAATGAAGAATATCATTCATTATTGGCAAATGATTGGGCTGGTGACCCTGATGATCGGAAGTCTACTGCAGGTTATGTGTTCACTCTTGGTTCAGGACCTATTACATGGGCTTGCAAGAAACAAGGTGCCATTTCTCTTTCTTCAGCATAAGCAGAGTATCATGGTGCCGTAGAAGCTAGTAAGGAAGCCTTGTGGTTTCGTCAGATCCTGTCGGAGTTTGGCTTTCAGCAGCAACATCCGATTACACTTTGGTGTGATAATCAAAGTGCCATTCAACTATGCAAAGATCCAGTCCAACATCAGCACATCAAACACATTGAACTGCACATGCACTTCATTAGAAAGCTCATTCACGACCATGTTCTTGAAGTGCAATATTGTTCAACAGATGATCAAGTTGCAGACATCTTTACAAAGGCTCTCACAGTGGCGAAGTTCACTAAACTTCGATTTATTGTTGGAGTTCATGAAGTTGTCACTAAGGGGGGATAGGCTCTAGTGCCTCCTTCCTTCTCCTATCGTGTCATATTTGTAAATCCTTCAATCCTATCCCAAGTTGTTCTTAAGGGGGGATGTTAGGATATTCCGACATATAGGAAATAGTTAAGTACAACTTGGTCTAGTATAGAGTTAGGTATAAAGTTAGGTAAAGTGTGTTTCTTTACTATGTACATTTTGTAACTTACAATCTGATGGTCATGATATGTTGTGATCCGACGGTTCATTCTCTCCGTGGTATTACGGACACTTGATCCGTGGCTTAACACCCGATTGGTCCATGATCTCTATTTAAAGAGCATGGAGGGTCATTTGTAGGGTAATCCGTCTATGAGAGAAGCATATGTAAATTTTCATTCTTTTATTAATAAATTGCCTAAAGTGGTCGTGTCGGCTCAGGCCGTGGACTGTTTCCATCTTTGAGGGTTTTAACCACGTCAAAATACTGGTGTATTGATCTGTGATCTGTTTGTGAGCGGTGTCCTTTGTTGTTCTGTCTGAGGAACTTACCTTGTAAATTCCTACATATTCTCAATGGGTGGTTAATTTGGTACCAGTCAGGAAGAAGAATGTAGAATTCATACTCTGTGTAGATTTTAGAAACCTGAACTGATGTTCATTGAAAGAAAACTATCCCCTTCCCAAGATGGACCACTTATTGCTAACAATTATCAGAGTATTCAAAATATCAATGATGTAGAGATTTTTAGGCTATAATCAAATAACAATTCACCTAGATGACAAAGGTAAAAATGCATTCACGACACCATGGGGTACCTTCATGTATGACAAAATTCCCTTTGGGTTGATGAACGCATGAGCTAATTTTGAAAGCTATGAATATCACATTTGTTGGAGAGAGAGATCAGTTAATTGTTATCTATTTGGATAACATGACCTTTTTCTCAAAATTAGATGACAATAATTTGGAGCACCTGAGACAAACTTTCTTGAAGTGTAGAAAATTTGGTCTATCATTGATTCTGAAGAAGTCATTCTTTGCTTTGTAGGAAGGAACTTTTTTAGGACATATCGTCTCAAAAGAAGGTGTCAGAATCAACCCAAAATGAGTTGAGGCCATATCAAATATTGGTTTTCCCTGAAATAAGAAAGAAGTCCAATCATTCTTGGGGAAGATCAAGTTTCTATGCAGAGTTATATCCAATTTCACAGAACTCCTGAAACAGATAACAACCATGCTTAGAAAGAATAATGAGGTTAGATGGTCTCCAGAAGCACAAGAATCATTCGAGTGAATCAAGATGGCTATCATGGAGGTCCCTGTCTTAGCAAGTCCCAATTTTTCAAAATAATTTGAGAGCTTCTCCTCTGTATTTGAGCATACCATTGTGGCCATCTTGCTGCAAAAGAATGAAGAAGGGTATGAGGAGCCTATAACATTTTTTAGCCGTGCCTTGAGAGATGCATAATTGAAGTACATAATTATGGAAAAACATACCTATGTTATGGTAAATGTTTTAATAGTGTTTCAGGAATACATGTTACATTCCAAAGTGATAACGGACGTTCCATCCATTGTAGTAAAGGAAATACTTACTCATCCTGATAGTGATGGTATAGAGGGAAAATGGATAATCAAGATACAAGAATATGACATGGGAACTAAACCTACAAAGTTGGTCAGAGGCCAAGGGTAATGCCAAAATCCTAGGTACAGGGTGACAACGAGTGCATACAGTACATGCACATTGAGTGTGTACGTTGATGAAACAGGTGATCCATGCTGGAACATATGGGCAAGGGCACCAGCAGAACTGCACGTCATCAGGATCCAATGACACATAATGCTCCACACGACCAAAGTGTTTGGAAAATCATGCTGCAAAGGGGCACAAAGGAGGCCACATTTCAGCCCCTTGTGCCTTTTGCATGCCTCCAAAAGTTTTAAACGCCCAAACTCAATTGGTGCTGAAAGCTGATGTGTGTCCTCCATTATGTCAACTTCCCATGTCACACCACCACTGCACACCACACTTCCCTGTCGCTGCCTTCTCATCCTCCACGTGACCCCTCTGTGCCCCCAATCAGTGGCCCCACATCACCTACCATGTCGTACACCTGCCACCCACCACATCATCACTCTATTCGCGCAACCACCATTCACATGACCTAACTCCCCCTTTAGATTCATGCTAGTTTGATGTCACCGCAATCATGACCAACTTACTTGCAAGTAGATACGACGAAATCTAGACCCTCTCATTTGACAGTCCAGGGGATTCAATGTGATGAACTTTCTTGAACGATAATTTGAGGGAAGGGTGTGGAGATTGCTACGTGGCAGCCTCCCGTGCATTTGGCGCACCCACCAAAGATTCACAAGACCGTTCCTTCACCACAAAAAAGGCACTGATACACACAAGACGAATCCGATGGAACATATAAAATCAAAATAATTATCAGAAGATATTTTTTTGTTTTTTGTTTTTAAATCCCAATGGTCGTCAGATATCCAATGAGAGTTCCTTTACCGTCATATATATGATGGGAGTTCCTTACCCATCGGATATCCGATGTGGTCCTTTATAGTCAAATATCCAATGTTTTCTTGAATATCCGTCAAATGCCAGATAAACCTTGTATAACAACCAATTACACCAATATTAATGGATTTTTTCCATTGGACAACTTCTAATGCGGGACCACTTTACGTTGACTAGTTAACTAATTATAATAAATGTAATATTAATATTCTAATTATGTATAATATTATTAATATTAATATCAATAATATACTTATTAATATAATATTATATAATTAAAATATAAATTTTATATATAATATATTATTACAGTTTATATATATATATATGAGCCCAAATATCATATAACTTCGACATAGTTGTTATATTACTTGCGATTGTTTTAAAAGGTTGTAGGTCTATTTTGAGGTTAATTTTTGAGGAAAATCATCACTGAAAGTTCGTTGATGAAAAATATCACATAACATTCCTCGAGGCCAAGGAGACACGGGATCGACATTGGGGGCTTCAGAGGATCGAAAATGTTATTTCCCTTGTAAAATATGCAAGGGATTGAATTTAAGGATACTTCTAATAAAAACAACTAAAATGCATTTTGGAGACTATGGACACGCTTAAGGTGGGCCTGAATATCATCAATTAGTAATCTATTCATTATATGTACTTGTGTCATAGATTGTTTTTGTAAATGTTTATATGTATATTGTATTTTAGATTGTATGTCTTTGTATTGTAAATTGTATTGTATTTCTATTGTAAATGTTTATATTCTTTCAGGAGATATTTCACCTACGTTGTCATCTTGATGTGGAGAAATATTATTTGATTATTATGGTTAGGATCAATTAAGGGGTTAGGTCGAGTTAGGGGTTAATTAAGTTATGGGCTTCGGGATAAGGGGTTATTGTTTAAGGGTTTACAGGTTAGAGTTTAGGCGTTAAGGGCTTAGGAGTTAGGGGTTTAAGGGCTTAGGGGAATGGGGTTAAGGTGTTAGGGGGTTAATGTATGTTTAGGGGGTTAATTAGGAACTATTTTATTTAGAGGTTAATCGTTTTTAGGGAGCATTATTAATAAGTTTTTAAAGTATATTATGCACATATAAAAGATGAACATTTAAAATGTAATGTTCCTAACCACAATGTATTTCACTCATAAAAGAGACTCTTTCTCATTTTTTAAGGAAAAAAGTATGGGGCAAAAGCCTTTCACTTGGTGTTTCAAAATGATTTACTAGGGGACGACGGATTTTTTAAAACTAAGTGATATAGAGTGAATAATTCTCTATATAAATTTTCTTTTTGTGATGAGTAAAGGGTCTCATTTTTTGTGAATTATGAGAAAACTTGAAGTAATATCAAAGCTATAATAGTTCTAGGAAAATGGTAGATTAATGAAATATTTGATAAATCATTAATGGTTATTTTTTCCAAATTTATCTTACTTATTATCACTCATGCAAGGTAGAACATTCCATTTTGAATGTCCTTTGAAGTAGGCACAATGTTTTTATTCTATATATAACATTCACTTACCACTAAGTACAAAGGAGTGAGTTTTTGACATTTTGGTCAAATCAACTAAGTAGTCAAAAATAAAGAATACCCCATTTTGTGTAGAAGGAGAGATTGATGCCGTGCCTTAGTAAAAAAGGGTTTCCTATGAAAATTAATGTATTTAGTGGGTTCCCTACCACTTCTTTAAAAAAAAGGGGATCCTATCTAATTTTCTTACATAGGTTATTGATTTCAAAGTTTATAAGTGAAAAAATATGATGAAAATAGAAAATAAAATGCAACTAATAAGTTAGATCAACAAACACATTGTTGCCTTGATTTTGATAAGCTAACCTAGACAATATGAGACCTACCTATTTAGGAGAAATGATGCAAAAAATAAGAAATTAAGAATAAAAGGGTATAGAAAGAATAATTAGAGACAAACACAAGACCAAACAATAAATAATAAGAAAGACTTATCTTCCTCTTGTACATTCCTAGACCCATCTAGCCACCAACTAATTTTAGTAGTAACTTTCATTGTGAGAATACCTTTCATATAATATTAAAAGTCCACATCCTCTTTAGAAATATTTTTTTTAATTTAAAAATTGATTAAAAAATATAATATAAGATCCACCCTCCACTTTTCATAATTGAAGATTTGATAGGAGTTGGGGATAAAATACATTTTGTGTCCTTTCCCCTCTCATTCTCTTGTCTTATGGAAGCCATTATGAACAATATTGTAGTATTTAACTTGAGGTTTTCCTACTTGAACTTAATTGGTATTGCCTGGATTCATTGGTATTATTGTTTGAGTCTTGTACTTTGAGTACATTTGTAAATGTGATGGAATGAAAAGGGTTTGATGATTGTTAGGTGATTGTTCCTAATTTTTTTCAACATAATCTTAAACATCTTGCTAAATTGCACAAGCTTCATGATCACATTGATTTGTTGTATTTGTTTCTTGCTCTCACCCAACCTCATGGTTGCTCACCCATCCTCTTAAAGCTTATGGTCTCTAAGTGAAATCAAGAAAGAGTATGAAATTATAACGATGAATGAAAAATAAGATCAATATGTTTTTTATCATGGTTGTGACTATATATCTCAGAAAGTGTATCTCTTTCTACATGTCGAGAAAAGTAACATCTTTCCTAGATTATTTCAACATATTATTAAATATAATCTTGATAAATTGCACAAGCATCATAATTGATTTATTGTCTTTGTTTCTCGCTCTCACCTATGTTGTCTTTGTTTTCCTATATTATATTTTTAAATGTTTGTATTGACGTTTAAATATTTGCTATATATACTAATTTAGTTTATTGATTGTAATTTTATAGTATGGGATCCCTAGGGCATTGATCGATGAGGAAGAGGTGGTTTTAATACAAGTTCCTATTCAAGAACATGGAGTGAATATTTAGGATCAAGATAATGATCCATAATGATGCTGCTAACATAGTTTAAGAATATGGGACAAATATATTGATCCACAAGACATTTAATAATGTTGAAATGGATAATGATGGCAACCAGTATGATGGCCATGCTTTTGATAAACCTGTACTTGAGAGGAAAATTGAACTTCTTTATGAAGGCTCAAAAACATCTCTTCTCTCTGTTGTATTGCTTCTCGTCAACTTAAAGGTGGTGAATGGTTTGTAAAACACATGTGTGACACAACCCCTAAGGTATGTAATATATTTTTTGACATTAGTTATTACTATATACATGATAAATCAGTGATTTTATCCTTTTCTTTTAATGTAATTAGTACGTTGATCATCATTTAATTAATTTGTAACATTTGGATGCAATATGTCTATGATTAATATTGTTTAGTACATTAACCATAATTACTATTTTTATATGTTGTAGATTGTTAGGTGAATTTCTGTTACCACCATCAAATGTTTTACCTTGTACCTACTAAAATTTACCTGCCATTATGAAAGATATTGGAATGGAGTATCTGTTGAAATGTGGCAACAAGAATATTCCAATTTAATTTGTCCTTCAATTAAATTGTGAATTAGCATCGAATTTAGTCTTAAAAACTACTTGGAAATAATTAATTAAGTTATTTTGACTTACTTAGTTGGAGAAATTCAAGTTAGAAGTCTTTTTGAAGTCATGCAAGAGTTATCCCTTAAATTAAGGAGATAAGATTGAGTTATATTTGAGTTGTAATTAGTTAACTCAGTTTACTAAGTTAAGTCCAGTTACAGTAGTTCCAAACTATTTGAGGAACTAATAGAGAGTTAACAGTCAGTTGATGCATGCATGCACTCAATCAGTGTACTCTAGTTAACTGAAGATTCCCTCATCAAAAAATCATGCATGTCAATACTGAGAAAGACCTAGTTGAGATTCAGTCAAGGATAGTGTACTATCAGTTGCATGTATTTTCTTATAAATAAAACTCATGCATGCAGTCGAGGAATCATTCCTTGAGGATTGCGCAATTCTGACAGTGTGTGAGATCAGAGTGTTCCACTTGGTTGAAGGTGAATCATCCCAGACGAACAACGTAAGGAAATAGGAGCTTGGAGGGCAGAGAGGAAGGCTGGAGAGAAGCTAAGATTGCCTGTGAGCATCTGTGAGGATTGTACTGAGAGCTGGCTAGTTATGAGAGCTAAGGTTTTGTATAATTCCTATGTATTTCCTCCTGTATGATAATGCAGATAGTGGGGTTTTTAGTTGGGGCTTTCCCCAAAAGTATTTTCATGTGTATTGTGTGATTGATTCTTCTTCTTCTGGTTATATTGTTCAACTCGATATTTAAGCTTCCGCAAATTGATAGTAGAAGTAGGTTATAGTATTCTGCTTTGATTTATATTGCATTATCAGGTTAACCTACCATCAAATTTTGTACATGGTATCAGAGCTGGATTTGTAGAAATTTTCTACATGGTATCGGAGTTGTGAATAATATACTGAGAAGAGAATTCGAAGTTTGAAGTTCAGGGTTGCATGTGAAAATCAAATTCATTTCATACTTCAAGGTTGGCCAATGGCGTTCTATGGCTTGAGACTCGAGTATGCCTTGGGAGGAAGCTTGAATTACATAGCATGGAAAGATAGAATGGAGGTTGTATTAGAAGACAATGGCTTGAAGAAATTCATTGATCAAGAAATCCCAAAGCCAGCTTCAACTAATGCACAAGAGTTGGCTGAGTGGAATAAGTGTGTGGCGAAGGCGAGACATATCATCCTTGAGGGAGTTCGAGACCATATTGTCTCGAGTCTCCATGGGAAGGATACTCCATTTTCAATGTGGAAGACATTGAAGGACCTCTACCAGAACATTAACGACCATTGGAAATTGGCGCTCAAGGATAAGCTTCGAAGAATCAAGATGAAGAAGGGCGATATTATTTCCACATATTTGAACAAGGTCACCACCTATAGAGATGAGCTTGGCAGTGTGGGAATAACGACTACCGATGAAGATATGGTGAGCCTCGCTCTCCTTGGCCTTCTAAAGAGTTGGAATAGCTACCAGGACTCTGTGAATGGAAGGGAGAAACTATCGGATTGGGAACGACTGTGGTCGGATCTGATGTAGGAGGAGATCAGGAGGAGCACACGAGATGGTTCTTCGTCCAAAGATGATGATGAAGAAAATCTGGCCTTAGCAAGTAAGGCAAGGAAAGGGAAGGGGAAGGCATCCCATTCCAAATCGAATTCTTCTCGTGGAGGGAAGAAGGGTGACATGTCTAAAGTGAGATACTTTAATTATCACGAGATGGGACATTATGAGACTAATTTCCCATCGAAGAAGTCCAAGAGGGGATCCTCTGTAGGATCGGAAGGTGAGGCATTAGCCTCTTAGTTCGAAATGGACATTACCCTCATCGCATGCATGGTGTCATCGATGATGGGTTGTGTATGGTATCTTGATAGTGGAGCCTCATTCCACATGACGGGTGATAAAAAGTTATTCAGTGCCTTCGAGGATAAAGACCTCAAGATGAACATAGAGATGGGTGACGATGGAAGGTATAGTTTTTTAGGAGTGGGCATAGTTTCTTTTCAGAGGGAGCATGGAGCTCCTATCACCTTGAAAGATGTGAAGTATGTGTCTGGATTGAAGAAGAACTTGGTATCGGTCGCAATGTTTGAGGAAAAAGGCTAAGATGTTGTATTCAGTAAAGGAAAGGCATTCCTAAGACACATAGCCATGGGTTAGACCAAGACGATAGGGATTCAGGTGAAAAATCTCTATAAACTAGAGGTAGATGATTGTGCAACATTGAGTATGAAAGCAGAATTGGTGCAAAGCCAAGACATTGGTGAGTTGTGGCATAGGAAGTTGGGCCATTTGCATCATGGGGCTTTGAAGATAATGCAGTAGATATCTACAGGACTTCCCAAAGGTAAACTTGAGCAAGTTGAAACATGCAAAGGTTGTACCTTGGGAAAGTACACCACGTCTTCCTTCATGATCGAGACAGTTGAGCAAAGGGTATCTTAGAGCGAGTTCATACTGATGTGTGTGGACCATTCTTGATGGCATCCACAGGGAAGCAAAGGTATTATGTGATTTTCATTGATGATTATTCTCGTAAATGCTGGATTTACTTCATGCAAAAGAAGGACAAAACCTTCACAAAGTTTTGTGAGTTCAAATCTTTGGTCGAGAAAGAGTCACGGAAGAATATGTCTCTCAAGAGTTTAAGGACCTCTGTGTAGCAGAAGGAATTAAACGAGAGTTGACGCACCTCATAACCCACAGCAGAATGGGGTGGCCGAGAGGAAGAACATAACTATTGTAGGGGTAGCACGGGAAATGCTGCATGACCAAGGCCTACCACTTCACTTGTGGGCTGAGGCATGCAACACAACAATCTATTTGTAGAATAGAATCCCACATCGCATACTTGGGATGAAGACACCAGAGGAAGCTTTCTCTGGTAAGAGACCAGATGTGGGTCACTTTAGGATCTTTGGCTCATCGGTATATTTCCATGTGACAAAGGATGCACGGAAGAAGCTTGAGCCGACAACAGAGTTGGGGATATTTGTGGGGTACACTGATACACCTCAAAACTATCGGGTGTACTTGCCTACCAGTCGAAGGACAGTGGTTTGCAGGGATCTCAAGTTTGATGAGCAGAAGGCCATGCGATTTTCCCTTGAGAGGGAGCTCCATCTACAAGCTGTGGAGGAACTGTTGGTTCCTAAGGAGGAGGAGCCTCAGACTGATGCGGAGCATCCGCATGCAGAGGTTCCAGGAGTGGAGACATCCACTCAAGCAGAGTCTTCCAAAGATGGAAAAAAGCACACAAGAGAAGCTGACAGATTGTTGGAGGATGCGAGAGAGAATGTGGGAGCACCATCTTCTCAGCACAGATAGAGGAGGTCACCTGAGAGGTACACTGGATACATGGCGCTTGCTGGGGAATGTGTTTAGACCGAGCCATCTTCCTTTGAGGAAGCAGTGCAATAGTTGATTTGGGTTGATGCTATGGTGGAGGAGTATGACTCTGTAGTTCGTAACAGTGTTTGGGACATGGTTCCGAGACCGGAGAACAAGTTAGTTGTGAGTTCCTGTTAGCTTTACAAGGTAAAGCAAGTTGTTGATGATGGGAGGATCATGTTGCTGCAATATATTTTGACAGAGGAGCAAGACGCTGACATTTTGACAAAGGCATTGTCAAAGTGTAAATTCGAGTTCGATAGAGATAGGATCGGGGTGGAAGATAATCCCTTTCTTGTTGAGAGGGAGTGTTGAAATGTGGCAACAAGAATATTCCAATTTAATTTGTCCTTGAATTAAATTGTGAATTAAAATCGAATTTAGTCTTAACAACTACTTGGAAATAATTAATTAAGTTATTTTGACTTAATTAGTTGGAGAAATTCAAGTTAGAAGTCTTTCTGAAGTCATGCAAGAGTTATCCCTTAAATTAAGGAGATAAGATTGAGTTATATTTGAGTTGTAATTAGTTAACTCAGTTTACTGAGTTAAGTCCAGTTAAATTAGTTCCAAACTGTTTGAGGAACTAATAGAGAGTTAACAGTCAGTTGATGCATGCATGCACTCAACTAGTGTACTCCAGTTAACTGAAGATTCCCTCATCAGAAACTCATGCATGTCTATTCTGAGAAAGACCCAGTTGAGATTAAAGTCAAGGAAAATTTACTATCAGTTGCATGTGTTTTCTTATAAAGAAAAATCATGCATGTAGTCAAGGAATCATTCCTTGAGGATTGCGCAGTTCTGACAGTGTGTGAGATCAGAGTGTTCCACTTAGTTGAAGGTGAATCATCCCAGGGGAACAACGCAAGGAAATAGGAGCTTGGAGGGCTGAGAGGAAGGCCGGAGAGAAGCCAAGATTTCGTGTGAGCATCTATGAGGATTGTACTGAGAGCTGGCTAGCTGTGAGAGCTAAGGCTTTGTATAATTCCTATGTATTTCCACCTGTATGATAATACAGATAGTGGGGTTTTTAGCTGAGGCTTTCCCCAAAAGTATTTTCATGTGTATTGTGCGATTGATTCTTCTTTTTCTGGTTATATTGTTCAGCTCGATATTTAAGCTTCCGCAAATTGATAGTAGAAGTAGGTTATAGTATTTTGCTTTGATTTATATTGCATTATCGGGTTAACCTACCATCAAAATTTCTACATGGTATTAGAGCTGGATTTGTAGAAATTTTCTACAGTATCAAGATATTCAGGCATGTACTAATGATGTTATTATCTATTATAAAGAACTCACGTCAAAAGACAATGCCCAAAATGTGAAGAGAGTATATATCTAACCGATAAAGTAACAAAAAAGGTGCTTCACAAGGTTCTTTGTTATATTCCCATAATTCCACGTATGTGATAATTGTTCAGCTGTAAAAGCATAACACAACTTATGGATTACCATGCAATGAATAGAAGTAAGGATGGTGTTCTTCGAATGTTTGTAGATGGATCTACATTATTTATATAGAGGAAAAGTGGCCAAATTTTAAAATAGAACCTTGTAATATTAGGCTTTCATTAGCAGCTGGCAGTGTCAATCCATTTGGAGAGCTCAAATCTACTTACTTGGTGTCAACCGTTTTTGTTATGATCGATAACATTCCTCAGTGGAAGTCAATAAAGAGGGATCACATAATGTTGACAATGATTATTCTAGGTATTAATTTGTTTACAATATTTTTTTTAACAAATGAATATATTGTTCCAAGTATAAATTTGTTTCCTCATTATGTTCAATTATGTCTTGTAATTATTTCTTATACATTTTTTAATTACTCATATATGTAGTAATTATGTACTGTATGTTCAATCAATTAGGTAAGATCAGGTCAAAGATACGAATGTATATATTGAGCCTCTTATCAATGAGTTAGCGGAGTTACATAATAATGTCACTATGTATGATATCTCTAGACCAGTAGATGCACAAAAGGAATTTGAATTCCATGAAATGCTTGTATGGACAATTCACGATGCCCCATGGCTAATACATTTCTATGGTATGTTATAATGTTACCCTGCACTTTAATAATGTTTAACTTTATGAAGTTGATTTCATGTGTGTTTTCTAAATAGTCCCTTCATTATACATAATTAAAACATTTGATATAAAAGTTATTCCATACTTGTAGGTCTTCAAACAAAGGGTAAATTTGCTTGTCTAGTTTGTGGTCCTAAGATTAAATCTCATCATTCAAGAAGCTTAGGAAATGATGCATTTGATTAGTATAGGCACTTCCTTTCTAAGAACCATAGGTATCGAAGTACCAAAAAACATCTTTTCAATGGGAAAGAGGAGACTAGATTAAGGCCACAGAGAATGACACCTTGTGCATGGAAGTTGCAATAATAGAGTCTCTCAAGGTAGGGATCGAATTTTCTATGTATCAATATACATGATATGTTTTGATTATTTTATATTTTTACGACATTCTCTTCACTGTACTAATTGACAGGTTATATTGTTGTTATAATATATTTAACTATGATTCACCTTGTAGGTCATCAAGGCATTAATAACAGGGCACTTCCATGAGGAATGAAATGTTATCCTAAGCAATTCCATAGACTCCCCTACTATCAGCACCTATAAATTGTTCATTTATTTGATATAATGCACATAAGGAAGAATGTAATAGAGAACATAGGACAAATCTTAGATGGAAGGAGAGATAAAGAAAAAATTTCAAGATTTGTAATGACATTAAGGAGGCCAATCATGCAATACAAAGTGTGATTCATTCAAATAGCGATAGCGACGAAAAAAATATAAGTCCCCTTCTGTGGTTATTGACAGAGCAACAAAGCAAGGATGTTAAAGAGGTTATTGAAAAAATTAAATTTCCAACTGGGTTTTCTTCAAACATAAATAATATCCTAACAAATAAAGGTGAATTAGGTGGGGTAAAAACTCATGATTGACATACGTGCATTAAAGTACTTATTTTGGTGTATATATTTGTACATTGGTGAAAAATCTTGTTAGAGTTTGTTTTTCTACTAATTTAGTAATACATAATGACCAATCATTATTTTTGTTATAGTATGTTCTACAGCTATCCCTTCCATACAACTTTGACAACAATGTAAAACAAGTTATATATGATCTTGACAAATATATGAGGTAAGTGGAGACTTATGTGCAAATTGTAATTTGTTCAATAATTTATTGTACAAATTATACTTGATTGCATGTGTCTTACCTATCATCATGTACTGTATACATTTTTGTTGAAACCTATGATTCAATTGCTTCATTTGTAGATGGCTTTCATCTAAATAAATCGATAAAGAAGATATAAAGTATTGGAGGAAACAAACTCCTCGTCTAATGTGTGAAATGAAAAAGTATGTACCTCCAACATTTTTTAATGCACAAGAGCACTAACTCATACACCAAATCAAGGAGATTGAAAAGTGTGGAACTGTACATAGAAGATCAATGTGGATGGTTGAGAGGCACTTAAAATCACTGAAGACTTTAGTCAGAAAAAGAGCATGTCCTGAGGGTTCTATGGTAGACGGATATATGGCATATAAAACCACGGTTTATATTCATCAATAGAGTCTTGCAATAGGAAAAATTATTAATGTATTGGATAATTTGCATTTGGGATGTCAACTCCATGAACAAATTTGACGGGGAGCACCTATTGGGGAAAGGTAGAATGATGAAAGTGAGATGTAAGTAGATAGTGGAGATTTATAGTACATTTGACTTTTTATTTTTATGTATATCGTATTTATTTAATTTTTTTCTTCTTGCGTAATACATTATTATGAAGGTATAACGTCGTAACTATTTATATATATGTGAATTGTTTTATTTTAATACAACTGGTCAAGAGTGGGATGCAATAAATTTATACATTGCAAACAATCTTGATTGGATGAAGGTATGGATTGAATGATACAAACAAGATAATAATGGTAGATTAGCATGGTATGGTGTGTCTACATTGGTTGAAGAAGCTCAATGTAGTGGATAACCACTCTTAGATAGAGGGAAATTGATTTAGCATATAGTTTAAAAGATTATCAGGCAAGCATATTCACACATACTAAGTTTTTTTTTTTACAATTATATTGATGCATATGACATGCTTTTTTCTTAAATTGCAAAATTTTCAAGTATAAATATGCTTATCAATTGGAAATGAATTTTTATTTGTTTGACATATTGGATTTGAAACACCACAACAAAATGTGGCGCAATGGCTGCAAATTTCGCATCAAAAGGTTGGATGAAAAGATGAAAACTTCTGAGGTGACAAACATCCAAAAGTCTCTAACAATCGATATTATGTGCATCTGCTGACATAATTGAGTGTGACAATTGTGACTTTAAATCCTTCAAAATAGTTGTGTTCGATGTCAAATGGTTTAGGCTACGAATCCATGAACGTGACCCTGATAGAACTATTATTGAGCATGCTAACAAATTTACCATGGTTGACATAAGGAATGTTGAGCAAGGATCGAATCCCTATGTTCTTCCAAGCCAATGCGAACAAATATTTTACATAGAGGTTCTAGGTAAATCAGGCTAGTCATATGTTGTTAGATATGATCCAAGAGGAAGGTCGGTAAAGTATATTGTAGCAGAAGAACTAGACGAAATTGAAGAAGAAAATGATGTAGAGGAGCAAGGGGTTCATGTGTCAAACAAAGATGTTGAAGATGTTCAAGGATATGTTAATCAAGACAATGTTAATTTTGATGAAATAGATGATATATTTGATGTTGTGTCAGATGAAAAACTTGAAGAAGTCGAAATTAATGTAGAAGAGCATGTTCCAAATGATGATATAGACGATGATGATGATGATATGGCGAATAATTTGAATTGGATGATAAAAATGATGAGTTGGATGAGGAAGAAGATCAATGATATCAAAATGTTGAAATTTACGAGGTAAGTATTTATATGTTTTCAGTTGGTTTTTTCTCTTTCGTTCACCTTAAATTTTTATTTTCATAGTTTTTTTATGTTTAAATGTTACTATGTTTATTTCAAATATATTATAGTAGATAGATTGAGTATTGGGGAATTGAGAGTATCGTCATCATCAGCATCAACATTTTCATTTTCATTGTCGTCGTCATCAACATTTGCATGTGTTATTATGCCATATAGTAAAATTGATAAATAATTCGAAAAAGAAGGGATAACAATCATAAAAAATGGAACCATATCATCATTTTATTATCATGAATACTACAAGAAATATAAGAAAGTGAAACAAAAAATCTTCACTTCTAGAATAATGACAATGAATGAATAAACAAATGTATTTCACTAATGCATAATCCTTAATTATAGGCAGAGGATAGGTTGATAAAACCAACCTCAATCATTAGATAAGGAATTGTTGGACATAGTAAATCACTATCCCTCTTCCTATGTTAATTTAGCCAAAACTACATTCATTTAAAGTAAGGTGGATTTTATATACCCAACACTTGGTATGGCCTAGTGTGGACCACATTGTAAGCATGTTAGTATAAGCCAATATGTTCACAAAAACAATAATTTTAGTAGAAGCAATGAGATCACCATCTCCACATACAATATAACATAATAATGTGCTAAAATGAATCCAAAAAATGCACTCAAATTGAAAGAAATACGTGACAGTGAATATTGCTCAAACATAAGCCCTAATGGCTACATGGTATTTGAGTATGTTGTACATTGTCCAAGCTTCTACATAGACCTCCAAAAACTTGTGAATGTATTATTTGAATGCTAAAATGACCATCTCAGAAAACATTGTAGTGGCATCCTTAAGTCCAAAATGCACGACATGTCTGAACCCCATTTTGTAGCAAAGTTGTCTTCTTCTACTACTTGATAATATCCTAATAACCCATTGATGGAAGAAAAAGTTTCCTTCTTGCAACATTGTCAAGCACCTAAACATTGAATGTGATCAAGAAAGTGTCATGGTCACAAGAACCATTTAATGCCTTGCATACACATAGACACATATCCTTACTCTTGTTTTCTTATCCATAATTACAATAAGGGTAATACAGTCTCAATCTTCCAGAAATAAATATATTTTGAGAAATAACATCTTGTTTGTTTTCTCCTTTAATTTCTTCCTCACTCGAGAATACATCTTGTAGGACCGCTTCTTGATAAGTTTGAAATTTGGTTCAACCTAATTTTACTATCCCCTAACTCTCTTTTGATTCCATAAATCTCTATAAACTCCATAGAAAAATCCTCATATTCTCTAAGCAAGGTTGCAACTTATGAAATGATATTCAAATCCTAGTAATATCCCATTGACACTATGTTGGGCTTATTTCTAGTACCATATTACATTTCCTTATCTTTAGGGATGCTTGATAGATTTACTCACCTTTAGCATCCCCAAACTCCTTAACAACTTCCTTTCAACCATTCCCTTAAATGTGAGGTGTTGCAACTCCACACACTATCTTATAACCCTATAACTGTTCCTAATCGCCAAACCATATATACTGATGAAATATTAATATTTAATATCCTTTAAAAATATTAAATATGTGATTAGAGGATTAATTGAAAATGGTTCTTATAGTTGATCGCGTAGATGAAAGCAGGGGCATTCAAGCAGGGTACAAGGGCACGAGGGAATTCGAGAGCACGAGGGCATTCGAGTAGGTGGTGACATGTGTGGGAAGGTTGTGGCACAGAGGGGAAACAAATATGTATGTAAGAAGCTAATTCAATTATTCTTGTTTTGTGGCATCACATTGGTTCAAAACTTTGTGGAAGCAAATGTCTCTTAGCCAAGGGATCAAGAAAGTCATCTTTCACTCTCAGATATGAAACCTTTCTTGCTTGGAGAATTGTCGAAATATTTAAGAGTCTAGGGCTTAGAATTTTTGCAGGTTAATTATAAAAAAATGATTAAAATTTTTGAGCCTATCTTCTCTGCAAGGATGTGAATTTTTATAGGTCATATTCCATTTTCTTAGGGGGATGTGAGATTTGTTTGAAGGACAAAACCTAGTCTTCTTGGTGGCCATTTGCAATGTTTTTTAAAGTTAAAACAAATCATGTATTTCCTTCTCCCCTGAGTGTAAGGCATCTTAAACGTATTGATTTGCAGGGTTTAATCAGAGGACAATTGCTCAGTTAACCTTTCACCCAAGCAACACAATGATCTAGGTGGCTCCAGACACAGGCAAAAGTCCCAAAGGACTCAGAAAGGGTCAAAATTCAAAGTGTTCAGATTGCTCCCAAAATAGCACCAGATCGAAGTGCTCGTCACCCTGATTCCAATGCTTTAAACAACACTCAAATCTGAGATCATATGGAGGAGAAAGATCCAGTCAAAGTTTTGGTCAAAGTTGCCATGTAGGTCAGGTTTAATGGTCCTACAAATTGACCGAGGCTGAGACATGGAATCTAGCTCCCGAGAGCGGGGGAATTTGTTGGATGCATAATTTGTCTAATAACCCTTATAGTAGACAAAATCTAAAAATAACCTATTTTTATTAAAAAAAAAAAATTTAATTAGGTGGCGGGTCATGACCCCCTCCACCTGCATAAGATCCAACATATATATAAAACAAATTTTAATTAAAAATGGCCGATGCGCCATGACCCCCGTTGGCCCCAACTCCACATATCACCGCATTATATATAATATGGGTTGTGGGAAGGCCACCTCTGATGGACCCGGACTATGCCCCGACCCACTATACAACAAACATAACAAATATGTTATGGGCAGGCAGGAATCGAACCCGCTCGGCCACGTGGCCGGCCCGTTCCATGAGTGGCCCAATTGAACATCACACTAACCCAAAAATACCGCACGGTTACCAAAACAAACCGCCTCCACTTAAAGGGTCAACACACCAATTAAAGTGTGGTTAATGTAACAAACAAACCAACATTAAAATCCATGCCAAAATTATGCAACGGTAGGGCAGGGGGATTGACCTTGTGACCTTTGCCTGCCCAACATAGTGCGCCACTGTTACGCCAACAGGTTTCCTTGGAAATATCCACTCACAAAATGCATTTAAACCTTCGTTTTCATTTGCAGAGGGAGGTTGAAAAAATGAATGAGAGAGCGACAGAACGAAGGCGTGGCAACACAGAGGGGTCCACCTTGAGCATAGAAAATGAGGAGATGCCCATAATATTCTAGGGAATATTTTCATGCAGATTCTTTGAGGAATCTTTAAGATTCCTGGGAGGTAAAAATTCTTTTTATGAGAATGTAATCAAGCTTACAGTCGATTTTCTCAGATTTTCACAGGGAATGCTATGGTGAGGTCAGATTCCCCTTTTGAGCAACAAATTTTCAGATTCCCAGCAAAGGAGAATCTTGAGGGAATCTTCCAGATTCCTTAGAGGTTGAAATTTGCAAGAGTCAGAATGCAACCAACTTCATACTCATTCTTCTTAGAATTTTGCAAGGATCTTGATGGCACAAATAGAATTTTGATATGATCAGAAGATTGTCAGATGAATCAGAGGAGGGAATATTTGAGGAATCTAGGGGGAGTCTAAAAGATTCCAATTGCCTTAGATTTTCACCTTTTTTTTTTTTTTTTTTTTTTTTTCAGAGTTCAGAAATTTGACAGTCGATTTTACACTATTCGACGCCACGAATATGATGGAGCAATCATATTTTCCATTTGATCATTTCTTTTTTCAGCCACTTTTCAAAGTGGAGTGCAGGTGTCAGCATTCAATGTGCGAGAAATCATTTGCATGATATTCGACGCCGCGAGATTGATGGTACAACTAGATCCAACAATTTATCATCCTCTTCTTCAGATAACTCCTTGATGTGAGGTAAATGCAATGTGATCATGTACTTCTTTGTCTTTTTGCATGAGATGCATTGTGCTGTATAGATCCATGTTTGATGTTTGATGTGGGATCTTGTTTTGTTCTTGATGTGAGATGTACTTATTGTCATGTTTTGATTGAGATCCCTTTGTCATCATGTTGACGAGATTTTCATGTGTCACCATGTATGTTTGAATTGAGATCCCTTTGATGCCATGTTGGTGGGATGCTCATTATTAACATACATGAAATTATGTCATGCTGATAGGAGTCCTTTTTTGAATGAGAGTTCCTGCAACAATCTCTTGGAGCCACTCCTGCTTGAGGACATATTCCTTGTATGATATAGAAAACACATGCATGTATATCATCACTCTTTCCAGCACTTAATGCAACATCCTACACCATCTTAACACCGGGGCCTGGAGACGTAGTTCCTCCTGGACAAACTCCGTTATCAAGTCTCTTGTCTTCTTTCATGATTTTATGTGTTTCTCCTCTTCTCTCATGTGCACATTAAATTTATATGATTATGCTGCAATTTATCCATCTAATTCTTTAATACATCTATAAGCAAAAGACTTGGATCAAGTGGTATCAGAGTGGTCTTTGCATGGATGTGAATTGCGAGCGTGAACAATGGAACGTGTAATGATGGAGGATGACAAAGTGATGTATGAGACCATGCTCATAATTTCCAAAAAGGTGGAAATAATGTATGAATCTCTACAAAAAGAGATAGAGGAAAAGTGGCGAGTGCAGCTTCAGTTGTAAGCCATGGAAGAGACCCTGGAGGAACTGAAGCACAACAACTAGAGTCTTCAAGTAGATAACGTTGAATTAAAGATTCTCCTACAAGAAGAGAAAGAGGAGAAGCAAAGTTTTCTACAAAATCTGCAATCTAAGGACAAGGCCTTGGAAAAGCTGCAACGTGACCCATGTGAGGTAAAAATCAATTCTCCGTCTTCATGTATGTTTTCTGATGATGATTTCACTGTTTTTGAAAATCATACCACAGGAATTGGCTCTAAACTGTTGAAGAAAATGGGGTATGAAGGAAAAATCTTAGGCATTAATGGCCAAGGCATTGTCAACCCCATAAAAGTAGAAGAATTACCTTGTCAGGCAGTGTTATGAAACCAACTCACAAAAAGATAGAAAGATAGATCAACGCCTTAGAATTCAGCCTATTTGAGGGGGAAACCTCCTTTACACTACACAAATGAATGATTTTTTGATGATTCAAATGAAAAAACCTCCTTTCTATATATAGGAGTCTAAGGATTCACAATATAACCCAGCCGACCTAACAATAATAATATAAAGGCACAAAAATAACAATAGAGGGATTCTATGGGGCACAGTAATAACAATATGGGGACAATAGGGGCACAACAATATTAATAAGGGATACACCTACAATAGTAATGGGGTAATCACTAGTATTATAGGGACCTAACATGCCCCTCTCCTGCAAAAAAGTGTTGTCCTCAACGCTTGAGTAGTTATGGATGCTTCTGTATAAAATTCTCATCCTCCCATGTGGAATCTTCAGCAGATAAGTTCTTCCACATGATGAGATACTCCGAAATTGATCGATTTCGTAGCTGTCGAGTTCTTGTTTCTGTGACTGCTTCCGGTTCCAATATAATTTTTCCTTCCTCGTCAAATTCTGGCAATATTGTTTGAACTGGGAGCTTGTCGCCTATAACTTTCTTTAAACATGAAACATGGAAAACTGGGTGCACTCGAGAAGCTGCAGGAAGCTCCAATTTGTATGCCATAGTACCAATCTTTTGCAACACCTTGTACGGACCATAATACTTTGGTGATAATTTATTATCCTTCTTAGCTTGCTTGAGGGACATTTGTTTATATGGTTGTAGCCATAGGAATACCCAATCACCTAAATCAAAACTTCTTTCGCTGCGATGTTGATCTACCTGTTGTTTCATTCTATTCTGTGCCAACACGAGGTTATCCTTTAAGAGTTGGAGGACTTGTTGTTGATTCTCGATGTGATGTTCCACTGCTTGAACCTTAGAATTTTCTCTTAAATATGATGTGATGGATGGTGGCTGATATCCATAAAGTGCCATAAATGGGGTAATTTTTGTTGATGTATGGAAGGAAGTGTTATACCACCATTCAGCCAGAGGCAACCATTTGACCCATTGTGTCTGTTTATCAGATACAAAGCAACGAAGATATCCTTCCAAACATTTGTTTACTATCTCAGTTTTCCCATCAGATTGAGGATGATAAGATGAGCTATGAGCTAATTGAGTACCGAGACAAGAAAATAATTCTATCCAAAAATTTCCAGTGAAAATGGGATCTATGTCACTTACAATAATCTTTGGGTTTCCATGTAGCTTTTGAATTGTTTCCATAAATGCAGTAGAAACTGTACTGGTTTTAAATGGATGTGATAATGCACAAAAGTGTGCATACTTGGTAAGTCTGTCAACTACCACCATTATGACACTCTTTCCCTCAGACTTGGGTAAACCTGTGATAAAATCCATTGAAACCTCCCCCCAACGTTGGCTTGGAATGGATAAAGGTTGTAATAGACCTGGGGTCTTAATTGTTTCAACTTTATTTTGTTGTCAAACCAAACATTCCGCCACAAACTTTTGAATATCCGATTTAAGGCCCTCCCAAAAAAATTCCTTCTTAACCCTATGGTAAGTTTTTAAAAATCCTGAGTGCCCTCCTAAGGGAGAAGTGTGCAATTCCATAAGAATCTTTTGTTTGAGTTGGGAATTCTTACAGAGGTATAAGCGATATTTGTACCATAATGAATCATTTTTCCAGGTAAATGTATCAGATGTATTGGAATCTTGTTGTAACTTTTGAATAAGTGCTCACACTTCTTCATCATTCTTCCATTCCTCCCTTGCTTCGTTTATCCAATCTAGTTGGATAATAGAAATGGCGCACAACAATGCTTCCACATCCTCATCCTTTCTTGAGAGTGTATCTGCCACCACATTTTGCTTCCCTTTTTTGTAGATGATTTCAAAGTCATAACCCAACATCTTTGTGACCCACTTTTGTTGCTCTTCAGAGGATAGTCTTTGTTCTAAAAATTATTTAAGGCTATCATGACCCGTTTTTACATTGAAGTGTCTTCCCATTAGGCAGGGTCGCCATTTCTTAAGTGCATGTAGTATTGCCAACATTTCCTTCTCATAAATAGCTTTGTGTAAAAACTTTCCCTTGATTGGACGACTTTCAAAAGCAATGGGTCTTTCATCTTGTATTAAAATAGCACCAATTCCATTTCCTGAAGCATCACATTCCACAATAAAGGTTTTTGTGAAGTCTAGTGTGGCTAAGACCAGTGCTTGGCACATTGCCTCTTTAAGATGTTCGAAGGCCTTTGTTGCTTCTGGAGTGCATGAAAATGCATCTTTCTTCAATAATGTTGTTAGAGGTGCTGCTATTCTCCCATAATTCTTAACAAACTTGCGATAATACCCTGTCAACCCAAGAAATCCTCTCAGATGCTTTATGGATGTGGGGATTTTCCATTCCTTAATGGCTTTAATTTTGCTAGGGTCTACCTTAACTCCTTCATGAGATACAATATGACCCAGATATTCCACCTCTTGTACTCCAAAGAAACATTTGGATATTTTTGCATATAATTGTTTCTTCTCCAATAGTTGTAGCACCCTATCAACATGTTCAACATGATTCTTCCAAGACTTGCTGTAGATTAGTATATCATCAAAAAATACTAACACAAATTTTCTAAGGAAGGGTTTGAAAATGGAATTCATCAAACCTTGAAATGTAAAAGGTGCATTGGTAAGGCCAAAAGGCATGACCAAAAATTCATAATGACCCTCATGAGTTCTAAATGTTGTTTTCGGAATGTCTTCAATCTTCATTCTGATTTGATAGTATCCTGAACAAAGATCCAACTTGGTGAAGTAAATTGATCCATGCAATTCATCCAGTAATTCAACAATGACAGGAATGGGAAACTTATCTTTAATAGTGAGCTTGTTGAGCTCCCTATAATCCGGACACATGTGCCATGATCCATCCTTCTTGTGCACCAATACTACTGGAGCAAAGAAAGAACTTTGACTAGGTTGAATTATACCAGCCTCTAGCATTTCTGCAACCATACGTTCAATTTCACTCTTTTGGGCATAGGGATATCTGTACGGCTTGATGTTTGGAGGAACACTTCCTGGAATCAGATGAATAGCATGATCATGATCATGAATAGGTGGGAGACCTTTGGGAGTCTCAAATACCTTGGAATGATTGTCCAAGACTTTTTGGAGATCTGGAGAAATAGATGATTTCGATGTGGAAACATCTAGCAAACATAATTGTGCAATTACACCTCTTTGTTCCTTTTTTAGAAGCTTTGTCATACCGTTATAGCTTATTATCTTTCTCGGTTTCCCTACAATACCTCGTAATTCAACTTCCTTTCCTTCTGTAGAAAATTTCATGAAAAGTTCTTGAAAATTAAAAGCTATTGTAGCCATTGGACTCCTAGTACAACATCAACACCTCCCATTGAGATGGAAAGCATTGGGCTAGTCAATACGTATTCTCCCATGGATAGCTTGATATTATGGCACTTTCCAAAGCAATTTATTGTTCCTCCATTTGCAACCATCAATTGACACTCTAGTGCTGGATATAGGAAGCAATTCAATTCTTTTGCTACCTTACAATGAATAAAATTGTGGGTACTTCCTAAATCAATCAACACTATTACCTTTTTCTTCTTGATTTGTCCTTCTATCTTGATGGTTTGAGGAGTGGTAATTCCAGCCAATGCATTACAAGATATGGTAGGATTCATTTCTTCTTTATCTGGCCTTTGTTCCTGGAGTATATCCTCTTCTTTTGACCTTTCTTGCTCCTTTTCTTCTTCCTCTTCACAATCTATGTAGAATAATTTCTTCTCAGCACACTTATGACCTTTAGTGTATTTGCTATCACAATTGTAACAAAGCCCTTTTGCTCTTTTTTCTTCCAATTGTTGTGGTGTCAACCTTATAGGTTGTGGAAGACTAGGGGCAACAACACTTCCATCTTTAGAGTTGTGAGTGGTATGCTTCCTGGTTGCCATAAGTTTGCTTTCCATTTTTCTTGCTAACCTGAATGCCTTCTCTAATGAATCAGGTTCCCAAAGGTGAACATCATGTTGGATATTATCCTTTAAAGTCCCTATGAACACATCAATCCTATGCTCCTCTGGAATATTTTTTACCCTTATGTTCAATTTTTGGAACTCCTGAATGTGCTCCATTATTGAACCCTTTTGTTTGAGACTTATCAATTGGCTAAAAAAAGTGTTGCTTTTTGTATCCTCATAATGTGCTATCAATTCTTCTATAAAAATTTCCCAAGTGATAATTTCTTTACGAGAGAAAAGCCATTGATACCATACAAATTGATTTGGTTCTAAATATAAAGTTGCAATACGTACCTTTTGTGTGTTTTGCACATTATTGAGATCAAAAAATTGCTCCATCTGTAATATCCATGTTGCGGGATCCTTGCCATCAAACTTCCTCATATCGATTTTTGGAATATGGTGGGTCTTCGATCCAACATTAGAGTCTATGGAATCATGATTAACATTTCTTTTGTTCACATCATGAGTTTCCTTTACTACCCTTTCACCATTAGTAAGTATTTCTTGTAGAAAATTTGTCAAATCTATCTTCAAATCTGCCATGCCTGTCTTCAAATCTATCTTCAAATCGTCCATCTTAGCTTCCACGCCATTCATATTAGCTTCCACACCCTTTATCTTAGATTCCACACCATTTATCTTAGCTTCTGTTAGCTTTTGTGAGAGTGACATTTGTTGCACTTGATCTTGTAATTTTCATATATCATGTAGCATTTCTTCCTCTTCTTCATGAGTCATGCTAGAGCTTTTAGGTTGATTACTAGGTGTTTGCATTTTCTTTCCTTGGGGCATCAGTTACTGATAATAATTCTCTACCATGCCCTTTGAATTCCTTCAAAATAATTTTTCAAACCAAGCTTAAGCAAAAATTTAAAAATCTACACACCTTTTTTTTCACTTTGTAGGAGCTCGATATTGCCTCTGATGTATTTCTATAATTTTGGATCATCCAGTTCTGAAATTGTGACCTGCAGTAGCCCTTTGTTTCCTCTTTACAATGCCACCAGTCTGATCCAAATTGGATTCTCCAAAGAAGAGTTATGCCAAATCTCCCGCAGTGACCTGATTATAGACTAGTTCAGTAGAGCGAACTTGTACGACGTGCCACGTCTCCCTGTTACTTGGTGTTTGCATTTTGTTTCCTCGGGGCATCAGTTACCGATAATAATTCTCTACTATGCCCTTTGAATTCCTTCAAAATAATTTTTCAAACCAAGATTAAGAAAAAATTTAAAAAAATCTACACAACTTTTTTTCACTTTGTAGGAGCTCGATATTGCCTCTGATGTATTTCTATAATTTTGGATCATCCAGTTCTAAAATTGAGACCTGAAGTAGCCCTTTGTGTCCTCTTACAATGCCACCAGTCTAATCCAAATTGGATTCTCCAAGGAAGAGTTATGCCAAATCTCCTGCAGTGACCTGATTATAGACTAGTTCAATAGAGTGAACTTGTATGACGTGCCGCGTCTCCCTGTTTCGACCTTTGGATCTAAAAAATATATACAAGAAACTAAAATCCACTCTCTTTCTGTACCTTCTTACGAAATTTCAAGCCGATGCTCAGAGAGAAAGTTATGACAATTTCCCCAGGTCACCTGTTTGGAATGTAATTCAGGAGTCTGCAAAAAGACCAACTTCCTCATATCATATCTCCGCAATTATAGCGCGAAAAGCTCTGAAATTTGGACCCGAGGTTAAGTACAATTTCGTATCAAATGGGTTTTTTTTTCGCTTCTGAAACGCAGCAGAAAAAAAAAAAAAAAAAAAGTTATAGCGAAAATTCTATGATGACCTATTTGGAGCAGCGAAACCCTATAATCCAAAGCTCTGATACCAAATGTTATGAAACTAGCTCACAAAAAATAGAAAAGATAGATCAATGTCTTAGAATTCAGCTCTTCGAGGGGACAACCTCCTTTACATTACACAAATGAATGATTTTTTGATGATTCAAATGACAAAACCTCCTTTCTATATATAGGAGTCTAAGGATTCTTGGGTCATTAGTTGGTCATGTAAGTCAAGCTTGTAATTTGAAAAACAATGTACTACAAGTTTTCAGAGGTTGCCAATGTCGGCTCATCACTTATGGCTCCGAAGGAAAAATGTGAAGGAGAAGCAATGGTGACTTATGAGACATTTGTAAGTGCAGACAAGGTACATATAAGTTGTAGATTATTTTTCATGCTTTCGGAGGACCAAAAGCTCCTCAGTGTGGAGGATTGATCCAGGTGGCTCTAGTCATAGGCAGAAGTCCCAGAGGACTCAGAAAAGGGTCAAAATTCAAAGTGGTCAAATTGCTCCCAAAATAGCACCAGATTGAAGTGCTCGTCACCCTGATTCCAATGGTGTGAACGACACTCAAATCCAAGCTCGTATGATGGAGAAACAACTAGTCAAAGTCAAATTTCCATGTGGGCCAGGTTTAATGGTCGTACAAATTGACCGAAGCCGGGACATGGAATCTGGCTGCCTAGAGTGGACGAATTTGTTGGATGCATAATTTGTCTAATAACCCTTATATTAGACAAAATAAAAAAATAACCTATTTTTATTTAAAAATAATAAAAAAAATATTTAATTAGGTGGCGGGATGGCGGGCCATGACCCCCGCCACCTCCATCTGATCCAACATATATATAAAACAAATTTTAATGAAAAATGGCCGACAGAACATGACCCCTGCCGACCCCAACTCTACATATCACCGCATTATATATTATATGGGCTATGGGCGGGCCACCTACGACGGACCCGTCACACACCCCCACCCATTATACAACAAACATAACGGATATGTTATGGGCCAGTAGGAATTGAATCCACTTGACCATGTGGCCGACCTGCTCCACGGACGTCCCAACCAAACATCACACTAACCCAAAACTGCCGCACGGTTACCAAAACAAACCACCTTCACTTAAAGGGCCAACACACCAATTAAAGTGAAGTTAATGTAACAAACAAACCAACATTAAAACCAAAATTATCCAACGGTAGGGCGGGGGGTTCGACCTTGTGACCTCTGTCCACCCAACATAGTGCACCACTGTTACGCCAACAAATTTCCTTGTAAATATCCACCCACAAAATGCATTTAAACCTTCGTTTTCATTTGCAGAGGGAGGATAGAACAATGAACAAGCGAGCGATAGAACGAAGGTGTGGAAGTGTAGAGGGGGTCCACCCTGGTCATGGAAAACGAGGCATATGCCCACAATATTTCAGGGAATATTTTCATGCAGATTATTTGAGGAATCTTTAAGATTCCTTGGGAGGTAAAAATTCTTTTTATCAGAATGTAATCAAGTTTACAGTCGACTTTCGCAGGGAACACTATGGTGAGGTTGAATTCGCCTTTTGAGCAGCAAATTTGCATATTTCCAACGGAGGAGAACCTTGAGGGCATCTTCCAAATTCCTTGGAGGCTAAAATTCGCCAGAGTCAGAATGCAACCAACTTCATACTCATTCTTCTCAGAATTATGCAAGGATCTTGATAGCGTAGACAAAATTTTGATCTGAGCAACAGATCTTCAGATGACCTGGAGGAGGGAATCTTTGAGGAATCTAGGGGGAATCTAAAAGATTCCTATAGCCCTAGATTTTCACTTTGTCAGAATTCAAAAATTTGACAGTTGATTTTACACTATTTGACGTTGTTGGACACAGATTGTCATTGATGTCAATATGGAAATATTCGAGGAGCCAGAGGAAGCAAACAGAGCCATCGGAGGAAGCAGACGGAGCCATTGGAGGAAGCAGATAGAGCCATCGGAGTCATCGGAGGCATATGGATTGCATATACACTATCGGGAGAAGAAATCACATATATGTGTGCAATTACACTATCAGGAGCCATTGGAGGAGCAATGGATGCATTTACACTATCGGGAGCTATTGGAGGAGCAAAGGATGCATTAACACTATCAGAGGCATAAACCCATATATATATGCATTTAACACTATCTGAGGCCAAAACCCATATATATATGCATTTAACATTATCGGTGCAGACTCCCGGAAAATACACTATCGGCAAATACATTATAGGCAAATACACTATCGGGGCAGAAGACTTAGGTATAGTGGAATACACTATCAGAGCAGAGAAGTTTATGTATATAGGCTCATATACATATATATCAATGATGTGATAATCGACGATTCGGCTATGTGCCATCACCCCAAACCCCCGACTGCGATATATGTGTTGCGGACCCGACGACAACATTAAGGTAGGTTTAATGTTATATCACATCCACAAGAGGATCGACCGTCGGCCATCGGTGATGCCATGGTATCGATGTATAAAGGACCCTGGAAGTCTTGAGCCAATTGCGATTACACTGCAGACCCGATATAGGATAGATGCGGGTTTAATAACTCTTGAAGTCCACCCTTCAACATTTTTGCCTGTTTTTCTCTGATTTCCTGTGTATTTGCATATTTGGCTTGCGCGGGGTTTGGAGACAAAAAATAGATTAAGGAATGCTCCTGATAGTTCAAGAGGCTTAACTAACGCCGATTGCGATTGCGATTGGGACATGGCATGTACGTTAAACCATGTTGTCTCTGTGTATGCCTGTTATCATTGAAAAACGGGGCTCTGTTACAGTTTTGAACACACAGCGACCGAAAAGCCAGGAGGCTGAATGGAAAGCCAAGGTAGAGGAAACCGAAAAGCAAAATCAATGGAGAAGAGGGAAGCCAAAGCACAAGCCAGCGAAGAGGAAGATGAAGCGAGAATTGAAGAAGCTGAAGAGTCAGCGGGAAGCGGAAACGAACAGTCTGAGGCAACAAGAATACAAAAACATGAAAAATAATGAAATTGAGTGTGCGAATAATCAGAGTGAGAGGAAGCCGAAGTAGAGGTAGGAGAGGTAGGAGAAGCATAAGAAGTAGGAGAACAGGAGTAAAGCAGAAGCTTAGCAGGATTGGGAGCAGAGAACTACAACAAAACAGTTGATACCAGATTTGGGTTGGAGCCCAAGAGGTTGGAGCCTCAGAACTGAATAGGATCAAAATCCTTTGGAGTTAGTGCTCCTAAGTGAAGAACTATTGCAAGACAGAGTTGGTGCTTTGGAGGTTGGAGCCTCACTGAAGTCCAAGTTGGAGCTTGGCAACTAATTGCAACCAGTTATATATATATTGTATTTATTTCATTGCACTGTTTGTGTTAATATAAGCTTTAATTCCAGCTATCTATTTCTGTGTTCCATATGTATATTTGTTTTTGGTAATACAAGAACAATTAAAAAGAAATAATGATTCACCCCCCCTCTCAGTATTTCCAACAATTGGTATCAAAGCAGGCTTCTTCATATTAGCCTAACAACTTGAAGAAGGATTCATAGTCATGATGAGAAATCACGAAGCGTCAGGAAAACCTCCTTTATTTGATGACACCAACTTTGGTTTCTGGAAAAATATAATGACCTACTACTTAATGTCCCTTGGACCTGATGTCTGACATTTCGTTCTAAATGAGTACCAAATTCCTGCCACTCCTCTGACAGATCAAGACGAGAGGAAAGTCTACATTGCAAATGCAAAAGCCTTGAACTCCATCACTAGTGGAATCACTGATTCTTAGTTTACAAAAGTCATGAACTGTAACTCTACCAAAGAAATGTGGGATAAGCTAGTTGGCTTATATGATGGAGACTCTAAAGTCAAGAAGGCAAAGCTTCAAACTCACAGAAGGCAATTTGAAAGTGTGAATATGGAAGATGAAGAAGATATTGCATCATACTTCCTCCGAGTAGCTAAAGTGGTCAATTCTCTTAAAAAATTGGACAAAAAGATTGAAGAAAGTACCATTTCAAAAGGTATTAAGATCTCTTCTAGACAAATTTGACTCCAACATAAGCACCATAGAAGAAGCAAAGGATCTAGATACTCTCAAGATGGATGAACTCCATGGAATCCTCACTGCCTATGAGATGAGAAAAGGTGGCCCAAGCTCCAAAGATGCAACATTCAAGGCCTCAAAATCGAAGAAGGGGAAAGAAAGGAATGACTGTAGTGATGACTCTGATGTGGAATCCAAATTGGCTCAATTTGTATGAAAGATGAAGAAAGGATTTAAGCTTAAAGGCAAGTACCCTCTTATCTATTTTAAATGTGGAAAAATAGGTCATTATGCAGCAAAATGTCCTCATAAACATGATAGTGATGAAGGAAATTCTAAAAGAATGGTATACAAGAAGAAAGGGTTCAATAAGAAAAACTTCTTCTCTAAACAAAATGAGTCTGATGAGGGTGAATTGGTAGTAATAAAAAAGAAATCATATGAGGAAAGTGACCATGATAAAAGCCAAAAAAATTATTCATGGCATTCACAAATGATGATGACTCAGGGCTAGAAGGAAATGTAGATGAACTGCTAATAAGTGCCATTGAAGAAAATGAGAAATTACGAAATAAAATTATTTCTCTCAAGGTAGAAAATGAGGAAACTAGAAGAAGAGAAGATCTCTTGGAAACAAAGCTAAAAGAAAAAGAAGAGACTTGTGAAGAACGTGAAGCAGAAATAGTATCTCTGAGGAAGGAATTGGAGCAAGTCAAAAAGGGCTGGAAAAGCTCACAAATACTTGAGACTATCCTAGAAAGTCAAAAACCCCAACATGACAAGTTTGGAATAGGTTTCAAAGGAGAATATTCAAGCACTAAGAATAGTGTGAAAATCTATGCCGATGCACTTTCCAACAACCCAAAAGAAGAAAAAGTATGCCATCAAAGGCACATCCCAGAACCGAAGAGTGGAGAGAGAATAACCCCAAAGAAGAATGTGGATTCAAATCATGGATATTACAGCAAACACAAACCAACATTCCATCAAAGGCTCATCTCAAATCCAAAGAATGAAGCTGGAGTAACTCCAAGGAAGGAAATTGACTCAAACCGTAGCCACTACAACAGGTACAAACTATCTTTCTTGGACATTGTTTTCATTGTAAAAACTTTGGTTATCAAACCAGACATTCCATGGCTTGCAAGAGTGAAACACCAAAGCTAAAGGATCAAATAATCAAACCATATGCTCCCAAAAGGTAGGGATAAATCAAAACCTTCAATTTGTTTGATCCCTTGACCAAATTTGATTTGATTTGCTCATTATGCTACAATAAAGGACACTATGAATAAAACTGCCCACTCAAAGGAGGAAAAGAAAGTAGTGAGAATCCCAAAATGGATAAATGTGGCCTGGCTCTATATGCTCAAAATAATGAAAATCATTGGTTTATGGATAGTGGGTGCTTTAGACACATGACAGGAGACAAAAGGAAGTTTGTCTCATTGAGAAAAAAGGAAGAAAATGTGTCCTTTGGAAGTGGATTTGGCAGAATTGCGGGAAAAGGAACTGTTACCCTCATCAAAGGAAAAGGAAAAGCTCAAGATGCTCTGCTAGTAGATAGGCTCAAACACAATCTCTTGAGTTTCAGCCAAATCTGTGATCAAGGACATAAGGTTGTCTTTAGCACCAAAGACTGTGAAATAAGGAACTCTTCCTCAGGGGAACTTGTGGCGAAAGGGGTTAGAACACCAAACAACATTTACATTTTGAAAAATATTCAAGAAACTAAATGCTACTTGATTCAGAAAGATGAAAGTTGGTTGTGGCAAAAGCGACTTGGACATACAAGCTTCGAAAAATATGATCAATATTAGCAATATTAAAGTTGTATGAGACATACCAAGGCTATTCAAACCAAATCAAGGAGTATGTGGTCCATGTCAACATGGAAAACAAACCAGAACTAGCCACAAGACCAAGGAGCTCTCTACATCAAAGCCCTTGGAGATCATCCATGCTGATTTGTGTGGACCAACTATAAATCATGCACTCCAAGGAGAAAGGTACTTTGTTTTATTTGTTGATGACTATACTAGAATGATGTGTATATATTTTATAAAATATAAATCGAAAACTTATGAGTGTTTTAAAAATCTAAAATCTCTTGTAGAAAATGAAAAGGACTCAAAAATTAAGTGCCTTAGAATAGACAAAGGGGGGAATTCACATCAAAAGAGTTTAATGAGTTCTGTTATATTCATGGAATTAAAAGGGAATTCTCTACTACCAGAACACCTCAGCAAAATGGGGTATTTGAAAGAAGAAACCGAACCGTCCAAGAAATGGCAAGAACAATGTTATTAGCAGTAGACTTGCAAAAACTAAAATTCTAGAGAGAAGTAGTCGGGATAGCTGTCTATACCTTGAATCGAACTCAATTAAGACCAAATTGTGAAAAACTAGTTATGAGTTATGGAAAGGAAGACCTGCTTTAGTAAAGTACTTCAAGATCTTTGGAAGCAAGTGCTTCATAAAAATCAATGATGGCTCACCAGGAAAGTTTGATTCTCTAGTTGATGAAGGGATATTCCTTGGATACTCTACATGGAGCAAAGCTTACAAGTGCTACAATTTTCGACTAAGGAAAATAGTGGAAAGCATTGATGTAAAGATTGATGAAGATCTTCCAGAAAAATAAATTGAAGAACATGAAGATGATCTTCTCATTGAAGAAGAAGAACCTAAAGAAGAAGAAATTGATCAGGAAGAAGAAGAAGAGGAAAAATAACCACCTCATACCCCTTCAAAGATGAAGTTTATCCAGAAATATCATCCACAAGAGCAGATTATTGGCAATAGAGATGAAGGGATTCAAACCCGAAGAAGGATGACAATTACACCAAAGAGAAAGTTATTGCTTTTCTATCCATGATAGAACCAGAAACATTTGCACAAGCAAGTAAGGATCCTCATTGGGTAAAAGCCATGGAAGAAGAAATGTCCCAAATTGAGAAGAACAAGACATGGGAGCTGGTACCTCATCCAAAGGACAAAAACATAATAGGAACCAAGTGGGTATTCAAAAATAAAATGAATGAAGAAGGAAAAGTTATCAGAAACAAGGCAAGGCTTGTCTGCAAAGGCTATTCACAAATTGAAGGAATTGACTTTGAAGAGACATTTGCACCAGTAGCTCATATGGAAGCTATCAGGATGTTCTTGGCATTTGCTTGCTCAAAAGGATTCAAAATCTATCAAATGGATGTAAAATCAACATTTCTGAATGGGGAACTCAAGGAAGAAGTCTACATGGAGCAACCAGAAGGATTTGGTCTGATGGAAGAAAGAAACTTAGTCTGTAAGTTGAAAAAGGCATTATATGGATTGAAACAAGCACCCAGAGTTTGGTATGCAAGATTGGATCACTATCTACAACAACAAGGCTTCAAGAAGGGAGCGGCAGGAAGTAATATCTACATAAATACGGATGAAGGTAAGTTTCTAGTCACACTTGTTTGTGTTGATGATATGATTTTTGCTAGCAATAATGATGAAATGAGCCATGAATTTTCTCAAAACATGTCAAGAGAATTCGAGATGTCAATGATAGGAGAGTTATCTCACTTCCTTGGACTTCAAGTATCTCAAACCAGAGCAGGATTGTTTATATCTCAAGCCAATATCTAAAGGACATGCTTAACAGATATGGAATGGAGGACTGTGCACCCATGAGCACACCTATGACCACAAACTGCAAATTGAGAAAAGATGATGATTCCCCTCCAGTAGATGTAACTCATTACAGGTCAATAATTGGAGCCCTTCTGTACTTAACTGCTACAAGACCTGACATAATGCAAGCAGTAGGAATGGTGGGAAGATTTCAATCAGCTCCCAAACAATCCCATCTCTTAGATGTAAAAAGAATTCTCAGGTACCTGAAAGCAACTCCTGATTTTGGTCTTTGGTGCCCTAAGATCTCAACTCTGACTGTAACTGCATACACCGATGCTAATTGGGTTGGAAGTGTAGATGATTGGAAAAGTACTAGTGGCAATGCGTTCTCCCTAGGAGACTGTTTAGTATCATGGCTTAGCAAAAAACAATCATCCATATCATTATCCACAACCGAAGCCGAGTATATAGCTACAACAGACTATTGTACTCGAACACTATGGATGAAGGAAGCTCTAAAAAATGTCAACATAGGTAAAGATCAACCAATTACCATCTATTGTGACAACACAAGTGCTATTAGTCTCAACAAAAATCCAGTGATGCACTCAAGGACCAAACATATACCAATCAAGTAACATTTCCTCTGTGAACAAGTAACTGAACAAAACATCATTTTGGAATATATCAATACTAAGGAGCAGATAGCTAATATTTTCACAAAACCTCTTCCTCGAGAAGAATTTGAACATCTTCGTCAAAATATGGGGGTTATCTCCTTAGCATCACTCAAGTTCATTCATAAAGATGTAGCAGGACAGGGGGAGCAGTTCGATAGTGGGAGTCCATATGCATTCCTTTGCCATTGATGTCAAAGGGGGAGAGCAGAAGAATATTGCCATCAATAACAAAGGGGGAGATTTTTGGACACAGATTGTCATTGATGTCAATATGGCAATATTCGAGGAGCCAGAGGAAGCAAATAGAGCCATCAGAGGAAGCAGACAGAGCCATCGGAGCCATCAGAGAGCATATGGATTGCATATACACTATCGGGAGTAGAAATCACATATATGCGTGCAATTACACTATTGGGAGCCATTGGAGGAGCAATGGATGCATTTACACTATCGGGAGCTATCAGAGGAGCAAAGGATGCATTAACACTATCGGAGGCATAAACCCATATATATATATATATATATATATATATGCGTTTAACACTATTGGAGGCCAAAACCCATATATATATATATATATATATATATATATATATATATATATATATATATATATATATATATATATATATATATATGCGTTTAACACTATATATATATATATATATATATATATATATATATATATATATATATATGCATTTAACACTATCAGTGTGGACTCCCAGCAAATACACTATCACTATGGAAAATACACTATCGGAGCAGAGAAGTTTATGTATATAGGCGCATATACATATATATTGGCTATGTGATAATCGGCGATTCAGCTATGTGCCATCACCCCAAACCCCCGACTGCGATATATGCGTTGCAGACCTGACGACAACATTAAGGTAGGTTTAATGTTATATCGCATCCACAGAGGATCGGCCGTCGGCCATCGGCGATGCCATGGTCTCGATGTATAAAGGACCCCCGGAAGTCTTGAGCGTTGATTGCAATTATACTGCGGACCCAATATAGTATAGATGCAGGTGTAATAACTCTTGAAGTCCACCCTTCAACATTTTCACCTGTTTTTCTCTGATTTCCTGTGTATTTGCATATTTGGCTTGCGCGGGGTTTGGAGACAAAAATTACATTAAGGAATTCTCCTGATAGTTCAGGAGGCTGAATTAACGCCAATTGTGATTGCGATTGGGACATGGCATGTCCGTTAAACCATGTTGTCTCTGTGTATGCCTATTATCATTGAAAAACGAGGCTCTATTACAATTTTGAACACACAACGACCGCAAAGCCAGGAGGCTGAATGGAAAGCCAGTGCAAAGGAAACCAAAAATCCAAATCAATGGAGAAGAGGGAATACAAAGGACAAGCTAGCGGAGAGGAAGCTGAAGCGAGCATTGAAGAAGCTGAAGAGTCAATGGGAAGTGGAAACGAATAGTCTGAGGCAACAGGAATACAAAAACATGAAAAACAAGGAACTTGTGTGTGTGAATAATCAGAGTGAGAGGAAGCCGAAGTAGAGGCAGGAGAGGCAAGAGAAGTAGGAGAAGTAGGAAAACAGGATTAAATTAGAAGCTCAGCAGGCTTGGGAGCAGAGAACTACAGCAAAATGATTGATACCAGATTTGGGTTGGAGCCCAAGAGGTTGGAGCCTAAGAACTGAATAGGATTGAAATCCTTGGGAGTTGGTTCTCCTAAGTGCAGAACTATTGCAAGATAGAGTTGGTGCTCTGGAGGTTGGAGCCTCACTGAAGTCCAAGTTGGAGCTTGGAAACTAATTGCAACTAGTTATATATATATATATATATATATATATATATTATATTTCATTGCACTATTTGTGTTAATATAAGCTTTAATTCCAGCTATCTATTTCTGTGTCCCATACGTATATGTGTTTTTGGTAATAACAAGAACAATTAAAAAGAAATACTGATTCACCCCCCCTCTCAGTATTTCCAAAAGAAGCCATGAATCTGATGGTGAAATCGGATTTTCCATTTGATCATTTCATTTTTCGGCCACTTTTCAAAGTGGAGTGCATGTGTCAGCATTCAATGTGTGAGAAATCATTTCCATGATATTCGACACCATGAGATTGATGGTAGAACTAGATCCAGATTTTATCAGCCTCTTCTTTAGATAACTCTTTGATGTGAGGTATATGCAATGTGATCATGTACTTCTTTGTCTCTTTGCTTGAGATGCATTGTGTTGTATAGTTCCATGTTTGATGTTTGATGTGGGATCTTGTTTTGTTCTTGATGTGAGATGTACTTATTGTCATGTTTTGATTGAGATCCCTTTGTCGTCATGTTGATGGGATACTCATGTGTCACCATGTATGTTTGAATTGATATCCCTTTGATGCCATGTTGGCGGGATGCTCATTATTAACATACGTGAAATTATGTCATGCTGATAGAGTCCTTTTTTGAATGAGAGTTCCTGCAGCGGAACATCTCTTGGAGCCACTCCTGTGTGAGAGCATATTCCTTGTATGATAGAGAAAACACATGCATGTATGTCATCACTCTTCCAGCACTTAATGCAATGGCCTACACCATTTTCACACTAGGTCCCGGAGATGTAGTCCCTCTTGGACGAACTCCGTTATCAAGTCTCTTGTCTTCTTTCATGCTTTTATGTGTTTCTCCTCTTCTCTCATGTGCACATTAAATTTCTATGGTTAAGTTGCAATCTATCCATGTAATTGTTTAATACATCTATAAGCAAAAGATCTTCGATCACACAAAATTGGGGCCTCAGCTCTAAGATCACATCTTCTCAAAACAATCACAGACCTTTGTGGAAGGAAATGTCTCTTACAAAAGGGCTCAAGAAATATGTGTTTCACTCTCAGACCTGAAACCTTTCTTGCTTGGAGAATTATTGGAATCTTTAAGAGTTTAAGGGTTAGAATTTTTGCAGGTTAATTATTAAAATTTAATTAAAAATTTTGAGCCTATATTCTCTGCGAGGCTGTGAAATTTCAGAGGTCATATTTCATTTTCTTAGGGGGCTATAAGATTTATTTGAAGGAAAATACCGAGCCTCCTTGGTGGCTATCTGCAAATTTTTTAAAAGTTAAATTAAATTGTGTATTTCCTTCTCCCCTGAGTGTAAGGAAGCTTAAATGTATTCCTTTGAAGGGTATTTGAAATCAAGAGAGAAATCATTGAAATCCATTAATCAAAATTTTGAAGGAGAGTCGTCTACATTTCTGAACTATTTCCCTTTCTTCCACATTCACAAGTGAAATACCTCTTTTTGCCATGAGTGAACATCCCTCATGCAGAGAAAATGAATAAAGTTTCATGAGGGAGAATTGATTAGGATTGGTAATTATATTCCTCCTAAAGTCTCCTAGTGCGTATATTCCTCTTTCATTTTAGATTATGGTAAATTTAACATTTTGTGATTTATTTGTGACAAATTTTATTATTTTTAGGCCTATTATTATTAGATTTTAATGTGATTGGCCTATGTATGCAACACTTAAGATCTGATATGTTAGGATAGTTTACAATAGGTGAAAACTAGAGAAGAATCAAGGACACAAGGCCTTGCAGCCTCACTCCCAGGGTTGGTATGCCTAGTTAAGTGCTCAAATGATAGTGTTTTATCTTCAAACAAGAAATGTAACCCCTCCACCATGCAACACTAGTTTGTAATCAAACACAATTAGACTATTAACCAAATACAAATCCTTTCAATGAAGTAATGACAAGTTTCCAAGCTAAAAAAATGATAAACACTTGCAATAATTTTGTTTGGGCCTGAAAAAAGTGGTTTATTATGATTATCAGATGAAACAAGTTTGTGAGCCCTCTAAGGTCTACGACTAAGGCTAGAGGCACCCTCCAAGTGATCTAGTCTAAGACCAGATCAAGAAACCACTGTGATGATGGATGGAAGCCTGCAAATACCACATAATTAGCTCTTAAATCAGCTGCAACAATATAAAACCACTCATTGGGTTTGTGGCCAAGGAAGATAGGCATATTTGGGCCTACAACTAATTCAAACAAGGATGTGAAAAATACTTTAAAGACCCATGGCTAGGGCTCCAATGGATTAGACCCTGCAACTTGGAAAAAGGTTATGAAGAGACAATCTTAATTTAATAGAAGAGGTTAAGTATTACAAAAAATGTGTAGATAACCTCAAAAACCAAGGACCATAGTAAAAAGGGTCTAAGAACAATCTCTTGGAGTTTGTTAGCTTCACTTGTGAGTAGGAAGATAAACCTATGCCTAGCCTCAAGGATTATACACACTCCCTTATCCATGTAAGGAGTTTGCAACCATTATCTTAGAGGTCAACCAATAGTTAGAATAGTGGGTAGCATAAATGGAGAAGAAGAGGAAAAAATTAGATGAATTCATTAAAGGGAAATAATAGTCCAAAACTCTCCCCAAAAATTTCCATCTGTTACATTCAAGTGAACTAAATTAGAGCTTAGAAACCATATACCACATTAGTGACAATGTGAGGGACGCTCGTAGAAGACATCAATTCATTGCAATATGACATTGATGGATAATTTTTTTTAAAAGGGACTGGTATGATTGGCATTATAAATATTTGATTTGAAGGCCTTAACCTCTTACATCTCGTGTAAAAACATCTCCATTTGTCCAAAATTCCTGCCCCTCTACATAATATATTTCTAATTTACTATTTTCTACTATTCTAAAAACACTTCTCCCATATACCCTCCAAAAAATTCCATTATAAGCCACATATTGACAATACATATGTCCATACTAAAATTAGAGATAAACATTGAGGATCCTCCCTGGTTGGAGCTGCCTGATCTTCCTCAAAGCCCGCTACAGGATGCTCTTGACTCTTGCCAACGTTGTTCACGACATCTTCGTCATTATCCATGAATGACTGCATTCTCCATATCATCAATGAAAGCTTGATTAGGCGCCAATCCACCCTTTTCCCCTTCAATTCTAATATCATCACTCTAAACTCCAACATATAAGTAGCTAACTACAACACTCCATTTTAAGATCCAACAACTCGAACTGTCGTGACAACAGTTCCTTACAGGCGCATCTCTACCAATTGCATCTCAATAGTACTGGGTATCAAGGTGTTCATGAATTCCACCATTTCTACAAGCCTAGACACAATGCCACCAAGCTCCTTACCGACTTCCCCCCTAATTGCAATTCATTTCCACCTGAATGATATGAATTTGCTAGCTCAATGCACCTAAATTTGAATTGCCTTCGTAATGCAATCCATTGCTACCCCGTGCTTTATATATAATGACAACATTCTCTTTTTGCACAAATTTCAAAGTCTTGCTACTTTTAAAGTTGATGCTTTGGCTATAAACACTTGCGCTAGATCCATTAAATTTTCGGCTCTAAACCTTTCGTTTTCCAAACACTTCATACCGCAAAAATGATACTTTGGATCAAAAGATATGGGCTTACGCATTTGATATATCCTGCTATTCAATTCACAACTTGTCCATCTGTCCTTTGTTGATTTTAGACTTCCGCCACTGCTCCAGGTGGCCAAGAAGGTCTGATTCTATACAGTAATGGAACGCCTCCCATGTACTACCTTATTTAATAAAGTTCTTAACTCAAAGGTGTCCGACATAATTATTATAATAAAATGTCTATTCCCAATTTTAATAATCCTCAAAGCTCGAGGAATTCCCATCTGACTATTGTACATTATGGTAGAGGTTTGATGATTACATCCTCACCGTTTATCCTTAATTCCCCACACTTTAAAAATACACCCCAATTTTCCCTAATATCAACTTAAACATTCAGATTTCATTTGATATGGTGAAAATTTATATTAACAACATTATTAATAAAAAAATTAATTTGATGCAAGATGAGAGGAAGCCAAGGATCATCATTCTCACATTTTTTTAAGATTTTCTGTATGACAATCTTAGAGCCTCCAAAGACCTTTAGGGATTGGAAGTTATTGCCGAGAGCCAATTCCAAACCTTGCCAAAGCACACCGCACTTTTCTTGGTTATTGGTCGACACCCCTAAGCCCCAAGGAAATTTTATCTCTCTTTCTTCTTCGAGGTGAGAAAGAATCCCTCCCACTCCAGCCTCCTTGGACATTGATGGATATTTTAATGAGACTATGGAGCTGACTAAAATTGTTGGAGTATCTTATTTTAGAGTTGGGTCTAATGAGCTTTCAAAGTATATAATTTTTTATGGAAAATTTGTATAGATTTGAAAAATAAGTCTAAAAGAGTCATGTTTCTTTTCGTCTACATTATATTGCTTGTATTTGCATTAACATGTTATTTTAATACCTAAATGTCAAAATTTCTTTTAACAATTTGCTTAGTTGTGATAAGAGTAATTTCCTATGCACCACCACATTTTGGATTCTTTTAATACTAATTTTATATTTTAAAAATAATAATAAAATTAGTGAAGCTTTTAAATTGTGATTTCAAGAACTAAGATTGGCTTTGAGGGTCCTACCATAATCAATTGTTTTCTCTTATTGTGTAGGTCTTAGTAAGCTCTTGTGTATGAAATCCAAATATGGAGCTTTATAAGTGTGTAGTTGAATTAATCATGAGTTTTTGGACGATATTAGGAATCTCGTCAAAAATAGAGATACTATTAAGTGGCTATAAAAACTAACGTGTTTTTGTTTATGTAACCTACTCAACCATCATGCTAATGAAAAGATACAATCCCACATATTTTTCTCAGTTCATAGGAATGAACACACATTAATAAAATGTATGAAGCTTTTAAATTGTGATGTCAAGAACTAAGATTGGCTTTGAGGGTCCTACCATAATCAATTATTTTCTCTTATTGTGTAGGTCTTAGTAAGCTCTTGTGTATGAAATCCAAATATGGAGCTTTATAAGTGTGTAGTTGAATTAATCATGAGTTTTTGGACGATATTAGGAATCTCGTCAAAAATAGAGATAATATTAAGTGGCTATAAAAACTAACGTGTTTTTGTTTATGTAACCTACTCAACCATCATGCTAATGAAAAGAGACAATCCCACATATTTTTCTCAGCTCATAGGAATGAACACACATTAATAAAATGTATGAAGCTTTTAAATTGTGATGTCAAGAACTAAGATTGGCTTTGAGGGTCCTACCATAATCAATTGTTTTCTCTTATTGTGTAGGTCTTAGTAAGCTCTTGTGTATGAAATCCAAATATGGAGCTTTATAAGTGTGTAGTTGAATTAATCATGAGTTTTTGGACAATATTAGGAATCTCGTCAAAAATAGAGATAATATTAAGTGGCTATAAAAACTAACGTGTTTTTGTTTATGTAACCTACTCAACCATCATGCTAATGAAAAGAGACAATCCCACATATTTTTCTCAGTTCATAGGAATGAACACACATTTATAAAATGTATGAATTATTTTTACATAAAATAAAAAAATGTAACCCCCCCCCCCCCCCGACATGTTTCAAAAAGAAACTTTAGCACAAAAACCTTCTTCTAGGAGAAAATAACTTATTTTCCTCTCCAAAACATAGTCAAGGCCCCTCTACCCATCCTCTTTATGTAAAAACACCAAATGACTCTTGGAATATCACTTGGAGGTGAAACACCCCACATAGAGGAGATGATGTGACATGGTTGTAGGCCTTGTTCATAGTGCTTAAGGCCTAGAAGGTTAATTTTATTCCATAAGGCCCTTGTTTTCCTTTTCAACCATGATCTAAGCCTCAAAACCCATTATTATTTCCTAAAACCAATAAATGGTGGCCATATTTCATTTAGAGGCCAAGAATCCCATATAAAGGTCCTATGTGGTGTTTTAATGCATATTTCAAAATGCTTCAACTAGGAAGCTTTATTAAATTCCCAAGGTCTTTGTTATCCTTCCTTGATCATTGTTAAGACCAAAAGGCCCATTAGTGTTATCGATAATGTCATAATGTCCCCTAGTAAACCACTCATAATTGAAAGTTACCAAAGGGAGGGAATGTTTTGTGGATTGGATGTGTTTTTAATGGTGATTGAACCTAAGAAGCACCATTTAGGGCATAATTCCCTTAGTGTCCTCCCCTAACCTTGGTTAGACTTTGAGGCCCATTCTTGGTTAAAAATTATCCTAGTCATGGCACCCATAACGCTATTGAAGGTGATCGATAACCAACAAAGCTTTAGTGAACTTATTCCTCGCTATTGCTAGGGATTCTCCCTTTTTTGTTGGGCTCTTCTATTCTCCTTAGACCTTCACATGGGTTCCAGTAGGCAATAGTAATGATTCTCCACCTCTCCTCCTTGGTTGTAAAAACATCAAACCCTTAGGTGACAAGTCGAAACAAAAAACGATGATGATTGTTATGCTACCTCACACATTCATCATGCTCCACTTAACTTTGGTCTTCATTGTTCCTTGTTGGAAGTCCATTTGACCGGTTAAAATCATTAAAACACGTGGCTTTTATTTTGGTAGCACCACCTATTGAAACAATATGTATTGTGAGGTGTTTGTTGATTTGGAAACACTTCTGTTTTCATTAGGGGTACCATTCACCGCCTTTTGATTTGGAAATTTCTTCTTCTTATATAATTAAAATGAGAATTTCCAAATTAAAAGGCAACATTGAATTCTTATATCATTAAAATGAGTGCTACCAAATTAAAAGGCAGCGCCAACTTAAACGAGTAGAATGATGTTATTTCAGGATCCCAATCTTGTTATCATCATGGAAAAGGATAATTAGAAAGAGCAGTTGTATGTGTTAACACCTTTGTTAGTTAAATAATAAATCCAACCACTCGTAATGGACCATCTCATCTCCCATGTAAGTAAAACCTAAAAATGAATAAAAAATTAATGTTTTTCCTTTGGTGATTTACCCTACTATCTCGTGCTTTACTGATGATCTCTTCACATATTAGCTTGGTATTAGAGCCAATATTCAAGTTTATATTCTTCTGCTGGTGGTTTCCTCACATTTTAGCTTGGTATTAGATCTAAGAATCAAATTCCCATTTGGGGCAACCAAAAATGAGGTCTATTTTAGACACCCTTACTGCTTGAAAAAAGTGAGGGGTGCATATGCGTCTCTTAAGGATATTTTTGCAATTTTAAAATCCCCCATTTACATATATTTGTGGGTTTTTAGAAGTGTTTTTTACGGATAAAAGATGGAAATTCATGGATTTCGTGGAAAATATTTTTGGCGAACATTTCAAACAATTTGTGGATTGATTGAGACGTGTTTTGCAACATTTTCTACTGTACTTTTTGCACTCATCATAGACATTTCCTTGTGAATCACTTGTAAATCACTTGGAACTTCCTTGTAACTCACTTTTAACTCATTAGAACTACCTTGTCACTAACTTGTACTAATATAATGTTGTGGTTTCTTCAAGACCTTTCTCAACATCTCTTATGACACCTGCTAATAGTTTCTCTCATTTGATGGAGTGTTATAGGACTTTCAACCAAATAGGTATTTGTTAGATCTATCTTTGTTGAGTGACAAAAGTTCAGGTTGGATAGAATTAATTGACCAAACATCTGCTACGTCGTTTAGTAGGTGAAGATGAACTAGAGGTGAAAAGTTTAGAAGAAAATTGCATAGATGCATGGATTTTTTTTCTCGCTAAAGGGGGGACATGTTCTTATGATAATGAGCACATAGATGACATGGAGATTCTCTTGAGGTACAAACATCTAGTGAAACAATGGGTACCCAAGTATATTCGTGACATAAACACTGTTTTTTCTATCAATGAAAGGATATGTTGCATTGCCTCATCATAATTACATGGTTTGGGGCTATTTTCCATGGATGGTGTAAAGGTATGTTACGACAGATTAAATAAATTTATGGAGTATGTCATACCCTGTTACATCTACAATGATTGGGTATGACTAGTCCAATATACCAAAATTATGTGAAGATATGGTGTGGCCACAAATTATATACAACTAAAAGAAAATTATCAAAATAAAGGCGCAACTATGTATATTGATGGAAGGCCAAAGGAAATAGGGAATATTGTAGGGTTTATAAATAGTACATAGACCATGACCACAAATAGCAACCCAATTACATATTTGAGGGCTATGAAGGAAACCTTGTATCCATATGTGCCATAAACTCAATCGCTATAGGGGAAGAGTTGCTCATTGATTATAATTTGAATCGAATAGATACAAACATTGCTATTATGGGGGTGGTATGTATTCTATTTTACCCAACTTGTAAACAATGTCTATTATATTTTATGATTTTCATTTACTGCAATATATTGTCACACATCTTGTAAGTTAAGGAAACATTTTAATACGTCATTTTAAGACAACTTGTAGCATTTACTGCAATTTCGAACCTGAGGTAACCCTAGAATTCCATATAAAAATAATTTTTCTTTCTTCGATATAGGTGCCCAACATATAATGTGAAGTTTCTATATAAATTTGGACATATGAAAAATAGTGGTTTTCATATTAATATAATAATGAATAATTATGAATGAATTGCTTTTTTTTTTTTTTTAATGTGGCATAATCAACTTTCAAGATATCATAATATTTATGAGCAATTATTTAACTGGCTAAACTTCCCCTCTTATGTAAAAAATAGAATTTTTTATTGATATAAAATGTTTCATCAAATTCAAATCTTTGAATGTTTATAGTTGAGGATTGTGGAATAAATTACAAATTACACTTATTTGATAAACAAAGTGACAAGGGGAAGGCACCAACCTTACAAAAGTCTGCATATGCTCTTGAGGAAGTGTTTAGTGATGAATCATTTTTTTGTCCACCTATCTGATCCAAACAATAAAGAAGCTTTAAATGAAATTAAATAAGAAACTCAATTCTTTAATTTGGGTTGAGCCCAAAAAGAAGCGATAAGATGCCAAATCAAAACTGTGATGGGAAAAATTTGTCACTATGGGGTGATAAAGTCATTTAATTATCCCATTTATCTATTTATGATTTACATTATCTCATCTGTTATTAAAACCTTTATTTTACAGGAGTTTTTGATGGAGTATGATCGTCACACTGCGACTATGGGGGCTGATGCTGGTAGCAAGGTCGATGCTCTACGTGTGAATGATACACCAATCACTAAGACTGGTACACCTGCTGAACCACACACACTAGGATCTGCACCCCCTGAAAAACATATGCAAGGACCTGCACATGATGTTGTGGATGCATAACATGATTCCATCACACAATTTGAAGTGAGTTTTCCTGCATCTTCCCGTGTTACTAGCACAAGAACACTATTAATTATGTTTTTGGTAGAAGATGACCATGCCCCCATTCAATTACATAAACTACCAGGTGTTATAGACATTTTTGTGCCTCGCAGCATGGAGCATGAAATGTCAATAATTACAGGGATCCTCAGTCCCTAAACATGTTGTTCTTACCCCTAGAGGAACAAGGTCAGCAAACCACAACACTTCCTATCAGTTCTCCACCTGAAAACACTCAAAAACAGGCTATTTTTGGATCATGTCAGCTGCTCCACTGAGCATCTGCGCTGAATGTCAACTGCTCCTCCTTGTACCTGCGCTGAAAGTCAAAACCAATGAAGGCTACCTGCGCTGGGCGAGATTGGCCAAGTGGCACAGTCATTCTGCAAGGTGTCAACTGCCCAGGAAGCTTCCAAACTGACACTTGGTTCAAGGAATTCGCCCTATGATGAGTAAGAGGTACTTGATCTCCATGTGGAAGCAAGGATCTCCAAGTGGACTCAAGAACTGAAGTTTAACTGAAGAGGGAGAGGACACAAGGCAGCTTTAGGTCAGTCTCAAGCTGACTCATCCTTTCTCCAAATCTCCTATATATAGAGCTCTTCTATGAGGTCTAGGGAGGCTGGAATTTTGTGCAAAGCAAGGAAGTGCTGTTGGTTTACAGTTAGAGCTATTGGGTGATTGCTTTTATAGAGGGGAAGAGGAGATTTCTTGCTGCTGGGGAGGTGCTGCTGGATTGGAGCCATTTATGGTTGTAACCTTCTCAGAACCTTTTTCTTCTATCAATAAAGCTTTGATGTTCTCCTATATACTTGTATTGCAATGATGTATTGTTTTTATCTGTATATTTGATTCATTCTAATCCATGCATCAGTTATGAGTACATGTTTCTTGTAGTTTCCCTCTCTTGTTTTTGCAGGATCTTTGTGTAGCTGGGCCGGCAAAGGGAGCAAGGAGCTGGGGAACAAGAGGCAAAGAGAGAAGACAGGATCGACAAAAGCGAAAGACATCAGTTGGTCAATCTTTTCTTCCTTCTCTGTACTTTCATAAAGGAAAAATATCAAAGCTTTACTTTCAGTTGTTGCTAAGGAACTATCACCCTTAGAGTAGGGATAGGGTCATTCCGAGTCGGATACTTTTCCCCACAACACCAGGTATTTAAGAAATGTTTTAAATATTAAGTACAATCTAATTGAAATTAACTTAGAGTCTGTGCTTATTTTAAACTAATGATAATATTGTTTTGCAGGAAACAATGTATTCTATAGGAATTTTTATGACTAAACCTTGGAAATATTTAGACCCACCATTACCACAAACTGGAAATCTCAAATTTCCAAGTTGAAGGATGAACTTATGAACATGATGGTTAGCTTGTTCGGTGAGGGTACCTTCAACAAAAATGGAGCTACCTCGAAGGTAGGCTTACATTTAAAACATATGTCAGACCAGTATAGGGATAATTTGGATACGAATCCTACATATGAGCACCCTCCCGTGGTTCCAGAGAGGGAGTGGAAAGCCCTTGTGGAAGATGCAAAGGAGAAGGGGCTTTGAAAACCGGGGAAGACACTACCCAGAGTAGGAAGGTATGAGGCACTTTTAATAATGTAATTATGATGATTTATCATTATTGCAACATCTAATTAAGTTTTTCAATATTATCAATATGGGATCCCATATACATCCAAAGCCACGATGGCTAGAATAGCTAAACATGGGAAACATCATCTTGGCCTAGGTGGGTTACTCAGAATTGGCAGCAAAAATTGTAAGTATATAAAAAAAATTCATATCCAAATTATAAATTCTTAACAATTTTAATTGAATATTGCAAAAGAAGAAAAAATCATGTTCTCATGCAAAATTGTAGGGTTCACAATTCAATGAGGCTTCCACAGAGGATGACTTCAATATTGCTTACAAGCATGAATATCAAGCTGTGGTTGAACATAGGACAAGCTTGGCATCTTCACAGTCTTCACAGTCTTCCAACACCCAACCTAACAATAAGGTAAATAAAAGAAATGAATAGCATTTATAAATTATTACTTGCACAATCTATTGGTTATTATTTTTGGCCATAACATAATGTGCTTGATTGTAAAAAGTAGACAAGAAATGTGGATATAACACATGAGCCTAGTGACTGTGGAGTGCCTCTTGAAACTGATGTCCAACTCGGTACTAGAGGTATTTCACGTGCTATAATATATTTTTATTATGAATTACAATTAAAAATATTTAAATGCGAATGGTGTATTAATTATAAATTTTCTTGTTTCTACTCCAGAGCTTGTACAAGATGAGGCCAGAGAAGAGGAGGAACATATGGCCACATTTGAAATTATTCCATGTTCCTCTAGTACCGAAGCATGTAAAGAACACTGTACTACTCTTTTTATTAATAAAACACTTGTAATAATAATAATTATAAATATGAATTTAACATTTCTTTATTATTGCAGTTGATGCTCTGCCCCCCTTGGAGCAACATAAACGTATGACTAGGTAGAGATCAAGGCATACAAAACCCATAACAACTAAAGGGAAAAATCAAAACGTCCTTGCGAAATACTAAAAAAATAGAAAGAGACCAAATAATAAATGACTGTACTTTTTTATTTAGAGCCCGATTTTTTGAGTACCACATTTTTGACTGACAGGTTGAATGCCTCATGGCATGTGCACATGTAACTTTTTACTATCTTAATAAAAAGTTGCAATTTTTTCCATTGGAAAAAATTAGAATGACCTTGTTTGTGTTCTTATCATCAAATAAATGCCAAAATAGAAATATTGCAAGCATTAAAATCATTTATAATTTTATATTATGCATCAAAGAACTTTTGTATCTAATACATTGGAAGCTTTGTGAACTTGCTTGCACTAGAAAGAAATTTAATTTGTACATTTGAGTGCCTACTAATTCTAGGTTTTACAATACCTCAATTGAAATGGAACTTTTGAGTGATTTGCAATCTTTTGATTTTCTGTAGATATTAATTTAACAAGAAGACAAGGTAGTCAAGCTGGGAGAAGCAACAACTATATGTTAGATTTAGGAGCAACAATTGATGTCATTCCTTTGAATGTGATGCGACAATTAGGCCTTACAACCACTAGGGCATATAGAAATGTATGTGCCATGGATTCTAAGAAAATCAAGATGGGAAGAGGAATAACTCCACATTTTTGTGATGTTCAATAACTCAAAGCATGTATCAATACAAAAGTAAGTGGATACTTTATTCACATTCCACTAAGGACTACTATTCTTTCTAAAGACTCTTCGCTTCATTCCACTTCCAAGAATGTTTATGAAAGGAAAATAAAAAGTTTTCTTTCAATGAAGATATATTAAAAAATATTGGTAATGTTAGAAAAGAAGATAGGAGATTATTTTTTTAAATAATTGAAATAACTTAATGTGAGTTTGATTATTTTTTTAGATAATCACAAAAACTTTTCTTTTGTTGAAATATGTAGTCTGGGGGACATGGCGACAATGATCCTGATTGGTTTGATGATGATGCGTTGTTAATTTCTCAAGACCTAATCATAACAATCAATAAGCTTGTGGTTAGAACGAATGAAGAACTTGTTCGTTTGAATCACATTAGAAACAAAATTCCTAAGATTAAAGATAGGATCAACATATTTAACCAACATCTTCAGAGATATCAAACAATAACCATATTTTAAAGTGATTTTTTAATGTCATAAGTTCAATTATGAATGCTGTTTTTTTTTTTTTAACTTTTACATTATCTAATCGATTTATTTATTTATTTCTTATATGGGATTTTTTGTGAGAGATCACACCACAACATACAACCACCATGAGACAACTTTCAATGGAAGAGAGTGTCATACATGAGGATCCCATAGTAGAAGAGGAGCACGAGGAAACCATTCCAACAATGTCATCTGGTGCACGAGGTAAAGAAAACTCTAATGCCCTTATTATTAATGAAATACTTGTAATAGTAATAAAAAGAAATATCAATTTAACATTTATTTATTGTTACAATTGATGATCCACTCCTCTTGTGACAACCTCAACAACATCATGAGTACATGACCAGACTGTCAAAAATAAACAAAAACAAAAAGAAATGATTGTACTAGTTATATCATTAGAAACATCACATACCATATTATGAAAAAATATTTTTGATGATAAACTTTATTCAGATTAAGTATTTTGTGTCTATGATTAATAAATGAATGAATGTTATATGTTAACGAATAATTACTATATATTTCTTTATATACCTGACCTTGTTTCATATTATGTAAACATATTTTTTATGATAAAATTATTGAGATGAAATATTTTGTGGATCTACGAATGAATGCATGAACAAATTTTTTCTATTGGTTTTTTTTATGTATTTTAATGTCTTTCTTTCAACTATTTCCAATATAGTAAATAAATTGGGTAATAGAGAATTAAAAGGGATGTGAGGGGAGGGGGAGAGGGGCCATGAGAGCTTCCACCTTCACGTGGTCCTATTCAGTAGAGAATAAATTAGGATTTGGATAATATTGGAGGAAAAAACCCTAGATACAACAAAGAAACAACAAAGTCAATGTTGACTTTGCTGCTATTTCGTTGAGTGGAGGGAGGTTTGCTCCAATTTTAATCTACTCCAATAATTTATTCTTAGAACCAAGAGAAGATCATTTAGGTATTCATGCACTCAAGTCTTATTAATTATTATTTATTCATGCAAGTAAATTTAATATTTGGTCCAATTTAATTTAAGTTTGCCTCATTGGTCTCATGAATATGTGTAGGACAACTAGTATCAATTCAAATGTTGAAGTGGAACGAATATCGAAAGAAAATATCTCAAAATGGTAACATTATATTTAGCATTCAAGGTAGGTTACTTTCAAGTTGATGTATTTTTGCTTCTGCATAATGCACTACACTACTTAGTGTATTTCTAGTCATATGAGTGGTAGATATTTGAACTGATTGGACATTTCTTCTGTATTTGAAAGGGATTTATTGTAGAACCTGATAATTCCAACTTATAAAGTTATTCAAACTGGTAAGAACATACTGCCACAGATGGAAGAAGTTATGAGAAATGGTAAATCAAAGGTGTATTATTTGTTTTTATTTGTCATTATATAGTCAGAAAATGGAACGAGGTTTATATCACAACTAAGAAGATAAGGGATACATGTAGTTGTGAACTTGCGGTGTTTCCCATGCTTACATATTCAATTTCTATTTAGTGAATACCTTCAACATAAATACTACAAACATTAAAATCATTTGAAATTTTACATTACACAACAAAGAAATTTTGTATCTAATACATTGGAAGCTTTTTGAACTTGATTTCTCTAGGAAGAAATTTAATTTGTACATTCTAATACCTACTAATTCTAGGTTTTACAATACCTAAATTGAAATGACACTTTTGAGTGAATTGTAATCTTTTGATCTTGTGTAGATATTAATTTAACAAGAATGAAATGGATTCAATTTGGGAGAAGCATTTAGAATTGATGACACCAATTGAGGTGAGATAACACTAGATTTATGTCAATGTATGCTTCGGCTAGATATCCTAATATATGATAACTAAGGTAAAAAGATGTTGCATTTGTGAGATATAGAACATTTATTTACTGTGATTTGTTGTTTACAAAAAAAATAAAAATCATTCCGAGTTTCACTGACCTTGGTTGGAGTTGTAAAGAGCCTTTCATACCCCTCACACCTTTCGACACCTTCACCTTTCTACATCCATAGGATAGGAATTGTTCATGGCTTATACCCACTCTACTGTCGTAATAAATCTCACTTTTCGACAACTGTAGGTACCTTCGCTTGAAGAAATAGAGGCAATAAGGTTGCTTTAGACCAAACATAGACAAAATTATTCTTATCTAGCATTAGTAAGATCTCTCTAAACAAGAAATAAATAATCGACGAGTTATCTTGGTGCACCTATGGCCATTACTCGCACCACTGTCCTAAGCTCCCGAAGTTCAGATATGCCATTGGGGCTTATTGTCCAAACCCAACTACAGCACATGTGACACCTACATTAATACCTAGACCCGCCTTCTCCCTATAACATTTAATCAAGGATGGTGGCAAGGAAAAAAGGAAAAATCCCATGTCATCATTAGTCAACTGGTACTTTGTTTGCACTGAATCATTTTCACAAGTAGATGAAAAAAGTACATACATTTTGTTTAAAAAATTTATCTATTAGGAACAATGCCTGTTTATGCATGTACATACTGTTTCCAATTTGAAGAAGTACATAACTCAGTTTACATTGATTCTTTCAAAAACTATTCCCTTTGGAGGTGATATCTCAGATGTAAATTTTATCTGTGTGGCGGATATACCATGTTTGGATGAGAATAAAAAGGAGGTTTATGACTTGAATGGAGAGCTTCTAATAAATTCTTATGGCACTAGACCAATATTTGAATATTTGAATTTACAATGCCCCAAAAAATTATTTGAAGCCAAACATTTTAGCAATCATATTTCATAGGATTGTCCCTTGCTCATTCAATGTTGTCTTTTCTATAATGGCTATGTAGTCAAAGGAAAATTTCTTGTTAACAAAATATTTCCATGTAAAACAATCCATTTCAAGAGTCAATGATCAAAGTTTAAAGAGATGAAAATTATGTTCGTTACCCAAGTATCAACTCCTTGGAAACATATGGAACTAGCTATAAGATGAGCACAACGTCCCTTTCAATAAATTTCATCTCATTTCTTACTTATGGAGGGGTTCCAAAATATTTCTTCATTGAGCTTGTAATCAATTCTATAGAAAAAATTTAGAATGAACTTAAAGATGAAACAAAAGCTTGGAAAGTTGTAAAGAAATATAGATATTTAGATGATGATCACATATGTCTTATAATATTATCATGTGTAATTCCTTTGCATGAATTAATACTTATTGGATTGACCGAAACCACCCTTGGGGTACCATGAATAAAATGTGAAGAAACGACCTCAAAATAGGCATCTTGCATAAGCACATGCTCCTAGGGGCGATGCAGGGGAAAAACTATGGCTAGATATAGACATAGAGTTGATTGGAGTTTACCCAGAACCAAGCCATTAGTTAGTCCCTTGATGTCGATATGAAAGAGAAAGGAAAAGCGCATAAGCCCACCAACTGACTAAATATTCCCATGCTAATGGTAAAATACTCTAATAATAAAATATAAGGCCAGTCTATGTGTTGCATTGTTGGTTCCTTTATGTGATGCATTTCACATGATATCCAAACATTTATGATCATTCAATGTCCAAGACTTGTATCCATTTCACTTGAATGAATCAACTTATCTATCTGGAGTCATTTCTGGTTCTGTTTGATCCTTGTTGACTCAATCATAAAATACAAGCTCCTAGGGACCTCTTAATCAACTTAGAGATTTATTGAAGTGTTTATTCTCTAATTTACATTATTGGCATAATTTTTATCTGTGATTAGTCATAGTTCGCATTTACTATATGGTTCACACTTATTTGTTTTTTATGTATCTTAATGCCTTTCTTTCAACTATTTCCTATATAGTAGATAGATTGGGTACTAGGGAATTGAGAGTGATGTGTAGGGGGGAAGGGCCATGAGAGTTTCCATATTCACGTGGTTGGATATGTTCAGTAGAGAATAAATTAGGATTTGGATAATATTTGAGCAAAACACCCTCGATCCAACAAAGCAACAACAAAGTCAATGTTGACTTTGCTAATGCTTCGTCGAGTGGAGGGAGGTTTTGTCCAAGATTAAACTACTCCAATAATTTATTCTGAAAACCGAGAGGAGCTTGTTTAGGTATTCATGCATGCAAATCCTTTTAATTATTATTTATTCATGCAATTAACTTTAATATTTGGTCAAATTTAATCTAAGTTTGTCTCATTGGTCTCATGAATATGTGTAGGACAACTAGTATCAATTCAAATGTTGAAGTGGAACAACCATACGAAGGAAATAACTCAAAATGGAAACATTACATTTAGTATTCAAGGTAAGTTACTTTGAAGTTGATTCCTTTGTGCTTCTACAAAATGCACAGCACTACTTATTGTATTTATAATCATATGAGTGGTATATCTTTAAACTAACTTGACATTTATTCTGTATTTTAAAGGGAGCTATTGTACAACCTGGTAATTCCAACTTACAAAGTTCTTCAGATTGGAAAGAACATATTGCCACAGATGGAAGAAGGTATGAACAATGGTAATTCAAAGGTGTATTATTTGTTTTTATTTGTCACTATCTAGTCAGAAGTGATGGAACAAGGTTGATATCATGAGTAGTAAGATGAGGGATACATGTAGTTGTGATCTTGTGGTGTTTCCCATTGCTTACATTTTCACTTTATATTTATTTAATACCTTCAACAAAAATACTACAAGCATTAGAATCATTTACAATTTTATATTACGCAACAAAGAAATTTTGTATCTAATACATTAGAAGATTTGTGAACTTGCTTGCACTAGGAAGAAATTTAATTTTTACATTCCAGTACCTATTAATTTTATATTTTACAATACCTGAATTGAAATGACACTTTTGAGTGAATTGCAATATTTTGATCTTGTGTAGATATTAATTTAACAAGAAGACAAGGGAGTCAAGTTAAGATAAGCGTTTAGAATTTATGACACCAATTGAGGTGAGATAACACTAGATTTCCATCATTGTATGCTTGGGTTAGTTATCTTAATATATGATGCCATTCTTTAAGGATTTAATATATATAAAGATTGTTCACATTTCTAGAAGTAATATCTTCTCTTTTCACATCTTCTCAAAAAATTTCTTCACAAGAAGTAATCCTTTTAGCATTGTTCATTTTGGGAAAAATAAATATGATAATCATGTTTTAAGTCCATGTCATTATAGCACATAGATTCAGGCACATTCTAGGCTCTCTGCCAATCTAGGTACCATTAGGCTACAACAAAGGTATCGATCTCAAGGCTCAGATCTTCAATCTCAAATATTAAATCTCAGATCTCAAGGCTAACGTATATATATATATATATATATATAGATATATATATATATATATAGATATATATATATATATATATATATATATATATATATATATATATATATATATATATATATATATATATTGCCTTTTAGATTGGCTTGAAACCCTTAGTATTCTAAACAATAGTGATCCTTTCACTACCTATTCCATTGACCTTAGCTTTGATACCATGTTGATAAATCCTTAGGGAAACATTAGGTTATTTGTTAACTTGATTTCTCTTTACATGACAATTCCTATTCGTTGTCAGATAATTCAAAATATAAACCACTATCTTCATCGAAGGTGAGGAACTTGCTCTAAAATAAAATAAGATTGATTTCCTTGAATCTGTCACAGTGATAGATAAAATTGAAGGAAGAGTTTCTCATTCCAGGAAAACCCTTAAATTTAACCATATCACTCTATTCTTCTTGGCCATCAAAGAAACTTCCCTTTCTATAATTGTACCTTTCCCTTTCATGGTATTGTACGGTAATGTGAAGGCCTCTTCCTTTCTTTCATACTACAATTCATTATTGTCCGTAAATATGTCATGGTGATTTCCTATGTAGGAAATGATCAATTCAGGGTTATTTATTAATTCTACAGTTTCTTATGTATAATTTCTTTTTCATATTCAAACAAAGAGTTGGAAATAATTATAGTAGCATAATCTTCTTCAAAAGTGAATCTAGGAGCTTATGCCTTCAAATCTAGGCTGGAAACTACTTCAAGATTGGTTTCATCATCTTTAAGAGTTGGTCCTAGACCCTGTTCAATTAGCCTTTGTTCATCCAAAAATTTCCCAATCTCTTGAATAATGGGAAGGAATTTTTTAGGAACATAGTCCCAATGTGTGCAAAATGCTTGAATAAAATCTACAAAAGATGAAAACATTTCCTTTCCAAGGCTACTGGACCAATTCCTTTCATTTCCTTTTAGACTTATTGCAAAAAAAAACATTAAAATATCTTCATAAAAGAGTCTGTCATTGTTGTTAAATTCCATAAATGCAAAGAGATGCTATGTGACTGAATCAATTTACCCATGGACTCTTGGAATTTCCTCTACATCTATCCTGGGATGTTCATGAGGAAAGCCTTGGGTCTTTGAGAAATCAATCAGAGCATACCATTGTCATATCCATGGGGGGAATTCCATGGTGGAAGACAATAATGAATGATCAATCATTACCCAATCAGGATCAATAATAAATTCAAGGTGTACAATAAGGGGCTTCAATGGAAGACAATCCTTCATCCTCTAAAACCAACTATGACTTGATAAAATCACTTAATACTTCAGCCAAGGAAGCATAAGGAAAATCAAAGCATGGTATCAAATACACACCAAATCAACAAAGGAAGAATGAGGAGAAACCCTAAGCTTCTCCCTTCCATGTGATATTTTCTATCCCTCAATGGATCAATTTGAAAGGCTTGTAAATAACTTGAACATTCCACCATTAATATTTATGCACCAAAATAAAACCAAGTAAGACGAGCTTCAAAAATTGAGACATTCACCACAAAGAAAGAACCCTTAACACCATATATTCTCCAAGAAAGATATATTGATTGGGCTCCAAAAAGAGAGAGATCTAAAGTACCTAACCATAAGTTCAAATGAAAAGGTGCATCTCATCATATAGATGATGCATCTCTTCCTTTCACAATAAAACTCAAATTTTCATGTGATTCATTAGATCTAGCCTAGGAAAAGTAACTAAATAATTATAAAAATGTTAAAAAAAAAAGTGGTCAAGCCACATGTACAATGAATAGGATGAAGTAAATGAGAGATCCTCTCCTCCAAATAAGGGTGAATGATGCCCATATAGGCTCCAATGGATATCCAACATGTGTATATGCTCCATGAACATCTCCAAGTTTCAAACTAATCCTCCCAAGATACCTCCAAAGTGGTTAAATGCTCTTCCAAGGTAAAAACATTACCCTCTCAAAATAAAGACCTCCAAAGAGGGTAACTCCAAGAAAACAACTCCATAAGTTTTTCAACATAATTCTCCAATACCTCTAAATGATGTATCTAATCAATACCCAAGGTCATATTTTGGGCTAAGGGACCTCCATGAAGCATGGGAGTAACTTCCCAAGCTCAAACAAAGTCATAAACCCATACAAATCCACATTGATGTCAAAATAGATGGGGTTGACCCCTCAAGTTTAGCTCATTGGTCTTCAAATTGTGTCCTTTAAGTCACCTCCACATCTTTGAACTTGTATGTTTTGTCAAATTTGCATGAAGTCTAGTGAATAAATAGGGTAAAAAATGTACCTATCTGTATCCATCAAAGAAATATGTGTAGTTGATGTAGATAAAACAATGTTTCCTGGCCATTTTAGTGGTTTTCATTTTAATTAAAAGTAGAGGATATGGAGGATATTATTACCTAGATTATTTGGAGGAGGACGTTGCAATTCTGAGCCAAGAGCAAGAGTGAAGTGCATATGGAGTGATAAGGATAGAATGGAGCGGAGTAGAGTTTTGTTTAACAATAAAGCGGGAGAATGAAAATGATGAGGATACAAATGAAAGAGTACAAAAGGATTGTGGTGGAAGGTGACATGGAAGTGGAGGATGACATGAGGTGGGTGAGCTGGCTCGCTTGCTACATGCTCGCCTGCCATCGCGAATGGTTTCAACAGAAACCCTTTTCTGCCTTTGGGGGCTTCTGCGTTGGTAAGAAGTTTTCCCTTGAGTGGTAGTGGGGAAGATATGATAAGTAGATCTCCCAAATAGTTGTTTTGGGAGACCATCTCTCGGTGGATCCTCCTCGCATAAACTACGAATTATTTATACCATCGAGTTTGGATATGGAAACGAATTGGTCCAAAATCACAGTGATGCACTTGAAACATGCACACTTTTTAATCCTCCGTTGGTGTGGGGTGGTCCACCCTTCAATTTATTTATATAACAATGCTCCACTTTATAGGCCTGAAATGTTAGGCTACTCCAAACATATAGCATACAAATTTTGTAAAGGATTCAAACCATAATTTGGCTATATGAGCCCCTATACAACCTATATATATATATATATATATATAGATAATGTGTGTGTGTGTATTCCAAAACCTACAAGAATACATCGACTCTTGGCATGAAGTACCAGGATTTAATGTGCATCCACACCTGGCATCAAATCTAGGATCAACTCTTTCTCGAGTACTAGGAGCATTGAATCTTGGCCATCACTGCCTAACATCAAGTAGAAACATTATTGAGTAGCATATTGAGTAGCATAATAAATTAGCAACATCGACTCTTAGATGAACTACCGGCAAAGACTCCTGGACCGAAAGCTGGCATGGTCTACCAACAAGTACCAAGAACGCATTGAATCTTTAGAGTACTTGGATCTAGTACCGGATATTGGAGACCCTCTATAAGTAAGCAAGAGACCTTTGGAAAGCAACAAGTTGTATTGATAAGCATACAATGTGCCTCAAAGTTTCGACTCTGTACCATACCGTATCATGCAGGGGAATGTCCTCTCTTTATATATATATGGTATTTTTCTTTTTGAAAGATAAAATGAAAAGTGGATACAACACATCCCATGCATGGATTAACACTATTATATCACATTTGCACTTTGTTGTCACATGAAAATAGTTCATTATAACCAACTCTCATGGGGTCCTAAAATTTAAAGTCTATTAAATTTAATTTGCGTTGCCTTTCGATTTGGCAGTGCCCACGGTAGTGATACAAGTAAACTGCATTGTCAAATCAAAAGGAAATGATTGGCCAATTCGACAAATACATAGGAAAACACCTCCCCAACTAATCAGTCCCTGCATCATTTTTTTAATGCTCCGGCACTCGTCAAATATTCGACGTTACGTTAAACTGTCGATTATCCGACACCATTCCGATGAAAAATACCGTTAGATATTCAAATATGTATCGACAAACAAATGAGTAGGTCCCATAACACTCCTGTCACATTAAACTGTTACAATGCCCCTTATCCGAAGCCACACCGTTGGACATCCGACTCCATTTCTATGGGAAAATGTCAAATCCCATCAGACTAGAATAATAAAATGTCAAAGATCCAACGTCCAAGCGTCGGATGTTTGGCCTCTATGGTGGAAAATATCCGAAATTTAGCTCGTTGCTTAAAATTATTGTAACATCGATTATCTAATGCTACACCGTTGGACATCCGACTCAATACTGATGGAAAAAAACATCAGATCCCATCGGATTGTAATAAAACGACGTTGCATATATGACATCCAAGCATAATATGTTTTAGCCTCTATGGCAGTAGATATCTAATGTTTAGCCCATCATAAATTTGACGTATATTGGGGTCACAATTCTGAATGCAATGTGTCGAATGATCAAAGACATATTTGGCCAACTTTGGCATAAGATATTCGATGTTTGTCTCATCAAATATCCGACGCTATAAAAAGTGTTGTTTATTCGACACAATCCTAATGAAGAAAATTACATCTCTAATGTGTCATATATTCGATGACCATGAGTCGAATAACCGATGAATATATGTTGGATTTTCACCCCATTTGTACTAGTGAGGCGATGTGTGGACCTCAGCATTGTTGCCTAGGTATTGCCATGTTGTCCAATCCGATTTTCCTCCTGCTTAACTTCCCGTCGTCCAATGTGTCGTATCCTTCTAGTAATCATGCATTGTCAACATGCCACGTGGCTGGCCCCATGTCTTGCTGATGTAAGCACAACATCAAATAAACCTTCCTGCCCACAGAAATTTTTACACGTGTCAGACATTGACTCCTATAAAAACACGTCAGAGGTACATTTTTGGTAAATTGTACTTTCGACATTCACTCCAGTCTGCACACCTGTAAGCTCTAGGTTGCTAAATTTGGTAAACTTGGGACACCAATCATGTAAATAGAAGCTCTAAGGTGAAGCTTTCCATCAATTATTTTGGTCAAGGGGATCCTCACTTCGAAATTTGAAAGAATTCAACTCATTCTAAGCCCTGGCCTTCGCCATGGAAGAAACATGCACTTTTGAAAAGAAAATTAATGTCCTTGACATAAGAGCTCCCTAATTTCCTGAATTTAACCCCATAAATGCATTATTAAGCTCAAATTATCCTTCTTCCGACTGAAATTTCCTCAGGCTCAAAACCTAAGTCTTTCATGTGAGCTTGGGTCGTCATTCTTTTGAGCTTAAAGTTTGAAAGGTCTTGCCACCACCTTGCCTCTCCTACCCTGTGACATGTGGCACCTTATCATTTGATTACTATGAGGCACTAAGTTTGACCTGTCAAATGTCTCTTCTTCTTCTACAAATAATTATATAGATGAAAAGAGTAAGATTGTAGAGATGCATTGCCCCAATGCAAGCGCCAACACCCAAGGCCTGCCTGTGTTGGCCTGTGAAATGGAAATGGAGATGCTCAGGGAAGACATTGGGAAGACCTCACACAAAGATATAATAGTCATATATTTCCTTAATCATATGGCCAAAGAAGAAGTTAGAGAGGAAAACCTTGATTGTTCCTATTGTGACTACGGAAATAGAAATAACAAATGCATGGCTAGGCGATGTGCAACGTGCGAGGAGTGGAAGAGCATGATGTACCTATATAGGTCAACCAATCAAATAGAGTTTACATTATATTCAAAGGGGACCTCAATGAAAGGAAGACTCAAACTCAAAGAAATTAACCCAAATACAGGTGTAACATTGAGTTCAACCTCAGCAATCGTTGTCACCAGCAAGAGCATCGACACCATCGACACCTCCACCAGCACTGTCAACAATGCACCCAATGTAGCGCCCATCATACTATAGCGCACGAACCAGGCAATGCCCAAGAGATAGAAGGAAGGAAACACTCAACTAAGAGAAAGATAAAGAGACATCAAAGCCAAATATGAAGGGTCCCACCTCACAACCAGTAGATTCTTCAAGAAACTTCTAGAAGAAGTTAGTTATTATACAACTGACAATTTTGTAACAAATCTTGGTGCTTTTATAAATACCACTAGTGGTTTAATGTAGCGTCCAAGTCCTTAAGTGCCCATATATAGGCCTCATTTTCAAATTGAAAAGGCGGAGGGGGGGGGGGGGGGGGGGGAAGATTGGTTGTAGGGGAAACTCTCCCAAAATTTTTGGTGAATTGTTGGGAGGTCTTGAAGCTATCTTGAGGAATAATTCTATAGTAACTCTTGGGCTATCTATATCTTCTTATCATTTATTTTCATACCCATCAATATGTTTTGAAGCTTACTACCAATTAAATACAAGTTTATGAAATTTCCATGGAACTTTGAGTTGTGAACTTGATTTGTATGTGAAATGTTTAGAATTCTATGATAATTATTAACTGAAATAAATTTTGGCATTAGTATGATGGTTTATTTTAGTTTTGCAAGATCTATCAAGATAGTTTGAAGTGTATCTTGGCTTTCTTGATATTTCTTACAAGGGTTTTGCAAGAATATCATAGATTTCAAAATTATATGTTTTCTAATAGCTGAATTCTTAATTGCTCAGCTACCCACCGGATCTTAACTGATTTAAAGGAGTTTTTAGTTGCTCCTTCAAATTGGGTAGGATCTATTCTCCATTTTTCATTATTATTATTATGATTTTTTTTTTTTCAAATTCCCATGTATAAAACAAGGGTTAGGAATTCTCCAACTTAAGACAAGTGGAAATGCAGCCCAAGAAATGCATTTAATGACTAGTGGTTTTCCCTTAACATTGAGTCCCAAACAGATTTCAAATTTAAGACATAATAAGATATATTTGAATACTATTCATGCATATTCTAAATAGTTGTTTTTCAAGAACATGTTGTAAATGTTAAATGTGAATGATGAATTAGTTTTTCAAATAAGTGGGATATAAATTTTGTTCCGATTTATGGATTTGCATCTAACATAGTGAAATACAATTCTGCACAGATAGTTCTTCATGGCTATGATAAATTCTTCATGTAATTTTACTTTCTTGGGACATTCTATAGGAGAAAGTAAGATGCATGAATTTTGAAGTATTTGTAACAACTGCAAAAATTTAAATTATTAGAGAAATTTTGAGGTCTAAAATGCACCTCCAAAGGAAAATTATAAAATAATAGTGGAAATAATAAAATAAGATTAGAATACCTCATCAAATTTTGGAGTGAAGAAAGAAAACAACTACTTTTTCAACTAGTTATATTCCTTCGATTTTACTCAAATTTCGAGCGAGAGCATTCGTTGGATGCATAATTTAATTTCACATCCAAGGAATACCAATGTTGAATACTTTCGATGGATCTTGCTACACAAAATGATAAATACATGAAAAAACATGATTGCAATCACATTTTTCATCATTTTTTGTGTAGTGGGCCCCATCAAAAGCATCCAACATGTGTACTCCTTGGATGAAAAATTAAATTATGCATCCAACAAGTGCCCCTGCTTGAAATTTGAGTAAAATAGTAGGGTGAGAAGTTAAGAATATAAGTTTAAAAAGTAGTTTTTTTATTTTTTATCATTTTATCTTTTTACTCCAAAAATGGTGAATCATCCCCCATGGTTGACATCATCATCTTGAATTCTATTGGTTCTTATAAAGTTTATTTTGGTTGTACATTTTTGTTTTGAGGCCCATTTTCTACCTCAAATTTTCTCTAATGTGAATTCAAAGCAGAATTACACAATCATTCTAAACACACATGTAAATGAACAATTTAAATATACAATCTTATTTGCATGCATTTAGAGTCATCTACACCTTGAACCATTCTTATGTCTGAAAACCATGAGTTAGAACACTGAAGTCAAAGGAATATAAAATAAAATGAACAATATTGAGCAGCAATAGATGGCAGTGTACATTGATTTAAATAGAATATCTTAAGAATAAAGCAACAAATAGGATCACACTTAGATATTCCCAGGCTCTGCACTACAACACAACATAGTGTGACTTTAGGGCCCCAACATCTTCAACTCAAATTTCAAGCTCCTCAATGTTTATATCCCATTATGGGAACTTTCCCATTTTTTCTCTTGATGGACTTGGTCCATGCTATTTTTTACCACACTATTGTCCATCCTTTTATTTCTTGCTACAATTGGTTCTTCTTATGTGTTGTCACAGACACATAGTTCTTAGTTATATCAAGAATAAACAGAGTGACTTGTTACCTTGTCATGCTAAAACAAGACATAATTATTTGGAGCACGTAGATATGTTGTTTTTCACACGTCTAGAACCCATGTTAGTCATATATTCTAGGACTTAAAAGGGACACATCAACATGTTTATAATCATATCATCACTAAGTTTGAAATCAAAATTTTACCAAGACTAGAAGCCATGGAATCAACAAGTTTAATGGTATATGTTGACTTTTGTAACAAGAAATATAAAGATGACTATTAATTATCAAAATAATTTGTAATCATTTGCATGCAAGCCAACTCATATTTATTGTTGAACCTTAACTTTTCATTTAATCTATTCTTCGTCATTCCCCCTAGGGACCCTTAAGTGTCATAGATTCCCAAATTCTCTATTGTTTCTAAGGTTCCTTAAGTTCCAAGGGAATCTACGTTTCCTCTCGTTTCGAGGGGGATTGTTGTGCAAATTGATTTGGTTCTTAGCATTCTCTTCAACCCTTTGTCTTTGAAACACCTCATCATTCTCTTACTTTGGGTGGTTGTCACCTCATGAAATCTCACTCCTATGTCCCTCCCTTTCAAATCTCGAGGGGCTCTCCAACCCTTCAATTGAAAGTCTCTCAACAACATCCACATAATCATCCAAAATCATACTAATCAGATGTGGTACCGAACTTACCAGGACACCTTTATAGGTATGGTGAGGCTTAGAAGTGTGTGGATTAGGAAGATAGCTTGTAGCGGGGGCACATTTGAGACCTTTAGTGAATTTTGGTGTAATAAGGCATAAATATCTCAATTTCTCGTATGTGACTTCATAGAGAGGGGCTTCCTCCTCTACTAGAGAATCTTTGAGTAGATGGGGTTGAGAATCATTCGAGGGAAGTTCATGGAAATAAGGAACTTGAGAAGGATAATGAGGAGGTAAAGGAGGAATGTTGGACGGTTGGTTAATAGCCTGCTGGGAGGCCTCGAGATGAGGATGGGTGTTAGTGCTAGCCATTTGGTAATGACCCTCCTTCTAGTGCCAAATCTGTTGATGAGATGGAATGTGCCGCCAACAACTAGGGGATCTCCTTGATGTATAATCCCAATCAAACTATACATTGTTTGGTCTAGGAGACCCATCTAGTATGTAGGCCTGACTTCCGTCTCATTGGTTAAGATTCACCTCAGACAAAGAAACTGTTAACTTAATAGAGAATGAATGGAACTTCAACAAATGAAAGTAAATAACTTATGAAAACCTAATAGAACAAATACTATGAATAGCGACAACGTAAATTCAAAGCATGAATCCAAGAAAATCATTGTTAGCAAGACTTCAAATAAATCCACACTTACATATGAGATGATTTTACCAATCACAAATAATTTCATGATTAATAACCATATAAAATCATTAGTAAGTGCGAAATTACACAATGATACAATGCTAACGTCAATAAAGTAATTTACCAACATAAGAATGAAGCAAGCATATCATAGACCATCCATTTTTTTTAATAGAAATCCCATAGCACATGAAGACACATGAGGAAAAAGTACACAAAAATATAAAAGGAAATTTCAACTCATTAAGCTGAGAATATCCATGGCACTATTACACAAGATCTCCATCAAATCCATGAGTGGAAATAAACAATTACTTCTTGCATTCACTAGAAGATCCTTAGTTCTTGAAACCAACCCCCCTTGATCCTTTACTAATGATGCAAAGGGGGCCCATCCTTGATATTCTTACTTTGATCTTCAATCCTTGATGGGGCCCCCAAGCCTTGATTTTTTTATGGTAAGAGCCAAAAGTGTTAACTTATCTACGATAATTTCAATGTTATGAAGGAAAATTGATAGTAAATTTTAGGGCCTTACGGCTCATCGTCTCGCAAATAATGTGGTTCGTAAGCCCATTTTCTTCCCTCTCAGGGCATGTTTTGAGCATTTTCTTAGGGGTTTTTTGTAATGTGTACACCAAAATAAGTCCAAAGCTAAAATTCCATTATAATGTATCATGAGGGCATATTTATAGAAAAAGTGATTCTTGGTTTACCCGTGACCCTTGAGCTACCTCATGACATTTCATATTCCCATGAGACTCTACTCTACTCTACTCTTTATCCTACTATGCACATGATGTGAAATAAATGGCTCTATTATAATAATTTAACAACAGATAATTACAAAGCATCAACATGTAGTTGGTACACAAGGTATGAATCCCAAAGCTTGTATTCAGTTGCCACTTCGACTACCTTTTGCTGCTCTTCACTATGTCTATGAAGACACTCTAAGGAATATGATATTAGAGTGTTATTTTTTACCTTGACCTGATTTGAAAAAGTTACCAGCTTGGTTTATATCCTCATTGGTTCTATCATGTATTGAGCAATTGTTTCTTTAGTCACCAGCAAGTTCTCCATGTTAGAGGCTTGTTTGAGAGGATTGAGAAATTCTTGGATTTCTTGGATAAATTATTCTCACTTCATTACTTACCCGACTTCTCCAACAAAAGGGACTTTGTATACTTCAATCACATATTATAATCCACTCAAAAAATTCTTATATGAAGCTAGAACTCTGTGTACATCCTTTGCTAATTTGTCTTGTGATTGGACGTTGGTGCACGGTTGAACTTTGTGATTTTGAGTATTTATCTAACCTTTTGCAGGGAGATTCATTAGCACATCTAGATATTTGGTATTCCATTCACAGATATTGTTGATAACTGTGGTGGCTTGTTTGAGCATAACTGTATTCTCCTTAGTTTCTGTTTGTATGATTGGGAGTGGGGCTATAGTCTGATGCAACTTCAACATCTCTTCATAAAATACAATCATGGCTTCCTATAAAGTTGCTACCTCTTATGTGATGGATGCTTGTAACTATTTTGCATTTGAATGAGCTAGGCACAACATTTTATATTCTTCTTCTACCTTGGTGGCCCTTTGCCCAACAACATAAAGCTTCTCCCGAAGTTCCACAACCTGTTAGTTCATCCTGCTCACAGTAGCTCTGTTGTAGTCACAAAGGTAGTTCCAGCTGAAGCAATCATTTCAGGGTTAATAATAGTATCTAGGACAATCTCTTTCTCTATAGGTACTTATAAGAGTTTGGCAAGGTTCAGGGCATAACATTTTCTTCTTTCCTGCATAATATTATAGTTGGCTTGATCAAAAGTCAATCTAGAAAGGTTTAGTACCTCTTCCTCTTCCTCATCTAGAATGAAAAATTCTTTGAGCAGCAAGTGTCCTCCAGTAATCGAGGTGGATGGAGGAATATCCAATGGAGGGAGGTTAATCTGCATATTAGACCCTTGACCCTATTGTTGTTGATGGAGATCGAACTCAACTTTCTTATTGAGCTCTTCCTGCTGTTTCTTCATTTCTTCCTCTTCCTGCCTCGTTTTATCTTGTTCGACTTTCATCTTTTGTTCTTCTTCTATTATTTTCTTTTCTCTCTCCTCTTCTTCTTCTTTTATTTTGATTTCCTCTTCTTCCTTTTGATTTATCTCTAGCTCATCCTTTTCTTGTCTCTTTATGATTTCTTCTTCTTCTTACATTTTCTTTTTCTTGGCTTCCTGTGCTCTCTTCTTCTTCCTTATTAATTCATTGTTCTTCCTCCGGCTTTTTATTCCTTTCTTCTTCCCACTGCTGTTGTTGGAGATTTAAAACTTGTTGGTATCCTGACTCTAGTGATTTTCTCAACTCTTCTTCCCATTTTCTCTTTATCTCTTTTTTTTTCCTAGCAAGAGTTGTATTTATTTCCTCTAGGGTTTCTCTATCCTCATCTCCCTCTCACTCATATGATGGGTCTTACTGTTCACTTCTTTTATGTTTTTTATTTTTCCCCCATGTCTTTTGCTGCTCTTTCTTTCTTTTAAGCATGTCGGTCTTGGCTTGCAAGCTTATGTTTTCTTTGAGATTGTTCGACCTGCTCATCCTCCCTTTCTTGTTGTTCACTTGGCCCTAATTCTCTTGCAACATTATACCAATTTCTAAATTTATCTTCATGGAAATGATTGTTGTGAACATATAACCAATTAAAACCTTCTTTCTTGCAATGTGCTTCCACAATCCCATTTGGATCATATCTGCGGTGAGTGAAATTCATAAAAAATAATCCTTTCATTTCTACAACTTCTGTTTTGGATTATTTGAAACTCTCGAGGATGTATGCTCCAATAGTCAAAGGGAAGGAGGGCCACACGTTTTCTTTCATTTGTGTAGTGTTTTGGAGAAACCCGCGGTCATCTGGTAGAAAACCTCATACATCAGCACCTTGTTTGTCACAAACTTGGGGAGAGCATGAGGGGGTTTATATGATTTGAAAACTCTGATGAAGGTTCCCTTTGTGATGGGAAACTAGTCTTCCACTCTAAAGATTGTCTCCTTATCTCTCTTAGACACACAAGGGGAATCTTCTCCAAAGAGAAATTGGTATAAAGGATCAATAAATGATTCATATGCGATTTCAAGCATATTATTGTACTCTGGATCCAAAAATAGCTCATAATGAAGTTGCACAACCTCTAGAATCTCAAGGGTCTAGTTGTAGCTCCACCCCTCAAAATTACATCTTGCACACACTGCATCCAATAGGTATGATGCCATATAGAATTTTGATGGATGGTCCTTCTCTGGGTTTTTTGCTGCTTGTACAATGGTCCTTAGAGCTGAAGCCATAACGCTTGCCCAATTGAAAATAGTTCCCCTGGTAGCAAAAATGTATATGATGGGGACCCATGTCCCAAGAAAGGTGTCGATATATGACCTGCCATATAATCGGTTCATCATTGTTGCCATAAGATGGTAGACCTTCCTAAGGCCCTCTATTCTATAAACCTGATCAACCTTGACCCAGAACTTGGAGGGTTCTTTCCACCATGACTTTAAAAAATCTTTAGTTGACATCTGGAAGTTAGATATCCACCTAGTGTTGAAGGTATCTTCTCTCTATGGTAGCTTGTAGTAGGCAATAATGTCTGCAACAGTAAAATAAGTGAAATATTTGCTTGTGTAGCTGCTTATAACCCATCGTTTTGTATCAGTATTCTGTAGTATCCAATGAATGGTTTCTAGACATGGGAAGACTAGCAAATGCATGGATACTTTATGAAGCCATGACCTCTTGATATTGATGTATACCTTGAAGTCCTCATGGCCTTGGGGAATATTTTTCTTTGAGAATTATGAATATATGTCAAACCATGAGAGCTTGGTGGTCTTGTTGATATTTCATGTCGTGTCCCGATAGATTGGTGGTGGCGGTCCTTTTGGAACTTCTTGGACACTTCTATTGACAATTTTGTGAGAAGCCTTGACCACTGGAGGCACCATCTCTCTAGAGAAAGATGATATTGATATATAGTCCAAATCAATGTCATCTAACATTCAAACAAGCAATCCCAATATGAGAATAACGATATAAATAATATCAATAAGAGAAATGATCGTAAACCAAACTTCGAATGTGGGGAATAAGATAGGCAAACTTGAGATTAGAAATTGGTTTGAAGAATAGGTCACAAGTCGCATGGTTATTAGGGTCATGAAACCTAAGGGGAGACAACCAATGACTTGGTGACTAGGCAGTTTGGTACAGCCGAAGGTCGTTAGGTCGCAAGATCTAGGGGGTCACTAGGTCGTAGGGTTGAATGAGTCGCTGAGTTGCAAGTTAGAACATATCCTGGTTTTTAGAAATGTGACTTATCCTCCCTTGGCATATGGATGATGAAGAACTTAATGCAAGAGGGAAACTGACAAATTATAAGTTAGTCGTGCACTTTGTAGGGATACAAGGGAATCAAGAACTGTGAGTAAGGAGCTGCACTATAATTGAGAGGCGGGGAATTTTAGAAATGGGACGTGAGATGGAAGAATGGATGTTTAAAGGTTTTTAGGGTGAGTTTGGATTATAAATGGTCCATAAAGGTGGATAAATCCTATATAAGGAGGAAAATGCAGAGTCTAGGGGTAGAAGGTAACACATGGAAAGATAAATGATTACAGGGAAGGTGGAAAGACACCTACCTGGAGAGAGGATTCACACGTTTGCTTAGTTGCCAAGATTTCCTGCGTCGAGCACTTCGGTCAAATATATAGGTGAACAATGAGCAAGGAACTTATTTATAAAATAATTGCATGTGCGAAACACGAAGGTCGAATGATTGCAGGCTAAGGGACATCGCATAAAGTGATTTTTAATTATCTTGCGACCTAGCGACCATGCGACTCAGAAGGATTATGGTTCTTTAGATCTCAAGGTTGTAAGTCAGATTAAGTTGCGAGATTAAAATTCAGTTGCGTAGTGACTATGCAACCTAACAACTTAAGTTTAGTGATAAATTCAAGTTGCAGGTCATCGGGTTGTAAGGTTGCCAATTTTACCATTTAACAAGTTGTGCGACCTGACAAATCCGCGACTAGGAAACTTGGACTAATAAATTATGCTTGGAAGGGCATCACAGATCACAACTTTATGTCTTAGAGTAAATGTTATGAATGCGACTTGTGACCTTGAGAGGAAGTTGAGTTTGGAACTCGTAACTTGAACTTTTCTTAGGTGATCAAGGAAAACTTGACCCACTACTGGGATGTGAAAGGTTGTTAAGGTGTAGATGAAGGAGATAAGTCTAGTAAGGAAGGGGGGCTCCAACATTTTGAAGGGGGGAAATTTTGGGGTTGTTGTAGCGGCTACAATACCATGTAGCCACATAGAGTCCACGTGCCTTGATGACATCACATTGATGTCATGTTGACATCACCCATGGGATCCTCTAGTGGTGCCACATGTCATCCAAAAATCATCTCCTTGGCCATCCAAAAAGGCCATTCTTGTCTGCCATGTGTCATGATGATAGCATGTCACATCAACAACATTTCCACGTCATCTAATCCACATCCTCTGGAATTCTCACGTGGTGTCCATGTAGCTTTACCCAACCTTTGTGGCATTTTCCATCTTAGCCTAAATTAGAGGTCCCATAGGGTTGAGCCCTTAGTGCAAATTATTGTTTTTCTCAGTTATGGATGGAAGGGAATTCTGTCACACTCTCAATCAACTATTATTGAGTCTAGAAAGAACTCAATCGATGTTGGACACTAAACAGAACGAATTATCATGAATTTTCCCATCTAGAAACACCCATATCTTTTGTCGTGCCTTCTATCTATCATGCTCAGTTCAAGGTATCATCACTCGATGAAGGGACGTGGATGCGAAATTAAGTGTTAATCATTTAGATTGATGTTAAAATCGACCATTATTCAGAATGCATTCTAGATTAATCACATCATCAGATTTTTGAGCCAATGTTTTGAACCATATATTATGGTTCATCCTTAGGACAAGGAGGAAAAACCATATCAAACATTAGAAATAAATAGCGGAGATGCATCAGGTCCCAGAACTAACCGTTGGAAATACTTTATTTAATAAAAGTTATAAGATGAACGTTAGAGAGGAGAATGTCAAAATATTATTAAAAGAATTTTCTTGTTAAATGAATATATGAATATATCACAGTAAGAAACATAAAAAGTTTGACCAAATAGAAAAAGGAAACAAATTCCGTATTTTTATTAACGAACCATAATAACAAAATATAAATAAAAACCAAAAGGAAAACATCACAAAGACCTAGATAAGTTATAAAAATAAAAATAAATAAATAATATTTTAGAAAATGATTGAAATAAGACCAGAATTGAGAAGGCTAAAAAAAATAAAAAAAATAAACATAGAAATCAAGAAGAAAGGGTAGGAACCCAACTCTTACTCAATTTCCACCCATCATCCGTATTGAGATTCATCGCATGCTTCTCAATTTCGATGGCTTTGTGCCACTTCCTATGATGAATGTGATTTATTCTAGCGATGACCAGGGAGTCCTCAATGCAGACATGGTGCTTGGTATTCTCTATATGCTCAACAATGGCTGAGGAGCAGGAACGCCTATGTCGAATGTTTGCAGCATGCTCCTGAATCCTAAGATTAATGGAAAACCCAGTTTCCCCAATATAGGGGATCCCACAAGAGCTCAAGATTAAATAAACCCCTTTCATCTCCTTAAGGTCAACTGGGTCTTTAACAGATCTAAGGGAGATTTTGATGGTACTAAAAAGATTAAAAGTTGCTAAGACTTTATGCCTTTTAAGAATGTGGCATTTTTAAAACGCTCAGAGATGCATCTATTGTCCCGGTATTTTCCCGTATTAACCATCTTCTTAATAAATCTAGAAACGAGCATTTATTTTTTAAGACAAGTTTATCTTTGCTTAGATCTGAAATTTGAAGGGTGCAACGTGATTTGGATCTTCTTTCGTGGAGATTATTTTCACTTAATATTGAGTTGGCTAATGGAATTTCTTGAGATGTATGGAAGGCCATTGATGGGTGTACAACTGTAAAAGCGTTTCATCTTGAAGATATTTCAAAAGAAAAATAGTGTTCCAAATTTCTTAGACTACAAAATGGGAATTCTGACTTCCAGAGCAGATTGAGAATTTCGGCTTCATCTTCATCCCTGATTGGCAGAGAACAGGTTGCAACACTCAGTTCCTAGGTTAGAATCATCAATTACGACTTCATCCATCAAGCTTCTGATTCTTCTGATCCTCCAGATCACTCGTAGGCCAGCACAGAATCTTCCTTAACTTTGCAGTCTCTAGATGTCCTGTCTAGCGATTCTTTTCCAAAAATTCCATAGTCGGCCTTGAATTCTAATTCTTTGAATGGGTTATCGGATGGTTTCCCTCCTGCTGACGGTGGCGGTAATATCATCCTGGGCTCTTCACCTTTGACTTCCTTTTCTTCTCTCGCTCACTTTGGTGTATTCTCGGTCATTCCCTCAGGCCCTCTCAGCAACATGATCGTTGAAGGTGGAGATTCTCCGAAACCGTCGCCCCCAGTTCCCCTCTCCGTTGTCTCCCATGTGGTGTCTCTTGCTCTGCACTCCCAAACCCCAGCCGCTATCCTTGCCTGACTCGTTACAACTCCAACTGCCGTACTTTGATCTGCATTCTCCCTCTCACTTGCTGCCTCGTCTCATGGCTGCGCTTTCGGTTCAAACCCGTGCAGACCCCGTCTTCCCTCCTTCGCTTACCCTTCCTCCTTCCCCACCCTACGTGAAGTTTGAATCGAATTCTGTTTTCAATTCACCCCTCTCCTCCATTAGGCCTTCGTCTTCTTCTGCCGTGTGCCCGCTCTCGGAGTCCGTCCTTCACCATTTTCCTTCTTCCCCACATTCTTCCCCTAGCTTTAATAATAGAGCTTTTGGTTTGAATATCGGTTTATGTAATAATATTAATAATAAAGTATGCAATAATAATAATAATGATGATAATAATAATAATTTTAATTTATCTAGTATGAATTTTGATCTTCATGTTTTTCGCATCTTGGAAAAAGGGTTGAATTTTTCCCTGGCCCCAAGAAAAATTCCCATGGAGGATATTATTTGTAGCATTGAGTTTGGGATTAGAGACCTTTCAGATAGTATTGAGGAGGCCATTAGGCAGGATTTCTCTATTATCCTTAGGAAAGCTAAGCCTCCCAAGAGTAACATAAGCAGGGTTGAGTTCCTTGCCCTTAAATCCCTTAGAGATAACCCTAAGATTGTCATCTTCAAAGCCGATAAATGAGGCGTCATCGTCATTCTAGACAAATACGACTATATTAGTAAGATGTCAGACCATCTCCACAATAGGATTTATAATTGCTAAAGAGGTTGTGTGTGCCATTAAATCTAGTCCTATTCTAAACCCTCATACCAAGAAGCTTATCGACAGTGACCCTCTTTCCCCCAAGATCTATGGGCTTCCCAAGATCCATAAGGAAGGGGCCCCTCTAAGGCCTATCGTCAATAAAATAGGTGTTCCCACTTATTTTCTCGCTAAATTCCTTGCCTAGAAGCTCAAGCCTTTGGTTGGTCGCACTAGTTCCTTCGTTAAGGACTCTGCTTCCTTTGTTCATGAGTTAAATGATTTGAGGCTTGAACTAGGGGATTTGTTAGTTATCTTTGATGTTGTGTCCCTTTTTACAAAAATCCCCATTAATGAGGCCAATTGTGTCATAAAAAGAATCATTAATGATGACACTACCAAATTAGTGGGACTTTGCCTTACCTCTACCTTTTTCAGCTTCCAGGGGGAGTTCTATGAACAAACTTGTGGTGTTGCTATGGGATCACCCCTCTCCCCTGTCGTTGCTAACTTATTCATGTAAGAATTTGAAACCAAAGCTCTGGTCTTCACTCCTTTTCACCCTAAGATTTGGAAGAGGTTCGTTGATGATACTTGTGTCATTTGGCCCCATGGACGTAAGAAGTTAGACTGTTTCCTTCATCATCTTAACTCTCTATCTGACTCCATCAAATTCACCATGGAGGTTGAGATTGATGGTTGCCTCACTTTCCTTGATGTTCTCCTCTGTAGGCTAGATGATGGATCCCTTCCACACTACGTTTTCCGTAAAAAGACTCACATGGATTAATATATCCATGCAAGTTCTCATCATTTTACCGCCCAAAAATTTGGAGTTCTTAACACTCTAGCTACTTGGGCCTTAAGGATTTCTGATGTTAATCAACTTGAAGATGAGAAATCCCATCTTTTGAATGTTTTTGAGAAGAATGGTTATAACAAGCATCAAGGTCTTAAAGCTTTTCAAAGAGCCTGTAAGGGTCCCAAGACTAAAAAGACTTTTGATGATCTGATTTATTCGGTTAAACTTCTCTTTATCCATGGGACCACAGATAAGATTGCCCACATTCTTAAAAGGCATAAAGTATTAGCAACCTTTAATCCCCTTAGTACCATCAAAAGATCCCTCATATATGTTAAAGACCCAATTGACCCTAAGGAGATGAAAGGGGTTTATTCAATCCTGTGCTCTTGTGGGATCCCATACATTGGGGAAACTGGGTGTTCCATTAAGCTTAGGATTTAGGAGCATGCAGCAGACAATTGACACATGCGTTCCCACTCCTCAGCTATTATAAATCCCATCTTCTGAATGTTTTTGAGAAGAATGGTTATAACAGGCATCAAGGTCTTAAATATTTTCAAAGAGCCTATAAGGGTCCCAAGACTAAAAAGACTTTTGATGATCCAGTTTATTCGGTTAAACTTCCCTTTATCCATGGGACCATCGATAATATTTCTCACATTCTTAAAAGGCATAAAGTCTTAGCAACCTTTAACCCCCTTAGTACCATCAAAAGCTCCCTCATAAATGTTAAAGACCCAGTTGACCCTAAGGAGATCAAAGGGGTTTATTCAATCTCGTGCTCTTGTGGGATCCCCTACATTGGGGAAAATGGGCGTTCCATTAAGCTTAGGATTTAGAACCATGATGCAGACATTCAATACAGGCATTCCCACTTCTTAGCTATTGTTAAGCATGCAAATAAAACCAAGCACCATGTCTGCATTGAGGACTCCCAGGTCATCGCTAGAATAAATCACTTCCATCATAGGAAGTGGCATGAAGCCATCGAAATTGAGAAGCATGCAATGAATCTCAATAGGGATGATGGGTGGAAATTGAGTAAGAGTTGGGTTCCTACCCTTTCTTCTTGATTTCTAGGTTTATTTTTTATTATTATTTTTTTAATTTTTAATTTTTATATATATATTCTAACTTATCTAGGTCTTTGTGATGTTTCCCTTTTGGTTTTTATTTATATTTTTTTATTATGGTTTGTTAATAGAAATATGGAATTTGTTTCCTTTTTCTATTTGGTCAAACCTTTTATTTTTCTTACCGTTATGTATATATAGTTCATCTAACTTTTATTAAATAAAATATTTCCAATGACTAATTCTGGGACCTAATGCATCTCCGTTATTTATTTCTAATGTTTGATCTAATTTTTCATCCTTGTCCTAAGGATGAACCACAAGAGATGGTTCGAAATGTTGGCTCAAAAATTTGATGATGTGATTAATCGAGAATGCATTTTGAATAATGATATGGATCACAAAAGTATGAAATCAATAGTTAAACTCCATCGTTAAAGGTAAACTCCACCAATAATTTATCTAGCCCTAGATACAACTTTGATCACTACAGTGCTAAGACTTAGAAATTCTCTTGAAGAAAAGTGTTGCTCAAAATGCCGACATCTACAAGAATGAACCCTTCATTCCAGCACTCTCATTCCAATTGTTATACTTCACCTAGACGCAGTTAAATAAGCTATTAACATGCTTATCAACATGCATTAGAACAAGTTAAACCTTAGACATTCCACACTATAAATAAACTTCAAGAACATCATATCAAACCACATGATACATCCCAAATAGTTTCCAATAGATCTACAAATGTAGCATGGCATACACAACACCAACCACAAACATTGATAGTCTATAAGCATGAATCCATGCTATTTATTGCATAACAAACAATGGAATTTTCACACTATAATAGTTGACCGAGCACATCAAGCATTCATTCAAACCATGTGAATAGTTCAGTAACTCAGTAAATATCAAGAAACATAGAGGCCTCACAACCCCTCATAACCACGAGAACATATGAATAACATCTCATCAGAAACAAATATGAATAAAAATAATGATACATTCATTTCCATAACACATAAACAACATTATTCATTCTTTGTAGTGCAATAGATGTACAGGTAAATATATACTTATCTAATTGACTAAAGTGACTGGAAACTTAAAGGAGGGACTTCAACTCTCCACCCAACCATAGGCCAATTACATTGCAACCTTTCTTGCAGATGACCACCCTCGAGTTGGATTCATAGTATGAGGAGTTAAGTTCTTAAGGGAATTTACACCAACCATCACTCAAATAGATCACACGAGAATCTAGAGCACAATGTGTCTCCACTTGATACCCACAAGTCCAGAGCACACACTATCTCCACCCATCTTACACTATTAGGATCTATAGTACACAATGATCTACATGCAAAACCCTTAAGAGATCTAGAACACAATGTCTCCACCAATCACACACCACATGAATCCAGAGCCCACAATGCCTCCACCAGCCTTATACAATAGGAATACAAAGCCCGCAATGTCTCCAGCTGCATGCCCACAAGAACTTAAAGCACACATGTCTCCACCTGATAGGCTCCATAGGAATCCAAAGCACTCAGTCAGTGTCTCCACCTATTAAATACCATGATAATTTCCAAAGTACACAACATCTCCATATGTTGAAAAGGAGTTCAAAGCCCACCATGAATCCACCTTCTCAACACAATAATATTCTCTTTATTCCACTCTCCTTAGTGTGCTTCCATGCCTTCACATACACTGACCATTTTTGCTTCATCTCTAGCAAGTTCCCTCACAATTTCCGTCTATGCATCTCAGCATACCACTCTGCATACCACCACTATGTCTGCATGCCTCCTCTCTGTATGATGTGTATCCTCTCTACATACCTCTTCCTTTTTCCTTCCCCTTGATTGTTGAGTTCCATAACACATATTGTGAGACAATATGGGCTCATCCTTTGCTAAGGAAGCCCATACTTCACTTCAATTCTTTCACCAACAATGCCATTAATTCACCAGGGAGATAGGTGGTAAAATAAATGTAGTGGCTTGGGTTTACATTCAACATCAACAACTCCTCCTCCTTAGACTTATGAATTCGTGTCCATTCCTCCAGCTTAGTCAATGTTTAGATTTTCCACATTATTACATGAATTATGATTCATAGTGACATATAGAAGAGGGGTAACAAAAACATATGTCACATTAAGGCAACTTACCACTTGTCTAGTGAATTTGCCTTAAGTCATAAGAGACCATCCTTTTTATTTCGGTGGTTTATTTCCTTGGTGACTTGGTTGGTAGAGATGAGGTGGCCTAGCTACTGATGTGGCCCTTGCAATGGTGAAACGTGGATAGAGAAATGCTAAGAATCGATGGAGACATGTGGACATGGGTTGCCATGTGTCATCCATATGTTAGCTGAAATTACATTCTCAGGTGATCAAGGAAAACTTGACCCACTACTAGGATGTGAAAAATCATTAAGGTGTAGACGAAGGAGATAATTCTAGTAAGGAGGGGGGCTACAAAATTTTGAAGGGGGGAAATTTTGGGGTTGTTGTAGCGACTACAACACCATGTAGCCACATAGAGTCAAAGTGCCTTGATGACATCACATTGACGTCGTGTTGACATCACCCTACTATGTGGCATCCTCTAGTGGTGCCCCATGTCATCCAAAAATCATCTCCTTGGCCATCCAAAAATGCCATTCCTCCCTGCCACATGTCATGTTGATAGCACGTCACATAAACAACCTTTCCATGCCTTCAAATCCACATCCTCTAGAATTATCACGTGGCGTCCACATAGCTTTACCTGGCCTTTGTGGCATCTGCCATCTTAGCCTAAATTAAGGGTCCCATAGGGTTGAGCCCTTAGTGAAAATTCTTGTTTTTCTCATTTATGGATGGAAGGGACTTCTATCACACTCTCTGTCAACTGTGTTTTAGTCTATAAAGAATTCAAATGAAGCTTGAAACTAAACATAAGGCACTATCACAAATTTTCCCATCTACAAACACCCATATCTTTTGTCGTGCCTTCGATCTATCACACTCGGTTCAAGGTATCATCACTTGGCGAAGGGACGTTGTTGTGAAATTAAGTGTTAATCATTTAGATTAATGTTAAACTCCATCATAAAGGTAAAATACACTAATAATTTATCTGTCCCTAGATACAACTTTGATCATTACTGCACTCAGACTTAGAAATTTTCTTGAAGTAAAGTTTTTCTCATAATGCTGACATCTACAAGAATGAACCCTCCATTCCAACACTCTCATTCCAATTGTTATACTTCACCTCAACGCAATTAAAGAAGCTATTAACATGCCTATCAAAATGCACTAGAACAAGTTCGACCTTAGACATTCCACACTATAAATAAAATTCAACAACATCATGTTAAACCACATGATACATCCCAAATAGTTTCCATTAGATCTACAAATGTAGCATGCCATACACAACACCAACCACGAATTTTCGATAGTCTATAAGCATGGATCCATGATATTCATGCATAAAAAATAATGGGATTTTCACACTATAATAGTTGTTCGAGCACTTGAAGCATTCATTCGAATCATGTGAATACTTCAGTAACTCAATAAATATCAGCAAACACAGAGGCCTCACAACCCCTAATAATCATGAGAACATATGAATAACATCTCATCAGAAAAAATAGAAATAACAATAATGATGCATTCATTTCCATACCACATAAACAACATCATTCATTCTTTGTAGTGTAACACATGTACAAGTGAATATATACTTATGTGATTGACTAAAATGACTGGGAACTTATGGAGGGACTTCAACTCTCCAACCAATCATAGGCCAATTACATTGCAACCTTTCTTGCAATTGACCATCCTCGAGTTGGATTCATAGTCTGAGGGGTTAAGTGCTCAAGGGAATTTACACCAACCATCACTGAAATAGATCACATAAGAATCTAGAGCACATAGTGTCTCCACCTAATACCCAAGAGTCCAGAGCACACAATGTCTCCACCCATCAAACACTATCAGGATCTAAAGCACACAATGATCTATGTGCAAAACCCTTAAGAGATATAGAACACAATGTCTCCAACTGCATGACCACATGAACTTAAAGCACACATGTCTCCACCTGATAGGCACCATAGGAATCTAAAGCACCCAGTCACTATCTCCAACTATTAAATACCATGAGAAGTTCAAAAGTACACAACATATCCACCTGTTGAAAAGGATTTCAAAGACCACCATGAATCCACCTTCTCAACACAATAGTCTTCTCTTTATGCCATGATCTTTAGTGTGCTTCCATGCCTGCATGTACACTGAGCTTTTGTGCTTCATCTCTAGCAAGTTCCCTCGTAATTTCCATCTATGCATCTAAGCGTACCACTCTGCATACCGCCATTGTGTCTGCATGCCTCTTCTCTATATGATGTGTATCCTCTTTGCATACCTATTCATTTTTCCTTCCCCTTGAGTGTTGACTTCCATAACATGTATTATGAGACAATATGGGTTTGTCCTTTACTAAGGAAGCCCATACTTCACTTCAATTCTAGCACCAACAATTCCATTAATTCATCAGGGAGATAGGTGGTAAAATAAATGCAGTGGCTTGGGTTTACATTCAACATCAAAAACTCCTCCCCCTTAGACCTCTCAATTCGTGTCCACTCCTCTAGACTAGTCAATGTTTAGATTTTCCACATTATTACATGAATTACAATTCGTAGTGACATATACAAGAGGGGTAGCAAAAAGGGATGTCACATTAAGGCAACTAACCACTTATCTATTGAATTGGCCTTAAGTCATAAGAGGCCATCTTTTTTGTTTCGGTGGTTGATTTCCTTGGTGGCTCGGTTAGTAGAGCTAAGGTGGCCTAGCGGTTGATGTGGACCTTATAATGGTGATACATGGATAGAGAATTGCTAAGAATTGATGGTGACATGTGGACATGCGTTGCCATGTGTCATCCACATGTTAGTTGACATTTCATTCTATGATGATAACATGGGGGAAAGGGCATCCTTGTGTTTACTAACATGGCTTTAATAAAGGTAATTCTTTAGAAGGGCATAAATTTGTGTCTAAAGCTCAGAATTTGATGAAATTTATATCAGTAGAAAGATCTCGATGAGCTAAAGATGATGGTGGTATTAGAAAGGAGTTTTAAGGTGGTTGAAGGAAGATGGATTTTGATAACTCATTTCCATAAAGTATCCTTGGAGCTTGGGTCTAGACACCTAATTTCTTTAAAATATCTTGAGGGGATTGAGTGTTGGCATAGTATATATGTGTGTGTGTGTGTAAAGTTTAATAATAAAAGGTCCATATATGTAATGTGCGAATAGTTATATATATATATATATATATATATATATATATATATATATATAATATGCCATTATTATTAGAAAGATGTGATTGAGATGTATGAATGTATTTGAAATATGTTATTTTATTTATTATATAAATTATTTCTAATATCTATATTGGAGTTGCATTCCATATTCAATTTTAATTTACATGATGTATATTTCTAATTTCTTATAGTATTATAAAAATTTAAATAATAACACAAAGTAACAATGCAACTACAAAATATTTATAAATTATTTTTAAATCTCTTAAAAAAAAAACATATCAATAAATTTCCGACTAATAAAAATATATATAAACTTCTTGCCTCAATTGATATGTAGAATGAAAAAAATTCAATCATATTAATATCAAAACTTCTTCCCCTCAATTACATCTAACGGGTAGAATGAAAACATTTCAACCATATTATTATCAACAAAAACATTCAATCCTATCATATTATTATCAACCAGATAAGTTGCAAAACTCCATGCATCGACAAATGTCCCCTTGTGAAGAAAAAATAAAAAAACCACAAAATATTTGACAAAAGCAAATATATAAATTATATTTAAAATATGTTCTCTTTTATGAGATTATTTAAAGTATTTCTGAGGTTTTAATTTGGATTTTAAATTCAAATATAGTTAAATTTACGTACTTTCTTTGTAAGGACAACTTGTTAATACAAACATACAACAAAAGTTAATTGATTGTAACTAGATTGCATTAAAGTGAAGCATTATAATTTATACACCCAAGTGACCAAATCAAGGTAAATAATCAACATTTACATTTAATTTGAGATTTGCCAGTGTAATACTATTGAACCTAGTGTTTTCTATTTGAGATTTATTCAACGTCGAGTGGAAAAACGATTAACATGAAGGTGGCCCTACATGGCATCATTCTTGTATTGAATATTTTAGTAGGATTGGTATAAGGTATTGGTATTAGGCTTTTCATAGCTGTATATATGGTATTTTTCTTTGTATAAGTGTAGTAAAGTTAATTTAATGTATACTAGTAGAGTTAGAAGCATTTTATTAGAAAAAACACATTTGGCATAAGAATAATTATTGAATTAAATTTAAAACTTTAGTGTTATAATAATATTATATGTTTCGATTAAAATTTCAAGTTTATGTTATGGAATTGTCTTGAATTAAAAATTGTAGTGGGAGGAAGAAGAGATCAATTTTAAAGTGTATATTATTTTTTTATTTTATTAAGCATAAGGATATAAACAAAGTGATGAGACTACCCATGAAAATGGACAAATTAGAGAAATATAAATATATATATATATATATATAATTTATTTGAACAATTGTTTTTATGATAAATGAATTTGACTACAAGAAAATGAAAGGGATAGTGTGCTATTTAATTTTCATACAAAAGAAAAGCAAGAAAAAAGAGATAATAATTAGAAAAAAAAGAAAAAAGAGTTTACATCATGAAAAATGTATCTTAATGTTGGCTTTAGGGGCTTAGACCTAGGTTTAGTATTAGTTGCATTAGCCAAAAAAACCCTATACCACTGGTCCTTTTGGTAATGACCTGTTGGCACAGATTGTAATACCACCCAAGGCGATATTGGGGGATGCTAGAACCAGGTTTTTGCATCCAGGGGGACTATGCAGTGTGGTTGTAAGGTTCTAAATAGTTTAAGGCTTAATCCGACCTTCATGAGGTCTTAACCTTATTCTTATAATCGAACATCATTTTCTAATTTAACATATTAGCGAGTTGCGCAAAACTAGACTAACATGCATTATTCATCATATAAAACAATATCTGAACCTTTGCTATGCATTTGCAAAAAATGAACCATATATAGTAAAAAACACAAAAACTATGAAAACGTATAGAAATTACACAAAATCTGTCTCAAAACTCTTATTTATTAGTCAAATATTTACAAATACAGTCTTTTTGACCCTGCGCACATAGCTATAGAGGCCCGCACACTCAGTTGCAAACTTACCAAGGTCTTCGCGCACATAATTGCAGGAGCCTTCCCCTTCGCATGACTACATAAAGATCTTACAAAACAGACTCAAAAGTGTTTCATCAATTCAATCATATCCTCTCTTAGACCTGCAAAATCATCCCTTTATATATGCTTCTAACCTTATAATACCATGGTCTGCCAACCATGGGCAGAGCTCAAAAGCATCTAAGTAGTCCCATCCCTTTACAAAAGAACAGGCTTTGACCCACCCTAAATCCTCTTTGACTCTTAGAACACTGCACTAATCACGCTAAGCTCCTCAAAATGCAGAGTATTTACATATTTTGTACAAAACTTAGACCAAGGGGACCCCTACCAAATAGCCCCCCAACAAAAATATGTGATTCGTCCTCGATTCACTCAGCTGGTATGTCCGCGACGTTGGCTTTCAGGCCCTTGTAGGCAATCTATAATGGATTGAGCGTTGCAGTGCATTGTTTTGCGGCCTACTAAACTTCATCCATGAGCTTCTCTGTCGTTGACCCCTCTGCTGCGAGGCTAATTATCCTCTGAGTTTTCTGCATGCTCTTCAATTTTCCTTCTATGTCCTAAGAGAGTTGGCATGCCTCATCTGCCCAATGTTGTATTTGCGTGGAGATGATTTGTGCCTTTCTCCACAGCTCATTGATTTGTCCATGCAGAAGTGTTCCTTCCTGGAGATGGGCAAACCATTGCACATGTGCTAAGGTTCGCGCTGTGGCTTTAAGTTCGTCAAACTGTAGCTTCTTTTCTCTGATCTCTTCTTCAATCTTCTGCACATGTGGTTCCTTCTGCAACGAGGTCCACACTTCCATTGTATCTTCAAGAAGTTGACTACGATCCTTGACTATAGTCTCTATCTGAACCTTAGCAGTTTTAATGGTAGCTTCGCGCTGCTCGGGAACTTCCAGTGGAATTGTAGGCTACAACTTCATCTGAAGTTCGGTAATTTGCATATCTAGTTCAAAGTGAACCTTACCCACCTCTTCCTTTGATTCTCTTACTGCTACTACCAATTTCTAAATCTTTTTTGCTGAAGCTGCCTCGACTAGGATCTAGAGCTCTGGAAGCTTACTGCATGCTTTGGTGATGGCCTCTTCCAGCTGTTGGCTGCGCACAACTAGCTCCTCACAATCCTACATCGCTTTATGCTTTTCATCGAACATCTAACGGTTGTTGGGTTTGACTTCATTGATGACCAACAAAGAACACTGCTCTCATATTTTGAGCTCATCTGTGATGCCCTGATGAAGCTCATGCAACATATGAGGGGGAGCGCTGCAACATTGAGGCTCAGATTCTCCAAGTTTTGGATGCGCTCCCTTTCCTTTGCATGTTCTACATGCAATGATCCTTCTGGAAAATGAACTGCTTGTTAGAAAATTATATATTACGGAGAAATGGAACACATAAAATATTGCAGAAATATAAACACAGAAAATGCACAAAACAAGAGAGACACAGATATACGTGGTTCACCCAGTTTGGGCTACGTCCACCCCAAACAGCCAGTCCTTCCTTTCTATTATCCAGCAAAATGAAGAGACACAACCTACAGCAAATCCGTTGTAATATCCTCTGTTTTCTCTCACAATCTCACCTCTTTGTTTCTTGCTCACAGAATACACATCTATCACACAGCCTCAAATACAATACCCTCATACAAAGAGAGGGGGTTCCCTTCTAGGGCAAAAAACCCTAAACTAAACATAAGTTCTACCGTCAGATCATTCGCCTAATGAACGACCCAGATTGACTAGAAATTACTATACTTTTACAAGGAAATTTTACAGCTGTTTTTAGCTTCGGGGGCGCTGCCCCCAAGCCCTCGCCGGGGGACCGCTGGCCCCTGGACCCCCCAACCAGGGGGGATGGGCCCCCCCGGATCCCTGCGGGGGGGATAAGTCCCCCCCGTGTGGAGGGGTGTACAAAACTTCCTGGGGTATACATCCGGCTGAAAACAAAGACCTTTTAACAATCATGCTCCACACACAACACTGCTCGAAGGTCTACAGTAAGCTCAGCTGAAGGTACCACGCCTGCTTGCTTCACGCTTGCCTAAACCACGCTCACTTGAAGCATGCTCATCTGCACCTGCAATCCTTTAAGGCTTTGCTAGACCTTTGTCAAAACTAACCTGTATTGATCCTTGATGTTCCCCCACATCTCTTCCATTGCAACGTGGATAGTGTCGCCAATTTCATCAAAGTCTCCCTCAGTGAGGACCAAAGCTTCAACACTGGTCGATTTGTCTGACTTCTGTTTCTTCCGCACATGTCAGCACTTTGCTTCTTCCACTTCTTGATTATAAATGGGGAATTAATGTCCTCCGTGTCTACGTCAGGGTCTCCACCACCTTGTTCCCCTTCGCCAATCTCCTGCTCGACTACGGGCTCAGTAGTCTTTCCCTCAAGGTCAATGGTGACCATTAGAGGCACTTTCTTGGTATCCTTCTTGGCTGTTGATTTGCCTGCACACTTGTTTCTTCCTTCTCGGTCACCTTTACCAATGTTGGGGTAAGCCAATAACTCAACCACTTACTAATGACTGCCAAGATGTCATCTTCAAACACTAATTATGGTAACCGATGCCATAATTTCTTTGAATCTTTCTTGGCATGGATAGAGACACTGTGAAAATCTGCTTTAAAATTAGCAACGTCACCAAACTCTTGAAATAATGCAAGTGACAACCTCGACCTTTGGTTGATGATTATGCGCAGGTCCATCTCAAAGAGAACCCATAATATTTTATTCTCCATAACCTGGGTCAGTTCCTTAGAGGCCCATAATGAGGCAAACTTCGCAGCCTCGCACACATCAAGTTCCACATTAGGGAATTACAAATCCTCCGGTGTTTGCCATGCTACCAACACGATTAAGAGTAAAAACCATGCATAATGGAATGGCTTCCCTTCTTCCTATGCTTCACGGAAGTCATCCAAAAACTCCTAACAGAGGTACCTGAGCCAATTAAACTAAACCACATTGTTGCACTACACAACCAATGATATGATGGGAGCCGACACTTTGTCTACCTGACACTTCCTCATGATTTTTATGGCCAAAATGGATGCATTAAATCACACAACTTCATTGTTAATATAGCCAATAACATAGCCTCGAGAATTCTTGACGATGCCATAGTCATTCTTCATTTGATCAGCCAACTTCTTCTCTTGAGATTTCCCAATAAATGTGTCATTGGGGTTCGCTCCTTGATGATGCAGTGTGGTAATTCTTCGGATTAACATAGTGTTAATTGGAATTGGCTCTCCAAGCCACAGATGCCCATCATGTACCAATGCCAAAAGTTGGTGCGCACACATGGTGTTTATGTTGCTTCGCCTAAAATGTGGAACATACAACATATTCAACAATCCAGCATGATGAATCCCGACTACCCACGTCATTGGTTTCACCCTTGTCACTCTAGCTTCTTAGTAATACAAATATTGGAGGTAATTTCTAGGCTCAAATTGGGGATACATGCTATGATCATTCAAATCCTAGTCCTCCACGTGTAGGTTTGGCACCTTGGCCAAAAATTCCCCCTCAATTGGCACTTTCTCTGGTAGTAGAGATGTAAATATCTTATATTTGATGGAAGTAACGAGTTTCCTCGGTGACATATAAGGTGCCAACCTAGAGATTGGTTCCACCTCGTCTGCGCTTATATCCAAAAATCCACTGGCTAATTCGTCCTCATCCAGATCTTGAGGCTCCATTAGTTTTTTCTGCGGATCCATTTTCTCCTTACTTTGTAGTTTTGCGGGGATTTTCCTCGGTGATTGTCTAACCAGGGTCCTTTGGGGCTTCTTTTGCTTCTTGGCCATTGATGCTATGACATTAGGATTATTTCTTGGTGATATAGGTGCAGTAGTATGCGTTGGCTTGGAGGCAGTCATAATGGATTATAGCCCTCGACTCAAAAATTCCTTCTCAAGCTTCTTCCAACTCCAACCAAACATGCAGTAGAAATCTCGGCTCACACTTAGGCCCAAAATCTCAAAGCGAATTCTTAACAAACAAAGTCTCCGAATGTGGAGCAGAATGCCATATTTGTAGGTTTTAACCCCGTATAGAAATTACCTGCATAAGATTTCTAAAACACAAAAAATAAATAATGCAAAAGCATAACACATATACACAGAGATTTTCCCTTGGATCCCTAAACCGGGACTACCAGCTTGATTTTTCATTATATTCCTTTCAATGTTACAATACATATCTACACATGTCGAAGCATCCAATACCATGGACCGAAAACCATCGCGTCCAAAACCATGTGCGAAAAATCATGCACAAAACCATAGGTAGGTCCGCCCAACCTAATATAGGGTCCAAAAACAAAATTTTCCGAGGCGCTGCCCTGGAACCCATAGAGTGGGGTTACTTGCACCCCTCAAACCACCTGTGACTCCCCCCACTACACAATCGACGCAACGAAGGGGGGGCTCCGCCCCCCTTATAACCCCTCGATTACCTACGTGGTCTAGTCGTGGAAAGAATATAACACAACCCAACATTCTCCCACTTGTTGTTTTCTTTCCATAGGGGGCCACAAGAGAGCTTAGTCATTTATCCAGCCCTACAACGCCCATTGTTTCTCTACATCAAGATAAATTCTCAGAGCTCACAAATTTTGGCAATGCATCTGCAATATTCTTCAAAGTGTCCACCTTTACCAGCAACACCTTTTTGTCTTCTATCATATCCCTCACAAAGTGATACTGAACATCAATGTGCTTTGTCTTTGAATGATATGCAGGGTTCTTTGCCAAGAAATTTTCACTTTGGCTTCACGGTCTATCCTTATAGTTCCCTGTACTAACCCCATACTTGAACACAGTCTCTGCAACCAAACTGCTTCCTTTCTTGCATGAGTGGCTGCCATGTATTCTGCCTCTGTAGTTGATAGTTCCACTACAAATTGTTTCTTATTCATCCAACTGACTACACCTCCAAATAGGTTAAACACATGCCCACTTGTAGATCTTCTCTAATCTAGATCTCTAGCCTAGTCTACATCAACAAAGCCACAAATATCCAACACTCTGTCCAATCCTGGTCTTCATTGGTAACACAAACCATAATCACTAGTGCCACGCAAATACCTGAAAATCCGCTTCGCTGTTGTCTAGTGCTCCTTCCCTGGTTTTGACATAAACCTGCTCAATACTCCCACTGCATGTGCAATGTCTAGTCTAGTATAGACCATCGCATACATCAGGCTACCAACTGCACTTGCATATGGAAGACGGGACATGTCCTCTTCCTTTTCTTGTGTCTTGGGACACTGCTCAACAAATAACTTTACACCCACAGGAATAGGAACCTTCACTAGTTTATTATCCTACATATTAAACCTATGCAATATTGTCTCAACATACTTCCTCTGGTTTAACTAGAGATTCCTCTTTGTCCGATCTCTTTTAATTTCCATGCCTAAAATATAGTTTGCAGCACCAAGATCTTTCATGTTGAATTTGGAGGACAAATGGGTTTTCAAATCCTGGATAATTTCTTTGTCATTCCAACCAGCAACATATTATCCACATACAAGACCAGATAAATAACAGGGTCACTAACTAATTTAAAATACACACAGTGATCTGCTTTGCTTCTGGTGAAGCCAAGTCGCCGTATAAATGTATCAAATTTCTAATACCACATCCTAGGTGACTGTTTTAACCCATACAGAGACTTCTTTAACTTGCATACCAGTTCTTTCTTACCCTTCACCACAAAACCTTTAGGTTGCTTCATGTAGATCTCCTCTTCCAGATCCCCGTGAAGAAATGTTGTCTTCACATCCATATGTTCTATGTCAAAATCAAAAGCAACAACTACAAATAAAAGTAATCTAATAGAAGTTACCTTGGCAATAGGATAAAAAAATATCACCAAAATAAATTCCCGACACTTGGGAATAACCTTTTGCTACCAGCCGAGCTTTGTATTTGATGGGGACGAGATTTTGGGGGTGAATAAAAATCCCATTTCCCCAATAAATAGTCCTTGAGGCCTGTGGGTTATGGGCCACGAAGCCTATCAGAAATGCTTCTCACGGTCTCACTTGCCTTATGGGCCAAGTAGTCATTCATATTTTCAAGAACTGTGCTTTGTTCTTGGAATACTGAAGGCCCTCACCAGAACAAACCAAGTGACAATGCATGATGACATTCTCATCATTCTTCATCCACACATGCGCTTTCTTTTTAGGATTCTTTGATGTTGTTTCTTCCACGGATTCTTGCTGCCGCTCCTTCTGCGGTTTCTGTTGACGAGGGTTCGAAGCTGGAACTTCTTTTTCAGTGGACACCGATTTCTCTCCCTTGCGAAACGATTTCCTATCTTCAGCGACCTCATCATCTTTCACGACAGTGACATTTTTTTCCTTGGATGTCAATTTCTTTTTCGGCTCGGCCTGCTCTCTGTCAACGTCATCATCTTCAACAGTGGCTTTCTTTGCCTTGGATAGATGCCCTTCTTGGACTTCAAAGCGGTGAGAGTATTAGTGTTCGGCTTCGACAGGTTCTGCTGGTTTCGAACTCCGGACCTGTCCGACGACTTGAGGGGTTTGAAGTTCGGTTACTTGGCTCTGTCTGAAACTTGTCTCTATGAATAATTGCTCTCTCGCTCTCCTGTATATTTGTTCTACTTGTGCTGTTGTTTGTCTAGAATCTCTCCTTGCTTTTGGTGCTTATTGTTCACCTGTGTATGTTTGTTGTGCTTATGGAAAAGGAAAACAATTTAAACAAAAGATACACAGACATAAATTCACATAAGACGAATTTCTATTATATACAAACTCGATTACAATTTAAGGCATCTTAACCTTAATCCTGAATTCTCCTGCAACTACATTGTATCCTCTTGCTTACACTCTCTCTGTATCCTCACACGCACAGTTTCTCTGTTTCTTGATGCCCCAACGAATTCTTAATATCTTGTTATACATACATGGCAGTTTTAACTGAATTTTTGACTGAATTTTGTTCACGGTTGGCCTGGTTGTCCATGTGGTTGTCCACGTGTCTTCTTTCTCTAGTTTTTTTTTTCACTAAGTTGCTCAGATGCTCTTGCATCAGACTCCCGAGGTACAAAAATTTATGACCTCCTGGTCATATGCGTTTCCTTGTCCTTAGCAATTCTACCCATTGTTTCACTTCTTCAATGGAACTGCCTTCATGGTCTTCTGTGAGTTGCAACCAAACCTCTGCAATAGCAAGTCCTGTCTGCTACCAAATACCTTGCCAAGCTTTTCTCCTGAGCTTAGTCTTTCAGCATCTCTGGTTCTCTCCTCTCAAACCAATTGAGCACTCCTGCTCTAGGTTTGCTGCAATCTTCTCACATTCACAAAATAAAATAAAAAATTACAAGCTTACAAATCTCCAGCAAAACTGTACCTCTTCTTTCTTCGCATGAAAAACTCCTTTCCGCGGGAAATCTTTTCCTGCTCTAATACCACTTGATGGGGATGAAATTTTGGGGGTGAATCAAAATCCCATTTCCCCAATAAATCGTTCTTGAGGCCTGTGGGTTATGGGCCCACAAAGCCTATCAGAAACACTTCTCACGGTCTCACTTGCCTTATGGGCCAATGAGTCATTCATCTTTTCAAGAACTATGCTTTGTTCTTGGAATATTGAAGGCCCTCGCTAGAAAAAACTAGGTGACAATGCATGATGACGTTCTCATCATTCTTCATCCACACACGCGCTTTCTTTTCGAGGTTCTTTGATGTTGTTGCTTCTGCGAATTCTTGTTGCCGCTCCTTCTGCGGTTTCTGTTGATGAGGGTTCGAAGCTGGAACTTCTTTTTCAGTGGACACCGATTTCTCTCCCTTGCAAAATGATTTCCTATCTTCAACGACCTCATCATCTTTCACGACAACGGCATTTTTTTCCTTAGATGTTGATTTCTTTTTCGGCTCGACGTGCTCTCCGTCAACGTCATCATCTTCAGCAGTGGCTTTCTTTGCCTTGGAAATACACCCTTCTTGAATTTTGAAGTAGTGAGAGTATTAGTTTTCGGCTTCGATAGGTTCCACTGGTTTCGAACTCCGAACCTGTCCGACAACTTGAGGGGTTTGAAGTTTGGTTACTTGGCTTTGTCTGAAACTTGTCTCTATGAATAATTTCTCTCTCGCTCTCTTGTATATTTGTTCTACTTGCGCTGTTGTTTTTCTGGAAGCTCTCCTTACTTTTGGTGCTTATCGTTCACCTGTGTATGTTTGATGTGCTTATGGAAAAGGAAAACAATTTAACAAAAGATACACATACATAAATTCACATAAGACGCATTTCTATTATATACAAACTCGATTACAATTTAAGGCACCTCAGCCTTAATCTCGAATTCTCTTGCAACTACGTTGTATCCCCTTGCTTACACTCTCTTTGTATCCTCACACGCATAGGTTCTCTGTTTCTTGATGCCCCAATGAATTCTTAATATCTCGTTCTACATACATGGCAATTTTAACTGAATTTTGTTCACGGTTGGCCTGGTTGTCCACATGTATTCTTTCTCTAGTTTTTTTTCACTAAGATGCTCGGATGCTCTTGCATCAAGATTTCTCCACCTTTCCTTCTGCATTTGTCTTCTTCTTGAACACCCATTTGCTGCCAATGGGTTTCCTTCCAGCCGACAACTCCACCAGATCCCAAGCCTCATTTTTGTGCAAAGATGCCATTTCATCAACCATGGCCTCTTTCCAAAGTTTCCATCCTCTGAATCTACTACTAGGATCATCATCAGTAATAGATAAAGAAAAAATTGAACAGAAAGTAGATGGACTATACCTTTCTGGCTGCCTTCTTTCTCGAAATGATATTCTCACACCCGAAGTTTGTGGCTCTTCATCTTCTGATTGTTCCTTTGCTGTAGAGTCTAATTCTTCCTCCTTTAGCTCAAACTCTATCTTCTCAGGTTCCTTTGGTTGGACTTCATGTTTAATGACATTTTTCTCCTCTCTGAACACCACATCTCGGTTGTACACAACCTTCCTTGTTACTGGGTTCCAAAGCTTGTAACCCTTTAAACCATCCTTATACCCAACAAAGATGCACTTTTCATATTTACTATCCAACATGGTTCGTTTCTCCTTTGGAACATGTACATATGCATCACATCCAAATACCCTCAGATGTGAAAGAGAGGGTTTCTTACCAGTCCATACCTCTTGTGGAGTCTTATCCTCCAACGCTAATGAAGGTGATCTATTGACCAGGTAACATGTTGTCTCCATTGCCTCTACCCAGAATTCCTATCCTAACCCGGCACCACTGAGCATGCTTCTTGCCCTTTCCATCAACGTCTTTTTCATTCTTTCTACAACTCCATTTTGCTGAGGTGTATATGGAGTAGTATTCTGCCGTGCTATACCACACTTCTTACATAATTCCTTAAATTCCTTATTCCAAAACTCTTCATCATTATCCGTCCTCAACACCTTTATCTTCTTTTTTGTCTGGTTTTCCACTAGAGCCTTAAATTCTTTAAACCTATCAAAGACTTCAGATTTATTCTTAAGGAAATATATCCATGTATTCCTTGAGAAGTCATCTATAAATGATACATAGTACACAGAATTACCTAGTGATGGAACCTTCACAAGTCCAAACACATCACTGTGCACAAACTCTAATATCTGTTTCGCCCTCTTACCACTAGAGGGAAAACTCACCCAATTTTGCTTCCCATATACACAATTTTCAGAGAAATCAAAATCCAGAGAGCTATTACTCATACCTTCTACCATATATTTACCATGAAGTATTCAAAGGCCCTTCTCTCCAATATGTCCAAGCCTTTGATGCCATAGCATGGGCTTCTCTCCAGAGACCACTAGATTTTCTGCTCCACTTTCAAGAACCATAGAACTGTTGCACCCATCAACAACAATGCTACCTTGCAACTTGTACAGAGTTCCAATTCGAACTCCCCGCATCAATACCTATGACCCCCGAACCATCTTGCAGGTATCCTTCTCGAGCACTGTTTTTACACATGCATCATCCAGCTTGCTTATAGAAATCAGATTTCTGTCTAATGCAGGAATATGCAGAACACCCGGAAGTGTTCTAACCCTTCTACCTTGCAACTTCAACTTTACTTTTCCACGACCAACGATTCTAGCCTTCTTGTCATCCCCCAAGAAGACATCACCACCATCATATTTCTCATACTCGTAGAACCACTCTCTATGGGGAGTGAAGTGAAAGGATGCACCTGAGTCAATCAACCTTTCCTCATGATCTACATGTGTACTTGAAGAAGCCAAGTACACATCCCCACCTTCATCTGAGGTGGTTTTCGCCTCTACAGAAGGAGCATCATCAGATCCCTTTCCTTTATCAGGAGCTTTATATTTGCAGTCCCTTTTGTAGTGCCCTTCCTTTCTACATTTCCAACACACCACCTTTATAGATTTTCCTAGCGATTTAGATCTACCTCTAGATTTAGATCTCCCACTCGATGACTTATTTTTGTTTCTATTCTGGGACTGTCCTCGTACAGACAAGGCATCACCATTCTGGCTCTCCATATTTTTCTGTCTCATCTCCTCCGTCAGCAAGGATGAGACTATTTCATCAAACTGCAAGGCAGTTGCATTGCTACCTATTGCAATAACTAGACTATCCCACGAATCTAGTAGATAACACAACAAACTGATGCACTTATCTTCATCTGAAATTTTAATATCAACAGATAATAACTGACTTACCACAATATTAAATGCATTCAGATGTTCTGTCACTGAGTCTCCATATTTCATCCTTAGGTTATACAGGTTTTTTTGTAGGAATAGTTTATTCACCAAAGACTTAGATTGGTACAAAGTCCCTAACTTGTCCTACAAAGCCTTCTTCGTAGCTTCCATTGATACATTCAGCAATACTAAATCCAAGACACACAATCGTATTATTCTCTTAGCCTTCCGATCCAACTTCTTCCATTCTTCATCGGACACTCCCGTTGGTTTAGTACCAGTATCTACTGCAATCCACTGATCTTTATCCACCAACAGATCCTACATATTGAGTTTCCATAACTCAAAACTTTGACCATTAAATTTCCCGATCTCTATCTTTCCATTGCTCGCCATCTTCTTTTACCACCAGAATCGATCCCGCAGATCTCCCACTGAACAAGGTCTACCACAGGCCCGAGCGAAACCCCTCAGCAATAAATGCGTCCCCTTGAAGCCAAAAAAGCTCTGATACCAAATGTAGGTTTTAAACCCATACAAAAATTACCTGCATACAAATTCTAAAACACAAAAAATAAACAATGCGATAGGATAACACATAAAAAACATATACACAGATATTTCCCTTGGATCCCAAAATCAGGACTACTAGCTTGATTTTTCATTATATTCCTTTCAATATTACAATACATATTTATACATGCCAAAGCATCCAATACCATGGTCTGAAAACCATCGCGTCCAAAACCATCTGCCCAACCTAACATAGGATCCAAAAACAAAATTTTCCGGGGCGCTGCCCCAGACCCCATAGAGTGGGGTTATTTGCACCCCTCAAACCCCCTATGACTCCCCCCACTATGTAATCAGTGCAACAAAGGGGGGCTCTGCCCCCCTTCTAACCCCCAGTTAACTACGTGGGCTAGTCGTGGAAATAATATAACACAACCCAACAATATTTATAGACTTTTTCAAATTCAAACAACTCAATTCCCTCCAGATCCTCCTCATAAATGCATATTTTCCCATATATGCCTCTTAAATGTGTTTCCCCTGCTCCTTGTAATGAAAAATTCCCGGTCACATCATCCCCAATAGTCATACTTTGGACGAACTTCGTCAGAGCCCTCCCTACAATGCAGTTACCCCTTCTCCATTGCAACATTCTCCACCTGTGCCATCCTCCTGAATGCCATGCAAACCTCCTTCCTTGACAAGATCCTACACTAGTAGAGTACTTTATAGTCTCGTGCTTCCTCCCAACTGCCTGTAGCACTAAGACTTGTTGAAGAATCTAGGGAAATTAGGTGTAGTGTGATTCTTTGTTACTTGATAAAAATTTGTGGAGTATTTTTACTTTTTCTTGTTAGCTTAATCTTCTTCTTAATGCATGAGTGTGTACTTCATCAAACTGCTATCAAAACATAAAACAAGCACACAATATGTTTGCTCTCTTCCAGGGCCAAAACCTCTCTTCTCTTGAGAGGAAAAACCTTTCGTAAGTTTCTCTTATTGAAGCTTCTTCTTGATCAATGCCAAAACCTAGACCCTTGACAAGAATATCCTCCAAGCACAAGTCAAATACTTCCTTCTTCCTACATTTTGTTTCCTAACACATTGTCATAATTGTTCCATCACTTCGTTCCACGGCACTTTGTCCTCCCACTTCCTTTGGGAACTGGTGATAGACCTTCTTATGCTTAGTTCTAGAAGATATATTTCTCCTTGATATTTAGTGAGCTCTTTCACATAAGATGATTCCTTCCTTCTCTTAACCAACTGAGCTCCTTCTTGATGTGAGGTTGCAGAATTGATGTGACAACACTATTTTTTCACACGTGTGGGAGGTTTCCGTTAGGTTTTGACTCCTTTCTCCTTCGCTTATGAGAGTCTCTTCTTTGAGTGGGTAGCAGGCCTTATAGGCCTAAGTTACTAGCCAAAACAAGGAGGAATATATCACTGTGATCTTACTGTTGTTATATTCGCATATTGCCCTTCTTTTCTAGCATGTGTGACTGCATATCCTCCTTAGAACAACCCTATAGACTTTGGTTTGTGTCTCTCCTTCTTCACTGCACTAGAAGCTCCTTGTATTTTGACTTTATTCACCCTTTCTTGGTTCTTATTCTTCGCTAATTTTAGAGGTAGATTGCACTATACTTAGAGGAGTGGACAACCTCTCTATATAGAGGTTTGTCCCTCCTTTAGGCCGACCTGAGGCCAACTAGAGGAAAGTAGGATGACTTGACATATCTAATTTAGATTTCTTCTTTGTAGGTGTCGTTGCATGGAGGAGAATTGTTGACTTTGCTTGGTGGTATTCTCTTCACTCTAATACATAAACATACAAGGTGTGACATGCCATTAAGGGCTTCAACCTTTTATTTTTGACTATTTGACTCACCTATAGGGCTTTAACTTGAGCTAGACGTATTTCAATGAGCAAGAAACTCATTGACATATATTATAAAAATAATATTTATTTTCTTGAATAAATACAAATATGAAAAGTACATTTATGAAGACCGAACCTAGTTACACTTCCTTCAACAAGGCTATCCTCCATTCATATAGTCATTGCGCAGTCCCAGAGATGGAGTCGTCCCTGTAGAGTTTCAACCTACTCCCATTTACTCGTCCGACAATTAATTCTCCATTCAGCTTCACGAGTTGAAATGTGCCACCATCCGAGATATCCCTGATAATGTATGGGCCTAGCCAATGCATCTTGAACTTACCAGGAAATGTGTGAACTTACTATCATATAAAAAAACCAAGTCTCCACTCTTAAAAGTTCACTTCTTAATATGGCGATCGTGCCATGCCTTTTCTCAAGCTTTTTGTACTTGTTGGTGAAATCCTGCAAGGAAGCGATCTTCTTCTAGCGCAAGCAGTTGTTCCAATATTTCTTCCATAATATCGTTGTCTGCCATATTTGTGATTGTTGTGATTCTAAGACTGGGGACTATATATTCCATTGGCATTACAACTTCTTGTCCATACACTAGTCTGAACGGAGTCTACCCTGTCAGCTTCTTGCAAGTAGTCCTATATGTCCATAATACTACAGGTATGTGCACATCTCAATCATTCATGTTAACATTGCACACCTTTGTCAGAGCATTCTCCAAAATTTTGTTAAAAGCCTCAACCATGCCATTTTCCTGAGGATGATAAGGCGTACTATTCTAGTGATGTACCTGAAATTATTCTGTTAATGCTTCCCTTTACAAAAGAAGGGGCTTTAACCCACCCTAAAGCCCCTTTGACTCTTAGAATATTGCACTAATCACGCTCCACTCCTCAAAATGTGGAGTCTTTACATTCTTTGGACAAAATTAGACCTAGAAAACCCCTACCCAACATCTAAAATATTCTCAAACTAAGTTTAACATAAATATATTTTGAATTATGACAAAAAAAAATAGTATTAACAAGAATATAAATTACCAAAAATTAGTATTAATAAAAATATAAATTAAAGTTTAAAATTGTAAAGAAAAAATATATGTGTATTGTGAGAAAAATTATTTATATGTACATAAAATATAAATATTGAAAAATTAAATAAATAAAAATGAATTAGATTTTCCATTTGTAATTTTAAAAATTATTGCTTGCAAATGCCACAAAGTTCTTAGAAGAGATCATCATATGTAATAAGCTTAATTGGATGGTTGTAATGGTATCCACAACTACCATTTTATTTTTCAAGTATTATGCCGGAGGGAAATACATTGAAGGAAAGCTGATTTGAGAAAAATATATTTTAAATACATACCAAACAAATAAAAATGCTTAATATCTACAATGAGTGAGATGAACATTGATATACTTGTAATGAATGATCTATCTAATCATATGCTTTTCCTAAAGCATAACATAGAGTTTTGCTAGATTAACTTGATTTATAATTAAAATTACAATTCAAAATTTAAAGGCTATGTAATATATTTTCCTGTTTTTCATTGTAATAACAAAATTTAGTTTTGCTAGATTAACTTTATTTAAAGATTCAAAACTTAAAAGGCTATGTAATAGATATATTTTTTTTACATACATGTTTTATGCTAATAAAAAATTTATTAGCATAAAGCACACTTTCACTTTCATTGCCTATTCATATTAAAATGCATGAAAACTGATAAATGCACACATTATATCCTTGAGCCTTCTCCAACACAACGTCCTTTGAATTTTTCTTTCACGGGTAGAGGAAAGGAGATAAAGACTTTAAAAAACTATTTCAATTTGAATAATTTGGACTTATATAACAATATTGAATGATACATTAAATTTTGTACCCGTTTCCCAACTTGATTGGAAAGATAATCACATTCATAGAATGGTCACAAGTTTTGTATGCCCCTTTTGACAACGTAATTAATAAAAAATGTGGGTTTGTTTATCTGAAAAAGCAATTAGGAAGATTCCCCCTCTTTCTAGTATTTAGATGGAGGACAACGGTAACTATTAGTTGTGAGTGTAGTGGTAAGTCCATTTGAACCTAGTGAGTGGACTTACCCATAGTGACTTACCTTACTAATTGAAGTGTGGATTTCCTTTTTTAGGAGTGCTATATATAAACTAAATTTTCATCTTAGGTATTCAAATGGTTCTGATTTTAACCTATCAAAAAGATGTACCAAGGTTTTATTGACTATTTTTATTTTCCCATCTATTTGTGGATGGAATGTTGTATAATTTTTCAATTTTTTTTTGTCTATTTCTCCCACAATGTAGTCCAAAATGCATTGAGAAATATGGTGTCCCTATTTGCAACGATCTTTTTGGTATAGCCCTAAGGGTTAGTTCAATTGGTCGAGTTCCTATCGTTAAAGCACCTTGCTAATAGGAAGTCATGGGGTCAATTCTTTTCTATGCTCTTGGGATTAGATTATGCTAGTACTTCTTGCCCCTTGATGGCATTTTTATATTGCATAAGAACACACATATCATTGAAACTATCAATTACCATGAACAAATAGTCGTGTCCCTTCCTAGTTGTTGGTAAACCCTCCACAAATTCTAGGGAAATGCTTTCTCAAAGACAAGTGGGTATAGATAAGGGATGATGTAGACCCTGTTTTCTATTATTGGGCTTGCTGATACAACAAAGTATACATCCTCTAATGAACTTGGCTACATTTTCTAGCAACTTGGGCCAATACATATACCTATGCAAATTGGCAACTGTCTTCCTAACACCAAAATTCCCTACAACCTTGGAGGTGTGATCCTTTCTAATTAGTTGCAGTCACTCACCTTTAGGAACACATTTCTTGTCTAGCCTATAGAGTAACCCCATCTAGAGATGTGATCTGAAATGGGGGTTAACAACTGTTTATTCTTACAAGAACCTCCAAAGCTTAATAAATAATTGATCTAGCTTATGTGTGACATTTGTGGAATTAAATACTTGAGATAGGTGTATGTTGTTTGTTTTTAACTGTTTAACTGCTTATGTGTTTATGTTGATATTAACCACATATATAAAAGTCATATAAAGCAGCAAATAAACATCAACACATAACAACAAATTTAATCTAGGAGTTCACCCAAATATCGTGGGCTACGTCTCCTTTAGCTTTTGTCATCTTGATTTGGCTCTTTGGGATTATGGAAAAATTTCTTTTACAAGTTCCACACTTAACTCCAAAGGTTACTGAACTGAAACAATGGGCTTAGAATACCATCTATATCCCTTTCATGCCTGTTATCACTCTGCAAATAGATCTAAGCTTCCTTAGACTTGATTCCTTCAATCAGTGCTCTGAGCTACCCTGAGCTTCTAAATGGCACTAACTCCTTCAGAATTTTTCATCTATCTCTGAAACTTCTTCTACTGTCTCCAGCACATATCAGACACCAACAACAAATTGATCATTTGATCATTTGCGGTCAAAACTTCCCTGTAGCATCTCGGCCTTTAGAAGTCTCCAAACTATTATGCAAATCCTTGCAATGGATTCAAAATGCTCATTACAGTTAGGAACGACTGTTGGTTTGCTGAGAACAAGTACTAGTAGCTCCTACAACTGCCTCCAACCTCTGGTGGCTCCTGAGCTCCAACATCAATCTTCTTGGATGAATTCATCCATGAAGATGGCTTCCCCAGCTTCTCTGGACTATCCCATCAGCTTCAGAAGGCTCCAATTAGCCTAGTGGGCCTCTTGTTCCACTCTCTCTATTTCTCTGAGCTTCTCTATCTCTCCTCTGTTTCCTCTGTTTTTTGTTGAAAACTGCTCTTGGAGTGCTTTTATGCAATATCCTCTAGGGATACTCCACCAATATTGGCGAACTGCACTTATCTTCAGCTAAACTTAGCATATTCGCCTAAGTTTATCCGCTCTGCCAAGCTGACCATCGGAGGTCGTCGTTACATTAACTTCCTGGCGCACATATGGGCGGTATACCCCGGTGGTTAGGGATAAAACCTTATCATGCATATATCTGGCGGTCGTGGTTAATCCTTCAATCGCGGTATTGGTAAGCGAAGAGCGGTTTCTCATGCGGACGAAACGTTGTAAGCTATATTTTACCAAAAGCACGCGACTAACCTAAGTGGCCGACATGTAGCACGGGAAAACCACTTTTCTCGCGTGCTTTCAAAGTATTAACCATCGTGCATGAATCTGCGTGAGATTGCGCAAAAACTGTTAGATTGAGCGGAATACATTAATGGTTGAGATCATCCGGGCTAGTTGTGAGTGGGCGACGCGATATTCGTTGGATCTAGAAAGGTCAAATCAACGACGCGGATTGAAGTGCTTTATAAACAAACCTACATCCAATACAAAACAAATAAGCACCACATCCATGGTTTGTTAAGAAACAACGATTGGCAGAGGTGGTAGAGCGTTGTCCTGTCTTGCGGAGGTCATGGTTTGATTCCATCGAACCCCAACATATTTTACATAACCATTCTAAGGCCACGTTGTTTTGGAGAATTTGGTATCTACGGATAAATACTAATTCCCTAGATAAGTAGCCATATATAGAACAACAGTTTAAAGTGTTTTAGTCTTTCCCTATAAGCAATAGATAAGATGAGAAGATGAGAAGACCTACTTGTAGTTCCGCTTTCCTCTCATTTCCTTTGTATTGATCCTGTCGCTCCTTCCCGTACTTAATACGCTTGAGAAGTACCTATAAACACAACAGAACTAAAGAATCGATCAAAGCAAAAGATCTATTGAATATAAGTGAATGGTATTAGATACATTTCACACATATAAGAATTATAAAACAATACAAACATATGGGAGATAGGTTCAAACACTTTATTAAATAGAAGAAGGAATTACAACCATTGTGTTTGATTCAAAGTCATTCCTCCAGCTTGGATCCCATCAACATCACATTAAAAGCATGAAAAACTTGTAGCATTACAATACTTGCTTCAAAGCCAAATCTCATAGCCAACCCCTGATCACTTAGATGAGTAGTCAATTTATAGGGAGATGAAGAAGGTTTTTTCATAAGTGGTTGCATTGAATGGCCGTCCATACTTAGAATTAGTTCCAGGGAGGAAGGGATGAGAGGATAGGATGCATCTTAACTCATTCCTCATCCATTTTCGAGCTCATGGGATTTGATAAGTGAGGGAACCTTCTAGATGACTCCAAAAGATAAGAAGATTCCCCAAACCCTATGTGAATTTCTCTCAAACTCACCCAATGTTGGTGAAAGGAAGCCTAAGTGCTCTGCAGAGCACCCTAGCATGGACTTAATTGCTCTGTAGCACACCCTTACATGGGCCTACCTGCACTGGTCCCCCTAGAGGTCATTTCTGGATGTTTTCAAGTCATGAAACTGTATGGGAAGGAGGCATTCAAAGGGGTGACTTGTTTAGGGCATGTAGCAACTAAAATTAGGGTTTGATGAGCCCTAAAAAACTAATTTGGATAATGGGATTGATGTGCCCAAATGGATCTGTAACAGTTGCCCCCTAAAGCATGAAGGCGAAAAAATGCCAATGTCGAATGAAATGCTTTACGATGTGATGAACAGGTATCGAAGTGGAAGGTGACCTGCATCAATTACAATACATATATCATGATATTTGATTTTTGCATGAATCACTGAGGGAAGGCATACCCATGCTCAGTTGATAAACTTTCATTACATGTAGATAAATAATCGTCTACAGATATAGACCCATGATCGGAATGACCATCAATGTAAAGCTATTGTACATATGATTTAGTACTCCTAAAATCGCAGCCCAGATGGATGAAACTAGATCCAGGGTCGTCTATCTTGTTCAATCGTTTTCTCAAGTACAAGTCTAACCATGTGAATATGTGATTTGAAGTCAAACATGGGAAGACACCATCTGATTACCAGCCAATGATGTAAGTTGTTAACAGATGCAATAGAAATCACTGATAATGATAATGATCCTCAAGGTACTAAAATAAATTCTGCAGGATGTGAATGGATAATTTGACATCAAACACCATACGAAGTCTTTCGGTCGAAGGCCATTGATGTCAACCTATTTCCGGAAGCGAGAAACCTACCATTGATGTATGCAAGCCTCAAGGTACTGGAAGGTTGTTTCTAAGTCAACTTCTTAGATAATGAGTTGATGTCGACAAGAAGTGACTTGTTGCAGGAGGGCCTTGATGTATCCCACATTAATGACACGAAAAAAATGTAATGATTTTGGAGATAGAATTTTACTGACGACACAAGGTTCAGGAATGGCGGTGATGAAAGTGAAGGTTTATGGTATTGCAAAGGATGAACTTTGACTGAAAGACTTCTCTTGAAAATGTTGGCGACATTGAATGAATTGGTAGCATTGACCCAAAAACAAAGTAATGGATGGTGTGATAGACCATAGGTATGATAACCATCAAGTAGATAACCCAACCCAAATAGTCTGAATGAATTGGCAGCATTGACCCAAAACAAAAAGTGATGGATGGTGTGATAGACCATAGGTATGATAACTGTCAAGCAGATAACCCAACCCAAATAGTCACGGAGATGAAGTGAAAGTTTCATGTTCAAGAGCGACCTGCTACCATAAAGTGGTTTTCCCCCTTTTCCATTTTCCCCAGTCATTGCTGACCAGTACCTCTTTATTTTTATATCAATATTGAGGAGGATAACATATGCTTGTTGTATAATTCCACCCTTCGGGTGAATCCATTGTTATGTGATGTTTTAATGAGTCTAGCGAAGGTGAAACTCAGTCTTGTCTAGATGGATAAGTTTGTCGCTATTTGATGTTTTAACGAGTTTAACGACAAATATAACTCGATCCTTTTCATGTTTAGAGAGTTTGAAAAGGGACAAAAAGAAAACTCCAAAAGTTCTTTTTTGTTGATTTGTCTCTCAAGCCCGAAAAAGCATAAAACAATAAGAGAGAGAACCTATTGACCATGTTCGATCAACATATTCCTTTTTTGTAAGTAATCTATCTCAGTTCGGAAAAAGGGTTAAACTTATACTGAGTAGATGTTGTTTGCAATCCGTTAAGCACTCAACAATCTTTTCATATTTCGAGAGTCTGAAAAGAGGTTAAAGAGGACTCCATTTTGAGGAACGAGTGGTGTCTAGGGTAGCAACTGGTTCTGGTGATGTTGGAACTTCTCAAAACATGTTAATTTATGTGAAGAGGTTGGCTAATAAGACCACTCATTGCAACTGTTCCTCAAAAAAATGGTAAAACAACCAAGTGAAAGCATATGATCAGCCAAACGGATGGTGGCAATGGGATGAAAAAAACCAAGGATAATCTGACAAAAGAGGCTGATAGAATGGAAATCACGAGGGTTAAAATGGAGATGGGTTCATTTTTACACAAGCTTGAACCATGGGGAACTATGCCTGGATTCAGTTTCATGTTTACACAAGCTTGAAATGAAAAACTATGCTTGGATTCAGTTTCATTTTTACACAAGCTCGAAACGAAAAACTATGCTTGGATTCAGTTTCATTTTTACACAAGCTCGAAATGAAAAACTATGCTTGATATTGGCTTACATGACCTCAACATGATGAAAGGGAGTGTTACACTAAAATTTGTCACCATGACTATTTGCAGTCAGTATGGCTCCGTCAATAGTCATATTGTCCTCCTTGGCAAGTCTCATACCTCTGCTCCTCATGTCAAATTCCAAGAAAGAGAGAAAGTCCTTAAAAAGTCAATTAACTCTGGTTACGCAGTTTCTCTTAGCCTTACCTGTGTGTATGCACCTCAAGTTCATAAAACCTGCGTACTTGTACGCTATGTCTATAAAGGGGTGGGTGCGTACTCCTGTAAAGGTCAAAAGGCGCAAGTTTTACTCCAAAAAAGTTACTTGTGGTCAATTCTAGAGCATTCTAGAAGATGGTTTGACGTGGATTGAGCGCCTCCAGATGGTTCATGCATCCCAATGAAAGAGGAACTTATCCCATGAAGAGGGGAGCTATCCCATTGAAAGAGGGGCTTATCCCATTCATGGTGGACCTGATTAACTTCCTCCAAACCACTATAAATACAGGCATTGGACCAGAGGGAGGGGAGGTTGAAAGCTGAACATTCCTAAGGGTAGATGCTGCTGAAATTAGGACTCCCTTATAGAGCTTGAGAGGAGAGATTCCAATCCTTTCCTAGCTTCATTTGGAAGTGGGTGAGCTGATCAAAGTAAAGGAGAACTCTTGCTGGACCCTGGGAGGGACCTACACAACACCAAGGCACTGGTTGTAATGGTTTCTTTTGTTTCCAATTAATACAATTAAGCTCATTTTTCTCAACAAGTTGTTTTATATAATTTGTTTCATATACTCCTTGGTCTTTATGATAAATATGTTTTATTATATGAGTTATTTAGGTGCTATGTAATCATTTGCTTGTTAGTGAATGCAGGCTTCAAGGAGAAGGAGCTCATCTGGATCAGAGAGGCTGGACTACAACAAACAAGCGTTGGACTAAAGGTATGCTTTAAACACCTCGTTGCTTGTATTTTAAATGCATGTTTAGGGAAAGATAGTGCTTAATTGTCTTGTTTGTCACTAGAAAGCCTTAGCTTCTAGGGAGGTCGGTTTTGTCCGCAAAATTGACTCTTTCCGCATGACAGGGAGAGTCTCATGTAACCAGATGGAAGTCGTTGCGATGAAGTAGGACAGTTATCCAACACCTTTTTGGCTTCATCTAGATAGGGACAAAGGTGAATGGGGTGATTCCCTTCACATAAACTACATGGAAACTTAACTTTACCACCAGGTGCATGCCCCCCAAGCTTCATTACATTCACCTAAGTATACTCCTTGTGGCTATCAGGTGGATGGAATGAAGGTTCATATATGATATCAAGTGAAAGACTCGACTATGATTTTATGAGATCTACTCAAAGACTCGACTTGTAACTTTTCTCTAGGGGACCTTGTTTTATTTTTTAATGAGCTTGACACAAGACAAGGAACTATGCTCATACCCTTTGTTTCATTTTTTAACAAGGTTGACATAAGACTAGGAACTATCTTCATACCCTTGGTTTCATTTTTTAACGAGGTTGACACAAGACAAGGAACTATCCTCATATCCTTGGTTTCATTTTTTAACGAGGTTGACACAAGACAAGGAACTATCCTTGGGTGAACTGTTTCATTTTCCAATGATGTTAACACAGTAAAAGAACTATCCTCATATTCCTTATTTCATTTTTTAACGAGGTTGACACAAGACAACGAACTATCCTCATATCCTTGGTTTCATTTTTTAACGAGGTTGACACAAGACAAGGAACTATCATCATGGGAGTTGCTTCATTTTTTAATGAGGTTGACACAATAAAATAACTATCCTCATATCCTTGGTTTCATTTTTTAACAAGGTTGACACAAGACAAGGAACTATCCTCATGGGAGCTATTTCATTTTTTAATGAGGTTGACAAAGTAAAAGAACTATCCTCATATCCTTGTTTTCATTTTTTAACGAGTTGACACAAGACCAGGAAATATCCTCATATCCTTAGTTTCATTTTTTAACGAGGTTGAAACAAGACAAAGAACTATCCTCATAGACCCTTGTTTCATATTTTAACGAGCTTGACACAAGACAAGGAACTATGCTCAGATTCCTTGTTTCATTTTTTAACGAGGTTGACACAAGACCAGGAACTGTCCTCATAGGAGTTGTTTCATTTTTTAATGAGGTTGACACAGTAAAAGAACTATCCTCATATTCCTTTTCCACGACCCATAAGAGGTCATGACTTATGTTGTTCCTTAAGAAACCAATTTCCTGGCTATAGGGAAATTGTCCTTAAGACATTAATAAATATTATTTACTGTCACTTATTTGTCACTTAGATATATGTTGTGTCTTTAAATGAAGGACCTAGAAACTTGGTCGTTAACCATTAGTACATGTATGACCAGAACATCTCAAAATGCCATTTTTTGCTAGATATAAATGATGAATGAAGAAATTTTGAAGAAGTTAAAGATAATATGTTGATATTTCACAGAAACTACTATCTATAACTTAGAGGAACTATGATAATGAGAACTAAATCATAGACAATATGCTTGTCTTTCACAGAAACTATTAACTATAACTCAGAAAGGAAATGAGGACTTCAAGTATAGGAGCGCTCTTTTAAGGACTTTTAACTTTATCTACATAAGAAAATGAAGACCTGCAACTTCATTACTATACTTGAAAAGAAGTAAAAATAGCATGACACATGGCATAGAAGCTTACAAAATTATATGCAACAACTCATGGAAACTTCTGATTCTTTCATTAATCAATGATGATATCAAGAATACAGTGGCCTAGTCGCCGAGTTCTCCAAAATTCCAACCCTTTCTTTGTAAATTTTCCTCTTTTTATACATTGTGGAACAGTTATTGATTTCTAAAACTGCCCAAATTATCTATCTGCTTTTCTAACTATATGAAGTAAAAACTATTACAGAATTTTATAGAGGGTAAAAGACACCTTAAAGAACATGAAATAACAAGAACATAACTGGATTCAAAAGGGGATGATAACTGTTGGCTTGCTCTGTTGATCCACTGCCAAATTCCTCTGTAAATGCCCTAATGATGCTTAATTCATTTTAGCCATAATGAAATGTGTTTAGTTTGTATAATCCTGGGTTTACATGGGCATTCTAATTGGACAAAATGCAAAGAAACATATCGGATTGTCTTCTTCTTCAGCTTCGGCTCTAACCCTGATTTTCCACTTTACACAGCGAAATTAACGTGAACTTCTGATTAATCCGAAACTCAAAAGAGTTAATCCTGCTTTATAAACCTGTCAAATCCACCGGTTCAACGCTCCATTGACTTGCATCGCAAATTGCAATCAGCCCAAAAATCACTGTAAAACTTAACTTATGCACCCTTAGGCCGCATAACTATGAAAGTGTTGGACTTATGCATAAATCCTTTATACCTGCGCTTTTCTATTGTAAACCTTTTACAATGAAAATATATTATAAAACATGCTTTTCCAGCTTCGCACAATTTTCGAGGTATACTTTCCCGCCGATTCATCCCTGCCATTGATCTACGCTTTTCAGATCGGACGGTCTGTAAAGGTTTTGGGTGGGACATAAGCCTAGAGAATACCCGCCCGAAATGGGTGGTTTCCTCTCTTCACTCGGCTGCTGCGTGTTGAATGATAAGTGGGATCATGTGAGTTCCAAATAAAACCATTTACTGTTTTTTATTTGCCCAAAAACCTGCCTTATAAATTTAAATCCGCCTTTTCTTCGGATTCGGCTTTAACACTAATTTTTCGTTTACACAACAAAATCGATGCAAAACACGTAAAGCGGAATTGAAAAGGAATTAACCCAATTTAATAAATCTATCAGATCTAGAAACTTTATCACAAATCGCAATCGGTGATTGAACTAACACCCATTGCTCCATGGACCCACCGGAAGTATAAAATATGGTATATATAATATCGGGTCCAGAACCCAATCGTGAATTGCAATCGGTGCTGTGAACATATACATAAGGTGCTTTACGGACCCGCTGGAGTTATTAAACACATTATATATCATTTCGGGTCCAACCCACCCATATCGCAATCGACATAGCCACACACACACACACACACACACACACACATATATATATATATTAAGAGTTATGCGATATCGCGGACACATTGAGGCTTATAAAACATAACATATATATATGTTTCGGGTCTGGGCCTTTAACTTTAACACTTGTTTCCTTTGTAAATCCGATATATTTATGCTTTGCGATATATATATATATATTCAAATGTGTTTTCACATATTTTCGATATGTAATTACCACAAGCAAAATAATTTTACTTTTAGACTTTGTGGGGTAGAGAATATAAATGGTTTCATTGAGGTTGAACCCCCTTAATGATTTTAGGCCACACATTGTGATAAAAATGAATAATAAGCTTAAAACCAATATAAGCTACAACAAATTCCAAGAGATTCTCATAAAATGGGAGAACAATGCTCTGGAAGGAGAGATCTGATTCCAATGCCTCTAGTACATAATGTACAACATCATGGAATTGATCATCAGTTGATGTAGGCATGGAACGGGTTGCCACATAATTAACATGTGGCGGGGATGATACCATTGGTACAAAAGGAACACTTAGGGAAGATGGCTGACTGGAAGCCATATTTGGACCCGAAAATGAAAGTTGATCAACAGTGACAATTCTGCCTTCATGCGGGAAACAAATCACTCGAAAGAGTGTTGAAACAATAGCTCCCTTGTCATAAACATAGTCGCGCCAAGAAGTAAATTGCAATCTAAAGGTCCTGGGACTACCATCACATTGATATAAATAAATTTTCCTCCCAAAGTAATAGGCAACTGAGGAAGGATCCCTAATGGTTGACTAGTTCCTCTGTTAATATCCAATAGATTCTAGGTAACAAGCACAAGTGGCGGCAGACCGAGTACTTGCCAAGCAGTTGAGGAAAGGATACTCACTGATGCACCTTCATCTATAATAGTGCTACGTACAATCATATTATGAACCTATACTATGATCTGGAAAGGCACATAAGAAGGAAGACAACATCCTACCAGTCGATTCCAATCAAAGGAAGTGACCAGACTACTTGGAGGGGGTACCGTAAGAATGGGAGAATTATCCCTTTGAGTTTGAAGAACAGGAGGATTTTCCTCTTGTCTTGATGGAATAGGAGGGTTGCCTACAATCTCATTCAAATTTGAAGAAATAAAAAGAACCTGAGTGGTATCATATTCACTCTCTTCGAGAAAGGTACGATTAAATGAAGGTGAAATTGGGTCAATTGTTTCCTCGGCCTGTGATGGGTGAGGTGTAGACTCATTGGATTCACATTTAGAGAGAGTGGGTTTGACCGACGGTTGATTTGGGTCAGTCGCTTTATCAACTAGTGTAGGATTACGAGATAGTCCCCTGTACCCAGATGGAAGTCATTGCGGTGAAGTAGGACAGTTATCCAACACCTTCTTGGCTTCATCCAGATAGGGACAAAGGTGAATGGAGTGATTCCCTTCACATAACCTACAGGGAAACTTAACTTTACCCTTTTTCCCATGAACTTTAATACCACTAGTTGATGGTGTGTCACTAGCATGATCTCCAGAAGTTGATGACACAGGATGATGTGAACGAGAAGACCATTCTTCTAAGATCTGAGGAATATCAGGACAATTTCAAAGAATATTGTCTCCCGCACAAAGTTTGCATGGATATCGAACTTTTTGAGGCTTGACGGACAATTTCTCATCAGATGTTGCATTCAAAGCAATGGTTGCTTAGTTGCCCCTTTGCTGAATTTGCTTCTTCTTCTTCTTCTTCCCTTTCTTCTTCTTCTTAGCCGCCTGGTTACTAGTACCAATACTTTCACCAGGCGAAGAGGAAGAAGGGGAGGAAGAAAAAACTGAGGAAGAAGGAAAAGGGTCACCTTTAGGATCAAGTGGAGGTTGATTTTGTCCAGTTGGAGGTGTACTCAATTGCAGAGAAATCACGACATTTTGATCCAAGGAGGTTGAAAACAACTATATTGGTAAGCCAATGGTAAATCCCGGAAGGGACAATGTAGCCATATAAGGAGCACCAATATTTACGAAAGGAGGAAAAGGACTAGGATTCCCATCAAAAGGAATTCCTTGATCGGTGGACTCCGGATTTGTTGCCATATGTTTGAACCTAAGATAAACTAAGGAGTGAGTGTGGAGGATGTTATTTGTGGTCAATTAATTTTATTTTAATCAAAGGAACATAACAAAATAAAACAGGGATAATCTAGTCAAAAGGTTTACCAAGCAACTGTGAACTGCAGAATACCTCCCGACAAACCGAGAAGTACGGGCAGGCAATCTCCCCAAATGTTGTGTTCGGTGTATCACAGTGTACAAGGCGGCTGACTCGGTTACCTAAGGATGGATAGCAACCTAGTGTTTTCATCCCATATATACCCGAAAAATACATGGAGGCCCAATCCGTATAAGCGATGCCTAATGTAAAACCACACATTGAGAGAATTCCCATATACTTTACGTACTGTAACACCACCCTATATACCCAAAGGTACGTGGATGAGATATGATATACTCACGTACGTGGAATGAGGTATCACATTCGGGATGTATTGCAGACAAGTTAGCAATAGCTGCTTTGTTTTACGATGTCGGAACACGTCTCTAGCCTATAACCACTAAATGTTTTTCGTTAGGTGACAATGCTCCATTAGGTAAATTCAGATAAATTTTAAGTTGATCTTCTTTAGAATTTTCCTTTCAAGGTTCACCAAGTGATGTATGTTTTCAATTCCTAAAATGAAACTATAATGATAAGAATTCTTCTCATTCAATTAAACAATGAAAACCTTAGCTAGTAGGGATATAGCAATCAAATCTTTGACAAAGAGCAAAGAGCACATCTAATGCAATTTCCCTAGCTATTCCTTTCAAGCATTCACAAACTACAATATGAATGATGCAAGTTTTTATTTTCGATTCCATTAATGTTATGATGAACAAAAAAGGAAACTAATGCACATACAATCAATCAATCAATATTTAAAAATAACGAAGACTTTACGACAATTTTGTTTCGAAGGAAAAGAAGACTTTTACAACACTTTCTTTCGAACAAAGATTAATCGACTATAATCTAACTTTGACTATGGATTGATAATGACAAAGAAAAAATTTAAGAAACATTAATCAATCAAGTCAAAGTAGCATTGGAAAGAGGAAACACAAGTTGATTTCAGAGACATACTACAATTACTGATCTTTCAACAAGCATAAACAGAAGGAAATTTGGAGAAAGAACCCAATCTAAAGGTGGATCAGCGCAGGTCAAAGAGGGCCTAACTATGCTGTAGAGCACTGTATCTCACTCAAGGGTGCTTTGCGGAGCACTATCCCCTGACCAAGCCTATGCTGATTCCTGAGAGGCCACTCAAAAGTCATCTAACCTCAATTTTTGATCAAATAACACTTCAATAAGGTTGAAATACAATCAACGAAAGGAAGTAAGGTATGCTAGAGTGTCTTAGGATGTGGATAAGCTACTTGGAATGATGATCGTTCCCTAGTAGATTCGCCAATTTGTTTTGGAGAATTTGGTATCTACGAATAAATACTAATTCCCTAGATAAGTAGCCATATCTAGAACAACAGTTTAAAGTGTTTTAGTCTTTCCCTATAAGCAATAGATAAGATGAGAATATGAGAAGATCTACTTGTAGTTCATCTTTCCTCTCGTCTCCTTTGTATCGATCCCATTGCTCCTTCCCGTACTTAATACGCTTGAGAAGTACCTGTAAACACAACATAAAACAAAGAATCGATCAAAGCAAAAGATCTATTGAATATAAGTGAATGGAATCATATACATTTCACACATATAAGCATAATAAAACAATACAAACATATGGGAGAAATGTTCAAACACTTTATTAAATAGAAGAAGGAATTACAACCATTGTGTCTAATTCAAAGTCATTCCTCCAACTTGGATCCCATCCACATCACATCAAAAGCATGACAAACTTGTAGCATTATAATACTTTCTTCAAAGCCAAATCTCATAGCAACATTATCTCCTTACAATTCAACATAATCCAGCCCCTGATCACTTAGATGAGTGGTCAATTTATAGGGAGATGAAGGAGGTTTTGTCATAAATGGTGGCATTGAATGGCCTTCCATACTTAGAATTAGTTCCATGGAGGAAGGTATGAGAGGATAAGATGCATCTTAACTCATTCCTCATCCATTTTCAAGCTCATAGGAGTTGATAAGTGAGGGAACCTTCTAGATGACTCCAAAAGATAAGAATATTCCCCAAACCCTATGTGAATTTTGCTCAAACTCGCCCAACGCAGGTGAAAGGAAGCCTAAGTGCTCTGCAGAGCACCCTGGCATGGACTTAACTGCTCTGCAGCACACCCTTACATGGGCCTACCTACACTGGTCCCTCTAGAGGTCATTTTTGGATGTTTTCAAGGCATGAAACTATCTGGGAAGAAGGCATTCAAAGGGGTGACTTGTTTAGGGCATGTAGCAATTGAAATTAGGGTTTGATGAGCCCTAAAACACTAATATGGATGATGGGATTGATGTGCCCAAAAGGATCTGTAACACATGTGGTGGCCTTCAAGTTGCCATGAGTCGACACCTGATCGGTCCTTAAGGTCCTGGATCAATATCTGATCACTTCTCCCCATTAGGAATATTTTGGACCCCAAAAGACTGATTTATTGATCTGTACAGTAGATGAGAGTGATAACACCCTCTTATTTCAGCCTCCATACACTTGCCTTGCATGGCTGGTGCCTTTGAACCAAAACTTAAAGGTAGTCAACACTTCCCTTCCTAAATGTGCTTGTCCTCCTATTAAGAACTATCTTCCTTGAACTCGTTCAAAATTTCTATTGAGAAGTTTACAGAAAATAGTTGAACATCGCTTCCTTGACCATCGATCAAATGTGACTCAAACAAACATGATATTACATCATAAATTCATGTATAATCAACTGAAATTAGCATGTGTACCAATTAAAGTACATTTACTGGGTTAAGAAGTCAAATCACTTCTTACCAAGTCACTTCTATGGCGAATTTTTGCTGCTGCATATTTTCTTTTGACATCTTGTAAAACAACATAGTGCAAGAAATAACTAGATGGCATAAACTCTTGCTCCATCGAAATAAACAAATTTCACATCATGTGAATCATCATCAGATCTTTACATCTTGTATACAAATGATCGATTAAATAACAAGCCGACAAAAGCATGTCTTTTTCAAACGATTGACTCTTCAAGTTAAGCATGTACAAAAAGAACTTGACAATTCTTTTTCAAAGTAGAAAGAATTCCACCTTTTGTAAAACACTTCATCATTATCTCCCTTTTCCAATCTTTGAGACAAAATCAACTTTTCTAAGTCGACATGACATTGCATGCATGTTTAAACAAAGCAGTCAACCATCAAGTCAATTACACATACATGTTCAAATACAAGGAAATCATCAACATCCCTATGTTCATACATACCATTCTCATGTATGTATTCCATTCTTCAACTTTCTCTTAAGCAAAATCATAAGTACAAGATCCTCAATCATATGTACATGTACTTACAAAGTTGTAATGAATATAATTTTTTTGCATTAAAGCGAATCTCATACTCAACTTTTTCATTCACCTTTTTGGTAACAACCTGCAACTTGCATTCCATTGGAAAAGAAATGCATCAAATCAAAAGACATGCAACCTTCATTGGATAAGAACTCTAGTCATTTCTTACCAATCCATATCAAAGGTGCTTCCTTTAACTACACATCAACATCAACATGTGAATCATCCTAAAACACATCAATTATGGAAACTTCCTTTCCATTCTTTCCATTCTCTTTTTCAACCTTCTTCAAATTTCGTGGAAGCATTGTTGGATTCAAAGTCCAACACTTTTCAGCAATATGTCCTTGCTTATGGCAATAAATGCAACACATGCTCATCCTCTTTACAACATAATTTGCCTTGTCCAATGGAACTTTGGGTTCTTGCCTCCTTTTCTTCAAAAGTTTCCTGTATGTGGCCATTTTCTTCCAACATCTAGAAACAATGGTTAACCAAACCACAAAAGGAACATGCATTTTTTTCCAATGCTTATGTGGAAATTTATCATGCTTTACATAATCAAAATAAGTGTGATTGAAATCAAATCTATACCTTTCTCTTTCACCTTTGTTTCCTTCATGAGGGGGTGAATCGAATGAGGAAGTGGCTCCCTTTGGAACACCATCAATCTCTTCAATTATTTAAGAGCTTTCACAACTCTCTTGTTTAAGTGCATGCTTATGAACACCTTCTTCTTGAAAAGTATGTTTCAAACTATTGCATTCCCCATGAATACAATCTTTACAAACTTGAGGTAGAGAATCTGAAATGAAACTCCCTTTAGGAACTGTTTCAATTGCCTTCATGGTTGCTGTTATCACTCAGGTTGTCCTTAAGCTCGTGAAAGGATACGGCCGAGGTAACCACAAACCAATCTTTGGACTGCAGGTTCTAGCCCACCTGCAATCAAAGAGGGCTCTCTCTTTCTGATTTAGCTTTGTTGAAGATGATTTTAGGCTAGTTATTGAGTTCAAGGGGTTTTGTTTTGATTTTGGTGGGAAGATTGATGCTTTCAAGTAGAGGCAAAACATAGTGTGGTAAGTTTCAAACCATTTGGCATGGAGTCATGGAGTAAGACTGCTGGTGCGTTTTCTTGGTCACAAGAGAGGAAAATGGAGCAAGACAGCTGCATATGAAACACTCATTCAAGGTAAAGAGATGGATTGAAAGGCTAAGGAATGAGAGGCAATTAAGAATCTCTCATTCAAGTTAGCAAGGGGAAGATAAATGAGCCCTATCTAGGAGCAGCTAAGAATTCCTAGATAACAGTCATTCATATGTGAAATAGATCAAACATGAGCCATAAAAGAATTCATATTTATGCCTAAATCAAGAGGAAAAACATTAAGAAACCACAGAAACTGAGCATAGAGTGCAGCTAAGAAAATTCTAAACCAATCCTTCGTTTTGTAACTTGAGCATATATGAAATTGAAATAACAGAGGTGAGGAACACTTATTGATTCATATTGGAGCACAAGAATTCCAAATTCATCCTTCGGAAACCATTAACAACACATTAAACAGTCCATTCTCCAAGCTTTCAGCAATCTTTGATTAAGAGAAACATATCAAATATACAGTGTGAGTCTCTCATGAAGATTATCAACAAACCAACCCTTTAAACAATACAGAGGATCGGTATAAATAGGGAAAATTATCCAAAATTAATCTATTACAGCCGACCTAAACAGGTCTGAAAGAAATTGATTACTTTAACCTAATCTTATCCAGAAATAAATGCATGAAAATATCTTTGAGCTGCGCTGAGGGCAGCTGTATCAAACTGAGTTAATGTATGTCCTGGGTGGCTCGGTGCGGTCTTTCTGTAATAATTGTGATTTGTCCTTTATCTCCACTTCTAACTTGGTTCTGCTGCTGTTCGGTGGCATTAATGTGCACTAATCCCGACCAGATAAGTATTTAAATGGCCTTAACTGTTTTGCTAACTTTGATGGAGGGTTTTAATTTTCACCTGCTTTGATGTTGCTGAACTGATACTCTTTGACGCTTCATCTTTCCTCTGATACTCTTTGGCGCTAAACATGGCCTCTTTAATGTCTTCTAAGTGCCTTGGACTGTCTCATCAGCCTTTTATGTCTGTTGTTCGGCCTCTATTTCTTCAAAAACTGTGTTTGCCCCTTTTTGAATGCTTCACGAAGAAATTCTGGTCATTTTGCGCCTTTCGGGCATGCTGGAGGCCGAGCGGTGAGGGGCTTGCCATTTTGGCCTATTTCCCATAGCCATGCGCGATTCGCACCATGAAAAACTGCCTCAGATTTTGATTCCGGGCTTCCTAGGCTGCGATTTGCGCCTTTCGCACTTTTTGATGATGACGTCAGCGGTAGGTCCCAGTACGGCGGTGACGTGGCAGGATGACATCAGCAGTATAGTGGATGATGTGTCAGTATGGTGGAGGAGGTGATGTGTCAGGTGACATGGCAAGGACACGGCGGCAGGAGGCCGACGCGGGATGGTGACGTCAGCTTGACGTGGCGCTGATACAGGAGGGGGGAAGGCGGTATCTGGTTTCGGGTGCACCGCCTTTGAGCAGAAGTGGTTTTGGCAGAGGGGGCTCCGCCACAGCCGAGAGGGCGACGCGTGGCGGGAGTACGACGGTAAAACCGCCCATCTCCCGGGCGCTAACCCTCGGCATATCGGCGTAGGGAAAGGCCCGCCCACCGTTGATCTGTGGGGCGCCAGATCTGACGGCCGACGGGACAGACAAGGCGGCGGAGGGTTAGGGACGGGGCCCGCGCGAATATTCGAATTTGTATAATGCCGCCCGGGGGGGGTTAGACTTTGGTTTAGTGGGTTTTTTGTGGGTTTTTCATGGTTTGAGCGCCGGGGTCATAATTTAATCAAATATTTTTAAACTAAGCCCGAACCTGTGAGCGCGAGAGGTTAAAAATGATGAAATGTTATGGGTAAAGGGGTGAGAAAAAGGTTATTAACTTAACCAGATGTCAAGTTAATCCCAGGGTTAGGACGCGGAAGGCTAATGCTGAGTCCCAGATGAACTCGGCATTTCCCAAACTGATATTTATAGGGCTAAAATGCCAGGGGATGGGAATATGTACATAGGGAAGTTATTAACATAGTTTTAGTAGGGGAAGGGGAGACAGATAGGGAGCTACATAGTAAAATTAGCAGTTAATATGAAGTGATAAGAAAGTGCTAAGTATGTGAATTCTTAGGCTATAAGGGGGGGAAAATGATTCATAGAGGAAGTATGAACATTCCTTGAGTAAAGCATATCTTTACCAAGGCAAATGATATGAAAAAATGATGAAGCTAAGAGGTATCAAGCAGATCTTGACCTCTTCAGGAAATTAGTGAGTGATTTGGGGAATGAGAAGAAAGGGGAGTTATCCATGCCTCGCTTGAGCTCCTCCAAATGAAAACTGCCTTGTACCTATGATCTGAAGTACAATATCACTTTGAAACACAAAATTGATCATAGATCAACATTCTGCAACCTCAAAACTACCTACCCAGCCTACTTACCTAGCATTTTTTCTTCTTTTTGGTTTGGGTGCACTTAGACTTGCAGACCCTGCTTTACCATTTTTCTTTTGACTGCCTTCCTATCTAAATCTACACTTATTTCTTCCAAGGGCCCAGATTAAGCAGTTGGCCTCCTTTGTTTCTCTACCTATCTACAAATCTGCCAAGATTAAGTTGTTTGGACAGATATTCATTCTCTATATTCTAAAACAAGAAATTGAAACCTAGGGAAACCAAGATTAGGCTATTTGGAGTTCCCTTAACAGAAAATTCTTCAAAAGTGGATAACTCATCAAAATTTGGAATACAGTAGTGGCATTTAGATTGGCACACTTTCATGGTCTCTTTTTTGACCTCTTTCTGGAAATATGGAGCTTTGCAGCATGCAAAGTATGACATATTTGGCATGTAAAACTGTCAATCATGAAAGATGAACACCTGTTGCAACAAGAGGCTAACAGTGGCTCCACTTGGGGATGGCTTTTCCTTGTGAAAAGCCAAGAACAACAGGTCAAACTGCCTTGATCTTCTATTGCTGCTGTAGATTGAAAAACTTCTTTATGCTAGCTGCTAAAAGTGTGAAACTTGGAAATATAAACAACCCTCTACTCAACAGAATTGTTATGAAAAGTGAAGCATTGCCTGCTTTCTTCTGCGTGCTTGATATTATATACAATGTTGCTTGAGCATTTCCTTTGAAATAGATCCAAAACATAGATCAGAACTTATGTATTTCCTTAGGCTCTGATCTAGAAACAGTTGCTGATGTGAAACTAAAAAAAACTCCTCTCTTATTGATATTGTTTGACTGAAGACTGCAAGCTGCAAACAGTTTCTTTTTACCATGAATTTCTGTGATATGACAGCGCTACTCTTGCTGTTTTGCTGAGATTAATGCAGAGACAGAGCTTTAAAAATGGAATACTGGCATTGGCTGTGTCTTCACAAACTTTGTTGCTGCTCCTCTAACACTCAGACTGCTTATAAAAAATAAAAACAAAGTGCTGATATATACAAATATCGATGTACAAAGAGATATATACAGAGCTGCATGGTATCCCTTAAAAGGGATCATGGTAGTGTTTTAACATTCAGCCATTCACAGGGCCTTCTTCAACCATGCTGCCCTCTACAGATTTGAGAAAATATGTGTTATTTCCCTGAACAACAGAAATAACGAATGGCCCTTTCCATAAAAAATCAAATTTTGCATGTTTTCCCTTGTCTTCTCTTCGTGAGTCCCACCTTAGAACTTTGTTGCCAACATAGAAATCTTCCGCCTTAGCTCTTTTATCAAACATATTTTTGAGCTTCTTTTGCAAAATCCGAGCTCTGTCATAAACTTGCTCTCTGGTTTGCTGAAGATGAATGGTCTGATTGATTCTTCGTTGAATGTCATTTGGTTCTGCATGAATCTCCTGTAACAGTTTGATAGTAGGGATGCCCAAGGATGAAGGAAATCTAGCCTCCATGCCATATACTAGCTCATAAGGGCTCAGCCCAATGGATTTCTTTGTCGAAAGTCTGTCTGCCCCTAGGGCATTTGTGAGCTTTCTATGCCAGTTCTTCTTGTTTTCTTCTAGCACTTTCTTTATGATATTAATCAGGCTCTTATTAGATGACTCAACCAAGCCATTACCTTGGGGGTAATAGGCTATGGAATGCCCCAAGGTGATGTGAAATTTATGGCAAAAATTGATCATCCTTTTGGATTTGAAAGCAGCGGCGTTGTCAGTAATGATCTTCTCAAGGCAACCAAATCTAGAAATGGTGTTTCACTCAAGGAACTGGATAATGATGGAGTCATTGGCATGTCTGCATGGGATGGCTTCAACCCACTTGGTGAAATAGTCAGTGGCTGTTACAATCCACTTGTGCTGGCCTGAGGAAGAGGGATGGATTTCTCCAATGAAGTCAAGACCCCATTGTTGAAAAGGCTTTTCAGTTGAGATGGGTTTAAGGGGCAGGGACAACAACTTTCTTTTGCCCTCAAAGATTTGGCATTTGTGACATGAAATCGCAAATTTCCTTACATCTGCAAAAAGAGAGGGCCAATAGAAACTAGCCCTTAGAATTTTATCAGCAGTGGACTTCCAATATAGATGTCCTCCACAGTCACGTGCATGGAATTCTTTCATGACATTGTTAATTTCATTCATGGTTAAACAATTAAGCAATATACCTTCATGATTTTTCCAAAATAATGCACCATCTATGACACAAAACTTGGAATCCTTCATCTTCAAAAATATTTTCTTGGTTCTGGACAATCCTGTGGGAGCAAACAGGCTTAACAATACAAAGCATATATCAACATACCATGGGGATTGCAAAAAGGTTTCACTGATCTGTGGAGTCGCCAGCTCCTGTTCATTGTCCAATTGGTTAATGTCTAAGGCTTGAAAGTTTGTTTCGGACATCAGTTTGGCTAAACCTTGTCCCTTTATCAGTTTGGTTGGTTTTATTTCTATGTCATACTCAAGGATGTTAGCAATCCACTTGCCTCTTTTGCCCTCTAACCCCTCTTGGGTTAATATGTCTTTTACAACAGCATTTGGTACATAAGCAATCACATGTGAATATAAAATGTAGACTCGGAAATCTTTGATTGCTTTGACCAGGGCACAGGCCTGCTTCTCCATGATTGGGTACTTCAAAGGGGCATCTCTTAAGGCTCGGCTGAAAAATGAAATTGGCTTTTCATTTCCCTGATCATCCTTTTGCAAAAGGACAACAGCTATGGTGTGGTCAAATGCAAAAGAAAATATGATAAAGTCCCTATCAAATTGTGGACTTGTGAGGACAGGGGCTTGGGTCAAGGCAGATTTTATGCCCTCAAAGGCTTGCTTGGTTTCAAGAGACCATTTTACCTTGGCATCCTTTTTTGACATGTTACTTAACAGTCTTATTAGATCGGCTAGGTTTGGAATAAATCTTCTTAGGAAGTTGATTTTTCCAAGGAATGTTTGTAACTCTTTTATGTTTCTTGGATATGGGATTTGGAGGATGGCTTGGATTCTTTCAGGATCAATTCTAATCTCGTCCTTTGATATGATATGGCCAAGAAGTTTGCCTTCTTCAAGGCCAAAGAGGGATTTCTTGGGGTTCAAGGAAATGCCATATTTCCTACATGTCATGAATATTTGCCTCAAATGTTTTAGGTGCTCTTGATCAGATTTAGAGAAAGGGGTTAAGTCATCAAGGTAGACAACTAGGAAATCGTGTATTTCCTTGGCAAATGCAATATCCATTGCCCTTTGAAAGGTAGCACCAGCGTTTTTAAGTCCGAAAGGCATCTTCACATACTTAAATGTTCCCCACGGTGTGGTAAAGGCTGTCTTGTCTTGGTCATCCAGGTGAACCATTATTTGATTAAAACCTGAAAATCCATCTAGCAAAGAGATTCTAGATGAACCCACTACTCTTTGTAGGATGTGGTCCATTTTTGGCAAGGGGTAGTGGTCTTTTAGGGAGACTTGATTTAAATTTCTTAGGTCTACACACAACGTAATCTCACCTATCTTCTTTCTTGTAGGAACAAGATTGGATACCCATTCTGAAAATCTGATGGGTGCTATGATACCTACTTCAAACATTCTTTTCACTTCCTTTTCAATCAAAGGGAGAAGCATAGGATTTATTCTCCTCAGTTTTTGTTTGAAGGGATTTTGGTTTGGTTTTAAAGGAATGGTGTGTTGGATCACTAAGGTGTCATATGACTTCAAGTCCTCATAACTCCAAGCAAATAAATCTTGGAATTCTTTGAACAAATCAACAGATTTGGGCTTCTGATAGGGTGGCAAAGATTGATATAGTTTGATCATTTTGGGCTTCTCTGCTGTCCCAATGTTGTGTTCTTCTATAACAGTGTTTAAGGGCTGCATTTTTGGTTTTTTGGGAACATCATTTGCATCAAACATATCTTCTAATGGAGTGAGGCCAACAGGGAGAAAGTTATCCTTTAGATCAACGATCTCGGCCTCTGTTTCGGCTATTTCCTCCAAATGCATCAGTTTCAGCTCTTCTATATTTGTATTATCAAAGACAGTTGGGTTTAACATTTGTTTGGCTGTTACAGCAGTTACAGCCTGCTGATTTTCGTTCGTTTGTTGTTTTTCATCCGTCATAGCATCCATGTCAATGTTAATATTTGAAAATTCATGCTCACGAGTGAGGAAATTGTTAATCTGGGCATCATTTTCGAATACTTGCGAATCTTTAACATTATTTGGGATAGCGGGCCTATGTTTTATCTCAACAGTAAAATGGTGATTTGGATCAAAGGGGAGCTTGCATGTACTAGCAAAAGTAGCTAGGCTGTGTGCATGAATGTTATGCTCTCTTGAAATCTTGGCAAGCTTGGATTCAATGAATGCATTGAGTATATTAGTGGCAGCAGTCCTATAGCCCCTCATTCTATTGTCATTGGTAACAAAGTTACCTTTCATTTGTTGTATGATTAAATCAGAGTCACCTAGGATGGACACCTTTGCAGCTCCTAGAGCTTTGAGCAGTTTAAGGCCTAAAAGGAGAGCCTCATACTCTGCCATGTTATTGGTGCATTTGAAGTTCAGTCTGTAGGCATGGCCTTCTGCATGATTGTTATGTGTATTGTGAATCCAAACACCTGCCCCTGCTCCTAACTTGTTAACGGATCCATCAAACTCTAAATACATGCTTGTGGTTAATATCAAGAGTTTCAGTCGTTCTTGCAGTGGACAGATTTGAATTTTCTGTTTGGGGAGGTTCTTCTTGTAAGCTGGTTGTCTTGATTGTTTTGACAGTTTTATCAGTATGGGCAACCGATTCTTCATTGATGTGTGTGTTCAGTTCTAAAGCCAACGGCTTGTCATCAATAATAGGTTTTGTTTCATCATTAAATAAAATAAAAGAATCCATATCAGAATGGATTGAGTGAACAGGAAAATTTTGGGGCTTATCCTCACTATTTACCACATACTTCATTAGTGTTTCTCTATATAGTCTCTTTGGTTGCCCAAAGACAGATATAGTGCCATGAGAGAGGTCTAATTGGAGGGACCCTTGGAGTTTTGCTCCCCAAGATCTTGACAATAGTATGCCGTACTTTGGTGGAATGTCAACAAACACCACATCCATGAGGATTGTCTTGTTGGGATATTGGACTAAGGAGACACACAAGTCTTTGATGAGGCCTAAACATTTGACTTGACTTGAGTCAAAGGAGAATAGATATTTGTAGGGTCTTGTAACATCAAGGTTCAGCTTTTCCATTACATCTTTGGGCATAAGGTTGTGTGAGGCACCTAAGTCAAACATGGCATTGTGCAAGACTTTGTCATGTATGTGCAAACTGACATAAAAAGGTAGAACATATCCATATGTTGATTTTCCATTAACTTCTGGACCGAACAGCAGCTCAGGTTGATCATCAAGAACATTCACCTCATCCTTAACCTCCGGCATTTGAAGTGATCTTTGAATTTGTTGCCTATACACCTCATGTTTGGCAAGTTCGGATAAGGGGATGGATATCTTCAGTTTACCTATTTCCGCCTCTAAGTCAAATGATTTTTCAGATTGGGTCTTAGTATTTTGAGAGGCAAGCTTCCCTTTTTCCATTGGAGTATCAGCAATTTGGTCTTGTTTATCAGTGTTATGGGAAGTGACTGCTTGCGGTTTTCCAGTTTTAGGAGGGCTTTTTGGAACACTGTTTGAGTTCTTTTCCGAGGAAGGAGGTGGTAGAGGCTGATCAATAGAAGGATGCATTTCTGTTATGTCCTCTACAGTCACTTGATGCGGGTTTGGGAGAGGTATATCAGTTGGTTCTGTTATGACAGACTTGCCTTTAATCTTGTTGGCTTGTTTGCCATCCTTGGGATTGCTAGGTTCAGAAATGTCAATGGTCCTAGTTCTCAGCTTATATTGTTTGTGGACCTCATACACTGCAGTATCATAGCCTTGTTTAAAATCAAAATACTCAGCAGACTTGGTCTGAAAATGATTAAAGTCATGCTCATCTTGTTCTTGTTGAGTTAGGAAAATTTGTTGCTCATCCCTTGAATCCACCAAGTTCATGTGAGTGTCCTCTGGGGGTTCACTAGATGTAGAGGCTTCCACATAATTTTCATGAAAAGGGGGCCTTACATCATGGTCTGGGCTAGACCTGCCAGCATTTGTGTTTTGAGTTTTCCTGAAATTTGGGTTCCTTATGGCATTAGGTTGTTGTGCTTCCCATGAAGACTTCCTCTCAACACTTTCTACTCTGTCTCCCAGCCTGTGCATGCCACTGATGATAGCATCAAGATTTTGATCTAAGGCTGAGGGTTCCTCTTTAAAGGTGGTTCTTCTTTCCATTCTAGCTCTGTTTCTTTTGGCAATTAGGTTGGCTTCTACGCTGACAGCAACATTTTGCATGTCTGCAAGGGTTTGAGGGGCTCTTTCTTTTAACTGATAGGCCATATCCGGGTCGAATCCATCAGGGAATTTATACAAGGCAAGGTCAGGTGGAGGTCTTAAGTTATGTGGTATTGCATTATAAACATTATTGAATCTTGCACAATAATCCAAGACGGACTCTTGAGGGCCTCTTTTTATTGTATCGTATTCAGCTAGTATGTGCAAGGGGTATTTCTTTTTCTCCCATCTGTTGATAAAGGATTGATAAAGCTCATCTGGATTGGTTATGGAATTTGCAACAAGTGCTCTGAACCAAGTCCTAACATCACCTGTCAGACTTTGGACGAAAATTTTCATTCTCAAACTATCATCATCTATCTCGTTGTTCTCAAAATAGTCTTGCATTTTCTTTGTATGCTGAAGGGCTGTGCAAGTACCAGTTCCATCAAAATATGTGATTTTAGTTTGATAATCCTGAGGCATAGCCCCAGGGTTTGCAGATAATTGCAGGGGTGCATATCTATTGTCCATGTTTACAAGGATAAGTGGAACAACAGGGACGACAATAGTGGTAATGGGAGTATGTGTAGTGAATGGAGGTGTGGAAGGAGTGCTTTGAGAGGTAGACGATGAACAAGGGGAAGTAGGGGTTGACCGAAATAAAACTTTGACAGGGGTTGGAACACTGATTGGGTGAACTGCTTCAAGACTATTATCAGCAAAATCTTGGTGTTTCCTAAGAATCTTTGGGATTAAGTTGGGATTGTCAAAAACAACTGGAGGGTCTGGGTCGGGATTTGACCTAGTATAACGAGTTTTCCTTTTTGGAGCCAACCTTCGAATTTTGTTTTTTGGTATTTTCCTGGGAATGTTTCTAGTTTAAGAAGGAATTGATTAAATTTTTTAGACAACTGTTTAGAGCTTAAAGCTAGAATGAAGATTGACTGAAGCAGCTTTTATTTAATCCTGTAAATGCAAAGCAAGAACAGTTTCAAAGGCTTCCTGGCTGACATTCAGACTTCATCTGTAGTTTTAAGAAATAGACAACAATCAGAAAAATTAGTTCGAGTTCCCTAATCGAGCTTTCCAACTTGATTCATGAAATTATCTGAGGAGTTCCCCAGTGGAGTCGCCATTATGTTATCACTCAGGTTGTCCTTAAGCTCGTGAAAGGATACAACCGAGGTAACCACAAACCAATCTTTGGACTGCAGGTTCTAGCCCACCTGCAATCAGAGAGGGCTCTCTCTTTCTGATTTAGCTTTGTTGAAGATGATTTTAGGCTAGTTATTGAGTTCAAGGGGTTTTGTTTTGATTTTGGTGGGAAGATTGATGCTTTCAAGTAGAGAGGCAAAACATAGTGTGGTAAGTTTCAAACCATTGGGCATGGAGTCATGGAGTAAGACTGCTGGTGCGTTTTCTTGGTCACAAGAGAGGAAAATGGAGCAAGACAGCTGCATATGAAACAATCATTCAAGGTAAAGAGATGGATTGAAAGGCTAAGGAATGAGAGGCAATTAAGAATCTCTCATTCAGGTTAGCAAGGGGAAGATAAATGAGCCCTATCTAGGAGCAGCTAATAATTCCTAGATAATAGTCATTCATATGTGAAATAGATCAAACATGAGCCATAAAAGAATTCATATTTATGCCTAAATCAAGAGGAAAAACATTAAGAAGCCATAAAAACTGAGCATACGGTGCAGCTAAGAAAATTCTAAACCAATCCTTCGTTCTGTAACTTGAGCATATATGAAATTGAAATAACAGAGGTGAGGAACACTTATTGATTCATATTGCAGCACAAGAATTCCAAATTCATCCTTCAGAAACCATTAACAACACATCAAACAGTCCATTCTCCAAGCTTTCAGCAATCTTTGATTAAGAGAAACATATCAGATATACAGTGCGAGTCTCTCATGAAGATTATCAACCAACCAACCCTTTAAACAATACAGAGGGTCAGTATAAATAGGGAAAATTATCCAAAATTAATCTATTACAGCCGACCTAAACAAGTCTGAAAGAAAATGATTACTTTAACCTAATCTTATCCAGAAATAAATGCATGAAAATATATTTGAGCTGCGCTGAGGGCATCTGTATCAAACTGAGTTAATGTCTGTCCTGGGTGGCTCGGCACGGTCTTTCTGTAATAATTGTGATTTTTCCTTTATCTCCACTTCTAACTTGGTTCTGCTGCTGTTCGGTGGCATTAATGTGCACTAATCCCTACCAGATAAGTTTTTAAATGCCCTTAACTGTTTTGCTGACTTTGATGGAGGGTTTTAATTTTCACCTGCTTTGATGTTGATGAACTGATACTCTTTAACGCTTCATCTTTCCTCTGATACTCTTTGGCGCCAAACCTGGCCTCTTTAATGTCTTCTAAGTGCCTTGGACTGTCTCATTGGCCTTTTATGTATGTTGTTCAGCCCTCTGTTGCTTCAAAAACTGGTTTGCCCCTTTCTGAATGCTTCGCGAAGAAATTATGGTCATTTTGCGCCTTTCGGGCATGCTGGAGGCTGAGCAGTGAGGGGCTTTCCATTTTGGCCTATTTCCCGTAGCCATGCGCGATTAGCGTTAGGCGTTAATCGTGCATGAAAAACTGCCTCAGATTTTGATTTCGGGCTTCCTAGGCTGCGATTTGTGCCTTTCGCGCTTTTTGACGATGACGTCAGCATGACGTCAGCGGTGGGTCCCAGTACAGCGGTGATGTGGTAGGATGACATCAGCAGGGTGATGTCAGCAGTATGGTGGGTGACGTGTCAATACGATGGAGGAGGTGACATGTCAGGTGACATGGCAAGGACATGGCGGCAGGAGGCCGACGCGGGATGGTGACGTCAGCTTGACGTGGCGCTAACGCAGGAGGGGGGAAGATGGTATCTGGTTTCGGTTGCATCGCCTTTGAGCAGAAGTGGTTTCGGCAGAGGGGGCTCCGCCACAGTCGAGAGGGCGACGCGTGGCAGGAGTACGACAGAAAAACTGCCTATCTCCCGGGCGCTAACCCTCAGCATATCGGCGTAGGGAAAGGCACGCCCACCGTTGATCTGTGGGGCGCCAGATCTGACGGCCGACGGGACAGACAAGGCGGCGGAGGGTTAGGGACGGGGCCCACACGAATATTCGAATTTGTATAATGCCGCGGGGGGGGTGGGGGTTAGACTTTAGTTTAGTGGGTTTTTTGTGGGTTTTTCATGGTTTGAGCGCCGGGGTCATAATTTAATCAAATATTTTTAAACTAAGCTCAAACTTGTGAGCGCGAGAGGTTAAAAATGATGAAATGTAATGGGTAAAGGGGTGCAAAAAGGTTATTAACTTAACCAGATGTCAAGTTAATCCCAGGGTTAGGACGCGGAAGGCCCAATGCTTTCCATTCCAATGGGTGGTGTTGATGTTGTACTAGGAGTCCAATGGCTACAATCCTTGGGTACAATAATTTTTAATTTTCAAGAACTTTTCATGAAATTTCCTTTGGAAGAAAAGGAAGTTGAATCAAGAGGTATCGCAGGGAAAACAGGGAATATAATCATCTCTAATGGAATTACAAAGCTTCTAAAGAAAGAACAACGAGGCGTAATTTCACAATTATGTTCGCTAGAGGTTCCCACATCAAAATCATCTATTTCTCCATATCTCCAAAAAGCCTTGGACAATTATTCCAAGGTATTTTAGACTCCCAAAGGTCTCCCACCTATTCGTGATCATGATCATGCTATTCATTTGATTCCAGGAAGTGTTCCTCCAAACATCAGGCCTTACAAATATCGTTATGCCAAAAAGAGTGAAATTGAGCGTATGGTTGCAGAAATGCTAGAGGCTGGTATAATTCAACCTAGTCAAATTTCTTTCTCTACTCCAGTATTATTGGTGCACAAGAAGGATAGATCATGGCACATGTGTCCAGATTATAGAGATCTCAACAAGCTCACTATTAAAGATCAACGCCTCAGAAATCATATCAACAATAATGTGATATTTTTGTTATTTATAATGAGGTGTTATTCTATGTTTTCTTGATTAAGAGGGCCCAGAAGGCCTTTGTGGTTACTGATACTTTTTATTGTTACAAGGTTGTTTACATGGTTTGAATGAATGCTTGACATCCTCAGTTAACTATTGCAGTGTGTGGATTCCATCGTTTGGCCTGGCCATGGATATTTGACTAAATAATATTCTTGATTGTCTTTATGTTGCATGAATGTTCTATCGGTGAGATTGATAGTGTTATTGGGATCCAATCAATGGTATAATATGATGTTGGGTTTAAAGTATTAGGTGGTGTTAGCCATAGATAGACTAACTTTTATGCCAGTTAGAAAGCAAGTTAATCATTTTTATTGCTCATAGTATGGCTACGTGTGATGTTTGGACTATTAATGTTTGAATGAAGATTTCATTTCTACATAAGAAAGTGTTATGAGTGATAATTAAACTAGAGCAGGGCTTGGTTCAATCGTTAGAATCTTCAGGGCTTCAACATTGAGTTTTGATGAGATCCAAGTTTGTAGTCAGGGTTGATTAAGCCTCGCTAAGTTTGTAAGGGAGAATTCAAAATTCCACATAGGATGAGAAATTTTACTTAACCTTTTTTATTTACCATTAATTGTGTGTTTAACGGTCACTTAATAACTTCACTTAGTGCTAATTAACATCATGCCTAGATCGCTAGTTGCATGTGTTGGTTGCATTGGAGTGGGCACTGTAGACAGAGGCAAAGGATGGGAGTATTTCCATCTCCCAAGATGAATGTTCAGGTTGCACCACACCCCCTTAGTCAGTGGTATTTGTTAGCTTCTTTTGGGAACTTGTGTTATAGACAGATAGTGCAGGACGGGAAATTCCCTTATTATTTGGCATAGCTTTCACGTCGCACTGTGTTGGTTGGCATAAGGCCTGGATGTGGCGCAGTGGCAGGATGACAATACCTCTGTCCCATGGAATGGATAATTAAATATAGGATTTCATTAGAGGAATCTTGTCGTCGACCCCTGATTTCATATAACTTGAAATATTGAATTTTGACGAAGGGATTGGTCTTTTTGGGCCCTTGGTAATGGCTAAGGTGGTAGGTGCCATGTAAGTCGGGAAACGCTATGTGGACGCCATGTGGTAGGTGACATGGAAATATTGCTAACATAGCACCTCTATGGCGTGACATGTGGCATGTCAAATCAAGCTTGTTGGACCATACTCAATACTCAACACTACAGACAGGTGATGTGGCTACCAAGTGGCACCACGGGTCATGCCATGTCAAAGGTGACAGAAGGTGTGACAACAATATTCTCATTAAGTGTTGTATTCCACACCTCCTGTCTAGTGCCATGATCACTTGGGTGTGTTGGCACTAGGCGTAGTTAGCAGATAGCGCTAGACAATGATCTTTGCTACAATTGATGTCAAATTTCTCATCTCATCGCGTTGTTTTTACAATCTTCACTCTTTTCCCTAGTGCGTTGTCAGTAAGTGCAATGGCACAATTATATGGTGGAGTAACGCTAGGTTTGAACTACGTGGCAGAGCCATGTATTTCTTGCGGCATTGCCACATGACTATGCATGCTGATGTGGAAAGGCTTAGAGTGAATATTTAATGGGCATAACTTTCAATCCAGGAGTCATATTGAGTTAAAAATTATATCACCAAAAATCTCTCGATGAGTCGCACCCTATGGTGGTATTTTTTGGGTTTCAAGGAAGTTGGAGAAAAAGAATTTTTTATAACCCTGTCTTCATAATGAGACCATGGAATTTGGGTTAATTTTAAAGTAACACCTCCCATCAGTGAAAAGTAAACCAATGAGGTGAGAGAGAATGTTACAAATGATATGGAGGGTATTAAACCTATGATACAATTAAATGAAAGTGAATAATAAAAAACTGCAAATAAAACACTTAACTTTGAATTATTGCAACCCTTATTTAATATTATGTTCACATACAATATCTCTTAATGATTAGCTTCCCTTAACATCCAACATCTATTTTGGAAAATGGCTTTCCTTTTTCATTATTTATGTTAAGGGAAAAAATTAATATAAAAGACACTAAGCCATAATGCCAACCAATAAAAAGGAATAACAAAAAAAAAAGAGTATAAAGAGGACTTCTAGCTCCTAATTATTACAATGTTAATACAACATTATATTCTTTTATAACCTAAACATGTTTGCATCATGTCTTTTGCCTTATGTCTTATTAGTTGCCAAAAAGAAGTTATTAAGAACAACCTTCTATGTTCATGTCTTTTATGTTATGTTTTACCTTCTATTTCTATGTCTTATATGCTATCGGTTTTACTTTTTATATTTTAAGAAGGATAATCCAATTCCAATATCAGCTATATATCTAGTTTATAAATTCATTTTTTATATTAAAACAACATTTTTATGAAATTTTATGTGATGGAAGGAATAGGTATACAACACTGATGTCAGGTAGGACATGTTCTATTGTCTTGTAGGACATACCTACCATTCTAATACAATAGTAAAGTGAAGCCTCCCTGGGAAATAGGACTCACATGCAAACCAAGGGTATATGTTATACAAATCAGTGGCCTCCAAAAGGCAGGCGCCATTTTTTGTGCATGGACTTTAAAGTTGGATTTGAAATTGATATCCTTTCATCGCAGCGTTGTTCCCTATATGGGATACACACATGACAAAGACTTAACAAAATCCAATCCCGTGAAATATAGGGGCCTAAGCGAACTCTATTCATGCGCTCATGTGAAGCTTCACGAGCTTCAAATATCACTTCATAAAGTTTACGTTGGTTGTTACAGTTGTTATGGCAGGAGTTTAAATCTTCTAATTTTTTTGGGTATAGTTTTAGTTCAATTTGTTTAAAATTTGGAGAATATATTTATTTATGTATTTATAAATATATTTTAAATTAGAGTTATTAAATTTAAATTTGAATTAGATATGATAAAAATTTAAATAAAAAAATGTTTAATTAGGAAAAAGAAAATTAGATATTATGCATTTTTAAAGGCTTTCATCCTTGTAAAAATAATACATTTTACTCATTGTTTTCTGAATTTATGTTGAATTAAAAACTATATTTAGCATTTGTTTCAAATTTTTTTTTAATATGAAACTTAAATCTAAAACAATTTTATGATTTAAAAACTTATTTGTCTAAAATCCTTAAATACAAATATATTTAAAAAATATGTAAATTCGGAGAAGTCAGTCACTCATTTTAAAATTAGCAACCTATTACAAATCAACACATTATCCCAAATTCTTCCATTTTCTGTTTTCTAGAATTTTTTTAGGTCCTTTGAAAACAAAAATAAATAAAATTGGAAAATAATGAACTTTCCTGTTCCACTATGATTTTCTATTACACCATCTCACTACTGTTTTTGTAAGAGTAAAACCTTTTGCTCATTCTTTTCTGAATTTTGTTTTTAATTAAAAACCACACTTACTGCTTCCCTTCAAAACTTGTCTTCCTTTCTTTATAAAACTTAAATCTGAAACTCTTTTATAATTTTAAAACTTATTTATCTAAAATCCTTAAACATAAACACATTTTAAAAATATGTAAAATCCTAGAAAGTTAGTCACTCATTTTAAAATTAGCAACCTATAACAAATCAACACATTATCACAAATTTTTCCATTTTCCGTTTTTTAGGTCTTTGAAAACAAAACAAAAAATGGAATTGGAAAATAATAAACTTTCATATTCCACTATGATTTTCTGTTACACCATCTCACCACTATCTTTATAAGAGTAAAACCTTTCACTCATTCTTTTCTGAATTTGTTTTTAATTAAAAACCACTCGGTTAAATTATATATATATATTAAAACATTTTGACTCAGTGGAATTACACAAAAATAAAAATAAAATTAATAATTATAATTATTAATTATTAATACTTAAACCAACCTAGATCCATCTAAACTTTGGATCTAGCAAGATCTGAGAGGGACCAAATCTCTCAATGTGTAAACCTTTCCTCAAGGTTTGCATTCAATAAAGAGGTTTGCACCTTGAGAGATTTGATCCCTCTCTATGCTTGATAGATCCATAGTTAAGATGGATCTAGGCTAGTTTAATATGTCTTATATCTTTTATGATTGATTTCATAAGAATCATGTGCTTTGATGTGGGTGAAATAATGAACTATCCAACAAAAATACATGTTGATGTCTATGAAAGAAAAATAAATAAATAAACATTAGCATGATAATATCAAAGTGTGCAACATCGGTGTAATAGAAGAGAAGACCTCAAGAACTAGGTCATTGCAATGATGTTGGAAACCTATGATATGCATTGATTACCACATTAGATGCCATGACTAATATGATTGTGTTATTAAAGCAAGGTAGAGAGATGTCTTGGATACAAAGACTCTTCCTATGCAAGGAAGCCTTGTCAAGGGATGGATCGCCCGAGAGACTGGGAAGTAGAGAAGGAGATGTTTGAATTTGGAAGGTGTGTGACTACAAAGAAGAGGAAACCGTAGCAAATATGTTTCAAAAAGTTCATGGACATATTTAGTGGGATCAATCATACATTGGATGTGTCCCAGGAAGCAATGAGTTGAATTTGTTCCCTAAAGATAGTGAATGACATAGCTAGACATGATCATTTAGAACATGGGAAATGTTGTTGAGATAAAAAGTTATAAATATAGAATTTGATTTTTGATTAACATCCTCTGTTTTTTAGAACATCGAGGATGGTTTTCATTTAAAGGGGTGGGGTTTGTAACATCCCCCTGTTCTATCCTTCCTTATTTTGATGTTGATTGTGATTGTAACACTAGTGTGGAATGACACGACTGGTTGGACCTATGATTAAACATATGATTATTATGATTAATAATTAAGTAATGCAACTGAAAGCTGGATAGCCTTACATATCCTTGTTTTGAGGGAAGATTGTTTCCAACCTGTTTTGCTTGAAGCCATAACCCCTACCAAACGAATCAAAATAAGCAGTTATCTAAGTAGTGTGCCAATAGGTTATACATGTTGCATGCTTGTTGGGTACCTATTGTGTGTTGTGAATAGGCCCATACTCACCCAAGGACAAATAAAGTGGAAATCTATCACTCGACACCTGGAAAAGATGAGATTCAACAAAGGAAATCATGAATGTTTCATGTCATGATGTGAATGAAATGGAAGGGGTGCACCTGCAGGAGGACACAAAGGGACTCAAGGAAAAAGAAAATAAATGTAACTCAAAAGAGATAGTGGAGGATTGGTAAGAGGAAGGAGAGAAGCTCTTCGGGAGATAATTTTTGGACTCGTTCCAAGTCTTAGCTCCTTGGCTCATATTGGTTCTATTCTCTAACAAATAGCATTCAAAGATGGTGTTGATTCACAATCATAATGGTGGTGCATGGTATAGTTGATGCGGGAAATTTGGAGCTGATTTATCTAGTTGTAAGCTGGAGTTGGTGCTTAGTGACCTTGAGCTTGTGCTCTGTGACTCTGGGCACCAATTCCCTTTGCGGTGTTTGAAACCCTGTCATATAAGCTGGTGTGGATGGTGTCAAGCTCAAAAAATGAGTGAACCACTAGTGTGAACTTCCCTAGTGCAAGAAAATCCTCAAACTCTGGATCCAGCTTAGGCGTGGTCAACTACAAGAAAGGTTGCAGTGTAGCTAGCCTAAGGTTGGGAGGAGAGTGGAAATCCCTCCTCCTATTGCCAACTATCTCATACCATTCAGATAAGTATTCTTGGACTATGCATGATATCTTATAGATTGTAATATGCCTTATTGGAATTTATGACCAATGATTATTCTTGTCCCGTTTATATAAGGATGGATGATTCAATATTTAATTAGGGTTGACTAGCTAACTTGTGTATATGTGGTGATTATGAGTTGCTAGAGTTATGTGGATGCAGTCTTTCTATTCTTTTGCAGGTTTCCTAGTATGACCTTGATTGGTGATATGATATCACTGAGGATTGACATATGACCTCATGATTTTTTTTCATCTATACAAGTTTATAAGTTTGGGCAGCTCATTGTCGTAATCAAAATGGTGGTCTACCTCATTAAGGGTGCAATTTATATGTTGATTACATGGAATAACTTTGTCTCAAGAAGTTACTAATACCTCTATATGATCTTGGTGCATTGATTCCTTTATATACCTGCATGGTGATGGTATAACTTATGGATCTATGTGTTTGTTGATATTCTCATGATTTACATAGTTACTTGCATGAATATGCATGGTGGCCTTATATGCTTCAACTAACGTCATGCACTATTAATGAAAGAAAGTGATATTCCTACTGTCTATAATGAGGTATTATTCTATGCTTTCTTGATTAAGACGGCTTGGAAGGCCTTTGTGGTTACTGATACTTTTTATTGTTACAAGGTTGTTTACATGGTTTGAATGAATGCTTGACATCCTCGGTTAACTATTGCAGTGTGTAGATTCCATCATTGATACTTTTTATTGTTACAAGGTTGTTTACATGTTTTGAATGAATTCTTGGCGTCCTCAGTTAACTATTGCGGTGTGTGGATTCCATCATTTGGTCTGGCCATGGATATTAGACTAAATAAGATTGTTAATTGTCTTTATGTTGCATGAATTTTCTATCGGTGAGATTGATAGTGTTATTGGGATCCAATCAGTGGTAAAATATGATGTTGTGTTTGAAGTACTGGGAGGTGTTAGCCATAGATAGACTAACTTTTATGCCAGTTAGAAGGCAAGTTAATCACTTTTATTGCTCATAGTATGGCTACGTGTGATGTTTGGACTATTAATGTTTGAATGAAGATTTCATTTCTACATAAGAAAGTGTTATGAGTGATAATTGAACTAGAGCAAGGCGTGCTTCAATCGTTGGAATCTTCAGGGCTTCAACCCCAAGTTTTACTGAGATCCAGGTTTGTATTCGGGGTTGATTGAGCCTTGCTAAGTTCGTAAGGGAGAATTCAAAATTCCACATAGGATGAGTAATTTTACTTAACCTTTTTTATTTACCATTAATTTTGTGGTTAATGGTCACTTAATAACTTCACTTAGTGCTAATTAGCATCACGCCTCTCGCTAGTTGCATGTGTTGGTTGCATTGGAGTGGGCACTGTAGACAGAGGCAAAGGATGGGAGTATTTCCATCTCCCAAGATGAATGTTCAGGTCACACCACACCCCCTTAGCCAGTGGTACTTGTTAGTTGCTTTTGGGAACTTGTGTTATAGACAGATAGTGCAGTACGGGAAATTCCCTTATTATTTGGCATAACTTTCACGTCACACTGTGCCTGGTTAGAATAAGGTTTGGATGAGCCACTACAATGATGTGGCACAGTGGCAGGATGACAATATCTCTGTCCCATGGAATGGAGAATTAAATATAGGACTTGATTAGAGGAATCATGTCGCCGACCCCTGATTTCATATAACGTGAAATATTGAATTTTCAAGAAGGGGTTGGCCTTTTTGGGCCCTTGGTAATGGCTAAGGTGGTAGGTGCCATGTAGGTCGAGAAAGGCTATGTGGATGCCATGTGTTAGGTGACATGGAAACATTGCTAACGTAGCACTTCTATGGTGTGACATGTGGAATGTTGAATCAACCTTGTTGGATGACCAAAAGTCCATTTTCGGATGACACATGGCATCCTTAGAGGATGACACATGGTAGGGTGGCATCAACTTGACATCAACATCACATTAAAAAGGATTAGGGGAGACAAGTGATGTGGCTCTAGATGATGTGGCTGCTAGGTGGCACCACGGGTCATTCCATGTCAAAGGTGACAAAAGGTGTGACAGCAAGATTCTTGTTAAGTGTTGTATTCTGCACCTCCTGTCTACCGCTAGGATCGCTAGGGTGTTTTGGCACTAGGCGCGGTTGACAGAGAGCGCTAGACAATGATCTTTGTTGCAATTGATGTCAAATTTCTCATCTAATCATGTTGTTTTTTAACAATCTTCACTCCTTTCCCTAACGCGTTGTCACTAGGTGTGATGGCACAATTATATGGTGGAGTAACGTTGGGTTTGAACTACGTGGCAGAGCCATGTATTCCTTGTGGCATTGCCACATGACTATGCATGTTGATGGGGAAAGGATTAGAGTGAATATTTAATGGGCATAACTTTCAATCTAGAAGTCCTATTGAGTTAAAAATTATATCACCGAAAATCTCTCGATGAGTCGCACTCGATGGTGGTACTTGTTTGGGTTTCAAGGAAGTTGGAAAAAGAGAATTTTTTATAACCTCGTCTTCATAATAAGACCATATAGGTTGGGTTAATTTTAAAGTAAAACCTCCCATCAATCAAAAGTAAACCATTGGAGTGAAGTTTCTCTTCGCAGACTAGTGCTAGATAATTTTTGACCTAGCTCCCTCGAGCTATGCATGCCCACAGCTGAGTAGCTGTGCGCCCTCCCAGGTAGCCATGACTAGCGACAGGGGCTCAGAGCCCCCACCCCCCTCCTGAAGTCCTCGATTTCCAGAAGATGGTGGCTGCATGCGGAAAATGGCCCCCTTCAACACAGCAACAGAAATTTGTAAAAAAGAAGGGTTGCATTCCCACAGTGGCCCTCCCTGTGGAAGAAAATTGTCGCTCAGCACTGAATCTTTTTGATTGAGGCCTCCTAGGGCGGTTTACTAGCCTCTAGCCCTCACCCAAATCAGTTGAAGGCTGGATCAAGAGAAACTGGTCCCTGTTGATTAAGGAAGGTATCAAGTCTTATTTTATAGGCAAGGGCTTCTTCGTGTTCATGTTTGAATCTATTGAGGATCGGAGCCTCATCTTCAGGAACAGGCCCTATTTCATGGGGCCGCAAGGCTTATATCTAAACAAATGGTCTCCAGACTTTGATCCGACCCAGGATGTTCCCACTACGGTCCCAGTATGGGTGCGACTTCCCCACCTTCCCCTGCACTGCTGGAATCAGAAATCTCTCCAGATCATTGGCAACTCCCTTGGTAAATACATCGATCAGGCTGCCAGGAAAGACTAGTACTCCTGTGCCCGAATATGCGTGGAAGTAGATCTGGAAGAAGGACTACCAGAAGAAATAAAACTCACGGTCACCAGATGGTCTCACATTCAAGAGCTGGACTACGAGCAGATTCCTTTTAAATGTAGACACTGCCATGGCTATGGACACTTTGCACGATACTGCAAGAAAAAAGTTGAAGAACAGAGTGATAAATCGAAGGGAGAACAATGGACCTCAGTTCAGAAAAATGGACATGCAAAAGCAGTTGGGAAAGGACCCAACAAGGGGAACAACTCGGAAGAACATGGAAATCAAAAAAGGAACCCCCAAGCCCTAGATAAGAACCCAAATCACAAAGGAAGCTCTTCACTAGATCCTCTAAAAGCAGATCTGATTACTCCGGCTCAAATTGAAGATCCTTAAGCTAACAAAGATGGAGGTGGAGCCACCTCGCCTGGTGCCTCTCAAGGTGGCCCCTCCGTCCCCTCATATGCAGATATAACAAAGAAAAAAGTGGCAGAACCCTCTAACTCCTTAGAGGAAGAGATCTATGAGAGGCCCTCGAAGAGAGCAGGCAGGAAGCCTCACAAAGTAGTTAGAGAAGAGGAGGTAGAATGCCTAAAAATGCAAGGCAACCAATCCACAATAGAAATGACAATCGGGAGAAACACTAGAGCAAGACCTTCCAAGGGAGGAATCCCAAATCCCTCGCCAAGTAAATAATGCGTATAGTCTCTTGGAATTGCATGGGTTTTGGGAACCAACCAAAAATCAAAGCCGTCAAAGATCTGCTGAAAATAGAGCCCTCATATATCCTCCTGCTCCAAGAGACTAAAATCAAAGGGCAAGCCCTTATGGATATTAGCAAGTCTAAATGGAAGAAGAATGCAAGCAAAGCAATCAGCTCAAGGGGAACCTCAGGAGGTGTTGCAACTCTCTGGTCTGAAGATCACTTCCATGTTCTTAACTCTCATGAGACCCAGCATTGGATCTTTACCGAGCTCAAGCATCTAGAAAGTAAGTTAACTATAGCCCTATTCAATCTCTATGTTCCTATCATTTATGTTGAAAAACGAGAATGTTGGAACTCTCTCTCTGAATTTTTAGACCTCCACTCCCCCAACAACATCATCCTGGGTGGAGATCTCAACATAGTCATGAAGCCAAAAGAAAAAAGGGGAGGAAATAGCACCAGAGACCAACTGCTGCCTTTGGTGGAAGAATTAATGCAGTAGAGGGACCTTCTAGATTTTGCCTTGGTAAGAGGCAAATATACTTGGACCAATAATAGAACTGGGACTGACCACATATCTACCCGGTTGGATAGATTCCTGCTACAAAGCTCCTTGTTACTGGAAAATCTTCTTATCTCTACAAAAATTCTTCCCAAACTCACCTCAGACCATAAGCTAATTCTACTCCTCATGGCTCTTGAGGATGATCTTGGACCAATCCCCTTTAAATTCAGTCCTATTTAGATTGAAAAAGAAGGCTTTCTAGACACGGTTCAATCTGCATGGGACACCCCTATCAATCGACCCCCAAGCTATGTTTGGGAGCAAAAATTAAAAGCCACCAAAAAAGCCTTAAAAGAGTGGCTAAGAAACCTCCCCAAATCCCTCTCCCATCAGAGAAATGAAGAAGTTCAGCTATTGGAAACTACGCAAATGGGAATGGAAGGTCTTTACATCACCCGTGAAATTCTAAATAAAGAGGTTGCTCACCAAAGAAATACCCACCACTCATTTAGACGGGAAGAAGAGTTCTAGAGACTCAAATCCCATAGTCTGTGGCTCAACGTAGGAGATCGAAACACTTCGTTCTTCCATCGCCAGTACAAAACCCGCCTATCTCGAAACCATATCTCTGAGATCAAGAATGAAGAAGGACAGATCTGCAATAAGATTGACCAAATTAAAACAGCAGTTGAAAATCATTTCAAAAATCTTTATGGGCTTGGGAATGAAGGCAGTTTAGAAGACACCGAAGACCTCCTCTCCAACATCCCCCATCTCATCAATCAAGAGGACAATCAAACTCTCCTAAAACCTCTATCTGAAGAAGAAATCATCAAAGTTATATGGGCAATGGAATCAGACAAGGCACCCGGGCCAGATGGCTTCACAATTCACTTCTACAAAATCTGTTGGAAGATCATCAAAACAGATCTGCTGAAAATGATACATGGATTTTTCAGCAAAGCTAAGGTTGGGGGAGGCATCAACTCAACCTTCCTAGCATTAATCCCAAAAGAGGTCAATCCAGAAACTTTTGGCAGGTTCAGGCCTATCTCCCTATGTAATGCCTCCTACAAAATCTTGGCCAAAATCCTTGCAAACAGAATCAAACCCCTGCTTGACAAATTAATATCTAGTCCCGAAGGGGGGTTCGTCAAAGGCAGACACATCTTGGATAACATCATTCAAGTTCAGGAAGCTATCCATTCCAGTAAACAGAGGAAGGAAAAGGGGATGTTGATCAAGCTCAACATGGCTAATGCCTTTGACAGGGTTAATCTCTCCTTCCTCCTCCAAGTTCTCCAATCCTTCGGCTTCCCTGCTCAATTTATCAATCTCATCAAAGCCTGCATCATAAATCCTTGTATCGCTCCCCTGGTCAATGGCCGCCCAGCATCCTTCTTCCAAGTATATTGTGGCTTGAGGCAAGGTTGTCCGTTATCCCCATTCCTATATATTCTTATGGCGGATTCTCTCACCAAGAAGCTTGCTGCATAAATGAACACTGGTGGACTCCCTGGAATTTGAACTTCGAATTTTCTAAAGCCTATAAACCATGCACTCTTTGCAAATGACTCTCTCCTATTAGGCGGAGCCTCTATCAGAATAGCTACCTCCGTTGACAAGGTTCTAAAAAGTTACTGTAAAGCCTCAGGAGCACTGATAAATGATAGAAAGAGTTCGATCTACAGATGGAATGTGAACCAGCATAGTCTTAACAACATAGCTCAGATTCTTGGCTTTGAGTGTTTTTCTCATTAGGATAGCATCAAATATCTTGGCTTACCTCTCACATCTGGAGTCAATAACAGAACTCTGTGGCATGGCATCATCAACAAGATTAAAGCCAAGATCATCTCCTGGGGAGGTTACTGGCTTACCAAGGGAGGGAAAACTATCTTATTAAAATTAGTTTTATCTGCCCTCCCCATCTACCAAGCCTCATTCCTTCTTGCACCGAAACATATCATGGAACAAATTTCTGGTCTTTTGAGAGATTTTATTTGGAAAGGAGGCAAAGGAAATCACAGAAAACTGCATTTGGAAAATTGGGATCTTGTTAAGTGCCCAACAGTGGATGGAGGACTCTAGATCAAAGACCCAGCTCTCTCTAATCTCGCTCTTGGCTGCAAGCTCCTTTGGAAAATCTACTCTGACCCTTCACATCCTATCAGTGAAACGCTCAGGACCAAATATGCACAGGGGATCTCTCTCAGGCATTTATCAACAGACAATACTCCCACAGGCACTCAAACATGGAATCTTTGCAGAAATAGTATCAACAGCTTTAGGAATCATCTATACCGCATACCTGGCAATGGCAAAAAAAAATTACTGTGGGAAGACCGCATAATGAATTGTGCTCCTCTCAATTCCCATGACGAGATCCGAGAGCTAAGTGGCTGGCTCCTCAGCGCAGGCTTTCGTAAGTTGTTTGACATCTCTGCGTGGGATAGCAATGGGAATTGGTTTGACTGGGACTTCCCAATCGTGCCAGTGCATCTACATAATCAACTTGAATTGCTCAAACCGCTTCTCATCAACGCTGCCCCTGTTCATCGTGACAGCCTAGACAGCTGGGGATGGGGCAGCTCCGGCTCTTACACCTCAGCAATGGGATATATTGCCCTACAGCCAAAAAAAGACAGACTCCGCTCTCCCACCATTTGGAAACAGGTTTGGAACATCACCGGGCTTCCCAAAGTAATTTTTTTTTTTTTGTTTTCTGGATCCTCATGCACAACAAACAGCTAACAGGAGATAATTTGTTAAAAAGAAATATAGCAGGACCACACAGATGCGTGATGTGCAAAAATGTTGGAGAAACAGCCTCTCATTTGTTCATAGATTGTGATTTTGCCAAAGAGATTTGGAATTTAATTCTTCTCGGATTGCAGGTTCACCCTCCCCAGCATAGCTCTGTGGTTGATCTCTACTCCTCTTGGTTCCAAAGCTATCCTCATAATATCCCCATCAATTCACTCTGGTACCACATTTGGCTCTCCATCCCCAAATTTGTGTGTTGGGAAATCTGGCTCACCCAGAATGACTTGACCTTCAACAACTCTCCTTGCAATCTTGCAAAATCAGCTGCCAAGGAAAAAGCCCTTCTCCTTGAATCTGTTCTACTGCAATCTCATAAATCAGACTCCTCTCTCCCCCCCTTTGAAAAGAACTGGCTGAATCTCCATAGCTCTCACCCTAAAGGCAATGCCTAGATCCTCCCCCTTCCCAATCCACCTTGGAGAATTAGAGAACCAGATGATACCTTTCAAGTATGGTGGAGGTCCCAAAATAAAACTACTATCTTCTTTGATGGTGCCTCCAAGGGTAACCTTGGGGCTGCGGGGGCTGGTGGAGTCATCTACTCCTCGGACAACTCTAGAAAAGACTGCTTCTGTTGGGGGCTTGGTCCTCGTACAAACAACCAGGCAGAACTTCTTGGACTCACAAAATCCTGCCAAATTGTCCGTGATAGAGGCATTAAAGAATGTCAAGCATTCGGAGATTCAGAAATTCTCATCAAGAAGATCAACTCAAAGGACCAGTTCAACAATGCCATCCTCAACAAGTCTCTGAAAAGGTTAAAGATCATTCTACAGGACTTCACTTCCTTCAAAATTTTCCACATTCTCAAAAGCTCGAATAGTGAAGCGGATGTAATGGCAAACAAAGGATGCCTCCTAGCACCGGGAGATCTCAATATTAACGACAATAGCCCTATCTTATCATGCATTCCTTAATTCAAGTTAAAGAGTAGATCAAGCTGAATTAAGATGTATGGAAATGTTGTGTAACGTTGGTTGTTTAGGCTCCGGCCCAACCAAACCCCCTATAATAAAATATACCCGTTTCAATTAAAAAATAAAAGAAATGAACCATTGGAGTGAGAAAAAATGTCTAAGATGATGTGGAGGGTATTAAACCTATGATACAATTAAATAAAAGTGAATAATGAAAAATTGCAAATAAAGCACTTAACTCTCAATTATTGAGACCCTCATCTAATATTATGTTCACATACAATATCTCTCTTGATGATTTCCCTTAGCATCCAACATCTAATTTGAAAAATAGCTTTCCTTTTTCGTTATTTAATTTGAGAAAAAAATTAATATAAGAGACACTAAGCCCGTAATGCAAACAAATAAAAAAGCATGACAAAAACTATAAAGAGAGCTTCTAGCTCCTAATTATTACAATCTTAATACAACATTATATTCTTTATAATACTAAATATTTTTGCATCATGTCTTTTGCCTTATGTCTTCTTTTCTTTTCTTTTTTTTTTAATTTAGGATAATCGGATCAAATCTAACTGGCTGCCACTATAAACCTAGGCTGCACAACCTTATGTCTTATTAATTGCCAACAAAAAATTATTAAAAACCACCTTTTATAAACAATCTTTTATGTTCATGTCTTTTAAGTTATGTTTTACCTTCTATTTCTATGTCTTATATGCTATCGGTTTTACTTTTTAATCCAATTCCAATATCAGATATATATCTAGTATATAAATTCATTTTTTATATTAAAAACAACATTTTTTTTGAATTTTTTTATGTGAGGGAAGGAATAGATATACAATACAGATAGCAAACCTTTTATTCTTTTGTCAGGTAGGACATGTTCTATTGTCTTTTAGGACATACCTACCATTCTAATACAATAGTAAAGTGAAGCCTCCCTAGGAAATAGGACTCACATGCAAACCAAGGGTATATGTTATACAAATCAGTGGCCTCCAAAAGGCAGGCGCCATTTTTTCTGCATGGATTTTAAAGTTGGATTTGAAATTGATGTCCTTTCATCTCAGCGTTGTTCCCTATATGGGATACACATATGACAAAGACTTAACAAAATCCAATCCCGTGAAATATAGGAGCCTAAGCGAACTCTATTCATGCGCTCATGTGAAGCTTCACGAGCTTCAAATATCACTTCATAAAGTTTACGTTGGTTGTTACAGTTGTTATGGCAGGAGTTTAAATCTTCTAATATTTTGGTATATTTTTAGTTCAATTTTGTTTAAAATTTGGAGAATATATTTATTTATGTATTTATAAATATATTTTGAATTATAGTTATTAAATTTAAATTTGAATTTGATAAGATAAAAATTTAAATAAATAAAAAAATGTTTAATTAGAAAAAAAATTGATATTACACATTTTTAAAGGCTTTCATCCATGTAAGAATAATACATTTTACTCATTGAATTAAAAACTATATTTAGCATTTTTTTCAAAACTTTTTTTTTAAATGAAACTTAAATCTAAAACAATTTTATGATTTAAAAACTTATTTATCTAAAATCTTTAAATACAAACATGTTTAAAAATACGTAAATTCGGAGAAGTCAGTCACTCATTTTCAAATTAGCAACCTATTACAAATCAACACATTATCCTATATTTTTCCATTTTTTGTTTTCCAGAATTTTTTAGGTCTTTTGAAAGCAAAAAATAAAATAAATTTGGAAAATAATAAACTTTCCTGTTCCACTATGATTTTCTATTACCCTATCTCACTACTATTTTTGTAAGAGTAAAACATTTCACTCATTTCTTTTTGAATTTATTTTGAATTAAAAACCACACTTACTGCTTCCCTTCAAAACTTCTCTTCCTTTCTTTATGAAACTTAAATCTGAAACTCTTTTATAATTTTAAAGTTTATTTATCTAAAATCCTTAAATATAAACACATTTAAAAATATGTAAAATCCTAGAAAGTCAGTCACTCATTTTAAAGTTAGCAACCTATTACAAATCAACACATTATCACAAATTCTGACATTTTCTATTTTTTAGGTCTTTGAAAACAAAACAAAAAATGAAATTGGAAAATAATAAACTTTCCTATTCCACTACGATTTTCTATTACACCATCTCACTACTATCTTTATAAGAGTAAAACCTTTCACTCATTCTTTTCTGAATTTGTTTTTAATTAAAAACCAAACTTAGTAATTCCCTTCAAAACTTCTCCTCTTTTTTTTATAAAACTTAAATCTAAAACACTTTTATCATTTTAAAACTTATTTATCTAAAATCCTTAAATACAAATCTATTTTTAAAATATGTAAAATCAGAGAAAGTCTGGCTCATTTTAAAATTAGTAACATATTACAAATCAACACACTATCACGGATTCTTCCTTTTCTGTTTTCTAGGTTTTTTAGGTCTTTGAAAGCCCCAAAAAAAAAATGAAATTGGAAAATAATAAACTTTATTACCCCATCCGCATAATATATTTATTTGTATAGATATTGTTATTATCATCCCCTAGTAAATTTTGAGTAATCTTTCATCAATTAACTATTTATTTTGAAAATTTAATTGATTTTCAACCAATAATATGATATTCTTATCAAATTGTCAAATTTTAGTATTTTTTAGTTTGATTTGGGTGAATTTGGTGGCTATTTTTTAAATAACAAAAAAATCACAATTTACCAAATAAATGTTTTTCATATATCACCAATAACATTGGGCCTCGAGTATGCACTAACATATGAGTTGGTCTTTATGGGACATAAGGAAATAGGTTAATGGTCCAAGGCCTAAAAGCAGAAGGATGTGGCAGGAATGGTATGGACCACCAATGGTTAATTCCAAGTAGCCTGATTTTCCTTGAGTATTAGCGAGGAGTCAGCATGCAATTTGGAATAACAACCAAAACACTGTGCCCATTACTAATAAATTTTGGAACTCTTTATAAAAAAGTATATCACTAATATACAAAGTATTATTGGGATAAATATCTGCAATTAAAAGAGAAGGAAACATGTTAACGACCCAAGGAATAACAACCAAAGGATTGTGCCCATTACTAATAAATTTTGGAACTCTTTATAAAAAAGTATATCGCCAATATACAAAGTATTATTGGAATAAATATCTGCAATTGAAAGAAAAAGAAACAGGTTAATGACCCAAGACCCAGAGGCATACGGGAAGAGTGAAACCTTGAACTTAGGGACCACTAGCAGGTCATTCCAAGTGATTTGATTTTCCTTGAATAAGGATGATGAGTCGGGTGCATTTGAGAATAACAACAAAAAATAATTGTCCTCGTTACCAGTTTTACAACTAAATTATAATAAATTTTCCCATATAAAAAAATATATTTTTTATATGCAAATCCGTTGTGAAAAATATTGAGATTCCATGTACGGATCATAGGGGATAATCACGAGTGATATATTGAGATTCCATGTACGAATCTTATGAGGTAATCACGAGTGATATAAATCTCAGTGAGTCAGTTTTTGTCTCCTTGCAATTTGTTTATACACTTTTATTGCAAAGACCTTTCGGCCGCTAACCCGACATACCGAATCCTCTCACCTTCATATTCTCTCGCCCGCTGTTATCGATGCCTCCAGAACTCCTGTCAGCTCAGTTTCAGAAGCGGTCATTCATTCACGAGCCGATGCTTCTCCGTGCTACGGTCATTTGATATCTCAATATTCATTGGACACGGACTTCCCAGATTATCAAACGTCAGCCATGGATTCTCCAGAGAAATTGCTGGCAGAAGAAAGCTCCAGGCTGGGACACGGGGCAGAAGACCGAACACATGGAGGAGTTCAGTGGTCTCATTTTGTTGGCCTGTCATATTTGATTTAAATTTCCAATCAACTTGCCTGAAAGACGTGTAAAAGTTTTGTCACGCGACAGGTCTCACAAAATTCGCCCGTGAATTTCTAAATTCGAAATTTGGCCTCCACCAAATTCGTCAATTCTAAATTGGAAATTTTAAAATGGAATCTGTAATGTAAAATTAATCAATTTACATTCATGTAACTGCTGACCTAGATTTATCTAATTCCATAAACATTGTGCCAGGCAAATCTAAGGAGGATGAGCCAAATATTGAGAGGTAAATGTGTGTCCAAAGCTTCTCCGAAATTTATCATTTTGGTAAATTTAAATTTAAATGGCCTTGATGAGTAGAGGAAGAAGATGAGAGATCATGCGTTCATCTGCAAGTTTACAGGGATATGGTCAACAGAAAAAGAGAGTTTACAGGGATATGGTCAACAGAAAAAGAGATTGAACGTTGGATATAAACCAACTAGCAACCAAAGGGAGAAGTTGACTTGCGCCTAGGACCTAAAGGTTTCTTTACATTGATTTTTTCTAATTTGGAAGATAAAGAACATATTTTTGAAGGAGGGCCTTAATTTTGAATAATAGAGAGGAATTCACATAAGCGCCCATTTGGGTACAACTTTATTCCTTACCAGGGAAATTTTGGATACCAGAAATATTTGATGGTATAGGCGAAGCGTTGGGTCGCTTTGTCAAAGTGTCTGAGGTTTCCAAAAGAGGGAGGAACACATCGTACACCCGTTTATGTGTATATATGAATATCTCACAACCGTTGCTTGATTCTATAGAATTGGGTTATCAAGGAGAAATTTGGAAACAACCTTTGGATTATGAGTATGTTCCTTTCAGATGTAGACTCTTCCATGAACATGGCCATCTCTTTCGAGAGCGCCCTATGAAAAAAAATGATCTAAATTTAAGTAGTCCAACGTCTCATGATGGGTTTACATGAGTTTCTAATAAGCGGTGCACTTAGAGGAAGCGACCTCAAATTAATGCAAAGGAATCTGAGGAAAAGAATTCATTTTCTATTCTATAAGGCATGGAGGGGAATATTCAATATCTTGAGGATACCCATATGGAGATCAAGGCCAACTAAGAAATCTCCATAAAAGATGGCCTTGAAACGTAAACTAGAGGAAGATGAAACCCCAAAATGTAATGTCGATTTATTGGCACTCCCAAGTTTTGAGGAAGTGGTTCCTTTGCTAGCTCAAACTTTATCAGACTTGTCAGAAGAAGAACATACATTAGTATCAATAGTTAATTAGTGGGTTATAAAAGACTATGGAGCTCTTCCTACATTGGATAAAGATAGGTATTCTACAACCTATCTTCAATGGAAATCTAAAAAGAGGATTGCACCAAGAGATCCCATAGCACAAGCTTTTCAAGCATTCAAAGATAAAGGCAAAAAAATTATGCTGAAAGAACAAAATAACAAGACAAAGAAGAAGATAACAAAACCAAAGCGCGAAGCTAGGAAAAACATGGGGATAAACTAGAGTTCTTCAAAACAAACCTTAGACAACCCAGAAAAGGATTTACAAATTAACATCCCTACATAAATTAAAATTCTCTCCTGGAATATAAGGGGCCTCAATAGTAGAGGTAAGCAATGTTATCTTAGAGACCAAATAAAAAAGGAAAACCCAGTGATAGTAATCTTACAAGAAACAAAATTGGTGGAATAAAAAATGGGTATTGTTGCTAATTTTTGTTGGAAGGGATGTGGATATACATCCATTAATGCCATAGGGCATGCATGTGCGATAGCAATATGATGGAATTCCCGCTCGATACTTTTCTAGGAATGGGTTGCATCACATAACATTCTAACAGGTAAATTTTGATATGTGGGAACAAATGATTTTGTTTTTCCATCAGCAGTCTATGATCCCTCACTACCTATGGCTAAAGGTTCTTTTTTGAAGCAGCTACAAACTATGAAGTGCTTGGTAGGAAACTCTCTATGGATTATGGGTGGCAATTTCAATATCGTAGGATTGATTTAGGAGAAAAAAAGGAGGTAACAGTCAGTTGAACCCTATTTTAAAGGAGTTTGATGAATTGATAGAGGCCCTCTATTTGGTAGATATCCCTACAATAAATGGTTGCTTCACTTGGAACAATCGCAGAGGGGGGAGGAATCAAATAGCTTGTCGATTAGATTGCTTTCTATTATCAGAAGGGATCATTCAAAAATATATGTTTATTGAAACATCTATACTACTATGTATGGGTTCGGACCACTGGCCAGTTAGTCGATAAATTGACCTGAAAGAACCTCCCTTAAATAGTCCTTTTTGTTTTGAAAACTTATGGTTTCAAGCAGAAGGATTTATTGACTGATTAAAGGAGTGGTGGGAAGGTATACATATTGAAGGTCCAACCAAGATGAGAGTATTCCATCTAAAATTGAAACCACTGAAAGCCAGGATCAAACACTGGAATAAGGAAGTTTTTGGGAATATTTTCAAAGATAAGAAAGATATAGAAGATAAGATGTCCATTATCCAACAAATAATTATATGGCATGGTAGAACCAATGAGTTGGCAATGGAGGAAGCTGTCATCCTTGATAATTTGGAAGAGAGGTGGAAGCAGAAGGAGATTCTATGGAAGCAAAAATCTAGGGTTCATTGGTTGAAGGAAGGGGATCGAAATACTATTTTTTTTCATACTATGGCGATTCAACATCACCTCCACAACATAATCTTATACATTAGATACAAGGATGGTGGGAGACAACTTTCCCAATATGGAATACAACATGCACTAGTCCATTATTTCACTTAATTGTGGATAAAGATTAGGTCTGGGTCTTTAGAATATTTCGACTCCATTATACGACATATTCCAAAAAGGATCAATCGGGAACAAAATAAAGCATTGATTAGACCAATCTCCTTGTTGGAAGTGGAAGAAGTAGTTATGAATATGCCACAAAACAAAGCACCTGGCCCGGATGGGTTTACCACGGAATTCTATCAGGCATGTTGGAGTTTTATAGGGAAGGAGATCCACAAGGTAGTGGAGGAATCAAGACAGGCTTGGAGCATATTACCATCACTGAATGCCATGTTCATATCCTCAGCACCAAAATCAGGCAGAGTAGAGAGTCCAAAACGATTTCGACCCATAGCACTTTGTAATGTAATTTATAAGATTATTTCCATAGTGATAGTGAATAGGTTGAAGCCATTACTATCAACCATGATATCCCCAACCCAAACAGGTTTTGTTGAAGGACAAAAAATCGTGGATGGTATCATAGTAGTGCAAGAGGTAATCCACTCATTGAAACAATCTAAGCATCCAAGTATGCTCATAAAATTGGATTTATCCAAAGCGTATGATAGAATTCGCTGGTTGCTTTTATTACAAGTTTTACAAGCTTTTGGTTTCTCAGAACAATGGTTGCAGTGGGTGGGTTCATTAATCTCTACAGTTTTTTACTCTATCCTGGTAAATGGATCTCCATCACAGACCATTCATCCTTCTAAAGGTGTTCGGTAAGGTGATCCTCTATCTCCTTTTATTTTCATAATAGTTATGGAAGGGCTCGGGAGTCTGTTTCGGAAAGCAGGAGAGGAAGGTTATATTTATTGTCTTTGATTGTATGAGAGATACCTCCCAATTACTCATCTTCAGTTTTTGGATGATGTAATATTGTTTGGCCTCCCCACAAGAAGAGAGGTCGTAAGGTTGAAGAAGCTCCTCCAAATATTCATGTCTGCCTTAAGGACGAAAATTAATAATGATAAAAAAAAATGTTTATTTTTAACTTCTCAAAATCGATGCAACAAAGGTTATGCCAGGTAGCAAGATATACTCAAGGAGTATTACCATCAAAATACTTGGGAGTACTAATAGTCATGAATTACCATAGAACATCCACATTGTTAATTTTTCATAGGGCTACATTGGTCTTTGATTTGATAATTTCATTTATTCATGAACACAATAATTTCACCCCATAACATTATAACATGATTAAGATTTACATCATTATTCATCAGCATATGCAACTATGTAGAAAGAACAATATCATCATCATCAATGCAACGAAACATAAAGGAACAATAGAAGAAAAGCATGCACACATAAAGACACCAGGATTGGTCAGAGACTAGGGAAAAACCCACTATGGGGAAAACCCTTGCAAATTCTTCTTCTTCTTAGATCGTCATCAAATGATTCAGCAAAAGAGAGTACAATGATTCATATCTTCATCTATGCAAAAAAATAACTATAACATCCATGACATGACCCTAAACATGCTTATACTTGAAAACCATGATCCTGAGGATTGTAATGCCCTGTCACTAACTGTAGTCAATTGTTGAATGATGTTGTCACTTAGCAGAAACTTCGTAGTATTGATAATTCATCTTTTGGTCCCGGATGCTCCCTAAGACACTCTATGTAATCATCTGAGACTGACCTGGACGCTCATAGGTGAACTACATGTGAGCATCTGGGGCCAAACTGGACTGCAAAAACCCTAGCCTCCTGGATGCTCCCTTAGACACTGTGTGTGAGCATTTGAGACTTCCTGGGTGCTCCCTTGACCATACTATGTGAGTGTCTAGGGACAAAAATCCTTAGTTACAAGTGTGTGTCCAAGACTCAGAAACCTTAGACATGTGTGAGCTTCGTCCCTATAGTTTCAAACCCTTTGCACGAGCTTTCCTCCATCATACCTATGCGAACCAAACAATAGAAGAGAGAAGAAAGTGCTTGATGATTGTGTCCAAATGAGCTTGAGGTCTCTTCTATATATAGGCTTCCATGAAGGTCCACTTAATGTTGAGGCCGACCTCACCAATTGTATATGGCATAGGGCTGACCTAATCCAATATACATGAGTAAATAAATAAATTCAAAAACCAAATTATGCTTGTCAAAATAAGGTGATACTTAGGTCAATTTTCGTCCTCTCGAAAAGAGTAATTTAATGCAATCATTATCTCCATCATGTGAATTGTCCAAAGTGGAATTTGACCGCAGTTTCATAATTTTAACACTCCCTCTCAACTAGGGAGAATTCCACCTGCTAATATATGTCCATCGAAACAATATGTCGTCTTGGTATCTTAAGTGCCATCACGTATCGTAACTGACCATATTTGTCATGTAGTTGTTATCAAAAATCATCAATGTACATCTTAATCCATTCCTTTCTTATCTCGTGATCATCCTTGCTCATATGATGAATATTCTCGAATCTAGAAGAAGAAGAATCAAAGGGGATCTTAAGCTACCACCCTCTATTTATCAAGCTACTACCTGGTATCTCTGCCAGAGGGCTACTACATAGAATCTTTATCAGCAGGCTACTACTCAAAATATTAGTCAGCATGCTACTATCCGGAATGTCTGTCAACAGACTACTACCCGGAATATCAATCAGCAGGATACGACTAGGAAATATGTCATCAGGATACTATTTGGAAATATGTTGACGGGGTACTACCCGGAAATATGTCATCAGGCTACTACCTGGAAATATGTCATCATGTATTATCATTAGAGAGCATATCATCAGGGAGCACATCTCAACCTGGAACCATATCAAGGAGCTACTACTCAACCCAGAATCTCATGGGGGAGCTACAACTCAACCCATATCGAGCAATAGGTAATATACGGAGATACTAATCAAGCCATCCTATCACCTACTGATATTCCTGTCAATTACCCTTAATAGTCATGTGGTAGAAGACCTGCATCATATTCCTATCTTGGGAAAGATACCCAACTTACCAAAGGTAAGCATCTCACGCCCCCAAGCCTCCTCACCTGTTGGCCAAACGGAGAGGGATAATCCCAACAAGCCCAGCTTGTGGGTATGATGCCAACTGGGGTATACTCTACAAATACCAAGATAGGGTGAGCTACTACTCCAACCCTATGGGTAACAGATAGGGGTGATACCCTATTGTCCATATTTCCCTCAACCCCAGGAGCCCTCTATCTCAATTCCACACCCTGGGAGCTCAGATAGGGGAGGAAGAGTATGGCTCAGTGTCCTCGATCAGCATTGCTCTCATCATACTCATATCATCGTACTTTTATCAGGTAATCATGATGTATTAATGGAAATTGTCTCCTATTCCTACAGGACATCAAATCAAATATCATGTTAGAACATAAATAATCATATAAATCACAAAAGGATACCATAATCATCATCCCTCTCAAGAAGGTGTCAAAAAGTCAAGGCTTGACTTGTACATTTGCACTGTCTCAATATATGAAAGTATCTCAGTCCCAAATATATATATTGGATTCTCTGCCTCTCTATGTCATCACAATGTTTCCATGTCATATTCAAAACTTTCTCAAACATCTCTTCAAACGATTTTTAATCCTGCTTCATAGCTAGCCATGCTAGCAACATCATACTCAACCTCGGTTGCTACGGACCTCTCATCATGGAAGATACCATACTAAGGCATTAATCATATGTTCTCATCTCATCAACACATCCATACAATCATATATCATAGGAAGAATATCTCAGACCAAAAATAGATTGCCCCATGCAAGTATCTCGAAGGGTTCTCGGTGGCAACTCTATGTGAATGAATCAACTCAGGTTCTATGCACATCATGTATGTATACGGAAGGATGTTCATCAATAAATTGTTGGTTTCCAAGTCAATTTCAACAATATCTCTTCAATTAGAGTACCCAAGAATTTTCATTTCCTCTTTTCAATACTTCTTCAATTGCTTCACAATATAGATTATTTTTTCCCATTTTTCATAAATTGATTCATCATGCCATGATTCATTATCTTGAGCTTCAAAATCCATCTCCCTCTTACTTAGATCATCAGAGGCTCATTACCTGTCAGAAGTAGACCATCAATTTATAAACATCAAAATCAAAGTCATACCTTAAAACACGTCATCCCGACTTCACCAGATAATAGTCAATGCAGACATATCTGGATCGGGAAGCTTGCTTCCTGTAATGCTATGTGAAAATCATATAACACTTTACCAAACCAAATTGCTCATCTTTTCATAAATCAATAGTGTACCATCAACTAAGTCAACTCATCAAAGTCATCAATATCACAGTATCAATTATTTAGTCCAGGTGAAAGGTAGGGCTCATATCAAGTCTTGACCTCATTTATTATTATGCCAACAAGTTGTCATCTATCATGCAATATCAATCAAGTCATTTTCATAATCATAATACAAGTCATTTATGTTAGAATATAAGTCATTCTCATCAAGGCAAATCATCAGTCATCAAATCAAATCATTAGATATTAGGTCAAATCCAAATTTGCTATCGCAAAGAGATCTATAGTCCAAAAACATATCTCAATATCAAGTCAGAGTTCTAAATCATTGTCATGTATCATGTCAAACTCCAAACATTTCTTATCTATATCAGTCAGCCAAATCTCTTGTGTCACAAATTTCAATGGTTAAATCATAATGGCATATCTTCATGCTTATCTCGGTCTCCTACAAACACAAGTTCATATTATAGAAAATATCTAAACTTTTCTTGCTCACATATCTTTATGTCTTCATATCTGTAGACATGCTTTAGGTGGACATCTGACTTCATGCACAATACTTCATTTTTCTGTGATCAACAATTCAACCCAACAACTTCAGAAATCAATTTATAGTGGCAGAATATGTTAGAGACACCTTCATTCAGACTTCAAACAGCTTCAGAAAAATTCAAATGATGGTAAACTATAGTCAAACCCCTAAACGCTTCCTTTAGGTTAGCATGGGAGTGTCTTTAGCTTCCTGGACGCTACCTTGGCCTTAGCATGCATGCGTCCAGGGATGAAATCTACCAGTTCTGTGCCTATGTCCAGAACAGGAACCCTAATTTTGTGTGAGCTTCAGATCTGTCACTTTGCTACAGTTCAATAATGTCAGATGCACATAAATAATACTTCATCAACACATAATGAAAATATTAATATGAGTAAGAAGCTTTAGAAGAGATTCTCCCTCTGACTGGGAATCTTCATTTATGTCATCAACCTGTCTCTACTAGTGTCATGCAACAACAGATATGTTAGATCATAAACATATATCTATCATGGTCATGCACATCATGTAATCAATCTTTTATCAAGGGTTAGTTTTGAATGATTAGGGAAGTAGACAAATGTGACATCATATCTCAAGGATCATGAACAATAACACTTTCTATCATCACATTTTAACATATGTTAAAGTTACTCATCACATCAAGACATGACCACAGTTACACTTTTATCACCATGCTTATCATTATCAACATGATCAAGTTAGGCCATTCAATAAAAATTTATCAAAACAACAAGAGTGTCAACCCTTCCACGAGCATAATTGTATCATGTGTAAGACTCAAGGAGCTAACCTTCTATGTGAAATTCATCATGTCGTATGCATGTCAATTATCAAGAGTATCTACAGTCAAGGTGGTAACTTTATTTATGGTATCAAAATATCTGACATCAAGTATATCAAAGATCAACATAGAATTCAAGAAGATCAAAAAATTTCTCAATACCAGGTGCACCATTTCATCATAAATAAAATCACCTTCATATGTATGTATGGACCATTTGAGAAGGAGATATTCTTGATAGGGCTTAACAGCTAAAACATAATAGTGAAACAATATATCATGCATACCTTGAAATATTAAAGTACATGTGCACCTTCTCATTAGATATAGGCAACTTGTAACACTTTGTCTCTTTTCATGTAGTGTATTTTTACCCTTTTCCAACTCTAGTCACCTTCCCTGCATTTCAAATGATCCTCAAGAAGGATCCACTTATCACAACTCATCAAGGAGGTTAGAAACATCCATATATTCAAATACACATGTAGGAAGTATAGACAATAATCATAATAATCAGATCCATAAGTCTAAACAAAAGTAAGGACATAAAGAAGCATCATAAGTCAAGAAATACTTATCTTCAATGAGAGGTGATCCTCTTCCTCTTGAACCAACCTTCAAGAGCCATCAATGTCCATTGTCCACATACCAATGTTGTCTTCAATTATCCAACCAAGCCTACTAGGAATTCCCCATCTAAGGCTTCATCAAATATTTAACAAGTGCTTGAACCTATTTACATTGACCATACTATATCTCATGTATTGTCCATAAACCAAGGTTTTATTTCCAACCCTAACCTCATAGAATCCATAAAACCCTAATAATCAAGTTTACTAAGGTTTTCTTCAAACCCTAGAATTCTTTTAGTTCTCCACCATCCTCTTCTAGCTTCCATCAATGGTGTCATCATCAGGGTGTTCTCCATGGATTTTCTTCATCCTAATTCTGAAGCCATGTTAATTTTTCATAGGGCTACATTGTTATTTTCTTTGATAATTGCATGTCTTCATTAACATATTAAGTTCACCCCATAAAATTATAACATTATTTAGATTTGCATCATTATTCATCATCATATGCAACTATGTAGAAATAACAATATCATCATCATCAATGCAGTGGAACATAAAGGTACAATAGAAGAAAAGCATGCACACATAGAAACACCAGGATTGGTTAGAGACCAGGGAAAAACCCATTATAGAGAAAACCCTTGAAAATTATTCTTCTTCTTAGATCGTCATCAAATGATTTAGCAAAAGATAGTACAATGATTCATATCTTCATCTATGCAATGAAATAATTATAAAATCCATGACATGACCCTAAACATGCTTATACTTGAAAACCATGATCCTGAGGATTGTAATGCCCTGTCATTGACTATAGTCATTTGTTGAATGTTGTTGTCACTGAGTGGAAAATTCAAAGTATTGATAATTCATATTTTGGTCTGAGACACTCTATGCGAGCATCTGAGACTGACCTGGACACTCCTAGGTGAACCACATGTGAGCATATGGGGCCAAACTAGACTGCAGAAACCCCTAGCCTCCCAGACGCGCCCTTAGACACTATGTGTGAGCATCTGAGACTTATTGGATGCTCCCTTGACCATATTGTGTGGGTGCCTAGGGACAAAAATCCTTAGTTAAAAAACATGCATTCGAGACTCAGAAATCCTAGACACGTAAGAGATTTGTCCATGTAGTTTCAAACCCTTTGCGGGAGCTTTCCTCCATTAGACCTGTGTGAACCAAACAATAGAAGAGAGAAGAAAGTGCTTGATGATTGTGTCCAAATGAGCTTGAGCTCTCTTCTATATATAGGCTTCCATGAGGTTCCACTTGATGTTGAGGCCGACCTGACCAATTGTATATGTGCATAGGGCTGACCTAATCCAATATACATGAGTAAATAAATAAATTCAAAAACCAACTTTTGCTTATCCAAATAAGGTGATATTTAGGTCGATTTTGGTCCTTACGAAAAGAGGAATTCAATGCAATCATTATCTCCATAATGAGAGTTGTCCAAAGTGTAATTTGACCCCAATTGCATAATCTTAACACACATGGGCGACATTACTGAAGAAGACAAGAAGCATAATGAACAACTGAGTGACTAGATATCTAAATTTTCCCAGTATACTTGTCACGGTAAAAGTAGTTCTCCAAGCGTTGTCAAATTATCAACTATCATTAATGCCAATCCAAACTAGAATATTTCATTCCCTAAGATCTCTTTGGACTAACTTTTGTTGGAAATGCCTAGCTATAGTGAATAAGTGGGCCTTGGTGATTTGGGATAAGCTAATTAGACTGCAATTGTCCGGCGGTTTGGGACTCTAGGATCCCTCTCTTATGAGCAAGGCTTATGCAATGAAATTGTGGTGGCTATGGGTACAGGGAGGTAACCAAGTACGAAATAAGATTTGGGAGAGAAAACACTTGGTGCTTGTTCGACCAGAAGATAGACTACAAATGTAAGGATATATAAAATTCTCAAAAATTTGGAATTGGTCTTACGAGATGAAGGACTTGGTGAAAAAATACGCTTTCTAGGAGATAAGAGATGGAAAAAAGGCCTGCTTCTAGGAGGACTCATGGCAACAAAATCATCCCTTAAGTGAAAGACAAAATTTTAAAGAGCTTCAATAGTGGACATAGTCCCAACAATGCCTTAAAGTGGTAGATTATTGGAGCAATCGGGAACCACTTCATGGTTGGAGGCTATGGAAAGCTAGAATTGAATGGGAAAACACACATAATTCCTTACCTTGGGATAGTTTGCATGGTTACGTGCAATGAATAAGGATAAAAATCTCTTCTAAAAACGACATATTGTATTGGGGGAAATGAAAATCAGGTACCTTTACAGTACGAGAGGCATACTCTCTACTACTTGACATGCCCACTCAGGAACAAATAGCATTTGAAGGAGTATGTGGAATAACTGTGAGTGGTCCAAAGTTTCCATTTTTATTTGGATGATAGCGTGGGGTAGAGAACTCACTTGGGATCGCTTGCAAAGGAAAGGCTTTGAGGGCCCATCCAAATGCGCGCTATGTTTACAAGAGGAAGAGACAACAAATCACCTATTCATTTCGTGTATATAATCACAACGAATATGGAAGTTTTCTCAAGCCTTGTTTAATCGTGATTTGTCAATTACAATGGATATCAAAAGTTGGATGTTTGACTGGTTTCAAATAAAGTATAAGCACCCATGGATACTAAGGGCATGGAAACTCATTTTCGGTTTCTCGAAATGGAACATGTGGAAGGAGAGAAATTAAAGGTTACTCAAAGGCAGATGCAGACCCTCTCATGTACTGTAGGAAATAATTTGTACCAATATAAGAGAAACCCTACTGGCACACCCGCTTGAGTTGGGAGATGGTAGTATGGAAGCGGAGATAGTGCGTGTTTTAACAAAACTTCAATTGGAAGTTGTCAAGGTTTTTTCTTCACATATTGTTCACAGAATATGACCAAGTGTAAGAAGCTCCCTTACTTTCCTGTTGCAAACTTTTTTTGTATTGAGTTTTGATGGTGCTTCAATAGGTAACCGGGGAGAAGCTAGTTTTGGTGGAATTATGTGCAATCATATTATGATGCTCATTCAAGTTTATGATTTTTCTTGTGGGGAAACAACAAACAATCCAGCATAATTCTAGGCATTAGAGAAAGACATTCAAATTTTCAAATGAAGAGGGATATGTTTGTTACAGGTTCATCGGGATTCTCAAATAGCGATCAATATGGTGCAAAAAATCCTCTTAGGTCATTCACTTAATAAAATTATCAGTAGTTGGAACCTTCAGAAAGCTGCAAATAACAAAATAGGTCTATTGTTAGCTTTCGAATACGTGATTCCTGTTCACACTAGACGGGAGGGTAACAAGGCAACAGATTTTCTAGCGAAATGGGGCAGCTGTTAGAAGGATTGAGGAATGGATAAATTGGCAGCAACATGATTCTATACATGAACTACATCATTGGTTGGATCAAGACAAGAATAGAGGCCACTAGTCGTCCCCCGATGGGGGTGTTATCTTAGAAACTCCTTGTTGGAATTGACCAAATTGACAGATTCTGGCAGATGTCCCTAACCTTTGGCAATGATTGGAATGAAAAGGGTTCGTTTTGCCTGGTTGGAGGTGACCTTTGGAGGGTGAGCCATGACCTCCACTTGGCCTATTATAACCAATGCGCAGTGTGGAGTAAATTCACACATTTTGGTCGTAGAATGTGAGGGTGATGGCATTAAATTAACATCAAAGGAGGGTAGTGCATCTAGGTTTCTTCAATTGTCTCGACATTCCATCTGCTTCACTGTTGAAGTTATGGAGATGTTGCGAGAGTTTGGGCGATTGGATACCATCTGACCGTCGATTGCAAAGTATTAATGACTCCATCATACAGGGTATTGGGTTGGAGGATCCCAGGAAGCAGGAATACACTTGGAATTTTCAGAGAACCTCCTTTTACCATGACTTCACACTGCATATAATCAGACATTGGTTAGTCGATTTGCATTTTATTTTGTCTAAAATCCCAGGGTGGTAAACTTACATTGTTGACTCAGGGTGGCAACTTTTGTCTCTTTATATTTCTAGGTTTGCTTTGGTCATCTGTGTCTTGCTCTGTTTTATCACTTGTTTATTTTCGTTAACGAACCTTTGTGGGATTTTTCCACTGGAAATTGCATGCAACAGGACTAAGGAAGTCACACACTTATCTTGTATTTTGTTGTTCATCTCCATTGAATCTATAGGAAAGGTTAATGGTGTATGGTTCCATAGTCATTTTATTCTCCATTATAGCATTTTGTCAAGTTATTTTTCACGAAGTACTCAACACTTGAGCGTCGGTCACCAATGTTTTTTGTATGCTTTTTGCATAACTCCTCATTTGGTCCATCCTTTGAGTTGGTTGTTGTTTTTCCCTCCGCAGACCTTCAATCTTTCGATCCATCTAGAATCTCCTTTAATTTCCCCATCCTGGTTGTCAGAGTCTGGTATAGTGGTTCCTTTTTGGCTTGGTTCTAATTGTCACCAAAATTACATACTCCAATTGATAGTCCGAAAGTTACACAAGTTTACCCTCTCTATTGGTTTGGTTCATAGTGACTACAACTCCTATTTTGTTTTGGGTACAGTTCGACATGGATATCTTGATGACATCAATCTTGAATTATCAGTTACTCACTTTGACCCCCACATCACTTGTTACGTGGTCCTCAAGGTAATAGTAGTCTATGTTGGGTCTATAGTGAAGTCTTGTCAGGTCAATAGGTTTTCCAAATCTCCCCTTGTTACAATTTCTTATAGGTCGTGTCATCATATGGCACCATGCCAACGTCTACTTAGTCAAAGAGGCGACACACCAGGGGCATCCTACTCCAGGAAACGTCATCTTTTTGGTTGGGAATTGGAAGCATTTTTTTTTTATTCTGCACCTTTCAAAATTCTAAAGGAAATCCACACTCTTGATGCAAATGAATTTAGGGAATGCTTGTACCACTCAGATTCAAAAGTTGTCTGTTGGGGAAATACCAATTCGGTTCCTGACCCAAGTAAATGGAGGAAGATACAACTATAACTTCTCCACTCAATTTCAACTCACAAACAGATGGTGAAACTCCTCCAGTTGGTGTTGCAAGATAAACATGTGGACAATTACAAGTTGTTTGCAGGTCAGGAGGACATAACGAGGATCATACAAGACATTCGCTATGATATGGATGAAATAGTGGTTCGCCTAAATAAGATGGAATGTTACATAATTTCATATTCTTATACTAATTCATAAGCACCTCAGAATGGGGAGGCATTCATTAATGCTGCTACACTCAACATGGCTATTGCACCTCCTTCTCCAGATCTCTCAGTGACTATACTAGATGACTAAATCTATAACTGTTTTTGTCTATTTTTGAATGTATGGTCTCTCATCTATATGGCATCAGAGTCAACTACATTTTATGTATATGTTTCGTCATTGTTCTCTTTGTTAGACTCCTATTTTCAATGTGTTAAGTGTTGACTAGTAATAACCTCTAGTTTTCTTAAGTTCGAAAGTCAACCACTATGTTATGATGTTAATATATATGGTCGTTGGTTTGTTTTTTGGTCATAAAGCTACCATTCCTCGAACCAGGTTAGCATGGTCCTCAAGGAACATCAAATGTAATTCTGCTCTTTTTTACTATTAATAGAAATAACGAGACATATATTACACAAAAAAAGGTGATCAAACCTGTAGAGGTATAAACATTTGATTTCTCTTCTAAAAAAAGGGTTTGCACCTTAAGGAATTTGACCACTCCGAAGTTACTGATAAATATATCATAAAATATTATTCTTAATTTATATATGGAAATTTTCTCATTTCCCTTTTTTTTACCATTCCAGAGTTACATGGATCTATGTTAATAAATTTAACATAAAATATTATCTTTAATTTATATGTGGAAATTTTCTTTATTCTCATTTTTTTATGAATATTTTTTCCTATGTGGTTCATGTACCTCTAAGGTAGAGAGCCTAACCTTGAAAGGGTCAAGAGAATTGAACCCATAGGCTTTAAATAGAAAAGGTGTTTTAATGATGAGAACTTGACCAATTGAGCGAACCCTAAGACCTATATATATAAGTTTTTTTAATAGAAAATTATCAATACATTCTTATTTTTAGTTAATTTTTTAATTAAAATATTCTTATTTTTAATGGTATCAATTAAAAAGAAGCTTATCAACTTCACAACTCCACATTGAGTACGAACAAAATGACACGTTTTTATATTGGATTGTAAAATATGTCTCTAAGTGCAATAAACATAATTTTGGAATTTACAATTATCTAAGTGCAATAAACATAATTTTGGAATTTACAATTATCTATGTTAACATTGCTGTAAGGTTTAGATTCTATCGCGATTTAAATTTCATGAGAAATATTAAGATGGGAACCACCTATAAGAAATGAAAATTATCACACGGAAAAGCTTACGTCAACAACATTTCAGGTGCAGCCAACATAGCACTGACTTTATCTAAACTAAACTTAACTTTAAAAAAATTTAACTTTGAAAGTTTAACTTATGTAAAAAATTTAAAATTATTTTCTATAAAAATTCAAAGTTAACCCAAATTCTAAATAAACCTAAATTTTATATTAAAAAATAAACCGAATCCATATTTATTAATGTATATATAGCATAATAGCTACCGTATATAATTATGACAGTACAATGTCTACAAAGATACGTATCATTATTAATAAATAAAAATGTCAATATAAATCTAGAATAAATAAACCTAAATTCTATTAAAAAAAAAAAATCCATATTTATTAACCTATATATAGCATAATAGCTACGTATATAATTATGAGAGTACAATGTCAACAACGTATAATAAAAATATTAATAATTTAAAATATAAATTTATTTAATTAAAAAATATTATATATTATCAATTAATGATTATAAACTTATAATAAATTAATAAGTTATATTAAATTTTATAATATTCGTTTTTTTAAGTTTCATAGTGGTGAGAGTATATTATAATCATGTCTAAGAATATTGTTTGAATCGGGAGAATCAACAAGTAACTTAACATCTAACACGCTTAACTATTGTGTATTCAAGATCTATAGACAAATTTTATAGTTTTTAAAAAAATTTGAATCATTGAATTTATTGTTAGATTGGTTTATTTATCTCTAGTAACTATTGTTCCATGGTTTTTTCATAACAATGTGTGAGTAAAACATTTCTATGATCACAAATTTGAGTGTTCCATTTCCAAATAATTTGTTTCGAGTTGGCTTTTAGGAGCACAAATTTGTCCTTTTTTTTGTAAATTTTATTTATTGATTTATATTGGTACCAAAAAGATTACATAGGTAAAATTTCATGCCCATATTAGAAGATCATGGCTCGCTCTCAGGATGACTAACACAGAAACTGATCAGAAGACTCTTTGGACAACCCTTGAGGCAAGGAATACATATGTGAAAACCTTGGTTTCACATCTGAAAGCAAACCAACTATGACTGTCATATTCAAAAATTATCCTAGATCCTATAGCATTTCTGGTAGAACAAAAGTATAGAGAGTACAAAAGGTAGTAAGTAGCTAACAACAACTGGAAATAGATAGTAAACATAGTGTACTAAGAAGTAGGCATAATGGAAATATTAGTCCAAAATTATGACTAGAGAGTGAGGAGGAGAGTTTTCATTTGTAGTGTTCAGAGGTGGAACATTAATAACTACATCCTCATCTTGATGATCAGTTGATTCTATCCCTAAGTCGAAAACTACGAATCATTCCACTCAAATTAATCTGACTGCTATGTCATTGAGGTCATATCTAATGTCCCTCAGAATTCGCTTGATGTCCTCCTATCCGGAAAAGATTTTGTAGTTGTCTATTGTTTATCCTGAATGACCATTCTAAGTAGTGTTTCCATATGACAATTTAGGGTGATAGAATAGAGAAAATGCATTCTTCTCTCCTTGCATTTCCCTAGATTGGGCACCCATTTGAGAGTGTTTCCACCAATTTCAGAATCATAATGGTATTTTCGATCTCCAATCTCCCTTGCTTCCAAATGCAAAATCTCATTTCGAACCTCTAGGGGAGTCGCATCAAAAAATTTACTACTGATTCCCATCCGAAAAATCGTCGATGTTTAGAAGAAGATGCCCCCCTGAGCATCCCCACGGCGATTGGGAAGCCTCTGCCTAGGTGGCATTTCCATTAAAGACCTACCAACAAGACACAAAGCAAACACTCAAAACAACTGAGGGATTAAATGACGATTGACCACCGTATAAAGAAACCCCTATAGAAACATGAAAAACAAGTTACAAGTGACCACCGAAAGAAAGAACGACCCCAGAATAACACCACCTCTTTGCTTACGGGATACTCTCAGTAATATAAACCGCTTGCAATAGTACAAGATTGGATGTCCTCGAATACACAAAACCTCACAACAAAATAACTTCCTAGAGACCCAAAAATCGCAAGTACTAGACCATGACAGGGTTTAAGGTATTTGAGGGAGGAAACGGTGACCGAAGGCGAAAAGGATGTACATAGATTTTGTCATCATTTGAGTTGCAAGTGTCCTTAGGCCATTTTTTACACCGCTAGTTATGTCTTCTTAATAGGAAATTGCACTTTTACTTTTCACATTACACAGTGCTCATAAATCCTTTTCAAAAATGTTAGTTCATATGAAGATTTTTTACCATATTAAATGTTAGTTCATATAAAGGATTTTTACCATATTAATTCTTATTATTAGTTAATATAAAGGATTTTTACTATATTAATTTTTATTATTAGTTATAAAACATGTAAGGTTATTTTCTATGTTAATGGTTTTAAAAAAAGGGAGGTTAAAGGTTGATATTAATTATTAATTTATATTTTAATATAAATGGAATAGCTAATTATGAATAAATTATATTTTCTTAAAATCAAGATACATATTTAGTTTGGTTTTGTATTTTAATTAAATAGAATAAGTAATTATGGTTGGATAGAATTATTTCAAAATTGAGACACATTCTTACTCTTGAATAATTATCTCATTAATGTATTTTAAAGTTGTCGAATTGGTTTTATAAACATTTTTTAACTATAAATCTTATTAACTTTATTAGCCCTTACATGGCTATAACAATAGATTTATCTCTTGACCACTATTAGTTTAGCATTGACCAATGTAAGTTATATTTTTTTTGTAAAGTTGTTTGATTTCTCTAGATATTACTTCAGGCTTGACTTGTGGCTTGAGAAACCGCAACCCAGGGGCATCTGTGTCGTCAAAATCACACAGGGACCGCATCCGGCCTGGGCCACACCAACACTTAACATGGATGGATTTTTGCCCATGGAGTTTCGAATCAGTGACCTTCAGATCACGGAGTGACTTAATAGTCAACCCCATCACAGTCTATTCTATGCCCCGTGGGCAATGCAAGTTATAGTGTTAAACTTTGAAAAATAAATATTTATTTTTCAATATTATTAAAAAAATAGTTTTCAAACATTTGATTGGACTGTAACTGAGGTTTTATTGATCATTTGCACACTACAATATCATGTGGATAATTGTCTCACAAATTTTTTGCCATAATTTTTGGATATAGTTGAAATATTCATGCCATGATTTTTATATATTTGGCAGTTTTTTTTTTATTGTTAAGTTTTGTAGGAAACCACCCAAAATTAAATTCTTGAAAATATCTCATATTTTGGTAAATAACATATTTACCATTGCATAAAAAATGTATTGGAATAAAAAATGGAATTAATTTCTCCACTCCAAATATCAATTTAGTGGTCCCTGCCAATGATACAAAAATCGATTTTGACCACTATTCGTTTCATTTCATTGACAAGCAAGTTATAATAGTCAACTTTGAAAAATAAATATTTATTTTACAATATTATTAAAAATATATATTTTTCAATAGATAACTATTTCAGATTTCCCCCCTAAAAAATTCCTATCAAGTACAACTCAAGCTCAAATTTGATTTGGACATGACTATCTTATATGCAATTTTTCTTAGAGCATATTTTCTAACTTGGTAGGGACTATGTTGCCCTACAACACTTGTTTTATTTTGAATTTTATTAAAATCGACTCTTTGTAATAAAAGTAGTTCCTTTCTTCTTGTTGTAACATAATATTGTTACTCATAAGCAATCTAGCCACTAGATATTTAAACCCATTTTTCTTTCGACATATGCGTTAGTATTGTTGATCACTTTTTGGACTATTTCTAAATCAATTTACTTGACAAAGTTTTGATAAAGGTTTCAATTTGTTTAAGCTCTTCATGTAAATTTTAAACTTTGTACAGTAATGTATACATAGATTCTTAATAAAACACACAAAAAAAGTAAAAGAATGGAAATCACATATTATAGAGAAATTACCTTAAAACCCTTTTCCAAAATGGGAAAACCTAACTGTTAACTACACCTCTAATTTTTTCATTAATCAATTTCATTCTTTACACTACAATATATATTGTTATATGGCATCTGAAACCCTTATTCCATGAAACCATATTAGATTACATCCATAAGTCATTAACCAAAATTATAAAACCATGGGTTAAACCACCATGCACCACAAACCCATAACATTGAAAATTGTGTTGTGAAGAGCAAAAAACAAAATTATTCTTATTAATAATTTCGAGGGCTTCACCCTCCATCCATCATGACCCTAGCACTATTCCTGAAGCATATGAATCATGCATGGGACTAGTCGTGTAAAGAATATAACAAATGGGACTCCAAAAAAGGTAAATTATAAGGCTAATCAATCCACGCCTAAGAACATATAACTATGTTTGAACCCACCTTTTGCACTTAATGGTATATTTTCCTAGCTTAGAAGTGTTCAATGTCGTTTTCATATTTTATGTGACTTAACATATTTATTATGTAGGTTAGAGAGATATTGAGTAGATTCCAAGAGATCTAGCACTAGAAATATTTTAGGGACTTTCTCCCTATAGCAGGAAGACTTAAATTCGACTACCTCGGGGCACCTAATGTCCCCTCGTATTGTTGCGAGGTGGACCAAGATCAAGATCTCCCTTTTAAGACTTTTTGGAGGGAAATGTATCCCTCCTCTCAAGGATGATGATCCCTACTTTATATATAGATAAGAGGCTCAAGTTAGCACAATAGGAGATAGAGAAAAATGATGAAGTAGAAAAAAAAGATTAGGAATTTTGTATTCTCAAGCAAGTTTTGCATTCTTGTAATCTAAGAATAGTTTTTTAGTTAATGGAAGCAGTGTTTTATTCCAACACTTAGCTTGGTTCTCCTTTGAGTACTCTAAGCATCCTTAGGTCGAGCCCACCCTAGGAGCTTAAGAGCCCTTCTATACTTTTGTTGGTATTATGCATTGCATTTGTTCATTTTCTAGCATTAGCAATTATGGAAGTTAAATTTTCATAATTTGTGTGCATGGTTAAGTAGGAGATTCTTTGAAATAACTTTACTTCTTGTAAAAAACAAGTCCCATTATATAAATATCAAATTTTGGATACCACATCCATAGAGATTTCTTTAACCCATATAATGAATTTTTCAGCTTGAAAACCAAATCTTTCTTACCTTTCATTGTAAAACCTTCTAGTTGTTTCATGTAGCTTTCTTCTTCCATATCCCCATGTAGAAATGTTGTTTTCGCATCAATCTATTATACTTCAAAATCAAAAGCAATGACAATAGATACAAAAAATATACTACAAGTTAACTTATCAATAAAAGAGAACATTTCACCAAAGTCAATGCCCTCTTCCTAGGAATAACATTTTTTTACTAATGGAGCTTTGTATTTCTCCTCTTTACCTTTTATATTCAAAATTTTATTAAACACCTAGTTGTTGCCAATGGGATTTCTTCCAACTAGTAACTAAACTAGATCCCAAGCCTCGTTCTTGTCCAAGGTTTCCATTTCCTCAACCATGGAAATTTTATAGAGATTATCATCCCTTAAATCCATTTCCTTCCTAACAATCCTAGGATCATCGTCAATAATAGAAAAAGCAAAACTAGAATAAAAGTCAGGTGGAGTATACCTTTATGGTTCCCTTCTTTCTCGAATTGATCTCCTCGATATTAGAGTATGTGGTAATTCTTCTTCTGAATCATATTTCTCTATTGGGTTAGGTCCTTCATCCCATGACTTGAACTCCACTACCTATGGTTCCTTTTCCCTTGGTGGGTCTTCCTATTTGAAAACTTCCTTGACCTATCTAAAGACAACATCTCAGTTGTAAACAACCTTCCTAGTTTCTGGATTCCAAAGCTTATAACCTTTTAATTCACCTTTATAACTAATAAAGATGCACTTTCTAGCTTTGTTATCCAACTTATTCATATTTTCCTTTGGATCGTGAAAATAAGAATCATATCCAAAAAAATTAAGAAATTTAAAATAGGGTCTCTTATTAGCCTATGTTTCATGTAGAGTATTTTGAACCATTGTCGATGAGGGTGATCCTTTTACCTAATAAAACACAACACCCACTACCTTTGCCCAAAATTCTTGTACTAACCCAACACCACTAAACAAGCTACTTATGTTTTCCTTCATATTCATGTTCATCCTTTCTGCAACCCCATTCTATTTAGGGCTGAGGTTGGGAAACTCATCAACTTTCAGGGAACTTGGGAAGGAGGAAATTTTCAGGAGGTCTGGGACATATGGTGGAGACAACACCCTGAAAGGAATATGTGGAACCTACCCCCAATCATATGTTGGGGAGTCTGGATTGCAAGAAATAGAAGCATTTTCGTGGAAAAGGAAACCTCAGCTGAATCAACGGCAATTCAATGCACATCTATCCTTTCAAATATTCCTGAAATAGAGGAAAGAGGAACTCCAAGGCTGATAAAGGAGGAACAAATCAAAGAAGGAGTCCCTTGGGCCTACTTTGACGGAGCTTCCCAGAACAACAGAGCTGGAGCAGGAATGATAATCCACCTAAACGAAAACCAATCCTTGAAAGCATCAGTAGGCCTAGGCTCGGGGACAAACAATTTTGCTGAATTATCAGCTCTAAAACTTCTTCTATGCTGGCTCATTCACAGGAACATTCCATCAGTTCAGATCTTCGGAGACTCCTTAATTGTCATAAAATGGGTCAATGGTCAGAGTAGATGTCAAAATTATATGCTGCTTTCTTTACTAGAAGAAGTTCAGGCTTTAAAACGCTCTTTTAATGTTTTTTCACTATGCCATATATACAGGGAGCGAAACATTCCAGCAGACAGGCTTTCTAAGGAAGGTTTGCAGCAGGTTCTGGGCAGCTGGAAAATAGAGGAAGAGACTCATGGACAGATCCGTGTGTCGGATCAGCCACCCTACTCCTAGTTTCCCTACTTTTCTGATCCATTTACAACGGTTTTGATCTTTTTCTCTGCAATATTATCATATGTTATCTACTGTTGTATTTCAAAAAACTTGTTTTTTAAAGTTTTGAACAACTCATTTCCGTTTGGGTTGTTTTCCTCCTAAGAGGAGACCCCGGAATAGAACATGGATCTGAAACCCCAAAACAGACATGGTTTTTTGGACTGATACTTATAGTTTTGAAACTGAAAACGTAACCTGAGTTATGAGGTCTATGTTTTTAGAGGATATATTAGCAGCTGAAAGCACAGGAAAGAGTGTCATTTTTCTGTTGCAGTTTTTCATTTCAGCACTCTTCAAAAACAATGCCTGGCATATGCAATGTAACTTTTTATTTTTCTTATAAAAAGTTCGCTTTTTTCTCCAGAAAGAAAAAAAAAAACCCATTCTATTTATATGAATATCTTATAGTCTTCTACCTTGACATATTGCACTACTTACATATTTTCTCGAACTGATTCCGATAAAATCCCCATCCATTTTATGTCCTCAACACCATTTCCTTCTTAGTATAATTTTTCATAAAGCCTTAAATTATTTAAATTTTCCAAATACATTAAATATCTTATATGTTCAAAATTTCTTAACAAAGCAATGGAATACATAAAATATTGTGGAAACACAAAGAAATAAAAGAATAAAACAAGAGAGAGACAGATATACGTGGTTCACCCAATTTGGACTATGTCCATGGAGAAACAACCAATCCTTCCTTTTTATATTATCCAGCAAACTGAAGGGATACAACCTACAACAAATCCATTGTAACTTCCTTTTCGGTCTAACACAATCTCCTATCTTATTCTCTCATAGAAATGATACACAATCGTAATACAATTCCCTCATATGAATTGATGGTTGCCTTCCAGGGGAAAAATCCCTAAATTAACATAACTTCTATTGTTAGATCTTTTTCCTAATGAACAAACTATATTAACTAAGAAATTACAATATTTTACAAGGCAATTTTTATCATCTTTTTGCTTCGAGGGGTGTTTCCCCTCGACCCCCCGCCAGGGGGGCTCATAAATTCGTCGTTCCCCCCCTAGACCCGCCTGATGATCCTACGGGCAGCATTGTTGCCCCATTACGAACTGCGGTCCAATGCGGCTAAAACGAGACCTCTAAATCAAGAAGATAATTAGGCTCCATGCCCAATATTCTAGAGGAAATTAATCCATGTATTCCTCGATAAATCTTCTATAAATGAGTCATATTGCACATATTTTCCTCGCGATAGAATAGGCATAGGTCCAAACATATCAATATGTACTAAATCTAGAATTCCCTTAGCCCTTGTAGCACCTATTAAGTATCTTACCCAATTTTGTTTACCATAAATACCATGTTCACATAAATTAAGATCTATATTGCAAGAAGACATACCTTCAACCATACATTTACTATGTACTTCTCAAAGAACCTTCTTTCTAATATGCCCTAGTATTTGTTTCCACAACATCATCTTTTCTCCAAAGACATCAAGGATTTTTACTTTTTCATTTACATGCTCGTGAATAATGGAACAATTACACCAATCATTAATTCTTTTCATGACTAGCACATTGATGCATTCACATGGTATTACAAGGGAATCAAAGGAGTACATTCTTCTATGGGCACTCACCACATATACATAAAAGAAGATCACAATCCTATTCACCAGCCTCAAAGGCGAATGAATCTTGCCTTAAAAGATATTGGAATGAAGAATTCCAAAAATTACTAGATGAATGATTCATCTATCCAATTTCAGATAGTGAATGGGTATCTCCTTTAGATTTTGATCCTAAGAAAAATGGCAAGTGGAGAATTTGTGTTGATTACAAGGAACTTAATAAAGCCACGAGGAAATATCATTTTCCCTTTCCATTCATTAATCAAGTCCTTAATGTGTTTGTTCGGAAAAAATAATTTTCCTTCTTAGATAGGTTTAACAAGTATAATCATATTCAAATCAATCTTGAAGACTAGGATAAGGCCACTTTCACATGTCCTTGGGGGACTTTTTCCTACAAGGTACTCCCATTTGGATTATGTAATTCCCCTTCCAATTTTAGAGGGTTGTGCTTAACATCTTCTCTGATCTTGTAGATGATTCAATAGAAATCTACATGGATTAATTGACACCCTATGGAAATGATTTCCAAGAAGCTCTCTCCAACCTGACCAAGGTCTTGCAAGTATGTGGGGAGATGAACCTCTCATTGAGCCATGAGAAATTCGTATTCCTAATGAATGAGGGAAATTTTCTAAAGCATTTCCCCTCCTCAAAGGAATTCAAGTATACCCTAATAAGATAACCATCATTAAACACGTTCTTGTTCCTCAAAAGAAAAGAGATGCTAAAATTTTCTTAGTCCTTGCAAGATACTATTTGAGATTTATAAAGTATTTGAGTAAAATTATGTCTCCTTTGTTTTCTTGTTGATCAAAGATGTTGAGTTTTGTTGGATAGATCCATGCCAAGAAGCATTTGAGATTACAAAAGAAAATTTAATGACAATGCTTATCCTAAAAGGTCTTAATTGGACCTTTCCCTTTCACATTCAGATAAATGCATTAGACAGGGCAACTGGGGAAACTCTAGGTCAACTTGAAGGTAAAATTCATTATGTGATCTACTTCATTTGTAAAAATATGTCCAAGACTTAATTAAATTATATGATGACTAAAAAAACGTTCCTTGTTGGTGTACATTATTTGAATAATTTTAGGTATTATATCATTGGTTACCAAGTCTCCATGCATATGGACCATGCGACAATTAAGTATTTAATGAAAAAACGAAATGTAAAAGCTCATATAATTAGGTGGTTATTTCTTTTGCAACAATTTTACTTTACCATTGTTAATAAAACAGGGAAAGAAAATGTTGTTGCAGATTCCTTGTGAAGACTAAATTTTTTTGCATATGAAGTTCTAGTAGATGATCAACTCTCGAATGAGCATCTTTTTGATATCTCACTTCTTTCTCCATTGTTTGTAGAAATTTTCAACTATCTAGCCACTGTCCAATTCCCTCCTCACCTATCTTCAAAAGAAGAGACCAAGATCGTTAGAAAAAGTACCTCCTCTACTTGGATTAGGAGAATCCTCCTCAAGTTGGGACCAAATCATATTTTAAGAAGACGTGTTATCATCTCAGTTTGTCATGATGGACCATAGGCGGCCATTTTGATGCAAAAAGAACAACCTACAAAATCTTCCAAGTAGTATACTTTTAGAAAAAATTTCATAAGGATGCCCAAAGATACACTCAACAGTGTGATGATTGCCAAAGAATGGGAAATCCTACTTGGAAGGATGAAATTACCCTTCAACCTCAAAAAGCTTTTGAGCCATTTGATAAATGGGGCATGGACTTCATTGGTCCTATTGATCCCCCATCCAGATAGAAAAAGTACATAATTGTATGAATTGATTACCTAACTAAATGGGATGAAGTTAAGGTAGTAAAGGTAACAACAAAAAAGAAATAAGTCGAGTTCTTAAGAGAGAATATCTTCTACAAGTTTGGTTTTCCAAGAGAGTTGGTAATATATCAAGGCTCCTAATTTACCTCCAATATGATTGAATGAATAATCAAGAAACACCACATTCACCATCGAAAACCCACTTCCTACTACCCTTAGGAAAATGGAAAGGTAGAGGTCACTAAAAAGGCATTGGAGAACACTCTTACCAAAGTGATTATTAGCAACTAGAAATATTGAGTAGAAAGGCTCGTTGAGGCCACTTGATCCTACAACACTACTTGGAAAATCGCCACTAGTTTCACCCCTTATGTGCTAGTTTATGGAAATAAGACTTTGTTAGCAATTGAATTTGAGTACAACACATTGAGGATGGAAACCCATCTAGAAATTGATTTGACCAAAGAACGAGCTGATAGGATACAACAATTAAATGCATTGGATGAGTACAAAATGAAAGTCTTGTTACATACCGATGTAGTTTAATTGTAGAGGAAAGTAAGGCATGATAGATACATCAAGAATAGGGCCTTCCAATAGGGTGATTGGGCTCTCTTGTATGACTCTAGATTTAAGGAATTCAAGGGAAAAATCATGAACAAGTGGTTAAGACCTTACCTACAGGAGAAATGTTATGATAATGGCTCTGTCAAGATTAGAACTATTGATGAGGAAGAAATAATACTATTGGTAAATGGTTACATGTCAAAGATCTATAGCGAGCCCCTTACTAGGGATTAATTTATAGATTTAATAATAAATGAACCAAATGTGATTGAGAGCTTCAGAGATTCCAATCCATTGATACCTTAATCAAAAAGAAAAATAAAAATATCAAATATCTCAAGTGAAAACCTCCTTTGAGGCAGAATCGCTGCCTGAAAACCTTTATGATGTAGTTACTAAGTTTGAATAAAAATTAAAGCTCCATGTTAAAACCCCTTCCAAGGCACCTAAAGAAAGTTAATTGTTTTAAAAACTCCATAAGGAAGCTAGTGAGCCCAAAGAAAGAAAATAAAAAACAAAGAAAAAAGGAAGCAAAAGCATTTTGGTCTCTCACATTGGTTTTTGTGCAAGTACAACAATGATACAACAAATCAGGCTAGTTTATAAGAACCGGCCTACACTACAATCCAATTCATTACCACAATCACTTTACAAAGTACCCAAATGACATCCTTGCAACATCTTCCACTTATTTTCATCACCCATAACATCACCCATCTTAGATCATCTGTTTTCCATGATTTTTCTACAACTTTCCTAAACTGCTATAGAAAAGTATAGAAATGCTACAAGAAGGACCAATTTGTAAAAAAGACTATAGATTCAAAAACAAATTGGGCACCTGGTCTAAGAAAGAACCTCAGGAAGATCCTATCAATTGGTATTTTTATTATCAAGCATCACAATTTGGTTTCTCCCTTGTTGTTCGCCTCATTTCACCCTATAATAGCCCACATTAGGGGAGTTTTGAGGTAAAAACTGGGCCTCAAAACAAAAAGTGAACTAAAAAAATTAACTTTAAAAGAACCAATAGCATCCAAGATGATTATATCATCCCTAGGGGAGAATATTTTGGAGGGAAAATAAGAAACCTAATTTTTTTAATTGTATTTTCAACTTATCTCGCTGTAGGTTTTCAAGTGTGGACACCCATTTGATGCGGAATTAAATTGCACATCCAACAAGTACTCTACATACTTCTAAGTAGATCCATGTCGAAAAAAAGTTGAAAATACATGAAAAAGGTGTGTTTAACATGTTTTTTCCATGTTTTTTCAATTTTTTTCGATGTGGGTCTACTCAGAAGTATGTAGAGTGGGTACTCATTGGATGTGGAATTTAATCCCACTTTCAATGGGTGTCCACGCTTGAAATTTTAGTAAACCTACAAGGAGATAAGCTAAAAATATAATTAAAAAATAGTTTCCTTTCTTTTTCTTTAAAAATGCATCACTCTTATTTAATTATTTTAACTATTATTTAATTATTTTCCTTAGGATGCCCATTTTAGACCTGAAAATTCCCCTAGTTTCACTTTTGAAAATTGTTTTCATTGAGCATGAGGGGGCCTTTTTTCCTATTACATGATACTACATATTTCTATAGCAGGTTGTCGAAACCCTATAGGCCCGATTTGTTCAACATATACTTCACACTCCGTCAACTCAACAACTTCACGAACACACTCAAGGAACTTATAAAGGAATATTGAGTGCTACATGATCCTCTGCAAACTGATATAGGATACATTTCCCATTGTACTTAGCACTTGAAGACACCTGCAACAATGACATGCAACAACATCAAGCACCCATAAAGGTAACCATGAGGTATGAGACCCATAAACTCTCTCTTTGAATTGATTTGAGGATAGGAGAAATTACCTTTCCTACAAAAGCATGGTTCAAATAAGCTAGCCTAATAGACAACAACCTAGGACAAACTAACAGTCATCACTCACCTTTATTTAAAGTTGCTTTCCACGTGTGGGGAACGAGTAAGATGAACGAGAAATATTTTAACAAAGCGGTTGTTTTCTTTCATGATGGACAAATAAGGTGGGGGTGTATGGTCAAAGATCAAATTGGGAAATGAATAACTAGGTGGGACATCTCAGTGTTGCACGTTGATCCCATCTGCACCACTTGAACGTTTAGTTATACCCACTCAAGTCATGAAAAAATAAAGCAAACAACAAGTTTTCCCATCAACCCCTTTCATGCAATAAGTAATAAAAGTTATTGTGGTTGTTCCAAGAGCTACAAGAAGCGATAGGTTTCAAAAAGCTACATCAAGCTACAGGATGTAGAGTGCTATAGGAACCGCTACACATTTTTTTTACAATTCACAATTCCACTACCAGATTCACTCACAAAGCTCCATGCACATGTTACAGAGGCCAGTGCCCCAAAAATAACCCTTGAGGTTCCTGTCATAAAAAAATTTGAACCAGTGTAAGTCTATTATGTGTTTAATTAAGGCACTAGTCCATTTTAGAGATTTATTTTCATGTCTAAGCTATGAAGTAGAAGAAATAATGATTCACTAGTTTTTTTCATGTTTTTATGTTTGGTCAGGTAGCAAAGATAAGATAAATTTGTGTTTTTACTACCCATTAAAAAAAAACCACCTATAGAAGTGTTGCAACAAGAAACTTTGTCTCTTGTAGTAGCACAAACATGACACCTTTATTTTTTTCCCATAGAAGGAATTGATAGTTGACCGAATATTTGAGAGAGGGCATATGAAATTGAACTCCAAAACCTGCTTAAAAGAGTTTTTTGAGATAAAATGGGGGGCAGTTTCAATCAGAGGGATCCCACTCATACTAGTAGAATTCACCAATACCTTGAATTTGTCACCATACTTGAGAATTCTCAATGGCTATGCTTCTTTGAGAAACTTAGAGGTTTTGATGATGAGGTAGCCATGGATTTTTTCTTGAACCTACTATATCCTGAGTGATAAGAACTTGTTACTATAGTCAAAGGGTTAGTGAATTACATCAATGAGGATTCGATAATCAAGATCACAACTATCCCTAAGGGGCTACATTAAAACAAGGAGGATAGGAAGGAAGCCATCACTGCTAAGAGGGGAGAGGAAGGAAACCATCAGTGCTAAGAGGGTATTTTTCCTACCTGATGAAGACAATAATAGGATAAGGAGAGAAATTTTTCTTGGTCCTTGGGATGAAGTGGCTTGCCATATCCTTAAATATATCTTTTGTTATGACATATTAATCATAGTTTATGACTATCAGTTCAAATTATTATGCCAATTGAGGTTTCAGGCCCACTTTCCAATCTTTGGGCTACTAAATATCCCATTTTTCCTCCCACATTCCCTAACAAAAATGAGTGCTAAAGTGAAGGAGGGTAAACACAACTATTATCTCATCATGCTATGATCAAATTAATTGTCACATATGCACTAGAGGATCTACAACATTTGATTCCTTGGTTTGACTTTGTAGACATGGATAAGAATGAACTTTTAGAAACCCAAGTAGAGCTCAATTAAACAAAGAATATTACAACCAACAAGAGAAAATGGAAGGTGATATCCATCCTTAAAAGTAGAAGAAGATGTACACCTTGGAAGAAGAAGAAAAAGAAATTGTAGCTACCTTGGCAAGCCTAAGGACCCGTACCAAGCTCAAGGTGAGCAGTCCTACCCAAAAAATTGCTTACTCAAGAAGAAAGAGTACCAAAATAAGGTTTAGTTGGAAATATAAACCATCCTCTGCTACTCTCATTACAATTGAAGAAACACCTAGTCTTGAAGGGAAAGAGTTATAGGAGGAGGAGATACAAGGACTACAAAATCCACAACCATAGGAAACATAGGTGTAGAAGGGTAGGATGTTAGTATTTCCTAAGGTAATATGGCAATTAATCTAGCTACACGAACAAACTATCCAACAATAGGAGTAGATTGTACAACTACAAGAAAAACCTGAAAAACTACAGGAGATAGGGAAGGCTGCAAAATAGGATACCCAAGGAAACCACCTTCCTCCTTCTTTTAGTCACTAAGGGTTGACCCACCGATTGTGGGGAGATCAAGGAGGTTCTCCCTCCACATCTGGTGCCCCATTTGATGATTTAAATAGGAAATAACAAGGTGGAAACACATAGATGGAAGAGGTTAACATAAGATAAAGGGGTGGCTGACATTGCCAAATTTGAAGATGAAGTGAAGAAGACGAGGGATGAAATAGCTCTCTTGAGAATACATGAAGCTAAAAGAAGAGAGAAACTTGAAAGAGAAAATCAACAACTCAGGAATTAATGACAACATGAAAAATAGGTATTAAAGGAAAAGGGTGCTTTAATTAAAGCAATGGATACATCCTTGGGGACAATAGCACACCTCTCTTTGGAAGTTATCAGTTGTAGGTAGCATTCAAGGGTTTATTTATTGTTCTTAAAGGAATAATGGTGTAGGTTCTAGAATAGCCAAATAGCACAAAGAGGAACAATACAGTTGAGGGAACTAAACATTTCATAAAACAAATTCTAGGATGTAGCATAGAATACAAGGATAATATTGTTGAGTTATATATTCATAACCTTATACTCACTAACATGTCCCTATGGGATCTGAATACATACCTAAGGGATGAACAACTATTGGCACTAACATCCTGGCTAAGACATGAAGAAATTAGGGCATAGGAAGTAAAAATAAGATTGGATGGAGAACTAAAAGAACCAATGTAGATCAAACCTAAGAATCCATCCCCCTCAATAATTACAATGTCCCATTCTGTGCTTGCAGAGGATCCTGAAATAGAAGATATTTGGAAAAAGAGACAAGGACAAGTATCCTCCATTTTAAGGAAACTTTCATAATATTGGGGGAAGAAAGCTCACAAGCTTGCAAAAGAGAGTGGAAAGGGTTGTCCCATAGCATGAAGATAAGGTAGTGTCACTCTCCCAATTGTTAACAAGCAGCACTAGTAATGACCCTTCATATAAGAGAATCGTCCAAAGACTCAGAGTTCAGTAGATAGGGCCAAAGTTTAATCCACCTTTACTACTAAGGCTCTAGGAACATCAAAGCCAAAAATAAGAGTACCAAGAGTGGAACTATATAGTAAAAAATGTTGGATTATACCCAATAGGGGGAACCACAACCAGCTCAACTTGGGGCGTCAAGCAAGTCATTAGGGAAATGGGGGAACAAAATAAAAAGAGAGAAGAATAATGAGTTGCTCAAGGGTGAGAAATAGTTTGAGTAGGGGGTATGATGGGCCTCGAAAATAGGTAAATTATAAGGCCCACCAATCCACTCCTAAGCACATAAAACTATGTTTGAACCCACCTTTTGCACTTAATGGTATATTTTCCTAGCTTAATGGGTTCTTAGAAGAGTTCAATGTGGTTTTCATATTTTATGTGCCTTAACATGTTTATTGTGTAGGATTTACAAATATATTGAGTAGATTCCAAGAGAACCAACATTATAGATATTTTAGGGACTTATTCCCTGCAATAGTAAGGCCTAAACTTTCTCGGCTCAAGACATTTAATACCCCCTCCTGTTGTTGCGAGGTGGACCGGGAACAAGATCCCATTTTCTAGGAATTTTTTGAGGGAAATGCATACCTCCTCTCAAGGATGTTGCTAGCCACTTTATCTATAAATAAGAGGCTCGAGTTATCCTAGTAGGAGATAGAGAAAAAGGAAGAAGTAGAAAGCAATAATAGGCTTTTTGTATTCTCAAGTAACTTTTATAGTCTTGTAATGTATGAACAAATTTTCAAATAATGGAAGCAATGTTTTATTCCAACTCTTAGTTTAGTTCTCCTTTTAGGACTTTGAGCATCCTTAGGTTGGGCACACCCTGGGAGCTTGAGATCCCTCCTACAATTTTGTTGGTATTATGCTTTGTATTTGTTCATTTTCTAGCATTAACAATTATTTAAGTTACGTTTTCATGGTTTTTGTGCATGGTTAAGTAGGAGGTTCTTTGAATAACTCTTCATTATAATTTATTTATATAATTGTTAGCAATTGTAGCACTTACTAATGAAATTTCAAGTATTTCTCTATGCCATTTCTCTTGTTGTTATAGTTTTTATCGTTCATTTTTTTGCTATGCAACTGGTTTTATAGTTACAAGCGAAAACATAAATTATTTCACAAGGATTAAGCTTGAATCAAGTTTTCTTTCAATCTCCTTCTCTCTTCTTCGATTCATGTTCTAATTGGTTTACAAGCTCATTAGACTGTCTCCTATAGCAAAACAAAGACTCATGTAGTAGCCTATAACCAATCCTATTTTCTCTCTCAACTTCACAATAAACACTTGATTTGACCTCCTTGATGTATTACAACACCTATAGGATGTTGATGATGAAACTTAGAAGTATAGAGACCTCAAAAAAATTTCCATACATGACTTTATCAATTATTTTAAATATTGGCTTTTTGCAATTTATGGTTTTTATTCTTGGTTATTTCTTTCTGACAGATGTGATTTCTCATTCATTACAGGTAGCATATATGTGCATTCCATTTCCTTATCTACAAATATATTTTCCTATAACATAACTTAGTTAGCAACATAACTTGGTCTTTGTGCTTCTAACCTTCATTTCAATATTCCTCACCTACATAAAAATTGACAAAATAAGAAGATAGTGTTTACTGCACATATAATGTTGAAGCCTCATAAGTTTTTATGAACCCTAAGTTGATAATTAAAGTTGAGACCTTTGGAAGTTGCAACATTTTTGTTGGAATATTGAGGGCCATCAATAACACATACTCGACATTGTCCCACTTGTTGTTTTCTTTGCGTATAATGAGTCATATAAGTACATGATTAACAATCTAAGGTAGTAATGCCCATTTTTTTCTATACTAAGAGAATTTATCTATGCTCATCTATTTTTTAATGAATTTGCAACATTATTCAAAGTCCCCATGTTTACTAGTAGGAACTTCTTGTCTTCAACCATGTCTCTCACAAAGTGATACTAAACATCAATATGCTTTGTCTTAGAATGATAAACAAGGTTCCTTGCTAGAAAGGTTGCACTCTGACTATCACAATCTAACCTTGGAGATTCGTGTAGAAACCCAATACCTTAAACCAATCTTTGTAACCATACAAATTCCTCCATTGGGTGAGTGACTTCCATGTATTCAACTTCTTTAGTTGATATTGGCATTATAGACTATCTCTTTCTCACCTAATTGATTACTCCTCCAAATAGATTAAACCCATGCACTTGTACATATTTTATGATCTATATATCTAGCCTAGTATATATCAACAATACCATGCATGTCCAATATTTTGTCCAATCTTGGTCTTCCTTTGTAGCACAATCCATAACTATTAGTTCCACATAAATACTGAAAAACAATTTTTACCGTTTCCCATTGTGCCTTCTTTGGTTTTGACATATACCTACTCAAAAATCCCATTACATGTTTAATGGATGGTCTAGTATATACCATTACATACATCAAACTACTAACTTCAATAGCATGTAGAACATGGGACATGTCCTCTTCTTCGTCATGTATCTTGGGACACTAATCTACTTATAAATTTACACCTACATGATTAGGGACCTTTATTGATTTACACACGTTCATATAAAAGCTTCACAATATCTCAACATAGTTCCTTTGATATGACCAAAGTTCCCCATTTTCCAGATCTCTTTTAATTTTCATGCCCAAAATGATATTTGTAGCATCAATATCCTTCATGTTTAAATTGAGAGGACAAGTAAGTTTTCACTTCCTTGATGATTTCCATGTTGTTTCCAATTAGTGAAATATCATCCACACGCAAGACCACATAAATAAAGTGATCACCTACTAATTTGAAATACACAAAATGAATAACTTATTCTAAAACCAAGTCACATTATATAAGTATCAAAATTTTGATACCACACGTCCATAGAGATTGCTTTAACCCATATAGGTAGTTTTCATCTTGCAAACTACCTCTTTCTTAAAAAAAAAATTGTGACCCAGAGGAAGCCATAAGCTTGCTTGAAATGTAACTACCAATAAACCTCTAGGGGGTATGATATGTCCTCCTCCCTATAGCCTAGGTCACAACATGGGGGATTTGAACCTGGGTCTTTTGAGTTTCAATGATTTCACATTTCTCAGATTAACCAATTGAGTTGCCCCCCTAGGACACCTCTTTCTTACCTTTCATTGTAAAACATTCTAACTATTTTATGTAGATTTCTTCTTCCATATCCCCATGTACGAAAGATGTTTTTTCATCAATCTATTCTACTGCAAAATCAAGAGTAGCAACAATAAATAAAATAAATCTAATAGAAGTTAACTTAGAAACAAGAGATAAAAATTCACAAAAGTCAACTCTCTATACCTAGGAATAACCTTTTGTTATGAATCAAGCTTCATATTTCTCCACATTACCTTTTACATTCAACTTTTTCCTAAACTCCCATTTGTTAATAATGGGATTTCTTCCAACTAGTAACTCAACTAGATCCCAAGCTTCATTCTTGTCCAAGGTTGCAATTTCCTTGGTCATGTACTTTTTCTAGAGTTGATAATCCTCTAAATTCATTGCCTCCCTAACAGTCCTAGGATCATCATCAGTAATAGAAAAAGTGTCAAGCCAGGAGGTAACTCCTCAAATGAAATTGTATTTTTCATTTAGGTTGTTCATTATTATATACAAGAGGGAGAGACTGTTTAGTTTCATCTCCCGATGACTGTCCATTTCCTCTATTATTTATTTACACTAATTACAGTTGTTCACCCAACCCTTGTGATTAAGTGTCAAAATTCCCCCCCCCCCCTAATCTGAATGGATGTTGGTGAGTCCAAGCATCGTTCTGAAACTTTCAAGCTTTTCTCTTCCAAGCACTTTGGTGAAGATGTCTGCAATATGCTCATTAGTGGAACAATGACGAAGTTGGATTGTTTTGGCCTCAACATGATGTCCAATCAGATGATATTTTGTATTGATGTGCTGCGTTCGATCATGGAACTTTGGGTTCTTGGCCAACTTTATTGCCGAGGTATTGTCAATCATGAGTGGAGTCGATTGTACTTGTTTTACCTGCAAATCTTCCAAAATTTTCCTGAGCCACACAATTTATTTTATTGCCTCAGCTACTGCCACATATTCTGCCTCGTTGTGGAATTTGCTGGAACTGATTGTTTGCATATCTCCAGGAGACAGCTCCTGATCCAAGACTCATAGCATAACCCGAAGTAGATACCCCAGTTTCTTTGTCTCCATCAAAGTCTGAATCAAAGTATCCAATCAAGTTGAAGTCGCCCACCTGTGTATACTTGAGTCCAAAGTCTTGAGTTCCCTTTAAGTACTTTAGAACTCTTTTTGCAGCAGACCAATGTCCCTCACAAGGCTTATGCATAAACCTAGAGAGGATTCCAAAAAATGTCTGGTATGGTAGTAGTCAGGTAGTTGAGACTTCCTACAAGCTGCCTATATTTTGTTACATCCTCAAATTCTTTTCCTTCAATGGATGTGAGCTTTAAGTTTTGTTATATTGGAGTAGTAAGAGGATTGCATTCAGTCATGCCAAACTTGTTCAATAGATCTCCAGTGTACTTCTTTTGAGAAAGGAATATGGACTTTGGATGTTGAGTTGCTCCAATACCAAGATAGTAATGAACATAGCCCAAATCAGTCATTTCAAAACATTTCCTCAATTCCTTCTTTATGGATGCAATGTAGCTCCCATTGTTCCGTGTCATCAAAAGATCATCTACATATACCACAATATATACAATTGTTTTGCCAACCTTCTTGACAAACAAAGTTGCATCATTAAGATCATAATGTTTGAAATTGAGTTTCAAAAGATGCTCAATTATTTTTCATACCAGGCTCGTGGTGCTTGTTTGAGGCCATACAAAGATTTCACAAGTTTGCATACTTTATGTTCATGTCCTTTCACAGCAAATCCTTCAGGCTGGGACATAAAAACATTCTCTTTTAGATCTCCATTCAAGAAAGCAGTTTTTACATCCATTTGATGGACTTTCCAATCGTTCTAAGCTATTAGGGAAAAGAGTGTCCGGATGGTAGCCCATTTTGTTGTGGGGGCAAAATTTTCCTCATAATCAACCCCTTCCTTCTGTGCAAAACCTTTTTCCACAAGCCTGGATTTGTGCTTGTCAAGTGAGCCATCAGCTTTATACTTGTTCTTATAGACCCACTTGCAGCCAATTGGTTTGGTTCCCAATGGAGGATCAACCAGCTTCCAAGTGCCATTCTTTATCAAGGCATCATACTCCTTTTGCATTGCTTCTTTCCATTCATCATGAGAAGCAGCTTCTTTGAAGGAAGTTGGTTCAAAATTTGTAGACAAATTCAATTCACAATCATAAGAAACATCCATATCAACAGGTGAATCAGAGTCATCTACATCACCTCCATTTTGTCAGGTTGAATTTCTAGTTCCTGTCTTTCCAACCTCATCAGGATGAAAACTTTCAAGTGTCTTTATCAGCCACTTTGGGGGACCTTTCTGAGATGGTCCAGGCTGCTCTGTTGATTGAGTTGGGACTGAATCAAGATTGAGTCTCCCAATTCTGTCAATCATATCACTCAAAGTATCATTCGTTGTTGGAGTTTCATGCGGGGGAGAGAGTGCTTCAGAAGAGGATTCCATAGGTTGATCTAGTATAGGAATCCCCCTTCAAGATGTGGAATCTGATTATCAAATTCTCGAAATGATTTTGCATTTGTGAATCTATCCAACCAATAAAGTTGTTGCTCAACAACATTGTCAGTTTTGGATGATTCAAGAAAGATTACACCTCTAGATACAACAAACTTTTTATTGACTTCATCATAGAGACGGTATGCTTGGAGGTGTTTGAATACCCCAAGAAGATAAACGTACGACTTCTTGCACCAAGTTTGTTTCTATGTACCTTTGGTATCAAGGCATAACATGTGGAACCAAAGACCCTGAGATGCTTTACCGAAGGAATGTGCCCATACCACATTTCATAAGGAGTCTTGTTTCTAATAGCATTAGAAGGATATCTATTCTTTACATATACAACACATAGAACTGCATCAGCCTAAAAAATCAATTTTATATTTTTGAAAAACATCATGGAGCGCACCATATTTAAGATTGTCTTATTCATTCTTTTAGCTACTCCGTTCTGTTGGGGATTATAAGGCACAGTTGTTTGATGTTTGATCCCATGTTAGCGAAGATAGTTTTCAAATTCATTTGAAGTGTATTCTTTTCCATTATCAGTGTGAATAGAGCCAATATGAGATTGTGCATCACTTTCAATCCATGCATGAAAGTTCTTGAATGTTTGAAAAGCATCAGATTTGTTCTTCAATAAATAAACCCAACACATTCTGGTGTAGTCATCAATAAATGTCATCATATATTTATTTCCATTTGAAGAAGGAATACGCATTGAACCACATAAATCCGAATGAATGAGCTCAATTTTTCTATGTGATTTGGAATGTGAATCATGAAAAGACTGTTTGCTATGCTTTCCTAGAATGCAAGCATCACATTTCTTAAGTTTCCTAGGACTTGTAAGCAAACCAGTATCACCATTTTTCTTCAACAAGCGGAGGCTGTCATAGTTCAAGTGTCCAAATCTAGCTTTCCATAATAAACTTGATGGAAATGTACCTTCTTCATAATGAGAATTGTATGAGAAATTTTGTGCACGAGTAGAGGTACCCTGCAGCTTGAGAAGCCTTTCTTCTACTATCCCTGTCATGACAAGTGAGTGGTCTAATTCTTTTCTCACCTCAAGCTTGCCATCAAACATATGAATGGAGTGTCTTTGTTGGCGGATGTGGACCAAGGACAACAAGTTTCTCCTCAGCTGTGGGAGATATAAAACATGATGCAAAAGAAAGTCTAGAAGACCAGGCAATTTAATCCTGATTGTACCAAGCTCTGACGGCTTGAGTTTTGATTTGTCTGCAAAGTATACTGCTCCATCAACATTGTCAGTAAATTCTTCAAAAAAATCTCTTCTAAAATTCATGTGACAAGTTGCTCTTGAATCAAGGAACCAATCGTTTTTCCAAGAAGCAAGTGAAGCATTAAATAAGTCTTCATTTACTCCAATATTACAGTGTACCACAACATAGTGAGCGGATTCAGGTGCTTTACCTTTCTCTCTGTCATTAGTTTTACCTTTGGGTTGGTTTCTTTCCTGCTCAATTCTGTCCCAAGGCAACTTGCATGTGGATGCATCATGTGATCCATCTCTTTTGCAGTGTATGCAGTGCAAATCTGACTTTTCTCCTTGAGAGTATCTGCCCCCCCTGCCTTTGAAATTTTTTCCTCTTCCTCTTCGACCACCTCTTCCTCTGGAAGAATCTTGAGCAAGATTTTTCTCTCTATGTGCAAGACACACAACTTTTTCGGAAGACTGAAGAGTTGTCTTCTTTTCCAAACCCTTCTCTTTTTCAACAAACTTCTCCATCATAAAATTTAAACTGAGCCCAAAAATAATTACAATATTCGTAGCAAAAACACTAATAGTAATTTGCTATGTCTTTACAAAATGGCATCAACTGCAAGCTCTCAATATTCATATACCATGCAATATATATTGTATGCCTTATAACATAACCAACAAACTTCATATTCCACATATTATACCATGGCATGCCATATATATGCACATCATAAGGAGAACTCAACACTTCATAAGAAGAAGTCAACATAGAAATTATGAATCCAACATTAAAAAGGCACCAAGCACGGTCATCGAGTTAATGCACATATAAGAAAAGGCATATCATATATAAACTTATGGAATGCACCACCCAACGTATATGAAATCAATTCTCCATAAGACTTTTCATACCAGGACCTACTACGATGTTACCACCAGAAACATTATTAAATCATTTTTTCATGTTTAAAATCCCACGCCATAAAATTTTCCAGTGATTCTGATGAAGTTAATTTGTACTAACTGCTACCCGGTCCGATTACACATTAAATGAATGGTATGGGATTTATGGCAGCGTATCCCCCAACGTAATTTGATACTAGTGAATGGTGGGAGTTGAACACGGAAATTTGGTTGAGCCGGTGGTGTCAAATACCACCACCACCACTGTAATACGGAGTCAGTTGACAGGGTATGGCACAACGTAGCATAGTTGGAGTATCACTGGCATTATATATATTTTAAGATAGCGTTATAAATCACAAACTAATTTTTTTTTTGGAAAACGAAATGGGGGGCAGTGTTCATGTATGGGAAGTTTCAGTAGCATATGGGAGCCAACTGAGAGGAGTTTAAAACTGGTGAGGCAGTATGGGAACAGAATACATGAGGGCGGTGCAAAGCCAACGTTCCACAAGTTGACAATTCGAACTCGGATTTCACAATAATGGCTAATGAACAGTCAATTTACCAACACAAACACAGTCACTCCAGCATACACACCATTCAATCGACTATCAATCTCCTTAAATGTATGAGCTTGTTAATGGATTTCGATCATTGAAATCACTTACCAAACGCCATCAATATTCGAACGCAATCGATGCAAAATGCACATTGCAGTCTCATTGTTCAACGCAACACGTCCAGGTTTCGACCAAGCTCATAATCTTTTAACGCACACACATGTTCCATCTCTCAGCACCCAGGCTTCAATGACTGTTTGCAGGTCCACTCTAAACAACTTCTATGAGAGTTATTCAGCTAGAGGTTAACTCAGCAATCCTTGTATTCATCACAAAGATAATTCAAAAACGCATTGAATGTAGATGCTCTGTCCAAATGCAGAGATTTGGCAGAGAAAAGAGGCAGAGGGCATAAAACTGACAGGAGTTACAATGCAGAAAAATAAAAAGAGGTTGGCTCTGATACCATGTCAAGCCAGGGGGTAACTCCTCAAATGAAATTGTATTATTCATTTAGGTTGTTCATTATTATATACAAGAGGGAGAGACTTCAGTTTCATCTCCCAATGACTCTCCATTTCCTCTATTATTTATTTACACTAATTACAGTTGTTCACCCAATCCCTATGATTAGGTGTCAACAAAAAGAAAAAATAGAATGAAATTCAGGTGGAGTATACCTTTATGGTTCCCTTATTTCTCGAATTTATATCCTCAATATTGGAGTATGTGGTTTTTCTTCTTCTGAATCATTTTTTCTCTACTAATTTAGATCCTTCATCCCATGAATCAAACTCCACTATAGTTGGTTCCTTTTTCCTTGGTGGTACTTCCTATTTGACAACTTCCTTGACATATTTAAAGACAACATCTCAGTTGTAGACAACCTTCCTAGATTTTTGTTTCCAAAGCTTATAGTGTTTTAATACATCTTTATAACCAACAAATATGCACTTTCTAGCTTTATTATCCAACTTATTCATATTTTCCAATGGAACGTGAATATAAGAATCATAGCCAACAATTTGATATATTTAAGAGAGAGTTTCTTACCAGTCTATGCCTCATGAATATTTTTGTCAATCAATGTTAATGAGGGTGATCCATGTACCAGGTAACATGCAACACCCGCTACCTTTGCCCAAAATTCTTGTACTAAGCCGACGCCACTTAGCATGCTCCTTATGTTTTCCATAAGTGTCGTGTTCATCCTTTTTGCAACACCATTATATTTAGATGCGTATCTTGTATTAGTTTTCCTTTCCATATTGAACTACTTACATAATTCCCTTAATCATTTCCCATGAAATTCCCCATCATTTTCTATCCTCAACACCTTAAGTTTCTTCTCTATGTAATTTTCCACAAGAGCCATAAATTCTTTAAATTTTCCAATTACATCAAATCTCTTCTAAGGGAAATAAATCCATGTATTCCTTGAGAAATATTATATAAACAAGTCATACTACAAATATTTTCCTAGTGGTGGAATAGGAACATGTCCAAACACATCACTATGTACTAACTCTAGAGTTCCCTTAGTCCTTGTAGCAACTATTGAGAATATTTCCCAATTATATTTACCATAAATACAATTTCACATAAATCAAGATCTATAGTGGAATCATATGTACCTTCAACCATACCTTTAGTATTTATTACTTAAAGGACCTTCTCTCCAATATGCCCTATCCTTTGTTGCCACAACACATCTTTTCTCCAAAGACAACAATGGTTTTCAATTCTTAATTTAAACGCTCAAGAATAATGAAACTGTTACACCCATCCCTAATTATTTGCATGACTAGCCCAATATGTGATTAATATGAATTGAGCATAGTGGGGGGGTTAATACCCTCCTTTCTCAAGGGTTTGGAGATGGAGCCTTCAAAAAAAAAATATGGGTGGATTTTTTCATCCATTTTTTATAGATTTTGACACATGGTTTTTACTTTTAGCAATTTTGTGAAGCATTGTTGTTCAACCCTTGGTATTTTACTTCTCATTAAGTAACTATGATTGTATTTTAATCCAGGATTAATGGATTGGAGGTTTATGGATGCCATATGATACAAATATTGTATTGTAACATTGGATATATATCTTTATATATATTGAAAAAAAATTGGTTTTCTTAGTTCTTAGCTTCCACAGTAAAATATTTGTGTTGAATATTTGTATGTGTGTGTGTGTCATTGTATCTTTTCTATTTTTATTAAGAATCTATTTGTAGAAACTAAATGTATAGGGTAAAAACCTATATTTGGTATCAGAACATTTTAGCTTCAACAAGATGCATTCATTGCTAAGTATTTTGGTTCAGACCTATGGATAATATTGTTATAGTAGGATATCTATGGTAATGATTCTTGTGGTGAAATGAAATGGTGAGAAATTTAAAGATAGAGATAGAGAAATTCAATGGGCAAAGTTTGAGCTATGGAAAGTCAAAATGGAATTTTTTTCTAGAGAAATATCAATGGATCATTGTGTATATGGGCACTACACTGATTGGGATGTCAATAGAATATTGGATCAAGTTGGATTGAAAGGAAAAGACCACAACATGGTTTTTTCTGTCAAATTTAGTGTTACTGAATGTTTCAGGAGAAGCTACAATATTGAAGGCGTTGTAGAACAATTTAGGGGATTTTTATTAGTCTAAGTCCATGATGAGAAAATTGTTCATGCAAAAGAAGTTATAAAACTTGAGGACTAAGGATGGAGACTATGTGATAGAGGTTTGAATTCCTTCAATATTGTGATAATTCAACTATTATCTATTGATATTAAGATTTCTTATGAATATAAGTGTATCATACTTTTTATGTTCTCTACTACACTTGTGAGATAGTTTGGTTGTTACAAGGTAGTAATATAATATCTCTAAGTTTTGATGCAATTGCCTTATCCTTGTTATTGGAGGAGATGAGACAAAAAAACATGGAAAATTATAAATCATATGCCTTATTGGTAAGAGGATGGTCCCAAGATAGAAATAAGAATAACTCCTCAAGTAGGATATATAAATCTAGAGGAATATCTAAACCTATAGGGCAATCCATAAAGATATGTTGCAAACATGAAAAGAAGGGCATTACAAGAACGTTGTACATACAAAAGTGTTGCGAAAGGTATGGGATTTGATGATGCTTCTTCTACAAAAGAAAAAACCTTCTCAGACGAAGGAGGGTATGTGTACTTTGATTCTTCAAGCACACATGCAGATCATGAGGCATGGTTGGTTGATTTAGGTGCTTCTTTTCATATGACTCCTCATAGGGAGTGGTTTTGCTAGTATGAAAGGTATGATGGTGGTGATGTTTTCCTAGGAGATGAATCCATAGAAATAATCAAATCATGAGGAAAAATCAAGTAGAACTCTTTGTAGTGTTTTACATGTCCTAGGATTGGCCAAAATTTTGATTTTGGTAAGCTGGATGAGTGATGCGCGTGTAAAATAGTGTTTGAAAAGGAAACATCTAGGATGGTTTGAGGAGAAATGATATTGCTAAGGGGAGTTCAGATTAGAACTTTGTATAAGTTTCTAATAAGCACTATTAGTAATAGTTGCAATAGCTCCATTGTTCTTGAGAGTGTAGCTAAAGAGGGAAAAAATCCTATAGCCTCTAGAGAAAAGACTATGTTATGACATCAAAGACTAGGATATATTAGAGAGAAGGGCCTTTGAGTAATACATAATAAAGGTATGGTTGAAGTTATGTCTAATTTCTCTACAAGTTTTCATTTTTGTGAACATTTCCTATATGGGAAGCAAAATTGGGAAAGATTATCCTCTGATGCTATGAGAACAAAGGTAATATTCCAGTTGGTGTGCGATGATGTGTTTGGACTTGTGTTGGTTCCATCATTAGGTAAGTATGTGTACTATGTCTCATTTATAAATGACTTCTAGAAGAATACATGGATTTATTTCCTTAGGAATGAAGATGAAGTCTTTGAAAATTTTAAATATTTTAAGGTTGTTATGGAAAATTAGACAGAAAAGAAAATTAAGGTGTTGGGGATAGATAATGGCGATGAATTCTATGAGAATGTGTTCAAGGAATTATCTAAGCAGTGTGGTATAACAAGGTATAAGTCTACATGATACACACCTCAATAGAATGTAGTTGTAGAAAGGATAAATAAGATACTAATGGAAAAAGCGAGGAGCATGCATAGTGGTATCGAGTTAGGAAAAAAAATATAGGGAGAGGCATTGAGTACTTCATGTTACTTGGTAAATAGATAACCCTCATTAGCATCGAATGATAATATTTCACACAAGGTATGGATTAGTAAGAAATCCTCTCTTAAACTTCTCAGGGTATTTGGTTGTGATGCTTATGTACACATTCCAAAAGAAAATAGGAGTAAGCTAGATAATAAAGGTAAGAAGTGTATATTTATTAGTTGTAAAGATGGTTTGAAAGGTTATAATATTTGGAACCCAAAAATTGAGAAAGTTGTATATAGTTGAGATGTGGTGTTTATAGAAATCAACGATGTTGTCAAACAAAAAGTCCTACCAAAGGAGAAAGAACCATAGAAGATAGAGTTTGAATTGAAGGATGATGAATTAGACTCTATAGAATAATATGAATCAAAGGGAGAAGAACCACATACCCCTATATTTAGGAAATTGTTTTTGGAAATAAGAAAAATAGAAAGGTATACTCCACCTAATTTTCATTCTAATTTTTCTTTTTTTATTACCGATGATGATCTCGTAATTGTTAGGGAGGAAATGGATTCATAGGATGACAAGCTCTAGAAAAATGTCATGGTTAATGAAATGGAAGCATTGGATAGGAATGAGGATTGAGATCTAATGGAGTTTCCATACAGAAGAAATCCCTTTAGGAGGAAATAGGTGTTGAAGAAGAAGTTGAATGCAGAAAGAAAATTCGAGAAATACAAAGTTTGGCTCGTGGAAAAATTTTATTCCTAGGTAGAGGGGATTGAATTTGGTTAGTTTTTTTTTCTCTTGTTGCCAATTTTAGGTATATTATAATTATTTATATTTTGTTTTTTATTTTCATTAAGCACTCACAAATGAATAGGAAATATTAAGACAAATGTGAGATACATTCTATTCACAATGATTTACATATTAATACATTGTCTTATGACCCTTGGTTTTCATATTCCAAGTGGTCTCTTCGACTCTAATGATTGTTAATATTCCACACCATAACCCTTAGCAGATTAGGTGTTCAACATTCACCCCTTAATATAAAGGGGTATATATGAGTCCAAGAAGAAAGATGAAATACAAAAATGCAAAAAATTCATGGAAACAATTGGTTGAATGTGCCCTTTGAAATGATGGTATAAGGTGGGAGAACTTGAGATCTCAACCAGTGGTGGTTTAAGTCTAACCATAAACACTGGAACACTTAGCGTAGTTCCTAGAACAATTCCAAATCTGGCTAGAAGTTGAAGTCTTCTTCTAGAATAATTGCTCCCTAATTCTTTGAAAGGTGGTTTCTAAGGAACACCATAAACCAAAAATAGGTGGGAGACCATTGGGGTCTCAACCAACTCTAGAATGCTTGATGCAATTCCTAGAATAATTCTGAATTTGGCAAGAAGTTTAAGTTTTCTACTAGTGGAAGTGCTCTGTGACATCAATTTGAATATGATGACAAACTTTTGTAGGTGGTGGTTTAAGACAAGACACTAACTAAAAGCATTCTCATGGGGAATGTCTTTGTCTCTAGCTACAACCCTAAATCTGGGTAAGGCTAACTCTAGATCTAGGCTCAAGAAACAAGTTCAAGCTATGGGTTAGGCTCATTTAATCTATCTTTGAATATTTTGGATGACCATAAATTCCCCCCCCTTTCAGATACAAGGTGAGAAGATGAAGAAATATCAACTACAAGATGTGTCAATACTTTAGAACAAATTATGTGGTATGACCAAAATATCTTCTTGGTTGTTCAAGCTCGTTAAAAAGAAGCGATCCATCCAAGGCGAATATTCATTATTATAGGAGATTTTTTTTTTAAGCATCTATTTGAAAGATAAGTATGATTTCCACAATGCTCACAAGGGTGAAGTTCAAAATAGTGCTCCTTCACATGACCAACTCTATCACAATGTTGGCATTTGACAATTTGTAGCTATTGTGGAAGAGTAAGGTCTAGAACAAGTGAATATGAACCATCTTCAAGAAATCCAACACTATGAAACAGGATTAGATTAGAATAGTCTAGAATATGAAAGGACACGTCCTTGTTATATCCGAGATTGGCTTTGTGCTTGTTGCTGACAAGCTCTTCCCAAAGTTTGATGATGGGTTTGAGAAGTGCAAACTTAATCTTTGCATATTCAAGAAAATATCCTCCTTAAGTGGGAATTGGATGTCAATAAAACTCAACTTCATTGATTTCATCACTTTTTGGTAGTTGATGTGAGTTTGTATTAAAATCAAACAGAAGATTTTTCTTTAAAAAAAAAACAACAACAACAAAACAAAAAAAAAACAAAAAATAACAAAAAGACATAACAAAAAACCACCTCATAATGACTACTCTTCTGTTGAACCTCATCGTGCTAGAACTGAGATTCTAGTTACAAAAAATAAATATTTTCATGTGCATTTTCTAGACATATTATAATGTCTAAAAGAGTGTCCTTTCTGATGTTTACGATCCCATCAATAGTGGAGAGTATTATATTATTTAGTAACTCTAATACTTCATCAAATTTAACCATTTTCTCTAGTTCAAGTAAATGAAGGGTAAATGTGGAAGCAAAGTTGGCAAATCTAAGATGTGCGCGTCTAAGCAAGCAACTGGTAAAAATGTGATTCTTAGAGCAAGAGAACCAAATGTATTTTCACAATATCTAGGTGGTGGGCTTCAGTATTGTAGCAATAATGCTACAACTCATGGGGCTTCCTTCTCTAATTTTATCAACCCGGTAGTTCGTAACAAACTTGGAAGCGACGGTGCTGTATGCACAAGTACTAGCTCTTGTCGCAGTTGTCACTTGGTCAGATGGCACAAGTCCGCTAGGGCTCAAGCCAACTTCTATATGTTCTCAGAAGAAGCTTTCTAAATGATGAACGAGGACTATCTCAAAGGAAATTAACCTACTTTGCAAGAATGAACTGAAAGCCAACCAAACATGGAAACCCTAGTAAACCCTAATCTGACTAGCTTAATCCTTACAATGCAACGATGGGAATGTAACTCCTAAAAATTATGCCATTACTTCTAGTGATATGAGATGCATGAATTTAAACTACTTCTATTGAAGAGAACATTGTTTTTATATTTTTGCTTAGGTGGTTGGAGTTATTATGATTTCATTTCTTATTGGGTTTTGACTGTGCAGGGGTAGTTCGAAGGGAAGGAAGGCTTGGAAAAGGTCAGGAGGGCTAGGAGAGGTTCCAAGGGATTCCTAACATCATTCCACAGAAGTCCACAATGTTCAGGTTCTTGGCAACCGAGTTTGCAGGCTTCTACAGGATGTCTGCAGGGGATCCTACAGGAAGCTCGAGATTTCTACAGGAAGTCTGCTAACTTCTACAGGATGTTCTACAGTTGGAGTTTTGGGTGATGGAGGTGTCGAGGAGCTGTATGGGTGGATAGGTAGGATGAAAAGGGAGCTTGTGATGGCTCAAGGACAGAGAGATAAGATGGAGAAAGAGTGGGTAAAGTTGGTTGGTGGATAGAAGGGTGGAAGCAATGAAAAGTCAAAAAGATGGAGCTACGTGAGAAGTAGAAGGGTTGGAAGGCAAACGAGCTGAACAGAGGATGAGTAGGTGACTTTAGGCGTGGTTGAGAAGAAGAAGAAGATAATAGAACAATGCTACGCAGTGTAAATGGAACAAATCCTCTATGTCTTGCACAAAACCGAGAATTCCATCAACCTATTCTAACTATGTTATTTAACCAACGAACAGCAATGTAAATTGTGGAGAGAAATCGTGCATGGTGTTGGAACGAAGAAGTATTTCTCAAGATAAGAATGCATGGACGGTTCTATGACGGAAATGACTGTGTTGCAGCTTGCATGAACATATAAGACTGCGTTTTTTTGGTGGTTGGTACGGTCTACACCCCAAATCTCTAATCAGAGATGGCAGTGAGTGCACTATCAACCTTTTCTTGGAGCTCTAATGAATTCTAATCCTCCTACTCTAATCTAAACTGCTGACAGCACTTTAACCATAAACTAATCCTACTCAATCACATTAAAGAAATTAAATCAGCAGACTGTGTTTTCCAAATGCATGTCAAAACAAAGAAACAAAGTGCTGAAAGGAAAGACAAGTAACAATACAAATAAAAGGAGGTCTATTGCTCTCAGGTTGGGCCCTAACCTGAGAGCTATAGCTCCTCTTAAGAACTCAGGATTGAATCCAAATCTGCCTGCCTTTATTAAAAGATCATAACCATGATTCTAACATCATGCCAAAACTGGCTTACAAAAAGCAAAAACCGAGCTGTAGCTCGTACTCAGAAATTGCAACAGTAGTTCAAAAGTTCAAAAAGCTCCTATCAAAGGTTACGGCCTCAATATTTATACATGATGAGGATCAAGCTGGCTTCCTCAATTAGTGGAGCTCGGCTGTCCAACTAAAAGTAAACGGCTGTTCCTGTAGAATCCGTTCGCTGCCTCTTAGCTCAGTGGGGATAGCTGTTGGAGCTCGGAGTTGGGGTGGAGATCACGAGGGAGGTCATTCAAGACTGTGGACAACCTCCCTATAAACCTGCAATTCCACCTTTGTTGTCTCCTTGTCTCCTTCTGCGTGGTCTTTGCTCCATTTAATGTCAAAAAACCTGAAATCATCATGTATTAGTCACATAGGAATAATGCCTACCCTTCTTCCTACAAATAACACAAATATACTAAGAAATGATGCATAAGTGATAAAAGATGAAGGGTTGAGCAAGGTAAGTAGGCCAAGTGAGCCCAAATTGTTACCAAAAATTGGGGCTCATCACTAGGCAATAAAATCATATGCAACTACAAGTGGAGGAAAAGCAAGGTAGTTTTCTTGAGTCAAAGGATGAACACAAACATTGAAAATTTTGGTCCAAGTTTATATGCTCCAATTTGTAGTTGTATTTGATCAAGAAGTAGCAGCAACAATGAGTGGGATGAATGCCTCTCAAACCGTAGATTAAAGTGTCTGGATCCTCTTGTCTATTATGTTTATTAACGAATGGAACAATGTATTAACAAATCCCTCAAATTCTACATTTCATCCACTATTGATGACAATCTTCCATAATTGTTGCAAAAAAAGGCCTCTTACAAATTTTAATTTGCCAAAAAGATGTCAACACATAAAAAGAAATGGGTCACCTAATATAATAAAGTATCGATTTTAATGATAGTTAATGGACATGTCATTAATATTTAATGCGGGCTACAATAGGCATGAGATAAGGGGCACTCAACACACCCCTCATCTTAAAAGGAATTTTTTTTGGTAGAAATGTAATTTGAATTTAATCTACAACCTTAACAGTTGCAAATTGCAATCTAACAATTAATGGGGTTGGATCATTAGAATTTTGATTTGAGAAATTGTTAATTTGTTGGATTTCAGCAACGGTAAGACAATTTGAGTGCTTTATATACAAATTCATGTGATCCACTTCTCTAAATTACATCTAGGTTTTTATTTTCTATTCTTTTGATTTTTTTATCTAATGAATAAATATTTAATAATTATATTGTAAAAATAAATAAAGAAAAAAAAACACTCTTACTATTAAACTCCTGTAATATAACAAATAATTTTATTGCTCTTTTATTTAAAAAAAAACATCAATAAATTTTAGATGGTACAAATGAACACATAAAAGTCATTGATATCATCAAGGTTGTATAACATAAAATATGTTTTTACCCACTTATGAACACAAGTGTAAAGAAAAGTACATTATCTTAACCATATATATATATATATATATTAGTTATCTAACAAACGAAATTTACATGGGATTTAAATTTTGATCTAATATTTTTGTAAAGAATTAAGGAGCTTTGTAACTTCCGACAAGCCCTTGGTGAAACCCTAACAATGAACTTGAGATGGTTGGCTTAGAGGGGTCTTCCCCCCTTTGTAGGATGACGCAACAAATTTCAAGCCCCTATTGCTTCTCTCTCCAATAAATCTAGATCGGAGGAGGCTCAGTCAAGATTCGTGAAGAAAGAGGAGGCCATACCCTTGGTGGTGCTACCCCTGGGCTTTCAGTGGACTACTCTAGCATTCACAGATAACACCCTTGAGGTGAAATTCACTAGAATGTGGCCATCACCTAGATCCATGGAGCAATGGTTGAATAATACATGGAAACTATTGATGAAAGGAAATACTGGAATGTATGCCTATGGGAATAGATTCTTTTTGTTTCTGTTTGAATACAAGGAATACAAAGATGTCATTTTTTAGAACAGTTCATACTTCTTTGGAGCATGGGGCATGTATCTGAAAAAATGTTTCTTAGAATTCAACCCAAACAAAGATATACCAAATGTAGTACCAGTTTGGGTCAAACTTCCACATCTCCTTCTTTCGTGCTGGATTAATGACTATCTGCGTCCAATAGGGAATAGATTAGGGAAATACTGGGATAAAGATGACACCAAAGGTTCTCATTTCACATGCACAAATATCTACGTGGAAGTAGATTTAGATAAGGGTTTACCCTTTGAAATAAATATTATGCAACAAGAATGGAATCATTTCCATATTCTCAATTATGAGTGATTTCCCTTCTAGTGGAGAATTTGTCATGACTATGGTCATTTTGCAAGAGATTGTAAGAAGGCTCAACCAAGTAAAGGGGAGGAAGTAGTAGCGGCACAAGGAGAGCGGTGGAAAACTTAGATAAAGGGGGGAATAAAGGAAAAGCAACAGCAAGCAAAGTTCAATCAACACAAGTCAGGAACATCGCCTTGTTTCAGAAAATCCTTTTTAGGCTTTGCAATCCCATGAAGAAAATGGCAAGGATGAAATGAACAACAGTAAAAGTAAGGAATATCCTAAGGAAGAAGTATTAAATGTAAAAGAGGAAGAAGGGGAAATTAGATAATATGAAAGAGACGAAGATAATGAATAAGAGGAGAATAAACAAACCCTAATTATAACACAGGAAGAAGAAAATAATTCATCAACTCATGATGTAATGAGAAGCCCATCATCAAGGCCAAGAACTGAGGTCGGCATTTCGCTAAGGAAATCAAAGGAGGCAAAAGGGGAACCTGCAAAAATAATGACAAGGAATAGGGCACATAAATCAAATTGGGATGATGAGATAAGTAACCAAGAAATAGAGAGCAATAAGAAATCGAAGGGGAGATACCCCAAGAAAGTGGCCAAGGAACTTGAGGTAGAACAAAAAAAGAAATTAGGAAGCCAACTAGAAATCATTGATATCTTAAAGCCAACTTTGCCTAAGGAGTAGGAAGAAACAAAATAGGGAGGAGGTAAGTCACACAACCCCCCCAAAAATAAATGAAAGCCAGATATTGGAACATAAGGGGTTTGGGAAGCCCCACAAAATCCTCGTCTATCAAAGATTTAGTCAAGCCGGAAAATCTTTTAATCCTTATTCTTCAGGAAAAAAAAATTAGAAGAAACATAGTTAGTGAACTCAACACGATTCTTTTGGCAAGACAACATTGGAATAACACATAGCTCTCAGGGGGCTTCAGGTGCATTAGGTACCTTTTGGTTAGACTCTTTTTTCGTTTTGATAGACATTAAAAAATCCAAATATTGGATAGTGTTTATATTAGAAAGGAAAGACGTGAATGATAAGATTTATGCAATCAATGTTTATGCTCTAGTTATGTATGGAGAAAAAAATGAATTATGGGATTAATTTATTTCCTTAAAACAAAAACAGTGGAACCTTAACAATATAGTAGGAGGGGACTTCAACATTATCCTCCTCTCTTTAGAGAAGTGAGGGGGAAGTCTTGTGTTATCACAAAATCATGCCCCTGATAGGCTGCTGATCAGGAAGACTTTGAGTAACTATTTCAAACCAAACTTTTGGCTGAGGCTTAGCCTCCTCAGCCTGAGAGGGCTCTCTCAAAGGGTTAAAGATTTTGATTAAAGAATAAGATAGATGGCTAACTCTATGGTTTGTGATTGTATATGTTTATAGGTTGAAAGATGAAGGTTGGCTACCATTGGGCTATGGAGTCAAAGTATGTTCAGTACCACAGCAAGATCAGCTTAACATGAAGTCAGGGCATAGAGAGTTTTTATACATCAACAAAACAAAGATACAATGCAAGGAAACACAGTTTATAAATACATGAAGGAAGTTAGAGCATCATTGATGAATTCTAAGTAACATGTATTCATACCACTGCAAGTAAGTGAAAGAGGAAAGCCATGAGACAATAGGACATTAAAAACCCTCTTTGAATCCTGAGTAGTGAAGCCAAAACATTCTACCTAGCATGGAAGTCAAGGCATTATAGAGTTCAAGTGCAGAAATGCAAATATAAAACAGTGAAACACAGTTAGTTTATCTATGAAGGAAGTCAGAGCATCATTGATGAATTCTGAGTATCATAAGTAAACCTCACTGCAATGTAAGTATTGGAAGATGCCATCAAAACAAGAACATACAAGAACTCTTCATGAATCTTGAGTTGTCTAAGTAGAAATTCTGCATTAGGTTAAAAATATACACAGTCTGCACATAGAGCAGCAGTTGAGCCAAAAAGTCTCCAACCCCTTGCTAATTCGACCTCTTGCTCTATATGAAGCATTTACAATTAGGATTCCATCATCCCTCATCAAGAGAATTCGAATTTGCCATCAGTGACACCTATTCTAACCATAAAACCAACCATTAATTAGAACTAGTTGTTAACTAGGAGTGCTAGTGACCTAATACAACTAGGAGTGTAACTCCTTATTATGACTAAAACAACCTTATCTAAACATTTAAAACATTATTTGACACCTAACACTCCATGAAGTCGAATTTGATGAAGCCTCCCACGTGGTCACCCAACTGCTGATGACAAACCCTAGAAATTAGGGAACATGTTTCCCTGTTTTTAGGTTTAGATCCTTGAAAATTTCAGAGCCTTTATCTCTTCATCCATGACACATTTTACGAAACTGAAGGAGGTTTTTGTAGCCCATGTTGTCTAGAAAAAAAACCTCTCCTGGTTTTTTAAAACATTCCTCCAGCTGTTCAGAATCTGTCTTTGAAAAACACGTGTCAAACAGGTAACTGTCCCTTGCTCTGTTCTGGCTGAAAAATAGGTCTTGGGACAGAGGTCATAACTTCTCGTAAAAAAGGTATTTGGAAAAACTGAAGGAGGTTTTTGTGAAAAAATCCATGCTGAATAAAAATATCTCTTGGTTTTTTGAAACATCGTTCCTACCGCCCAAAATAAGTCTTTGAAAAACAGTTGTCAAACAGGAGATGAAAAACTGCACCTACAGCAGTTTCGTAGCGCAACTTTGGTCACCCTTTTCTCCCAGCTCATAATCAATTTGAAGAAAGTGAAAGAGGTTTTTGTAATTCAACATGTTAGGAAGCAAAGCCTCTTTCATTTTGCAAAATTGAGTTCTCAGCTGCTCTGGAAAGCTTCTGGAAGTTACCTAGTAAAACAGTCTTTTTTGCTAAAACAGGCTGCTACAGGGGTTTCGCAGCGCGCTGCTACAGGGGTTTCGCAGCGCGCTGCGAAAACACTGATTTCGTAGCGCAAAACAAGATTTTTACACTGTTTGTGCTACGAAAACATGGATTCGTAGCTAGTTTCAAAATTTCTCCGAAATTATGTGAGATATGTCTTCTAAACACATGGTGAGGCTTCTAGGACATGGAATGAGGCTATCAAACTTTATTTGAAGATGGACATGAGACTCTAACCCTATGACTTAGACTTTAAAACATAAAAATGACTTGACCATGACTGATACAAGAATTGAGAAACCATGTAAGTTTTCCAAACTTTTTAAGGAAGTTTTACAGTGATAACAGTGGCTCCACTAGGGATAGTGTGCCCTTGTGGTACATTAAGAACCTGTAGCTCCAGTTCCGCTATCCATCCTTTAGATGAAAACTTTGAACTTCTGCCCAATTTTCTCCTCAAGCCTTTAATTATTTCTGAATGAAGAATTCCAACTGCACCTACTGAAACAGATGCTCAGTCAACCTACCCTGAGCTTATTTGCACATTCCTACCTACCCTATCAGCTGCAAGCTCCACTTGTAGCTCAAGCAAAATGATATTTCCAATAAAGCCATTCAATTGTCTTCTTTGATATTGGAGGCTCTTGACTGCATTCAACCTCAAAATAACCATGGTAGTGAGATGACCAAATCAACCTATAATGTATATGATCTTCATAATGCAAATGAAATTGAAATACTGATGTGCAAAACTTTGCCATGTATTCACTTATAGGGTCAAAGAAAACATGGTTATTTTGATAATCATCATAACATTCTATCTCTTTAGACAACTGATCCTCAGCCATACAAAATTCCTTTGATGTGCTATCCAACTGCCTTTCTGCATGATTCCCATAGACAATGTAATTTTCCTCACTATTGTTATCATTCTTTGAAGTAAGCTGCTGCAAGGAATTACAAAATTGAACAACCTTTTCCTCTGCCTGAGGATTATAAAAAATTTCTTCCAGTATTTCTTCTTGTTGTGTGTAATCATTTTTATCTTCATTATGATTCGAAGACTGAGAATACTGTTGCATCTCTTCATTCATATCAAAGGATGAAACATGGTTTTCACAAATAAACCCCTGCTGCTCTTCATGATGCGTTTCATGAGATGTTATACTTTCTTCTTGGTGCTGAAATGCATTGTTATGAAGAGCCTCTAAAATTTCTTCATCCATAAATTCATCATCATCATAACAATCCTCCAAGTACTGAATAAGACTTAAAGAATGTCTACAGCAATCTTTGAGCAACAATAAGGAAGGATGACATTCTTTATACATCTCATAGAATTCATCATGGAAATTAGCAAGAGAATATAATGAACCATTTTCCAAACTTTTATACCAAGACCATGCTTTGCCTTCTAAAGTGGTCATAAACATCTTCATGAGACAATCTTCAGGGAAATGAACCTTAAGACTGCGTACATGCATATGGAACCTAAACAAATGAAGAGCAGCATTGTCCTTCTTTTCATCTTTGAATATTGGAAGATCCTCTAACCAATCAACCTTTGGCATAGGATTTGGAAAACCAGGGATATGAGACCGATTCATAGGAGCATACCTAGCATTCATTCTTGCAGTGGAATTCATCTTGTAACTTCATCAAGCTACTGATCTTCTAGCAGTGGATTCAACTTCCAATTTCTTATTCGATGTGTGGAGTCGCCAAGGTAGTTTTGCAGCCTCAAAAAGATGTCTGAGCTCCTGCTACCTTCAGAAGTTCAGCCATTGATTTTCGGGAATGAATAATCTTCAGTCTCCCGGCAGACGCACCAAAATGTTATCACAAAATCATGCCCCTGATAGGCTGCTGATCAGGAAGACTTTGAGTAACTATTTCAAACCAAAATTTTGGCTGAGGCTTAGCCTCCTCAGCCTGAGAGGGCTCTCTCAAAGGGTTAAAGATTTTGATTAAAGAATAAGATAGATGGCTAACTCTATGGTTTGTGATTGTATATGTTTATAGGTTGAAAGATGAAGGTTGGCTACCATTGGGCTATGGAGTCAAAGTATGTTCAGTACCACAGCAAGATCAGCTTAACATGAAGTCAGGGCATAGAGATTTTTTATACATCAACAAAACAAAGATACAATGCAAGGAAACACAGTTTATAAATACATGAAGGAAGTTAGAGCATCATTGATGAATTCTAAGTAACATGTATTCATACCACTGCAAGTAAGTGAAAGAGGAAAGCCATGAGACAATAGGACATTAAAAACCCTCTTTGAATCCTGAGTAGTGAAGCCAAAACATTCTACCTAGCATGGAAGTCAAGGCATTATAGAGTTCAAGTGCAGAAATGCAAATATAAAACAGTGAAACACAGTTAGTTTATCTATGAAGGAAGTCAGAGCATCATTGATGAATTCTGAGTATCATAATTAAACCTCACTGCAATGTAAGTATTGGAAGATGCCATCAAAACAAGAACATACAAGAACTCTTCATGAATCTTGAGTTGTCTAAGTAGAAATTCTGCATTAGGTTAAAAATATACACAGTCTGCACATAGAGCAGCAGTTGAGCCAAAAAGTCTCCAACCCCTTGCTAATTCGACCTCTTGCTCTATATGAAGCATTTACAATTAGGATTCCATCATCCCTCATCAAGAGAATTTGAATTTTCCATCAGTGACACCTATTATAACCATAAAACCAACCATTAATTAGAACTAGCTGTTAACTAGGAGTGCTAGTGACCTAATACAACTAGGAGTGTAACTCCTTATTATGACTAAAACAACCTTATATAAACATTTAAAACATTCTTTGACACCTAACACTCCATGAAGTCGAATTTGATGAAGCCTCCCACGTGGTCACCCAACTGCTGATGACAAACCCTAGAAATTAGGGAACATGTTTCCCTGTTTTTAGGTTTAGATCCTTGAAAATTGCAGAGCCTTTATCTCTTCATCCATGACACATTTTACGAAACTTAAGGAGGTTTTTGTATCCCATGTTGTCTAGAACAAAAACCTCTCCTGGTTTTTTAAAACATTCCTCCAGCTGTTCAGAATCTGTCTTTGAAAAACACGTGTCAAACAGGTAACTGTCCCTTGCTCTGTTCTGGCTGAAAAATAGGTCTTGGGACAGAGGTCATAACTTCTCGTAAAAAAGGTATTTGGAAAAACTGAAGGAGGTTTTTGTGAAAAAATCCATTCTTAATAAAAACCTCTCTTGGTTTTTTGAAACATCGTTCCTACCACCCAAAATAAGTCTTTGAAAAACAATTGTCAAACAGGAGATGAAAAACTGCACCTACAACAGTTTCGTAGCGCAACTTTGGTCACCCTTTTCTCCCAACTCATAATCAATTTGAAGAAAGTGGAAGAGGTTTTTGTAATTAAACATGTTAGGAAGAAAAACCTCTTTCAGTTTGCAAAATTGAGTTCTCAGCTGCTCTGGAAAGCTTCTGGAAGTTACCTAGTAAAACAGTTTTTTTTGCTGAAACAGGCTACTACAGGGGTTTCGCAGCGCGCTGCGAAAACACTGGTTTCGTAGCGCAAAACAGGATTTTTACACTGTCTGCGCTACGAAAACGTGGATTCGTAGCTAGTTTCAAAATTTCTCCGAAATTATGTGAGATATGTCTTCTAAACACATGGTGAGGCTTCTAGGACATGGAATGAGGCTATCAAACTTTATTTGAAGATGGACATGAGACTCTAACCCTATGACTTAGACTTTAAAACATAAAAATGACTTGACCATGACTAATACAAGAATTGAGAAACCATGTAAGTTGTCCAAACTTTTTAAGGAAGTTTTACAGTGATAACATCTTGTCTGAGATCCCTTTAGAGAAAGAATAGAAGATCTGTAAATGAATGGGATCTAATTGACATACCACCAAAGAAAGGAAAATATACGTGGACAAATCCAAGAAGCATAGCCAACCATATAGTGACAAGGCTAGGCCACTTTATGATACATAGAAATTGGTTACTTAAAGGAATGGATTGTGTTTCTTCAATTTGGAACAAGTATAATTGGACCACCTACCAACATTATTGGTGGTTGACCCTTTGGAAATTTTGGGCCCTATCCCCTTTCGGTACAATCTAGGATGGTTGATAGAAAATGAAGTTTCAGATATAATAAAACAAGCATGAATAACTGCAACCATAGGATCCCCTTCCTTTGTTTGGGAGTAAAAAATGAAAGTATTCAAGCAAGTGTTACGAGCCTAGGAAAAATAAAAATATAATCCACTGAGGAAAAAATGCACAAGTGGGTTAAACAACTCGAGCAACATCAAAACTTGATAAAAAATAGTGAGGTGGAGAACTGACATGTAGATAAAGAAAAGGAATTGGCCTGACAGATTTACTCAGCAAGTAGACAAGAGAAATAATATTGGAGATTGAAGTCAAGAAGTGTGTGGCTACAATCGAGAGAACAAAATACCTCCTTACATAAATAGGCGAAATCAAGGGAAATGTGAAACTGAGTAAAAGAAATAATGTCTGAAGGTAAGCCCAAACTGACATCCTTTGATGATGTGAAGTAGGAGGCATTTCTACAATTCCAATATCTCTACACTGAAGATCAAGAATTTGAGATCGACAAGGAACGAGAGTTTCTATCATGCATCCTGTCAATTTCCTCATACTATGAAGATAAAAAACTAAAATAAATTGAATTATTAGAGGTTATAGAAGCAATTTGGACATTGGATCCTGATAAAGATCTTATACCTAATAGATTCACTATCACCTTCTTATGGGTCTTCTAGATTTTGATAAAAAAGGACCTGTTAGGAATGCTCAACTGGATGAGAAGGAAAGATAAAATCAAAGGAATCACCAACTCTTTTTCTCTTGCTCTGATGCCCAAGGATTCAAACCCTATGAATTTTGCCTCCTTCAAACCTATTTCCCTATAGAATGTCATTTACAAAATTGTCACCAAATTCATGGTGAATAGATTGAAGAAGTTCCTTCCAAAAATTAACTATGAAAATCAAGGAGGATTTATGCAATAGCTAAAAACACCATATAATATGATTCTCATTCAGGAAGCTATCCATTCTAGCAAGGAAGCAGCAGAACCTAGATCGGTTGTCAAGCTTGATATGGCCAACGCTTTGGACTAGGTAAGACATTCCTTTTTATTTTTAATACTTGAGAAGTTGAGTTTCAATAGAGAGTTCATCTATTAGATAAAAGATTGTATTGGATCCCCTCGGATCACACCTTTAATAAATGTAAAACCTTCTTCCTTCTTTGTGGCCTCAAGGGGGCTAAGACAAGGTTGTTCCCTCTCCCCTCTTTTGTACATAATATTAGCTAAAAGTTTGAGCAACAATTTAGAGAGGGCATGATTGGAATGCAAGCTTATGGCCCTGATCATTGCCTAAAATGTAAAGGAGGTGAACCACACCTAATTTGTGAACAATGCCCTTCTATTGGGAGGGGCCTCCAAAATAGTTGTGAAACAATTCAAATCCATTCTAGATATATATCTGGACCTCTCAAGTGGCTTGGTGAATAAAAGGAAGATTCATCTCTATGGTTGGAACTTCCCTTTAAGAGATATCTCATTTGTATTGGAATTTCCAGTGGAATTAGGATGGAAATCATTCAAATATTTAGAGTCTCAAACATGAAGGATTGGGATGAAGTGCTAGAAAAATTCAAAAAAATATCCAATCATGGGGAGCACAGTGGTTAAATGCAACAGGGAAGTTTGTTATGCTAAAATCAGTCTTCTATTCCCTTCTTGTTTATTAGTGCTTTTTCCTTCTAATTCCAAATAGTGTTATTAATAAAACACGTGGTCTCTTGTGAAAATTCCTTTGGCAAGGAGGCAAAAAAAATGAGAATAAATTTCGTTTGGTCAATTAGAGCACAGTTTCTCTCCCCAAATCATACAGAGGTTTGGAAATTAAGGACCCTCAATTCATGAAACTTACACTTGGTGCCAAAATTATTTGGTGTCTCCTCTCTAATACCAAAGAACGGTGGAAACAATATTTATTTTGAAAATAAACAAAAGAAATCTTCTCAGGGCTAAAAAAGTGGATTGGATAGGTGCAGGTTCCAAGATATGGAAGCTTTGTCAGAATGTTACTCCAATTATATTGGATAATTTGGGATGGCGTATAGGAAACATCACCAAAATACATATGTGGAAAGATAACATACCTTCAACAGAGTTACTGAGAGAATGCACATATAAGGGGACTTGCAAATTGGATGAATAGAGAGAGACATATCGGGAGAAAAGACATTTCATAATGGAGTGAACAAGGAATCTAGATAGATAGACAAATCCAGAACTACTGGACGCTTTACAACCCTAGTGGGGAATTCTAATAAATTCACTGAAGGGATTTGCTACAATTGAAACCTCCCAAAATGACCAACGTCCATATTCATTGAAGGGATTAGCTACAATTGAAACCTCCCAAAATGACCAACGTACATGGACGTCTAGTCACCAGCAAAGTTATTTTATCAAATTTGGATATGAGTTACTTGCGAAAAAATTGTCGCATCCATCCCCTTCTAAGTTATGGAAAAAAAATTGGTATAAGGATGGTCTCCCTAAGGTAAACACCTTTTGTTGGATAATGGTTCATGAGAAAGTCTTAATTGCTTAGAATCTAAGGAAGAGGAACATCCAAGGTCTATCGCAGTGTGTCCTCTATAAGGTTTTCAAAGAAGATACTCCACATATATTCAGAAATTGTTCATTCACCTTGGTTGTCTGGAAAAAAGCTATAAAAAAGATCTGCCCAATCAAGAACATCCCTAGTAGCTAGATGGAAATGTTTGAAGCATGAAAAAAAAGATACCATGGCTGAGAAAAACAACATCAATATCTATGCATTATTTGATGGCTCTCCCAAAATATTTATGCTAGTCAATCTTGTTATCCCACAACAATGCTATATTCAAAGGGGATTGTTCAACATTAGCCTCGACTGAAAACAAATCTTAAACCTCCTATTCAAAGTCATCTCATCTTGGGGATACAAGCCATCTAATTTGGTGGAATTATATCCCAGCAAAAAAATATTGGATAGAACTAGGTAAATTCCATTATCATGCTAACAAATTCAATCCCTAACTGGTCTCCAATAGAACACTTTGTATAAGAATGGATTTTATTGAATTTAAAAAATGGAGACTAAGAAAAGAACATTTCTCTATGTTTTTTATGGTTCCTTGAAAGGAAATCCCTAGTTGGCAAGAGTGGGAGGGGTTATTTTGTGCCCCGGTGATCAAAGAGAGCTACAAAATTTCTTGTGGATTAGGCATTTCCACCAATAACTAGGATGAATATATATCTCTATGGTAGGGGATAGAACTATCTATTGCCAGAAGAATATACTAGTCGATGGTTATCATAGATTAAATGTTTGTCATTAAGCATGTAAGGAAGCTCAACAAAAAATGCAACCCCTCTAATTCCCCTATTCTACAAAGGATATCCTTGCAACGGAGGCACTTTGAGGTAATCAAGTTTCACCATATAAAACAACACTTGAATACAATGATAGATGTGCTTTCCAAAAAGGGTGTTATTATGGAATAAGGAAAGTTGGAATAGGATTAGAGTTAAACTATCTATAAACCTTTACAATGATAAGTGGCACCAATCCTCCAAAAGAACATTTTGAACATAATGGTGTCAAGGGAAAAGGGATAACTTGCTTGATAGTTGGTTAGATCAATTGAACCCTTTCTATTCTCATTTCTTAGTGAAGTCTAATCACCTCATTAATTAAAATGAGTAGATTGATGGCTTGCCATTAAAGGAGCTAGGGCAATGGAGTACCCTCAATTGAATAACAGTTTTCCCTAGACACTACAAAACACCAACAAACAGGACACCTAGAGGCTGGTTGATCTTCCTCAAGGACTCGAGGGGAGAATGCAGTGTACTAATCCAATTGAATTAAATGATATCACATGCAACCACAACAATGAATTAATAGTGAAAATAGCGAGTGATCACAAGGAATTATCAAGGGTATATTACTGAGATGATGACATTATCATGGAAAAAAAAGGAACTTAATGCCATTAAATGGCCACTTTGAAGGAGGAAAGCGAGAATACGAATCATGCACAAATAAATGGTTCACAAAACATTAAAGTTGTATCTTTCATGAGGAATTATCGGGAAGTTGGTTTTATCAGAACCTGCTCAAAATCCTTGGAGAGGCACACAACTTATCATGGAAAAAAACACCCCAAGTTCCCTAGCACAGGGGCATGAGCGAATGAACATGTTGTTGGAGTATTTAAGAGTTGTAGAGAATATGTTGACCCTCCTAAATCATAGATGTGAGTTGGAGGACCAGATGAGAGAAGCACATATGATGCTCTTGGATAAAAAAAATGTGAGCTATTGTAGAGGAAAATTGAGAAATTACAAGCAATTATAGAGGAAAAAGAGGTTGTTCTGAATATCAGGTTGAATATGCTAAAATAATATCTCAAAAAAGGAGCAGTAGGATCACATGAAGATATGGACTGCAACGAGAATCTATCTGTAAGGCGAAACCAAGAAAGCTTAGATGGAGCAGGGTGATGCAACAACACAGGTCATAGCACTATTTGAAGCTAGACCATCAGTCTCAAATTAAACATTTTACTTTCTATTAATGTTTTGCAAATACATTTTGTTATTAGAAGTCTTCTGTAAAAACTATAATAGATATTGATATAAAATAATAGATAGAAGAAAAAATCAGTACAAGGAAAATATTATGAATGTGTATGCCTTATGAAATATCAAAGATAGTTGAACTATGTAAGGATTTTTGCCTTAAAACCATACTATGTTTTTGATAAAAATCTCTACCCATTTCAATAAAAAAAAAAAACTAAAAATCGGTTAAACAAATGTAAAAATGTTATTCTGTAATGAATTAAATATAAATTAAACAACTATCCCTTAATATGACATTCAATTCATCCGTTAAATGTCAAGGTCATAAAACATTTCATTAAACAATTTTTTTAAGCACGAGGCTACCAAAGTATTTTAAAATTCCTCATCATTATGTTAAGGTGGCTCAAAGTGTATTTTTTAATACATATATGTAGTGTGCCTATGATAAATGGAAATGTAAAATCACTTAGTAGTAATGTGTTAAAATTGGCTCCATGCTACACAAGTATGAAATCGATTAATTTAAATAAATTATATTATAAAAAATTAATTACATTTTTATAATTATGATAAGTAATATTATTTTCTAAGTATTTAATTTCCATTTTTTTTTAAATTATTAATAATAATAATATTATAAAATTTAAAATTTAATTTTTGAACTAGTATAATTAATATTATTTATGAAGTATTTAATTTATTTTTTCTATTAAATTTAATTCCAAAACAAATAATATAAACTTATAAATAAACTAAAAAAGAAAATGGAGATATTAACAAACATATATATATATATATGGAATTTATGTCTTGTTGATAATGTTATTTATGTGATATAAGGTCAATTTCCACAACTACCACTATATATTTTAGGTGTACTTACTTTTGCCCCAAAAATGACAAATGGGTTGACTAAGTGGATATTTGAATAAAGGACCTTATCAATCACATTACTTTACATGACACTACGCTGAATTGGTAATGATATTCATATCACATGAAGTCAATTTCCACATATACCACTATATCTCTTAGGTGTCGGTACCTCTACTCCAAAATGGCGTAGGGGTCTAATCAATGAAAATTTGAATAAAAGACATCATCGCTCACATAACTTTACATAACACAGACATGCCAAATAAACTATCTCAAAAAACCTTAAACAATTTAATATTATTTTAAATAAATAATTATAAATAATAAACTACTCAACCTTTAATATTAATAAATTTAAATAGAAAAATATATTTTAAATTGATTTAAAAAGTGTAACTCAAATATTACCTAAAATTACACTTAAAATTATTTATTAGACTATATGAATAATAATATAATTGAATGCTATAATTAAATTATATTTGAAGAATAGTTTGTATATGGAATATTATTTATTTATATATAACACACAATATTTTATTTAACTATTTATATGTATTTTAAATTTATTGAAATATATACATTATATATGAGATATATGTTATAAATAATTAATATATAATGTATTTTAATATTATATTTGTAAACGTTTTAAGGGATAGCTTAGTGGGTCGAGTATTCGTTGTTAAATATCTTACTTATTGAGAGGTTATGGGGTCAAATTTCCTTGACGCCCTTGGAGGTAGGCCTTGTTAATTTGGATGGCAGGTAGATCCATTCAGGTTGATCTACCTAAATTTTCCCGTGGTTGTAGCGGCCACTCAATGTCTGTGAACCACATTAAAAAAAAAAAACATTATATTTGTAAAATTATTTAATATGATGATTCTTTTATTGGAATTGAATTAACTTTTTTAATAAAAAAAGTGTAAATATGGTTGATGAAGTAATTCAAAAATATGTCATATTAATATTAGTTCTTGGAACTATAAAAATCTTATAATCAAATTGTTTTTTGTAAAGGTTGGTTCATTATTATGATAACAACTTTTTACCATAATTTGCTGATGTAAGTTTCCTTTCATTACTAGAAAAACATAAATAATACATTGTTCAACTCATTTCTTCCATGAATATTTTTCGCATGATGATCTCTACTTTCCTAGTGGGAAACATGTGTTTCAAACATATTTAACTTAGTAACAAGTCCAAAACTGTAACAGTGAAAACATTTTAAACCTAAATAGATAGTCTAAAGAAACATCAAATCAAAATAGATTAGTAGAGCACATCAATCAACTAAGAGTCTGAAGAATTAACTGGAGTCAATTCTCTTGCACTAGATCCTAGAGGGGTTGATGACGTAGCAATACATGGGATATGGCACTCGATTTAGGCTAGCTAGTTGTCCATATATTCCATGTGAAACCTCATATTACACCACTCCCTCTTAATGTCTGCTAAGTTAGTGAAAATGTTATATTAGCATGCTTGTTTCTCCATATGGATTCTACCCATCAAAGTCTTCATTTTCTAGTAAAGGAAAAGAACTTGCAAATATTGCTTCCCACGACCCTTGGTATGACCAAGGTCTGAAACAAAATTCCCAAATTCCTCCAAGAGCTCTAAGTCTGACATAACATGGGGATCTCTGGCAGCTAAATTCTCTAACTTTTTCATTTCACTTTTGACATCCATAAGGGTAGTCTCTTGAAATATTTTTGTTGTCTCTTGTGCTTGCAATTGATCCTAGTTACACCCTTGAGGGACAAAACCACCTCCCCCACCTTTGTGACTTTGAATCCTATGGCGTTGCATTTCAATAGCCCTACAAACCTTGTCTCGACTCTCAACAAGACGCAAAAAGAATGAGGATGGGTTATGTTGTGGAAGCCTCTACAATTCTCTTAAATAAGTCCAAAATTGTAACAATGAAAACATTTGCAACCTAGCTAGAGAAACTAAAGAAACATCAAACGAAAACAGATTAGTAGAGCACATCAATCAACTAACAGTCTGAAGAATTAATCGCGGTCAGGTCTCTTGCATTGGATCCTGGAGGGGTTGATGACATAGCAATACATGGGATATGGCACTCTATTTGGGCTTGCTGGTTGTCCATCTATCCCATATGAAACCTCATATTATGCTACTCCCTCTTAATGTCTGCTAAGTTAACGAAAATGTTATACTAGTTTGCTCCTTGCTCTATAAGGATTCTACCCATCAAAGTCTTCATTTTCTAGTAAAGGAAAAGGGCTTGCAAATATTGCTTTCTATGGCCCCTGGTATGACCAAGGTCTAAAACCAAATTCCCAAATTCCTTCAGGAGCTCTAAGTCTGACATAACATGGCGATCTCCGGCAGCCAAATTATCTAAGTTTTTCATTTCACTTCTGACATCCACAAGGGTAGTCTCTTGAAAGCTTTTTGCTGCCTCTTTGGCTTGCAAGTGGTCCTAGTTATTCCCTTGAGGGCCACAACCACCTCCCCCACCCCTGTGACTTTGCATCATATGACGTTTCATTTCAATATCCCTACAAACCTTGACCCGACTCTCAACAATACACAAAAATCAGGTGGAGGGGTTCTGTTACGGAAGCCTCTGCAATTCTCTGAAAAATATAGGCCCAAATGCCTACATAGTCTTCGAGCTCCCTGTGGGACAAAGATCAATAACTCCAAACAAACAGAGTTGCAAAACATAAGTTTCTACAACTTAATGGTACCCCACCTTCTCAAAAGAGGTCATAGGCTAATCAGCAATTGCAAAGCCAATGGTAAAGCCATAAGAATTAAAACCCCTCCCACAAAAAATCCTAATAGTGATGGTGAGGATAAATCGACTTTATAGGAACCCTAGAAGAGGTTGTAACCTTGAATAGAAGGCCCCCCTTCCTCCCCGACTTCGTCGATAGAAGATAAAGACCTTCCCCTGATTACAATGAGAACATCTAAGAATGGCTAGACACTCTTACGATATCAAAGAGCCCAAGAAATAAGCAAATTAAATGTATCTTCATTGGAAGTATGCATCCATATTGCGGACCAAACATTAAACCACAGAATAATAAGAGAGAGAAGAGAACCAAGCAAGATAAAATTTACCCCAAGATGAAGAAATGATAACTTTTTCATACAAAGGTTATAGATTGGCCTTCTGGAAACTGACTTGGAGAAGAAACGTAGCTCCAACGCTACGACATGTGTTCACCACCTAGAATTTTCCCTCCAAAAGATATCACTCATGAGAAGATTGAACCAACTTGTGTGAAAGTACCTTACTGAAGAGCAGCTAATAATCCCGTTTGACTCTCACTTGTAACCAATGGTCAGGTATACCATTCCCCCGATGTTATGACAGAACCCAACATTGTGCAACCAAGCCCATAAAACATTCTCCTTGCTCGTATGATGCTAATTAAGGTCTCACATGCACAGGAATGCACAAGGGTGGCCATGCCACCCCCTAAATTTAATGACTGATGTTTTCATCAAATGCATGGTGGTGGGCATGAAAGCCCAAACTGCACTTACCTCAAGTCATACCGCCATCAATGGAACTTTCTACCATAAATTTTAAATGAGTGAAAAATGTACATTTTTAAAAGAGAAAGAGTAAGTATTTATAAACTCATAAACTTACCACGTTAAAATCACACACACACACACACATATACTATTCTAGACCCATCTTAACCGTGTATCATAAAGCGCTGAGAAGGATCGAATCTCTTGATGTGAAAACCTCTTTTTTTAGTGTGAAACTTGAGAAAATATTTGCACCTTGAGAGATTTGATAGATCTGGGGTTAATATGGATCTGGGATGGTTTTAGTCATTTACGGTCGCAAAAAATTTGTTGAAAATATAATTGTTCTCATCATTTTAAATATGTTAAATATGTCTAAGATTAATATGGTCATTTTAATTTTTAATTTACTCAATTACCTTAGTTTTTTGAGATGATAGAGACTCTTAACAACTTGAATGATGAAATAAAATTTTGAATGCAAAGTGAAAATGTAACAATGTTGAATGATAAAAAATGTGAATAATAAGAATGTAGAAAATTATAACTTGTATTGATTGTGATCATTCATGTGTCATTCATAAACTATTTTCTTCTAATATACTTATTGTCACACTTGTTAGTTTTGCATTTTTTCATATTTATCATATGAAAAGGGTGGTTGAAACTATACCCCATTCAAATATTCAATGCAAGCTATTGTAGTAAACGTCATACCTTGCCTCTCCTCTCCAATATTAATAATAGTTTTCTCTATGTCAATCATTCTGACTTATCTAGTGTTAAACGTCAAGTAAGTTTCTATGGTAGTTTTTTTTTTGTTACCTCATTTGAATGCAAAGTGACTAACAATGTTGAATGAAGGAAAATGGGAATAATCAGAATGTAGTTAATTACCAATACTCTATAGTTTCAAGAAGAAAACATTTCAAGAAAGTTAAAATTTTATTTAAGATGAAAATTTAAATATTTTATTATGGTTCAGTTACTATAACACAAAAATAAATGGATGTCGTCAATATTTTTTTTGTGCTTACACTAAAATCAATGCATCTAGTGCAAGCAATCAAATAGGATTATAAATCAACATATACACTAAAATCAGTGCACCTAGTGCAAAGAAATCAAAGAGGATTAGAAATCAACATCTACATTGAAATCAATGCATCTAGTGTAAGCAATCAAATAGGATTAGAAATAAACATCTCCACTAAAATCAATGCATGTAGTGCAAGCAACCAAATAGGATTATAAATCAACAACTACACTAAAAACAATACATATAGTGCAATCAATCAAATAGGATTAGAAATCAATATATACATTGAAATCAATGCATCTATTCAGTGAAAAATGAAAATATTCATAACTTTCTAAATCCAACTTCTTTTACCTTTTGTAAAATCCATAGTTTCTCTTCCTTTATGGTTAATAATGTTTAATATTATATAATACTATATGATATTTGTATTTTTCTCTATGTATCTCTTTCTTGTTCCATCTCTCTCTCCCCTCCATCTTTGTGTATCTCTCTCTCTCTGATCATGCAATCTATACCTATATCTCGCTCCATATCTATGTTATGAAACCAGATCAAGAAAAGATAGAAAAGAAAGATCAATGCCTTAGAATTCAGCCTCTTCGAGGGGGCAACCTCCTTTACATTACATAAATGAACAATTCTTCGATGATACAAATGACAAAACCTCCTTTCTATATATAGGAGTCTAAGGAGTCACAATATAATCCAGCCGACCTAACAATAATAATATAAAGCCACAAAAATAACAATAGAGGGATTCTATGGGGCACAGAAATAACAATATGGGGGTAATAGGGGCACAACAATATAAATAAGGGGTATAAATACAATAGTAATGGGGTAATCACTAGTATTATAGGGACCCAACATGCCCCTCTCCTTCAAAAAAGTGTTGTCCTCAACGCTTGAGCAGTTCTGGATACTTCTGCATAAAATTCTCATCCTCCCATGTGGAATCTTCAGCGGATAAGTTCTTCCACTTGATAAGATACTCTGAAATTGATCGATTTCGTAGCTGTCGAGTTCTTGTTTCTGTGACTGCTTCCGGTTCCAATATAATTTTTCCTTCCTCGTCAAGTTCTGGCAATATTGTTTGAACTGGGAGCTTGTCGCCTATAACCTTCTTTAAACATGAAACATGGAAAACTGGGTGCAATCGAGAAGCTGCAGGAAGCTCCAATTTGTATGCCATAGTACCAATCTTTTCCAACACCTTGTACGGACCATAATACTTTGGTGATAATTTATTATCCTTCTTAGCTTGCTTTAGGGACATTTGCTTATATGGTTGTAGCCGTAGGAATACCCAATCACCTACATCAAAACTTCTTTCACTGCGATGTTGATCTGCCTGTTGTTTCATTCTATTTTGTGCCAACACGAGGTTATCCTTTAAGAGTTGGAGGACTTGTTGTTGATGTTCGATGTGATGTTCCACTGCCTGAACCTTAGAATTTTCTCTTAAATATGATGTGATTGATGGTGGTTGATACCCATAAAGTGCCATAAATGGGGTCATTTTTGTTGCTGTATGGAAGGAAGTGTTATACCACCATTCAGCCAGAGGCAACCATTTGACCCATTGTGTCTGTTTATCAGATACAAAGCAACGAAGATATCCTTCCAAACATTTGTTTACTATCTCAGTTTGCCCATCAGATTGAGGATGATAAGATGAGCTATGAGCTAACTGAGTACCAAGACAAGAAAATAATTCTGTCCAAAAATTTCCAGTGAAAATGGGATCTCTGTCACTTACAATAATCTTTGGGTTTCCATGTAGCTTTTGAACTGTTTCCATAAATGCAGTAGAAACTGTACTGGCTTTAAATGGATGTGATAATGCACAAAAGTGTGCATACTTGGTAAGTCTGTCAACTACCACCATGATGACACTCTTTCCCTCAGACTTGGGTAAACCTGTGATAAAATCCATTGAAACCTCCTCCCAACGTTGGCTTGGAATGGATAAAGGTTGTAATAGACCCGGTGTCTTAATTGTTTCAACTTTATTTTGTTGGCAAACCAAACATTCCGCCACAAACTTTTGAATATCTGATTTAAGGCCATCCCAAAAAAATTCCTTCTTAACCCTGTGGTAAGTTTTTAAAAATCCTGAGTGCCCTCCTAAGGGAGAAGTGTGCAATTCCATAAGAATCTTTTGTTTTAGCTGGGAATTCTTACAGAGGTATAAGCGATCTTTGTACCATAACGAATCATTTTGCCAGCTAAATGTATCAGAAATACTGGAATCTTGTTGTAGCTTTCGAATAAGTGCCCACACTTCTTCGTCATTCTTCCATTCCTCCTTTGCTTCGTTTATCCAATCTGGTTGGATAATAGAAATGGCACACAAAAATGCTTCCACATCCTCATCCTTTCTTGAGAGTGCATCTGCCACCACATTTTGCTTCCCTTTTTTGTAGATGATTTCAAAGTCATAACCCAACATCTTTGTGACCCACTTTTGTTGCTCTTCAGAGGATAATCTTTGTTCTAAAAAGTATTTAAGGCTATCATGATCCGTTTTTACCTTGAAGTGTCTTCCCATTAGGTAGGGTCGCCATTTCTTAAGTGCATGGAGTATTGCCAACATTTCCTTCTCATAAATAGCTTTGCTTAAAAACTTTCCCTTGATTGGACGACTTTCAAAAGCAATGGGTCTTTCATCTTGCATTAGAACAGCACCAATTCCATTTCCTGAAGCATCACATTCCACAATAAAGGTTTTTGTGAAGTCCGGTGTAGCTAAGACCGGTGCTTGGCACATTGCCTCTTTAAGATGTTTGAAGGCCTTTGTTGCTTCCGGAGTCCATGAAAATGAATCTTTCTTCAATAATGTTGTTAGAGGTGCTGCTATTCTCCCATAATTCTTAACAAACTTGCGATAATACCCTGTCAACCCAAGAAATCCTCGCAGATGCTTTATGGATGTGGGGATTTTCCATTCCTTAATGGCTTTAATTTTGCTAGGGTCTACCTTAACTCCTTCATGAGATACAATATGACCCAAATATTCCACCTCCTGGACTCCAAAGAAACATTTGGATCTTTTTGCATATAATTGTTTCTCCTCCAATAGTTGTAGCACCTTGTCAACATGTTCAACATGATCCTTCCAAGACTTGCTGTAGATTAGTATATCATCAAAAAATACTAACACAAATTTTCTAAGGAATGGTTTGAAAATTGAATTCATCAAACCTTGAAATGTTGAAGGTGCATTGGTAAGGCCAAAAGGCATGACCAAAAATTCATAATGACCCTCATGAGTTCTAAATGCCGTTTTCGGAATGTCTTCAATCTTCATTCTGATTTGATGATATCCCGAACGAAGATCCAACTTGGTGAAGTAAATTGATCCATGCAATTCATCCAGTAATTCATCAATGACAGGAATGGGGAACTTATCTTTAATAGTGAGCTTGTTGAGCTCCCTATAATCTGGACACATGCGCCATGATCCATCCTTCTTGTGCACCAATACTACTGGAGCTGAGAAAGAACTTTGACTCGGTTGAATTATACCAGCCTCTAGCATTTCTGCAACCATACGTTCAATTTCACTTTTTTGGACATATGGATATCTGTACGGCCTGATGTTTGGAGGAACACTTCCTGGAATCAGATGAATAGCATGATCATGATCACGCATAGGTGGGAGACCTTTGGGAGTCTCAAATACCTTGGAATGATTGTCCAGGACTTTTTGGAGATCTGGAGAAATAGATGATTCCAATGTGGAAACATCTAGCGAACATAATTGTGCAATTACACCTCTTTGCTCCTTTTTTAGAAGCTTTGTCATGCCATTAGAGCTGATTATCTTTCCTGGTTTCCCTGCAATACCCCTTAATTCAACTTCCTTTCCTTCCATAGAAAATTTCATGAAAAGTTCTTGAAAATTAAAAGCTATTGTACCCAAGGATTGTAGCCATTGGACTCCTAGTACAACATCAGCACCTCCCATTGGAATGGAAAGCATTGGGCTAGTCAATACATATTCTCCCATGGATAGCTTGATATTATGGCACTTTCCAGAAAATTTATTGTTCCTCCATTTGCAATCATCACTTGACACTCTGGTGCTGGATATAGGAAGCAATTCAATTCTTTTGCTACCCTACAATGAATAAAATTGTGGGTGCTTCCTGAATCAATCAACACTATTACCTTTTTCTTCTTGATTTGTCCTTCTATCTTGATGGTTTGAGGAGTGGTAATTCCCGCCAATGCATTACAAGATATGGTCGGATTTATTTGTTCTTCATCTAGGCTTTGTTCCTGGAATATATCCTCTTCTTTTGACCTTTCTTGCTCCTTTTCTTCTTCCTCTTCACAATCTATGTAGAATAATTTCTTCTCAGCACACTTATGACCTTTTGTGTATTTGCTATCACAATTGTAACAAAGCCCTTTTGCTCTTTTTTCTTCCAATTGTTGTGGTGTCAACCTTGTAGGTTGTGGAAGACTATGGGCAACAACACTTCCGTCTTTATAGTTGTGAATGGTATGCTTCCTAGTTGCCATAATTTTGCTTTCCATTTTTCTTGCTAACCTGAATGCCTTCTCTAATGAATCAGGTTCCCAAAGGCGCACATCATGTTGGATATTATCCTTTAAAGACCCTATGAACACATCAATCCTATGCTCCTCTGGAATATCTTTTACCCTTATGTTCAATTTTTTGAACTCCTCAATGTGCTCCATTATTGAACCCTTTTGTTTGAGACTTATCAATTGGCTAAAAAAAGTGTTGCTTTTTGTATCCTCATAATGTGCTATCAATTCTTCCGTAAAAATTTCCCAAGTGATAAATTGTTTACGAGAACAAAGCCATTGATACCATACAAACTGATTTGGTTCAAATATAAAGTTGCCATACGTACCTTTTGTGTGTTTTGCACATTATTGAGATCGAAGAATTGCTCCATCTGTAATATCCATGTGGCGGGATCCTTGCCATCAAACTTCCTCATATCGATTTTTGGAATATGGTGATTCTTCGATCCAACATTAGCATCTATGGAATCATGATTAACATTTCTTTTGTTCTCATCATGAGTTTCCTTTACTACCTTTTCACCATTAGTAAGTATTTCTTGTAGAAAATTAGTCAAATCTGTCTTCAAATCTGCCATGCCTATCTTCAAATTTGTGTTCAAATCTATCTTCAAATTGTCCATCTTAGCTTCCATGCCATTCATCTTAGCTTCCACGCCATTTATCTTAGCTTCCACGCCATTTATCTTAGCATCTGTTAACTTTTGTGAGCGTGACATTTGTTGCACTTGTTCTTGTAATTTTGATATATCATGTAGCATTTCTTCCTCTTCTTCATGAGTCATGCTAGAGCTTTTAGGTTCCTTACTAGGTGTTTGCATTTTCTTTCCTCGGGGCATCAGTTACCGATAATAATGCTCTACTATGCCCTTTGAATTCCTTCAAAATAAATTTTCAAACCAAGCTTAAGCAAAAATTTAAAAAAAATCTACACACCTTTTTTCACTTTGTAGGAGCTCAATATTGCCTCTGATGTATCTCTATACTTTCCAATCATCTAGTTTTGAACTTGTGACCTGTAGTAGCTCTCTATGTCCTCTTTCCAATGCCACAAGTCTGACCCAAATTGGATTCTCCAAGGAAGAGTTATGCGAAATCTCCCACAGTGACTTGATTATAGACTAGTTCAGTAGAGCTAACTTGTACGACGTGCCGCGAGTCACTGTTTCGACCTTTGGATCTGAAAAACACCCACAAGAAACTACAGTCCGTCCTATTTATGTACCTTCTTACAAAACTTCAATCCGATCCCCAGAGAGAAAGTTATGACGATTTCCCCAGGTCACCTATTTTGAATGTAATTTAGGAGTCTGCAAAAAGACCAACTTCCTCAGATCATATCTCCGCAAATATCGCGCGAAAAGCTCTGAAATTCAGACCCAAGGTTCAGCACGATTTCTTCTCAAATGACTTTTTTTTGCAACTTCTGAAACATCACAGAAAAAAAGCTATAGCAAAAATGCCACGATGACCTGTTTGGAGCAGCGAAACCCTAGAATCTAAAGCTCTGATACCAAATGTTATGAAACCAGCTCAAGAAAAGATAGAAAAGAAAGATCAATGCCTTAGAATTCAGCCTCTTCAAGGGGGCAACCTCCTTTACATTACATAAATGAACAATTCTTCGATGATACAAATGACAAAACCTCCTTTCTATATATAGGAGTCTAAGGAGTCACAATATAATCCAGCCGACCTAACAATAATAATATAAAGCCACAAAAATAACAATAGAGGGATTCTATGGGGCACAGAAATAACAATATGGGGGTAATAGGGGCACAACAATATAAATAAGGGGTATAACTACAATAGTAATGGGGTAATCACTAGTATTATAGGGACCCAACAATCTCCTTATTTGACTTTCTATCTCCCCCCCAGACACAACACACACTCTCTTTCTCTCTCCATATATATCTATCTCTCCCCCCCCTTCTCCCCCTCCACCTATATCTCTATCTCCCTCTATCTCTCATCCTTTGCCTCTCTATCTCACCCCCCAAACATGCTCTCTCTCTCTCTCTCTCCCCTCCCCTATCACTCGTTATCTCTCTCTCCATCTTTCTATCTTCAAGTCATTCTTCTTCCCTCCCTCTCTCTCCTCCTCCAAATCCATCTCTCTCCCTCCCTCTCTCCTTCTCTCTCTCAATTCTTCTCTCTTTTCCTTCATCTCTCTCCCTTTCTCTCTCACCTCCCTGTCTCTCTCCCCCACCACTCTCACTCTCTCTCTCTCTCTTCCCTCCAACTTTGTCACTATCTCCCTCCCTATCTCCTTCTCTCTCTTCCCCCTATATCTCCATGTCTCCCTCTCTCTCTTTTCCCCTTCTCTCCCTCTCTCTCACCTCTCCTTCTCTCTGTCTTCCCTTTTTCTCTCCTCTCTCCATCACTCTCTCCATCTCTCCCTTGTCATGATGTCTACCTCTATCTCTCTATGTCTTTGTTTTTCCCTCCCCCTCTCTCTCTCGCTCCAACTCCATCTCTCTCTCCCTCACTCCCTCCCTCTCTCCTCCCCATCACTCTCTCTATATCTCCCCTCCAACTCTGTCAATATCTCCCTTCCTCTCTCCTTCTCTCTCCCCCCTCCATCTCTCGCTCTATCTCTCTCCTCTCTCCCTCTCTTTTTTCCCCTTTCTCCCCCATTCATCCATATGGTTAAGAATTGCCACTCTATGTAATGAATATTATATGTAAGGTTCAATATAATAATACTTATAATGAAAATGATTATTATTATAATATATTAAAATAATAATAATCGATATTATTGACTATTGTACCGATAATAATATATAAAGAAATAACCCATTAAAAAAAAATAGTATGTTAAATTTCCATTATAGATTGACCAATCAAATTGGTAGTTTTGTGCCTTATATTATATACTTTATATTTTAGATTTTAGATTAAATTAAATTACATATTATCTTTTAATTATATTTTACATTTTATTTTTTTATTGTGAAATAAGTTATGGTTTTGGGCATGTGGTATTGATAATACATGGTATTGTGACAAAACCTATTTACTTGTTAATAATATCCATGGTAAAGTAGGGGTGAATATCCATGGTTAAGAATCTTAGTTATATTGTAAGTATTAAGTTTTTATGTGCTTATTAATTAAATTTAAATAGGGTTATGGAATCATTATTAGTCCTTGCCAAGGCAAGACTCTAGTTGTTGATCACTATTAGTTTAGCATTGACCAATGCAAAATATAATGTTTAAAAAAAACTACTTTCCAAACATTTGATTAGACCATAACTTGAAGGTCTTCATGTGGATAACTACTTTACGGTATTTTATGCCATAATTTATGAATATAGTTGCAATATTCATGCATGATTTTTAGATATTTGTGTAGTGATTTTTTATTCTTAAGCTTTGAAGGGAGTAAATAACATATTTACCAAGAGATACTTCTAAACATATTTATATATTATTCCTATCCATTTTTTATGCAAATGCTTTCTTAAAATATGGTATTAAGTAACTAATGGTATATGCGTTATTTACTTTTTAAGAATAAAAAAGCACTACACAAATATCTAAAAATAATGCATTAATATTGCAACTATATACATAAATTACGACATAAAATATGTGAGGTAATTATCCACATGCCTACGATTCAAGTTATGGTCCAATCAAATGTTTGAAAAATATTTTTTTAATAATATTGAAAAATAAATATTTGTCGAAGGCTTCTTGTTTCAACTTAAGGTGGATGAGAATTTGTGACTTTTTTCTATTTTTTTAATTGATGGCCTAGATTGATTGTCAAGGGAATATGCTCAGCATATGATTAGTCTTACAGAGTTTGTTATGTTGCAGTGAATTTGAAAATCAAAAATAAAAAAAACTGTGCCACGTGGCTCCTTGCCCACAAATTTCCTAGGGATTTGAGATTATTCCAATTCTAATAAGTTCATAGTCTAATTAGATGGGGAAATTTATATATAAGAAAATTTTATTTAACAAAATGGTCCATTTTACAATTAGATGTGTAATTCCTTTTTCTTCTCAAATTAAATTAGATTCTTGCCACATGACTCCCCGCCCATCAATTTCCTAGGGATTTGTGATCAGAATCTGGATTAGGGGCAAAAATTTGCTCAAAAATAAAAGTTCTCAAAATAACTCAAAAATTAAATGACCGCATCCGTCTTGGAATACGATCCCAATGCAACTTGTTTCACTCAAAACAGAGCTCGTATGAGAAAGATAGAGACTTATGTCCGCTTTGTCAAACATACAAAATTTGGGTACAGAGCTGACTAGAATGCTGACTAGGCATCTGTACAACCGATTTAGAAAAAATAATATTCCAAGGAATATTCTTTGGAATATTCTTGAAATATTGCTTGGAATATTCTTAGAATATTCTAACAGGTGGCTCAATCGCATTGTGACAAGTGTCGGCACGTTAATGGTCAAAGGCATTGAGGTGGACCAATGAGAGGCTGAAACGTGGCAAGCCTGGAGGCTGCCACATGCCCTCTCAAAGGTCATTTAAATTTTTATTTGGAAGGCCAACAGAGTTGAATCCGCGACCTCACCCACACAAGCCCCACACTCCACTATTATGCCACAACCTTTTGACTTAACAACTAAAGGCTTGAGTTCTGATTTAAACACATGCACCGATGAGTTTGGGAGGTGGGCGCTAACCTTAAACTGCCAGCATGTGAACTTTCCAACGTTAACAGCTAGCAGTTACTGTAACCGTTAGGGTAGCCTAACCGCCTGGGTAACTGCCAGCATGTGAGTGCTCCAACATTAACTGCGAGTTTAATGTGCTAAGTGGGATTAACGCTAATACAAATAGGCTTATCCCTTAATTAATTGCAAATTAACTTGGCGGCGGTTTTAGTAGGTCAGACAAATCCAGAATTGCACCAAATTTGGCAGGGTAAACTGGAGTTTCTCCAGATTTGGTGGAGTTTTCCTAAGGAAAACTGAAGAGACCATAACTTTTGCATATTTCGACCAATTTTCGCTCAAAAAGAATCATTTATAGATGATTTGGATTCTCTAAACACAATGGAATAAATTGCAAAGGAAGAAAGACACTTATATACCTAGTTTTTCTACATTGAATTTTAAGGAAGCCTAGGGCTACCAAGAGAGGAGGTCAAGCCTAAATCAGCTAAAGTCCAATTGCAGAGCTTGGATAGTCATTTTTGGGTTTTTGGGTCTTCCGAATCCAATGGAGTAGGTTGCAAAGCCATTGGAGTACTTCAGGTGCATGTAATCAGAGAATTGACCATTAATCCAAAGAGGGCCTAGCCACTAAAGGAGGTTCAAGGAGATGTAGTCCAGGAGGGGTGAACTCATTTATCAACTTTGTGTTATGATTTTTTGTGTTGTACTTCTCTGCAAATTACTTGTTGTATATGTGTTTTAAACAGCTAATTAACCTCATAAATTTCTCATGAAAGACACTCAACACTTGACACATAATTTCTGACATTTTGGTTAATTTGAGACGATCCTAGACACATTTTTTTTTAATACTGATGAGGGAACTTGCATAGAATTAACAAGTTTTCCCAACATTCAGATCAAGATGGTATGAGAGCATTGTTAGCTCATTTTAACCTTGAGATGGTTTTCCAAAGTTAGCTAGAAAATTAGCTATTGGTTTTGTATTTGTTCAAGGAGAATTTAACTGTGTACACTTTTATGTGTGTACGCTAAAGAAGGGATATGGTTTGAGATGCTTCTTTGTTGAGAAACTTTTTGAAGCTTTGTGAAGCTTTTTGAAGCATTACAATTGTGATGGCAGCTTCAACAAGTGATGTTTCTAATCCATCTTCCCTAGCAAGACTCTTTGATTAGGAGATGTTGCAAGAGCTTATCATCATGAGAGATATGGTGCAAGAGATGAATGAAGATAGGAAGGATAACACTATAATTCAAGAGGAGTTGATGGCCATAAAGGAGGAGAAGCAAGAGCTTCTTGAAAAGATGCATGAGATGGAGATTCAACTCCATGATTCCAAAGAAACCCTAGCCAAGTATGTGCATGAAAATGAGGTATGTAATTCAATTTTATCTTCAATTTCCTCTCAAAATTAATGTTTTGGTTCTTTTGAAAGACACACTAGAGGAATAGGTTCCAAATTATTGATGAAGATGGGTTATGAAGGTAAGGGGTTAGGAAAACATGCACAAGGCATAGTTGAGCCAATTGTTTTTGAGGAAAGGCTTAACTATTTGGGTCTTGGTTATGGACAACATGATGGATAATTCTCCAAAGCCAAGGAGGCACATGAAGGTGTTCCAAGAAGGAATTTCAATACATGTTCATTACCTCAATCTTGTAAAGTTTGTGTTCATGAGGAATGCAAAAGATTTATACCCACTTTGCAAGAAGATGCTCATAAGCATGCAACTAGTGGAAATGGAAAACAAGGGGATGTTGAAAGCTCTAAGGTCATTGAAACCATTGTTGGTATTCCGAAGAGAGCCACTACCTTATCAAATTCACCTCTTCAAGAAGGTGACAAAGGTGAATGTGGACTTTGCATCCAACAATTTGTCCACGACATTTGAAGAAGGTGGAGAGAGATTTTGGCAAGAATGGAAAAGAGGATTCCATAATTGATGTGGGTCAAGATGATACACATGATGAAGTGCATCTAAAAGAAGCACCATTGAAATGGTTTGGAAAGAGATGGTTAGGTTTCTTAACCAATTAAGGCCTTGCATTTCTTTTGATAATTGATGCAAATCTTGCCTTATTGATGCATTTCCTTGTTATTTGGATGCATTTCTTTTCTTCTTAAAGTAAGTTGCATATTGCATGAAGAAAGATGTTGGAAAAGTAGATTTATGTTGACTCACTTAGATGCAGCGAAGATGGAAATTTTCAACTACAAATTTGCATGCATGTTGCATTCTTGAACTTGCATGTTTATGCCAGGAAGGTGTTTGAAATTGGAGTATGTTGACTCACTTTATTGCAGCAAATTTGATCATTTCATCTCTTTGAGTACTCGTACATACCAATGGGATTCTTGTACTTGTGATTGTACTTGCGAGAGAATTGAGAATTGTTACACATGCATAAGAGTTTGTGTGTGTGAACAGTGGAATTTTTAGTAGTTGCATTGAGCTTGAACATGCATGAGTGATTTACTTGTGTTGGTTGATTACTTTGTTAACATGTATGTTGTCAACTCGAGAATGTTGATCATTTGTACATGAATGAGTGTTGGCTTGTGTGGTCAATTGATTGTTACTTGTATGTTATATCAGCTTGGAAGAGTTGATTTTGTCTCCAAAGATGAAAGGGAGATGTGACGAATTGTTTCATGAGAATGTGGAATTCTTGTTGAGCATTAATAATTTGTTGTACATGCTTTTGCTTGACTTGAAAGTCAGTTGTTTGAAGAAGCATGTTTTTTCGACTTGTGTTTAGTCGATGGTTTATACACCAAGATGTAAGAGTACATGGCGATGTTCACATGATGTGACATTTGTTGCTTTGAAGAAGCAAAAGGAAGAGGTCATCAAGTTATATTCTTGCATGAGTGTTTTTCAAGGTTAATGGTGTTTCTTGTGACAAGATGTCACAGGATTTTGGAAGGTCCACGCTTGAGCAAGAGGCTCATGATTAGCCTTCATTCTCAAATCATGACATGAGCAGCATGTTAATATTGGAGGATGATGGAATCAAGAAGCGAAAGTGGACAAAAATGCCAAAAAAAATTGTAGCCATTGTAGACCATTTGACGTGTTGACGCAATAAGCGAAAGAGATGGCGAATGCATTCTTCCAAATGTAGAATTTGGAACAGTGGAGGTAAAAGAATGGTCATTTCTTTTCATGTTATTACTGATATTAGAACTCATTGTTGTATTTCACTCAGATAGGCTTAACTTGGAAAAGTGGTTTCCAAGGAGAAGCTTGCATCAAATGCATGTGTTGCAAAGTAGGAACATGATTCTTAGTGTCAAGGCCATCAATCATATTTCCAAGCACCGAGGGATCGCTTTGGTACAACAAGGTGTTTAATCATAAAGCAACCAATAAGTGTTGGATTGGGTCAGCAGCAAAAGGATAACATTGGTTGAATTGCCAAGACATTTGCAAAGCAAGGCATGTCAGTGAACCCAAGTGGTTTTCATGGAGATTTTTCCAAGTAGAATCTATTGATATAACTTGGGAAGGAGAAGAGTATTCAAATCTCATCAGATTACTAGCTTTAATGGGTCAAAACAATGTCAATGGGAAGGAGTGATTGGAATATGGATTAGGGGCAAAAATTTTCTCAAAAATCAAAGTGTTCACAATCACTCAAAAAATAAACGAGCGTCTGTCTCGCGATACGATCCCAATGTAACTCGTTTCACTTAAAACAGAGCTCATATGAGAAAGATAGAGACTTCTGTCTGCTTTGTCAAATAAACAAAATTTGGGTACAACACTGACTGGGATGCTGACTAGGCATCTGTATAGCCCAGTCATCAAAAAGAATATTCCCATAATATTCCGACAGGTGGCTCAATCACATTGTGACAAGTGTCGGCATGTTAATGGTCAAAGGCATTGAGGAGGACCAATGAGAGACAAAACGGTGGCAATCCCGGAGGCCACCACATGCCCTCTCAAAGGTCATTTAAAATGTTATTTGGTAGGCTAGCGGAGTTGAATCGTGACCTCGCCCACACAAGCCCCATGCTCCATCGTTATGCCACAACCTTTTGACTTAACAACTAAAGGCTTGAGTTTTCATTTAAACACATGCACCGATGATTTTGGGAGGTGGGCAGTAACCTTAAACCACCAGCATGTGGACATTCCAACGTTAACCGCTGGCAGTTACTGCAACCGTCAGGGTAGCCTAACTATCGAGGTAACCGCCAGCATGTGAATGATCTAGCATTAACCATGAGTTTAATGCACTAAGTGGGATTAATGCTAATCCAAATAGGTTTATCCATTAATTAATTATAGATTAACTTGGCTGCAGTTTTAGCAGGTCCGAAAAATCCAGCATTGCACCAAATTTGGCGAGGTTAACTGGAGTTTCTCCATATTTGGTGGAGTTTTCCTAGGTAAAACTGAAGAGACCATAACTTTTGCATATTTCGATCAATTTTGGCTCAAAAAGAGTCATTCCTAGACGGTTTGGATGCTTTTAACACAATGGAATAGGTTGCAAAGGCAGAAAGGCACTTCTGTATGAGATTTTTCTACATTGAAGTTTAAGGAAGCTTAGGGCCACTAGGAGAGGAGGTCAAGCCTAGATCAGCCGAAGTCCAATTGCAGAGCTTGGATAGCCATTTTTGGGGTTTTTTGGTATTTTGAATCTAATGGAGCAAGTTACAAAGCCATTGGAGTACTACAGGTGGATGTAATTAGAGAATTGACCATTAATCCAAAGAGGGCCTAACCATAGAAGCAGGTCCAAGGAGATGTAGCCGAGGAGGGGTGAACTCCTTTATCAGCTTTGTATTATGATTTGTTGTGTTTTAATTCTTTGCAAATTACTTGTTGTATATGTGTTTTAAACAACTAATTAACCTCATAAATTTCTCATGAAAGACACTCAACACTTGACACATAATTCCTCACATTTTGGTCAATTTCAGACGATCCTAAACACATTTTTTTTAATACTGATGAGAGAGCTTGCATAGCATTAAAAAATTTTCCCAACATTCAGATCAATTTGAGATTATTTCAATTCTAATAAGTTCATATTCTTGATGAAAATAAATATTTCGGTGATAATCACATAGGAGAAAATAAAATCTGATCGAGGTGTAAAAAAGAAGTTCATATTCTAATTGGATGGTGAAATTGATATATAAGAAAAAATTATTTAGCAAAAAAGTTGACCCATAACCTTTTTATTGTTATGGTTAATAAGGTAAATGTGTACATTGGTAAGACATTCTTCGTGTTGCAATAGTTTTTTTTTGTTATATTTATAAAGCCTTTGGCTATATCAACCTCATTAATATTTTTAATGTGGTTGTACTAGTTATTTTTCAATGTTAAACATTATAAGTTGCATTGGTCAATGTTAAACTAATAGTGGTCAACAAACAAATCGATTTAATAAAATCTTTGAAAATAGCTCATACTCAGTTAAATAACATATTTACTATCAATCACTTTCCACTTCACATCTCCATTTATTAGTTCCTACCAAAGAAAGACTATATGATTATTTTCCTATTGGCCACTATTAATTTAGCATTCAACAATGTAAGTTATAACTATTTATGCAATTTTCTCAAAGCATAATTTCTAACTTGAGTTGGAAGTACTAAGTTGTCTGCAAAACAAAATTGAGATCTAATAAATTGAATTTTATTACTTATATTACTTTTTTTTTAACAAGGTCGGTTAGTTTGTATATTACCAAAAGCTTTTATGGAGCATGCTCCTATTACAAAATATTGTACCATGAAGATAGGAACGCAGTCTCTTCTCCTAGGCTTTTGTTTAGGACTTCATGTATTTTTATGTGTATTCTAGAGTACTGCCTAACAAAGTGGCCTACTAGAAAGAGAAATTTGCATGTCATGGGATCTCTGACAGTTTTTCAAGGCTTGTGGACTGATTGCTCCTGATTTGACTAACTCTTCTTGTCATAATTGTCCGAGTTCTCTCCTTCAGTGGGTTGAATTCCATGTGGTTTGTTTGCTTGTTCTTCCTTTGTCTCTACTCTCTACTCCAAATTTCGTTGTGCTTCTTTGATTTTTTGTTGCCTAAGATGCTTCTTCTTTTGCTGCTGTTGGCCACATTCCTTTCAACAAACGAGGATGTCCAAAGAGTAGCGGCCAAGATTAAACCGCAAAGATTGGGATCAGGGGATGAACGATGGAGATTGACCAGAGGCGCTGATGGGAGAGGAGACTGGAGGAACTGTCGCATCCATCGATGGTTGAGATCTATGGTCGTCAGGCGCAAACAAGTCCATGTGTTAACCAAGAAGAAAGGCGGGAATAAAAGCGGAGATGGTATTTCGGGCATGTTATAAACCATAAGTGGTAAAAGGGAGGGGTCGCTTGATTCCATTGACCAAGCGACACATAGCATTGAAGGAGAGAGAGAAAACTGCTTTTCGGGTGGGTAATCTTCGTGCTTGTTGTCCGCCCAAAATTGGTGGGAGTCGTCTGATCCAATGGGTACAAATCGATGGTGGAGAAGAGGCGCGTAGATTTGATTGAATAGGTTGATCAACGATCGTCGGATCAAGCGCCTGATCAACGATCCTGATTTGTTCGGAGGTCGGATAAAGGAGGGGACAGTGTTGTGGTAAAGGCTTTGGAGTGCGGACCCGATGATAATAATAGATGAAAATGAGTGATTTTTTGAGGTCTGGATAAAGCGCTTGGACGGGTTTTTCCTTTGTAAATCGAAAGAGCTAAAGTCCCTGCAAAAGACAAACTTGAAGGAGGGCCAAAGACTGATTATATCAGTCAGGGGGGGCTGATATAAAGAGAGGGGCAGAAGGAGGGCGTGGATGCTCAGAAGGGAATTGCGCTCGCTGAGAGGAGGGAGTGAAGGGAGAGAAGAGGTACGAAGTGCGCAAGCTGGGTAAGTAGAAGGGTGGGGGCTTAAGATGAAGTCTGCGCACTAAACAGAGGAAACATTGTTGGCTATTAGAAAGGATAGGGAGGGTCTTTGAAACCAAAGTATTACTATAATAACATGGAAAATGGAGATTTCCTCACTGAAATTACTGTTGCAATTTTTGTGAATGTACCCTCTATTCTTATAGTACTTTATCTCAGCCTGAAACCTGCCTTTGATGAGATAGATTGCAGCGTAGTTCTTGTGACTAGGATCACAATCTTCATTCCTGATGTTTCTCATACAAGAGTCTGAAGTTTCATGATTTTTCCTTTGCTTTCCCGTGATTTCTTGGTTGTTGCTGCAGTGAAGAGTCCTTTGTTGTTTTATAGTTGTTGTTTTTGATTGATTGCTTTTATCATTGTGATTTTTCCTTTGGAATTGGTTAGCTTTATACTTGTGGTTTTTACTGGTTATTAAGGAACAAAGTTGTGGTATTCCTCCTAGTTTTCCCAAACAAGCCCTTCATTTTTTTCACTGCTTGGTTTGCAAAGTAATCTGCCTGTTGATTGTGGGTTCTCAAGACATGTCTGTAGATTACATCACCAGAGCCTTCCAAGTTCTTCCTGATTCTTCTAAAGATTCTGTTCATGAACTCATTGCTTGGTTTTTTGTTTCTTGCCATTGCCTCTATTATTATGGTTGAGTCTCCTATTATGATAGGATTTTGGATTTCTCTTTTTTTTATTATTCTTGTTCCCATCAACAAGCTGTAAGCTTCTGCCTTATTATTTGAGATTTGTCCCAATCCCCATTCATAAGTGACATTTTCTTTCCCATCAGGATCGAGGATTATTCCCCCTGCCCCTGCCTTTCCCGGATTATGCTTTGAAGCCCCATCAAAGTATAGACAGTATCTATTCTGATTTTTCCTCCAATTTGTCAGTTCCTCTTCATTCATTCTTATTTTCCATATAATTCCTTTTCTTGTCTTCCTCTGTCCTTTTTGCCCATTATTATTTATTATGGATTTGCTGAGCCAATCTCACTCTTCCTATTGAAGAGTGTTATATAGTCTGTTGGAGCTGTTTCTTTGACATTGAGTATTTCAGAAGTTAAACCCCATGTTTTTGAAAGGGTCTTCCCTATCCTTGGGATTTGATTTTTGAGCATGCACTTGTTTCGTGTCAACCAAATTTTCCAACATAGAACCACTAGAATGCATTTCCATATTCTCTAAATTGTGGGTTTTTTCTTTGTTGTGTATGGGTAGGCCTTCTCAAAGGTCTGAAGAAAATCTAGCAAGGGCTTTTCAAAATTTATTCTTATGTCCAAAGAACTTATCAACTGCTACCAACATTCTTTAGCAAAGATACATTCTTGGAAAAGGTGTTGTATGTTTTCTTTAGCCTGCATGCATAATGGGCATCGTGTTGGACCTTGAAAGCCTTTTTTTCTTAAGTTTTCACTGGTCAATATTCTCCCTTTTAAAAGAGTCCAGATGAACATTTTTCCAAGAATCCCACTCTTGTTGATTTGGGTGTTCTTGAAGGATTTTATATCCAGTCCTAACTGTATAATGTCCACTGCTTGGGTCCCCGAGATATTCATCTTCCTCATCATGGTGGATTGGCACTGCCCCTTTTAAGAGCTGCCTAATTTTGCTCCATTGCCCTTCCAGATCTGTTGGAATTGCTGAGATTTTCTAGTCTTGCCACTCCTTTTGGTTCCATAGAGAGATTGAGTGTAGAGTATTGAAACCTTTACCTTTCATCCACTCTTGTATGTCTTCAATTTCTGGATGAGTCTGAAGTGGTTCTTTTCCCATGATTCTGTCCTCCCAAATTGAAATTATTTTTCCATTACCTGGGATTTTAGAAATGTATCTACTCATTAATGGAATTGTTTTTTTAACCAGCTTCCAGACTTGGGTACATTTTCTTATTGGGATATTTCCATTAAGCAATATTTCCCTGGTGCCATCCATATATTTTGATAAAAGAGTCTTTTTCCACCAGCTCTGTTTTCCTGTAATTAGTCTCCATACTATTTTCATTCCCAATGTTGCATTCATGAGCCCAGGTATCCATATTGATAGTCCTCCTTGTTGATAAGGTAGTACTAATTTCTCCCACCTGACCAGGCTAAATTTTTTGTTTTCTTGCTTCCCCGCCTGCCACAAAAAACTTCTTAAGATTAACTCGATTTGTTTGTGGGCACTTGTTGGGGCCATGATTATTTTATATTGGTAGATAGGTAGTGCTGCAAGGAGTGCTTTGATTAGTATTACCCTTCCTACCATATTCAGCCACATCATACCCCAACTTTGTATTTTGTTTTTCATTTTTTTCAAATTTTTTAGTCCATATTTATGTCTTCATGTTCTCTTTTGAGATTGGAAGTCCCAGATAGAAGAAGTGTGTCCATTTTTCCTGTACAGGGATGTCTAATATTTGTGAGATCCTTTGCATAGTTCTGGGGGGGGGGGGGGTATTCCATCCATATATCCTGCATTTTGTATTGTTTAATAGCCCACTTGAAACCTGTAAAAAATCATCTAGTACTTTTTTGAACCTCCTTGCTATTATTGTTGAAACCCCTCCCAGCAGCAATGTGTCATCAGCAAAGAGTGAGTGGTTTATTGTTTTTACTCCTTTTGCTATTCTGATCCCTGTGATGTTTCTTTTCTTTCTTTGATTTTCCAAAGCCCTGCTTAAGGTTTCCGCCATTATAATATATAGGAAGGGAGAGAGAGGACAACCTTGCATAAAGCCTCTTGTGCTTTGAAAGAAGTCATTGGGCCTTCCATTTATGAGGGGGACAATTCAAGGAGTAGAAAGGCATGCCTGTATGACTTCCATTATATCTCTTAAGAAACCAAGTTTATGGAGGATAGTCATTAGATATGGATGGTTGAACCTGTCAAATGCATTAGCCATATCTAGCTTGATTATGAGGCCTTTCTCTTGCCTTAGCATACTATATTGTACAACTTACTGTACAATAATTACATTATCTATGATTTGCCTATTGGTCACGAATCCTCCTTGCTTATCAGATATGATTATTGGAAGTACTACCTTGATTCTATTTGAAATTATTTTTGTTATAATCTTATAAGATGAATTGCAAAGAGAGATAGGGCGAAACCTATTGAAAGTTGAGGGGTTTGCTTCCTTTGGGATTAGGACAAGGTAGGAAGATTTTGTGTTGCCTCCTTTTTTTTTTTTTGAAAACATTCTTCACCATTCGTAAGAAATCTTTTCTGATGGTATACCAATGAGATCTGTAGAATGCTATTGTGAAACCATCTGGCCCTGGGGCTTTGCTTGGATGCAGGCTCCATATGGCCACCACTACCTCTTCTTCTGTGGGGTCCTTGCACACTGCAACATTTTGTTCTTTTCTTAAAAAAAATTGTCTTCTTTAAGAAGTCTTCACTCTCAGCCATTTCTTCGTTGGTTGAGAGTAAGTTTTTAAAGTACTGATATGCTTATTTTTTTAATTTCTCCCCACCTTTGACCTCTTAGCTTTCAACCTGAATTTTTTCTATTTTGTTTCTTGCTTTTCTTATTTTCATTGTGTTGTGGAAAAACGAAGTGTTTTTATCCCCTGCCTTGACCCACAAACTTCTGGATTTCAATCTTGCCTCTTCTTCTTCTTTCCTATTCTCCCTATATATTTCCCAGAAGATTTCCTTCTCTCTTAGATAATCTTGCTTGCCTTATTCTCTGTTTTCTTTTTCAATTTGCATTCTTTCCATTTTCTGTTGTAAATCTTTTTTCTTTTCTTTTCTTTTCTTTTTTATTTCATTTGCTCTTGCCCATTCCTTTAATTTGGTTCTTGTAATTTTTAATTTTGTTTCCCAAATATACTGAGGTGATCCTGTTACTCTTGGCTCCCATTCTTCCTTGACTAATTCGCTGATTTCTATGTTGTTGTCCCAAATTGAGCTGTATCTAAACGGGAGCGGTCCCTGGTTTTCCATTTTTCCCATGACTATTGTCACCGGTTTATGATCAGATGTTGTGGTGTGTAAAATTTTTGATTTTATGGAGATGTGCACTGCTACTATGTTTTCTTGTATCAGAATTCTATCCGGTCTTTCTTTTATGTTGCTTTTGCCCACACTTTTATTGCTCCAAGTGTATTTCTCGTTGCTTAGCAGGATGTCTATTAAATTGTGTTGTTCCATTATTTCTTCTAGAATATCCTTAGATGGGTCTGTGTGGTATGTTCCTCCAAACTTTTCTTCTATACTTCTTACCAAATTTAAATCTCCCCCTAGAATTATTTTCCTAGTTTGTATTTCTTTTATTGCTTCTTTTATGGTGGTCCAGCATTGCTCTTTTTCCTTGTAGTGATTTGGGGCATATATATTTATAACATTGTACCTCTCTTTTGTACTGATTTTCATTAGATCCGTTTGGATCCAATGCTGGTCTTTTTTGTGTTTTATTAATTCCCAAGTTCCTTTTTTCCATATTGTGCAAATACCTCTGGATGCTCTTGTTGCCTGTATTGCTTCCCCTTCATAATTTCTGAATTTTTTTTTGATATTTTCAATTTCCTAGCTGTTTGTTTTTGTCTCCTGAATTATAAGGATTTCTGGGTTTTCTTTTGCCAGAATGTCTCTTATGGAATTTTCTTTGACGGATGATCCTATTCCTCTGCAATTCCAGGAGACTACTGTCATTATTTACTTGTTGGGTGGTGCATGGCTCCTTTCCCTCTTTGTTGGCTTTTTTCATTGTTTCCTGTACTCCTTCCTAAGAAGGTTTCCATAGGTTGTTGTGTTCCTAATGTCATTTTCTTTGCTACTGCTTCATCCCTGAGTTCTTTGTTCATCTTTCTTCCTGCTTTTTTCTGATATTCTACATTTGGGGGTGCTCCCTTTGGCTGCTTTCTGGTTAGAATTCTATCTATTGAGGGAGGGATAGGGGTGTGAGAGTTTGATTCCAAAGGGGATGAAAGGGGGTTGGGGGTATGTTGTGGGGATCTGGATCTTGGTCCAGGGGATGGGGGAGCTGAAGGATCCAGAGGCTCAAAAGGGTTAAGGCTAGTGAGAGGATTATTATCTTCTTTGGGTGATGGGGGATGGAGATCAGAGAATGTGGAGGGCTACGAGGAAGATAGATTTGGTATTTTGTGGACCATCTTATTTCTTTTAACCTGTTCCCATTTGTTTTTCAGATCTTCACTCTTTTCATTTTCATTTTCTTTTGCTTTTGTACATCTATTTGCAAAATGACCATATTCATGACATACCTTGCATTTGAAGGGGATTTGTTCATAATCCAGATGTTGTATGTGCGTCCACTGGTCCACTTTGATTTTGATAGCTTCTGGTAGCCCTTTCCCAAGATCCACTTCTACACAGATTCTGGCGCATGCATGCATATTTTCCTTTGGCTCACACTTGTCTATATATTTCCCCACTGCATTTCCTATGGCTTTGACTGAATCACCCCCCAAACAATGAAGGAGAAGGTGTGGCAATCTAACCCAGATGGCGATGACATTCGGTACATCCATTTCTGGGTCGAAATCCGGCGTCCATTTGTTTAGATACAAACCCCCTGTATCCATAAAATAAGGTCCATTCCTGAAAATCAGATCTCGATACTCCTTGGTTTCAAAGTGAAAGGTGTAGTAACCTCTTCCACAAAACCTAATTGAGATTTTTCTCTTTATTGACGCAGTCCAGTTCCTTTCTACCCATTTTTGCACAGTTTTAGACGATGGCCATAACCATGTAAACTGCCACACTAATCCATGCTCCGCCAGAGAAAGTGCTACTCTACAGGGAAGGGCAAGAGGGAGTGATATTTCAAGAATATCTTCCAATCTTTTAACAAACTTGGTTACTGATGATCTGTTCTTTGCCAGGCCCATTGCAGAAATGAGAGAGGCAAAAGCTTTTGTTGATCCTTCATTTTCTTGTTGTTGATCTGAGAGAGGCTCTCCATCCTCTGAAGCGTCCATGGTGCTCAGTCCCCAACAACAAGAGGTCGCTAAGGGGCAGCTGTGATCACTGGCTAGGGCTGCATAAACTCCTTCAGCAAGCAGCGCCTCCAACCCTTTAATTTTGACTTTTTATTATTATTTAATCCAACATTAAATATTTACACTCATTTACTAACACTATAACATCTCCCTCATACAAGGCTCTATATTTCTTTTAAAATTTTATTATTTTTTAATTGAGCCCACATATAAATGTTAAATATTTACAAATATTTACATCACTACAACATCTCCATACTAGACTATAAATCACCTCTTCATGCAATTACAATCATATAAACCAATGAAAAAAAAAATATAACAATAAATATTTATAATAATAAATAAATAATAGAAAAAATACATTAAACTCTATACTTAATAAATACCAATGTTGACCTCACAAGAACCTGTTGTACTATGAAACAACCCCCCCATTTATATATAGCAATAGCTAATGTTAGACATATAAATGGGGACCCTTTTTAAATTTTTTAGTCTTTAAAAAATAATCCTAACTCTAAGAAATTGCCTTAAAAAACTCTTATAACGACCCAAGTTTAGGATCCCCATCGCAAATCGCATTTTTCCATGAGATGATCATAAAAACCTTAAAGAAATTGTGATATGCTATCAAACCTCTCACTGCAACATACTGATCACAACCCCTTAAGAAGTTGCAATCGCACTTCACAAGAGTCGCAAGTAAATATGACCTACCACAATGCCATCCACCTGTTAGCGCTTGAAATTTCACCTCAGGCTGAGAAAGGTAAACTTCAAGGCAACATCAAACCACTTAGCCTCGTAGCTAGCCCTACGGGGCAGGAGAGGGCTCTCTCCGGTCTATCTCAGTAAAGGTCTTCAATGGGAGAGATGACCAATAGGAAAACACTGATTTTAGGCTAGTAAACTGATCAAGAGGTTTAAATTTGGGATTTTTAAAGTTTTGGTGGAAAATTGGGGAATGGCAATTTCGGGTGCGGGGATTGGACACAGTTTTCGCAGGGAGTTCTTTTGGGCGAGGTAGGAAACAATATTGATGCCTTTGATAGAGATGGATGGATGAGAATGACTAGTGAGGAGTTAAGGAGAGCAAGCAATAACCTTGAATTCCCCTTAAACAGTTGAAAACATTGATATTAAGCAAACTTAAAAGCAGAGCATGACAGTCATGAATTCTACTTTAACACTTCATTTGCCTAATTTGCAGAAGGAAAAGTAAGGATATGATTCACATAACACACTTACAAGTACAAAGAGAAACACACCATCAATACATGTGACCACAAGAATCCCAAAAAGGACTGCAAAACCCTGGTCTTCCTTTGCCAAAAATTGCAGAGATACAGTGAATAATACAATAAGAGCTTCTCCCTCAAGAGTCCAACCATGAAAATGAGCAAGAGAGTACATAATATAGATCATCTAACATCTTTCCCTGCCTCTAGGGGTCGAGCTCACTATCCTAGGAGCTGTTTCAACCAATTCTAAACTAAGCACTGAAAACTAGGCAGTCAAAACAACTTGCCTCTATAAGCTAGGAAACCAATTCATTCATTTAATTTTCACCTATCTCATGAATGAATCTTCTAGAAGAGATACATAAGTGTAAAAGTGTCATAAAATTACATCATTTACAACAAGGAGGATAAAAATCAACTCCAAAAAGTCAAACATAGTCAAAACTACGTTTTGCTGAGCTGTAGGCTGAAATCCTAAGCAATTTGCCTGATGGGTCGCGCGCCATTCCTGAACGCGTCGCGCGCTTTTGAGAGCACTTTTGGGGTACTTCCAGGTGTCCAAATGGAGCAAGAGTAGGCTGGTTGGAAAGGTCTGGATGTCTAATTTCCAACCCAAGTGGAAATTCTGAATTTGGTGGTCATTTACCCCTCCAAAATTGCAATCTCCCAAGACTGCTTTCTGTGTGTCAAAAATGTGGCAGAAAGTCATTTTTTGCTTGTTTTTTGACTTTCTGGAGGCCCAAAACTTCATAAAATCTCTTGGCAATGGGTGAGCATGTGTAACTTTTCATGAAAAATCCAGAAATGCTGAGTTTTCCCGGAACGGAGTAGCCAAATGAAATGGTCGCGCGGGGGGTGAGACCCGTTGAGGGGACAAAAACTGTTTTTTTCCTGAAAAAACAAAAATGACCCAAAATGCTCAAAATTTCTTGGAATTTGTGCTGGGGCTGAGCTATTTAGTGCCATGCTCCTTCAAGGAAGCCTCGGCCAAGATGTGGAGGGGGTCGGGCCTTTTTCTTCTTTTTTGTGCTTTGGCCAACCGCCTTTGGAGAACTTTCATCTTCGCCTTGCACACGTGCATTCGGGCCCAATAGTGGTTTTTCATGTTCCGGAGTAGGCTCAAATTATGGTGTTGACTCATGGTCATCACTTTGCTCATAGTTGGTTTTGGTTTCTGACATGGTTTCAGGGGCAAAGTGGCTGAAATGTACTGCTGCTTCTGCTTTGAAATCTGCTGTTTTAACTGTTTGGAAATGTTGTTTCAAGGGGACAAGTAGCACAAGGGAAATGTTAGGGAAGGGAAACTTGGAAGGAAAATTGGGAAAAATATATGAAACAGGGGTTAAAGAGAGGAATCATGACATCAACATCATCATACAATTTCATTTGCAAGGATGTTATGGAAGGTAGGGTTAAGGGTTTGATTTTTGATTTCTTAATATTTTTGGTAGGGAAATTAAATAACAGTGATAAGGGAATAAGAAATGGGAGGTGGGAAAATGTAGGAAAAATAGGAATGAAAAGGAATACCTTAAAACAGCAAAACAAACCATAGCAACTTTTATATTTTGAAGCAAAAGCACATGGAGTCTTTACTTGCAAATGAAGGCTTTCAAAATATTATCATGATCTTCTCAAGCTTTAGCAAACCATAATTTATATGATTGAAGGCCTACCGGACAAGCTTGAACAATTTGTGGTCGCTTAGCAGCTTGCTAGTAATTTTCTGTGGAGGAAACCCTGATGGGTCGCGTGCACTGCCCAACGGGTCGCGCCTGTGTAATTTCTGAATTAGAATGGGCAGCCTGACGGGTCGCGCGCCTTCCCAACTCACACAATTCACTCAAACTCTCTAGGAAACAATTTCTCTATCTCTTGAATGCGCAATGAGGCTTGATGGAGGGAGATTAGGGCTATTATAGCCTTGTTTGAATTAATTTCATGTCATAACCCACTTTATAATGTTATTCCATGACACTTTATAAACTTGACTTTTTTGGTTTCCTTTTGTCCTGAAATTGATTGATTTGATGCTTTTCTTTGATAATTTTTGCAGGGATAGCATCTGAGGGATCTTGACAAGGGAGCCAAAGTTACATGCTGCCCTTTGAATCATTTTTAATTTTTACAAGTTTTACAAAATTTTGTGAAATGACCTTGGCTTTAAAAACAGGGTTTTTAAATCCAAGGTGAAAATTAGCTGCACAAGATAGAATCTTTCGAAGAAACATTTTGAAAATCATCCCTCTGGCTTGTTGGGCACTTATTGACCTTCAGAGACATGACCTTGAAGATAAATTTGATCTAAACCCTAGACCTAGAAATTTTGACCTCAAGACAAGACAAATAACCTTGAAAAAGCTTAATGACTAAAACAACTTGATCCAGCGGTGCCAAGAGGGGAATAAAGACACCAGCTCCTCCATCAGGGTTATGGCATGCCTAATGGAATGCAAGACACTGATGAGACACCTACTTATGCAAATGCAAAGAGCTTTGATCGCTGATGGAGGGCTACTAGACCGACTCTAACATTGGCTCCAATGGGGATGGTAGCTCCTTGGAGGTGCCAAGAACCTTAGACCTCTGGGAGAGCAGACCAGTGTTTTCAACCATTGGGCGATGGAGTCATTATTTCGGCAAACGACACAAGACTTTGACTCATTTATTAAATGATAACTTGACTGAAAACTGACTGAAACTTAACTAAAGCTTGACTCAATACTTAAACACAACCGACAAACTGGAAATGATGCTTAAAGGGGAGCTTATTCATCAAAACCTACTCTAACAGTTTCATTCATCACCTGATCAAGTAAAATGAAACAACCAATGCAACCAAGTAAGTTTTCCATCTGTTGTTCGAATTTTCCACAAGTGCTCACTTATGAACAACAAGAGAGAACTATTGAAAGGCAACTCCCATGATAACTTAGAAACAGATCCGTTGAATGATATGAATTCTCTATCCGCCTCCAAAAACACTGCATAAGGATCTTGAAATTCAAGCACACTGGAACTTAGCTCATCCAATGGATTACTTTTCTTCTCCTCATACCATGAATGCAAACTTTGATCTGAGCCTTGTGACGAGACCTCTGCTGAAAATGACGAAGAAACCGGCTGCCGGACCAATTTCATATCAGCACATGTTTCAAGCTCACATATAGACAATGGAGAAAGACTTTGACTGCAAACCTCATCCAAAACATCAGCTATTGGATCATGAAAAACTTGAAAAGACTGTTGTAATGTATCCATTGAAAATATATGACATCCTTCTAGCTGTTCATCTTTTTCTTGAGAGATTTTACGAAGATTCTTCCTTATAAACTGAAATGCTTCGAAACAAAAGGGTATAGAATCTTCCTGCATCATCAAATCATGTATTTCGTCTTCCACAACTTCATCTGTAATCTGTCCTTCAATTTCATTTGGTGGCTGCAAATCTGATGCTACAGGCTGCTCAAGAATTTTGTTATCTCTCTCATCCTCAACATTAACACTGAGAGATTGCTAATTTGTTATAGGCTGTTCATTTGAAGATTTACTATGCAATCTACCCTTCAAAAACTGAAATGATTCAAAACAGAATGGTATGGAGTCACCTTGAATCATTAAATCATGTATGTCCACTTCCAAGTCTTCAGCTGCAACTTGACAATCAATGGCTTTCGGGGGCTGCAAATCTGAATATGAGAAGTCTTGAACAAAATTTTCATTGCTCTCAAGATGATTCAGATCAAGACTTGTTGACATTTGATTTCTGATTGCATGGTAGTTATCTCTGATGAACTGAAACGAATCAAAACAAAAAGGCAAAGATCCTTCACTTACTTCAAACTTTGATGCACTTTCCTCGTCAATGTCATAGCTGATATGTGATGGCTGAACATTGTATTCGAGCTGCTGAAAATGAACTTCCTCCTCCCACAAACTAGCTGCCGATTTTTCTGCAAGATTAGCTTTTGTTTGGAGAACATAATTATCGTCATACTGATCAAACTGAGGCAAATCATCAGTATAAAACATATCATCAAGAATGCAGGTCATATCAACAGTGCTTTCTTCGCCAAGGTGATCTACAAAACAATCATTATCAGATCTATGACAACTAGGATAAGAAACAAAATGTTTTGGATTAGCAACTTGTTCCTCTTCAATCAGCGCGCCATGAGTTTGAACATCATAATCATTTCTTATGGTGATCTTGTCCATCATCTTTTCCACTGCACTTACCAAAATGGCTAGCTTCACCTCTAGAGATGTTGATTCGGCCGGATCTATGTTTTTCATCTCTTCTTCTTTCAACCTTGCCTTTCGGATCAACAGATGAGCTTCTACATTTACTGCACTGTTTTGCATCTCGGGAAGTGTTGCAATATCCCTTTCTCTCAGCTGAAACTCCACCTCCGGATCAAAGGCACCCGGATAGTGAAAGAGAGCAGATCTAGGAGAAGGTCTAATATCAACTGGCATCGAATAATAAACTTCGTTAAATCTGGCTTAAAACTGTCGTACTGTCTCCCCTGGCAATCTTTTCAGCTGGTTATACTCTTCTACAATCAATAAAAGGTTCTGGCTGATCATCCACCTGTCGAGAAAAACTTTAATAAACTGCTGGAAATCTGAAATGCTTGCATCAGGCAAGGTTTTGAACCAACTCTTCACTTTGGCTTGCAAGAAAGAGCAAAAAGCCTAATACTAACATCTTCATCATCAACTTCAAAAAGATCTAGAAAAGTCTCAACATTCTACACATGTTGCTCAGCGTTGATATTCTTACATTCACCGTCAAACCTCGGCAAGTATAGATCATAGTTTTTGGGGAAAGCATGGAGAACAGAAGGTAAAACAAGAGGTTTATACCGATCTGGAATTTTACAAGGTATAGGGGTATGGACAGAAGGTATAGAATCAGTCTTGGTTTCTTGAGGTTCATCAATCTGAAGATGGTCATCACAAAATTTAGAAGAAAGGTCTTGATCAAGCTCAAAGGTATGCAAATCTTTGGTATTCACAATCTTCAAAGGGAAAGAATCAGCTGCAGGCCGAGAATCTCTTCTCAAATACAATATACTTTGCAAAACCTTCTTGAAATTCTTGGGAAAAGAGAAGAAATAATTTATGACAAAGAACAAAATGTCTTGGATGAAATTCCAACTTGAATACCTGATTTGTCCATGTTTTCCTTTCATGTTTCTGCTGGTCGGGATCATCCTCCAGTGGAGTCTTTGGATCTGATCTCAAAAATGATTTAGAGTCGCCAAGTGAATGATTTCAGCCTTTCAAGTGTCTGATCGTTGTCCACTATCAACAATTAGATCTGAACTTGATACATGTACTGGGGTAAAATGCAAATGAAGTGGTTGTATTCACAAGCTCACGGAGATTGACTGAAGCAGCGTTTATCTACTTCCGCTTATGCAAAGCAAAAGCGTTTCGAAGGCTGCCTGGCATAACTTCAGGCTCCGTCTAAGACTTATGAAACAAACACATAAATCAACAAACAATTTGTTCTCCCCAGTATGGTCGCCAATATGTTAGCGCTTGAAATTTCACCTCAGGCTGAGAAAGGTAAACTTCAAGGGAACATCAAACCACTTAGCCTCGTAGCTAGCCCTACGGGGTAGGAAAGGGCTCTCTCCGGTCTATCTCAGTAAAGATCTTCAATGGGCGAGATGACCAATAGGAAAACACTGATTTTAGGCTAGTAAACGGATCAAGAGGTTTAAATTTGGGATTTTTAAAGTTTTGGTGGAAAATTGGGGAATGGAAATTTCGGGTGCGGGGATTGGACACAGTTTTCACAGGGAGTTCTTTGGGGCGAGGTAGGAAACAGTATTGATGCCTTTGATAGAGATGGATGGATGAGAATGACTGGTGAGGAGTTAAGGAGAGCAAGCAATAACCTTGAATTCCCCTTAAACAGTTGAAAACATTGATATTAAGCAAACTTAAAAGCAGAGCATGACAGTCATGAATTCTACTTTAACACTTCATTTGCCTAATTTTCAGAAGGAAAAGTAAGGAAATGATTCACATAACACACTTACAAGTACAAAGAGAAACACACCATCAATACATGTGACCACAAGAATCCCAAAAAGGACTGCAAAACCCTGGTCTTCCTTTGCCAAAAATTGCAGAGATACAGTGAATAATACAATAAGAGATTCTCCCTCAAGAGTCCAACCATGAAAATGAGCAAGAGAGTACATAATATAGATCATCTAACATCTTTCCCTGCCTCTAGGGGTCGAGCTCACTATCCTAGGAGCTGTTTCAACCAATTCTAAACTAAGCACTGAAAACTAGGCAGTCAAAACAACTTGCCTCTATAAGCTAGGAAACCAATTCATTCATTTAATTTTCACCTATCTCATGAATGAATCTTCTAGAAGAGATACATAAGTTTAAAAGTGTCATAAAATTACATCATTTACAACAAGGAGGATAAAAATCAACTCCAAAAAGTCAAACATAGTCAAAACTACGTTTTGCTGAGCTGTAGGCTGAAATCCTGAGCAATTTGCCTGATGGGTCGCGCGCCATTCCTGAACGGGTCGCGCGCCTTTGAGAGCACTTTTGGGGTACTTCCAGGTGTCCAAATGGGGCAAGAGTAGGCTTGTTGGAAAGGTCTGGATGTCTAATTTCCAACCCAAGTGGAATTTCTGAATTTGGTGGTCATTTACCCCTCCAAAATTGCAATCTCCCAAGACTGCTTTATGTGTGTCAAAAATGTGGCAGAAAGTCATTTTTTGCTTGTTTTTTGACTTTCTGGAGGCCCAAAACTTCATAAAATCTCTTGGAAATGGGTGAGCATGTGTAACTTTTCATGAAAAATCCAAAAATGCTGAGTTTTCCCGGAACGGAGTAGCCAAATGAAAGGGTCGCGCGGGGGGTGAGACCCGTTGAGGGGACAAAACCTGTTTTTTTCCTGAAAAAACCAAAATGACCCAAAATGCTCAAAATTTCTTGGAATTTGTGCTGGGGCTGAGCTATTTAGTGCCATGCTCCTTCAAGGAAGCCTCGGCCAAGATGTGGAGGGGGTCGGGCCTTTTTCTTCGTTTTTGTGCTTTGGCCAACCGCCTTTGGAGCACTTTCATCTTCGCCTTGCACACGTGCATTCGGGCCCAATAGTGGTTTTTCATGTTCCAGAGCAGGCTCAACTTCTGGTGTTGACTCACGGTCATCACTTTTCTCATAGTCGGTTTTGGTTTCTGACATGGTTTCAGGGGCAAAGTGGCTGAAATGTATTGTTGCTTCTGCTTTGAAATCTGTTGTTTTAACTGTTTTGAAATGCTGTTTCAAGGGGACAAGTAGCACAAGGGAAATGTTAGGGAAGGGAGACTTGGAACGAAAATTGGGAAAAATATATGAAACAGGGGTTAAAGAGAGGAATCATGACATCAACATCATCATACAATTTCATTTGCAAGGATGTTATGGAAGGTAGGGTTTAGGGTTTGATTTTTGATTTCTTAATATTTTTGGTAGGGAAATTAAATAACAGTGATAAGGGAATAAGAAATGGGAGGTGGGAAAATGTAGGAACAATAGGAATGAAAAGGAATACCTTAAAACAACAAAACAAACCCTAGCAACTTTGATATTTTGAAGCAAAAGCACATGGAGTCTTTACTTGCAAATGAAGGATTTTAAAATATTATCATGATCTTCTCAAGCTTTAGCAAACCATAATTTATATGATTGAAGGCCTACCAGACAAGCTTGAACAATTTGTGGTCGCTTGGCAGCTTGCTGGTAATTTTCTGTGGAGGAAACCCTGATGGGTCGCGCGCACTACCCAACGGGTCGCGCGCCCTCAACGGGTCGCGCCCGTGTAATTTCTGAACTAGAATGGGCAGCCTAACGGGTCGCGTGCCTGGTTCAACGGGTCGCGCGCCTTCCCAACTCACACAATTTGCTCAAACTATCTAGGAAACAATTGCTCTATCTCTTGAATGCACAATGAGACTTGATGGAGGGAGATTAGGGCTTTTATAGCCTTGTTTGAATTAATTTCATGTCATAACCCACTTTATAATATTTTTCCATGACACTTTATAAACTTGACTTTTTTGGTTTCCTTTTGTCCTGAAATTGATTGATTTGATGCTTTTCTTTGATAATTTTTGCAGGGATAGCATTTGAGGGATCTTGACAAGGGATCCAGGGTTACATGCTGCCCTTTGAATCATTTTTAATTTTTACAAGTTTTACAAAATTTTGTGAAATGACCTTGGCTTTAAAAACAAGGTTTTTAAATCCAAGGTGAAAATTAGCTGCACAAGATAGAATCTTTCGAAGAAACATTTTGAAAATCATCCCTCTGGCTTGCTGGGCACTTATTGACCTTCAGAGACATGACCTTGAAGATAAATTTGACCTAAACCCTAGACCTAGAAATTTTGACCTCAAGACAAGACAAATAACCTTGAAAAAGCTTAATGACTAAAACAACTTGATCCAGCAGTGCCAAGAGGGGAATAAAGACACCAGCTCCTCCATCAGGGTTATGGCATGCCTAATGGAATGCAAGACACTGATGAGACACCTACTTATGCAAATGCAAAGAGCTTTGATCGCATTTTTCCATGAGATGATCATAAAAACCTTAAAGAAATTGTGATATGCTATCAAACCTCTCACTGCGACATACTGATCAAAACCCCTTAAGAAGTCGCAATCGCATTTCACAAGAGTCACAAGTAAATATGACCTACCACAATGTCATCCACCAACAATTTGCGAAAAGCAATATTGCGATATCCGCAATCACATTTCGCATTATGAATAGGTAACACTATATAACATTATTTTAAAAATAGTGATGCGCGAATCAAGCAACAAGTATGGGAAGTAACTGTGTTTTAAATATAATAATGAACGGTTTGACAGGGTAATTAATGTTTATCGGCCTGAGGAGAGGTAATGGTTTTACAAGTTATGGCTAGTTAATGTTGAGTATCCCATTTGAAATCCTCCCATGATTCAAAGTCTTTTCACAAAGCTTTCAACCTTAATCGCCCAATATTGTCGGCACTGATATATCTCGTCCATTTCAAACAAGCTACAAAAGATATGTCGTTGCGGAAGGTGATGCAAAAATAGAAAAAGTTGAGTATTGCAAAGTCCTAGCTTATATAAATGTCTCCTATATTCTCTGATATGGTCCAGAATGCTGACGGGGGAGCAGCAGCATGGGAGGTCATATACAATAGGCTTGAGGACGAGCATCCCAAGATTACTGTCACAATAGCAACGGCTAACTCAATAAGACCTTCGAGACACCAATTCAAGGATGTTGCATGTTCTTTCCTTCATAGGATAGGAGCAAGAGCAAAAATCCTCCCATACACTGATATGATTAGGTGGGTGGTGGAAAACCTCACCATTGAAGGTAGGCAACTCAGGAATTCGAGAATGGAACTCATGGGGTCATTCAGAGCAGAGGACCTTAAGCAAATGTACCATATACCTGACCCTCCAAATATATATGATAATACATACGTGGCCAACTTCGTAAAGAAGAAAAAAGAACCCCTCAAGATGATTCAGGGCTGGAGAGTATTGGAGAACAAGTTCAAATTTGATAAATCAGGTATGTATCTTGTAGCCTCTTTGGCAAACCCCTACAGCTATGCAACTGCTATGTTATATAGATTATACGGGTTACCTAATAATGCTAAGTTCTCCATAGAATGGATTCCTTTGATTGATGCGTGTGTTAATTCCCACATTATGAATTAGGCCACCATCCTATCTGATAACCTAACCACCGTCATTACTGAATATCGACAGAAGAGATCCTCCTCTCCAGAGAACCTTCCTCCATTCTATTTTAGTGCCTACATTATGGACGCCATCTGTTTCTGCACTAAATTTCCAATCATGGGTTGGAAATGGACCTTGCAAGACCCCTACCCTATCCATCTCATCCATAAGCAAATTTGGGAATCCCATTATATACCCCATTTATATAAAATGTGTCATGTTGTTATTTTTCCACTGCATTGATTAATTTTCAATAAGAAAGCCCCCGGGTTTTCCCAAGAAGCCGCTACAGACCTTCTGGCTGTCAGCAAATATTTTGTTGAAGAATGGTTCACCTACATTAGGGTTTTTGGTAGTACAACACACCCACATGTCCTCCCTTTGTATGTTTCTGATAAATTTTTAGCAAGAGAAATAACCCACGAGACTATGGGAAAAGGCCTGACCAAAGTTCTCAAAGAAAGCAAGAAGTTATTATGGCCATCTTTTCCTATCGGGTGGGGTTCTTTTTCTTTAGCAAATTTTAATCATGCGATAAAGAAGTCAGTAAGCCCAGAAAGTCTCAGGCTCCATACTTTTCCCAATGGGCAATTTGATCCAAAGAAGATAGCATATAACATCACCACTTCAGTAAAGATCAAGCCTTATAACCGTGAGGCTAATAATTTTGAAGACCTTTTATAGTCGACTTAGTCCTTCGAACAATCATTCGAATGGGTGAGGACAAATCTAAGTCTTGGAGATTTTGAGATCTTTCAGGAGTTCAGAAACAAAAGGCTCGAGGTAATCCCACTACATTTGTTGAAAACCGAGGACAAGCCTACCCCCAATGTGACTGTCAACAACGAGGGACCTGATTCTCACATAGAGTCTCATGCAGATACATGGAAAGCAATGAACACAGAGAAGGCCCACGACATCGAGACTAGTGCAAAATCAAACAGGAAATCAGTCGAAACATGGGGTATGAGCACCGCACCCAAAGATATTGTTTCATAGATCAAAAGCAGCAGTCTGGAGTAGGAGTGGGATCAATTCAATAAGAAACTACAAGACACTCCCAAGACAACAGATGCCCAGGAAACTACGGAGTATCAAACTCCTCTGCATGTGCAGAAGAATATAGACTCTGAACCAATGGATGAGCAAGCGACGACATCTCAACAAACTGAAATCATCTCTGCTCTGCCCACATCGGAAATTGTCTTGAAGTTTTCTGAAATCCCTCCTCTTGACGTGTTCTATAGCTCGCTACACAAGGATGTAGTAAGGAGACAGAGGAAAAGGAGAAGGATTGAAACACCGAAACTCCCACTTGGGAATGAGCAAATGGCCATAGTTTGGAAGGACATCCCTTCCAACCCAGCTGAAAACTTGACGATATTATCACAGTTTACAGGAGCATACGCAACTTCTACCATGGAAAAAGCTACCGAAATGTCTCTTTTGTTGAAAGAAAAAGAAGAAAAGATTGCACAGCTCAAGCAACAGCTCGAGATAGAGAGGGCAAGTGTGAACAGGCAGGCTACTGAGCAACTGGCCCAATTGCACAAAGCATGGAGGTGCTGAAAATAAGCCACAAAGCATACATTTCAAGCAAAAATATGCAATTCCAAGACTTGCAGCAAGCCATGGAAAGATATAAGGATGTTCCTACTATCGAGGAATTCATCAAAGAGGCACTAGAGCTTAATTCTCTCTTATTGAAGCAGCAACAACAATTTTTCCAAATGATGTCACATATCGCTCATTATCTAATTACTAGTGACCAGCTAACATATAAAGTGATTGACTAGAGGACTGAGTTTACTGATCTGAACACAAGAATCTCAGAGTTCATTGAATGGTGAGAAACATAAGAGGGGAGGAAAGCCAATCTGCTTGAGATTGAGGAGACACAAAAGGAAATTCTTTTCACAGATTGGGACACAAGGATCAAACAAGCCAAACTAGCAGTTGCAAGAGTGGTCAGGGTGTCAAAGAATATAGTAAAGGCAGGAAACCATACTTTGTTTGCCACCAACTTGGTAAAAGAAGGAAACTTGAAATAACTGCCCGATTTGAATGACTTGCATAATAGATGGAAGGAAAGAGCAGAAACTCAAAGGGAAGCAATCAAAAAATTGGCAAAGACTGATTGGGAGTCGTATTGGCAATACCTCGTCAAGCCACACAATCAAATCATGACCCTTAACTGCTCTCTCCATTCAACTCAGCATATGCTGCCACCTCTCACAAAATGAAATTTTTGCAGGATAGGTCAAAAAACATTTTGGGGCACCTCCTCAAGTCAAACCGATGGCCGATATATGTGATTTGAAGGACAAGTTGGCAAACAACAAATCATCATCATAGCCTCTACTCATCAAGCCATTATTTATTTTTAGAGTTAGTTAACTAGTTAGGAGGAAGGTCGTTTGAAACCTCCTCAAATTTTTGTATAATATATTTTTGAAGATTAGTTAGACTAATATTTATACCCTTCTCATGCATTTAAAGAAGGGTCCAGAATTTTATCAAAAACATTTGCAAAGAATGCACTATTGTAATTTTGTGAATGCTTTGGTGAAAAATTTGGAACATGATTGTTTCTTTTAAATATCAGACTACTTTCCTTTGTTGATGCACTTTTGTATACTTGGAAGATAATTTGATCTCAAGAAAGGAGTTGATCCATGTCATTAGTCAAATGAGCAAAACTTCACATTTATGGTACTTCCATCTTATATGATTAGCCCCGTTTCTGTTTAATTGGCGACAACACTTTATTTTCATGAATTGCATATGCGATATGTTTTTTTTGTTAGTCTAATTTTGAAGACCTTTTATAGTCGACTTAGTCCTTCGAACAATCATTCGAATGGGTGAGGACAAATCTAAGTCTTGGAGATTTTGAGATCTTTCAGGAGTTCAGAAAAAAAAGGCTCGAGGTAATCCCACTACATTTGTTGAAAACCGAGGACAAGCCTACCCCCAGTGTGACTGTCAACAACGAGGGACCTGATTCTCACATAGAGTCTCATGCAGATACATGGAAAGAAATGAACACAGAGAAGGCCCACGAAATCGAGACTAGTGCAAAATCAAACAGGAAATCAGTCGAAACATGGGGTATGAGCACCGCACCCAAAGATATTGTTTCATAGATCAAAAGCAGCAGTCTGGAGTAGGAGTGGGATCAATTCAATAAGAAACTACAATACACTCCCAAGACAACAGATGCCCAGGAAACTACGGAGTATCAAACTCCTCTGCATGTGCAGAAGAATATAGACTCTGAACCAATGGATGAGCAAGCGATGACATCTCAACAAACTGAAATCATCTCTGCTCTGCCCACATCGGAAATTGTCTTGAAGTTTTCTGAAATCCCTCCTCTTGACGTGTTCTATAGCTCGCTACACAAGGATGTAGTAAGGAGACAGAGGAAAAGGAGAAGGATTGAAACACCGAAACTCCCACTTGGGAATGAGCAAATGGCCATAGTTTGGAAGGACATCCCTTCCAACCCAGCTGAAAACTTGACGAGATTATCACAGTTTACAGGAGCATACGCAACTTCTACCATGGAAAAAGCTACCGAAATGTCTCTTTTGTTGAAAGAAAAAGAAGAAAACATTGCACATCTCAAGCAACAGCTCGAGATAGAGAGGGCAAGTGTGAACACGCAGGCTACTGAGCAACTGGCCCAATTGCACAAAGCATGGAGGTGCTGAAAATAAGCCACAAAGCATACATTTCAAGCAAAAATATGCAATTCCAAGACTTGCAACAAGCCATGGAAAGATATAAGGATGTTCCTACTATCGAGATATTCATCAAAGAGGCACTAGAGCTTAATTCTCTCTTATTGAAGCAACAACAACAATTTTTCCAAATGATGTCACATATCGCTCATTATCTAATCACTAGTGACCAACTAACATATAAAGTGATTGACTAGAGGACTGAGTTTACTGATCTCAACACAAGAATCTCAGAGTTCATTGAATGGCGAGAAACATAAGAGGGGAGGAAAGCCAATCTGCTTGAGATTGAGGAGACACAAAAGGAAATTCTTTTCACAGATTGGGACACAAGGATCAAACAAGCCAAACTAGCAGTTGCAAGAGTGGTCAGGGTGTCAAAGAATATAGTAAAGGCAGTAAACCATACTTTGTTTGCCACCAACTTGGTAAAAGAAGGAAACCTGAAAGAACTGCCCGATTTGAATGACTTGCATAACAGATGGAAGGAAAGAGCAGAAACTCAAAGGGAAGCAATCAAAAAATTGGCAAAGACTGATTGGGAGTCGTATTGGCAATACCTTGTCAAGCCACACAATCAAATCATGACCTTTAACTGCTCTCTCCATTCAACTCAGCATATGCTGCCACCTCTCACAGATGAAATTTTTGCAGGATAGGTCAAAAAACATTTTGGGGCACCTCCTCAAGTCAAACCGATGGCCGATATATGTGATTTGAAGGACAAGTTGGCAAACAACAAATCATCATCATAGCCTCTACTCATCAAGCCATTATTTATTTTTAGAGTTAGTTAACTAGTTAGGAGGAAGGTCATTTGAAACCTCCTCAAATTTTTGTATAATATATTTTTGAAGATTAGTTAGACTAATATTTATACCCTTCTCATGCATTTAAAGAAGGGTCCAGAATTTTATCAAAAACATTTGCAAAGAATGCACTATTGTAATTTTGTGAATGCTTTGGTGAAAAATTTGGAACATGATTGTTTCTTTTAAATATCAGACTACTTTCCTTTGTTGATGCACTTTTGTATACTTGGAAGATAATTTGATCTCAAGAAAGGAATTGATCCATGTCATTAGTCAAATGAGCAAAACTTCACATTTATGGTACTTCCATCTTATATGATTAGCCCCGTTTCTGTTTAATTGGTGACAACACTTTATTTTCATGAATTGTATATGCGATATGTTTTTTTTGTTAAAGCATTAATTGCACTATTGTATGATGCCTAGCCGAGATTATTTATTTTCGTATATCTATATATATATATATATATATATATATGCGATATAGTTTATACATTTCTTTGACTAACTAATTAGTCAAAGAAATTATCTTTACACGTTATCATCTATGTTTTATGCGTGATTGATCTTTATTATCACATGTAAAGCAGATATCTTTGTAGATCGCATATTATACAGAAATACCCGGGTTTATATTAGATTAAGTTAGCTAAATATTTGCATGATAGAATAGGTCATTCGGGTTATCATTATTCTATTGCAATCACTCGTAAACCACCCACTCTCATTTTAAAAACCCATACTGGGAAATTGGTCCCATTATCCCCAATCAGAGCCACCACTTTAAATGGAAAAGGAGTTGTCTTAAGGTCCAGACTAGGTGGTTATCCCCCATGTTCGAGCAGCAGAAATCTGAGGCTTCAATATTTTGGCACTAGAAGGAGGGCATCCGACTATGAATGGCATATAAATCTAAAGATCAATCGAAAAACATTTGTAAGATTCAAAACCCCTCCACCACTTCTACACCTTCTAGATCTTGTTCAAAATCTCCAGATCATAAATATGAAGTTATAGAAATATCTCCCTTGTCTCCTAAATTAGTAAGACAACCACTTTCTACAGATTACACTCCCGAGTCTCCTGAAGTCCATTATATGATACAAAAATTGGAACATATATACATTTTTCTGAGAGACCAGAGAGGCCTGAAGCTTCTAAAGAAGGTGTTACTTCCTTATTATGAGAAACTGATGTATTAACTAGATTGCAAAGTGAAAAGCTTGGAGTAACTCCTTTTAAGTTTCCCATCCCTCCATGACGCAAGAAAGTTATTACATCAATATCTGAATCAGATACTAGCGAGATCACATCTCCCTTCCATCCATTCACTTCTCCATCCATTTCTACTCAATCCTCTACTTCCCAACTATCCACTTCTCCAACTAGTACTGCTACGAGTAGTACTAGACCAATAGTAAGTTCTTCGCCATCTATAACTACTTCTGGACTGGTCTTCCCATACTTTTAGTGTCCAACTCAAGCTATGGCCAATCAACCCGCTCAACCTTGGACAAATCCTGGCATTGTTTTGGTTTCTAATCCAAATGCTCTCCTAGCAAACCCATAAAAATGGTTACCTAAGTTCAATCCTGATGATGGTCTTCCAGCTGAAGAACATCTAAATAACTTTATGTTAGCCACGAATCTTAATGGAGTTGTGCATGAAGATGTTGTGATTAAACTGTTTCCTTATACTTTCCAAGGATCTGTTGGGTCTTGGTATTTTTCCCTTCCAGCAGGTTCAATAAGAGACTGGGATACTTTTCAAGAAGTATTTCTTGCAAAATTTGGTGATGACAAGACCATTACAACCTTAATCAATGATATTTCTAACTTAAAAGCAAATTCAAATGAAAGAATCAAAGAGTTCAACTCTAGATTTAACAAGTTACTAACCAAAATCCCAGTTGCCTTAAAACTTGCAGTAGATGTACAAATATAATGGTACATATCCTCTCTTCCTTCTAATATTGCAGTTTTTGTAGATGGAGCCAATAAGGCTACCCTTGTAGAAAACATGAAAGAAGCCTCGTCTGTAGAAAGAAGGATTATTGCTTTAGAAAAGAGATCACAGATAGGGGAAAGGAAGTCAAAGAAAGTTACATTTAAGGATGATTCAAAAAATAAAACTTCAAAGGACCCTTTCGATCTTGAAGGCCTTCAAAAAGTATTAAAAACCATGTCCAATGAAATGGTCAAAATCAAGAAGCAGGTTGTAGAATCCTCTTCTCCCAAGAAACCTTTTCACTCATTTAAATTAAACCCTTATTGTGCATCACAACCACCAAATATTATTTCAAATGTTGAATCTGATCCAGAGACAGAAGAAGACTCACCAACCGAAGAGGAAGCCGAAACAGAAGAAGAAGTTGAATTAAATGGAATGTGGGATTTCATTCTCCCAACTGAAGAAGAAGCACAAGCTATGCCAGTAACTAAAAGAAGTAAAAACTCTCCTGATATGTCTATCACAAATCAAAATAGAAAATTGCTACTCCTGTAAAGGAGAAAATAGTAACTAAGAATTCTAAGACTATTCAAATTGATCCTATTCCACTAGATTCTACAAATGCTTCAAAAACATTGGTAATCTTATATACAATTGAATATAACATAGTCGAAGATATGAAAAATACGAGGGCAAAAATTTCTTTAGACGAACTCACTAAACTCAAGAAACAACATAAAATTATTTTAAGAGAGTTAAAAGCAGTTCCTGTATCCCCTCTGCCATCCACTGTAGTTACTCAAGCTGCTTATGATATGGGAAAACCTCCCTCATCTTCAAACAAAGTAAATCTGACAGATTTAGTCTTGATAGGTGATAGGTCTATCTCTCATACTCCTCCATTTCTTCTTACTTATGAGATTTTCAACAGAAATGTCCATAATTGCCTTGTTGATTCAGGCACCTCTTCAAATATTATGCCAAGGACCGTGTGCACCAAATTGAATATTACACCTCAAAAATCTACAGTACACATAGTTCAATTGGACAGAACAAAAGTAGAGGTACTTGGAGAAATAGCATCAGTTTCAATTAGGCTTTCCTCTAATCCAAAAGTTTCACAAATAATCGATATTCTAGTGGTTGATATCCCTGAATTTTATGGTTTAATTCTAAGTAGGGATTGGTTTGAAAAGTTGCATGGATACTTTGCAACTGATTGGTCTCACATGTGAGTACCACACAATGGTAAACCACATCAAATTAGAGTAGACCGAGAAAATTTCATTAAATACATGCTCACTGATCTTGAGGGAAGTAATGAACCTGTTACCTTCACCAATAATATCATTGGTAATTACTCAGCTGAGTAATTTCTAGGATCTTTTAATGCTCAAAGGTCCCGTTTTCCAAATGATGTTGTAGTGTCTTAAATAGAGATTTTTTCACAAATAGATGCTTCAAAGTGTGTTAATATAGTAGATAAAATTGTAGATAATTCATTATTTTGGACTCTTTCTTTTCATGGTTCCAAATATGAAGATGGTGCAGGTGCGTGATGTATTTTAATCAACCCGCAAGGAGAGAAAACCATGTTAGCTTGCAGACTTGAATTTCAATGCACCAACAATACCGCGAAATATGAAGCATTGATTCAAAGGTTGTATAAAGCCATTGGCCTTAATGTCAAATATTTGTAAGTATATGGGGGTTATGAAATAATTGTTAAACGGGTAAGAAATACAATTCATTGTGTGTCTGGACACCTTAAACATTATCAATCTCTTGCCCAGAATCTTACTTCTCATTTCATTGCTTTTAACATTTCTTTAGTTCCCAGGTTACAAAATGCAAGTGTCGTTCTACTTGCTAATGTGACATCCAAGCTTATACCTCCTGAAGAATATAGTCCAGATAGAATTTCAATAGAGTTAGTTTTTAGGCCATCCACTGCTGATAATGTGAAAATTGGAGAGTGTTTAATAATGATGCAGATATAATCGATTTCCTTACATCAGAAGGGTCTTATGAGGAACAGACCATAGATGAACATGATCATGATCTACAAATCAACCATAAACCAGATCAAAACCCAATTCTAAAGTCTGTAGTTAATATGGAAGATCTCTATGATTTAAAGGGTAGATTCAAGAAAACTACCAACTCCAAAACTCAGAGTCCCACTCTGAGATTTGAAGTGGTAAACCTATGGTCAACTGAAAAACCTCAAAATGTCAACCTAGGTCTTTGTTTATCATTTGAAGAAAGGATATCATTCATTAAGTTGTTAAAAACGTATAAAGGTGTCTTTGCCTGGGATTATGCAGATCTCAAGACCTATGATACCTCTGTAATTCAACATACCATACCAATGACTTCGAATGAAAAGCCAGTACAATAGAAGCTTAGGAAAATTCACCCAAACCTTGAAAGTCAAATCAAATCTGAATTGAACAAGCTCCTCAAAGCCAAAATAATCTTTCCTGTTAGACACTCAAAATGGGTATCAAATATGGTCCATGTAAGGAAAAAGAACAGTGATATTAGGATTTGTATTGATTTTAGAAATCTAAATAGAGCTTGTCAAAAGGATAACTTTCCTCTGCCTACTATGGAGAAAATATTGCAATCAGTTGCAAGTTCCGAATTAATGTCTTTTCTAGATGGATTTTCAAGATACAATCAAATTCTTATACATCTAGATGATAGATTAAAGACAACATTCAGGACCAAGTGGGGAACATATGCTTATCAGAAGATGCCTTTCGGACTCATAAACGCAGGTGCTACATTTCAACATGCTATGGATATTGCTTTCAAAGGTCTAATTAATAAATCAGTTGTTATTTACCTAGATGACATCACAGTCTATTCTAAGGATAGAAACAATCATTTAAATGACCTGAAGCATATTTTTGAAAGATGCAAGAAATATGGCATTTCCTTAAATCCAAAAAAAACTTATTTTTCTTTACCAGAAGGAAAACTCCTTGGAGTTATAGTGTCCAAGAAATGGATTTACATTGATCCTGATAGAGTCCAAGGGATTAAAAAAATTCCTCTCCCGCATAACAAAAAGACCATGCAATCGTTCCTAGGCCAAATTAATTTTGTAAAAAGATTTGTTCCATATTTTTCACAGACTGTCCAACCCCTTCAAGCAATGATAAGAAAAACGTTTTCTTCAAGTGGGGTAAAGATGAAAGAGAATCATTTGAGTTGATTAAAAAATCCATTATCAATGCTCCTTCTTTAACAACCCCTAACTTTCTCAAACCTTTTGTGTTGTACACTTTTTCATCCGATACATCATATGCAGTGGTTTTAACACATTTGAATGAACAAAATATCGACGCACCCATCTCTTTTCTTAGTTCTAACTTGCAAGGTGCCGAGTTAAATTATTCAGCTGTTGAGAAACAGACTTTTGTTGTTTTCAAAACCTTGAAACATTTTCTTAAAACCCATACAAAAATAATAGTACCTTACCCTGCAGTAAGGCAATTATTGATTCAAAGAGAAGTAGGGGAGAAAAGAGCCAATTGGGTTACTGTGCTTCAAGAGTACAATGTAGAAATTTGGCCAGTTAAAATTATTAGGGGCCAAGGTTTTTGCAATATGTTGACTGGAGCTTCCCACCTATCAACAGAAGAATGCCAAGGTAATGAAGTGCAGATATCAGAGGTAAGCCTCAATGATGCACAATCCCAATATGTTGATTTGAAGTTTTATTTGAAGAATGGATATTCCCCTATGCATCTCAATTATAAAACAAAGCGTGCTTTAAGTTTCAAATCAAATCAGTATGAATTAATCAATGATGTATTGTTTAGAACAAAAATTGATTCAATATTTTTAAGATGCCTAGTAAAACCTGAAGGTGAAAAGGTCATGCAGGAATTACATGATGGAACAATTGGAGGACATTTTGGAGGAAATACCATAGCTCGCAAAATCCTCCATGCAGGTTCTTATTGCCAACACTATTCAAGGATAAGCATGAATATGCAAGAAAATATAAAACCTATCAAACTACAGCTGGAAGAGAAAAGAAGCCAACATTCCCTTTGAAATCAGTGAACATCCAACAACCATTTGAACAATGGGGATTGGATATAATTGGTGAGATTGTTCCTAACTCTTCCAAGCAGTGTAAATACATCCTTATAGCTACTGATTATTTTACAAAATGGGTGGAAGCTACCCCCCTAAAGATAGCTAATACAGAAAGCATTACAAGCTTCATTGATCAGTACATAGTTACCAAGTTTGGCTTGCCCACAGCTTTAATGTTTGACAATGCATCTTATTTATCTAGAAATACAATGGTAGAATTTTCTTTGAAGAGAGGTTTTAAATTAAAATATTCAGCCAACTATTATCCACAAGGTAATGACCTAGCAGAATCAACAAACAAAAACCTCATCAGAATCATCAAAAGGACTATTGACCAAAATCATAGGAATTGGCACAAAGCATTGACATTTGCTCTTTGGGCAGATAGAATTACACAGAAGGCCTCCACCGGTTCTTCTCCTTTTGCTTTAGTTTATGGAAAAGAAGTTGTTCTTCTCACAAACATAGAAATTCCATCTCTTGCCCTAGTGCAATTCATCGATGAAAACCCTTCCTCCTCCCCGCAAGCAAGACAATTCCAGATTCTTAAACTCAAGGAAGAACAAGAAAAGGCCAAAGAAATCCACTTCCATCATCAACAATTAGTCAAAGCCTCTTTTGATACAACCTCTGCCAGTCATAAAAAATTTGAAGTAGGTGATTTGGTTTTGAAATGGGACAAAGCACACAAGGAAAAAGGTAAACATACCAAATTCCAAAGACTATGGCTTGGTCCTCTCCAAGTCATTAAAAAAATTGGTCAATCAACATTTCCTTTACAATACTTATCAGGAAGGATGGATTCCTTGTGCGTTAATGGGAAAATTATCAAGAAATACTTTTCCTAGAAGATAACCTCTTCTAATTTTGTATCATATCCCCTTTAAAATTCTTAGGAGAATAAAGGTTAAGAAGTATTTACTTTTAGTTTTTCAAAATAAAATATTTGATAATATTTTTTATTTTTCGCTTCTATAAGTAGGAGAAGTTAAAGAACTAATTAGGACATTTGAGTATCAAAGTAAGCATGATTTCTTTGGAAAAACTTGATCTTGCTGAATTATTTATTTTATGAACAAACTCTTACCTTTACAAAGTATAGATGTGATGTTATCAATCAAGAAAAGAATCTATCATTATCATCCAAAACTCTTAAATGATCCAATGATTCACCCCATCTGATAAAACCTTCCTTTTTCAGAGTGTAATTCTAAAATATAAAATACTTAGAAGATAATAGGATGCATTCATGTGGATTTTTCATGATTGTCTCAAGTTTCAGTCTCCAACATTGGCCTCTGCACTTCACCAACTGAACATAATATTTTTGAAATTCAAGAGTATTACAGAGCCTACCCAACTCATTGTCTGCAGAATCCCCGCCCATTGACTTGCCACATTCATCAGTGTTAAGCCTTATGTCTTCCAAAAGCTTTGAAATAAACTCCCGACAGACTCTGATCTGAAGGCCTCCACCGACATCACTTTTCTGAATCTCAAAAGGCTGGCAGAAAACAACAGCACGTTCGATGAGGTGAAGCAGAGTTGATAGGTGAGAGGCGGAATTAGATTGAGCTTTTGGGGGCGGTGGCAGGGATATTAAGGAAGCTAGTGATAGGAGAGATAAGGGGGACTGAAAGAAGTGTAGTGGTAGAAGGAAGTACTTGTTGCCCACCTTCAATTGCTCATCTGGAGAAAGAGTGGGCATCTTCTGGGGCCGATGTAGAATGAATCGGAGTGACAGACCAAATGTTGAGGGAATTCCTACGTGATATGGGGGGCGGTGAGGGGTTTTTGAAGGATTTGAAGGGTGCCATCTAAGCAAACTAGCTAGATAGTTTCCTCCTCGTCTTTCATGCCTATGAAAACTCCTACCCAAGACGCCATATTACCCATATTTTCTTCTTTTGATTCTTATAAAGAAGTAGAGAAAAGCTTGGATATACCTGGAAGGAACGCAGAAGTTGGCTTGTATATGGGGGAAACTTATGAGCAGAAGGAGACATTTGCCTAAAGCAGAAGGAGAATGGGCGACTTTGGTGGACAGGTAAGGGTGACCTTAAGGTGATGTATTTTCTACTTTGATACAACCAGTAGTTTGAAGACTGCTATGTTTGTAGGACAACTACTCTCAGGGATAGTTTATACTACTCTAGCTTATAAACACAGGCTTTGTGAACTTACCCTATCCCTGTTATTGCTTCCTACTAAGTGGTGAAATTCTTGCATTTCAATCATACGATGGTGTTTCTTCAGGGGCTCTTGGTGGGGCACACATCATATCAGTTACAGGCCTTTAATATTTGTGGTATTCAAATGGAAATGCTCTATTCCTGATACTATCCTAATAGGTCTTTCCCTTGTAAGTTAACTTTGCAAGCACGGGAGAGGGGATTCCTTTTAAAGCATGGGAGCGATGGTTGTCCTAAGTGGGTGTTTGTGTTAAAGCATTAAACCAGATACCACATGGACCCTCCACTATTCGGCTTATAGTTTCAGGAGTTTGGGCTCGAAGCCAATGATGTGGGCAGATTTTTCATCATTTAAAGGGCACGTCATTTGTCTGGATATTTTTCAGTTTAATAGTGTGCTTCCTTCTCTTAAGTTGGATGTTTCCTCTTCTAACGCAGGTCTAACATTAAAACTTACCCACAAAATTGACTTTTGATTTCACATTTCAACTCAGGTTGGATTCGCCACTGCCTTTGACATGTTTTCTACTAACACAATCTGCAATAGTAAAAAATGTTGAAAAAAATGACTTCCAACTTTTCTTGGGTTAGCCAATGCCTTTGACGTGTTATCTACTAAAGCGGGTCTGTGACAGTAAAAATTTCTCTAAAAAATGACTTTGGGTTCAAATATTGACTATCTTCTTGGTTTTTCAACCGCCTTTTGTTTGTGTGGTCCTTGTTCCTCGTGTTTTCTCTAAGTGGTCACTTGTTGGCTCCGCCTTAAATTTTGCAAGTTTCGAGCTCTACATTACTGCATTTACTTTGCAGATGTTCCCTTCAACGCTAGGTCAGAATGGTTTAACAACCTGCTTTGGCCTTGGTATTATGTTCTTCCACGACTTCACTATTTTCCAATTCTGATAGACGCTCCTTTTGCTTTTTCTTTGTTTTATAAATTTCCCTTTTTTAAACTTATTTTTCATCAAATACTTAAATATCAACAATTTCCCAATAAGGGTAAGATTAAAGATTTATAAAATCAAAATAACTCTTCTCCAACAAAAATCTTTACTTTAAAATGCCTAGGCTTTTGAAATCTTTGGCACATGAACACTAAACAACTCTAATTGTAAATTCATATTTAATTTATTTATTTAGGACCTTTTCACTTTGAAGCCATGTTGGTATTTATAAAGGCTATGTAGGTATTTACAGATGCATAACCATGAGAAAGAAAGAGATATAGGGAGACTATTTATTTTAATAATGGAGTCCTCGAAACATCAATGTGGTTCTCTTTAATTAGTAGAAGGAAACTAATTGCTAGTTAACTTGCATCTAACTTGCAATTTGGAATAAGCTATGATATTTTTATGAAAATTAATTATTTTAGTTCATAAGTAATCAAACTTGAGATTGTAGATATTCATGTTATATAATACGACAATATGATTGCACTCTTACACACTTACAAAGAGATAATTATATTATTATAAATAAAATGCTTAAGTAGAAAATGGTTATTAATGTCATTAAAAATTTAATATGAATATAGGAATTGTATTACATACAAATTATAAATATATAAATAATATATAATTTCTATTTTTTTTAAATCGCTATGAAACTACTTCTTATTTTGCAAAGATAGTTTTAAATTGTAAAATACAATTGTCTCACTTGAGCTCTGCCACTATAGGAATCAAGATTGTTTTGTGGATTTTGTATTATATTATCCCATGATGATAGCTACGAGTTCTTGGAGCAAGGAAGTTGTATGGATGTTATGAGGACTAGCTCTATTTTGATATTGGAACGTCACCGCACTTTGAGAGGAGCCAAGCTAAAAGAAAAAGATGGCAACTTATTGCTAGTTATAGCCAGTGGCATGCACAAGATCCACAAAAATATAGGTGGTATGTGCTTCCTCCAATATCCTATGATCGAGCTCTGACTTGAGGACAAGCAATTTTGGGTGCCGCATCAGCAGTCTTGCAAGTAAAGCTTTATGTCATTGGTTGTGCCCCATTTGGTAAATCAGCGATAAGATACTTCATGGACCTGCTTGTAATTTTATAAAAAAAATCATGACAACTCCTTATTTTGGCTGCCTCAAATAAAAATATGGCAACTTATTGGTAGTTACAGCCAGTGGCATGCACTAGATCCACAAAAATATAGGTGGTATATGCTTCCTCCAATACCCTATGATTGAGCTTTGACTTGAGGACAAGTAATTTTGGGTGTCGCATCAACAGTCTTGCAAGTAAATATTTATGTCATTGGTTGTGCCCCATTTGGTAAAGTGGCAATAAGATACTTCATGGACCAGATTGTAATTTTATAAAAAAAATCATGACAACTCCTTATTTTAGTTGCCTCGAAAAAAATATGGCAACTTATTGGTAGTTACAACCAGTGGCTTGCACTAGATCCAAAAAAATATAGGTGGTACACGCTTCCTCCAATACCCTATGATCAAGCTCTAACTCAAGGACAAGAAATTTTGGGTGCCGCATCAACAGTCTTGCAAGTAAAGCTTTATGTCATTGGTTGTGCCCCATTTTGTAAAGTGGAGATAACATACTTCATGGACTTGCTTGTAATTTTATCAAAAAATTCATGACAACTCCTTATTTTGGTTGCCTCGTAGGAGTAAATGACAATAAACTATATGTTTGACAACAGTCGCATGTTGAGTTGCAATATATGGGAGTTGGCTCATGTTTTGATTACATCGCATCACCACAACTAGAGTTATCAGTGTCATCTATCACAAGAAACATGGATAATGAAAAAATGCATCCCAATATGTAAAGGGAGTGCAGTACAATAATGTTAAAAGATAAGACACCCTAGTCCAACAATTTATGTGGTTAATTATTACAGGTTGTTTGGTTTCAAATCCATATACATATTTCTATTCATATACATATTACATATGATAAAGGTTCAAATTTTCGATGAGGGGAGAGGTTGGAGTAGAGAAATTTGTATGCTGAAGTTTACCCATCACTATGAAGCTCAAGTATTTGATGTTTGAAGGAGAGAGGCTGCAAGTAGTCTAGGAGCCTTGGGAGCTTTGGTTTTGTGGCCTGTAACAACAAAAATATTCAACCTACTGCGTTGGAACATGAGGAAAGCTCACAGGGTTTCAATAATCTTAACATTTTGGAGAACTGTATGACAATCATACATAATTGTGATTGAATATCTACATACAATGGTTGTGTGGCACGTTAGAGGTAAAAGAAAAAGTCATAGTAGATATCCATGTGGTGTGTATGGTGTTGTAGCAACTTTGTAGAGATTTAGTAGGGTTCATGTTATTAGATAGTATACACCTGGTTGATTCAGACCAGAGGCTTGTTCTGGAGGAAGTTTTATGGTAATTTACTCATCCATGTGGGTGGATTAGATTAGACAGTATCTTGGTCTCTGATTCAAAAGAAAATTTCAGACAAAGAAGTTGGTATGGGTGTAATGCACAAAGAATGCAAGAATTGATCATTCTAAGCCAATAAGGGTAGTAGTCTAGAGGTATATTGAAGTTCTTGAGATTATATCTTTGTTCAAGATGGATTGTCAAAGACTACATTCATGTAAAACTCTATTGGTTGTTGTCTATAATTCTATTCTTTGGATTTCAATAGGTAAGAACTCGATCTAAGAACTTCATTATTCATTTCATATATATACAAACTCTGCCTTTTGAAGCATCAGTGGTTTCATGTTGTGTTAATGTGGGTTTTTGAAATTTGAAGGGTTCCTGCATCCATTAAGGCTAAAAATTGGGTTAATGTGGGTTATGGTTGTATGTTGTTTGGTATTGCACATTGCAGGGGGAAATGAGGTGGAGGCATCACAATAGCCGAACCCTGGAATTGGTGTAAGCTATGGAATGGAGGGGGACAATTTTCCATCACGGAAGCAGGTAGCTAAGATGCTTGGAAACACCATTATCAATCGATTCAAGATCTACAACTCAATTCCCTCTATATTGCAAGCATTTTGCAACACAGTCATTGCAGTTACTGTGTGTCTTGAGAATGAGAAAGTCCATAGAATAAGTGAAATCCTAAGTACAGGCCAAGCTTGGGTGGCTCAAAGGATTTCTGCTTACCACCTGATGCAGGAGCATGTAACTCAGAGGGGAAAAATCTTCCAAATTATTTCAAAAAATAAAAAAAAAATCTACAGGGAAGGGAGTGTGGTCCTTTAGCCTGCAATTTCTATGCTTTCTTAATTAAAAATAGAATAAATTCTAGCAATAAATCATGCTATTTGTAACAGAGCTTTTCAAGCTTTAAATCATCATGTAAAGCATGCTTTTCTTTGTATCGGATAAGGACCGAGAGGGCCTATCCTCAGTTATAAATAAAGAGGTAGCGAAGCCCTCATTAGACAGAGGAGAGGGGCGAGTGCCATAGTATTATTTTGAAAAATTTGTTCTCTCAACGTCTCTTATTAATGACTCTGTAGTATGTATACATAGATTATTGGATAGTGCGATGGTGTTGAAGAGTTTCCATTTCCACACGCTGTAAATAATGTGTATTAATCATTGGAATTAATTTCCTTTCATTTTATGTTTATATAGGCCTTGATTTTACAATTGCGCATGCGTCTCTGTTATCCCAAGAACTCTTGCGAATTCTATTAAGTGACTGTAGCGGATTTGGAAATTTATAACTGTAAGTTCTTACCTCATGGTTCCGAGACCATATAGGAGTCGAGAGGTCCTTTAAAACGGTAGTCGTGTGTTCAGTTTACAAGGATTTTCTGTTGAGAAGGAGCCATAGCGTGACAAAGGGCGAGTTCTGAAATTGGGAGCCGAATTAATATAAATTGCAATATATCCATATCGCTGAGTCCGTCATTTCGGAGGCGATAAATTGTTAAATTGAGTCAACCATCGAATAGTAGAATCGCCGAAGTATTAAATGCTGCATAGAAGTATATCGGTTCCGGAGGGACGAAGAACATTATTTGGGCGATGCGACTTATGTATATATTGACCTGAAACTAGCATAGAGGCGAAGATATATATAGCCGTCGGTGAGATATATACCCGCGCCTTGTCCACGGTAAGGCCTCACCTTTAATCATCGCCAATGCAATCTCGCATCAGGCCAAGGAGCAAAGGGAAACATAACTGTTATATATAATTATGTGTGCGTAAGCGGTTTGGTTTTATGTGGATTGCTTGCAATAGTGGGAATATGTGAGCTAAGGTGTAAACACTATATAACGTGGCACATATATATATATATATATATATATATATATATATATATATATATATATATATATATATATATATATATATATATATATATAGATATATATATATATATATATTGTGTTGCGTAAGTCCACCAATTGGACATTTCTTTTAAGAGCTCCCTAAAAAGCCACTGTTTGTTAATAAGCCTGATAGTGAGGTTTTTTTTTTAACAATGAAACATCAGTTTAATGACTGATGCGCCCAGAGCAGAAGAAAGGGAAGTTGATCGAAATATTGAAGAGCTTGTTGACAGATTAGGGAGATTTTGTCTAAGGCCTGCACCCTCGTCATCATTAGTGGTATCAGAGCCATCAACTGACATTGAATTGAATCTCAGGAGCAGAAGAAGGATGGCTTTCAGAATTGGAAGAGGACGAGGACGTGGTGGAAGAGGACGACCTGCTGCAAATGCTGAACTAATGGAAACAGTAGAAGAGCTGCGAGCTAGAGTGGATGCATTAACTTCAGATAGAAATATAGATGATGGGGATGTCAGTGAGCCCAAAATTGAAGCTACTGAAGAGGAGGAAGCTGTATAGGTTACTCCTGAGATGAGTTTCTTTCAGTTACTGTTAAAATCCACAGCCAGGCCATGGAACCAATTAGTACCGGTATATCAAGGAGGGCTGAATCCAGAAGAATTGATCGACTGGATTAACAACATGGAGAAATTCTTTGATTACGAGGAAACAGAGGATGAGAAGAAAGTAAAGTTTGTTGTCACCAAGTTAAAAGGCCACGCATCACTCTTGTGGGATGGTGTGCAGGCGGAAAGGAAGAGACTTGGTAACCAGCCAATCAAGAACTGGAGCCTAATGGTAGCAAAGTTAAGAGGTAAGTTCTTGCCAAGTAATTATCAGCAAATGTTGTTTAGACAAATGCAAAATCTTAGACAGAGAGCTTTAACAGTAAAAGAATATACAGAAGAGTTTTATAAAGTAAGCATAAGAGCTGGAGAAGCCCAAGACACAGATGAGAAGGTGGCTAGATACATGAATGGCCTCAGGATGGACATTCAGGATGAGATAAGTCTGTTTTCTCCTAAAACAGTAGAGGAAGCTTATCATATAGCGCTGAAAGCTGAGGAAAAACTCATAAGGAAGCAGTTTGCCAAAGGGAGAGGGACTTTCAGAGGAAAAGGAAGTCAAGGTGGTAGAGGAAGATCTATAGCACCTAGAGATGGAGCTAGCAGTAGCTCAACCCAGCATGCACCCAGAGAAGGTGATGCAAGAGGCAGAGGGAGTTTTTCCAGAGGAAGAGGAGGCAGAGGAAGAGGCAGAGAAATAAGATGTTACAGATGTAACAAGCTAGGACACGGAGCTTTTGAGTGCCCAGAGAATGCATACATAAAGCAGAGGAATGCAATTGTTTCTCCAGCTGAAGAAGAAGCGCCAGTGGCAGCAGTAGCAGAAGAAGAAAATACACCAGAAAGAGGAGAATCTCTGGTGGTTAATAAAGTCTTACTTAAGCCAATGAAGGAGGTGGCTGCTGAACCGCCACAAAGGAAAACTTTATTCCGGACAGTGTGCAAAGTCCAAGGGAAATGTTGCCAGATGATCATTGATAGTGGCAGCACTGATAATTTGGTCTCTACAGAAGTAGTGGAGAAATTGAAGCTGAAGACAATGAAGCATCCAACACCTTATAAGGTGTCATGGTTACAAAAGGGACATCAATTGTTGGTAAGTGAACAGTGTGAAGTGGAATTTCAAGTGGGCAAGTACAAAGATAAAAATGTTTGTGATGTGATGCCTATGGACGTGTGTCACATATTGCTTGGGAGGCCTTGGCAATATGACAAAGGAGCCATACATGACGGGAAGAGAAACACCTACAAGTTTGGAAAAGATGGTGTTAATCATACATTGTTGCCTCTGCAAGAAGAAGATGTACCGGGACAGAAGACTAATCCAAAAACTATGTTACTTGGAGGGAAGGAATACTTGAAGCAGATTGAAGAAAATGAGGTAAATTTTGCTGTAATTTGCAAGCCCAAGGTAATATTGAATTCTACTAAAATTTCTGAATTACCCATTGAAATTCAAGAAATGTTGGAGAATTATTATGATATTATTGTTGATGATTTGCCTAACGAATTACTGCCAATTCGAAAAATCAGTCATCATATAGACTTGATTCCTGTAGCAAGCCTACTTAACAAAGCAGCATATAGAATGACTCCTGCAGAGAATGAAGAAGTTAAGAAACAGGTGCAAGAATTGCTTGACAAGGGGTTGATTAAAGAAAGCCTGAGTCCTTGTGCAGTGCCAACAGTGTTGAGCCCAAAGAAAGATGGAGGCTGGAGAATGTGTACAGATTCAAGAGCCATCAATAAGATTACAATCAGGTACAGATTTCCATTACCCAGAATTGAAGATTTAATGGATTGCTTGTCTGGTGCAAAATATTTTTCAAAGTTAGATCTTAGAAGTGGCTATCATCAGATAAGGATAAGAGATGGGGATGAATGGAAAACCGCTTTTAAGACCAATGAAGGATTATATGAGTGGAGAGTGATGCCTTTTGGGCTGTCCAATGCACCAAGTACATTCATGAGGCTTATTAATGAAGTTCTTAAAGAATTCATTGGTAAATTTGTAATAGTATATTTGGATGATATATTAGTCTATAGCAGATCCAAGGAGGAACACTTGAGGCATTTAAATTATGTTTTACAGAAGCTGCAGCAAGAAAAATTATTGTTGAATCTGAAGAAGTGTTTATTTATGAAAGAGGAGCTGGTGTACTTGGGATCCGTTATCTCAGCAGAAGGATTGAAGATGGATCCAGAAAAGATCAAAGCAATTGTGGAGTGGCCTTCACCCAAGAGTATTTTTGAGCTAAGGAGTTTTCATGGTCTTGCTAGTTTTTACAGAAAATTCATTAACAATTTTAGTAAGATTAATGCACCTATTATTGAGACCATAAAGAAAGATAAACAGCCATTTAAGTGGACTGCTGAAGCAGAGATAAATTTTCAACTGTTGAAAAGGAAAATAACTGAAAAGTCTGTTTTGATTCTACCTGATTTTAACAAAACTTTTCAAGTTAAGTGTGATGCCAGCGCAGAAGCAATTGGAGGAGTCTTAAGCCAAGAAGATAGACCAATAGCTTATTTCAGTGAAAAGCTAAATGATGCAAAAAGGAAGTATTCTTCTTATGATAAGGAGTTTTACGCAGTTGTGCAGGCACTAAAGAAGTGGAGGCATTATTTAATGTCGAAAGAATTTATTCTTTATTCAGATAACCATGCATTGCAGTTTATAATGCAGCAGCCAAAACTCAGCCAGAGACATGCTAAATGGGTAGAGTATCTTCAAGGCTTTCATTTTGTGTTGAAGCATATAACTGGACAGGCAAAGTCGCAGATGCCTTAAGTAGGAGAAGTGTATTGCTGCAAGAAAGTCAAATCCAAGTGTTGGATTTTGATTTTCTTAAGGAATTATATGAGACCGATTCAGATTTTAAGGAGGCATTTGAGGCTTGTAAAAATCCTGTTTTGGCAGACAAGAGCAAGTGGCTGGATTATTTTATACAAGATGGACTGTTATTTAAGAAAAATCAGTTGTGCATACCCAACTGTTCAATGAGAGAGAATTTAATCAAAGAGAAGCATAGTGGAGGACTTGCAGGACATTTTGGTAGAGAGAAGACCTTTGAACAACTCAACAGATTTTACTTCTGGCCGAGAATGAAATCTGAAGTAGAGAAATATGTAAGAAATTGTAAAGTCTGCTAGTATGCAAAAGGGAGGAGCCAGAACACAGGGTTGTATATTCCATTGCCAATTCCAGATAGGCCTTGGGATATGGTAAGTATGGATTTTGTGCTAGGATTGCCAAAGACTCAAAGAGGCTATGATTCAATTTTTGTTGTAGTCGACAAATTTTCAAAAATGGCACACTTTATTCCATGTTATAAAACTAGTGATGCTTCTCACATTGCTAACTTGTTTTTTAGAGAAATTGTAAGATTACATGGATTGCCCAAAAGCATTGTTTCAAACAGGGATTCAAATTTCGTTGGACATTTCTGGAGAACACTATGGAAGAAGTTGGGAACTAAATTAAATTTCAGTTCTGCCTATCATCCACAAATTGATGGACAGATAGAAGTTGTGAATAGAAGTTTAGGCAATCTTTTGAGGAGCTTTACTGCAGAACATCCAAAGCAATGGGATCAAGTGTTACCACAAGTTGAATATGCATATAATGACTCACCAAACAGGAGCACAGGACAGAGCCCATTCCATATTGTTTATGGAATGCACCCAAGGGGAATATCTGAATTAAGGAACTTGGGAAAAGAAGAAATAAGAAGTGCAGAAGGTGAAGACTTTGCTTCAAGAATGCAGGCGATACATGAACAGGTGAAACAACAGCTACAGGACAACAACATTCAATATAAAAACAGAGCAGACATGAGGAGAAGAGAAATGAAATTTGAAGTTGGAGACTTGGTTTTAGCACACCTCAGAAAAGAGAGATTTCCAAAGGGAGAGTATAATAAGTTAAAATCCAAGAAAATTGGACCATGTAAGGTATTGAGGAAATTCTCTGCAAATGCTTATGAGATTGAATTACCACCTGGTGTGGGAATATCACCAATTTTTAATGTTGCAGACTTGTACAAGTATGAGAATGAAGCTGCAGATGATACAGCATAGGATCAAGAGACTCCAGAGATTGACTGGGTAAAACAGTTACCCACAGCAAAGAATTTACAGCCAGAAAGAATTTTGGACAAGAAAGTGTATAAAAAGACAAGGGGACGAGAATATTTCCAGTATCTGGTGAAGTGGAAGGGACCGCCGATTGCTGAAGCTACTTGGACTACAGAAGACATTCTACAGAAATTGGGCAAATCTGTAGATGAGCTCATGGACAGGAGCCCATGAAGAATTTTGTCCTCAGGAGTCTGATGCGGGAGCATGTAACTCAGAGGGGAAAAATCTTCCAAATTATTTCAAAAATACAAAAAAAAAATTCTACAGGCAAGGGAGTGGGGTCCTTTAGCCTACAATTTCTATGCTTTCTTAATTAAAAATAGAATAATGTCTAGCAATAAATCATGCTATTTGTAACAGAGCTTTTCAAGCTTTAAATCATCCTGTAAAGCATGCTTTTCTTTGTATCGGATAAGGACCGAGAGGGCCTATCCTCAGTTATAAATAAAGAGGCAGCGAAGCCCTCATCAGACATAGGAGAGGGGCGAGTGCCATAGTATTATTTTGAAAAATTTGTTCTCTCAGCATCTCTTATTAATGACTCTGTAGTATGTATACACAGATTATTGGATAGTGCGATGGTGTTGAAGAGTTTCCATTTCCACACGCTGCAAATAATGTGTATTGATCATTAGAATTAATTTCCTTTCATTTTATGTTTATATAGGCCTTGATTTTACAATTGCGCATGCATCTCTGTCATCCCAAGAACTCTTGCGAATTCTATTAAGTGACTGTAGCGGATTTGGAAATTTATAACTGTAAGTTCTTACCTCGTGGTTCCGAGACCATATAGGCGTCGAGAGGTCCTTTAAAACGGTAGTCGTGTGTTCAGTTTACAAGGCTTTTCTGTTGGGAAGGAGCCATAGCGTGACAAAGGGCGAGTTCTGAAATTGGGAGCCGAATTAATATAAATTGCAATATATCCATATCATTGAGTCTGTCGTTTCGGAGGCGAGAAATTGTTAAATTGAGTCAACCACCGAATAGCGGAATCGCCGAAGTATTAAATGCTGCATAGAAGTATATCGGTTCCGGAGGGACGAAGAACATTATTTGGGTGATGCGACTTATGTATATATTGACCCAAAACTAGCATAGAGGCGGAGATATATATAGCCGTCGGTGCGATATATACCCGCGCCTTGTCCACGGTAAGGCCTCACCTTTAATCATCGCCGATGCGATCTCGCATCAGGCCAAGGAGCAAAGGGAAACATAACTGTTATATATAATTATGTGTGCGTAAGCGGTTTGGTTTTATGTGGATTGCTTGCGATAGTGGGAATATGTGAGCTGAGGTGTAAACACTATATAACATGGCACATATATATATTGTGTTGCGTAAGTCCGCCAATTGGACATTTCTTTTAAGAGCTCCCGAAAAAGCCATTGTTTGTTAATAAGCCTGATAGTGAGGTTTTTTTTTTAAGAATGAAACATCAGTTTAATGACTGATGCGCCCAGAGCAGAATAAAGGGAAGTTGATCGAAATATTGAAGAGCTTGCTGACAGATTAGGGAGATTGTCTCTAAGGCCTGCACCCTCGTCATCACCACCCTTCAGCCTTAATAATTTTGATCACTGTAGGGAATGGCGTGCTTACAAATCGTGATGGGTTGTTAGACTCTGCTCTTTTTCTTAATCTAACATGGTTGAAACATGTACAACAACATTTGCAACTCCTAATTAAAGCTCATGGTAAGTACATGCAGTCTATGTTGGAGAAGGCCAGGAAACCTCTTGCTGGCCACAATTTGGGTTTTATTGGACTAGAAGTTGCTTGTGAAAAAAATTCATAATTGGTGTATGAGATGTGACTGTAAAATAAACACATAGAATCTCAAACTCAACAAAATTCAATATCAAACATTTTAAAAAGAGAAAACTACTAATAAATATATTAAAAAACTAGCATAGATCATAATTAGTCATAAGTTTGTAGTTGTTTTTTTTGGGTTTAGATTTAAAAAAAAAAATCACTACAATTTGAGTTAAGAGAATAGAATTGGAGTGAAGAGGAATGTATGCTAATCTATCAACTGTACTACTCGCAAATTTTTCTCTGACACACTACATTTATTCATTTAAATGTGTATCTATTCTGAACTCACAACTTTTATGCTAGCATCTATTTTAAATTAAATGCACCCACAACCTCAATTTAGATGGCTTTGATATATTTTGCGCTAGCATCTATTTTAAATTCAATGCACCCGCAACCTTAGTTTAGATTCCTCTATATAGATATCAAAACAGAGGAAAAAAATGGTATTGCAAGTGATGATGGAAGGCACAATAGGATCATACTACCACCTGACAATATTGTCAGTATCCTGTATTGCTGGGCTTCATGTGTTACAACTCTATGATAATGTGTAATAGATATGTGAATGCCCATTATCAACATCTATAGCTCAAATGTTAAAAAGTAACAAAAAATGCACTCATATTGACACTTTGACTCCATAAGCCCTCATTTCTACTGGGCACAATCAATTATTCGATTTATATGAAGAATCTCTCTATTCGAGTACATGTTGCAGTTTTTATTACTTCATGTTTGTTGAAGTAACATGTATGGTATTCAACTCTTAGGGTTTTTTATATTTTTTTTCTCCTTCTCGGTAAATGGAAAACGACATCCTACAAAACACTCAAATTTCAACTATATGATGACATGGTGCAGATGCAATAATGTTGGCCCATATGCATTGTAGTTCCAATTTACTGATTTTTTTGTTTTTTCTCTTTTGTTTTGTATTTGAATTATACAACAAAGAAACATAGTTCTTAATATTTTGTATGCTTTCAAAATGTTTCAAATCGTTAAATTGGTTTTGAGTATTAACTGCATCTAAGATTTTTGTTGCAGGTGACACATTCATTGTTAATGCTACTCTTTCCTATGTCACTTCCTTACGGCGTTTCCTTTGCAACATTTGGTGCAATTGCTAGTAATAATCCTAAAAAATTATAGAACGTTTGGTTTGAAGAGGAAGGCAATCAATTTCAAATATCTTAAAGAGGTGAATGAAGTTTCTATCATGAGTATGAAAAATAGTTTTTTCTTAACGATAGTTTTGAACATTTTATTTTGCGTTTTGGTTTTTTTGTTAAAATTTTTAATCAATTTTAGTTGTCACAAATTATTAGAATTATATATTTGAGTGGTTGAGTATGTATAATTTGATAAACATTAAGTTTATTCAAAATATTCTTTAAATATTGAAGTTAATACATTGTTTTGTGTTATTTTTTAGTTTCTGTGTCAATAATCATTCCACCGGTTTTGGTTTTTTCCACAATTTTTAAGAGGCTTTTGTCCATCAACTCAAAGAAATGTATAAATAATTTCACTGCCCATCTATCATAATTGGATTTTTTATCCTTGGAAAACGACCCCAATGTCTGAGCAATTTCTTCCAAGGTGACAAGACTGGAAAGTTCACCATTAGCAGTGTCATCAAACATAGTTGAGTATAGGTTTAGAGCCCAGATTTGATCATCAAATACTACATCCTCCCTGGCCTTGTAGAAATGTTCAAAAAATTTCACTGCTTCTTCTTGTATCTCATAGGTGGTGTTTTTCAAATGTCCTTCAAATGATTCAATCTGCTAGATTGCATTGAAATGCTTGCGATGGGTCGCATACTTATGAAAAACTTAATGGTATAGCCATATTGCTCTGCTCTTGAGTCTCCCAGTAGTGTCATGTATATTTACTCATACTCAACAACTCAAATGTATTAAGTTTATAAAATAAATAGTAAATAAATTGAACAATGAATAAAAGATCAAATAATAATACGAATAATAATACAAATCCAAGTGATAGTGTACTTATAGCATAGACTAGTCATAATAAATAAAAAATCATGTTTTGTGTAAATCATATATAAGATGTGCCATTTAATTTATAAAAATATGAATAAAGTTCATTTACTAAATATATAATAAATAAATAAAAAAGAGAATAACTTAAAGTCCATATAAAATAAGCAATAAATATATTAAATAATGAATAAGAAATAAATTGATATAAAGTGTGCCATTTAATTTATAGAATATGAATAAAGTTCATTTACTAAATATATAACATAAAAAAGGACAATAACTTAAATTCCATATAAAATAAGCAATAAATATATTCAATAATTGAGAAATAAATTGATAACACACTATCATGTGATGGTGTGGTGTACTTATAATATTGACTAATTATCGACAAGAGGTCATGATAAAAGATAGTTCATATCCTTTGTATAAGATATGTCCTTTCATTTACTATATAGTTTTTATTTATTGATATTTATATATTTATATTCCTTGCATTTATAAATTTTATTGTAGTTTTGCAAATCACATCTTTTAATTTTATGGTGAAATATCAATATAGAGTGGTCCATAATTTCATTATCTTATATGTATGTCTATAAATAACATAAATCAAAATTATGATTTGGGAGTACAAATAATTTTGGGACATTCTTAATTGGGTGTAGTTTCAATTAAACTTAATCGTTAATCGTTGAGTTTAGGAGTGTTATCCATTCCATATTAATGATAATTTTCGTCTCTGAAAAAGGGTTTTCATCTTGAAAAGACGTGGATCGTACGATGAGAAATGGACACCCGAGCCTTCTTTCTTCGTGGGAAACATGAGCCCTTTATCGGACTTGAACCGATGACTTATGCCTTACCATGGCGTTACTCTACCGCTGAGTTAAAAGGGCCCCCTCGTCATATATGAAAGAGTGAGTCTACTATGGTAGATGGACAACAAATTGGATATGGATGATCCATCTATCTTTATAGATATCAAGTTGAGAACATATATTATAGTAGCTCGTAGGGTAAGGATCGCTATACTGGAAACTTCAGGCTGAGCTGATACGAAACGAATGGAGACAAGTTATGCCTGAGAGCATTTGCTGAAATATGTTCGTGAGTCCTTCCATCTCTTTTATGGTTCTATCGTCATGTTAGGCCCGTGGGATTGACAGAGAGGGTAGGGATGGCTATACTGGAAACTCCAGGCTGAGCTTATATAATATTTATTATTATGTTAATATAGTGATGGTTTTATAACCCAGTATAGTAGTATAGTATAAGGGAGATATTGTCATGTTGTATAATTAATTCAATTATCAATGTTAATAAGTGGATGATAAGTATTTCATTTTAATGGAATAGTTTAGAATATTTTTATTAGTATTTACAAATCAAGGTTGAAATTTATTTCAAAAGTAGTTATTACAATTTTTTCCTATTAATTAAATTGATTAATTAAAAGAAATGCCATATAAAAATGTTTAGTGTGAACATAAATTAATTAATTAAAATAAATGTAATATAAACATGTTTAGTGGGAACATGATTTATGGTTTTTTAGACATATAGTATTAATAAACTATAGTATTGACCCATTGTATTATAACAAAACCTATTTATAAGTTAATAATACTAATTTAAAATAAAATTATAATTTAAAAAAAAAATTAATTAATTAATCTTGCCAATAAGATGTATTGTGAGGTAAGCATTTTGATGTCTATGGGCTTTTACCAACCATTTAAAATATATGTTTGCACTAATAACTAACACAATCATATAGGAAAACACCAAGATACTTACCTCATGACACATTTCACACTACCAAGATTAAAAAATCATAAAAATAAACAAATATTACTTGAATCAGTCTAATAGTTAAGAGCATACTTTTTCTTACAAAAAGTTACATGTTCTAATTCAAAATAAATTTATTTCATATTTATCTTAAACTAAATTTATTAAACATGTAAAAAATTTTAATTTCTTAATGTATATATTTTAATTATTTAACATGAGAAAAATAAAATTACACAATTAAATAATCTGATTTCTCAAATTGATAAATATTCATTATATTTATAACCTTCTTCTTAAAGCTAAAGTCTATTTGTTTTATTTTTTATTTTTTAAATAGTTGGAAAACTTATCATAATTCAGTTGTCAAATTAGCAATGGAGACAATGATCATGCAAGCTAACTCATCATTGTTATTTGGGGAAAACCACGCAACTTGGGACAATGATCATGCAGGCTGACTCATCATTGTTATTTGGGGAAAACCACTTAACTTGGGACAGTGATCATGGAGGCTGACTCATCATATTTAGGGAAAACCACGCAACTTGTGATTATCTGGGTGATTCGTAAAGGGGTAGGGATGCCTCTAAATCTCTGACTCATCATTGTTATTTGGGGGAAACCATGCAACTTGGGACAGTGATAGTGATCATGCACGCTGACTCATCATTGTTATTTGGGAAAAACCACGCAAATTGGGACAATCAGGCACGCTGACTCATCATTGTTATTTGAGAAAAACCACGCAACTTGGGACAATCACGCAGGCTGACTCATCATTGTTATTTGGGAAAAACCACGCAACTTGGGACAATGATCATGTACGCTGACTCATCATTGTTATTTGGGGAAAACCACTCAACTTGCAATTCTCCGAACAGGGATGCCTCTAAATATGTGATGCAACTTGGGACAGCGATCATGCATGCTGACTCATCATTATTACTTAGGGAAAACCACTGAACTTGTAATTACCCCAGCCCCTCTAAATATGTGATGCAACTTGGGACAGTGATCATGCATGCTGACTCATCATTATTACTTAGGAAAACCACAGAACTTGTAATTACCCCAAGTGATCTGTGAAGAGACAAGAATGTCTCTAAATCTTCAACTATTAATATTCGAAAAGAGCAAACTCATAACTAAACAAAAAACAATTTTAAAACATACTCAAACCATTCTTATTCATCAAATTTCAAAATTTTGAAATAACACATTCCCACTTCTTCTAAACCAATTTGAAAAAAAAAAACTTTCAAAACACAAGAGTTAAACTACTGCTGTGGAGTATTATTCACTGAAATATCTGCAAACGAAATGCATCGTATTTAGAGCGTAACTTAGATTCTATGAGGTAATCACGAGTCATGTAAGTCTGATCCTTCGGTGACAGTGCAGCCATGAGCCGGTTTTGTCTCCATGCACTTTCTCCTCGCCTAGTCCGGCGTTGTCTCCATGCACTTTGTCGCCGCGTATTATTAGATGTTTTTTTCTTTTTCTTTTCCGTTAATATTTTTGTTTATTTTTTATAGGTTTGGCCAAAATTTTTGGGGAATATTTTTGTTGATTTTTGATAGATATGGTCAGAGATTTTAGTGGTGAATTTTTTTTGGGTGGAATAGTTAGTATTATAGTTAAATCCAATTCAATTGATAAAAAAAAAATATGAAAATTTGGTGGGATTGTGCGTAGGAAATGACAATTAATTGTAATTACTTTAAAATTTCTATTTTCAATTTTAGTGTTGTATTGAAGAGTTTAAAATTTTTATCTTTTAATTTTAGTGTTGTATTGAAGAGTTTAAAATTTTTATTTTTCAATCTCGGTAGTGCATGGAAGAGTTTAGAACGTTGAGAAAACAAGCCAAGGAAGGAATTTGAGTCTGAACCTGAAAGTGACAAATTTTATAAACAGCTATTGATGTTAAAATATGTTTTTTTTTTTTTAAGATTGGAGGGTTAGTTTCCAGGGGAATCGTAATGGCCTTCTTTTAATTACAATATATTGTTATGGCCTTCTTTTAATTACAATATACTGTCAGACTGAATTGACAAACCATCAAATCATACATAAAATTGTTGGATTTAGAGACGTCTAATTACAAATATTAAGTTGGACATACGTGCATTGTGATTATAATGTCAAATACTGTCAGCAAGATTACATTTATATGCCAAATAATGTGATTAATTAAGTCATGGCATTAAACGTATTTAAAATAAGGATTTGGATACAAATACATGTAGAATAATGTTAATCAATTATAATTGTTAATGGACCGATTATAGTTGATTAAAATAAATAGCAATAATAAATTTGAGCTGAATAAGGAAATCAAAATCTGATTGATTGATTGATTGATTGATTTCAAAATCTGAAATTTCAGATTTCTTGACAGACTTGTTTCAGCTAAATTTTAGCTGTCCTAGGATTGGGGTTTTGCACTGCTATAAAAGGGCTGAGTCTCCAAGGCTTGCAATCATCTCATAAAGATTGTCTGCTCCATTGAAGACTGGATACTCTGTCATTTAGGATAGCCAGAGAAAAGGATTGCAAGTTCTTGAAAGGATTCAAGAGCCAATAACTCAAGTCAAGACCAGGAGCCTTTGAAGATGGAAAGTAAGTTCCGCTGTGCATTAGTTTTAATTTCTTACAAAGGAGTAGATCTTGGTTGGGGTTTTAAAGTAATTAGGAAAACTCTCAAGTTAAATCCTTCAATTGGTATCGGAGCGCCCTTATGTAAGAAATCCTTGTGCTGTCTCAAATCGCTGACTCTGTGGTTGCGTACAAGCCCTTGATTTTTTTTTTTTTTTTTGGCGTTGATCGGAGATAGCGTTGATCGGAAATGCTATTCTTTATTTGCAAGCAATGTCTTGTGTTTGAAAAATTGAAAACTCTATTCTTTTTTTTTGGACCTCATTTTCTTGGGTTTTGAATGGTTATAACAAATATCTAAGTCTGCATTGGCTCCTTACCATCCCTGGCCACTTATTAATGGGGACTTCGATGGAAATTCGTTGAACGTCATTATAGATCATTATTTGATCACTGACTGGAAAATACAGAGGCATGAAAACGCTTTAAAACCAACACTTAAACGTTTTGTGATGGTTGTGTGAATATATTGGATGGTTGATGTGTAAGGTTAGAATAACTCTGAATGCGGGTTAACTTTAAGTCTCAGTAATTTTTAAATGGATACCCCCATTTCTATTGCATGAATTAAACTTCGTTACCTTCGTCAGTCTCATGGAAACTCATCCAGATCTCTTTTGGCGGTATCCAGTTAAATTTCTTTCATGATCTCATTTCCAGAGCTCGCATTTTAGTTGTTAAGGGCTTTAGTACTTGCAAAGCTAAGTTCGTAAACCAATTAATGCCACTTCAAACAACCCACATATGGAAGTTTTTTTTCTTTTCTTTTAGCTCATTCTGCACAGAGATATTTTATTGCAGCTAAAATACTTTAGCGGTTTGTAAGGAATCATTTGTTGTATTTCCATTAAAACAAATTTTTGGATAGAATATCGGTCCATTTGTACATTTAGAGAAATCGAAAGAAAGCATAAAAAAAAAAAAAAGTGCAAATATAAATTTTATTAGAAAAATTTGAAAGATTGCACATAAATTTTATGCGGAAAAAAAAAAAAAAAAAAATTTGAATTTAATAGAAAGGCATATTAAGCCAATTTGATGAATCATTCTCGGCCGTGTTTTAATTAAAGATTATTCTATTTGATATCCACTAAAGCTGTTTGGGATTATGCACGTGATCCTTAAGCACTGAGCTGCCTTTTCATAGTTCATAGAATTCATGTAATTATATCTTCAAAATGATCAATCGAAACATAATCAGAAATATTATGGTCGTAAGCAATTATCGGTTTAAATTTATGAATCGAATCACAATGAGAAATATAAAACCTTTAGCATTATATTTTTTTTTTAAATAACTCATGCAGTGATCACTTCACATTTATAGGATAATTACTATAATTACTATGCTATATTTAGGCTAATTATTAGGATTTAGATATTATTTAAAATTGGTATTAACACCAATTAAAGGGTATAATACTGAATTCTAAATTGATCACAATTATGGCATAAAAAAAATTTGTATTAACGTTAATTACTGATATAATACCAAATTCGGATTTTATCACAATAATGCTAATTATAGCATAAAATTTGTATTAACGTTAATTATTAATATAATACTAAATTCGGATTTTATCACAATGATGCTAATCATGGCAACCATAAAATTATTTAGTATTCTCTAAATAAATTATTGAAGCATTTCTAAAAGGTAATCATTGTAGAAACTGTTAAAGTTTTACTAAAACCTAATAATTATTTTGATGAATATAGTTGACATATTAAATTTAAAAGAGTTATGAGATACTGTATTCTATATAGGACGAGTGGATTCTATAGGTACGTCCTAGATTAGGTTTTAGACATAATTTTGGAATCTAACTAAAGATGGTGTTTGGTATACATGTGTTGTTTTCGCATGAGTCAAGCATTGATGTTCGCAAACGAACCGCTCTCTGTAAGACGATTGCAAGGATGACTCATGACAAGTTGAAGTAACGCGCTGGCAATGGACGTGGGTGTTAGCTTTCCCAAAGGAGGGTTGGTGCCTGCTAAGTTGTTTGGTGCATAAGGGTTGCCTGAAGGTAATGATTGCACCCAAAGGTGTTTCATTACTGAATGGTGTTTTGGCTAAAGTTTTAATTGAGCAAATAGTTTTACACATGCCTTTAGATAGATTTTAGAATTATGATTAAATCGTGACGCATCGTATCTAAATTATTTCCTTGTTCTTGAATTTTTCAGATCCAAACATAATGTTAAGTCTAAGTCAGATTAAGCCCCTCATGGGGAACAATTTCAAACAGTGGGAGGAAAAGCTAAAATTAGTCTTAGGGATCATGCAATTGGACACAGCACTGAGATTTGATCGCCCCAAGCCTAATAAAGAGAGTGAGGTAACTCCTCAAGAGAAGGCTGATATTGCTAGATGGGAGCATTCAGATCGCATGTGCATAATGGTGATGAAGCAAACGATCCATGAGACTTTTCGAGGCATCATACCTGATACAGAGACAGGCGCTATTGAATACCTTAAGGCCCTTGAAGAAAAATTCACAAAGAGTAAAAAGACTGATGTGAGTACACTCTTTGTGAAGTTGGCAACAATAAAATACAAGGGAAAAGAAGGGGTTAGAGAGCATGTTATTGAGATGACAAGACTTCAACGTGCCTTGAAAGGGCATAATTATGACATCTCTGATGAGGTTCTCATTGAGTTCATTTTTCTGTCTCTCCTGTCTAACTTTAGTCAATTCAAGATGACTTATAATTGTCAAAAAGAGACGTGGACATTACCTGAGTTTGAGGCTCGGTTGGTGCAGGAGGAAGAGAGACAGAAAATGACTAAGGGAGAAAGTGCTCATGTAGTAACATCTAATCCTAAGGGTAAAGGCAAGAAGCGCAAGTTTACTGCCAAGGAAAAGGGACCTACCAAGGTAGCTGCAAACAATGCCGCGCAGAAAAGCAAGAAGGAAGATACTTCTGCGAAAGCAGGAGAAAGGAACTGTTTTTTCTGCAAAGCGCCAGGACATACAAAGAAATTCTGCACCAACTATCATGCATGGTTGGCAAAGAAAGGTATGTCTCTTGCTTTGGTTTGTTCTGAAGTTAATTTAAGTTCTGTATCTAGATATACTTGGTGGATAGATTCAGGTGCAACGACTAACATCAGTATGTCGATGCAGGGTTGCCTAAGCCATCGCAAGCCAAGTGAGGCAGAGCGCTACGTTTACGTAGGAAATGGCAATAAAGTAGAAGTGGAAAGCATAGGAAAATTTAGATTATTATGTAAGACAGGATTTTATTTAAGTTTTGATGCTTTAGTGGTTCCATCTTTCAGAAGGAACCTAATTTCTATATCTTATTTGGACAAAAATGGTTATGTATGTTCATTTGGTAATGGAAATTTCAGTTTGTGTCAAGATTCTAAGCTTCTTGCTTCTGGTATCCTGTCTTCTTATGATAATCTTTATTTTCTAGATATAGACACTTCACATTCAGAGGCACTGCATATAGATAATAGAAAACGTAAATTAACTTGCGAGAAATCTGCAACATTATGGCACAAGCGATTAGGACATATCTCTATGAAAAGGATAGAACGTCTTGTGTCTAATGAAATTCTCCAACCTTTAGATTTTACAAACTTAAGTGATTGTGTAAATTGTATAAAGGGAAAACAAACTAATAAACGTAAGTATGATGCAAAAAAAGGTGTAATGATGTCTTAGAATTGATTCATACGGATATCTGTGGTCCTTTTCCAAAGGCTACAAGAAATGGTGACCGTTACTTTATCACATTCATAGATGATTATTCAAGATATGGTCATATTTACTTAATAAAAGAAAAGGCGGAAGCATTAGACGTGTTCATAAAGTTCAAAACGGAAGTTGAGTTACAACTTAACAAACGTATAAAGTCCATTCGTTCTGATCGTGGTGCTGAATACTACGGTCGTTATGATGGATCAGGAGAACAGCGTCAAGGTCCCTTTGCAAAATACTTAGAGGAATGCGGAATTGTGCCTCAGTATACGTTGCCAGGTTCGCCTGCAATGAATGGTGTTGCTGAGCGACGAAATCGCACCCTTAAAGACATGGTGAGAAGTATGATTGCTCGTACAACTCTACCTGAGAATTTGTGGGGAGAAGCCTTAAAGACTGCAGCATACATACTTAATAGAGTGCCTACTAAAGCAGCTAACAAGACCCCTTACGAGTTATGGGTTGGGCGCAAGCCTAGCTTGAATCATTTGAGAGTTTGGGGATGTCCATGTGAAGCTAGGCCTTATAAGCCAAGCAAAAAGAAACTGGACGAAAGAACCGTTAGTTGTTACTTTATAGGCTATTCTGAACGATCTAGGGGGTTCAAATTCTATAATCCAACAGAACATACAGTTTTCGAGTCAGGAAGTGCAAAATTTTTTGAGGATAATGAGTTTGTGGGGGGAGATATGAAAAAAGATAGTATTTTTGAAGAAGAAGAGACGAATGCAAATGAGACTATGGACCAAAGTCCTAGTTTTGTTCAAATTCCGATTGCGTTTAGAAATACATCTTTTGACAATGTGCAAACTTCATCATCCCAAACAACTCAGTTAGAAACTCAACATGGAATAGAGAACACAAATGGACCTGAACCCAACCCAAACCCTCACATTGACATGACAAATGTTGATGGCCTAGGGCCTGTGGGAGAGTCAGAAGTTGGTAATGATGTTCTTCCTCCTGTTGAAGATCAAGTTGTAAATGAACCTCAAGAAAATCTAGAGCCTGTGCCAATTAGGAGATCTACTAGAGAGAAAAGATCTACACAATCAAAGGATTATGCATATCTTCAAGAACATGAGTTTGACATTGGCATGTTTGAAAATGATCCTGTTAATATCAAACAAGCTGTGGAAAGCTCTAACTCTCAAATGTGGATTAATGCCATGAATGAAGAGATGAAATCTATGTATGACAATGACATTTGGGATATCGTTCCGTTGCCTAAAGACAAGAAACTCGTTGGTTGCAAATGGATATTTAAGACTAAGCGGGACTCTAAAGGCAATGTTGAAAAATACAAGGCACGTCTTGTTGCGAAAGGTTTCACACAGAAAGAAGGCATTGATTATAAAGAGACTTTCTCTCCAGTTTCATCGAAAGACTCTTTAAGGATTATATTGGCGCTTGTAGCACATTATGATTTAGAACTTCATCAGATGGATGTAAAGACGGCGTTTCTCAATGGTGACATTGATGAAACGATCTATATGAAGCAGCCAGAAAACTTTGTATCAGGTGATGCAGGGTCTATGGTTTGCAGACTTAAGAAATCTATCTATGGGCTAAAACAAGCATCTCGGCAATGGTATTATAAGTTTCACCAAGTTATTAGCTCATTTGGTTTTGAGTCTAACATAGTAGATGAATGTATATACCTTAAGTTCTGTGGGAGTAAATTTATTTTCTTGGTTTTATATGTAGATGACATATTGCTTGCCAGTAACGATAAGAACATGTTGCATCAAACTAAGAATTTTTTATTTAAGAACTTTGAAATGAAAGATCTTGGTGATGCATCATTTGTTCTAGGGATTGAAATACTTAGAGATAGATCTCAAGGTATTCTGAGGTTATCCCAGAGGAACTATATCGATAAGATTCTAACAAGATTTGGCATGCAAAACAGCAAACCAGGAGATACCCCTATATCAAAAGGAGATACGTTTCGTCTGAAACAATGTCCCCAAACTGACTTAGATAAAAACCTCATGAAAGATATTCCCTATGCCTCAGCCGTGGGTAGCATCATGTATGCAAAAGTATGCACGCGTCCGGATATTGCGTTCATTACCAGAATGCTAGGGAGATATTTAAGTAACCCAGGTATGGAACACTGGAAGGCAGCCAAGCGAGTGTTGAGATACCTAAAGAGAACAAGGGACTATATGCTCACGTATCGGAGATCGGAACAACTCGAGGTCATTGGATATACCGATTCTGATTTTGGAGGATGTGTCGACAGCATGAAGTCAACATCAGGATACATCTTTATGATGGCAGGTGGTGCTGTGTCATGGAAGAGCGCTAAACAGTCATTGGTAGCCTCCTCCACTATGGCAGCTGAATTTGTTGCATGTTTTGAAGCATCTAATCATGGCGTATGGCTGAAGAACTTCGTCACAAGTCTGAAAATTGTGGATTCTATTCAGAAACCACTCAAATTATTATGTGACAACAATTCAGCAGTGTTATACGCAACCAACAACCGAAGTTCGTCAAAGTCGAAGTACATTGACATTAAGTTTTTGGTTGTAAAAGAGAGAGTGCAGAATAATGAATTATGTATAAAACACATAGGTACAGACTCCATGATTGCGGATCCTCTTACTAAAGGATTACCACCCAAGAAGTTTCACCAACATGTTGCTTGTATGGGTGTGATATCTGTTTAGGATAATTAGAAAAATGTGGGAGTCTGAATATGTTTTAAGTTCTGTTTTTTGATGTTCTATGTAATGCAATTGTAAACAATTTTTGATGATATATACAAGTTGCATTCAGTTTCAGTTTCATTATTTCTTTCTTTAAAGTTTAAATTTTTGGCCTCATACAGTAAAGTAAAGGTGACTCAATTAGAAATAGGCACGTCTAATCACACTTGCGTGTAATTTCTAAACTATATGTCCAAATCAGATTCATGTCATTCAGTTATGTTGGCAGCGTGGTTTATGTCAGTTTAGTTGCGAATAAATGTGACAAATGCCGCTTAAGTCCTTTGTTAGCATAATTGATGGACGGAATTGTTTAAGAAATACGACAAGTAAAGACAGAAAAGTTGCATGCAATAAAGTTAAGGATATATAATCAAAAGGTTGCACTTGTCCATGTGGGAGATTGTTGGATTTAGAGACGTCTAATTACAAATATTAAGTTGGACATACGTGCATTGTGATTATAATGTCAAATACTGTCAGCAAGATTACATTTATATGCCAAATAATGTGATTAATTAAGTCATGGCATTAAACGTATTTAAAATAAGGATTTGGATACAAATACATGTAGAATAATGTTAATCAATTATAATTGTTAATGGACCGATTATAGTTGATTAAAATAAATAGCAATAATAAATTTGAGTTGAATAAGGAAATCAAAATCTGATTGATTGATTGATTGATTGATTTCAAAATCTGAAATTTCAGATTTCTTGACAGACTTGTTTCAGCTAAATTTTAGCTGCCCTAGGATTGGGGTTTTGCACTGCTATAAAAGGGCTGAGTCTCCAAGGCTTGCAATCATCTCATAAAGATTGTCTGCTCCATTGAAGACTGGATACTCTGTCATTTAGGATAGCCAGAGAAAAGGATTGCAAGTTCTTGGAAGGATTCAAGAGCCAATAACTCAAGTCAAGACCAGGAGCCTTTGAAGATGGAAAGTAAGTTCCGATGTGCATTAGTTTTAATTTCTTACAAAGGAGTAGATCTTGGTTGGGGTTTTAAAGTAATTAGGAAAACTCTCAAGTTAAATCCTTCAAAAATCGCTGTAAACAGGACATATCAAGTAAAGACAAAATACGCTGCAACCCTAGGATGCAGCTCAATAGGATTTGAACTCGACCGAGGGCGTGCAAACCCACAGCCCCGACTGTTACATCACGTTGCACAGCGCCGACTGTTACATCACGCACCTAAGTGCTGATGTTAAAATATGTTTATATAAAGAAGTTTTGAATATTTGAGATTTGATTTTGAGTTGTTTTGGGAAAGAGGTTCATCTTTAATTACTTGTCTAAGTGATACTTATATTTTTTAAATATATATTAATTACAAAATAATTTGAGATTTTTTAGAATAGTAAGTCCATTTATATTGAAATGCTTCTGAACCTTCTTTTAAAAACTTTAAATCCATTTATATACTTAAAATGTAACCCATTTTAAATGAAAATTGAATTACAATCTCATAAAAACGTCACCGCTTAACCAAAAATATAAAAAAACGTCTCACCATGGTTAGACGGCTTCCTCCACTTTGTCCTTTCCCTCACTTTCTCGCTTATTGCGGTGTCCTTTCGACCGCACAAACCTGACAAGCGAATACCCTGGTTCACCAAGGACCGCTCAAACCCGACATACCGAATACCCTGGTTCACCTTTATGATACCAATCTCCAATTTCTTCCGCCCGTCCTTATCCATGCACTCGGTAAGTTCCATTCATTCACGCGCCTAGACTTCCCTGTGTTGCATCTTTTGATATCCCAGTCTGAACTGAAACCAGAGTTCCCAGATTACCAAACATAAGCCATGGCTTCTCTGGAGGAATTGCTGGCAGGAGAAGGCTTCAAGCGGAAGCACCAGGGCTCAAGATTCGAACACCTGACCTCATTCCGATCAAGACAGGAGGGCGCTGCGACTAGTCTGGCCAAGTATATCTGTCGAGACATTAGATCTGTTGAGCTTCCAATGAAATCGAACAGTAGAAAATCGGATTCCAGTGGCCATGAGATTCGATCGCTTAACAAACCCTGTGATCGTCTCGAAAAGCAGCGTTCCAAAGGCACCCGACAAGAACAAGAACAAACCGGCAGATTAAAGAAAAATGGAGAATTAATGGCAGAAACCAGCACCAGGTCACCGGCGCAGAAAATAGATTGTGCACCGAGTACCAGAAAATCCTTTGAAAGGTGTCGGACAACATCCATGGAGCCGTCACCATTGGCCTTGGACGAAGAGGCGGTCGAAGGCCTCATATCGGTGCTCGGCGCCTACTGCAACCGCTTTTTAAAGAATCAAGAATCAAGAACCGCCTTGCGTCAAAAATGCCTTTCGCGCCTCCGCCTCAAATACTGCGAGTCAAGTGACCGAGCAGAACAGGCCGTAGTGGCGAATCTGGAGCGGGGAATCGACGCTGTTGAGGCCGTCGCTGCGAGCGCTGCAGGGATCGCGTCAAAGGAGGCAAAAACCGCTAAATCTCTCGAGAAGGCGAAGCAAATGCTCAGCATAGCGGCGTCGCTTGATGGCCAGGGTTCGAATCGCGGCGTCAAGGATTCGCATCTGGCCGCCTGTGCTCATTTTTACCTCGCTATGGCTTATAAGCTACAGAAGAATGACAGGCTTGCGGCACAACATCTATTGCAGGTGCTCTATGTCTCTCCGTATCAAGGGCGTCAGAATTTCTGTAAAGAAACATGGGATTATCTTTTTCTGCCTCATCTTCTGCATCTTAAGGTCTGGTATAACGATCAGTACGAGTCCATTGAATCGGATAATTATGCATCTGCTTGTCCTTTGGAACAATCCAGGAAGCTGAAAATGTTGGGAAGAGTATATAATGAGCTACTGGACGAAGGAACCCGCCAGTTCGCTCAGTATTACAAGGAATGGCTGATGGTTGGGGTGAAAGTCCGCGCAGAACCTTTTCCGGAACCTCCATCGACACCTTTGTATGAAATTCACAGCACAGAAAGCCCGGCAGGCCGGGTTGTTTGGGATTTTTCAGGGTGGGATGATTCATCGTACACCGATTCAGACGTTCGACCGACTCCAATTAGAAGAAGCCTGTAAGTGGACTCATACATCACTCTGTTTTGTTATTTGAAATCAGATTTGATGGTTTATTCTTTGAAAGTCATATTTCCAATATCCTCCGAAAGTTATATTTCTAAGTTTAGTGATGCAGATAATCGATTTGTCTCTGGCCATATTTTTTAAGTTTTTTGGTTTAATTTTTCTAAATTTTTGATGGAATTTTTTTTTAAGTTTTTTTGGTTTAATTTTTCTAAAATTTTGATAGGAATTTATTGAAATCACAAATTTGACATAATAGAAATGTTTTAAAGACTTTTTTATAGTGTTGAATCTATATAACATTTAAAACCAGTTTAAATAACACAAATCAAGATTTAAGTTTTTTTGGTTTAATTTTTCTAAAATCTTGATAGGAATTTATTGAAATCACAAATTTGACACAATAGAAATGTTTTAAAGATTTTTTATGGTGTTGAATCTATGCATAACATGTAAAACCAATTTAAATAGCACAAATCAAGATTTTACTTCAAATTTTCGACCAAATTTTAACACTCAATCACACTATGAATCACTACTTCATTATTAAAATTCTTAAAAATTAAAATTAAAATTAAAAATATCTAAATTTTAGTATTATCATTGTGAAGTGATTCTCTAAAGAAAATTAAATCCTTTTTAGTATTATTATTTTGAAGTGATTCTCTAAAGAAAATTGAATCCTTGTTAAAACAAAATTAATCTCCCTCGAGAATGAAAGACTTACTTCCCAATTGTTTATCAAAACCATTTTAAACCTCACAAACATTTCGATCAATGATAAAACACTTATCAAATTATTATACAATTTAGCTTACCCCTTGTAAAATTTAAAACTTAGAAGAAAAGATTTGATATTTACATATCAAAATAAATTTACATCCTAACCCTACTGAGTAAAGTTTGGTGATACTTTGCAAGTAAATGTCACGATAATATGATGATTTTACTCATATGGCTTATGAGTAAAGGATTTATAATATTTATTATACATTACATTTTACATAGGATTTTTTGGGTTTAGATTTATAATAAAATTTTGATGTAGTTAGAGGGTTATGTTTATGATAAAAATCCGGGAGCTTGTGAAAGTGATTGTAAAAGAACTATCAAAACTTTCGCTCATACGTAATAATATATGTATAGCGGCTTCATTTTGTTAATGTTCTCAATACTAATTTGTTTTATTTATTATTATTTTTTTTTAATTTTCTCGATACTAACTTGTTTTTACTTTTTAATTACTAATTTAAAGGATTGTTTTATTTATTTATTTATTTTTTTGGTTAATTTTCTAGATACTATCTCGTTTTTACTTTTTAGATTACTAATTTAAAGGATAAGGTGTTGAATTTAAAGGATAAGGTGTTGAAGATGTTTCTCTAACAATAAATTTGAGAAAAGTTTTATAAATTTGAACTTTAAAATTTAAAACTAAATTTTTATTTTATATTTAACAAACAATTTATTAAAATTGTTTTTATAAATTTGAATTTTAAAATTTAAAATTGAATTTTTATTTTACATTTAAGAAACAATTTATTAAAATTATTGATTTGTTTTTTTATGGTATAGAATAATTTGTAGTGATTGTTTTTATAATAATCAAGTTGATAGTACATTTCTAAGATTATATCTTTGAATTCATTGGATCTTTAAATAATTTATTAGTTGTTGATATTTACTTAATGCAAAAGATCTTGTCATTATGTAAGGATTAGATGTATTACTTTGTTTTTATGATATTTTAAGTGGCATTGATTTATTGAGATTTGGAATTGAGCGTTTAGATTATTAAATCAAGCACATGACTTTTAGACAAAGGAAATTGGTTACTAATGCTACATGACTCCACTTTGCCATAATTCTATGAAAACTATGGAATTCCCCTTTATTATAAATCATTTTCAAACCCTTTCTCAATGTGAATACTAATATCAAATAATTTGTGTCCTCTCTTATGGTCCATGCATATGACCTAATGGGGTTTTTATGATAGTTGCAAAAGATTCCCCTAGTAGTTGTTCTACATGAGTTTTTTCTTGAAGCCCCAATAAAGATTTGTTAAAGGAATGGTTCAATTGGTGCTTTCTATTAGATAGTTATAATAATTGAATGATCCAACCATGAGGATTGGTCTAGGGAGTTAATAATCTAATTTCTTATAAAAACCAACCCTCCTTGGTTTCTCTTTATAATTAAGGTCATTTTTTTCTTGATGTGACCACATATATTTGATTTATGTATACATTCTCCTTAATTTGCTTGAGAAATTTTATCTTACATTAAACTATTTTTCTATTTCAATTCCAACCATATGTTCCATGTCACTATTTCTAGAATAATTTCTCACATCTTAGGCTTATTTTACGTTTGGGAGTGTCCTTTGCCCATTTTTACATAAATCTTATTATATCTTTTTGTTGGGGAATGATATTTTTAGTTCCCTTGTGGATAAGTAGTTGAGAGATTCCGCATTAGAAATAGAAATTGCACATTTTAAAGGGCCCATGAATGGAATATTTTTCAATTTATTTCTCCATGAGATTCATTTTCCATGCTAATTGCCATAAAAATATTGATATTTTGGACCATTAATTTTTCTTACATATTTTGTTCTATATGGGTCTTGATATAATTGATGGTTGATGTGCATTGATTGATTATAAACATATTTGATGAAAATTCCCTTGCTCCATGTTTTCCACATCCGAGTACATCTAGTCCCTCTTAAACTCTCAATTACTTTTTTTCTAATTCTTTCAAATAACCTTAGTATTTTCTATATTTAAGGACATGTCCCATAAGTTTAGATATTTTAATTTTTATAATTCTTTGCAACCATAGTCAAATGGGTGGATTGAGCTCTCCAAAAATTCATGCATACATACATCTGATCTTGAATATCTTATTGTTTAATCCCCTTCAATGTGGGAATTGGTTCCATGGATCTTCCCATAAAAGAGTCAATTTTGCATCCTAAGTTTCCTATAACCCATTCTTTGCAATAAAAGTAATTACTTTCTTCATGATTTTCCATATGTGAGAACAATTTGGAAACATGTCAATCATGGGATATCTTACAATGAGACATTTAGAGCCTATTTTTCTTTCAATATTTGAGTACTCAATGTTCATCACTCTTTATACCATATTTGAGTTAGTTCATTTAACAATGTTATGTCAAATGTTGCATTTTTTTGGGGGTGCTTGCATTACTTGACTCCTTTAAAGTTCCTATCACTTTCCAAGGTCTTAATGATCATTGTTGTTCTCCCTATAGAGTTTTTTATTTATATTTTTTTGTTTGGAAATATTCATGGCATTCCTATAACTAAGAATATGAATAATTGTAGGGTTTGTAGGGACAATTTTAATATTGTTATTATAGTAGAGAGAGATATTAGATCAATCATCCATGTCAAATTTTATTTCCTTAATAAAGTTGTTCTTCCTAATTTATTTCTCTTAGTGCCTTGGCTACCACATTGTCCCCAAGTATTTGCTTGAACGAGAAACTCTTGCAAGGTTAAGCAATCCATTGATGTGTTATTGAACATGGATTGGGGTATTGAAAAAGGAAAACTACAACTTGTCATAATTAATGTAGCCTCCTAAGGTGCTAGGGAAGGTTTTGAGGGTTTTTTGGAAATATTTTTCTTCCCTTACTGTAGCCACCCTTGGGGAACGTGTTGTCAAGATCCACAAATTTCAAGTGCGATATTGTTTTTGTATTTTGTGACACCTTGATGCCCCTAATATATCTCCTTTATTATCATGCATTTACCAATCTTATTAATATATTTTTTTCCCAATTACCAATCTTATGGGTGTAGGGGGTTTCCTTATTTATTTCATCTATTTGATTGAAAGGTTATTGTTGGAGTGCTATTTATTATAATCATAATTAAAAAACAATGGAAATGTAATTATAAATCCACCAGATATGTTCCTCATCAAACAGAAAGACCTAAAAATGTTGATGTATAAAGGTCCAATGTAATATATCATATTCTCTATATATATATATCTAGTTGAATTGACATTACTTTCTTTTTATTATTTTTCATAAAGTGAATTAACTTATATATTCTATGATGATTCCATCTAAAATATTTCTACCTTGAACAAACCATCATTGCACCTTGGTATTATGCTTGGTGTGATCTATTTTGGGTACGTTAACCATAAATTTAGTGATTATTTTGTATATATAATGCAAAATAATATTAATTGAAACTTGTGTGAGAAAATCACTTCCTCCTTGAGAATGAGAGTAATGAAGGAGGCGCTAAATATTGTGAAGAAATTTTTTTTATTTTTTTTTATTCCTCCATTATTTAGTAAGAATGTTTTCAACACCCCTTCATTTATTACCTTCTGACATAAACGCTTGTCACTAGTCCTTTGTCACTAACGGGTGGATATGGGAACATAATTGGTATTGATATATTGGGTTTTATGTACATTATAAGTGAGTTGAAATGGTTGAGCATCTCAACATTAATTTTTTATATTGCATTGAATATGTTCCCTTGAGAGTTTTTGTGTGCACTAAATTCTATTGCAATTATGATTCCTCATTATCATATGTTACAAAATTCTAATGTTCATTTCCCCTTCCTTTTAACCTTGTATTTATGACTTTTGTTTAAAAAATATTTATTCTTGTAGCTCCTTGTTCCCTATTTACTTGAGGGAGGGTGACTTCCTCTCTAGCAATATCTTTGCTTGATTCCTCGTGAAATATTTCATCTTAGACGTTCATTTATTCATCAAGAAGTTGTCTCTTTTGAGGGTATCCTCAAAGATTCTTCTCTTCCATTCTCTCATGTCCATGTCTTTTAAACATCCTTTTTCAAATATCCATCTTTGCTTATTTTATGATAAGAGGTCCACTTGAATGTTGTCATTTGTGTATTATTTTTTTACTTTCATGAGCTTTGTCCACATCTTGTCGAACTTAAAAGTAAGTATCTTAAGGTTTTTAATTATTTGGATGTCTAAAAAATGATTAGTGGTGAGATCATACTCCCTTTAAGGATGAAATATTCCATTGTTATGGTATATCTACCCATTTATCACGAAATCAATATATTATTTCTATAAGAAAATTATTTTTGGGTAATGGACCTACTAATTGTAGGTGTTTGAACTATTATGTTTTTTTTTCTTTGTTAATTCCTCGAGTTCTCGAGTTGTTCAATGCATTAAATGTTGTGTTAAAACCTCTTATAACCCATGGTTCTTTCGATCAAACTTCATCATGATATACTTTTAAAAAAATCTTACTATTGTTCTAATTTATTTTGGATTGTGATAAGTGGGCATAATTTACATTGTTATCATTTACTTGCACATGATATCGAAATCCAATGCTTGTCTCCTTCCTTGTTTCCAACACATTGTTTTAGGATCCCATAGGATGACTAAGCCCCACTCATATCAATTAGAACTTATTTTCATATCCATTCCATATGTTCTATGCATACCTTTTCATTGACTTGGGACTAGATTTTGTTTTGTAAAGTAAGATTAAATTTTAGTTTTTTTACAACTATTATTTACTTGACTAGTCTTCTTTTATTTGAGGCATTAAACCCTCTAATTTTTCATGAAAGCATATTCATTAATGTTGAGTAGATTTTTCTGAGTGTGAATAATATGTTATAAGGGTGTTCACCTTTTATTCATTGACCAAGTATTGTTCTTATCCTAGACGATATGTATTGCTTGTAGAAATTTCACCGCAGATCACCTGATAATGCAATATACTAAAGCAAAATACTTGATCTACTTCTACTATCAACTTTGCGGAATATTAATCAATTTGAGCAAAATTAATCACAACACATATAACAGAGAAGAAGATTCAATCAGACATGAAACATAGAAGAATACTCTGGGGAAAGTCTCAGCTGAAAACCCCGCTATCTGTATTATCATACAAGTGGAAATATCTCAGGATTACACAAAGCTTTAGCTCACAAGCTATCCAGCTCTCAGTAAAATCCCTCACTGCTGCTCATAAACAGAATAGACACAACATATGCCTTCCTCCAGTCCTCCAAGCCTCCTATTTCCTTGCGCAGTTTCTCCTGGGTCCTCTGGCTGCCACCTGTGTGAATTCACCTCTCACAAAACTCACCAAACTTAGAAATAACTGCGCAATCCTGAAGGAGATAATTCCTTCTGCATGGATGAGTTTCCTTTATAGGAAAATTCCTCCAACTAATAGTACATTGTCCCTTCCTTTAATCTCAACTAGGTTTTCTTTGAACTGACATGCATGAGTTATTTATGAGAGAATATTTAGTTTTCTGAAGTACACTAGTTACATGCATGCATGCATTAACTAACTAAACTCACAATCAGTTCCAAAAATTGTTGGAACTAATCTAACTAGACTTAACTCAGTTAACTGGGCTAACTAATTACAACTCAAAGTACAACTCATCCTTATCTCCTTAATTAAGGGATAACTTCCTCAATCAAAGGGATAATTGTTGCATGTCTTCACAAAGACTTTATGTTTGATTTTCTTCAAATAATTAACTCAAGATAAATTAATTAATTATTTTACAAACAGCTGCTAAGATCAAATTCGAATTTTAATTCTCAATTTTAATTTAGGGACTAATTAAAATTGGAATCTATCCTGAAATGCTATTTTTAGCATTTCTATTTTATCATTCCTTGTTGCTATTTTCCACACTGGTACCTGAAATGATATTTTATAGCAATGTTATTTTTAGCATTTCTATTTTATCATTCCTTGTTGCTATTTTCCACATTGATACCTGAAATGTTATTTATAGCAATGCTATTTTTAGCATTTCTTGTTGCTATTTTCAACATTGGTTGACCATGTTCATAGGATACTATTTATTTCTTCATTTACCTTGAAATTTATAAATTTGTGGGAGGCTGGTTGCTATTTTCCAAATAAATAGAGTTGGTTTCGTATCAAGTTGAGGAAGCAAATTCCGATCTTGAAAACTCTTGTCTTATGGATAGGCCAAAATTGCTTAAATAAACCTTTGGTGTATAATCTACATTAATGATATTTCACCCTCCATGTCATTAATGTCCATTTTTTTAAGAAATGTTTAAGTAACCAAAAACTTATGAATTTATGGATTAGAGCATGACTCTTCATGTAATCCATTCCCTTCATTATTGCTTATTTTAGCCTGTGCTTATTTGATGCTTTTTGTTTATCTTTAAAATGTAACCATTCTAATGGATGATCCTCATTTCCATGGATTCCTTCTTAATTCATTTGTTTATTTCCTTTCCTTTCATTGTTGCTCAATATAATGGTTGAGCTTAGGTCTCATCTCCTCTCTCGTGACCTAGACAACATGTGTTTTCTTCCTTTCATGTACATGCTTTCTAGAGTGAAAAATATAACTTATCTTGTCATTTATACTTTTTCTAACTCGTTTTCTAATTAAGCATGGCTATAAAACAATTAGCACGAAGGACTTTTTAAAAATTGTTTTACTCGTTCTCCAACTAGTTATGAAACAATATCTCGCTCTAAGGAATTTTGTAAAAATGTTCAATGTGTACTTGTGATAAGTATTTCCCATTTCCCATAATTTATTTTCCAATCTTATGATCAGTATTTTCCATAATCCATTTTCCAATCAACTATGACTCTAATCAACTATGACTCTAGTTAGCACTAGACACTTATAAAAAAAATCACCCATTTTCGATTAGCCATAAATCTACAACAATTTACACTAAAGACTTTTAGAAAAATGATAAATATATGCTTGTAATTATAATGGTAATAGAAATAATAACTATTTGGAAAAAAAATTATAAACATTAACGATGTGCAAAATATACAAATTAATGTGCAAAATATACAAATCAAAATAAATATATAAAATTTGAGAATAAAAAATTTGATATAAAATAAAATAATTTAATATCATCGATTGAATTGTGTTGTGTTTTAGTGATCTTGAGCAATTGTACCATGTAAACAATCTATATCCAAATTCAATTTCTAGTTGATATAAAATATATTAAATGTATAATGGATAGTTGTAAGATATTCAAAAATCCTTTTTTTACAACCAACAATAAAGTACTTGAATGAAAGTGTTGCTTACTTTCTTTCCAAATCAAATTCTTATTAAGAGAAGATTAAAAAAATTGTTTTTATAATTATTTATTAAATAATAATATAATTAATATAATCATATAAATAAAATGGTTAGTCAATATTGATAAATATTATTTTATAATAATTATTAACATCCTTGATTGGGGTGGATGAATGGTAGGTGTATATGGTGGGATCTGTGTTTGCACTGAACATTGATTGATGAAATGCAATCAATATGGAGGATGGCGAGGCCACCCCCAAAAACACACGACCAACCTAGTCTGTAAGAAGTCATTCAGTGAAAATATAGTGTAGAGGATATGGAAAAGGTGCAGAATAGCAATTCACAGAGTTTATAGGAGGCTTGTTAATCTGGTACTTGAGCGTGAGCCTGACCTCCTTCCATGGATCATAAAAGCGAGCAATGTCTGGAAAGAAGCACCAAGACTAGGAATTGATCGCAGGGCAATCCAAATCAGAAACAATTCGCTTGACCAAGCCCCCCGTCATTGAAACACTGCTTGATGTCGACCAAGATCAAAAAGTCCCAACTCAGTTGTGGAAAAGGGTATGTAAGTGACAACCACTCTAGCCCTTGTTTTGTTATAAGATGGAACCCTGATTATGGTGCTAAGTCTAAAAAACAAAAGACTCCTACATAAAATATTTGTTTGGACAATAGCTTGGACATTGGATTATCTAAAGTACAAGTTTGGTCTCGAAAATTCTCAACATCTTGTTCATAGGGGTAAAGTGAATTTAGCCCTGAAGGATTTCTGTTAAAAGGGTCCCTATTTTATAGCCCTGGGCTTTCGACCTTGAATGTTAGTGTGTTAAGCCAAATTGAAACTGTGTTTTTAGTTTGTGTGGGTAGTGATGACTCTTTGAAAGCTACTGATCCTTTTTTTCTCAGTATAACAAGGAACCCCACTTTTGTGGTCGTTGTGTATACCAATCTCCCTAAACCCTGGTAGGGCAAGTCGTTCAAAGCCATGACCACAATACTCTTGGAGTGGAAAAAATTAACCCGCCTATGGTTCGTAGATATAAGTTTCATTGTAGTTATTTTGTTTGGATACACATTTTTTAGTATAGATGGGTGGAAAGGAAAAAACTTGATATTAGAGTGGTGAATTGATTTGTTCAATTTTTGTATATTTTTTTGTTTTAACAATCCTAATAGTCAATTCCAAGTTTTCAAATCAACTGTAGTTGTTCCTAGTGTGGTCCCACAATGGATAATCCTTTCCAATAATTGGAAGCTAGATGGAATCCACGACAATCAAGTGCAAAGGTCCCCAGACCCGCCAACCCAAAAGTTAAGGACTTTTGTTCATAATAGGTGCATGCAAATAGATTATTACACCCATATTCGACCTTGGATAATCAATGGAAGATATAGTATCCATGATCATAGTGCTCCAGGGATGATCCAGTGAACAAGTTTAGTGAAAGTCGCCCAACCTAGCACACATGGGTATAGGGGGTTGGTAAATAACAGAGGTGCGAGAGGTCAAGGCTAAAGCAGAGCCTAGAACTAGGAGTGCAAGACCAAGGCCAAACATTATGCAACAACCTCAGAGGACACAAGGGGGAGGATGCATAGGTTTGAGGAGACAATAATGAGAGAGTCAAATATTCCTATAGAGCATAAGTTAATCACAAATTTCGACACATTAGATCTTGACCCATGACACACAAGAGGATGAAGAAAACTTTATATGTAGACTCTAAACCTCTATTGGCGGATTAAAATGTTGTTGGCTAAAATTATGGATATAGGACAGGTCGAGAGGCAATCTACTATAGAAAATTTAGTAGAAATTTGGAGAGAACATCAACACATGTGTTTCCAACTAATTCAGATGGATAAATAGATGGCAAGGATTGAAAGGCACATGTTTTGCATATCACCTTTAGCGTCTCTAGGATCAAGTGCCAAAAATATGGCACTTATAGACTCATCAAATTAATAGTTTTTCTCTTATGCTTTTGACTATAGACTTTAGTGTTTATGTGAATAGGTGGAATGATGAGAAGTGTATACCTTTTGTTTTTTTTATTTTCTTAAATACTTTTAAGTTCTTTCCTTTTTCCATCATTTGAAAATGACTTCCGCACAAAGGAATCCTTTTACGGGAAAGCACTTTCTGTAACGCAGATATACCACCTAAATACCGGCCTTTGGCTTTGACCACTAGCCCTCCAAAAATCTTAAGATAGTCTTTCATCTTTCGAACTTGGAAAACCCTAACGTCTGTATCCTGGCAGTTCTTGCAGGCACATGGGTTGGACTGGATACTCTAAAAATAGATGGCCAATAGACTTGGTTTCCCAATGGGTAGGGTTGAGGCCATCATGGATATTTGGGTTGACAATGTAACATTTTGAAAAGTAAGGAAAGGAGGTACCCCTAAATTACAAAAAAAAAAATCATAAATATCTTATAAGTCATTTTATATTATAAAACAAAATACATAATATTTAATTAAAATATTTATCTTAACTCCTCATATGTCTAGTCGTGAGAAGGATCAAATCTCTAGAGATGTAAACATATTTTTGAGTGCAAAACTTGAGGAAATGTTTGCACCTCAAGAGATTTGATTCCTTTCATTGCTTGGTAGATCATTGCTTAAGATGGATCTATGCTGATTCTTAATAATATTATTCTTATTATATAAATTTCACACACACACACACTCTCTCTCTCTCTCTCACATATTCCCATTTTTTATTTTATTAAAACCTTGATGTAATGTTTTAGTAGGAGTGAAGATAGAGGAGTAATTATAACTTTTTTCCTTTTAGATTTAATTTAAGAAGTGTTATAAAATTAAATTAAAATAAAATATTTCTTATTATTATGATTATTATTATCTAATTTTAAGGTTACGGCCAAGCCAGACACCAAATTGATGTATGAGACCCCCTTGTTTGTGGGACAAGGGAGAATATTTATTATTATTATCCAATTTTAAGGTCACAGCCAAGCCAAACACCAAATTGATGTATGAGACCCCCTTGTTTGTGGGACAAGGGACTAGACACCAAATTGGTATATGAGACCACCTTGTTTGTGGGACAAGGGACTGACCCCAAACACCAAATTGGTGTATGAGACCCCCTTGTTTGTGGGACAAGAGACTCACTTCCGCACAACGATTTGACTGCTAAGTCTACAAAGGCATACATACTCTACCCCCTTTGGTTTTGAACTTGTGACCTCTTAAGAGGAAACACATGCTCTTAACCATTAGGCCCATTCAAGCTGTATAAAATATTTTGATTGTGAAATGAATATGTTTTTTGGGTATGTGGTATCGATAATCCATGGTTTTGTAAGAAATCCTATTTACAAGCTAATAATTTCCATGGTAAAGCAGGGGTGAATAATCATGGCTAGAAGTTTTGCTATATTGTTAGTTTATTGTAAGTATTAAGTTTTTATGTACTTATTAATTAAATTTAAATATGATTATTGAATCATTATTTTAATTTATATGATAAAATGGACCTTGATTTATAACTAGTATTTATATATTATTTATTTTAATCAATATGTATATTGTTCATATGTATATGATAAAAAATTGCTCATAATTTCATTAATAAAAACAAAATTACCATATAAAAAATTAAAATTTATTGTTTTTAACATTTCATTATTAATTAAGTCAACATTTGTATATGATAAAAAATTGTTCATAATTTCATTAATAAGAACAAAATTACCATATAACAAATTAAAATTTATTATTTTTAACATTTTATTATTAATTAAGCCAACATTTAAATGTTTACACTCATTTAGGAATGCTACAACATCTCCTCCATACTAAACTCTATATTACTTTTAATTTTTTATTATGCATACATGTAAATGTTTACAAACATTTACACCACTACAACATTGCCCCCATACTAGGTTGCAGAGCTCTTTAGTGCAATTATAAATTTATTCTAAATAATAATTATAATTATTATTGTTATTTATTGTTTATTTAAATTTGATTGTTATTTTTTTTCAAGGAAATGGTTAGGCATTTGTATTAAAAAAAAAATACGATTACTAGGCTAGAACCTTTACATATTCCAATCTTTCTTGAAGATTTGAAATTGAACATGGGTTCAAGTCAAACCCTCAAATAAGTTCCTCATGACACACAAATTCTAGAGTCTTTCCAACTAAAAATTCTCCAAAAAACTCCCAATATCCACATACATTTACATTCAATTATTCACTACTTTTGTTTTGAGTTAGTTTCACTTCTTGTTTTCCTTGGAAAATATCTTTTCCTTTCTTCCCAACTTGAATCCAACTCTTGATTTCTTCTATATCCTACATTTCATTCTTGGGCAAGTGAAATTTAGGTTCTTCCTCATCTACCTAATCTTCCTAAGAAGATACTTTTCCAACAAGAACCTGTGTGGATTTAGGATGTAATCCATTTTCCACAAGAGTTTATTTTTTTCTTCTTTTGTTGAGTCTAGGATCCTCATTGTCATTGGATATTTCCTGTTTGGTTTGTGTTATGATTGGTACAATTTCTTTAGTCGTATCTACCTCATATTTTGGTTCTTTTTTTCCTAAAGTACTTCCTCTTTAAATATCATATGGTGAATACCCTAAGCTCCTTCCCACCATTTGGGCCTTCAAATTTTTGTAATCTTTGTTGTTCTGTAAATGCTTGGGATAATTTTTAATTACGCACATCCCATTTCATAGCATGCTCTACACCGGAATGAAATATTCTCATAGTCGAGTTGTTGGACCTAAACATAGTTTAGAGTTGTATCTCTGGGAAAACCCTTGTTGAAGTCCATCTCTAAACATATTTGGCCATAAGTAGTCTTGAAAAATTTTGCGGTTTCAGGACAACAACAATTCCCAGTAGAGGAAAACAATGGAATATTCCAAAATTGAAGGGAAGGTTCATAATCCTTACCCAATCTAGCGCCGTAGAGATTAATGTCATTACAAATGGCCTTCTTTTCCTCTATGTTATCAAAAACCACAACAAAAAAAACCTCTAGCCAAAGGGTAAATATTTAATTCATCCGTTAAAAGGGTCTTTCGTGTCTTAAAGATTCATTTGTGAATATCAACAAGCCGCGACCAAAACCCATTAAACCTGCAAACAAAACCTTGCTTCGAATTTGTTTTTCATGACTGATAGCTTCCCCATCCACAGGAACATTGAGGGAAGGAATTTCTTGACCACTGGAAGACCAAAACCAAATTTCAACATGTAGTTGTACAAAATTGAAGAAAATCTTGCTAAACCAACAAAAGAAAATGTCTTTTTTCATCGAATCACGAGAATTCACCATTACAAAAAAGATCTACAAAATATTCATACAAACTAAGCAAATTAAGTCGTGAGGGTTCTCATCATAGATAAGTACTACCCCATTTACAATTGATATTATTGTTGTTATTAACTAAAAAAATAATATATGAATTGAAAAAAAAAAAATATATATATATATATATATATAAAACAAAAAAACATAATAAAGGAATAATAAACCATAAAAGTTCAATGTCATAAATGAAAATTGAATTAAACATTTATGGAAATAATGTTTTTTTAATTATATTGAAAAGTAAAAAATGCACAACTAACTTTGACTAATACTAAAATTATTATATGTAGGTTAATTCTTGCAATTTATCTAGTTATTAATAATAAATTTCAAATTTTGGAAATGCATAGACACATACCTTATGAGTAATACATCCATATAAATTAAATGGTTGATATACATCAATACATGGTAAACATTGAACAAAGTTATCTCATGATACTTCTCACATTGCCAAAATTTAAAAAATCATTAACATTAACTAAATTATAACTTTATCTTATATATATACCAAGATTTTCAATTTATAAATAGGTTTTATAACAATTTTATAGGTCAATATCTTGATTTATCAATATTACATATTTAAAAAATTATACTCCATTTTACACATACATAAATAATTATATAATTTAAATTTAATTCATATTTTTTAATTAAATTAAAAAATAAAAAATGATATAATTATCTTTAAAATATTTCATAATATTAAATTTCTACCTCTCTATTAATTATTATTAATAATTAAATTAAATATTTGATATTTATATCCCAATCGGGATGCGGGCCGATAGTTGGGAGCGCATGGCTTTAGTTATGTTGGGTACCAGGACACTTAATACTGCCGTCCCCCACATGCTCGAGGTAGGGGGTGCGGTGTCCTTTGGCATGATGGCAAGCTGGGGAAGTGGGAAAGGTGGCGGGACTGGAGGAACGACAAGGTATATCGGACGAAGGGGCATTTTGACGTGCAGTCTTAGTGCGATAGTCTGTGGAGAAGGGTGGTGGCTCAGAGTTGGTGGCGAGCATCGGAACGTGAAGAACCAGGGTCGTCGTCGTCGAACAACTGCGAACTCCGGGTATGTTATTTAGCTCCACCTCAAACCTGTAATTATGGTCTTGTTGTGGTTAAGCTAGGATGTAAGGGGGTTTGTCTGGGGGATAGGAAATTGCTGGTGGCAATGGGGTAGGCAACTGTTCTTCATGGCCTGGTTTTGCATCTTTTCCTTATGTCAAATGGGTGAAACCCATGACAGTTGGGGGGGTAATTGCCCAGAGTTAAGCTAGGAAGCATCGCACTCTGCCATCAAGGGGGGGAGGGGAGGGGGAAGCTTGTCAGTTGCAGGGTAATGCAAGAAGGGCAGTGGAGCATAGATGGGGGCAGGGGAAAGTAGCTAGTAGGTGTCCTAGGATGTAGCCATGCCCGCAATTCACATAGTAAGCATTGGGTTACCTGGAACCCATGCTGGAGTGAGGGTAAGCCCAAAAATGATGGGTGTAGACCCAGCTGGGGGGAAAACGAGAGGCAAGAGCTCTAAGGCAGAGACAATGGAGGATAGGAACCCGAGCCATAGATGGTATAGCAAAATGCAAAGGGGGATTGCGAGCTTGGCATGGGTGTGGGATAGTAAACTTGCATACAACTGCGAGAATTGGAGGGGGGGGAAGGATGTTTCAAGGGGCTAGGGCCAAGGCCTTTCCCACTCGGGGCTGCGAGCTCCGACCTACCCTAGCATGATTGTGGTGAGATCGGGTAGTGAAGAGAAGCAAGGCAAGACGTACCCTGCTGCAAGTAATAAGGAATGGGTGAGGTGGTGTATTGTTTCAAACTAACTTACTGTGGATGTTATCAGTGCTTAGGACAACAGGGTATGGTGCGTGATGCGCGAGGTCATGGATTTGGTAGAAAAGGCTCGACACCTAGACAAGATAAGGGGCCGAGCACGTCGGAGCCACGCAAGGGCAGAAAATCAGTCGAACACCTCATAACAGAGGCAGCAGAAGCTTACCGTGAGGGGACAGATGAGGGCATCCAGAAGCTGCTGGAAGAATGGGAAGAGGAAGTGAAACAAGGCAGTGCGTCAGAGGAGGAGATGGACAACTGGAGGACCTTAGTCCCGGATCCAGGAAACACCCGCAGAAGAATCACTCAGTTTAAGCAAACTTTGTACCTGTATTGGCTCATGAAGAGCCTATTAAGCAAGGCTATGGAGCAGATCTCAGTTGGGATGGTGGTGACACTACAAGGATTGTCGAATTACAAGAAGGATATGGAGAAAATCTTCTTTTCGCTGCCTAAGCAGGATATTCGGCTGGACATAATAGACCGCCATATCCCTTGCGTCCTGGAGTTGTATGGTATGCCTGGTGAATCTGCCCAGGACCCGGCCCCTGTTGCATCTTTCTCAGATGAGAAGAAGGATTATAACAACACCCATGCAGAATTTTGTCTTATGCAGATAGCTTTTAATTTCCATGTTGCAATTATCAGTTTATATAGTTATGTAGTGTTTGGTCATGACATAGAGACATATCTAACCTTGTTGGAAAGACTAAGACAATTCTGTTTTTGGATGGCTTATACTACGGACCGGTGACCAATAGACTTGGTTTCCCTTTAGGGCAAGTTGAGTCCACTCAGTTTATCTATGTGGTGTAAACTTGTTTATATTTAATAGAAAATGGAATGGTCCTGCCGAACTTAACAAAAAAAAATGTATTTTATATTTATATTCCAAAGCATAGAGCATAAACATATCAACTTATAAAATTTGAAATAAAGTTACTTTATTTTAGAGCATATAGCATAAACATGTCAACTTATGAGATTTATAGTATAGTTACTGTAGAGCACAAACATTGCAACTTATGAAATTTCTCTCTTAACCATTTAGCCCAACCACCCCAACTAAACTTAATTGACATTTTTAATATCCAAACTATTAAATATTAATAATGATTAAATTAAACCAATAGTAATTTTAAGTGTATTTTTTTGAAAAAAAAATCTGGTTTATTTGATCTAATTTGTTTAAATCGAAGAAAGATTTATAGAAATCATTTGGGTTTTTGAGAATTATACAATTAAAAAGAATCAATTTAAACAACACAAATTAAAATTTAACCACAATTTTTTCAACTACTCCAAAAAAATAAAAAAAAAACTTGTGGAAACTCTTGAAAAAAGTCACTTTACTCCTTAAATTAAATATTTGATAACCCTATTCCAAAATTGCTAAGCAATTAGTTTTGAATCGAGAAAGCTTTGGATACGGGCATAAGAGTCGGAAATTAAAATTTATATGTGGAATTTGGTAGCCAACTCCGTCTCCATGCAATTTGTCGTCGATGTCTTATGCAAAGTAGTTGGGCCCACCCAACCAATATCCCTATCCCGTCTCCGGCGTGCTTTATCCATGCTGAGTGAACTATGTCAGCTCAATTTCACGGCCTTCATTCATTCACCCGTCTATGCCCTCACGTCTGTCGATCCTTTGACGGCGTAATCTCCATTGAATGCAAACTTCCCAGATTATCAAACCTAACCCAGGGCTTCTCTTGTCTGGAGGAATCGCTGGCAGAATAAGACTTCAGGCGAAAATACCTTAGCAAACGACTCGGATCCAAAACGCTGTTCGAAAGGCTTCCGACGAGGACTGGAATGAGCACGCAGCTTAAAGAAAATGCAGAATCGATCGTGGAAATCAACACAAGTTCACCTGCGCAAAGCATGGACTCTGCACTGAGTAGAAGAAATTCCTTTCAGAGGTGTCGGACAACATATATGGAGTATGTCGATTCTTAGTGCCTACTGCAACCATTTTCTCTAAGATTAAAGATTTAGAGATTGAAGATCCTCTAGTTAGCATTTTCTCAAGATTAAAGATTTAAAGATTGAAGATCGGCATAGCATTTTCTCAAGATTAAAGATTGAAGATCCGCTTAGCGTCAAAATGCCTTTCACACCTGCCGGTCGAGTACTATAAAGATTGAAGATCCGCTTAGCATTTTCTCAAGATTAAAGATCGGCATAGCATTTTCTCAAGATTAAAGATTTAAGGATCGAAGATCCGCTTAGCATCAAAATCCGGACAATCCGCAGGGCAGGCCGTCATGGCGAATATAGAGTGAGGAATCGACCTCGTCAAAGGGCATATCAAAGGATGCAACTTGAATTGTTTTCATAATATTTTGTTTAAAAAAAAATTAATTTTTTTATTCTTTTCTCATCTTTCAAATTTCAAAATATTCTTAAAATCTATCCGGGAAAAATATTTTCAAAATATTTCAAATTTCAAAATATTCTTAAAATCTATCCAGGAAAAATATTTTAACAGTAAAAATATTTTAAAAGCCACCCGAGAGAGCGAGAATTGGATCACAGTGTCAAAAATTTTGTCTCTCGTTCTTTCTTTATTTGACATCTCTTTTATCCACTCGGCCCTGGGCCGATGTTTTTGGAAATTCTGTTTGTGAATAGGTTTTTTTTTAATATTTAGCTGGGCTGTTTTGGAAAAGCAGAAGAGCCAAAATACAAATTCATCCAAAACCCATGAGGTGTAGTTTTTTTTATTGATAACACAAAATTTAACTAGATATTTACAATAAATCCAATAAAAGGTATTTAACTTTTTTGACTAACAACTCACTTAAAATATCTTAACATTCACATACTTAACTCAGTTAATTCACACTTTAAATATAAACTTTACTTAACTTTTTATCCATGAACACTCAACTCTCAACACTCCAACACTCCATTAAAGGACTTTCTAATTTTAACTAAGTCACATACATACTAGAGTAATTACAATTTCTAAATAATTTTATATGGTTGTTTTTGGGTCTGCTGACTGTGAGGCGTTCCTGTATTTCTTTTCCCTGGATTGCTGTGGTTTTGTTTCCTCGATGCATTGCATAGATTTTACCAGGTTTTTTTTGGTCTTGCCTGCAATCCGTTGACTTAATTTTATCTTCTCTTAGAGTTATGTGGACTATCTTTCTCGCCCTACGATGTAGGAAACTCCCCTTTAACGGAGGAAGTTAGGTTTTTTCTTTTGAAAAAAAACTCCACAGAAGAATGACAAGCTTGCGACACTCCGTCTATTTCAAGTGCTTTGCATCTTTCCTTGTCAAATGCGTCAAATTTGTGTAAAGAGACATGGGATTTTAATTCATCTTCTGCATTTTAAGGTTCGGTAATGTATAATCATAGATTTTGGAATATTTCTGCATTTTAATGTTCGGTAATGTATAATCATAGATTTTGGAATATTTAGAAAAATCTGATACATGTGAGTAAAGTAAACTAATCAACTTAATCCGTATTTATCAGATTTTTCAAATATTCTAAAATTTGCAATCCATTATACTCACGAAACAGTTCCAATAATTGAGTAATTATGCATTTGTTAGTTCTTCTGAACGAACGAAATAGCTAAAAAGGTTGGAAAAAGTGTATAATGAGTGACAACGAGAAAGAACCGGCAAGTTTTCTCCATATTGTCAGGAATAGTTGATGCTCGACGTCAAAACCTGTCTATATCCTTTTCCGATACCTTCGTCAACATGTTTGTATGAAATTCATGAATTAGAAAGCTTGACTGGTAGGAATATATTGGATTTTGGAGGGCAGAACGAACCATTTCAGACAAGCTCGACGTTCCATAAACTCCCATTAGAAGAAACCCGTAGGTGAACTTACAAAGAATTTTGTGTAGTTATTCGAAATCATCTTGAATTAAGAATTTTGTGTAGTTATTCGAAATCATCTTGAATTGCCTTATTCTTTGTGAAAATGCCTTGGTTTCTAAATGAAAAATTCCAAAAATTTCTTTTGATTTGTAATTTCAGGGGTCATGAAACAGTGTGCCAATGTCCTCCCTACCTCACTTTTGGTGCCTTGGTAAATGTGGCAAGTCTATTCCAACCTGTGATTATGCTTGGAATTGCTTTCAAGGATGTCTGTGTAGGGAATCAAATTTAACAATGTGGAGTAGCATGATCCGGATTATCCATAGTATCATGTTCATTTTGTCGAAGTTTCAAACCCCAAAGGGGGTCCATCATCAGGGCTAATTTTTAGAATATGATTGATAGTTCCTTGAGAAAAGAATCTTGGGACCAGAATATAAATAAACTTAAATCTTGATAAATTTTATATTGAAGCGGACATATGAATATTATAATAATTTTAGTTTAATTATTTCAATTTTGACTATTATTTTAATGGTTAGCTTATTAATCCTATTTATTTCCTTTGATTATAGGTTAGTTTTTATTTATTTCCTTTGATTATAGGTTAGTTTTTATTGTTTAAATTAGTTATTATTTTTTTCTTTTTTATTAATTTCTTAATTTTTTATTTTTTTATTTTTTTTAACCAAGAATCTAAAAGTATTTTAATTAATCTAATTAATTCCTAAATTAATTTTATTTATTTATTTATAATTCTTTCTATTGCTTTTATTTTTATTTTAGTTAATTTTCTTTCTTCTTTCTTTCTTCTTTTTTAACCTAGGAATCTAAAAAATTATTTTTAATTAATTTCTAAATTAATTAATTTATAATTCTTTCTATTGTTTTCATTTTTATTATTATTAATTAATTCAATTAATTAGTTAATTAATTTTATTTTATTCGATTAATTAATTAATTTTATTTTATTAATTTAATTCATAATTTTGTTTTATTTTATTATTATTATTTTCCAAATTTTAATTTATAATTTTTATAATTTTATTTTATTTTTATTTTATGAAATGTTAATTTTATTTTTATTTAAAATTAATTTAATTTAATTAGTTAAATTAATTTAGTTTAATTAGTTAAATTAATTTAATTTAATTAATTAAAATAAAAATAATTAATTAATTAATTAATTTAATTGATTAATTGAATTAATTAGCTTAAAATTAAATTAATTAGCTTAAAATTAAATTAATTAATTAATTAATTTTATTAATCATCTAAATATCGAAAACCTAAGATACTATGCTTCTAAAGGTTTCAAGGGATTTATTTGTCTAATCAGGGGAAGCCAATTTCCACTAATCTCACTCCCATTGTCCTTGTTGAGGTTCTGAGGAAATTTCATAATTTCGATGGCCTCTCTGATTTTTCTTTTTTGATAATTATCCTCTCTTGCAATTATTTTAGCGTCTTCTAGACACATATGATGTTTGGTTTTGGATGAGTGTTCTGCAAGGGATGATGTACGGGATCTCCCATTCTTTATATCAGCTCCGTGCTCTTTAAGTCTTATTCTTAGAGACCGACCTGTTTCCCCAATATAACTCTTACCACAAGAGCAATCAATCTTGTACACACCCTTGAGTTGTTTTTTATCGATGTTATCCTTGACTGACCTCATCATTTGCCTTATTGTTCCACATGTTGTAAATTGAGTGTTTATGTTATTCTTTTTTAAAAATTTTGCAATCTTATCCGTAATCCCTTGGATGAATGGAAGGTATACTTTCCCACAATTTTCTTTCTCTTTCTTGTTTTCAGGAGGATTCTTAGAGAGGACCTTATCCTGAGCTCTTCTTATAGCTTTTCTAATACTAAACTCTTTGTATCCTAGGTTTTTGAAGACCGAGGTTAAATGTTCAATTTCCTCATTTAGGTGATCAGGGTCAGAAATCCTGAGAGCCCTAACAGCTAGAGTGTTTAAGATGCTGGATTTTTGGGATGGATGATGGTATGAGTCAGCATGAAGATAGCTATCAGTATGAGTCTTCTTCCTATAGACCTGGTGTCCCAAAGTTCCATCCTCCTTTCTACTGATCAGTACATCAAGAAAGGGGATTTTACCGTCCTATCAATCATATTCTAAAAATTAGTCTTGATGATGGACCCCCTTTGGGGTTTGAAACGTCGACAGAATGAACATGATACTGTGGATAATCCGGATCATGCTACTCCAAAGAACAACCACAGAAGCTTAAAATCTAATTTAACAATGTGATTAAGTGCAGTGGCTCTTGGTTATTCTTATTAGTATATCAATATTCTGGAGTATATCCTGTGATTCGATATGCCTTTGATCATACAATATATTGCTATAAAATGAGTTAGACAATTGAACGATAATACTTTGGATAGTGTTGTGTTTCATAATTGAACTTAAAAGAAAATATTCACAATTATATTCGTATTAACTAATTTTAAAGTTTCAAAAGAAAATATTCACAATCATATTCGTATTAACCAATCTTAAAGTTATAACTGTAATTTTAATAGAGTAAATTTTATCATCCAACATTATTTACATTACTTTTTAAGACTTACATTATATATTTATTGAACCAAAAAACAATAGATATAATAAAAACTAAATATTTTTCAAAAGTTTATTTTTTGAAAAATAATTTTTGAACTATTTAGACTTTCATTAAGGTACATTGTAATTTTGATAAAGATGTATTTCTCAAGTTCAATTTCCAATTTCTAGATTCCACCTCTCTAAACTATCAAATGCAAAATTCCCCAAATTAAATTATGGATTTGAAATCTATATGTGTGTCTCATAACGTCATTATTAGGTAGTAATCTACATACATGTTCAAAAACCTAATAATGGATTATTCCTAAAAACCACAAACTCGCAAACTATTTGGGAAACCATCCATCTTGAGTATACCTACACTATATCCATTTATTTCTTCAAAGTATGGGTTTGTCAAAATGCAAAGAATGATCTTAATTTAGTAGGATCATCACTAGTGTTAGTATTTGGTGGATCTTCAACAATGGCTACATTAATTACATGTGATCCATGTTTGAATTTTTCCTTGAGAACATCTTTGGCCCAAAATCTATAATTCCAAGTTGTGTGACCCATTTTCTTGCAATAGTCACATTCCATCTCCCACTTATCTTTAATCAATATCATATGATTGTTTATTGAGTATAATACGATCTTAAGTTGAGAATCACATTTGGTCTCTCATACATTGGTTATGTTTTCTTTAGCTAAGAAAGTAGTGATCACATGTTCTAGAGTTTGAGAAGGTAAGTGACTGAGAGTAATAATTACATTGTTGTATTAATAAGATAGATCATTTAACAAAATGACATTGGAATCTTTTTTTAACCATATATTTGAATTCAATTAGCCATTTGATGAAAGATCTTAGATTTTTTATGTGGCTAGAGATAGTAACTTAGGTAGACATATTAAATTTGAATATATATAGTTTTACATGAATCTTTGCATTCACTACTTGTGCTCCAAATAACTTATTTAGATCATCCTAGATTACCTTGGATAATTTTTTGAAATCTTTGATGCAATTTTGAGTATAAGATATCAAGGAAAATACTAGCTTTGGCTTTATCATTTATATTCTACTGTACCACTAATTTATTTTGCTTTGTTGATGATTTGATGCAATTTTGAGTATGAGATAGCAAAGACAATAATATATTTGGATTTATCATTTCTATTCTACCATACCAGTAATTTATTTGTATCTATTGATGATTTCTCAATACCTTTTATAATTCCCCACATGTTTTTGTCTGTTACTTGCATTTGGATTTTCACTTTCGAAGTGTGGAATTTGAAAATATAATACTTTTCTAATGGCATATCCATGTTACAGTTTCCAAAATATGTTCCATGTAGGAAGGGCGTAGTTATCTTTGAGAGATACAAGGTTGATGTTCCTAAAATTTATACAAATTTGGATCTCCCCATTTTTCTTCATGATAGGAACATCATTGGAAACCGTATTTGAATATTTGACAGGTGTGCTAATGTGAGCTTCTAGGAGATTCCATAATTTTTGTTATATGATTGAGGCTACTTTGGGGTTCATGTGTCTTTGATGCTATTTTAAATTATTGGCATCTTTCTTCAGTCGGATGACTTGTTTTTCCTACTTTATTACATTTATATCATACATTTTTAACTCATTGTAAAACCATGAAAATAGATCTTTATACTCACAAACCAAAGACTCCAACCTTCTTTTTGTCCCCTAGGTACAACGTCAGCCAATTTTGATAAATCTTGGGGACTCTTTGGAACCATTGTTCAAGTCATTCACATGTTCATCCAAACTATATTTATACGTTCCTTTGAATACATTAGATTATCAAATAAAATTTCTAAAGGGACTAAACCTCTTGGGATTATATTGGTTCACAATTGGCTCAATAGGGGATAACCCTCCTATACTTTTTCTTTTCTTTTCTCTTTTCTTTTTTGATAGGTACAATGCAGTATATTCCATATGAGTAATATATGTATATTTTCAACATCCATCATGTCACTTGTAAGAATTGAACCTGGGTGGGGAGGATTCCATTCCCTCCTCCCAACCATTTGGGATAATCCCAGTTGATGTCACCCTCCTATACATCAATCAACTAAATGAGACAAAATTTGGTTAATACAATACAAAAAATTAAACATGTGCCTTTTTTCTTCAAATACTTGCTAACAACCAATGTTATAAGGGATAGAAGGTTGGAATATCACCTCAACCAAATACAAAATATTAGGTCAATCATGTATGGTTAAGAAGAAGGGGTGGATGATGCCATGGAGTTTGCAAACTAATTTTGAGACCTTGGGATAACACTAATAGAAATTTCCAAAAAGCATTCAATCTCATCCAAAACTACATCCTTGTATGTTTTAATCCTTGAGTTCTTTTCACCACACAATCATTTACCTAATTGGCCATGAGCTTTGAATCCCCATGTACTTTCAACTTCACTCCCATTTTTCACTCTTGCTCAAGATCTAACAACAAGGCCTCATAGTCGACCATATTATTAATGAAATTAAACTCTAATTGAAATGAAAATGGAAAAAAATTACCTAATGAGGATGTGAAAACAACCCTAGCACCGGATCTTGATCCAGATCCTACATCATCAATGTGTATGGTCCAGAAACCATGAGAGAAACTCACACAAACAATCTTAGGTGGTATAACTAGGTGTTCAAGCTCCTTTATCAGCAGATAGCCACCCAATTTTGGCTTAGATAAATTAGGATATGGAGGTTCATTGTCTAATCTCCTTGGATCTTCAACATTGTGTAACATTTTCTTCTCTCAAAAAAACCTCACCTTGTAACATTGAGTCACAAGAATATCAATGTATGACCAATCCATATCGATACAACCCCCTACATTTGTTTCTTACTTTATATTAAAAAAAATCATGCCCCACTTAATAGGTAAATCTATCGCTAAAACATCCATTATTAAGACTATGTGAAGATAATCTTACTAATGGACTTCAAGTCCTTTAATGGCCCCTCAAAACTATGCTCATCAAAGGTCCATTTCGCACACATTTCTATATGGTTTAGAAATAATTAATCATATTTCATTCATAACCTCAAGAGTCATTATGTTAGTTGAGGTTCCTAAATCTCGCATATAAGTTTTAAGTGGTAAAATATTAACCATTAGTGGAATATATAAGGGAGGGGGTTTATAAACCGTATTCATACCTAAATATACATGTAGATGATAATTTTATGGACCAATGTAACTATTACCAATCCAATTAGTAGGGTTGGAAAGATTTGTGCAACCTGCTGGAATTAGCACACACAACGCGAGGGCCCACTATCACCTCAACTTGAACCCCTACCTTTTAGGCCTAAATACCTCCTTAAAGGCCAAGTGTGGATTTCTAATTGATACCCCAACCAACTCCAAATAATATTTGCTCCTTAAATTGGGTCAAGAAGAGGTGGAGGAGTTAATTATGTTGATTTTCCTACTAATTGTTGTGTATAATATATGTAGCTCAAAACTAAACACGATAACACACTACACAAATTAATGTAAAATATGTCATATAAGTATTGAAAATGATGTAGAGAAAATATGCTAACTAGTAATGATGATATTTTTCAGTTTGGATGGTTGGTTAGGAAGGTTACAAAGTAAATTAGCTTGTTTCCCCATTAAATTAGACCGCAAAATCTATAGTAAACAACAATGAAAAGAAAATGGTTCACTAAAAAAGACCATCCTATGAATGGTAAAGCACTCTTAGATCATAGATATAAAGGTAGGGAGGTTGGAGGGTGAAAAATAAGCCTTAGGAGACTAATTTCCAACCCAAGACAATAGAAAATAACAATTTCCAAAAAGCTTGAAAATGTTGTCTCTATGGGTAGGGATCAAGTCCCATTATGCAAAGTGCCCAAAAATTTCCAAAATTGGATTAAAACTTTAAATGTGGCTAGAAAATGTATATTTTAAACTCGAAAACAATAAATCAGTTAGGTAAAATTGATATTGTTATGCAACCAGCTCACAAAATAGAAGAAAAGATATATCAACGACTTAAAAATTAGCCTCTTCGAGGGGGAAACCTCCTTTACATTACACTAATGAATAATTCTTGGATGATTCAAATGACAAAACCTCCTTTGTATATATAGGAGTCTAAGGGGTCACAATATAATCAGAGTCGACATAACAATAATAATATAAGGGCACAACAACAACAATAGAGGGGGTACACTAACAATAAATAAGGGGCTACACTAGTATTATAGGGACCTCACATGCGCCTCTCCTTCAAAAAAGTGTTGTCCCCAACGCTTGAGTAGTTCTGGATGCTTCTGTATAAAATTCTCAACCTCCCATGTGGAATCTTTGGCGGGTAAGTTCTTCCACTTGATGAGAGACTCTGAAATTGATCGATTTAGTAGTTATAAAGTTCTTGTTTCCGTGACTGCTTCAGGTTCCAATATGATTTTTCCTTCCTCATCAAGTTTTGACAATATTGTTTGAATTGGGAGCTTGTCACATATAACCTTCTTTAAGCTTGAAACATGGAAAACTGGGTGCACTTGGGAAGATGCAGGAAGCTCTAATTTGTATGCCATTGTACCAATCTTTTGCAACACCTTGTAAGTACCATAGTACTCTGGTGATAATTTATTATCCTTCTTAGCTTTCTTGAGCGATATTTGCTTGTATGGTTGTAGCCATAAAAATACCCAGTGGCCTACATCAAAACTTCTTTCGTTGTGATGTTGATCTACCTAACGTTTCATTCGATTCTGCGCCACAGTGAGGTTATCCTTTAAGAGTTGGAGAACTTTTTGTTGATGCTCAATGTGATCTTCCACTACTTGAAGCTTAGAATTTTCTCTTAAAGATGATGTGGTGGACGGTGGATGATATCCATAAAGTGCCATAAATGGGTTCATTCTTGTTGCAGTATGGAAGGAAGCAGTATACCACCATTCAGCCAGAGGTAACCACTTGACCCATTGTGTTTGTCTATCAGATATAAAGAAACAAAGATATCCTTCCGAACATTTGTTCATTATCGCAATTTTCCCATGAGATTGAGGATGATAAGATGAGCTATGAGCTAATTGGGTACCCAGACGAGAAAACAATTCTATCCAAAAATTTCCAGTGAAAATGGGATCTCTGTCGATTACAATAATATTTGGGATTCCATGTAGATTTTGAATTGTTTCCATAAATGCAGTACCAATTGTAATTGCTTTAAATGGATGAGATAATGCACAAAAATGTGCATACTTGGTAAGTATATCAACTACCACCATGATGACACTCTTTCCTTTGGACTTGGGTAAACCTGTGATAAAATCCATTGAAACCTCCTCCTAACATTGACTTGGAATGGATAAAGGTTGTAGCAGACCAGGGGTCTTAATTGTCTCAACTTAATTTTGTTGGCAAACCAAACATTCCGCTACAAACTTTTGAATATCAAATTTAAGGTCATCCCAAAAAAAATCGTTCTTAACCATGTGGTAAGTTTCTAAAAATCCTGAGTGCCCTCCTAAGGGAGAGGTGTGCAATTCCAAAATAATCTTCTGTTGGAGTTGAGAATTCTTACAAAGATATAAGCAATCTTTGTACTACAATGAATCATTTTTCCAGCTAAATGTATCATATGTATTGGGATCTTGTTGTAACTTTTGAATGACTGTCCACACTTCCTCGCCATTCTTCCATTCATCCCTTGCTTCGGTTATCCAATCTGGTTGGATAATAGAAATGGCACAAAGCAATGCTTCCACACCCTCATCCTTTCTTGAGAGTGCATCTGCAACAACATTTTGCTTCCCTTTTTGGTAGATGTTTTCAAAGTCATAACCCAACATCTTTGTGACCCATTTTTGCTGCTCTTCTGAAGATAACCTTTGTTCCAAAAATTATTTAAGACTATCATGATCTGTTTTTACCTTGAAGTGTCTTCCCATTAGGTGAGGTTGTCATTGCTTTAGTGCATGTAGTATTGCCAACATTTCCTTCTCATAAATAGGTTTCTGTAAATACTTTCCTTTGATTGGATGACTTTCAAAAGCAATTGGTCTTCCTTCTTGCACTAAAACAACACCAATTCCATTTCCCGAGTCATCACATTCCACAACAAAGGTTTTTGTGAAGTTTGGCGTAGCTAAGACGGTGCTTGGCACATTTCCTCTTTAAGATTTTCAAATGCTTTAGTTTCTTATGGATTCCAAGAATATGCATCTTTCTTCAGTAAGTTGTTAGAGGTGTTGTTATTCTCCCACAATTCTTAACAAACTTGCAATAATACCCTATCAACCCGAGAAATCCTCGAAGATTCTTTATGGTTGTAGGGATTTTTCATTCCCTAATGGCTTTAATTTTGTTAGGATATACCTTAACACCCTCATGAGATACAATATGACCCAGATATTCCACCTACTGGACTCCAAAGAAACATTTGGAGGTTTTTGCATATAATTGTTTCTCCTCCAATAGTTTAAGCACCTTGTCAACATGTTGAATGTGATCCTTCCAAGATTTGTTGTAGATTAGTATATCATCAAAAAACTACTAACACAAATTTTCTACGGAAGGGTTTGAAAATGGAATTCATCAAACCTTGAAATGTAGAAGGTGCATTGGTAAGGCCAAAAATCATGACCAAAAATTCATAATGACCCTCATGAGTTCTAAATGTTGTTTTTGGAATGTCTTCCATCTTCATTCTAATTTGATGATATCTCGAATGAAGATCCAACTTGGTGAAGTAAATTGATCCATGCAATTCATCCAATAATTCATTAATGACTCAAATGGGAAATTTATCTTTAATAGTGAGCTTGTTGAGCTTCTTATAATCCAGACACATGCGTTAGGATCCATCCTTCTTGTGCACCAATACTACTGGAGTAGAGAAAGAACTTTGACTAGGTTATATTATACCCACCTCTAGCATTTCTGCAACCATCCATTCAATTTCACTCTTTTGGGCATAGGGATATCTGTAAGGCCTGATGTTTGGAGGAAGACTTCTTGGAATCAAATGAATGGCATGATCATGATCACGAATAGGTGGGAGGCCTTTGGGAGTCTCAAATACCTTGGAATGATTGTCCAAGGCATTTTGGAGATCTGGAGAAATATATGATTTCGATGTTTGATCCTCTAGTGAGAATAATTGTGTAATTATGCCTTGTTGTTCTTTCTTTAGAAGCTTTTTCATGTCATTAAAGTTGATTATTTTTCCTGTTTTCCCTGCGATACCCCTTAATTCCACTTCCTTTCCTTACCAAAAAAATTTCAAGAAAAGTTCTTGAAAATTAAAAGCTATCATACCCAAACATTGTAACCATTGGACTCCTAGTACAACATCAGCACCACCCATTGTAATGGAAAGCATTGGATTATTCAATACATATTCCCCCATGGTTAGCTTGATATTATGGCACTTGTCAGAGTAATTTATAGTTCCTCCATTTGGAACCATCACTTGACACTCTGGTGTTGGATATAGGAAGCAATTCAATTCCTTGGTTATCTTACAATGAATAAAATTATGGGTACCGCCTGAATCAATCAGCACTATTACATTTTTCTTCTTGACATGTCCTTCTAGGTTGAGAGTTTGAGGAATGGTAATTCCTGCCAATGCATTACAAGATATTGTCGGGTTCATTTCTTCTTTCTCTAGGGTTGGTTCCTAGTGTATATCCTCTTCTTTTTAAGTTTCTTGTTCCTTTTCTTCCTCCTCTTCACAATCTATTTAAAATAAACACACTTATGAACTTTAGTGTATTTTCTATAACAACTGTAACAAAGCCCTTTTGCTCTTTTTTCTTACAATTGTTGTGGTGTCAACCTTATAGGTTGTGGAAGGCTAGGAGCAAAAAAACTTCTATCTTTATAGTTGTGAGTTGTAGATTTCCTTGTTTCCATAATTTTTCTTTCAATTTTTCTTGCCAATTTGAATGCCTTCTCCAATGAATCAAGTCCCAAAGGAAAACCTCATGTTGGATTTTATCCTTTAAAGTCCCTATGAAGACATCAATCCTATGCTCCTCTGGAATATCATTTACCCTTATATTCAATTTTTGGAAGTCCTCAATGTGCTCCACCATTGAACCCTTTTGTTTGAGATTTATCAATTGGCTAAAGAAGGTGTTTCTCTTTGTATCCTCCTAATGTGCTATCATTTCCTTCGTAAAATTGACCAAGTAAAAATTTGTTTACGAGAACAAAGCCATCGATACCATACAAACTGATTGGGTTTTGAATATAAAGTTTCAATGCGTACCTTTTGTGTGTTTTGCACATTATGGAGATCAAAATATTGCTCCATCTATAGTATCCATGTTATGAGATCTTTGTCATCAAACTTCCTCACATTGATCTTTGGAATATGGTGGGTCTTCAATCCAAAATTAGAGTATATGAAATCATGATTAACATTTCTTTTTTTCTCATCATGAGTTTCATCTAATACATTTTCGCCATTAGGAAGCATTTCTTGTAGCAACTTTGTCAAACCTTCCTTCAACCCTCCCATGTCTACTTTTAAACCATTCTTCAAATCTTCCATGTTGCATTTCATTACCATCCATCTTAGCTTCCAAACCTTCCATGTCTGATTTTAAACCATTCTTAAAACCATCCATCTTAGCTTCCATTTCATTTTTTGTTACTCTTTGTGAGAGCGAAATTTGTTGCACTTGGTCTTGTAATTTTGATATATCATGTTGCATTTCTTCCTCTTCTTCATGCGTCATATTAGATCTTTCAGGTTTCTTACTAGGTGTTTCCATTTTATTTCTTCGGGACATCGATTAATGATATTTATGCTTCACTATGACCTTTTAATCACTTCAAACTAATTTTTCAAACAAAACTTATGCAAATTAAAAAAAAAAAATACAGACCTTTTTCTTGCTTTATAGGAGCTTGATATTGAATCTATTGTATCTCTGTAATTTCATATCTCCAAGGTCTGAAATTTCATCTTGTAGTAACCCTCTAAATCTTCTTTCCAAGCCCACAAGTCAGACCAAGATTGGAGTCTTCAAGAAAGAGTTATTCCCGATCTCCCACAATGACCTGATTATAGACTCGTTTAGTAGAGCGAACTTGTACGGAGTTCCACATGTCACTATTTCGACCTTCAGCCCTAAAATTGCTACAAGAAAAACTACAGTCTATCCACTTTTAGCCACTTTTTATAGAATTCAAATTCGATGCCTGAAACAAAAGTTATGACGATTTTCCCTAGGTCACTTGTTTAAGACTGAATTTTGGAGCCTATCAAAAACCTAACTTCTCCAGAACATATCTCTTAAAATATAGTGAACCAAGATTCGAAATTTTTACACGAAATTCACAACAATTTCGACTCCACGTGGTAAAAATTTTGAGCTTCTGAAACCTTGTAAAAAAAAGTTATAGCGAAAATTCCAAGATGACCTGTTTGAAGAAGTGAAACCCTAGATCCAAAGCTCTGATACCAAATGTTATGCAACTAGCTCACAAAATAGAAGAAAAGATATATCAACGACTTAAAAAATAGCCTCTTCGAGGGGTAACCTCTTTTAAATTACACAAATGAACAATTTTTGGATGATTCAAATGACAAAAACTCCTTTCTATATATATGAGTCTAAGGGGTCACAATATAATCAAAGTCGACATAACAATAATAATGTAAGGGCACAAAAAAAAAATAGAGGGGGTACACTAACAATAACAATAAGGGGCTACACTAGTATTATAGGGACTTAATAAAAATATAGTCAAAGAGAAAGGTTCAAAGAGAAGTACTTTCTTGTTAGGAGTTAAAAGCCTTGTTATTTGTTGAATATTTCTTATGTTACAACCAACAAAATATCCAGACCTGCATTTAAATCACTTGGTGCAAGAGGGTGAGAATATCCAATACTAAATCAAACTCAATGTATCAATTCTTGGTCAAAATTTAGTTTTTATTTTCAATAACCCAAGGCTTAAGTTCTTGCAAATCAGCAAGTCAAATCCTAAACGAAAACAAAAAATGAAGTTTTTGAGTTTTTAAAATATAGTGGTTTTTGCAAATTATTCCATGTACCAAAATAATTGTACATCACTTGTTGGGTTGTGAAACACGCGCCTCTTTAGTTGATATCGCACTTTGTCAAGGAAATGGACTTGGTCTACAAGAGAAATCACCCCCAGTTATGAATTAATACTTCTTCCAGTTTTCAAACCCACCTAGGAGTAGTCCCTAGCTTGGCATTCTCTAGTCTTTGGTTTGAGTGTGAAATGGAGTATGAGTTCCCTTCCTTGTTGAATCTTGTTGTTAAAATAATTCAACCCATGTTGGAATGATCCACTTACAAACAAAAAGGAAAAGTGGGATTACTCCTTAGTTTTCTTCCTCCTCATTACCATATATCCTTTCAATGGTTCAATTTGTTAGCCTTAGTGTTATCCTACTTGTTAGAATAAATATTAGATTTAAATGGATACAACAAAAATCAAGAAATGAAATGATAGTAAAAAGCCAACCCACACAATGTATAAAAAAGATGAACATGGGTTTGCAAATGAAAGTTCTTTATTTATGGCACTTATCTCATATGAAAACAACAACCATTATTAGAGGGGTGGCTATCTTCTTATAAAATATTTCTAATCTAAAACTTTGGTATGCTAAAACATGCCTCGATATGAACTAGGTGTAACTCCAAATCTCCATAAATTTCCTAGCATTGCCACACCCTCATTGCCCCTGCCACATCATCAATCCAATATGTTGGTTCTCTAATGCCTTGAGGAATACGGAATTGACACTTGTGTTTTGTTACTCTCATTCTATATATTATTTATGATCTAATGCATGTACCAAAATACCCAGAGTTGACCCTATTTTGCAACCCCTAGCCATTGTCATCACTGTTTGGAAACAATTAATGTGTCATGGGCTCCTCTTATCAATCCAAAAAAATTGAGACCAAGTTGAATTTTTTACCACGGGGATCACTTTGCATTGGAAACTAGGAATTTCCTCAGGAGTTGTTAAATTTGTCAATATGAGACTACCATGCATGTTGACCATCTGAGGGATACTTCATGAAATCCAAGGCCACCCATATACTTTGTATACTCTAACCATGTGATAAGACATAGATTCACCTTAATGCATGATGGACTAGCCCATACATTGGTGATCACCTCTATAAAAGAAAACTCCCATAAAACCATGAGTCCTCGAGCAAGCCCACCTGAGACCCTCTAATCCTATATAAGATGAAAGGAACTCAAGATGAACTACAAGGTACCAACCATTTTCTAACCAAGACAACAAGATACAGATAGTATGACACAGGGCAAGGATGCCTAATACAAATCCTCACATGGTTGTTACAATGTTTTTGACTTGTGACCTTAGACTTACAATGGTGGTGAAATATGTTACAAAATTTGTATATGTATCCGTGAACCACCCAATGTAATGTCCCAAAGTTCAACATAACTATACAAAAATTCATGGCCATTAATTGACAAACATTAAAAGGATTTCATTAATGATTACACGAGTTGTGAGTGGTGAGAAACTTTTCTGTGAAATGAAGACACTAGCTTTCTTGTGATTTCCTAACAACAACCAAATTATGGTAGACAACTCTCCATCCAACCAAAGGCTCAACTGCAACATATCTTTCTACATCATTGGCCACCCCCAAGCTCTCAATCAACTACCTCTTCTAGTGCCTAATCCTTGCTTCCCACTATTTCTCTGGGAGAAAATGATACCTCACATGCTTTTGCTCATCTATTAAATAGAACTCCTTTATCCAAAAATGGAAGGAAAAACTCCATGTACATAATCTACGTGCCATTACACACTCTTATTTTTATCTTAAGCTTTGCTTAATTTATATTTTTCTATAAATTTGTCTTTAATTATTTTATCTATTTTTTTATTACTAAAATAGTTACTTTTATTTATTTATTGTAATCCTTCAATTTATTTATTATTATTATTATTATTAAATTTTTAGTTATAAGAAGAACTTCGGCGTAAATCACATGTAGAAAGACCTTTGTCGACGCGTTTCGAACCAACTAGTGTGGTTCATCGTCAGGACAAGTTGAGGAGTCAGATCATCGCTGCATCTTAAATAGGGAGAGCAGATCCTCCAAATAGCTAGGTTGACTAGGTTGACTATCAACAACTATAAAAAACAGCTAGATAATGTTGAAAATTAAAAATTAATATTATATTAATAGTAATTAAATTATATTATAAATACCATTTCATTTTAGTCAAAAGGTAATAAAAACAAATATTATAATTATAGTAATTAAATTCTCTCTCTAATAAATAATTAAAATATTATAAATTAAATTCGAAAGTGATTCTATTTTATTTTATAATATATTTAATTCCTTATTGAATTTATATAATGGTAAAAAGGGTGGGGGGGGGGGCTGTTTAAGAAAGATTATCTATAGTTATTAAATTAATTTATTAGTTCCTTAGGGACAAGAAAGTAATTCTAATATTAATTATTATTATTATTATTATTATTATTTTTATTAAGGTTGTTAAAATGACTTACTTAATTATTTATTAAATCACGAGGGATAAGTAAAAGGGGGGGTTATTTTTATGATTGATATAGGGAAATAATTGAATTTCTTTTATTTAATTTAATTATTTATAAATATAAATATTTATTTATTTACTTATTTATTCATTCATTCCTTTATTTATTTATATTATTCTAAGGTTGTTTCATAAACTAAATTTACTTAATTATTTAAATCACTAGGGATAAGTAAAGGGTTTTATAAGATGATTAAAAGGAAAAATAAGCTATTAAAGAATATTGGTAAAATAAATAGAATGAGCGACATATTATAAAAACAATAAGGTTAAGAACATGACGAAAAGTAAACCACTGAGCCAAAGGAGAAACCCTAGGGGGAATGAAAAGACAAGGCTCAAAGGAGAAAGATCCGGGAAACTAAGGGGAATAACGAAAGCAAGACTAAGTAGAAAGAGCAGGGATCCAATAGCTACTGATCTTCTAGTCGTCATCTTTATTGAGATTTATAGGCCTTATTTCAATTTCAATAGCTTCCCTAAATTTACGCTGATGGAACTGCACAACCTTGGCAATGACCTTGGCCTCCTCTATACAAACAAGATGTTTGGTCTTTTCCGCATGCTCCGCTAACGCTGAAGACTTGGTTCTCCCATGTCTTAGGTCAGCTGCATGTTCGTTGATCCTTTGATGGATGGAGCGCCATGTTTCCCCAATATAGGGGGTCCCACAAGAACAAGGGATCAAGTAGACACCCTTCATGTCTTTAGGGTCAATGGGATCTTTCACCGATCGGAGGGATTTACGAATGGTGTTGAGGGGTCTAAAGGTTGAGGGAATGTTGTACTTCTTAAGGATTCGAGCAATCTTGTCTGTGGTTCCCTGGATATAGGGAAGATGGACACCTAGCAGGCGTTCTCTAGGTTCTTTTTTAATTAACGAATTTTTAGAGGCTTTAAGGAAAGCCTTTTGACCTAGGCGCTTACTATAGCCATTCTCCACAAAGACATTAAGGAGATGGGATTTTTCCTTATCGAAGCTCTCATTTCAGAAATCCTCAAGGCATGGAGCATTACACCCAATCCCAAAACTCCATTGATGCCCTCTTTTTGTCTCAATAGAAAAGCCAACTCTTTAAGTGGTAAAAAAGTTTTGATCTTTACGAATTCAATTACTGAAAATAAATCCAAATTGTGCATAAGTAATGGATTGAGATGATTTAGATTGGCCTTCTACAGAGTGTTATTCTATAATATATGTTGTTTTACTTATTGATTGTTTAGTACTTTTTTTTTTCATGCATATGTTTTCATTAACATCTACCATAGTTGTTGTCTTTCACTATGATTTCTTAATTTCTGATGTTTCCATTTAACTTCCAAGAAAATCCATGTTGGTAGGTATCGTAGTGCATTGACATACATTAAAATACTCTACGAAAAATCCCTTGGCTGACTCCCATCTTTTTGGTTGGAAATTTGATACATGCATAGGTTGTTACCCTCATCATTTATAGATAGTATATTCGAGGTATTATCTTTCTATTTTGAAGTGGATTTTAGATGATCTTGGATAAATAGATAGGTTGTTTAGGAAAATACATTTGCATGAGGGTTACACATGATTTTCATCACCATTTTGGGGTTTACAACATGGTTAATATGGAGTTTTGATGGATGAGGGTATATACCTTTATGTTTTTTGTTTGGCATGGAATTTTGGATCGGAGGAGACTCACTCTTCTACGGTGGATTGCCATATATGATGTCTCATCTAGTGGAATTTTCATCTCATAATATGCTTTTTCTTGATGAATCAACCTCTCAACATATATTTGTTGATGATGATTGCTTGCTACTTTACTTGCTACTTGATTGACTTCCAACTTGGCCAGAACCACAAACAACATTCCCGCTTAGAGAGCCACATCGTGTGAAGATCAATCAAGTTATGCAAGGATAAGGCTATGATCACCAAAAAGTTATTTCAGTTGGAAATGTGCGTCAGGTCTGTAAGTCATTAGTATTTCCTCTTTTTTCAATTTCATTATTTTAGATTTGCAAGTGAGGAGCCAAATCTTGAGCAAAGAACAAAGTGAATTTCAAAGTTCAAAGTGTGAGTTGCAAAGTTGTTTTCCAGTTGTTAGGAACATTCACTATGGCATCATCTTTGATTAATAACAAATCCAGGACTAAGGTGATGTGGGAGCATCAAGACCATGAAAAGGGGGGCGTAATAATTTTAGTATTTTGTTATTTTAATAAAGCAGATTATGTAAATATTCTTTTCCTAAAAGGATATGAGGGAAATAGGATAGAATTTTTATGTTTTTCAGTTAAATTTAGGATAAGAGGGAGAATAAAGCTTCATGCTTTAAATCATTATGGGAAAAAGGGAAAAGCTGGCTTTTGTAAAAGATAAGGATAAAATGCCTATTTTGATCCTAAAACAAAAGGCAGAAAATCTAGGAAAAGCGCCTTGATCATACTTTTAAAGGAGAAAAACTATGCGCTCCAAATCATTCAATTCTGTCCTCTGTAATGTAAATATTCATAAAAACCATGAAATTAAATTATGTGTGTGTTGGAAATGATTCAGTTTTGTCTCTCTTGCGCCATCATGGTGCGTTATTAATTGAATTAGTTTTCTCTCACGAGGATATACTGCATTCACTGATAATTTACGCATGTGCCTCTGGTTCCCCAAGATTATTATCACTGTTTTATAACTGAATTTTATGCCTGAAAGAGTTTTATCACGGGGTTAGACTATACCGGCGCATGGACCTGTAACTGTTTGATGAGTTCGGTAAAAAGGATCGCGGGTTGCGTTCATGCGGAGCTGTAGCTTATGATGTATAATCTCTGAAGGTTGAAGCACATGCACAGTGCTATAACAGTCGTACATTTATATATTAACCAGCGAAGGTGTATGACAGTCACTCCTGGAATAGCTGCGCTTTCCTACACGCGTGGACATCTATAGTTTTGGTTGCGTGGTTTGATTACCGAGAAGAGAAGATTTAATACACCGGTTATGTATGTGATCAACTACCAACGAGACACAGTTATGTGCATATATAACAGGCGTATATATACATGTATGAAAGCGGCCAGCGCAGAAGGGGAATAGGTGTAGCGTAGAAGGGCGCCTTTGTGCTTGTAACACGGACCATGACCATCGCCCATCTCCAATAAAGACGAGGAAAGCCTGCAGTGGGCGTGAGTAGATTCTGTATTTTATGTGAGGAAAAACGATGTTGTTATGCCGGTGCTTAACTACAGGATGTGACTGATATATATATAGCCTATATTGTTGCGTAAGGAGGAGGCATGGAAGCATTAGAGGTAGTTAATACAATTGGCTGCGAGGTAAGACATAGTGAATATATATGTGGCTGATATGACATAGCACATATATATATATATATATATATATATATATATATGGCTGCGTAAGACCGTCAATTGCATGTTTCTTTTAAGAATATCTTGAAGAGCTCTGGTTGTGAACGGAGTGTATATATATGCATATATTATGTTGTGTAATCCGCCAAGAATAAGATTTATAGAAGGCTGTATTATTATGCTGCAAGCATCCCTTCATTAAGTGCTATCGAAAGGCCATTGTTTATGACAAGCAGGAAAACGGGATCTCTTAACAAATGAAACATCAGTTTAATGATTGATGTGCCAACAGTAGAAGAAAGAAGGGAGATTGATCAAAATGTTGAAGAGCTTGCTTACAGATTAGCGAGACTGTCATTGAAGCCTGCCTCCCCACCATCATTAGTGGTATCAGAGCCATCAACTGGCGTTGAACTGAATCTCAGGAGAAGAAGAAGGATGGCTTTCAGAGTTGGACGAGGACGAGGACGTGGTGGAAGAGGACGACCTGCTGCCAATGCTGAATTATTTGAATCAATGGAGGAGCTGCGAGCTAGAGTGGATGCTTTAACTACAGGTCGAAATATAGATGATGGAGATGTCAGTGAGCCTGAAGTTGACGCTGCTGAAGAAGAGGAAACTGTAGAGCTTACTCCTGAGATGAAGTTCTTTCAGTCAGTGTTGAAGTCCACAGCCAGGCCATGGAACCAGTTAGTACCGATATACCAAGGAGGATTGAATCCAGAAGAGCTGATCGACTGGATCAACAGCATGGAGAAATTCTTTGATTACGAAGAAACAGAAGATGAGAAGAAAGTCAAGTTTGCCGTCACCAAGTTAAAGGGCCATGCAACACTCTGGTGGGATGGCGTGCAGGCGGAAAGGAAGAGACTTGGTAAGCAGCCAATCAAGAACTGGAGCCGAATGGTAGCAAAGTTAAGAGGTAAGTTCTTGCCCAGTAATTATCAGCAAACGTTGTTTAGACAAATGCAAAATCTTAGACAGAGAGCTTTAACAGTGAAAGAGTATACAGAAGAGTTTTATAAAATAAGCATAAGAGCTGGTGAAGCCCAAGACACAGATGAGAAGGTGGCTAGATACATGAATGGCCTCAGAATGGACATTCAGGATGAGATCAGTTTGTTGTCTCCTAAAACAGTAGAGGAAGCTTATCAGCTGGCGCTGAAAGCTGAGGAAAAACTCATGAGGAAGCAGTCTGCCAGAGGGAAAGAGACTTTCAGAGGGAAAGGAAGTCAAGGTGGTAGAGGAGGATCTACAGCACCTAAAGAAGGAGCTAGCAGTAGCTCAACCCCGCATGCACCCAGAGAAGGTGATGCAAGAGGCAGAGGGAGTTTTTCCAGAGGAAGAGGAGGCAGAGGAGCAGGCAGAGAGATAAGATGTTACAGATGTAACAAGCTGGGACACAGAGCTTTTGAGTGCCCAGAGAATGCAGACATAAAGCAGAGGAATGCAATTGTTGCTCCAGCTGAAGAAAAAGCACCAACAACAGTGGTAACAGAAGAAGAAGATGAACCAGAAAGAGGAGAATCTCTGGTGGTTAATAAAGTTTTACTTAAGCCAATGAAGGAGGTGGCTGCTGAACCGCCACAGAGGAAAGCTTTATTCAGGACAGTGTGCAAGGTCCAAGGGAAATGTTGCCAGATGGTTGTTGATAGTGGCAGCACTGATAATTTGATCTCTACAGATGTAGTGGAGAAATCGAAGCTGAAGACAACGAAGCATCCAACACCGTACAAGGTGTCATGGTTACAGAAGGGACATCAACTGTTGGTAAGTGAACAATGTGAGGTGGATTTTCAAGTGGGCAAGTACAAAGATAAAATTGTTTGTGATGTGATGCCTATGGACGTGTGTCACATATTGCTTGGAAGACTTTGGCAATATGACAGAGGAGCCATGCATGATGGGAAGAGAAACACCTACAAGTTTGGGAAGGATGGCATCAATCATACATTGTTGCCTCTGCAAGAAGAAGATGAGCAGGGACAGAAGACTAATTCAAGAACTCTGTTACTTGGAAAAAAGGAATACCTGGAGCAGACAATAAGTACACCGTTGAGTCATGAAGAGGAGATCATTGATGAGTTTTTGTGTTATTGGGTAGAGCCAGATCAGCTGGATATAGCTGATACTTTTGATGTGGTTACAGGGGCTGAGGAAGACATGCAATCTCATGAAGCTGCTATAGCACAAGAAGAAGTTCTTATGGATGCAGAAGAAGTAGATCAGTCTGTAGCATGGACAAGTGAACCAACAGTTGAGACTGTTGAACTCAGTGATTTTCAAACTGACAGTGTGTGTGTGAATGCAGGGACTGTAAGTGATGATGAAATGCTGCAACAATGCTATAGAGAAATTGCATTGATAGAGCACTGGTTGGAAAATCCAAGATATGACAGAGAGATTGCAAGTGAAAAAGTTCAGTACAAGGGAAAAGAGCAAGAAGGGATCATGGATAGTGTCAAGAATTCAGATCAGCATGCTGATATGCTGACAGAAGAGAAGGACAAAACAGAACAACCACTTGAATCAGTGCTAAAAGGAGATAAGGCCCAGGAGCCTTATGTTTTTAATTTTAACATGTGTTTTGTGAATGCAGGTATTGTTGCCGGTACTGAGAAACAATTGAACCAGTTAAACAGTCAAATGAAAGGAAAAGAAATTCTCTATTCCAGGAGACAAGAGAGGGTGGATGATAGGGTGGCAGTCAGAACAGAGACCAGCATAGGAGTAAGGAATCAACAACTGGGAGATTTATTGGACCAAGAGATTGAAAGCATCAGAAAGCTGATGATGACAATATCTTGGAAGAGGCCAACACCAGCAAAACAAAAGAGAAGCAGCAAGAACACGACAGAAGAAGATTGCGAAAGTGCAGCTAACGGAGCAAGGCAGCATAAGATATGGGAACCTGGAGAAAGACAGCAAGCAATAGCACATGATGACTTGCAGCACAAGATATGGGATCCAGGCATCCACCGATCCAAACACATGATCAGGAGATCATGATTAATTTTAAGGTTGGGTGTCTGATGCGGGAGCATCAAGACCATGAAAAGGGGGGCGTAATAATTTTAGTATTTTGTTATTTTAATAAAGCAGATTATGTAAATATTCTTTTTCTAAAAGGATATGAGGGAAATAGGATAGAATTTTTATGTTTTTCAGTTAAATTTAGGATAAGAGGGAGAATAAAGCTTCATGCTTTAAATCATTATGGGAAAAAGGGAAAAGCTGGCTTTTGTAAAAGATAAGGATAAAATGCCTATTTTGATCCTAAAACAAAAGGCAGAAAATCTAGGAAAAGCGCCTTGATCATACTTTTAAAGGAGAAAAACTATGCACTCCAAATCATTCAATTTTGTCCTATGTAATGTAAATATTCATAAAAACCATGGAATAAAATTATGTGTGTGTTGGAAATGATTCAGTTTTGTCTCTCTTGCGCCATCATGGTGCGTTATTAATTGAATTAGTTTTCTCTCATGAGGATATACTGCATTCACTGATAATTTACGCATGTGCATCTGGTTCCCCAAGATTATTATCATGTTTTATAACTGAATTCTATGCCTGGAAGAGTTTTATCACGGGGTTAGACTATACCGGCGCATGGACCTGTAACTGTTTGATGAGTTCGGTAAAAAGGATCGCGGGTTGCGTTCACGTGGAGTTGTAGCTTGTGATGTATAATCTCTGAAGGTTGAAGCACATGCACAATGATATAACAGTCGTACATTTATATATTAACCAGTGAAGGTGTATGACAGTCACTCCTGGAATAGCTGCGCTTTCCTACACGCGTGGACATCTATAGTTTTGGTTGCGTGGTTTGATTACCGAGAAGAGAAGATTTAATACACCGGTTATGTATGTGATCAACTACCAACGAGACACAGTTATGTGCATATATAACAGGCGTATATATACATGTATGAAAGCGGCCAACACAGAAGGGGAATAGGTGTAGCGTAGAAGGGCGCCTTTGTGCTTGTAACACGGACCATGACCATCGCCCATCTCCAATAAAGACAAGGAAAGCCTGCGGTGGGCGTGAGTAGATTCTATATTTTATGTGAGGAAAAACGATGCTGTTATGCCGGCGCTTAACTACAGGATGTGACTGATATATATATAGCCTATATTGTTGCGTAAGGAGGAGGCGTTGAAGCGTTAGAGGTAGTTAATACAATTGGCTGCGAGGTAAGACATAGTGAATATATATGTGGCTGATATGACATAGCACATTTATATATATATGGCTGCGTAAGACCGTCAATTGCATGTTTCTTTTAAGAATATCTTGAAGAGCTCTGGTTGTGAACGGAGTGTATATATATGCATATATTATGTTGTGTAATCTGCCAAGAATAAGATTTATAGAAGGCTGTATTATTATGCTGCAAGCATCCCTTCATTAAGTGCTATCGAAAGGCCATTGTTTATGACAAGCAAGAAAACGGGATCTCTTAACAAATGAAACATCAGTTTAATGACTGATGTGCCAACAGTAGAAGAAAGAAGGGAGATTGATCAAAATGTTGAAGAGCTTGCCAACAGATTAGCGAGACTGTCATTGAAGCCTGCTTCCCCACCATCATAAGGGCATTAGTGGTGTTCCACCTCCACAACTTTATACTCTAAAGTTCAACTTCCCAAAGAGTCGAAGTATATGCTATTTATGTTTCCAATCCCAGAGGGGGTTATACAAGAGGGGGATATGTTGGGCATGGTTGATAAACTAAAGTATAATGACCATGATGTATAAGATCAAAAGAAGTTCCCATAATTTGTTGAAGAAAGGTATTCCAAAAGGATCAAACAACGAGGCTAGCGAGAGGTCATTGAAGTACAATATTGCATTGTCGGACTAGAAAGTTCAAGAATATTAAACCTTTTGGATATCTTGCATTTTGACAGAAATTCAAAAGTGAACATCTATGTCAAGCTACTACTTAGTTATGTACATGGAGGTTTCCTATGGCTTGAGAAGCCAAGCTAAATTGATGCCAAGTTAATTTCTCAAATTACAGGGATCCCCCCGTGGATGACGAAGATCTAAATCCATTGTTCAACAAGAAAAATAAAAAGGCAGTGGTGAGAGAAGTCACAGAGAGGCTTTTAACAAATCACGAGGAGCACGACATAGTAATCTTCGGCATAGAGAAGGAAAAAGTGTGGTTTGCTACTCAACTCATGGCATGCAAACTATTAAGAAAATGTAAGAAGAACCAATACCTTACAGGCGTAATCACAGTTGTGAATTGCATGGAGGGGGTGCACATTGTAATCACCCCTCCCACATTTACCTAGTTTCACTAGCCTGTCAAGGTAAACATGAGAGGAAGAGACACTATGACTTGACCCGACCTCCTAGATCCAATTAAGAAAGTGGGGTTGACTACTGACGACAAACCAACAACTCACCACATCCTACAGTGGCTACATGCCAATCATAGGATGAACAACCATCCCAGGTAGCCAATCCCTGAGCTAGACATATTTTTCTCAGCCCTAGGCCCACAACCACACCCACAAGAATACCTCCATGTGGTTGGGAGCCTCCATCTGCATGCACAACACTGCATCCATGTAGTTGCAACCCAATTTCTCCAGTTTAGAGGGTGTGGTCCCAGATTCTAAGCCACCATTTCAAGGTAGTCTCCAGACCACTATCGAGAACTCAGTGAGATTTTCCATAATGATAAATGACATCAAGACAAAGACTTTCATACAAAACTTGATCCAATACTTGTCCTATACAAGCCTAACCATGACAGTGATTTTGTCAAACATATGGTGAACATGTAATCTACAGGTCACGAATGCATATCTGAACATAGTAGTCTGAAACTTATCTGAGATTCACCAAGAAGGTCTAATTCTCTCTCATAATAATTGAAATAACATTTGTTAGCTCATGCATTCATTAACCATTCATCATCTAATCAAAATATATCAAGAGGCACAGACAATATACATCATATAACCAACAAATGAACAACATATAAACCATGATAGAACAACCATCAAAGACACATAATCTCAATTACAAGTACTCATAAGATATAATGGGAAAAGAGCTCTTATTAACATATGCAAAAGGCAACCAAGTCAAGGACTTCCACATACCACCCAACCATAGATTGGGCTAAACCAAATATCTCTTTCAGCCAATCACCTCTGCGCCATATTCCAAGCGTGAATGTGGGATCTCACGAAATAAACCAAACAAAACCAAACCAGGGCTTCCCAAGTCCAAACCACCTCGACCCTCAACTAGTGATTTCACGTCACGGTCGAACATCACTAACACCATCCAAATCGATCTCTACCCAATTATCTAGGGCTCTAAGAACTAGTAACTCAACTCTAAAGCATTTGTCCAACCCGACTCCCGGAGTAGTAACTCAATCGACCAAGGGCTCCTAAGTGATTGTCCAACCTAGGCTCCAAGACTAGTAACTCAACCCAAGTTGTTCCAAGGCCCCAGAACGTTTGTTCCAATCCACAGTCATAAGGAATTATGAGCACCAATAAAAAAAAAGATAGATGGAAAAACCCACAACACCATGGCTATCCAAGAAATGACACGGCAAGGCTAAAACCATTGTCAATCCAGACAATACACCATGCCAATGACAGATCATAACCAAATAATCACATGCATATACCATGCATCCATAAATCAACAAGGAGATCATACATGCAATCTGTTACTTGCAAGGTAATCCCGTTCTCCCCATATGCTTTCTTGATTTTTCCTTGACTTCTTTCTCCAAATCCAAAGTATTCTAGAGTGCTCAAAGCATTCTCCAAGAATTCTCTAATTGTGCAAGAATGTGTGTGAGAGAGAATAGAAGAGAGCTCCAAGTTAAAACTGAAAAAAGGTTCTGAACTAATCCTCAAAATAATTTTATCATTGACTCCTCTATTTTCTTCATTTCCCTCTATTTTTCCTTCAATTTTCCTCGCTTGCAATTATGTGACCTTTCACCTTCCTTTTCTCCCATTTTCCATTATTTTCATAAATATATGTCAATTAATACCACTTTGCCTTTGCCAATTTCCTTAGCCATTAATTAATCACTAGTGATACCCCATCACTATGTTTTTGCCACCATTCAACTTGGAATATGTGTCCCATGACCTTGGTCTTATTTTTGCCTTTATTAACTTTATTACATGAACTTTTAACCTGAGGTTGTTACAGACATGAAGTGGTCCACATTCTTGTTGAACTAGTTCATGAAAGACTACATTGAGGCTTAGGATAAGAGCACTAATTTCCTCTATTCTTGCTTCTTGATCTTGATTTCCCTCATCATGTGATAGATCCAAAAGGACACCCAATTTCCACCCATGGAATATCTTGACTTCATCACACCAATATTTGATTCTTCTATGGAATATCGTAGACAAGAAGCAACACCAAGAAAATAATATCGTGTTTTATATCTAGAAGGAGGAAATCAATCACGTAATCAAGAAGGTACTACACATATCAAACCAAACTGTTATTTTCTATCGCCTAATGGCACAATTCAATGCCACCCCACATCATATGTATATGCATGCCCGAGATGACCTCGAAAAATAATGGCTATAGTGAAGTTACAAGCTGAACAAACAAACAATGATGCAAATAGTTAATGACTATATGGAGGAATGGCGAGTACCAACACTTGATGAGCAACCCGATGTGCAATATATTGAAACATAAATATAGATTGAGATGGAGAACAAGCACCAAAATGGTCAACAAGGGGGCTAGACTACACCACATCCAAAGACACATCCAGACCGCCCATTGCATGAAACAAAGCAAGAGCACCAGAAATGCCCCAGCGGGACCTAGATGAAGAATAACTTGCGTCATGAGGAGAGAAAAGTCCGCTTCTAGGCCAACAAAAGGGCACAATGAAGAAAAATAAAGCCAACAAGACAATGGGTCTTGAGCCAAGACAATCAGAGGATGGCTTGGAGAAACTGGCAGAGCAACTCAAGGAAATGACATAGCAAAGGATTGCACCCTTTGTCATAGCTATAACGAAGGTCATGTAGGAGCAAAGGGAGTTTCAAGATTAGAGTAACAACAATTGGAGCAACTATGTTTTATGATTGAGGCATCTAGGGTAGATTCTATTGCACCTGACACAAAAGAGCTGACAATATTAATGGAGGAAACCATTGTACGCCCTATTACCCACCATTTTGTGGGTAATATCCCTAGGAGAAAATTTTTCTCCAAGATGGTCCTCATCCGACAGCCATCAGCTCGTTCATTGTGCCATTTATCTGCCACCTAAGCCAACCATGTCCTCCCTCGCCCATCTGCCATGATTGCATGTTTGTGTAGATTTTCTTCCGGATCCATCACATTCAATTTCTTTTTAGATCGACGTTTCGAACCAGCAACGATGGTTCATCTTCAGGATGTGAGAGAATTAATTGAAATGCCGGTCTTATTTGCCAAATATATATAGAGATGTATGAGATGCTTAGCCGACAGGTATTCCTTGTCATTTTGAAATTGAGTATTGTAGTTTTCTTATCATGGACACTTTTGGGTTTGGATTAATGGGGGGATTCAGCGGAAAGGATGGCTTAGGTCTGTGCTTCTGTACCTTAGACCCCTTTTAGGAATTAACCTTGGATTCTAGTATTGTGGGATCTCCTTTACTAACCATTCGGTTTCAGGGATGGTATTTCACGGGAAACCTCGATTTTTGTTGCATGGTCCCGCTCCCTTATTCGCTTATATTGCCCTCTTTCCATTCATTATTACTCCATCCATCATTTCTCCCACTTGGATCCACATCCCTCCATCGGGTCCACAAGGGTTAGCTTGCCCCTTCCCGTTGCCCACACCTTGGGTCATGGGCTGGAATGAAGCCCGAAGGTTGATGCACCTAAAAAGAAAGTTAAAAGAATATATGGCCACATTCAACAAGAAAAGTACCACAAAATGAAAAAGATGGACGGGACAAAAACATTTAGCACGTGGGAAAAATCCAATACGTGAGCAATACCCCATCATCGTGGCCATCACCCTGGTTCCTACAGGTTCTATGAGCCTTCTTCATTATACAAGAACCCATGATTGTCCCAACCCCTGGTGGGCGATGAACTGCCCCACCTTAAAAGGGGGAATTCATGACCATATCTTATACATCATGCTCTAACCCCTTGAGCCCCGAGCAGTTAATTAAAGAAAATCATAAAAAGGCAAAAGGCGTATAAAGAAGGATGGAAAAATCAAACTCGGGGTACCTCATGTACCGTGATTGCTCCCTCCTACACATTATAAACCCAAGTGTGGGCTTCCTTCTTATTAGCTACCCTTGTACCCCAACCTGTGACTCAGGGATTCCCCTTCTCATCCCCTACTCCATTCACCTATCTGTCACATGCCACCACCTTTTGACGGATGTACCTTGAATATATTATCCCCTTTAGAGTTAGAAACCACATAATAGAGTTTGGTTAACCCCATTTGGAGTTTAGGAGACATTGGAACACCCCTAAGCCCATTATGGAAGGGCAGGCCATTACGAAGTCCCCACATGTGTTCCATGGTTAGGTAAGCTCATTTACTCAATTTCTCTAATGACATGTTGTACTGGAAGGCTAGGGGATGCATTGGATCTTATGCAGGATTGCAGATGGTTTCCATTTGGGTTTGGTCTCCCTATACGAGGTCCTAATCCTCTAGAGGGCTACATTGGCACATGTAGGGTGATCATTGAGAGCCATGGGCCTTCACAACAACATATTGAACTTCATGGATTCCCACAGGTATTCAGAGATTGCTCGTGGTTCACTTATTGGACAAAGAGGATGCACGTGATCTATCATGCCCAGTTGGCCCCATATCTACACCATACACTTGGCATATGATCCAGGACTTGTATAATGATGTGGTATCACCTACATTATCATCCTAGCCCTTGCAGGTGATCCACATGCATCTTCGATTTGTTTGGAGACCCATGAGGACACTTGTGTGTCCCCACATGTCATTTGTAGCACCACAAGTTATTACAAGGGGCCAATCCCTTGTCCACCACTTTTGAGGGTCCTATTGTTCATTGTGGCACCCATGGACCTCATTAGGCCTCTTAAAGGGCCCCACGACATGCATATATTATTATTTGACCTCTTAAGAGGCTTACTTTTTCATTTTTGAACTAGTTTGGTGGGATTGTCACCAAAAGTTGTATTATTAGCACATTATTTTATTTTTGGGGCTTATGTAGGCCAAGGAGGCTAATTCGAACTCCTAAGTTATATATAATTAGGAGTGAGATGAGTTCATTTCTCATCATCATTTTGGATTGGATCTATTCTCTCTCTTGATAATTTCACACTTTTTCTTAGTGGATGAATTCGAGCTTTATGGATGAATTTCGATGTGTGGATATTGGTCCATCTTCTCTTGGAGCTTCTCTCTTGTCAACTGTGAATGGTTGGATATACTCGGTTAAATGTAAGTACATGCTTTTTGATGTTATTCTTGTTTACTTTTTTCATATACGTTGGACTGATATTTTTGTTGTTTTAAGGTTAATTTCTGCATGCATTTACTGCTTAAAATTATGGAATTTGTCTCTATTATAACATCTCTCAATGTATGGGCCATTTTATATGAGAGAATTATACTAAGGTTAATTCTATCAAAGAATTTAACCTTGATAAGCCATTTCCTTTGCACATCGAATTATAAAAGTTGCAAGGTTGCTTCTCCTTGAACTAGAAGGCTAGTGAAGTGATCTTGAGGCCTCCTTGACTAGGAACCAAGAGATCCTACTCATATTCATCATAGACTCCATTATCCCAAAGATTAAGGCATTGATATACCAAGGGTGGTCACTGAAAATCATATTCTTTCACCTCCTTCCAGGTCTAGCCAAGTTGGGGTACCTAGGGCATTAATTTCCTGACAAGCTAGCCCTCTAAAAAATATGATCTTCTAGTGTCTCCTGCACTGGCATTTCCTCAATATATCTTCCAATTTTGAATCCATTCCTATGGTGGAGTTTGGATAAAATCCAAGCCCTAGCTCTGGGATCAAAACTTGCCCTGCCATCCCTAAGGCTAGTACCTCATAGGGTCAAAACAACATCTTCAAGTGAAATTATTTCTTTGATCCTTCCCCCACCTTGTCTAGGGTAAGAATATCATTGGTTGCTACATACTTTCCTCATACCCTAGACTGGGTCCACTTGGCCCCGTGTGGTCCCACTCCTTTGAAAGATCATTCTTCAAGAACCATCCAGGATACCAATTCTAACAAGGATTTTAGGGATTGGGGAACTCCTTCACAAGTCTTATCCCATAAACCTAACCCTCAAATCCTCTCTTCCTTTCCCTAGAATACATAGTACCTTACTTAGAAAGAAAGCAAGCTCCATCCTTCAAACTCTTCTGGGAAAGGGTTTATTTGGGTCACTCATATCCATTGACTTATCCTTCATCGGTGACTCCATACATACCGGGTCTCCTCCCATCGGTGAAAGTCCGTAAATAGAAGGGAGCCTTAGCTGAGGTGACAGTGGGCTAAGTCTCCATTTGTTTCCCTTGGCCTAGCATTTTCCCTTTAAGGACCCCCCTTAGGTCCTCTGCTAGTTTGAAAGGTAACACTTTGGCATTGTTGTCACGGACACGAAACGTGTGTTTTGTTCCCCATACGACATATTGACATATCATTATTGTCGACTCCATTGGAAAAACAAAGCCCTAATTCTTCATTGAACTTTAAAGGTCGATGCTTATAGGGTGAAGTAAGCATTTTTCGAGTTATCTTTCATTTCACCCTGGCGACTCCTACATATGTTTCATGTATACCTCAAATAGGTTGTCATTCTTTTGTAAATTTCCCACTTTGGATATTGCTAGCATCCCTGGACATCCTAATCATGTTGCAGGAAGGATGCTACTTGGGATGCCCGTGTTTGATGGTGATCCACTCTCGCAATTAACCACATAGAAAGGTTTAATGCACATACTTCAAAAGACAAGGTTGTCCACTAAGATGTCCTTATGTTGTTGTTCATGGGAGCGCTCGGTGGTCACAACTCATGGATGCATGATCATGAACCTAGGAGAATTTCATCCATTAAAGAGTTGGTTGAGGGATTCCTTACGCATTTTCAAGTACACCATGCATTAAGCATCCAAGAGGAATATTTCATCGATCATCATCAAGAAATTGAGAATATAGGTAATGAGCAAGAAGACGAGTCCTCCTTGGGTCCACATGATGAAAATGATGATTTTAAGGACACATGTGCTAGGAAGGATGAATTTATGGAAAGTGAAATTGAGACCAACCCTACCTTTCTCAAGGATATTACTCCCGATGAATCCTCTTTTGAAAACCTTGAGAGAGATGATCCCATTAGCCCCTTGAAAGATGACATTGAAGATTATTTCCACATTGAAAAGGAGAAATGGGAAATTTTTGGTCCTCAATTTGGTTGTGCTCCCATTTATGACACCGATAAAGAGGATGAGGATGAGATTGGTCTTCCCCTCCCCTCATGCACAATTTATGATGACATACCCATTGATATCCTTGGGAAGGAGGATCTTCATTTACCTTTGCATAAAGAGGGGCAATTGGAAGTTATCAAATTTCCTTTTAAGTGAGACCCAAACTTTCATACTAAGGAAATTGATAAGGCTCCCACTTCTCCTGAGTATGATTCTATGTTCAAATCACTTGAGCCTTTATATTTTGACTTTGGGAAAGCAAAACGCGTTGAATACAATACTTTTTCTCCCTATTTCCTATTGGTCATCATCTTGGGTCTTCATCAGGTGATTCCCTCACCCCTGGTCATATGATATCAAGTAACTATGAGCCCTTTTCCCCTCCCAAGTATAGTGTCAATGAAAAGCCCATCACTGATTATACATTTCCTCCTTGGACGCACCCTCGGGGTTTCGATCACTCCATAGTCTCCCCTCTCCAATGTAATCATCATGTGCAACCGAATTGTGTTTCTCCATCTCGTCGACCTCCCTTTCCTGCTAATCATGAACTGATGAAGGCCATAAGCCATGACACAAATAATAAGGATGATGGTGGAAGTGATATGCCAGAGGTCGTCATCCATTGTAATTTTATGAGCTTGGTTGTTGACATCTCTATATTTTGGTTGCAAGAGAAGATCTCATAGACTATATTGCATCCTTTCCCCACCTATTCTCACATAATCATCCATGTGTGGGCATCATAATTTCCCACCTCCCGCTCACAACATCCTCCATGTGTTTGGATTTTCATTTTCTTTGGGGTTTGCTACATAAGTAGTCATACTAACAGGCATATGTATATTGATACGATGATATGTTGGTTGCATTGGATTTATGATTACACTTAGCGTTAGAATTATCACATGCATATTAGGGAAGGATGCATTACATGTTGATTTTTTCATTAGAACTGACTTCATATGATATTTCTCGTGATAGATAAATGCATATTTGCATATTTTATTTTCTATTGATTTATGGCCTAACATATAGTATGTGCGATCATGAGACGTCACAAAAGCATGCTGCCCCACGTTTTTCCATCTATTATATGTGTAGGTGACAGATCTACGGTAACCAAGAGATTGTTGGAGTTCTCGTGACCTCCCGTTCGAGTAGCTTCGCCCACTTCTTCGAGAGATCACGTCCAAGTTGGAGCTAGATGTTACCCACCATTTTGTGGGTAATCTCCCTAGGAGAAAAAATTCTCCAAGATGGTCCTCATCTGGAAGCCAGTAGCCCTTTGCAACGATCAACTAGCTTATTGTGCGATTTCTCCGCCACCTGAGCTAGCCATGTGTTCCCTTGCCCATCTGCCATGATCATATGTTTGAAGGCGGGCCTCCCGAATCTGAAGTTATGCCTTGTCATTTTGAAATTGAGTATTGTAGTTTTCTTATCATGGACACTTCTAGGCATGGATTAATGGGGGGATTCGGCAGAAAGGATGGGCTAGTTTTTTGCTTTTGTTCCCTAGACCCCCTTTAGGAATTAACCTTAGATTCTAGTCTTGCGGATCTCCTTTACTAACCATTTGGTTTCAAGGATGATATTTTACGGAAAACTTTGATTTTGGTTGCATGGTCCTTCTCCCTTATTCGATTATATTTCCCTCTTTCCATTCATTATTATCCCATCCATCATTTCTCCCACTTGGGTCCACATCCCTCCATCGGGTCCACATAGGGTTAGCTTGCCCCTTCTCCTTGCCCACACCTTGGGTCATGGCCTAGAATGAAGCTCGAAGGTTGATGCATCTGAAAAGAAAGTTAAAAGCATATATGGCCACATTCAATAAGAAAAGGACCACAAAATGCATAAGATGGTCGGGATAAAAACATTTATCAGGTGGGAAAAAGGCAATACATGAGCTCTACCCCATCATCGTGTCCATCACCCTGGTTCCTACAAGTTCTATGAGCCTTTTTCATCATATAGGAACCCATGATTGTCCCAACCCCTAGTGGGAAATGAACCACCCCATCTTAAAAGGGGGGAATTCACTACCATATCTTATACATCATGCTCTAACCCCTTCAGTCCTGAGCAGTTAATCAAAGAAAATCATATAAAGGCAAAAGACATATAAAGAAGGGTGGAAAAATTAAGGCCGAGGCACCTCATGTACCATAATTGCTCCCTCCTACACATTATAAACCCAAGTGTGGGCTTCCCTCTTATGAGCTACCCTTGTACCCCAATATGTGACCCAGGGCTGCCCCTTCTCATCCCCTACTCCATTCACCCATCTGTCACATGCCACCACCTTTTGACGGATTTGCCTTGAATATATTATCCCCTTTAGAGGCAGAAACCACCTAATTAGAGCTTGGTTAACCCCATATGGATTTTAGGATACATTGTCACACCTCGAAGCCCATTATGGTAGGGCAGACATTACGAAGTCCCCACTTGTGTTCCATGATTAGGTAAGCTCATTTACTCGATTTCTCTAATGACTTGTTGTACTGGAAGGCTAGGGGACACATTGGATCTTATGCAGGATTGCATATGGTTTTCATTTGGGTTTGGTCTCCCTATATGAGGTCCTAATCCTCTAGAGGGCTACATTGGCACATGTAGGGTGAGCATTGACAGCCATGGGCCTACACAACAACATATTTCACTCCATGGATCCCCACAACATTTCAGAGATTGCTCACGGTTCACTTATTGGACAAAGAGGATGCACCTGATCTATCATCCCCAGTTGGCCTCAGATCTACACCATACACTTTGCAGATGATCCAAGACTTGTATGATGGTGTGTTATCACCTACACTATCATCATAGCCCTTGTAGGCAATCCACATGCATCTTCAATTTGTTTGGAGACCCATGAGGACACTTGTGTGTTCCCACATGTCATTTGTAGCACCACATGTTATTACAAGGGGCCAACCCCTTGTTGATTGCTTTTGAGGGTCCTATTTTTCATTATGGCATCCATGGACCTCATTAGGCCTCTTAAAGGGCCCCACGACATGGATAGATTATTATTTGACCTCTGGAGAGGCTTACTTTTTCATTTATGAGCTAGTTTGGTGGGATTGTCACCAAAAGTTGTATTATTAGCACATTATTTTATTTTTGGGGCTTATGTAGGCCAAGGAGGTTAATTTGAACTCCTAAGTTATGTATAATTAGGATTGAGATGAGTTAATTTCTCATCATCACTTTGGATTGGATCTCTTCTCTCTCTTGAGAACTTTACACTTTTTCTTAGTGGATGAATTCAAGCTTTATGGATGAATTTCGATGTGTGGATATTGGTCTATCTTCTCTTGGAGCTTCTCTCTTGTCAATTGTGAATGGTTGGATATACTCAGTTACATGTAAGTACGTGCTTTTTGATGTTATTCTTGTTTACTTTTGTCATATACGTTGGACTGATATTTTCATTGTTTTAGGGCTAATTGTTGCATGCATTTACTGCTAAAATTGTGGAATTTTCTCTCTATTATAACATCTCTCAATGTATGGGCCATTTTATATGAGATAAATCTCTTAAGGGTAATTCTATCAAATAATTTAACCTTGATAAGCCATTTCCTTTGCACATCAAATTATAAAAGCTACAAGGTTGCTTCTCCTTGACCTAGAAGGCTAGTGAAGTGATCTTGAGGGCTCCTTGACTGGGAACCAATAAATCATACTCATATTCATCATAGACTCCATTATCCCAAAGATTAAGGCACTGATCTACCAAGGGTGGTCACTAAAAATCATATTCTTTCACCTCCTTCCAAGTCTAGCTAATTTGGGATACCTAGGGCATCAATTTCCCAACAAGCTAGCCCTCCAAAAAATTTGATCTCTTAGGGTCTCCTGCGTTGGCCTTTCCTCAAGCTCTCCTTCAATTTGGAAGCCATTCTAACAGTGGAGTTTGGAGAAAATCTAAGCCCTGGCTCCAAGATTAAAACTTTCCCTGACATCCCTAAGGCTAGTACCTCATAGGGTCAAAACAACATCTTCAAGGGAAATTTTTTCTTTGATCCTTCCCCCCACCTTATCTAGGGTAATAATATCATTGGTTGCTACATACTTCCCTCATACCCTAGATCAGGTCCACTTGGCTCGTGCGGTTCTGCTAATTTGAAAGATCATTCTTCAAGAACCATTCAGGATACCAATTCTAACAAGGATTTTAGGGATTGGGGAACTCCTTCACAAGTATTATCCCATAAACCTAACCCTCAAATCCTCTCTTCCTTTCCCTAGAATACATAGTACCTTGCTTAGAAAGAAAGCAAGCTCCATCCTTCAAACTCTTCTGGGAAAGGGTTTATTTAGGTCAGTCATATCCATTAACTTATCCTTCATTAGTGACTCCATACATACCGGGTCTGGTCCTATCGCTGAAAGTACGTAAATAAAAGGGAGCCTTAGCTGAGGTGACAGTGGGCTAAGTCTCCATTTGTTTCCCTTGGCCTAGCATTTCCCCTTTAGGATCCCCCTTGGGTCCCCTGCTAGTTTGAGCGGTAACATTTTGGCACCATTGTCGGGTACAAGAAACTTATGTTTTGTTCCCCATACGACATATTGACATATCATTATTGGTGACTCCATTGGAAGAACGAAGCCCTTGTCCTTCATTGAAATTTAAAGGTCGATGCTTGTAGGGCGAAGCAAGCATTTTTTGTTGGGTTGTGTTATATTATTTCCACGACTAGCCCACGTAGTGTGGATAAATATTAGTGGATCGCAGTAGATCTGGGTACTAAACCAATGGGAGTGTCCGATGAAGAATGGAAGAAGTTGGATCGGAAGGCAAAGAGCACAATACGATTGTGTGTCTCAGATTCAGTATTGCTTAATGTATCAGGGGAAGCTACGACTAAGGCTTTGTGGGACAAGTTAGGGACTTGTACCAATCTAAGTCTCTGGTGAATAAACTGTTCCTATGGAAAAAGCTGTATAACCTGAGGATGAAAGATGGAGACTCGGTGATAGAGCATCTGAATGCATTTAATACTGTGGTAAGTCATTTATCGTCTATTGATATCAAAATTTCAGATGAAGATAAGTGCATTAGTTTGTTGTGTTCTCTACTAGATTCGTGGGATAGTCTGGTTATTGCAATAGGTAGCAATGCAACTGCCTTATAGTTTGATGAAATAGTCTCATCCTTGCTGACGGAGGAGATGAGACGGAAAAATATGGAGAGCCAAAATGGTGATGCCTTGTCTATACGAGGACGGTCCCAAAACAGAAACAAAAATAAGTCATCGAGTGGGAGATCTAAATCTCCAGGAAAACCTGTAAAGGTGGTGTTCTGGAAATGCGGAAAGGAAGGGCACTACAAAAGGGACTGTAAATCTAAAGCTCCTGACAAAGGAAAGGGATTTGATGATGCTCCTTCTACAGAGGCGAAAAGCACCTCAGATGAAGGTGGGGATGTGTACTTGGCTTCTTCAAGTACACATGTAGATCATGAGGCATGGTTGATTGACTCAGGTGCATCCCCTCACTTCACTCCCCATAGAGAGTGGTTCTACGAGTATGAGAAATGCGATGGTGGTGATGTCTTCTTAGGGGATGATAGGAAGGCTAGAATCGTTGGTCATGGAAAAGTAAAGTTGAAGTTTCAAGGTGGAAGGGTTAGAACACTTTCGGGTGTTCTGCATATTCATGCATTAACCAGAAATCTGATTTTTGTAAGCAAGTTGGATGATGCAGGTGTAAAAACAGTGTTCGTGAAGGATACCTGCAAGATGGTTCGGGGAGCACTGGTATTGATGTGAGGAGTTCGGATTAAAACTTTGTACAAGCTGCAAGGTAGCACTATTGTTGATGGGTGCAACAGTTCCGTGGTTCCTGAAAGTGGAGAAGAAAATCTAGTGGTCTCTGGAGAGAAGACCATGTTGTGGCATCAAAGGCTTGGACATATTAGAGAGAAGGGCCTTCGAATACTTCATGGTAAAGGTATGGTAGAAGGTATGAGTAATATCTCTTTGGATTTTGAATTCTGTGAAAATTGTGTATATGGGAAGCAGAATCGGGTGAGTTTCCCCTCTGGTGGTAAGAGGGCGAAACAGATATTATAACTTGTCCACAGTGATGTGTTTGGACCTGTGAAGGTTCCATCACTGGGTAAGTCTGTGTACTATGTATCAATTATAGATGACTTCTCAAGGAATACATGGATATATTTACTTAAGAATAAATTTGAAGTCTTTGATAGGTTTAAAGAATTTAAGGCTCTGGTGGAAAACCAGACAGAGAATAAGATAAAGGTGTTGAGGACAGATAACAGTGGAGAGTTTTGCAGTAAGGAATTTGAATAATTATGCAAGAAGTGTGTTATAGCACGGCAGAAGACTACTCCATATACACCTCAACAAAATGGAGTTTCAAAAAGAATGAACAAGACGTTGATGGAAAGGGCAAGAATCATGCTCAGTGGTGTCGATTAGGACAGGAATTCTGGGCAGAGGCAGTGGAGACAACATGTTACCTGGTCAACAAATCACCTTCATCAACGTTGTAGGATAAGACTCCACAAGAGGTATGGACTGGTAAGAAACCCTCTCTTTCACATCTGAGGGTATTTGGATGTGATGCATATGTACATGTTCCAAAGGAGAAATGAACCAAGTTGGATAGTAAATCGGAAAAGTGCATCTTTATTGGGTATAAGGATGTTTTAAAGGGTTATAAGCTTTGGAACCTAGCAACAAGGAAGTTTATGTACAACTGAGATGTGGTGTTCAGAGAGGTGAAAGATGTTATTAAACATGAAGTCCAACCAAAGGAACCTGAGAAGATAGAGTTTGAGCTAAAGGAGGAAGAATTAGACTCTACAGCAGAGGAGGAATCAGAAGATGAAGAGCCACAAACTCCGGGTGTAAGAAGATCGGTTCGAGAAAGAAGGCAACTCAAAAGGTATAGTCCATCTGCTTTCTGTTCAAATTTTGCTTTATCTATTACTGATGATGATCCCAGAACTATGAAGGAAGTAGTAGATTCAGAGGATGGAAAACTCTGGAAAGAGGCCATGGTTGATGAAATGGCATCTTTGCACAAAAATGAGGCTTGGGATCTGGTGGAGTTTCCGACTGGAAGGAAACCCATTGACAGTAAATGGGTGTTCAAGAAGAAGAAAAATACAGAAGGAAAGGTGGAGAAATACAAAGCTCAGTTGGTAGCAAAAGGTTATTCCTAGGTGTCGGGAATTGATTTTGGTGATATTTTTTCTCCTATTGCCAAGGTAACTTCTATTATATTACTTTTATCTGTTGCCGTTGCTTTTGATTTTGAGGTAGAACAGATGGATGTGAAGACAACATTTCTTCATGGGGATCTAGAAGAGGAAATCTACATGAAGCAACCTGAAGGCTTTGCGGTGAAGGGTAAGAAAGAACTGGTATGCAAGTTAAAGAAGTCTCTGTATGGGTTAAAACAGTCACCAACGATGTGGTATCAGAAATTTGATACATTTATACGGCGACTTGGCTTCACCAGAAGCAAAGCAGATCACTATGTGTATTTTAAATTAATTGGTGACCGTGTTATTTATATGGTCTTGTATGTGGATGATATGTTGCTGGTTGGAAATGAAAAAGAAATTATCCATGATTTGAAGACCCATTTGTCATCCAAATTCGACATGAAAGATCTTGGTGCTGCAAACTATATTTTGGGCATGGAAATTAAAAGAGATCGAACAAAGAGGAAGCTCTAGTTAAACCAGAGGAAGTATGTCGAGATAATATTGCAGAGGTTTAAAATGCAGGATAGTAAACCAGTGAGGGTTCATATTCCTGTAGGTTTAAATTTATCTGCTGAACTGTGTCCCAAGACACAAGAAGAGGAAGAGGACATGTCTCGTGTTCCATATGCAAGTGCAGTTGGTACCCTGATGTATGCGTTGGTCTGTACTAGACCAGACATTGCACATGCAGTGGGAGTATTGAGCAGGTTTATGTCAAAACCAGGGAAGGAGCACTGGACATCAGTGAAGCGGGTTTTCAGGTATTTGCGTGGCACTAGTGATTATGGTTTGTGCTACCAAGGAAGACCAGGATTGGACAAAGTGTTGGATATTCGTGGATTTGTTGATGCAGACTGGGCTGGAGATTTGGATCAGAGAAGATCTACATGTGGGTATGTTTTTAACCTATTTGGAGGTGCAGTCAGTTGGATGAGTAAGAAACAATCTGTAGTGGCACAATCAACTACAGAGGTAGAATACATGGCAGCCACTCATGCAAGCAAGGAAACAGTTTGGTTGCAGAGATTGTGCTCAAGTATGGGGTTAGTACAGGGAGCTATAAGGATAGACTGTGACAGCCAAAGTGCAATTTTCTTGGCAAAGAACCCTGCTTATCATTCAAAGACAAAGCACATTGATGTTTAGTATCACTTTGTGAGGGATATGATAGAAGACAAAAAGGTGTTGCTGGTAAAGGTGGACACTTTGAAGAATACTACAAATGCATTAACAAAATTTGTGAGCTCTGAGAAGTTCTCTTAGTGTAAAGAAACAATGGGTGTTTCAGGGCTGGATAAATGACTAAGCTCTCTTGTGGAAAGAAAACAACAAGTGGGAGAATGTTGGGTTGTGTTATATTCTTTCCATGACTAGCCCACGTAGTGAACTGGCGGGTTAGGTTGTTGCACTGATTGCGCAACGGGGGGGTCACAGGGGGGTTTAAGGGGGGCGGGTAGCCCCCCTCAAATTTTTTTTTTCGCACCAACTGATTCTTGTCATTCTATTACTGTCATTAAGGGCTCCCATAGCCGTATGTGATCGAAGAGTTTGGGCACCTCAAGGATTCTGCCCCTCATGTAGTCCTCTCGAACCCCCCCCCCTCAATTTTTTTTTTTCGCACCAACTGATTCTCCTCATTCTGTTACTGTCATTAAGGGCTCCCATAGCCGTATGTGATCGAAGAGTTTGGGCACCTCAAGGATTTTGCCCCTCATGTAGTCCTCTCGACTACAACTCAACATCACCCCACCTCTTCTCTAGAGGTGCATGAGCACTCATGGCGCAATCATCTTCTTCCTCCTTGTCAGCTTGTGTTGGAGTAGCCTTTGAGTCAGACTTCTCTTGTTTTCCCTTCTTCCGAGGACACTACGTGGAGAAATGACCCATTTCTCCACATCTGAAGCATCTGACTTTGGATATGTCCTTCTTCTTTCGTTTATGCTACCCTTGTTGTCCTGCTGATGCGAGAGTCACATCCTCCTCTTCCTCCTTCTTGATTCTAACCCCTTTGCTGCTGCTTCCTGCCTTGGTCAACCGCCTGATCTCTTCCTGTCGAAGAGCTGCCCACATCTCCTCCCAACTAGGAAGAGAAGCCATGTCCAATATGCTTCGAACAAAGGTTTCACAGTGTTCAGTGACTGCATTTAGGACATTTCTGACCATAAATTCAGGATCTCGTGTAGCCCTTATGGGAGTTAGCTAGTCACGGGTCCTTTGCAACCTAAGAAGGAAGGGATCGATTTCTTCTCCCTTCTAGATCTGAAATTGTCTCAGCTGACTCTCAAGCAACATCTTTCGTTGAACGGAAGTTCCCTCGTACAATGTGGTCAAGGCCTCCCACATTTCCCTTGTTGTGTCCTTCTCAGCAATATGTGGGATCACATGATCCTTGACCTCGTCCAAGATCATGCACTTCTCTTTTGTCTGAGCCTCCTCATACTTCTTGAGAGGATCAGCATCAACTGGATCAATAAACGTCTTCAAAGCATAATCCTTGATGCGATTTTTATCCAAAACTGTTAGGATCCTGGCCTTCCAAATGATGAAGTTGGATGCTCCATCCAAGCTGTCCTAATCCCATAATCCATTAATGGCCATCTTTGCTCAAAGAATGTCAAACTGGTTCTCTTCTCCCTTGATCCAGGTGGATATTGGTGGCCACTAGCTAAGTACACCTGGACCCCCACTATTGTTTCTCTCAGTATTTTCAGTTTCCTTAATTGTAGCACAACTTACTATTTTTAGCAGTTTTTCGGGTCCTGAACTTCCAAAGCCATTTTGAGGCCCTAAATGACGTTTTTTGGGAAATCTGGGGGCAACAGGGTCCATGGACTAATGTTGCCCTTCCCAAAATGGTAGTGCTCGAATAGATCTTTCTAACAAGCTATTGTACATGTCAAACAAAGATCGTATGCCAAAGTTACGACCCCGGGAAGTTGATGTACCAATTTACCCAAACGGGGCCCATAGTTTGGCGTTTCATTTTCTAGGGTTAGGTTTTGGAATGTTAAGGGTTTTCCATTGTTTCTCGACAATAAATAGGCCTTCGAGCCTCATTGTAACACAGTTCAGAGGCATGTAGCCACCACACATCTCTTCTCGGAGATAAGCTACCATCGCCCTAGCTGGTTTTTTTCCATTACTGTTTATAAGCATATTTCAGTATTTTACATTAATGAAATGAAGTATTATTTCCGCTACATATATGTGTTTATGGTTATTTCTGTAATTTGTTGTGTTCCTGTTTAAGTCCGGAACAGTGGTATCAGAGCATTCTGCTTTTTCTTTGTTTTTCTTTGCATGTCCCCAACGAGGTCGGGATATAAGGAGTTAGGGCTTGAACTGGTCGAACCTTTGCAAGACCAGTCTTGCAAATCCCGACGACCTCCCATGGCGGATGAGAAGAAAGACGAGGGGGCAGGAGATCCTATCAAAATCTTGCTTGAAGAAGCCCTCGAGCGACAATGGAACGCGATGATGGACAACTTCACCTAGATCCTTCAGCGGCTACCCAGAAGCAACGCATCGGCTTCCAGCAGCTACTCTGGAAACGCCATGCCCTTTAAGGTACAAGTTAATTTTGAAATCCCCATATTCAAGGGTCAGATAGACGCCGATGCCATAGATAAATGGTTAAATCTGATAGAGGGTTATTTTTTTGTTCATGAATTTTCGAGTTGGAAAAATATTGTTTTCGCTCTTCTCAAAGCAGCCCCCCACGTCAAGGACTGGTGGGAAACCTATTGCGAGCAGAAGGATGAAAATACTGGCTCACTATTTTCAGCCGCACCCATCTGGAATTCATTTCGGGATGCCATCAAGGAGCAGTACTATCCTGTTGGAAGCTATGAGGATGAATACATAAAGTGGACCATGCTGCGGTAGGGAAGGGACCAAGACATGCCAGAGTTCACCAATCTTTTCCATACCCTTCGCACAAAGTTGGGTATCAAGGATTCAGAACAGCATTTGATACTCAAATACTGTGGCTGCCTGCACAAGTACATCCAAGAAGAAATATAATTCCTGAACATCTCCTCACTCGGCGCAGCATACCGATATGTCGTCAAGGTCGAGCAGAAGTTAAAAAAAAAGAAGCGAGACTTTGGATCTGCGAATCCGAAGCAAGGGAAAGGTGCCCCTAAACCACAGAACAAAGGACAAAGCCAAGGCGGGGCAACCCAAGACAATCCGCCAAAGCTGCAAGCAAAGAACAACGCCGCGAAGCCGAAAAAGGACACGGGAAAATGGTGTGAGTTCCATAAGAGCTCCACTCACAACACAAGTGGGTGTCGGGCCAAGCAGTCATTGGTGGCTGAGCTAAAGGTTTCAGAATCAAATGCATGTTCCGACTCTGAGTCAGAACCCGACAAGGGGAATGACAAAGGGAAGTAGATCATTGATGTGGATCCCAATACCACTGTTGCTACCGCCAAGATCCAGAAAAATGAACCCGAAGATCCAGAGGAGGAGGAGTGTCTCTTCCACTCCTAGATGTGGGTAAAGGGCTCCCCGCTACAGTTCATTGTCGATAGCGGGAGCCAAAAGAACCTCATTTTGGCAGAGGTCATGAAGCGGTTGGGCTTACCGACCACAGCACATCCACAACCGTACACCATCGGGTGGCTTCACCAAGGATGGGATCTTCGCGTGAGCCAGCAGTGTCGCCTTCCATACAACATCAAGCCCTTCACGGATGAGGTATTGTGTGACATTTCTCCCCTTGAAGTTTGTGATGTATTATTAGGACAACCATACTTGTGGAAGCGACATGTTGTGTATGAATCAAGGCCCCGTGCTGTTATTATTACATTGGGAAATAAGTTGTACAGGATACCAGAGGTAGCACTGCCTACCGCCATCTCTTTGATTACTACAAAACAATGCAGTAAGCTCATTTCCAAAACCAGGAAATTTGTTTTCCTGATTATACGCCCTTAAGTAAAGAAGAAGACGGTGGCCACGGCCTCCAGACAGGACCCCTCCGCACGACAACTACAGATGGACAAGGTCGTGGAGGAGTACGAGGACATCTTCACCTCCCCCGTAGGGGTTCCACTGCATTGTCAGGTCAAACACTCCATCGATCTGACCCCAGATGCGCCGCTACCCAATGGACCAATTTATCGGCGCTCCGTTTTGGAGAACGATGAAATTAAGAGGCAGATTTAGGAGCTGCTGCAGAAAGGTCACATCCGTCCGAGTTCATCACCTTGTGGGAGCCCGATCATGTTGGTACAGAAGAAGGATGGGACTTGGAGACTCTGTATTGACTATCGGGCGCTGAACAAGATCACTGTCCGTAATAGGTACCCAATCCCGCGGATTGATGACCTCCTGGACCAACTAAAGGGGGCAAAATATTTCAGCAAGATCGATCTGAGGTTAGGATATCACCAGGTACCAATCAAATCCTCTGATGTGTGGAAGACTGCCTTCAAAGCCGAGGAGGGCCTTTTCGAATGGTTGGTTATGCCTTTCGGATTGACGAATGCTCCTACAACCTTCATGAGGCTAATGGATGATATCTTGCGGCCATTCACCAACTCATTTGTTGTGGTATACTTGGATGACATTCTGATCTTAATCCAGAGTTGGGAAGAGCACCTCCACCACATCTGACAGGTTCTCCAAACACTACGGCAACACAAGCTATGTGCCAATTTGGAGAAATGCACTTTTGGCATGACCTAGGTTCAGTATTTGGGATACATTATTAATGAACAGGGGGTGCATGTGGATCCAACCAAGATCCAAGTCATTCGGGATTGGCCATCTCCAACCACTCTAACAGAGCTCCGCAGCTTTCTAGGTCTTGCCAACTTCTACTGCAGGTTCGTGTTGGGGTTTTCTCATATCACTTGGCCCTTGAGTCAAGTCACCAAGGGAGGAGCAAAAGCAATATTCTTTTGGTCTGAATCTCAACAAAAGGCATTCATAGAGTTGAAATATCGCCTTTACACAGCACTAGTGCTCGCGTTACCCGATTTACAACAACCGTTTGAGGTTGAGACAGATGCCTCTGACTATGCCATTGGGGCAGTCCTTACTCAACACGGGCATCCAGTGGCATATCACAGTGAAACACTTTTAGACACAGTCCAAAAGTATCCCACTTATGATAAAGAGATGTACTCCATTGTGTAGGCCTGCTGACAATGGAAGCATTACATTTTGGGGAAGAAAACAGTCATCCACACAGACCACCGACCCCTGCAGTTCATACAGACCCAAGGGAAATTGCAGAATGATCGCCATCAGAAGTGGTCTACATACCTGCAACAGTTCCATTTAAATATCAAGTATAAGAAGGGCAGCACCAATAATGTTGCAGATTACCTCAGTCGACCATCGATCGTGGCGTTAACCACCGTGCTCAACTCTTGTGGGCACGAGACTTCTGATTGGCCACTTCTCTACAAAAGCGACCCAGAATTCGGCCACACATACCAGACACTCTTGGAGGGTCGGCATGTTTCAGATTTTCACCTCCAGGATGCCCTGTTATGCCACCTGGGTCACCTTTGTGTTCCTTCAAGCGAGCGTGCCAAGATGATTTGGGAAGCACACTACAGTCGGGCTGCTGGGCATTTCGGGGTCGAGAAAATGGTGGCAGTACTGCAAAAGTATTTCTATTGGCCGAATCTTAACAGGATGTCGGGAAGTACATCAGATCATGTACTGCCTGTGCCATTGCCAAACCGACCATCAAGAAGCAAGGCCTATATACCCCGCTGCCTACCCCTAGTTGACCTTGGGAATCCATCTCCATGGATTACATGTCAGGCCTTCCTTCCACTAAGCATGGAAATGACTGTGTTTTTGTGGTCTTCGACAGGTTCTCGAAGATGGCCATTATGGCGGCCTGCAAGAAGAATATCACAGTAGAGGCCACTGCTAAACTCTTCTTTGAACGAGTGTGGGTGCACTTTGGGATCCCACAGTCTATCATCTCAGATCGGGACAGTCAGTTCCTCAGTACATTTTGGTCCAGTCTCTGGTCAATCCTGGACATCGAACTCACTAAGTCCACAGCCTTCCATCCTCAAATTGATGGCCAGATAGAGGTTGTCAATAGGATGATTGTACACATTCTGCGCATGTACAACTCAAAGCATCCATGCACATGGGACGAGAGCCTCCCCTATGTTCAACACAGCTACAACCGAGCTCTTCACAGCTCGACTGGCCACAACCCTTTTCAGGTGGGCTTGGGATTCCAGCCACTATGCCCCATTGATGTGGCCATGCCACTTGCAGCTACTCACACAGATTCGGCTCATGTCCAGTCCGAAACAGACAAGGCAACCAGATTCATTGAGCACATCCAACATATTCGCCAGCAGGTCCATGACATTCTAGAGAAATCAAATGCCAAGTACAAGCAGCGACATGATCAACATCGGGTGCCACACAAGTTTCAGGTGGGCGACAAAGTCTGGTTGCATTTGCAAAAGGAACGCCTTACTGGAGCCTATCGAAAACTGAGACCAATCCGCTATGGTCCTTACACCATTACTAAGGTTGTGGGAGACAATGCATTTGAGCTCAACATTCCTCCATTCCTTGGCCTGCACCAAGTGTTCAATGTGGACCGCCTTCGGCCATACTTTCCACCATTGCTAAACACATCCGACATTGCAGAACAACTCACACCCACAGAATTAAATCCAAATTGCATGGAACAAGCTGCAACTGATCGGATCATGGACACATAGATCAAGAGCACTCCCCAATAGAATATCCAACTATATAGAGTTGTCAAAGCAGGCCAACTCCTTCACTAGGGCAAGTGGCTCACCAGGGACCAAGTTCAGCAAAAGTTTCGTCATCTCATGGAGGAACTCAAAGCAATGGGGACCATTGCTTCCTTAGGGGGGAGGAATGATCCAGGTGGATATTGGTGGCCACCTGCCAAGTCCACCTGGACCCCCACCATTGTTTCTCTCAACATTTTCAGTTTCCTTAATTGTAGCACAACTTACTATTTTTAGTAGTTTTTCAGGTCCTGAACTTCCGAAGCCGTTTTGAGGCCCTAAACGACGTTTTTTGGGAAATCTAGGGGCAACATGGGTCCATGGACGAATGTTGCCCTTCCCAAAATGGTAGTGCTCGGATAGATCTTTCTAACGAGCTATTGTATGCATCAAACAGAGATTGTATGCCAAAATTACAACCCCGGGAAGTTGATGTACCAATTTACCCAAACGGGACCCACAGTTTGGCATTTCATCTTCTAGGGTTAGGTTTTGGAATGTTAAGGGTTTTCCATTGTTTCTCAACAATAAATAGGCCTTCGAGCCTCATTGTACACAGTTCAGAGGCATGTAGCCACCACACATCTCTTCTCAAAGATAAGCTACCATTGCCCTAGCTGGTTTATTTCCATTACTGTTTGTACGCATATTTCAGTGTTTTACATTAATGAAATGAAGTATTATTTCCGCTGCATATATGTGTTTATGATTATCTCTGTAATTTTTTGCGTTCCTGTTTAAGTCCGGATCATCCCTCTTTCGTTTTTGCCCCAGCAGAACTCGAATCTGGATTTCTTTGGAGCTAGAAATCCTCTAAGGAACAATATCCCTCTGAATTTCGATTTCCGTAACAGAAATCCTTCTGCCAACCACTATCGAACCACCCCTCTTTGATCTTTCTTTGATGCTTCTCAGTACTGGATCTAGATTTCTTGGCAATAAATCTTCTGAGGAACTGATTCCCTCTACTTTGCTTTTGCCCCACTAGGTACTGTTCTACACCAACATAATTAGCACCCCACCAGCAACTCCAGATGAAATTTGCGTTGCAACTCTAGCCATGGAAACTGGAAAAACGAGACTCGACAGTCTTTGCGTTGTCCCAGTAACCACTGCGCTGCCCTCTGCAGCAACAATGTCACCCAATCAGGCTGACGCAGGCTCTACGTGAGCCTCCCTTGGTGACTACGTCACCCCTCCTTTGCTCTCTCGGCCAAAAACTACGCTATCTCTTGGGACAACTGTCTTCACGCCCAGATTGTCCTCTGTCCTTTCGTTGATGGCTTCAGTCCTCCTTGATCTGCAATCGCTCTGATACCATGTGAAAATTTATGAATCTAATAAACCAGAAATCCTACTACAGTAAACTGATTTGCATTACCTACTTGTGTTCTTCATTTAACAAGTTATTTTCAGAAGTATTAAGAAAATATTAAAGCAAATACAATGCAGCCTACACCAATATACAAATCAAGTATTGAAAAATAAATGAGACAAACACACAAAGGACACACTTATTTTTGGACTAAACGTCCCCGGAAAAACCCAATGCAGGAAAATCGGTGCAACAAATTATGAGGTTTTTATTATTAAGAATATTTATGAATACAACTAGGGTGCCAAATCTGGCTCACCCAACAGAGAATAAAACCGAAAGAAGTACCTCTATCAAGAGAGATATTTTGGCGAATCCATCAACTCGATGATCAAAACCCACAGGTGTCTGCACTGTCCCCAGTGCTGTGCAGCGATGGCTGCTCCAAGCTCTGCGTTGGAACTGCATCACCTGCTCTAGGAGTTGCGTCACCCTCCCAGTGAGCCTTCTCGGCTCAGAAATCGATTTGTTGAACTGCTGCTCGATCTACTTCACAGAAACCCTAACATTGCCTCTAAGTGACTGCGTCAGCTCCTCTAGCCTCTGCGTCACCCTTTTGGAGTTGCGCTGTCTCTCCCTAGTGTTGTGTTGCCTCTCTGCTATGTATTCTCGGCCTTGGACTGAAGTCCCTCTGCCAAACTTCCCCTCTCTGCACTATAAGCTTACTCTGAAATTCTCAGCAAACCACGCCCCAAAATTTCGATCTAGCTCAGGTGCTGCTCTCTTTGTGTGTGTTCTCCAACTGATCCCAAGCCTCATTTTATACTTTTCCTGTTGAGAAATAAATGGTCATGATCTAATCTCTAATCAACGGATAAGATTAAATTAGACTTGATCCTCATCTCTTAGAAGCTTCTCACCCATATTTTCATTAATACCCATTAATATTTTTAATTTTCCTAAGTTTAGACTTAGGAACCCAATTAAAAATATTAATTATTTTAATAAAATACAATTCGGGTGGAATTTGACCAAACAAATTCTGGGTCTTGGAGATCTCATGTGTTCTAGCCCCTCCACAAAATTTAGGAGCTAGAGCACATTCGATGCTACCAAAAAATCAACAGTAAATAATAAGGACGATGGTGGAAGTGATATGTCGGAGGTCATCATGCATCATAAGTTTATGAGCTTGGTTGTTGACATCTCTATATTTTGGTTGCAAGAGAAGATCTCATGGACTAGATTACATCCTTTTCCCACCTCTTCTCACATAATCATCCATGTGTGGGCATGATATTTTCCCACCTCCTGCCCACAACATCCTCCACGTGTTTGGATTTGCATTTTCTTTGGGCTTTTCTATATAAGTAGTCATACTAGCAGGGATATGTATATTGAGGCATATGTATATACTAGCAGGCATACTAGCGGTGGAGGCTAAGATCACTGTGTTGTATCCAAAAGATTCCTTGGATGACAGGGTATCCTCCAAATGTGCAGGTTGGTTAGATATGGGCAGAGGTGGAAATTCAACTCAGTATGGTCCAACAAATAGTTGCAGTTTAGCCCTAATGAGGACAACTAATTAAAGTGAGCTGGTTGGAGATTCATCATAGTTGAATGTGGAATGCCAAGGATATAAAAGGTGCTACTGCCGATGATCAACAATTATGCTATTTGGTGTTATTTGGGCTCTATCTATTCATTGGTGATTTGTTAAGTTCCTTTCAATCCTATTGTAGTCTTTATTTTGGTATCTAACAGTTTTGGGTGCTATTTGACACTTCTATTAACTGGTTCTATGAATGATAATGTTGCGGCTCAAGTCAATCCTCAATCTATTGTTATTATCAACTTTGTGTACTATAATGATGTTGGCTAAATTGGTACTATATGAATAGTGATGTCTAAGTTCTTGCAACCAAACTTATGGAGTTGTTGTATATTTTCACTTTTGATGTTTAATACAAATATGACCTATGCAGAGGTTTTGTTCGAGTTTCATGGTTTTGTTGTTTATATGTTTTATGTCAATTGTGGAATCAATGAATGAGATAATGGAGTCTATGTAAGGTTTCTGGAAAGTGTCTGTGTGAATACTCTCTGTGTTGTAAATAACTGTCACTACATAAATGAATGAACCCTATTCCTTTTATTGTTTTATGTCAAAGTTATTTCTATGCGCATGCCATGAAGCCCTGTTGGAAATTTACCTTTCTGGTTAAACCATATATTATGTGTGACTAATGCCTATCATTAATGTTATAAATATGTTTATGTAGGTAGTAAGGGATTTTGAAAGTATTTATGTTTAATGGGTTTGCATGTGTTGTATGGCAACTGCACTCTCTTGTGTGAAGTTACTTAGAGCTAGAGTTATCTCCATTTCCCATGTCTCCTAGCATAACCTTCAAAGGTTCTGCAAACCCATCAGTATACCTCAGGTGAGACCTCACCTGCTCGAGGGTGTTGAAAATCTCGATACCTGAGGGGGATTTGTCGGCATATTCCAGAACCCTAGGTGACGAGGTGCTAAAAATTATGCTAAAAAATAAAGGTGTCACAATCTTTTCAAACTCAACTTCAGATTGAATATCTCGTCATTCTGAATCCAACAGTGCGAACGAAACTCAAATCCAAGTTCGTATGCAGAAGTTAGAGCAAGTCAAAGTTCAAATTTGACTTGCCTACATGGCAAGATTAGGATGATGTGGCAAGGTCTTCAGCGAATAAGGAGGTGCCAAGTGGAAGCCCACCATTGAGCATCGCATATTGCATATCGCAATAATATGTGGTTCGGGTTGAGAATCGACGCCCAGGCAGAGCTGATTGCAATTTGCAATCTCGCATATCGCAATCACAGGAAAGGATCAATGAACAGATATTGGCCCCTGCACTAACAAGGTTGGGAGTTGTAATGTGATGCGATTGCATATCAAAATCGCAGCAACAACAAGAATCATTCTCGGTAAGGGTTGGGTTACGATGCGATATCGACCCCTATTGTGATGTGGTAAACCGCAATCAAATATCACAATCACATAAGGCGGCAGAGACCCACATTTTATCATTGCCAGACATCGTTGATTGCGATTTGTGATATGACCGACAGGATATGGCCTGTGGTGCGGATAAATTCTTGCCTGGTTAGTGGATTTTGGGGCTAATTTGTAGTTTTTTCTAGTTTTAGAGCATTTTGTGGAATGAATAGAGGAAGAACTAGGATAAGTCATAACTCCTTGAGTTCTTTCCAAATTTGATGCAAAAATAGTCGATTCTAGCAGTTTTCGGTATCCTAAACTCATTGAGACATGTTTCAGAGGCATTTGAGCATTGTAAACACACTTTTGATGTAATTTGAGCATAATAGAGAGGCCCAAGCCATTGGAAGTTGGACCAAGGAGACGTAGCCCAGGAGGGGTGAACTCCTTTATCATTTGCTTGTTGTGTGTTATATTTTGATGTTCTTTGTTGTTATATTGTTGTTGTTCAACATATGTTTTTTTTTATGTTAAACTGTTTATAACATTTACATAAGAAACTCTCATGGGAATTTGTTAATTATGCAAAAGTTTTGAATCCTTAAGCACTTGAAAAAGAAAATGATAAGCATCTTGGGTTTATTTATGAATGGGGAATTAGCACAACATTACTAATCTTCTCCAATTCAGATCAAGTTGGTATTAGAGCACTATTTTTTTCTTACTAGATTTTCTTTGTGAAAGAAGGGTTTAATTGTTTGCAAGTTTATGTCATGCTTACAAGGTTAAAGCTCAAAAAAGGTGAAGGAAAGCTGGTTGAAATCCCTGAAGTTGGGTCAAGTGGAAGAAGAGCAAGGTTGCCAAAGTCTTCTACACCAGTTCAACCTCAAGTTGCAGTTGAGATTCCAACACCAGTACAACCTCAAGTTGTAGTTGAGTCTTCAGAGACTATGTCTCATGAAGGAGAACCTATCATGACAAAAGATGAGAAGACCTTCAGAAAGGCTTTATTTGATATGACAGAGATGGTTAAGGTCCTCTATGAAGAGAGGAACAATAGATTGCAAGGAGAAAGTTCCAAGCCTCCCAATGGAGAAGGCTCTTTAGGAGGAGGTAATGGAAAAGAAGATAAAGGAAAAGGAGGTAATGGGAATGGAGGCAAACCTCCATCATCTCCACCATCTTCTTCATCTTCTTCTTCGAAAGAATCTTCACACTCTTCCACAAATACCACCATTACTCATACTCATCATCATTCTTCAAAACAAGTTGTTAAATCACCTTTTCTGAAGCTTGATGTTAAATTCGAGTTGCCTATGTACAATGGTGAAGTGAATGCAGAGAAGCTAGATAACTGGATTCGTCAGTTGGAGGTGTATTGTAGAATTCAAAACCTTCAAGAGGATGATATCAAAATTCAGTTGGCTTCATTGAGAATGGAGGGTGCAACACTTGTATGGTGGGAAGCAAGGACTCAAGATGAGATCAAAAAACATGGTAATATCTCTATTTCTTGGTTTGATTTCATTGTTGCTATAAAAAGACAGTTCTACCCTTTAGCTCATATGCAGAAAGCCATTATGAATTAGCAAAATTTCAGACATTTGAAAGGTCAAAATGTGCAAGAGTATACTCAAGAGTTTAGGAAAAGAGTTCTTATGCTAGGAGTAGACTTACAGTCACAAGATACCTTGTTGAAATACATAGGAGGGTTGCATAGCTATCTTCGACATACCATTCTTATGTTCAGTCCCACGAATCTTGATGAGGTTTGTGTTCAAGCTACACACCTCGAAGAAAGAGGGAAAAATATATAGGAAGAAGGTAAGAAGAATCCATTTCAGAGTGGTGAAAAAGGGAAGAAGTTTAAAGGAAAGCAGAAGAAAACTGCTTCTGTTAAGAAAGAAGGGGAGAAACCCATGTGCAAGAATTGTTCCAAGGAAGGACATGATGAAGCGCATTGCTGGAAGCTTCATCCAGAATTACGATCGAAGAAATTTAATAAGAAAGGGAAACAAAAGACCAATGCTGGTGCATAACAAGACTTGGTTTCAGACTCAAGAGATGAAACAAAAATCGTAGCCACAATCACCAAGGGAAAATCTTTGGAAAAATCAAGCAAAGAGGTCAGCAAAGAGGAAGTCGTAGCTAGTACCAGCACAACAAATAATTCCCACAACATTTCAAATGAGGCAAACCGAATCGAGTTATTCCACATCCGAGTTATTTCCAAACATACAAAGATCGATACGTTGTTTGACATTGGATCTCATGCCAACTTAATTTTTGCGGATTTGGTTAAGAAAATGAATCTGGAAACTGTGCCCCATCATAAACCGTATCCGTTGGGTTGGATAACCAAGGATGCCAATTTGCAGTTCACCTGGAAATGTGTTTTCAGGTTTGCAATCACCACTAATTTCATTGATGAAATGTAATTAGACGTTGTGCCATTGGATATCTCAGGGATTGTATTGGGAAGCCCGTATTTGTATGACATGAAGGCCGTTTTCCACAGATTTGAGAACAAATACCATTTGTTAAAAAAAAGAGTGGAGTAAATTGTGAGAGCCCATCGCAGGAAACTTAATCTATCTTTGGTAAGTGCAGGTGAAATGAAGACACTGGTTAATTCCGGCAAGAGTCTTGTGCTCCTCATGATCAAGCAGAAGAATAACATGGAGCAGGGATCCTTTGCAGGCTATGATGTGAAGCTGAAAGCTGAATTGGTTGATGTGGTCAATCAATATGGAGACATGTTTCAAGAACCAAAGGGATTGCCACCGAAAAGAGGAATTCAGCATGAAATTTAGCTACAACAGGATTGTCCACTCCCAAACATTGGTATATATCGAATGTCAATTCTAGAAAGTTTAGAAATTAAGAAACAAGTCCAGGAATTGTTATATAAAGGAGTAATTCATCCTTCTACTTCGCCATGTGGTTCACCAATTGTATTGGTACCCAAGAAAGATGGAACCTGGCACATGTGTGTAAATTATCGAGCTTTAAATAAGATCACAATAAAAAATCGATACCCTCTGCCCATAATAGATGATTTGCTAGATCAGTTGAAAAATGCAAAGTATTTCACTAAATTAGACTTGAGAAGTGGATATCATCAATTTAGATTAGTTGAGGAGGACATTTGGAATACTGTTGTTAAAACCAAACAAGGATTGTTTGAGTGGCTGGTAATGCCTTTCGACCTTTGCAATGCTCCAACTACATTCATGAGAGTTATGAATGATGTTTTAAGATCCTTTCTTGATGAATTTGTAATTGTCTATTTAGATGATATTTTGATATTCAAAAAATCATGAGAAGAGCATGTCAAGCATGTTAGGAAAGTGTTGGATGTCTTGAGAAAAGAACAATTATTTCTGAAGATGTCTAAATGTGAATTCGGGAAAACTTCTTTAGTGTATTTGGGCCACATAGTTGGAGGAGGTGAGCTGAAGATTGACCCCTCTAAAGTTTCGGTCATTGTGAATTGGCCAACACCCAAATCGGTTACAAAAGTAAGGAGTTTTTTAGGAGAAACGCAGTATAGGAGGAAGTTTATTGCGAATTTCTCCTCAATAGCAGCTCCACTACATGCGTTGACCAACGTGAAGGTTGTCTTCCAATGGGGAGGAAAACAACAAAAAGCATTCGATGCTTTGAAACAAAAGATCAGTTCAACCCCAATTTTAGCATGGTAAGCCCATTTCATTTAGTTCTGAAAATTTTAACGGTGTTGTTATTAATTATCCTACGTAGGATAAAGAGCTTTATGCATTGGCGCAAAGTGTGAAGAAATGGAGGCATTATTTGATGGGAAAATAAACCATTATTCACACCAATCATCAGCCTCTGCAATATTTGCAATCTCAAACCAAATTGTAGCAGTCAAGGCAATTTCGTTGGATGGGATTTTTACATCAATTCCACTTGGTAATCAGGCACAAGAAAGGCATTTATAACAGAGTTGTTGATATGCTTTATAGACCGGTTGTAAATGTAGCCATTTTACTCAAGAATAATTATGTTTTGCCTGAAATTTATGTTGAACAATATGCATGGGATGCTGACTTTCAAGAGGTATATTTAAACTTGAGTCAAGGCCACCAAGTTGGGGAATTAGACTACCATGTACATGATAATCTGTTGTATCATTTGGGAAAACTTTGTGTTCCACAGGGAGAGAGGAAATGTCACAAGGGAAGCACACACTTCCCTTATTGCTGGACATTTCAGTGTAACTAAAACAATGGAAATCTTCAAAGGTATTTTTATTGGCCTCGTATGCTTGAAAGTGTGTCACGTTTTATAAGAGGTTGTTCATTGTGTGCAGTCAGTGAGCCTAGTAATAGGAAACTAGGATTGTACACACCACTTTCAGTGCCTTCAGGACCATGGGAAAGTGTTTCTATGGATTTTGTAGGATGCCTTCCTTTGTCAAGGAATGGTCATGATTATTTGTATGTAGTTCTGGATAGGTTCAGCAAGATGTGCATGTTAATGCCTTGTAAAAAGAAAATTACAGCTGAACAAATAGCTCAACTTTTCTTTCAAAATGTATGGGTTCATTTTGGATTTCCTACTTCTACTGTAAGTGATCGTGATTCTCGATTTGTTGGGAATTTTTGGTCAAGTTTATGGAACTTGATGGACACCAAGTTGAAGAAATGTACAACCTTCCATTTGCAAATAATGGTCAAACTGAAGTGGTTAACATGACAATCATTCAATTTCTAAGAGGATATTGCAACAAACATCCTAAGTTGTGGGATGAACAGTTGCATTATATTCAACATTCTTACAACCAAGCAAAACACTCTTCTACTCTAACTTTGCCTTTTGAAGCATGTCTTGGTTATTTGCCTAAATTTGTTATGCTCTTGACCTGCGAGAAGATGCAAGAATACAAAATATGCGAAGAAATATACCCAGAACACAGAACAATTAAGAAATAACAGCAAGTATTTTATTATTCAGAAAGCAATGTTCACTTGCCTCTTCAAGGGGGCAACCTCCAATAGAGCTGGGCTCAATTACAAAATAAGACACGATGCTCCTCGAGGGGAGTCTCTATCCTTTATATAGGATTTATACATGCAATACCACAGGTCAATACCATGGTTCTTATTAATACCATCTATCTAATACCATGGCCCATTTACAACTAACTGTGGTCCCATCTTTAAATGTGGGTCAACCACTTACAATTATTAATATGGGCTTTATTGACTCTTTACTTAACTATAACTATGACTCGATCCTATTACATAAATAAGGGGGTTAGGGTTGGACCCTAACAAAATCACCTTTGGATTTCATCTTTGAGAAATATGTAGCTGTAGATGGACATAGAAACATAGACAGAGCAAATAAATTCATTGATCAAATTTAGTTGATTCATCAAACAATTCAAGAACAACTAGAAAAGATTCAAGGCAAGTATAAGGCAAGGCATGATAAGCATCGTGTGGATCATCAGTTTCAAGTAGGTGATAAAGTTTGGCTACACATTAGCAAGGAAAGGCTTCAAGGTGAAGGTAAAAGACTGAAACCAATTCATTATGGTCCATTTAAAATTCTGGAAAAGATTGGTAATAATGCTTTCAAGCTTGATTTGCATTCATATATGTAAATCTATTCCATTGTTAATGTTGAAAATTTAAGATTGTATGAACCTCCTTTGATTGAAGATCAAGGAGAGAATGTTCAAATTCCATCTATTGAAGACTTTTCTCTAGAATTCCTTTATGTGCTTCATCCAGACACTATACTTGATAGAAGGACAAGAACAACTAAAAGGGGAAATATTGATTATCTTCGAGTGGGTCTCAAAGGTACACATCCATCAAAGGCCAAATGGATTGAAGTGGGGAAGGTGAGGGAACAATACCCTCATCTGTTCAATAACTGAAAGTGATCCTTTTGGGGTCCAAAAGGCTTCTAGTGGGGAGGAGTGATCAGGTGCTTAGAATTATGCTCAAAAATCAAGGTGTCAGAATCTTGTCAAACTCAACATCAGATTGAAGATCTCGTCATTTTGAATCCAACGGTGTGAATGACACTCAAATCCGAGTTCGTATGCAGAAGTTAGAGTAAGTCAAAGTTCAAATTTAACTTGCCTACATGGCAGGATTAGGATGATGTGGCAAGGTCTTCAACGAATAAGGAGGCTCCAAGTGGAAGTTCGCCATTGGCCCTCGCATATCGCATATCACATATCACAGTGGTAAGTGGTTCGGGTTAATAATCGGCCCCCAGGCAGAGTCGATTGTGATTTGCGATATCGCATATCGTAATCGCAGGAAAGGATCGACGAACAGATATTGGCCCTGGCACTGGCAAGGTTGGGAGTTGCGATGCGATGCGATCGCATATCGCAATCACAACAACAACAAGAATAAGCCCCAGTAAGGGTTGGGTTGCGATGCGATATCTGCCCCAATTGCGATGCGGTAAATCGCAATCGCAAAAGGCCACAACATCACGCAATTTATCACCACCAGACATCGCCAATTGCGATTTGCGATACGACCAACAGGATATGGCCTGCTATGTGGAGGAATTATTTCATGGTTAGTGGATTTTGGGGCTCATTTGTAGTTTTCTGTCGGTTTTAGGGAATTTTATGGGACGAATAGAGGAAGAACTAGGAGAAGTCATAACTCCTTCAGTTCTTATCCAAATTTGATGCAAAAATAGTTAATTCTAGTAGTTTTGGGTATCATGAACTCATTGAGACAGGTTTTAGAGGCATATGAGCATTGTAAACACACTTTTGATGTAATTTGAGCATAATAGAGAGGCCCAAGCCATTGGAAGTTGGACCAAGGAGACGTAGCCTAGGAGGGGTGAACTCCTTTATCATTTGCTTATTTTGTGTTATATATTGATGTTCTTTGTTGTTATATTGTTGCTATTCAACATATGTTTTTTTATGTTAAACTGTTTATAACATTTACACAAGAAACTCTCATGGGAATCTGTTAATTATGCAAAATTTTTGAATCCTTAAGCACTTGAAAAATCAAATGATAAGCATCTTGGGTTTATTTCTGAATGGGGAACTAGCACAACATTACTAATCTACTCCAATTCAGATCACTGGGTCATTTCCCCTGCATGCCAACACCAACTATTGCTCCATAGGGAACTATATAAATGAGTAATAATCCAAGAGATGAAAGTCTCAAGTTATGTAATGATCTAAATGAACCAAGTGATTTCCTTTATATACTGGGGAAACCAAGCAATTTATTTCTAATTAGGCTACAATTCCCTAAAACATCGAAATCCATGATATATGATGGATAGATCATCAACCCAACCCCCAAAATAGCCTCAAATAATAAGGATAAAATGATAAAACATGGAAATTTCCCTCCAAAGGACCACACGTGTGTGAGTGTAAAGGCCTCAAAAGTTACATCATCCTCGAAAGACATGTATCTCTATCAAATGATGTAATGAATAGTGTAAGGGGCATGTCTCCTTTTCAAAGGTCATGTATCATCATCAAAAGGTTCCCTCTCACACTTAATGTAAACTTTCTCAAGCCCCACATCACACAACAAGGTGCCATGTCATCATGTAGGAGAAACATATCTCTAATGGGCAATGTCTAAGGTGCTAGAGATGGTGGAACATCTCTACATGCATGCTAATTCATCACCAAACTCAATGCTTATCATCAAATGTGTAAAGTCCATCATGAAGTGGAAGGCCCTCCAAAGGGTGTGCAATCACAATCCATGAAGTGTAGGAGAATCAACATGAACATCCTCCAAAGGACCATGACCATGTCTAGATCATCATCATGTAAGATCAAGTAGCATGGATGCAAGAGATATTGAAGCATAAAAAGTGGACCATTTTCAATATTAAAGCCATGTAAGTATATCATGCAAAGTACCTTCTTTAAACTTCATATTAGCTTAAGCCCTTATACAAGGTGCCATATTTAGGTATGGGTGGATAATCAAATGATCCTATTAGGTTCTCCCAACCCTAGGGGGAGGAGATATTCCTATCCCAACCCTTCAATCAATAGGTGTGAGTGATATGTGATATGGCTTGGGGTGTATTTCATGAGAGGCGTCATAGTATTATGCATGGGTTATGCAAGACCATCACCAATGAACTCCTTTGTGGAGGGAGAATTTGTATTATTAAGTTACAATATTCTTGGCATTGCTTTATCCATCCCTTACTAAGCCTTTTTCTTTGCTTTGATTGGCTTGCTCAAAAATCTTTCCTTGATACATTTAAATCCCATTTTAAGATTGGAAATCATTGCTCATAGGGGGTTGCAATGTTTTTTTTTTTAAGTCCCTTTTACTTTGATAGGCGTGATATGCATGGGATTAGGGTGATCACCTCACATGAGGGGGTACAACTCAAGTTAACTTGGCTTTTAATCATTATTTTTTCCTTTCCACTTTTTTTTTTTTTTCATTTTGACATTTGGCACATGCTCTTAATTTCTTTTTTCTTGTAGCTATGTCAACCTCTAGGCGTTTCCAATCCCTTCTTCTCATAGGATGAGACAAATAAGGAACCAATATGACTGACTAACAAGAACTAACTAAAATAGAGGATAATGGAGAAAGGGATAGATGGAAGATGTCAAGCATGGAAAGATGTGGACATGCTATCTTTATCAAGTCTCATATTTGTGTCCCTCCTAGACAATGAAAGAAAAGCCCTAGAGTGGTTACACAAGGCTAGAAGGAAAAGGTGACCACTAAGGTGAAATGAGGCAACAAGCGCAATTTATCCATTATTTTACTTCAACCCATGATCCTTACTTAGATGACTAAAACATTAAGTGTAAGCACGTTGTATGAAACAATGGCTAATGTACCTCATGGTTTCTAACCCACCTTCATCGAAAGAGCATGCTGATCAAGTGAATAAGTTAACCAATAATGAGTGAGAGGCATTTGAGGGGTTGCTATTTGTAGGGCATACAAGGTTGTTGTCTCAAAATATGCATCATTTGAGAAAAAAAATCTGTTAGGGTTACCCCTATATGTACATGGGTAACAAGGACCATGCACTCTGTTACACATTAGATTCACTTTAGTGCACCCTATATTTTTTTTCTAGACATTGTATAAAATTATGGTGTAGCTTTGCAACTGCTCATGAAGTTTTAATCAAAATCACAAGACAAAAACCTACTCTACTGCTCTGCGGAAAGAAATTCACGATCTAGAAAAAAATAATTCAGACATGCAATAGGAAATCACACACATGCAAATAATATTTTTCCTAGGGAAAGAAATATGTTGAAAACACCAATGCCTACTTGCATTAATCTAATGAATAGAGATGTATTACAATTGATTTTCTCAACAGAGCACACCCTACAAGTGAATAACCTATCTCTCTGCTCACTGAGAAGCTTTGACCTAGACTTAGTCGATTTCAGCCTCTGCTTGAGCCCCTATTTCCTTGAGAAATTAGGCCTAAATTATTTTAGGAATTTCTCCAAAATGGATTGTGTAATTCCCAAGGTTAATCATTAAGTTGCATGAAACACTTGTACACTTCGGAATAGTCTACAACTAATGTTACATTGCCTTGGAATCTCCACCTCAACTGGGTAACTCAAATTTTTTGCATGCACTAGCTATTTTAGGGCTGATTGATCAGTTAACTCGATGATCACTAAGTTTGACTAAAGTCCTACTGCACAATTGACCTTCCACTAATTCCTTCAATAGTTGGAACTAGTTTAACTTAAAACAACCTTAGAGAATTGACCTTGATTGCTACAAATTAGTAATCACACATGCTTAATTGAACGCTAACTCCTCCAACTCAAATTTACTGAGTAAACTAGGTGATACAAGCCATGTCACACAAGTTTACTACATCTAAGTTGTCTGCTGATGTGGAAATTCAAATTTTCTCAATTCAATCAAGGAAAAATCAAATTGAGATTTCTTGTTGCATTTTTCAACAAATGTGACCTATCATGTACATTGCATCATAAATTGCCAAAAATGTGACTATTGTTGCACTCACGTATTGTATTGGACCATGTTGAGATGATTTATGTAAAAGTGTTTGGCCTGGGTGGGATCCATGACTTCTTTGTGGTCCGCATTCCCTTTAGTTCCCACTTCAATATATGCATTGCTTTTATGGATCTAGCTAACTATTTCTTGATGGTAGTAACTCACAATGATTGCAGTCATTTATGATCTAGATAAGAAACTGCCTTGGAATGGATATATTAGGACACTTGATCTAGGGGAACCTCTAGTTTCATTCGCTTCCTTTCTTTCTATGTAAAAGTTTTTCTCATGTTGTAAAGGTCATAAAAAGTATTTGGAAGTGTAGTTATCTTGTGCCCTAGGATGGACCTTTCCATCCTATGTATTGTCACACTTTGTCCACATACTCTTAGAGATGATTTTGTAGTTGCTGATGCATTTTCACATTTCTCAAGGTAATCTCACAGATCTTAAGGTAGTTCACATTTCTCTATGCAATCGTCACATCCTCCAAGGAATAGATGGGGTATTTATGCATGCATAGACATCCTCTACACATGGAATGTTGAGGATCCTAGAATGCTTTCTCATTGGTCATATTTTGAGTTATTTTACACTTGATTCAAGAGATGACACACTCTTTTGAGCACCATACTAGCTATTGTCGGTATTATGACCCATTTTTTGAATTAGAGGGTGATTTCCATGCTTCATGGAGATGTATTTACTTGAGATATGCACATGAATTTACTTTGGAGGCATATTTTGAGGGTTTATGACCATTATTTGAGGACATGTCCATATTTTAGGGCCTTATTCATCCATTTCACGAGGTCATTTCTCATAAGGAGACTATACATTGGAACTTTGCTTGCTTGGGATGCTACTACACCATGTTTGGAGGCTTGGACCATACTTTTTCAAGGGAACATTGGGCTCCTACACCAATTCATTCCCTCCTTTTGTGAGACATACCTTCTCGTGGAGGGTATTATGCATATATGTGGCATCATTTTCTAGTATTTGGACCGGGTCTCTTGTTTACGTGGATGACAAGTTATTTTTTGTTACTCTTCAAAGCTAATATCAGGGAGAAAGAAAATAATGAGGAACGAGGAGCAGTTAGAAGCCTCATCTATAAATAACGACTCTCCTCTCATTCTAATTTGTTTTAAATTTTTGGATATCATTTGAGAACACCAATTGTTAAAGATATATGTATTGGAGGTGTTGGTGTCAATTTTTTGCAATGTTCCACAAGGACATGTTCCCCAGGGTGGGGGGTGTCTCCCCCTTATTCCCTATGCTCCCCACATCACCCTTTTGGGGAGGGATGTAAGGAAACACAATGGAGAATGTTTCCCCAGAGTGGGGGATGTATTTCCCTAAACGGGGGACTTTTGGGCATAAAAAAAAAGGGGTGCTTCCAGACACCCCCTACAAAAGAGTTCTTATAGGCACTGCCCCCTCCCCCCAATGAGAATGGGACTCTTAGGCACCCCCCCGTATAAAAGGGGTGTTTCTCGATGACCCCTCTGTAAAGGGGGTGCTTCTGGGCATCTCCCCACAAAAGGGGCTTCTTGGTGTCCCTCTTAAATTTTTTCCTATAAAGGTTTAAAAATGAAAAAATAAAAAACAAAAACAAGATATAGAAAAACATTACCTCACTTTCACTTTTATTTACCTTTTTATTCACTTTCACTCCTTGATGCTCATTTAATTTTCAGTGTTCATTGTTAATTTTCAGTTTTAACTTTTAAATCTTGACTCTAGATATTTATGATCTCAAACAGTGTTTGACTTGTTACTCTTTACTATTTTAGACCACAATATCTTTTATTTTTCTTAGTACTCTTTAGATTTTATAATGATGAATTTAAATCAATATATCAATATTTTACTAAATCAATGTATCAATATTTTATTGTTTTTATTTCATTTATGGTTTATGAATCAATATATTTCATTATTGTTATATTATTTATAACATTGAATTTATTACTATTTACTGTTTAGTTTTTTACATTGTGCAATAATGAATTTATGAATTTATGTGAGATGAATTATTATTATTGAGATTTTATCATTACTTTTCTTCCATAAGAAAAAAACAATTATACTCAATGGTTTGAATATACATGTTTTTGTATAATTTATATATAAATATGCCTCTATCAGAATTTCTCATAAGTTATGACAAACATATAACGTCTTAAAATATATCATGTAGCGAAAAAACACATTCCTTCATTATGGACAACTTGAAATTTAATTTCTTTTTTATCATGATAACAAAATCTGTTAAAGACCTCAAAATTTCTCATAAGTTATGACAAACATATAACGTCTCAAAATATAAAAAAAACACATTCCTTCCTTATGGACAACTTGAAATTTAATTTCTTTTTTATCACGATAACAAAATCTATTAAAGACCTCAAGGAAAAACTGAAATTTGATAATAGACAGGGAAATTTAGAAGTGGAAGGCCATTTGATGAACCTCTTTAGCATTTAGAAATTCAGAAATACTGAAGGTCTTCACAAGAATCTCTAGGGCCTTTTTCCAGAGGGAATTAACCTTTAAGTTTAATTCTCTGATCCCATATGCAAAGGATGTCCATTCAAATGCTTGTAAGGATTCTTGAATATTAAGCAACGGCTAGAGAAAAGCATTCTCGAAAACCATTTTGTTATTTTCCTAATTGATTACCAACTTAGAATTTCAATATTTTTTTATTATTTTTATATATTTTAAAGATACAGAACCATATGATTATGTAGAGAAGGGCATTCTATAGCCTAATATAAGGGCGACGTGTGATGACATGTTTAAAAAAAAACAAAACTCTAAATAAAAAAATAATGTTGGCTATAATAAAAGTATAAGTAGATATTTATATTTGGTTAGATTTAATTAAAAGCATTATGAAACATTAATAATCTCAGGATGTGTTCTTAAAAAAAAAACTCTAAATAAAAATAATGTTAGCTATAATAAAAGCATAAGTGGATATATATATTTGGTTAGATTTAATTAAAAGCATTATGAAATATTAATAATCCCACTCTTATTGTCTTATCTAGATTCATTTTAATATTAGTTCAGTATGAAGGAAATGTAGTAAAAATATATCACTTTCACTCTCAAAGGTATAAATAAAATATTTAGATGCCTATATTTTAGATCAACTTTAGAAAATAAGATAATAATTAAAAAATCTTATATTTATCTTATAAATATTTCAATACGTGATTTAAATAAACGTTTGAATATTCATATTAATTAATATATTTCAATATGGTCATAAATAAAATATTTCACTATGCAAAGTTAAAAAATATTTACATATATTTAAAAATATATTAATAAAATAATAATTTTTTAATATATACAATATAATTTATAAATGAAATATCTCAATGTTCATGTTAAGCAAAATAGTTTAATGTAAACTATACATATATGTATATATTATTTAAAACAATTAAAAAATTTTAAATTTCCTATTAATCATTTGTGGTTAAGATAGATCTATACAGGGTATTGCATTAAGATGTGCATTCTATAACCTAGTATGAGGGTGATTGTGTGATTTTGTCAGTGCTACACATTTTATTTAAAAAAAGGAAAAACTCTAAAAAAAGACAACGTCTATAATAAAAACATAAATAAATATGTCTATTTGGTTAGATTTAGTTAAAAACGTTATAAAACATTAATAATCCCACTCTTATTATGCTATTTCAATTCATTTCTAATATTACAACCCAATATGAAGGATATGTGGTAAAAATATTTCACTTTCCCTCTCAAAGCTATAAATAAATTTAAGAGTTCAGGCTTCTGTGATCCATATCAAGTTTGTGAGAAATTTTTCGGCGAAAATCACATGGAATACCATTTTCGAACCAACTAGTGTGGTTCATCGTCAGGACAAGTTGAAGAAACAGATCCAGCTTAGCATGTTAAATAGTCCGAGCAGAGCCTCCAACGATTAACTTGACCAATGGCTAGTTTGACTCTAGGACCGAGTCAAAATTATTTAATAATATAGTAAGTAATACCTAGGATCAATATCTTAAAAATATATAAAATATTTTTTAATGGGTATTCAGATAAAAAAATATTATAAAAATTATAAGTAAATTAGTATTTAAAAAGAAATTTAGTTAAATAAAAGACCTTATAATATATGAATAAATTAAATAACTACAAATAAATAAAGTAATATATAAAATAATTTTAAAAATTATAAGTAAATTAATAATTAAATGGAAAATTAGTTAAATAAGGGACCTGAATAAAATAAAGTAATATCAAAAAGATGTTAGGTTAGTTAGAATATAAGCTGATTAGAGTTTAAAGGAAATTAGTTTATAATATAAGAATAAATTATATGCATAAATGTAAATAAATGAAGTAATATAAAAATATATATAAAAATAATTGAAGTATTATTAAAGTTATAAGTTAATTAGTATTCAAAAGGAAAATAGTCATAATGGACCTTAATAAGACGCTAAGGAAACAAGAAAGTTAACATCCTTAAAAAAAATAAAAATAAAAATAATAAAATAAATAATAATAATAATAATAATAAATAAATAAATAAATAAAATAAATAAACAAAAATAAATAAATAAATTAATAAAAAAAAATAAAAAAATAAAAAATAAAAATAAATAAATAAATAAAAATAAAATAATAAAAATAAAAATAATAATAAAAATAAATAATAATAATAATAATAATAAATAAAATAATAATAATAATAATAATAATAATAATAGCCTACACCTACTGATTTTCCAGCCATCCTCCCTATTGAGATTGCAAGGCCTCTTTTCAATCTCAAGAGCTTCCCTAAATTTTCGATGATGGAAATGCGAAACGTTAGCAATAACACTAGCCTACTCAATACAAACATGATGATTGGTTTTCTCAGCATGTTCAGCTAAAGCTAAAGACTTAGCTCTCCTATGTTTAAGGTCCGTTGGGTGCTCGCTAAGACTTAGCTCTCCTATAAATAATTTTTTTAGAAATCTATCATATATCTGAGATAAAATAATTAAAAGTTAAAAAAAATCTTATATTTACCTTATGAATATTTCATTATAAGACTTAAATAAAAGTTTGAATATTTATGTTAACTAATATATTTCAATATAAACTTTTTTCTTCACACATATAAAATGCTTAATTTATTCATTTTTTAATATAAAATTAATATTTGAGATTAAAAAATATTATTAATAATAAAATTATCGAGTTGTCTTTAAGGGCTATTTTTTGGAACTAGAGGGATTCAATGAAATAATAAGCTTGCAGGGAAACTCTTCACAATAGAAGTGCCCAAGGAATTTTTGTGGGTGCTGAATCCATATATTTAGTCAAAAAATCAATTTAAACAACACAAATCAAGATTTTACCACAATTTTTTTTAATTGTATTCAACTAAAATCCACCATAAACTCCAAAAAAATACACTTAAAAATTACTCCATAAAAATATTTAATATAAATTATAAATAAAATATTTTGCTGTACAAAATTAAATAATATTTATTCACATACATATATAAAACATATTGATAAAAAAATATTTTAATATAAAAACTATAATAATATTTATTTACAAATATTTAAAAATATATTAATAAAAAAATAATATTTTAATATAAATACTATAATTTATAATGAAATATCTCAATTATATATATAATCTTTCGAATGCCTTTTTCTCAACGCTTGGGAAATCAATAATTAAAATAAATCCATCCAAATCCCCTCCTTAACTTTCCCTTAACAAACCCTATATGCATCTCCCCACTCCCAATCTTAAAACTTTGTAAAATCTAAGTCACTAGGTTCGCGGCATCTGAAGGTTGAAATTTGAATCCCCATGTTTAAATTCAGCAAACTTCTATCTGATTTCTTCATGTGTTCAATGGGAGAATCCGGAGAGGAAATGGCCACTCACTGTAACTGTCAAATCAGGGAGGGCCAACACCTGAATATGCAGTCCAAACTAATTCTATCCACGCACGACCTCTGTCAGAGAGTTTTGACCGAGTTTCAATGTTCTAATATCACGATATATGTGCACGTTCGTGCGTGGTTATGGTTTTTCAGATTACAGAGAGTATCGACGCAAATTATAGAGTGAGGAGGACCAGGCGTCACCGATGGTTTTTTTCCAATGCACAGATGCCGCGATATTTGTGTGGGTTCCTACGCGACTAGGTTTGAAAGATATAGTGGATACCTTACAAATTTTACGCAGTGGAGCATCCACCCAAATTATATGACAGACAAGGCCGGCCATCGCTGACAGGTTTTTAATTTAAAATTATATAAATTTAAATTTAAAACTTTTTTAGCAATGGTCAGTCTGCTCTGTAATGTTTTACACATATGGAGTAGTTTAAATAAGAAATGAGTAGTTTAAATAAAAGATGAAATTGTTTTCTGGGGTATTTTTTTGGTTAATTTTAACCAAAATCAAGTAGAGATTTTTAAAAATCTGAGTTTAAGTTATTGAATTTGTAAAATTTAAGTGTTTTGGGTTTTTTCACGGTTCTGAAACTATTTATACATTCAAAAATGTGTTTTAAACAGCAAAAAAATCACAATATTGCTGGAAATTGTATTGGCGAAAAAGGTCATTTTAGACAATTGATTTTTTGGAACTTTGTTTTTTTAGTTTTTTTTTTGGTGCATCAAATATTTGTTAGAAATTAGAATAGTTCATGACTTCTACTAGCTTTCAAGATCAAGCACTTGAGGGGTAAGTCTACCACTTGGAGGCGAGATATTTAGAGTGTATTCTCTTCCATCTTCCTTTATTGGTTTCGTAAATGCGCAATCTTTTGTTTTTTTCTTTTGGTTCTTTCACAAGGACTTTAAGTAGTTTATGTAAGTCATAACTGATCTTGTTGGTAAAAGTTTTCCATTGAGAAATCCCTTTAGTAGGGCCAACCTTGGTCATCATATTTAATCTTAATTAAATAATGTATTGTTCTACCATAAAGTTCCAATCTCTTCCACTAATTCTTAAAATAGGAGTGAAGAATTCTTAAGGATGCATACTTCTTGACCCCACAAGCCCTAATCGGAGAAAACACCTTTGTCTTCTCCCTGTACCCAACCAAAAACCTTAAAACTCAAAATCCTTTCATTTTTTGTTTTGTTCATAAAATAATCCAACAGTTATAAATCAAAGGAAACCTTTTTTTTCTCCTAGTATAAAGTTAATAGTTTATTATATTTCTTAGACATTTTTATTCAAGGGTTTGTGCTTGAAAAATGGCCTTGTCACCCCTCTTTCACTAGGGATATGTATATGCATAGATTCACTTTTGATAGCACCATTGTAAGCCTAAGGAATGCAAGTCTAAAACCCTATAAATCCTTGTGAGATGATGATTATGTGAGAGTATGTCCTAGATTCCTGATGGTGGACAGTCATGGCTAGTCCTCTTAGTTTCATCTTCATTGTGCTTGGTTTTATGCCACTATTGACCTTCATTGTGCTTGGTTTTATGCCACTATTGACATCCCCTTGGTGGGTGGTAACTCTCTGCCTTGAAAGGTATTCTTATATGATGAGGTCTTATCCTAGCATTATGGAGGCGGTAAGACTCATGAATTATAGGAACATTCCATGTCTAACCTTAAAAAGGTGACCACTTACTGTTCTTTTCCATTCATTATCCGTTTGACCCTTATGCACCTATTTGTTCCCCACATGGTTGTCTTGTTGAGTCTATAAGCATTCCTTGGTCTCGGAGTCTTCATCTTGTCATAGTTCTTCAACATGGAAGTCTCACATTTTCCAATAATTTGTGGTTTCCAAGGCAATTTGTGGATCCCAATACACAAGTTCCCAAGTGGTCATTGGTCAAAAGGCTCAAACTATTCAACAAAATTTCTCCTTGCAGTGCCCCTTGGAACTTTTCAGAAATTATGATCCAGAGAGATGTTATGTTGTCTTTTTGTGGCGCACGTCAGCTTCAAAGAAGCTTTTGGAGGTTGTTCCTGGTCAAATGGGTCAAGTGAGCAATCAAAAGGCATGTACAAATTTTTTGCAGGAGAACTCAAGTTCTAGAATCTTCATATCAGCAAGGGCATTGACAATCTACACTTGGGATCACTTTTCTAGGGAGTTAACAACACGTGTGGAGACTAGGAGAGCCTTCCCAACAAATCTAAAGGAATTTTTTTGACTAAGGAAAGGTTGGAATGTCAAGAAAAGTCAATTTCTGCAAAGTGAAAGGCAAGTTGCCCATGAAAAAGGAAGAGGCTATCTCTAATTAAATCAAAGGACCAATTCAGCCTTAAAAGGCAAGTCATGGGACATTTCAAGAGACATTGAGTGAGGAAAGGAAGTTGTTGGGCCTCCCAAGGAATCTAAAATTATTTCAAGTCACTTCAAGCCAAGTCCACGTGAAATGTTATTGGGCATGTGTTATATTCTTTGCACAACTAGTTCTACACATTGTGCATTGTGCAGGGTACAATGGGTTGGTCAGAGGGCATCCTATTGCCCCCCATTTAGGGGGTTTGTAGGGGGTTAATAATTCCTCATCCAGTCAAAGATCAACAATGGAAATCAAGGCTTGAAAAGAAGAGATCCTCAAAGGAACAACCTTCACCAACAAAGTCAATTGTGGCTTGATAATCTTACTTAATACGTCTTGCTAGGGTTCCAATATTGATAAACAAAGCAAGGCACCAAATAATCACCAAACCACAAAGGAAGGAGAGGAATTACCTTAGAATGTCTTCCTTCTACGTGGTGGAATTTACCCTTCAATGCATCAATCTAGTTCAACTTTTCACCATGAATGTTTATGCACCAAATGAGAACCAAGATAGAGAAGCTTCAAGAATTGACAACAATAATTTACAAAGAAAGAAACCTTTACCTAACCATATGCTCCAATAAAGATATGTCAATTAAGCTCAAGGAGTGAACGCTTCAAAAATCTAACCACAAGTGCTAATGAGGAAGGATAACTCTTTATATGGAGAGTTGCTCAACTTCCTTTACAATAAAATAATATCTCATTTGAGATCCTTAGATCTAGCCTAGGGAAAGGGAAAATAATACTCTTCCATCTATTTAGTCAAAATACTTAAAAGTTCGGGTGGTCAAGCCACACATGCATAATGATCCATGTGAAATAATCCCAAAAGAGAGGGACATCCCCACTAATGAAGGAAGAAAGTGAGTCCAAGTTGCAGTGTTTAGCCTCCAAAGCCCTCTAAGGGGTAAATCCTCAACAAACCCCTCAAAGCATGCAAGTGAACTCTCTCAGGTCTCCTCCAAAGTGGATATGCGGGCCTCCAAAGTGAAATGTCCTACAAATCAAGAGTAAACTCCACCAAAAAGTGATGGCCTCTCAACTCCAAAGAACATGTGTGAAGTCTTCAACTCCAAAGAACATGTGTGAAGTCTTAAAGGTGTAGCAGTCCTCCTAAAATTATGCCAACATCCCTATCAAGTCAACGACGAACCAAATAAATCCACATGTGCCACACAAAAGCCCTCATAACTAAATATTGCATCCTCTAAGGTGGATGTCCTTTCAAATTAGGGCACATGCCTCAAACTGTGCAAGCGAGGTGAGATCTCCAAAATCTAGGATGTGGCATGGCATGAGAAGTCATGATACATTAAGAATAATTCTAAACTATTTTGACCAATGCCTTGGGAACCATGAACTACTTCGAGATATGTGAAGATGCCTGGGGAATATGGACTACCTTGGGAGTCATGACGATGCCCAAAGACTAGGATGAAGCCAAATGCTCAAGAAGAGCCACGCCACATCATATAATCCATCAGTATGTCATCAATCCCTCTAGCTCATCGTAAGCCATGATGATGAAACCAAATAACTGCCCCAACTATCCAAGGATCATAAAAAACACAAGGAGTAGTGAAGAAGTTCATTAGTAGTACCCCTATGCCAAAATAAGTGGTAACATGTAGCTTTAGTAGAACCTCTTCTTCCTCAAGCGTTACCATCTCCTTTTCCCACCATTCCGTTCTTACCCCTATTACATTTCTCTTTAGCCTTCAATGCATATAGAGTGTAATTTTATTGGAGCTAACTCATTTTGAAGCTGGAAATGTAGCCCATTGACATATAGAGTGTACTTTTATTGGAGCTAAATCATTTTGAAGCTGGAAATGTAGCCCATTGACATATATTGCTCCTATCTGCTTCTCATATTCTTTCTTATCCATCTTTATTTGCAACTTCATGAACTGTTATATTTATTCTTACATAGATGATACCTAAGTTTTTGGAATTACTTAAATAATTTATGGGCAGAAATGTTTCCTGCATATGATTCAATATCTTGGGTAAAAGTTCTACCTTTTCTTTGTCCTTTGTTCTCCTTGCTTTCTGAAGATTAGCCTGCCCTAGAGAAGCTTGGGATTTCATTTTTGTTGCTATAATTTACACTATTTTGGGGTCATCCTTGTTGATGTTCTCCATATCAAAATAGTTTTTAAATTCTTGTATCTAATCTAGGAAAAAATCTGGATTCAAGTATCCCCTAAATTTTGTGACTCTTTGTTCTTACTCCTTGATATGTCACCACATCAATCTAGGAACAAATCTGGATTCAAGTATCCCCTAAATTTTGTGACCATCTGTTCTTACTCCTTGATATGTCACCACATCAATTAATCTTTCCATGGGTTCTTGTTAATCCCCAGATTTGCCTATTGCAACTGGAGAGTTAAGATCCAACTAACTTTTATCAGGTTAGTATTCAAAGTCAGTTTTCACACGTTAGGGATGGCTCTTATGGAGATCAGATACAAGTTTTTTAGTAAGTTGAGTTCATTTCACAAGCGCATGCATATTCATCGGTTTTGGAGGAAATTGGTATTTTTAGTATTCTTCCTACTTCTTAGGAGGTAGAATTTGAAAGTCCACATATTAGAGATGGTTACATATTTGGTATCCTTGTGAGCTTTTGATGCTAATGAACCTTTTTTCGGGCGACATGCGAGCTAGTGCTATTTTTAGCATTTAGTGTCATGTCTCATATGATGATTCTGAGCATATATTCAGATTCCTTGTCGAAAGACGAATCAAATGAACATGATTGCATTAACATGTCAGAAGTGTCTATTTAGCAGTGCCTATCTTTAGGCATGCTATGTTTGGCAGGGTTCTCCAAGTAGTTCTTGGCAATTTTTTTGTATTTTCCTAATTTTTTGAGGGGGCTACTATTTTTAGCAGTGCTATTATTAGTAGGCATGGTTGCCAGGCAGGATTTCAAGTGGTAGCATGTGAAGGCACCATGCGGATGAATGTAGCAATGCTTTTTGACCTAATGCTAGTGCCATGTCATGAGAGAAAACCTAGGTGCCTTCTTGGTAAATTTACTACTGGCCTAATCTTTAGCTCCATGTTTCAATTATATTTTTAGGTGGATGACTCATCAGTGATTATTGGCAAAATGAGGTGCCCTTCTTCTAGATACCTCTTTGGATAAAATAGAAAATTATTAAAAGGAAAATTATATATTTAGACAAGAGGATCTTGCATGAGGAAGTTATTTTTTCAGACAACCAATTTATTTTATCTTCAACCTAGTCAACACCGTATGGATAGTGCATGAGATTGGGATAATTTTGGACCACACGACTGCACTTTATTTTTGGGTTTTCTTTAGTTCAAAGTGAGTTAATGATGGCATATGATGGAGGTTGAGTGAAGTGCATGGTTAGGATAATTTTGGACCAGCTCTTGCATGAGCTAGGTACCTTCCTTAGTGAGCTCAAAAAATCTATAAAGGAAGGGCACAGGGTCATTGTTAAATTCTTCTCTTCTTGCTGTCTATACTCTGAGCAGAGAATAAGATTGTGATCAGTCTTGTATTTTGTCTTCATGATGCAGCCATTCTCTTGACCAATACAAAGATACAGTTTGAATATGTTTTTCTTGCAGGTCTCTAACTTGATGCAATAATTTTTGCCTTGTGCAGTGGTGTGGACAGTTTTCATATCTCTATATTGATTATATCAGTCACCTTGGGCATATGCTTTCTTTCTGTCCTCTCATATTTTGTTGTTGCAAATTGAAATTCTCTCATTTTATTTAAATATCAATATTCCTTAATCTTGGTTTGCCTGCATGCATCCCAAGGACCATTTTCTATGTGATGACTACTTATATTAACACACAAATTACTTATATTAACACACATATTTTAAGTGATTTCCATCACAAACACTACGAACACTCCCTGAAATCACATAAACACTAGGAACACCCCCCTGAAATTGGAAAAACATCAATATGAATAGAGAAGCAGTGAGCTAGTGACCTTTGGGCTTATTGCTTACTAATTATTGCTCAAATTTCCAAGGCTTGGAGTCATTGCTGTCCCGTGATGCATTTTTGATTGACAACAGTTCTATCACACCAACCTGGCTTTTTAGGTTCTTATGTTCATCATGTTGCTGTCTGGACCCTAAGGTCTCTAAACTTCTGAGTAATTCTTCTCCAATAATCCACTGGCTCCCTGCATTTTTCCTTCCTCTGCTACCGCAGTTCATATGGACTCCTCTCTGCATTATTCTGAGGTTGGTCGGATACAAATATGATGTAGACAGCTCTGCACCCACAACTGTAGCTCTAGCAAAAATACGTGAAAGGACTCAACAAAGCAGAAAATAACAAATTTCCATACCAGGGAGGATTTCATTCCACAAATAGACAAACACATTATGGGGAAAAGACTCCGAGACCTAGAAACCCCCTCTCATTTCTCATGCCATCATAAAAAATGTAAACATTCAGCAGTCGCAGAATAAATCTGTTTTCAGCAACAATATATAACTTGCTCCACCTGTCCCAAAAACTCTCAATTAATTACATACTATCAAAATCATAAACATAAATTTAACGAGGTCTGGCTGCTACGAGATAAATCCCCAGTCATGTCACTTTTACTCTGTAGCTCCGTAAAACTGGAAGGTGACCCCACTTCTTCCACAATTTGGTGCATGTAATGGCAGTGCATGAGCCTACAACGTCTCTCTAGAAATCTGCATCATTCTTGGTATTAATGAATGTTAATATGTCCTGAAATCAATCTTTGATGCTGGTTTTCCAAGATATGCTTGGAACAATATATATTTTCTGCTTTCTATGAAATAATTTAATGCGAACAATAAACTAACAGTATAAGGTGAGGTTTGCAGTTAGTGATAGGCACTGCCTTATCAAAAAGTGCTCTGCAATCGCAGGTGTGAAGCTGTTTTTAGCACGCCTGAAAGAACGGGAATGCTTGATGAAACAACTCCAAGGAAACTGAACAGGGGAGTGAGAAACAAATCCATCTCTTCAATGCCGGATATTCCAGTTGTGCCAACCAGCGTAAAAGGATTCTCGCGCAAGAATCAGTTCATTAATGTCTTGGAAGAACTGCAGAAAAGTCCTGATCATTGCCAGCTGGAAAATATTGCAGCTTATAGGAAAGAAGACTTCACTGAAAGGGTCAGCATAATATTGAATTCCCTCTTTACTAGACTGTATTACAATGATTTTCTCGATTCAGTAATATCTAGTCAACATCATTCCATTGTATATTTGTATAAATTCATGTAAGGTTGAATATAGCTTCACCAGAATCAAGGTACATGCATGGCCATTTCTATCAGTAGATGCTTTTATTTTGCATAATTTGTTCAAAATATGTCGACTTTGGTTGCGTTTAAGTAAATATTGGACAAAGATGACTGAAGTGGTCATACCCACTGGGTTGGGAGTTCTTGCTTAAATTAGTTTATCTACAGTTATAAAATTGACTTCTTTACATGGATGTTTTCTACATCCATAGTGAGGGACCAGGGTACAATTAGTATTGTGAGCTATAAGCTGTTGACAGAAATTATAAACAGTTTCTTGTTATGATGTATCCTTCTAACGTTATGATGGGAACAATGTAGTTTTATCTCTTTTAAAATGGAAAAAGCAGACCTCCCACAGTGTAGATGTAAAAGAGCAATCTAGAGTACAATACGCTTAAATCCACTTAATGGCAAATGCTTTAGAAAATTAAGCTTAGTAAGTTTTGTGGATCTGACGCTGTCTATCTGGAAATTCTGCAATTTGAAATACAATGACCATCTTTACTGACTGAAATTAAGAATATAGAGCCAGGCTTTTTATGTTAGATAAGACCGTAAACAATACTTACGGCCTTTTTGAAATGCTTTGTACAGACAGAGTACCAAGAAAAAGGGAAAGATGAAAGAGGATTGGCAACTGGTATAATGCTGGAAGGAAAATACCTTCATAAAGAACATTTGCTACAACCATGGGCACTAATGTCAAACAGCAGCAAATTTGCAGAGAATTGTTCTGTTATCTGGAAAGTTTCAGACAGAAAAGGAAATGGATTGACTCAGAAGAAGGTCGCAGAAATTGTTCCTCGCCTGCAACGAACTAGGACATTTGAAAATTCCATCTCTCCTTTGAATCCATTATGCTCTACACAAATGTATCAACCAAATTCTGATTCAGAGGTATAATTGTATACCATATTTGAATGTACATAGTCGACTGTAATGACACCCATTAATCCATTGCACATATTCTATCATTATACTCTTCATCATTGCTCTCACGCTGTAAATTCTTTCTACGTCTGTCAATGGAACAGGGAGAAACAGAGCTCCCCCGAAGTACAATACAAGAGGACGAATTTATAAGAGAGAAAGATTCACTGTCTACAAGCAGCGATCCCATATCACTCGAGTCACTTTCCCGGTATTATTTCATTTCATTTTGAGCACTGTACATTTTGTCTGGTACTTCTTCTGATTTTTTAGTTTCCTTTAATTACAGCGCAGGAATTATACAGAATGCTGTATATTCCAGACCATCATCTCTTGTAAAACGCCCCAAGGATTTTGTATGTCCTCTCACAGATCAGGTATTTGAGGATCCGGTAACAATAGAGACTGGGCAAACTTATGAGTATGCAGCGATCCAGGAATGGCTGAATCGCGGCAATACAACATGTCCTGTAACTCAGCATACACTGGAAAGTTTGGCACTGCCAAAAACAAATTTTGTGATCAAGCGAGTCGTGGATGCTTGGAAATCAGAGCATCCGGGAATTTTGACAGGTCATGGCCATTCCAATGTACGACTGGTACATGCAAATTCATGTGAATTTAGAACTGAAAACCAAGTAGATTTAAGTGGCCCTGCAAAGGGATCACCTAGGCAATGTTCAGGTAAACCCAATGTAAACAGCCACATGGAAACTTCAAGCCCAAGTTTTCCATTGACTAGACATTTCACCCAGATTACAGGAAAATCATTTGATTCTACCCTTTCAGTTTCACATTCTCTTCTGAGTAACATGAAGCAAGCTATTGCCACCCTGTGCACTTCCAAAAATTTAATAGAATGTGAAAATGCTGCTCTAAATGTTTTCCGTGTTTGGTTGGAGTCAAATAGTCATCCCTTAGTAGAAGCAATCCTTTCGAAGGCTGCCATAATTGCTGAACTTATGGAGGTCCTGTCAATTTCTGAGAATGAAGAGGTTCTAAAAAATACAGTTTATATTTTGGCGGAGCTAGCAGTTAAAAGTGAAATAAACCGGAAGAGAATTCTCAAGGCAGACAGAGACCTTGAAATTATCATGCGCATTCTCAAAAGTAGCATTTTTCCGCAAGGAGTGGTCCTAGTATATCTTTTGAAGCTTCCAATTCCACAATTGGATTTGCTTGACATGATACCAATGCTCGTTGGAGTTCCAGAAAACTCCTCCGACCTAGAGCACTTAAATCCTACGCATTGCACACCTCAAGAAGCGGCAGTTTCATTACTAGAACAACTTCTTACTGTTTTTGATCATACTAAAAATTTAGAGAATGCAAAGCAAGTCATAGCTCTAGAAGGCATTCCATTTCTTTTACGCAGAATGGAATTAGGAAACCTCCATGAGAAGATTACTGCAGCATCTGTTCTCTCCTGCTGCATGCATGCGGATGGAAGATGTAGGTATATGCTGGTGAATGACATAAAAAGGGCTTCTATTGTTCAGCTGTTACACTATAACCAAAGCATATCCAGAACTGTTGCAATTGTTTTCCTCACAGAGCTGCTTCGTCTACCAAGGTATGTGACTGCTATCCATATCTCAGCGAGATATATTGGTTTTTCTTAGTATCTTAATTCATTGATGCAATAAGGACACATACCTAGGATTAGTTTAGAACTGCCATCTATTACATGTGCTTTCCCTCTTCTTCCTCTTTCTTTCTTTATTTTTTATAGTAGAGGAATTGGCAATTCGGCCAGTCTTAATCACATCACATGGGTCAGTTCTAGTTAGTAGCCAGACTCGTACTTGCGTGACATGGAGTCAATTCCAATCACTACCACTATAAGTTCTAGATGAACCACACCGTCCATGGGTAAATTTAGGGGATTTGAACCTAGAATCTCTTGAAACATAATACTTCATTTTCACGTCATATGGGGTCGGTTCTAGTTAGTAGCCAGACTCGTACTTGCGTGACATGGAATCAATTCCAGTCACTACCACTATAAGCTCTAGATGAACCACACCGTCCATGGGTAAACTTAGGGGATTTGAACCTAGAATCTCTTGAAACATAATACTTCATTTTCACGTCCATCGCCAATTGAGCCATTCCAGGAAGCTATATGTTTTCCATTTTAGGGGATTTGAACCTAGAATCTCTTGAAACACAATACTTCATTTTCACGTCCATCACCAATTGAACTATTCCAGGGAGCTATGTGTTTTCCATAGCCAATTGAGCTATTCCAGGGGGGCTATGTGATTTCCATTTTCAAGTGAAAGTATATTTATATATTTCAGTTTCTAAGGCCCATGCTTGGTGCATGCTGCCCAATTTTTAATATTATTGTCAAATTTCCAGTCCATCTATTAAACCTAGGATATGGTTAGTATCGGTCAAAGGAGCTTTATTTTGCTGGATGCATCCACCTGATTTTTTAATTTACTCTGCTTCTTTTTTGCACTTTACAGGAGGGCTTTGATTAACAAGCTGCTGAGAGAATTGCAAAATAAAGGGCTTCTAAATACTATGCACATTCTTTTGGTGTACATTCAAACAGCATTGCTTGAGGAGCAGCCGATGGCTGCAAGCTTGCTATTACAGCTAGATCTTCTGGTATACATGATTCTTTGTAGGGAAGGATATGCTTCATTATTTCTCTAAAATGTGTGGGATTTTGTACATTCTCAAGTTCAAATGAATATAACTTTATAGAGAATTTTTTTCAGGTAAAGAACCTGTAGTATTCCTTGTGAAGTATATTGATATTTGTCTTCCCTATGTAATACAAAATGATTACAGTTACAACCTCGACGATACAGTGTATATAGAGAAGAGGCACTAGAGTCCATCGTAGCTGCACTGCATTGTGAAACTAATGCAAAGGCACAAGTGCAATCTGCAGAAGCTCTTTTAATTTTGGGAGGGCGCTTCTCCTATCTTGGTCGAAACCTGTTAGAAGCTTTTTTGCTTAAAAAGGCTGGCCTCGAAGATGATTTTATAGATTCTTTGAAGGAAGAACAGGGGACTTTAGAAGATACTGTTGAGAGATGGGTATGGTCATGGAACATCGTTGTTATTTGATAACATAACATGTTATCTGATAAAGTATTTCTTCAATCCTTATTTGTTGGTTAATTGATTATGCAGAATGAAGATAAAAAAGCAGCGGGTGACTGGGAGAAAAAAATTACAGGCGTTGTATTGACCAAGGGCAAGTCATTATTTGAAGCTCTAGCTAAATCTTTATCGTCTGGGATTCCAGATTTAGCAAAACCCTGTCTTGTGACTGCCACATGGCTCAGTGATGCACTTGCATCAATGCCAGATAACGGCATGCAACTTGTTGCTTGCTCAATTTTGCTTCCACAGCTGGTTAAAATCTTACAGCCTGACTATCAACTTGAAGAAAGAGTACTTGCTTCCCTTTCACTTCATAGCTATATGAAAAACCCAGGTGAGTACCCACCTATAATGCACTATGAAGGTTATAACAACTACCCCTTGTTAGATCACAGTAGGATTTCGCTTATAGATTTACTGCCCTATTAATTTCATGATATTTCTAACGATTGTTTTGATGCTGGAAAAATTTGCAGAATGCATTCCCCTGCTTTCAAACTTTGCACAAGAAATAATTGGTCCTCTAGCAAGACTCGAATGGATTACTTGGACAGCGAAGGAGGTCCTTAACATTGTTACAAAGGATTCTCTCAGATCAGTATGTCATTTCGCATTTAGCAGAATTTAGCAGTCAACATATAATTTTCTAGAAGCTAGAAGACAGACAGAACCTATGACTGCTTGCATTTATTGTCTTCAAGTTTCTTTTTTGATTTCATAATTTTTTAATTGTAAGGTAAATACAGGATTTATCTTTGTATGTACTCCCTGACATTCAGACCATTATAAAGAAAATGAAATAATATGATGAATCTTACAGAGAAGTGTTGAATAGAATTATATTAACGCACAGATTTTTGTAAATGTTGAAGTAGCTAAAGTGGATGCTTCTGTGAATGGAAGAACTGAAGTGTTAAAGTATGGCAAAAGAAAACTATCTAGTGGCCATTTAGATGGCACAATCAAGGTTTGTCAACGCTTTCTTGTTTCTTAGACTTCACTAAATGTAGCTTAGTCATCTATTGTCTTGACTCGTCAGGCAATTTGAAAGTCTCGTTTTCTTTGTAGTCCAAATTAGCCGTGAATATAATGGCATATACTAAGATTTATTTTCTTCTTGATATTTCCTGCATCCCTGAATATCCATTCTTTTTGCAAATTTTCTCTTCTGAAGGTTTGGAATGTCAGTATTCAGAAGCCAAAGTTGAATATTGAGGTGAAAGGACACAATGGTCCTGTCAAGTGCCTAGCTTTCTTGCAATCATTAGATAGACTTTTCAGTGCATCTGTAGACATGTCTATCAAGGTATGGACACTTTCTTCCCTGGCAGTGACTCCAGTGAGGACGCGGTATAGTTAGTGATGAACAAAACAAGTAGTTAACTATTCTTGAGAGGATCATGCCTATAGGAACTCATGCTTTGGTGCCTAGCTGACTCAACAGCTATTATTTCGTAGAAACCTAATTCTTCATTTTAGGTGTATAATAGCATAACCTTCATTTTTCTAGAAAGTTCTGAAACTTCATAGGTGCTAACGCTCAATCTTTGTCAATTTACAGATCTGAAATCTCGATTCAGAAGGCCTTGTTTGCATACAGTTTGCGCAAAAAAATAAGTGGTGTAAATAATTTCTGCAAATGCTCTTCTGACATTAATCATTTCAGAAGGGCACGGAGTAAAGGTGCGTAAAACTGAGCATTAGAAGAGTTCTATCCGAATTATGTATGTATTCCTGTTATCAGGCTGATGAGTTTAGTTAGCAAGCTATAGCATACCAGTGAAGGATACAATTCTTGTTCTTGTTTATTAGCACACAAATTATAGACAACAGTGCTTAAATGTTTCCCATCGAAGCTAAAACCTTTATAACTAGCAAGTGTATGCGACTTTCCTGGAAAGAGAGCACAGCATAATCTATTTCATTGAGCCGAGGCTCGTTCCACAGTTCAGTATGATTGAGCCAGCTTATTCTATTATTTAGGACTTAGTATGACAAGGAGGAGTAGAAATGTATTTAAAAAAAATAAAAATAACAAAAATAAAATGTTCATTAAATAAAAAACAAAAAATAATGTAATAAAAATGAATATCCAAAATAATGGAATAAAAAAACAAAAATGAATATATATATATATATAAAAGTAGTTTTAATTAAAAATACTATAAAATATTAATAATTCCATTGTCACTGTGCTTACTCAGTGTTTGTTGATATTACTTTTTAATGTGCTTACTCAATCTTTGCTGATATTACTACCCATCTAAAGAATGAAAAGGTAAAGATATTTCACTTACACCCAACCATAAATAAAATATTTTGATGTGCATATCAAATCACATAATTTTTATCAACTTTATAAAAAAATAAAGTAATTAAAAGTTTTAAAAAATGAAATAATCTTGTATCAACTTTGTAGAGAAATAAAGTACTTAAAATTAAAAAAAAATAAAGTAATTTTGTATCAACTTTATACATAAATAAAGTAATTAAAAGTTAAAAAAATGAAGTTATATAATTATTTCACTTATAAAAAATGTTTCAGTATAGGAATTAGATAAACTATTCTGCTGTGGATGTTGACTAATTTAATTTAATCTCATCTTCCTATATGAGTATATTTTGAGAAAAAGTAAAAGAAAAAGCCAAAAAATACTATTAATAATAAAAAATTCAATGTAAAGCATTGATAAAATAATTTTGACTTGGAAGGTTAAGTATTCAAAAATATATTAATACCAGAAAAAATATTTTATTGTAAAAAATATGGTTTATAAATAAAATATGTTAATGTTCATGTTAAGTAAAATATTTAAATGTCAATTACACATATATTATATATGGTTAAAAAAATGTATATATCTAATCTATTTATACATTTAAAAATCCAATTTAAACAATGAAATATATATATATATATATATGACAATGCAAACATTTTGTTCAAATTTTGCACTCTAAATGGGCTTTGCATCTCAAAAGATTTGATCCCTCTCGATTCTTGCTATATTTGTGGTTATGATGGATCTATACGGGTGATAATGTCAAATGGAGTACATGGATAGAAACATGAATACCAGATCATAGTAAGAACCAAATTCATTACAAGAGATATAGATAATAACAACTTAATCATATGTGGTTGGGATAAAATAATAAATCTCTCTTGGGAATGAAATGTGACAAAAACTTAGTATATGATGGTTTGATGAGTTTTCTCAAATTGTCAATGACATGATCTTTGTTAGGAAACAAATGCAAAATTTAAGCACCACAATAACAATTCTTGCATTTTATTTGATTTAAATTAATTGTCATTGAACTTGCATTCATGGTTATGCAACTAAGAAGTACATTTGTTTATAGAATTGGCTTTGAAACAAGGTAAGTGGCTCCATGATTATATAATGAGAAGTGCATTTGAATATGATGTTGTCATTGGCAATGCATTTGTATACATGTATTTTCAATGTGGAATTTTTTGTTGCCTACAAGCCTAAGTCATAGGACACGTCCTCCAAGGACCCGTGTCCCGTATTTTACGTGTCGGACACGAAAACAGCCCTAAAACGTGTCGAAAACGTTTTTCATTGTGCCCTGTAAAATGTAAAATGTATCGCCGGTTTTCGTCGTGTCCTGCATCTGGAAAACGCGTATTCCGCTGATAGAAAACGTTGTCTGCATACACTGCAATTTTTTTGAAAGAAACAAATAATTTTTGAGTGGGGCAGCTTTATAATCAAGTATAGGCCCTAGTATTGATATGCTATTCATGGTAATGTTAAATTCTTAAAGTAAAAGTGACATTCTCCTTAATCTTCATTTTCATCCTTTTACTTAAATTTTTAACATTACCATGAAATGACTCAGGATGTTTGAGAGTGGTTCCAGCCTCATTGGATTTCATATGGAGAAAGTAGAATTTTAGATTTCATTCAAAATCCAGCAGACTTATCAGTTTTTCAGGATTTCAGGATTGGGAGATTGTAATGTTTCCAGGTGACACCACCTGCCCGGGCTACCCCTGCCACCAGTAGAGGACGTGCTCTACCTCCTATAGCTCCTACTTCTAGTTCTTCAGCTTCTAGAGCATAGCAAACTCCACTGTCAACTCCACCAGCACCAGCATCTACATCTAGAGGGAAAGGGAAAGCTGTGGCATTTTCTCGCAAGAGGGGTAGAGGAAATCAATAGGATTAGACTTTAGTTATTTTCTTATGTGCTTGTAAGTTGTACATGAACAATGAACATTGAATATTCAAGAATCAAGACCAAGCATATCACATTCTAATTTCTAAATAGTAAATTTTGATTCTATTTATTTTTTTTAAAGTGAACTATGAACTTTCAGAAGTAATTATATTTTAATTTGATTAAATAAGCTGCAACATGCAATTTAATATGGATAAAAAACTATATTTTGGTGTGTGTATATATATATATATATATAAAACGTGTCCCCTGTGTCTTGTTTCCAGGTCGTTGCGTTTCGTATTGAATACTCGTATTTACGTGTCCTCCATGTCTCGTGTCATGTGACTTAGCTACAAGCTATTCAAAAGAATGTTTAAATGATAGGTTGCCATCCCTATGAAGCCTTGACATTCCTTAGTGAAATGCAAGTTGTCTTGGCCATAAAGCCCAAGTCAGTGATGGTGATTAATGTTCTACCTACATCCGCAAATTAATTGGCCTTATACCGCGCTCTGTGGATCCATGATTTTTTTGATAAAGAATGGATTTGAATGTAATCTTCTTTTAAAAATGGAACACAACAATCTTTAATTGGAGTAGAATTAGTAAACCTATGTTGGGAATGAAATATGGCAAGAGTTTAATCCATGGTGAATGGTGAGGTTCCTCAAATTGTAAATGACAAGAACCTTATTAGGAATCAAATGTATGCTTCCAAAGGCATAACAAAATTCTTGCACTATATTTGATCTTAAATTAATGGACATGAAATATTGCATCCATGAAATTATCCGATAAGAAATACATTTGATTATAGAATTGGCTCCATAACAAGCTAAGTAGATACATTTATACTTTGGGGCAATGCATTGTAGACAAGTATGTCAAATGTGTAGATTCTAGCATTGACCACAAATTGTTCAAAATAATGCCTAAACAAGATGTTGGATGATGGAATGCAATCAAATGATTGTTGTGGTTATTCAATCACAACGATTAGTTATGCTTGCATATGTAGAGTTATTGGCTCTGGAATGAGGTAGGTTATCCATAAATGTTATGCAATAAAAATTGGATTTGAATGTATAATGAGGAAATTGCCTTCAAGAAATATATATACTACTAGAATAGAATATCAATTACAAGAATTGATCGTTAAAGTTGGTTTTAAGTAAAGGAAGCTTCCTCTTGATCATCATAATATTTCAAGAGTAAAATTACAAAAAGCATATCATTCACACCATCAAAGTTGACATCTAGTGTCAAGCTAATTTTCTTGTCGCTCTTGCTGAACACATTGTGCAGTACCATTTGTACTAGTGTTAACTCATTTCATAATCCATTATTTCGTAATCATCATGCTCATAAAACTTTGGAATATAATCTAAATCTACGATCAGTATCTCCAAGAAAAACCAATAAAATATGTTAGTAAAAGTAATACAATAATGCTCTCATGTAACCAACTCCATGTGACAAACCAATAATAATAAAATAAAGGAGTTGGTTATGCAACAACCTCCATAAAGTTCCCCAAGGTGAAACATCTTGTCAATAATGCATGCAAATGGCCTTAGGAGTTGGGTGCTCTCCATCATGGTATACATAAATAATGATCTCTGAAAAGAGACAAAGCACTCAAGTAATAAAGGTAGAGTGCTACTAAAAAATTAGTGTTTAAAGTGCAACAAGAATTTTCCATCAAAATATTTTCAAAACACCGTAACTTAATCATTTTTTGTTGAATTTCTTTAATGTTCACAATTTGGAAATCCCATGACCACTTTGCATATATTGACATTGATTTAGTGGAAATACAGATGCTCTATCAAAAGATCACTGCCCTTGAAGCTAGGCCACCTCTAAAATTTACAATGAAAACCTTAGATCAATGATTTGGAGCCCCCCTCGATTTCCTCTTATGTGAAACATCCTCCTTAATGACATAGATTATAGTGTAATGATCAAGTAATACCCTCCAATAGTGGATATGTAGTTCTTCAAGATGAGATATTATTATGAAATCGTGAAATTAAATCGAAAGATAAAGTAAAATTGCTCATAGCATCTCTAAGGTGGATGTCCTTAGTAATGGTTTAGAAGCATAGCTTCCAAGGTGGACGTCCTCCTCAAATAAGGTACCTAGCAAGTGGGTAAATGAAACAAGGTGCATGAAAAACACATGTGGAATCAATGCTCTACTAACTCCATTAAGAAGGGGGAAACCCCTCATCAACCATTAAAATAAGACCATCCCTCAACACGTGTGAAGTGGCAGATGTAAGGAAGAATGAGTCAAAATAAGCCATGTATTATCGTCAATCAACATCCTAAGGTAAGCCATGTCCTCATAGAAGAGTATGACAAGTGTGAAAGCATCCCACAAGGCTACGGCACTCCATGGTAGGCTCCCCCATAAAGAAATAGTGCATAGAAATATGTACAAGAGGGGAGCGCTCCACATGAAGATGTACTCTATAGTATAATAGACCATAATATGCTCATAATCCCTTGATATAAACAAGGGAATTCAACTCACGAACGACAAACCATGTTAGACCATATTAAATGACCCTAAGAAAAATGTCAAATCAATTAATTGTAAGGGAAGAATGCCAAGTGTTCTACACCATCATGAAGCCAACTAGACGAAGATGTCAATGCAACATTTGCTCAACCCAAAAGTGCTGAAGCATTCCATCAAGGAAGTCATACATCAACATGTATGATCAACAATCAAGATGATAATAGGGGCTCTACAACCAAGCCTACTAGCATGAATGAAAGGCAATCACCAAGACAACCAAAGCATCTACATCATCAAGCTATACACATTCTCATGAAATGAAAGCACAACTTGTAGGCCATCCAAAGATCAACTTATAAACCTACCTTCACAGTGAATATCATAAGAGTAGTAAAAAAATCACTACTGTAGGCTTCAAGCAAAAGGAGGGGTGACACTACTCTCAATGCCTAAGGCATCCTCTTTGAAAAATCTCTATGAAAAGCAATATTGTCTTGAATATAATTCAACAAAAATAAGAAATTGCAGACATTAAATTTGAGAAGTTGATTAAATCTCAGATTTCTTACCTTAGAGTCATTAATTTTTTCCACCAACTATTGTTGTTGAACAATTCCTTCTTCAAAGTTATTTTTCATCAAATTAAAGTGTTCTCTAACCCATTTTCTTGATAATGTTTTAATATTATATGGTTGATCAAGATGATAAAAATGGCATCCTTATGATCACCCCCAAGTGAAGTGGAATCCTACAAATAAACAACAAATAAGATGGATTAGAATAATGATAAACATTATTCAAAACATAAAAAAAGTTCTATTATATTACCTTCTCCGTATGAGTTTGTTTCCCATGATCCACTTGCAACATAAACATTGATATGTTGATGGGATAAAAAAGGCTAACAAGAAAATATTTGCAAATCATATTCAAAGACAATTAATAAATAACAATTATAAATTGTAAGATAATTTTACCTATTGTCTCAATCCTATTCAAATTATGTTTGATCAACGTTTCCTCTAATTTTAGAACACAAATTACAACATTATTTCGACCATTCCCCTCAAACATGCAATCGAGTAACTTGTTTGTGCTTTATAAACTCCACAACATTTCTACAAGATTCTGGACTTCCATATATATATATATTTCTTTCACTTTGCTATAATTTACACATTTTCCATATCTCCCCATACTCAACGGATGCTAGGCTAGCCATATGCAATGCTTATAATTGTACTGTTAGGTTCCTATACCAATAGGAGTCATAATTTTTTAATGACTGAGATTAAAACTGTAATATGTACATACGTTTGTTTTCTGCAAATGTTTTCCATATTCAAAAACTCAAAAAAATTAAAAAAATGTAAAGAGGGTATGTCCTAAAAGAAAAATCAAAGGACAAAAAGAATAAAAAGATTAAAAAAGATGAAAAAATGAACCTCAAGAAAGAAAAAGACCATGAAAGTGTGCAAGTCAAAATGCCACTACTATTTACTTTTGATGCAGAATAAAAGATTGTGTGCAGCTTGTTACCTTTGCCACAATCCATGGATAGTCAAAATGTTTAAACTTGGCTATTTCATATTTTCAATTTTGTGCTTAGAGATAGAGAATAAAATCTGACCAAACTGTTTAATCTTGGGTGATAAGTAGATAGGTAGAGTAAATAAAAGGAGCTCAACTTTTTAATCTGAGCCCTTGGATGTAATAAGGTTAGATTTAGATAGATTTCTATTGTAAAAGGAAAGAATAGTTTTGATAAAAGGTTTCCGAGCTTAAGTGCACCCTAATAAAGAGAAGTAAAAATGGTAGGATGAGTAGGTGGGTAAGTAGAAGAATGGTTGCAGAATTGTGATGATTGTTAGATAAAAGCATGTTGATCACCTTCATCATCAAAGTTCCAAGTATGGATAATAATTGGGCATGTATCAAATCCACAAAGTCAAATTGATTAACTTCCCTCACTCATTACTCTTTTCACTTAACTAATTTCCAAGAAAAGTCTTAAGTACCTAAAATCTTAAGTCAATGGGGCTCAGAGTATTTCTCTGACTTCTGGAGGGACCGAACCCTCGGCTTAATGACTTATAGACCTTAAGTACAAAAAATCCCCTCATAAACATTTACCCCTCTTCACTCCCCTTCATTCCCCTCATAAAACCCCTTTTCCTAAGGTTTAAACTCTATTTTCCTAAGAGAAAGCAATTACTCCCATGTAAACCCTTTTTCTTAAAAAACCCTCAAAAATTACCTTTTTAGCCTAAGTTACAATGTGTTTATGAAAAGCAAATGAATTAAATACATTACACTTAGCGCTAAAAATCCATTCTCTGCCATCTTCAAATTAATTTCTAACACTTATATATGTATTAAATCCAAAAAGAAATATAAACCCTTCCCGTATATATATCAATAAAACCCTTATATTAATACCTCGCCCCGAAAGTTTGAAATATAAACTTTATGAATAAAACCCGACATAATTAATCGATCCGTGGTTAATTACAAGTCAAACCATCTGTCAATGAAATCACCCTCGATGCCCTTAATCCACCATAATCCGTGATTAATTAAAACTCGCCGCTTTTAAACCCTCGCCGGGCCCCCCCACTACCGTTCGTGCATCTTCATGAACCGACCACCGCCCGATCTTCCCCCGTTAAATCTAACAATCCTCGTTGATTTCGCAAGGCCTTCGAAGACCAACGTTTACCCCCCCCGATATGGGTGGTTTCTTGTTGGGCCCCAATGCTACGTGGCGCCCGATGAATGGCATCGGGTGACCTCCCTCCAATACCGCTAAAACGGCCACTATTCACCTCACTCACCAAAATTTGACTTTCATGCATAAACCAAAAACCCCAGGTTTGCTCGTTCTTGCCTATTTGTGCAGTAAAACCCTATGTAACCCTTCTGCGCCACCTGAAGCCTCTGCTAACCAATTCAAGCATGGTTTACCTCCCGAAAACACTTTGGACTCACTCCATATGCCTATAAAGCTCGATAAAGCCATTAATGACCCCCCCTGTCGACCCAACGTTTTCCTAACAGTTTGTTTTGTTATACAGGCGATCAAAATATCGCAACCTTGGATAAACAGTCTTAATACTAGTCATAAGACCTGTATACTCCGAGATTGTTATCAAATTTATTCAAACAGAGAAGGAAAATAAAAAATACAGTTAAAAGACATGCAAAGGAAACATGAAATTAAATGATTTATTGTTGAAATAGACAATAAAAAACCTAAAATATACAGTGAAGGTAAAAGGACACAGTAAAGAAAAGTCAAAGTGTATCAAGGTTAAAGAGTATCCGATTAAAGACCAACTCAAGTAAATCAACTAGCATGAAAATAAACAGCAGGGATGGCAGTTACAAAGCATACAGATTCATGTCAAAGTGAAGACAAATAAAAAAACAGAGCAGTAAAAGTAAACAGTAAAAGTAAACATGGAGGCAGTAAGGGTTAAACAGAGATGAAAACACTTTCACCAAAAACAATGAAGTTTATCCAAAGTAAAAGTGAAAAATAGTAAAAGAAATTTAAAATTAAAAGATGAAATCAGAGCAGAAATGATACATTCTTTAGAAATTTCCTGTTTAAGTCATAGTTTTGCAAAAACTATTGTGACCAATGCAAGATGTATTTTGAGATAATGGAGGAGTTTTTTGTTCTTAAAAGGCCAATCTACAAAAACCTATCTCACTTTTTACACAGGTATTACCAAAAGGGAGATAAGTGCGTATCTTCAGAGCCTAGTTTTTGGACTGTGCAAAGTCCTGTTTTTGACATATTTTTGCAGAGAATATTGTGAACAGCTGGAGCTTAATTTTGGGAAACTGAGAGAGGTTTATCTCAATAACATACTTATCTACAATAAACTCTTTCACTTTTTACATATCTATCTCAGATTGAGATATACAAGCGTATCATTGGACCCTAAGTTTGCAGAATTTATGGGGCAAAATGCACAAAGGAAGGAGGCAGTTAGTGACTTGGAAGCCTCATCATCACTTAAGAGTTGCTATCAAATTCGAATTTCTCTTCTTTGTCACCATAAATCCATAAACATAGTGCCAAATAGATTCATTAGTTTTGAGTGTCCTTTATTTAAGTTTTATTAATGTAGAACAGTTTGAGATATTTGTAAAACCAATCTTGATATTTTTTCAAGATATTTCAGTTTAGAATTTGTATAAATATTTTTTCATTTGAAGTATTTGTGGTGGATTCAAAGACATTTCTATAGACATTTTCTTATCAAGTTAAGGAGCTATTGTAATCAAGACTGGATTGGCTTGCTGGATCATGGAATAAAGTTAAAGACATTTCACATGATTTTTGTGCACAACGGAAATCAAATAAGTATTGTCTCTCATGTTTATTACTATTTTCTCTTCATGTTTATAAATATTCACATATGTCTCTATGAAATCTGAATGGTAAACAAGGAATGATATTTCAGAATTAGCTTTAATGCTCTCTGTCTTGATTGTTTACTTTCTTTATGTTTTCTGCTAAACTATCTTAGTCTCGGAATTCTTAATCGCTCCCTTACTTCCGTAGTTCCCCCCTAGGTCCATAGTAAAGGATTCTTAGTTGCCCTTTGCTATTGATCTCCTTCTGCTCTTCATCTTGATCTTGGTCTAAGGATTCTTCATTGCCCTTTCACCCTGGTTAGGACTACCTCATCCATTGGAACCTGAAGATTTGCCTTTTGCTTTGCTAGCCTGCCCTGTGAACTCTTCCTTTAGTGATTGATCTGATCCAGTTAAGCCATCCTTTGATTGACTCCATAGCCCAATGGCTTGAAAGCCTTGTTCTGTCTATCTGTTCCTATAATTCCACCACCCAACCAAAATCAAAACCTTATGAGCACTAAGAGCTAGCCTAAAATCCCACCAAAACAAAGTTAAATTATAAAGAGAGAGCCCTCTCTGGACTTAGGTTGGCTAGAACCTAAGCCTAAAAGATTGGTTTGTGGTTACCTCAGAAATTTCTTTCTTTAACCTTGAGAAAATTCTGAGTGATAACAATGAGTCAACATACTCCAATTTAACTATATGAGACATTTACATCATTTATAGAAAAAATATCCAATCCATATAAATTAGATGGAGGAATTTGATATGTTCTCCCATGTATGCGAAAATCGTTGTCCAACTCAAGAGGTAATTTTGGTTCACATTTTTTTACATAGTGTTTGTATCTCAATCACTTGCTTGTCACCCTTAGTTTCACTATCATAAGAACATGTTTCTCCTTAAGCATGAAATAAATCCATATTTTTTTTATTTTAATTTTTTTTTACCCTCTCTAGTGGATCTCAAACTCTTATTTTGACATTTTCCTCCTCCCTTTTTCTTAAGTACTACCAACACTCTTGAATCAGTATTTGACATATATCTATTTGGTTGTACCTATTCATGGATCAAAAGAGATTAACATTGATTTCTGATTTTTCACTTAAATCTAAATTAGCATTAAAAGGTTTGAAAAAATAATAATAATATCTAATTTAATATTACAACCTAACCACATGCTAAAAAATGACATATAAAACCCTTTTGTTAGTACTATTATATAAGTCTTAATCTAAACACATAACAAGTTCCTAATGTTAGCAAGAATTCAAGCCATTATTGGAGTTCAATCCACAACCCATTTACCCACTAAGTTCTTATATATCAAGTTTTACTTTGATATTTGAGTTCCAATAGAGAAGATGGTTATTAGGACTTGATAAGTAATTGCCTTAAAATTCATAAAAGTTGCCTACCGAATGTACCCCTTTTGTTGAATGTGTCTCTTACCATGATGGATAATCATTAATCTATACGTATTAGGCTATAGTTGTATCTTTTTGGACTCTTGATAGTTATCCACATATAATTTACCAATTCACAAGTCATCAAATATGCACCAAGGGTGCACATTAACAAGACATACAAATGTATTCAGCAAGATTACTTCCTCAAACCCGATGTAGAATCTTAATATTAAGCATTTCACTACCATTAGTGGTCATGATATACTATAAAAAAATCTTTCATTATGTAATTGAAACATTATCTCATATTGTAAAGTCAATATGGAGATAATACTATTGAATTCATAATAGTCGATGGATTAGATTCCCATAGTTATTAAGCTTTTGTTTACCTTGTGTTCTTTAGGAATTTTCATTATTCTTTTCACATCCTATGTGTTTTTGCTTCATGTCATATTGTATTCTTTTTCCATGATGACTTCAAAATCAACATTTGCATGATTCAAACCCTTCAACACATTATCAATCCAACTTTTGGGTTGTAATCCATAGTGTTATACTTCACATTCTTTGCAGCGTGCCCTAATTTTTTCCACGAGATGTGATCACTGTGATGAACCAAAAGTGTGATGATTTTTGTTGTATGAGGTCGCCATGATGTGATGATTAATATATAAGTGTAGGTTAATTGGTAACCCAAATCATCTTAGGTAGATGGTCATGGTTAGTGCTTTTAGTCCCCATTCTCATGTTGCTTGGTCTTATTGCTCCGATCAACTATATCTTGGTGGTGGTAACTTCCATAAATTCAGACTCTTATTTCATGGGTAAATATTCAACCATGTTGAGATGGATCTACTAGAACACATGATTTATGGGAGCTCGATTTTCTCACCTATTTTATTTTCTAGGTAAAGGTGATTTCACTTTGTAAGGGTTGATGTACCGATGGTTTAACACACCTATTTTACACCACATGGACCCTCCCTTTTCTCATGTATGTACCACAATTTGGCCATGAGCCCTTGGAGGTGATCCTACTCATGCTTATCTAGTTTCACATTTCCCAAGGTAGTCTTACTGTTCTTGAGGCATATTACATATATCAAGGCATTCGTCACATTATCTAAGGCATAAATGGGTTATTTACATCCAAGTGGACACCCTCAATGCATGCCATGTGAGAGACGATATAATGTTCTCATCATTTTGGCGTTTGGAGTTAATTTTCGTCATTATGAAGGGCCAACCCAACCCACAGATGTGGCCATTTATGATAGTTGTGAGGTTTTTTTTGAGCTTATTTAGACATGGAGGGTTCACTTAAGTTACTTGTCACCTTGAAGACATGACATGGTAATAAATAAAAGTTACTTTCATGATATGGAGATCAGTTGAAGACATAATTTGAGGATTTTTACATATTTGAAGGAGGCATCTACATTTAGAGACCTTTTGTTGAATATAGGAGTGGTTGTTCCCCCTTATTAGCTAGTTGTTGGAGCTAAAGTGGATGAAGGATCATTGCTTAGCCACAAATGAAGCCTCTCCATTCATTTCTAGTGGAATATTGCACTCTAAAAGAAAATATATCCTCTCCTAAGGGTGAATTCACCTCCTTAAGGAGATTTACACATGTAAACACATCTTTTAATTGTATTTTGACTTAGTCTCCAAGTTGTGCAGATGACAAGTCACTCTTTGTGTGATTTTCCACACTAAAATTAAGGAATACTAAATGAGGAATTGTGAGCCTCATCTATAAATATAGGCACTCATCCCATTCTAAATTGTGAATTATTAGAGTATACTCTCTTAAGCCATTAATAGACTCTTAAGGGTGACGTCACCTCCTTAAGGATATTTACACACGTAAATACATCTTTTAATTGTATTTTGACTTAGTCTCGAAGTTGTGCGGATGGAAAGTCACTCTGTGTGATTTTCCACACTAAAATTAAGGAATACTAAATGAGGAATTATGAGCCTCATCTATAAATATAAGCACTCCTCTCATTCTAAATTGTGAATTATTAGAGTATACTCTCTTAATCCATTGATAAAATGTTTTTTCTTGGTGTTTTTGGTGTCAACTCCTTTGAACTTTCCCTTTCTTCATTATTTTTTTTAATTCATTGAAGATATATTTGTGAATGTTCAAGAATTCTACTAGCTAGCAAGATCTATCCATTGAAGGGAATTTTTTTTTCACTTGGAAGAAGGATGTCTATGGTTTATATCTCTCACCTCCTCCTTAGTTGGTGTGGTAAGTGCTCAATATCTTGTTTTGTTTAGTTTTATGCTCCTTGACAATGATTCTTCATATCCTTTACCATTCCATTGTTGATCTTGTTGTTGAAAGTTATTCCTTTTATGGAAACAATTTTTGTAGGGCCTTGAATTTCATGAATTTTCTTGATTAGACAATAGATTACTTGGTCTCTAGACCCTAGTTTCTTATTATGATCCATGGGCGCAGAATAACCAAATATTAGAGGAACATTTCCCCATAAGCACTAAATAGAGATAAGGCACTAATCTTACTTGCAAAAATAAACCAAATAAACCCCAAAATTTCAATATTTTTATTTTATGTTATATAAATATAAAAATGACAAAAAATATAAAATATATACTAGCAAATAGTTATTCATTGTCTAATGAAAAGTTCACTAATTATTCTTATTTTCTAGACATTTTTGTCCAAGGGTTTATGGCAAATTGTTGATTTTGAACCCTCATTGGGCAAGATAGCCACACATGTTTAAGCGTGAAGACTTTATTTAACATATTTTGCATTGATTTAATGTATTTACCAACTCTTCTAACAAAATAAATCAGATTTGGTGAAACCTTAAAGCTAGGGTTTAATCCTGAAAGTTGCATTCTAACCTCACCATATACTATATTTCACTCTTGCATTGTTTATCAAGATTATTTAAAACAATCTAATAGAAAAAATTCTCTCATAGGTACTTCATTGTCTTTATATTTCATTTAGGATATTTCTGGTGAAACTCTAGGGGTATTCACTACCTAGTCATACAAGTTTATGGTGATTTCACTTTTTTATATTATTTGAGCTTGTATCTTGTCATTGTCAAATTGTTTTTATATGTATTTATGATTTTCCTACCAAAAGCATCCAATATCTAACATCAAAATTGATTTTAAGCACTCTTCGGCGGCTTTTGCCTCATTCCAAATTTGCATTTTCTATATATTTTATTCATAAATTAGATTATGGAAATTGTGGACAATACCAATCTTGTCAAAATTACAAGATACTATCAAGAGGTGACCTAAGCACATTATTTTTCCTTTATTTATGCAATAAAGCTTATCTTTTTTTTTTTTTTTTTTTTGTATATAACATCTATCTCAGATTACAACATGCATTAATTATCTCCTAATCCTCTCTATATAGTGGTTATTGATCCCCCAACTTCTTTTTGAATATTCTTAAGACATCTTATCATTTTATTTGCACTAAGTCTATCTAAATACATATGGAAGTGCGTGTTTATTGAAGTGGATTATGTTGTGCATGCAATTATATATATATCATATGTTCATTTCCATAGATTGGTATACCCCCCTTAGCTTCAAGGATCTATCCTAATGTGAAGGGGAGCTTGTGATAAGGTTATAGTGGTGTGTTTTCAAAGTGTTCTTAGCCCCATGACATTGCAGTTGGGACTTTCACAAGGGTGCTAATTTAGGCAGTAACATTTTTTTGGCCTTGTTACCAAGGAGAAAGTCCATCCCCTAGGTTGTTAGCTATTTTTTCTTGTATTTGTACCTTAATGAAATTATTGATTTTGTTAAATTGATAGGTTTCATCTAACAACTCCACCAAAGAAAATACAACAAAAATGTACTCTTCAAGAGACAATTTCCTTAGAAGAAAGAATTAAGATATGTTGGTAGCTCCATCACTTTAGTCTTTGTATAACTGGTAAGAGATTCTTTAATATTAAGAAATATTCATCATATATGTTTAAATATGGCTTCTAACAAAAGGATTTTTTTTTCAAAATATTAGTTTGCTCCATTGGATTTTTTTGGTGTCCCATGCAAGCTTCATTTGGATGCATTCACTATTCATGTCACAAAGTTTGATGAAGATCCTTGTTTGGCTCCAAGACAACTCACGTCTTTTATGGATTATGTGGTAGAGATGAACATGGTCTAGGAACATGTATTGATGAAATCATTTGCATTCTCAAAGAAAGGGAAAGATGCATTGGATTGGTATTATAATATCAAGCCTAAATAGATTAGGTCATTCCTACATTTAATAAAGAAGTTTCAAAGATGTTAGATCTATGGTTATGAAGAAGTTGAAGTTGCTTATGTATTGCTTGATGTGAAAATTAAAATAGTGAAGTTGATTAATGATATAATGATGGAATATGTTGAATATGCCTGTAATGATCTTGTGTGAATATATTGAATAAAAATAGAAGAAAAATAATATGATACGTTTTCTTGGGCGAATATATTGAATAAAAATATGGTGGGCATTCCATGCTAAAGATTGACGATGACCTACATGAAGAGGCTCATTTCTCTCATCCCTCCCATGAGCCATTATTGCAATGTATTTTATGAAATGATGAGGAAATGATACTTTATATTGAAGATATCAAGGAAATATGTGATGTGAGTGACATATAATATCTATTGAAGAAAGGCCTCATGAAACACTTTATTCTCACCTCAAGGATGATGATGACATTGATTATTTTTTGCATCATCTCAAGAAGAAAAACAACGATGAAGAGACTCCTCGTGTTTCCCTTGGAAATAAAGAGATATTTGAACAAGAAGTAAACCAGAAAAGTTTGATGACAAGAATGTTTAAGTACCCACTTTTTATCTTCCACATAAAATTAAGGGTTCGTTGTGCTATGAGACATATTGTTGGGTGTGTGTTATATTATTTCCACGACTACTCACACGCGTGGGGGAGTGGCAACTCCCCCTGTTGGTTGCGTTGGCGCAGCAAGGGGGTCACAAGGTGGGTGGCAGCCACCCTTCACAGGGTCTGGGGAAACGCCTTGGGAAATTTGTTTTTGACCCTATAATAGGTGGGGAACCTACCTATGGTTTTGTGCATGGGTTTTGCACATGGCTTTGGGCATGATGGTTTTCTGCCCATGGTATTTTGTAGATCTGGTCAAGGTAACTATGGTTATGTTCTAATCCAAGGTTAGTGGACTGGGGTTTTATGAATGCTTCAACATGTATATATATGAATTGTAACATTGAAAGGAAAATAATGAAAAATCAATCTCATAGTCCCGGTTTTTGGATCTAGGGAAAAATCTCTATGTATATTTGTTTCATGTTTTATGTTCTCGTTTTTTTTTGTTTATTTTCTGTTTTAATAATTCTGTACAGGGTTAAAACCTACATCTAGTATTAGAGCTATTTCAGCTTCAAGGGGACGCCTATGCTACTAAGGGGTTTTGATCAGGCCTATGGTAGACCATGTTCAGTGGGAGATCTGTGGGATCGATTCTTGCAGTGAAAGAAGATGACGAGTAGTGGAAAGATAGAGATCGAGAAATTTAATGGTCAAAATTTTGAGTTGTGGAAGCTCAATATGGAGGATCTATTGGTGGACTGAGATGAGTGGATTTTTTTAGATCCAGGTACGACACCGACAGGAATGTTGGTGAAAGATTGGGCAAATTTAGATCGGAAGGTGAAGAACACAATACGATTGTGTCTCTTAGATTCAGTGTTGTTGAATGTATCAGGGGAAGCTACAACGAAGGATTTGTGGGATAAGTTAGGGACTTTGTACCAATCTAAGTCTTTGGTGAAAAAAATGTTCCTATGGAAATAGCTATATAACCTGAGGATGAAGGATAGAGACTTGGTGATAGAGCATATGAACACATTTAATAATGTGGTAAGCTAGTTGTTATCTATTGATATTAAAATTTCAAATGAAGATAAGTGCATCAGTTTGTTATGTTCTCTATCAGATTCGTGGGATAGTCTGGTTGTTGCAATAGATAGTAATACAACTACCTTGAATTTTGATGAAATAGTCTCATCCTTGCTGTCGGAGGAGATGAGACAGAAAAATATGGAGAGCCAGAATGGAGTTGCCTTGTTTCTACGAGGACAGTCCCATAATAGAAACAAAAATAAGTCCTCGAGTGGGGGATATAAATCTAGAGGGAGATCTAAATCTCTAGGAAAACATGTAAAGGTGTGCTGGAAATGCAGAAAGGAAGGGAACTACAAAAAGGATTGTAGATCTAAAGCTCCTGAGAAAGGAAAGGAATCTAATGATGATCCTTTTGCAGAGGCGAAAACCACTCAGATAAAGGTGTGGATGTGTACTTGGATTCTTTTTCAAGTACACATGTATATAATGAGGCATAGTTGATTGACTTAGGTGCATCCTTTCACTTCACTCCCCATAGGGAGTGGTTATGTGAGTATGAGAAATATGATGGCCGTGATTTCTTCTTAGGGGATGACAGGAAGGCCAAAATCATCAGACGTGAAAAAGTCAATCTGAAGTTGCAAGGTGGAAGGATTAGAGCACTTCATGGTGTTCTGCATATTCCTGAATTGGCCATAAATATGATTTCCGTAAGCATGCTGGATGATGCAAGCGTGAAAATAGTTTTTGAGAAAGATACCTGCAAGATGGTTCTGGGAACACTAGTATTGATGCAAGGAGTTTAGATTGGAACTTTGTACAAGCTTCTGGGTAGCACTATTATTGATGGGTGAAACAATTACGTGGTTCCTAAAAGTGGAGTAGAAAACATAATGGTCTCTGGAGAAAATACCATGCTATGGAATTAAAGGCTTGGAAATATTGGAGAGAAGGGCCTTCAAATACTGCATGGTAATGGTATGGTAGAAGGTATGTCTATTTTCTCTCTGGATGTCGATTTGTGTGAACATTGTGTATATGGGAAGTAGAATCGAGTGAGTTTCCCCTCTAGTGCTAAGAGGGTGAAAGGGATATTAGAGATTGTGCACAGTGATGTGTTTGACCTGTGTCAATTCCATCACTGGGTAAGTTTGTGTACTATCTCTCATTTATAGATGAATTCTCAAGAAATACAAGGATATATTTCCTCAGGAAGAAATTTGAAGTCTTTGACAGGTTTAAAGAATTTAAGGCTCTGGTGGAAAATTAGACAGAGAAGAAGATCAAGGTGTTGAGGACAAATAATGGTGGAGAGTTTTGCAAGAAGGAATTTGAAGAGTTCTGTAAGAAGTGTGGTATAACACAATAGAAGACTACTCCATACAAACCTCAACAAAATGGAGTTGCAGAAAGAATGAATAGGACGTTGATGGAAAAGGCAAGTAGCATTCTCAGTGGTGTTAAGTTAGGACAAGAATCGTGGGAAAAGATAGTGGAGACTGCATATTACCTGGTCAATAGATCACCTTCATCAACGTTGGAGGATAAGACTCCACATGAGGTATTGACTGGTAAGAAACCTTCTCTTTCACATATGAGGGTATTTGGTTGTGATGCATATGTACATGTTCCAAAGGAGAAAATAACCAAATTGGATATTAAATATGAAAGGTGCATCTTTAATGGGTATAAGGATGGTTTAAAAGGTTATAATCTTTGGAACCCAATAAAAAGGAAGGTTGTGTACAACCGAAATGTGGTGTTTAGAGAGGTGAAAGATGTTATTAAACATGAATTCTTACCAAAGGTACATGAGAAGATAGAGTTTGAGCTAAAGGAGGAAGAATCAGACTCTACAACAGAACATGAATCAGAAGAGGAAGAGACGCAAACTCTAGTGTTGAGAAGATTAGTTTGAGAAAGAAGTAAGCGAGAAAGGTATAGTCCATCCACTTTCTATTCAAAATTTTCTTTATCCATTACTAATGATAATGCCATAACTGTCAGGGAGGCAGTGGATTTAGAGGATGACAGACTATGGAAGGAGGCCATGGTTGATGAAATGACATCTTTGGACAAAAATGAGGCTTGGGATTTGGTGGAGTTTTTGGCTGGAAGGAAACCCATTGTCGTCAAATGGGTGTTTAATAAGAAGATGAATGCAGAAGGAAAGGTGGAGAAATACAAATCTCAATTGGTAGCGAAAGGTTATTGCAGGTGTTGGGAATTTATTTTGGTGATATTTTTTCTCATGTTGCCAAGTTAGCTTCTATTATATTACTTTAATCTGTTGTTGCTGCTTTTGATCTTGAGGTAGAACATATGGATGTGAAGACAAAATTTCTTCACAGGGATCTGGAAGAAGAGATCGACATGAAGCGACCTGAAGGCTTTGTGGTGAAAGGTAAGAAATAAATGGTATGCAGGTTAAAAAAGTCTCTCTATGGGTTAAAACAATCACCAAGGACGTGGTATTAGAAATTTGATACATATATACGGGGACTTTTCTTCACTAGAAGAAAAACGGATCATTGTGTGTATTTTTTTTTGTGTAAGCTTGGTAGGATCCTTTCTTTTATATTGATATTTCATGAAAATAAGTATGATTTCTACAAAATTGCAGGTGGTCTCAACCCGCTCGTAGGAAACTAGGTTTGTTGGCCACCTGTCTATATCGAATGTTGTCCAAAATTTAAAAGGAGTTTTCCTTACCATCCATGCTACATTGGCAACTTTATCTACTATATAATTCTTATTAAAAAAGTAAATGCTAGCCGTCATATAGACAAAATTATACTGAGAGGGAAGCTTCAATCATCTGATGAGTCCACAGGGGCTGGGGCTTTCGTGCTTGAACCCGGGACTTCACTTCTCATCATATTCTGGAGGCTCTGTTCTATCCTGTTCACAGTGAGGTTGTTGTGATACAACTGCAATTGGAAAGATTGTCTCCCTTTGCAGGTCCTTCATACTTGGCTCAGCTGGTCTATCTTCCTCCAGGTCTTCTCTTTCCTTTTAGGTTGTCAATGTGCGGGCCAGGATGTTTTTCATGACCCAATACTACTGGATAGTTTGGCAGAACGGAATTCGGCGTCCTCTGGTATTCCCGGGGTCTTTGACAATTTTTTCCCATTCCTCTGCCTCAATCTCTTGAATTTCAATGTTATTGTTTAGTTCTCTTTCCCATTCAGAGATTACTGCTTTCACCTCAAGCGATTTTCCTACGTAGTATGCGTTGATCAGGTTCTGCATACTCTCCTTCCCTATTTTCTTGCCTCTTTTTCTCGGAACTTTGCTAGAAGTTCCAATCCTTTCATATTTTTTCCAGCCTTTCCCATTCCTCTGTTTCCTTTCTTTCCTGGTTGGTTAATTGCCTTCGCCATCTAATTCTCCTTTCTGCTTTTTTCCTCCCTTTCCGAGTAACGCACCCGTACCAGGGTAGGAGCACGGTTTGAGTGCCAAGGCTCCGAAGTTCTCTGCACTCTGCTTTTTATATTACCTATAACAGAAACTAGGAATACAACATTGTAAGTCATCAACATATTAACCATAGTAGCCTCATAGACATATGTTCTCTGTGAGTTGGTAATATAATTTCCTTCTTTCCTTCTTCTCTCTTTTGTATACACGGTCTGTGAATTGGCCTCTCTCGTTTTGGGGTTTCCAATAGGCTTCCCCCATTGCGGGTGGGACTTATCTAGTGTGAGTGTTCTCATTCACGCCGTGCCTTGAGAACTGTGATAAACCCCATTGACAACCTAGTTCCCCCCTCCCTCCATAGAGATTTGAAGGATAGTGACCTCCCCTTCATTCTGGTAGCTTCCCATAGGAATTTGAAGAGCCCAGCTACCCAGTTCCCACGAGGCATCCCTACACCTCCACCCTACTATAAATGCAACCCTGCCCTGGGTATCACCACCCCAACGAGCAAGGGATTTCTTCTCAATCTCCCACCAGGCTACAAATCTCATACCAGTCCACGAGAGAGCTATTCTTCGCCATTGGGTCCCATCGAGGGAGCTAAGAAAAAGCCTTCTCAGAGAACTTTCCCTCCCCCAATTGCATTCCCAGTTACTGCATTTATTCCCGCAGACCTTATCCAGGTCCAGGCTTGGCTTGGGATTGAGGAATATCAACCTTATCAACAAGTCAAGGGACACTTCTAACCCTCCACACATTACTAAGACCCCTTCCTTCCCTAGCCACATTCTCAACCAAAACAACTTATTAGAATTGTTTCTACAACCGCTGTGGAAACCCCTTTGGATAACCCAACAGGCCGCATAACGACTTGACTTTCTGCCCTTACCTAAAACCTATCTACCCTAAGGCCAAGACCAAGGTTCCCAAACCCCCTTCCCCAGGTGACAAGCCTGTCGAATTCTCCCTAGGATAACAGGCCAAAACCCCAAGAAGAACGGGAGACCTCAACAGTGAACACAACCGGGGGCATCATTAACATTAACCAGTGTTCTGCTTCTAGAATCATGTTTTCCAGACAGTCGTGAGTGAGAGCCGAGAGGACATACCAGTTCTTGCAGACAATAACTGAACACTGCTCGACATCCTCCAACCCTTGTCTTTCACCACCTTCCGCTACACATCCTACCTTGTCTTGTTGCATGCAAATGCCTCTCAACCTAGCTTTCTTACCATTTTATCTTTCTATCCACCTGCCCTGTATGTCGTCTAAAGGAATCACCACATGTTTCCTTCCTCTGTCAGCCGCCCTTTCTCCCACATGATTGTCTCAGGATGGGGTTCCCCTGACTTCCCCATAATTTCCCTTCATTAATTCTCTCCTACCGCCGACTGCTCTTGCCGCGAATTTTCTCCCACCGCCTCGCCACTTGCTGACTGTCGTTTCCTTCTCTCCTCTGCCAATCTTGACACCTGGCCATCCTCTATCACCTCTTCCAACTTGAGCGGCTGCCCCTGCCCTGTACTACCCGTTGCCCCACTGCCATTTTCCTGCTCTTGTGGCCCCTAGCCAGCCTCTTCTCCCTCTGCCCGCCATGCCAGCTGGACGTATGATCCCCCCTCGGACCACCATGGCCATTGACCTTCCTCTCCCTCATCTAATCTGCACTGCCTTTCGCACCTTGATCGGGGGTTTCCTCCCTTATCCTTGTCTATACTTAGGATTTCCTCTAGACTTCTCATGCCTTCCATTTGGCTTAAGTCCTCGCCCCTTATATCAAGGTTGCTACCTGCCTGCCCACACCCCTAGTTGGATAGGTTATCTGCTACCATGTTACCATATCTAAGAACATGCATAAGGAAAATGTAGTCTATCCTTTGTATTAGATTTCCTATTTCTTGGACTAGCTGTGCCGTCCTCCAGCTTTGGCTTATTTTCTCCCATTTGGTTCGTTGCTGTAGTTTTTTCACCATTTATATTGCCAGCTTCGAATCTCCCTCCACCTCAATTCTCTGAAAGCTTTCCCTCTTTGTGATTTCAAGCCACTACTTCAGCAAGGATGAGACTATTTCATCAAACTATAAGGAAATTGCAATAGGTAGCAATGCAATAGGGTCCTTATATTTTTTAAGAAGTTTTCCTTTTCAATTGGAACGTGCGGGCCATAGGCTGCCGAGAGCATGAACCATTCTTTCGTTCCTATGTTTCGGAACTGACCTATGGAGATGCGCTGCATCCCTATCTAATAATCTACTTTTACTTCTGCTGAATTCCATATTATTTCTATTCCTCTTGCACTTCCTTTTGCATCCGTTGCTACTGCCTCATACCTTGGTTTCATCTTCCTCATAATCTCTTCTAGTTTCTTGGAGAAGTGTAATTTGTGGCTTTTCTTTTTTCAATTGCTCCATTAAGTATCTTTGTTTTCCTCGGCTATTTAGGCCTCTTATATTCCAAGATATCACTATCATTAGGAAACTTTATTAAGTTGTTGGTATACCGCTGATAGCGGTACCACCCTACCCATGTTCACCAACATCTCTCCCATTATCTATATCGATTCCTGTAAATTTATCCTTCTTCTTTTCTTCCGCCTTTTTCTCTGTTTTGGTACTCCTGGGGGTTTTCCTGGTACATACCCAGTTGCTTTGGGATCTCAACCTGTCCCTGTCCTTGTTTGGATTTATATTGTTGAAAGGTCTCTTGGTACAGTTTCTTTTGGTCCCATGGTATAAATATTTCATCTAAGTGCCTCCATTCATTTAAAAATTTCTTGAGGACTTCCTTTTTAATGCTTAGCTCCTCCCCCTTGCTTGGGTTAATTTCCATTGTAGTAGTTTTCATCCCTACCTGTTCATCTTTATCTGTGAAATCTATTTGAGCTTTCCGTTTAGGTGTTGTTTTTGCTTGACTATAACTACTTTCTTTTCCTTTTTCCTGGTAATCCATGGGTTGGGTTTCGATTTCTGCTTCTTCTTCCACCTGTAGTACCTCATATCTATTTTTACTACTCAACTGAGTTTGGTTATCTTTTTCTAGGTTGTGGAGTCCCTTTGGTGTCCTTCTCTTGTTCTTAACCTCTTAGAACCCCTCATTTCCTTCTTGTGGGGTTTTCGGTTGTTTTTCCTTTAGCTCCTGGCCTTCTTGGTTCAATGGGCATTCTTTAAATAAATGGCCATATTCATGGAACCTTCGGCATCTGAACGAAATATGCTCATAGTCCAGGGTCTACTACCATATATATTCATGGTATTCTAGCTCTACTGATTCAGGTATGGGTTCTACTATATTCATATACACGCAGATTCTTGCATAGGATGTTGTTGTCTCGGCTACAACCACCCTCCAAAATTTTGGCCTGCACCAATTTCGGAGCCTCCCTTAAAGAGTTTCCATTGATGACTGCACACACTCGGGTTCACTCCATGAGCTCACATGAGTCTTTACATTCGCCTTGCTTGTTTATTTCATTCAAGTCCCTGCATGTTGATGTCTAAGTCATGCTTGTGACCGTGTTCTGGTTATGCTCAGTCTTTGCTTCGTATGTGTTTGTTGAGTTTTCCATGAAAGCATCTGTCGCACTCACACACAGAGTCACATTCACTGTCACGCAAGCGTCGTCTCGATCATGAATGATCAATCATGAGTTTCGTGCTTGTCACTTGCACCGTCGGTTAGTCATGTTGAGCATGTGTGTCTGGATGGTTTGGTTGTTTCATCGTCAAGTCATGCAAGTGTGTGTTCGTATGATCACCTATGCATCTTTCAACTGTTCACACACTTAGTCATTTTGCTGAAGTTCTGACAACTAGTCTTCTCAATGACAGTCGGACCATCACCCTGCTTTCGACTCGATTGACTGTCAACCAGAACAACGCAGAAGCACCAAGCTAGTCCTTTCAAGTTGCACTACCCGTAAGAAACTCAATCAACTCTCATGCTGGCCACTCGGACAGTCGGACTCGACAGTCACCCCGGGACTGAATCCCCTAAAAAATTGCACAGAGACTGACCTCACCCATTCAACTGACTGAGGAGATTGCGCAAACAGGCCGAACAGACACCAAGTTCCCATCCCTATCTCCTTTAGAAAATTGCGTAGTTTTCCCATTTAGTCATCCAGAGAGTCGACTGACTGCTCATCTCAGAAATTGCGCAGTGCTCATGAGCAGGCCTTCCACTGCCCATCAGTCAGCTCAACTCAGAAATTGCGCAAAGATGATCAAAAGGATGGCCTCTCGAACTCAATGTAGTTTTCCTAGCCAACAACTCCTAGCAACAGACTACTTGTTCCCTCCAGGAATTGTGCATTTTCTACTTCCAGTGATTGAGCAGCCAACCGCCAGTTCCCTCTGGGAATTGTGCAGTTTTGGCTCTGAGTGACCCCAGCAGCCAACTAGAATTTCCCTCTAGGAATTGCATAGTTTTGGCTGCTAGTGAACCCAGCAGCCAACTGGCAGTTCCCTCTAGGAATTGCGCAGTTCTAGGTGCCAGTATCCTGGGTAGTTCCCCAGAAAATTGTGCAATCCTTGCCTGCTGACCCTTCATGCAACCCTCCACCCGTTCCTCTGGAAAATTACGCAAATCTGGCTGTCCAGCCCCTGTTGACTATTCATTCCAAAAAATGCACAGAGCATGCCTGTCTTGCCCTCCTGCAGCCTAGACTCTCCCTCCCAAAATTTGCGCAATTTTGCCTCCCTACCGAGCCAGACCTTGTAGGTAGTCACTGTCAACTCAGATTGTCTATCTCCATCCCTCAGTGACTCTTGCACAGTTTTCATCAGCAGTTTCCCAAAGCCATCATCCCGCATCACATCCCTGCTGCCTCTCTCAATCACCTAGATCTGAATGATCATGTGTCATGGTAGACTAGGAGGTTTTGGATTTGATGTCGTCTTGAAATGAGTGACTGTAGGTACAGGTACACCAACAAACATGCCAAGACAACGAATGGGATGAATGAAGGGAGCACATGCAGATGGACAGGTTCACCAACAAACGAACGAACAAAGCATGCGAAGCGGATGAATGCGACGAACATGCACCTTCACGAACAAGTGACCCTGTCAAGCCTTCTAGCATGAAAGCAAGGAACAAAATGCTAAAGCTTCATCAAGTGAGCCAAGGACCATCGAAGACTCCGCACACTTCGCCACGTAGAGGTGAAGCTATGATACACCATGAAGACATCCATCACTCAGCAGCATTGTAGCTCGACATGCACTCCAACAACAACACGAATGTTCTAGCATTGTCATGTCAAGTCATGTCGATTCAAGACATGAGTCATGTTGCCCACATCTCCACTATGGGCTTGTTTTCAATCAATGTGATGTAACGTGGAAGTCCAAGAGACCCACTTGTTGAACATAGAGTCATGTAAGTAAAAAATTCATGGAAGGCAAACGGTCATGATGGTAGTCGAATAACCACAAGGGTTAGTTTCATCCTTGGATATAAATATCCCCCTCATTTGTACATGGAGGGACTTTTCAACTCAGCTCCTCCCACATAGCCAAGGGAGTCTGTAATATTTTCTTTGAGGAGTAAGTAGTGGCTCCAACGCCCCACTGAAGGGGTTAGTGATGTATGGTGTAACGACGTGTTTTGGAAATTTCGCTTAATTCAGAAGCCTGTTAACAGGCCAACATGTTTTCACTCATGTATTGTATCTGTTGTAAGACTGATCTTTAACACTTGTAGTGCATGTTTCTTTAACCCGTGTTCTACATTTGAACTGATTCATTTGTTATAATGCATAATCTATTAATGGAAATGTGTTGTATATGTTGTTAAAGTTGTCCCGTCCATGTCGACTCCTCTGCCAGACATCAGACAAAAATTTCACATGAACCTTGCTGTAACAACTGTTGCACTCGTTCAGACAGTTTTGTGAGTGCTGTACGTGTTATCTTACCTTGTATGTTGTGACTGCCACATCCGAGTGGATTGCTTCGCCAGAAGCTGTGTATGTCCTTTGTGTTGTGTGTTCCTAGCTGAGTTGGGTTTGATCCCTTTCAACTTGGAGCTCACCTTCACCTTCTTCCCCTCACAGTGAAAGAACCATTGACACAAGTACACCTACACTCACTAGGCACATGAACCTCTCTTCTCGAAGACAAAGTGAACCACTCTCCTATGTTGACAAGCAAGAGTTGAGGCAAATCCTTAAGATAATGGCAACCGAGCCATCATACCGGATGGGACTCCCACATGAAATGGTGTGAGGTCTAGTTGGGACTTCATACCGAGGTGATCCCCTAAATGGTGGTGGGTCCAACACTGTCAACATTTTTAGCACTAGAAGGAGGGCAGCCTGTTGTACATGGCCGAAATTCCTTTCACACTCACTCATCAACCATATGGTCAAGGCAGTAATTCACGCTCCCTATCACCTACACGTGACTCTACAGTTGGTTACTCCTCACCTCCCAGAATTGAACACAAGATTCCATATCAACACCTTCACTCCATCTATCCCATCACTCGCCAGTTCGCGAAAGCAGTTGGACTGATCCCAGGCATACAACACCTTCCATACGCATCAAAGAAGTCAAAAGCCACTCCCATGGGAGTTTTTGTGTCATCAATGGAAGAAGTAGTCCTTGCCACACTTGAAGGTTTGGCAGAGGCTATTGAAGATGGAGAGGAACCACCGGTCTTATGGAAAGGTGAACAAGACACTTTTGTGATCTTGGGATCATAATCCAATAAATGAGGCGGAGGGGAAGGCAGCAGAGGAGGTGGAAGTGGAGATGAACCAACAGACTCAGAGCCAGAACCATCAGAATCTGAAAGAGAGGAAGAGGATGATGAAGAAGAAGAGATTGCTGACCCAAATCTTGAATGGATGGATCAAGGACCATTGGCTCTCCCAGTTGTTCTGCACAAAATGCCAAAGCGAACAGAGAGAATGAACATCAAGTTCAACCCTGACAACATGGTGAAGGCTGAAGATCATTTGGATAAATTCTACCTACAGCTGCAGACCCTTGAGGTACGACATGATGACATAGCTTGTAGATTGTTCCCATGTACCTTGTATGGTCACGCAGCTGCATGGTATCACAACCTTCCACCAAACTCCATACAGAACTAGGGTGCATTCAAACACATGTTCCTTGAAAATTTTGTTGATGACAAGACCCCAGCTATGTTACTGAAAGAATTGGGTAGCCTGAAGATGGAGGGGAAAGAAAAGGTAAAATATTTCAACCAGAGGTTTACACGCATATTGAAAAAATTTGCAGTGAACACCAAACCTCATGACTCCATCACTATTGATTACTACACATCTGCACTGTCGACCAACATTGCGCAGTTCATCAAGCGAGTTGCGAAACCAACACTCTTGGAAAACTGCGAAGAGGCTATTGTTGTCAAAAAAGACCTGCGCGCGATTGGACTCATCAAGGATGATGAACCAGCAAAGGACTCCAAAGAAGCGAGCATGAAGAGCGATGACGAGCAAGGGTAGAGGCATGGAAGCAAATGATATTGAAAGCCTCACTCGCCTCGTCAAGAACTTAACACCTGAAGTTTCCAAGCTTAAACAATGGAAAATAGACACATTTGCAAGGAACTATCCGCCTAGATAGAGATAGGGAAGCAAATCATCAGGCAACAACTGGTCCGCTCAAGAAAATGCTCAGAGCTCTGTGTTCAATATCGATTAGTGCGCAAATCTCGATTTCTTTTTGTTCCATGAAGAACATCACCCTGAGAACTTCTATTCGGACTAGAAGCGAGTTGCAAACTCAGTATACAATCATACACTCGATGCAGAGAGAGGTACGCAAAATTAGCCAAATGACAGAGATTATGAATAAGCTATTTCACCTATTGAAGCATCAAGTTCTAGGCATGTGGTGAATGCATATCAGTGCTCGCAAGCAATGCTAAAGACAAACACTGAGAAGCATCCCCCAAGACAAAATGACCATTACAATATTAGGAGTAAAGGGGCTCCCCCTACACTTGGGGAAATGCAAGAGAAGATCAGACTGCTGATAAGGAAGGCTGATCCACCAGCCGCCCCAAAGCAGAAAACACAAGACAAGTCTGGGAAGACAGTGGTGGGAAAGAGTACTTCCATGAGTAACAAACTGCAAAACACTCTGCCGGACAACACAAACATCTATTCTACCCCGGACACCTTGGTAAGTCTACCACCTCTGGACTACAACATTGTTGATGACATGAAGAAAACTTGAGCAAACATCAGTTTGTTTGAGTTGGCTAAGATCTAGAGTCAACGAGATATCCTACTGCGCACACTAGGATAGACAACAACAGATAGCGCAACCTCTACCAGCAAGGGAGAAAGCACACCTCTCGGATCACTTTCCACTGTGCTCAATACACTTTGGATGGAAGAAGCACACTCAGGTTTCCCCCCATTCCTGCTATCTTTTCAAATTTTCAACTGCAATGTTCACAATTGTCTGGTTGATTCCAGTGCGGCAGCCAACATCATGTTGCTCTCCATTGCGAAAAAGATCAATGCACGATGGAGCGAAACATCTGCACGAATCATCCAACTTGATCGAATATCTGTACCAACCATTGGTGAACTAAGAGACATGATAATCTAGCTATCTCATGATTATAGAGTCCACCAATGCATCAACATAGTGGTTGTAGACATCCCGGAAGCATACATTCTACTACTCAGCAGAGATTGGTGCAGTAAGCTAGACGGATATTTTGCTATAGACTAGTCTCACATGTGGTTTCCGTACAAGGGAAAATGGAACCAAATCCGGGTAGATTCTGAGAGGTACATGAAGCATAATGTCACTTCCCTTAACGGCGAGAACAAACCATTGGCCTTCGCAGAACTCATGTTTAGCAACTGCCTCCTGGAAAAGACATTGGAGTGTTATCCTGAACGACCTATTCCAATCTCATCAGGCAAGAAGTTGGGACTCCTTCCTCGCCCAATTGATGATAATGAAACTTGTACAATTTGTATTTCTGATAGTAGTAGTAGTAGCAACAATACTAGCATGCCAAACGATCCGTGTACAGACAAGCTGTGGGCCATGAGTCTTGACAAATCAGGAACACATGATGGCTCAACAACCGAGTGTATCTTAGTCATCCAAAAAAATGAACCATGCGTGATTTCAAGTTTTTTGATGTCTAAAGTCACAAACTATGATGCTGAAGCACTCGTGCTGAACACACGAAGGACCAACACTATGAACGAACAGAGCAACCTGAGAATCCACCATGATCTAAAGATGGCCAATATCGGTACAAGTTACACACTGCACCAATACCAGGATGGCTCTATATGAGTAGATGATGGCCTGAGTACCCAATACATGCGAACAATCCAACATGAGTTTCTAGGTAAAGGAGAAGACAAGCCATTGCAGCAAAGAACAGGTAACACATACATGTTGTTTGTCCTCCTTTTGCCAAAAAGATTGACTAACATTTTAAGTGTTTGGATTACTTGCAAAGTTTGTCATCACACTTGGTTTTCTGATTTAAATCCTGAATGTAAGAAATCTGAGAAGATTTGCTTACGCATTGACTTCAGAAACTTGAACCCTTCTCAGAGTAAAAACAACTACCCTGTGCCATCATCCGAGCCCATGTTGCACACAGTACCTGAAATAGTGGTGTTGTCTTCACTTGAACGTCTTTTGGAATGCCACCAGGTTCTAGTAGCGTAGCCTAGTGGACCAGCCCTGGTCCATGAGAAAATTGGCTCACACACGTATCATTTTCAATCACTTGACGAGAGGATTGATAATATTCCTGTCAATGGGCAAATCCTAAAACACTAGTTTCAGTCGGTCAGGCTGCGCCCATGCCATGTACATAGTTTGCTTGCTGCTCATTGTTTCATCTGGTTTGTTTTGCTTATTATCTTTGCTTTCTCTTTATTTGATTATGCTTACTATTTTTGTTCATGTTCATTTTGTTTGTTTAATATATTACTATTTTGTTTGTGGAAATAAGTGCTTCCAACTACTACGTTCTGGCTTTTGAATAGAGTATGTGGCTGAAATGTGAAGAGACTTGTGACACTGCAACACTTGGCCAGTCTTGAGTCCGTTTTCTATGTGCTTAGTTACAACCTTTGGCCGATGAAGTCCTGATAGAAAATACGAACCGTCTGTAAGGGAATCTTTGGTCCAACTGTGAACCTATGTCCACATTGGGAAGCCCCATGCCAGTACTCATCCTTCTACTCTGTGTGTTTAAGCTAATCCAACTAGTAGAAACGAAGAAGGGGAAATATCTAAACGAGCAAACCTACGTCAAAGGTCTTACATGCTTCTCTGAAGGAACAACCTCTCCTGCTCTCAATAAGTTTGGATCCCTCTTCCGCCCCAAAAATAAATAAGTTCCTATGCAAAATTCTATTAAAAAAATACAAAGGCGAAAGAAGAGAAAGGCTTCCTACGCAGAGAGGTGAAGCATGTAACTCTACTGGGGTATTGACCAGGCTCACTAGCAGAGGAGCAATGTGTGTGTTCTTGCGTGACTCCTTCGGGGTACTGTCCAAGCCTGCTGGCAGCGGAGCAACACCAGAGATGAAAACTTATTCTCTGAAAATCTTCAACTTGCGAACTAAACTACCCTTTCCGGATTCGAAACACTGAGATCTAAGCTGAACTTTTGATTGTGTTTGACTGAATTGGCAAAGGGTGAACCATGTATGTCCATGGGGTAAGTGGGGAAACTGAAATAACCTGCACAACGATTCAATACTCCTTGAAAATCCAAGGCCCTATGTTAGCAATGAACCAAAATAGAGAAGCTGGAGTTCCACCACTGTGTCACCAAGTGTTGTAGCGGCTATAACCACCCTCCAAAATTTTGGCTAGCACTAATTTCAGAGCATCCCTTGAAGAGTTTCACTTGATGACTGCACACACTCTGGTTCATTCTATGAGTTCGTGTGAGTCTTTACATTCATCTTGCTTATTTATTGCATTCAAGTCCCTGCATGTTAATGTCTAAGTCATGCTTGCGACCGTGTTCTGGTTATGCTCAAAGTCTTTGCTTCGTATGTATTTGTTGTGTTCGCCATGAAAGAATCTGTCGCACTCGCACACAGAGTCACATTCACTGCTGTGCAAGCTTCGTCTCGATCATGAACGATCAATCATGAGTTTCGCACTTGTTGCTTGCACCGCCAGCCAACCATGTTGATCATGTGTGTTGGGATGGTTTGTTCGTTTCGTTGTCAAGTCATGCGAGTGTGTGTTCATATGATCACCTATGAATCTTTTGACTATTCACACACTAGTCATTTTGCTGAAGTTCTGACGACCAGACTCCTCAATGACAGTCAGACCATCGCCCTGATTTCGACTTGATCGACTGTCAACCAAAACAATGCAGAAGCACCAAGCTAGTACTTTCAAGCTGCGCTGCCTACAAGCAACTCATTCAATTCTCATGCTTGCCACCTGGACAGTCGGACCCAACAGTCACCCTGCGATTGACTCCCCTAAAAAATTACACATAGGCCATTGACCTCACCTGTTCAACTGACTGAGGATATTGCGCAGGCAGGCCGGATAGACACCATGTGCCCATCCCTGTCTCCTTCAAAAAATTGCGCAGTTTTCCCATCCAGTCATCCAAATAGTCGATCGACTGTTCATCTCAAAAATTGCCCAGTGCTTATGAGCAGGCCTTCCACTGCCCATCAGTCAACTCAGCTCAAAAATTTCACAGAGATGATCAGAAAGCTGGCCTCCTGGCCTGAGTGCAGTTTTCCCAGCTAGAAACTCCTAGTAGTAGACTGCCTGTTCCCTCTCGGAATTGCGTAGTTTCTGCTACCAGTGACTGAGCAGCCAACTGCCAGTTCCCTATGGGAATTGTGTATTTTTTGCTGCCAGTGACCCCAGCAGCCAACTGGCATTTCCCTATAGGAATTGCGTAGATTTGGCTGCTAGTGACCCTAGCAGCCAACTAGCAGTTCCCTCTCGGAATTGCGCAGTTTTGGGTGCCATTCTCCTGGGCAGTTCCCTAGAAAAATTGGTCAATCCCTGCTTGCTGACCCTGCATGCAGCCCGGCCTATTCCTCTGGAAAATTGCACAAATCTGGCTGTCCAGTCCCTGCTGACTGTTCCTTCCAGAAAATGCATAGAGCATGCCTACCTTGCTCTCTTGCAGCCCAGACTGTCCCTCCCAAAGTTTGCGCAATTTTTCCTCCTAGCTGAGCCAGACCTTGTAGACAGTCACTGTCAACTTAGATTGTCTGTCTCCATCCCTCAGTGACTCTTTCACAGTTTTCATTAGAAGTTTCCCAGAGCCATCATCCCATATCACAACCTTGCTACCTCTCCCCGTCACCTGCATTAGAATGATCACGTGTCATGGTAGACTATGAGGTTTTGGATTTAATTCCATCTCGACATGAGTGACTGCAGGTACAGGTACACCAAAAAACATGCCAAGACGACGAATGGGATGAACGAAGGGAACACATTCATATGGACAGGTTCAATAACGGACGAACGAACTAACCATGCGAACGGATGAACATGACGAACATGCACCTTCGCGAACAAGTGAGCCTGTCAAGCCTTCTAGCATGAAAGAAAGGAACAACATGCTAAAGCTTCATGAAGCAAACCAAGTGCCATCGAGGATTCCACGCACTTCGCCATGCAGAGGTGAAGCTATGATACACCATGAAGACATCCATCACTCAACAGCACTATAGCTTGACGTGCACTCCAACAGCACGAATGTACTAACATTGTCATGTCAAGTCATGAGTCATGTTGCCCACATCTCCACTATGGGCTTATTGTTAATCGATGTGATGTAACGTGGAAGTCCAAGAGACCCACTTGTTGAACATAGAGTCATGTAAGTTGAAAAGTCATGGAAGTCAAACGGTCATGAGGGTAGTTGAACAACCACAAGGGTTAGTTTGACCCTTGGATATAAATACCCCTCTCATTTGTACATGAAGGGAATTTTCACCTCAGCTCCTCCAACATAGCCAAGAGAGTCTGTAATATTTTCTTTGAGGAGTAAGTAGTGGCTCCAACGCCCCTCTGATGGGGTTAATGATGTATGGTGTAAAGATGTGTCTTGGAACTATCGCTTAATTGAGAAGCCTGTTAACATGCCAGCACGTTTTCACACATGTATTGTATCTGTTGTAAGACTGATCTTTAACACTTGTAATGCATGTTGCTTTAACCTGTGTTCTACATATAAACTGATTCATTTGTTGTAATGCATAATCTATTAATGGAAATGTGTTATATATGTTGTTAACGCTGTCTTGTCCGTGTTGACTTCTCTGCCACACATCAGACAGACCTTTCACATGAACCTTGCTGTAACAACCATTTCACTCATTTGGACTGTTCCGTGAGTGATGTACGTGTTATCTTACCTTGTATGTTGTGACTGCCACATCCGAGTGGACTGCTTCGTCGAAAGCTGTGTATGTCCTTTGTGTTGTGTGTTCCTAGCCGAGTTGGGACTGATCCCTTTCAACCTAGAACCCAACTTCACCTATTTCCCCTCACAATGAAAGAACCATTGACACAAGTACACTTACACTCACCAGGCATGTGAACGTCACTTCTCGAAGACAAAGTGAACCACTCTCCTGTGCTGACAAGCAATAGTTGAGGTAAATCCTTAAGATAATGGAAACCGGGCCATCATACTGGATGGGAATCCCCTGTTGGCGGGTCTAGCACCATCAACAGATGTATATCGACCTCTTTTTGTGGGATATTTTAGCAAATTTTCCTATTGTGTTCCCGATTCCTTCTAATATTTCTAGATCCTAGAAGTCCATTGGGAGTCCAAAGAGTCTTACCCATACAGGGGTTTCTAGGAATTTCTCTTTATATGGGTCATAACATTCCTCCCAATATTGCATGAACAGACTTGAATTATAACGGAAATAGGGACCATTTTCAAATACTCTTTCCTTATCTTGCAGGTTTGAGAAGATTACTGTAAAGAAGCCTTTGGCTCTCAACTTGAGTTCGATATGGCCTTTGGGTTTCCATTTCTTTTGTATCCACTTTATCATGTCTTTCTCCATCGGACACACTCCTATGAACTTGCAGATCATCGCGTGGTCCTTCATGAAGCTTCTGTATCTTTCCATTTTGTTCATCGAGATTACAAATCTGAGTTTCTCTGCTGCACATGGAAGACAATACCCCTTGCTTCAAGCATGCCTTCGCACCTCGAGGACTGGTCCATTTGTCGAATTAGTTGCTTCTTGGGGTTGCAGATGAGTTTTTGTTTCTTGGCATGAGTCTCCCACCATAACATCTTGGTAGGAGGGGATCTCTCCCCCCCCCGTCTGCATCTGTCATCACGGGTTGTCTAACGACCCACTGTCTGGTTAAACTACTGGAGATGTCAGGGAATGTAGGTTCCGACCTTGGGTTTTGGGCATGTCAATGGCGCAGGGATTTTAGGGTTGTAGAGCACTCAGATCCTTCCATCTTCCTTGATTGTGTGTATTTTAAATTAATTGGTGACCGTGTTATTTATTTGGTCACTCTATGTGGATGATATGTTGCTAATTGGAAATGATAAAGAAATTATCCAGGATTTGAAGATCCAATTGCCCTCCAAATTCAACATGAAGGATATTGATGTTGAAAAATATATTTTTTGCATGGAAATTAAACGAGATCGGGAAAAAAGGAAGCTTTGGTTAAACCAGAGGAAGTATGTCGAAATAATATTGCAGAGGTTTAATATGTGGGATAGTAAACCAGTGAAGGTTCCTATTCCTGTAAGTGTAAAGTTATATGCTAAATAGTATCCCAAGACACAAGAAGAGGAAGAGGGCATGTCCTATGTTCCATATGCAAGTGTAGTCGGTAGCCTAATGTATGCAATGGTATGTACTAGACCAGACAATGCACATGCAGTGGGAGTATTGAGCAGGTTTATGTCAAAACCAAGGAAGGAGCATTGGATAATAGTGAAACATGTCTTCAATTATTTGCATGGCACTAATGATTATGGTTTGTGCTACTAAGGAAGACCAGGATTGGACAAATTTTTGGACATCCATGGATTCTTTGATGCATACAAGGTTGGTGATCTAGATTAAAGAAGATCTACAAGTGGGTATGCGTTTAACCTATTTGGAGGAGCAGTCAGTTGGATGAGTAAGAGGCAGTGTGTAGTGGCTCTTTCAACTATAGAGGCTGAATACATGGCATCCACTCATGCAAGCAAGGAAGAAGTTTGGTTGCAGAGATTGTGTTCAAGTATGGGGTTGGTACAACGAGCTATAAGGATATACTGTGGCATCCAAAGTGCAATTTTCTTGGTAAAGAACCCCTCTTGTCATTCAAAGACAAATCACATTGATGTAAAATATCACTTTGTGAGGGATATTGTTGAGGAAAAAAAGGTGTTGTTGGTAAGGGTGGACACTTTGAAGAATGTTGCAAATGCATTGAAGAAGTTTGTGAGCACTAGGAAGTTTTCTTGGTGTAGAGAAACAATGGGCATTGCAGGGCTGGACCAATGAATAAGCTCTCCTATGACCCTCTGTGTGGAAAATAAAATAACAAGTGGGATAATGTTGGGTGTGCGGTATATTATTTCCATGACTAGTCACACACGTGAGGGGGTGATAGCCTCCCCTGTTCGTTGTGTCGTGAGCAAATGGGGGGTGGCATCCCCCCTACACGGGGTTCGGGGAAGTGCCCTGGATTTTTTTTTTTGACCCTATAATAGATGGGTAGACATACCTATGGTTTTTTTCATGAGTTTTTCACATGGTTTTGAGCATGATGGTTTTCTACCCATGGTATTTTGTAGACCTGGTCAATGGAACTACGATTATGTTCTACTTTAGGGTTAATGGATTGGGGTTTTATGAATGCTTCAACATGTATATATATGTATTGTAACATTAAAAGGAACATAAAGAAAAATCGATCTGGTAGTCCCGATTTTGGGATCTAGGGGAAAATCTCTATGTCTATTTGTTTTATGTTTTATGTTCTCGCCATTGCTTTTTTCTGTTTTAAGAATTCGATTGCAGGTAATTTCTGTATAGGGTTAAAACCTACATGAATTTTAGTAATTTGGAAGAGGATATTCTAATGAAGAAACCCTTCCTTGATGAATAGCGTGACAATAAGGAGATTGAAACATATTGATGCACTTCTCCATATTGAAAAGAAAAAATGACATAAAAGTTGTTTTTACTTTGATGGGGATATGACATAAATGATGATGATTATGGTTTTGAAGAAAGAATTACATATTTTGTTCATGTGGACAATCAAACATGATCAAGGAATGTGAAAACCACTGCATGGTGTAGGAAAAATTGTATCAACTCACTAATAGGATTGATTTACATGTGCAAAAAGAGTTTTTTCATGGCCAAATGATAACAAAAGATTTACATCCTGGACATCCCTAGTTCATGAATATTTTATACATGAAAAAGCTAATGTTGCTTCCATTTAGTACAAATTATTTGTCTTGGTGAAGTTCTAATGAAAATTGTAAAATTTGAAGTGATCTTCTGATCCCCAATAATTATGTTAACTAATAGGTTTTTTTTATGATTATGTGTAGATTGTGAGGTTTATGAACAACTTACATGATTTTTCCACGTATAGTATTGCTTGTAGAGAAGAATAATTAAGGGAGTAGTTGAGAGACAACAAGGTTCCATGTGGCATTGTATCTTTTGAAAAAGTGTTTGATAGGCATGACATGTACAAGGAGGGGTAGCAATATTTTTGTGTTTCTTTTGGCACCACCATCAAAGCTCCTCTTTCCTAATGATTTTATGAGTAATGTTGATAATTTATCTTATGGTTAAATTGAGAAAGATAACTATACTAGACCCATCTACCTCTTGATTGAAGAAGCTTGTAAAAAAATAGGTAAACCTTGGCATGCTTTTGTTCTTATCTCACATGATCATGATCCTGATTCATATTTTGGTCATTGGTTGAAGGAAGCTCTAGTGTAGGATTACTCAATTTTGATGTTTTCACTATGGTTTATGAATAATCACAAAGGTAAACCCTATGGTATCAATGAATTCATCAAATATTTACAATGTATTTATGATTTTACTTAGCATGTTATAAATCATATGTTGGATTAGGTTAGTATGATTAAGCTTTTTAGCATGAACATTACATTTACATGCATGTTTCATTTAATTTAATTCATCACTTTAGTTTGAATAAAAGAAAAATGACATGCACCTTGTATGAAATTCTCTAAAACTTTGTATTATATGCTTCATTTACACATAGATTTATTTCTATCTCAACGAAGGGATGAGGCACTTGTGTCTTTAACCCTCCTTTGCATTTAATATCCATTGTGTGAGAATATTTCATGTTTACAAATTTATGGAGATTCAAGGGTTCTCATGTACTCTTAAGATGAATATTGTATTTGTGTTGGAGACAATTTTTACACGTCAATTGTTTGTACTGTACGCTACCTTTTAGCATGAGATGTGACCACTATGATGAGCCAAAGGTGTAATGATTTTTGTTATATGTGGGCATGATGGGATAATTGGTGTATAAGTGTTGGTTAATTGGTATCCCATATCTCCTCAGGTAGACAATCATGGATAGTCCTTTTAGTCCCCATTATCATGTTGGTTTCTTTTACTACTCTAACTCACTATCTGTTGGTAGTAGTAACTTCCATCAAGTCAGAAATTGATGTATTGGGAAAATATTTAGGAATATTGAAATCGATATACTAGGACATATGATTTGTAGGAGCCTTGGCTACTCCCCTATTTAATTTTCTAGTAAAGGTAATTGGGATTTATAATGGTTTTCACACCCATGGTTCAATACACCTATTTTACCCCACACAGACCCTCTTTTTCTCATGTATGTACCATACTTTGGAGATGATATCTTGGAGGTGATTCTACTCATGCTTATTTAGTTTGAAATTTCCCAAATTAATATCATACTTCCTAATGCATATCACAAATATCAAGCCATTGGCCACATTACCAAAGGCATAGGTGAGCTATTTACATGGACATGGACACTCTCTACACATGCCATGCGAAAGATGCTACATTTCTATCATCATTTTGGCATTTTGAGATAATTTTCATCATTACAAAGGTCATGGGAATTTGTGACAGTCGTGGGGTTATTTTCAAGCTTACTTGGACTTGGATGGGTCACGTAAGTGACCTGCCACCTTGAAGATATGACATGGAAATCACCAAAAGCCACTTTGATGAATTGGAAATCACTTGATGATATAATTTGAAGACTAATTTACACATTTGTAGGAGTCTTCCACATTTTCATACTTTTTGTTGACTTTGGGAGAATTCATCCCACCCTATGAGCTAGATGTTGGAGCGAGAGTAGACAAAACATCATTGCTTAGCCTCAAATAAAGCTTCTCCAATGTATTTTTAGAGGAATGTTTCAGTCTAAAGGTAAATTGATCCTCTCCTAATGGTGATGTCACCTTTATAAGATGTATTTACACATGTAAACGCACATTATAATTCTATTTTGACTTAGGTTCCAAGTTGCATGGATGACAACTCACTTTCCATGTGATTTCTTAGTATAAAATTAATGAATAAATAATAAGCCGAAGTTGCGAGTCTCATCTATAACTATAGGCTCTCCTCTCATACCAAATTGTTCTAAATTTTTAGATATTACTCTCTTAAGCCATGACTAGAATATATTTCATTGGTGTTTTTGGTGCCAACTCCTTTACTCTCTCTCTTTCTTGGTTATTATTATTTTATTCATTGAAGATATATTTGTGAATTTTCAAGGCTCCTAATATCTAGCAAGATTGATCTAATGAAGGGAATTTTTTTTTCACTTGTAAGGAGGATGTCTTTGGTTTGTATCTTTCACGTTATCCTTAGTTGGTGTGGTAACTATTCAATATCTTGTTTTTTTAGCCTTGTGCTCCTTGATAATGGTTTTTATTATTCTTTGCCATTTAATCATTAATCTTGTTGGTGAAGGCTATTTGTGATGCAGGAAAGTGTTCCCTATGCGGACAGAGGCAACCCCTCTAGCCCTAGAGTGGGTCTAGTCACAACAAGGACAGATCAACAATAGATTTCCTTAAACAGTCATAGTTGGAGGCCTACCTCAACCGGTGGTCGATGGAGTTTTGTTGCGCTGCTCCAGCTTCCGCTTCCTTCTCCTCAATGAGTGATCAACCTGAAACAATGCAAAGGAAATACAACAAAGCACGTAACCAGAAAAAAACAATGATCTATTTACTCACAAAGTCAAGAAGTCATGAGCTATCAAGTAAATTACATACAAGACATAGGAAAACATCATTGATTGTATTAATAATGAAATAAGAGCAAGCTTACAACCAAAGTCTTGATGTCGCAAGCCTTCTCAGAGGGTCCAACCAGTGTATTTCTCAAGCATTCACTCTTTGAAGATGGATCTCCCAACATATAAAGTTTCTCTCTCACTCATAAGTTTTAGCACAAAGTTAAGGGCACTTCACAACCTTCCACAAGCTATCAACAATCCCACACTTTTCACACCCACACCAGCTATCTATCAAACTCAAAAGCACTAACAACACTGCTCAATCCAAAGAATTACCAACTAGCTGATCATAGCAATGGTGAGTGTTTAAATAGGAGAAAGAGTCTCCATGAAAGGTGGGGGAGAGAGCTTATCCCCAAGGAAGGTAGCACAAATGACGGAACTGCCATACCAGAGGAGGAAGGGCAACACAAACTATGCCAACAACCAGGTCCGGAGACATCTAGAAGGTCGACTGTTGGAACGAATTCGCCGAATTTGGATCACATGAGTTTATAACTAAGCTTTAGCGCTGACATCGCCAGTAGGCAATGTAGATAGTCAGACCATCGCTAAAGATAGCAAGTAACCTCGCGCGGGAGCATGAAATTGGATTGTCGCGAGAAATAGATGTACTTCCATGTTGGAAGCAAGGCTGGACTATTTACAACCGCCATTCATCGCGTATATTAAGTCCATTATCGCAATGAGGCAGAAAACTTAGGAAAAGTGGGTCACTTGGAAACATAAGAGAGCATTTGTTCAGTATGAGCATGTTTCACTAGGACACATGACAAATTAGAAGGACTGGGGTGAAGGCAGTGACAAATTACTGTCTAACAGATGCCCCCTAAAGTATGAAGCTTGAGAGAGTGGGAGGGGTGAAATGCTTTATGAAACTGACTGAGCTGGAACACCATCTGGAAGAACCTGCATGCAAGTACAACTGATATCTCTGCTAGTGAAAGACATGTAGTCTAGGCATGGGCGCAACCATCTAAAAGACATTTAAACTAGGTCTGTGGTATGGACACAACCATCCAAAGGACATATGAACTAGGTCTGTGGTATGGATGCTTCCATCCAGCTAATAAGACCCTGATAGTGATAAAGGTATGATCGCAGCCATCCATAAAGACTTAGGTATGGTCGCAGCCATCCATCAATGAGTCATGCAATCATGAACCAATCCACACAGCTCGAACATGTGTAATCTTAGTTCGGGGTCTTAAACCCAACCGATCATAGTACAAATTATAGCATGCGAATAGATGTGCTGAGGTCAAGCATGATAGAAAGTCGCTTGAGTACCGGTCAATGATGAAAACCGTTAACAAGCGTGAGAGAAACCACCAATAATGCCAATGGTTCTCAAGGTACTATCTAGTACAATCCACGAAGTGTGAAGAAGGAGCTGAAGTCGAACACTTGTGGAATCACCCAATCGACGACCCATGATGAAAGTCAACCGTCAGATGCGAAGAACTTGCCATTGAGGCATGCAAGCTCCAAGGTACCAAAGGGGATCTCTAGGTCAATCTCCTGGATAATGAGCTGATATCGATAGGAGATGATTCGTCGCAGGAGGGCCATAATGTTTCCCCCATCAATGACATGAGATAAGGAACAAGCGGTAGATGGCGAAACAGAGTATCAAAAGAGGAGGCAAGGATGCAAACTGCAGAAGGATTATACTCTTGAACATGTCGGTGACATGACTCCGGAGGGTGGCAGCATTCAAGTACCAAGGGATCAGAGGCTGGATGGAGACAGCATGGATCAGATGGAATAAGGCTAAATGGCGACCCAAAACCCCGGAAAGCCAAATGACGATGTATGGATATCCCAACCCAACAAAAAGTAGAAGTGTCAATATTCAAGAGTGACTAACTGCCATAGACAATGATGATTTCCAAATTTTCCCCCACCATTGTTGGCGAGTACCCCAATTATTTTTTGAAAACAAGCTTGAAGGGGATAGCATGTGCTTGTAACATAAGTTCGACCTTCAGTCGAATCCAACCTAGTAATAGCTTAACAAGCCCTAGGGAGGAGAAGCTCGAGTCTAGTCATGGTGGCGAGTCCAACATTGTCAGGGTTTAACGAGTCTGACATAGGTAAAACTTGGAGTCTTTTTCATGTTTAGGGAGTTTGAAAAAGACACGGAAAAGAAAACTCCAGGGGGGTCCTTTTTCGTAGATTTGTGTCTCTCGAGCCCGAAAAAGTATAAAACAATACTTGAGAGAACCGCTTGACCATTACGATCAAGGAGTACTTTTCGTCATTAGTGACCTCGATCCGAAAGAGTAGAAAAGCAATCGAAGACACGTTGTCTCGTAACCAATTACAGACCTAAAACGACAAAAGCCCGACATTCTTTTCACGTTTATACAGTTGGAAAAGAGCTCAAAGCGGACCGCCTTTTATTCCATTTAACGAGTCAAAAAGGGAAAAAATCAGCAATCTTTTCATCTTTAAACGGTTGGAAAAGCGCTGAAAGTAGACCTCCATTTTTATTCTCTTTAACGAGTCAAAAAGGGAAAAATACTCTGCAATCTTTTCATCTTTTACGAGTTAGAAAAGAGCTTAAAGTAGATTCGTCCTAGAGGAATGAGTCGTATAAAGGGTAGCAACTGGTTCCGATAATGGTGGAACTTCTCAAAACATGTAATGGTCAAGAGGCTGGCTAATAAAACCACTCATCGCTGCGGTTCCTCAGGAAAGGATAAACAACCAAGTGAAAGCATATGATCGGCCAAAGAGATGGTGATGATGGAATGAGACAACCAAGGTTCATCTAGCAGAATTTAGCGGATAAAAACAGCAATCACGAGATGTAAATTAGGTATGGGTTCATTTTTACACAAGCTTGAACCATGGAGAACTCTGCTTGGATTTGGTTTCATGTTTACACAAGCTTGAAACGAAAAACTATGCTTGTTATAAGTTCGCATGCCCCCAGCATAATGACGCAAATCAAGGTACATGCCCCCCAAGCTTCATTGCATTCAACGAGGTGGATGGAATGAAGGTTCACTTTCGAGATCTCGGAAAGACTCAACTTGGATTTTACGATATCTTAATCAAATACTCGATTTGGAAGAGGGAGTTGTTTCATTTTTTTTAAAATGAGGTTGACACAGTAAAAGAACTATCTTCATGACCCTTGTTTCATTTTTTAACGAGGTTGACACAAGATCAAGAACCTTCCTCAAGACTCCTTGTTTCATTTTTTAACGAGGTTGACACAAGGTCAGGAACTATGCTCGAGACTCCTTGGTTCATTTTTTAATGAGGTTTACATAGGAACGAACTATCCTCGGGCCCTTGGTTCATTTTTTAATGAGGTTGACACAAGATCAAAACTATCCTCGGAACACTCCTTATTTCATTTTTTAACGAGGTTGACACAGGAAGTGAACCATCCTCAGGACTCCTTGTTTCATTTTTTTAACGAGGTTGACATAGGAAATGAACCATCCTCAGGACACCCGGTTTCATTTTTTAATGAGGTTGAGGCAGGAACAAACTATCCTCGTCATCCTATTCATGGGCCATACGAGAACATGGCTCCCAAGAGGTCTTCATGGGATAGAAGAAATGCACTCTAGGAGGAATACATGTCATGATGCACCAATGACAGATCGAGTTCCAATGACCCCAGTACATGATGTACGAGACCATCTGCATGATCATCAACAGAGGTGGAGATGGAACGGGTTGCCACATAATTGACCTGCAGCAAGGAAGATACTGCTTGCGAGCAAGAATTGATAGGGGACGACGGCTGCACAGGAGGAACTGGGGGACTAAAGAATGATAATTGATCTATGGTCACCATTCTTCCGTCGTGTGGAAAACAAACCACACGGAAAAGTGAAGAGACGAGGGCCCCCATGGCATAAACATAGTCATGGCCAAGGAGAAGACTGAAATCTAAAGCACCTTGGACAACCATGACGTCTATATAGACAGTTTCCCCCCCCAAAGTAACATGAAGCTTTGGGAGGATACCTAAAGGTTGATTGGTTCCCCCATCAAGTGCCAACAGATTTTGCACGACCGGCACAAGCTGTGGGGAGCCCAAAGCTTGCCAAGTAGTGAAAGGCATGAGGCTAACTGACGCACCCTCATCCAAGACAGTGCTAGGTAATGCCTTATCATAGGAATATACTACAATCTGGAAAGACACATAGGATGGAAGGCGGAATGTAGTCAAATGACTCCAGTCGAAGGAAATGGCCAAACTACTTGGTGGGGGAATCGTATGATTTCCCCCCTGCTCTACAGGAACCGAAGAAGGACTCTCATAATCAGCAGGGATAGGAGGGTCGTTCTTGGACTCAGGAGAATCTGATGAGACGAGAAGAACATGAGCATGATGCTCTTCTGAAACAGAGTGATCAACAGGTGGTGAACCCAAGTTGACACTCTCCCCGACCAATGGTTGGTCTGGAACAGGCTTAGCACAGCCAGGCTTGGAAAGAGGAGGACGGACAAGAGAAGAATCTAAGTCAATCTCTTTGTCGACGGGGAGAGGGTCTGAAGAGAGCCTCTGATAACCAACATGAAGTTGGGGTGAAGAAGCTGTAAGACTTTCCAAAACGGCAGAAGCTTTATCCATGAGTGAACAAAGGTGAAGGGGATGGTTGCCTTCACATAGCTTACAGGGGAATCAAATCTTCCCTTTCTTCTTACCATTTCCAGTTGATAGGGTAGCATCGCCATGAGCTTCAAAGGACGACGAGGGATGAGCCAGATCGTGAGACCATACTTCTAAGATCCTAGGAATTCCAGGAACAATCACGAAGAAAATGGTCACCGTTGCACAATTTACAAGGAAACTTAACCTTCCACGGAGGAGCAGAGGGTGTTTCGACCTGAGATGCACTTGGACCAATAGCTGCATGGGTGGCCTCGCGCTTATCAGACTTCTTCTTCTTCTTCGCCTTCTTCTTCTTCTTCTTAGTCTCCTGGTTACTAGATGTGAAACTTTCCCGAGGCGAAGGAGGAGAGGAGGAGGAAGAAACAGGGGAAGAAGGCACAGACTCAACCTTGGAATCAATGTGTCGTGATTCAAATGAAGGATAAGGTGGAACAGGAGTCATGACACTCGAGACCACCGAGGTTGAAAACAACCAAACTGGTAAATCGATGGTTAACCCAGGCAAGGACAGTGTTGCCATATACGGAGCACCGATATTTCCAAAAGGAGGAAACAGACCAGGATTTCCATATGGGGGAAGACCTTGACTAGAGGACTCGGGGATTGTTGCCATCGGGAACAAGCCTGAGAAACACTCTGATCACAACTAAGAACTTGAACTATTACCAAGCATATTTCGTGGGCTATAAATTTTATGACACAGGGACAAAACTTGACCTTTTCATGTTTCAAGAGTTGAGAAAAGGATGAAAAGGTGACTCTATCTCTTTCGAGGTTTAATGAGCCTGAAAGGACAAGTGCTCAGATGGACCTTTTCTTTTAAGGAGTCCTGTTATCACCCCAAGAAAATCTCCTAGGTTGTATCTCGGAGATGCTCGGGAACATTACAAACTCAACAAAAATGTTGGAAAATGGTGGATGAATGAAAGAAATGCTGCATATTCAAGCCAGATAACCACTTCTACTATGCTTAACCCCAGACATGGGTGAACACCCCCAGACTACAAGGCTTTTGACCACCAATTACTCATAGTTTTAGATAAAATGTGATGATGGAGAATACTGATCACACTAGCAGATGCACAGGATCCTGTGATGGCCACCTGCAACTAGTTAAAAGGTCTGTAAATCTATTTCCTAATGCATAGACAGGATGACAGCTCTCTGGCATTAAAACAATAGAAACCTACATACAAATTCGATGATTCAAGCTAGATTCTAACACAGAGGTGGGATGACAGCCCCTGTAATGCTAAACATCTGTAGCACATGAATAAATGCATAATAGGCACAACCTGGAACAAAGAAGAAGAAGTGGAAAGTGAGAAATTAACATCAAAAGAAGCTTGCATTAGCTGAAAATGAAGACCAGACGTTGCAGGTATCACAATAGTTACAGTCTCTAGAAGTTGAACCTTACATCAAAATAACATTCATCAACCTTATTACATTCTGTCTCTAGGTATCTATGGAGTTTGTTTACAAAATTGCTCTGCTGTGTTACACGAGAAGGGGTCATAATGGACCACCTAACACATTAATTCTCAGATATGGAGCTCTGCTACAATCTGCTGGCTTTAATGGACAAATTTGATCTTTTCTGATACTCCACTGTCCTTCCTGAGCAGGTGGAAGATTGATTAAAGAAACCCATAACTGATAAATTCTTTAACTGCACGAGGCTGTCCTGTTTCCTTCTTGGCCATGCTGTTGGTTAATTGCAGTTGTTGAAGCTTTATTACACAGGTAAAGGGTAGCTGATCGTTGTTGCCCCTCGGGAGCAGAGAATAGGCTATGGACACGGGAAACATGGAGGAAGATAAATACCAGCTATTGGATCGCGCGGATGAACGACTGCGAACGATTTATGGAGGCTATCGGGAGGTATGTGAATGGAGAAATGTGGGCCGTCGGATCATAGTCGGATAGATCTGACGGCTATCGCGAGGCCAAACAACGCGGGAGATAATGTGCGGGACAAGGGTACAGTGGCAGGAAGCGGAATGAATGTGAGCCGTCAGATTGCGGTCGGGTAGATCCGACGGTGATTGGACGCGGAAGGAGCGTGGAGGTTAACGGCTGGGGGATAGGCAGTTTCGGGTGGTAGGCGGTTCCCCGCATCGCTTCCCGGGGCTCGGCGGTATCCGTATACGATGGCGCGATCCTGTAAGATCACGACGCGTGGCATACAAAAACCACCGCCCCCGTGGGTTAACGTGTGCGCAGGTCACACGATGAGGGGAAGTGACTGCCATCCGATCTTGCGACAAACGGTCAGATGACGAGGGAAGTGCATGGGGTTTAATCATGTGGTAAACATAGTGGAGACCATCGGATCGTGATGCGATCGACAGTGGAGATCAAGGCGGGGTTTAAAAGAGAGCACGGAGTCATATGATCGGGTCACATGGTGATTTAGAATTAGCGCTCAGGGATTAAATAAAACAGGCTTACGCAACGATATAACAGTGAAATGAAGTGTTTGAACGGGGAACAAAGAGGTTTCAGTAAAAAGAAACAGATAAGGCAGGGCTATGGATGATGAAGAAACCGAAGGAGAAGGAGGAGAAATGGCTGTTGCACGCTCCCTTTTAGCATAATACAACATGGAAAAGCTGTCTTTGACCCTCAATTATTCAGATTTGTAGCAGAGCTAACACTGGCTCCTTCTGGGGATGAGATCCTCCCTGTGAGGTCTCAAGAACTGCAGACCAATGCCTTCATACAAAACCAACTTTAAAAACATTCCCTAGTATCCATTGGGCATGGAGTCACACCAAGTCTGCTCTAGAAACTGAAAAAGAAATTGCTTACAATCATTAGGGCCTGAAAAAAAACTGCCCATCTGCTGGGCCACCAAAAATTGTTTCTCCTGCTCTCGGCCCCTTCATCATAGAGCTACAAAACAGGATTTATTTGATCCTCTACCTCAAATATTTTAGGACATTTGAGCTTGATAGGTAGATATGGATCAAATTTCATCCCCTTTCTATGTATTTTCCTCCTCGGATGCTCTTCATAGGAGCCTTTGTACACTTGCTGAATAATCAAGGCTGCTGTGCACTCATCTTTGTCCCCTGTGGCCTACACAATTAGTATAAATGATGCAGCATTGTATGCTTGTGCAGGGGACACAGAGACATCATCTGCTCCTGCTTCTTGCTTTGAACAATCTTGATCTAAAGAGGAGTCCCAAAACTGTGCATCCTCTTCCTCTGTCATCTGATAAGCTGCCCTTTTAATCTGTGTAGAGGCCACCTGAGCAGATTTCAGAATATCAAGACTGAGGTGATCAGTTTCAGCCTTAAGTATTGAATTTTTTTCTACCTCAGTGTTCAAGGGGAAACTTTGAAGGATTTTCATTTGATCAGACAGTGAAAGATAAGATGATGGGGAGCTTTCCTCTCCCTTCTTGATCACTGGTCTGGGGACAAAAGCAGGTTGGCTAATTTGCATATTTGCATAATCATGGGAAGTTGGGCAAGCTTCAAGCTCAGATTCTTCGAGGATGAAGGGATCTGCTACTGGCTGCCACTGCGGGTCAACTTGTTGTTTTGCAGCTAAAACAAATTGTTGAGCAGTGCCTTTGGATAATGCTTCTTCATAGGCAGCTCTGGTTAGGAAAGGAGCACCTTCCAAACCATGGACCTCCACCTCTTCTTTAGGCTGCTCTTCTTCCATTACTGTATTCTGACAAAGGGTCTTCACCCTTTGATCTTCATTTGCATTTCTGCTTCTCTGCAAAATCTGCAATTGCTCCTGTGTTCCTCTACATGGATATGGAGTTGGGAAAGAAAAGGAACAATGAGCTCCTGCTTCCTTAGAATACTGATCAGCTTTTAATATGGAAACTTCAGAGGCTAATAACTCAATCATCCTGGCCAATTTGTCCATCTTAGGGTTTGAGGATGATGAGGACTCACCTCCCTTTCTTCTCCTTTCATCATCACCTTCGAGTCTCTTTGCAACAATTATGTTTGCTTCTATTTCAAAGGCTGCATTTTGCATATCAGCCAAAGAAGCACATCTTCTTTCTCTTAACATCAGGCAAAACTGAGAATCAAAGGCATTGGCATAGGTAATCATAGTAGAAGTAGGGGTGGGTCTTACTTCAGCTGGCATTCTGCTATACATATGATTGAATCTGATGTTGAAATCAGACATCAGCTCACCATATTTTCTCTGCAAGTTCCCAAATTCAGTATGATAATAGAGAAAATATTTATTAATTCCCCAGTGCTTTAGGAACACATCATCTAGGGCCTCAATGTCTGCAATAGACCTAGGGGGTAATTCTCTGAACCATTTTCTAGCTTCCCCATCTAGGCTTTGGACAAAAACCCTCATCCATACATCCTCTTCATTGATATCCAGGTTATCAGCATAACTGTAAAAAGATTCGAGGTGTTCTTCAGCTGTTACTTCTTCTGCACCAGTAAACTTTGGAATAAATTCTTGATAATCTCCTGCAGGCATATCATTCAAAGGGGTAGGCAAGATCAGGGGTCCATACCTAGCAGCAACTATTTTTTATATCTTTGTAAGAACTAGCTGACCTGCCATGACTGGGGTATATGAAAGGATACTGCTAGACGGAGTGGAATGGATCAATGAAAAGAATGAAAGAGATAGAGGAATATGACATACATCACAGGAAAGCTTCTTTCTTTGAACTAGAATCCGAAAGGGAGATAAATAAACAAGGAGCTTTATGAATCTCTGAAGGTGATCTTTCACTAGCATAGATACATAAGATTTTTATGGCTTACCTGACCCTGATGCTCCTTTTTGCGAAATTTTGTTCTGGTTAACGATATTCTCAGGATCAGGCACTGGTTTAGCTGGTGATTTCTGAGGATTTCTCTGAGCATGCCACACCAACTGCGCCAGAACTTCAATGTGGAGTCACCAAATGATGGTCTTCCTCCAGTGGAGTCTCCAGATAGATGATTACAACCAAATCATGTGCTCAGACCTTGTCTATCATCAAAATATGGAACTGTGTCATTCTCCCAGGGAAGCTGAGCTTCAATTCTCCTCTCCTCGGCAACGACGCAAATTAATGTTATCACCCCAAGAAACTCTCCTAGGTTGTATCTCGGAGATGCTTGGGAACATTACAAACTCAACAAAAATGTTGGAAAATGGTGGATGAATGAAAGAAATGCTGCATATTCAAGCCAGATAACCACTTCTACTATGCTTAACCCCAGACATGGGTGAACACCCCCAGACTACAAGGCTTTTGACCACCAATTACTCACAGTTTTAGATAAAATGTGATGATGGAGAATACTGATCACACCAGCAGATGCACAGGACACTGTGATGGCCAGCTGCAACCAGTTAAAAGGTCTGTAAATCTATTTCCTAATGCATAGACAGGATGACAACTCTCTGGCATTAAAACAACAGAAAACTGCATACAAATTCAATGATACAACCTAGATTCTAACACAGAGGTGGGATGACAGCCCCTCTAATGCTAAACATCTACAACACATGAATAAATGCATAATAGGCACAACCTGGAACAAAGAAGAAGAAGTGGAAAGTGAGCAATTAACAGCAAAAGAAGCTTGCATTAGCTGAAAATGAAGACCAGATGCTGCAGGTATCACAGTAGTTACAGTCTCTAGAAGTTGAACCTTACATCAAAATAACATTCATCAACCTTATTACATTCAGTCTCTAGGTATATATGGAGTTTGTTTGCAAAATTGCTCTGCTGTGTTACACGAGAAGGGGTCATAATGGAACACCTAACACATTAATTCTCAGATATGCAGCTCTGCTACAATCTGCTGGCTTTAATGGGCAAATTTGATCTTTTCTGATACTCCGCTGTCCTTCCTGAGCAGGTGGAAGATTGACTGAAAGAAACCCATAACTCATAAATGCTTTAATTGCTCGAGGCTGTCCTGTTTCCTTCTCGGCCATGCTGTTGGTTAATTGCAGTTGTTGAAGCTTTATTACGCAGGTACAGGGTAGCTGATCATTGCTGTCCCTCGGGAGCAGAGAACAGGCTATGGACACGGGCAACATTGTTATATACCTAGGGGGGATAATATGGGGTACCAAGGGAGGTACCCAAGGTAATAATGTAATAATGGGATGGGCTATAGTAATAAATAAGTTGGTTAACCCATATCATGTAAGGGACCACAAGTAGTTAGTAATAAGGTAATGGGCCCATGGTATTAGTTTGATGGTATGAGGGAACCATGGTAATGACCCATGGTATTGTATTTATGAGGCCTATATAGAGGCTAGAGACTCCACGTCAAGGAGGGGTGTCAAGGATTATTGAATGAACTTGCATATGGCTTGTGGAGTGTTCTCCTTCCTTAAGGAGTGAATGTATGGTGTTGCCCTACCTTAAGGGTTTGATCAATAAAGAATCATTTCATATTATTTCTGGGTTTATTTTCATTTTCATATATTTTCATATCAGATCTATAGTATTTTTGGGTTAGATCTATAACAAGTGGTATCAGAGCTATAACAAGTGGTATGAGGGAACCATGGTAATGACCCATGGTATTGTATGTATGAGGCCTATATAAAGGCTAGAGACTCCACATGAAGGAATATTGTATGAACAAGCATATGGCTTGTGGAGTGTTCTCCTTCCTTAAGGAGTGAATGCATGGTGTTGCCCTACCTTAAGGGTTTTGATATCAATAAAGAAGCATTTCTATCTATTTCTCTCTTATTGTTTCTGGGTTTATTTCCATTATCATATATTTCTGGGTTAGATATATAACAAGTGGTATCAGAGCTATAACAAACATGGAGGAAGATAAATACCAGCCGTTGGATCGCGCGGATGAACGACTGCGATTGATTTATGGAGGCTATCGGGAGGTATGTGAATGGATAAATGTGGGCCATTGGATCATGGTCAGACAGATCCAACGTCTATCGCGAGGTAAAACAACACGGGAGATAACATGCGGGAGGAGGGTACAGTGGCAGGAAGCGGAATGAATGTGAGCCGTCGGATCGCAATCGGGCAGATCCGACGGTGATTGGACGTGGAAGGAGAGCGGAGGTTAACGGCCGAGGGACAGGCGGTTTCGGGCGGCAGGCAGTTTCCCCGCACCGCTTACCGGGGCTTGGCGATATCCATATACGATGGCGCGATCCCGTAAGATCGCAACTCATGGCATACAAAAACCACCGCCCCCGCGGGTTATGTGTGTGCAGGTCACACGATGAGAGGAAGCGACTACCGTCCGATCTTGTGACGGACGGTCAGATGACGAGGGAAGTGCACGGGGTTTAATCATGCGGTAAACATAGTGGAGACCGTCGGATCGTGATGCGATCGACGGTGGAGATCAAGGCGGGGTTTAAAAGAGAGCGCAAAGTCATATGATCAGGTCACATGGCGATTTAGAATTAGCGCTCAGGGCTCAAAGAACACAGGATTACGTAGCGATATAACAATCAAATGAAGTGCTTGAATGGGGAACAAAGAGGTTTCAGTAAAAAGAAACAGATAAGGCGAGGCTATGGATGATGAAGAAACCGAAGGAGAAGGAGGAGAAATGACTGTTGCACACTCCCTTTTAGCATAATACAACATGGCAAAGCTGTTTTTGACCCTCAATTATTCAGATTTATAGCAGAGCTAACAAGTCCGAAAAGGAACGAAAGTGACTACTCTGGAGAACTAGGCAAAAGGTTTACCAAACAACCTGTAAAACTGCATATATACCGTGGCGACTATATGAAAACCAAGGACTTTCCGTATGGCAGTCAATCTTCTCGAATGCTATGTTCGGTGCATTACGGTTTGCAAGGTGGCAGACACAGCTTCCTAAGGATATAGGATGATAACCTAATGGGGTCTCCCAACATATACTCGACGGTACTGGGAGCACAATTCCGTACTAGACCACTATTGAGTCATAGAAGGAGGAATCACCCAACCTTGAGTGAAAACAATAGTGACTAGGTTTAACGACGCCGGAGCACGTCTCTAGCCTAGACCTTTAAATAGTGTACGTTATGTTCCAATGCATTGTTAAGTTTATTCAATTCATTTTAGAGTTGATCTTGAATTATGTTTCAGTTTCTAGGGCTTACCGTATGTATACAAAAAAACCTAGGATGCAGCTAGAATGAGTAAAAACATCTTTCACTTCAATCAACACCTACCTATAGGAGGGTAGAGAGTTCATTCCCAAACCAAGACAAGCGAATGCAAACACTAAGAAACACAATGCATCAATACACTAATCTCACAATGCATCGATACTACTAATGAAAGATTTAAAATTCGCTTTCCCATTTCTCAAACATGAAAATTCGTAATGCAAATGTACTTTCACTTTCGTATGCTAAATGAATGCAAACTTTTGATTTTCCCATTTTTTTTTTGAACTTAAAGACACAAACAAGCAAGTGTGAAATGATCGATCCAAACAATTGCGATCTATGCTTGGTAGTGAAGAAATCAAATCAACATAAAAAATTGGTTCAATAATCGACACTAAAAATCAACCAGCATAAAAACAAGCAGCGAAAAAGCCTCAAGCAAATCACAAGACGGTTGTGGATGAACCTTGAAAAGACAAGTAACCCAAGCGAACGGTTTCTCAACAAAACTTCTAAAGGCTTAGGTCACATGGTCCAAAAAACACAAGACTCACTCAATGAAATCAAAGAGACAATACCCTAACCAAAAGCAATTAAAACAAGCTAATGAGAGACAAGAAACAACAGGGGATAAACAAGATTGATGGATTTAGGAGGTAAAGTTGTAAAAACAACTTACAGGAATTGTCGCAAGTGTTGCATTGACAAATAGAGACCGTCGCAAGTGTTACACTGACAACTAGAGACGTCGTCGCTAGTGTTACACAGACAACTAGAGACGGTCGCGAAAGTACACCTATTTTCTACGACGGTTCGATTTCAAGAGTCGTCGCGGGAATTAAACTAGAAACTGGAGATCGTCGCGGGTACAAAGCTATAAATCGGTGACGACGTTGCGACTGTTTGACTATTTTCAGCGACGATCTTAAAAACAAATATAGATGATCAAGAAACTCCCAAAAAAAACCAGCCAATCCTTCAGACAATAGATGGATTTCGCAGATTGACCCAGGTAATCGAAAAGACTGATAGTTTATCCCCAAAATTCAAAAGAAACCAAATCAAAATAAAAAAAAAGATCAAACAAGAGAAGAAACATGCAAAGGACTCCCCAGCGGAATCGCCAACTTGTGATGCAGGAAAGTGTTCCCTCTGCGGACAAAGGCAACCCCTCTAGACCTAGAGTGGGCTTAGTCACAACGAGGATAGATCAACAATATATTTCCTTAAACAGTCATAGTTGGAGGCCTACCTCAACCGGTGGTCGATGGAGTTCCGTTGCGTTGCTCCAGCTTCCGCTTCCTTCTCCTCAATGAGTGATCAACCTGAAACAATGCAAAGGAAATACAAAAAAGCTTGTAACCGGAAAACAACAATGATCTATTTACTCACAAAGTCAAGAAGTCATGAGATATCAAGTAAATTACATACAAGACATAGGAAAACATCATTGATTGTATTAATAATGAAATAAGAGCAAGCTTACAACCAAAGTATTGACGTCGCAAGCCTTCTCAGAGGGTCCAACCAGTGTATTTCTCAAGAATTCACTCTTTGAAGATGGATCTCCCAACATACAAAGTTTCTCTCTCACTCATAAGTTTTAGCACAAAGTTAAGGGCACTTCATAACCTTCCACAAGCTATCAACAATCCCACACTTATCACACCCACACCAGCTATCTATCAAACTCAAAAGCACTAACAACACTGCTCAATCCAAAGAATTACCAACTAGCTGATCATAGCAATGGTGAGTGTTTAAATAGGAGAAGGCATCTCCATGAAAGGTGGGGGAGAGAGATTATCCCCAAGGAAGGTAGCACAAATGACGGAACTGCCATACCAGAGGAGGAAGGGCGACACAAACTATGCCAACAACCAGGTCTGGAGACATCCAGAAGGCCGACTGTTGGAACGAATTCACCCAATCTGGATCATCGCGAGTTTATAACTAAGCTTTAGCGCTGACATCGCTAGTAGGCAATGTAGCCAGTCAGACCGTCGCTAAAGATAGCAAGTAGCCTCGTGCCAGAGCATGAAATCGGACCGTTGCGGGAAACAGATGTACTTCTGTGCTGGAAGCGTGGCTGGACTATTTACAACCACTGTTCATCGCGTATATTAAGTCCATTATCGCGATGAGGCAGAAAACTTAGGAAAAGTGGGTCACTTGGCAACATAAGAGAGCATTTGTTCAGTATGAGCATGTTTCACTGGGACACATGACACAGTAGAAGGACTGGGGTGAAGGCAGTGACAAATTACTGTGTAACACTATTCCTTTTAACAAATTTTTTTAAGTCCTACACAAGTCCCATATTAAACTTTAAGCCCCTTATTAAGTCCCAAATATTGAGGTATTATATTTCTAAATTTATATTGTTATATTGGCTAGAACCTTTCTTTGTACCATTTCATTATAATTGTACCCATTGTCTCCTATATATATACCAAGGAGATCTAGTCTTAGGATAATCAAATATTATCTTATACATTGTATTTATTATAAAATGAGGTTTCCCCCTCAAGTTTGACTTTAATTATTGGATTATTGTCATTTTTAAGGTGCATGGTTCACAAGATTTGGTATCATATCAAACCAACCTAGGGTTTTGCTACTTCAAAAAATCCATCTTGGAATTTTCACTATAACTTTTTTCAGTGGAGTTCTGGTTGGTGAACTTTTGAGCATAGTGAGAAGATGTTAAGGGAATATCTGGTAAAAAAATATATTTAGTTTAAGTACAATTTCAGAGATATACCTTGGGGAATTCAGGGTTTTGAATGGTTCTGAAGTCAATTTCAAACAAGTACTGTTGAAACTTTCACTTAATTTTTTTTCGGGAATATTTAAATCTTGGAATTATTAAGAGATTGAGAAATGATCAAGAGGTACATTTGATCAAAATTTAATATTTTGGTTCACCATATTTTTAAAGATATACCCTATGGAAGTCAGGGTTTGTGATAAGTCTTGAAATTAGTCTCACATGAGTGATCACTGAATTTTCTCTATAATTATTTTTAGAGGAATATTCAAACTGCAAAATTTTGCACTACTTTAGGATAGATCTAGACATACATTTGGTCAAAGTTTGAGACTGTAATTCATTGTAATCTTAGAGAGATGCCATGTGGAATTTAGGGCTTGTGAATTGTCCTAAAATTAGTTTCAAAGGAGCGATATTGGAATTTTCCCTGTAATTTTTTCCAAAGAAGTTCTAAACTGTGAAATCATCAAGAATCAAAGGAAACATACAAAGGCATCACGTGTAAATATTTTAGAGTCATATTCAAAAAATTAGGCACATGGCACGCTATACAAGTTCATTCTTGGGAAGAGACAAAAATATCAACAAGTTTTGGGAAAGTTACCATACATTTCACTTACACATCAAATTTTAACCAAACTTTTAGAATTTCAAAGATGGCACAACAAGTTATTACATCCTAAAATTTCTAATTTAGAATGGCTCAAATTTCAAAGATATATCAGGATAAAGGTTAGCGAGACATATAATCCACAATTTATTATTTTGAAGGGTATGTATTATACAATTTTCATAAATTTTGATTGGAAGATCTGTATTTGGTGATTCGAAATTTGTGATAGAGGAAAAAGAGGAGAAATTTTGTTTTCTCACATGGTTCCTAAAGGTGCTTCCAAAGTCACTTCCCCACTTCAACATCTAGAAAGATCATCGTGGCTCATGAAGAAATAGAATATGTCTAATATAGGGTATCCAAGACGAAAAATTAATTGTCAAAGGTGCAAGTATTAGTAAAGAATCTGGAGCAAAAGATGGAGAAAAGCAAGGAAAAATTCCAAAACATTGTCGATGAAGAAAGACAAAAATTTATCAAGGAACAAATGCAAAAATCGAAGAAAGAGATACAATATCCATAAATTCCATGGAAAACCTTCTCTTGGAGAGGATTCCAAAAACATATGGAGATCCACAGAAATCATGAAAATAAGGAGAATAATTGTGTGGAACTCAATCACATATGGGAATTATTTTATCACAATTGGAGAGCACACATATTGAATCACATAACCATAATTATGAATTTTCACTTTAGGGTCCACATCAATAGGGCATCAGGTCAATTCCAAGGAACTAATTCATTCCAAAGATCGATATGATGAAGTTTTACGGTAATGCTCCTACAATATGGATGTTCCAAATGGGGCAATACTTTGATATACACCAAATGACAACAATATAAAACTAAATATTACATCCATGCTTTTAGAAGAAGATAATTTTGTATGGTATCAATGGATTTGTGAAAGGAAAAATAATTCTATTGTATCTTGGTCCATTTTTAAGGAGTAAATGATAGTAAATTATGGAAATATTAAGAGAAATACATTATTTAGGCTATTAATAAATCTTTGACAAAATGGTCTAGTTACGGAGCACATTCAACAATTCTAAAAGTTGAGTCTCAGGATAAAGAGCATTTCAAATGATACTTTCTTAGACCTTTTTATGGGAACATAAAAAATCCACCAACATGAGGTGAATCTCTTTGATCCTAAATCCCTAGAGCTTGCTTTCAAATTGGCATGGAAAGTTGAAAGGAAAATTATGGCTACTAGAAGAATGGTCACTAATAACTACAAAAAACATCTGGGTCCCTCTTATAACCTCAATTAAACAACAAAGTTGAAACCTCAGCACATGGAGGAAATAGGAGCAAAGGGACTATGTTTCAATTGTGACAACAAGTACGATAAATGACATAAATTTCATATGAATAAATTATTCTAAATAGACTCTGAAGAAGAAGAAGGTCAAGAAATGGAACCATTACAATATCTAGAGCTAGAAGAGACTACTCCAGCTATATATTTTCATGCATTGGTCAAATTCAGTAGTCCACAAATCTTCAAGATAGAAGGATATATCAAAAACAGAAAGGTAAGAATGTTGATTGATTCAACTAGTATCCATAACCTCATTAATCACAAATTGGAAAAATTTCTCAATTGATTTCTATATCTAGCACTAGATTTTCAAGTAATGATTGCAAATGGAGGTACCTTAAATTGTTTAGGGAATTCACATAGTATTAATTTGAATATAGGGGAGTATTTGTTGGATATTCCCATGATTGCAACTCAAATCAGGTGGTGTTGATGTTGTATTTTAGGTCCAATGGTTACAATCATTGGGAACATTGGCCCTTGATTTTAAAGGCCATTTCATGATATTTTACTCAAAAGGACAGTAAATTGAGCTTATAGGTATCCAAGGGAAACCCTCTCAAGTGATAAGCTCTAATAGCCTCACAAAATTACTAAAAAATGGACACCATGGTGTAATTGCACAATTGCCTTCATTAGATGTTCAAACATCAATATCATCTGTTCTATTGGATCTCTAAAAAGTTATCAATGATCATTCCAATGTATTCATAGATATGCCTAAAGTTATTCCATTTACTATGACCATGCTAATAATTCTCAACTTGGAAGTGTACCACCTCAATTTAGGCCTTACAGGTATCCATATGTGTTGGGATGGGGTCCCTAGGGTCAGTTTTGGGGTTAGTTAACCCAATTTTTGTAAAAGTTTTGGTAAAGAATGTAAAGTCTCCGCGAAATGTGGATGTAGAGCGCGCAACTAGATAGGAGTCAAAGGGGTTTTAGCCCCTTGTTTTGTGTTGGTTTTAAGATTCTCTAGTTGAGTCATAGCGAGTCTTAGAGATAACTTAGAATGAAGAATTGTGAACTTTGAATGAGTTTTGTTGTTTTGGGCAAGTACTAAGGCAGGAAGGCTTTGCTTCCTGCACTTAGGCGAGAAGGGGAAAGCTATTGCAGATGAGTGCGTAGGAGGCCTTAGTAAGTCCGCAGCTGAGTGTGCGGACCCCTGCAGCTAAGTGCGCAGGGCAGAGAAGTATGTAATTTGAATGCTAGAATTGAATAAAGACTGATTTTGAAGAATTATCGTGCATTTGAGTATTATTGTCAATTCTGCTTATGTTATATTATGTCGCTCAATAATATATTTTCATGGAATAATGTATGAGTGCTACACAAAACCATTGAATCTATCTTATTTATGCATGTTTTAAGTAATTATCTGTGTTCATGAAGTTAAGGGTTATTTATGTTATGATTTCTGATGAATTGGGTAGATCTACGCGAAGACAAATCTAGGGTTTTTTATTGATGCATGAAAGTGGATAATTTTCTTGTTTAGGGTCCGCAAAGACTGATTGTAGACCTTTGCAAGGGCCTAAAAGCCATCTTACCCTAGTTACAACATCGAGCCATAGAAGGACACTGATCTACACGAAGGCAGATCAAAACTGTCAGGGCTTAAGAACCACTTATCACATGTCCCTGTATGCAGAAACTTGGTTCTAGCATCCCCAAAAACTTCTTCGGGTGAGACTATAGCCTGTGCTATGTAGGTTTTTACCAAATGGGCTAGCAGTTAGTGTTTTTTTTATTGGCACGAACAACTATGAACCTAGGTCAGGCCCCCTTAATCCAACAAATGGTGCTGTTGCCGAGACCGGGATCTATCTGAGCGATGTGTGAGAAATGGTTTCCTATGAAGAAAGAACTTGATAAGTGGATAGATCGAAAATCGCACGTGCTCATGACTCAGGAGAAAAAAAGCCCTAAATTTTCCAAGGAACACTGGTTGCAGATATTTTTGTACACAGACGAGATATAGACACGTTCTTTTGTTTCTTCCCTGAATAACTAAACAAGTGGTTGTCTAAATTGGTTGATATTCAGGGGATGTGAAGGCTTGACGATCCTATAGTGTGGACTCCTGAACTGGTGCAACGTCTGGAGGCATCAGAAAGAAATATCGTGCAGGATGTGAATCATTGGATTGATCGCACATTGGGAAGTTTTGTGACTTATTCTGTGATCGATAGGAATATCAACTATAATGAAGCAGTGTGAAGGATATTTAAAGGACCACGAGGTAAGTATTTGAAATCATTGAAGACTTGGATTAAAATGTTGTTATGTGAAAACATGGTTATGCAATTACCTTGATGTTTGGGGCTACGTGAAGCGGGAGATGATTTAGAAGAAACGGAGGAGCCAACCCAAAAAATAGTCCGCTCATTGAACCCCCTTTAAGCGATGACGAAGGGGCAGTGCTGATTACACCACGAAGTGAAGTTCAGTTAATTACACAGGGTATTCCAAGGATACCTCATCCATCCACTCCACCTCCACCTCATACACCTACGCCTTCACCCCCTCCACCTCCACTTCGACCATTCAAAATGGAAAATGCGATGAAGATGTCGATTTTTAAGGGCACATGGACCGAAGATCCAGAAAAATTTTGGTTTGTCGCAAGAGCTATTTGTACAACACAACATATTACAGATGATAATATTAAGAAAGCGCAGTTGGTTACAACTTTACATGATCACACATTAACATGGTATATCAAGTATTGCACTGATAACCCCAACGTGATGTTGGTGGATACCCAGATAGCTTTGAACAAGTAGTTAAATAAGCCTAAGTCAAAGGCGCAATTAGTAATTGAATTTAAGGAAATATGACGATAAATGAGACACCTTGGGACTTTGATCAAAGGTTGAAGTGCCTAATTAGGCAGGCTAATATGATAATCTCAGATTCCCAGCATTGCGACTGGTTTATAGCATCGCTCTTGCTGCATTTAAGAATACCTCTATCACAACAGAAAATAGCAACGCAAGCGGAAGCCTTGGAGATCACGATGAGGTTGGATGCCTCACCTATCCAAGATACGAACTTGGGAGTGCAACAGATTCATTCACAACTGGAAATACTGGACTTGGAGTTGCAAAGCTTGAAGAAAGGGAAGGAAGCTCAGCCAGAGGTGCATGCTAAGATCTGGTGTCTGAAGTGTAAAAGCCATGGACATGATAAGGACCATTGCCCCGTCTTTAAGAATTATATTATAGGGGGAGGGATTGTACCCCTGAATCCAGAAAATATTGTTGGGATGAGCGCGGGAGCTGCGATGTGGTGCTTTATCTATTAGGTTACAAGACAACATGCTAATGATAACTCCCATCTATTGCAGAAGTTTGTACAGACCCCTCAATAGTTGTTTTGGAATTTCTGTAAGTATGTAGGACACGATGAATGCCATTGTAGGAGTTATGAGCCGATGATGGATAGAACCCCTACCTACAGAATGCAGGCAGAGAACCAGCCTCAGGATCAAGGTGCTGGACTAGGTCGAGGGCATGGGAAGGTAATCTTCTATAACTATGGTGAAGTAGGGCACTTTGCGCGAGATTGTACAAAGCCCATGCATCCCTCTTGTCAGTATTGTCGACAATTTGACCATGTCATAGAGGAATGTCTAGTCCTTATGGAAAATATGCAAGAGAATAAGATGCAACCCCAGAATCCTATGTAGAACATTCATATGATGAGGGTGGAGCCCCGCGAAGAGGATCAGAGTATAAATATTGTGTTAAGAAGTGGTATGACAACTAGTGCAGATAAAGGTAAGAAGCCTGAGGAGGATGGATGGGTGCGCAAGGCTACTGAGAAGGAGGTAGATTTTGATCTCAATCGAGCTAAGGAGACCTTCATGGAAGCTAAGAAGAACTTTTCCAAGGCCTCCACCTTAGGAAATCATGAGAAAACACCAGAGATTAGTGCAACACAAGAGGTAGATCCTTCAATACTAGCTACTTTCTTGCAAACTTGTATGAAGTTATTGCACGACCTGAAAGCAATAGATAGATTGCAAGACTTAATAGATAAGTGTGCTAATAAGGAAAATAATCCTCCTGAATAATGCACAGTAAGAAATATTGGTAAGCATAAAGCATGAACGGGGCGCAAGATGAGGCTAACTGTGCATATAGGAGATTATGAAATGGACTAGGCAATCTTGGATCTGGGGTATGATGCAAATGTCTTGCCAAAACAAACATGGGAAAGGATGGGGAGACCTGCACTGCAGTGGTATCCAATTCAATTGTGCATGGAAACTCAACAAAATATTATTCCAATGGGACGCTTATATGGGGTAACGATGGACATTGAAGGGGTGAGTGCACTGGCTAACTTTGTGGTCATTGAAATAGTGGATGATAGTAACCCTTACCCTGTGATGCTAGGAATTGATTGGGATATTGACATGAATGGGGTAATCAACTTGAAGAATTCGAAGATGTAATTTGAGAAGAGGTCACTCAGGGTTGTAGTGCCATTAGACCTTGCAGAAGGAGCACATTATACTGAACCTGTGAGTGACTATGTAGAAAGTGACAATGATCTAGATCAAATATACAAGATAACACCAAAAAATGAGGATTGGGTCAATCCTACAGCCGAGGGATGAATTGCGTGGGATAGGGATAGCTCCTGTAGCTCAAATTTAGATGAAGAGCTTGAACACTGGCAGAATTGACTACATGAAGTATCTACGCTCCGCTACAATATGATGACCAAGTCGCTGAGGTGTGTCTCGACTGAGGTAAGAAATACTCTGCATTATGATGGTTTGACTGATGTGGAAATTTTTTTGGATGAATTTGAAAGGGAAGTACCAGAAGAGCATCGATTCCGGGCTAAGGAATTGGCACTGCACGCTACACCTGTCCGCTAGTGGGGTACGCACAAGGAGAGCTTTACGAGATGGAGATAATACAAAACAATGATGAAGTTAAGGTTTGGGTATGCTAATACTAGGATGATAGAAAAATACAGAGGGAAGGATGATCTGCACGATCATTTGGCATGATGGACTAAGGCCTAGGGGATGAAACCACATCCAGAATGGGTGAACATCTTCTGTCATACATTAGGTACTATCCCAATGAACTGGTATCTGGAGACAAAGCTTCACCATGGAAAAACTAAGTGGTACATTTTAAGGGAAAGCTTTCTATTAACATTCAACTTCGAGGATGGGTATGAGAGCATTGATGAGGTGCTACAAGAAATAAAAGAAGCTATATTCAGAATGCCGAAGGAACCAGTAAAGTGGACCCAACCAGATTGGACTACACAGCTGCACCATGCGCTGGAATGTTATAATGTGACTTCTACATAAGAAGAGGATGATCCGTGAAATATTACCATTCTAGAAACTGAAGGACAACACGAGGTTGAAGGACCAAACGTGGTGAACCCCATATATCAGAGCCTCTAAAAACTCGACAAGTAAACATTGGATCTGAAGAAGAACCTCAGTTCGTGAATATAGGAGACTATTGGGATGAAGATACGGTTGATAAGGTAGCTGAGTTGCTGCGCGAATACCAATATTTTTTCCCAACGAAGTCTTCTGATTTGAATGGGATTATCAGAGATTTAGGTGTTATAAAGATCGCATTAAAACCAGATGCAAAGCCTGTTAAGCAGCGGCCTTATCGACTGAATCCAAAATATAAGAAGAAGGTGCACCAAGAATTGGATAAAATGTTGGAAGATGGTATTATTGAGCTGGTAGAAGAATCAGATTGGGTAAGCCCAATGGTGGTCCAAGAAAAGAAAAAGAAGGGAGAGATCCACATATGCATAGATCTGCAGAAGTTGAAAGATGCTTGTGTGCATGATCTGTTTCCAACACTGTTGACTGACGAAGTATTAGAGAATGTTGGCGGACAGGAGGCATATTTGTTTACTGATGGATTTTCGAGCTATCATCAAATAAAAATCGCACCGGAAGATCGAAGAAAAATAACCTTCACGACTAAGTGGGGTTTCTTTTAATATACAGTTATGCCATTCAGATTGAAGAATGCACCTGCAATATTTTCCCAGGTAGTGATCGTGGCGTTTAAGGAGTTTATTCATAAATTCTTGGAGGTATATTTTGATGATTGGACTGTGTTTGGGTTGGTGAAGCGCTATGTTGCGAGTCTGTGCCTAATGCTGGATACATGTAGAAGGTATCAAATCACGCTGAACCTGAAAAAATGTATATTATGTGTTCCTTTTGGGATTTTTTTGGGCCATGTTGTATGTAAGCAAGGATTGATGGTGGACCCTATGAAGATTGTCATAATTGTGAACTTGGAAGCATTTATGAATGTGAAATAGCTACGCGTGACATTGGGACACACTAGGTACTACAGGAAGTTTATCAAGGTGTATGCCCAGATAACTGCGCCGATGGAGAAATTGTTAAAGAAATATGCAATGTTTTGCTGGGACGAAGACTGTCAATGCAATTGTGATGTCTTGAAGGAGAAAATGGTGACAACGCTTATTTTGGTGTTTCCAGATGGAAAAAGGAGTTTCATGTGGATGTTGATGCTTCCTGCATCGCGCTAGGAGCAATATTAACATAGGAGGTGAGGGAGAGATTGATCATCCAATATATTTTTCGAGCAAAAACTTATCCAAAGCCGAGAAAAATTACTCCACTACAAAGTGTGAAGGGCTATCGATGGTCTACGCGTTGCAGAAGTTTAGGCATTATTTGTTGGGCGGACACTTTAAGATGTATACTAATCACTCCGCGCAGAAGTACCTGGTCAATAAGCCTATGTTGGGGGGGAAGATATGCCGATGGTTACTATTATTCCAGGAGTATGACTTTGAAGTGATTTTGAAACCTAGAAGGATGAATGCGAGCCCAAACCATCTATCCAGGATTGAAACAGTTGAGGAACCAAGTAGTTTAGAGGAAGGACTATCGGATGTGCAACTCTTTGTGGTGCGTGTTGTGGATGATCATTTTGCCGATATCGTTCAATTTTTATCAACGGGAATGACTCCAAAATGTTATTCCACTCAACAGAAGAAGGAGTTAGTAGTTCGCTCTGCGGATTTTTCAATAATTGCGGGTAATATGTATAAGATGGGAACGGATGAGACACTGCGAAGGTATGTTCCTGAATTTTAATGCGCTAGTATCCTAGCTGAAGCCCATGGAGGAGTGGCATGAGGTCATTATGTAGGGAAAGAGACCTCGCAGAAGGTCATTCTTGCTAGGCTATGGTGGCCAACATTACACAAGGATTCTAAGGCATACTGCAAGGCGTGCAATTCTTGCCAAAGGACGGGGAAGCCTTCGCGAAGGGATGAATTTCCTTTAAATCACCAAGTCTCGTTGCAGGTATTTGAGAAATGGGCCATTGACTTTATAGGTCCAATAAAACCACCAGGAAAGAAGACGGGCGTGCGGTATATCATTACTGCAACTGAGTATTTAACCAGGTGGGCGGAAGCGCAGCCAGTGAAGGATTGTACAACGACCATTGCTGCGAAGTTTCTATTCGAATATGTCTTAATGAGGTTTGGTTGTCCTAATATTTTGATGAGTGATAGGGGTACACATTTTTTGAATGAAACAATCAGTGCGATGCTGGAATAATTTTAGGTGTACCATTAGAAGAGAACACCCTATCACCCACAGGCGAATGACACAGTGGAAGATTTTAACAAGATTTTGGAGCATGCATTGACAAAGGTATGCAACGCATAGCATAATGATTGGGACATGCGTGTACCTATGATGTTATGGGCTTATAGGACGACCTGTCAGAAGTTGACAGGCCAAACTCCATTTAGGTTGGTTTATGGAATTGAAGCTGTAATGCCTATGGAGCATATTATGCCAAGTTTACGTATTATAGCAATGATAGAGATGGAAAACCGCGAGACCTTGGAAGAACGGCTCATGCAGATCATGTAGTTAGAAGAAGACCGCTTCCTTATAGGATTTCACCAACAAGTGCAAAAGGAACATGAAAAGGCATGGCATGATCGACATATTAAGTTGCGCATGTTCAAGCTGGATGATTTGGTGCTGCTATATGAAAATAAGTTCACGAAGTTTCCAGGAAAGTTTCAAATGCACTGGTTGGGGCCATATGTTATTAAGGAGATCACATATGGTGGCACAGTTCAGCTCGTGAAGCTGAATGGGGAACCATTCCCTGGAAAGGTGAACAAAAGTAGGCAGAATCTGTACACAGAGGATCCTTCCCCTGCGCAATGGCTATATGGAAGTAGGACAGTCTTAGTAATCCAGGAAGTTGTAAGGGATTGCGGGACTATAAAATATGATACCCAACTAAGTGGAAAACATGGTAGGGAGACTGCACGATGGATGACAGGGGTGCGACACGTCAAGCTGTGCTGGATGAGTTGCGCCATGAAGGATGGTGCCACACAGAGGGGTCCAAAAGTAGCCGTTGAGGTTACTATTCATGATTTGATGGCCAAAAATCAGTTAAGAGGAGTGGGTAGGCGCTATTTATGGAAAAAATATTTGGATATCTTCCACCAAAGATGCATTTATTATCAAAATTTGGGGGGAACGGTCAGATTTGAATTCAAAACTTCCTATAAATTACATGTGTTGGTCCACCGAAGAACACTTTGCATTCTGAGAGTTGTCTGGGCACTTTTTTGTTTGAAGCTTATGAATCGTCAATTTTGGAATGAGTTCATGATGTGCCCCTCATTTGCAAACTATACCGCAGAAGCCTGAGAGTTGTTCATAGAACGGATGACTACTAAAAACCCCGCAGAAGCCGTAATTTTGGAAGCCGCTGTTTCTGACGCACCAGGCCCTGAGAGTTCTAGTATGGAAGCATTAAACCTTGTGCCTACCACGTCGAGGTTGCCTAGGCTGAAGCAATCTGCTGCGAAAGAAAACCAGAAGAAGCCGACGCCGGTGAGACAGCTACGGAGGAAGAATCTGGAGGTGCGATAAAAGGAGAAAAAAGACAAATAACCAGAGAAAGTTGTTCATTTGGAGGAAGAGGAATACCAAGGTGTGGAGGAGTTGGATGCAAAAGAAGTCGAGCCTATCTCATGACTCCCACCATATATCCATTTACAGAAGGGAAAAACCAAGGTTACCAAAGACCCCGATTACGGGAAATTCTCAGTTTCGACCCAACTATTGCATGAACAAGTGGAATTTCAAGGCACACCATTAACGCAAATTCTTGTGCTAAAAATGGAGGATTGGGACCTCTGGGACCACAAGAGGTTGCCACATTTGGTGACCAGCAAGTATATGACAAAGATATACTATGAAGAGACTGGGGTTATGCAGTTGGAACCCATGAAGTGGGTCAGAGGAGTTGAGCAGGCTGGGTTGTTGCATATGCTCTATGTGTTGCATTTTCATAGATTGACTATCAACACAGTGTGTGTGCGCCAGCTCCTCGCACTGCTGCACGATTGGTGCCTATGGCTTGGGGATCCCACCCCGATAATCGACATGTTCATCCATCTGATCACGAAGTTTCCTTAGAAAGGAGCGGACCCTGCCAAGGAATTCAGAGGGAAAAGTGGGGAAAAAGAATTAGAATATAAAATGAATACCGAGTGTGGGCTTGTTATGAAGTCACGTGGATATTCTATTCACTTTATTTAGGACTAGGCAGTGCATTTAGCCGCCCAAATTCTTGCAGGAAAAATCCTGAGGAAATGCCACACGGGATGAAGTCCCGACGCTGGTAGTATCAATAGAAGCTCAGTGCACAAATGGTGTTCAATACAATTGGGAAAAATATATATGCAAAGATTTCCTCGCGAACTATTGGGAAGCTCAGGAAGAGAGCAATCTATTTCATTATGCATGGATTTTATTATCTATTATTTTATTTTCTTGGAGATTGCCGGAGGACATCCAGTTTCCTTCGCAGCGAGAAGATTTTCTCAAGGCAGCGAGGTTCACTTCACTGTGGACAACAAAGGATCCAAAAAGGATCAAGAAGTCAAAATTTTTTGGGATTCTGATGGAGGTGGACCTTTGGATGGTTATCAAGTAGAGGCCAAGGTTGTCCCCACCCTTGTTTGAGCAATTGACAGCCTATGTGGAGTTCAAGGCTGATTTCCACAGTGTCTCAATTAGAGTGCGAAAGGACCCAAAGAACCTATGGCACAAGCTGCCATACTTGGTCTCTAAGACAGATGTGTAGGAGATCTTGGGGACTTGGTTGGCAGAGTGGCGCGAACCCATGGAGCTGGGTGTGGGTACAAGAAAAGGTGTAGAGAGCTCTGCTACACAGAAGCGTAAGGATGTCGCTCAGAATGCTGTGTGAGCTCTTGATGAGTAGAAGAAGAAGGAATTTATTGCTAAGGAAGATGCGGAGGAAAAATAGGCAGAGAAAGAGTGTGTTGCCAAAGAGAAGGCTGAGAAAGAGTGTCGGGATATAGAAGAAAAGTCAGTTTCACAGCACACAGATGAGAAGGAGATTTCAGAGCAGGAAGGCGATGATGGAGAGGAGTAGAGCACTCCCTTTACCTTGAAGAGGCGAGGGCAGGAGTAGATGAGTGGACAGTGGAAAAATTATAAGCTTGATAAGAAGATGCACATTGACCCGATGGTCCTCATAGAAGGAGATCTCGATGAGATTTATGACAAGGTTATAGACACAACAACTGAGTTGTTGCAGCAATTTGAGCAACAATATATGCATATGCTGGGGAGCATCCAAAAGGATCTACGCGTGCTGCAGATACATACTAATAGGATCCAGGTAGGCGTCAGGCAAGAGAGTGGGGTGCAAGTGAGCCTGACACAAGGAAGTGGGACAGTGGCCGAGCTGGAAGAAACTCTAGACCTCAGAGTCATACCCTTACTTGAAGGGTATGTTCGCGCGTTGTTAGATGAGGATCATGCTGTGCTCAGTACATTGAAATAAATGGGATCAAAATTGGCTGTGCTACCATTCCAGACTTTCCATGCACTGCATCAGGGGGTTTCAGATGAGTTGTGGACCAGAGAGCAACAGACCCTCACAGTCATCAACGAGTTCAAGGTAAATAATGAAAACATGTTCGCAGAGAAAGCGCAGGCACTGAAGACAAAGGAGGAGATGAAACAATGAAGGAAGAGCCTAGAGATAGCGATAGAGAAGACCTAAAAAATAGTACCAGAATTGAACATCTCAGAGGATGCCAAAGCTTTGACAAAATTAAGGAAACTGGCTGCTGCGGTATGCACATCAAAGGAGGAAGTCGACAGGGTTACTTTTGAATTCCAATTGAAGATAGAAGCGCTGTAGTTGAAGTTGCAGCCAAAAAATCCGCCAGAGGTTCGTGATAAACATGGAGAAACAATCAAGAAGAATATGAACGCATTGGATACCGCAGTCAATGACTGCGCAATGATGTTCGACTAAGGAATGGAACTATGGAAAAATCTACAAGAGGACCTGAATTTGAAGAAGCTGAAAATTGATGTCAGAGAAAGACAACAAAAGTATGATGAGGTCTAAGTGACTGCGCGGACTTTGGTGCGAATGCAATGCCTCACGAAGTTACATGAAGGGAAGCAGCTGCAAGCACAGACGAAAGAATTGCAGAGGAAAGAGGCCCTTCTAAAGGCTAGATTACAACCGTGGCTAGAGGAAGCTTGTCAACTTACTTTGTCACTCCAGGAAAATATCAAGGTGTTGCAATAGACACATAGGAAAATGTTCCTAGCCGTGGAGGGCCTGAAAACAAAAAAATTGGTAGAAGAAGTGTAATAGGTTGCGGTGCAGAGCGCTATCAAAGTTGCAGTATTACAAGTTGAGCTGGGTGGTCTCTACAACAAGATTGAGGTGCCACCTGAGTGACTTGAGGATGAGTCACAATCTTTGTGTTGGGGGCCTGTTGGGATAGGGTCCCTAGGGTCAGTTTTGGGGTTAGTTAACCCAATTTTTGTAAATTTTTTTGTAAAGAATGTAAAGTCTTGGCGAAATGTGGATGAAGAGCACGCAGCTAGATAGGAGTCAAAGGGGTTTTAGCTCCTTGTTTTGGGTCAATTTTAAGATTCTCCCATGGTCTGCGGACCATGGTATTGTATGGAAGAAAGCTATAAATAGTTGAGTCATAGTGAGTCTTAGAGATAACTTAGAATGAAGAATTGTGAACTTTGAATGAGTTTTGTTGTTTTGGGCAAGTGCTAAGGTAGGAAGGCTCTGCTTCCTGCACTTAGGTGAGAGAGGGAAGACTCCTATAGCTGAGTGTGTAGGAGGCCTTGGTAAGTCCGCAACTGAGTGTGCAGACCCCTGCAATTGAATAAAGACTGATTTTTGAAGAATGATCGTGCATTTAAGTATTATTGTCAATTATGCTTATGTTATATTCTTTCACTCAATAATATATTTTCATGGCATAATGTATGAGTGTTGTGCAAAACTACTGAATCTATCTTATTTATGCATGTTTTAAGTAATTATCTGTGTTCGCAAAGTTAAGGGTTATTTCTGTTATGATTTCTGATGAATTGGGTAGATCTATGCTAAGACATATCTAGGGTTATTTATTGATGCGCGAAAGTGGATAATTTTCTTGTTTAGGGTCCGTAAATATTGATCGTAGACCTTCACAAGGTCCTAAAATCCATCTTACCCTAGTTACAGTATCGAGCCCTAAAAGGATACTAATTTGCACGAAGGCAGATCTGAACTTCCATAGCTTAAGAACCACTTATCACATGTCCCTGGATGCAGAAACCTGGTTCTAGCATCCCCCAAAACGGCTTTGGGTGAGACTGCAGCCTGCGCTATGTAGACTGTTGCCCAAAGGGCCAACAATTAGGGTTTTGTTTTTTAGCGCGAACAACTCTGAACTTGGGTCAGGTCCCCTTAAGCCAACAACATGCACATAAGAGTGATATTGAGCACATGGTTCAAGACATGTTATAGGATAGCACCATTCAACCTTAGAGCTAGAGTGATTTATTTTCACCAATTATGGGGGTTATAAAAGTAGATGGTTCATGGCATATGTGTCTAGATTACAAACATCTCAACAAAATGAAAATGAAAGATAAGTTTTTGCCAATTCCAGACATACATGAACTATTAGTTGAATTACATGGATCAATTTCCTTTGCTAAGTTGGATCTCCATTTTGGATACCATCAAATCAAAATGAAGTAAGAAGAAATTCCCATAATAACCTTTAGAACAAATGAATGTCATTTTGAGTTTTTATTTATGCCATTTGGACATACTATAATGCACCTTCAACATTTCAAAGCTTGTTGAATTCTATTTTCAAATACCTCCCTAGAAAATTTGTGTTAGTATTTTTTATGACATACTAATATACAACAAATATTGAGAAGAGCATGTACAATAGGTTGAAAGGGTATTAACATTGTTGGGAGAGCGATAACTATATGAAAATCCTTCCAAGTGTTCCTCTTCGGTTCAAGAAGTAAAAAAAATTGCGTCATATTATATCTCATAAAGGTTTCAAAGTGGACCCTAACAAAATAAAATATTTAAGGAAATGACCCCCCAAGACCTTAAATAAACTTGGAGGATTCTTAGGCTTGACAAGATGTGACTGCAAATTTGTCAAGAATTATGATCACATAACAACACCTATAACAAAATTATTGAAGAAATAATCAATTTCTTGGTCTAAAGAAGCAACCAAATATTTTGATTTGTTTTTAAAGAGGGTATGTATACAACTCCCATATTAGACATACTCGACTTCACAAAATCCTTCATTTTGGATTGTGATGCCTCAGGCCATGTCATTGATGCAAGAAGGAAGTCACATAGCCTTAGAAAATAAAAAAACTTAAAGGAAAGAATTTAATTAGGCCTATCTATGACAAATAAATGTTGTCCACAATACATGAAATTAGGAAATGAAATCCATAGCTAATAGGAAGACACTTCAAAGTAACAATAAATCATGATAGTTTGAAGTACTTCTTGGAAAAAATAGTATCTTTAGATGAGGATAAAAAGTGGATTATAATGATGCTAGGTTATGAATTTGAAATTATGTACAAATAGGGAAAAAAATATTGTGGTAGTTGCACTCTCAAGGAAAGAAAGGCACAAAGGGTTTACTATGTGATATTTCCTTTCCACAGTATAACTAGGTGGAAGAAGCAAGGATATAATGGAAGAAAGATGAGAAAGTGTGCAATATCATTCAACAACTACAGGAAAAACCCAACGCAATAGGTAAATTTTATGTTGAATGATGATTTTTTGTGGTATCAAGATCACTTATACATGTGTAATAATTTTGAACTCAAATAGAAGGTCCTTTTGAATTACACACTTCTCTTGTAGGATGACTATCAAGATTCTTCAAAACATACCATATGATTAATACTTTTTTTTTTTGGGAAGGTCTTAGAGTAGAGGTTTAAAATATTGTGGTTAAATGTGTGGTATTACAATAGAAAAAGGGAGATACAATGAAGACCCCAAGTCTCCTACAATCATTAACCATAACAAGCCAGTGTTGAGAAGAAGTTTTAATGGATTGTATTACAGGTTACCCAAATATGAAGGAAATAATGTCATTATGGTAGTGGTAAATTGAATAACAAAGTATGCCAATTTTCTCTCTTTCTCATCCTTTTAAAGAAAGTATAGTGGAATAATGATTCATGTAAATAATCCAAAAGATACACGAAATCCCAAAGATTATTATAAGTGATAGAGACCCAATTTTCACTGGAAATTTTTGGACTGAATTATTTTCTTCTTTGGGTGCTTAATTGGCTTATATCTCATCTTACCATATTCAATCCAATGGGAAAATTGAGATTGCGAGTAAATGTTTAGAAGGATATTTTCATTTATTTGCATCCGATAAACTAACATAATGGGTCAAATGGTTTCCCTTAGAAGAATGATGGTAGAAAACATCCTTCCGTAGTTCATAAAAAATGTCCCCATTTATGGAAATTTATGGATATAATCCTTCATCGATAAAATCACCCTTGAAATGGATTTTAATGGATCTAGAATTCAAGGACCACATATGGAAACAATAAGAGGTTCTCAAATTGTTGAAGGAAAACTTGGTAATAGCACAAAAAAAATGAAACAAAAAGCATATAAACATCACAGTGAAAGGGAATTTGAAGTGGGGGATTGGATATTTATGATATTACAACAATATAAACATATGTCCATCAAGAAACAAAATAAGGACAATAAATTAGTGCCAAGATTCTAGGGCCCTTATAAGGTGTCGCAGAGGATAGGAAATGTGGCTTACAGATTGGCGTGTACATATAGTCTTTCATTTTTCTTTCTTAAAGAAGGTAATCAATGACAAGATTCCATTCCAAACCATTTTACTATATATTAATGAAGAAGGGAAAATCATATTAGCAAAAAATATTAAGCATCTGTGAAATTAAGCAATTTCTAAGTATATCATCAAATGGAAGAACATACTAGCAGAAGAGGCAACATGGGAATATGATTTGTTCATGTAGAAACACTCATAGTTAGTCAAGTGTTAGAGTACAACACTTGTTTGAAGAGGAGGGGCATATTAAGTCTTAGGAAAGCCTCATGTTAACCTAAAAACCCCTTATTAATCCCTAAATACTGAGTTGTTACATTTCTATTGTTTTATTGTTATATGAACTAGAACCTTTCATTGTACCATTTCATTACAATTTTACACTTTGTCTCCTATACACACACAAACACACACACACACACAGAGATAAGAAACCTAGTCTTAGGATCATCAAATCTTGTCTTATACATTGTAATTGTAAAAGGAGGTTCCCCCTCGAGATGGATTGTAATTATTGGCTTCTTATCATTTTTAGGTTGCATGGTTCATAACAAAACCCTTATTGTATGGCCTTCATTTTCATGACTTGTCTTGATTAGACAAGGGATTACTTAGTATCTAGGACCTAGTCATTTATTATAATCCATAAGCATAGCATAACCAAATATTAGAGAGGCATATTACTTGACCCCATAAGCCCTAAGCGGTGATAAATAAAATAAGCCTACTCCTAACAACCAACTGAAAACCCACCAAATTCAAATAATTTTATTTTATGTCATATGCAAATATAAAATATATATCATGAAAAAATACTTATTTATTGTTTAGTGAAAAATTAATGGATTATTTTCATTTTCTAAACATTTTTGTCCAAGGCTTTATGAAAAATGTTGATTTAGAACGATAATTGGGAAAGGTATTCCCACACATTTTTTCTTTAAGGTTTTATATAATATATTTTGGGTTTATTTGAGGTCTTTACCCGTTCTAGAATTTAATTTACAATAAAAGAATTTAGTTTTGATAAAATCCTAAAGCTTAGTTTTAAACCTAAAAGGTGAAATCTAACTTCAACCTAGTATATATTTCACTTTTGTATTGTTTATAAAACCTAGTTAACACAATTTAATGAGGAAATTAATTTCCTAAGTGCTTCATTGTCTTTATATTTCATTTTGAAGATTTTTGGTGAAACCCTATAGAGATTCACCACCTAGTCATACAAGTTAATGCTAATGTCATATTTGTATAACATTTGAGCTTACTTCTTATCATAGTCAAGTTGTGTTTACATGTATTTTTCATTTCCCTAATAAAGGAATCCAATATGTAACATTAAAATTTCTTTTAGGCACTCTCGTGGCTTTTTTTGTGCTTTTTCCTCACTCCAAATATGCATTTTCCATGTTTTATAAATAAAATGCTAAAAATTATGGACAATAGAATGTCCAATTTACAACATACTTTCAAGAAGTGACTCAAGTACATCATTTGTCCTTGATTTATGCAATAATATTACACTATTGTATGGTAAAAGGTACTTATTTATGTCATAGCTAACATCTATCTCATATTTCACCATTCATTACTTATTTCATAACCCTCTCTATATAGTGGTGATTGATCCCCTTGCTTCTCATTGAATATTTTTAAGACATCTTATCATTTGATTGCTTGCTATTGCTACATCTAACTACATATTGAGGTGTGTGTTGCTTGAAGTGAAATATATTGTGCATATATACTTTACAAGTTTGTTTCCATAGTTTGGGATACCCCTTGTGGCTTGAAGGAGTTCGTAAAAAGTGAAGAGGAGATTGAACTAAAGTGACAATGGTGCATTTCCTACGTGTTCTTAGCCACATGGATTCACAATTGGGACTTTCATAAGTGTGTTAATTTGGGCAATAACACATGGGAATGAAGGTTATCTCATGGTTTACTTAGGACATCTTCTAGGATAAAATTATAGGATGCTAAAGGTCATGGTAGCTCATAAATTAAATTTTAGACATTTTTTAAGATACACATACTCACACATATCAATTGGAGTGAATTTTTTAATAAGGTGAGTAAAAAAACATGTAGCTTAAGATTGCAATACTACATAACATCACATGTTAGAACTAATCCATTAACAAATAAGATAAACTTTCAACCTAGAAATGACCATGGAGAGACACCATAGAGCATGAAGTAGAGCTAGTGGGCCTTCTTCTATCCTCCTTGGGAGGGTCCTTTTTTTCCTTATATCTTCTCTCTCTCTAAAATAATAAGGGAGTCAAGCTTCTTCAATGGAGGAAACTAAACTAGTTGATGGAAGCTATGCTCCAAAAATTGAAATATCAAAGCATATGGAGCTCTAAGAACACATGGAAAGCATATCTATTATTCTTATATTTCTTGGAATAATTTCCCATGGCCTCTTCTTATATGACGATTTCGTGTTCCAAACTAACTAGCTCATGGAGTGAATGGGCCAAACTTTGAATTTTGGCTCCACACGCATGAGGACGTTTGGCTCTCTCAAAAATTCACCACAAATGGTAACAAAGCTTGAATCTCACCAAATGTTTCTTTCTAGGAGTACTTATGATAGGGATTTTACATCAATTGTGTCATACTCATGTGAAATTTCACTTTCTAAGAAACTCTATGACTATCGAAGGAAAATTCAGTAAAAAATCATGCAAATCAGCATTCATAAGTTGTGTAAATGCATAAAAAGCCCCCTACATGATTTTGGTTACTTAGACAATAGTGGTGGTGAAGGACGATGCAATAGTACTTCAATACATAATATTGATGATAATTTTTGTAATCACCTGTAAATCCATGTGAGAAATTTTTATATGATAACACACATACACACACATGCGCACACACTTGAATTTCATCCCCCCATTTGTAATAGATAAATAATAGTTATTAGGAAGCATTAGTGATAAGATTATTATGAGAAAAAATGATTATGATGAAAGGCAAAATTCAAGGAAATATGAGTAATTTGTACCCAACCTAATGACAATTCTCAAACTATAAGAGAATAAATGAGATAAGTGAACAGGATATAGGACCAATAAAATCAATGCAAACAAATCCTCTATAGATTCAATATATTTCATATATCATATTATTTTAGAATAGGTTCATGACATACACCATTGCATAGGTACATTTGTAGTGATAATTGTATACAGTGGTAACTTAGAGGAGAAAATGTCACTATTAATATTCACTTGAAGAATCTTCCAAATGACCTACTTCTTAGGTAATAAACGAGAGTCAAAAAATTCCATAATTATTGTCATAAGATAACTAAGTTTCATCTTCGACCTTCTTTCTACGTTACCATAGATACTGTTCCATTGAAATATATTGATTGTATTAGACTAATGGCATAAATTACTAACATTAGTTAATGATTTAGATTTTGAATGCACACAGCTAAGGGATCAAGCTTAAATCCATGCCTAAAGAATCAAAAAATTTGACAAAGCCATGAAGAAATGGATAAATTTTAAATTAATATATTTTTATTTGGGTTTATCTTAGGTGGTTGGGAGGAATTATTATTATCCTCCATAATTAGGTTCAATTCCTATGGGTGACATGTTGAGCACATATTGAGTATATTGTTGCAATGGCTTTGAGCCTTTTTATTGTACAACCTTGAGTCCTAAAGGATATATTACCCTTTCCTATGGGTTGAAGGGTGGGGTGCTTAGTTATATCATATCATTTCATTAATTCATAGTAAGCATTATTATATGAAGCATCATTAAAATTTATCCTACATTGTATATGAAGCATCATTGACAAATCAATTCAAGCATATATTTTAAGGGTCTTGCCAGTGTGATGATGTCTACTTAGAGATAGAGTATCTTTATTAAAGTAACTATATTATATTTCTAAACATCATCATTGAAACATAAACATTCAAGTTGCCCACATGTGCAACTCGATTGAGATTCTTTGTAATCACTATTATTGACAAATTTGAATCTAAGTAGCTTCATTTAAAGTGAAATTGAAGTCACAATCAACTTTGATGCGTGTGTCACCACTTTTAATGTGATGGAATGTGATGTTTGAATTGTGTCCATTGAAACTATTTCTTTGGGTTGAACTATTGGGTGCCATGGATTACCTAAAATATGATTAGCCATAAGCATTTTTTCTAAGCATGCTTTCTAGTTGAAGATATGAAAATAGGTGTCATGGAGGTTGGTAAGAATTTCACAAATATATCAATGATGAATGTATTCATGCATCCATCATTCAAAATCATGTCTACAGTTACACTTGTATTTCATTTATACCAGTATAGATCCATCTTAAACACAGATATAGCAAGAGTCGATAGGTATCAAATCTCTTGAGCTGCAAATGTTCTTTTATAGAGAAATTACACCTCAAAAGATTACGTCTGTCTAGGGACTTGATAGAAAATGGTTAAGGTGATCTCTCTCTCTCTCTCTCTCTCTCTCTCTCTCTCTCTCTCTCTTTCTCTCTCTCTCTCTCTCTCTCTCTCTCTCTATATATATATATATATTCATTTTTTAAATTTCATTTTTGAATACATAAATGGATTCAACCCCTTGAAAATCTCTTGAATACATGGAATAAAATAGCTTAAACACGCAATTCCAACAAATATTTTCTCCATTCAAAATTAACACTTAATAAAAGGATCAAAATGTAAAATAATGATACTTGAAATGCTATAACAATGCAAATTTAATTTTCCAATTACTTTATATACTATATAGAGATTATTATTATTATTATTATCTTAAACCATTTATAATATGTAAATGGTTGACATTAAAATAATTTAGTTAACATGAAAATTTGAGATGTTTCATTTATGCATTACATTATCCACACTATATATATATATATATATATATATATATATATATATATATATATATATATATATTACTTTCAATTACTTCTCTTTCCACATTGAAGATTTTATTGTCCTTCACATGTGTGTGTGTGTGTGCTTTCTAAAGCTAATATTAAAATAAATTAGTTAATATATATATATTAAAATGGTTTATTTACGTATACAATTGAAGAAAGTATAAATACTATCATTTTTTTTTTACTTTAAAAGAATTTTAAAATTTGATATAAAATTATCTTATTTCATATGGACATGAAAATATTTTATCTATAGTTGAGTGAGAGTGGAATATTTTTACCATATTTCTTTTGTATTAGGTTGTAATATGAACAACCAATACAGTTAGAGTGAGACTATGTTTTATAATACTTTTAAGTAAAACTAACCAAATATGTATATATATTTTTCATTTTTAGCCGAACTTATTTTTTAATTTAAAGAATATTTTTATTTTTATTTTTAAAAGGGACACGTGTAAACTCAATATTGAGCACTGGCAGAATTACACATCACCCTCATACTGGGTTGTAGAATGAACCTCTTGGCTGAATTATCCATGGCCTTTATGATGATGGTGATGGGTTGGGTTGAATTGACATAAAGATAAAAGGGACTCCCTTTTGCAATGATAAGAATTTAACAAAAAAAATCATTCATGATGGCTTGACAACTTTTTGTCTTTTTTTTTTTCTAATGCGGAATTGAAAAATATTTTGCAAATATTTCCCAGTGCATAGGATTTGAGCCTTGTTTGGTGGAATCATCATAGCAAAAACCATTTCTATAGTGAGGGAATTGACTAGAGAATTCACCTAAAAATGAATATATGAAGAGTTCACCATTCCATCTTTAGTATACTTCCCCACATATGCATAAATGAAGATCTCACCAAAATGTTTTAAACGTAAAATTTTACATAAGTTCAATAAAATTACAACAACAATATGTCATTAATCAATTATATTTGTTGGGGTATATTGCACTCAATAGATAATCAAGAAGTCATAAGGACCTATAGTTTATTTATCATTAGACCCTCTTCCATACATTATGAGGGGCACATAGGATCACTTTTCATTCACTACTAGGCATTCCCTATCATTTGGCACATTTTATATTTTTAGCAAGTTTATTTTTGCAAGGGGCACCACCTAAGAAGACATGTGGTGCTAAACTATACAATTCACCACAATAAATATGATAAAGTATATTGAAAATATGAAATCTATACTATGAGGGTTAATTTTCCTTAAATTCCTAGATTTATTAAATTGTTGCTTCTGCTTATGCATGAAATATGGAAAAATATAGAACAATGAAAGAAATGAAGACTCACAAAATAGAATTACAAAAGATATTCTATGGGGAACCCTTATAGGATAAAACCTAGCTAGAAGGTGAGGCTACTCTATTTTCTCTTTCTCTAAATGGAAATGGATGCAATCACAATGGAGTGAGACTTGAGGCTCGTGGGCTACTACAAGATATAAACCCTCTTTGTTTTCTCTATTTATATCCACTCATAGCTACTCTTCTCATCTATGGAACAAAAGGAACTCGGAGAGAATGGAACCTTGTTTCCTCCTAGTGACTTGGTTATAACACAACCTAATAACCTACTAGTGGTTAAGTTTGACTCTTTCAACTCTTAAATAGAGTTACAGTATTGACCCTTCTAAAGTCATATTCATCATTTTCACATGGATGGTCCCTTTTCCATGAGTAACAACGATGACATGGTATTCTCTCAAAGCATGGTGGTCAAAATAGGAAGGTCAACTTCTTGGTGGCATAACTTTTGCATACATACTCTATTTGAGGTCTTTCTTGTGCCTTTGGAAAGGTATATGAGTTTAAAATAATGCAAGTGGATCTAGTGCACACAATATTTTTTGGACCCCAAAAACTTCAGGAAATTCCTCAAATTTCCTCTAAAATGTTTAAAACCCAAATTTTCCAAAGTGAAACCCATTGATAAAAATAATCATGTGAGTTGATTCCTACATTTTTTCCACTGTGAAAGCATTAATATGAATGAAAAAAATATAATGATCCAATATAAATCATTCCTCCCCATTTTGGGAGGATTTTGGTCCCCAAAATATTTTACTAAATGAGGTGAAGAAATTTTTCCTTTACCTTCTCATTAGAGTAACATTTAGCCTTTCTTGGAAGTTGTCCTTTTAACCCAATATACAAAAGGTTATGTTGTCCTTGTGTTGTAGTTATGGACCTATTCTACAAAACTATATCCTTTGTAAACTTTGCCTACAGATCTAGTGGTAAATCCTTTATAGAAGGTAGGAACTTTTCCTCTTCTTGATTCAACGTGGAAGGTGACAAGCCTTTTAATTACCTTTATAATTGCTTACAAAGACAACCAAAATACTGTTCACTAAATTATTAACCCAGGGTTCAGAGGGGAACTTATAAATTGTCATGAATCATATATGTTAGTACTATCCTATATGTGTTTGAAGTTGTAGTAACTAAATGATTGTCACAATTCCATATATAAAGATGCTTTTACATGTCACCAGGTAATCTAAATCACCACACTTGCAACCTGGATCAGCCCAAATCTTACCAACATATAAAGGCAACTTCGTCAAGTATTGTTGGGCGCAACCCAACTTGGCATAAATTTTGGCGAAAACTTCACATTTTGAGGAGTGGAGTGCGCAGTGGAGAGTGCAGCGGAGTGCGAAGCGGACCGCGCATCGGAGTAGTTTTGATATACCATGCATTATAAGGTCTTCGGGATAGGGTGAAACCCCTTATTTTTGTAATAATGTAAAAAATCAATGGGTTTTGGGACCATAGTTTCTTGTATTTGGGAGTCCATGATATTTAGACCATGATATTGTAATGATGTAATAGTATATATAGGGTGAAATAATAAGAAAAGAATCATCAAATTGATCCAGATTTGTGTTATGGTTGAACTTTTGTGATCTATTGTTTAGGAAAGAAGGCAATGCTTTGCAACTGAGTGTGTAAAGGCTTGAGTCTGTAGCTGAGTGCGCAGATGACCTGTAGCTTAGTGCGTAAGTCAAGAACTATTTGTTGTGCAAGATTTATTATTATAAGAAATAGTTCTTGTGGACGTAGCCCTACATTGAGGTGAACCACGGTAAAATTGGTGTCTTCATGTGTATATTTGCTTACTATTTGTTGTAGTGTAGCAATTTATTACATTTGAAATTTATTTCAATACAATGATGATTTATGGATTTATATGGTATCTTTAAGTGATTAAATGAATGCAGTGAAGTGATTTATGAATATAAAACACCACATCACATCATCCTTTAAGGCTGCAAAAACCTAGTTCTGCATCCTCCCATGGTCACTTCGAGTGAGACTGTGATCTGCTTGTAGGTCATTGCTGAAAGGGCCAGTGATTGAGGGTTTTGTTGGTGCGCGGTATAGATCAAACATAGTTCAACCAAAATCATAACCGACAGATGGTTCCATTGCTGGGACAAAGATCTGTTTGAGGGATATGTGGATGTGGCATCCTTTGAAGAAGGAAATTCAAGATTGGCTAGAATTGAGAGAGAAAGAATTTGCAGATCAAGAGAACATAAAACCTCATATGACATCTAAATATTGGTTATAGAAGTAAATTTTCATAGATCAATACAAAATTTTCTTTGCATCATTCTTCAAGGTTGTAGAAACTTGATTCTGCATCCTCCCATAGTCACTTTAGGTGAGACTTCTATCCGCTTGTAGGTCATTGCCGAAAGGGCCAGCGATTGAGGGTTTTGTTGGTGTGCAGTATAGATCAAACCTGGGTTAGTCCAAATCAAACCAACAAATGGTTCCTGTCAAACTGTACGAGTGGATATCAAGGTTTACTAAAATAAAGACTTGTTTTAAAGGTAGAGAACCTACGGTGTGGACCCCTAAACTAATACAGCGAGTCAAGAGCACTGAAAAAAGGATTTCAAGGGTTTTCGATTTTTGGATTGATAACATCTTGGGAGGATTTCTAACTGAGTTCACAGTATACTCGATTGTGTCCTAAAGCAAAGCATAACCTCAATTCTTCAAAGGACCGCGAGGTAAGTATTTGAAGTCTTTGAAACTTTGGATTAATATGCTTCTATGTGAAAAGGGAGTTTTATGGATGAAATCAGATTGTTAGTTTACCTATGTTTGGAAGAAGAGAGAATAAATCTGAGCCAGAGATCGCATTAATGAAAATTGGAAAGAGATATAGAGTAGATACTAGAAAGAGAGCTCATGGAAAAGACTCGAAGACCTTTGTAGAGACTGAGTATAGTTCTCTTTTCAGTGAATTTGAAAGTGAAAGAGAAGATAGCCACCCTGATAAACCCCAAGTAATTTCACAGTATTCACCTTCCAAAACTGATAGTTCGTAGAATCTAGAATCTAGTAATAGCCAGGGTGTTTTTGACTCTCCCCCTCCCCTCCCCCTACTCCCCCTACCCCCCATCCCCCTCCCCTTACTCATCCCCCTCCCCCTCCAAGAAGAAATATGGATGATGATATTAAGATGCCTGTTTTCAAAGGAATTGGATCAGAGGATCTATAACAGTTTTGGTTTTTATGTGAAGTTGTATGGACTGCAAAGCAAATCAACGATGAAAATATAAAGAAAGTGCAACTTATTATGAAACTATGAGATAAAGAATTGACATGGTATATGAAGTATTCAAATAATAAGATTAGAACATTTGCTAATATTAAAGTAGCGATGATAAGATAATTTAAGAAACCAAACTCTGAGTCACAGTGCAACACTCAGTTAAAAGAAATTAAACAGAAACCTGCTGAGTCTGTTTGAGAATTTGATCAGAGATTTAAGGAATTGTTGTGTCAAGTGAGCTTCGACATAGCTCCACAACAACATCAATAATGGTTTATAGTTGCGTTGTTACCATATATTAGATTACCATTGTCGCAATAAAAGATAACAAGTCAAGTCGAAGCTCTCAAATTGCTATGAAGTAGGAAGCCTCACCTATAGGAGATACTAACGCAGGTATGCAACAGATTCAAAGTCAGCTGGATCACCTAACCCTACAGATAAAAGATATCAAGAAAAGCAAAGAAGTCAGAGAAGAAGTATGGTGTATGAAGTGCAGATCAAAGGGTCATTCTAAAGAACAATGTCCTATATTAAGGGATTACATGGCTAGTGGGGCACCAAATCCTTTAAATGCAGGATCCAACTTATGGTGCAAGATATGTAAGACCATAAGCCAACATCAATCAAAAGGCTATTACCTATTAGAGAAATATGAGCAAAGTCCAAGGAACCTATATTGCAAATTATGTAAATCAGTGGGACATGATGAGAATAATTATTGAGCTTATGAACTGATGATGGAGCAGGATGCTGACACTTATATAATGCAAGCAAAAGAAGATGGACATGAAGGTATTAGATAGCCTGGTGTTTGATGAGGATACCAAGGAAGAGGTCGAGGTGCTGGAGCTGGTCGAGGATGTGGATGGATCATTTTCTATAACTGCGGCTAGGCAAGTCATTTTGTGAGATTGTTAGAACCCTACGACGACATGTAAGTATTGTAAATCCTTTGACCATGTAATTGAATAATTCCCTGTACTTATGGAAAATATGCAAGAAAAAATGAATCAACAGTCGACATATAATATCAAATTATGACTACTGAAAGGAGGACCGACGGACCTCAAATTAGTATTGTCACTAGAAGTGGAGTTGCGATTGGAAGTGATAAAGCAAATGAGAAGAAAGAATCTGAAAGTACATGGGTTAGAAAAATTGTTGATAAATTTCCTGCTTTTGATATTCATAAGGAAAAAAAAGTATTTATGGAAGCAAAGTGAAGCTTTATGGATGCTAGAGATTCAACCTCCATTGCGTAGCCAAAGCAGAAAACTAGCTACAATGTGTCATCAGCTTCGACACACAACCGAGCTTCGGCATAGGATCAAGCTCCAACACAAGACCAAGATTCAAAAAATCAAGCAGGTATTTAAAATTATTTTCTATAGACTTGTATAAAATTATTAAGAGATCAAAAGGGTGTAGAAGGGCTTCAAGAGTTGATAGATTCCTATGCATCCAGAGAAGCGCTAGGAAGTGAGATGTGCGCAGTCAATAATTTGCATCGAAAAAGTGAACCGAAAGAGAGATGAGGCTTAGCACGTAAATAGGAGTATATGAGATGGATCAAGTTATCTTGGAACTGGGATCTGATGCTAATGTCTTGATGAAGAAAACATGGGAGTTAATGGGTAAGCCGAAGCTACAACGGTCACATGTTCAGTTAAGGATGGAAAATCAGCAAAATATCTTCCCCTTAGGAAGACTACTAGGTGTAACAGTGGACATTGAAGGAGTTCGCACTATTGCTTATTTTGAAGTAACAGAGATCATTGATGACAGTAACCCCTATCCTGCATTTCTTGGAATTGATTGAGCATTTGAAAATATGGCTATAATTAATTTGAAGAAGAGAAAAATGATATTTGAAGGGAATAATATGAGAGTAATTATTCCCTTGAATCCATTGGAAGGGGTAAGATATACAAAACTAGTTAGAGAAGAATACCGCGCAGTTGATATAGATAATATCTATCAAATGAAAATAAAGGAACAAGATTGGTTTAACCCTACTATAGAAGGTAAGTTGACTTGGAAGCATGATAGTTATTCTACCTCAAACTCAGAAGAAGAGTTGGAAAACTGGAAAAATAGAATGCATGAAGTATCCACAAGGCGTTGTGCAAGAATCATCAAATCATTTTGTTGTATGATATCTGAGGTATGCAATCTACCTTCTTATGATGGCTTGGGTGATGTAAATACATTTCTTGATGATTATGAAGAACATGTTCTAGAGAATCAAAGATTGTTAGCCTTGGATATAGCCCTGAAAGCTACTCCTGCTAGATGGCGGGGTCAACAGAAGAAGAATATAGAAGGCTGGTAGGAATGTCGAAGATTTATGTGGATAAGGTTTGGACATATAGATACAAAAATAGAGATAAAATATGATGGTGAAACTAATCCTAGGAAGCATATCCAGCTATGCACTACAACATGGAAGGAGATTCCACAACAAGAATGGGTACATGGATTCATTCATACATTAAAGATAGTCCCTAAGAAATGTTACTTAGAAATAGAGCTTCGACATGGTACGGTAAAATGGGAAGACATGGTTGATGGATGAACATTAACATTCAGTTTTGAGGATTATTTCCCATACATAGATTTGGCCCTTCAGACAGTTAAGAAGAGGATCTTTGAGAATGTAACCCCATTGACATGGCAACAACCTGATTGGGATGCGTAGATAGAAAATGCACTAGAATGCTATAACCTTACTACAGAAGAAGAAGAAGATCCTCACAACATTGACATAGCATAATCAGAAGGATACTACGAAGTAGTTGGAGCTGAGCTGAAAATACCATATATAACAAAGCCACTACAAACCAAGAACGTGAACATATGATTAGAGAAGGAACCTAAGTTTGCAACAATAGGAGACTATTGGGATGAAGAGATAGTTAGTAAAGTTACAGAGTTACTTCATGAATACCAAGAACTGTTTCCCACCAAGTTTTCAGAGATGAAGGGTATAATAGGAGATCTAGGAGTCATGAAGATTCCCCTTAATCCTAATGCAAAGCCAGTCAAACAAAGACCTTATAGGCTGAACCCAAAGTATAAGGAGAAAGTAAATATAGAGCTTGATAAGATGATAGCAGCAGGAATTATTGAACCAGTAGAAGAATCAGAATGGGTGAGTCCTATGGTGGTGCAAGAAAAGAAGACTCAAGGAGAAATTAGGATCTGTGTTGATCTGAGGAAGTTGAATGATGCATGTTTACATGATCCCTTCCCTACCCCTTTCACAAATGAAGTGCTAGACAATGTAGAAGGTTAGGAAGCTTAATCATTTACAAATGGATTTTCAGGTTATAATCAGATTAGGATTACACCTGAAGATCGGCACAAGACCACATTTTCTACAGAATGGGACTCATATCAATACACAGTAATGCCTTCTGGATTAAAGAATGCCCCTGCTATATTATCTAGACTGGTGGTTGCAACTTTTAAGGAATATATACACAAATTTTTAGAGGCATATTTTGATGATTGGATAGTATTTGAGTTGCTAAGCAAACATATTGGAAGTTTAAGAATTATGCTCGACACATGTAGAGCAAAAAAATCTCTCTGAACCTAAAGAAGTGCATATTTTGTGTACCTTTTGGCATATTGTTGGGACACATTGTTTATAAGAAAGGACTAATGGTGGAACCTGCTAAGATTTCTATCATTGCAAATTTTCCTCCACCTAAGATAGTAAGACAGGTTCGCACTACATTGGGACATACAGGTTATTACAGGAAATTCATGAAGGGGTATGCGCAAATCACTACGCATATGGAGAAATTGTTAAAGAAGGATGTAACTTTTCAGTGGAATGAAGAATGTCATAAGAGCCTCGAAATATTAAAAGAAAAAAAGGTAGTTGCACCTATTTTAGTGTTCCCTACTTGGAATAAGGAATTATATGTCCATGTGGATGCCTCTTGTATAGTTTTGGGAGTAGTATTGGCACAATCTGGTGCAGGAGAAATTGATCATCCTATAGCTTTTGCAAGTAGAAACTGATCTAAAATAGAAAAGAACTACACCACTATAGAAAGGGAAGGATTAGCTATGGTGTATGTTTACAGAAATTTAGGTACTATTTCCTGGGATCACACTTTAAAATGTTTACAAATCATTTTGCACTTAGGTATTTGGTTAATAAGCCTATCTTAGGAGGAAAAATTTGTAGATGGTTACTATTATTCCATGATTATGAATTTTAAATTATTGTTAAACCAAGAAGACTAAATGTAGGATTTGACCATTTGTGAAGATTGGAAATAGGTGAAGAACCAACCAACATAGAAGATAATCTTCCTGATGCGCAATTATTTGCAATCAAAATTGCAAATGACCATTTTGATGATATCATTAAATTTTTGATCACATGAATGGCTCCTTCAGAGTATACTATGCAACAAAAGAAATAATTAGTAGTTAAGGCAACTGAATTTTCATTAATATCAGGACAATTATATAAGATGGGACTAGATGAAAATATGTTACTGAATATGAAAGACAAATGATTATAGCAGAAGCTCATGGTGGCACAACTGGTGGACACTATGCAGGAAAAGCTACTGTGCAAAAGATTTTGAGAGTAGTATTGTGGTAGCCTGCACTACGTAAAGATGAAAATGAATATTGCAGAACATGTGATGTGTGTCAAAGAATAGGAAAAACTTCAAGAAGAGATGACATGCCATTAGTACCATAAGTTACATTACAAGCCTTTGATAAGTGGGCCATTGATTTTGTTGGACCCATCAACCCACTTGGAAAAAGGACTGGTGAGAGGTACATAATTACAACAACTGATTATTTGACTAGATGAGCCAAAGCATAACCAGTAAGGTATTGCAGCGCAAAGACCACTGCAAAGTTTATTTTTGAGTATATATTGTCTAGATTTGGATGTCCAAATATTTTGATGAGTAACCAAGGTTCCCAATTCTTGAATAAAACTATTAAAGCATTGACTGAGGAATTCCAAGTTTATCATTAAAAAAGTACCCCTTATCACCCTTAGGCCAATGGAAAAGTAGAAGCATTCAATAAGTTTTTTGAGAATGCATTGACTAAGGTGTGCAATGTGAACAAATATGACTAGGACCTTAGAATCCCAATAGTATTATGGGCTTATTAGACCACATGTAAAAGTTTGATAGGTCAAACACCCTTCAGGTTAGTTAATGGGCAAGAAGCTATGATGCCCATAGAGTACATTGTTCCTAGATTGAGGATTATAGCTTTTACAGATATGGCAGACCCTGATATAACGGAGGAAATAATGTCGCAGTTGATTGCTCTGGAAGAAGAAGGATTTATAGAAGGATTTCATCAGCTGATACAAAAAGCAAGAGAAAAGGATTGGCATGACATTCATATTAAGTAGAAGAAGTTCCAGGTAGGAGACCTTGTTCTCCTGTATGACAGTAAGTTTATGAAATTTCCAGGAAAAATCAAGATGCATTGGTTGGGCCCCTACATTATCAAGCATATTACTAATGGAGGCGTAGTTCAATTAGCAAAGTTAAATGGAGAATTGATCCAATAAAGAGTAAATGGAAGCAGGTTGAAGTTGTACATGGACAAACATGTCCCTACAACCTCACTCTAAAGAAGAAAGGAGAAAAGTCTTAGTACCACCTACAGTTGAAAGTGGGCAGTGGACTATAAACTACACTATAGAGACCTTCGACCTAGGGAGTTACTTCACTATAGTCTGGATTATGTTGAAGTACATAGGAATTGCAGCGTAAGATGGGTTGTATGAAACAATATGGGATGTGTCGAATTTCGCTAGAAAAACATGACCGTTAAGAGGGAAAAATTTAACGTTAAAACACGTGGAAATTTTCATTTATGAGGAAAATTTGACAAGATCTAAGGATAGATACACAATTAATGAACACAATCTAATCACAATTTGGATAAAATCTAGGCTAATTATGGGATTATATATTCAGAATATAAAAGGCCGCATCCCACCCAAATTTGGAACTTTCCTGAATTTATAGTTTGAGTGTTGATAGTGCGAAGAAGTTGTAGAAACTCTAGTTGTCGTATGTCATCTTAGCATTCTTAGGAAGAAATTGTTCATAATTTTCGTGAGAAGGGCTTATTTGGAATCATGGAAGCTGGTATGCCCACAACAACATCAACCGCAACAACATCATCACAAAAACAACAGAGATCTCCACGGAAGAAACCAACCAAGGAAGAGAGAATAAAGAAGAAACAAGATAAAAAAACCTGTCGAACCTCAACAAGAAGCCGAGTAAGTCAGAGACAGTGAGGAATAAGCGGTGAATGCAGAGTAAATGGAAACAAACAACACAACATTTCCATTGCCTCTACCACCATATATTCCACCAAGAAAACCAAATGATCAACCCGTAAAATACTCGATGGATGCAAAGTTTGGCACCTTCACACCCCTATTGCTAGAGGAAGTACGATTTACTTGGGAATTACTTGAGAAAATATTGTAGCTGAAGTTCGCAAAATACGACTTCAATGACAAGAAGAAATAACCACAATTGACACCAGATAGATATTTGAAATAGGTAAACTATCTAAAAAGCAGAGTGATGAGGTTAGAACCACAACAATGGGAAAATGGATTGGTGCAGCTAGAATTGATGAACATGCTAAATGTGCTACACTTCGGTAGAAGTATGGGGAGCACGACTTGTGTGTGATAGTTTATCATGCTGGTGCATGATGGATTCTTATGGATGGGGAATAAGATCCTTGTGGATCCAATGTTGATATGGAAAATCACCAGACTACCATATCAGGGTGGAACCCCATGGAAGAATTCATTGGAAAAGATTAGTACTGTGCCATATCCGAGAGCATGAAGAAAAAGTTTGGTCTGACAAAAGGAAAGAGGGGATATGCTATAAATTTAATCAGTGATGAGGCAGTTCACTTCGCATCACACACATTGGCTAAGAAGATCATGAGAAAGTGTTGGGCTAATGAAATCCCTGCAATGGTGGTTTCATTAGTTGCATAGTGCGCCAATGGGTTTTTGTACAACTGGGCCAAATACCTTTGCAAATAATTTCTAGACAAATGTCGTGAGGTCCAGGAAAAAGGTACAGCATTTCATTACACTTGGATAATTTTGATAATTGCAATGTTGGCATGGAGAGAGCCGAAGGATTCACAGTTCCCTCCGGTAGCTTCATATGTATGTGAAGCAACGCAATATGCTTCACTGTGGTATACCACTCAACTATTGTGAGCTATGGAGATTAGGATGTTTTTGGTGTTATAACATATGGATTTTCATAAGCTAGTGAGCCAGCATTCTCGCCTCTCGCGAGCCTATACGAGCAGTATAGCGTTGTTGCGAAGCTCAAGGTCGATTTTCACAAAATGTATATATAGGCTTGTAAGGATAAAAAGAAGAAATGACATCCCCCACCATACTTATTAAAAAAATTATAACCTCTTAGCACTAGTACAACAATGGCCAGCAGAATGGATGACTGTGCCAGAGGCAGAATCAGAAGATAGTGCGACAGAAGAGAACACCTCACAGAATGGTTAAGTGAGTGGAAAGGACAAAGATAAGGATGATCGGGAATCAGAAGAAGAAGAGAAACATGATGAGGGTCACCAGGATCCTCCTCAAGGAGATGAGCAGAATAAGGAGGATGAAAGGACATAAATAGAATAAGCTGTCACATAAAAGAGGAAGGCACAAGGTGAAGCTACCACAAAGATTAAGAATAAGAAGAAGGCAGATAAGATGAAGGATATCATGCCAATGGTTCTTACTGATGGGGACCTACAACAAATTGGGGATAGAATTTAGGAGGTGACAACAAAGTCGTTGAGTAAGTGGGAAATCACTACGATACACTTCCCACAGGTGTACATGAGCGGATCACAGAACTTAAAATTCTGGCACAGACAGTCAGACAACCCGCGCAGGTAATGGAGAGAATTGGATAAGAAAGGAAAGTAGAGCCTGGTGCCAATACCAGCTAGAGCACTACAGTTTGACTCTGCCGAAGTAAAACAACAAGCAAAAGGGTGGAAGCATGTCAATAGGAAAATTGCGGCGGTACCATTGAAAAGACTACACAAGATGCACATGGAGATAATAGAAGAGTGGGATTCACTTCAGAAGAAGCTCGACCAAATGATCTAGGAGAGGGATCAAGTAGTTTTGCAACAACAAAAGATCAAGGAGGTGATTGAAGCGACATGCAGAGAGATTTTGGACCTCGATGTCTGAGAAGACGAGCTAGTGGAAGACAAGGTTGCGAAGCTCGGCCTTGAAGTGAAATGATATAAGAAGAGGATTGCAGATGTGCAGTTTAAATATGAAATACAGATCAGTGAGATGAAAATGAAGTTGGAGCCAACTACGCTGCAGGAAGTAAGAGAGCAAAGGGAGACTGACTTCAAGACCGCAATCATTAGGGGAATTTTGAGGTCTAAAATGGGCCTCCTAAGAAAAATGCACAACCAAAATAAACTTTATAAGAACTAACAGGATTGAAGATGATGATGTCAACCATGGGGGATGATTCACCATTTTTGGAGTAAAAAATTAAAAATATTAAAAAATAATAAAACTACTTTTTCAACTCTTATTTTTAACTTATCTCCCAAAGGTTTTACTCAAATTTTGAGCAGGAGTACTCGTTGGATGCAAAATTTAATTCCTCATACAAGGAGTTCCCATGTTGCATATTTTAGAAGGGTCCGTAGAAAATATGAAACATGGGTACTCCTTGTATGAGGAATCAAATTCTGCATCCAACGAGTGTTTCTGCTCGAAATTTGAGTAAACACATAGGGGGATAAGATGAAAATACGAGTTAAAAAAATAGTTTTTTTCTTTTTTTCCCTCTAAAATTTGATGATGTAATGTAATCTTATTTTATTATTTCCACTATTATTTTATAATTTCCCTAGGAATCCCATTTTAGACCTCAAAACCCCCCGAATGGGCCAGCATCTCCGCAACAGTGGCAGACTGTGGAAAGCTGTTAGATGAGAGTTTACAGATTTGAATTTTGCTACAGGAAGATCCAAATGTACAAATATTACATGAAAAGATTTAACAGAAGAAGCAATAGTGGGAAGAGATTTAGGAATCTGTGAAGACCTTACCAATCTCGTAAAAGCTCACCAAAATCAATGAGGGAAAGGCCCTCCAAAATAAGATTGAGGAATTGAAGAAAGAAGAACAGGTTTTAATAGAGAAGACTCAACCACAACATGATGGATCTATCCAATTATCGCATACGGTAGATGAGAAGCTTCAAGATATTTGACAGAGGGAAATAGTGATGGTACAGAAGGCTACAAAACATGTGACAAAGGCACTGCTGGAAGGGGTGTGCAGTGAAGAAAAGAAATTCATAGAGACTTTACAACAGTTTAACAATATTTACAATAGTATTGAAGAATATATTAGAGGCAAAGAAACTAAATGACTCGGGACGAGTCACATGTGAGTGTTGGGGGCTTGTTGGTCTAAATTTTGGTAAAGACTCTGCATTTGAGGAGTGGAGTGTGCAGTGGAGAGTGCAGCGAAGCACGAAGCAGACCATGTAGTATAGCAATTTTGAATATACTATGTAGTATAAGGGCTTCAGGATAGGGTGAAGTCCCTTCTTTTTGTAATAATGTAAAAGATCAATGGGTTTTGGGACCATAGCTACTTGTATTAGGGAGTCCATGGTATTTTGACTATGGTATTGTAACGATGTAACCCTTGATGTAATAGTATATATAGGGTAAAATAATAAGAAAATAATCATTGATTTGATCTAGATCTGTTTTATGGTTGAACTTTTGTGATATGTTGTTTGGGAAAAAAGGAAAGGCTCTGTAGCTGAGTGCGCAGAGGCCTGAGTCTGCAACTAAGTGCACAGACGACCCACAACTTAGTGCACAGGTCAAGAATTGTTTGCTGTACAAGATTTCTGAATATAAGCAATATTTCTTGTGGACGTAGCCCCACATTGGGGTGAACCAAGGTAAAATTGGTGTCTTCATGTGTATATTTGCTTACTATTTGTTGTAGTGTAGCAGTTTATTATAGTTGCACTTTATTTCAATACAATGATGATTTATGGATTTATATGTTATGCTTAAGTGATTAAATGAATGCAACGAAGTGATTTATGAATATAAAACACCACATCACATCATTCTTCAAGGTTGCAGAAACCTAGTTCTGCATCCTTCCATAGTCACTTTGGGTGAGACTGTGATATGCTTGGAGGTCGTTGCCGAAAGGGCTAGTGATTGAGGGTTTTGTTGGTGCGTGATATAGATTGAACCTGGGTCAGCCCAAATCATAACCAACAAGTATTAAATTGATCTTGGTTGTTGTAACTCAATATGAAATTGCATGTGCAATGAAATGCATTTAATCACAACCCATTAATTCACACTTGTTTCTAAAGAAAACATAACTATTGACCAAATTCTTGATAAACTAAATGTAACAATACCTATTACCTCCTTATTATATTATGGCTATGGAAGGTGTTACTAATGTCTCGAATCCAATTTTTTATTTTTGACTTGAAAATGGGATCGTGGAAAGGAATTCCATTTCCTAACAATTTTGAAAGTAGATAATAATGTTGTCATTGATTCTGGCTTGGTGAGAGCTTTTTGATGATGTAATTATTTCATCGATCCACATCTCGGATCAAAATTTATTCTTAAAAGTGATATTTCTCTATTACTATTAAATTCTTCTTTATTTTTAAGAGGCATGTGGTTGATCTCACAATACTGCATTAGTGTGCAAAATTTAGTTGTGTTATCCCTTGAACTCTTGTCTAGCATTAAAGAATTAAAGAATTTCCTTTTATATAGAATGTTCATTCATTCTAACAAACTCACGTGTTACTTATTATTAATAATTTGATTCTTACATAATGACCTTTCCATCCTATTATATAACGTATACCTCCACCCATTCACCTCACTTACCCAACCTATTCTCCTATGTAAAATCCTCTCAGATAGAATTGTTTACATCTAATCTTGTGAAGGTTGAAATGAAGGTTGGTTGAAGTGGAAAAAAAATGTATTGTGGTCACCATAATATGAAAAGTGTATAGGTATGCTTAATAAAGTCATGCATTGGTGTACATATAAAATGTAGCATGGATGGTTCATCCATACATATATCATGTTTATCATTGTCTCGTAACTTGAAACCTTAAAATATTTGTACACAGTGTATGTAAAGTTTAACAAGAGGGATAACTACATAACAGTGTAGTCCCTACCTCTTTTTGTAGTTATCTCTATGCTAGCATGATTAAGGTAATGTGGAGTGTGCATTGGGAATCCACATAACATATTACATACATAGGGAATTTTGGTCTCCTTCTTAAATTTTTACTTAGCTCCAATCAATGTGATAGTAAATTCTCTGTTACTTGCCATAATGCAAAGGCCACATTCGGATTCTGTGAAACATATTTTAAATATATAGGAATTTTCTGCATCCCACTTAAAGCATTCCTTTGCTCCAAATTTTCAATGTAAAAATGGTTTGTGTCATTTTTCGGTCAATGTATTCAATCCCTATCACTGTGACAATAAATTTTCTATTACTTGTCATAGGAATTATTTGTCTCTCAGTTCTCGTTAGGCTCACTCTCCCTTCATTGCAATACATGAATACTTATATTACATGAAATAATAATATTTGTTTTGTTTTTTGTGTTCATACGTATTTAGAGATATGATTGACCTGTAAAAAATGGAGGGGGAGAAGGAGGATTCATATTTTGTCTTTACTTGAAATATAGGTTTTCATAAAACAAAATTGCATGTTGATTTGTACTATTGGAAACTATGAAGAATCATAAAGGAATTCTGTGTGACAACCCCTAATCAAATTTCCTTATTATAAACATTGTAATTATTTTTATAAAAAATGGACTAGAAATTAGGACATGTATTCTACAGCTTGGGGAAGGGAGTTTACTTGGGAATAGAAGGGACCTTGATTTTTTTAATGACAACCATGGAAGGCTAGAAGGTGTGCAATTAAATATACTGGTTATGCTATTTAATTCAGCTAAAGAAGAAGGATAAATACCACACTCTCTTTGGAAAAATACACAAGCAAGAAACGACAAATTTAATAGAAGGATGGTATCACGATGCAAGAAGACGGTGATGGGCGAGGGAATGCAAGGGAGATGGTCATCCATTATAACAAATGAAAAATGAGGAGATATTGTGGGGAGACAATAGGCCATGTGGCAGTGCAACATTGGTGAGGAAATTGTTGAAAAACAACAATCTCTTGCATAAACAAGTGTGGGAAGGAGTGCGAGTGCACACCCACACACAACCAAGAATATGGTTTCAACAGTGTAGTGGTAAGGCGCAAAGGGACCTCTCAACAAGAGAAGAAATAAAAAAAGAATTCATGAATTCATTCTTCCATTCTTGAAGGTCAGGGTTCGACAAGGGTAAGAGAGTGAAAACCTCACGAATAGGAAGGAAAAAATGAAATTAAAAAATGGACATAGGTATTTCTTTCGGTGATAGACCAATTGAAGAAACCTATGAAGACTTGTTGTCTAAGGATATAAAGTAGTGCCGTTCCAAGGACTGATGAAGCCACTAAGAGTGTTTTTCTTAGGACTAAAGAACCCACCAAGAAGTTTGTGGATTAAGGAAACTACTGGTCAGGAGGTAGACACACTCAAATACTTGGGGGTTGATGAAACACTAAGTGTGGCCCTGGGTTGGGAAATTGGTGTTTTCACTCGTTGATGAAATATGTAAAAAGACAATATTTGTACTTTCCTGGTAGCTTATCCAGATAATAAACCTTCCCATATTGAGCTCTCCTCCCCCTGTGTTTTATCGAAGCACTAATGAACCCACCAGGAGTATCTTGCCTTAGGACTAATGAAACCACTATGAAGCTTATGGATTGAAGTATGTATTGATCTATCAGTAGCTTCTCAGCTAGATAACCTTACCATATTTGCATAAATATCTCCTCCTGTGACTAAAGAGTGGCTTATCTTAGGGCTGATGAAACCACCATGAAGCTTGTAGACTGAAGAACTTATTAAATTTTTAGTAGTTTGTCCAGTTGAAGAACCTTCCCATATTTCCATAAAAGAACTCCTCCTGTGAATAAGAGTGGCTGGTATTAGGACTAAAGATACCATTGGGAAGCTTGTGGACTGAATAACCTACTGAATTTTTAATAGTTTGTCCAGTTGATGAAATTTCCCATGTTATAATGAAACTACTCTCTTGGTTTAGAGATGTGATTCTATGTGCTTACAAAGGACCCCTATGTTGACGCTGACTGAGTTAAGGCCTTGTTATATGAAAATGGAGAAATGTTGAAACAAATTGAGGGAAATGGATCCCTGAGTATTTAACTACCTGATTAGCTGGTGGGTGGAGGTGGTGTAGCCTTTAGGAACCATGTTTCAACTGGTGACATTAGTTTTACATTGTCAAGCATGCCTCCTCAATCTCTGGAATCTAGCTTAAGGGTGATTGGTTGCAAGAAATACTACAGTGTATACCAATCTAAGGTCGGGTGGAGATTTAGAGTCCCAATCTCAGTTACCATATCTCTTTATAAGATAAGTATTCTCTTATGTATTTGTGTATATGATTATCATGTCTCTATTTATTGAGCTGATGTAATGTCATGATAATGTTGAGGAGTATTGATTCCCACATGAATACGAAATATCAATATCTTGTATAAATATTTAAGGAATGGTTCATTTCCTGTGGATATTTTTTAGCTTGAAATTAACCTAAGTTTCTTGAGCATGAAGAGATGAATACTCTTTGTTAACGATTAATTAGTTGCATTGAAATGTTTGAATATTTGGCCATTGTGTTGATAAACTACTCATGTTAACAACAAGGAATGTGATTTCTTGTATAAAAGTGCTCCTTGAATATTTTCTTAGGAATGGGCTTATTCTTGTATCCATTATATGCTTGCAATTTGGTCTAAATGGCCTATGTATGGAGAGATAGACAATCATTATTAATTAATTGGATTCTTGTATGAAAATTATGTGGCTAGTAAGCCTTGGTTTAAAAATTGTAAGCTTAGGAGGGATAAATTTATTCATATAAATATATCAGGCCAGGTCAGGCTGGTATTTACTTATAAGCTCAGGAGGGATAGCTTCATTTATATACACATATACTCCAATTATATGTTGCAGGTCAAGCTGGTTCAAGACAATGTAAGAACATGAAGGATAAGGTTGGTCTATGTGTGTGTGTGTGTACACACACACACACATAGACCAATCCTATATGTATACACACACACACACACACACACACACATACATATATAAGTCATGTATGTTAAATCGACAACAAAGGGTCACTCGCAAGATATACAGTGGAGATCCAATAGCATACCCCCCTTATCATATCAACAAGGGGTGGGGGGGGGGGGTACGCATTTAAATCATGGGCATTGGATAATTGAATTGCATTAGAGTCATTGATGGGGAAGTAGAAAAACCTTGAATAGTAACAATAATAACACACCCCCACACCCCCCCCCCCCCCCCCTTTCCATGTCAATGAAGGGAGGGGGGTTTGCATTTAAATCATGGTCATTGAATCAGAGGGGCCTTCATGGTCGTTGGATAGACCCCCAAGGCTAAGTACCTAAAAGGTTTTATATGTGCACTCATAGTTTTTGGTTAGGAATAAAATATTGGGACACATGTCATGATCAGGTCGGTAGAGGCTTAAATGAGTTGGAGCTATCAGATGGAGGCTTAGAGGCCATTAAAGACAATTTTTTTAAAGTTTCAATAAGACGAGAAAACCTGGATTTGCAAGGAGTTAGACTTGTGGCAAGACCCATGGCCAGGGTGGTAGATGGCATAGTGAGGAGGATGACGTGGCACCATGATGGCGTGAAACATGGAACCCAAAACTAGTTGTTTGGTAGGTCCAAATTATTGATATTAGTAGCTTGGGAGGTATTACAAAGCCTAGGGTCTAGGGTTGTGGAGGAATTGGCACCACAAAAGGGCTTTGTGGGCTAAGTACCCAAGGTGGGGGTTTTGCACCCAAGCTTATGGGTGTGAAACCAAGGAAAAGTTTGATGAATTGGTACTTGGAGATGATAGACCACCCTTAGAGGAGAAAGGGGTTTCTTAGTACACCTAGAGAGCCCTTATTGTTTGGGAGAAATGGATTTTTATGTTTTTTGTGTGCATTTTTAAAGAAGTTTCATGTAGGCTTGACATGAAGCAAGCCATCATAGAGAGACATATAAAAATAGAAGAGGATATCCTCATTTCACACATCCACGTGAAACGAATCATAGGAAAAAATCATCTAAATTAGGTTTTAGATCAAGGAGCTCATCGAAGGAGGAAAAGAGACCTGTTTTGGGGTGATTTATGTGACAACTAAAGAGCTGAGTTTCATAGGAGTGCAAACCATGACAAGAAGGGATATTTTGGGAAGTATTTTGTGTGAGATTTTTGTGGTGTAACCTCTTTGAAATCATGCCACAATTTTGTGCATTATGGGAAAGAGGGCTAAGCCCTATCACTTCAAATTTGAAGGGGCCGAAAGGCCTAACAGTCGGCTAGAAGCAACCCTAGCAGCCAATGTATGGAAGGAGATTGTAGGTAAAGGAGGACCACAACTTGAGGAGTATTTTTTGGAGGAAAAGGGAAGGGATAACATGGATTGTTAGTGGCCCTAACAAGGCCAAGAGCCTACAATAGTGTGCACAGACCCAAAATGTATGAAAATATATGCTGTATGGTGTTTTCAAGTTAATTTTCTTACTAGTGGATAAGGTCCTAGTTTGGACAGTTTTTTAGGACACTTGTGGATTGTTTGTATGGAAGTAAGAAGTTGTCCTTGTGTGCCTTTAGTGCATACCTATGAAGGACTATTAGGTCTGCTAGGAGAGGTGGAAATTTTGGGTCAATGGTTTGTTCTTTGAAGGGATAAAGGGCAACCAAGGGAGAAGTTGTATCAACCCTAAGTTGATTTTTGGAGAAGCAATTTTGATAGTGATAGAGGGCATCCTCCATGCCCTAAGTTTGTCTTCATTAGAGAAACACAATAAGAAAATAGTGGGAAGATTACCAAATTGTTGTGTCCTTGAAGGACTAAGGAGTAGCTAGTGGGAAGATGAGAAGACCCTATGTGTTGGATTCATATAGAGGGCAGATTGGAGCCATTTTTAATGAACTAAAGGAGTAGGATTCATTGATAGAGGAAAATTGGTGTTGCTATAGGTTGGGAGAAGAACGTTCAGTAGGTGTGTTCAGGGTACATGGATCAAAGGAGCTGAGGCCAACTATATCAACAAGTAGGTCAATTGGTATCTTGTTTAGGGTATATTAATTTTCATAGTTGTTGACACCAAACCCTAGTTTGTATTCTTGTATCAATGATTGCATGAGGGCCATGATCCCTAGTAAGAGAGCCCTAGACAATTGTATTATAGATTGATAATATAGCAAAGCTGGGTGGTTGAAAAATTGTTAAAAGTTATCTATTTATGCACTGGTTGATTCACTGTTGTGTTTATTATGCCATGCAAAGTATTTTGTTGTGGCATTTGAGTTGGTTGTGTCAAATATTGTAATATCCTAACCTAGATTCTCTAGTGTTGTGTAAATTCAACATGGTATCATAGCTACTTTAAAGGGCCAATGAATCAGAGTGTTCACAATAGAGTAAAGATCAAGAGGGAGTTGGTTACATTTTTGTTGAAGGACTCACAACAATGTTGAAGTTTTCAGTTGGTTTATGATACGAGGACATGTTGGAAGGGTTGTCCAACTATAGTCTATGGAAGGAAAGGATCAAGTTGGTTCTGATGGTGAATAAGATCTGGGCCTTTGACAAGAAAGAGATGAAGAAATCGTCTGACCCTAAGGATTTGGAAGCATATGAAGAGATGGATATGGAGGCCAAGTTAATAATCCTAGATGGTATCGAGGATTATTTGATACCTCATCTGTTGGGGAAGAACATTACCCATGAGATGTGGAAATTTATTTAGTATTTGCTCCAAAATAAGAATGAGAACCGACTTTTGGTTTTGAAGGATAAGTTGAATGCCACTAGGATGATGGAGGAGTGGAATTATATCTGATGAGATTGTCTTAGGTTCAAGATGAACTTTCTACCATCGGTGAGATTGTTACATATTTTGAGATAGTGAGGACTACTTTTAAATGGTTTGCTGATGTATGGAAGCCATCCATAAAAGGAATCATTGCCACAGAGAAGCTTCCAAACTAGAATAGCTTGTGGGATGACTTCATTAAGGAAGAATTGAGAGATGAGGATTTTCATCCAAAAAATAAGGCTTATGATGATGACGTGGCTCTTGCAGTGAGGATGAAGGGCAAGAAAAATAAGGACTTGAGTAATTTGAAGTGTTTCAACTATGGTGAGCATAGTCATTATTCAACGAAGTGTCCAAAGAAGAAGTAGGGAGATGATGAGAAGAAGAAGGGGAAGCAGGCTGCAGGTGGCTCCACTTCCACTAAGATAGATAACCTCTCGAAGAGATTGGAGAGTGAGGATTTTGATTTAATCTCTCATTTCTCTAAGGGTTCCATCGAAAAGACTGCATGGTATGTGGACATTAGTGCATCAAATCGTATGACAGGTTCATATGATGTATTTGAGACTCTATTTGAATGGAACTCGAAGTTTCACATGATGGTGGTCGACAAGAATCAGAAGGATATGAAAGGATTTGGTGTCGTGCCATTCAGAAGAGCCAGGTTAGATGATGCATGTTCATGATATATTGTTTATACTAGAACATATATATAACGTGTTGTTTGTCTCAAAGATTGAAGATAAGGGTTTTGTGTTGAAATATGGCAACAAGAATATTCCAATTTAATTTGTCCTTGAATTAAATTGTGAATTAAAATCGAATTTAGTCTTAACAACGACTTGGAAATAATTAATTAATTAATTTTAAATTAATTAGTTGGAGAAATTCAAGTTAGAAGTCTTTATGAAGTCATGCAAGAGTTATCTCTTAAATTAAGGAGATAAGATTGAGTTATATTTTAGTTGTAATTAGTTAACTCAGTTTACTGAGTTAAGTCCAGTTGAATTAGTTCCAAACTGTCTGAGGAACTAATAGAGAGTTAATAGTGAGTTGATGCATGCATGCACTCAACTAGTGCTACTCCAGTTAACTGAACATTCTCTCATCAGAAACTCATGCATGTCTATTCTGAGAAAGACCTAGTTGAGATTAATGTAAAGGATAGTGTACTATCAGTTGCAAGTGTTTTCTCATGGATAAAACTCATGCATGTAGTCAAGGATTTATCCTTGAAGATTGTGCAATTTTGGAGGCAAGATCATCCACTTGATAGATTGGTTTTCCACTTGGTAAAGGAAAATCATCCATAAGGAACAACACAAGGAAATAGGAGCTTGGAGGGTAGAGAGGAAGGCTGGAGAGAAGCCAAGATTGCCTGTGACCATCTGTGAGGCTTGTACTGAGAGCTGGATAGTTGTGAGAGCTAAAGCTTTCTATAAGTCCTATGTATTTCCATGATGTATGATAATACAATAGTGTGGGGTTTTTAGCTGAGGCTTTCCCCAAAGTATTTTCATGTGTATTCTACGATTGATTCTTCTTCTCCTGGCTATATTTTTCAGCTCGATCTTTAAGCTTTGACAAATTGATAGTAGAAGTAGATCATATTATTATGCTTTGATCTATATTGCATAATCGGGTTAACCTACATCAGATTTTCTACATGGTATCAGAGCTGTGAATAGTATACTGAGAAGAGAATTCAAAGTTTGAAGTTCGGGGTTGTAGGTGAAAATCGAATTCATGTCATACTTCAAGGTTGGCCAATGGCGTTCTATGGCTTGAGACTTGAGTATGCCTTGGAAGGTAGCTCGAATTACATAGCATGGAAAGATAGAATGGAGGTTGTATTAGAAGACAATGGCTTGAAGGAATTCATTGATTAATAAATCCCAAAGCCAGCTTCAACTAATGCACAAGAGTTTGTTGAGTGGAAGAAGTGTGTGGCGAAGGTGAGACAGATCATCCTTGAGGGAGTTCAAGACCATATTGTCTCGAGTCTCCATGGGAAGGATACTCCATTTTCAATGTGGAAGACATTGAAGGACCTCTACAAGAACAGTAGCGACCAGAGGAAATTGCAGCTCAAGGATAAGCTTCGAAGAATCAAGATGGAGAAGGGCGATACTATTTCCACATATCTGAACAAGCTCACCACTTGCTGAGATGAGCTTGGCAGTGTGGGAATAACTACTGCTGATGATGATATGTTGAGCCTCGCTCTCCTTGGCCTTCCAAAGAGTTGGAATAGCTACTAAGACTCTGTGAATGGAAGGGAGAAACTGTCAGATTGGGAACGAATGTGGTTAGATCTTATGCAGGAGGAGATCAGGAGGAGCACATGAGATGGTTCTTCATCCAAGGATGATGATGAAGAAAATTTGGCCTTAGCAAGTAAGGCAAGGAAAGGGAAGGGGAAGGCTTCCCATTTCAAATTGAATTCTTTTCATGGAGGGAAGAAGGGTGACATGTCTAAAGTAAGATGCTTTAATTGTCACAAGATGGGACATTATGCGACTAATTGCCCATCGAAGAAGTCCAAGAAGGGATCCTCAGAAGGATTGGAAGGTGCATTAGCCTCTCAGTTCGAAATGGACTTTACCCTCATTGCATGCATGTTGTCATCGATGATGGGTTGTGTCTGGTATCTTGACAGTGGAGCCTCATTCCACATGATCGGTGATAAAAATTTATTCAGTGCCTTGGAGGAGAAAGACCTCAAGATGCGCATAGAGATGGGTGACGATGGAAGGTATAGTGTTTCAGGAGTGGGCATGCCTTCTTTTCAAAGGGAGCATGGAGCTCCTCTCACCTTGAGAGATGTGATGTATGTGCCTAGACTGAAGAAGAACTTGGTATCGGTTGCAATGTTGGAGGACAAAGACTATGATGTTGTCTTCAGTAAAGGAAAGGCGTTCCTAAGACACATAGACACGGGTCAGACCAAGAGGATAGGGATTCGGGTGAAGAATCTCTATAAACTAGAAGTAGATGATTGTGCAACATTGAGTATGAAAGTAGAATTGGTGCAAAGCCAAGACATTGGTGAGTTATGGCACAGACGGTTGGGTCATTTGCATCTTGGGGCTTTGAAGATAATGCAACAGATATCTATAAGACTTCCCAAAGGTAAACTTCAGCAAGTTGACACATGCAAAGGTTGTACCTTGGGAAAGTACACCAAGTCTTCCTTTCATGTTTGAGACAATCGAGCAGAGGCTTTCTTAGAGCGAGTTCATACTGATGTGTGTGGACCATTCTCGACGACATCCACAATGGAGCAAAGGTATTATGTGATTTTCATTGATGACTATTCTCATAAATGCTGGATTTATTTCATGCAGAAGAAGGACCAAACCTTCACAAGTTTTGTGAGTTCAAAGATTTGGTCGAGAAAGAGTCAAGGAAGAAGATCAAGGCCTTGAGAAGCGACAATGGTGGAGAATATGTCTCTCAAGATTTTAAGTACTTCTGTGCAGCGGAAGGAATTAAACGAGAGTTGATGGCACCTCATAACCCATAACAGTTGGGTGGTTGAGAGGAAGAACATAACTATTGTAGGGGTAGCACGAGCAATGTTCCATGACCAAGGCCTACCACTTCACTTGTGGGCTGAGGCATGCAACACAGTGGTCTATTTGATGAATAGAAGCCCGCATCACATACTTGGGATGAAGACACTAAAGGAAGCTTTCTCTGGTAAGAGACCAGATGTGGGTCACTTTAGGATCTTTGGCTATCCAGTATATTTCCACGTGACAAAGGATGCACGAAAGAAGCTTGAGTTGACAACAGAGTTGGGGATATTTGTGGGGTACACTGATACACCTCACAACTATCAGGTGTACTTGCCTACCAATCAGAGGACAGTGGTTCGCAGAGATCTCAAGTTGGATGAGCAGAAGGCCATGCGAGTTTCCCTTGAGAGGGAGCTCCAACTACAGGCTATGGAGGAACTGTTGGTTCCTAAGGAGGAGGAGCCTTAGACTGATGTAGAGCAACTGCATGTAGAGGTTCTAGGAGTGGAGACATCCACTCAAGTAGAGTCTTCCAAAGATGGATGGAAGCATGTAAAAGAAGCTGACATATTGTTGGAGGATGCGAGAGAGAATGTGGGAGCACCATATTCTTACTGCAGACAGAGGAGGTCACCTGAGAGGTACACTGGACACATGGCCCTTGCTGGGGAATATGTTGAGACTGAGTCATATTCCTTTGAGGAAGCAGTGCAACAACCGACTTGGGTTGATGTTATGGTGGAGGAGTATGACTCCATAGTTCGTAACAGTGTTTGGGATGTGGTTTCGAGACCAGAGAACAAGTCAGTTGTGAGTTCCCATTGGCTTTACAAGGTAAAGCAAGCTGCTGATGGTAGTGTGGAGAAGCATAAGTCAATATTTGTTTTTCATGGCTTTTCACAGGTCGAGAGGATCATGTTGCTGCAATATATTTCGACAGAGGAGCAAGATGCTGACATTTTGACAAAGGCATTGTCAAAGTGTAAATTTGAGTTCCATAGAGACAGGATCGGGGTGGCAGATAATCCCTTTCTTGTTGAGAGGGAGTGTTGAAATATGGCAACAAGAATATTCCAATTTAATTTGTCCTTGAATTAAATTGTGAATTAAAATCGAATTTAGTCTTAACAACTACTTGGAAATAATTAATTAATTTATTTTAAATTAATTAGTTGGAGAAATTCAAGTTATAAGTCTGAAGTCATGCAAGAGTTATCCCTTAAATTAAGGAGATAAGATTGAGTTATATTTGAGTTGTAATTAGTTAACTCAGCTTACTGAGTTAAGTCCAGTTGAATTAGTTCCAAACTGTTTGAGGAACTAATAGAGATTTAACAGTCAGTTGATGCATGCATGCACTCAACTAGTGATACTCCAGTTAATTGAAGATCCCCTCATCAGAAACTCATGCATGTATATTTTGAGAAAGACCCAGTTGAGATTAATGTCAAGGATAATGTGCTATTAGTTGCATGTATTTTCTCATGGAGAAAACTCTTGCATGCAGTCAAGGATTTATTCTTGAAGATTGTGCAGTTTTGGAGGCAGGATCATCCACTTGGTAGATTGGTTTTCCACTTGGTAAAGGAAAATCATCCACAAGGAACAACACAAGGAAATAGGAGCATGGGGGGCAGAGAGGAAGGTTGGAGAGAAGCCAAGATCGTCTATGAGCATCTGTGAGGATTGTACTGAGAGCTGGCTAGCTGTGAGAGATAAGGATTTATATAATTCCTATGTATTTCCACCATGTATGATAATACAATAGTGTGGGGTTTTTAGCTGAGGCTTTCCCCAAAGTATTTTCATGTGTATTGTGCGATTGGTTCTTCTTCTTCTGGCTATCTTGTTCAGTTCGATCTTTAAGCTTCCGCAAATTGATAGTAGAAGTAGGTTATAGTATTATGCTTTGATCTATATTTCATTATCGGGTTAACCTACCATCATGTTTTCTACAGTGTGAGGTGATTTTCGATAATAGGAAGGTGAGACTTAGGCCAGGGGCTCTAACTCCACAGGTGTTTTCACTGGATCTAGAGAGCATGGTCTACATAGGATGATGGGAAATCCTATAGATCATGAGAAATAGAAGTAGGAGAAGGTCTAGGTTCTAGAGGCTCAAAGGGAGCCAAGTTCTAGAGGGAGTTTGCAGGTTTATAGGGAGAATGTGTAGCCCAAGAGGGCCACATGGTCACTGGGGAAAAGGGTGAGTATACACATGGAAAGAAGGAATTGTTGGATGGTCTGAAAGCATATCATGGGAAGAAGAAGTATGAGGCTTCTCATGGCAGTGATATTACCGAGAAGGGCATAGTTCATGCTATAGGGTATGCTAGAGTGGTGACTACCAGGAGCTGGGGTAGTATTGTAACGACCCCCTCCCACATTTCACCGGTCTGCGAGGGTAAATATGAGACAAAGAGTTACTATTACATGACCTGACCTCCAAGCTTCAGTTATGGAAGTGGGGCCAACAAGTGAGACTTATTGACCAAAAATTGACATCCTACAGAGCGTACAGGGCACTTAGAGGCCAAAGAACCACCCTAGATGACCAAACCCTGAGTTGGTTATATTTTTAGTGACATGGGCTCACAACCACATGCACAAGCCTACAGGGGTGTGGTTATGACCCTCCAATCGCATGCACAAGCCTGCCTAAGTGCTGTTGTAAACCAAAATCCACAATTCAGAGGGTGTAGTCTCAAGATCTGAGCCACAATTCCAGGCCAACCTCCAGACCACCACCTAGAACTTCCCAATACTTTTCAGAATGATAAGTAACTTAATGAAAATTATAATCATAGAAAACTTGAACAAGGACTTGACCTAACCAAGACTAACCATGGCAATCATTTCATCAAACACATGGTAAACATGTAAAATGCAGGTCATGAATGCATACCTGATCATAGGAGCCAGAAACGTATCTAAGAATAACCGAAAAGGTATAATTACCTCTCATAATAAATAATAACACTTGTTAGCCCATACATTCATTAACCATCAAATACTTATCAAATCCTAAATAAAGAGCCATAACTAGAACACATTATAGAACCATGCTTATAACCAACATATAACCAAATTATTAACCATGACATAACAACCATTAAATCACCATAATAACAATTACAAATTCTCATAGATTACTATAGTAAAATAACTCTTATTAACTTATGCAAAATCCAACCAAGTCAAGGAATTCCATGTACCACCCGACCATATATTGGGCTGAACCAACTCTTTCTTTCAGCCAATCAACCCCGTGCCATATTCCAAGAATGAATTTGGGATCTAAAGACATAAAAAACCAAGGCTTCCTAGAGATTAAACCACTTCCACCCTCAGGCTATCGCGATCCTGCCAAAATCAGGCAAGAGATCACAAAGCCCAAAACAAGCTTGGATGCCTCAAAGTTTATTCACCAATAACTTGAGGAATTTTCCTGTCTCCACCCACCTATTGAGGATTTCATAAAGATTAAACCACCTCCACCCCTAACTCTTGGGAATTTTCCCGAGACCACCTCACCTGGTTCCAAAACCTTTCGATAATCCAAAGCTCAACCAAGAAAAGAATCTCATCACACCATGGCTATCCAAAAATGGAAAGGCAAGGTTGAAACCATTATCAAACCCAACAAACCCATGCCAATGACATAAAAGGAACCAAATACAAAAATGCATGTACCATTCATTCACACCTTAGTTAGGAAATCACACATACAACTTGTTACCTGCAAATTCTCCTACTAAAGCTACTTGATCCAACCTTCCTTGGTTGTCCTTTTATTTCCTTGTCCTTCCTTTCTTTTTTTGTCCTTCCTTTGCCTTCCTTTGCTTTCTTGCTTTCTTTATCCTCTTGTTAATCTTCTCTCTCTAAAACTAACTCTAAAGCCAATCTGAAAAAAGGCTGTGAACTGTTCCTCAGAGGCCTTTTTATTATTAAGGCCTATATTTTCTTCATTTTCCTCTATTTTCCCTTCCATTTCCCTCTCATGAAAACCTGTGACTCTTCATCTCCCTTTTCTCCTATTTTCCTTTTTTTACATAAATAAATGCCAATTAATGCCTCTTTTCCTTTTCTAATTCCTTTTCCAATTTCCTTAGCCATAATTAACTGAAAGTGACACCCATTAGGATGTTTTTCCCAACATTCAACTTGGAAGTTGGAATACTGTCCCATGACCTTGGTCTTATTTTTCCTTTATTAACTTTATTACATGAAATTTTAACACGAGGTTGTTAAAAACCCCTCCCCCTTGGGGAACATCATCCTCAGTGTTCCATGACACCTATGACTAGCAAACCCGCTAAAAACCAAAACATACTACCTATGGAGCTTTATGTTTTAGCTCTATGTACTATTTACAATAATAACTACTGAAAACCATGATTAACATGACAAACATGATAATGATACCACTTATTGGAGCTTTATAACACAACTCATTGCGGTATTTACAATAGAAATCATACATATATATGTACATATACAAAAAATACTTTGCCTCAACTGAGAAATGAAGGATACATAGCCCACATCTGATTAACTGTCTCCAATATAGCTTTATTAGGCCCAAAGTGCTTCCACTACACTTTAAATTGTTAGATTTCTCGATTCTAGAGCATGAGCCATTTCCAATGCAATATGCACTGAGGTTTTGGCTGAAATTTTCCTTTTGGTTCCACCTACAATATAGACCATTCAATCACATGATAACCATCCTTCATGTATCTCTTAAGTAATGAAACATGGAAAACATCATGGAATTTCATTGTCAGAGGAAGTGCAAGTATGTAGGCCACTGGTCTAATGCTCTCAAGGATCTCGAAAGACACACAATACCAAGGTGCCAACTTGGCACATGATCCAATCCTTAAGGAGCTCCTCTTGGGCTTGATGCACAAGTGCACACGGTCCCCAAACAAAAACTTCTTAAATGCCATGTGTTGATCTGCTTATCTATCCTATGCTGCCTTTAAATTCTTCTTGATAACCTACATTTCCTCTTCCATCTCTGCCAACATGTCTAGTCCAATCAATACCTTGTTTAGTGAATCACTCCAGTTGATGGGAGTATTACAACTCCGCCCATAAAGTGCCTCAAACAAAATCATCCTCAAAGACTCTTGATGCTCATTATTGTACGCAAACTCTAACAGTGGATACTCCTCCCACCTCCTCTGCTAATGGATAATTGACGATATTCTGGGTGTAGGAAGGAGTGTTAATCTCCCAAATTGTGAGATTATATCTTCTACTTCTATTTGTAGGTGCAATTGTTGGTTCAATGGGCTCTCTGTCATCCACTGACAACTTTCTACCTTCCTCTAAGCTAGCAGACCCCTCCAAAAGTCGCAGAGTTCCGCTAAACTTCCACTAGTCCGGACCCGACAGTAACACAAACCATAGTTTAATAAAATTTGAAATCTGCCTTCTAAAAACTCGTCGACACTTCTTCACCATTGATCTATTCAAGATCTAATGGTCACATCACTTCCCAACTTCAAACTTGCTCTTCGTCTGTCAACCATCGATCCCATTCCACCAGATCTAACGGCTCACACATAATTCGGCCGGTTAACTTGCGCACTCCAAATTCACCCGAAGAGTGGTTTCCCTCTCTCTCCTCACTGTTACATGTCAATGTATCTGTGGAATCAGAGCCAATGGGGAATTACTGTTTGCGACCTTTCCTTTGCCTGAAATCCACTTGTGGGTTTCTCCAACTACTCCTACTTGTTAATTGTCGGGTAACTTCCTCGCTCGAACACCATTGATCTGTCTTGACCGAGATCTATTTGTCCAAAATCAATCTTCATGCGCTGTGTCCTTGGTCTTCCTCTGCTGATCTTGACCATCCGCTCAACACACTCAGAATTCACGAGAAACTCAGTTAGAAAGAAAAACACATAATTTAACACAGTCAACACAATTTCATTCAATCTCACAGAACACCAATTAAACTTCGAATTTCACAATAACACAGAGATTTCGAAGGAGATTATCCTTCGAGATTTGACAGGGAATTTCTCATCCACATACACAGAAACTAAATTTTCCCAATTTACTGGATTTTCTCCAGGAAAGCCAAATTTCTTCAACAGTAAAAAATCCTCTTACAATAGTGTGAAAATTACATAAGTACTGGTTCATCCTAACAACCAGATCCTAATTGAAAGGTTAAAATTTATTGACCCTATCTGTCCTATGAGACATTCTCCTCGAGAATCTCCACTACAACTAACTAAATTTATTACATCATGATAAAATCCTATATTCTAGTTCTATGTTTAACGAGGAAAACATGGAAATTTATGGCTAAAGGATCCCACTCTTTTGCTTGTAATATTTTTTTGTATTTTTGGAATAATTCCTCGAATTTGTCTTCAAGCCTTATGCTCCTGCATGATCCAGATTTAAACAGGAACGCAACAAATTACAGAGATAACCATATACTCAAAGATGCAGCGGAAATAATACTTCATTTCATTAATGGAAAATACTGACATATGCTTACAAACAGAAATGGCAATAAACTAGCTAGGGCAATGGTAGCTTATCTCTGAGAAGAGATGTGATGGCTACATGCCTCTGAACTGTTCTGAACTGTATTACAATGAGGCTCGAAGGCCTATTTATTGTTGAGAAACAATGGAAAACCCTTCACATACCGAAACCTAACCCTAGAAGATGAAACGCCAAATTGTGGGCCCCGTTTGGGTAAATTGGTACATCAATTTCCCGGGGTCGTAACTTTGGCATACGATCTCCGTTTGATGCGTACGATAGCTCGTTAGAAAGATCTATCCGAGTACTACCACTTTGGGAGGCAACATAAGGCTCGATCACCCCAGAATTCCAAAAAAACGTCGTTTAGGGCCTCAAAACGGCTCCGGAAGTTCAGGACCCGAAAAACTGCTAAAAATAGTAAACTGTGCTACAATTAAGGAAACTGAAAATGCTGAGAAAGACAATGGTGGGGGTCCAGGTGGACCTGGCAGGTGGCCACCAATATCCACCTGGATCATTCCTCCCCCCTTAGGAAGCAATGGTCCCCATTGCGTTGAGCTCCTCCATGAGATGAGGAAACCTCTGCTGAACTTGTTCCCTGGTGAGCCACTTGCCCTGCTGAAGGAGTTGGCTTGCTTTGACAACTCGATACAGTTGGATATGCTGTTGGCGAGTGTTCTTGATCTGTGTGTCCATGATCCGATCAGTTGCAGCTTGTTCCATGCAATCTGGATTTAATTCTGTGGGTTTGAGCTGTTCTGCAATGTCGGATGTGTCTAGCAATGGTGGAAAGTATGGCCGAAGGCGGTCCACATTGAACACTGGGTGCAGGCCAAGGAATGGGGGAATGCTGAGCTCAAATGCATTGTCTCCCATAGCCTTAGTAATGGTGTAAGGACCATATCGAAGTGGTCTCAATTTCCGATAGGCTCCAGTAAGGCGTTCCTTTTGCAAATGCAACCAGACTTTGTCGCCCACCTGAAACTTGTGTGGCACCCGGTGTTGATCATGTCGCTGCTTGTACTTGGCATTTGATTTCTCAAGAATGTCATGGACCTGCTGGCGAATATGTTGGATGCGCTCAATGAAGCTGGTGGCCTTATCTGTTTCGGACTGGACATGAGCTGAATTCATGTGAGTAGCTGCAAGTGGCATGGCCACATCAATGGGGCATAGTGGCTGGAATCCTAAACCCACCTGAAAAGGGCTATGGCCAGTGGAGCTGTGAAGAGCTCGGTTGTAGCTGTGCTGAACATAGGGGAGGCTCTCGTCCCATGTGCGTGGATGCTTTGAGTTATACATGCGCAGAATGTGCACAATCATCCTGTTGACAACCTCTGTCTGGCCATCAGTTTGAGGATGGAAGGCTGTGGACTTCGTGAGTTTGGTGTCCAGCATTGACCAGAGACTGGACCAAAATGTGCTGAGAAACCGACTGTCCCGATCTGAGATGATAGACTGTGGGATCCCAAAGTGCACCCACACTCGTTCAAAGAAGAGTTTAGCAGTGGCTTCTGCTGTGATATTCTTCTTGCAGGCCATCATAATGGCCATCTTTGAGAACCTGTCGACGACCACAAAAACACAGTCATTTCCATGCTTAGTGGAAGGAAGGCCTGACATGTAATCCATGGAGATGGATTCCCAAGGTCGACTAGGGGTAGGCAACGGGGTATAGAGGCCTTGCTTCTTAATGGTCGGTTTGGCAATGGCACAGGCAGTACATGATCGGATGTACTTCCCAACATCCTGTCGAAGATTCGGCCAATAGAAATAGTTTTGCAGTACTGCCACTGTTTTCTCGACCCCGAAATGCCCAGCAGCCCGACTGTAGTGTGCTTCCCAAATCATCTTGGCACGCTCGCTTGAAGGAACACAAAGGTGACCGAGGTGGCATAATAGGGCATCCTGGAGGTGAAAATCTGCAACCTGCCGACCCTCCAAGAGTGTCTGGTATGTGTGGCCGAATTCTGGGTCGCTTTTGTAGAGAAGTGGCCAATCAGAAGTCTCGTGCCCGCAAGAGTTGAGCACGGTGGTTAGCGCCATGATCGGTGGTCGACTGAGGCAATCTGCAACATTATTGGTGCTGCCCTTTTTATACTTGATATTCAAGTGAAACTGTTGCAGGTATGTAGACCACTTCTGATGGCGATCATTCTGCAATTTCCCTTGGGTCTGTATGAATTGCAGAGGTCGGTGGTCTGTGTGGATGACCGTTTCCTTCCCCAAAATGTAATGCTTCCATTGTCGGCAGGCCTGTACAATGGAATACATCTCTTTATCATAAGTGGGGTACTTCCGGACTGTGTCTGAAAGTGTTTCACTGTGATATGCCACTGGATGTCCATGTTGAGTAAGGACTGCCCCAATAGCATAGTCAGAGGCATCTGTCTCGACCTCAAATGGTTGTTGTAAATCTGGTAACGCGAGCACTGGTGCCGTGCAGAGGCGATCCTTCAACTCCCTGAATGCCTTCTGTTGAGATTCAGACCAAAAGAATTTTGCTTTCGCCCCGCCCTTGGTGACTTGACTCAAGGGCCAAGAAATATGAGAAAATCCCAACACAAACCTGCGGTAGAAGTTGGCAAGACCTAGAAAGCTGCGGAGCTCTGTTAGAGTGGTTGGAGAGGGCCAATCCCGAATGACTTGGACCTTGGCTGGATCGACATGCACCCCCTGTTCATCAATGATGTATCCCAGATACTGGACCTCGGTCATGCCAAAAGTGCATTTCTCCAAATTGGCACATAGCTTGTGTTGCCGCAGTGTTTGGAGAACCTGTCGGATGTGGTGGAGGTGCTCTTCCCAACTCTGGCTGAAGATCAGAATGTCATCCAAGTATACTACTACAAAGGAGTTGGTGAATGGCCGCAAGATGTCATCCATTAGCCTCATAAAGGTTGCAGGAGCATTCGTCAATCCGAAAGGCATGACCAACCATTCGAAGAGGCCCTCCTTGGATTTGAAGGCAGTCTTCCACACATCTGAGGGTTCAATTGGTACCTGGTGATATCCTGACTTCAGATCGATCTTGCTGAAATATTTCGCCCCCTTTAGTTGGTCTAGGAGGTCATCAATCCGCGGGATCGGGTACCTATTACGGACAGTGATCTTGTTCAGCGCCCGATAGTCAATACAGAGTCTCCACGTCCCATCCTTCTTCTGTACCAACACTATCGGGCTCCCACAGGGCGAAGAACTCGGACGGATGTGACCTTTCTGTAGGAGCTCCTGAATCTGCCTCTTGATTTCATTGTTCTCCAGAACGGAGCGCCGATAAATTGGTCCATTGGGTAGCGGCGCACCTGGGGTCAGATCAATGGAGTGCTTGACTTGACAGTGCAGAGGAACCCCTGCCGGGGAGGTGAAGATGTCTTTGTACTCCTCCACAATCTTGTCCATTTGTAGCTGCCGTGCAGAGGGACCTCGTTTGGAGGCCGCGGCCACTGTCTTCTTCTTCCCTTGAGGGCGTATCATCAGGAAAACAAATTTCCTGGTTTTGGAAATGATCTTACTGCATTGTTTTGCAGTAATCAAAGAGATGGCGGCAGGTGGTGGTACCTCTGGTATCCTGAACAACTTATTTCCCAATGTAATAATAACAGCACGGGGCCTTGATTCATACACAGCATGTCGCTTCCACAAGTATGGTTGTCCTAGTAATACATCACAAACTTCAAGGGGAGCAATGTCACACAATACCTCATCCGTGAAGGGCTTGATGTTGTATGGAAGGCGACACTGCTGGCTCACGCGAAGATCTCGCCCTTGGTAAAGCCACCCAATGGTGTATGGTTGTGGATGTGCTGTGGTCGGTAAGCCCAACCGCTTCACGACCTCTGCCGAAATGAGGTTCTTTTGACTCCCGCTATCAACAATGAACTGTATCGGGGAGCCCTTGACCCACATCTGGGAGTGGAAGAGACGCTCCTCCTCCTCTGGATCTTCGGGTTCATTTTTCTGGATCTTTGCGGTAGCAACAGTGGCGCTGGGATCCGCATCAATGATCTGCTTCCCTTTTTCATACCCCTTATCGGGTTCTGACTCAGAGTCGGAACATGCATCTGATTCTGAAACCTTTAGCTCAGCCACCAGTGACTGTTTGGCCCGACACTCACTTGTGTTGTGAGTGGAGCTCTTATGGAACTCGCACCATTTTCCAGTGTCCTTTCTCGGCTTCGCGGCGTTGCTCTTTGCTTGCAGCTTCAGCTGGTTGTCTTGGGCTGTCCCGCCTTGGCTTTGTCCTTTGTTCTGTGGTTTAGGGGCACCTTTCCCCTGCTTTGGATTCGCAGATCCAAAGTCTCGCTTCTTTTGTTTAAACTTCTGCTCGACTTTGACGGCATACCGGTATGCTGCGCCGAGCGAGGGGATGTTTAGGAACTGTATTTCTTCCTGGATGTACTTGTGCAGGCAGCCACGGTATTTGAGTATCAAATGTTGCTCCGAATCCTTGATACCCAACTTTGTGCGAAGGGTATGGAAAAGATTGGTGAACTCCGGCACATCTTGGTCCCTTCCCTGCCGCAGCGTGGTCCACTTTATGTATTCATCCTCATAGCTTCCGACAGGGTAGTACTGCTCCTGATGGCATCCCGGAACGAATCCCAGGTGGGTGCGGCTGAAAATAGTGAGCCAGTACTTTCATCCTTCTGCTCGCAGTAGGTTTCCCACCAGTCCTTGACGTGGGGGGCTGCTTTGAGAAGAGCAAAAACAATCTTTTCCCGACTCGAAAATTCATGAACAGAAAAATAACCCTCTAGCAGATTTAACCATTTATCTACGGCATCGGCGTCTATCTGACCCTCGAATATGGGGATTTCAAAATTAACTTGTACCTTAAAGGGTGTGGCGTTTCCAGAGGAGCTGCTGGAAGCCGATGCGCCGCTTCTGGGTAGCCACTGAAGGATCTGCGCAAAGCTGTCCATCATCGCGTTCCGTTGTCGCTCGAGCGCTTCTTCGAGCAAGATTTTGATGGGATCTCCTGCCCCCTCGTCTTTCTTCTCGTCCGCCATGGGAGGCCGTCGGGATTTGCGAGGCTGGTCTTGCAAAGGTTCAACCAGTTCAAGCCCTAACTCCTTATATCCCGACCTTGTTGGGGACATGCAAAGAAAAACAGAGAAAAAGCAGACCGCTCTGATACCACTGATCCAGATTTAAACAGGAACGCAACAAATTACAGAGATAACCATATACACAAAGATGCAGCGGAAATAATACTTCATTTCATTAATGGAAAATACTGACATATGCTTACAAACAGAAATGGCAATAAACTAGCTAGGGCGATGGTAGCTTATCTCTGAGAAGAGATGTGATGGCTACATGCCTCTGAACTGTTCTGAACTGTATTACAATGAGGCTCGAAGGCCTATTTATTGTTGAGAAACAATGGAAAACCCTTCACATACCGAAACCTAACCCTAGAAGATGAAACGCCAAATTGTGGGCCCCGTTTGGGTAAATTGGTACATCAATTTCCCGGGGTCGTAACTTTGGCATACGATCTCCGTTTGACGCGTACGATAGCTCGTTAGAAAGATCTATCCGAGTACTACCACTTTGGGAGGCAACATAGGGCTCGGTTGCCCCAGAATTCCAAAAAAACGTCGTTTAGGGCCTCAAAACGGCTCCAGAAGTTCAGGACCCGAAAAACTGCTAAAAATAGTAAACTGTGCTACAATTAAGGAAACTGAAAATGCTGAGAAAGACAATGGTGGGGGTCCAGGTGGACCTGGTAGGTGGCCACCAATATCCACCTGGATCACTGCATCAGACTCCTGAGGACAAAATTCTTCATGGGCTCCTGTCCATGAGCTCTTCTATAAAACTGCCCAATTTCTGTAGCATGTTTTCTGTTACCCAAGTAGCTTCAGTAATTGGATGATCCTTCCATTTGACCAAATACTGAAAGTACTCCTGCCCTCAGGTTTTCTTGAGAACTTTCTTGTCCAAAATATTTTCTGGCTGCAATTCCTTTGCTGTAGGTAGCTGTTTTACCTAGTCAATTTCTTGTGTCTCTTGGTCTTCTTCTATATCATCTGCAATTTCACCTTCATTCTTGTACAAATCAACAACATTGAAAATTGGAGATATTCCAACATCAGGGGGTAATTCAATTTTATATGCATTTGCAGAAAATTTCCTCAATACTCTGGATGGTCCAATTTTCTTGAACTTCAGTTTGTTATACTCCCTCTTTGGAAATCTTTCCTTCGTTAGGTGTGCTAAAACCAAATCTCCAACTTCAAAGTTCACTTCTCTTCTTCTCATATCTGCTCTGTTTTTGTACTTGATGTTGCTATCCTATAGTTGTTGTTTCACCTGTTCATGTATTACTTGTATTTCTAAAGCAAAATCTTCTCCCTTTGCACTTCTCATCTCATCTTTTCCCAAGTTTCTTAACTCAGACACTCCTCTTGGATGCATTCCATAAACTATATGGAATGGATTCTACCTTGTACTCCTATTAGGTGAGTCATTATATGCATATTCAGCCTGTGCCAATACTTGATCCCACTGCTTTGGATTTTCTCTAGTAAGACTCCTTAAAAGATTACCCAAACTCCTGTTCACAACTTCAGTCTATCCATCGGTCTGTGGATGATAGGTAGAACTGAAACTCAGTTTAATTCCCAGTTTCTTCCATAGTGTCCTCCAAAAATGTCCAGTAAATTTGGAATCCCTGTCTGAGACAATACTCTTAGGCAACCCATGCAATCTTACAATCTCCTTGAAAAACAAATTAGCAATGTGAGTAGCATCGCTAGTTTTATAACATGGAATAAAATGTGCCATTTTTGAAAATCTGTCCACTACAACAAAAATTGAATTATTTCCTCTTTGTGTCTTTGGTAAGCCCAAAACAAAATCCATACTTACCATATCCCAAGGCCTATCTGGAATTGGTAATGGAACATACAAACCTGTGTTTTGGATTCTTTCCTTTGCATATTCACAAACTATACAAGTTTTCACATACTTTTCCACTCCAGATCTCATATTCGGCCATAAATAAAATCTTTTCAACTGCTCATAAGTCTTATCTATACCAAAATGTCTTGCAAGTCCACCACTATGTTTCTCTTGATTAAATTCTCCCTCATAGAACAATTTGGTATGCACCGCTGATTTCTCTTAAACAACAATCCATCTTGTAAGAAATAATCCAACCATTTATTCCTATCCATCAAAACAGGATTCTTACAAGCCTCAAATGCCTCTTTAAATTCTAAATCTGTCTCATACAATTATTTAAGAAAATCAAAACCCAAAACTTGAATTTGACTCTCTTGAAATAATGTATTTCTCCTACTTAAGGCATTTGCAACTTTGTTTGATTGGCCATTTATATGCTTTAAGACAAAATTGAAGCCCTAAAGATACTCTACCCATTTGGCATGTTTCTGGTTAAGCTTTGGCTGTTGCATAATATACTGCAATGCATGGTTATCTGAATAAAGTATGAATTCTTTTGACATTAGATAATGTCTTCACTTCTTCAATGATTGCACAACTGCATAAAACTCGTTATCATAAGAAGAATATTTCTTCTTTGAATCATTCAGCTTTTCACTAAAATAAGCTATAGGCCTATCTTCCTAACTTAAAACACCTCCAATGGCTTCTCCAATGGCATCACATTTCACTTGGAAAGGTTTAATAAAATAAGGTAGAATCAAAATAGGCTTTTCAGTGATCTTCTTCTTCAACAGCTGAAAATTCTTTTCTGATTCAGCAATCCATCTAAATGGTTGCTTATCCTTCTTTATAGTCTCAACAATAGGTGTATTGATCTTACTAAAATTCTTTATGAATTGCCTATAAAAACTAGAAAGACCATGAAAACTTCTTACCTCAAAGATACTTTTAGGTGAAGGCTACTCCATGATTTCCTTGATCTTCTCTGGATCCATCTTCAACCCATCAACGGAAATAACAAAACCAAAATACACTAATTCCTCTTTCATGAATGAACATTTCTTCAAATTCAACAATAATTTCTCTTGTTGCAACCTTTGTAAGACATAGTTCAGGTGTCTCATGTGTTCTTCCTTAGATCTGTTGTAAACTAATATATCATCCATATATACTATTACAAATTTACCAATAAACTCTTTAAGAACTTCATTCATGAGTCTCATAAACATACTTGGTGCATTTGAAAACCAAATAGGCATTACTCTCCATTCATACAATCCTTCATTTGTCTTAAAAGCAGTTTTCCACTCATCCCCTTCTCTTATTCTTATCTGATGATACCCACTCTTAAGATCTAGTTTTGTAAAATACTTTGATCCACTCAAACAATCCATCAAATCTTTAATTCTAGGTAAAGGAAATCTGTACTTGATTGTGATTTTATTGATGGCTCTTGAATCAGTACACATTCTCTAGCCTCCATCTTTCTTTGGACTCAACACTGTTGGTACTGCATAAGGACTCAATCTCTCTCTGATCAGTCTTTTGTCAAGCAATTCCTGAACCTGCTTTCTAACCTCTTCATTTTTTGTGGGAGTCATTCTATAAGCTGTTTTGTTTGATAGATTTGCTCCAGGAATCAAATCTATATGATGTCTAATTCTTCTAATGGGTGGTAACTCATTAGGCAAATCATCAACGATGATATCACAATAGTTGTCCAACATTTCTTGAATTTCAATGGGTAAATCAGAAACTTTAGTAGAAGTCATTATTACCTTGGGCTTGCAAATTACAAAAAATTTACCTCATTTTCTTCAATCTGCTATAAGTATTCCTTTCCTCCTAGTAATAGAGTTTTTGGATCAATCCTCTTTCCTGATGCATCCTCTTCTTTCATAGGTAGCAATGTATGATTGACACCATCTTTACCAAATTTGTAGGTGTTTCTTTTCCCATCATGCATAGCTCCTTTGTCATATTGCCAAGGTCTCCCAAGCAATATGTGACACACATCCATAAGCATCACATCACATACAATTTCATCCTTATATTTGCCCAACTGCAACTCCACTTCACACTGTTCATTCACTAACAACTAATGTCCCTTTTGTAACCACGACACCTTGTAAGGTATTGGATGTCTCATTGTCTTCAACTTCAATTTCTCTACCACTTTTGTAGAGACCAAATTATCAGTGCTACCACTATCAATGATCATCTAACAACATTTCCCTTTAACCTTACACATTGTTCTGAACAAAGTATTCCTTTGTGATGGTTCAACTATCTCCTTTGCTAGCTTGAGAAAAAATTTATTGACTACCAAAGATTCTCCTCTCTGTGGTACATTTTCTTCCTTTGTCACTGCTACTACTTCTTCCTCAACTTGAGCAACAATTGCATTCCTCTAACTTGTTCCTGCATTCTGTGGGCACTCAAAAGCTTTGTGTCCCAGCTTGTTACACCTGTAACATCTAAATTCTCTTCCTCTTCCTCTGCCTCCTCTTCCTCTAGAAAAACTCCCTCTACCACCTGCATCACCTCTTGTGGTTGCATGCTGGTTTGAGCTGCTGCTAGCTCCATCTCTAGGTGCTGTAGATCTTCCTCTACCACCTTGACTTCCTTTTCCTTGGAAAGTACCTCTTCCTCTGGCAGACTGCTTCCTCATGAGTTTTTCTTTAGCTTTCAGTACCATTTGATAAGCTTCTTCTACTGTTTTAGGAGACAATATACTTATCTCATCTTGAATGTCCATCCTAAGAGCATTCACATATCTAGCCACCTTATCATCTGTATCCTGAGTTTTTCCAACTCTTATACTTACCTTATAGAATTCCTCTGTATATTCTCTCACTGTCATAGACCCCTGTCTAAGATTCTGCATCTGTCTGAACAAGGTTTGCTGATAATTACTTGGTAAAAACTTATCTCTTAGATTTGCTACCATCCTATTCCAATTTCTGATTGGTTGTTCGCCAAGAATCTTTCTTTTTGCCTGCACTCCATCCCACCAAAGTGTTGCATGTCCTTTTAGCTTGGTGACAACAAACTTTACTTTCTTCTCATCTTCTGTTTCTTCATAGTCAAAGAATTACTCCATGTCATTAATCCAGTCTATCAATTCTTCTAGATTTAATCCTCCTGAATATATTGAAACCTCAATTTTTGGCCTAGTTGTGGATCTCAACATTGATTGGAAGAATCTCATCTCAGGAGTAACTGCTATAGTTTCCTCCTCTTCTTCAGTTTCAACCTCAGGCTCACTAACATCTCCACCATCTATATTTCTCCCTGTTGTTAATGCTTCTAGTCTAGCTTGCATCTGTTGCATAGATTCCATCACCTCAACATTTGCAACTGGTCGTCCTCTTCTACCACATCCTCTTCCTCTTCCAACTTTGAAAGCCATATTGGTTTTCCTTCTCTTTCTTCTGAGATTCAATTCAGTGTCAACAGGTTGCTTTGATACCACTAATGATGGTGGTTTGGGTGCAGGAATGAGTGTTAATCTCCCAAATTGTGAGATTATATCTTCTACTTCTATTTGCAGGTGTAATTGTTGGTTCAATGGGATCTCTGTCATCCACTGACAACTTTTTACCTTCTGCTAAGCTAGCAAACCCCTCCAAAAGTCACAGAGTTCCGCTAAACTTCCACTAGTCCGAACCCGACGGTAACACAAACCATAGTTTAATAAAATTTGAAATCTGCCTTCTGAAAACTCGTCAACACTTCTTCACCATTGATCTATTCAAGATCCAATGGTCACATCACTTCCCGACTTCAAACTTTCTCTTCGTCTGTCAATCGTCGATCCCACTCCACCAGATTTAACGGCTCACACATAATTCAGCCAGTTAACTTGCGCACTCCAAATTTGCCCGAAGAGTAGTTTCCCTCTCTCTTCTCGCTGTTATGTGTCACTATATGTGTGGAATTGAAGCCAACGGGGAATTACCGTTTACGGCCTTTCCTCTACTCGAAATCCACTTGTGGGTTTCTCCAACCGCTCCTACTCGTTAACTGTCAGGTAACTTCCTCGCCCGAACACCGTTGATCTGTCTTGACCGAGATCTATCGGTCCAAAATCAATTTTCATGCACTGCTTCCTTGGTCTTCCTCTGCTGATCTCGACCATCCGCCAAATACACTTGGAATTCACGAGAAACTCAGTTAAAAAGAAAAACACGGAATTTAACATAGTCAACACAATTTCATTCAATCTCATAGAACACTAATTAAACTTAGAATTTCATAATAACACAGAGATTTCGAAGGAGATTATCCTTCGAGATTTGACAGGGAATTTCTCATCCACATACACAGAAACTAAATTTTCCCAATTTACTGGATTCGCTCTAGGAAAGCCAAATTTCTTCAACTGTAAAAAATCCTCTTACAATAGTGTGAAAATTACGTAAGTACTGGTTCATCCTAACAACCAAATCCTAATTCAAAGGTTAAAATTTATTGACCCTATCTGTCCTATGAGGCATTCTCCTCGAGAAACTCCACTACGGCTAACTAACTAAAATTTATTACATCATGATCAAATCCTATATTATAGCTCTATGTTTAACTAGGAAAACATGGAAATTGATGGCTAAAGGATCCCACTCCTTTGCTTGTAATATTTTTTTTGTATTTTTGGAATAATTCCTCGAATTTGTCTTCAAGCCTTATGCTCCTGCATCAATAACATACATCCTCAAAATATCCTCCAAAATCCTGTTAACCCTCAAGTGAACTTGGCATCCATGTTGCATACAATATTCTCAGTAATACCATGCAATCTTACTATCTCCCTGTTGAAGACCTAAGCTACCTCACTAGCTGAATTAGTATACATCACTAGAATGAAGTGAAATATCTTGTTCAATTTTTCAATCACAACCATAATGGAATAATGCTTCTTCGATGTCCTCAAAAAACCTATAATGAAATCCATGGAAATTACCTCCTACTTTCATTCTAGAATCAAAATCGGCTGCAACAAACCACTTGGATGCTTGCACTCTAATTTTACTTGTTGATAATCCAAACACCTTGCAATGAGATCAACTACCTCTTTCTTCAGATTCTTCAGTAATATAACTTCTTCATAGCTATCAAAGTCTTATGATATTTTGAGTGACCTGAATATGGCTTAACATGAAATTCTGTCAAGACAAGCTTCTTGAGCTCACTATTGTGTGATAAATAAATATTGTCACTAAATCTCACCAAACCATCTACCGTGAGATGATAATCCACATCCTCAAACCTGTTAGCTCCATTCATCATCATCCCAACCCTCTCCTCTATTTATTTCCCCATTATTATTTGAACTTTTCACACATCTGATCTTGATAATGAACCACAGAGGTTGGTTCGAAATGTCGATCGCAAAAGCCTCAAATTTATAATCCACATCCCGTTCACCTATACCCTGCTATCATAACCTACTCTGAATTTGTTGGTACCTCTCATCTTGCTACCCGACCTGTAAAATCTGATCTTGTAAATGTGTCCCATATGAACTCATAGTTGCAATGTGATTTACCTACAGTCTTCTACTAATAGCATCCGCGACCTTGTTATCTTTACCGTTAATGTACGTGACATTAAAGTCAAACTCATTGAGCGTGGCCAACCATCTAGCTTGCCTAGCATTCATATTAGGTTGGTCAAACAAATATCTCAGCCCACTATGATCACTCATCAAAATAAACCTCCTTCCAAGAAGATATCACCTCCACATCTTCAAGGCATGAATGATTGCTACCCACTCAAGATCACGAGTCACATAATTATGCTCATGCTCGTTTAGTTTCCTTGACTCGTAGCATACCACCTGTCCCTCCTGCATTAGGACTCCACCAAGTCATCTCTTGCAAGCATCTGTACACACCATCAACTCCTTATCAAGATATGCAATCTTTAGAACTGAAGCGTTTGCAAGCAACTACTTCACTTGCTCAAAAATATTTGCACATGATCTTTGTGGATATTGGTGTCCACCCGCCTATTCCACTTGGACCCCCACTCTTGTTTCTTTTTAGTTTCCTTAATTGTAGCACTACTTACTATTTTGGGCAATTTTTTGGGTCCTAAATTTCCAGAGCTGTTTTGAGGGACTAAAAGAACTTTTTAGAGAAAACAGAGAGACTGGAAAAGTGCCAAACCAACTAACTAATTTTATTTTGGCATCATCTTAGAGATCTTTGAAAAAAGGTATTATGATAGCCAAACGAAGATCATATGCCAACGTTATGACCCCCGGAAGTTGACGTTCCAACTTACCCCAAAGGGGCCCACAAGCTCTTGGCGCTTCATCTCCTAGGGTTAGGTTTTTGGATGTTGGGAGTTTCTTATTATTTCTCAATGAAAAATAGGCCACCGAGTTTCATTGTAACACAGTTCAGAGGCATGTAGCCACACATCTCTTCTTAGAGGTAAGCTACCATCGCCAAAGCTAGTTTATTTCCATTATTTATGTAAGCATATTTAAGTTATTTGAGATTAATGAAATGAAGTTTTATTTATGCTACATCTCGGTGTTTATAATTGTATCTGTATTCTATTGCATTCATGTATAAGTCTGGATTAGCACATTCCTCTGTCAATTCAAATTTCTTTCCCTTCGTCTGCGAGGATGTAATAGGTTAGGCAATCCGTGAGAAGTTCTTGATGAACCCCCTATAATAACATGCTAACCCCATGAATGATCATACTTCATCCACATTCCTAGGAGTTTCCCATTCCATGATAACTCTGATCTCTTCTGGGTCTGCCGCTATACCTTCCTTGGAAATGACATGTCCCAAGTAATGAACTTCTATCTAAAAGAAGCCACACTTACTAAGCTTCACATACAACTGATGCTCTCTCAACAATATTAACACTTCTTCCAGGTGTTTTGCATGCTCTTCCTCATTCTTAGAATATATAAATATATCATGAACGAATATTATCACAAACTTTTCCAGATAAATACGCAACACACTATTCATCAAACACATGAAAGTAGCCAGAGAATTAGTCAAAGAAAAAGGAACCAAAACAAAGTCATAATGCCCATACCTAGTCTAGAAATAGGTCTTGTAGATGTCCTCTTCTGCGATGCATACCTGGTGATATCCTGATCTCAAATCAATCTTCGAGAACACTGCTTCTCCCTTCAACTGATCAAACAAGTCATTAATCCTCGACAATGGATACCTGTTCTTGATTGTCACCTTATTGAACTGCCTATAATCAATGCACAACCTGAGAATATTGTCCTTCTTCTTCACAAACAAAACTCTTACACCCCAAGGAGACACACTTGGTATAACGTATCCCTTATCAATGATTTCCTTCAAATGTAACTTTAGTTCCACTAACTCTGGAGTGCTCATCCTGTAAGGTGCCTTTGATGCTAGTGCTGCTCCTAGTACTAACTCAATACAGAAATCCACTTCCCTATGAGGCAAAAACTCTATAATCTTTGTCGATAATACATCCTAAAAATAATGCAAAAATGGATACTTATTCAAGACTTCTGCATTCTTAACATCCTTACCTTTATAATTGGAAACATGCACCACGAATAATACACACCCCTTCCCGCAACTGTGCTTTGCTTGCATAGATATAACCATTCTCACTGATGTAGTATTATTATTATCCTGTAAGATTCTCTTCTCTCCATGATCATCCAAGTACTCGATAACCTTCTAATAACAATCCACCTTAACCCTATGAAGGTACAACCAATCCATACCCAGAATCATACTATATGATCCCAATGGAAGCACATTTAGATGCATTGATGTGGGCATACCATTAAGCTAAAATGCACAAGCTCCTACCTAATGATGAACTCTTTTCTTTGTAACTGTAACCAACTACACCAACCAATAATTTGCATGCACTTCTTTTCTCAAACTGCACTTATCCACCAGGTGAGGATTAATGTAAACATAATTAGATCCAGGGTTAATAAAAAATGGAAACAACTGGATCATTGAGCTTACCTTCCATCTCAATAATGGATGCCTGTGATCTGTCTACTTGTCATCAAATGCTGCATAAACATGAGGAATGCTCTGTCCAACATCCCCAAATATCTCTGCCTCCTTAGAACTGTAGATCTAAGGTCTGCCACACTGATACAACAAACAATCCTTCTTGCGATGATCCTTGCCACATATCCAACACTACAACGATTCTCTGCCATTACCCTTATTATGTTTCTCTCCTGGCTGAGGTCCTTTTCCCTTCTATATTGCATTAAAATTCTTGTAGGGAGAAACATTTTCCTTCTCACCTTCAACTTGAGGTCTTGCTCGCTTTGGTGGCCACTTTCATTTAGTATTATCATTCCCTTTCTATCCCCGCTTAGACTCAGACTTACACTTTGATTATTCATAACACTGGTTCAACTTTCCAATAGCTTGCTCCAACAACGAAGTCTCATCATACTCAATCCTATCCTTGAATGCTAATGGAAGTCCACTAATAAATATCTGAACCTTTGTCTTCTCATCCTTGAGATAAGGAACATACCTCAACAACTCCAAGAACTTAGTCATGTACTCCTCATCTGTCATAGATCCCATATTCAACTCATAGAAATCCTTGGCCTTTCCATCATAGCATCTCTCTGACATGTACTTCTTTAGGAAGAGTCACTTGAATTGATGCCAACTTAACTCCTCTGTCCTAATGTCTCTGACACGCTTCACATCTTCCCACCAAATGTCCACTTTCCCTTTGAGACTGAAAATAGCTATTCTGGCCTTCATGTTCTCTGTATATCCATGTAACTCAAATCACTCCTTCATTCCAAGCAACCATGCATCTGCATCTTTTGACTTCTTCAACTCTCCATTGAATATAGGTGTCTTGGATTTCTTGAACTCATTTGTAAATTATACCCTCTCACTCCTCTTGTATCGATGATAGCGACGATGATCATGATACCTGTCTAAACCAGAACTAGAATAGAACTTGTAACCACTTCCTCTCTTGTCAAGTATATACAAGAACCTACCATCTTTGATTGTGTCATTCCTGTTTGACCTGTGCCCTGATCGATATCTACTACCATATGCCCCATTAGTCTTGTCCTACTATCCATAACTGATATGCATATGTCCATGTCTCTGCAAAACTAACAAACTCTGAAGGGTAACTGCATTTCCTTCTGCTTGTTCTTCATGTGCCCTGGAAAGTCTTTCTCGTGACTAAATATTTTTGTCACTATCCACCTTGAAACTTTTGATTTTTGCCTTTAGACTTCTCAAGGTATCTGCTATGTCAGGAGAGTAGTCATCTCTTAGTTTCTCATATGATCTATAAAGAGAGTCTTGTGAATTGTAATCCACCATTCTACTAGTCATCTATGATCCTCTTCTTTATGCAAACATACCATGTAAGATAAACAAATATAAACATAATCAACATACCTCAATGAATTTCAGGGGAGTCTATCTCGTCTGTAAGATAAATACATATTAGCATGATACTTATATATACATAATGACATTGACACATCAATCATCATACATGAAAACACAATGCTATAACATTGACCACATACATGTTAACCATAGCCACTACCATGCATGCATAACAACCACATAAACATTGGCATGCATGTTTGACAATCAATTTTACCCTAAAGTCCAGTGCTGCAACCTCGCTCTGATACCACCCTGTAATGCCCCACTCCCACATTTACCCAATTTCTCGAGTCTTCCAGGGTAAACATGAGACAAAGAGTTACTATGACATTAACCGACCTCCAAGCTTTAGTTATGGAAGTGGGGCTGACAACTGAGACTTAATGACCACAAACTGACATCCTTATAGGAAACTCAGGGGCCAAGAACCACCCCAGGTGACCAAACCCTAAGATGGGTATCTTTTCAGTGACTTGGGCCCACAATCGCATGCATAAGTCTACAAGGGTGCGATTATGACCCTCCAATGGAATGCACAAGCTTGCCTGAGTGCAGTTGTAACCCAAAATTCTCAGTTTAGAGGATGACATCTCGATATCTAAGCCATAATTCTAGGCCAATCTCGACCACTGCCAAAAACTTCCCGAGACTTTGTATACTGATAAGTAACTTAATGAAAATTCCAATCATACAAAACTTGAAAAAGGAATTGACATAACCAGGCCTAACCATAACAATCATTTCATCAAACACATGGTAAACATGTAAGCTATAGGTCATGAATCCATATTTGATCATAGGAGTCTAAAACTTGTTTTAGAATCACCAAGAAGGTCTAATTAACTCTCATAATAACTGCAATAACACTTGTTATCCCATACATTCATTAATCATCAAATACTTATCAAATCTTGAACAAATCCGTAGCTAGAGCACACCATAGAACCATGCTTATAACCAACATATAACCATATTATTAACCATGACATAACAACCATCAAATCACAATAATAACAAGTACAAATTCTCATATATTACAATATGAAAATAACTCTTGTTAACTTATGCAAAAGCCAACCAAGTCAGGGACTTCCACATACCACCTGACCATAAATTGGGATGAACCAACTCTTTCATTCAACCAATCACCCCCATAACATATTCCAAGCATGAATGTGGTATCTCAAGACATAAACAACTAGTTCTTACTGAAGGTTAAACAACCTCCACCCTCAGGCTACGGCGATCCTACCAAAACTAGTCAAGAGACCACAAAGCCCAAAAAAATCTTGGATGCCTCAGAGTTTCTTCACCAATACCTTGAGGAATTTTCCTGTCTCCACCCACTTGTCGAGGGCTTCTTGGTGATCAAACCACCTCCACCTCCAACCCTTGCGAATTTTCTTGAGACCACCTCAACTGGTTCCAAAACCTTCTGGCAATCTAAAGCTCAACCAAGAAAAGAATCCCACTACAACATGTCCATCCAAAAATGGAAAGGTAAGGATGAAACCATTATCAAACCTGACAAAACCATGCCAATGACAACAAAAAAACCAAATACACAAATGCATGTATCATGCATTCACACCTCAGCTAGGAAATCACACATGCAACCTGCTACCTGCAAATCCTCGTGCTAAAGCTGCTTGATCCAACCTTCCTTTCTTGTCATTTGATTTCCTTGTATTTCATTTTCTTTTCTTGTTATTCCTTTGCTTTCTTGTTTACATTCTCCTCTTGGTGCTATTCTTTCTCTGAAAATGATTCCAAAGCCAAAATGAAAAAAGGTTGTGAACTGATCCTTAGGAGCCTTTTTATTATTGAGGCCTCTATTTTCTTCATTTTCCTTCAATTTCCCTCTCATGCAAACTTGTGACCCTTCATCTCCCTTTTCTCCTATTTTCCTTTATTTTTCATAAATAAATGCCAAATAATGCCTCTTTTCCTTTGCCAATGCTTTTGCCAATTTTCTTAGCCATAATAAACCAAAAGTGATACCCACTAGGATGTTTTTCCCAACATTCTGCTTGAAATACATGTCCCATGACCTTGGTATTATTTTTCATTTATTAAATTTATTACATGAAATTTTAACCCAGGGTTGTTACAAGTATTTCCAGTAGTGACAATGATGAAGAGTTACTTCCTAGTCTTGGAAGTACCTGCCTCACTAAGAGGGAGTGTTGAGATTGGTATCTTGGGAGGTACTCCAAACCATAGGGTATATGGTTATGGAGGAATTGGCACCACAAAAGGGCTTTGTGGGCTAAGTACCCAAGGTGGGGGTTTTGCACCCAAGCTTGTGCATGTGAAACCAAGGATAGTTTTGATGACTTGTCACTTTGAGTTGATGCAACACCCTTAGAGGAGCAAGGCGCTACTTGGTACACCAAGAGATCCCTTGTCGTTTTGGGAGAAATGAATTTTTATGTGTGTTTGTAAAGAAGTTTCATCTAGGCTTGACACGAAACAAGCCTCCAAGGGATAGACGTTGTGCACCCTAGAGAGACATATAAAACAAGAACAGGAGAAGCCTCATTTCACACATCCATGTGAAATGAATCAAAAGAAAATATCATTTGAATTAGGCTACAGATCAACGAGCTCAGAAAAGGAGGAAAATAGAACTGTTTTGGGATGATTTTTGTGACAACTAGAGAGCTGCGTTTGGGCAGTGTTTTATGCGATATTTTAGTGGTGTAACCTCTATGAAACTAGGCCACAATTCTGTGCATTTTGGGCAAGAGGGTCGAGCCTTATCACTTCAAGTTTGAAGGGGCCAAAATGCCTAACAGTGGGCTAGAAAAATCCCTAGAAGATAACATATGGAAGGACCTAGAAGCAAACTCATGGAAGGAGCTTGTAGGCAGAGGAGGACTACAAACTTGAGAAGGGTTTTTGGGAGTAGAAAGGAAGGGCTAACATGGATTGTTAGAAGCCCTAACTAGGCCGAGAACCTATAACAATGTGCACATGATTAGAATGTATGGAAAGGTATGTTGTATAACATTTTCAAGTTGATTTTGTTGCTAGTGGATGAGGTCATAATTTGGAATTTTTTGAGGACAATTGTGGAATATTTGGAGGGAAGAAAGAAGGTGTCCTTTTGTGCCCTAAATGCAGACCTATGAAGGACTATTAGGTCTCAAAGGAGAGGCAAAAAGTTTGGCTCAAGTGTTTGTTCTTTGTAGGGTTAAAGGGAAGCCAAGGAAGCAATTGTATCAGCCTTAAGTTGACGTTTGGAGAAGGACTTATTGAGTCTCAAAATTTTCTTACATATTCATCCACATTTCCATCCTTTCATAAACCATTTAGCCCTCATTTCATAACTATCTAGCCTAAAACCCTACATCAAGTAACCATCTTCATGATTATATGGGTTATGATCCTTGTTTTCCAAAGTTATTTATTTTATGTATTTAAAGTGAATTCATGATTAAAAACTGGAAATTAACATGGTTTCATTTATATATATATATATATCTGTGTGTGTGTGCGTTATGAGTTTTGTGACATGTCTAGATCATTTGGAAGCTTCCAAGGCACCCTTATGTGGCCTCCAAAGATCAAATTCGAATTTCAACTCAAGAGGTGGACCATATTCCAAGGAGAAATATCATGGAGATCTTTATGAGTCATGGGATTTGTAACTCGTATTTAGGGATAAGTTGAGACAAGTATGGATCTAGTAGATATTTAAGGGATCTACATTTATTGAGTAGATATCCCTAATTCATGTATAAATAGGAGGAGCATCCTTCAAAGGAAGCTAATAGTTTCCATTTATTCATTAGCATCAGATTTATGATTGTTCATTCAGCGTGAATAATATTATTTTCTCCAAATCATGAGTTATGTGTGTTGTTTGATTCTTAAGATGCGATAGCTGTTCTTGTGTGTTCATTGAGGAATGGAAGGATCCCCATCAACCATAATCTGCATACAACTGTAATATAGTTTGATTTATGTTATTTCCTTTCATGCAAGTGTGCTTTACTTTTTATAAGTGTGATTTGCTTTCTGTAGTTTGATTTACTTTCTTACATTTGATTTTATTGTCACTAAACTGCTTGCTTACTAGCTGTCTTAGTTTGCTTGCTTGACAACTAAATCACTAGTTTTTATTTACTGCTTTCTGGATTAATTTACTACTTTCTAGATTATCATAGTTTGCTTCTTATATTTGTTCATAGATTAGTTTGTTTTTGAATAGTTTAGAAAGGCCATGGCCTTAATTCATTCATTCCAACTTTAGAATTTAATCTACTTTTCTTGCATGAGATTTCTTTTGCAGTTTTCTTTAGTTACATTTGTAATATGCATTTCCTTTCTCTCTTTCCATCCTAAACAAACTTTCTACAACAGTTTCATCTAAGGTCCCATATATTTTGGTTTTCTTCTAAGTTTACGAAACCCTCGGGTTGACATATTAAAATGACAAGGGATTTAGCATACAATTAAATCGCCCTACATTTTTGGCGTCGTTGCTGGGGAAGCATACTTAGATGTAACTAGTTAGGAAGATTGTTTAGAAAGCATTTTCATTAGGGTTATTTTAATTTAGTTGAAAATTAGAAAAGATAAAACATTCATAAAACAAAACTCTCATTCACTAAAAAAAAAACATAAAAAAACCATCCACATCATGAATTCCTAGTTTTGCAGATAGAAGAAATGGCTGGAGATGGTAAAGATGAGGAAGATCCTTTTGGATTTCCATTCAAGAAACTGATATCAATGTTCATATGAAGAACATATCTCCATCTATAGTTCATATCTTCAATGGCATGAGATCAGAAGACCCACAAATGTTTCTATTTGAATTTGAAATAATTTGTAGATCTTATGGCTACTTATTACACATTTGAAAGTTGAATTTGTTTCTGGCAACATTGAAGGATAGAGCTCTTAGATAGTTCATGACTTTAGGAACAAATCCTATAAGGACATGGGATGATATGAAAATAGTATTTTTGAAAAAATACAAAGATTATTGTATAGACCACGACCTTAGAAATCAAGTCTTTAAGATGAACCAAAAAGAGGGTGAAAGCTTAGAAGATTTAGTGGAGAGATTTACATATCATGCCAAAAGAGATAAAATGCATAATTTAGGATCAAACATATTAAAAACTATCCTACTAAATGCTATAAAGGATGAATGGATTGACCTTGTTAACCTGGTGGGAAAAGGAGATGTTTATCAATTGTCATTTCAAGAGATTTGTGAATTGTGTCAGAACATATCAAGAGGAAAAGCAAAGTATGCAAGATCCCCTCAGGACCCTATTATGAAAAGAGTAGGTAAGTCGACATCAGTATTGATAAGTCAAATTGAACTTAACAATTTGCTAGACATTTTTGGTAATTTAAAAGAACAAATTGATATGCTAAGAATGGAAAACAAGCAAATAATTGAGAATGTTGCTTCATTTATGTTTTGCCCTAAATGAAAAAAGAAACATGATTTGCATGAATGTCCACTTGATAACATTAAAATGTATGAAATTTGTGCAGGATCACATACTACTAAAGATTGTCCATCATTACTGGGGTTAAAGACATTTTACCAAGGAGCAAATCAAACGTTGGAACAATCTTGTTATGGGGCTCCAAAAAAATCATGGTAACCTCATCAACCTGGGATGATGCAAGATCTTACTTGTCAATTTCAAAGTTATGAACAACAATCTCAAAGTAAGTGCCAAACACCCTTGTTGCGGGGAAAAATGCCTATGCAGGACGATCCTATCCACCTAAGGTGTGACAGTGCCTTAGCAACAAACAGAGACAACTATTCTAGTATTCTTCCTTTATGAATTAAGAATGAAGAGAGATAGATGGACTAACCGATGTCTTCCCTTTGTCCCTCGATCCGGTCTCTCTTCTCTTTGAGGGTTCCCAGCTACTTGCCTTCTCGCTCACCCAGCTTCAAGAGGTTTCTACAAGATCACAAGAAGAGAACACTACACAAGACATGGATTCATATTCATAACTAGTTCAAGATTAGAAATAAACTAAACATACTAATGAAATCATACATCAAAGATACATCAGTATATAGGAGAAACCAAGATAGCTTTATTGATGAATAACAAGGTTCAGGAAGAGATACAACCCAGAGGGCTCCAATCCAGCATCTCCTTCCCAGCAAATGGAATTCACATCTTCACCCCCTTCAAAGCATTAAGCACCCAATGATTCCAATCTCAAACCAACAACAATTCTTTGCAATAACAAAATTCCAGCTTCTAGATCTCATGGAGGAGAGATCCATATATAGATGTTTGGAGAGAGGATGAGTCAGCTTGAGATCTGACTAGTGTCCTCTCCCTCTGTCAGTTCTTGATTCCACTTGGAGGTTCTTGCTTCCACTTGGAGATTAGGAACCTCTTACTCATCACCAGTCGAATTCCCTGAGGCAAGTGTCATTGAGGAAGATTCTGGAAGCTTCCTGGGTCTTGACACCTCTTGGAATGAACTTTCCATTTGGAAATTCTCGCTCAACACAGGTAGCCAGTGTGGGCATTGACATTCCGCGCAGGTAGCCAGTGTTGGCTTTGACATTCAGCGCAGAAAGCTAGTGGAGCCACTGAATTGATCCCGAATTGACTTGTTTTTGAGCAGTTTCTGGTGGAGAACTTCTGTGAATTGCTGTGGTTTGTTAGCCTTGTTCCTCTAGGGGTAGGAACAACATGTTTAGGGACTTTGGATCCCTTAGATTATGGACATTTCATGCTCAATGTTGTAAGGCACAAAAATGTCTATAACAATTGCCCCCTAAAGTATGAGGTCGTTTATCAGGTGAAATGCTTTATCAGGGGGATCCGAAGTTCATCCAATGCTGGGAGGAGACCTGTAATAAGATACAATACAACACATTATTTTTCATACTTTCTTCATGATCTAGCTGAGGTGGGCATTCCCATGCTCAAATTTATAAATTCATTTTTTTGTACATAGAACAGACAATCGTCTGATAGTAGACTGATAATTTTGATGAAATTATCATCCTTTGAGTAGGATGATTATCTGCTACAATGATGTACACGTCAATGTCTTTATCTTTCTTGAATATATATCGTAGCCCGGATGGATGAAACTAGATCCGGGGTCTTCAAACTCTTTCGATCTTCACTCTAAGTACAAGTCGATCCATGTGAGAAATGTTCTGAAGTCGAACATGGAAATACATCGCTTGATTACCGGTCAATGAGGTAAATCGTTAACAAGCGCGAGAGGAACCACCGATAATGATAATGACCCTCAAGGTACTGCAGTACAATTCACGTGGTGTGAATAAAGGACTTGGCGTCGAACACCACACAAAATCTTTCGGTCGAAGGTCATTGATGTATACCTATCGCCGGAAGTGAGAAACTTGCCATTGAGGCATGCAAGCTTCAAAGTACTGAAGGGGTTGTTCCTAGATTAACTTCTTGGATAATGAGCTGATGTCGACAAGAAGCGATCCGTCAAAGGAGGGCCTTAATGAATCCCACATCAATGACACGGAACGGAGCTAATGATTTTGATGGAGGTGAAAACGATCTGTGACATATGATTCAGGGTGGCGGTCATGAAAGGATGAAGGATATTGTATGGCAGTGGATGGGATACGGTTGACTTTTCTAAACGACTTCTCTTGAACATATGGCGACACTGATGCGATGGATCGGTAGCATTACCCCAAATATGGATGGTATGGTGAGACCATGGTGATGTGACCGGTGAATGAAACAACCCAACCCGATTGTGGTACGGAGGAAAAGTGTCATGTTCAAGAGCGACTTGATACCATCAAAGTTTTCTTGAGTTTCTCCCAATTTTTCCCCAGTCATTGCTGACCAGTACCTCTTTATTTTTGTCAAGCTTGAGGAGGATAACATATGCTTGTTCTATAACCTGCCCTTCGGGCAAGCCCATCGCTATGTCTTAACGAGCCTAGCGATAGTGAAACTCATTTTCGTCTAAAGACAAGTTTGTCGCTATTTAATGATTTTAACGAGTCTAACGACAAGGATAACTCGGTCCTTTTCATTTTTAGAGAGTCTGAAAAGGTACATAAAGTTAACTCCAAAAGTCCTTTTTCGTCATCTAATCCCTTAAGTCCGAAAAAGTATAAAACAATACAGAAGGGATGATTTTTCAATAGTTTTAACGAGCCGAATAAAACAAGCGCTCGATCTTTTTGTGCAATAATCCCTCAGGTCCAAAAAGATTAAAATCTAGAGGAGGGATAACACTTCCTGTCCCTTTAACGAGCTGGAAGGCCAAGGACTCGGCAATCTTTTCATATTTTACGAGTCAGATGAAAAGAGCTTAAAGAAGACTCGTCTTTTGAGGAACGAGTGATAAAACGGGTTAGCAGCTGATTCCAGGTACAGGTTGGAATTTTCCAATCACGATAGTGTCACAAGGATGGCTAGTGAAATCACTCTTCGCAGCTGTTCCTCAAAATGGGTAAACAAACATATGGAGGTGAACGATCGGCCAATGGAAAAGTGGAGGTGACGGTGCAAACACGACTAAGGCTTTAATGGCTGATGATATTACATTCACTATGGTTATTTACTGGGATAGTTCATTTTTTAACGAGCTTAAACGCGGGTGGAAACATTTGCTCGATCTTATGTTTATTTTTTAACGAGCATGAAATATGTGCTAAAACTGCTCGGATCTTGCGTTTATTTTTTAACGAGCATGAACTGTGTGCTAAAACTGCTCGATTACCCAGTCATATGATAAGAGTGTCTCATTGAGATTCTATTTTTTATGGAGCTTCATCTTACAAAGCTATGCCCCGCATCCTTTCTTTATGCAAGTTAGGAAACGGCTAACCCAAAAAACAGATAAATAACCGCTCTTTGCTTGCACTCCAAAAGGTTTGCATGCCCCCAGGTATAAAGTACGATTTCAAGGTTACCTCTACTTCTTTTCCGTCAAAACAATTGTTTTAATGAGAGAGGCTTACCTCTTTCAGGTTACCCAAAGATTGTCTAGTTAATCTTTCAAACAAAACACTTCCTCGGCAATGTCTACCGAAATAGACAAAGGTGAGCGATGATGCCTGCCAACTCACATAACTTTGACAAAAGAATCTTATTCTAGAATAACCCTCTTCCAGCATGGGCGGGGTACATACTAGTCATATTCTCCCACGGAAACCTACCCTATACCCAAAGTTTTCTGCTGAAGCAGACCAGGACGCATGCCCCCTAGGTTCCAGTCATATCCTCCCGGATTACTCGCGCTCATCAGGAGGACGGACCGTGGGTTGAGACATTTCTTGCATGAAGAGACCATTTAGGGATGGTATATGACTATTTGCGATGCGCGATCCGGGAAATGAAAGTTGGTCCATGAGCTTGACCACTCTTCCTTCATGCGGAAAACACATTACTCTAAAGAGTGAGGAGACAATAGCTCCCATGCAATATATATAGTCTCGTCCAAGGAGTAGGTTATAATCCAAGGGTCCTTGAATGACCATCGCATTCATTTGAATGGTCTTCCCTTTCAATGTTATGGGCACATTGGGGAGGATCCCTAAAGGTCGACTGGTTCCTTTATCAAAGCCTGATAGATTTATCATTTCAGGCAAAAGCGCTGGCGAACCAAGCGCTTTCCAAGCAATAGAGGAAAGGATACTCACAGATGCCCCCTCATCAATGATAGTGCCAGCCATTACCATTCTGTATATTTGAACGATAATTCTGAATGGTATGCTCGCTGGCAACCGGGGTCTGCCTAGTTGGTTCCAGTCGAAGGACACAACCAGGTTGCTTGGTGGTGGGACTGAATAGACGGTTGGGTATGACTCTGACGAAGTTCCTTCCTGCGACAAAGGAATGGGAAAATTGCCCCCTTGTTCGTCGGAGTCTGTGTTGATGAAGAGAATTTGGACGGTGTCGTCTTTATTCTCCTCTGTGATGGCATCATTCGAAGACAGAGCCTCTGAAGGCAAAACCGGGTCAACTGCCGCCTCAACCTTTTGACTTTCGTCAGGTATGGATTCAGACAGTTCATCTTCAATGATGGGTGTTTCGGCTGACCACCTAGGCGGGCCAACCGGGTTCTCAACTAGTGAAGGACTTGGCAGGAGTTTTTGATATCTAGGAGGAACTTGCGCTCGTAAGATCGAGCGATCTTACAAAAATCTTTTAGCCTCGTCTAAGAAGGGACAACGGTGGATGGCGTGATTGCCTTCACACAGTTTGCAGGGAAATCTAGCTTTCCCTCTCTATCCTGTGGCTTCACTTTCACTAGTTGACGGTGAGCAGTCAACATGGCTATCAGAGGTTGACGCTACCGAATTGTGCAAACGGGGAGACCAGTCCCTTAGTATCCAAGGGATGCAGGGACAATCTCTGTGGAAGTGGTCTCCCTTGCATATGACACATGGCGATTGAGGCCTGGTCAGTGCTGTGTGTGGATTTTTGTCAGACGACACTTGTTTGCCCCCAACTGCTTTTGGCTCCTTCTTCTTCTTCTATTTCTTCTTATTTTCCTTCTTCTCCTTAGGAACTTGGTTTTTTGTTTTACCAGTTCCGTCAAGCGAAGCGGAAGGAGGAGAGGAAGAATTAGATGAAGTAGAAGGCTGGTGGGCAACTCTGGTCTGGTCTAACTGTTGACTTGACTGTTCAGGAATGGTGGTGTTCTGAACGACATTGGTTGAAAAGAGCCAGACTGGTAGGCCAATTGTCAGTCCTGGAAGCGACAATGTGGCCATATGGGGCGCACCAACATCTCCCCAAGAGGAGAAGGGACTAGGACTTCCACCAAGGGGAATTCCTTTGTTGGTGTGCTCCATTTTTTCAACCTAAAGATCAACGCAGGAATAAAGGGTGATTGTTCCGTTTAAAATAAATTTTAACGACGCTTTAGACACAACTTGCTTTTTCAATTTTAAAGAGTCGAGAAAAAGCTAAAGATGACTCTAGTCTCCTTCGATGTTTTAACGAGCCCAAAGTGACAAATGCTCGGATGGACTTTTTATGTTATAGAGTCTGAAAAAGGCCAAAAGGAACTGCTCTGGAGTTCTAAGCAGAGGGTGTGCCAAACTTTTCGCAAAACCGCAGAATACGTTTTAGGGTACGGGCCTTCACAGGACCTGCGTTGAAATGCAGAACCTCTTCACAGGGGTCGCGCTGAAGGAGAAACGAGAGTTTGTCACTGGGTTCTAGGTCACATATTGCTGATTAATCTACTGTTTCAGGCCAAATAAAAGCAACAAGCAAGGTGCAATCAAAGGGATGCTTTGAGGGAGTACTAAGATCTATCACAAAGGATCATCAAATCACTTGTGAGTCCATTGTTCAGATCATAGACAAGTCTAGTGATTGGATCAAAGCAGCAACTGTCTACTTTGCATCTGGGAGTAGCAGATGCAGTTCGATTGTTGCTATCAAGTCTATGAAACAAACAATGATAGAAACACAAATAAAATGACTAAACAAATCTCCCCAGTATGGTCGCCAATTTGTTGTGGGGAAAAATGCCTATGCAGGACGATCCTATCCACCTAAGGTGTGACAGTGCCTTAGCAACAAACAGAGATAGCTATTCTAGTATTCTTCCTTTATGAATTAAGAATGAAGAGAGATAGATGGACTAACCGGTGTCTTCCATTTGTCCCTCGATCTGGTCTCTCTTCTCTTTGAGGGTTCCCAGCTACTTGCCTTCTCGCTCGCCCAGCTTCAAGAGGTTTCTGCAAGATCACAAGAAGAGAACACTACACAAGACATGGATTCATATTCATAACTAGTTCAGGATTAGAAATAAACTAAACATACTAATGCAATCATACATCAAAGATACATCAATATATAGGAGAAACCAAGATAGCTTTATTGATGAATAACAAGGTTCAAGAAGAGATACAACCCAGAGGGCTCCAATCCAGCATCTCCTTCCTAGCAAATGGAATTCATATCTTCACCCCCTTCAAAGCATTAAGCACCCAATGATTCCAATCTCAAACCAACAACAATTCTTTGCAATAACAAAATTCCAGCCTCTAGATCTCATGGAGGAGAGATCCATAGATAGATGTTTGGAGAGAGGATGAGTCAGCTTGAGATCTGACTAGTGTCCTCTCCCTCTGTTAGTTCTTGATTCCACTTGGAGTTTCTTGCTTCCACTTAGAGATTAGGAACCTCTTACTCATCACCAGTCGAATTCCCTGAGGCAAGTGTCATTGAGGAAGATTCTAGAAGCTTCCTGGGTCTTGACACCTCTTGGAATGAACTTGCCATTTGGCAATTCTCGCTCAACGCAGGTAGCCAGTGTTGGCTTTGACATTCAGCGCAGGTAGCCAGTGTTGGTTTTGATATTCAGCGCAGAAAGCTAGTGGAGCCACTGAATTGTTCCCAAATTGACTTGTTTTTGAGCAGTTTTTGGTGGAGAACTTCTGTGAATTGCTGTGGTTTGTTAGCCTTGTTCCTCTAGGGGTAGGAACAACATGTTTAGGGACTTTGGATCCCTTAGATTATGGACATTTCATGCTCAATGCTGTAAGGCACAAAAATGTCTATAACAACCCTTGCCTTGACAACCTTGGCCATCTCAATCCCAACCTCGAAACTAATCTTGGAAACAAGGTTGGCAAGGACCTTACAGAAGAAATCCACCATATCCTCAATATTTTCCTCACTATCCTTAATGCCAAGCTGAATGCTGTTCATACTATTCACCTCCACCACAACATCCATTTCATGCTCAACTGACCTCAATTCAACCATTACCATCTGCACAAGTACCCCAAAGATCCATTTCCACTCTACTACCTGCACAACCATTTGGAATCCACAACAATAAAACACCTCAATCCACTCATAATGTTGAGGTACTGCAAAATAAAGCACCAATTGCCATTGAATAACAACAATTAGAAGAAGAAAAATATTCAGTTAACTTCCAAGAATCATGGATGCATGTTAAAGAAGAGAAGTTGTTGAAACCTGAGTGTCATGCAAGTCTATCACCCGATTCTATGAGTGAAGATCACATCTTTGAAGACTTTCATGGCATGATATCACAAAAACAAGGAAGACAAGATTACATTGAATCTTGGTTTAAGACAGTTATTGGATCTCAGGATTCCATTCTTCAGTATCTTCTGACATTATTCAAATCAAGGCAATTGGTCTCTCATATATCGGTACGTATCAAAGAGTATATTTTAAACATGAATACGAGTTTACTGATGATTTTTTTATGCAAATGGATGCATTGGAAATTCTCTTATACTTAAGAGAATGTTTTATTTCTTTTTTCAATAAAATAGGACTAGCAAATAAAAACAAGTTTTTGCGATTTTAGGATAAATTTGCAACTTTGTGGTGCAATAAGAAGCACCCATTTACTAACCTCTGGCAGGAAAAAATTGCAATAAAACAAATGATTGTGAACGAGGAGCACAAGTGAAGGTGGAAGAATGATAGTTTTAGGTAGGAGATCGATTCTTTTCATTTTATGTTTTGCATCCAAATTTTTAAAAGAGAGGAATAAACTAATAAAAACTTGAGTATGCTCTAAGCAAAAAATTTCAAAAAAATAAACTTTTGGATAAATGAATCAATGCAATAGTTGCATGAGGACATGCAACAACTTCATTTTGGGGGTATGTTGAGTCTCAAAATTGTCTTCCATATTCATCCTTATTTCCATCCTTTCATAAACCATTTAGCTCTCATTTCATAACTATCTAGCCTAAAACCCTACATCAAGTAGCCATCTTCATGACTATATGGGTTAGGATCCTTGTTGTCCAAAGTTATTTATTTTATGTATTTAAAGTGAATTCATGATTAAAAACTAGGAAATTAACATGGTTTCATATATATATATATATATATATATGTGTGTGTGTGTGTGTGTTATGAGTTTTGTGACATGTGTAGATCATTTGGAAGCTTCCAAGGCACCCTTATGTGGCCTCCCAAGATCAAATTCGAATTTCAACTCAAGAGGTGGACCATATTCCAAGGAGAAATATCATGGAGATCTTTATGAGTCATGGGATTTGTATCTTGTATTTAGGGATAAGTTGAGACAAGTATGGATCTAGTAGATATTTAAGGGATCTACATTTATTGAGTAGATATCCCTAATTCATGTATAAATAGGAGGAGCATCCTTCAAAGGAAGCTAATAGTTGTCATTTATTCATTAGCATTAGATTTATGATTGTTCATTTAGCATGAATAATATCATTTTCTCCAAATCATGAGTTATGAGTGTTGTTTGATTCTTAAGATGTGATAGTTGTTCTTGTGTGCTCATTGAGGAATGGAAGGATCCCCATCAACCACAATCTGCATACAACTATAACATAGTTTGATTTATGTTATTTCCTTTCATGCAAGTGTGCTTTACTTTCTATAAGTGTGATTTGATTTTTGTAGTTTTATTTACTTTCTTACATTTGATTTGATTGTCATTAAACTGCTTGCTTACTAGCTATCTTAGTTTGCTTGCTTGACAACTAAATCACTAGTTTCTATTTACTGCTTTCTGGATTAATTTACTACTTTCTAGATTATCATAGTTTGCTTCTTATATTTGTTCATAGATTAGTTTGTTTTTGAATAGTTTAGAAAGGACATGGCGTTAATTCATTCATTCCAGCTTTAGAATTTAATTTAGTTTTCTTGCATGAGATTTCTTTTGCAGTTTTCTTAGTTATATTTGTAATATGCATTTCCTTTCTCTCTTTCCATCGTAAACAAACTTTCTACAATAGTTTCATTTGAGGTCCCATATATTTTGGTTTGCTTCTAAGTTTACGAAACCCTCGGGTTGACATATTAAAATGACAAGGGATTTAACATACAATTAAATCACCCTACAAGACTTTTGACATTGATATATGGCATCCTCCATTGCCATAATTTTGTCTTCATTGGAGAAGGAAATAATGGGAAGAAGTCCCAAAGTATTGTGTCCTTGAAGGAATAAGGAGAAGCTAGTGGTCATATGAGAAGACCGTTATGTGTTGGATTCATTGATGTATTAATGATCAACTAGAGGGCATATTGGAGCTATTTTCAGTGACCTAAAGGAGAATTATTCATTGATAGAGGCAAATTGGTGTTGCTATAGGTGTGAGCAGAAGGACCATCAGGTGTGTTCAGGGTACATGGATTGAAAGGAGTTGAGGCTGGCTATATCAATGAGTGAGTCAGTTGGCATCTTGTTCAGGGTAGATTGGTTTTCATAGTTGTTGACACCAAATGGTAGTTTGTATTCTTATATCAATTTTTATATGAGGGCCATGATCATTGTATGGAAGCCATAGATAGCTTTATTATAAATTGTTAATATAATGAAGTTTGGTTGTTAAAATATTGTAAAAGGTTGTCTATTTGTGCACTGGTTTATTTACTGTTGTGTTTATTCCACTGTGGAAAATAGTTTGTTTTGGCATTTGAGTTTCTTGTGTCAAAGATATTAAGATCCTAACCTAGATTCTCTAGTGCGATGGAAATTCAAAAAAAATGGGCTAATTATGAGTGACACGTGGTGCTCTCGGAGGAGGCAACATGGAGGGAATGCATCAACATAATGCGGGTATGATGTCATGCTAGGCTAATGTCACCCCGATGATTTCATATAGTGTAGGGTGAAAAGGTCCTAGGGAAAATGGTTTGGGATAAGAAACTTTAGAAAGATGTCACCTTGGAGGTTTTAGGCGTTTGCGTCACCCCGACACTTTGAAAATGGGCCATCATGAGGTTTTCCATCAATTGACAAGGAGGAGGGGGGGGGGGACACTTCATACTGCTTCCCCAAACCTTGAAATAATTAAGTGGAGGAACATAAAGGAAATTCCAAAAATTATATTTCCCAATTATGTGCCAATGAGGGCCCGCTCAATAGCAATATACGCAATGTGGGGGGGATTTTGAATATATATATATATATATATATATATAGATATCAAAGGGGAGAAGTTATGTGGATTAATATACATAGGTACATATGTGTACATGGTGGAACACGAACTTGTATAGTAATGTGGTTCAACCATGGTGGCTGCCACATATAGAAGGTAACATGGACCCTTGGGAAGTGGTGTGGCATGTCATATGGAGTCCACATGGTTGCCACATGACAGAGTCTAGTGATGTGGCAAGAGGTTATTGACCAATATTTAAATGGACATATATTTTGATCTCGGAGCTAAATTGTGGAAAAGTTTATATCGTCAAAAAGGTCTCAATGAGATAGATGTGATGGAATTGTTTACTTTGGGATTTGAAAGGTTAGAAAAACGTCAAAAAAATTAGACCCCATTTCCATAACTGGACTTTAAATGTCGGGTCATCCCAATAATTTCCACTTTCTACCCTTAGTGTGGTCTATGGGTGGTAAGGGGTATGTTACACTCAATACCTATTGCTATTTTGTAACTAGTAATTCTATTTTCCATTAAATATCAAGAATTGTAGACATGAAGGGAAAAGTTCTTAAACCCTTACCCAAAACATCTATTAAATTTTATGAGTTACTTTTGATTGACCGAAAGGTTGAAACTCATGAAACCCAATGCGAATTCGTTTTGTATGAGATTCGAGCCTCTGCATATCAATGTTTTCAAGATTTGGAGGATATGTCATTTGTGTGGGAGTCCTACTTGGACTAATTTATCCTACCCCAAAAAGTTACCCATTTCCCGAGTTTGTCACCTGGTGTTCTAAAAGACATCTTCTAAGCAAACAAGAAATGGTGTTGAAGACTGGGTCTATGTTGTTCGTTATTAACTCTAAGCATATTTTGCAAATGCTAAATATTATAATGCCTAATGAGGCAAAACCTTTAAGTGAAGAATTCATATTTCAATTGTATCATGAAGAAAGCTTGAAGGAAACAATTATAGTTATTGCATGCTTTTTACCTCTAAATGTTGCATTACTAGAACACAATCCCCCATATTTTTCAAATATTTTATTAGGGACATCAAGACAAATCATTTCAATGATTTGTTGTATGGTAGGATATGAACATGAAAAAACAATAGATGAAGAGATACTATGGATTTTATCTTTTGTTTCACTTGTTAAAAAGTCCCTTATCAGTTTTGAATACAATCAACACCTATTAGAGGTTATTAATGATCAATTGGCGAACTACAAGGTTAGCAATATGTTCTAGTGTATATTTTCCTATTTTTCCAAGTAGACAAGTTTTTGTGGGGTACAATTACAAATATATGATTTCAATGGAAATGTCCTTTCAGTTATTTACTGGACCTTTTTGCTGAGAAAACATTTTCAAGAGTTTTCTTTCTTAGAATTTGCTAATAAGTTTTTGTTAGTGTCTTTTAGTCTCATGTATGATATATTTCCACCTAGAATCTTTCCAAAGATAAAAATAATTTTACAACTGAGAGATGTAATTAGAATGAGAGATTAGTATTTGTACAAAGAATTTATTGAGACTAGAATATATGGCACTCACTTGGAACTCTATAGACTTTAATTTTTCCTTCCTATTATATTTTTTTCCCTAAAATATATCAGGTAATTCTTAAATGTAGATTAGATTCATTTCTCGCTAGAAAATGCTAAGTTTTTTTTAAATAATGGAAAAGGTTGAGTAATTTGTGGTAAATACTGCATTAGCTGGTGCAAAAGTTGAAACCGTGCTACAGGAAATAAAGTTTGTGCAAGGAGAGGTATGGCATCATGAACCTTATGGGAGAATTTAAAGTAAAATATATGAACATAAAGCAACTCCTTATAAGCATGTGTCAAAGCATGAGGTGGAAAAATAGGAAACTAAAGAGATTTAGGAGCAGAATCCTTCACTAGTTGTGCAATAAGCTTTTACAAAATTTTAGACATCAAAGACAAATATGTTGGAAACTCTTGAACAGAGAGAAACTGAATTAAAAGGGGTATTTTTGGACACTAAATAATAAGATCCTAGGTCAGAGAGTACTAAACTTAGAGTACATAAGAGATGGAGAATGGAAGAGCCAATAGTTTCAATCACGAAGGTCATATCATGAAAACCTATTCTAAATATAGAATTGCTATCTTCAACTACTCTAGGATCTAAAGTATAATTATCTAGTACATCTTTTGCTACTTCCTCCAATCATGAAACAATCTTCTCTCAATTCATGGAAATAAAAAATAGCAATGCTAAATTAAGATAGGAAGCCTACAATGAGCTTTGCAAATAGGGGGCGGGTTCAAAAACCATATTGTTATCAACCTTAGACTATCAAAAGAGTCAGCTCCAAATGGCAGTGTTAGAGACAAAATCCTAGATCATTAAAACTACATATGATTACAAAGCTATGAAGCTTACGATTGACCTAAAAAATATCCATGTAATTTATTAGATGAATCTTCATAGACAAACATGGGAGATGTTATGTAAAAGTCTATGAAGCTCAGTTGTAAGTGTTGCTAGACTTGAAAATTTGGTGATTAAGGTAAATAATCAATGTGAATAGGAGAATATTTCTATGAAAACTAAACAAATGAAAATCGATAACTTAGAGAACATTATTATTAATATAGGAGTAGATCTAAATGAATCAACCTCAATTCATGAGTTGATAAAGTCTGGGAAGAATGATATCCAAGTGTTGGGGAAGAAGCTTAATATGCCAGCTCTGGAGCATGTCTAAACGCCAAAGTTAGAAGCGACACAAAAATTGAAGGAGAAACTAATTTCACTAATTATTGAACTAAATAAGTAGTTGCAAAAGTAGGAAGTTGAAACTAAATGCTTGTTAAAAGAAAAGGAAGAACATAAATGTACAATAACGAGCTCAAAAATCGTAGTAACTGAGGGAGATCCTTTAGAAAAATTAGCAGACACAATGTCATCACTCAGTTTAAAGGATCGATAAATTGAAAATTTGAAGAAGGAATTTAGACTAACCAATGAGGAGTTGAAAAATAAATGTAATATTCTTGTGAGTGAACTTAAACAAAAAGCTTCATTGCAACATTAGATTGACTAGTATAAGAAAATTTTTATTGGCGAACAACCATTAATAGAAACTAGAAGAATATTGTGGACATATATTGTTAATTATATTTCATATTTATGGGAATCATTTGAAGTAATTGGTCATGAAACAAATTTATTGAAAATTGCAAAAAAGGAAATAGAGGAGATCGAGCAAGAATTAAGGAGTAAACCATCAATGGCGAGTCGGGTGATTAATTTTTTTAATGCCATATGTGATGAGTAGCTCAAAGTGTTATGGGTTCATGAAATAACTGGATGGGTATTAGAAACCAATAATGTTATCATTAAACAAAATTTTATCTAGCAAGTGTAGGAGAAGTGCAGGTTGGTTTAGAAGGAAATTGATTAATTCAATACTAGGTTTAATCTTTTAAGAGGAATGGGTATGCGTTCATGTTGGGACTCAAATGGAACATCAATTGCTTTGGACGCATATAAAGAAATTTCAATAAGCATGGCACAAAAGATGATAAATTCTCTAATATATGAGGACCTTTGAAAGGTAAGCAGATTGTGGAAAAGCTAACGAATGATTTCTACATTCATTGCGAGGTGAGATCACTTTTTCCTATTAAGCCAACTTATCAAATATATACTAATATGGATTTGGTTTATAGGAAACTAATATTGTATATCTATCTAACTGGGTCAAATTATGAGCAAATGTCTAATCTAATATTGTGAATTACTCAATTACTTCAGCAGAATCCAAGAACAGGGTGCAGGTGCAAGCTCATAATTGGGTCACTGATGAAATTTCATTTTGAATGTATCAAATCCTATGTTTCTTGATTTCGTAACAAAGCATTGTTTCATATTTTTGTATAAAAACTAGAAATCAATTGAAATCAAGCATTATCTTTTTGCAAAAATTAAGACTTGTAATTTGTATTTTTTGAAGCATTTTACTTTCACACAACTTTTGTAAGGGAATAGTTAATGGGACTAACTAATAGCCTACTAACATAAGTACTCAATTTCTTCGATGGTTTCAAAAGTTTTGGTTAAAATATGTCAAGATCAATAAATGTAGTAAAAATGTTAAACATAGGTTAGTGTGCCTTATAAGCATTTCCCTAATGTTTTGTGTGGATAAAACAACATTGTATTTAACGGTAAATTATCAATGCATTTAATTGCAATCATTATTTATGATATAGTGAAAATCACATTTAATGAAAAAGTAATGTAAAACATTAATAATAAAACAAATTGACAAGAAAATAACAATTGATTTAATGCTATATTGTTATACCAAGACACTTAGCCTATGTTGGACTTCAGTGCAATGACATGTGATGATCCATATTATTACGATGTAATGGGCATCGTTTTCATTGGGCCATAACATGCATTACTGATGAAATCCAATGACTTTGGTTAATCATGATCAACAATTACAATTGTCCATTGGACTAAAACTTGCTTGTGGGTTAACATTGCCTCTCGCGCCTAGTGAGATACCATGGTATAAATTGGTTGAGAGCTGCGTCCTAGATCGCACATCATGATCAAAATAACATGGAAAATAATACTTTCCACTGTGTTTGATGAGATCTAATGGTCCACTATTGCTCCAGATCAACAACCCTGATTTTTCTACCTGTCATGTTACATGGGACTGTAGCCTCATCGCTAATCTCATAATGTATATTAATTTAGTTGACTTTTTCACTCATATATATATATATATATATATATATATATATATATATATACTCTTAATTTTAATGCAATGAAACTAATTTTTAAATGTCACTATATTGTTATGTAAATGAATATAAAATAAGAATTAGGATATTAATACAATAACATTTAGTTGAATATTATTATAACATCTAGTTCAATATGATTATATGATATGAACTTCAAAAAAATAAGACTTGGTGAGGTTTTCATTTCCTTCACTTCTCTTTTTACTTTAGCTTCCTATGAAATTTAAATTTGTATTAAATGACATTATTAAAACATTTTCAACAGTATGTTGGTATCAATTTCCAAAGCATGTGAAACAAAACAATCATGAACCACAATCCAATGGATTGGACTCTCTTGAGAGGGAATTTAAGAAATTTGGATATGGTTTTTACTAACTGATATCAGAACAATATTTTCTGATTGTAGATCAGACAATTTAGTACTAGATGGATTGTTGATAATCAATGGCAAATGAATACCATTGAAATGGATAACAATCAAATGTCCTTTGAGAATTTTGATGTCAATTCATGATTTATATGACTTATGGCTTATCACAAACTATATGTAGGCTTGTTGGCTCTAAACTTGTTTCTAAAAACTCTAGGCATGTGGTTTGCTTCATTTTTTCTAGAAGTGATGAGTGTTCTCAAAGTTTGGTTTATCATATGTTTGTTGTTCTTTGAATTTCCCGAGTCTTGTTAGTATCATTTTTGTCAAGAATATTTTTCCTGTGAAGTGCCTTCTGAAATTGTTTTTGTTTTAAGAAAAAAATGCTTTAAATGGAAACTTTGTCATCATTTTAAGAGATAATTTCAATATTATTGGCCTTTTTAATTTGTTGTTGGATCAAACTCTATCATATTAGTTTTATAGAACTGAAGTCGAGGAGGAGAGGTGGGGGGTGTTTACATTATGTCACTCAATTTGTGTTATTTTGTCAAAGGATATAATGGTGTAGCTATTACTATTGCAGTAGTAATATTGGGAGAAATATCCCAAGGAGTCAATGGAAGAAGCATGCAAGAAGAGTTATATGCCATGAGAAAAGTTATATTAATTCTAGTGAATAACATGTTGGAACTTGAGCAAAGGCTTGGGTAGCTATAATATGAAATTGATGCCATAATAGATCAACTATAAGAGCTATAGCAAAGCATGAATAGGAAAAATAGACCTCCATTCTGGAAGCATAATCAGGAGGAGCCCCAACCTCCAGGAACCATCATTGACAAATAAAGAAATCGTTAGAAAATTTTGATACTTGCTTGGCCAATTTTGAAATTCAAAATGTACTAAAATCTACTTATTACAATTCTCTAGAATTAGTAAAACAAATATTTTCCCGAAACATATAGCAGAATAGTCCAATAAGCTTGCATCACTTAAACTTTGGTTATGTTTATGGGACATAAATTCTATAAATTATGCCAATATGGATCATTACACTAATGTAAATGTTATTTATGGAAGTATTTTCTTTCATTTTCTAATCAAATTATACAATTGCAAACATGTAGGACTTGTTCACTCCTTTAGGCAAGATTTCATGCTAGTATTAACTTGACTTATTGCTTTGTTTAAAAAATTGACCTATTTTTATGCTAAAATGTAGGGAATTGTTAAAGACATTGCACCACATGAACTTGAATAGCTTAGTACTTTAAAACTTGTTGAAAACTTCGAAACAAACAATTCACATACATAATTTCTGAATAAATGTAATTCAATGCTGAAAATAAAGTGAACATGATACAAGGTGGTATCATAGCTATACACTGGAGAGCATGATAAATTCTAAAAAGACTTACATTTAGTCACACAAGTGTTTTTGTTAGTCAAAGTTTCAAGGTAAAATACTCTTATATATAACTTTATAACTCTATATATGGTAAATTATAATAATATGTTAAACCATAAAATAATTTTAATATTTTAACTTCAATATTATTAAAATAATTCCTCGTGTGCAGAAGAAAATTTGTCTTCTTGCTCCATATATGCATACACCCCACACACTCCTCCTGCACACACACCCTCTTTTACACATCATTTATCCCACACAGATCCCCGACTTTGTACACCTGTTTTGCAACATGATATTGCAATGTACCATTCAAAAATGTTAGGAGTTGCAAAGTTGCAGGAGACGCAAAACGACAAATTTTTAAATTTATTTGATGGAATCATTTACAACTTGCGGTAGCATTCTAGCTAAAGTTTTGTGTCCTAAGAATAATATTAGAAGAATTCAAGTAACAAGAGCCAAGAGATGGAAAAAGGCTTACGACAAGTAACAGGAAGTTTATTGTCATGGTGCAGAAGTGTTATACAATGTACTTTGCAAGTTTCTAACGCTAGTGAGACGTGAAATGAGAATTGAAGGTCATTTATATTTTCCATGTCGCCTCTTTATAGTCTACATTGCTAGCGAAGGAGACCCTAGATACATTATATTGTTTGGATCTGCTTGCCTAACTCATGTTACAAACCCACTACCTTGTTTTCAATTGATTTCCGAAAATTCATTAACAAAGAAAACCATTTACAAACACAACCCTTTGACACGAAACCAAACATTCTGCCACGTCATCTAGAGATATCACTCTTACATTATGATGACATCATCTTGTCACATGGAGGTCTTTGAGTTGTGCCATGTGTCACATGGATTTGTCTCACTTGACCACCAAAACCCCAAATCTTCCTGCCACATGTCACATATGCAAAGTTCCATGTCATTACATTGATCCAATCAACACCACATGTATGCCACTTACTTGACTTGTCATCTTATGCAGCGTGAATCAATATAAAATTAAATTATGATTTATTTAGAATTGAAATTAAATTATGGGAGAGTATTGTTCTATGGCATGGAAGCCTAGTTTAAATGTTTGTTAAGCCTATTGTTTAAAGTAAGCTAAAATGGATTTTTGTACGTGTTGGCATCTCCCATTTACATAGAAGTAATGGTTACACAATGCTTCAAAGTAAATGTTATTAAGCACTTGAAAAATGTCCCTAATACATGTCGATTCATCTTTACATTCATCGATAAGGGAGCTTTACTATAGTAGATTAATAGTAACTAGTATAGTGTTGATACTTGGAAATGTCTAGGCTCAACATGTGAGGAATTGCCCGACTAGAGTCTCGATTAGACTCCTTTCTATTATGATGGAAACCTTGACTGGTTTAATGGGTCTCCAATTACCCATGTCCTATTTCTAGTCTAAGATTAGTTTAGCTTAAGTTATCTAATATATAAAATATATACAATGATGGTCTTCGGTTTGTTTATGAATTATGATGATTGTGATTAACAAACTGAAGGAAAGGGAATCATACGTATGACATGACTTTAGAAAAGATGACCTTTGAAGTGTGACCGAAACCAGGGCTCAGTCTAGCCATAGCGAGGCTTTCTCCCACTCAAGGGGATTTTAAAGAATAAAAGACTTTGTTGTAAATATAGATAAGGTTAATACTAAGATGCAAATGATGAAAGAAAACCTATCTTGATCAAGAAATGAAAACCTCATTCCAAATTAAGAGTTAATTACCTAAAGGAGAAGGAAAAGGACTATGAATGGATTCAAAATTATGATAAACCTACATGTTATCAAACTAGTTCAATAACATAAAAATAGTGAAATCATATATACATAGAAATTGCTTACATGAATTTACTAACACAAATTATCCTCCATGAATTCACAATAAAACCTAGTTTCAATCGTGACTAGTCCTACAATGATAACTTTAATAGAACACTCATTAGCATTCAACAAATGACATAAAAAATAACGCAAATATCACAAGCTAATGAGCCAATTAGAACATAATTAAAATTAATATAAAAGAAGTACTGAGAAATAATAATAATTTACAAATCATTCACAATAATATACTGAAAAGAAATTTGATTTTTTTACGCTCCAATGCCTCTAAACATGTATATCAGTACATTAAAAGCTTAGAAGCTTAGAAGTGATGATATTTAATCAGAATTATGGTCTCTAGAGTTTTAATATTTTGAATTGATTTACAAGTAATCCCACCCATATGCAAAAATCTTGGGATCTTCCTTGTTTTGAAACGCAGCCGAATACACTATACAAACTAATAATTTACAAATCATTCACAATAATATACTGAAAAGAAATTTGATTTTTTTAAGCTCCAATGCCTCTAAACATGTATATCAGTACATTAAAAGCTTAGAAGTTTAGAAGTCACGATAATTAATCAGAATTCTGGTCTGTAGAATTTTAATATTTTGAATCAATTTACAAATAATCCCACCCATATTCTAATTAGACAAAAATCTTGAAATCTTCCTTGTTTCGAAATGTAGCCGAATACCCTATTCAAACTGTTTCTGTTTAGCCACCAATGAGAAAATAATATGCCTGCAAATTACATGTGAAGAAAATGGATTAGTTATGACTATAATTAAAATCTTATGACAAAATGGCAAAGATTTGGCATATAGCGTGAGGCATAGCAAAAATCATGGCAGAGTGTCCATCGCAGATTATGATTCACCAAGTTTCAGAGTTCACGTCATCACACAGTGAAATGTGTCGATTTTGGTTATGGGCAAATAGGGTGAAGTTAATTTATGTAAGAAATGAAGTGTAGCGATGCCTAAAACATAAAACTAAGTTAAACTAAATGAAATATGTATATAGTCTCAATGGTTTCAGAATATAACTTTGAATATAATATGACATATTATGTACATGTTATGATCTACCATTGGGTTAGTTATATGAAACTATGTAACATATATAATACGCATTTATATAATGATGGATTAACATACAGCTTTATTATACACATATAGCTTTATAGTTTATATAGTTACAATGGTATGATACTTTGTGAAGTTTTTTATTATATATAAAGTTTTGTTTTTCATTATAATATGTACATTATTTACACTATATCACATGGTAATACATGTTATATGAGGGCTATAATATATATACACACAATTGTTTCACATTTCATTATATATTAGGTTTTGTATTAATATCAAATACTATTTTATATTAATAGTATTTATCATTAACACATCAATATTTTATCCCATACAAAAGAAATATTAATTAATTACATTAAAGGAAATAAAATTGATTTAATATTAAAATAATAATATATTAAAGAATTAAAAATATAGAAAATTTATTTACACTATAAAAATAAATATATATAAATTCATGTGCCTAAGTGATTTGAGTTAATTCTCATCGCCTGTGGGATTTTCCATGTAAAAATAAAAATAAAAATTCTAATCAATGCACGAACCTAACCATGACATTGTAACGATTTTAATTAAGTTAAACTTATTTTTTAGAAAATGCGATGTTGCTTTTTCCTTGTTTGATATTGTGATTATCATCGTATAACAAGAAAATGCGATGAGCTATAATTCTATGACATTGTGACCATTTTAAAATCCTCTCCTTGCGATCTTGCATAGGGAAATTGTGAAATAGGTTTCCTTTCTCCTCTTTTCTATCTTGTTTTATGTTATTATTGCATTTACACATAGAGAAAATGCTACGGGGTCAAGGAGATTTAGGCATAGATTTTTAGGATGGAGCAAATTCTGACTAAGGAAACTTCTTGAGGAGTTACTATGAAGGCAATAAGAGTAATGGAATTATAAGTATACTAAAATAAAACAATACCTCAAAACAAAACAAAACAATAAATGTTAAGGGGATATTGTTAAAATTCATAAGAATAACTCTTTTAAATTAGGAAAAATTAAGAGGGATGTTGTGGCCACACTATATAGTTTACAAGTTTAGAATAGTTACTAAACACTACAATGATGGTTTCACCAATACATTAGCCCAAATATTGAAGTAACAGTATCATAATTTCTCTATCCTTTCTAAAAAAATGTGGTATCTCACATTGGATAAATCTTTAACATGTTGCGCCAAAGAGTCGAAAAGGAAGAAAAGCCTTCTAGCTTAAAATAAGCCAATTAATATGTGTAAACATTCTCACCTTCGTAGAATTTGATTCAGATTGGATCATTATATTGTTTGTCATCCTTTTCGATGCTTTCAAAGTGGAAAAAGTGGAGGAATCATCTCTAAAGATCATTTTTAGTAATGGGACCCAGTTCGGTAAAACAGGGTCTAAAACCTTTCAGGAGCATTTTGAGGCATAAAACAATGGTTTTTTACAAATAGAGAATTTTCTAACGGTGCAAGAATTATGTCAATTTGAGTATGTATGTGAAAGTCATGTCACTCAACCCCGGATGCAGGTGCTAGATAGGATGGGACGGGCGTGGACGGCAGGCCACATGCTAGCCACAGGCCATCACGTGGTAGATGTCGAGGGCATAGGTAATGCAAGCGGCTGGTATAAGGTGACGCTGTAGAGTATAGTTAATGCCTTGCATGGCAATTCGGCTCAAGCGGAGGTTTCATTTATGGCGGGTGAGCTCGAAGGTAAGGCAGTTGAGGCTATAAACAATGTTGCAGCGTATGGTCAGGGAATGTTGGTGGCTCTTCCTTCAAGCAGGTCTTTGCAATTCCGGTTGCCCTGCCTCTCCGTCTCCGCCGGGACATCCTCTCTGTCTGTCTAGCTCATTTCGCAGTCTGTTCTGGCAGCTGGTTGTTTGGATTATTCCGTGGTCTATTTGAATTTACTCCCCTTGACCCCTGTGAGAATGGTGAGACCTCGACAGCGTTTGCTTAGCCGTCGAGGCACTTCTAGAGGAGGAACCTCTCGCAGTCACGAGGCGGATAATGCTGTCCATTGTTGTCATTGCAATAACTTACGCTCCACTGGAGCTAATCCCCTTCACTCCAGTCAATTCATGGACGCGGGTGCATCGAGCTCGGCTGCCTTGCCTGCTTTCGGCTCTGCTATCTTCAATTTTAGCAGCTCCATGAATAACCCGCAGATTAATGCGCATGTTTCGGTCATGTTCATTGAAAATTCCTAGGAAGACATTGACTCCCTGGATGAACATGGGAAGAGGAAGACTGACAGCAAGATGCAAGAAGCAAAGGTTCCTGAAACTAATCTGGAGAAGGAGGTTAAAGATCCTGCTTCAGACCTGGAAAATGTATCGAAAAGCAGGCTCGATTAGAGGGAGAGGACCAGCGAAGCAGAAGACACTTTTCCACTGCTGCTGAAAGGGAAGCTTACGGTTGGTGCCGAGTAGAGGAGGTGCAAATGGACGAATAGTGATGCCTGAGCTCAAGGTTCACATGGCTCTTCTGTCTGGTCTTCTGGTCTCTTTTGCTGTCTGTTTTGGCTTAATTTTGGCATCAATGCTTTGTGTTTATGTCTCTGAAACTTCGTTAATGGGTTGGTTACTGTTAGTCTCCCCTGCGTGGGATAATCCAGATTTCTGGTTGGCGCCCCTGCGTGGGCTAGCTCTTTTGGATGGTTTCGCTTCTCTATTTGGCACCCCTGCGTGGGCTAGTTTTTTGATTAGCCTCAACTGCTCCTGGATGATATTCCCAGAGCCTGGTTCTCTCTGTTTTATCATGATGTAAATTTTGTCTACTGTAAATAATATATTAGCATAGTTTTTACCGAGAAAAAAAAAAGTCATGTCACTCAAAAGTTGACCTTAATGTTTCCACCACCATAATTTAAGAGGATGCCATGTCAACCCCCATAATTCATGAAAAGGGGCTAGCCACGTGATTATGATAAACAAGACCCTAGAAGAATCTATATTGTAATTCTGGTTAAGAGTTGAGGTAGTCAAACCTAATCATTAGTAGACTATCAAGTTGTGTTATAATTGGATCACTAGGAGGAAAAGATGTTCCCTTATTTTGAGTGCATTTATTCAATAGCTAAGAAAAAACAACCAAGTGTGAGATAGAGCACACAAAGAGGATTTTTTCACTGCAGTAACCCACAAGCCACATGCCATACTTCTTTGTACTTGCAGTCATATTTCTATTCAGAAAAAGAGAGCGGAGCAACCTCACCTTCTAGTTGGGTTTTTTCTCGAAAGGGTTTCCTAGGTCATATTGTATATGAAATGTGTTTGTGAGTTTTTATTTCTTTGTTCTCTATTTTATTCATAATTTTAATTTTCATGCATATGCTATTAAAATTAATTTACAAATCTATAAATCTAAAGAGATATAAAATTGTAATAGTGTAGATTTTGGATGTTAAGTATAATTTTATTAGATATATTGTGACGAACTATCAAATGGAATATCCATGGAAAATTATAGATGAGAATCAGAGAAACCTTCTTTGAGATGTGAATTTTGTTATGTGATTCAAAATTGGAGAAGCCTTCTTGGAGATGTGAGTTGTGTTATGTGATTCAAAAAAAGATAAATGGTCATTATTAATTAATTTCATAATTTGATTAAATTAATTAGTTTTATATTTCTTTTCCCAATGGTATAAAATCAATGTTCTCACAACTGTGGATTGACATCAATATGATGATTGATAAACTACTTGACGTTCCACAGATTGAGTTAACGATGATCAACAGTTCCATATCTCCCCAATGTTAGTATAATAGACATGCCATCCTAAGGGAGTTTTGATTTGAGAAAGATTTAACGAGGTCACGATGAACACCAGTGGAGACTAACGAAACTTGTTGAGTGTACAATCCAACAAACCATCCTTCATATTAACATTATTAGAGTAGTCCTAAATCAAGATTTTTATAACCCAATATATTGGCGGTTCAATCAATATGAGAACTACTTTGAGAAATAACTAAAGTTTCTAATCTAATTATCTCTAAATTGCAAGAGTTTCAAGTTCCCAAGGATTTAATCCCCCAATTTCATCATAAATAGGACGACAAACCAATGTGTGTCGATGTTTGTGAGTGTGGCAATTTGTTTGGTGTGAAGGAGCATCCATTAAATTACTATTCTACAATGTAACTGCATTCCACATTGCTTTGACTCAGATCGGATTTTAATGTATATAACAACAATTAGAGTTCTGCTTATTACCCATCAGTCCACAAAAGTAACTAGTTAAGGATATGCTTATCAGAGTTCTAGGAATATGTATGACGAAGACTTTAGAAGGAATAAAACTTTTAAGTTTGTATTGATAACTCTTGTGAGCTAAATCCTCGTCCTTCACATGAAACAATAAATTTTACTCCATAATCCGACCACGTGGATGAATTTTATGTTTCTATGGTTTGTGGCTTCGTATATTTTAAGGAATGGTTTATTTCAAAATGACCAAGAATCAAATGTGAGTACCTTTCTTAATACTATTAAATGTGAGAAGGGATCAAATTTTCCATTAAAGAAAACAACAATAAAAATATTGTCAAGACTCATGAGGCTATATGTTTGAGTCTGAAAAAGATGAGTTTCCTATCTAATAATTTCACTTATACAATTTAATCATGATGAGGATAATCAAATATAATAGGTAATTTATGCAACGAGAATTTGTTTCCTCAGATAATACTCCAGGGCTCAAGAGTAATATATTCTTACTACTGGAACACTTGATCATTAAATATATTAGACCTAGTTGAAGAATATATGTAACTAGTTCTTTACAAAAGTGCCTCTACATTATACTAATTGGAAGTTTTAATCGTATGAGATTTATATGTTATGCAAGATGGAGGTACGTAAAATAAGTGTATAGAGGGTGAATGTGTGTGGAGGTGCAGGAGTGGGGATGTGTATAGAAGGAGGAACATGTAGAAGGGAGATCCATACTTTCACACCTCCCACATATAACTTCTCGGGTTGGATCCCGATCAAAATATCTAGAATAAATTCCCATCTTATGGTGCTTGTGGGCATTAAGAACTCATAACAATTTATATATTGGAAAAAATTGATGCATGTTATGAATTTCATGCATCGAACACAAGCATAGAGCCGAAATAATTAAATTCAATTTAAATTTACACTAATTGTCTAATTGGATGCCCCCACTATAGCTAGTTGATTACTATGTAAATAATGTTTTTTAGACTAGATGCTTATGTTTGTTTTGTTTAACATATTCTCTTAAGCTTGGATTTTTTTTCTACACGGAGCTAAACTTTCTCCTTAAAATAATTAGAATTTTAAAGCTGAGGATTGGAACAAGATATAAGCAAAATGCAAGAAGGTATATGAAATTGTTCTAACCTATGCATGTGACTAATCTTTTACAATTAGTCAACTATCTTGTTATTGGTTATGAGAACTTGGTTTCTTGGAGGTAAGACTCTTGCTCATAATCTATCTTATTTTGTGTCTGCTATAGTTCAAATGATTTTTTAATATGTTTTAATCTGCGCTGCAGGAGGTTGATCAAGTTTATATGACATTTTCCCTAAATGATGTCATGGAATGAGAAAATATTTGTGTACATGAAAATTGATTTTTTGAAATATTTAATTAAGTTAATTTTGCAGTTTCAATGGCATTTTATATGTTTAAATCCAATTATCATTACACAATGCTCCAAATTAAATTCTATTAAGCATTCAAATGATGTTATGATTACATATCGATTCGCCCAATAAATGCTAAAAAGACATACATTTACCGACAAAGGAGATTTTTTTAATCGTAATAATAAGCCTTAATTAATTTTTTAATATGCTTTAATCCATACCTTAGGAGGTTGATTAAGTGTATATGAAATTTTGCGAAAACATTCCCATGGAACATGGAAATATCTGTGTCAAATAATGTGAAAATTGATGTCTTGCAGTTTGTGCAGGATAGAAGTGTGCGGTGGGGAGAATGTGTGCACAGGTGAAAAAATTGGCATATAATGGTTCTCACACATATCGCTCTTCCACATAAACATTTAAAAGCTTTGAATCTTGTGGAGTCAAGTTATAAAATTAATTTTAAAATGTGAATTTAAAATAAGTTGTAAAGTTACGAAACTAGTTTTAAAATGCCAATTTTTAGCGTAGCATGATATTATTTTTAAAATATCAATTTTTATCCTATGTTGGTAAATGGAATTTATTATGAAGCATTGTGTAATGATTACTAGTTGTGAACAAATGAAGAAGGTGTAGAGTGCTCCACTACCAGTATCCATTGCAGCAAATTATACAAAAATCCATTTCAACTTACATTGAACAACATGCTTAATAAGCATTTATACCATGCTTTTGCACCACAAAAATCTACTATGCCATAGAATTCCAGTTTTACATAAATAATAATTTATTTTTCTATTGGTTCATGTTACGCAAGATGATGAGACAAGTAAGGTGGCATACAAGTGGTGCTAACTAAATTAGTGTGATGGCATGACACTCCACACATGTGACACATGGCAGTAAAATTCGGGGTTTTTTGTGTTCAAGTTGGCCAAATCCATATGACATGTGGCACAACTCATAGACTTCCATGTGGCATGATGATGTCATCATAATGTAAGAGTGACATGATTAGATGATGTGGCAAAACATTGGGTTTCATCCTAGAGAGTTGTGTTTGTAAATGATTTCCTTTGTTAATGAACTTTTGGAAATCAATTGAAAACAAGTTAGTGGCCCTATAACATGAGTTGAGAAGGAATCTCTGGACAATATGAAGTACAATGGGTCTCCTTGGTTAGCAATGTAGGCTCTAAAGAGGAAACATAGAAAATAAACATGCTCTAGCACCTTATCACCATATTTTGGGATATTACTAGAATTTGCAATCGGCATACGTATGCCCCATCCACACACTTCTTCCTCACATTCCCATCCCACACAAAAATCTTTCAGAACATGATTATAAATTAATTATTTCTGTTTTCCCCCCATTTTCTGCAGAGCAATGCAACTTACCCTTTTACATTCGCATATGCGACATGCATTATTTGCACATGTATTTTAACTCTACACATATCCTTATTTCATAGTCATTAAATAATACATGCCTTACCTCTGCACATGCTTTATTGTGCACATCCCTTACTTTCACCAATGTTAGTGTTAATAAGTTTTTTTTCAAGTGGAGACCCTTGTAACATAGGCTTATAAAAATAACCAAATGAGCAATATTATTATTGTCCACTTTGTTTATATATAAATAACATTGGAAATATAAATACCACCTTCTGCACATGCTTTGCTCCTGCACATAGTTCATTTCTACACAAACTTCTTCATTTTCATGTGGGTGAGGGCCATTGATTGTGATTAACCAACACAATTGGATTTCATCGAAAATGCAAGTTTGTTTGTTGGGCCATTGGATAAAAGAAGTTTGCACCATTGGATTTGGAAGGAATGGCACTATAATAAAAGATGAAAAATTGACATGAGTCACAATTTCCCCTAGTCAGTAACACGATGGCATAAATTTAATTGATGCATATAACACAAACATAGAGTCAAAAGCAACAAAATTTGTTTAAATTCACAATAAATTATCTAATTGGAAAAACTTTATCAAATTTAATAAAATCCACTCACAAAGATTTCAAATGTTATTTGTGCAGTAGAAGGATGTACATAGTTAAATACTATGTAGAAGCAAGCCATGTGTGAAGGAAAAGTCTACCCAAAAATAAATTGTGCGAAGGCAAAACAATTTCTATTTTTTTTTACCAATCATAGGTTTTGGAAATTTGATAAAACAACTAGACAATGCAAGAAATTACATTGCAAAAGAAAACACAACATAATACAGTGAACTAGCTACAATTTTTTTATAGACTCCATGCATCTAAAAAATAAAAAAAGAATCCTAGCATATCAATGAAAATCATATGGTACTAAACATAATTCACATCAAGCACTAAGCATAGAGCATTAAATATTATACCATGAAATATTTGTAATGATAATAGCTAGCATAATTCACATAGAGCACTAAAGCATATAGTGCTAAATATTATGCCACGAAATATTTGTAATGACAAGAGGTGGCATAGAAACAATTTATAGCATTGAGTACAAAAGCATGTGAGAAAGGAAAAATTCCATAAATCAATTGTGTGTAATATTGCATGTGTGGAATAAGTCATATACAAAGTGGAGATGTATCAAAAAATTGCACAAAAGTGGAAATCCCTACATAGCTACAAAGGTGGAAATTTGTATGGAAGTGGAAGTGTCATGTGATAGAAGAATGTATGGAGTTTATGGATGTGTGGAGGCAAAACATGCACAAAGGAAAAGACATATAAAAAATTAACTATCTACACAGGTAAAGCATCAGTGGAAGTAAACTGCAAATATCATTTACTTATTTCCGCAATATTCCAGAAGCATGAAAAAATCAGAATATTTTATACATTGAAATAAGTTAATTCATATTATGACTATAACACATACAAAACAAAGTAAATTCAATTTAAATTTAGGCTAATTATTTAGCTAGAACAACTTATTAAATTTGATAAATTCTAATCACAAAGTATTTCCAATGCTATTTATATATAAACCAAGTGTAAAGTTAACAATCCTTGCTTGTATTTCCCTGACACAACATCCCTTAACAACCGTTCTATGATGGTTGTGAAAACAACTTTCATTCCCCGGTATTTGAAAGCGATAACCATAATATTTTATAGAAATTCATTGTTTCATGTGACAAGGAAAAAAAACTTGGATCTTTTGGAGTATATATAATATAAGTAAATAACATAAAACAAAACATGGAACTTAAACAAACGACTTCATTGGAATATGTCTTTATACAATGTTAATAACTAATGAAAGACAAAGTAAATACACAATGTTAATTAGTGTCACGATAATTTTTAAGTCTTAATTGCACATTTACAAACATTTCTTGACAATGCAAATAAATAAAATCGTCATTGTATTTTCATAATCAAGTTCTGATGGTTTACTGTAAATGTGCCATAGATGTGGAAACTAGTCAACAAATCAATAATAGCATATTTAACCACACAATATTGATGATAGGAAAACTTTTGTAGATCAACAATACTTTTTCCAGTTCTACACCTCTAGGAATATAATATGTTGTATTTTTGTTGTCTGTCTGTATCATGCAGTTTAACCAATGGAAGTAGACAAAGGGACAATTTTTCTTGCAATTGGTACAATAGACTATAGTTTCATCCATTGTTCTAGGAGTTGCGATTGGAATACTGCATTTTTCATATGTGGATTTAAAGGGATTTGTATATGCACTTTTTGTTGTCAGTACTCGTAAATGCTGCAAAACTGATATACAAAACCGGATTTCAATATGTCTAATGTCTATATATATTTATGTATATTACAATTTACTGTGCATACTCCACCTACTGAAGAAATCAATTTTCAGAGACTTTGTAATTTCTTCTCTACTTTCAATGAACATATGAATGTCGATTGTGAAGTCTAGAAAATCTTTCTTGTTTTTTAACTATATTTTTTAGCAATATGAGTGGAAATACGTTTTCTTGCAATTGTTTTTGAATTTAAATATAAATTGGGAGAAACTTGTCATGTACTTGAACCTGTTACATATGCAACATTTCTAAAACAATACATGCAAATCATATAAGAAGTGGAAAATAAGTTACTATAATTGGAACATTCATATAAATATAAGCTTGCTATTGCCTTGTCCTCATCGGCATTGCCATCTTTGATTTCTAACTCGTGTTGAATCCATGTCTATGTTGTTGAAATAGAAATGAAACTGATTGTGCCAACTGGAAATAAATCTCAACTATGTGACATATTTGTAATCGTCATATTTGGGAAAATTCGATGCTCTCTACAAATAAGAAGAATGTTTTCGACAATGTTGGAATTAGTTAGTGAGATTGTTTTCTCACAACCACCACCATCATACTTGTGCTTTGGAATTATTTTCAAAACTGTAATAGTAATCCAAGCATTTTCATTAAGTTTGTCCTCATGTTTTTTGATAAGGTGCATATGCACAAGAAAGATTAATTTCATTTTATCCTTCTTATCTACAAATCTAAATAGAGTATTGGTGTTGTCTTATTTGCTTTGTCCAAAAAAGTCTTGTATGTGACCAACACAACGCTATGGAAAATGGCTCATGTTATATTTTTAATGGTATCTTGAATTGATATTGGTATAGATTGAAACTTCTTTTTCCTATTTATAAGCATTGGATTGAAATTAATTCTAGAAAAGAAAAAAAATCTAATTTCTAGCTAGCTAAACATGGACACAACTAACTTTCTGCTTTTGTTTCTTGTTCATTTTCTACATGTTTCATTTTGTTTGGTGTGATATCTACTTTTGTAATTATTCTTGTTGTGATGTCTACTTATTTTCTTATGTCTCTTTTCATGTCATTGACAATAGCTTTATTTGACATTGGTTCAAAATTTGACATTTTTTTGTTGTTCACAAGTATTGCATTGAAATCATTGTTTGAAAGGACATTATATTTGATATTAAAACATTGGATAAATAGAAAAAATGAATCACTGCAATATTTTTAATATCAAAATAAACCTATAGAATCATATATGCTATTTTCATTTAGTGCAAGTCACATAGGTTCTGTTGTAGCTTTTTCTATCTCCCGTCACACAATTTCTTTAGAAGATATAGAAGCCTCCTAGAGACAACCTCTCGGTTGATAATATATTAGTGCTTAGGGCATCTAAGAGGAGCGATTTTGAATATTGTCTAAGGGCTTTTTGTTGCAATCCATATGTCACATAATTGGAAAAGGTATAATCTAGGGCTTGGTTCATTAACCCTTTACCAAGGTAAACTCAAGAAAACAAACACTGGTAGGTATGGCTAATATCAAAGATAAATGTCTTGGTTCTGGCGGCCGACACACAACAATATTCATATGAACATTGTTGTTGTATTATAGGTGAATGGGAGGAATAATATGAGATAAATCAATGTAGAGGGCTAGAAATAATGAAAAATCCCAAGCAGCAATCTCCGACAGAAATATGGAAGAGTGAGGAGGTGAAAATGCAGAAAAAGTGGAGCGCAAATTAAGGTCTCAAGCTCCTCATGAATACATTTTCCCCCAAACAAAAATAAGTAAATCTTGAGCACATACAGGTACTATACGTTATCAAATAACATAAGTAAACCTTGTTGGAAATAATACTGAGAGGGGGGGGGGGTGAATCAGTATTAGTCAAATCAGTAACCTTTTCTTTTCATACTTTGATTTATATACGCTACTTCAATGAAGGTAACTCACGTGTACACGCAACTGTATTTAAGGCAACCAACGTATATCCAACAAACTTATGATTCAGTTAATTCATCATGTGCTTATCTTTAATCGGTGCATCAGTACTTCATTAACCATATAAAAAGTAACCATGTGCATTAATAATAGAACAAACCATCACACATAAGAAACACACATGAACACCAAGATTTAAGGTGGAAACCTAATGCGAGACAAAAACCACATGCCGCTGTCTTCTTTTAATATAAGAAAAGCATGTTTACAATCTTGTATTGGTGCAGACTCATACTAGTATGCAGGCACCCACCCGCAGAAGGCTACAACCTTCTCTTGTTCTCCAACTTATACTAGAAGGGAGCTACAACCCCCTAGTTCTTGTAGTAGTCAATCTGCTTACTAGTACGTAGGCGCCGACCTACAGAAGGCTCCAACCTTCACTCATTTTCCAGCTGCTATTGGAAGGGAGCTCCAACGCCCTGGATCTTGTACTGGCTAATATGTTTACCTGTACATAGGCCCCGACCTACAGAAGTCTACGACCTTCTCTCTTCCTCCAAGGACCACGTTTCATAAATTTTCAGACTGGATACTCCTAGAACACAACACCGCAATCTGAAGGCCTCGTTTCATCAAATTTTCATACTGGACCCATCAAAAACACTGAAGCTCAAAATCAATCACCACTGCAATACAACCAATCATTTAAAACCCATCATCACTGAAGCAAATCACAATCAATCAATCTGAAGATTCAGAACATTGTCACCAAAACACAGTCACCAGAACACAGAGCAGAACCTAGAATTCTGCATCAACAACCATAACCAACTACAACTTCAAATACCATATTTCATAATGTATACACTACCTTTATGTGTTGAACCAGTGTGTATACACACTTTTACCAAAGCGAACCAACATACAGATCTGCAAATGCTAACTTAAAACATCACAACTATTCCAGACTTCAGTCATACCCAGATCAGAACATTTACAGTGTAAATCACGAACCATACCCAGATCAGAACATTTACAGTGTAAATCACGAACCATACCCAGATCAGAACATTTAGAGCATTCAGATCTAGACTATCCATGATCAAACCATATAATAATAATTCATTTTAGGTCTCATGATCCTGATCCATCATTAGATCTCATTCCCCATCAACCGATAAGGTTCATCCTTAGTTCAGATCAAGTAAAGTAGCATAAACCCATAACATGCATATTTGATTTTGATCTCACTCTTCATAAGATATTCATTACTTTCACACTTGGCTTAATGATATCTTCCTCCTTATATAGTTTTAGGCCTTTCTCAATACCTTGGACCAAAACCACTTAGGACCAATACCTTGGACCAAATACCTCGGACAAATACCTCGGACCAAATACTTTGGGCCAAATACCTTGGACCAATATCTTGGGCCAAAACCTTGATTTTCCATCCCATGCGCGCTTTTCCTTTTGCAAAAGTGCATGTATACGTATACACTCCTTTTGTCATGTTAACCCGCATGTATACGCTGCTTGGACAAAGTGAACTAGCGTATACTTCTTAAACTACTCTCTTTCTTCAATCTCGAAAGTTTGATCTGTAACACTTTGTTGTTAACCTGATGCACTGTGAACTATCATCTGAGTGAGTTGCCATCAAGGACAACACATGTTTCATAATGCCAACAATCTCCCCCTTTGGACTTGATGGCAACAACAACACCAATACACTCTCCCCCTTTGACATCAAGGGCAAAGGGTAGACCAAGATATTCTCCCCCTTTGATATACATTATGATGTCCATGCTCCCTTGAGTACATGTTGAAATATTTGATTAAGCTCCCCCTTTGTACATTTTGAGATGCACTAAACCATCCATGCTTCCCCTGAGCACATGCAGAGTCTGCAAAAAATATTTTTAAAAAGAATAACATGAATCTATAACTCAACTAAGTGAGTATGACCTTCCTATCACCAATGACTCATACATACATCAATCTCCCAACCAAGTGGGGATACACCAATTTTGACTCATCCACTCAACCAAGTGGGGATATACCAAATGTTTATACATGACTAAAATAGGAATTATTGCAACATCCTTCCCATGCATAATGGGGTTACAAATTAGGTTTCTTCATGACCTTTACATCAAATGATATACATGATATTTATAACAAGAACCAACAATCTAAACAAGACCATGATAGTCATCGACAACTATCATACACCATATATGATCTGCACCATTGGCATCTGTCAGCAACATCAAGATCAACAGCCTATATATGTCCATCATCAAATGATTCACCTGAATCAAACAACTATGTGGATCAAGTAATATAAGTATCTTCATGTACCAAGGTCTTCTATTATAATGCCAACAATGCATTATTAGAAACATATGCTCCCCCTAAACCCATGCCAACTATTTACTATCAGATTTGATCATTGCATTTGTTAGTAAGAATCATCAAAGCATCTTCATCGGCCAGTTATTCATCAACTTATTAACAACTTATGAGGGCTAAAAAAACTTCCTCATATCATTAGTAGACTATAACCATCGTCAATCAAAACAGAATAGATAATTGATAATTGACTGAACCATATCAAGCCCCTTTTCCTGCATCTGTCCCGCTTCTTTTTCTTCAAAACACCATATATGCGATTGTGCATCTTCTAACTCGCATATATACGTGACTTCTCTTCATAATAACTATGTATGAGAATTGGAATACTGAAGTTTTACACTTTCAGCTTCCCCCGGGTCTATTATGTCTGTAAACTGAGCTATGCCACATCTTTCTGACAATAATTCCTTCTTCTTCAATACCTTGGATTGTGATGATGTTTGCTCCTTTTGGTATGGTGGCCAAAAATTTCTCTTGCATTCCTTTGCTTTATGTCAAAACTTGTTACATGCATAACATCTTACATGTTTCATATTCCTTCTATCGCAATCAATAGCTTTGTGACCAAACATATTGCAAGCGAAACAATATCCCTTAAAGTACCTGGAAACTGATGATCTTTATGTGTGATGGTCTTGAACCATTCTAATTCTGCATCTGGCTGCAACATGTCCAAAATGATGACATTTAAAACATTCAACATTATTTGTCAGAGAAAAGAAACAATTATCCCTTCCATAGTTAGGTGGAAATGATTTTATTTGAATTCTTTCTTTCCTTGGTTGTTGATGGGGTTGACCTTTCATCTCCTTATTGAGCATTTCATATTTTTCATTGGAGTTCCTTACCTCATCTTGTGAACTAGATTCACCTTCATGAAAACCAAGACCAATCTTTATAATAGGCAAACACTGAACTTTGATGATTTCATCTAACGTTTCTGATCCTTTAGCAAATCTAAGATTCAGAGTCCTTGCCTTTTCAAGTTCTTTTCTTAGACTTACTACTTCACATTCTAACACTTCATTATGTTTGTCTTTTTCAGTGAGTTGATGTGTCACTGTGTTTATCACTGTATCCTTTTCTGCCAAATTGATTTTGAGTTGACTGATTTCTTTAAGGAAATCTTCCTTTTCTAAGGCATATTTTTCAAACACCATGAGTAGTTTAATTTCTTGATCATCTTCATCACTATTGGACAAGCCATCACTATCATCATGAGTATAATAACTTCTATTACCTTTTGCAGACATCTTTCCTTTGACATGAGGGCATCTAGCAGCGTAATGACCAACTCTACCACAAGCAAAGCATTTGAATGGTAGCTTACCTCTGAATCTTCTGGAACCCCGTTGAAGCTTCTTGACAAAATTTACCTCATCTTCTTCTTCTTAAATGTGTCCTGATTCATTGTTCTCTTCTCTTTCTTTTCCCTTTGCTGATGCTTTAAAAGTGGCTTCTCTCATATCTGAAGGACCTCCTTTTCTCATTTCAAAGGTAGTTAGGATTCCATGGAGTTGAGTTACAGTAATAGTTTGAATATATTGTTTTTCTTCTATGGAAAACACTTTTGACTCAAATTTAGAAGGAAAAGATCTCAAAATTTTCTCAACTAAAGTAGCTTCCTTTATATCTTCGCTCAGATTTCTCATATTATTTACAATCCCATCTACTCGCAAGAAATAACTAGAAATGATTTCCACACTATGCATCTTGAGAGTTTCATACTAGATTCTGAGAGTTTGTAGTTTAGCACGTTTTACTTGGGAGTCACCTTCATAGCTTTGAATGATTTTCCCCATATTTCATTGGCTGTGTTGAGCTGCATGACTTTGACGAATTCTGATTCTGATAGACTTCCCAATAAGGCAATGAAAACTTTGGCATTGAATTCATATGTTTTCCTTTCTGCTGGATCTGTGGGGACTGCTACTGGATATTGATATGCTTTCTCCACAATTGCCCAAACATAAGCTCCAAGTGACTAAAGATATGCTCTAGTTCGTGTTTTCCAGTTTACCAAGATTTTCCCTTTGAAGATTGGTGGTCTGATAGATCCCATGCCTTCATGATTGTTCATTTTGAAAGATCTCCCTTCAAGCGATCAAGCTTATTCTGGAGGACCTGCTCTGATACCAATTGTTGGAAATAATATTGGGGGGGGGGGGGGGGAATCAGTATTCATCAAATCATTAAATTTTTCTCTTCATACTATGATTTATATACACTACTTCAATGAAGGTAACTCGCGTGTACATGCAACTATTTTTAAGGCAACTAGCGTCTATCCAACAAACTTATGATTCAGTTAATTCATCATATGTTTATCTTTAATCAATGCATCAATACTTCATTAACCATATGAATAGTAACCATGTGCAGTAATAACAAAACAAACCATCACACATAAGAAACACACATGAACACCAAGATTTAAGGTGGAAACCCAATGCGGGACAAAAGCCACCTGTTGCTGTCTTCTTTTAGTATAAGAAAAACATGTTTACAATCTTGTACTGGTACAAACTCATACCAGTACGTAGGCACCCACCTGTAGAAGGCTACAACCTTCTCTCGTTCTCAAGCTTCTACTGGAAGGGAGCTACAACCCCCTAGCTCTTGTACCAGCCGATCCGTTTACTAGTACGTAGGTGCCAACCTACAGAAGGCTCCAACCTTCACTCGTTTTCCAGCTGCTACTAGAAGGGAGCTCCAACCCCTTGGCTCTTGTATTAGCCGATATGTTTACCAGTATGTAGGCACCGATCTACAAAAGGATACAACCTTCTCTCTTCCTTTAAGGACCACGTTTCATAAATTTTCAAACTGGATACTCCTGGAAAAAAAACCACAATTTGAAGGCCTCATTTCATCAAATTTTCATACTCGACCCATCAGCAACATTGAATCTCAAAATCAATGACCACTGCAATACAACTAATCACTCAAAACCCATCATCACTGAAGCAAATCACAATCAATCAATATGAAGATTCAGAACACTGTCACCAACACACAGTCACTAGAACCCAGAATTCTGCATCAAAAACCATAACCAACTGCAACTTCAAATATCATATTTCATAATGTATATGCTACTTTGATGTGCCAAACCAGCGTGTATACGCGCTTTTACCAAAGCGAACTAGCGTAATATCTGCAAATGATAACTTAAAACATCACAACTATTCTAGACTTTAGTCATACCCAAATCACAACATTTACTGTGTAAATCACGCGTTAGCATTCAAATCTAGATTATCCATGATCAAACCATATAATAATAATTCATTTTAGGTCTCATGATCCCAATCCATCATTAGATCTCATCCCCCTTCAACCGCTAAGGTTCATCCTTAGTTCAGATCAAGCAAAGCACCATAAACCCATAACATGCATATTTGCTTTTGATCTCACTCTTCATAAGATATTCATTACTTGCACACTTGGCCTAATGATCTTCTCCTCCTTATATAGTTTTAGGCCTTTCTCAATACCTCAGACCAAAACCACTTAGGACCAATACCTTGGACCAAATACCTCGGACCAATACCTCAGACCAAATACCTTGGACCAAAACCTTGATTTTCTATCCCATACACACTTTTCCTTCTGTGAAAGCGCGTGTATACGTATACGCTCCCTTTTTTATATTAATCCACGTGTATACGTTGCTTGGACAAAGTGAACCAGTGTATAATTCTTAAACTCCTCTCTTTCTTCAATCTCTAGACTCTGATCTGTAATCCTTTTCTGTTAACCTGCTGCACTCTGAATTGTCATCTGGGTGAGTTGCCATCAAGGAAAACACCTATATCATAATTCCAACAAACCTTTTGTTACACATGTATTGTAGGCTATCAAATAACACGAGTAAATCTATTGTTACACAGGTCCTTTTACTACTTAGTAGCAAACATGCAACCATGAATGAGAGCGCAACCATCAACTTCATTACACGATTTTACAGGAGGAAAGACATACATGAATTGATATACAAAGGGGAAAACATATTGTGCATTTCTTTGATTGCAATAAAAAAAATACTTCATTAATCCTTGAAGATGGAGTCCAAATCACTAGTCCATTACATTTAACAATTGTACATTCTCGAGCATCACATGAACACGCAAATTGAACCAAAGTGGAACCACTTTCTCTGCAAATAGAGGGCCTCTAGAATGCAAAATTTGGGAACCTTTTTTAAGTGTTTCTTCCCTCTATTTATAAGGAGAGAGGAAGCTTTGAATAACAGTTACAGAATATCTCAGTCGAGCTCCAGATGTCTGATTGACTAGTTGTCTTGGCATATGATGGCTTTGCTACCCAAAATGATTACAATAGATTTGAGTACTTCTTTAAAATGAAACAAAGTACAAAATAAAAAAACAAGGGAAAACTGAATGATTATTGAGGAAGATACCTCCTTGCCATTCCTGTGATGGCCTTTGATCAGGTCACGTCTTTGCCATGATGTTCCTCTTTAGTTTCTCGGTCAGTTTACCTATCATTTTCACCTTAATTGCTTAAATTCCCCACTCTCTAGAGCTGGGAGCAATAAATGTCGGTTTATTTCCACAGTGAAGAAACAAAGATTGACCTGGTAGTATTTTATTTCCTGATTGCGTGGAGCTCCATGCCGAGAAATTAATTCTGAGGTGACCTGCACACTGCTTCCTAAGTCCCATACCTCCATTTACTCACTAAAGACGTGCGTCAAAGCACAAAGGTGGCTTGTATCACCTCAAGGCAGACCCAACACTCTTTCCTGCGGATCGTGGTCCTTGCTGCCTTGACCCAGTGATATTTGACACTCGCGATTACTCCTGAGACAAACTCCTCTGTTCCTGCATTCAATCTTGAAGCTACTGACCCATATGCCTTTAACTCTCTGTATTACACTATCAGAGCCCAATATGTCCTGTATTATGCAATAATGTTATAAAATATATTTTACTCGTCTGGGCTTTTATTCATAAAGACATTACAAAAACAGAGTTCCGATGTCCTTGGCCCATTTTGTTTAGCCCCTTTATATTTTCCTCCATGGGACAGGGTGCAGTGACTAGAGGCTTAGCCTTAAGGCACTAGGGCATTTTTTTCCTCCTCAGGGGTCGTTTTTCATTTATTAAGAACTTAGATACATTGGTTCTATAAGTTCTTCTTGACCATGTGCTAGCATAATATCAAAGCTCCCTTATCGACAATTTTTCAATTTCTAATTGTTATAAAGTGCTGACATCCTCAACCTCTGATATACGATCTATGATATGACATCATCACTCCACGTGGCACCTCATGAGTGGTGACACATGTCACCTATATTTACCCCCCTTAGACCCCTCAAAGTGCCAAAAATTCCTACCATGTGTCTTGTCGTACTGCCACGTCATGCTAATGTTGGATGCCATTGTAGGTTCATAAGAATAAATCATGTGCTACCATGTGTCATGCTAGAGGAGAGAGAAAAGGGCTTGACCAAATTTGGTTTTGCGATGAAATCCTTTTTTCATCCTTTATTGGCGTTCCTGAAGGTTTTTAACACTATCAACACATTACGAATATCACAACTTTTTAAAGGTTGTTACCTTAAGAAGTTGTAGTTCTTCAATTAACCAACCTTTCGATGTGCGAATGCTCTGATATATTAGGACTTATGATATGTGATTGTCAATACCTCTAGACCTATGGTATGCAAGCGTCAATTTCTCTGGACCTCCGATGTTGTGATGTGACGATTTTCCTGACCTCCGATATGTGATCGTCCATATGCTTGATGCTTCGATGTGCGATCGTTGATATGCTTGATGCTCGGATGTTGCGATGTGCTAGTATGCCCAACCTTTGATATGCGATCGTCGATATCTCTTATGCTATGATGTTGTGATCATCGATATCTCTGTACCTCTTATATGCAATATCCGATATTATTTCCTTCCCAAGGCTTTAATCCTTGAAATTTCAACATAACATATCTTTTGATCCAGGAGTCCATATTTGGACTTCCACATGTCGTTGGGAAGCTTGTTAAAAGAAATTTCTACTATAGAGGGTTTGATGTAGGCATTGAGTTCTTCTGCAGGTTGGAAGATGACTAAAATCTTCTCTATTGTTTTTCATCTTTTTGACATCATTTGGTACCATTCGAACAATTTTGTAGCAAGTGATAACATTGGCTCCAATTGGAGATAATGCCTTGCTAGCAAGGTGCAGAGAACCCACAGACTAGTAGCCTTCACCATTGGGCATGGAATCAAAAATATATAGAACCTATAGAACCACAAAATCTCCACTGAAATTTATTTGTTGGGAGTCTTTTTGTCATAAATCTGAAATGAAAAACTACAAACTCTAAAAACTAGAAATTAAACACTCACATAGTGAGCTTATTTATATACAACTCCTACTTATGCATAGGGCTCAGTTCACCGAAGTGAGGTCAACCTTCTAATGGTACCAGTCAAAATTTGGGTGTTGGACCTAATGCCTTAATGCCGCTGAAATTTACAATCAAAACAAGCATGCACCATGAAAAATATTCAAACAAAAAACTTGATACATACCCCACAAACAACATCTACTGATGACTAAAGAACGTTGTCATGTAGTCAGCTACTAGGTCATAGAACTGATGAGATAAAATTGTATCTATTGTTGGCTTTTTGGGGCCTATCTCAGGTTTAGAGTTAATAAACCAAACAAATCCCTGTACTATTGGCCATTTCGGCAATAGTCCGCGGAGCACAGATTGAGGTCTCACCCAAAGTAGTATGGGGGGGATGCTAGAACCAGGTTTCCGCACCCTTGAGATGTATGAGGGGTTGATTTAGTCCAATTGTGAATACTTTCGTGCAGGTTACCTTGCGCACTTGCTTGGCATGCGAGGCCTTCGTGGCCCTGTTATATTCGTCTTCGCGCAGCCCTAACCAGGGGTTGTGGGGTTTTGCGCTGCTAGAGCAGTGATCTGCGCTATTTCTCCAAGTCACACCGTGGATCTTACTTATCTTCTTATAATAATTAGTTATCTTAATGTAAATAGATACTTTATATTATATTCAATTATTCAACACATTCATATAAGTTCGCACAACAAATAAATAGTAAACTTGCAATTTATACCCAATATACTTCAATGCATAAAACAGGAAAAGATACATAGAAATATTGTAGAACTTCTCTTTATTAATGCTTCAATTGGTTATAGACTCAACCTACCCTGTGCACTCAGCTGCAGGGGTCTGCGCACTCAGCTGCGGACTACTAGGCCTCTGCACACTCAGCTGCAGAGCCTTCTCCTACTCTATGACCCAAAGACATGACTCTACACTTCGACTCAATGCTTCATGGATTGATTTTCCCCCTTCATTGTCCCTCTATTTACACTCAGAGCCTCACTCTATTTATACAATCACATGGTCCGTGGACCATGGGTAGAACTCTCAAGCCAACACTACATTTACAAAAGTAAGGGCGGAAAACCCTATGACTCAATTACAACTTCGCACTCCGTACCCACAAATCGTGGAGTCTTTACATCAACTTAGTCAAAACTTGGGCTTTAAGCCCCAAAAATTTCCTTGGGGGGATTCCACGCCCAACAGGCCCCCAACACAAACATCGTGACTTGCCCTTGAGTCACTTTTTTGGTGCGGAGATATTCGTGCGGAGACCTCCCAACTCTTCTCGGACTGTTGCAAGGTCGGCAACACACTAAGTGGCTGCCTGCTTTATCTCCAGTATGCATTGTTCCGAGACGGAGGTGTCACAACTTCTTCCCTGTATCTATTCCTGCTTCCCTTGCACTTGCATGATCTTGCCTTCAATCATTGTTGTGATTACAAAGGCCTCGTTGATTCAAGGCTGAACACATGCCTTCAAAACGACTTCTCTGTGGCGCGCTGCATCTACTTTCTCCTTATCCGCTTTGGCCTATTGCATTCGCGCAAGCCTCTATGTGAGGGCCACCTTCTATGCAGTCCCATGTCCTCGTCCTCATCCTCTTCGATCAGGATGTCCTCAAGATCTTCCTCCTCCTCATCGGTTTCCAAATTAACCGCTTTCCCTTTCTCCTCCATGGCCAATTTGGTTCTTAGCGGGTTTCGAGGGGACATGCGCACCAGAATCATGGGTTGCTTATCCTTATTTGGTCTCGACATGCGTGGTGATCTAGGGATTTCCACAACAATCTCGGTGCTCTAAGGGGCATCTCCTATGGTCATGGCCTGCACGGCTTCTTCGGTGGTCATTTCTGCGATTTTCGAGGCTTCTTAAGATGCTGCCATCTCATTTGTCCAGAAGTCTCTCGACTCCTTAACTAGGTGCTCAAACAACACTCTCCATAGGGCAAACAGTTCTCTGTTCAGAAGACTCGGGGCGCACGATAGCTCAATTTGCAAATGTCCAAGTGTTGCTTGTTGGATAGGCCTTTGAAATTTATAGCACCTTTTGAATTTGAATTCGACTGTTCCCCCCAAATCCGGTCCATTAATGCTCCCTTGGCGACAGATTTTCCCAAATCTTGCCCATAAAGCTCATCTTAAATGCCTGCCACCCGCTCCACTTGGTCTCAATTCAAGCATCACATCATGAATAGTGACTACAATAGTCACTTTCCAGCCAACCCGCGCGGCAGCGCAACCACCCTTACGCGGTTGCGAACCTTGTGACACTTTTCTCCTACGCGCAGCCCCGACATTGCACAACTCTCAAGCATAGTAGTTTATAGTCTCGCGCCTCCTTTCAACTACCTAGAGCGCTAAGACTATACTTCCCACAGCTAATCAGGTGGCCATGCCACCTGTATAGGGTTTCAACCGGTCATCCATCATTTTTCTTGGAAAAAATCTGCCTTTTATTTTTACTGTCTGCATCACACACTTTACCATTTGCAGCATGCCACCATGGGTGATCCCTTTAGTAATATACGGTCCAATCCAAGGCATCAAGCTGATCAACTCTCGGTGGTAGTCCCCAAATTTCTCAGCATAATAATGCGCACCCTAATTTATCACTACAGTTTTCTTATCGAAAAAATCCTTCTTTATTTCTTCCTCAAGCTTCTTAACTTCGGCTTCTGCCAGAGTGATTTTCTCCCTTAAATACACCCTTTCTTTCATAAGTCCTTGGAGCCTAATATCACCCTGCCGGATTGAGTCCTCAGGTTCCAACCGTTCTTCTTCGTTCAGTTGCGTAATCCCTGTTTCCAAGGCTCCGCAAACCGTCATATCCATCGGCGCTGTTATGCATGGACTAGGACTAACATACTCTTTTGGGACTACAACGGTTGCTCCCTAGGCCAACGTAGAGGGTGTCTGTCCTATCAGTTTCTTATACGTTGTCCTATAAGCCCACAAAACCATGGGTCCTCACAGGTCCCAATCACTTCGCTGCGCGTTATATACCTGGTTTAGTGCTTCGCACACTTCGTTAAAGGCTTCTGTGTGGGTAACCTTTTGCACACTTGTTCTTTCAACACTTTATCATCCCAACTGCAGGGATTGTTTGCACAATTGCCTCACCCACACATGCTTATTGAATGTGTCCCCTAATGTGAAGTCCATGTGCATCCGTGTAGGTTGTTTAACATATGCCTATACCCACCTAGACAGGTGCGCGCGTGGACTGACCCGTCCATTATATTTGTCTATTAGTTGCATTTGATGCTTCCCAAAATGCATGGGCATCATTCTCCTACATTCGCGCCAGTCCTCAAAGCTTTCTTGTTGCATACCCCACCACCTTGTGGGCATAGCGTGTAGTACCCATTTCAAAGCCTTGAAACGTTGCTGTTCCGGCACCTCACTTTCAAATCTATTCAAGAAAGCATCTACCTCACTTAACCCATCATAAGTAGGTAGATCCCTCACTTATGTCGATACACAGTGCAATGATCTTGTCATCATGTTACAGTTCAATGTGGTTACCTCGTGTAACCTGTTCTGCCATCGTTCTATTTCCTCGTCCGCATCTAATGTACAGGAGCTTTTGCGCTCCCATGAGATCCGTTCATCCACGGTGGGATTTACCCATTCTTTCTCTTGCGTGATTATCTTGTAGATGCAGTCTAAATTATCGTCACTTTCATAGTTGCACATTGGCTCAGTGTAGTGTGATCCCTCGGCAGGGTCCAAAGGTATGATTACGTGTAGGGAATTTTTCTCAAAAATCATCTTGCACTTCTTTAGATTTATCACCCTGTTCATGTCAGTGGCCCAATCAATTCCTAAGAGCGCAGGGTAGGGATTGTTGTTATCAACAATCTCTATCACTTCAAAGTCTGCTAGCGCACTTTCCCCTTCAATATCCACGGTGATTCGCTGCAATCTCCCCATAGGTATGATCTTTTGTTGCTTCGCCATTCGCAGCTGGATAAGAGACCATTGCAGCATAGGCCTTCCCATGCGTTCCCGTGTCTACTTCAGCAGAACATTCGCGTCCAATCCTAGGTCCAGAATCACTTGGTCCATCTCATATTCTCCAATTTTTGCAGTCAACCTCATTTCTCTTCCCATCCTTGTCGCATGCTTTCTAATCTTCCAGACTACGCACGGTTCTCCTGGTGCGTTCCATCACATCTATTAATGAGTTCCTACAATCCCTTTATAGCCTTACTATCACGTAGTAGATTCATGCATGTTTCTAGGAACGTCGTTAGCATTGATGGGTCCATTTCTGGCTCTGGTCTATATTTGCTTCTTGAAGTGGAGGCATCAACAAAGCTCTTCTTGGATTCCATGAAGGTTTCCTTAGCACGCTCCAAATCAAACTCTGGTTCTTTTGTTGGAGCCTTGAGAACCCAAGTACTATATTCCAGTTATTTGCATTTATCATCTCCTGTCGTAATTCCACTTCGAAGCACAATGTTCACATTTGGGTCTTCCTCGCGCGACTCAGACCTCATCATTTGCAGGTTCCGAGCCGGGGAGTTTGGAGCGCTCCCTTATCAGGAAGCCTAGCTATTAATGTGGGACAATCCTCCATTTCACGATCAAACAAGGTACAATACAGACATGATGGATGCGTTGGATTCATAAAATCACGAGCATGATGTCCTGGCCCCTCGCTTTTGTAACATATCAGTTGTCCGCGACCTCTTCCAGGTCCTCCTCCACCCCGGCCTCATCCGCATCCCTGAAATCCGGTTTGCGCCATTCCTGCGTTCTGGTCAAGTGGCCGCATTTCGACTTGAACTCTGTAGGTGGGAGTCCTATCCATCATTAGCTCATAGTTTCTACAAGTACGCTCATCATGTCCCACTGATATACATAAATTACAGAACAGTTGTTGCAAATTCTGCGTGTACTTCTGCAATAGATGATTTCCTCCTCTATGACAAATCGTGCACCACAAAGCAGGCGCTGCGCTAGGTCCTGCTTGTGCCTCCCGTCTTAATGGCATCGTCCTTCCTCCCACGAGGTAATTCACGAACACTGGGTAGTGGTCCTTGTCATGTCCCTGAATCTTGAACTTTATGCACTATACTTCTTCGCGCACTTCCAGGCAAGCTATCCTGTCCTGTTTTAGAGTTTGCATCTCAAGGCATAAGTTTTTCAACTACGTGTGGATCTGTTGAACTCCCAAGTTAGGATCCTGTATTGGGGTCTCATGTAGCCTCATCGCCATCTCCAAGGCCTCTGCTTGAGTCGTTAACATCTGTTGTGACAACGCGTTCCTCAAATGCGATGTTAGTGATGCTACAAACCATTCGCGGTGTTGTCCATCCGTCAAAGTCATATTGGCTTCGTGAATTGTGCACTTCAGTCTCTGATCCACTCCTAAGGAGTCTTTCCTGGTAGAATTGGGATCTCCTTGAATCCGATGATCGACTGCGCCTCTGACTTCAGCCTGCTAAATTCTCTATCCAACACAATTTGGATATTTGTGATCCCCACATTTGGATTGTCATCAGAATGCTTAATATATCAAGTCAGCGCGTGATCCTACAGAGTGCTGACCAACATTGCTTTCTTTATATTGTCATCTGTAACTCCCTATGCTTCCTATACGAATTTTATCACAAACCAAAATTGGTCTAGATCTTCATTTCCTACTCCTTTGAACACCTACAACTTTATCACGCTTGCCATATTGACTCACGGTGGTGGCATAGGTGGTACATGCGAGGATGGGGGTGAAGCTGGTGAAGCTAGTGGTGGTGTGGGTGGGGGTGGTATGCGTGGAATCCTCTGCCTTATCAAATTGATAACACTTCTTGGTGAGACCTTCGTGAGCTCTTACTCACCCCCTCGTGGAGGTGGAATCAAGGGGCTAGTTTCTAGTTCTGCACTACCTTTGTTTCTGTAAATTCTCCCACTTCGCGTAGCTCCAAACATCAATGTATTCGCATAATCCGCTTTTCACATAGTAGCATTTTAATCCAAGTGTTCAGAGATTTACCTTGCAGTCCTTTGAGAAAGCGTTACTCTGCCTCACTATAGCTAACTGAAGTATCTACTGCGAACTCAGTAATGAATCCTCCTATAATCCGATTCAGCCAGTGATCAACATCGCGAATGATGTTATCCTCCAATACTTCCAATCTACGCACCAACTCTAGAGTCCACACAATAAGATTATCGAGTTTCCACCTTCCTTGGCTATCTGCTAGCTTCACGATCCACTCGTAAAGCTCAGTAGGGAAAGATGCGAAGAAAATTTCATGGATTTCTATGTACAGGTAGCAGTCTAACCATTCTTCCTTTGATAGTCATAGATTCCTGTTCTCCTGCACTGTGAACTCATGAATTTTTCTATCCAACCAATCGTCAATTTCTTTCTTAGTTGGATTCCAATGATACGACATCAGACATATCTATGCAGATTCCAGTCCTCGCAATGGAACCATTTGTTGGCTTGCTGGGGCCTGACCCAAGTTCGGAGCTAATTAGCCAAACAAATCCCTATACTACTGGCCCTTTCGGTAATAATCCACGGAGCACAGACTGAGGTCTCACCCGAATACTTTCGCGTAGGTTTTGCGTGATTTCCTGGCCTTTGAGGCCTTTGCGGTCCTGTTAGATTCATCTTCATGCAGCCCTAACTAGGGGTTGTGGGGCTTTCGTGCTGCTAGAGCAGCGATCTGCGCTATTTCCCTATGTCACACCGCAGATATTACTTATCTTCTTATAACAATTAGTTATCTTCGCGTAAACAGATACTTTATATTATATTCACTTATTCAACACATTCATATAAGTTCGCGCAACAAATAAACAGTAAACTTACAATTTATACCCAATATACTTCAATTCATAAAATAAGAAAAGATACATATAAATATTTTAGAACTTCTCTTTATTAATGCTTCAATTAGTTACAGACTCAACCTGCCCTGCGCACTCAGCTGCAGGGGTCTGTGTACTCAGCTACAGACTACTAGGCCTCTACACACTCAGCTGCAAAACCTTCTCCTACTCTACGACCCAAAGACATGACTCTAAACTTCGACTCAATGCTTCATGGATTGATTTTCTCCCTTCATTGTCCCTCTCTTTACACTCAGAGCCTCACTCTATTTATACAATCCCATGGTCCGCGGACCATGGGTAGAACTCTCAAGCCGACACTACATTTACAAAAGTAAGGGTAGACAAACCTATGACTCAATTACAACTTCGCGCTCCGCGCCCACAAATCACGGAGTCTTTACACCAAACTTAGTCAAAACTTGGGCTTTAAGCCCCAAAACTTGCCTTGGGGGGATCCCATGCCCAACAGCTGCCTCATTTTCTTGAAAATTTTGTTGACCAATATATTCATGGTTAGGGAAGCCACTAACACTACTTAGCTCGTTTTCTTTTTCACAGATGGGCCTAGAGTGGGGAAGTGACTTATCTTCTTTGAGGAATTTGGGCTTAAAGCAGTTTGGATTTAAAGACTATTTTTTTTTTTTGAATAATTGGACCTAAAGGCTCCTTCCCCTTATCACTTGGCTTAGGAGGCTCTTGGAAGGAAGTGCGTTCATTTTAGTCTTGTCCCCTTGATCTCTTTCTAGATGACTGAAGATCATATTTCTTATGCAATTGAGCCTGCATGAAATCAATGAACTGCTTGTAGTAATCATCAATCTCATCATAATTTAGCATTGTATCAAGATCATCCTCCTGTTCTTCATACATTCTAAATTATTTTTCTTCATCAACGAAAGAGGAATACAAGTTCCCTTGAAATTTGTTGGCATCTTGTATCTTCTCCTCTGGATCATATTTTATATATAGTGGAGGATGGATGTGATCTTGCTATTATTTCATCTCCCTTTTCAATATCTATAGGGGAGGCTTTCTGTATTGGGGATTGAAACATTGATTAGCAATCTGGAAGTTCTATCGAAGAAATTTTTTATTTTCTAGTTCCAGTTTTATTAGTTTCTTTATTAACCTTTCTATCTCCTCCATCTTTTGTTCTTGGGATTCTCTTCCATGAATTGAGGAAGTTGCCTCCTCTTTCCCTTTTTCTTCTCTCCAAGTTCATTTCTGCTTCTTTACTTCCATGTTGATGTAAAATATTCTTCTACATCGAGAGCATTAGTATTGGGGTTTTTTTCCTTGCAGATCCTTCTGGATATTATTCTTTTTGGATCAGATACAAATGACGTTGTTTGCTAAAAGGTATCTGAGCAGGTATGGAGCCTCCTAAAAGCCATGGTGATGAACTTATGACTTGACAGTGGAGTCGTCAAGATTTTTACAATAAGATTGAAACAATGGAGTCGCTAAGGTGAGAGATCTTCAACCCACACTTCCCTTGCTTACCCATTAGAGGGAATATAAAAATTGTCTTACCCAAGGAAAAATATTCTGATTCATTCCCCAACAATGGAGCTAGAAATATGTTGTAGCTTTTTCTATCTCCTGTCACACAATTGCTTCAGAAGATATAACAGCCTCCTACAGACAACCTCTGGGTTGCTACAAGACCAGTACCTAGGGCATCCGATAGGAGTTCTTTTGAAGATTGTCTAAGGGCTTTCTACTTCACTCCATATGTCACGTAATTGGAAAAGGGATAATCTTGGGATTGGTTGAATAGCCCTTAACCAAGGTAAACTCAAGAAAACAAACACTGGTAGGTATGGCTAATATCAAAGAGAAATGTCTTGGTTCAAGTGGCTGACACACAACAATATGTAGCTTAACATTGTTGTTGTAGTATAGGTGAACAAGAGGAAGGAAAGGAGAGAAATTGATATAGAGGGTTAGAAATAATGTAGAATCCTAAGAAACAATCTCCAACAGAAATAAGGAAGAGTGAGGAGGTGAAAATGCAGAAAAAGTGGAGCGCAAATTAAGGTCTCAAGCTCTATGCCTCATAAATACATTTATCCCCAAACAACAATAAGTAAATCTTGAGCACATACAGGTACATTAGGTTATCAAATAACACAAGTAAATATGTTGTTACACAGGTACTATACGCTATCAAATAACATGATAAATATATTTTTACATAGGTACTTTTACTAATTAGCAGCAAACATACAACCATGAATGAGAGTGAAACCAACAACTTCATTACACGATTTCAGAGGAGGAAAGACATACATGAAGTGATATATAGAGGGGAAGACATATTGTGCATTTCTCTGATTGGAATCAACAAAACTTCTTCATTAATCCTTGAAGATGGAGTTTGAATCACCAGTCCATTACATTTAACAATTGTATGTCATTCCCAAGCATCACATGAACAAGCAAATTGAACCAAAGTGGAACCACTTTCTTCGAAAACAGAAGGCCTCTAGAATGCATAATTTGGGAACCTTGTTTAAGTGTTTCTTCCCTCTATTTATAAGGAGAGGGTAAGCTTTGAACAAAAGTTAAAATATATCAGCCGAGCTCCAACTATCTGATCGATTAGCTGTCGCGGTGTTTGATGGCTCTACTGCCCAAAATGATTACAACAAATTTGATTTCTTCTTTAAAATGCAACAAAGTACAAATAAAAAAACATGGGGAAACTAAATCATGATTGAGGAAAATATCTCCCTTCCATTCCTGTGATGGCGTCCGATCAGGCCACGTCTTTACCATGATGTTCCTATTTATTTTCTCGGTCAGCTCACCTGTCGCTTTCACCTTAACTGCTTGAATTCCCCACTCTTTGGAGATGGGAGTGATCAAATCTCAGTTGCTTGCCACAATGCAAAAACAGAGATTGACCTGGCAGTATTTTATTGCCTGACTACGTGCAGATCCATGCTGAGAAATTGATTCTCAGGTGACCTGCACATTGCTTCCTGAGTCCCATACCTCCATTTAGTCACTGAAGATGTTTGTCTAATCACAGAGGTAGCTTGTATTACCTCAAGGCAGACCCACCACTCTTTCCTATGGATCGTGGTCTTTGCTGCGTTGACCCAATGGTATTTGGCAGTCCATTACTCTTGAGACCAAATCCTCTATTCCTACATTCAATCTTGTAGCTGTAGACCCATATGCCTTTAACTCTTTTATTTCACTGTCAAAGCTCAATATGTCATGTCTTATTGCAATAGTGTTATATCAGAGCTTTTACTCATTTGGACTTTTATTCTTAAAGATATTACAAAAACAGAGTTCTAATGTCCTTGGCACCTTTTTCCATTAGCCCCTTCTTATTTTCCTCCATGGGACTGGGTGCGGTGACCGAAGGCTTAGCCTTAAGGCACTAGGGCATTTTTTTCCTGCCCAAGGGCCATTTTTCCTTTGTTAAGAGCTTAGCACCCTTGGTTCTATAAGTTCTTCTCGACCATGTGCCAAGCCTAATATCGAAGCCCCCTTATCAACACTTTTTCAATTTCCAACTGTTATAAAGTTCCAATATCCTCAACCTCTAATATGCAATCTTTGATATGACATCATCACTCCACATGGCACCTCATGAGTGGTGACATGTGTCACCTAGATTTTCCCCCTTAGGCCCCTCAAAATGTCAAAACTATCTACCATGTGTCCTATCATACTGCTACGTCATGTTGACATTGGATGCCGCTGTAGCTTCATCGAATCAATCATGTGTTTCCATGTGTCCCGCTAGAGGAGAGAGAAAAGGGCCCACCCACATTTGGTTTTGCGATGAAATCCTTTGTTAATACTTTATTGTCATTCCCAGCAGTTTTTAACACTATCGACACATTATGTACATCGAAAAGTTTTTAAGGTTGTCACCTTAAGAAGTTGCAATTCTTCGATTCGCCGAAATTTTAATGTGCCAATGCTCTGATATCTTAGGACCTCCAATATGCGATCGTTGATACCTCTAGACCTCTGGTATGCAATCACCTATTTCTCTGGACCTTCGATGTTACGATGCACCGATTTGCTTCGCCTCTGATACATGATTGTCAATATGCTTGATGCTTCGATGTGCGATCACCGATATGCTTGATTCTTGGATGTTGTGATGCGGTGGTATGCTCGATCTCCGATATGTGATTGTTGATATATCTAATGCTATGATGTTGTGATCACCGATATCTCTGTACCTTCGATATGCAATCTCCGATATTCTTTTCTTCTAATATCTCTAGACCTTTGATATGCAATCTCCGACATGTCATGGGAAATCTTGTTCAGAGGACTTTCTACTAGAAAGGGTCCGATGTAGGTGTTGAGTTATTTTGAGGTTTGGAAGATGACTGCAAGCTTCTCTGCTATTTTGCATCCTTTTGACATCATTTGGGACCATTCGAATAATTTTTCAGTGAGTGATAATAGGTTCATGGGACAAGCCAATAGTTTCTAGAGCGTGAGTTTTGTTACGCAAGTGAGGAGGAGGAGGGAGATTTGTAGGGTCATAGTGGTACATGTATAAAGTCACCTACAGGGGGATTCATTCTCCAATAAAATGCATCTTTCCTCAAAGCTTTGGTGCATGGGAAGATGTCTAAATCAACAATCGATAATGTATAAAAAACACAAAATAGGGAAGTGATTATCTACATGGAGAGAACCATTGGATGGGTTGGTCCCTACAACTATTTTGACTCAAAGTTGCACTATTTTATATCGGGTTCCAAAGTATATGCATCAAAACCATTTTGTGGATGACCTAATATTCGTTTTTTAACACCAAGACAAAAAGCTATATCATATTTTTGGACACAAAAGGATTTTAAACCTTTCAGAACTATTATGGGAATATTAATGAAAAGTGATGAGAATATTTTAGCTTGGGTCTATTTCACTAATTCATAACAACTCCAATTCAACTTGCCTTGTTACAATGATAATAAATTGACATGGTATTTACTTTACTTTAAAATGAAAGTAGGTGTTGATGTAATTGTGAATCCAAAAATTATTTTAGATAAAATTATAGGCTATTGATGAACTATTCAATTTCACTCATAACAAGTTGATAGTCTACAAGAATAACAAATAGGAAGGATGAAATTTCACTTAGGAGCTTAGAGATGGTAGAAAAACAAGAAAAATTTAGTAACAGAGGTGCTAAGAAATTAGATACTAACTAATCATATATAACAATTACAATTACACTTTTGTGTGATTAACTATGCAAAGAGACTCAATGGGTGTGTTGTATATGATATCATTATGTTAAGGTGGTGTTGTGTTATTTGATATTTGGTTTCAAATTAGTTGTTCTAGAATCAGGTTACGGATGGTCCAATATCGGGTTTTCAAAACCAAGGTGGACTGTTGTATCAGACTTGTGGAGACAAAGGGATTTCATTGCAAACTACGAAAACTTGGGATGAAACCTTGACTATGATGGAATTACTTTTTTTCAAGTGTTGTGAATCTTTTACCTTGCATTTTATATTTGTACTTTAGTTTAAAGTGAAGGCAGGTGTTGATGTGGATGTGGAACGATAGGTGAAATCTGGTAAAAATGGTGCTAAAATTGAATATCCTAGAAAATTCAGGTTGGCAAGTATTGTGGACAAGAGGAATGATTCTTCCAATTATTTCTAGTTCACAAAATAAAATCTCCAATAGTTCAAGGTGGAATATAGTTCATATTTATGGAGACAAAAGGATTTTGTTGAAAACTGTGAAGACTTGGAATGGAACCTTGGCTATGACATGAATGAATTTTAGAGTTAAAGCTTCTATGAGAAGAGAAATTTTGATCTATTTTTTCCGATTCCATCACATTAAAGTTTTTGTTGTTGTTGAAGTTTCGAGCCAACAAGTGTGGCACATCATCAAGACATTGGTAAGAAATATGGTCAAGCATTGAAAGATAAATAGGTGAGAGATGCAAGGTCAAGAATTGGAAAAAAAAAACATTAGGTAAATGCTATATGGTTAAAAATAATAATAATAAAGAGAGTAATTAATTTATTATTATTTTTAACCATATAGAATTTACCTAACGTTTCTTTTCTAATTATTGACCTTGCATATCTCACCTATTTATCTTTTAATGCTTGATCATATTTCTTACCAGTGTTTCGAGAATCAATTTTGTTAAGTGATATGAATCTTTTACCTTGGATTTTGTCTATTTACTTTATTTAAAACTGAAGACAGGCATTAGTGTGGCCATGAAATTGATCTGGTGATCAAATTTTAGCTCAAAAATGAAAGTGCCCATAATGTTTTGAAACTAGTGTCAACTCGAAGTGTTTGTCGTTCTAAATCAAATGATGTTCATTTCACCTCAATACGACATCGCATAGTCAAGTTATTACATTCTGATTGTTTGATACAACAACTAAAAGATTAGTAGGATTGTTGATTGGGAAGTCGTACTTCTGAGATCATCAGGTTGACTGGGTAGGTACGAGCCAATGAGAGCATGCCAAGTGGCAACCTCTTATCAGTCGAGTTGGTCCATTTTGATTGGGTCATTTTGTGTGAGGTGTACCAAGGGTGTGCCATGTGGCCCAACCAGAGGTCGCCACGTGGATAGCCTGGGTAGGGCTCGAATCCCCAACCTCTTTTATACTAAGGCAATGCTCTACCAGTCCTTTTGTATGATGGTTCTTAACCATATAAGGGCCTCGCTCCTATTGAAGTTTTACAAAGCACATACATGGGAGGAGGGGTCGGGTTGTTATCCCGACCCCTGGTCACTACAACACATATAACATTGGCGCAAAAGAGTTGGTGCTTGGGGACTAGCCCTGGACCCTAGTCACCATATCCCCCACATGATCGTCGGCTAATAAGAATGAGCGCTATTAGAGAGTGGGCTTACCACTAGCCCTAGATTCTAGTCACAAGAGCTCACAGGACCATGGCAAAGCAATCACTGGTAGGGAGTTGTATAAGGGGGCCAACCCCATGCCATATGGCCTTACACAAGACTGTGGCGGACCGCGATGAGAGCCTCAGTTTTAAGGGAGGGTTTTTGGTCTGGCCCTCAACACTATGGGTGCCAATAGGACCATGACCCAGAAGAAAGGTCTTCTAAGCTAGCGGGGGCAGGCTGTTAGCCTTAACCCTCGGGCTTATGGCACTCATGTGACCAAACTATTCTGCATAAGGGTTATTAGGAAATTTAATTATCCAACAAATTTCACCTTCGGCAGGTAAATTTGTCGCCTCCACAATGGAGAACATCGAGAAATTGTAGGACAGTTAGACTATTAATCCGATTTGTAGGATGGATAACGGAGAAATTAAGTGGAGAGCTTGTGGGAGCCATAACTTGGAGAGTTTTTGGCATTTTGGATCTCAAGAAGAGTCCAGATAGGGGTTTTTGGACATTCTGGATCCAACGGAAACCTCTATTTGTTGATTAAGGAACATCTCAAGATAATATTTGTAGGTTCAATTCCATGGATGTATGGATCAATCAGTGTTTTGGAGCAATTCTTGAAGGTGTTTGAGCATGGAGAAGGCCTTGTAGGGGTTTTATTACCTTCAGATGTTTACTGCAACAACTATTACTTGTAGGGTTCAACTCATTTATTCTTTTCTCACTATGTCTTGTTGAGGAAAGCTTTCTTTTGTATTTCAATGTGGAATTGAAGTACTTGTATGCTCATGTATGCTCATTTTCAGATGGAGTACTGGGTCTTTGTAGGAGACACTTTTATTTGTTGATGGTTTCATGAATCACTGTAGGTTTTCATGATGTTTATAATGAGAGGTATTTTCAAGAGAATGTTTCCTTGAAGCGGAAGCTAGCCACTTGTTTTATCAACAAAATTTTATGTACTCTTTTTCAATTAATATATGGAGAGTTCTATCTAAATTGGCAAGCCTGGAGATGTAGCCCAAGAGGGGTGAACTCCGTCACCAAATTCTTTGTTGTTGCTATTCATGAATGCATGTATGAGTTAAATGATGAGATGTTGCTTATGTTTTAATTTTACATGAAAAGATAACTCATAGTCCTTGAAGAGACCTTTGAAAACTTGTTTTGTCATAGGACACATTTTTCCTTGCAAACAATCAAGAAAATGATCACTTTTTTAGGAAGGAGAAGTTATCCTTCAATTTCAGATCAAATTGGTATTAGAGCAAGGGTTGACCAAGTTGCAAGAATGGGAAATAAGAGTTTCCAAGAGTTTGAAGAGATGAATTTGTCTCTTCGAATGGAGAAAATTGAATTTAGAATAATGCTAGAAATTGTTGAAGAGGAGAAGATACATACACGCCTTTAGTTGCAACATGTGATTGAGGAACAAGTTGCTGAAAGTTCCACTCCCATGACAGTAAAGGAAACCTCCAAAGTGAAGCCAATATGTGGGCATGATTCAAACAAAGGTTATGGAACTTATGAGGAAAATGATGCATGTGCATTTTGTAAGAATCTCATAGATTCTCATCACATGTCGGTTGGTAAGAGTGGGTGGCTAGAGTCATCTACAAAGTAGTCATCATTATCTGACACAAAAAAGGTGGATGAAAATTTGAAGGAGGTAATAAGCATATCAATTTCAAATCCTTATATTTATGCTCATAACAGCTCTTTTGCAACATTTTAACAACATACTAGTGGCATTGGTATGAATCTACTCTATAAAATGGGTTATAAATGAGGAGGCCTCAACATCAATGGCCAAGGGATCACTAATCCAATCATGCTACAAGAGAGACAAAAAAATCAAGGATTCTGATATGGTCAAAGAGAGTTCGGTGAATTCTCTAAACAGTTTGAGGAAAATCAATCATCAGAGTATGAAAATTGGTGGGCTCCAGTATTGTAGCAACAATGCTACAACTCCTGGAGCTTCCTATCTCTAATTTTATCAACCTAGTAGTTTGTACAAACTTGGAAGTGACGGTGGTGTATGCACAAGTACTAGCTCTTGTCGCAGCTGTCACTTGGTCAGCTGGCACAAGTCCGCTAGGGCTCAAGCCAACTTCTATATGCTCTCAGAAGAAGCTTTCTAAATGATGGACGAAGGCTATCTCAAGGGAAATTGATCTACTTTGCAAAAATGAACTGAAAGCCAACCAAAACATGAAACCCTAGTAAACCCTAATCTGACTAGTTTGACCTCTATGATGCAATAGTGAGAGTGCAAATGTCTAAAAATGATGCCATCACTTCTAGTGATGTGAAATGCATGAACTCAAACTACTTCCATGAAAAATAACATTGTTTTTATATTTTTTCTTAAGTGGTTGGAGTGATTACAGTTTTGTTTCTTATTAGGGTTTGGCTGTGCAGAGGTGGTGCGAAGGGAGAGAAAGCTTGGGAAAGGTCAGGAGGGCTAGGAGAGGTCCCAGAGGGTCCCTAGCATCAGTCCACAGAAGTCTACAACGTTCAGGTGCTTGGAAACCAAGGTTGCAGGCTTCTACAGGATGTCTGCAGGGGATCCTACAGGAAACTAAGGAATTCTACAGGAAATCAGCTAACTTCTACAAGATGTGCTGTAGTTGGATTTTTGCGTGATGAAGGAGTGGTATGAGTGGATGGGTAAGGTGAAGGAGGAGTTTGTGGTGGCTCAGGGACAGAGATCTGAGGTGAGGAAAGAGTGAGTACAGTTGGTTGGTGAATAGAAGGGTGGAAGCAAGGAAAAGTTAAAAAGATGGAGCTACGTGGGCAATGGAAGAGTTGGGAGGTAAACGAGCTGAACAGAGGTCGAGTAGGTGGCTTTAGGCATGGTTAAGAAGAAGAAGAAGGAGGTGGAATGATACTGAGCAGTGTAAATCAAACAAATTGCTTATGTCTTGCACCAAAAACGAGAATCCATTAACCTGTGCTACCTGTGCTATTAAACCAATGAACATCAATGTAAATCATGAAGAAAAGTCGTGCATGGAGGTAGAATGAAGAAGTATGGCTCTAGAGAAAAATGCATGGAAGGATCCACGATTAAAACGACTGTGTTGCAGCTTGCATAAAAGTAGAAAAAGACTGCGTTTTTTGGTGGTTGGTATAGACTGCACCCCAATCTCTAAACAGAGATGGCAGTGAAGGCACTAACAACCTTTTCTTGGAGCTCCAGTGAATTACAATCCTCTTATTCTAATCTAAGCAACTGAAAGTGATTTAACCATAAGCTAATTCTACTCAATCTCATTAAAGAAATCAAATCAGCAGACTGTGTTCTTGAAATGCATATCAAAACAAAGAAACAAAGTGCTGGAAAGAAAGGCAAATAACACTACAAGAAGAGGAGATCTATTGCTCTCAGGTTGGGCCCTAAGCTGAGAGCTATAGCTCCCTTAAAAGCTCAGAATTAGATCCAAATCTGCTTGCCTTTATTCATAATCAAGAGTCTAATGTCATGCCAAAACTGGCTTACAAAAACAAACACCGAGCTGTGCTCAGAAATTACAATATCAGTCCAAAAGTTCAAAAAGCTCCTAACAAAGGCTACGGCCTTCATATTTATACACAATGAAGATCAAGTTGGCTTCCTCCATTCGTGGAGCTTGGCTGTCCAACTGAAAGTCAAACTGCTGTAAACTGCTGATCCTGTAGAATGTGTTGGCTGCCTTTAAGCTCGGTGGGGAGAGCTGTTGGAGCTCGGAGTTAAGGTGAAAATCACGAGGAAGGTCATCAAGACTGTGGACAACCTCCCTATGAACCCGAAATGTCACCTTTGTTGTCTCCTTGTCTCCATTTGCGTGGTCTTTTGCTCTCTTTAATGCCAAAAACCTGAAATCATCATGTATTAGCCACATAGATATAATGCTTGCCCTTCTTCCTACAAACAACACGAATATACTAAGAAATGAATGCATAAGTGATAAAAGATGAATGGTTGAGCAAGGTAAGTAGGTCAAATGAGCCCAAATTGTACCAAAAATTGGGGCTCATCACCACCCCCCAGCTAAAATATTTGCTCATCCTTGAGCAACCTTGCTCCAACTCCTTGTCCTTGGCCGAGAACTAGGGCCCAGAGCAGGCTCTTCCTTTCCTGTTCTTGGTGGCCCTGCCTCTTCTGCCCCTGGCAGTGACGAGGGTGGCGCTTCCTCCCTCTTTCCTGTTTCCTTGAGCCGGGCTTTAGAAGCCGATTGGCCTATCCTTCGTGTCCAGGAAGTTATTTTTGGACTTCCCCTCTCGGGGGTGGTCGATGTTTTAGAGGGGGATCTTTCACTGGGTGAAGTAGGGACACCCCCTAAAATGGTTTGGCTGCTGGGTGGAGGCAGCGGCTTGCCCGTGTTTATTCTCTTACTTCTCCTGGCTTCAAAAGGTAGAGGGATCTCCCTCTCTCTCTTCTCCTTTGGCTTTGGAGGTGTACTGAGGGCGGCCAGCGCAGCTGCTGCCTCCTTTTCGAGAATGCCAGCCTTCTCTTTCTCGCGTTTTGCTTTCTCAGGGCTCCCTGTAGAGGACCCCTTCTTTTCTGATTTTGGGCTTCCTGTAGAAGTTTCATTGGCTCTTCAAGACCAGTTGTCAGCTCCTTTTTTCCTTATTGTTCTTCTGTGGTGTCTTTGGAGGATGTACCTGCCCCTTCCCTTAGTTCTTGTAGCTGCAATCTCAGCTTCTGGTTTTCTTCCTGTAGAAGCACATGTTGGCAATTAGCCACATGTTTAGCCATGGTGAATTCACTCCTGACCTCCTTGAGTTGCTCTTGTAAAGGGCCTATGTCCGCCACACCCTTTGACTTGGAGATCTGCATCCATGCGTGGGTACGGACTCTTTCTTCCTCCGATGCAAAAAATAGGGGTACAGTAAATTTCTGCGGTATGATTTTGCCCGCCTCTAAAAGGGTGTAGTATGAACTCAGACTAGGTTGAGGACTGGGCTCCGGTATATGTACTTCTTCTGCCTCTTTAGGTGGCTCTACCTCACCCTCCCTTGGTGGTGATGAGGGTCCTTCTCTTTCCCTCTTCTCTGTTTCCTGTAGCCGGGCCAAAGTGTCATGTAGAACATTTTCAGCTTCCTATAGCCGAGTTTTTTCAGTCAACAGGTCTAACCTTTCTTTCCACGTATTTTTCTTTGGACTCCCCTTCTCATAGGTGACTGTTATCCTTGAGGGGGACTTTTCCTTGGGAGAAGTAGGGGTATCTTCGATGAAAATCGGGCTGCTGGACGGAGGCTGTGGCTTGCTCGTCTTTATTCTAACACTTCTTCGAGCTTTAAAGTATAGAGGGGTCTCCCTCTTCCTCTTTTCTTTTGGCTTAGGTGGCGTGCCGAGGCCAGCTAATACAGCTGCTGCCTCCCTTGCCAGAATGTCCACCTTCTTCTCCTTGGGTTTCACCTTTTCAGGGCTTCCTGTAGAAGCCCCTGTTTTGGTAATTTTCGGGCTTCCTGTAGAAGACTCTTTTGCCAATTTCGGGCTTCCTGTAGAAGACCCTTTCTCTGTTTTCGGGCTTCCTGTAGAAGCCTGTTTCTGCTTTCCTGTAGAGACGGGTGTCACCACCTTTGCTTGCTTTGCTGCATGGGTTTTGCTTTTTGGTTTGGTTGCAGGTGCTGATGAGGTGCTTGGGCTGATGTGGACCAACTCAGCTTTGTCCGTTCTGCTCTGCAACCTCTTTTCTCTTGCTGACAAGATGGGTGTGTCACCTTTTTCTCATGCTTCTTCTTTTGTTCTTTCTTCTGCACTGTGGTCGGGGTCTTCTGGCCTGTTTCCTTCTTTCCCTCAGCCACTGATTCTTTTTCCTCACTGCTGGAGGAACCCGTTTCTTCGATCAGCATTCTTATGTCTCCATCTCTTGTCAAATTTCGGAATGATTCCCATGAGAGGGGAACCTTATATGAATGAAGCGCATCCTCCACAAGAAGTTTGATCAACCCATGGTGGGCTACCTGATCTGGTATGCCTTCTTTTAACTTTGTGGCACACTCAATTAGGGACTGTAGCAGGAAATAAGGAATGCTCAGTTTCTGTTCTATAGGAAGATCAACCCGGTGCCTCAATTCAGTGAGCAACCGAAAGTGATACGCGTACACGATGCTAAAACGGCCTTCACAGGTTATATACTTCATGATTTTCAAGCTAACTTCATTCCATGGTGGCAGCAAGCTGGTTCTTCGCACCCCATTTTTGTCCTCCGAGAATTCCTCCTCAGGTGGAAAGAATTCTTTCTTGGCCTGCTGGCTCAACTTCCTTTCTTCCTATCCCATGGAAAACCCATCGGAAGTTCAGTAATTCGACTGATATATTGCGGGTGAGCTTGAGGCTTAGACCCCTGAAGTTCACTGTGGCCAGTGTCTTGGATTTCGGCTTCAGAGCCTGCAAAAATTCTTCTGCCACTTCATCGTCGTAACCCTGCAATTTGTCACAAAAAGATATCCATTGAACCCGTGTGAAGAGCTCCACCACCTCCTGGTTTTCCCTTAATTTGGTTGAATTAGTGGGTTCTCATCTAATAAACCCACCCGACATGATAAAACAGTTTCCTTAACCAGAGGTGGTGATTGTGGAAGAAATTTGGCTTACAGAGCGTAGAATGTCATGCACATAATCCACAAAACTTATCCCTGAGGAACTTAACACAATTTAATTACTCGAAATCCTGTAGAATGACATTATAGGCACAACAGACAACAATTTCACCATTTTTTTATGACCAGACTATGGACGACAATTCTGCCACCTTTAATAACCAGTTGCATGAAGATTTCAGGGTTACCTTTTTAATTTGCCACCTTTTTACGTGAGGCACCCGCTTTCCTGTAGAAACCGCGTTCCTGTAGGATGACAACGTTCCTATAGAATGACAGCGTTCCTGTAGAATGCAGCGCGTGATTTTCGAGAAGGACTGCAGTCGGTCTCCGCCTTGGGTGTGCTTCACAATCGTTTGATAGCCAAAGGCTCGGCGTATCGAACTGCAAAAAGATCAGGATAGCCGCTCGAGTTCAAAACGGTGGTTGATAAATGCATGAGTGCAATCTAGCCGATTAGATTTTGAATCGGCGGAATCCGTGGCGCGGGGGTGAGCTGTCCCCGCCGGACCATTGGGTGACGTCATCCCATCATTCAACTACGCGTTCACTTGCTGCCGCATCAATTCCCGCAGATATACCGCCGCCTCTTCTGTTAAACTCGTTTTTTTTCGACGAGATTGCTCTCATGTGCGTGCTGCCCATTCTTTTTGTCATGGCCGCCACCCAAACATGCAACTAGACCATTAACGGGCTGACGTGGCCGGCCAAATGGCCATACGGCCGCTCAACCCATTCACCTTTACACTTTGCAATCAATCAAAGTAACATTCATGCAATCTGATGGAAGGAAGGGTCGCGACACTTACCTGCGCGGCTGCACACGATGTTTCGGTTCTCTGGACGCTGATGAGTGGATTTACCTGCTGTTGGCGAACTTACACAGGCCCGGAGGTCCATGTTCACAAGCTGCCGACGATGGATGGGATGCTTTAGTTGCATGCGCCCACGTTTCATTGCATATGGCCTGCGCTGTGAATGGTATCCACTCTAGCAGGCTTAACTGTTACAGGACTCCCGCGGGATGTCTTGGAACAGTTCTTCCTCCTTGGGTGCATGCTGCACAACGATGGATGGGCTCACGATCACGCTCCCGGAGCTTCTGGATGACTGGGATGCACATGGTGTGAGATCTCTAGCGTTTTTTCATTTACAATTTGCTTTTTCTCGAGACTCATCGATCTGCTTTGCTGGTGCAGGTAACTTTGTTGCATGTCGACAAGGATGGTGGAACAAGATAACAACAATGTGCAAGGGTGACAACAGTGGCTTGCATGCGTCCAAACCGATCCTTAGCCATTAGATCTCCTCATGAAATTAATTCTGGCCCGTTCTGAGCTTCTACAGGAAGTTTCCTGTAGAAATACAGAGCTTCCTGTAGAAAGGTTGCGTTCCTGTAGAGAGTCTGCACCTTCCTGTAGAAAATCTGCATCCTCCTGTAGAAAATCTGCGTCTTCCTGTAGAAAATCTGCGTCTTCCTGTAGAAGACTCAAGCTGTAATAAAATTGCACATACCTTGGAGAAAATGAGTATTCTTGGAGGAGGTGTTGGTGAGGTCTCCTGACAGCATGATAAGGATCCTGAGCTTTGAGTTGAGAGGCTTCCTCTCCTCCATAGAACACCTGCATGCAACTTTACATAATGAATCTGCTGACCTTGTTTTTTTTTTTTTTCTCTTTTTTTTTTCTTTTTTTTTTGAAAGATAACAGGGGCGCCTCATTGAGGTTTTCACCCTTGCCATCTGCCTTAAGCGCCTCAAAGAGGTTTTCACTCAAGGATCTTTTCCAATCTTTTTTCTTTTTTTTTTAAAGGTAATAGGGGCGCCTCAATGAGGTTTTCACTGCTACCACCTGCCTTGGGCGCCTCAGAAAGGTTTTCACCCAAGGATATTTATTATTTCTTCATTTATTTATTTATTTATTTTTTAGATTCTTCAGGGTATGCCCAAAGCAGAGGCAGAACCCTTCTCTATGACCAACACTGCCTTCTCCATAGTTTTGATGAACTCTTGTCTTGAGAGAGGCTTCCTGTAGATCTTCAATCGATGCCCATTGACAAGCATGGGGATGGCTTCCTCATCAATGGTCCGAATAAGAACAGATCCATTATCATGACATTTTTCCACTGAATATGGCCCTAGCCATCTGGTTCTCAGCTTTCCCTTGAAATCTTTGTATCTGGAGTCATACAACAAAGCCCAATCTCCCGGCTGAAATTGCTTGTCATGGAGATGTTGGTCATGCCACACCTTTCTCTGAAGTTGAACCACTTCTGAGTGAAGGAGGGCCTGCATTCGGTGCTCATCCAGTCCATTCAGTTGCAATAACCTTTCTTGTTGTGCATGGCTGAGATCTAGATCTAGCTGAGCTTCCATCCTCAAAGTGTTGTATTCAAACTCAATGGACAACAAAGCTTTCTTCCCATAGACCAGCTCATAAGGTGTGAAGCCGGTGGTGGTCTTCCAAGTGGTGTTGTAAGCCCATGTGGCTTCAACCAGGCGATCTGCCCAGTCCTTTCTGTTGCTGCTCACCACCTTAGTCAAGATCCCTTCTAATGCTCTATTGGTGACTTCCACCTGCCCATTTGCTTGAGGGTGATAGGGGGTGGAAGTCCTATGCTTGATCTTGTGATGAGCTAGTAGATCTTCAACCAGGTTGGAGGCGAACTGGCTCCCTTGATCAATGACCAGCTCTCTTGGATAGCCAAACTTATAGAAGATGTTTTCTCTTAGGAACTCGGTCACCTTTTCTTCTGTTGCTGCTTTGATTGCTTTGGTCTCTGCCCACTTTGTCAGGTAGTCAGTGCACACAATGATGTAAGACCTTTTCCTCGAAGGAGGGTTAATTGGGCCCACAAAGTCCATACCCCACTTCTCAAATGGCTCAAGAGTCACCTGAGGTTGGAGAGGCATCTCATCCCTTTGGGTCGGTTTCCCCATTCTTTGGCATTGGTCACACTGGATGACATATCTTCTGACATCTTGATGAAGTGTGGGCCAATAGTAGCCTGCCTGCAGGATTTTGAAGGCAGTTCTCTTTGCTGCAAAATGTCCTCCACAAGGCCCATCATGACAAGTGAGGAGGATATCAAAGACTTCCTCCTCCCTTACACAATGCCTTAAGATCTGATCGGGGCCAAGCTTGAACAGATTGCCCCCGATCCAAGTAAATGAGGCACTTTTTCTGATGATTCTGCTCTTCTCTCTTGAAGATAGGTGCGGAGGGAACTGTGCTGAAACAAGGTAGTTTGTTATATCAGCAAACCATGGAGAGAGTACTGAAATAGCAAACAGATGTTCATCGGGCATCTGGTCATCCACTGTTCCATCCTCATCTGCAGACAAATCCAATCTAGATAAAAAGTCAGCAACAACATTTTCTCTACCTGGTTTGTCAACAATGGTCAAATCAAACTGCTGCAATAAAAGTAACCATCTAATAATACGAGCATTCACATCTGGTTTATTCATTAAATATCTAATTGCAGCATGGTCTGTATGTACAAAGGTTTGATAGCTAGTAATATGATGTCGGAACTTGTTCAGTGCATGGACCACAACCAAGAATTCTTTCTCGATTACAGTGTAATTCAGCTCAGCTTTGGACAAGTTTTTGCTAACAAAGTAAATGGCATATGGAAGTTTTTTCTCAACTTGTCATAAAGCTGCACCTATGGCTTTGTTCGAGGCATCAGTGTGGATGTGGAATGGTAGGGCCCAGTTTGGACCTCTCAAGATTGGGGCTGACACCAACTTGTCCTTCAATTCATTCAAAGCCCTCTGACAATCGTCAGTCCATTTAAACTCCACATCTTTTGCCAACAGGCCAAACAATGGCGAGGCTAGCTTGCTAAAGTCTTTAATGAATCTCTGGTAATATCCTGCTAATCCCAAGAAACTCCGAACATCCCTTACCTTTTGAGGAGGTGGAACCTTCTTGATGAGAGCAATTTTGTTAGGATCCACCTGTAACCCTTGGCAAGAAATGGTATGGCCTAGCACGGTCCCTTCAGTCATTAGGAATTCACATTTTTCAGGGCTACGGGACAAGTTCATCTCAATGCATTTGATTAGGACTTTTCCCAGATTGGACAATGCTTCCTGGAAGTTGGCCCCATAAGGAGTAAAGTCATCCATATAGATTTCCACTGCATCATGGACCAGCTCTGAGAAGATGCTTAAGACAGCTCTCTGGAAGGTAGCAGGAGCATTGCATAGCCCAAAGGGAAGGACTCGGTAGGCAAAGGTGCCCCAAGGACAAGTGAAGGTGGTCTTATCTTGGTCTTCTGGGCTGATTTGGATTTGGTTGTACCCGCTAAACCCATCCAGGAAAGAGAAGAACTTCTTTCCTGCCAGTCCATCCAACACTTGATCTATGAAAGGTAGAGGGAAATGGTCTTTCTTGGTAGCTTTGTTCAGTTCTCGGTAGTCCACATAGATTCTCCATTTCCCATTTTTCTTGGGAACCAACACCAGAGGGGACACCCATTCACTATCTAAGATGGGGTCGATGAATCCGGCATCCAACAGTTTTTGCAATTCTTCCTTGACAATGTCCTTAAGGGCTGGATTCATTCTCCTCTGGGGTTGCGTAACCGGCTTACAATCCTCTTTGATGTATATGTGATGGGTACAGATCGAAGGATGGACTCCTTTCATCTCCTTATAGCTCCAAGCAAAAGCATCTAGGTGACTGGTCAACAGGCTACACAGCTCCTTTTCCTGGGAAGGAGATAGGGAGGAGCTGATATTTAACATTCTCTCAGGGCCGAACTCCACATTCTTGACTCTGGGAGTGACAGGGTTGGTTGTACAAAGATCCACTAGGGTGTTAGCTTGGGCATCGTCCACCAATTTCTCTAAGGATAGAGCACTGGAAGGTGGATTCTGGATCAAGGTCTCGATCAAGTCATCCTCGGTTGGGGGGTCTCTTCTAGTGGTATCTAAGGTGCACAGAGGTGCTGAGTACACCTCGTCTTCCTCTCCTTCCTCTAACCAGAGTGGTAAGTCATGCTCTAAGGAGGGTTGGGCAGGAGGGTATAGGACTAGCTGTTTGGACATAGGACCATTTTTGATGGTCATATTTCCTGCACGACAACTTATGTAAGCATCTGCAGTGGCTAACCAAGGCCTTCCCAAAATGAGAGGATATCCAGTAAGCTTTGCCTTGGGTTGCAGAACCAAGAAATCTGCAGGGTATTCCCAAGAGTCGATAGAGACCAAGACATCCTCCACAATCCCTTCGGGAGTCACAGTGGAGCGATTTGCTAATTGCAGTACTGTCGAGGTCTTCCTCAAGGAACCCTGAAGATTGAGTTTGAGCATGGTATCCCTGGTCATCACATTAATGGCAGCCCCCAGATCAATCAAGGTGTGAGGTATGATGGTTCCATTGATGTGGACATCTACTACAGGACTTTCAGGATCTAGGTACTTTGGGCAGATGACTTGTCCTAACATAAGGTTCGACAGTTGTCCTATGACATTGATGGTTGAAGCATCTTTCTTCCGCCTGCCTGGGTGTTTGAAACACTTTTCCTTAACCAGTTTGTTGTATATTGGCACATCCTTGATGGCTTGGAGAAGTGGTATTTTTACACGCAACTGCTTGAGCTCACCCAGAAGCTCATCCTCCTCTGGGTTGGGTTGTTTGGTGGCTGTCAGTCTCTCAGGAAAGGGTGGAATAACCTTTGGTTCACTTTCTTGTTTATCTTCCTCATCCTCTGGGGGAAGAGGTTGGCGATCTGGTAGAGTCTTTCCAGATCGAAGATTGATCTCCTGGATCTCCACAGCATAGGTAGGGCATGAGGCTTCCCCAGTGTATACCTGCTGGGCCTGTCTATTGTTGGGGTTTGGGTTTGGTTGAGCAGGCATTTGAGGTTGCCTTGGAGGAGCAGGAGGTAATGGCTGAGGTTGAACTGGTGGTGGAGGCAAAATGGCGGGAGGAGTATTGTACTAGGGCCTCCACCCCGACTGAGGTGCATTCCACTGAGGCTGTGGCTGGGCATGTGAATGATATGAATGAGAAGTAGGTTGAGTAGGGTACTGAGGTGGATAAGACCATGGAGGAGGCATGGACCAGGAAGGATGAGCAGGGGGACCCCAGGAAGGCATAAGAGTCGATTGGTTGGGGCTGTAATAAGCTTGAGGTGCCCCTTGCATTCCCCGCTGATAAGGTCTAGATCCTTGTGGCCTCCTTTGGTTGAGGTAATAGAGAGGTTCAGTGGGAGCTTCTGTCCCTTGGTACATGGCTTTAAACCCAGGTAAGTGTTGGCTAGTTGAATTGTTTATGAATTAAACATTCAAGTACCACATTAATTGTTGACCAGGGAAAGTCTTTTTATTTCAAAGGCTACTGCGTACTGTATGTAGTTAAAGTCTAAAAGCATCGAAAGCTGTAGTATACGCAATTCTTACGCTATGTCATTACAGTACTTGTTAAAATGAAAGCAATTAATTAAAACTACGAATCTGGAAAGCAAAATAATGGATGCTCTGTTGGCAGAGGATCAGGACCCTATCCTCCAGATGGGGACGTTCAGCACCTGCCCCTGTAATCAGAATTACTAATGCACATTGCACTCTCATTCACCGGTGAGAAACAAACTCAAATGATCAATGAAACAGAGTACTAGCAAAACAAAGAATACCAGAGGTAATGCTATCAAATCCAAACAGAGTACCAGAAAGAAATTACTGCACACTTACACACTTGACAGGAAAGTAAATGGGTGAATCTTGTGAGGAAGGTGGGCCCAGTCCCTCTCAAAAGATTCCCCAGGAAAACGAAGACGGGATTAAGTGCTCAAAACAGTTTTATATTCATCTGCCAAAAAGATTAAATACAATAGAGTTCAGACTCGCTGATGTTCTCAGAATCTCGATTACAGACTGACCATAGACACCGACTAACTCCCTTTTCATGTAGATGTCTCCTCTTTATAGAGGAGACATCTATTACAATAGAGTATTACAGCCTATTCAGTTAACCCATCTTGTCAAAAATAAGCAATTCAGAGTGCTGTTACAACAGTATGATAATACATTCTTTTCTTGAGCTTTAGCTGTTACACGGCGGGTAACTGACTTTGACTGTCTTCTCGGGATCTTCATATTCCTTCGCCATTTCCCCATGCTGTTCATGCTGACTGTGTTCTTCTTTCTTTAGACTTTTGCTTGATTATGCCACGTCAAGATTCTCTAGATAGCTGCCATCTGTTGTCCGTGGCTGTTACAAAATAGCTTGCTTTAGGTAATTGCTGTTGCTGACTGTAGCAACTACAGAGTTGCTGCTTCTGGTGTTGCAGCAACTGCGTAGTTGTTGTTTTTGGTGTTACAGCAACTATACATTATAACTCCCGCAAGCTTAAGACAATTATTTGACAATTTAGTCAGCGTTTCCAAGGATAAGTATAAATATATTCACGACTGCATACCTTGGGGTTAATATGTCATTATAAAATAAAAGCTTTCAACTTATGACTGCAAAAGGGTAATTATACGGCAAAAGATAAGGTCAAAAATAGGTCAATTGTGAGTCCCAACATCCCCCCCAACTGAAGAGATTGCATGTCCCCATGCAATGTCTACTCTGAGTCTGAGTCGGAGAACTGGGACGAACAATGGAGATTACTAAGACAATAGCCGTAGGGAGTGACATCAAACTTGTCTCTGAAACCACAAACAGTTCGTATATGTTTCCATACTGCTGCCTCTTCTCTGTTAGAAAGTCCAAACTGACCCTTATACTAATCACCCGGCAACCATAAAAGTGGGAACTTGAATTTGTATCCCATCCAGTTCTCAGCACAACGTTGCACGCATTCAACATACCGAGGTACCCTTGATAATGCTACTTGCAGATTTGATGGGTTATACGGGTGATATTCTTTTCTTTCTGCAGGGCAGTTATCCCAAAATAGTTTATTTGCTTTCACAGCCAATGATGCTTTGGTTTTTACATACTGCTGACAGTCTGTTAGGACCTCTGTTCGCAGTCTCATAACATGATCCTTCATATCATCATTGTCTATCATTTTTAAGTGTTGCAAAATGAAAGTGGCAGCGTTCTGTGGTTCAGCCCGAATCCACAAAAGGCAATTCTGTTCGTTTTGGAGGCCTGAGACATAGGCATTTTGCCAGGTAAGCTGATTCGCCAAAAAGGAAATGAAAGCTCTCAATTGTATGTCACCTACTACAGGTGTCATGTTCATGTTTCTTTATTCAGACACAGCCTCATTATGGAGGTATAATTCACATAGCAGGTTTTGGTCGCTTTTGGGCGCCTCTGCAAAAGTCTTCATAAACTGATCTGCTGTGACCACTTGATGAGGCCTCCCCTCCTTGATGGCCTTCAGCTGAATAAATGCAAGCCTTTCCCTTAAGAATGTGGCATAGTTGAAGGAGGGTTTCCTTGTGGTGAGCATCCTTTGGCATAACTCAAACATCAGGGACATCCTGTGTTTCAGTTCCTTAATTTCTTTATACTGGGCCCTGCACTGTTCCAGTGCTTCCCAGTTCCTATAGGCATGGTCAAACCAGGTCCCTTTCTGTTGTTCAAATGCTTTGCCTTGAGACTGATGATATTCTTTCCACCATATGCGTTTCAATTCCAGAAAACTTTCTGTTTCTACACATGCATCACTAATAGTGGGAAGCTCTGTTTGCATACAGGCATCAACCAGAATCATCTGTTCTGTTGAAGTGGGCTGGGATGATCCAACATATTTCTCTTCATCTTTAACCAGAGCTTCTTCCTTCTGTTGGGCTAATTCATTGTTCTCCAGATTGATTTTGGTGGTCCGGGGTGAATCTGTCTCTTTTTCTTCTTCTGCTCCTTGCTTCTTGCTAGGTGAATTCAATTCTTCCTTATTCCCTTCTGAAACTGTTTGCTCTTCTTCCATAGTAGTCTAGGTAGGCCGGGGTGAATCTGTATCTTCTTCTTCCTTTTCTTCCTGCATAGCGTCAGGAAGCTCCTTTGTTTGTTCCTATGCAGCCTCTGAGGAACTTACTGGTTCTTGTGTGTCAGTAAGTTTTTGATCTTGTGCAGCTTCAGGTGAACTTACTGGTTCTTGTGTGTCAGTAAGTTCCTGGTCTTGGTCTTGCATGTTCTCTGGATGACCTGTTGGTTCTTGTGTATCAACAGATCTCACCGACTGCATTTCTTCTAAGGATCCTGTAGGTTCTTGTGTAACAACAGGCTTCTCTGTCTGCACTTCCTCTGAAACAGGTTCTTCTGTCTGCACATCCTCTGAAGCTCCTGTTGGTTCTTGTGTATCAACAGGGCTTTCTGACTGTACTTTTTCTGAAGCTCCTGTTGGTTCTTGTGTGTCAATAGGGCTTGTTGACTATGCTTTTTCTACAGATCCTGTTGGTTCTTGTGTAGCAACAGGTCTTTCTGTCTCAGCAGAGAATTGTGAAATTTTTACTTCAGCGTCAACAGACTCCTTTGTTTCATTTTCAGCCTCGGGGGCTTCCTCTATTGGTTCTTGCACTAACCTATACCCTGCCTGAGCATATATCTCACCACAACTTGTACACAGATATTCGATATCTTTGCTTTTCTCTGCTGCCGAGGCTGCTCTTGCTAAAACATGCAGGCTGAATTCTTCTTGATATGCTTCCCTGATCCTTATTATCTCTTCCTGGTAATCCTGAATCTGAGCTTTCAGAAACTCAATTTCTTCTTGCAGGGCGAGTATAGTAGGCTGATCCTGTGAGACAGTAGATTCCAGTGGAGGCAGAGATTCTGCTACGTCAATTTGATCAATATTTCCCACAGGTGGTTCTTGTGTGTCACCTGGGGTAGTGGCTGGTTCTTGTGTTGCAGCCACTTGCTCACTATCATTCTGGGTGTCGGCAGCTGGTTCTTGTGTATCAGCTGTCTTAAGATATGATGCCACGAAGCTATGAACGCTCTGCATCTCAGCCTCTGTGGGTGAGGGAGAAGGGTTTCGAGAAGTGGCTGGAGTGCGGGGTTTTAAAGCAATGGATGGTGGGCTGGAGGAATCAGGGGATCCAACTACTGCCGATTTCCGTTTTGGTAAAAAGGCAGGGAATTGAGGTGTTTTTCTCTTCCTGCTGGCTCTTGAGGTCGGAACAGTAGTCGGGGTGGTGGGTGCTTTGGTTGAAACCCTCGTTCTTCTTCTTTTTACTGGGGTTTTCTTTGCCTGCTGCATTTTTCATTTAAGCTGCGTAATTGGGATATTATCGTCATAATCATCAGTAGAGATACTGAGTATGGGGGCGAGAGAATTGGTTCTTTTGGGAGACACAGTTAATTCCGCTGCTTCTTGTTCATTTTCTGTAACATGCAGAGGTGTTTGCTGGGGTTGTTCGGGAATATGCTCTGTCTGCTGAGGGTTTTCTGAAGGGGTTTGCTCAGGGGTGTCGTCCGTTTGTTGAGGAGGCTCCTGGTCTCGCTGAGGTGTATCCTCAGCTTGACGAAGAGTTTCCTCTTCTTGATGAGGACTACCCTGCACAGGCTATGGAATTCTTTCCTCCGAATGGGGATTAATGGGGGGTGGAGGGATGTTCAGAGGAAGAGCTCTGTTAATCAGCAGTTGGATTAGGCGATGGTGTTTTAGGGAGAGGGCTGGATTCTTCGCTTTCATAGCATATCGTGCCATATTTTTAAGACAACCCAGCAAATAATATGGCATGTTCAATAATTGACCATTTCTTAAGTGATTTAACATAGCGAAGTCTTGCTGGTAGATTACCTGGTAACGACCTTCGCATGTTAGATACTTCTTGACGAATTCAGCGACTCTTGGCCATGGTTGAGGTAACGACCGCAATGCTACACCTCTGCCCTTGGTTTCTACTTCCTCGCCCGGACGGAGAAAGTCTTGCTGCGCGTTCAGAATCAAGTGCTTCCTGCTGAACCACCTTGTACCAGTGGCTGGGAGTCCGGTGACTTCGACTATGAATTCTTCCGTAACCGGAACTTGAATTCCTTGGACGACAGAGAATCCTTCTGTCAAATTGCATGTGAATTCCAGGACTTGCTGCTCATCAAAGTCCGGAAGTCTCCTGAAATATTCTATCCATCCAGCTTGCAGGAAAATTTGGTAAATTTCTGGAAAGAGCTCCAGAACTGCTGTCGTGCCTGGTTCATGAGTGATAAGGGTTCCTCCCATGGCTGTTATCTCGGTAAATCTTCAGAATTCGGGGCCGAGCTACCGATTTCAACTCAGAGTATACATCACAAATGGTAACATGCTGTAGTTTTTACATACAACCGGGAGAATTAAGGGTGGCAGTGGTTGGCGTGGTTAACCATTATGGAAATTGCTTTGGTAACCCCCCCCCCTTCCTACGCGTGAATGATATGATTGGGAAATGCAATCATTTGATGGACCTATCAACCTTTTTTCGCTTATCTATTATTTAATGCTTATTCATAAACATGCGTACCTTCGTCCTTTACCTTTTTGGATCGCTGCGTCAAAAAGTCTTTTCTCGTCTGCTGTCAAATTATAATCATTACCGCGGATCTGAAAGCACGGGAATATGGGTGATTTATAATGATAATGACGGGAAGTGACGGTGAGGTACTGTAATCATCACGAAAGGTGGTATATTTCGTGTGGAAAGGATATTTCGGATCAGGAAGCACTGTCGTGGCACCGAGATTGGTGTTGCAGCAACAGAGAATTACCGTTGGGGCAACCGGGATTAGGGGGAAACGTTTGTAAAAACGGGGAATGTGCTGGAGTAATGGAACTAGTGTTACAGCAACAGGAATAATGTTGGGACAACGGGAAGTGGTGTTGCAGCAATGGGGATAATGTCGCAGCAACATGGTGTTGCAGCCACGGGAAGTGGTGTTGCAGCAACAAGAAATGGTGTTGCAGCAACAGGAAATGGTGTTGCAGCAACAGGAAATGGTGTTGTAGCAACAGGAAATGGTGTTGCAGCAACAGGAATTCCTTTTGAAGCCTTTGCTCTCAGCTACTTCCCATGCTACATCTGCAAAATCTCGAAATATAATATTGCAATCCTTGGCAGGATTTATTAGTTCCTAAAAAAAAATGTCTAATCCTAAAAATTACATAAATAATAGAAATTCAAATTTTCTGAGGGACGGCAAGTTCCCCTGGAAAGGAATACTGTTTTATTGCCATGCAAGTGGCTTTAAAGTCCTCTTTGGAAACCGGCCGCTGTTACAACCGAAGTCGGTAGCCATTCACTAACAGTGGTGTTCTGCTTCCATAGATTGTTAATAGTCTAACTGTTCCATTTGGGAAAACAGTATCCACTTCATACGGTCCCAGCCATCTTGTTCTCAGCTTCCCTTGAAAGTTCTCGAAACATGAGTCGTAAAGAAGAGCCCAGTTACCTTTCTGGAACTGCTTTTGCTTAATGGTTCTGTCATGCCATCTGCTCCTTTGTTGCTGTATCATAGTTGTTTGGTGGACGGCATCCAGTCTTTTCTCGTCCAGTTCCTGCAACTGCTGCAACCTGGCTGTCTGTGCATCGGTTAAATCAAGGTTAACAGCTAAGGCAGTTCTTAAGGTTTTAATTTCAAATTCTACAGGAAAAATAACATTCTTTCCAAAAACCAATTCATAGGGTGAAAATCCTGTTGTGTTTCTCCAGGTGGTTCTGTAGGCCCAAAGAGCCTGGGGCAAACGCTGAAACCAGTCCCTTCTATTCTCCTTTATTGTTTTTGTTAGGATAGCTTCTATGACCTTGTTTGTGCTTTCCACCTGTCCATTTGCTTGGGGGTGGTAAGGTGTGGTCATCTTATGCTTGATATGATATTTCTGAAGCGTATCTTTGAAACCGTGAGAATTAAAAGGAGGTCCTCCATCAGTGACTAATTCTCTGGGTAGTCCAAATATAACAAAGATTTCTTCAAATAGGAATGTTAGTACTACTTCTTCATTAGCTTTAATGAGTGCTTTGGCCTCTACCCATTTAGTCATGTAATTTGTGCATACTAAAATGTAAACTCTTTGATTGGATGGAGGATTAATGGGACCTACAAAATCTAATGCCCATTTCTCAAAGGGTTCGAGAGTTACCTGAGGGTTGAGTGGCATTTCATCCCTATGGTTGGGCTGGCCCATTCTTTGGCAACTGTCACAAGCCTTCACATATTTTTTTGCATCTTTAAAAAGTGATGGCCAGTAATAACCCATTCTAAGTACCTTGTGAGCTGTTCTTTTATCTGCAAAATGTCCTCCACAAGGACCATCGTGACAAGCTTTCAATATGTCATAAATCTCATCTTCCCCAACGCATCTCCTGATTTCTTGATCTATCCCTGTATGGAACAGACACTCGCTTATCCAGCTGTACCTAGCACTTTGCTGGATGATCTTTCTTCTTTCTCTGTGTGATAGGTGTGATGGTAATTTTCCCGCAACTAAATAATTGGCAATGTCTGCATACCAAGGTGAGTGAGCAGATACTGCAAATAGATACTCATCAGGAAAAGAATCATCTACTGGAACATTTTCATTGGTTTTTAAACGAGAAAGAAAATCAGCAACTACATTTTCTTTTCCTGGCCTATCTACGATTGTGATATCAAATTCCTGTAATAGTAATAACCACCTGGTGACTCGAGCATTAGTAATTGATTTATTCATTAAATACTTGATGGCCGAGTGGTATGTATGCACAAAGTTAGTATAGCCAGTAATATAATGCCGAAATTTATTAATAGCATAAATAACTGCTAAAAATTCTTTCTCAGTTACTGTATAATTTAACTCAGCTGGTGTCATGTTTTTGCTAATGAAATAGATAGCATAGGGGAGATTGTTTTCTTCCTGACCCAGGACAGCTCCAATTGCCGTGTCTGAGGCATCAGAGGAAATGTGAAAGGGTAATGCCCAGTCGGGTCCTCTCAAAATAGGAGCTGTGGACAACTGATGCTTAAGTTTATTGAATGCAGTCTCACAGTCATCAGTCCACTTGAATTCAGCATTTTTCATTAATAACACAAACAAAGGAGAAGCTATTTTAGAAAAATCCTTAATAAATCTTCTGTAATATCCGGCATGTCCTAGAAAACTTCTCACCTCTGTTTGTGTTTTGGGGATAGTAAGGTTCTGAATCACCTGAATCTTAGCTGGGTCGACTTGGATTCCTAAAAATGAAATGAAATGACCTAATACAATGCCCTGGTTCATCATCATGTGGCACTTTTCAGTGCTTAAACTGAGGTGTGCTTCAATACACCTCTTGAGTACTTTTTCAAGGTTTTGCAGGGCATCTTCAAAGGTCACTCCATAAGCAGTAAAGTCGTCCATGAATATTTCTAATGAATCGTTTAACATATCAGAAAAGATTCCTATCACCGCTCTCTGAAATGTCGTTGGAGCATTACACAACCCAAATGGCAGTACTCTATAGGCAAAGGTTCCCCATGGGCTGGTAAAAGTGGTTTTGTCCTGATCTTGGGGTGCAATCCTGATTTGGTTGTATCCACTAAACCCATCCAAGAATGAGAAGAATTTATTACCTGCTAAATTATCCAATACTTGATCAATAAAAGGTAAAGGGAAATGATCTTTTTGGGTTGCTTTATTTAATGATCTATAGTCTACACATACTCGCCATTTCCCATTCTTCTTTGGTACAATTACGAGTGGAGAAACCCACTCGCTGTCAGATATTGGATATATGAATCCTGCATTTAAAATTTTTTGGAGTTCCTCCTTCACAATTTCTCTGAGGTTAGGGTTCATTCTTCGTTGGGGTTGACAGACTGGTCGGGATCCCTCCTTAATGTATATACGATGAGTACATAATTCAGGGGAGATTCCTTTCATGTCTGTGTAGTCCCATGCGAATGCCTCTTTGTTTGCTTGGAGTAACTTTATTAATTTCTGTTTTTCATCCTCAGTCAAATCAGGATTTATATTCAGCGTTTTACCAGGCTCAATTTCAACTGTTGTGCTCTTGGAAGAGTTGCCTAATGCTGTCTGGCATAAGTTTTCATCATTCATACTCTGCTGGGATTCAGGTTCTAGGATTGCAGCGAAGTGATTAGATGTTTCTGGGTTAACCGAAGAGGGTTCAGAAACAAAACTGCTAATTAGTTCATCTTCGGTGGAATCTTTAAAAGTCAAAGCTTGCCCAATAGTTAATATCGGTTGGGTTTCCTCATCCTCATAGTCTACCCATATCGAATTATCACTGTTAATCATGGGAGTGGCATGGGGATAGAGGGTCAGCTGTTTAGTTTCTTGTCCATTGGAGATGGTCATTGATCCAGATCTACAGCTGATAAAAGCATCTGCTGTAGCCAACCAAGGTCTCCCTAGAATCAACGGATGACCCCCAACTTTGTTTTGGTTTGTAAGACCACAAAGTCAACCGGGTATTTCCAGGATTCTACAGAGATTATAAGGTCTTCAATGACCCCTTCAGGTTTGATCGTAGAACGGTCAGCTAATTCTAAGATAGTAGGAGTTTCCCTGATAAAGTTTTTCAGCTGAAGCAATTGAGCTGTTTCGAGAGTCATGATGTTTATTGCGGCTCCTAAGTCTACTAAGACTTTAGAGATAAAGGTTTTTCTGACCTGGACTGTTACTGTAGGGTGACCAGGGTCACCATACTTGATAGGATAATCTTTTTCAGTCATTAAGGCTGTTAATTCCCCCATCACATGAACTGTGAGGGGGTCTTTAGCCTTCCTTCCAGGTTTCTTTACACAGATGTCTCTAATAGTTCTAGAGGATATAGGAACATCCCTTAGTGCTTGCAATAATGGGATTTTGACATACAAGTTCTGTAACTCTCCTAAAAGATTGAAGGTAGGTTGTTCAGGTACTTTAGTGAGAGTCAGTCTTTCAGGGAATGGTGGGTCTACCGTTTGGTCATTATTGTTAGGTGCTGTTTCTACTGTTTCGGTACTATGGTTAGCTGGTTTCTCTTTTCTAGTCTCTTCTTTGTCAGAGTTCGTGATATCATCTATAATAGGTTCAACTATTCTCCCTGAGCGAAGGTGGATATCATTACATTGCAGGGGAGGAATGGACTGACTCTGAATGTCAATAACTTGCAAGGCCTTATTATTATTCGGATTAGGGTTAGGTTGTACAGGCAGCTGCGGTCTCATTGCCTGGTTATTCGGAGGATTATTAGATGGTAAGGAAAGAGATTGTTGTTGTTGAGGAAAAGTTATCTGTTGGGCTGCCCAGTTTGGGTTCCATTGATTAAAGTATGGTTGCTGGGGGGCCCAAGGATTCCACATAGTAGGGTCAGGAAAAGGGATATTTGGTTGCTGCATAAGTGGAAAGTTCATTGTGTTGAAGGGTGGGTATTGCATTTGATTCATGGGTGGGTAAAAAGGAGAATTATTATTCCAACGATTGAATGTTGTATTAGAGCTCGTACCTTGTCTTTGCGGCCATTGCCTCCTCTGAGTCATTAGGTACACCGTTTCAGCTTCTTCTTCAGTTGTTTGCAGTGCTGCTTTGATTCCAGCCAGAGAGGGGCATTGCTGTGTTTCATGATCCTTCTCGCAGATTGTGCATATAGGCATCCTATCCAGTGGGCATTCTCTAAGTGGATGTTTTTCTCTGCATTTTGAACAGAAAATTGCCAGAGCAGCTTCTACTTCTGCCTGTTTCTTCTTGACCTGCAGAGCATCAATCTGTGAAGCAAAAGAACTTAGCATTTCAGTTTTAAATTCTTCTAATAAGTTACCTATCTCAGCTCTTGTTGCTCCTCCACTGGCTGACTTCTGAACCCTTGAATACACATTATCTCTGCTTTTCGATCTGCCTGCCGCTCCCCTTGAACACCGGATACAGAGCTTAATAATTTCATCAAAGGGTTCTTTAGAAATGTCCCCTTTCCCAAGCATGTTCAGCATGTCCAGGCAATCATCTCTTACCCCTTTTAGCAGTATGGTCTTCAAAATATCTTTTCTCATATTAGGATGATCAGACCGCTGCAGATTATACTGTAATCTTTCCACGAAATCTTACAAATTCTCGTCCTCTTTCTGGACCATTTTAAACAATTCTTCCTTTCTTTCTCTTGTCCGGCAGTAGTCTTGATACTTAGCCAGAAATCCCTCTTTCATTTGGTCCCAGGTGGTGATTGCCTGAGCTCCCAAGCTCATAAACCACCTCAATGTGTTCCCTTTTAGTGTTGCTGGAAACAGTTTCAGCTTCTGATTAGGACTTATGTAATCATAGCTTCTACACAGTATGTCGAATTCGAAGAGGAATTTGTCCGGATCTTCGGAGGAAAACCCATGGAAATTGGGTAATGCCGAGAGTGGAATACTTTTCATGGGGGTTGTTCCTCTCAGAAGTTCCCCAATAGGGAATTCCAGGGTAGAGAGCGAGTTTTCCCCTCTCCCTTCTGTTCTGTTATCCTCCATCGGTATTTTCCCTGAATCACTCGCTTTGTCTTCTGTGTCTTCTGTTTCTTCAGGTTCCTCTTCCGGTTCCTCGGTGTACTCTGGTGCTTCCAGCTTCCTCTCAGGTCCTATCACTTCCTCCATCTGTTGGTCTGTTTGTGAGGAGTATTGGATCTGGGGTCTCCGGGAACTCGTCCTCTGTGATGCTTCGGCCTTAGAGATGATTTCGTCGATGTAAGTCTTCCTTCCTCCTTTGCCGCCTGTAAAATTAGGTTTCTTGCGTCCTCTCATACACCTGTTATTTTCACAAAGAAACCATTAATGCTTTTAGAATTCTTTAGTTGCCTTCCCCGGCAACGGCGCCAAAATGTTGGCTAGTTGAATTGTTTATGAATTAAACATTCAAGTACCACATTAATTGTTGACCAGGGAAAGTCTTTTTATTTCAAAGGCTACCGCGTACTGTATGTACTTAAAGTCTAAAAGCATCGAAAGTTGTAGTATACGTAATTCTTACGCTATGTCATTACAGTACTTGTTAAAATGAAAGCAATTAATTAAAACTACGAATCTGGAAAGAAAAATAATGGATGCTCTGTTGGCAGAGGATCAGGACCCTATCCTCCAGATGGGGACATTCAGCACCTGCCCCTGTAATCAGAATTACTAATGCACACTGCACTCTCATTCACCGGTGAGAAACAAACTCCAATGATCAATGAAACAGAGTACTAGCAAAACAAAGAATACCAGAGGTAATGCTATCAAATCCAAACAGAGTACCAGAAAGAAATTACTGCACACTTACAAACTTGACAGGAAAGTAAATGGGTGAATCTTGTGAGGAAGGTGGGCCCAGTCCCTCTCACAAGATTCCCCAGGAAAACGAAGATGGGATTAAGTGCTCAAAACAGTTTTATATTCATCTGCCAAAAAGATTAAATACAATAGAGTTTAGACTCGCTGATGTTCTCAGAATCTCGATTACAGACTGACCATAGACACCGACTAACTCCCTTTTCATGTAGATGTCTCCTCTTTATAGAGGAGACATCTATTACAATAGAGTATTACAGCCTATTCAGTTAACCCATCTTGTCAAAAATAAGCAATTCAGAGTGCTGTTACAACAGTATGATAATACATTCTTTTCTTGAGCTTTAGCTGTTACACGACGGGTAACTGACTTTGACTATCTTCTCGGGATCTTCATATTCCTTCGCCATTTCCCCATGCTGACTGTGTTCTTCTTTCTTTAGACTTTCGCTTGATTATGCCACGTCAAGATTCTCTAGATAGTTGCCATCTGTTGTCCGTGGCTGTTACAAAATAGCTTGCTTTAGGTAATTGCTGTTGCTGACTGTAGCAACTACGAAGTTGCTGCTTCTGGTGTTGCAGCAACTGCGTAGTTGCTATTTTTGGTGTTACAGCAACTATACATTATAACTCCTGCAAGCTTAAGACAATTATTTGAAAATTTAGTCAGTGTTTCCAAGGATAAGTATAAAGATATTCACGAATATGAAATAAACAATTAAACATAGATATGCGGAAGGTTACTTCATACCTTGGGGTTAATATGTCATTATAAAATAAAAGCTTTCAACTTATGACTGCAAAAGGGTAACTATACGGCAAAAGATAAGGTCAAAAATAGGTCAATTGTGAGTCCCAACAGTAAGGTTGGACACTGATTTGTGGGATGGTCCTCCTCACAAACGAAACATACTTCAACCGAATGCAATGGGCATTCGTTCTTAGGGTGTCTCCTTGTGCACCTAGGGTAGAAGACAACCAAGGCTCTCTCAGCTTCTTCTTTCTTCTGCTGGATCCTAAATGTGTCCAGCTGCATGGAAATGGCCTGTCTCACCTCACTCTTGAGATCTTCTAATTGATTTGCAAGCTCATGTTTGGAGAAAGGGACACTAGTTGAGAGGAGGTTTCCTCTACCTCGTTTCCGAGCTGCCCTGGAGTGGTTTCTAAACACAGTCTTGATGTCCTCATAAGGCAGTTGGTAAATGTCCCCCCCAGCTAACATGTGAAGGGTATCTAAGAGGTCTTCAGGGACTCCTCGGAGCAGGACCAACTTGAGGGATTCAGGGTCAAGTGTGCACCTGGCCCGCTTATAGCTAAGTTGGAACCTCTCCTCATAATCCTTTAAGGACTCATCATTTCCCATGGTCATCTGAAAGATTTCTCCCTTGGTTTCCTTAGACCTACAATAATCCCTGTACTTGGTATTGAAAGCTTGCTGCATCTGAGCCCAAGTGGTGATACTATTCCCAGGTAAGCCCATGAACCAGCGTAATGCTGCATCCTTAAGAGTTGAAGGGAAGAGTTTCAGCTTTTGCTCATCTTCAGTATAGTCATAGGTTCTACAAAGGACAACGAACTCAAACAGGAAGGTATCAGGATCTTCAGTAGTCAGTCCATGGAAGTGAGGTAAGGCAGAGGGGCTAATGTTCTTCATTTTCATCTCTCCATTGGTCTCTCAGATGGGGAAGACACCTTCTATTCTCTCATCTTCTCTTCTATTGTCAGCCATAGCTTCAGATGGAGTGGTCTCTAATTCTTCTTATTTTATAGGACCTTTGTATATCTCGGGATGTTCACCTATAGGTTCTTCTGGATCACTGTCACCAAAGAAGAGAGAAGGGTGACTCAGTGATGTGGTGGGGGTGTTGGGTAGGAATTTGCCTGATTTATCTCGGTTTCTACGAGGCAAGAAATGGAAAAGAATTTCTTTTTTTGATTGTTTTTGCTTTTTTCTTTGGTACCTGCAAAACTGAAACAGATTGATCTACAACTAACTATAAAAAATGCAGAATTAAACTGAAAGCAGGAAAGAACTAATCTACTTTGCTCAAATGAAATTGCAGGAATGGAAATGCTAGTCTACGCTTGCAGAATTGAAACACTAGTCTACGCTTGCAGAAATGAAATGCTAGTCTATGAAAGCAGGAAATGCTAATCTATAAAAGCAGGAAATGCTAATCTATGAAAGCAGGAAACGCTAATCTATGAAAGCAGGAAATGTCTATGCTACTTTTGCAGAATGGAAATGAAATAAACTACTTAGCAGAAGGCAAGAGTAAGAAAATAGAAGAAAAGCAACAATTACTAATACTCTGACACTTCCCCGGCAACAGCGCCAAAAAGATGGTGGGCTCCAATATTGTAGCAACAATGCTACAACTCCTGGAGCTTCCTATCTCTAATTTTATCAACCCGGTAGTTCGTACAAACTTGGAAGCGACGGTGCTGTATGCACAAGTACTAGCTCTTGTCGCAGCTGTCACTTGGTCAGCTGGCACAAGTCCACTAGGGCTCAAGCCAAATTCTATATGCTCTCAGAAGAAGCTTTCTAAATGATGGACGAAGGCTATCTCAAGGGAAATTGATCTACTTTGCAAAAATGAACTGAAAGCCAACCAAAACATGAAACCCTAGTAAACCCTAATCTGACTAGTTTGACCTCTATGATGCAATAGTGAGAGCGCAAATGTCTAAAAATGATGCCATTACTTCTAGTGATGTGAAATGCATGAACTCAAACTACTTCCATGAAAAAGAACATTGTTTTTATATTTTTGCTTAAGTGGTCAGAGTGATTACAGGTTTGTTTCTTATTAGGGTTTGGCTGTGCAGAGGTGGTGCGAAGGGAGAGAAAGCTTGGGAAAGGTCAGGAGGGCTAGGAGAGGTCCCAGAGGGTCCCTAGCATCATTCCACAGAAGTCTACAATGTTCAGGTGCTCGGCAACCAAGGTTGCAGGCTTCTACAGGATGTCTGCAAGGGATCCTACAGGAAACTAAGGAATTCTACAGGAAATCTACTAACTTCTACAGGATGTGTTGTAATTGGAGTTTTGGGTGATGGAGGAGTGGAGGAGTGGTATGAGTGGATGTGTAAGGTGAAGGAGGAGTTTGTGGTGGCTCAGGGACAGAGATCTGAGGTGAGGAAAGAGTGAGTACATTTGGTTGGTGAATAGAAGGGTGGAAGCAAGGAAAAGTTAAAAAGATGGAGCTACATGGGCAATGGAAGAGTTGGGAGGTAAACAAGCTGAACAGAGGTCGAGTAGGTGGCTTTAGGCATGGTTAAGAAGAAGAAGAAGGAGGTGGAATGATATTGAGCAATGTAAATAAAACAAATTGCTTATGTCTTGCACCAAAAACGAGAATCCATTAACCTGTGCTATTAAACCAATGAACAACAATGTAAATCATGAAGAAAAGTCGTGCATGGAGGTAGAATGAAGAAGTATGGCTCTAGAGAAAAATGCATGGAAGGATCCATGATTAAAACGACTGTGTTGCAGCTTGCATAAAAGTAGAAAAAGACTGCATTTTTTGGTGGTTGGTATAGACTGCACCACAATCTCTAAACAGAGATGGCAGTGAAGGCACTAACAACCTTTTCTTAGAGCTCCAGTGAATTACAATCCTCCTATTCTAATCTAAGCAACTGAAAGTGATTTAACCATAAGCTAATCCTACTCAATCTCATTAAAGAAATCAAATCAGCAGACTGTGTTCTTGAAATGCATATCAAAACAAAGAAACAAAGTGCTGGAAAGAAAGGAAAATAACACTACAAGAAGAGGAGATCTATTGCTCTTAGGTTGGGCCCTAACCTGAGAGCTATAGCTCCCTTAAAAGCTCAGAATTAGATCCAAATCTGCTTTCCTTTATTCATAATCAAGAGTCTAATGTCATGCCAAAACTGGCTTACAAAAACAAACACCGAGCTGTGCTCAGAAATTACAATATCAGTCCAAAAGTTCAAAAAGCTCCTAACAAAGGCTACGGCCTTCATATTTATACACAATGAAGATCAAGCTGGCTTCCTCCATTCGTGGAGCTTGGCTGTCCAACTGAAATTCAAACTGCTGTAAACTGCTGATCCTGTAGAACATGTTGGCTGCCTTTAAGCTCGGTGGGGAGAGTTGTTGGAGCTCGGAGTTAAGATGAAAATCACGAGGAAGGTCATCAAGACTGTGGAAAACCTCCCTATGAACCCGCAATGTCACCTTTGCTGTCTCCTTGTCTCCATTTGCGTGGTCTTTTTCTCTCTTTAATTCCAAAAACCTGAAATCATCATGTATTAGCCACATAGATATAATGCCTGCCCTTATTCCTACAAACAACACGAATATACTAAGAAATGAATGCATAAGTGATAAAAGATGAATGGTTGAGCAAGGTAAGTAGGCCAAATGAGCCCAAATTGTACCAAAAATTGGGGCTCATCAAAAATGTTCATTTGTCTCCTAAGAGAGAAGAATGATTTAAAGAACCTTGCATGTCATAATACAGCCCACATCGTCAAAGTTGTAGCCCAATGGAAAGGTATAAATCTCATGGGTGTTTTCCAAATGTTGGTAATTTTGACTATTTTTGGAACGTGTATCCTTACACTTTCTATGATGCATTTGACCATTGTGTAGTTTTTTGTGAGCAATGCATGGTAATGGTCAAAAGAATGGATCAGATTCTTGGCATCAAGCATGATCAATCTCCTTCACATTTGAGGACTTCCTTGTCAACAAGTAAGAGAGTACTTTTGTACCCATTACAAGATGCATGGGCATGGGAATGATCATTGTTGGAAATTACATCCAAAGCTTCGTTCCAAGAAGGGAAAAGAGATTATTCAAACAAATTCAAATGAAGAAAGAGGTGGCAAAAAGAGAATCCATAATCCTAGGAGAGGCAAATATCAGATAGACTGTTTGTATAGTTTGTTTTTGCTTTGTAAAATGTAAAAGCTTGTTGTTGTTTACCTGTTTTGGGTACTTTTGTAAAGTGAACAAGAATAATCACTATGAAAAACAAGTATGTGTTTTTCATTGACATGTTATGTAGTTGGCTTATTGATAAGTCCAAATGTTTGAGGACTTTTCGAATGTACAATGTTTGTCATCCAAATCCAAGTTTGTCTAAATTTTGTCTATAGTTTGTCATATACTCACCAATGCAAGTGTTCAAGATGAAACTTGTTGTGAATAGAATCTTTGTTTAACATTGTACAAGATGACTATGTTTTTTGTAGTCAAAGCCAATGGTTTCATTGAAATTTTGCAGCGATTTACTTTTGTGTACAAGCTCAGTTTGAGGAAAATAAAGTAAGTTTGAATCAGTGCATGATAGGCATTGTATTGCTTCTGATTTCCAAGATGGAAAGTCAAGTTTGTCTTAAACAATTGAACTTCAATATGAAGTTGTTTTGAGCCGTGAAAATATGGGATTAAAGATAATGTTCATATTACACTCATCAATATTTTTGTTCTTGCATCAGTGATAAGAATTTTGGCTCGATTCTTAATCGGACAGTAGGTCTTCACGAAGAAGATAGGTGAAGTGCCTTCATTGGAGCTTGAAGGGAACTAATTGAAAACAAAGTATTATGGATTGAGTTTTGGATAATTTTGAGTTTCAACCTCATTTTATTTACTAGGAGAAATAAAATTTTGGAGTCCAACAGTTCCTAGTGGGGAGGTATGATCCGGTGATCACATTTTAGCTCAAAAATAAAATTGAACAAAATGTTTTGAAACCAATGTCAAGTCGAAGTGTTCATCATTCTAAATCTAACAAAATTTGGATTACCTTAATTCGACATTGTATGCTCAAGTTATCATGTTCTGGACGTTTGACCCAATAGTTAAAAGATTAGCAGGACTGCTAACTGTGTTGTCATACTGCTGAAATCATTAGGTTGACTAGGAAGGTATGAGCCAATGAGAACATGCCAAGTGGCAACCTCGTATTGGTTGAATTGGTTAATTTTGATTGGGTTATTTTGTGTGTGGTGGACCAATTCAGGTGTGCCACATAGCCTAACCAGAGGCCGCCACATGGCACCCCACAGTTGGCCAATATTATGGTAGGGGTCGAATAGCATGGGTAGGGCTTGAACCCTGATCTTTGATCTACTAATTTCGTACTCTACCAGTTCTCCTATGTGATTTTTCTTAACCATATAAGGGCCTCTAGCCTATTTAAGTTTTAAAAAGTGCATATATGGGAGGAGGAGTCAGGCTGTCAGCCCTGGCCCCAAGTCACCACAACACATATACCCTTGGAGCAAAATGGTTGGGGCCCAAGGAGCAACCCCAACCAATGGTCACCATATCCCCCACATGATCGTCAGCTAATCAGAACGAGTGCTAACAGAGAGGGGGCTTACCACTAGCCCTAGACTCTGGTCACTGTATCTCACAGGACCGTGGAAAAGAGATCATTGACGAGGAGCTATATAAGGGGGCTAGCCTCAGGAAATATGGCCTTAGACAGGACCATGGCAGACTATGATGGGAGCCTCAACAGTAAGGGCAGGCTATTGGCCCAAGCCTTGGCACTATGGGTGCCATCAAGACCACGGCCCAGAAGAAATGACGCCTAGGCAGGTAGGGGCGGGTGGTTAGCCCCGACCCTTATGCCTATGGTGCCCATGTGGCTAGATTATTCCGCATAAGGGTTATTGAGAAATTTAATTATCCAATAAATTACACTTTTGGCAAGCAAATGCTTCGCCTCCACAGTGGAGAACAGGGTGAAATTATAGAACAATTAGACTGCTCGTCTGATTTGTAGGATGAATAAAGAGAAACTAAGTGGAGAGCTTGTGGGAGCCATAACTTGGAGATTTTTTGGCATTTTGGAGTTAAAGAAGAGTCCAGATAGGGGTTTTTGGACATTCTGGACCTTTATTTGTGTATTAGAGCACATTTAAAGATATCCTTTTGTAAGTTCAAGTCCATGGATGTATGGATCAATCAATGCTTTGGAGAAGTTCTTGAAGGTGTTTGAGCATGGAGAAGGCCTTGTCGGGGTTTTCTTACCTTCAAATGTTTGTTGTAACAACTGTAATTTGTAGGGTTCAACTCATTTATTCTTTTCTCATTATGTCTAGTTGAGGAAATCTTTCTTTTGTATTTCAATGTGAAATTCAAGTACTTGTATGCTCATGTATGCTCATTTTCAAATGGAGTATTGGGTATTTGTAGGAGACACTTTTAATTGGTGATGGTTTCATGAATGACTGTAGGTTTTCATGATGTTTATAGTGAGAGTTCTTTGTAGGAGAACGTTTCCTTGAAGGGGAAACTAGCCACTTTGTTTATTAGGAAAATTTTATGTACTCTTTTTCACTAAATATATGGAGCGGTCTAGTTATGTTGGTAGACCTAGAGATGTAGCCCAAGAGGGGTGAAATCCATCACCAAATTCTTTGTTGTTTCTCTTCATGAACGCTTGTATGAGTTAAATGATGAGATGTTGCTTATGTTTTAAGTTTACATGAAAATTTAACTCATGTCCTTGACGAGACATTTGAAAACTTTTCTTGTCATAGGACCCATTTTTCCTTGCAAAGCATCAAGGGAACGATCACTTTTTAGGAAGGAGAAGTTTTCCTCCAATTTCAGAACGATATGTAGGTTGGTGAGTATTGTGGACAAGAGGATCGATTCCACTAATCCCAACCAATTCACAAAATCAAATTTTCAATAGTCCAGGGTGGAATTTCTTTCATTGGGGAGTAAGTGAAACCATGATTGTAGACCCCCCCATTCGGTGATGTCATGGGGTACCCCCCTTCATAATTTATGAGAAGCGTGGATCTTGACAAGTAAAGTGATCGTCATTTTATTGTGTTGGAACCCTAATTGCGGACCACCTCTTTCCCTTATTGTTGATGTCACAAGGGGGGGTCCCACATTTGTTGTGAGCCGTTTATTCTAATGAGAAATCACAACGTTATATTGGTGGGGACCCAGCTCGAGGTGGGGTATAATCACACAAATTACACACACATGATTGATAAGGGTCATTGACTACAATTAACTAGGGGTGTTAGATTTCATCAAGAAAACAAGTAATTATGAAATACAAAATTAGATAAATAGCTATAATTATAGCTTTGAAATAATAAAATAATAACAACCCAATACTCAAATATATATATATATATATATATATATATATATATATATATATATATATATATATATATATATATATACTTTTATGTAATATTCTTCATTTACACTTTAATTTTTTCATTGCACACAATTTCATATATATATAAACCCTCACCTTAAAAACAAAAACAAAAGAGTCTCACTCATTCCATATCACTTAAATTTTTCATTTACTTTTTTTACTCTTCATTATGCACTTTAAACAATGAAGGTATTACTATGTAACTAAGTTTCCTCATTATTATTAAATTTATTATAAAAGTTATCTAACCTACCTAATCTATGTCCTAACTTTGAAAGCCCATTTTATTAACCAAGCTTAAAGCTTCTTAAAAATTTCTTTAACAAAATTAATATAAGGATTAATTTTGTCATTGTTCCAAGGAACATTATAATTTTTGTTTATTAAATAACCTATGCTTCTTTTATAACACCTATGGCCATATTATGAAGTTAAGGGTTAAACCCCTATCTCTTCTACATGTTATTCCAAGTGTTAGGTTTTTAACATTGTCACACTTAATTTTCTCAAACATAAAGGTTATTTGCATAAATATCTTATGCATTAACTTGTTTTATATGATTTTGAGATAATTAATTTAAGTGCAACCGCTTGAGGAATAATACCGAACTTTATCACCATATATAACTTATAAGTTTACACACCTTGCATATAATTCTTGGTGGACTCTTGGTGGTTTGTATTTTAAACTATGATGTTAATGTTTGTAATCTCATGCGTACATAACATATCTATGTATTTAGTGTGGTGATTTATGGCACTAATGATGGGTTCCTCTCTGTATTCATGGCTTAACTTCATGGTACCACTTCTCCTTGCACGATTTAACCTGGAAACTTATGTAAACCCTAGCATCAACGGCTACAATGATACCTTTGTCAATCGACGGTTGTCACTGATAGGGTTTCTCATTGCCTACAATGAATTTGTTATGATAGATCATTTCGTATTGTTTTCCATTAGGGTTTGCAGACAAAGCTTTGCTACCTATTCTTTCATTCTCTATGAATTGAAAGAATTGAATTGTGCTCTCTCTCCATTTTGATTTAGTCACCTTTGGGTGAAATAAATATCTATTTTTTTAGTGAATAGTTAAGTGTACTGTAGGTATGATGTGACTCTACATTCACTGTTTCTATTCAACTTTCTTTTCTTCTTCTTCTTTTTTTGTTGATGCCAAGTATTTACAATTGTATTTGTTGACAAAAAATTATTACATAGACCCAAGGTTCTACCCCAGGTTGCCAACAAAGGATTACATTGTAGTCTAGTTTAACATAGACATTTTCGATCTTATACAAGGGAAGAAAGTCTTACCTGAGGCACTGCCAAGACTTTGGAAAGTGAATGGGGTTTTACAGATCAAGATGAATAGAATTAACAATTACATAACCCATCATTTATTCATAATAACAAAAAAATATTCAAAATATTACACAAACATTTAAGAAAGCAAAAATTTTAAAATTGGGTTCAAACACACATATAACACATGGAATTCCCCTCTGAAAGATCTCCTTTTATTATATGAACAAAGAGCGAGAGCTCATATTAAATTCTTCAGTACATAACTTGTTAATATTGTATGTCAATACATTATATCTCAATGGAATCTCTATATTATCAAATACAACAAAATAGATATTAGAGTGTGAGACTAAAATCTTGCAGCATTTCAACCCCTTTTATTGTTCTCCCCAAGTTTCTCCTTTGGGTCACTGCTTCTTTTATAGTTTCTTCCTATTTGATGTTGTCCAACTTAGATTTTCTTTGACAATATCAATCCTTCCTCATTTCCCACTTTCTTGATGTTTTCAACCTATTTCCATGCTCGCTTGATGATTTCCAAAACTTCAACTAGCTTTGTTGGTTGTCGGTCTTTCCTTTCTACTACCAATTTCTGACCAAAATTAACCATTTGATAGTGGCTTCTTTTTGGCTTCCAATTTCTTCTTCTGCCATCGATATCTAGCCAAAACTTATGATTTCAAAATGAAGGACCCAACAAGCCCCAACAACAACCTATTGACTCACCCTCGATTTAATCTTACACTTACACAAATGATTCTCCTTCTAATGAAAGAGCTAACTCTATAATTGTAGTGAGCACTGACTTGTGGAAAGCATCATAGGTATTCAAGTGGACTTTCCACTTTTGCAACAAAGTATGGGCCTAGTAAACAAAATTTTGAGCACTAGAGGCATCTGGTACCTCGGACCAAGTGACAAGTATATTACTCCATTCATAATCTGTTTGAAGATCAATTCGAAACAACTGAAGATAATGTAGTTGGACAATAGGTTCGAGATCAAGAATGATATGCTTTGATTTGTGGGATTCATATTTGAAGGTTGTAATCTGGAAATTTGTTTCTTGAACCTGATTAAGAAGTTTCTATCATGCAATAAGGTCCGTGGTAGTGAATGGATCCTCCATCAACTTTTTGCCTTGCTCCCATAGATTATACAATGGCCAATTATGCTTGGCTAAAAGTTTGGGCTAGTCCTATAGTTGCAACAAAATATCCTGAGAATCTTTTGTTTCTTGCTGAAGAGTAGATCTAAGAGTAGACCCTTGCTTAATAACCTAGTTCAATTGTTGGACAAATTGTTTTGTAGGCTCACGAACTTGCGTGCAAAATTTGAGATAATATCCTATAGTGTTCTCTTGGCTGAAACTAAGGTTATCCAAACCCCTTCAAGAAACTCTAGGAATTCTAGTGGCGTGTGTGATGAAATGTCCTATGGCATATTGGAGTCAGTTTCTGCAACAACTTGCCACATTTTCTGAAACTTAACATTAATATCATCCGCCTTTTGTTCAAGTTGTTATTTGGCTATTCACAACTCACATTTCTCTTATATGAATTGGATAAGTTTTTGTGTTATTTCTCATAGGATTAAGTCAAGTCACTCTGCTTCATGTCTTCTAGACTCAGGCGGTCTTCTAGGTGCAGTAATGAAGCTTTGATAGATTGGAACAACTAGCTAGAGGACTAATGTCGGATATATTCTGCAGAAAGGGTATCAATCGATGGTAATATGAATTGCAATGATTTTCCACTGGTGACATAATTATTTTATTATGCTCGTGGAGAAGTCTTTGGGGCTTCTTCTTGTTCTTGTTGAATGTCTTGGTAAATTTTTTCAACTACCTCGACAGGGAAAAAGGGAATGATGTCAAGTGACTATGTGCAAAGATGAAAAACCTCCTTGTAGTGATTTGGGTCTTGAACAAAAGAAGACAACTCCTTTAATAAAGAATCTATGATTGATTTAGGCTTATGTGATGTACTTGGCAGAGGCTGAACATATTGTAGAACCTTTATTTCTAGAGCAATATCTGCATAAAAAAAATTCAAGATCTTGTTGTCTTTGTATTATACTCCTAAGTAAAATGTCTAGAAGGAATATATAAACATTGTCTGAGGGCTCAGGTGACTACGGATATGAAATGGGACTGGATAGATTGGAATAAAAAGCCTGAGAGGAGTCCCATTCTTTAGTAGTGGTTGTCGGCTAGATAGGTTCCATAGGCTCATCATCAAGAATATGTACAAAAATAGATGGATTTGAAACAAAGGGAAAGTTCTTTGAAATTAATGATGTGAATTATTTTGAGGCCAAATATACAGGAGAGATTATACTAGAAAACTCTTGGGAAATGGAAGGGGGAGTAGTAGATATGGTGGGTGGTGCGGATGAAGAGGCCAAGGAAGCCATATGAACAGCTTGAGGTTTAAATTTTTTTCCCTTCAAGGGAATAACATCAGGAATAGATGAAGTTGCAATGGTGATATTTACAATAGATTCGATATTGGAGATGGTAGCATTAACATAGGTCAAACAGGATCGAAGTCCCTTGACGAAGGGTTGGAAATTTGAACTAACATTAGCAGAATTCTTATGAGATGAAGTAATATTTGAAGATAAGTTCCTAAATGTTAAACCCTCTAGGAAATATTATATTCCCTCAGGGGTGACCATTTGTTGAACACTTGGCTAGGATAAAACTTCCTTATGGAAAGAGTCTTCTGACATGTAAAAGAGTAAAGGCCACATATGAAATGTATCCTTATCAACAAATATGGGATGAACATAAGAGTGATTATGGCCGATACCAAGCGACATCTGATATGCATTCTAGTTAAGGATTAATTGAGGAATTCTTACAATTTGGGTAGTGTTAATGAGCTTATTGTACTAGGCTCCAAATGATTTCTCATTACAGGAAATATTTGTATAATCATAAAAGGATTTCCAAGGGCTAAATGAAAGGGATAGGGCTTCATCATCTGATAGGTTAGACAAAACATGACCTTCAAGGGTACACCACTTCATCATGGTGATTTAAGCGACCAGATATCCATAAATAAAATAGTCATCCTTCTTATAAGCCTCCTCGCAAGCAAGGAAAAGCTCATCTAGAAGATGTTTGTGCTATTTTAATTGGGCACCTTGAAGACAAAAATCTGCAACAAAAATATAATCAAGAGTAAATTCACCTTTATTGTAGTGTCAGGAAAATTTATCTATAATGAGATAGAAGGAAAAATTAACTTGTTCATTGTTTATGAGATCAATCACAACCCCATGGCCTCAGTGTTTGGTACCATATTTGGCATATAAATTGTCAAAACCCGGCTTATTTCCATGTTTGGAACTCCCTTGAAAAGAAGTAGATACATCTTCCCCATCCATCAATAGAATTGTTAGCCGATGAATGTTATGAACATGAATTAGGTATTTTTTTATCAACCCATAACGAACCATTGTGAATTAGGTTGATCAAAAACTTGGTACAACGGGTGACCTCCCAAGTAGTCTCAAATACTATTAATTCTTGTAGCTATAGAAGTGTTGACCTCTGTAGCAACTAGAAGTTAGATTTAACTGTTGAAGTAACCTCACTTGACATTGTTGGGGTAAAATTCATGTATACTTCTTGTTTAAGAGTTGAGAATAAAGAGAGGTTAGTGAAATTATTATGAACTAATATTTTCTTCTTGTATTTCCCTAAAAATTGGTTGAGAGGCTCAATACGAGGACTAGAGATGTTAAAGGGAATAACAGAATTGGCACTTCAACCCATACTGAGATGCTTATGGTAATAGATAGAACGGAAAAGGGGACATTGGTGGAAAATAAAGGCCGAGGGATTAGACACATGCGCCAAGGCGAAACGTTGGCTTAAGACTTAGGAACAAATGAATGACACTAACTTGACTCTTTATACTTATAGAAAATCCTTGTATTTCGATAATCAGTTCAACTTTTAGACATTAAATGGAAATACTGGTTAAATCAAAATTTTATTCGGAAAATTTACTATGAATAGAACTCAAAATCCAAAACACTACGCCAGAGACCAAAAGGGGTTTAACAAGACAAATTCATAAAATCAACAATACAACTGACAAAAAAGGAATGGTGGCCAACTCAACAAATTTTATTGTTACAAGGGAATTACTCAACATACTAAAAAGACACAAATTTACAATTAAATGACACTAAATGACAAGTAAATAATGTAAATTCAACCTCTCTGACCACAATCGGTTGTAGTACGGCACAAAAAGAAAACAACTAATTGATGCAACTAAATTCTAATTGAAAAACTGACTAAGTACTAACCTAATATCTAACCTATACTCTTGGGTAGAGAGAAAGAAAACCATATGAGTTTAGGGGCCATAATAGGGCTTCGGGTGAGTTCCATTCACCCAACCAAGCTTTGGAATACCATTGAGTTGTGCAAGTCTAACAACTCCATATTCTCTTATCTTGCAGCTATAAATGGTTCTAATCAATGCATCTAAATCTTTTCAAGAAGTTTTAGATACTTGCTATCATGGAGTAAGAATTAATATTTGACTAAAAAAGAATTGTTCTTAATATGGAAATCATGCCAAGCATTTTGTCTTTGCTTATCCATCCTTTGATGGAAATCTTCTAAGAAACTCTCCTAATAAAATCACTATGCAATGGAGTCATCATCTGTCATTTTGGTAGCTTTCAAAATATACAGATTGGGAATAAGGAACTCGACAGGTATCACAACTTATTGACCATTCAGTAACTGAAAAGGAGTATAATTATGAACCTTTTAGTAGTATTCCTATAATACAATAATGTTGTTGGAACCATTTCATCCCAGTCATCCCTATTAGCTGAGAAAACCTTGGTGAGTCCCTTCTATAGAATTTTGTTGAATGCATCCATTGTACCATTGGCTTGCAGATGAAAAGGGTTTCTCTTATGATGTTGGATCAAGAATTCTCATGTTAAAGTTGCAAAAGGGTCATTGATGAAATGGTATCCTTGATCACTAGTCACATTTCTCAGAAAACCAAACATAATGATAATGTTCTCAAATAAAATTCCTGTTTTAGTACTAGTAGAACAATCTTTTACAGGAGCTAATTCTACCCAATTGGTAAGATAATCTGTTGTTGTAATGATATATCTTATTTGTGAATTCCATGCAAGAGGATTAATGGGCACAATAAAATCAACAACCCATATTTTAGAAGCTTGTAGTGCCCTAAATATATGAAGTGGAAGCTTATCTCGGTGAGAAGCCCTCCCAACCCTATGGAAGACATTAAAAGTCTTAGAAAATTATTTTTCATCCTTAAACACACTCGTCCACCATAATATTGCTTGAAGCATCTTTTGAGCAGTGGATTTCCCTCCAACATGTCCTCACACTGTTGAATGGTGTTGTCATTGATGCCAATGTCCATTAATGAACACTCTTAATATTTTTTTAGATTTCACTAGTTGGAAGCTTCAATTGAACGATGGAGGGAAACCCTAGTAGCCCCACATTTTTCATGCTTTTTGAAGATCAAGAGTAGTGAAATTGACCTCAATATCATTATCATTAGATTCTCTTCGTCAATTTGTTTCCCGTGGTATGTGTCTCGTCACATGATCCTTCATGGTTTATAAGTTACACTTGATTAAAGTTGAAGGACCAAATTTGTGGGAAAAAACCCCACAGGTGTTATAGACATTTTTGTGCCTTACAGCTAGAAGCATGAAATGTCCATAATCCAAGGGATCCAAAGTCCCTAAAGATGTTGTTACAGCTCCTAAAGGAACAAGGTCAACCAATGACAGCTTCTCCCAGAAGTTCTCCACCAAAAACCACTCAGAAACAAACAGTCAATTCAAGATCAATTCAAGTGCTCCACTAGCTGCCTGCGTTGCAAAGCACCCCAGTACACTGTCTAGGTGCGTTGCAACGCACTTGAATGCACTACCCAGGTGCGTTGAGCGGGAAAGGACAAGTGGCAGAGTCATTCAACGAGGTGGAAAGACCATGGAAGCTTCCAGAATCTTCTCCAGTGACACTTGCCTCACTGAATTCGACCAAGTGATGAGTAAGAGGCTCTCAGTCTCCAAGTGGAAGCAAGAACTGACAGAGAGAAGCCACAAGTCAAAACATAAACTGACTCATCCTCTCTGCTTATATCTATATATGGATCCCTCATCCCAGAGATCCAGAGGCTGGAATTTTGTACTTTGGAGAGAATTGCTGTTGGTTTGAGATTGAGATTAGTACATTGGGTGATTTATGCTTTGTTGGAGGAGAGGAAGGGAATCCTTTGCTGGGAGGTAGATGCTGGATCGGAACTCACTTGGTTGTATCTCCTCTTGGACTTTCTTATTCTATCAATAAACTATTTGAGTTTCTCCTACATGCTGTGTATCAATGATGTTTTGTTATATTTGCATGTTTAGCTTAATCTGATCTTGAGCTTTTTATGAATGTATATCTATATCTTCATGTAGTTTCTCTCTCTTGTGATCTTGCAGGAATTCGGTGAAGCTGGGCCGGTAAGGGAGCACGGAGCTGGGAGCTATTGAAGAGAGGAGCGATTGGATCAACAAACTAGCGAAAGACACAGGTTAGTTACATCCTTCCTCCTTATTTACATTTCATAAAGAAGAAATACTCAAGTAGTTTTCCTTGCTTGTTGCTAAGGCACTATCACACCTTAGAGTGGGATAGGGGCATTTCGAATGGATACTTTTCCCAACAACAAATTGGCGACTCCGCTGGGGATCATATCTAGTTAGTTTATTTGTGTTTCTATTGTTGTTCTTCTCATAAACTTAGGAGTGGGGAATCGAACCACATTTTCCATTTACAAATGCAAAGTAGAGATCTGCCACTCTAGTCCACTCACTGGACCTGTTTATGATCTGAACAAGCTGATCCACAAATTGTCTAACTGCCCTTTGTGATAGCTCTTAGTCCTCCTTTAAATCATCCTCCTAATTGTACCTTATTGATAGCTTTTATCCGGCCAAAAACCTTAGATCAAACTGCAAACCGTGACCCAGAACCCAGAGACAATTCTCGTTTCTGCTTCAGCGCAGGCTCTGTGAAGAGACTCTGCATTTCAACGCAGGTCCCGAGAGGGCTACCTGCGCTGTAATTCAGTTTCTCTATGCTGCAGGTGCGCTGATCAGCCTTTGCCCTGTGCAGCTGTGGTTCTTTGCATCCTTGTGTTCAGTTTTATCTCTGTTTTTTGTAGCCTGTTATCAGTGTGTGTACCTATCTGAAAACCCCTTTTCTCTGTCTTAATTCTGCCTCAGTTGTATAAAGAAACTGTATTTGTTTTTGTGTATTTGTTACATCATTTGCAGTTTCCCATTACAAAAGTGAACTAGTCATACTGTCGCCCTTAGATCTAGACCTGTCGTAAGTGTCGTTTTGATCTTAGGAGAAAGTTTGTTTGCTGTTGACAGTTGATTGCGCTTTTACTTTTGTCTTTTGGTTTGAATTTATGAATTTCTAGTGTCGAAACAAGTGTTTACTTCAAAATCATAGTGTCGTAATCATCTTTTGATTTCAAAAAGAAGCTTGTTTGTGTTTTCACTTGAAATCAAATTCAAATTTGTACAACAGCTTTCTTTTTAGGAATCAATATTAAGAAAGTGAAAACAAATACATGCATTTGTGCATTTGCATATTGACAGTTTGTATGGTTTGATTTAGGAAAAAGTGCATTTTCAATGTGCTCTATGCTCTTTGAGAAAAGTTTGTCTTTCTTTTCCCCTTGTAGCTAGGATTTTCATTGTTGAAAAGAGATAAATGATTGCTTATCATCTTTAGACTGCATTTAGGAATTGTATATACATCTCGTGGTGATCCATAAAGGCAAACTTCTAAGAAAGATCAACCTAAAATAAATTGAATGAACTTAACAACGCTTTGTAACTTAACGCACAACATAGAGGTCTAGGCTAGAGACGTGTTCCGGCGTCGTAAAACCTGGTGACTGTCGATCTCGCTGATGGTTGGGTGATTCCTCCTGAGAGACGATAAGCGCCAGTATGGATTGTGCTCCCACGTACCATTGAGTATATATTGGGAGACCCCTATAGGCATAAAACCTTTATCCATAGGAAGCCGTGTCGGCCGCCCTACTGATCGCAATGCACTGAACACAGCATTCGGGAAGATTGACCACTCGTACCTTAAAAAGTATTCTGCGGTTTTGCGAAAAGTTTGGCACACCCTCTACCTAGAACTCCAGAGCAGTTCCTTTTGGCCTTTTTTCAGACTCTATAACGGAAAAAGTCCATCTGAGCATTTGTCACTTCGGGCTCGTTAAAACATCGAAGGAGACTAGAGTCATATTTTGCTTTTTCTCGACTCTTTAAAATTGAAAAAGCAAGTTGTTTCCAAGCGTCGTTAAAATTTATTTTAAACGGAATATTCATACCCCTTTTCCTGCGTTGATCTTTAGGTTGAGAAAATGGAGCCTACCAACCAAGGAATTCCTCTTGGTGGAAATCCTAGTCCCTTCTCCTCTTGGGGAGATGTTGGTGCGCCCCATATGGCCACATTGTCGCTTCCAGGGCTCACGATTGGCTTGCCGGTCTGGCTCTTCTCAACCAATGTCGTTCAGAACACCACTATTCCTGAATAGTCGAATCAGCAGTTAGACCAGTCCAGAGTTACCCACCAGCCTTCTACTTCCTCTAATTCTTCCTCTCTCCCTTCCTCTTCGCTTGACGGGACTGGTAAAACTAAAAACCAAGTTCCTAAGGAGAAGAAGGAAAAGAAGAAGAAAGAGAAGAAGAAGAAGGAGCCAAAAGCGACTCGGGGCAAACGAGTGTCGTCTAACGAAAATCCACACACAGCACTGACTAGGCCTAAATCGCCATGTGTCATATGCAAGGGAGACCACTTTCACAGAGATTGTCCATGCATCCCTCGGATACTAAGGGACTGGTCTCCCAGTTTGCACAATCCGGTGGCGTCAACCTCTGATAGCCATGTTGAATGCACACCGTCAACTAGCGAAAGTGAAGTCCCAAGACAAAAAGGGAGAGCTAGATCTCCTTGTAAACTGTGCGAAGGAAATCACACCATCCACCGTTGTCCCTTCTTAGACGAGGCTAAAAGAGTCTTGGATGATCGTCCGGTTTCACCGTTACGACTCCCTCCTGGATATAAAAAACTCTTGCCAAGTCCTTCGTTAGTTGAGAACCTAGCTGGCCCGCTCAAGTGGTCAGCTGAAGCGTCGGTCATTGAAGATGAACCAGCTGAATCCATACCCGACAAAAGTCAAAAGGTTGAGGTGGCAGTTGACCCGGTCTTGCCTTCAGAGGTTTTATCTTCGAATGATACAGTCACTGAGGAGAATAAGGATGACACCGTCCAAATTCTCTTCATCAACACAGACTCCGACGAACATGGGGGCAATCCACCCATTCCTTTATCGCAGGAAGGAAGTTCGTCAGAGCGATACCCGGCCGTCTACTTGGTCCCACCACCAAGCAACCTAGTTGTTTCCTTCGACTGGAATCAACTAGGCAGACCCCGTTTGCCAGCAAGCATACCATTCAGAATTATCTTCCAAATATACAGAATGGTCATGGCTGGCACCATCATTGATGAGGGGGCATCTGTGAGTATCCTTTCCTCTACTGCTTGGAAAGCTCTTGGTTCACCATCGCTTTTGCCTGAGATGAGAAATCTGACAGGCTTTGATAAAGGAACCAGTCGACCTTTAGGGATCCTCCCCAATGTGCCCATAACATTGAAAGGGAAGACCGTTCAAATGAACGTGATGGTCGTTCAAGGACCCTTGGATTATAACCTACTCCTTGGACGAGACTATATATATTGCATGGGAGCCATCATCTCCTCACTCTTTAGAGTAATGTGTTTTCCGCACGAAGGAAGAGTGGTCAAGCTCGTGGACCAGCTTTCATTTCTCGGATCACGCATCGCAAATAGTCATATACCATCCCTAAATGGTCTCTTCACGCAAGAAATGTCTCAACCCATGGTCCGTCCTCCCGATGAGCGCGAGTAATTCGGAGGGATATGACTGGAACCCAAGGGGCATGCATCCTGGTCTGCTTCGGCAGGAAAACTTTGGGTATAGGGTAGGTTTCCGCGGGAGAATATGACTAGTCCGTACCCCGTCCGTGATTGGAAGAGGGGTTGTTCTAGAATAAGATTCTTTTGTCAAAGTCATGTGAGTTGGCGGGCATCGTCACTCACCTTTGTTTATCTCGGTAGACATCGCCGAAGAAGTGTTCTGTATGAAAGATTAACAGAACAATCTTTGGGTGACCTGAAAGAGGTAGGCCTCTCTCGGTAAAACAATTGTTTTGGCGGAAGTGAAGTAGAGGTAACCTTGAAACTCTGTTTTATACCTGGGGGCATGCAAACCTTTTGGAGTGCAAGCAAGGGGCGGCTATTTATTTTTTTAAATTTTTAGGTCCTTCCCTTTAAACCTGTAGGTCTAACCCTTTAAACTCGTAGGATTAGTCGTTTCCGAACTTGCATAACGAAAGGATGCGGGGAAAAGATTTGTAAGGCGCAAGCTCCATAAAAAATGGCATCTTACATGAGACATTCTTATCATATGACTGGATTATCGAGCAGTTTTAGCACATAGTTCATGCTCGTTAAAAAATAAACATAAGATCGAGCAGTTTTAGCACATAGTTCATGCTCGTTAAAAAATAAACATAAGATCGAGCAAGTGTTTCAACCCGCGTTTAAGCTCGTTAAAAAATGAACTATCCTCCGGTAAATAACCACCGTGAATGTAACATTATCAGCCATTAAAGCCTTGGTCGTGTTTGCACCGTCACCTCCACTTTTCATTGGCCGATCATTCACCTCCATTTGATTATTTACCCATTTTGAGGAACAGCTGCGAAGAGTGATTTCACTAGCCATCCTTGTGACACTGCCGTGCTTGGAAAATTCCAACCCTTACCTGGAATCAGCTGCTACCCATTTTATCACTCGTTCCTCAAAAGTCGAGTCTTCTTTAAGCTCTTTTCATTTGACTCGTAAAATATGAAAAGATTGTCGAGTTTTGGCCTTCCAGCTCGTTAAAGCGACCGGAAGAGCTATCCCTCCTCCAGATTTTAATATTTTTGGACCTGAGGGATTATTGCACAAAAAGATCGAGCGCTTGTTTTGTTCGGCTCGTTAAAACTATCGAAAATTCATCCCTTCTGTATTGTTTTATACTTTTTCGGACTTAAGGGATTAGATGACGAAAAAGGACTTTCAGAGTTAGCTTTACATACCTTTTCAGACTCTCTAAAAATGAAAAGGACCGAGTTATCTTTGTCGTTAGACTCGTTAAAAAGATTAATAGCGACAAACTTGTCTTTAGACGAGAACGAGTTTCACTATCGCTAGGCTCGTTAAAACATAGCGATGGGTTTGCCCGAAGGGAAAATTATAGAACAAGCATATGTTATCCTCCTCAAGCTTGACAAAAATAAAGAGGTACTGGTCAGCAATGACTGGGGAAAAATTGGGAAGAAACTCAAAGAACTTTTATTGGTAACAAGTCGCTCTTGAACATGACACTTCCACTCCGTGCCTGAGTCGGGTTGGGTTGTTTCATTCACCGGTCACATCACCATGGTCTTGCCATACCATCCACCTTTGGGGTAAATGCTACCAATCCATCATATAAGTGTCGCCGATATGTTCAAGAGAAGTCATCCAGAGAAGTCAACCGTGTCCCATCCACCGCCATATATTATATTTCATTCTTTCATGACCGCCACCCTGAACCATATATCATCATATCGTTTTCACCTCCATCAAAATCATTTGCTCCGTTCCGTGTCACTGATGTGGGATACATCAAGGCCCTCCTTTGACGGATCACTTCTTGTCGACATCAGCTCATTATCCAAGAAGTTGATCTAGGAACACCCCCTTCAGTACTTTGAAGCTTGCATGTCTCAATGGCAAGTTTCTCACTTTCGGCGACAGGTATACATCAATGACCTTCGACCGAAAGATTTTGCATGGTGTTCGACGCCAAGTCCTTTATTCACACCGCGTGAATTGTACTGCAGTACCTTGAGGGTCATTATCATTATCGGTGATTCCTCTCGCGCTTGTTAACAGTTTACATCATTGACTGGTAATCAAGCGATGTCTTTCCATGTTCGACTTCAAAACATTTCTCACATGGATCGACTTGTACTTAGAGTGAAGATCGGACGAGATTGAAGACCCCGGATCTAGTTTCATCCATCCGGGCTGTGATATATATTCAGGAAAAATAAAGACATTGACATGTACAGCACTGCAGAACAGATAATCATCCTACCAAAAGGATGATGATTTCATCAGAATCATCAGTCTACCATCAGACGATTGTCTGTCATATGTACATAAAAATGAATTTATAAAGCTGAGCATGGGAATGCCCTCCTCAGTTAGATCATGAAAACAGTATGAAAAATAATGTATTGTATTGTATCTTATTACAGGTCTCCTCCCAGCATTGAATGAACTTCGGATCCTCCTAATAAAGCATTTCACCCGATAAACGGCCTCATACTTTAGGGGGCAACTGTTATAGACATTTTTGTGCCTTACAGCTAGAAGCATGGAATGTCCATAATCCAAGGGATCCAAAGTCCCTAAAGATGTTGTTACAGCTCCTAAAGGAACAAGGTCAACCAATGACAGCTTCTCCCAGAAGTTCTCCACCAAAAACCACTCAGAAACAGTCAATTCAAGATCAATTCAAGTGCTCCACTAGCTGCCTGCGTTGCAAAGCACCGTAGTACACTGTCTAGGTGCGTTGCAACGCACTTGAATGCACTACCCAGGTGTGTTGAGCGGGAAAGGACAAGTGGCAGAGTCATTCAACAAGGTGGAAAGACCATGGAAGCTTCCAGAATCTTCTCCAGTGACACTTGCCTCACTGAATTCGACCAAGTGATGAGTAAGAGGCTCTCAGTCTCCAAGTGGAAGCAAGAACTGACAAAGAGAAGCCACAAGTCAAAACATAAGCTGACTCATCCTCTCTGCTTACATCTATATATGGATCCCTCATCCCAGAGATCCAGAGGCTGGAATTTTGTACTTTGCAGAGAATTGCTGTTGGTTTGAGATTGAGATTAGTACATTGGGTGATTTATGCTTTGTTGGAGGAGAGGAAGGGATTCCATTGCTGGGAGGTAGATGCTGGATCGGAACTCACTTGGTTGTATATCCTCTTATACTTTCTTATTCTATCAATAAACTATTTGAGTTTCTCCTACATGCTGTGTATCAATGATGTTTTGTTATATTTGCATGTTTAGCTTAATCTGATCTTGAGCTTTTTATGAATGTATATCTATATCTTCGTGTAGTTTCTCTCTCTTGTGATCTTGCAGGAATTCGGTGAAGTTGGGCCGGTAAGGGAGCAGGGAGCTGGGAGCTATTGAAGAGAGGAGCGATTGGATCAACAAACTAGCGAAAGACACAGGTTAGTTACATCCTTCCTCCTGATTTACATTTCATAAAGAAGAAATACTCAAGTAGTTTTCCTTGTTTGTTGCTAAGGCACTATCACACCTTAGAGTGGGATAGGGGCATTCCGAATGGATACTTTTCCCAACAACAACAGGGAGATGATGTGGAAATCGTTCATTGGCCAATCCATTATTAAAAGCAAGATAGAAGGTTTTCCTTCGAGGTTGTGGTTAAAATTTATTATAGAGGACCTCAATTATTATTTATAATTTACAAGGGGCATTGGACCTTATCAAAGAACTCAAATTATCATCCTCAAATGGGAAGACAACCTATCTTTGGGATCAAACTTTAATAAAATTCAAATTTAAAAAAAAAATGGATTTCCTCAAATCCCTCTAATAACTCATATTTTGTAGACCCTCCCAAGTTTATCAAAATGGCTCTTGATATATCATCTATGTATCAAACAAAATGAACATGTTTTTAATACATTGTGCTATGAATTAGTCTTCTGCCCCTGTGGATACAAAGCTATAATATACAAGAGGGTTTTTTGAGTTTGTTTTTAGTGTTTTTGTCATTCATTTATGAAATCTTGTTGTAGGTAGAATATCAAAGTCTCATTGACAAAATCTATTATGGTTTCAACCATCATTAGGGCATCTACTACATGTATGGTGGTTGGAATTGTTTATGAAATTCGCTTGGGTCATTTGTAGAACTGAATCTGCCTCTTTTTGGCCCTCATTAGGGAATATTTCCCCAGCCTTGTAAAAGGCTATTCGTCAAGGATAAGTGAAGATATTTGACATATTTTGTATTGCAAAACTAGTTATAGTCTTAAATCTCTCTACTCAAACATTGGAAGGCCTAATCACTAACCTTTGATCTCTGTTAAAGAACAGATATACAAACATTTCAGACTTTCCTACCTTATCTCAAATCTTCAGATTAGGCTTATTCTTCTACAAAAATTTTGTTCTCAAAATCAAGGCTTGAAGCTTTTGTGAATTTTGGTCTCCATTGAAGAATGGTAGCTTATGTATCATTAATAACAACAGAAGTATTGAATTGAAGCATGTTGACTTTAATACAAGGTTATCTTTTGCAATTAGATTTTTGTGGAAATATATATATATATATAGTTGTGCTTATGATTCTATCAAGGAAATTAAGTCGGTCTCTGTAAAATTATCTGAGCATTGCATTTGAAGATTTGTATTAGTATTTTTTTGGGGGTATTACAATCCAAATTTGAAGGAACAATTTGACATAATACACAGTGATATTTTCACTCAAATTCTGAGGGAATAATTATTGTGTTAACTCTAAATTAAGCCAACTTGTGCAATCATACACACATAATTTCATTAAAGCGATTACAACAGTAGATGATGATAATTTCTGAGGTATGTAAGAAACCTTATCCAATATGTTAGAAGGATTTTGTTGTAGATTTATATATATGGTTTGAATTTGCGTAAGGAGGCTCCCATAGTAAGGTCAATAATAACAACCTTTGCATCAAGTTTTTATCAAGGTTTTATTTCCACAACTGCTATGGTATCAATTTGTAGACTTTTGATGAGTGTTTTAGCATTGAGTAGTTCATTGGAACTTATTTCAACACTTTATTATTTTATAGCTAGAAGTAAGAAAAAAAGTGCTCAATCATTCAAATATCATACAATATATCTTCATAGCATCTGACTTAAGGTCTACAACAGTAAGGGAGCTACATCATCTTACAACATTGTTTATGAAACTACAATTGTGTATGGACTTATGGAAATGTGACAATTCCTCTATAAAAAAGTGCAAATATTTTGAGTAGTGAGACTGTGTTACACTTAACAACTATTGGACAATGACTTGGAATTGACTTTGACCTTGTATACATAGACCTTGTTATACAACAATAACCTCAACAATTGCTATTTTAAAAGTTGACTTTGTTGCATGACAAAGATCCACAAGTGTGGCAGTGAGAGTTGATAATGACCCTAATCGGATAGTGATGACATACTCAGAAAATGGACTTGATGATAATAATTTTGGTATATGATAGTTGTTGGGTTGTGTTATATTCTTTCCACGACTAGCCCACATAGTTAACCGGGGGGTTAGAAAGGGGGCAGAGCCCCCCCTTCGTTGCGCCAATTGTGTAGCTGGGGGAGTCACAGGGGGTTTGAGGGGTGCAAGTAACCCCACTCTATGGGGTTTTTGGACCCTATATTAGGTTGGGCGGACCTACCTATGGTTTTGTGCATGATTTTTCCATTTGGTTTTGGACACAGTGGTTTTCGGTCCATGGTTTTGGACGTAATGGTTTTCGGTCCATGGTATTGGATGCTTCAGCATGTATAAATATGTATTGTAACATTGAAAGGAACATAATGAAAAATCAAGCTGGTAGTCCTGGTTTTGGGATCCAGGGAAAATCTTTATGTATATGTGTTTTATGTGTTATTCTCTCGCATTGTTTATTTTCTGTGTTTTAGAATTCGTATACAGGTCATTTCTGTACAAGGTTAAAACCTACATTTGGTATTAGAGTTGTTTTGGCTTCAAGGGGACACCTTTGTTGTTGAGGGGTTTCACTCAGGCCTGTGGTAGACCCTGTTCAATGGGAGATTTGCAAGATTGATTCTGGTGGTGAAAGAAGATGGCAAGCAGTGGAAAGATAGAGATCGATAAATTTAATGGTCAGAGTTTTGAGTTGTGGAAACTCAAGATGGAGGATCTATTGGTGGATAAAGATCAGTGGATCGCGGTAGATCCGGGTACTAAACCAACGGGAGTGTCCGATGAAGAATGGAAGAATTTGGATCGGAAGGCAAAGAGCACAATACGATTTTGTGTCTCAGATTTAGTATTGTTGAATGTATCAGGGGAAGCTACGACAAAGGCTTTGTGGGAAAAGTTAGGGACTTTGTACCAATCTAAGTCTCTGGTGAACAAACTGTTCCTACAGAAAACACTGTATAACCTGAGGATGAAAGATGGAGACTCAGTGACAGAGCATCTGAATGCATTTAACACTGTGGTAAGTCAGTTATTATCTATTATATTAAAATTTCATATGAAGATAAGTGCACCAGTTTTTTTTGTTCTCTACCAGATTCGTGGGATAGTCTGGTTATTGCAATAGGTAGCAATGCAACTGCCTTACAATTTGATGAAATAGTCTCATCCTTGTTGAAGAAGGAGGTGAGATGGAAAAATATGGAGAGCCATAATGGTGATGCCTTGTCTGTACAAGGACGGTCCCAGAATAGAAACAAAAATAAGTCATCGAGTGGGAGATCTAAATCTCCAGGAAAGCCTTTAAAGGTGGTTTGCTGGAAATGCAGAAAGGAAGGACACTACAAAAGGGACTGTAAATCTAAAGCTCCTAAAAAAGGAAAGGGATCTGATGATGCTCCTTCTATAGAGGCGAAAACCATCTCAGATGAATGTGGGGATGTGGATTCTTCAAGTACACATGTAGATCATGAGGCATGGTTGATTCACTCAAGTGCATCCTTTCACTTCACTCCCCATAGAGAGTGGTTCTGTGAGTATGATAAATATGATGGTGGTGATGTCTTCTTGGGGGATGACAGGAAGGTTAGAATCGTTGGTCATGGAAAAGTAAAGTTGAAGTTGCAAGGTGGAAGGGTTAGAACACTTCCAGGTGTTCTACATATTCCTGCATTGGACAAAAATCTGATTTCCGTAAGCAAGTTGGATGATGTAGGTGTAAAAATAGTGTTCAATAAGGATACCTACAAGATGGTTCGGGGGGCACTGGTATTGATGCGGGGAGTTCAAATTGGAACTCTGTACAAGCTGCAAGGTAGCATTGTTTTCGATGGTGCAATAGTTCCATGGTTTTTGAAAGTGAAGCAGAAAATCTAGTGGTCTATGGAGAGAAGACCATGCCATGGCATCAAAGGCTTGGACATATTGGAGAGAAGGGCCTTCAAATACTTCATGGTAAAGGTATGGTAGAAGGTATGAGTAATAGCTCTCTGGATTTTGATTTCTGTGAAAATTGTGTATATGGGAAGCAGAATTGGGTGAGTTTCCCCTCTGGTGGTAAGAGGGCAAAACAAATATTAGAGCTTGTGCATAGTTATGTGTTTGGACCTGTGAATGTTCCATCACTAGGTAAGTTTGTGTACTATGTATCATTTATAGATGACTTCTCAAGGAATACATGCATATATTTCCTTAAGAAGAAATATGAAGTCTTTGACAGGTTTAAAGAATTTAAGGCTTTGGTGGAAAACTAGACAGAGAAGAAGATAAAGGTGCAAGAAGCATGCTCAGTGGTGCCGGGTTAGGACAGGAATTCTAGGTAGAGGTGGTGGAGACAACATGTTACCTGGTCAACAGATCAACTTCATTAGCGTTGAAGGATAATACTCCACAAGAGGTATGGACTGGTAAGAAACCCTCTCTTTCACTTCTGAGGGTATTTGGATGTGATGCATATGTACATGTTCCAAAGGAGAAACGAACCAAGTTGGATAGTAAATCTGAAAAAGTGCATCTTTATTGGATATAAGGATGGTTTAAAGGGTTATAAGCTTTGGAACCCAATAACAAGGAAGGTTGTGTACAGCCGAGATGTGGTGTTCAAAGAGGTGAAAGATGTTATTAAACATGAAGTCTAGCCAAAGGAACATGAGAATATAGAGTTTGAGCTAAAGGAGGAATAATCAGACTCTACAATAGAGGAGGAATCAGAAGATGAAGAGCCACAAAATCCGGGTGTGAGAAGATGAGTTCGAGAAAGAAGGCATCCAACAAGGTATAGTCCATCTGCTTTCTGTTCAAATTTTTCTTTATCTATTACTGATGATGATCCTAGAACTGTGAAGGGAGCATTAGATTTAGAGGATGGAAAACTCTGGAAAGAGGCTATGGTTGATGAAATGGAATCTTTGCACAAAAATGAGGCTTGGGATCTGGTGGAGTTGCCAGCTGGAAGGAAACCCATTGGCAGTAAATGGGTGTTCAAGAAGAAGACAAATGCAGTAGGAAAGGTCGAGACATACAAATCTTGGTTGGTAGTAAAAGCTTATTCCCAGGTGCCAGAAATTCATTTTGGTGATATTTTTTCTCTTGTTGCCAAGGTAGCTTCTATTAGATTACTTTTATCTGTTGGTGCCGCTTTTGATTTTGAGGTAGAACAGATGGATGTGAAGACAACATTTCTTCACAGGGATCTGGAAGAGGAGATCTACATGAAGCAACCTGAAGGTTTTGCGGTGAAGGGTAAGAAATAAATGGTATGCAAGTTAAAGAAGTCTTTGTATGGGTTAAAATAATCACCAAAGATGTGTTATCATAAATTCTATACATTTATACGAGGACTTGGCTTCAGCAGAAGCAAAGCAGATCATTGTGTGTATTTTAAATTAATTGGTGACTATGTTGTTTATCTGGTCTTGTATGTGGATGGTATGTTGCTGGTTGGAAATGACAAAGAAATTATATGGGATTTGAAGACCCAATTGTCCTCCAAATTCGACATGAAATATCTTGGTGCTGCAAACTATATTTTGGGCATGGAAATTAAAAGAGACCGGGAAAAGAGGAAGCTCTAGTTAAACCAGAGGAAGTATGTTGAGACAATATTGTAGAGGTTTAATATGCAGGATAGTAAACCAGTGAAGGTTCCTATTCCTGTAGGTGTGAGGTTATCTGCTGAATAGTCTCCCAAGACACAAGAAGAGGAAGAGGACATGTCCCGTCTTCCATATGCAAGTGCAATCGGTAGCCTGATGTATGGAATGGTCTGTACTAGCACATGCAATGGGAGTATTGAGCAGGTTTATGTCAAAACCAGGGAAGGAGCACTGGACAACAGTGAAGCGGGTTTTCAGGTTTTTGCGTGGTACTAGTGATTATGGTTTGTGCTACCAAGGAGGACCAGGATTGGACAGAGTGTTGGATGTTCGTGGCTTTGGTGATGTAGACTGGGCTAGAGATCTGGACTAGAGAAGATCTACAAGTGGGTATGTGTTTAACCTATTTGGAGGTACAATCAGTTGGATGAGTAAGAAACAATCTGTAGTGGCATTATCAACTACAGAGGCAGAATACATGGTAGCCACTCATGCAAGCAAGGAAGCAGTTTGGTTTCAGATATTGTGTTCAAGTATGAGGTTAGTACAGGGAGCTATACAGATAGACTATGACAGCCAAAGTGCAATTTTCTTGGTAAAGAACCCTAAATATCATTCAAAGACAAAGCATATTGATGTTCAGTATCACTTTGTGAGGAATATGATAGAAGAGAAAAAGGTGTTGCTGGTAAAGGTGGACACTTTGGAGAATACTGTAGATGCATTGAAAAAATATGTGAGCTCTGAGAAGTTATCTTGGTGTAGAGAAATAATGGGCATTGCAGGGCTGGCTAAATGACTAATCTCTCTTTCGCCCCCCTGTGGAAAGAAAACAACAAGTCGGAGAATGTTGGGTTGTGTTATATTCTTTCCACGACTAGCCCACGTAGTTAACTGGGGGGTTAGAAGGGGGGAGGAGCCCCCCCTTCATAGCACTGATTGCGTAGCAGGGGGAGTCACAGGGGGTTTGAGGGGTGTAGGTAACCCCACTCTATGGGGTCCGGGGAAGCGCCCTGGAAAATTTTGTTTTTGGACCCTATATTAGGTTGGGCAGACCTACCCATGGTTTTGTGCATGATTTTTCGCACATGGTTTTTGACACGATGGTTTGCAGTCCATGGTTTTGGACGCTATGGTTTTCAGTCCATGGTATTGGATGCCTCAACATGTATAAATATGTATTGTAGCATTGAAAGGAACATAATGAAAAATCAAGCTAGTAATCCCGATTTTATCCAGGGGAAATCTCTGTGTATATGTGTTTTATGTGTTATTCTCTCACATTGTTTATTTTCTGTGTTTTAGAATTGGTATGCAGGTCATTTCTGTATAGGGTTAAAACCTATAATAGTGACTTCTAGGTTGCTATGATAGTGAGACAAGGAAATTATTGAGAAACTATGTGGAAATGCCTAGGTTTGGCAGCAACATTGGCAATGAGAGTATAACAGTGTTGTTCAGAGGCCGCATTTGATATTAATATTGAACGATATGATTTATGAAGAAACTAGGGTTTGATATGCAGTTTGGAAAAATATAAAAGTGATTGATATTAGAAGCTAGAGTTTGATGTGCATATTTAGAAAAGGAAGAATTTATTGACAATTTATTGTATTACAGTTTCTTTTGTTTTGATATCGAGCATAAGTGGATCCAATATCAAAATTGTTAAACATGGTCTGTTGGTTGATCAAGGTGGCAGATTGGTGCAAGGAAAGAGACTGGATTCTCCTTCAAGTTGGAGCTTGAGAACATTTTAGGGTGACCTAGCAGTGTTAGGGTAGGTTGTAGCCTGCACATGGTATTGGAGTGCTTGTCCAGTAGTAGTTGGTAAACTGAGTGTTGGATCATTTGTTAGGTTGGAGCCTTAGAACTAGAGCGTTGGAGCATCCTTCCTGTTGCAGCTAGTAAACATGGAATAGGAGTGTCCTACATGTTGCAGCCTGTAAATTAGGGGGTTGGATCCTCCTTTAGTTGGAGCTGAAAAATTGATGTAAATATTTAAAAAAAATATTAAAAAGTGTTTGCTGGTTTTTTCCTCAGAGGGATTTCCACCTCAAAAATTATTGTCTGCTGTCTTAATGGTTGTGCATTGTAGAATGATGTTAATTACTGTTTGTGTGATATTTATTTATGTTTGTGAAATGATAAGGGTAAATAATTCTTTATGAATTTAAAAACACTTGTTGATAAGAAATATTGATTTACCCTCCTCTCAGTGTTTCCAACATCCACAACTACACTATGACATTCCCATAAAATATAATCTCTTTCATGCTAGAATACACACCTACATAGAATGCTATCAAGCCCCAACTTATACAATTTCCCTACAATGAACTAATAATCTACTTCCCAGACTGCAATATGCTTCTTCTGTGTTGTAGAATAATCTTCAAGACAGGTACTAGTAGTCAGAAAAAGTGAAATGTTTTCCAAATAATTATGGACAAATTCTATCCTAAATAGGCCAATATTTGATACTTGATCATCAATAGAACCTTCTAATTATCCAGACTCTAGTTGAGATAAATGATCAGGTCCAACATTGGTTTGTTCAGGTTTCACGACAATCTCAAAAGAAAATTCTTGTAACAACAAGAACCAACGACAAATTCTACAACCTTCCAAAAAAAGTTTATTTACCAAATCTTTCAAATTTGAATGGTCTGTAAAGAATTTGAAGTAGCAACCCAGTAGATAGTGGTAGAACTTTTGGAAATCATATATAATTACTAGATATTCCTTTTTAATCATTGTCTAGTTGTGTTATGTAGTAGAATTTTTTTTTCTTGGCCAAGTATATAGGATGCAAAAGGATAGAACCAAGGGTCAAACCAAACACATCAATGTGCACATGGAACTCCTTATTCTATTCAATATATATTAGAATTTGATAACTTGCTAATTTTTCCTTCATTGTCTCAAATGCATCACACTCAGAGGTCCATATAAAAGGATTAGACTTCTTCAAAAATTTCTCCGTCGGGGCGGTAGTCAAAACATAGTTTCGAATGAACCTGTGATAATAACCTATGTGCCCCATAGTAGATATAGGTTTTTTAGCACTTGTTGGATTTGGCATGTTGAGGATAACCACAACCTTATCTAGGTCAACTAAAACACCTACCTTACAAACAATATGCCCCAATAAAGTTTGAAAGGGTATAACAAAGATACCCTTCTTTAAGTTTAGAGAAATTTGTAATTTCTTGCATGGATCAAACATCACCATTAAAAAATTTGAATGATTCTTCAAAATACTGTAAATAGTCCAATTGTCCATATAAACCTCCAGGAAATTGTGTATGTACTTGCAGAATGTTGTAATAAAAATTCTAGAAAAGACTACAGGTGCATTCTTAAGGTCAAATGACATCATATGATATGCATATGATCCCCATTCAATGGTAAAATAAATTTTCTTCTTATCTTCTTCTACAATTCGGACCTAGTGATGTCCTGAGAACCCATATGTAAATGAGTAAGCCTCTTAACATGCAACATTATCCAATAATTCATCACTGAAAGGAGTAGGAAATGGATCTTGGACACTAGAATTGTTTAAGTTGTGATAATAAACATAGACCTTAATCCTTTATGAATCCTTTTATCTTGGATAACTATGGGACTTGTCCAATCAACTTCATCCACATGCAAGATAAGTCCTACTACTAGCATTTTTTCAATTTCCCTTTTGAAATTTTCCTTGACCCTAGGATTCATTTGATCTGGACAGTGATTTATTAAATTTCCATTTGGCTTCATAATGAATTTCATTTCCCTAAGATTTCCCTTAATACCATTTAGCTATGAAGATAATTTAGGAAATAGGTCCTCATTTCCTTGAGAAAATAAAAAAATTTGTTGGTAGTCTACTCATCCCAATAATCTCCTATAGATGCCATTTTAGGCTTGTCATTAGAGCTAATATTAAACTTTCACAACTTTAAGGTTGTAAATGTGGGGCATATTAAGAAGGGTCATCCTTAATGCTTCAATCCCCTTCATATTCCTTGAAAGAGAGATGTTTCAACCCTTCTAAATCTTCATCATTAGGATGCTTGTCAATTTTTCCACACACAATAGCCATATGGAAAACTTGAATTAGGTAAAGTTCCACAACACGCATTATCAAAGAGTTATACAAGAGATTTATCAATGGGAAATAGAAACCTTTTTATAGCCTTCAAAGCTTCTGTCATACGAGCATCTTCACTTAAGAAATTGAAATCAGTAGAGAACTAAGAAATTAACTCATCCCAACTAGAATTCTACCTCTTCATTTCTTCCTTCAAATACCAATCCTTAGGAATATATCCCAAATTATGAATAATGTACCCACAATTCAACAAGTACCTTGTTTCCTCTCCCATTCTGTAGTACATGACTGAGCATGTTTCTTAGGATTGGTATGACATTGATACAAAGAAACAATACAAACTCCCTTTTCTATTTTAGTAAATCTACATAAAAGATCAGAGTTGACCACTTCCCAAGATGAAAAATGGTTGCAGTGAGCAACCCACCACCAAGCAGGAGTAGCTTGTAGTGCCACATTCTTTAGGGAAAATATTTTATCCTTCACAATAATACATTCAATATATTGCACAAAATCATCTACAACAATAAGATTATCAAATATCAGATATTATCTTACGTCTATTCCAATCCATTGAGCAAATCAAACAATTGCACATTTCTAGAATTTAATTCACGGTCTCCCTATTTCCATTCTTCTAGTGTAACCTCTGAACTAGATTTAGTGTTCTGAACACTTCACCAACTGAGAGACCCATATGTTATAGGATTAACATAATCCTCCCTCTTCCCTATAGTTAGTTGGTGTAGCTGATCAAGAATATTGGTGTCTTTTGTGTCTTCAACAATATATGTGTATCTATGACCCTAATAAGGATCTAGAGGTTGAATAACCTTGACTCCATCTACCTCAAATGTCATGGTTTCTCCCTTCAGATAAATGATGACATAGTTCTCAAATGCCAAATCAACTCACAATTGTGCTAGATATGGATATTTATGTCCAATGATATGAATGACCTCAAAATCAGCATAAGTCTTCACAATGTCAACACATGCTTCCACATCTTCAAGTTGATTGGGTGGGAAAATATAGTACTGGTTGACCATCCATTACTAGATTTGATAAAACACCAGCTTAGGTATTCCTAACACCTTCCAAGTATTCTTTGGTAGAATATGAAAATCAAAGCACAAATCCAACATAGTGTCTTTGATATGATATCTTGTAATTTGGGTATCATTTCAAAAGTCCGTCCTAGTTTTGTGTTTTTTGCATCAAAATATCCTACTATGTCGCCCTGGTAAATTTGTGGAATAGGATGCTTTGAGAGTAATTAATCTTTCACAATACTTTTAAATTTCTTTTGCAATTGAATAGACGACTGCCAATCATTTAATATATCCAAAAACAACTTGAACCACACCATGATAGGTTGTGATGTCTCTTGGAAGAACTAAGGACTATTTTCTTGTCTCTTCTCCTGGTGTATGATTTTTGGACTGTAAGAAGAAATTAGATGTTTAAAAATTTCAACAAAATATTTATAATACTCCTTCTATTGATGCGGGTCATACTTTCCTTTTGGAGATGAAACATTTGTAATAACAGGTTGTTCAAGAGTATCTTTATTGGCTCTAGTATGATTACCTCTTTTGGTAACAATATTAATATTGGGTTGTTGAATTTGTTCTAGCTCCCTTGGGTATGCATTGACCAGGTTAGCTCCTCTTTTCCTATTGCACTCTTCCCACCAAGCCATTAGTTCTGGACAATATTATTTAGCATGGGAATTCACCCAACAATGTGAAAACCAAGGCCTCCTTGGTGATGGATAGTCCTCAGCTACATGGCCCTCTTGGTCACAATTATAACATTTAACCAAACATCTTCCTCCAATCATTCCTCCTATGTATCCTCAAACTCCTCTTCCGTGAGAGGAATCATTTACTTGGAAGTGCAGTCCAACTGATTAGCCATGCCATCCAAGGCTTTGCACTAGTCAGTATTATGCGTAGGAAATCCACAAAAATCACATAAAAAAGATTTAGGTACATTACAATACTTATGAAGCATAGGACACAACCTAGGTGAGTGACCATAAGAATGAAATATCTCACGATACTCATTTCTAGATGTACCTTATTCATTTAGAAATGTATGATATTTGGTGTGTCCTTAAAAAGGAGCACTCGTGATACTTATGCAACTCCTCCTGAAGGTCTTGTGTGAGGAGGAGGGGATTCTAATGGAATATTAGAGGGTCCCATACCCTATAGCCTCAGACACTCTATGACATAATGTCCCTCTGTGTAACAGTCGGTGCACCACATTTACAAATGATAAAATTTTGCAATGTTTATTTCCTTAAGTATTTCAATAAGAAAAACAATATGGTTTTGGAGTTCATTCAAAGTATGATCTTTGGAATTAGTTCACGTTATAAAGTAACATGGGTATCCCCCCATCGCTTCAATCATCATTGGCTACCCTAAATATTCTTGCAAGGATTTAATCTTTTTTTGTGCTAAAGGTATTTTTGTTAAGGGTAGGAGAGCATGTATAAACCATTCTTTATGATAATATGGGTGAATTGTATGAGTCAAATTTCCCAGAGCATCTTCAAATCACCGCATACATTCCCATGAAAAACCCCCTTCTTTATATTTAATATCCCATAATTCTATTAGACCATGTTACTTTGTTTGAAGGAATTTGAATTTTTTGATAAACTCCTCCCTTAATGTACCTATAGTTAGATTCTGAATATTAGGTGTGAATTTCATGTACTAGTTAAGAGCTCATCCCCTTAAAGTGGTTTGGAACTTAGCTAGCTTAGTCACATATGGAGTTCTTCTAGTCTTGTATATATATATATATATATATATATATATATATATATATATATATATAATATACCATTGTTGCTCCACGTCTTCATTGCCCCAAACATGGAACTCAAAGTACTGGGTGAAGGAACAAGCCACGTTACTAGCCATTGGAATAAAAATAGAAGAGACCAAAACAAATCCTTGCGAGCCAGGCTGCAAAATATTACCCAAATTTTGTTGACCACTACTAGAATAAACGCTACTTTTATTTTCCTTGCATAACTTCAAAGTGTTAATGAGTTTAGGAAGAAACCTTACCAAATTATGATAGAGTACCAGGGGAAGGGATGGAGGAGAACCTTCCAAGTTGATACTTTGTGGAATATTGGCTTTCGGGGAAGGGTTATCCTCATAGAACAATCTATACATCATGAAATGTATCTCCTCATTTATAGGGGTACTGGGATTAGTCACCCCAATATTTGGGTCTGGAGTCCAGTGATATAATTTTTGGTGGTCATCATCTCAGTAACTTTGTTCTCCTTTTTCATCTCCTATAGCTTCCTTTTCTTTGATAGAGCTTGCATCTCCTCTTAATCCTTCTTCCTGCAACTCTAGGTTGGCCAACACTTCCTCTATCTTCTTCAATTCTCTTCATCTTCTCCTAATATCTCACATATTCCTTTTTCTCCACTATTTATATATACATTCCCTTCTCATTGCCTTGATATCTCATGCATTTCACCTCTCTTCCCTATCCATCACAATTTCTTCCTTAGAATTTTCTACTAATCATCATTTTCCCCAATATCCCCCCCAATATGGGTTTTTAAGATGCAATATTATATGGAGGAAACAATAACAACCTTTCTTCCACTAGAAGAACCTTAATCCGAAAATGGATTTCTTTTAGCAGTCGTCCTCTTGGGCAAAATCTGAATACCACTTCCACTTTAGAAAATGAATGGTGGTTCTCTGTAACAAACTTAATCATGTATCCCTCTAAGGTAACTTGTACCCATAAATGAACGACTCTGGTAAGCTATGATCCAAGTGATGTAATGCAGCTAGATCTGTTGCTGTCTAGTTTCTATAAAGCTAACCAACAATTTGTTGAAAAATGCAACAAGAAATTCTCAATGTTATTTTTCCCTGATTAAATTGAGAAAATTAGAATTTCCACATCAGCAAAAAACTTTCATGATGTAAACTTGTGTGACATGGCTTGTGTCACCCAGTGTGAAAATTATGAAACCTGAAATCTTACTACAACAAATGATTAAGTTTCTTCTATTTGTTAAATAAACTTAACAAATTATTTACTGTCCTCTATAATAAATATCGAAATTAATACACTGCAACCTTCACAAAATAAATTCTACAGAAGCAAAATAAAGTTGGAATAATAAATGCACATACACACAAATACATAGTTATTTTTGGACTAAGTCCTCAGAAATTCCCAACTCAGGAAAACTGGTGCAACAACTGAGGGTTTTAATTATTATGCAATAGTAAGTATGAGTACAAAACTATGGATGCTCAAATCTACACATCCAAATAGAGAAATGACTGACAGAAAGTCTAGTGAGAAAAATCTCACTCCCACTGGCGATCTGACACTGACCTTGGCTCAAGATAAGTTGCTTTCTGCTACCTTTGTGCAATCCCTACATCATCTTGCACAATATTGTGTCCCACAACTCAGAACTGCGGCTCTCTCACTCTATTATCAGCTCATGTCTAAAGATGGACTCTCCTGGACTCTGGGCTCCCACTCCTGCTTTTGGCACTGAATCACTACTTCTTCCCAGTAAAATATGGATTCCCCTCTGAAGAACCACGCTGCCTCTACGTGGCTCTACATCGCCTCTCCGTGGAACTCACTTCCTCTTTTCAATGCACTTCACCAGACTATAAAATATCCGTCCGACCTTAATATCCCTACCCCTCTCTCAGTACTTTGAGCTCACTAGCTCTCTCTTTGGCAACTCAACATTACTACTCTAGAGTTTGATATGCCAGTAAATTCGAACTGTTGGTGGCTCAAGGTGTGTTCTCCAACCCCCCCTCAAATTTCCTCTTATAATCTCTCGTTGAGACATCATTTTCCAAGATTAAAGCATAATCGATGGCTAAGATTAACTAGAAATCGATCCATGTCTTCTTCTAGAAGATTCTCACTGTGACATAATTAATACCCTTTAATTAGTAATATTTCATAAGTTTAGACTTAGGAAACATTAAAACCAATTAATTATTTTAATTAATTCATCTCTATGTGGAATTTACAAAAACAATTTTTGGGTTTTGGAGAATACATGTATTCTAGCCTCTTCACCAATTTTTGTGGCTAGAACACATCCAATGCTACAAAAACTAACTCCCAATTTACTTAGTAAATTCGATTTTGAGGAGTTAGATTTCAGTTCAGCATATGTGATTTATAATTTGTAGAAATCAAGGTTAGTTATCTCAGGTAGTGTTTATTTAAACTAGTTCTAACTTTTTGAGGAACTAGTGGAAAGTTAGTTAAGTAGTGGGACTTTAGTCAAACTCAGTGATCATCTAGTTAATTGATTAATCAACCCAAAATATATAGTGCATGCAAAGAATTAAATTTACCTAGTTGAGGTGGAGATTACAAGGCAGTGTAACAACATTTGTAGACCAGTCATGAGTGTACATGTGTTGCATGCAGTCAGAGGATCAACCTAAAGGGATTGCACAATCATTTTGAGGAATTTTGTAAATAAGAGGGGCGTAATTTCTCAAGGAAAAATGCAAGAAAATAAGGGCTCAAGCAGAGGAAGAAATTGACTAAGTCTAGGTTAGAGCCTTTCAGTGAGTAGAGAGATAGGTTATGCACCCTCAGGGTGTTCTCAGTTGAGAAAATCAATTGTAATACATCTCTATTCTTATCATTTAATGCAAGCAAGCACTGGGGTTTTTAGCAGTTTTCTTTCCCCAAGAAAAATACTCATTGCATGTGTGTTATTTGTTATTACATGTCTAAAATTTTTATTCTAGATTTTGAATTAATGTCTGCAGAGTAGTAGAGTAGGTTTGTTTCTTGTGACTTTGGTTAAAAATTCATGAGAAGTTTCAAATATACATAGTAATTTATACATGGTATCAAAGCAGGATTCACATTAGAGCAGGAATTCAAAGTTGTTTCTCAAGAGTTTCTATTTTGGAGCTCACTGTAGCATGACTTTTTCATAGCTGAGAAGATGGCCTTCGATGGACTGAGGCTAGAGTATGCCTTGGAAGGCACCTCTAATTTTGTTGCATGGAAGGATTGCATGGAGGCAATATTGGATGACAATGGATTACTAGAATACATCAAGGAAAATGTTGAAAAATCACCAGATTTTGATGCCCAAAACCTTGCTCAGTGGAAGAAAGATGTAGCTAAGGCGAGGAGAATAATCTTTGAGGGAGTACGGTATCACATTATCTCAAATCTCCACGGAAAAGAAACTATATTCTTAATGTGAAAATAATTGATAGAATTGTTCAATAATAATAGTGACCACAGGAAGCCGGGGCTCAAGAATAAACTTCTAACTATCAAGATGCAGAAGAATGACACAATTCCACAGTATCTGAGCTATTTTACATAGTGTTGTGATGAACTTGGCGGGATTGATGTTACTTTCCTTGAAGAAGACTTGGTAATCCTATCCCTTCTGGGACTTCCCAAGAGTTGGCATAGTTATCAAGATTCGGTGAATGGGAGGTAGAAACTATCGAACTGGGAACACTTATGTTTTGATTTGGTACAGGAGGAAATAAGGTAGAATATCAGAGATGGGACTTCATCCAAGGGTGAGGATGAAGAAAAATTTTCATTGGCTGGAAAGGAAAATAAGGGAAAAGGGAAGAAATATCAATCCAAACTAGAATCCAATAAAGGGGTCAAGAAGAAATATTTGTCCAAAATTAATTGTTTCCATTGTCATGAATTCAGGCACTATTCCGCAAAGTATCCACAAAACAAGGAAAGCAAAAAGACCTTAGGAGGAGTAGTAGGTGAAGCCCTGGCTCTATAGTTTGAGCTTGAATTTACCCTCATTTCATGCATGGTTAGCACAACGATGGGGAGTGTGTGATACTTGGACTCAAGTGCATCTTTCCACATGACAGGGTGTACATGCTTTTTCAGTGACCTTCAAGAAACATATTTTCAGATGCACATCGAGATGGGGGATGATGGAAAGTATAGCATGATCAGTATTGGTAGAATCACCTTTTAGAGGGAATCAGGCTCCCCCCTCGGGCTCAAGGATGTCATTTCCATTCCAGGCCTAAAAAAAAATATCATCTTTGTTGCATTTTTAGAAGACTATGTGTTATAGACATATTTGGGCACTGCAACCCCAATCACACATGTCCATAAACCAAGGGCTTCTAAGTCCCTAAAAGTGTTGTTTCATACCCTAAAGGAGCAAGGTCAGCTGATTACATCATCTCCCAGAAGTTCTCCATGAAAAGCTACTCAGATCTGGTCAAAGCAGGACCATACAAACTGCCTAGTGCTAAAGGTGCGATGCATCTCACCTACCACATGCAAAAAGTGTGATGCATACTGGAAATCCCTTCTATAGGGTGCGATGAGCGAGAGCAGACAAATGGAACAAGCAGTTTTCTAGGTGGAAACCCAGAGAATCTTCTAGAAACTTCTCATTTGACACTTGCCTCTTTGAGTTTTCCTAGGGATGAGTAAGAGATCTAAAATTTCCAAGTGGAACTAAGAACCATTAGAGAGATGACACTAATAAAAATCCCAGAAGCTGACTCACCCCCTGCAAATATCTTTAAATGGATCCCTCATCCAAGAGATCCAAAGGTTGGAATTTGGTAGTTTGCAAAGAAGTGTTGTTGGTTTCTCTTTAAAGACATTGTTGGGTGATCTTTCTTTGTGTGAGGTGAAGAGGGTGGTCTTCTACGACTTTTACTAATAAAGCTATTTGAGTTTTCCTCCATATTCTTGTGTATCTCTGAACATTGTGTTGTTATATGCATTTATATGGTCAATATATATCTGATCCTATATTGTTTACAGTGAAAGATCTATATGCTTTGATGGTATTATTCTGCTGTGAATCTAAAGGTGCTCTTTGAAGATGGACAAGTAAGGAAGCAGTGGTGGGATTCTGTCAAAGGTGAAAGGAAACAAGTAAGGAGACAAGCGGAACACTGAGGTTGGTACTCTCTACTTCTTTCTCATCTCTCTCTCGTAAAGGAAAAACAAGTGATTTTAATTTGTTTGTTTCTAAGATAGTAAAACTAAAAACGAAGTAGCTAAGAAGAAGAAGAAGGGGAAGGAGAAGAAGAAGAAGGAGCCAACGACAAAAAGGGGCAACCGTGCATCGTCTAGCGAAAATCCACACACTACCCCGTCCAAACCTAAATCTCCATGTGTCATCTACAAAGGAGACCACTATCACCAAGATTGTCCTTACATCCCACGGATCCTAAAGGACTGGTCTCCCCGCTTGCACAATTCGGTGTCGTCAACCTCTGACGATCATGTTGAAAGTACACCGTCAACTAGTGAAAGCGAAGTCACCGGACAAAAAGGAAAATCTAAATTTCCCTGCAGACTGTGTGAAGGCAACCATGCCCTCCACCATTGTCCCTTCTTGGACGAAGCTAAAATAGTCTTGGATAATCTTCCTTTATCACCACAGCGACTCCCTCTTGGGTACAAGAAAATCTTGCCGAATCCATTGCTAGTTGAAAATCCGACTGACCCACCTCCGGAGTCAGTCGAAGCACCTATCATTGAAGATAAACCCTCTGAGTCCATGTCAGACCAAAGTCAATAGGTCGAGATGGCAGTCGACCCCATCCCGACTTCAGAAGATTTACCTTCAGATGATACAGTCACCGAAGAGAATGAGAACGACACCGTTCAAATTTTTAAGGAATTTAGACTTCTGTGATCCATAACATTGTTTAGATAATCTTCGGCAAAATCACATAATCAATCATTTGTCGACGCATTTCGAACCAACCAGTGTGGTTCATCGTCAGGACAAGTTGAAGAACTGATCAGGTTTAGCTTGATTAAATAGGGTATGCAGAGACTCCAACGGCTATATGGCAATGGCTAATTTTGACTTGAAGATCATAGTCAAACCCTTAATTTTATTATTATTCTTCGTTAATTGAATAATACAATAATTCTTATTAATTAAATATAATGGTCATTATATCTTCATTTCCTTTAAGCAATCAATATATACTATTTTTTCAAATTTATTTAAATAAATAGTATTATTATTGTTAGAAATTAGTTACAAAAGGTAACTTGTGTATTTATTTATTAATAATTGTTTAAATCTAGGACCAAAGGTAATATAATGGTCATTATGGTACAATCAATGAATCATATCATCAACTAACCTATATTTATTTATTATTATTATAATAAATAGTATTAAACTATTATTATTCATAGAGTTTGGTTACACTAGGTAACTTGTGTACTTATTTAAAATAATCGCTTAAATCTAAGGGTCCAATGGTAAAATCATATTCATTTATTTAATAAGTTCTCTACGATAATTAGGTCCATTAAATAATCTAAATTTACTTAATAATATATAATTTTAATATTATTAAAATTAATAAAGGAACCATAATTATAGTGCATGGGTAACCATTAATTTATTGTTAATGGTATATCACCAAATTTTTAATAATTCCTTGATTATCAATTAAATTTAAGGGTCATCACCTTTTATAATTAATTTAATAATTTATAATCCTTGAAACCACAATAATTATTCACTAAAATTATTTTAAATAGAATAACAATGTTATTACTCATAAGGCTTAAAGCAAGGGGGGGGCGAAGGAAGAATTAAAAATCAATGCAACAAATCTAAACTAATTATTAAAGACCCTAGGGATTATATAATGACAGAAAACTCATGCATTCAGACTCGTCAAAAACATAACCCGAGGAGAAGGAAGACAAAAACCCTGAGACCAGCAAAAGGGGAAAAAGGAGGTTAGGAAGATAAGGCTGGGACCCAAAAACTGCTAATCTTCCAGCCATCATCTCTATTAAGATTTTTCGACCTTTTCTCAATCTCCATGGCCTCTCTAAATTTGCGATGGTGAAAATGCGCAACTTTGGCAATGACTTGAGCATCTTCTATACAGACATGATGCATAGTCTTCCCCGCATGCTCAGCCAGGGCTGAGGACTTGGTCCTACCATGTCTTAAGTCAGCCGAATGCTCACTAATCCGTTGATTAATAGAGCGACCCGTCTCACCAATATAAGGGGTCCCACATGAACAGGGAATGACATAGACGCCCTTCATGTCCTTAGGGTCAATAGGGTCTTTCACAGACCTGAGGGAGCTACGAATAGTGAGGAGAGGTCTAAAAGAAGTGGGCACATCATACTTCCTCAGAACCCTCGCAATCCTATCTGTGGTCCCTTGGATGTAAGGAAGGTTCACACCCATGCTACGGTCTTTGGGAACTCTCCGGATTGAAGGCTCCTTCTTGGCCCTGAGGAAGGCTTTTTGACCAAGGTGCCTATTGTAACCATTCTTTTCAAAGACATCAAGGAGATGAGCCTTCTCAGCTTCCAGGCTCTCCTCATCAGAAATCCTAACAACATGTGTGGCAAGCGTGCTAAGAACGCCTAACTTTTGACCTGGGAAGTGATGAGAAGACGCATGCAAGTATTGCTCAGTATGCGTCTTCTTTCTAAACACCTAATGAGAGAAGGAACCATCCACCTTCTTAGAGATGAGAACATCCAAGAACGGAAGACAACCCTTATCTTCTTTTTCCATCGTGAATTTAATGGCGTCGGACTGGTTATTGAGGTGACTGAAGAAACGATCCAGCTCGTCAGGACCATGAGACCAGACAACACCGGTGTCATCAACAAATCTTTTCCAAAGCTTCGGCAAAAGACGAGAGGAGGCCAAAGCCTTAGACTCAAAATCCTCCATGAAGAGATTAGCAACGACAGGGGACAAGGGGGAGCCCATGGCAACTCCGCAAGTCTGCTCATAGAATTCTCCCTTGAAGCTGAAAAAGGTGGAGGTAAGGCAAAGCTCAACTAGCTTAGCCGTATCCAGGTCAGTTAGCTTATTAATAACCTTCACAGCCTCATTGATAGGAATACAAGTATAAAGAGAGACCACGTCGAAACTTACCAGAATGTCCTCGGGCTCAAGTTTAATTCTCTTCAGATCCTCAATAAAAGAAGCTGAGTCTTTGACAAAGGACTCAGTCTGCCCAACCAAGGGTCTTAACTTAGCAGCGAGGAATTTGGCCAAGAGGTAAGTTGGACCACCAATGGTATTGACAATGGGTCTCAGGGGGACCCCATCCTTATGGATTTTTGGAAGACCGTAAATCCTAGGAGTGATGGGGTTACCCTCAATAAGTTTCTGGGCTATAGGGATCGTGGAATTACACGATTTGATCGCAAGAGCGACCGCTCTGGAAACCTTTTTGAGGGGATTCTTCGAAAGCTTCTTATAACTCCCACTATTACAGAGATGGCCTAAGTCGAGGATCCGAATTGGATAAATGTAATAACATAATGGATAAAGTCGAGGATCCGAATTATAATTTTAATAAAGCTTATAATAATAAGGGTCGTGATATTAAAATGTTAGGCGGGTTTGCTAACCTTAATCATAAAGGTGTTATTAAGGGTAGGTCGTTGGGTAGTTCGAGTTCTTTCTCTCAGGATAATAAGGTGGTGAATCTGTCTAGTTTTTCCTTTTCGCCCGAGGTTTTTAGTCTTTTAAGGAAAGGTCTTAATTTTGCCTTAGCTCCCAAGAAAATCCCGGTTGAAGACATCATTTGTGATGTGGAATATGGCATTAAGAACCTTCCTGATAAGATTAAAGACACGATTAGGCAGGATTGCGCCGCTGCCCTGAGGAGGGCCAAACCTCCTCGTAGCAATATTAGCAAGGCTGAGTTCGAGGCTTTGAAGAGCTTGAATGGAAATCGGGACGTTGTGGTTTTAAAAGCGGATAAAGGTGGGGCTGCCGTTATCCTGGATAGAAAGGATTACAGAATGAAGATGCTTGACCATCTCTGTAATAGTGGGAGTTATAAGAAGCTTTCGAAGAATCCCCTCAAAAAGGTTTCCAGAGCGGTCGCTCTTGCGATCAAATCGTGTAATTCCACGATCCCTATAGCCCAGAAACTTATTGAGGGTAACCCCATCACTCCTAGGATTTACGGTCTTCCAAAAATCCATAAGGATGGGGTCCCCCTGAGACCCATTGTCAATACCATTGGTGGTCCAACTTACCTCTTGGCCAAATTCCTCGCTGCTAAGTTAAGACCCTTGGTTGGGCAGACTGAGTCCTTTGTCAAAGACTCAGCTTCTTTTATTGAGGATCTGAAGAGAATTAAACTTGAGCCCGAGGACATTCTGGTAAGTTTCGACGTGGTCTCTCTTTATACTTGTATTCCTATCAATGAGGCTGTGAAGGTTATTAATAAGCTAACTGACCCGGATACGGCTAAGCTAGTTGAGCTTTGCCTTACCTCCACCTTTTTCAGCTTTGAGGGAGAATTCTATGAGCAGACTTGCGGAGTTGCCATGGGCTCCCGCTTGTCCCCTGTCGTTGCTAATCTCTTCATGGAGGATTTTGAGTCTAAGGCTTTGGCCTCCTCTCGTATTTTTCCGAAGCTTTGGAAAAGATTTGTTGATGACACCGGTGTTGTCTGGTCTCATGGTCCTGACGAGCTGGATCGTTTCTTCAGTCACCTCAAAAACCAGTCCGACGCCATTAAATTCACGATGGAAAAAGAAGATAAGGGTTGTCTTCCGTTCTTGGATGTTCTCATCTCTAAGAAGGTGGATGGTTCCTTCTCTCATCAGGTGTTTAGAAAGAAGACGCATACTGAGCAATACTTGCATGCGTCTTCTCATCACTTCCCAGCTCAGAAGTTAGGGGTTCTTAGCACGCTTGCCACACGTGCTGTTAGGATTTCTGATGAGGAGAGCCTGGAAGCCGAGAAGGCTCATCTCCTTGATGTCTTTGAAAAGAATGGTTACAATAGGCACCTTGGTCAAAAAGCCTTCCTCAGGGCCAAGAAGGAGCCTTCAATCCGGAGAGTTCCCAAAGACCGTAGCATGGGTGTGAACCTTCGTTACATCCAAGGGACCACATATAGGATTGCGAGGGTTCTGAGGAAGTATGATGTGCCCACTTCTTGTAGACCTCTCCTCACTATCCGTAGCTCCCTCAGGTCTGTGAAAGACCCTATTGACCCTAAGGACATGAAGGGCGTCTATGTCATTCCCTGTTCATGTGGGACCCCTTATATTGGTGAGACGGGTCGCTCTATTAATCAACGGATTAGTGAGCATTCGGCTGACTTAAGACATGGTAGGACCAAGTCCTCAGCCCTCGCTGAGCATGCGGGGAAGACTATGCATCATGTCTGTATAGAAGATGCTCAAGTCATTGCCAAAGTTGCGCATTTTCACCATCGCAAATTTAGAGAGGCCCTGGAGATTGAGAAAAGGCCGAAAAATCTTAATAGAGATGATGGATGGAAGATTAGCAGTTGTTGGGTTCCAGCCTTATCTTCCTAACCTCCTTTTTCCCCTTTTGCTGGTCTCAGGGTTTTTGTCTTCCTTCTCCTCGGGTTATGTTTTTGACGAGTCTGAATGCATGAGTTTTCTGTCATTATATAATCCCTAGGGTCTTTAATAATTAGTTTAGATTTGTTGCATTGATTTTTAATTCTTCCTTCCCACCCCCCCACCTTGCTTTAAGCCTTATGAGTAATAACATTGTTATTCTATTTAAAATAATTTTAGTGAATAATTATTGTGGTTTCAAGGATTATAAATTATTAAATTAATTATAAAAAGTGATGACCCTTAAGTTTAATTGATAATCAAGGAATTATTAAAAATTTGGTGATATACCATTAACAATATATTAATGGTTACCCATGCACTATAATTATGGTTCCTTTATTAATTTTAATAATATTAAAATTATATATTATTAAGTAAATTTAGATTATTTAATGGACCTAATTATCGTAGAGAACTTATTAAATAAATGAATATGATTTTACCATTGGACCCTTAGATTTAAGCGATTATTTTAAATAAGTACACAAGTTACCTAGTGTAACCAAACTCTATGAATAATAATAGTTTAATACTATTTATTATAATAATAATAAATAAATATAGGTTAGTTGATGATATGATTCATTGATTGTACCATAATGACCATTATATTACCTTTGGTCCTAGATTTAAACAATTATTAATAAATAAATACACAAGTTACCTTTTGTAACTAATTTCTAACAATAATAATACTATTTATTTAAATAAATTTGAAAAAATAGTATATATTGATTGCTTAAAGGAAATGAAGATATAATGACCATTATATTTAATTAATAAGAATTATTGTATTATTCAATTAACGAAGAATAATAATAAAATTAAGGGTTTGACTATGATCTTCAAGTCAAAATTAGCCATTGCCATATAGCCGTTGGAGTCTCTGCATACCCTATTTAATCAAGCTAAACCTGATCAGTTCTTCAACTTGTCCTGACGATGAACCACACTGGTTGGTTCGAAACGCGTCGACAAATGATTGATTATGTGATTTTGCCGAAGATTATCTAAACACCGTTCAAATTCTTTTCGTAAACACAGACTCCGATGAACATGGGGGCAATTTGCCCATTCCTTTACCACAGGAAGGAAATTCGTTGGAGTTATATCCAGCCGTTTATTCGGTCCCACCTCCAACCAACCTAGTTGTTTCCTTCGATTGGAATCTGCTAGGCAGACCCCGTTTACCATCTAATGTACCATTTCAAATCATAGTGCAAACTTACAAAATGGTCATGGTTGGTACCATCATAGATGAAGGGGCTTCTGTGAGTATCCTTTCCTCAACTACTTGGAAATTTCTTGGTTCACCATCGCTTTTGCCTGAGATGCGATATCTGACAGGTTTCGATAAAGGAACCAGTCGACCGTTAGGGATCCTTCCAAATTTGCCTATAACTTTGATAAGGAAAACCATTTATCTGAACGTAATGGTAGTCCAAGGACCTTTAGATTACAATCTACTCCTTAGGCATGACTACATTTATAGCATGGGAGCTATCGTCTCCTCACTCTTTCAAGTAATGTGTTTTCCGCATGAAGGCAAAGTGGTCCAACTCGTAGACCAGCTTTCATTCCACGATTCACACAGAGCTAATATTGAAATGGCATCCTTAACAGGTCTTTTTTCACAAGGAATGTCTCATCAATCTCCAGTCCGTCCACCTAATGAGCGCGAGTGATTCGGTGGTCAAGACTGAAACCCAGGGGGCATGCACCCTGGCCTGCTTCGGCAGGAAAACTTCAGGTATAGGGTAGGTTTCCACAGAGGATATATGACTGGTCTGACACACTCGTCCATTTAGGAAAATGGGATTAGACTGGAATAAGATACCTCTGTTAGAAGGTAGGCCTTTCCCAATAGAACAAATGTTTTGTCTGCAAATTGAAGGGTAACCTGGAAAGGTAGGCCTTTCCTGATAGAACAAATGTTTTGTCTGCAAATTGAGGGGTAACCTAGGAAACTCTACTTCGCTATACCTAGGGGCATGCAAACTTTTTGTGTGAAAGTGAAAAGCGACCATTTATTTTCTTAGTTTGTAGGTTCTTAACCCTTTAAACTCGTAGGATTGGTCGTTCCTAGCTTACATAATAAAAGGAGTCGGAGCATAATTTCGAATGGTGCAAGCTCCCTAAAAAATGAACCTATCGATGAGACATCCTTATTATACACCTGGAACGAGTAGTTTTATGCGAAGTTCAAGCTCGTTAAAAATTAAACCTAGCATTGAGCATATGTTCCACCAGAGTTTAAGCTCATTAAAAAATGAACCCACCTCCGGTAAATAACCATTGTGAATGCATTATCATCAGCTTTTGAGCCTTGGTCGTGTTCTTACCATCACCTCCACTCCGTTGTTTCCGATCATTCACCTCCATTTGATTGTTTACCCCTTTTGAGCAACATCTGTGACGAGTGATCCTATTAGCTACCTTTTTACACTATTGTGATTGGAAAGTTCCAAACCTTACCTGGAACCAAATTCTATCTGAAAACATCACTCGTTCCTCAAAAAATGAGTCTCCTTTAAGCTCTTTTCATCTAACTTGTAAGATATGAAAAGATTTCCGAGAAATTGGCCTCTCCAGCTCATTAAAGTGATTGGAAGTGCTATCCCTCCTTTAGATTTTAATCTTTTTGGACCTAAGGGATTATTACACAAAAATATCGAGTGTTTTTCTTGTTCGGCTCGTTAAAACTATTGAAAAGTCATCCCTTTCACATTGTTTTATACTTTTCAAACTTAAGGGATTATGTTATGAAAAAGGAATGTTGGAGTCTTCTTTTCGCCTCTTTTCAGACTCTCTAAAATTGAAAAGGACCGAGTTATCCTTGTCGTTAAACTCATTAAAACAATAGCGACAAACTTGTCCATTCAGACAAGAATGAGTTTCACTGTTGCTAGGCTCGTTAAAACATAGCAATGGGTTTGCCCGAAGGGAAAATTATAGAACAAGCATATGTTATCCTCCTCAAGCTTGACAAAAATAAAGAGGTACTGGTCAAAAATGACTGGGGAAAATTGGGAAGAAAACTTGAAGAAACTTTATTGGTAGCAGGTCGCTCTTGAACATGACACTTTCACTCCATCACCATGATTGAGTCGGGTTGGGTTATTCCGTTCACCGGTCATATCACCATTGGTCCACCGTACCATCCACTTTTGGGGTTAACGCTACCAATCCATTTCAGTGTCGCTGATATGTTCAAGAGAAGTTGCTCAGAGAATTCACCTACCCAGCTTGTGTCTCATCTGCTGCAATACCTTCACGCTTCATTCTTTCATGACTGCCATCCTGAACCTTGTATCATCATATCGTTTTCACCTCTACAAAATCATTTGCTCTGTTCCGTGTCGTAGATGAGGGATCCATTAATGCCCTCCTACGATGGGTCACTTCTTGTCGACATCAGCTCATTATCCAAGAAGCCGACCTAGGGACAACCCTTCCAGTACTTTGAAGCTTACATGCCTCAATGGCAAGTTTCTCACTTCTGGTGATAGGTTTACACTAATGGCCTTCGACCGAAAGATTTTGCGTGGTGTTCGACATTAAATCATGTATTCACACCACGTGAATTGTACTGCATTACCTTGAGGGTCATCATCATCATCGGTGGTTCCTCTCGCGTCTGTTAACAACTTACATCAATGGTTGGTAATCAGGCGATGTCCTTCCATGTTCGACATCAGAACATCTTTTCACATGGATCAACTTGTACTTTTAGGCGAAGATCGAACGAGTTTTGAAGACCCCAGATCTAGTTTCATCCATCCAGGCTACGATATAATCATGAAAAATAAATACATCAAATGTACATCATTTCTGCACAGATAATCATCCAAACTAAGGGATGATGGCTTTACTAGAATCATTAGTCTGCACACAGACGGTTGTCTGTCCTATGTACATGAAAATGAATTTATCAAGCCGCGCATGGGAATGCCCACCTCAGCCAGATCATGAAAATGTTATGAAGATAATGTATTGTATTGTATCTTATTACAGGTCACCTTCCAGTGCGAAAAACCTTGGATCTTCATTATAAAGCATTTCACCCGACATCAAAAGATTTACGACCTCATGCTTTAGGGGGCAACTGTTATAGACATATTTGGGCACTACAACCGAAATCACATATGTCCATAAACCAAGGGCTTCTAAGTCCCTAAAAGTTTTGTTTCATACCCTAAAGGAGCAAGGTCAGCTGATTACATCATCTCCCAGAAGTTCTCCATGAAAAGCTACTCAGAACTAGTCAAAGCAGGACCATACAGACTACCTAGTGCTAAAGGTGCGATGCATCTCACCTACCACATGCAAAAAGTGCGATGCATACTGGAAAGCCCTTCTATAGGGTGCGATGAGTGAGAGCAGACAAATGGCACAAGCAGTTTTCTAGGTGGAAACCCAGAGAATCTTCTAGAAACTACTCATTTGACACTTGCCTCTCTGAGTTCGCCCAGGGATGAGTAAGAGATCTAAAATCTCCATGTGGAACTAAGAACTATCAGAGAGATGACACTAATCAAAATCCCAGAAGCTGACTCACCCCCCTGCAAATATCTATAAATGGATCCCTCATCCAAGAGATCCAAAGGTTGGAATTTGGTAATTTGCAAAGAGGTGCTGTTGGTTTCTCTTTGAAGACATTTTTGGGTGATCTTGCTTTGTGTGAGGTGAAGAGGGCTTTCAAGCTGGGAGGATGGCGCTAGGTTAGACCAAGTGGTTGTAATCCTCTCTTCTACAACTTTTACTAATAAAGCTATTTGAGTTTTCCTCCATATTCTTGTGTATCTCTGAACATTGTGTTGTTATATGCATTTATATGGTCAATATATATCTGATCCTATATTGTTTACAGTGAAATATCTCTATGCTTTGATGGTATTATGCTGCTGTGAATCTACAGGTGCTCTTTGAAGCTGGACAAGTGAGGAAGCAGTGGTGGGATTCTGTCAAAGGGGAAAGAAAACAAGCAAGGAGCCAAGCAGAAGACTAAGGTTGGTACTCTCTGCTTCTTTCTCATCTCTCTCTCGTAAAATAAAAACAATTGACTTTAATCTGTTTGTTTCTAACATAGCTACCCATCTTAGTGGGACTAGAAACTTTGAATAGACACTAGATTTCCCGATAACACTATGGTTATGATGTGATCTGAGGCAAAGGAAAGGCATTCCTAAGACACATAGCCATGGGATAGGTGAAGCAAACTGAGGTTCGTGTGAAGAACCTGTATAAGCTAGATGTGGAAGACTATGTTGCATTAAGCATGAAGGTGGAGAAGGTGCGGAGCTGTGATGTCGGTGAACTTTGGCACAAAATAATTGGCCATTTGCATCATGGAACCCTGAATATCATGCAATAAATAACCAAAAGCCTCCCCAAAGGAGCACTTGAGAAACATTATGTATTCAAAGGATGTACTTTAGGGAAGTACACAAAATCCACATTCCATGATCGGGATAAAAAAGCACATGTAGTCCTTGAAAGGATCCACTTTGATGTCTGTGGACCTTTCTCGACATCCTCCACTTCCAGGCACAAATATTTTCTCATTTTTATTGATGAATTCTCATGGAAGTGCTAAATCTTCTTCACATGGAAGAAAAATGAGACATTCTCCACGTTTGTAGAATTCAAGGCACTGGTCGAGAAAGAAACCAACAAGAAGGTGAAAGCTCTCAAGAGTGATAATGGAGGTGAATACATGCCAAATTAATTTAAAAATTTCTATGAAAATTAAGGATTTCGATGATAGTTGAAAACACCCCACAACCCACAGTAGAATGGGGTGGTTGAGAAAAATAATCATAACATTGTGGGAGAAGTGAGGGCAATGTTGCATGACCAAGGCCTACCTCTACATTTGTGGCTTAAGAAAGGCAACAAAACCGTCCATTTGTAGAACAAGAGCCCTCACCAGATTCTTGGCATGATTACACTAGAGGAGGATTTCTCAGGGAGGAAGCCAGATGTATCACACTTCTATATTTTTGGAGCCTATGTTTACTTCCATGTCTCCAAAGAACCAAATAATAATCTAGAGCCAACAACAGAATTGGGGGTATTTGTGGGTTATACAGAAACTCTGAACAACTACTGTGTGTACTTTCCATCCCTTAGCATGAAATTGTATGAAGGGATGCAAAATTTGATGAGGAGAAAGACATGTGGTGCTCTCTTGAGAGGGAGATTAAGATCCCAAAAGAAGAGGAGATTTTAGCTCCAAAGGAGGAAGCTCAAGAAGTTTTAGAGTAGCCAAAAATTGAGGAGTAGCGAGTGGAGACAACCACTTAAGTAGAACCATCGAAAGAAGACAGAAAAAGGACCATGGAAATTAAGAGACTTGTGCAGGATGTGAGGGAGAATGTGGGTGCTCCTTAAAATCAACGTAGGTAGAGAAGGTCACCTAATTGGTACACTAGCTACATGGCTCTAATGATTGAGCTTGTAGAGACTGAGACATCCTATTTCAAGGAAGCAATAGAGAAACCTGTATGGGTTGATGCAATAGTGGAGGAATACAGATCCTATAAATAATAATGTTTGGGAAGTGGCCCCAAGAGAAATAGATAAATCAGTTGTGGGTTTGAGATGGATATTCTAGGTGAAGAAAGCAGTAGAAAGAAGCATAGAGAATTACAAGGCCAGATTTGTGGCCAAGGGGTACTCTCAAGCTGAAGGGATTGACTGTGAGAAGACCTTTTCTCCTGTAGCAAGGTACTCATCCATTAGATCAATTATTTATCTAGTTGTATAGATGGGGTGGAAGATCCACCAAATGGATGTAAAAACAACATTCCTCAATGGATTTATGGAGGAGGAGGTGTACACCGAGCAACCATAAGGCTTTGAGACCTTTGATTAAGAGTCTCATGTGTGTAGGCTCAAGCGAGTGTTGTACAAACTCAAACAAGCACCTTGTGCTCGGTACACCAGGATTGATAGCTATTTCAGCAGTTTGGGCTTCACCCAAAGTGAGGTGGATGCCAACCTATATAATATCTTAGTAAAAGGAAAATTTCTCATTATTGTCTTATATGTTGATGATTTGATTTTAACTAGTGATGAGAAGTTTATCAAATATTGTAAGGAGGACCTTGTAAGGGAGTTTGAAATGAAGGACATGGGTCTCATGCACTACTACCTCGGGTTGGAAGTATGACAAGGTGATGGGGAACTATTTGTCTCTCAAGTCAAGTATGAAAATGATATAGAGATTCCACATGGAGAGTTGCAAACCCATGGAGACACCTCTAGCAACCAACTGGAGGAAGGAGGATGCAACTTCAGGTGACGAAGTGGATACTACCATTTATCGAAAACTAGTGGGTTCACTAATTTACCTTGTGAACACATGATCAGATATGCGCTATGTAGTCAACTAACTAAGGTAAGCTATTGTTAGGCCAACCAAAGTATTTTGGAGGGAAACTAAGAATGTTCTATGGTACCTCAGAGGCACTACCCAGTTTGGACTATGGTACATACGAACAAAGGGAGTGAAGCTGTGTGGCTTCAAATATGCAGATTGGGAAAGGAGTCCATCAGATTGAAAGAGTACATCAAGTGGAATTTTTGGTGTTGGGTCCATAGCAGTTTCCTGGTACAGCAAGAAGCAAATATCTATGGTGCTCATCTCGGCTAAAGAAAAATACATGGATGCAAGTCAGGAAACATGTGAGGTTATCTAGATGAGAAAGATACTTGTTGGATTATTTGATCAGATGATGGATCCAACTGTGATCTAATGTGATAATCAAAGTTGCATTAAGCTCTTTGGGAATCTCGTTTTTCACGATCGATCCAAGCATATAGATATATGGTATCACCATTTACAGGACTGTGTGTAGAGGAAGATAATGTTGTTGTCATACATTCTAAAAAAAGAACAAGATGATGACATTTTGACAAAAGCCTTGTCAAGAGGGAAGTTCGATTTCCACAGGTGCAAGATAGGGGTGGTTGATAATCCATTTCTTTCTGAGAGGGAGTGTTGAAAAATGCCACAAGAAATTCTCGATTTCATTTTGCCTTGATTAAATTGAGAAAATTTGAATTTCCACATCAACAGACAACTTGGATGATGTTAACTTGTGTGGCATGGCTTGTGTCACCTAGTTTACTTAGTCAATTCGATTTGGAGGAGTTAGAGTTCAATTCATCATGTGTGGTTTCTAATTTGTGGCAATCAAGGTCAGTTAACTCAAGTTGTTTTCAGTTAAACTAGCTCCAACTTTTGGAGGAACTAGTGGAAGGTAAGTTAAGTAGTGGGACTTCAGTCAAACTCAGTGATCATCCAATTAAATTATCAATTAACCCAAAATAGCTAGTGTACAAAGATAATTTTAGTTACCTAGTTGAGGTGGAGATACTAAGGCGGTGTAACATTAGTTGTAGACTAGTCTTGAGTGTACATATGTTGCATGTAGTCAGAGGATCAACCTAAAGGAATTACGCAATCAATTTGAGGAATTTCCTAAATAATAGGGAACTAATTTCTCAAGGAAAAACGCAAGGAAATAGGGGCTCAAGTAGAGGTAGAAAGTGACTAAGTCTAGGTGAGAGCCTTTAAGTGAGAAGATAGATAGGTTATGCACTTGCAAGGTGTGTTGAGTTGAGCAAAGAAATTGTCATACATCTCTATTCTTTTGATTTAATGCAAGCATGCATTGAGGTTTTTAGAAGTTTTCATTCCCCGATAAAAATACTTGTTTCATGTGTGTTTTTTTTGTAAGTCAAAATTCTATTCATTTAGGAAAAAAGGATACATCCGATGCTTTAAAAAAACATGTGGTCTCACCTCGACCAGGTTTGGTGACCAAATCCTGTAGAAGATGGTAAAAATAAAAAAATATGCTAGTAATAGTGTCCACAAATGAGAGGGCAATAGGCTCCAATAGACAAACAAAACATAAAGAAAACAAGAGGACATACTAATTGTCTAAGGTGACAGAAGTTAGGTTATCTAGAGCATTTCCTAGAGGAGGCAGAGGATGGAAGTTGCATTGAATGTGCCCTTGAAGTGTGCCATCTAGGTCTCCAGCTTTTCCACTTTCTCATCTAGATGGTGTTATCCCCACCAGACTACCACCACTTGCTCCCTGACCTGGCACTGGAAGTAATGCATGCGTTCCAGAGTTGCCATTAGCTCCTCATGCTTTTCCCTATTAATTCACTCTGCGAAATCTACTCGGTCTATCAAGGATTGAATTAGGCTATGACAATTTTCCTTGCAGCAATGTTACAATCCTTGTGGGTCATGGGCTTCATCATGGTCATCACTTCGAGAAAATTGACCTCTCCTATGCCCACCACCCTTCCAAGGCCCAAGCATCCGAGAGCTGCTACTAGTGCGGGATGTCTTCGTGCCACCACTACTGCCACACTAATTCACCTATCCCTGACCTCTGCCTCCTTCGTGAGCAATCAGACTCCAACCTCCACGAATTCCACTACCTTGCCCTCCACGCACTCCAGAACCTACACCCTGAGCCCTGCCTACCAGATTGCTCTCGCTGCCATCCACCATGGTTTCTAATGTGAGGTCCTCCTCCCTCCCCTTCTTTGCCTCTGCTGGGAGGATAGCCCACCCGCATCGAGGAATGGGGTGCATTTGTCACCATCCAAGTTCTCCCACAACAGTTGAGAGTGCGACCCCGTCAGCTGACCTGAATTGTTGCCCTCACATCCACTATACCAACCTCCTAGAGCACCACCTGCTCCAATGCGTGTCGGAAGCATCTTCACTTTGCTCATTAGACCGCCTGAGAGATAGGGTTGCACGCTTGAATCCCATGGAGTTATCTCGACCATCGTCGCTAGCACCACATTCGCTATCCCCACCACACTAGTCACTCTAATGTACAAAGCCAACTACCAAGAAGATGACAGTTCTCTAGAATCTTGGTGCCTCCTGATCACCGCCCTCACCATGGAATTTCTAGTTTTTCGAAAGATGTTCCTTACCCCAAATAAACCAGAAATAAAATTTTCCTTCCCCCAGCAATTACTAACCCAATCTTGCCCTCCAAGGCCTGAGAAAAACTAGGAGTTGGACTCCGTTATACGCAACAAACCACAATTCCCAGAAGAAAATCCATAAACTACCAATTTTTTCACGCCTCCGATGCCACTTCCATCTTTGAGTAGGAAACCAGGTGTAGCTCCACTACTAGACCTGAGGACTAAAACAAATTCCTAGCTCCTCCCTCATCCCGCCTATCAACGCATCAACAGTTCCCCTTCCTGAGGCACCTTTATTACTCACACACCCCAGATCAAATGTCCTTGCACACCATTCCCTCTGATGTATATGGAGAGGTGACCAGGAGGTACGACCCTCACCAACGGCCCATTTGTCACTCCTCATGAGGCCCGACGACTGTGTTATTCTTAGTAATCACCCCCATTGGGCTTGTTTCATGTGTGTTATTTCTTATTGCATGTCTAAATTTTTTGTTCTAGATTGTGAATTAATGTCCACCGAGTAGTAGAGTAGCTTTGTGTCTTGTGATTTTGATTAAAACTTCATGAACAACTGAAAATCGACATCGTAATTTTTACACACCTTGGTATCGTAAGGAATCTCACAATCTTCTCAACCATTGATACAACTTCTCAGGGAACTAAACCAAAAATATCTTATATTGGTCACGGGTAGGTTTAGAAAAACAATATCATGATGAATCTAATCCAAATTATTCTACCGTAGTTGTGCTTCTTGATAAATAAAAGAATCTCCTTTCTCTTCCCACCATTTCGAAATGTCACTTTTCCAGTTCATAGTCATGGTTATCTGAAACCCCAACTAGATTTCAAGCCTTGGAAATGAAACCATTTGTTTGGAAAAAAATTATTACAGAGACCTAGATTTCTGCCTCAAGGTGCCAACAAATGATTTTGTTGTAGTAAAGCTTAGCACCAACATTTTTTATCTTATGTAAGGGAAGAAAGTTTCACCCAAGGTGCTACCGAAAATTTGGAAGGTGAAGGGGGTTTTACAGAGATCCTTGAATTTGTTATAGAGGAGTGTACATCCTCTGTATATAGAGGTTTTTCCCTCCATTTAGGCCGACTAGAAGGTCAACCTATCATCTTGTCTGTAGGCTGACTTTGAGGGTTATTTGGAGGCCGATTTGTTGAGCATACTTTGGATAGTTTCTATGGTGGTGTAGCATGCGTTAAGGAGTTTCTTGATGGTGCCTTTGCATAGGAGTAGAATTGATTTTTCTTTGATATTTTCTCTTTGAATTTATTATATATTTATACATGATGTAACATGCCCTTAAGGTCTTCGACAAAATTATTTTGACTCTTTAACTCACCTATAGAACTTTGACATGTGCTAGACCTACTTCAATGAGAAAGAAACTCATTGACATATATTATAAAAATAATATTTATTTTCTTGAATAAGTACAAATATCAAAATTACATCCATGAAGAACAAACCTAGTTACATTTCCTTCAACACTCCCTCTTAACTAGGGAGGTATTCATACAACATTACAATGTGTTTGCCTATTATCAATATTTGAAGAATTCACATAAGAAAAACTGGATTAGCAATCCATCTGTTATAGCATCATATCCATCAGCATTGTCATAGTGCAAGGCCTTGACTAATAGCTCCATCTCTTTATGAGATCATGAGCTACAATGCTGGTGAGACCAATGATTCATAGACACCTTCAACCATTGTCTCTTAAGGTACATACCCACCTAGATGTTCAGTGAGTATGAACTTCTAAGAATATTCTTGTCTTGGGTTCCCAACCCTCAAAGAATATTGGTCGCCTTGCCTACTCTTGTCTTGGATTCCCTACACATCCTCAGAGAGTATTGGATGCCAGAGGATTATCCAATCCTCCCATACTTTCTTCCCAAGTGAAGACAACAATGTTGTGTATATCTCGTGTCTACATTTCGATTGATGGCCTTCATATAGACTTACGACTGTTAGTCTTGGTCTAGTTCATGACCCATGAAATGGAAAAACAAAATTATCACTCCTTTGTAATCAGGGGTGATCCAAAACTCCCTCTTTATCAGGGACCTGTCAGAGCTCCGTCTTAACTAGGGACTCTTTCCTTCATCAGCAACTTCTTCTTCATGGGTTCTTCAGCTGCTTGATTTCCTTCCTTTCTGTGATGTCATAAAGTCTTTGCTCGAACTTCTTCTACGTAGGGCACCATCCATCAATCAATTTCCTTCCTGCTTTTTCATGTCATTACTTCCTTCATGGAAAGTATCTTTCTTGCCATACATAAGGTTTCGTCATCTGGCTACTATTTTGTCATCTGTCCATGCTTTGGAAAACTCTTCTCATGGATTCTTTGTTGTACTTTCTTGTTTACATGCTTCGACCTAGTAGCCCATCATGACTTCATCCTAATATTGCTTCAAAATTGGTTTTTATTTTGTTGGATGGCTTCTTAATCATGACATCTCCATAGAGTAGAATCGATTAGCTGCATATTTCATATCTCCAAGACCTTCATAGGTGTCAAGGGTCCTTCCTTCCTTTGTCAAAGTTGTCCTGCCTTCTTTCAGGAGATATCTTCAAATTATTTTATCATATAGTGATTCTCGGTGATCATTGTGTTCCTCACTTTTTTCGGGAAAACTAGTGTCTTTTCGATCTGCTAGTCCCACTAGGATTGGCAGCTATCCTAGAAACAAACAATCAAAGCAATTTGTGATTTCCTTTATGTATGATAGATAAGAGAGAAGCAAAAGGGCCAACCTGGATCTTTCGCTTGACTCCTTGCTTGATTTCTCTCCCCTTTGATAGAGCTTGCAACTCCTCTCCTACTTGTCCCGCTTAGAGAATACCTGTAGAAACAAAGTGACAAAACACCATCAAAGCATCTCGATCTATTATATCATAAACAATGCAAAGTCAGAAATGCATTGAACATACAATGGCATTCAAAAATAACAAAATTCACAAGTACACGATTGTATGGAGGAAAAATCAAAGAACTTTATTAATAATAGAATAGAGGATTAAAACCCAACTGTCTGATCCAGCATCACCCTCCCAGCATCAAAGCCCTCTTCACCTCATGAAAAGCAAGATCACCCAACAATACAATGTTCTCTCTCAAAGACAAACTATCATCACTTCCTTACAAATTACAAAATTCCAGCCTCCAGATCTCTCAGATGAGGGATCCATTTATAGATGTCTGCAAGGGTGTGAGTCATCTCTGGGTTTTTGATTAGTGTCATTCCACTTGTAGTTCTTGGTTCCACTTGGAGATTTCTTGGATCTCTTACTCATCCCTAGGCGAATTCAGAGAGGCAAGTGTCATAAGAGAAGTTTCTAGAAGATTCCATGAGCATCCACTTAGCAAACTGTCTCAGACATTTGTCCATTCTCTCTCATCGCACCCCATAGAAGGCCTCTTCAGTATGCATCGCACCTATCTAGTGTAGGAGTAAATATGCATCGCACCTTGATAGTGGAGCAGTCAGTATGGTCCAGTTTTGGCCAGTTCCGAGTGATTTTTCAGGTGGAACTTCTGGGGAATGATGTAATCAGTTGACTATGATCCTTTAGGGTATGAAACAACACTTTTAGGGGTTAAAGAGCCCTTGGTTTATCGACATATAAGATTGGGGTTGCAGTGCCCAAATATGTCTATAACACTCACATGCTTGATCTCTTTTTTCATTTGCTCCTTCTTAGGCAGATAGGTCAACCATCTTATACTTCTTGTGAGAGCATTTCTTCCTTGCTCGTTTCCTGGACTAGTCATAATTTCTTCTTTCTTCGTAGTCAACAATCTTATACTCCTTATGTGAGCATATTCTTTTGTTGACCTTCATTTCATTGTAGTACATGCCTTCGAGCATGTTCTTGGTGAAAGAGATTCTTTCATCCTTGATCATGTTATAGAACTATTCCCATGAATCAATAATATACAAATGACTAAACTTGTATGCATACATACCTCATCTTGATTATCCTTTGATCATCTTAGCTTCATTTGGGTGTCCTTGGTGTGGCCCTTCTTACGTCATCTCATCTTCCTTGTATATCATCCTTTTCTTGAATCCCATGAATTGAATGCCCAATGAGACATCTGCTTTGGTTCATGAACCTTCTTTTGAATATTCCATCATAGGATATTACAGATCCTTGCCTTGCAAATGTTCCTTTCCTTTTGATGAAGCAGGTCTTTTATGATTCTTAAACATGATCAATTTTATTTCATCATGGATGAGGTCCTATACTAGGTATGCTTCTTCTACATGAATATCTTGAGCTATATCTACCATGCTCCTATATTATTGAGGATATTTCTAGCCATGCAATATTCCTGCACGCTCCTATACTACTCAAAAACTTGAAATAAGACTAGAATTAAATAGTTTGACTTAGTCATAGTAGAGATCCAAAGGATCTTCCTTCTTTTACTTATTTTCTTCTTCTTTCACCTCTTGAGTCATGTGAGCTTCTTCCCTCTTTATTTTATTGTTGTTGTCCTTCTTAAGCTTAGGACAATTCCTTTTGTAGTGTCCATATTCATGAAATCCAAAACATTGGTTTTTGGACATGTCCTTGTTGTTTGTTCTTCGTGGACCAAACTTGCCACATTTACCCTTTCTCTTGGTCATGGTAGGAAATTCTTTCTCCTTTGATCCCACATTTTCTTTTGCCTAGAGTCTGGTTTCCTTTGTCCTGCATAGAGACCACATTTCACTGAGAGTGGTTGCTTCCTTCTTGGCATATATTCTTGATGTGAAGTTGCCCCATTCCTCAGGTAGAGTATTGAGTACTACAATGGTCATTTCACTGTCAGACATGACTTCCCCAAGCTCTTGAAGTTGATCTCTCATTTCAAATATTTTCATGAAGTAGGGAGTTATTCCTTCCTTTGTAATATTAATCTTGTATAATTCATTCCTCAGATATATCACTTCTCCTATTTTGGATACCGAGAATAGCTCTATTAGATTAAATTTCTTTCTATGGGAGACATAGGGAATGAGAGAGTCTTTGATTGATTCTATCATAATCCTTTGATATCTTATATCATATTTATTGTACTTGGCTAAGGCTTGAGTTTGTTCCTTAGCAGGAACAATGATATTCCCTTTGACATTGTTATAGACATATTTGGGCATTGTAACCCCAATCACATATGTCCATAAACCAAGGGCTTCTAAGTCCATAAAATTTTTGTTTCATACCCTAAAGGAGCAAGGTAAGCTAATTACATCATCTCCCAGAAGTTCTCCCTAAAAAACTACTCAGAACTGGTCAAAACAGGACCATACAGACTGCTCAGTGCTAAGGGTGCGATGCATCTCACCTGCCACATGAAAAATGTGCGATGCATACTAGAAAGCCCTTCTGTAGGGTGTGATGAGCGAGAGAAGACAAATGGCAGAGGCATTTGGCTAGGTGGAAACCCAAAGAATCTTCTAGAAACTGCCCATTTGACACTTGCCTCTCTGAATTCGACCAAGGATGAGTAAGAGATCATGAAATCTCGAAGTGGAACCAAGAACTATCAGAGAGATGACACTAATCAAAATCCCAAAAGCTGACTCACCCACCTGCAAACATCTATATATGGATCCCTCATCCTAGAGATCCAAAGGCTGGAATTTTGTATTTTGTAAGGAAGTGCTATTGGTTTCTCTGTGCAAGCATTGTATTGTTGGGTGATCTAAGCTTTTCATGAGGTGAAGAGGGCTTTCATGCTGGCAGGATGGTGCTGGGTCAGACCAATGGGTTGTAATCCTCTCTTCTACTACTTCTATCAATAAAGCTATTTGATTTTTCCTCCATATTCTTGTATATCTCTGAATCTTGTGTTGATATATGCATTTATATGGTTAATATACATATGATCCTATATTATTTATGGTTATAGATCTCTGTGCTTTGATGGTATTATGCTGCTTTGACTCTACAAGTGTTCATTGAAGCGGGACAAGTAAGGAAGGAGTGGTGAATCTCTGTCAAAGGAGGGAGGAAACAAGCAAGGAGCCAAGCGAAAGACTGAGGTTGGTACTCTTTGCTTCTCTCTCATCTATCTCTCATAAAGGAAAACAAAAATAACTTTTGTTTGTTTGTTTCTGAGATAGCTACCCATCTTAGTGGGACTAGTAGCTCTGAATGGACACTAGTTTTCCTGATAACAGACATGTTCTAGGAGTTCATTCTCATTGGAAGTAGATCAGTCCTCTTCTTCCATTTAAGAGAGTTATTGGTACCTACCAATTTATTGCTTTCCTTGCAAAAATACTTTGATGTATATTTAGAAGGGGACACATACTTACTTGATATATTTTGAGATGTAATGGATTTGCTTCGTCCTTGAAGACTTGATGGCTTGCCTTCCTAGGATATTGATGTTCTTCAAGTTGTCTTCTTCAAGTGTACTTGCTTGATGATGCGATTTTCTTGATGACTTGTAGCTTGTTGTAGGTCATGCTTCAATCTGCTCTTCTTTGTAGGTGCCTTTATGTAAGGCTCTTCTTCAAGCTTTGTAGACCTCCTTGATGAATGATGGATTCTAGAACCTTCTTTTCCTTCAAGTGATTAAGACTTATAGGCTTCATGCTTCAAATTTGTAGATGCTTCTCCTTGATGAGTGCTCTTTAGTTTCCCTTTCCTTGATGTGTTACCTTACCTTTGATACCGTGTTGAAGAATCTTAGGGCAAAGTAGTGTAGTGTGATTCTTCATTACTTGATAACAATTTGTGGAGTATTTTTACTTTTACTTATTATCTATTCTTCTTCTTTTTCTTATTAGTGCATATTTGTGTACTTCATCAAATAGCTACCAAAACATAAAAACAAAAACACACAAAGTTGGCTCTCTATCAGGGCCAAAACCTCTCTTCTCTTGAGAGGAAAACCCTTGAGTGAATTTCTCTTATTGAAGATTCTATTGATCAATGCCAAACCCTAGAACCCTGACAAGAGTATCCTCCAATCACAATTCAAATCCTTCCTTATTTCTTCACCTTATTCCCCGACACTTCTTTTTACAAAACTTCATCCTCCTCCCGACACTAATTTCTCCTACTCCTTGGTGGTAAGCTCTCTTATGCTAGTTCTAGAAGAGATGTTTCTTCTTGATCCTAAGTGTACCTACTCACATAGGGTGATTCTTTTCGAGCTTCTTCTTCATGTAAGATTCCAGACTTGATGTGGCAGCACTGCAGCCCTAAAGCTCACAAGTGTGGGAGGTTTCGTGGTGTATTTGGTTCCTTTCTCCTTCGTATGTAAGAGTATCTGCTTCGCTCCAATGAGAGGCCTTATAGGCCTATTTTTCAAACCCAAAAAATGAGAAGTATGGGAGTATTATATTGCTTCTGATATGTCCACAGAAAGCCCTCCTTTTCTCACACATCTGACTGTGTTTTTCCCTAGAAACAATCCTTCAATCTTCACTTATAATTCTCCCTCCTTTGCTGCACTAGAGGCTCTTTATCTTCGGCTTGTCTCACTCTAATATTGACTCCTTGACTTCGCTTATTTCAAAGATCTTTGAATACGTTATAGAGGAGTGGACAACCTCTATATATAAAGGTTTGTCCCTCCATTTAGGCCAACTAGAAGGCTGACTTTTCACCTTGTTTGTAGGTTGAATTTGAGGGTTTTTTGGAGGCAGATTTGTTAAGAAGACTTTGGATAGTTTCTATGGTGGTGTAGCATGCTTGAAGGAACTTGTTGATGGTGCCTTTGCATAAGAGTAGACTCGACTTTTCTTGGAGTTTTTTCTCTTTGACTTTAATATATATTTATACATGATGTAACATGCCCTTAAGGTATTCAACATAATTATTTTTACTCTTTGAATCACCTATAGCACTTTGACATGTGCTGGACCTACTTCAATGAGAAATAAATGCATTGACATATATTATAAAAATAATATTTCATTTCTTGAATAAGTACAAATATCAAAAGTACATTTATGAAGACCGAACCTAGTTACATTTCTTTCAACACTCCCTCTTAACTAGGGAGGTATTCATACAACATTACAAGGTGTTTGGCTAATATCAATCTTTGAAGAATTCACATAAGAGAAATGGGATTAGCAATCCATCTGTTATAGCATCATATCCATTAGCATTTTCATAGTGCAAGGCCTTGACTGACACCTCCATCTCTTCATGAGATCATGAGCTACAATGTTGGAGAGACCAATGATTCATAGACACCTTCAATCATTGTCTATCAAGGTACATACCCACCCAGGTGTTCATTGAGTATGAATTTCTAGGACTATTCTTGTCTTGGGTTCCCAACCCTCAAATAATATCGGTCCCCTTGCCTACTCCTGCCTTGGATTCCCTACACATCCTCAAAGAGTATCAGATGCCAGATGATTACCCAATACTCCCATTCTTTCTTCCCAAGTGAAGACAAGAATTTTGTGTCTACATTTCCATTCATGGACTTCATCTAGACTTACAATTGTTAGTCCTGGTCTAGCGCATGACCCATGAAATGGAAAAACACAATTGTCACTCCTTTGTAATTAGGGGTGATCCAAAACTCCCTCTTGATCAGGGACCTATCAGAGCTCCCTCTTAACTAGGGAATCTTTCCTTTGCCGGCAACTTCTTCTTCGTGGGTTCTTCATCTGCTTGATTTCCTTCCTTTCTTTGATGTCATGAAGTCTTTGTTCGAACTTCTTCTAGGTAGGGAACCATCTATCGATCACTTTCCTTCCTAGTTTTTCATGTCATTGCTTCCTTCATGGAAAGTGTATTTCTTTCCATACATCAAGTTTCATCATCTAGCTACTCTTTTTTCATTTGTCCATGCTCTGGAATACTCTTCTCATGGATGCTTTGTTGTACTTGCTTGCTTACATGCTTTGCCCTAGTAGCCCATCATGGCTTTATCCTGATATTTCTTCAACATTCCTTTTTATTTTTTTGGATGGCTTCTTCATCACGACATCTTCGTAGAGTAGAATCAGTTAGCTACATCTTTCATATCTCCAAGCCCTTCATAGGTGTCAAGGGTCCTTCCTTCCTTTGTCAGAATTGTCCTACATGCTCCTATAGTAATTAAAAACTTGAAAGAAAACTAGAAGTAAAAAGTTTGACTTAGTCATAGTAGAGATCCGAATTATCTTCCTTCTTTTGATTCTTTTCTTCTTCTTTCACCTCTTGAGTTATGTGAGCTTCTTCCGTCTTTATTTTTTTGTTATTGTCCTTATTAAGCTTAGGACAATTCCTTTTGTAATGTCCATATTCTTGACATCCAAAACATTGGATTTTGGACATTTATTTGTTGTTTTTTCTTCGTGGACTAAACTTGCCAAATTTACCCTTTCTCTTGGCCATGGTAGCAAATGCTTTCTCCTTTGATCCCACATCTTCTTTTTCCTTGAGTTTGGTTTCCTTTGTTCTGCATAGAGACCACATTTCACTAAGGGTGGTTGCTTCCTTCTTGGCATATATGCTTGATGTGAAGTTGCCCCAATTCTCAGGTAGAACATTGAGTACTACAGTGGTCATTTATCTGTCAGACATGACTTCCCCAAGCTCTTGAAGTTGATCTCTCATTTCAAATATTTTCATGAAGTAGGGAGATATTCCTTCCCTTGTTATCTTATCTTGTATAATTCATTCCTCAAAGATATCACTTCTCCAGTTGTGGATACCGAGAATATCTCTACTAGCTTATCATAAATTTCTTTTGTTGTCTCAAATTTGGAGACATAGGGAATGAGAGAGTCTTTGATTGATTCTATCATAATCCTTTGAGCTCTTGTCTCATCCTTATTTTACTTGGCTAAGGCTTGAGTTTGTTCCTTAGCACAAACAATGATATTCTGCTTGACATGTTCTAGGAGCTCATTCTCGGTTAGAAGTATATCAATCCTCTTCTTCCATGCAAGAAAGTTATTGGTACCTACGAATTTATTTCTTTCCTTGCAAAAATACATTGATGTATATTCAGAAGGGGACATGTACTTTCTTGATAGATTTTGAGATGTAATTGATTTTCTTCCTCATTGAAGACATTATGGCTTGCCTTCCTAGGATCTTGATGTTCTTCAAGTTGTCTTCTTCAAGTGGACTTGCTTGATGATGAGATTTGCTTTATGACTTGTAGCTTGGTGTAGGTCCTACTCCAATTTGCTCTTCTTTATAGGTGCCTTTATGTAAGGCTCTTCTTCTATCTTTGTAGACCTTCTTGATGAATGATGGATTGTAGACCCTTCTTGTCCTTGAAGTGATTAAGACTTCTAGGCTAGATTCTTCGACTTTGTATATGCTTCTCCTTGATAAGTGTTCTTGATTTTCCATTTCCTTGATGTGTCACCTTAACTCTGATACCATGTTGAATAATCTTAGGGAAAAGTAGTGTAGTATGATTCTTCATTACTTGATAACAATTTGTGGAGTATTTTTACTTTTCCCTATTAGCTTATTATTCTTCTTCTTCTTATTATAGTGCATATGTGTGTACTTCATCAAATTGCTACCAAAACATAAAAACAAGAACACACGAAGTTGGTTCTCTGCTAGGGCCAAAACACTTCTTCTCTTGAGAGGAAAAACCTTGAGTGGATTTCTCTTATTGAAGCTTCTATTAAATAATGCCAAACCCTAGACCCTTGACAAGAGTATCCTCCAAGAACAAGTCAAATCCTTCTTTCTTTCTGCACCTTATTCCCCGACACTTCTTCCTGCACTTTGTTTTCTGATACTTCATCCGCCTTCTCCTGACACTTCGTTCTCCTACTCCTTGGTAGTAGGATCTCTTATTCTAGTTATAGAAGATATGTTTCTTCTTGATCCTAAGTGTACCTACTCACATAGGATGATGCTTTTCTTCTCTTCACCAATCAAGCTTCTTCTTCATGTAAGATTGTAGACTTGAATGTGGCAGCACTACAGCCCTAAACCTCAAACGTGTGGGAGGTTTTGTGGTGTATTTGGTTCCTTTCTCCTTCATATGTGAGAGTCTCTTCTTCACTCCAATGGGAGGCCTTATATACCTAAGTTTCACGACCAAACAATGACAAGTCTGGGATTTTTATATTGCTATTGATATTTCCATAGAAGTCCCTCCTTTTCTCGCACCTGTGACTATGTTTTTCACTAGAAACAATCATTCAATCTTCTATTAGACTTCTCCCTTTTTTGCTGCACTAGAGGCTCTTTATCTTTGGCTTCTCTCACTTTAATCTTGGCTCCTTTTATTCTCTTATTTCAGAGATCCTTGAATGCGTTATATAGGAGTGGAAAAACTATATATATATAGTTTTGTCCCTCCATTTAGGTCGACTAGAAGGCCGACTTGTCACCTTATTTGTAGGATGACTCCGAGGGTTGTTTGGAGGCTGATTTGTTCAACAGAATTTGGATAGTTTGTATGGTGGTGTAACATGCTTGAAGGAGATTCTTGATGGTGCCTTTGCATAGGAGTAGACTTGACTTTGCTTGGAGGTTTTTCTCTTTGACTTTAATATATATTTGTACATGATGTAACATGCTTTTAAGGTCTTCAACATAATTCTTTTGAATCTTTGATTCACCTATAGCACTTTGACATGTGCTAGACCTACTTCAATGAGCAAGAAACTCATTGAAATATATTATAAAAATAATATTTCCTTTCTTGAATAAGTACAAAAATCAAATGTACATTAATGAAGACCAAACCTAGTTACATTTCCTTCAACACTCTCTCTTAAATATGGAGGTATTAATACAACATTACAAGGTGTTTGGCTATTATCAATCTGTGAAGAATTCACATAAGAGAAACAAGATTAGTAATCCATCTATTATAGCATCATATCCATCATCATTGTCATAGTGCAAGGCATTGACTAATAGCTCCATCTCTTTATGAGATCATGAGCTACAATGTTGGCAAGACCAATGATTCATAGACAACTTCATTCATTGTCTCTCAAGGTATATACCCACCCGGGTGTTATTGAGTATGACCTTCTAGGATTCTTCTTGTCTTGGGTTCCCAACCCTCAAATAATATCATTCCCCTTGCCTAGTCATGTCTTGGATGCCCTACACATCCTCAAAGAGTATTGGATGCCAGATTATTACCCAATCCTCCAATTCTTTCTTCCCAACTGAAGATAAGAATGTTGTGTGTAACTTGTGTCTACATTTCAATTCGGGCCTTCATCTAGAATTACAACTATTAGTCCTGGACTAGTGCATGACCCATGAAATGGAAAAATACAATTGTCACTCCTTTGTAATTAGGGGTGATCCAAAACTCCCTCTTGATCAGGGACCTGTCAGAGCTCCCTCTTAACTAGGGACTCTTTCCTTCATCAACAACTTCTTCTTCATGGGTTCTTCAGCTACTTGATTTCCTTCGTTTCTTTGATGTCATGAAGTCTTCGTTTGAACTTCTTCTAGGTAGGGCACCATCCATCACTCACTTTCCTTCTTGTTTTTTCATGTCATTGCTTCCTTCGTGGAAAGTGTCTTTCTTGCTATACATCAGGTTTCATCATATGGTTACTCTTTTGTCATCTATCCATGCTTCAGAATACTCTTTTCATGGATACTTTGTCGTACTTTCTTGTTTACATGCTTCGAGCTAGTAGCTCATCATGACTTCATCCTGATATTTCTTCAACACTGCTTTTTATTTTGTTGGATGGCTTCTTCATCATCACATATTTGTAAAGTAGAATCAATTAGCTGCATCTTTCATATCTCCAAGGCCTTCATAGGTGTCAAAGGTCCTTCCTTCCTTTGTCAGAGTTGTCCTGCCTTCTTTCGGGAGATATTTTCAAAGTATTTTATCATATGGTGATTCTCGGTGATCATGGTGTTACTCGCATGCTTGATCTCTCTCTTCATTTTATCCTTCTTATGTAGATAGGTCAACCATATTATACTTCTTGTGATAACATTTCTTCCTTGGTTGTTTCCTGGACTAGTCAACATTTCTTCTTGCTTTGTAGTCTGCAATCTTATACTCCTTATATGAGCATATTATTTTGTTGACATTCATTGCATTGTAGTACATGCCTTTGAGCATGTTCTTGGCGAAAGAGATTTTTTCATACTTGATCATGTTATAGAACTATTCCCATGACTCAATAATATACAAATGACTAAACTTTGATGCATACATACCTCATCTTGATTCTCCTTTGATCATCTTACCTTCATTTGGTTGTCCTTGGTGTGGCCCTTCTTGCTTCATCTTAGCTTGCCTGTATATCATCCTTTTATTGAATCCCATGAATGGGATTCCCAATGATACATCTTATCTGGTCCATGAACCTTCTTTTGAAGATTCCATCATAGGATCGTAGACATCCTTGCCTTGAAAATGTTCCTTTCCTTTTCATGATGGAGGTCTTCTAAGATTCTTAATCCTGATCAATTTTTTTTCATCGTGGATGAGGTCCTATACTAGGTATGTTTCTTCTACATGAATATCTTGAGATATATCTGCCATGACCCTATATTCTAGAGGATATTTCTAGCCATGCAATATTCTTACATGCTCCTATACTACTCAAAAACTTGAAAGAAGAGTAGAAGTGAATAGTTTGACTTAGTCGTCGTAGAGACCGAAGGATATTACTTCTTTTGCTTATTTTCTTCTTCTTTCACCTCGTGAGTCATGTGAGATTATTCCCTCTTTCTTTTGTTGTTGTTGTCCTTCTTAAGCTTAGGAAAATTCCTTTTGTAGTGTCCATATTCTTGACATCCAAAACATTGGATTTTGGACAAGTCTTTGTTGTTTGTTCTTCGTGGACCAATCTTTCCAAATTTACCCTTTCTCTTAGCCATGTTAGAAAATGCTTTCTCCTTTGATCCCACATCATATTTCGCCTTGAGTTTGGTTTCCTCTGTCCTGCATAAAGACCACACTTCACTGAGAGTGGTTGCTTCCTTCTTGGCATATATTCTTGATGTGATGTTGCCCCAATCCTTAGCTAGAGCATTGAGTACTAAAGTGGTCATTTCTCTGTCAGACATGACTTCCCCAAGCTCTTGAAGTTGATCTCTCATTTCAAATATTTTCATGAAGTAGGGAGATATTACTTCCTTTATTATCTTCATGTTGTATAATTCATTCCTTAGAGATATCACTTCTCTGGTTGTGGATATTTATAATATCTCTACTAGCTCATCATAAAAAAAAATTTATGTCTCAAATTTGGAGACATAGGGAATGAGAGAGTCTTTGATTGATTTTGTTCCTTAGCAGGAACATTGATATTCCTTTGACATGTTCTAGGAGTTCATTCTCGTTGAGAAGTAGATCAATCCTCTTCTTCCATTCAAGAAATTTATTGGTACCTACCAATTTATTGCTTTCCTTGCAACAAGACATTGATTTATATTCAGAAGGGGACATGTACTTACTTGATAGATTTTGAGATATAATGGATTTGCTTCCTCCTTGAAGACTTGATGGATTTCCTTCCTAGGATATTTATGTTCTTCAAGTTGTGTTCTTCAAGTGGAGTTGCTTGATGATGAGATTTGCTTGATGACTTGTAGCTTGATGTAGGTCTTGCTTCAATCTTCTCTTCTTTGTAGGTGCCTTTATGTAAGGCTCTTCTTCTAGCTTTGTAGACCTCCTGGATGAATGATGGATAGTAGACCCTTCTTGTCCTTGAAGTGATTAAGACTTCTAGGCTTGATGCTTGATGCTTCTCCTTGATGATTGTCCTTGAGTTTCCCTTTCATTGATGTGTCACCTTACCTCTACTACCATGTTGAAGAATCTTAGGGCAAAGTAGTGTAATGTGATTCTTCATTACTTGATAACAATTTTTGGAGTATTTTTACTTTTCCTTATTAACTTATTCTTCTCCTTCTTCTTATAGTGCATATGTGTGTACTGTGTACTTCATCAAACTGCTACCAAAACATAAAAATAAGAACACACGAAGTTGGCTCTCTGCCAAGGCCAAAACCTCTCTTCTCTTAAGAGGAAAACCCTTCAGTGAATTTCTCTTATTGAAGCTTCTATTGATCAATGCCAAACCCTAAACCCCTTACAAGATTATCCTCCAAGAACAGGTCAAGTCTTCCTTCTTTCTGCACCTTATTCCTTGGAACTTTTTCCGGCAATTTGTTTTCCTTCACTTCATCCTCCTTCTCTCGGCAATTCATTCTCCTTCTCCTTGGTGGTAGGCTCTCTTATGCTAGTTCTAGAAGAGATGCTTCTTCTTGATCCTAAGTTTACCTAATCACATAGGATGATGCTTTTCTTCTCTTCACCAATCAATCTTATTCTTCTTCTAAGATTGCAGACTTGATGTGGCAGCATTGCAGCCCTAAAACTCGCACGTGTGTGAGGTTTCATAGTGTATTTGGTTCCTTTCTCCTTCGTATGTGAGAATCTCTTCTTCGCTCCAATGAGAGTCCTTATAGGCCTAAGTTTCAAGCCCAAACAATGAGAAATATGGGATTGTTATATTGTTGTTGATATGTCCACAGAAAACACTCCTTTTCTAGCATGTTTGACTGCATGTTTCCCTAGAAACAGTCCTTCAATCTTTGCTTCGAGTTCTCCCTCCTTTTCTACACTAGAGGCTCTTTATCTTCGACTTGTATCACTATAATCTCGGCTCCTTATCTTCGCTTATTTCAAAGATCCTTGAATGCGTTAAAGAGGAGTGGATAACCTATATATATAGAGTTTTTTCCCTCCATTTAGGCCGACGAGAAGGCCAACTTGTCACCTTGTTTGTAGGTCGACTTTGAGGGTTGTTTGGAGGCCAATTTGTTGAGTAGACTTTGGATAGTTTCTATGGTGGTGTAGCATGCTTGAAGGAGCTTCTTGATGGTGCCTTTGCATAGGAGTAGACTTGACTTTTCTTGGAGGTTTTTCTCTTTGACTTTAATATATATTTATACATGATGTAACATGCCCTTAAGGTCTTCAACATAATTATTTTGACTCTTTGACTCACCTATAACACTTTTACATGTGCTAGACCTACTTCAACGAGCAAGAAACTCATTGACATATATTATAAAATTAATAATTCTTTTCTTGAATAAATACAAATATCAAAAGTACATTTATGAAGACCGAACCTAGTTACATTTCCTTCAACAACTGGTTTACATACATCCACAATAACTATGCCTACGACACACCAAATGTAATGAATGCATAAGTGATTTATTTGAGTAAAAAAGACTTTATATATTTATGGCTTTCCAACACAATTATTTGGTCATTTCATAAGTATCCAGGGTCAAACTACTTATGTTAATCTAGGATGGAGGACTATTCATGACATTAGCACATTTTCAAATCAGCATTTCATAATTTGAATGGATGATTTCATGTTCCCTTTGCTTTTTTTTTTGCATGTGGTTCACGAGCACCCTGGTCAGTGAGTGATCGCTATGTCCACGGAAAAATCTGGACAATAGCTAGGCTAAATCGCCCCTCGGCCTACTGCAAGACCTGACTCCAAGGGCTTCGGGTGGATTCAACCCTGTAACCTCTCGATGGCGAGGCACAGTTTTTCATGTTCCCTTTGCTAAATAACAATATTAAATCAATATTTTGTAATTTGACCGTAGTTGATTTCATGATCTCTTCCTTAAATATACTAGATCCTAAACTGTGTTTGTGTGTGTGTGTTTATAATTTACCCAACAGTGGCGTTGAACCCAATCAAAACAAAACCAAAGGGATAGTGGTGCAACCCATCCAATTTACAAATATAGAGGTTATTTTTTTTAGGTATTTATAGAAATTAAATTGGTAGAGTATGCTTCATTAATTAGCTGAAATCATTTAAGAAACTAAAAATGTTATGAACCATGGCAAGTGTATTTCCATCATTTCAAAATACATGTGTGAATACAATTATATGCAAATATATGCAATTTCTAGAAATGTCAAACAAATACAATCCATTCAACCAAACAACATATACAATCCATTCAACCAAACAACATGCATGATTATAAAAGATAAAAATATGAGCTCCATTAAAATGTATCAACATATTCATATGTTCATATATTTAAATATCCAACACATTTTATGCAGTACTTCACTCAAAGTCAGAGATAGATTGGTTACTACAGTAAATACTACTGTGTATAAAATCAAAGGAGTAAGGGACATAGTACTAATAACATTTCCTATAAACGAAAATTTGTTTCAGAGTGAACTAAGAAGACAATTTAAGCTTTACTAAATTTAGATACAAATTCCTCTTCTGGAGGTAAAGAAGCTAAACAAGGTTTATTCCTTTTCTTAGACATACTTGAACGAGGTTTAAACAACCTACAAAGAGATATGCATTCATGGTTTTGACAACTGCATATGGTATGTATAGTGTTTAAAACATTGATAACCAAAGTTATGCGTAGGAAAAAATATTGTCTCGCAAAAGAGTTTACAAACAATTGTTGCAGAACTATACTATTGTAAATATATCGATAAGTATTCAATATGCATATGAATATTGTGATGATGATGCCAATGGTAAATTTATTAGGGATACTGACTCATTTAGGTGTATAATATAACCATACAAGTGCATGGTGTAAAGATATACCATCATCGTAGCCAAAACAAACGATATAAAGCAATTACCGAAATTGTATATTCTATGTGTGACACATGTTAAACATGCAGTGTAGTCCATATTATTCAAAACACAAATTATCACAAGTTATCCCAAATTTTCATACTCACAAGAAAAGCATTTACTTCTTATCTCGATAATTCATTAGGAAACTAAAGGATGGACTTTCACTATCCTCCCAACTGTAGGTTAACTTCACTATTATCTATCTTGTAGCTAACCACCCCAAGCCAGATCTGAGATTTGAGGCCACTCCAAGTATCTGAGAAACTAGGAGATACGATATTGGGTAGTCCTAATTCATAAGGAAATTTTCTTTGTAGGTATTTATCTTCTCCAAGTGGGAGTAAGGGCACCACCTTCACTCTTTTGTTTACTTCACTATTATCTATCTTGTAGCTAACCACCCCAAGATCTGAGATTTGAGGCCACTCCAAGTATCTGAGAAACTAGGAGATACGATATTGGGTAGTCCTAATTCATAAGGAAATTTTCTTTGTAGGTATTTATCTTCTCCAAGTGGGAGTAAGGGCACCACCTTCACTCTTTTGTTTACTTCACTATTATCTATCTTGTAGCTAACCACCCCAAGCCGGATCTGAGATTTGAGGCCACTCCAAGTATCTGAGAAACTAGGAGATACGATATTGGGTAGTCCTAATTCATAAGGAAATTTTCTTTGTAGGTATTTATCTTCTCCAAGTGGGAGTAAGGGCACCACCTTCACTCTTTTGTTTACTTCACTATTATCTATCTTGTAGCTAACCACCCCAAGCCAGATCTGAGATTTGAGGCCACTCCAAGTATCTGAGAAACTAGGAGATATGATATTGGGTAGTCCTAATTCATAAGGAAATTTTCTTTGTAGGTATTTATCTTCTCCAAGTGGGAGTAAGGGCACCACCTTCACTCTTTTGTTTAGGACATTTTCATTCCTTCATATTTTGAGGGGGGGGGGGATAGACAACATGCCACTCCTTAATTTTTATTATGGTTTAGAAAAATACTTTAAAGTTAATTATGTATAAATGATAATTAATTATTATATATAATTAAAATTAATTAATTATAATTTTATAATTATAATTAATTAGTAATTGGGCCATTTAATAATTTATATTTATTTTAATTATTAATTGACTTTTCTAAGTTAGAAATGGGTTCAATATTCTGACTCTGTGGACAATGGTGTGGCTTTTCAGGGTTATAAGAAAATCCCAATGATTTTCTTCCTCTTCCAAAGGATCCATAAGGTAGTCCAACCTTTAGTTGCATTAATTAATAAATTAATGTGAATAAATAATTTAAAATAGAAAAGTAGATAGGATGGTTTTACAAACCCCGACTGCTTAAAGGAACATTTTCCTTAGTATTTTATATTTGGAACATAAGTAACTAAACCATATAGACATGGTTCCTTGCATGAATGACATTTGTTACGTCTTGAATTTGTCAGTCTAGCCACATCATTCACTATCTTCACTAGAACAAATTCAACTCATTTCTCCCTAGATCATTCCTAATGCATGCACGATCCCACTAAGTATGTCCATGACTTATTTAAGATAGATTTATTTTAGTTTCCCCTTCCTTGTAGTCACACACCTTCCAAGTTTAGGTATCCCATTCTCTGCTTTTTTAGTCCCTCAGGCTCTCCATTCCTTTGAAAGTATTCCTCGCATAGCAAAAATATTCATAGTCAAGGCATCCCTCTAGTGTGTTTTAATATCACGACACATGGTCATGACATATCATGGCAATCAATGCACATCATAGGTTTCCAATGTCATTGCAATGGCCTAGTTCTTAGGGTCTTAAGCTTTATGATGCTTCAGTTGTGTATTCTGATGCCATCATGCTAACACTATTTTTTTTTTTGCAGGCAACCTCATTCATTTTCATTGAATGGTTAAGTAGCTCACCAACATCATCAACACACAATTCTTATAATATTACTCATAAAAACTTTAAAACATATTAAATCATAACTTAAACAAATATTTCTTTAAACTGATAACATATACTTATATTTATAGTTTCTCTTTGGCTTTGCAAGCACTGAGTGGTTTCTTCACTGAAGCAAGCACTTAGTGATGTATATGATCCATAGTTACATCTTTACCAAATAACTCTATCTTTATCGAGTCTAGCACACTGAGTGGTTTATCAACTGAAGTAAGCACTCAATGGAAATGGAAAATATACTGCTCCATGTAGTATTTTCATATAGTTCCATACTCAAGTCGAGTTCAATGAGTGGTTCATCAGCCAAAGCAAGCACTCAACGACAAATGTATTGCTTCACGCAACCTTCAACTAACTCCAATTAAGTAGGAAAACACACTAATTGAGCTAAGAGCTTGATATCACTTGCAAGTGGTTTTAGTACTGAATAGACACTCATTCAAAGCTTGTTGGTTGGGATAGATGCTACCATCAATGATTCTAGACTTTACTTTTTATTTTTACGTACTTCAATTCATGTTCACAAGTCATAGTGGAAGACTGTGTGTACTTACATGCAACTATTAATGGTCTTCTTTGCGTATGCAAAAAAGTTATCTAGGAAACTGTGAATATAGACAAAATCAAGGTTTTGTACCATAGGATCCAAAAATTCCACTTTCTTTGGGATGATTTAGTTTCAAACTTTGAAGGGGAATGCTCTAAAACACGTGTGCATAGCGAGAGATCCAAACCAATGGTCATTTTTCTAATGCAACAAAAGGACGTGTAACACCTGTACTCTCTGGTTGGAAATCGAATAATTGGATAGTGAAAGTTCAACCCAATCCAATTGTTTTGACAACTCTCTATATATTTAATGTATTTAGGTACTCTTTCTAATGCTATATTTAGATTTCTAAGACTAGGTATTTTCTTTGGGTGTCTTCCATATATTTTTCCCACCTTTCCACACATCCTTCCATGGCTCATTTCTCCATTATCTGAATCTATGCCATATGTGATGGTTACATGTCTAGTCTTAGCTATCAATTTTTCATATTGGGGAAAACAAGTCCACTTCTTGTGAGTGCTAAGGACTTGTAGGAGCATGTGGAACTCTCCCATAACACAAAAATTTACTGGAAAAATCATGTTGTATAATTTTATGGGTTAATTCCCAATCAACACAGCTATTGAGGTAGGACACATATTCTGTCAGCTATACATCCCCCCAAAAATGATTTGGGTTCCAAATGTATCATGAAATAACAAGACATTATGTTGATAAATATCACCGAGGAGGTTCTTCTCCTCATTAGTACAAGCATAACAAGCCTCTAAAAATGTGGTTGGACTTGTGATTTCAAATTTCTTATTAGTCATTATCGATTTCCTCTCGAACCTTATGATTTTTGCTTGAAAAAAAAATGCTGTAATGTGGAGAAGGGTATTTGCAACTAAGATTTGATTCTACTAAGAAGCCAAGTTATATTTTCTCTATTTCTAACTTGTTGAATTGTCTCTATAGCTTAAAAGAATTCTTCTTTTCATGTTTCACTTCCTCCCTTATACCTGTGTGGGTTCCACATAATTTAACTCACCTTTCTCTCATTCCTTTGACAATTTCATGATGCTCCTTAATGGCTATCATTCCATCCTCATATGAGGCCAACAATTGGTTCCATATATTTTCCTTTGCCTTTACCCACTCATCTGGGTATCCACTTGTATGCCCTTATCCTCCACCATCTTTTGCTTATTCTAAGTGGTCATATCAATCAAAGCACGTATGAGGTCTATTGCTTGAACAAATAACTCTTGTATTTCTTTCTTTGGGGTATGAGCTATATCTTGTGTTCTAGTGTGAGGTTTCCCTTTAGCTAGGGGAATCTCTCCCTAGAAAAGGCAGTCAAGTTTCTCAAAGGACCTCTTCCTTAGGTTCATTCCTTAATGTTTTAATATTAACCTAAAACTAATTTTTTCCATATATAATATATTATTCTTTCTTAAAATATATGCATACAATAACAAAGATAAAAAGGTACCTACTTTCTTAGGATTTATAAATTTGGGTGTTGCAACAATGGTTTCTTTGGGCACAACAACTTCTTTATCTTCTTCCTCCCTTGAATAAACTTAAAATATAACAGTAAGGCCTTCCCCTAAATCTTCTCTTACTGGTTCTAGTTTTACAACAAGATTTTTTGTTCTTAACTCCTCATTAATTGTAAGGTTAGCAACATTTTGGTCATCCCCAATCTCACTTATTTATTCTTGTGTGTCAACAAGGGATTCCGCTTCAAACTTCTCTACTAGTTCTAGTGTGGCAACAATGGTCTCTCTGTGTGCTGCAACTCTTTCACCTTCCACCCCTATTCGTTCTTGTGTTGCAGCAGGTGAATCTTTTTGTACTTGATGAGTTGCAACCACAAGGATGTACTTGGTTTTATTTTTTCATGGGGACTAGCACATAGACTAGTATCTTCATCATTCTCCTTAATCACTTGGTAGGGGTTTACTTCCTATGATCTCCACATGGTTTTCCTCTTCCTTCTAGTGAGTTGCAGTAATGGATTTTGTGGTTTCCTCTTCGATAGGAAAAAGGGAATATTCAGTGGCCAAGGGAGTTGTAACAATGTACTCCCCCACTGCAATTTTGGTAGTGGAAGTAGCTATAGCTTTGGAGTTGTAGCACTATCATCTTGTAGTATAGTTGTAGCCTCTAGTTCTCCTACTAATAGAGTGGTAACTTCTAGAATTTTAGCGGGGGCTTCAATAACCCCTCCCATGTTCCAACATCTTGATTCAATCTTCTTTCAACTAGTAATTTTTTAAGGTTTTGTTTGGAAAGAATGTATTAGGCCATCCCAATTTTTTTACTAGTGATGTCATGATCTATAGATTCTTAAGGATAAATTATGGTACATTGATAAGTATTCCATGCCTCAAATGGTCAATCTACTAAACATGTTGTGGGTACACAAATCCATGACGATCCTGATAGGAAGTATACCTCTGCATGACTAAGGCTATGTCCTCCCATGGGTGTGGTAGTGACATCCTATCAAACCCTATTCCCTTATTGACCAAGGCTTCCATTGGCTCAAGAAATTGTTCTAGGATTTATGGTTTTAATATTCTCTTGCAATACCATCTTTCTCTTGTCTATGCTAGCCTTGTTACCTCAACCAAAATTTTGTTAGTAACTTCCACAATTGTTCCGGCTACCACTGACCTATCTTCAATGAAATTTAGAGAAAATTCCACGACCACTTCATCATTATATCCCTATAACCTCTGGACATATTCAATCATCCCCTTTGTTGAAGTATTTCCTTTTTCAATAGGGCTTTTATAGTTTCTCTATGGATGAGGGAGCCGCCCATTATTTACTTTCTTCTCAAGATTCACACTACTACTGCTAAAAATGGAATGAATGGTTTGATACTGGGAATTTCCAATTATGGAAGGAGGGATTTCAAGATGAAGGTTTATTTCATTGGTGGTGGTAGGTAGCAATACAAAATCAAGTGGTTAAGTATGAATTATGCCAATAAATGTTATCCATTATCCAAATTATTGGGGAAATGTACCTGTCATGACCTACCATAATTGGCTATACCTTGTACCTCAACCACGTCGACATCCTGGTCCCATAAACAACTTAGATTCAATTTTCTATCAAATTTGTAGCATGAGCACGAAGTTGCAACAATGTGTTAGAGTTACAGTATCATGTAGGAGTTGCAGCAATGAAAATGGACAGAGTCACAACAACACTGTTGAATTGGAACTGTAGCAAAAATATCATTCAATGATGGTGTTGTGGTACGAAATGTCATTACCCATTCTAAACATTGGAATTCAAGTAGTGGAGTTCTGGTTCCAAAGTTGTAGCAACAAAGTTTCAAAGTTGCAGCAATTGTGTCCTATCACTACGTTACAACAACAATGGTGAGTAGAGTTGTAGAAACAGGGGTTTAACAATAGAATTGTAGCAATAAGGGTTTAGTGACAAAATTGTAGCAATGGATTTTTGAAGTTGCAATAACCATGTCCTATCGTTGAGTTGCAGTAACAATGGTGAGTAGAGTTGCAAGAATGGGAGTTTAACAACAAAATTGTGGCAACAAGGGTTCAGTGATGAAGTTTTATCAATGAAGTATAGAGTTACAACAACAAAATTGCAATAATGATAGCATCCTATCTTGCATATCATGGAAGTCATTTTATTAGCACAAAAAATTGAAAAAATCATAGCTGTATAAGAAAACGAATATTGACATAACAATCACAATACTGTGAAGTTCCCTTTTGTTTTTTATTGTTTTTATTTTTCTCTTATACTTTTACCCTTTTATTCTTTAACATGCCATGCACCAGCCTAAACTAGCTTTCACATGACATGTGCTTAGGTATGCCCCTAAGGGTTTTCATATGAGCTCTCTTTTTCTGTTTCTTTTTTTTTTTAAATATTTTTTTAATGTATTTCAAGGTGGAAGAATGAGTCATCTTGCAAGGATTTCTCCTTTTTCGGCAGTTTCAAAATCACTATCGAGCCATGCATTAGTGATATCCCTCAAAAGGAATTTTTTGATAAGGGTTAGTGATACAGGTGAAGCCTATGTCCATTATCCAACAGAGGATTTATTTCTTCATTAATAGTACAAATATTGATGCCTTTAATATCACATCTTGTATCAATCTCATACTGTCCAAGCCATCTATTGTAGAACTTCCCTCTAAAGTATTTGAACCTGGAGTCAAATAGTAGTGCTAAATATTTAAATTTAAATTTCTTATTTTTGATGAAATTATCATGCCACCTAACACATTGATATTGTATCACTATGGTTTGATGTAGGGTATTATGACGTAATTCATATAACTCATTGATTTGGGGGAGTCTTTGTTTATGAGCTTCTAATAAGTCCAATCCAAGTTGTATCATTGTCCTTAGTTTGTGGACATCTATTTCACAAGGAAAAATCACTTTCTTTCCATACACTAGTTCATATGGCGTACATTTGCTTGTAATTCTCTAGGTTTTTCTATAGGCCCATAATTCTTTAAGGAATCAATTAGCCCAATCCTTGAGTTGTTTCCTGATAATTTTGGTGATGATGACCTCAAGGATATTATTAGTCCCCTCCACTTGTCCATTAGCTTGTGTATAATACAATATTGTTACCCTATACTTGATATTGTAATTTTTTATTAATTCCTAAGCAAGCCTTGATGTAAAATTATTTCCCCCATCGGTCAATATCTCTTGAAGCATACCAAAACTTGTGAAAAACTCTTCATGGAGAAATTACATTGCTCCCTCTTTAGTTTATGTTGGGAGTGCTTTAGCCTCCATCATTTTGGTAACATAATTTTTGTAGACCAGGATGTAGGATTCTTAATGGGATGGGATATTTAATGGCCCCATAAAATAAATGGCCCATCTATCAAAGGGTTCCAACACCAACTAAGGTTGTAACAACATCCCATTTTTTCTGCATTATTCTACCCAAGTGCTGATAGTTGTCACATTTCTTTACATATTCCTTCGCATATTTGAAAATAAAGGGACAATAATAACCCTATTGGAGTACCCTCAACCCAATACTTATGTCATAAAAGTGGGCTACCTATAAACTATCATGGATATTCCAAGGAATAATTAGTCACAGCAGATTTGATAAAATAATATTTAAAAAAAATATGAAATCTACACTATTAGGGTTTTATTTCTCTTTAGATTTATGGATCTATATATTGTTTTTATTTGCATGCAATATATGACCTGGGAAACTGTTTCCGAAGAAAACCTAGCTGGAAGAAGAGATCGCTCTGCTCCCTTTCTCTAAATAGAAAATGATTGGGAGTACAAAGAGGTATGGCCTATGGCCTGTGAGATACTAAAGTGCACAAATCCTCTTTGTGTGCTCTATATCATGTCCCTTGGCTATTTTTTTCACCTATGGAACAAATTCACTCGAAAGAATGGAACCCCTTTCCCTCCTAGTGGCTCAGTTATAATACATCCTAATAGCCTACTACTAGTTAGGTTTGACTAACTCAACTCTTAACCAGAGTTACATAATGGACTCTTCTAGAGTATTCTTCATCATAATCACATGCATAACCCCTTTTCAATGAATAATAGGGGATGAGGTGGTATCTTCTCAAATTATGGTGATGAAAATAGGAATGCCAACTTGTGAGTGGCATAACTTTTGCATAGAAAGTCTGATTGGCATGATTCTTGCATTGTTGGAAATCTCTTTGTGCTTAGAATATGAAAATGAGGTGTGATGCTAAAGTGGCAAAGATTTACCCCCTAAAAATGCTATTTTATGCCTCAAAATGCTCCTAAAAGGTTTCAAAGTCTAATTTGCTAAACTAGGTGGCAAGATTTTAATATTTTGTAGATTGCCTTTCTATACACATATTTTGATAATCAATTTATGCCCAATGTAGAAAAGAAAACCATCGATCCATGAGAATTTTCCACTTTGTCTGATAATTCTACGTTTCTCTTTTGGAGTTAGGTGATATAGAAAAATTCTTGCAACTAAATAGTTATCAAAATAGAGAGTTAGTAGATACTGCAACTAGATGTCTGTCAAAAAAGGAATCTTATACTGGGGGCTCATTTTCGTTATATGTTAATCTAGAAATAAAATCAACAATTACATTATCCTTTTTAGGTTTATTTAAGATGGAAATATCAAACTCTTGCAATAAAACAAACCATCTAGCAACTCTACCATTAGTGAGTGGTTTGTTCATTAAGTACTTAATAGCAACATGATCAATATGTAAGATTACTAGATATCCTATAATATAATGTCTAAATTTATTTATTGTATGAATAGTGGAAATAATTTCTTTTTCAATCACTATGTAGTTGAATTCTGTTGTTGAATTTTTTTTCCTAATAAAGTATATTTCATATCGATTGTTCTCCTCTTGTTTAACTAAGATAGATCCAATGTAGCATATGATGCATGTATAGAGATGTGAAAGGGGAGGGACCAATTGGGCCATCTCAGAGTAGAGTCTTATGATACTTTGGACTTTAATTCCTTAAAGGCATGTAGGAAAATTCTTGTCGACAAAAATTCAACATTTTTTTAATTTAAGCAAATAATGATTGAGCTATTTGTGAAAAATATTTAATGAAATGATGATAGTAACCAAAATGACTTAAGAAGCTTTGTTCTTCTCTTTTTTTATTGTGGAATAGGAAATTCGATTATTACTTTAATCTCCATGGGATCCACTTGGATGCCTTTAATCGATATTGTTAATTTTTGTAGCATCATATGGTGTTCTAGAATCAAAACTTTATGGAGAGGCTAAAACACAGGAGTTATCCAAAACCTAGAAATCGTTTATGGAAATTCCACCTAGAGATGGCTCAATTAAATTGATTGACTACAATTTAAAATTTTCCTAAGTCTAACTTAGGAAACATGGTTAATTATGAGAAAGGTGAGAATTCTCTAGAAACTCACATGGATCGACTTGGAGAAGATCTCAACCATTGATTAAGTTTTAATTTTGGATGTTGGAGTCCCAATTGGCAATTATAATAGGAGGTCGATAAGTAGATGGAGAACACACTAGTGCAGATACTCAGTGATTTGGGTAGTTCGATTTTCCATTGCAGGTGATTCCACAGGATAATTTGAGCCAGTAGATCGAGTAGCAAGTGGCAAAAGGGTAGCATAGCAGTATTCTCGAGGAGTTTCCAGTTCCGTAGAGTTAAAAATAAGAGGTCGAAATTATTCTCTAGGAGGTTGCACAGGGGAAACGTAGAGCCTCAATTGATTAGTTCGATTTAGCTGAGGAGGAGCTCGTTTTCAGTTCCAGAGGCTGTAAGATTTTCTAGAGTGCCAGAGAGATGGTTTCCTAGTCAGTGGAAGGCAAGATGACTTAATCTAGAGGAATTTCAGGTTGAGCATTTAACAATTTGCATAGGGGTGACACAGGGCCTATGTAGAGCATAGTGTATGACTTTCTTTTCAAAGGAAGTCAAGTGTCAGGATTATTCATAGAGAGGGTAAAATTAATCAGTATAATTTTTCCAATATTTCTCTTAGGTAGAATCACCAGTTTGACGAAATTTTATTGTACTCGGAAATTCTGCTGCTGTATAATAATAAAAACCCTCATTGTTGCATGAATTTTCCCACATTGGGTTTTTGCGGGGACAATTGTCCAAAAAAAAATAGTGTCATAATTTTTGTGTGTGTGCTATCATTAATTCTCAATTCCCAAAATTTCTATTTCCACAGCATAATTTTTATTTTGTGAAGAAATTACAGTGTGATTAATTAGATATTAATAAAAAATTAATAAACTGAATAATCAATTAGGAGAATCAATTTGAGTTCCTTCATCTCAAGGAATTTTCACATATATATGATTCCCTAATACAATGTTATCAGCCAACATCATTTCACACTTTGGACAACATTATTTTACTTACACCTTATTAAAGTTTTCTCCATATTATCATGGGCTTCATCAAACTCATTTCCGTAAGTGGTAAAATCATCCATATATCTCCACAAAATCATGGAAAAGGTCAAAAAATATACCTATCACCACTCTCTAAAAGGTGGCTAGAGCATTTCATATCCAAATGGAAAAACATAATAGGAAAATTTCCACTATGGATAGGTGAATATTGTTTCCTCGTGGTCCTTGGGAGTAACTTGGATTTGATTGTAACCATTGAATCCATCGAGGAAAGAAAATTATTTCTTTCTTATGAGTCCTTATAGGACTTAATCAATGAATGGGAGAGGGAAATGATCCTTTTGTTTTTATTTATTAAGTTCTCTTTAGTCCATACATATCCCCCACTTACCATTCTTTTTTGGGACTATGATAAGAGGGGAGACCCACTGGTTGTCATTAATAAGGTATATAAATCGAATGGTGAGCAAATTTTGCAACTCCTCTTTTACTATTTCTTTTAGTGTAGGGTTCATCATAGGTTGAGGTTGTCGAATATGTGAATATCCTTCGTTAATGTAAATGTGATGGGTACACAAGTTAGACATTAGGGGGATTGTGAGGTCAAAAATGGGCCTCAAAACAAAAAATTCACTAACAAAATTAACTTTAAAAGAACTGATATGTTTCAAGATGATGATGACATCCACAGGGGAGAATATTTGGAGGGAAAAGAAGAAAACTAATTTTAATTGTATTTTCAGCTTATCTCCTTGTAGGTTTACTCAAATGTCAATTGTAAACAACCATTGGATGTGGAATTAAGTTTCACATCCAAAGAGTACACAATCTGCATAATTCTGCGTATACCCACATCGGAAAATGAAAATACATGAAAAAGCATGTTGAAGATGTTTTTGCATGTTTTTCAACTCTCTCTTTTTATATAGGTCTACTCAGAAGTATGTAGATTGTGTATTTGTTGGATTTAGAATTTGATTCTACATCCAATGTGTGTCTACAATTAACATTTGAGTAAAATTACAAGGAGATAAACCAAAAATGCAATAAAAAATGGTTTCCTTTATTTTTCAATAAAAATTCATAACTATTATTTTATTAATTTCTTAAGGCCCATTTTAGACCTTGAAATTTCCCTAATGGATGGATCCCCTTAATTTCTAAATAAGTCCATACAAAAGAATCATTTTTCTTTTGGAACAGTCTAAACAATCACTCTTTTTGCCACTTTTTTAGCCCTTGTCTAATCTTCAAGGTTTTAGTAGGATTGATTTCAATTGTTTCTGAATTTGACCCTTTGTATTGTTCAGCTGAGGACTCATTTTCAAGAGGTGAATCACTTGGCGAGGCTAGAGACGCTTGAACATTAGGTTGCATTATGTGGTCAAGAGCATGTGTGTAAGCAAAGGAAGAGGAGAAGGAAATGAAATCAATGACTTCATCATCCTCATTTTTCTCTCTAATGGGAAGATATTGGTCAATAGTGAGGAATCAATGAGCTACCTCTTCCTTGTCACTATCATCTCCATCAACTTAGAAAGGGAGAAATATCCTTCCCACTATGCTTGGCAAGAGGATATAAGGTCAACTAATTAGTGGAGCTACCATGGGAGATTATCATACTCCCATATATGCAATGAATATATGAATTTGTAGAGGCATGTCATGTCCACTCAAGTATTAAAGGGTATCCCCCCAAAGACAATTTAGGATGAAGAATCATAAATTCGGCAAGATACTCCCACGGTTCTATAGATATCACTACATACTCTAGAATTCCTTCTTACTTAATTATTGACCTATTAATTAGTTGAAGGATAATGGGGTTTTTTCTTAGGCCAAAAAGTACTAAGGCCTCCATGGTTTCTCACGTAATAAGATTAATGGTGGCACCCAAGTCAATTGACATGTTTGGAATAATAATATTATTGATTTGCATGTTAACAATTGGGCTATTAAGATCAAAATATTTTACCAGAAAGACTCCCCACATCATAAGATCTACTAAGTTGGCCCATAACATGGATTGTTTGGGGATATTTCCTCCTTCTATTGAGCCTCCTCAAACAAATTTACCTCACCACTTTTGACTAAATTTGCACATTTTTTATAGCTTGAAAAAGTGGGATGTTGACACACATTCTTGATATTTCCCAAGAAATCAAATTTTGGTTGGGTTACAGGATTTTCTTGATTTATTCTTTAAGGGTAAGGTGATTCTTGAAGTTAATGGGTTATGTACTCAGTTCCTAAGTGTTATAGACATTTTTGGGCACTGCAACCCCAATCATACATGTCCATAAACCAAGGTCTCCTAAGTCCCTAAAAGTGTTGCTTCACACCCTAAAGGAACAAGGTCAACTGATTACATCATCTCCCAGAAGTTATCCATAGGAAACTGCTCATAACGGGTCGAAGCTGGACCATACAGACTACCCAGTGCAGAGGGTGCGATGCATCTCACATGCTCAGTGTAAAAGGTGCGATGCATACTAGAAAGCCCTTCTGTAGGGTGCGATGGGTGAGAGTAGACAAATGGCAGAGACAGTTTGCAAGGTGGATCGTCATGGAATCTTCCAGAAACTTCTCCTGTGACACTTGCCTCTCTGAATTCGCCCAGGGATGACTAAGAGATCATCAATCTCCAAGTGGAATCAAGAACTATCAGAGAGAGGACACTAATCAAATCCTAGAAGCTAACTCACCCCCCTGCAATCATCTATATATGGATCCCTCATCCCAGAGATCCAGAGGCTGGAATTTTGTATCTTGTAAGGAAGCGTTGTTGGTTTCTTGGTGGAATATCATAGTGTTGGGTGATCTAAGCTTTTGATGAGGTGAAGAAGGGATTTCATGCTAGGAGGATGATGCTGGGTCAGAACAATTAGTTGTAATCCTCTTTGCTATTCTTGATATTAATAAAGCTATTCGAGCTTTCCTCCACATTCTTGTATGTTTGATGATATATGCATTTGTGTGGTCAATATATATCTGGTCCTATATTGTTTATGATTGTAGATCTCTATTCTTCGATAGTATTATGTTGCTTTGATTCCATAGTTGCTCTTTGAAGCTGGGTAGACGAAAGAAAAGCGGCAAGGATCTGTCAGAAGGGAGAGGAACCAAACAAGGAACTAAGCGCACGACTGAGGTTGGTGTCCTTCGTTCCCCTCTTATCTACTTCTCATAAAGGAAAATGAAAGTAGTTTTAGTTTGTTTGTTTCTAAGATAACTACCAGTCTTAGTGGGACTAGCAGCTCCGAGTGGACACTAGATTTCCCGATAACACTAAGGGATTCAGGAGATGACTCCTATTGAAGTTCTTCATTTCAAGTTGCCCCATTAAGATATTCAATATGCATAGTAGGATGCTCTTTAGTCAATGTCTTTCTATATCTAAGGTGGATTTCATGGTGGTATAGGAAAGATATGAAGCAATTTAGTGATCTGGGAGGATCTAAAATCCTTGAAAATCAAACTGCTCAAAAAATGTTGTGAACAATGCCATTTCAAAGAGCTCGAAGAGACAATTCCAACATGACTTGAATAGGAAAAAACAAGTTTCATACGTGAAATTTATTACGTTTTGAAGTTTGTGTGGAACATGGAAAAAGTTTGTAGGGCTACCACGTGGTAGCTCTAGGAAGTGCCACGTGGAACTATAAGGAAACTGATGTGGAAAATCGATATGATGACATGGTAGGCTTAGATATTGACACATGGCAAGAGAATACACTGACATGGAAATACGAGATGATGAGGTAGGACTCGTGGCAGTGGTTGACATGGCAGAGTTGACACATAGCAACTTGAATGTAGCTAATGTGGTACTGATACGACATGACATAGGTGATGACTAAGCTACAAGTGGACCAATATGAACATGCCACATGGAATAATTGTAGGGCACCATGTGGCACCTCGAAATGCTCCATAAGATCAAAAAATGATTTAGTTGACAATTTGTCCAAGGCTGTTGGGATCAAGACAAAAGACAAACTAACCAACAAGTTGTCCACCAAGAATCCAAGTCAAATCCCTTCATAATCTACTCCTAGTCAACTCAGTCAAGTGCCTACAACAGAGGTCTATAATTCAACCTCTCCCTTCCACAGAAATTTGGGCTTAACCTCATAAAGATACCATATAAATTTTGACCCCTTCACATATATTCAGGAAAACACAAAGAAACTATACCACAGAGAAATTTCGGCCCCTTCAAAGAGATTCGATCCAACACAAAGATAATATACCATAGAGAAATGTTGGCCTCTTCATAGATATTTAGTCCAGCACAGAGAAAAAATACCACAAAGAAATTTTGGCCCCTTCACAGAGATTTGTTACAGCACGAAGAAAACATACCACATAGAAATTTCGGCCCCTTCACAAAGTTTCATCCGCTTCCTTAGACTCTTTGTTTTGCTCCTTGATCTGTTTGTCCTGCTCCTTAGACTAATTCATATCGCTAAACAAAATAAACTATGATTATATGATGAGACTCGAATTATTGGTTGAGAAGAGATTGAATGCCTCACACATATAGTGACCCAATAGGCTGAATGGGTGACATTGATGGCTAGGCCGACATGATTCTGGAAGGGCTGATTTGGAATTCTTGTGGAGCCAAAGGCAAATATTCAAAACTCAAAATTTTCTCTTGACAAGGTCATGAAGAACATGCCTTATATATTTTCTTTTGGCAAATATAATTTTCTTTTGAGCATGAAGAACATGCTTTACATAAATATTTAATGTTACAAGTACATCAATGAAAAAAATATATTAATATTAAGACCAACCATAGCTACAAAATCCAATAAGGATATCATGAGGAACCAACAACACGCCAAGGAACTAGGCCACCATTCGGATGCAAGATGAAGTGGATTGGGCCACTATTATGATTTATTGTGCCACAGTTTAAACCAACTTGCCATGGATTGTAGGTCAATTGGACCATGGGTATTATATAGTTTGGATATTATATAACAAAAAGTCTACATCATATTTTAATAAAAGGGATGCCAATCATATTGGTCGTAGGGGTTTAACCTCGGGCCTATCCTATGCAATGTTTCATATATTAATAAATAATACCAGCACACTAGAACATTGGCGGTTGAAAACTTTAGAAAGGTCAAATATTTTAAATATATTTTTAAGCCTGCGTTATTTTGAAAACCAAGTGGGTTTTGGAGCTCATTTTTATTGTAGCAACCGAAGGAGTTTTAATTGGTTTTTCAATACCACTTCCTAGTGTAAATGAACTCTATTTTTTATGCAGGTATTTGAAGGCTTATTTTTGTCTTTGAGTTCAATTTGTAGACATGGTGTTTTTGCACCTCATTTTTGGCAGAAAGAAGGGAGGAGAGTGGTTACAAATACCACTACCTTAGTTGTAGTTTTTGCAGGCTCCTGTATAAAATTGAATATTATGTGATGAACAAAGATTTTTAATGTAAAAATTCCTAAGCCAGAATCCCTATTGTAGCAAACTAATGTTACTTCTAATTATTAATCCATGCAATTTATTTATTGTGTTCTACGGTAAATATCGAAGCAAATACATCTACAACCTTCACTTAATTGACATATATGAGGGAAAAAAATTGTGAGTAAGAAAGAAAGATACAAGACATAGGAAAGAGTTATTTTTGGACAAAAAGTCCTTAGAAAAAACCAATGTGAGAAAACTGATACAACAACTCTGAGGTTTTATTATTATGCCGGAGAAATTCTGAGTACAATTCTAGGATGCTTAACTAGCAATCCGATACAGAGAGAATACTGAACAAAATACTAGTGAAATGATCTCACCCTGTCATTAGAGAATCAATGACTGATCTTGCTGCTCTGGACCCTCTGTGTCACCCTCTATGTGGCCTCTACATAGAACTGCATCACCCCTCCTAGGTATTACGCTACCTCTCCTTTGGATCCTCTACTAGTTGAGAAATCGACCTTCTGCCTCCCAGGCTCACACCTTGGCTTCTAGAAACTGAATTTCAACTTCCCTCAGCAGGAATTTGACTTCCCCCCAAGGACTATGCTGCCTCTGTGTAGGCAAGCATCATCCCTCCTCCCGATGTCTTTATGTTCTCCCTCTACCTGGTACTCTCTAAAAATTCCTTCTCCCACATTCTCATTGCCCCTCTGCTACAAGATCTCCTCAATCGATTTTCCTCCTAAGAACTTCTCACTTCAGAAAATCGATTTTCTCAATCTCTCTATGTATTTTCCAAATGACGCTCAAGCCCCTTCTTATATATTCTTGTTGGACAACCAACAGCCTATGTTAACTCTTAATTAAAGGCTCAGGTCGTTTTGACTTGATCCATGGACTTTTCTAGAAGTTTCACCCCTAATTAGATTAATACCCATTAATATTTTAATTTTCCTAAGTTTATACTTAGGAACCCCATTAAAAATATTAGTTATTTTAATAAAATCACTTCTTGGTGGAATTTCCCAAAACTCTTTCTGGGTTCTTTGTAATATCTGTGCCTAGGCATCCCTACAAAATTTTAGGCTTAGATCCCATCCAATGCTACCCAAAATCAACACTCCCTCTTAGCGTGGAATGTGATCTAGCAATACACCGCCTCTCTATATACTGCTCTAACTTTGAAGCAACGTCTTTGTGCTACTGATGTCTGCCCTGCTGTCCACCAACTATTGTGCTGTTACTGCTACTGTACTACTGCCTTTGACACTGCCACTGCCAATGCTACATTTGTACTACAACTCCCTCTCAAATGTTGCATCTACTATGTTGCTAGCACTACCACTGCTAACAATGCATCTGTACTGCAACTCAGTTGTTGAGAGAAGCAATTGAAACCACCCAAAACTGGACAAGTATCCAGTGGATACTCCCCGGTGCTAAAATCTTGAGTGTTTCTAGTCTCATGCTGCCTCTAAAGCCACTACAATGTTGAAGCTCTGCACTGTGCCTCCTCGCACTATTGCCTCTCTGTTATGCGCTTCTCAGTCTTTGGCTCTCCTAGCCACTGCATCTATCGAATCAACACTCCATGGAATCAACTAAAACTCCACCATCCCGCTACTCTTGATCATGGGCTCCCATAGCAAGGTGATGATCCAAGAGGTGGGCTCTTCAAGGATCCTACCCATCTATAGCTCTATCAAACTACAGTTCTATATTAGCCCACCTCCCTCCTGAAGGTATCTCAGCTGTCATGGCGAACTTCTCCTTGTCGATCTTTACGGCTGCAACCTTGGGATCATGCTTCTCATCCTTGCCCTTTTTCTCCAAAGGACAATGGGAAGCATAATGGCCCAACTCGCCACATCTGAAGAACTTCACCTTGGAGACATCCTTCTTTCATCTCTGTTGCCCCTGTTGTCCCTTCGATGCAAGGGCCATGTTAACCTCTTCCTCCACTTTGGGCTCGAACCATTGTTGTTGCTTCTCTCGTCAAGTTTGATCTTGAGGAAGTCTCTCCTCAACTATTCTTGTTATAGAGCTTCCCACATCTCGTCCCAATTTGGCAATGCTGCTCTACTGAGGGTACTCTAGACAAAGATTTACGAATCATCTGAGATTGAATTTAGATCCAATCTCGCTAACTGTGAGTCTTGAGGTGTATGTCTCACAGCTGACAGCTCATCATAGGTCTCCTTCCATTTCATGAGGAACAAATCCACTTGCTTCCCCTTCTACATCTGATAAGATCTCAGCTTTTGCTCTAAGTACATCTTCCGCTGCTCGGAAGATCCCTGATACAATGTGGCCAAGGAATCCCACATCTCCTTAATGGTCCCTTTTCTTACAATGTGGCACACCATGTGATCCTTCACTCCATCTAGTATCATCATCTTTGCCTTAGCCATCTCAGCTTTGTACTTCTTCAACGGGTCTGCATCCATTAGGACAACTACCACATTATCAACATAAGTCTTGAGGGCATGCTCATCTAGAAGGAAAATCATCCTAGCCTTCCAGATGGCATAGTTAGAAGTCTCGTCCAACATGTCATGATCCCTCAAGCCACTGGTTGTTATCTCCTATGAAAACTATCGAACAAATCCCTCTTTCGCCCTACTGTGTAGCTCCTAGGTTGACTTACGCACTCCTATGTTTCTCATAAATTTAGAAATGTGGATTTACTCAACAAGAAATCACTGAGGAAGTATTCACTCACTATGCTCTTCTTCTTTCTTCTGACGACTTTCAACCTAGAAAAAATACCCACTGAAAAATTTGTGTCCCACCAATTTCTCCTTACGTTAAGGCTCAACATTTCTCCTTCTACCACAGAAAAATTCGAAATGGAAGCTCTTTCTCTATGTCAACTCACTCAGAGAGATACTACCTTGAATTTTCAGCACTCCAGATAGAATTGCACAAACCCTATGTGGTTTTGACTTGCTGCCTCCTGCAACTTTTCGATTTCCCCTTCTACTCAATGTTGTGGTTTCTGGTTCTGCTCTTCTTGTCTCACCTGCACTAGCTCTAATACCATGTGAAAATTCCTAAGCCGAAATCCCTACTGCAACAAACTAATGTTACTTCTCCTAGTCGTTAATCCATGCAAGTTGTTTAATATGTTCTACGGTAAATATCGAAGAAAATACATCAACATCCTTCATTTAATTAACATATATGCAGAAATAAAATACTGAGATAGAAAGAAAAATACAACATATAGGACATAATTATTTTTGGACAAAAATTCTCGAGAAAAACCCAATGCGGGAAAACCGATGTAGCAGCTCTAAGGGTTTATTATTATGCAGAAGAAATTCTGAGTACAATTCTAGGATGCTCAACTAGAAAGTTGATACAAAGAGAATATTGAACAAAAGACTGGTGAAATGACTCACCTTTTCAGTAGAGAATCAGTGATTGATCCTGCTGCGTTGGATGCTGTGTGTCACCCTTTGTGTGGCCTCTGTGCAAAACTGCATCACCCCTCCTGTGTATTACACTGCCTCTCCTCTGGATCCTATATTGGCTGAGAAATCGATCTTTTGCCTCCCAGACTCACATCCTGGCTTCCAAAAACTAAATTTTGACTTCCCTCAGCAGGAACTTGACTTCCCCTCAAGGACTGTGTTGCCTATGTGTAAGCCAGCATCAACCCTCCTCTGGACGTCTTCCTGTTCTCCCTCTACCTAGTACTCTCCGAAAATTCCTTCTCCTGGATTATCACTATGCCTCTGCTACAAGATCTCCTTAATTGATTTTCATCCTGAGAACTTCTCACTTCAAAAAATTGATTTTCTCAATCTCTGTGTATTTTCCGAATGACCCTCAAGCCCCTTCTTATATCTTCATGTTGGACAACCAACGACCTAGGTTAACTCCTAATCAAAGTCTCATATCGTTTTGACATGATCCATAGATTTTTCTAGAAATTTCACCCCTAATTAGATTAATACCCATTATATTTTAATTTTCCTAAGTTTAGACTAAGGAACCCCATTAAAAATATTAATTATTTTAATAAAATCACTTCTGCATGGAATTTCTGAAAATGCTTTCTCGGTTCTTTGGAATACATGTGCTCAAGCCTCCCTGGAAAATTTGAGGCTTAGAGCATGCCCGATGGTACCCAAAATTGATGCAGGAGCATCCAGCTCAGGGTGAACATAAAATGGACGTGTTTGTTTCATAGGTTTACATGTAGACAGGTTGACAGGTCATTGTACCCGAGTCTTTTAAATTCCTTTAATTCCTAGCATTTAGGACTTAACGACACGTTATGTTTTTTTTTTAATTTCATTTTAATTTCCTTTAGTTACTGTTTTGAATTAATCATAGAATTTAGGTGAACAGAAATTAGCAGTTATCCGGTGTAACTTCTTGTAACTGTTGATAGTTTCTAAAAGTGTTCAGCAACTCATACAAAAAAGAAAAAATGAGACATTGGAAGGATTGATTCTATCATAGCAGAAAACTGAAATACAAATCATACAAGAATTTATTTCAAGATCATCCAAGTCCATTCGCAACTGAGTATACTTTCTTTTTTGATGCGGGAGCATTCAACTCAAAGGGGAAATTATTGTAAATAATAGACATAGGGGTCATGCATTAGTTTCCTAAATTCCAAGTTACTTAGATATTTTCAAAATAAATAAATGAGGAAATAGGAATTAAGGAGAGATTTTAGGCATAAAGGAATGGATGTGGATCATAAGGAAGCTTTTCTATTTTAGAACAGGGAAAAAGACGGAATAAAGCTGAAAAGATGCTTTTGCCATATGTATGCATTGCATGTAGAGTCTTAGAGCTTTAGTTGAGTGATTTTAGGATTTTTAGATCATGCTAAGTTTAATAAATTATGGAGCTCAAAGGCATTGAGAAGGAAGGGTGTGAGGAGTGAGTGTGAGGAGTGAGCAAGGGTTCTCCTTGGGAGCCTTCGGGCAGTTTGTAAAAGGGCCATAGATTTGCATATCTGGCCGTGAATAGAAAATTCTGTGTGAATATTTGTTTTATGTGAATATGAGTATGTTGAAATCGATTTGTATGGACATGACTGCCGTAATGAATTATGAGATATGGTTCTGCACATGAGCAGAAATTGATGTTTTATAATGTTGAAATTGCATGAAGTGCGGGTGGTTGTATTTTCCCAATGCGCCATTGTTATATGGGTTTATACGTGATTACATCCTTTTGGGTGCGGCGTCGGAGACCTCTGCACATGTATTCAAGGGGGATATATACAGCAGTTAGTCCGTAAGACTGAGCCCGCGCATCTTATTGTTTGTAATGCAAATGAAAGAATTCATAGCAGGCGTGAATGACCTTTTTGTTTCTCTGATTATTATTCGACTGTGTGTATTAAAATCGGTGTTCTAATTTCATTTCATTACAACCAGACCAAAATCCTCTGTTTTGCGCAGAATAATGTTTCAACATTATAGTGGCGTCGAGAAGACCTCAGGAGCGGCCATTGTGTATTCAGTTTGAGAATACCTGTGGTTCGAATGGACACATATTAAAACAGAGTTGAGTTCTGGAGATTGAGAGCGATTTAATATAAATTACAGTATATATGTATCGCCTAAACCGTCGTGCGAAGGTGGAACAATCACTCATCAAATCCCCGCGGAAGTGTTAACAGCCTGGTGGGATGGCGTAAGTGGATATGTCTATTGTCTGCGTATTCTATGTGTATGTTAATAACCATTGAAGATTCGTTAATTATATACCTGTGTGTGGTTAATTACCGAGGAGGCGGTATTGGGGAAAAAGGTTCTATAAACCTGTTATACATGTGCCTAACTTACAAAATGTAACTGTTATAGATATGCAACTACGGTTGCGTAAGAGGGTTGTCGAAGATCCTGGTATTTGCGGCCTGGGAGCAACCTTGGTTGCATCAGGTGGTATCAGAGCTAGAATGCTCAACTGAAGATGTTTGTTTTTTTTTAGAACTAAAGTGGGATGAATGATTTTTAATCTGTTATGCAAACTACACAAGTGAACAGGATTGCGGAAGCGGAAAGAAGACAAGATCATGCAAGATTTTAAGAGGTGAGATTATTTTTCTGATTTGAAATTTATAAATGAAGTTTATGGTTGCAGAGACGGTGGCAGTCAACCTGGCATTCAGCTGAAGGCTGGATAGGGAGGACAATTGCAGCGAAGAAGAAGAAGAAGGTGAGTTGAAGAGATAGCCTAGAGAGAGCAGAGGAGTGCTCAAGAGGTTCCAGAGGCAGTGAACCAGTACTTACCAAAGACTGAGTGAGGAGAGCTCGGTGAGGTAAGTTGCAGCAAGAGAGGTTGCTGTTGCAGAGGCTAGTACAACTCATGGTGAATAGAAAACTTACGAGGAAGCAGTCTGCCAGAGGCAGAGAGAGTTTTTCTAGAGGAAGAAGAGGTTCAGAGAAATGCCATAGAGATGAAATGACTGCAGAGGTTTGAAAAAGAGAGATTGCAGAGATAAAGGTACAATTGCAGGTACTAGAAAAATGGCTACAAGAGTGGGGAAATCGGAAAGGAAAATGGATCTTTCCACTGAAGGGAAAGAGAGTGATTTGGCGACAGTTGTAGAGGAGGTTGAGGAAAATTGTGATTGCCTTGTTGAAAAAGGGACTTAGAGTTCTTGCGCCAGAGTTGGAGTTTGAAATTCCCACATGCAGATATATTAAAAGAAAAATGTTGAAGGAAGCAGTCAAGACTGAAAAGTCTTGTGGTTTTAAAACTAATGAATTGTGTATGTTTGCAGGTACAATACAGGAAAATGAGCAAATTTTGAAGTTTGTTCAAGAAGAGTTGAATCTGAAGACTGTTCAAATCGATGCTGAGATAACAAGATCACAGGAGGAAATGAAGACAGAGGAGAAGATCATTGATGATTTCTTGAGTTATTGGGCAAATCCAGATCAGATGGATAATGTAAAACCATGTATTTTTGTAGCTGACAATTGTGATGTGATTACAGGTTTTACTGAGGAGGATGTGCAACCTTGTGCGACTGTTACAGTACAAGTGGAAGCTCGTATGGATGCAGAAGAAGTGGATCAGTCTGTAGCATGGATAAGTGAAGCAACAGTTGAGTATGTTAAAACTGGAAGTTTATGTATGAATGCAGGTGATGATGATATGCTTCAGCAATGCTACAGAGAAATTGCATTATTAGAATATTTGTTGGAGAATCCAGAGTATGACAGGGAGATTGCAGCAGATGAAAGAGTTCACTATAGTGAACGAGAGGAGAAAGACATCATGGAAACAGATGGTATGGTCGCCGGTGCTGAGAAACATTTGACTCAGCTGAACAGTCAATTGAAGGGAAAAGAAGTTCTCTGTTCCAGAAGACAAGAGGGGGTGGATGATCGGGTGGCAGTCAGAACAGAGACCAGCATAGAAGCAAGAAATCAGCAGCTTGAAGATTTATTGGACAAGGAAATTGAATTAATCAGAAGAATCATGCTGAAAGTGTCTCAGAAAAAGACATCAGCAAAGAAGAGAAGTAGCAGAAGAAGCAAGAGGAAGACAACAGAAGATTGCAAGAGTACAGCTAGTGGAGCAAAGCAGCATAAAGTGTGGAGACCTGGAGAAGAACAACAGACAAAAGCAGCGGCAAATGCAAAGTTACAGTACAAGATATGGGATCCAGGCAAACATAGATCTGAACACATGATCAAGAGATCATGAAATTTTTCTACCTTGGGAGTACGATGCGGGAGCATTCAACTCAAAGGGGAAATTATTGTAAATAATAGACATAGGGGTCATGAATTAGTTTCCTAAATTCCAAGTTACTTAGATATTTTCAAAATAAATAAATGAGGAAATAGGAATTAAGGAGAGCTTTTAGGCATAAAGGAATGGATGTGGATCATAAGGAAGCTTTTCTATTTTAGAACAGCGAAAAATACGGAATAAAGCTGAAAAGATGCTTTTGCCATATGTATGCATTGCATGTAGAGTCTTAGAGCTTTAGTTCAGTGATTTTAGGATTTTTAGATCATGCTAAGTTTAATAAATTATGGATCTCAAAGGCATTGAGAAGGAAGGGTGTGAGGAGTGAGTGTGAGGAGTGAGCAAGGGTTCTCCTTGGGAGCCTTCGGGCAGTTTGTAAAAGGGCCATAGATTTGCATATCTGGCCGTGAATAGAAAATTCTGTGTGAATATTTGTTTTATGTGAATATGAGTATGTTGAAATCGATTTGTATGGACATGATTGCCGTAATGAATTATGAGATATGGTTCTGCACATGAGCAGAAATTGATGTTTTATAATGTTGAAATTGCATGAAGTGCGGGTGGTTGTATTTTCCCAATGCGCCATTGTTATATGGGTTTATACGTGATTACATCCTTTTGGGTGCGGTGTCGGAGACCTCTACACATGTATTCAAGGGGGATATATATAGCAGTTAGTCCGTAAGACTAAGCCCGCGCATCTTATTGTTTGTAATGCAAATGAAAGAATTCATAGCAGGCGTGAATGACCTTTTTGTTTCTCTGATTATTATTCGACTGTGTGTATTAAAACCGACGTTCTAATTTCATTTCATTACAACCAGATCAAAATCCTCTGTTTTGCACAGAATAATGTTTCAACATTATAGTGGCGTCGAGAAGACCTCAAGAGCAGCCGTTGTGTATTCAGTTTGAGAATACCTGCGGTTCGAATGGAGACATATTAAAACAGAGCTGAGTTCCGGAGATTGAGAGCGATTTAATATAAATTACAGTATATATGTATCGCGTAAACTGTCGTGCGAAGGTGGAACAATCACTCATCAAATCCCCGTGGAAGTGTTAACAGCCTGGTGGGATGGCGTAAGTGGATATCTCTATTGTCTGCTTATTGTATGTGTATGTTAATAACCATTAAAGATTCGTTAATTATATACCTGTGTGTGGTTAATTACCGAGGAGGCGGTATTGGGGAAAAAGGTTCTATAAACCTGTTATACATGTGCCTAACTTACAAAACGTAACTGTTATAGATATGCAACTACGGTTGCGTAAGAGGGTTGTCAAAGGTCCTGGTATTTGCGGCCTGGGAGCAGCCTTGGCTGCATCATTTTTTCGTTACATGATAATATTGGATGCATTATAAATAGTGGTAGGAACTGGTAAACAGTTTTTTTCTACAGGCACCAAAGGAACGACAGAGTCGACGGGGCCAAGAGAAAGTGGGCGTGAGTACAACAAACCCATGGACGGAGTTACAGCCAAGTAACAAAAAAAATTCTAGAAATGCTACAGGTCTATAGCTACCAGAATACACTGATCGTTTTTTACAAAAGCAATCACCAGAATAGCCAGAGGGTTCCACACACGCAAAAAATCATTACAATAACCATCAGGTATCATTCCCACTGAAGCACTATAAATTGCTTTCATGAAAAATAGCACAGTAGCATTTATATAAATATCTGAAACAGTAAAATTCCAAGGTAGATAAATTACATTGCGTATTTGACAAACAAACTGGACTAAAAACCCCAGCATTGAAAAGATAAGCAACCTAGCTGTAAGTGTCAAGACTAGAACCCAGAAAATGCTCGTTTGACAGGCTAAGAGCTATGACCGCACACAGTACCAGAACCATTACAAGCAGAGAGCTTTCATGCCAAAACCTATTGATGGAGTCGACCTAGTAGACAATAGAAAGGAGAGCTGAAGCTCTAACTGGAAACCCTAAGTGATAACAAGTAAAAGCAGGACAAGACCCTACCCATTTGGGCCAGCAACAATAGAACCATAGGCCACACCTGAAGTGCCGACGAGCCACATGCAAGAACAGCCACAAAATGTATTGAAAACCTGAAGAATTGAAGCCTGAAAAGGAGTTAAACAGATTGAGGGTTTGCAAACACAAAACTTATCAGGAAGGCAGCGTCGGATTGGAGAAGAGTCTTGACTGGTCGCCAAATAGCAAGGGAACCCTGCTCACATAGAAGCAAGTCCCTTAGTACCATAGAAAGATTTACAGAGCAGATAAAACATGGAGGGAGTACTTACCATCATTATGCTGAAGAGTTGAGGCAGAACACTAAGACCCCTGACGGCGAAAACCTGGTGCATTATAGACAAATACCAGTTAAATAGCAAAGAACATTCGGTGACAGAAGAAAGAAACATAATAACAAGTGCATTTAGAAAATAGTGACTACAAAATGCACCCACGAAACCTATAAGGTGGAGAAGCCCAGTAGCAAACCACAGAGGGCCAAATTTTGAGCCCTTCGAGCTCTTTGACGAAGCGAAGAGCATACACAGAGCAAGTGTATTAACAGAACCCAGATAGCAGAGCCAGGTTGGGATCAAAATGACCAACAAAACTAGTGAATGGAGTAGAGACCGGGGCCACAACGCCATTGAACCAAACCACCCACAGTCACAGAAGAACAGTCGAGAAACCCTCTCGGTTACAAGAGAACGAGAAAAACGCCAAATAAATGGAGAACGGAAGAGTAAACCAAAGGCAGGAATGCACATCTCGAGGACGAGATAAGTGTTCCCCTCACCACAGTTTCCAAGTACCAAGTAATAAATTTGACAATCAAAATATCTACCATTAAATCACCAAGAGTCCTATCCTTACAATCACCACATTAATCATCGTTTTAATCGGTTGATAAATCACGAAGTTTCAAAGGGCTGGTCCCATCAAATATTGGTATCAGAGCAGGATTGAGTTTTCATAAGAAATGAAAGTTGGAAGATGAGGTCGTAGGACTGGTATTCAAGAGTAGTAGAGGAAGGATTACGGGAAGAGATTAGGATCCTGAACGCCCGTTTGGCGGCAGTAGAGGCAGGAAGGAGTAGGGATCCAGAAGTAGGGGATGACAGTGAAGAAGAAGTTGTAGTTATGGCAAATGGATTGGATGAGGAAGGATCTGAAATCAGGTTATTGAGGTCGGTCTTGTTGGCTAGCAGTAAACCAAAGCCTGAAATTCCGAATTATGATGGCAGTTTGTCGACAGAAGTGTTGTTGGATTGGATTAGCAAGATGGACAAATATTTCGAATGTGAGGAGGTCAGCAAAGATAGGAGAGTTAAATTCGTTGCTACCAAGCTGAAAGGACATGCAGCCCTGTGGTGGGACAATTTCCGAGCAGAGAGAAGAATGATGAATAAGTTACCAATTAGGAAGTGGCCTAGAATGGTCGCCAAGATGAAGGGAAGGTTTTTGCCCAAAGACTACCAAATTGCTCTACATTGATAGGTACAGAATTTGAAGCAGAGAGGAATGACAGTGAAAGAATATACTGAAGAATTCTACTGGGTGAATTTGAGAGCAAGTTATACGAAAGATACCCCAAAAAATACAACCAGGTTTGTGAATGGCTTAAGGCTGGAGATATTGGATGAGATAAGTATTCTTTCCCCGAGGAACATAGAAGAAGCATACCAGAGTGCCTTGAAGGCAGAAGAAAAGATTACAAGAAAGTAGAATGCCAGGAGAGGACGAGGAACTGGCAGAGGGAAAGGACAATCTTTTGGCAGAGGAAGAGCTACCAACAATAGTGAAGAGGGCAGCAGTTCGAAAACTTCAGGGACAACAGAGAAAGAGGGCAGCACTAGAGGAGGAAGGCCATATCAGAGAGGAAGGGGAAATGGCTGAGGTAGAGGAGCTGCCTATCAGTGCTACAAGTGCCACAAGTGGGGGCACAGGTCCTTTGAGTGTCCTGAAGGAGAGCAGGCTAGTCCAAGAGGAGCATATGTTGCACAGCCAGAGGAAGCAGATGCACCACCCCAGGAAGTAGGGAATGTGCCAAATACAGGGGAGGCCTTAATTTTGAATAAGATACTACTGAAACTAGCAAAGGAGATAGCTGAACAAACTCAAAGAAAGGCAATATTCCAGACAGTTTGTAAGTCACACGGAAAATGTTGCAAGCTAATTATCGATAGTGGGAGCACTGATAATCTAGTTGCCATAGAGATGGTGGAGAAGTTGGGTTTGAAACGGTTGAAGCACCCCACCCCCTATAAGGTGTCGTGGTTGCAGAAAGAGCATCAACTGTTGGTTGATGAACAGTGTGAAGTTGAATTCCATATTGGCAGATATAAGGACAAGGTTATTTGTGATATTATGCCTATGGATGTATGTCACATACTGCTAGGAAGGCCATGGTAGTATGAAAAAAATGTAGTTCATGATGGAAAGACAAACTGTTACAAGTTTGTCAAGGATGGGATTAAACACACTCTTGTACCCATCAAGGAGGAAGAAGCAACATAAACTAGTGGAACCAAAGCATTGCTGGTGGGAGGAAGGGAATTTTTGAAACAGATCGAAGACAAAAAGATAAAATATGTTGTTGTGAGGAGGCCAAAAACAAAGTTGTTACACACTGAAATTGCATATTTGCCTAAAGAAATTCAGAACATGTTGCAGGAGGTCAGCGACATTGTGGTGGATGATTTGCCAGATAAATTTCCTCCTAAGAGAAGTACCAGTCATCACATAGACTTTGTACCCAGAGCTATTTTATCGAACAAGGTAGTGTACCGAATGAGTCCTAAGGAAAATGAGGAGATCAAGAAACAAGTACAGGAATTGCTGGATAAGGGGTTGATAAGGGAGAGTTTAAGTCCCTGTGTAGTTTCGACAGTTTTAGCTCCCAAGAAAGGAGGAGAGTGGAAAATGTGCACAAATTCAAGAGCCATCAATAATATTACCATCAGGTACAATTTCCCATTTCCACAGATGGATGACATGATGGACTGTTTGAGTGGGGCAGCATATTTCTCGAAAATCAATCTGAAGAGTGGATACCACCAGATTCGAATCAGAGAAGGGGACGAATGGAAGACAACTTTCAAAACCAATGAAGGGCTGTATGAGTGGCTGGTGATGCCATTCGGGTTAAGTAACGCCCCTAGTACTTTTATGCGATTGATGAATGAGATGTTGAAAGAATTCATTGGAAAGTTTGTGATTGTATATCTTGATGATATAATGATTTTCAGTAAGACCAAAGAAGAACATTTTCAACACGTTCGAAGTGTGCTGGAGAAGTTATAGCAAAACAATTTGCTGATAAATCTGAAAAAATTGTTCTTTTCTTCAGAGGGAATTGATTTATTTGGGTTTTGTGATCACAGAAAATGAGCTGAAAATGGACCTAGAAAAAATTGCAGCTATCATTAGCTGGCCATCCTCAAAAAGTCTGTTCGAGGTACGTAGCTTTCATGGGTTGGAAAGTTTTTATCGTAAGTTTATAAGAAATTTTAATGAGATCTGCGCAGCTATGTTGGACACAATAAAAAAGGCAAGTTAGCCTTTCTGTTGGATTGAAACGACAGAGAAAAGCTTCCAGACCTTGAAGAAGAAGATCACTAAAAGACCGATTTTGAGGTTACCTAATTTTAACAAACTGTTCCAAGTTCATTGTGATGCAAGCGGTACAATGATTGGGACCATACACGGCCAAGAAGACAAACCGTTTGCTTATTTCAGTGAAAAATTGAATGAAAGCAGGCAAAAGTACTCGTCTTACGACAAGGAGTTCTATGTTGTTGTCCAAGCATTGAAGCATTGGAGACATTATTTTCTCAGTAATGAATTTGTTTTTTTTTTAGATAATTCTGCATTGCAGTACATTATGCATCAACATAAGATGAACCATAAGCATGCAAAGTGGGTTGAGTATTTGTAGAGCTCAACGTTCGTATTGAAGCATATTAGTGGACAGGACAACAAGGTAGCGGATGCGTTGAGCAGGAAAGATTTTCTCTTGCAGGAGAGCACAATACAAGCGCTGGGTTTTGAACACCTGAAAGACTTGTATCAGATAGATGCGTATTTCAAGGAGGCTTATGAAGCCTACCAAAAACCTTTGTTGAGGAACAATAGTCCATGGTTGGACTATAACTTACAAGAGAAATTGTTGTTTAAAGGGGGACAACTATGTATTCCTGACTGTTCAATGAGGGAGAACATCCTACGGGAGAAGCACAGCGGAGGTCTTGCTGGACATTTCGACATTGATAAGACCTTAGATCATCTCAGTCACTTTTATTACTAGCCAAAGATTCGAAGGGATGTGCAGCGATTTGTAACTAGGTGTAAAGTGTGTGTAGAGCCTCTAACTTGCACCTAATTACGTATCATTACCTACAACTTTTCCTCACTTATCCCTCTCTTTTGCCCTATTTTCCTCATAAACCTATCCAGATCATTACATTTGATGTCTTTAAGCATGATTGGTTAACTTTGCTAATGTTTGACTGTTTTTCTAGATTTTTGACATATGCACAGAGATTCCGCAGCTGTCTGGCAATTCCGCAGCTATTCAGCAATTCCGCAGCTATCTAGTCATTCCGCAGCCTTTTCATTGATCTCTATGTTCCACGTGTCATTTTGAAAAACGAATCACATGGGCACGTGGGAATGAAGGTGTTAAAGGTTCCTATGCTATTGGTTCGGTCAGCAACGCCACGCACACCTCCGGTCAACGTGGATCAAACTTCGGTCAACAAAGCCAGCTCAAACGGTGCTGCGTGAGCTGAAAGGTCACGTCACTCCAGATGGCGATTCCTCCACGCTACGCAGGTTATGGGAGATAGGATCCAACCTTGGATTCAACCTCCATGACGACCGTACCCTCCAGATAACACACGGACCTGTTTACGTGTTGCTGTACCTTTAATTAGCATGAATGTCAGTTAATTTCTAGTTTCATGTTTTACGCAGTAGGCAGTTGTTCATACGCCTATAAAATCCAGCGTCTGTGTATGCTTAAGGATTAGTTTTTAGTTGCTTTGTTTATGTAATTGCTGCAATTTTAGTGTATACAGAAACTCTGTTTTGAAGCTGCTGTTTCAGCACTTTTTACTGTAATTTCTGCATATGAGTTAATAGAAGACTGTGCTGTTTTGACTTCTTCAAGTAGCTAATCTTTCCTTGGGTTTTTGTGGATGGAGGGCCCCCATTCATAACAGCCTTTGTACAGTAAATTTACCTTTATGTTCTTGCCATTTCCTTCTTTTGAATTCAACAATTTTCCTTTTCTTTAAAACATGTACAATTCTGATTTACTTTCACTGTCATTTCATTTCCAGCATTTACTTTAACTGATCAGGATTGTTTTCTGCAGGTGTTAGCCCGGGATTGTGTGTCTTTGTTGTATTTGCTTTATCTCTAATGGTATTTTCAGTTGTCATATTCATAGTTGCTGCCTTTACTCTGTTTTTTTCTAGCTTGATTTCTAGTCTAGTTTCTCAAGTTGTATGCTAACATATTGATGATCTCCTTATCATAAGTTGTTCATCTTTAAGAGATCAGAATACTAATAAATTACAGCTTGCTTTGAGTAGTTTTTGACTTATATCACTAACTCTTTCTTCACTTGTTACACATTACAATGTATGTTGGAAGCAGAATGTTGGAGAGAGGCACAGTGGTGCTATAATTTGTCATCTTAGAGCTTGACTACTTTTTAGACTTATATCTAACTACTTCTTAATCGTGTTTCACATAGTACTATATGTTGGAAGCAGAGTGTTAGGAAGAGATGAACATTATAATCGGTCTTTAAAGTGGTTTTTCTTACCTTTTTATTGCAGCAGCATGAGTAGTGACTAGTGCCATTAGAAAGTGGTTTTTTTATGCTTTGCTTTCAGTTTCATTTCAAGTTATTTCTTTCAATCTCTTTCTTTACAAGTTTAGAAGGTAGTTAGAAACCACCAGTAACACACACTCACTCATTTAGAAACCACCTTACACACACTATCACTCATCTGTTTATAAAACCTCCATTCCATCTTAGGAAAATAAATTGACCACAAACAACACCCCCAAACGACAAAAAGATCTAAGAGGTTACTTAAGTACATATAGTACACCTTCACTTCATCAGCTTACGAGCCCCGGGTTGACAATTTATGATAGCAATTTAGACAACACTAAATTGACTAAACATTTTGGCGCCGTTGCCGGGGAAGTGAAATTAAGTAGCCATATTCTTAGAAAAAAAAAACATAAAATTTCAAGAAAAGAAGTTGATAACCTATCAAAGTATGCTCTCCTCTTGCACTTCAAAGTGATCTGGAGGATCAGAAAAGAGAAAGTTATTGATTTAGTAGTTTCTTGAGTATGCTCTCTTCTTGCACCTAGAGTGACCTGGAAGATCAGAAAAAGAACTATTAACTTGACTTGAAGAAAAATAAAAAAAATGACATGCATAGAGCTAGAGATTCTAGGGGAAGGTTTTTAGCTAGAGCTCGAAGTTCAATTTTTACAAGTCCATCCGCTTCAAGGGATAGACAAGAGACACCTCCCTCATCTCCAACCGACACTCCTAGCCCTAGAATTCCTGGAATTCAAGAGCCAAGAATTGACTCTCCCACACCTTCTATTGACTTTGAACCAGGAAGAGACCCTTCTCTTTCTCCTACAGAAAGACCAATTGTAATTGAGGAAGTAGAATCATCTGAAGAAGAAGGAGAAATCTCTTCTCATTCACCCTTTGTAGAGGAACCAGAAGATTTTGAAATCCCTAGGGGAACCATCATGGCAGAGGAAGAAGGAGGTGGTAGAGGTAGAGGTAGAGGAGGAGGAGGAAACAACAACAACAATGGAGGAGGTAGAGGCCCCCTTAGAGGAGGAAATAGAGATGGGGATAACTCATTTGGATTTCCTATTGTTAATGAGGATTCTCGAGCTACTATGAAAAACATATCGCCATCTGTCCTCCCAAATTTCCATGGGTTAAGAACTGAGGACCCTGAAACATTTTTGTTTGATTTTGAAGTTGTGTGTCGAACTTATGACTATCTGGATGACTCTCAGAAACTCAAATTGTTCCCTTCAACACTAAAAGATCAAGCTTTGAAATGGTTCATGGGGTTACTCACTCAATCCATTAGGTCTTGGGATGAGATGAAACAAACATTTTTGGATAGGTATCTGGATTATTGTATGCCTACTAATCACAAGGACGAGGTATTTAAAATGATACAAAGAGAAGATGAGAGCTTAGAAGATTTACTTGAAAGATTTCAATATAACCTGAAAAGAGCAAAAATGAGTAACTTGGATGAAGAGACCTTAAAAGCCCTCTTATTAAAAGCCATTAGAGATGAATGGATAGATATCTTGAACATGATGGGGAAAGGGGATATATCTCAACTTTCACTCAATGATATAGCAGAACTATGTATCCATCTCTCAAGGGGCAAATCAAAAACTCAAAAAGGGCCTAGAGATCCTTCTCTCCTTAGAGAAAACAAATCTGCAACGGGATCAGTAAGTAGGGCTGAAATCGGCAATATGCTTGATGAATTCAAAACTGACATCTTAGGGAGTCTTAGTGAACAATTAGATACCCTTAAAATTCACAATAAACAAAAAGCAGAAGCTGAGGCTTTGGCCATTTTTTTCCCGAAATGTAGAAAGAAACATGCTTTAAGGGAATGTCCCTTGGATGCACACGTTGTAGAAACATGCGTAATTTGCTCAGAAACTCATGAGACCAAGGATTGTCCTTCAATTCCTAGCCTCAAAGCAGTCTTTCAAGAAGATCCAAATACACTTGAATCTCTCTGTTTTGTTGCAAGGAGACCTTGGCAAGGGCAACAAGATCAAGGGTTTAACAACTCTATGAATTTTCAACCCCAACCAAATTGGAATCCTTGGCAACAACCCTGGCCTCAACCTCAAAATCCTTTTCAATCATGGATACAAAGCATGCAAAATCCTTATGGGAGATTTGCTCAATTCTATCAATATCCTCCATCTTTTCAGAACCAGCAAGCTCCACAACTTCCAAATCAAGGTCAACAACTATCATTGCCATACCCTCAACAACAACAACCTCCTCCACAAAATCAAAATTCTCAACTCTTGCTTCAATCCCAACAGAAGTCAAATCAACTTCCCTCTCAGCCATTACCAAATCCCAATAATAGGAACCCTCAAAATGCTTACATGATGGAAGGCCAACCATTCCCTACCTATATGGTTGTTCCTCTCAATGAAGTACAACTCAGATCAGGTAGAATCCTAGATCAACCTCCTACAAATGTTCAACAACCAAGCATTTCTGAGGAAGAATCTCTTAAAGTCAATAAGGGTTTTGAAGTATCACTTCAAAACCAAAATATCCAAAAAGAAAAAGAAAAAGAATCAACCTCCACAACTCCCATAGTTGAGCAACCTACATCTTTAGCTACACCTCCTTTTCCTGAAAGATTACAAATTGACAAAGGAGTGGAAAAGCAAATTTGGTTGCCTGACTATAGTTTTCTAGATGAATTGAAGAATGTCTGTATCAAGATCCCCTTGTTACAAGCCATTAAGGAAATTCCCATTCTAGCAAAGACAATAAAGGAGTTGAGTTTGAAGAAAACAGGAAAGAGAACCAGAGATACCAAAAGGATACATCTGGTTGGAAAAATTGCAGACATTATGATGGGTAAGATTACCATGCAAAAGTATGTGGATCCCGGTAGCCCTATTGTCAAAACTCATATTAATGGGGTTGAAATCCCAAATACTTTGATTGACTTAGGAGCCGCTATCAACATCATGAGTAGACAGACCATGGATCAATTAAAGCTTCCTAACCTTCTCTTTACACCTACTTTACTGCAACTTGCAGATCGATCAATCATTAAACCTGATGGTGTATTGGAAGACATTCCAGTCTCCCTAGACTCTTGGGAATATCCAGTTGATTTTATGATTTTAACTCCCAAGAACAATCTAGGAGGACATCCTCTTATCTTAGGAAGACCTTGGTTGGCAACAGCTGATGCTTTTATCAGTTGTAGGTCTAGGGACATGTATATATCAGATGGTAATTCTACCAAGAAATTCAACTTGTATCCTCCAGCAAAAGCAATAACAGAAATAGGAGAAGATGAGTGGGTCGATGATGAGGATACTATACAACCTGTTCTAACCATCTCTGAGATCAGTGAAGACAGTCAATCCTTAACACATTAGAAAATTTTGAAATATATTTAGAATATGACTCTACACAGTTTCAGTTAGATGCGGACATTGAATATCTCTCCTCTAGACAGATGTCTCTCTTCTCAATGGAAGAGTTTGGTAGTTCTACAGTTGAAATCCTTTCAGGAAAAACATTGAATATTAACAGAAACTTGGAAAGACCACAACAAGAAGAATTAACCAAACTTTTGCAAAAACATTCCACTGCATTTGCATGGGAATACACTTACATGAAAGGAATCGATCCTAAGACTAGTATTCATCACATCTATATTGAAGAAAACAGCAGACCTATTAGGCAACCACAGAGAAGGATGAATCCAAACCTTAGGGAAATCGTGAAAGAAGAACTCTAGAAATTACTCAAGGTAAACTTCATTTACCCCATTTCAGATAGCCAATGGGTTTCTCCCTTGGTTATAGTGCCCAAAAAGAATGGTAAATGGAGAGTTTGCATTGATTATCGAGAATTGAACAAGGCAACCTTAAAGGATCATTTCCCTCTACCTTTTATTAATCAGGTACTAGACACTTTAGCAGGTAAAAAGTATTTCTCATTCTTGGATGGTTTTAGTGGGTATAATCAAATTCAGGTGGCACCTGAAGATCAAGATAAGACCACATTCACCTGTCCATGGGGAACTTTTGCCTACCGAGTACTCCCTTTTGGATTATGCAATGCACCTGCTACTTTTCAAAGGGTTGTATTAGGTATCTTTTCAGATCTAATCCATGATTGTGTAGAGGTCTATATGGATGATTTTACAGTTTACGGTAATACATTTGAAGAAGCTTTAGAAAATTTGGAAAAAGTACTGATAAGATGTAAGGAAACAAATCTTTCTTTAAGTCATGAAAAGTGTTTTATGATGTTTACTGAAGGGATTGTTTTAGGACATCATATTTCAGGAGATGGGATTAAGGTTGATAGATCCAAAGTGGAAGTCATCTCTAAGTTACCTGTTCCAAATTGCCAGAAAGATGTTAGAAGTTTTCTTGGGTTTACTGGATATTACAGAAGATTTATTGAAAACTTCACTAAGATAGCATCTCCTCTTTTCAAATTGCTTACCAAAGACTGTGAGTTCAAATGGGATCCCGAGTGTCAGTCTGCCTTTGAAACTTTAAAGACTAGAATATTTGAAGCACCCATCTTAAGGGGGCCAAATTGGAAACTCCCTTTCCACATTTCTACTGATGCTTCAGATACGGCTCTAGGAGCTGTCTTGGGACAAAAGGATTTGATCCCTTATGCCATTTATTACACTAGTAAAAATTTGACTCCCACTGACTTAAATTACACTGTGACTGAAAAAGAATTTCTAGCCGTTGTTCATGCAATTAACAAGTTTAGACATTATATAACCGGTTATGAAACTTTTGTCCATACTGATCACTCTGCAATTAGATATCTCATGAACAAACCTGTTACTAATGGCAGAGTTACAAGATGGCTTTTACTTTTACAAGAATTCAACATTACTGTGTTAGATAGACCTGGGAAACAAAACACAGTAGCTGATTTCTTGTCTAGAATCCAAAACACTAATGAAGATTCTCTAGTAGAAGATAAGTTTCCAGATGAATACTTGTTTGCAGTAACTACCAAGACTCCTTGGTATGCAGATATTGCTAATTATCTAGTTACAGAGAAGCTACCTCTACACTTATTTCCTAATGAGAAAAGGAAAATCATTCAGGAGAGTTCACATTATTCTTGGATTTCTAATGAATTGTTCAAAACAGGGCCAGATTGTATAATCAGAAGATGTGTTCGGGAAGATGAAATGCCTGACATCCTTAAGGCATGTCATGATGAACCATGCGGCGGGCACTTTGCTGACAAGAGGACAGCCTATAAAATCCTTTCTCTAGGATATTATTGGCCTTCTCTCTTTAAAGATGCAAAGCAGTATGTTAGAAGGTGCGACAGCTGCCAAAGAGTTGGGAGACCAACTCCTTCAAATGAAATGCCACTACAGCCACAGGTATGCATCGAACCCTTTGAGAAATGGGCTCTAGATTTCGTTGGACCTATTAATCCACCATCAAAGCAAAAGAAGTATATATTGGTTTGTACTGATTATGTTACTAAGTGGGTAGAAGCCAAGGCATTTCCTTCTGCCACTGAAAATTCAGTTGTTCAATTTCTTTTTGAGGATATTTTTACTCGTTTTGGTGTCCCAAGAGAAATTGTGATAGATCAGGGAAGCCAATTTACATCTAAATTGATGGAAAAGCTGATGGAGGAATATAAGATCAAGCACAGAACATCTACTCCATACCATCCGCAATCAAATGGCCAAGTGGAATCTACCAATAAAGTTCTTGAAGGCATTATCACCAAGACTGTTCATCTTCATAAAAGAGATTGGGCGGAAAGGCTTCCTGAAGCCTTATGGGCCTATAGAACTACATGGAGGAAAACAACAGGACATTCTCCCTATGAACTTGTTTATGGGAAGGAAGTCCTGCTCCCCATTGAGTTCCAAATCAAGACCTTCAAGATGGCAATCCAATTGGGGATGAACCTCTCGGAAGCCCAAAAACACAGAATGGACCAGCTAAATGAGCTAGATGAAATAAGACAAGATGCAATTCTAAGGACCGATCTAGTTCAGCACCAAAGAACTAAATGGCATGATCGACACATCAAAGAAAGAAAGTTTCAGAAAGGAGATTGGGCTCTATTGTTTGATTCAAAGTTTAAATACTTCAAAGGAAAATTTCAAACTCATTGGCTTGGGCCATATGAGATTGATGAAGTCTTTAGCAATGGAGCAGTTCGAGTGAAAACTATTGATGAATTTCATACTCCTCTCATTGTGAATGGCCATCGCTTGAAGATCTACCAGAAGCCACTCTCAAAAGAGGAATTTGTCAAGTTGTTTAAAGAAGATTCTGCAATCAGGTTGGTGGAGAAGAATTCTTCTCCTCCATTAGCCTAATCTTTGGTTTTTGAAAAAAAAAAAAAAAATACAAATGTATAGGCCGGAAAACCAGTCTCTGATTGGCAGTCCTATGCAGAAAATCTGAGGTGAAAATCAGGGTCACCTGACACCTCACATTTTCCAAAAATAAAAATAAAAATCTCTCTCTTCTCCTTATTCCATCTCATTTCCCCATTCCATCCACTTCATTCACCATCTCATTCATCCAATCACTCTCACCCCACCTCATTTCTTTCCATCCATCCATCCATTACATTCCATCTCACCAATAAAGTCATTGTCAGATTATTTCACACAGCTAAAGTTGTTTTGTGCAGACATAAGGGTATCACTGCAGTTTCTGCAGCTGAGGAGCAATTCCGCAGCCAACATCCCAATTCCGCAGCCGATACACTTTCTGCACCTGCATAAAAAACACAGTCTGTTTTAAGAAGGAATCTGCAGTCCAAAAGTCATCAGCAATAATTGAAAAAGGTCATGTAGCAGCAATAAACAATGAAAGGTTAGTGTCAGATGAGCAAAAGGAATCAAAGCGCGGATACATATGGTATGATCTAATTTCCAAACCTACGGTTATAACATTTTGCATGGTTTCCGGATTGTGTTTTTAGCCATTTAATGTAATGATTGCCAATCCTTTCCATTACTCGATCGGAAATCCACGTATCTCTCAGCCTTAACGGTCCCTATTCATCACGATTTTAAAACTCAAACACGGCTGCTCTTCCATTTATACTCTGGTACCTGAGTGACGTAGACAATTGTACTACGGCTCTCTACGTTATGATTCCGCAGCCAAATGTACACTCATGACCGATGTCTAAGGGACTTAACCGTTCTTCCCATTATTCATAACCCTCCTACGCATGTATAATCTCATTCACGCTGTTGATTCACTTACACATTTCCCTTGTTTTCCACTGCTCTGCCTTATTCACTACTCTACCACTGTAACCATACTCTGTTTCATTTTTTCCCTCTGCTAAACTTTGACCACTGTTGTGAGTGTATTACGGCTGTTATGCTGAAGCCGCAAATCTATTGTGTTGAAGCCACTGTTGAAGTTGTATAACCCTTTCTCCAAAGTATTAAAACAGAGCCGTAAGACAAGCCAGAGAGCTGATGGGTAAACTTTTGAGGGCAGAGCCAGAGGGCTCCAAATTTCTGGAAGGATATCCCCAAATCAAAGACGCTTTGCAGAAGGCAAATTGGCTCCAGTGCATCCAAAAATTCAAGGGTTACCATAGAGAGGTCACAAAGGCTTTTGCACGTTCTTTCAAAGACAAAGACAACCAAGTGGAGATAGGAGATCTGAAATTTACAGTCACCGAAAACAGTTTAGCATAGGCCACTTCACTACCACAAACTGGGGAGAGATGGTTTAAAAACCGATCAGTAAAAGACCAGCAATGGAAGCAAATTCTAAAGAATCCAGGTATGGACACTAGCATTTTTACAAAGGGAATTCCTGTTAATCTTGTCAAAGAAGAATGGTCAGCTTTGCTTCTACTAGTACAAAAATTCTTTACATGTGAGGGAAGGTTTGGAATTCTATATGTCTACCATGCCAAAATTATGATGCATTTCTTAGGAGAGCATGACATTAACCTTCCATATTTTTTACTCTCAAGCCTTAGAAAAATGTGCTCAATAGTCCAAAGAAACCCAAGAAACATTGAGCCACATTTGTATCATCATGGGCTTGTCAAGATACTAGTTGAAGAACAGTTGAAAGCAAAAAGAGATACATGGGAAAGATTTATTGTAAGGAATCATTTCCAAGAGATAGGGGAAGCCTCTGGTGGTTCACCTCAAGTGCCTAAAAAGAGTAGAAGGAAAAGAAGAGAGGAAATTACCCCAGAAATTGTTGTCCAATTAGAAACTGTTGTCCCTGAAATTGTTGTCCAAGAAGAAATTGTCCAAGACCTTGTTGAAGAAGAAATTGCTGCACATCATTCTGAAGAAGAAAATGACCCTGAGCCTGCTGTAGACATTGACCAAACATCCCAAGAAATCATTACAGAAACCCTGCAAGAAATTGTCCAAGAGGTTGCTCAAAAGAAAAAGGAGAGTAGGAAGAGACAAAAGAAAGATAAAGGAAAAGCTATAGCCCAAGAAACCTACCTTACTCCTGAAAATTCCAGTGAAGAGGACACTCAGCCATTGGCACATAGATTGGCCCAACTTCATGAGGCTGCCCTTTCCAAGAAGATGCAAAAACAAAAGCAAAAGCAACAAAAGGAAAAACAGAGCATCACCACCGTGAGGAGGAGCAGCAAGCTACAAGACAAAGTGGGGGCCACAAAGGATAAAGAGTCACTCATTATTGACTTGAGCACACCTGAAAAAGTTGCTACAAGACTTGAATTTGAGAAAAGCCCTCCACATGTTGAGCATGTTGAGACTAGTCCTCCACGTGAGGAAAGTCCTTTTGAGCATGAACCCGAATTTGAGCATGAGCCTAGTCCAAAGAGGTCACCAGAGATTGACCCAGATCAGCAAAAAGTTTATAACTACCTAGAGACGTTAGAACAAGCTACTGCTGGTCCAATCACTGTTCTACCTCTTGAGCAGCAAGTTCACTCACTCAAACAGGAAATTTTTGAGCTTGAAGTTTTAAATCGCCACATCATACAAGAGAATGAAAAATTGAAGGAACAAGCTAAAGTGGACAAGATGATCCACGATAATACCATGCTTCATCTGGGCCTTTGGCAAAGGAAAAACAGGAAGCTAAAGAAGAAATGCAGGAAGTTAAGCAGAGCTTTGGTCAATATAAAATTCAGATGCTTGGTGAGGAAACCAAGAGTCAATGTGGCTACACAGAGGAAGAGGAGAAGACTAGATGTCTTAGCAGAGGCATCTCAGCAGGTGGATTAAACAATGTTTTCGTTGCATGAGGACATGCAACACCCTCGTAGTGGGGATATGTAGAGCCTCTAACTTGCACCTAATTACCTATCATTACCTACAGCTTTTCCTTACTTATCCCTCTCTTTTGCCCTATTTTCCTCATAAACCTATCCAGATCATTACATTTGATGTCTTTAAGCATGATTGGTTAACTTTGCTAATGTTTGACTGTTTGTCTAGATTTTTGACATATGCACAGAGATTCCGCAGCTGTCTGACAATTCCGCAGCCATTCAGCATTTCCGCAACTATCTAGTCATTCCGCAACCTTTTCATTGATCTCTATGTTCCACGTGTCATTTTGAAAAACGAATCACATGGGCACGTGGGAATGAAGGTGTTAAAGGTTCCTATGCTATTGGTTCGGTCAGCAACGCCACGCACACCTCCGGTCAACGTGGATCAAACTTCGGTCAACAAAGCCAGCACAAACGGTGCTGCGTGAGCTGAAAGGTCACGTCACTCCAGATGGCGATTCCTCCACGCTACGCAGGTTATGGGAGACAGGATCCAACCTTGGATTCAACCTCCATGACGACCGTACCCTCCAGATAACACACGGATCTGTTTACGTGTTGCTGTACCTTTAATTAGCATGACTGTCAGTTAATTTCTAGTTTCATGTTTTACGCAGTAGGCAGTTGTTCATACGCCTATAAAATCCAGCGTCTGCGTACGCTTAAGGATTAGTTTTTAGTTGCTTTGTTTATGTAATTGCTACAATTTTAGTGTATACAGAAACTCTATTTTGAAGCTGCTGTTTCAGCACTTTTTACTGTAATTTCTGCATATGAGTTAATAGAAGACTGTGCTGTTTTGACTTCTTCAAGTAGCTGATCTTTCCTTGGGTTTTTGTGGATGGAGGGCCCCCATTCATAACAACCTTTGTACAGTAAATTTACCTTTATGTTCTTGCCATTTCCTTCTTTTGAATTCAGCAATTTTCCTTTTCTTTAAAACATGTACAGTTTTGATTTACTTTCACTGTCATTTCATTTCCAGCATTTACTTTAACTGATCAGGATTGTTTTCTGCAAGTGTTAGCCCGGGATTGTGTGTCTTTGTTGTATTTGATTTATCTCTAATGGTATTTTCAGTTGTCATATTCATAGTTGCTGCCTTTACTCTGTTTTTTTCTAGCTTTATTTCTAGTCTAGTTTCTCAAGTTGTATGCTAACATATTGATGATCTCCTTATCATAAGTTGTTCATCTTTAAGAGATCAGAATACTAATAAATTACAGCTTGCTTTGAGTAGTTTTTGACTTATATCACTAACTCTTTCTTCACTTGTTACACATTACAATGTATGTTGGAAGCAGAATGTTGGAGAGAGGCACAGTGGTGCTATAATTTGTCGTCTTAGAGCTTGACTACTTTTTAGACTTATATCTAACTACTTCTTAATCGTGTTTCACATAGTACTATATGTTGGAAGCAGAGTGTTAGGAAGAGATGAACATTATAATCGGTCTTTAAAGTGGTTTTTCTTACCTTTTTATTGCAGCAGCATGAGTAGTGACTAGTGCCATTAGAAAGTGGTTTTTTTATGCTTTGCTTTCAGTTTCATTTCAAGTTATTTCTTTCAATCTCTTTATTTGCAAGTTTAAAAGGTAGTTAGAAACCACCTACACACACTCACTCATTTAGAAACCACCTTACACACACTATCACTCATATGTTTATAAAACCTCCATTCCATCTTAGGAAGATAAATTGACCACAAACAACACCCCCAAACGACAAAAAGATCTAAGAGGTTACTTAAGTACATATAGTATACCTTCACTTCATCATCTTATGAGCCCCGGGTTGACAATTTATGATAGCAATTTAGACAACACTAAATTGACTAAACAATGTGTCAATTGGAAAAAGGACACAGTCAGAATGCGGGACTATACACCACTGCCTATTCCAAGTAGACCGTGGGACTCAGTAAACTTGGATTTTGTCTTGGATCTACCAAGAACGCAACACACTTTTTTTCACAGAGATAGTCAAGCTACACAGCCTACCTAAGTCCATTGTTTCTGACAGGGATGTGAAAGTTACAGGACACTTCTGGCACACCTTGTGGAAGAAGATGGACACACAGTTAAGTTTCAGCTCTACTTATCACCCACAAACCGACGGGCAAACAGAGGTGATGAACAGGAGCTTGGGAAACCTACTACCAAGCTTGATCGGAGAAAATTCATAGATGTGGGATCGTGTACTTTCCCAGACAAAGTTCGCTTACAAAAACTCACCGAACCGCAACATGGAATAGAGTCCTTTCAGATCTTGTATGGCATGCATCCTTGCAAAGTGCATGAGTTATGGGATCTAGGACAATTGGAAAGACGGAGTGCTGATGGGGAAGATTTTTCCAAGGCAATGAATGACCTACATGAGCAGGTAAAATCTAAGTTGCAAGACAACAGTCAGCAGTATAAACAGCAAGTAGATTTAAAATGGCGGGAGGTGCAGTCCAATGTGGGAGATGACGTTCTCGCACATTTACATAGAGAAAGGTTCCCTAGGGGTGAATACAACAAGCTGAAGTTTAAAAATATTGGCCCTTGCAAAATTCTGCGTAAATTCTTTGCGAATGCCTATGAATTACAATTGCCCCCAGGAATCGGCATATCACCAAACTTCAACATGGCAAATCTGTTTCCATACACTGCCAATCCTGAAGATGACAGTATGGCATGACCAGAACTGGATACCCAGACGGAAAGTGGTTCTTGGATGAAGCAAATGCCTTCGGCTCAGCCCCTTGAGATCAAGAGAATTCTCGACACAGAGGTGGCCAAGCGAACTCGCAGAAAAGAGTATCTTCAATACCTTGTCAAGTGGAATAAATGTCCTATTGGGGACAGTTCGTGGCTTGATGCGGCCCAGATACAACGTGCAGGATATTCTGTTGAGGAGCTCATGGAGTGAAGCCATGAATTTTTGTTACCTCGGGAGCCTGATGCAGGAGCATCTAGCTTAGGTTGAATAGGAAACAGACGTGTTTGTTTCAAAAGTTTACAAGTAGACAGGTTGACAGGTCATTGTACCTGAGTCTTTTAAATTCCTTTAATTCCTAGCATTTAGGACTTAACAGCATGTTATGTTTTTTTTTTTAATTTCCTTTAGTTACTGTCTTGAAATAATCATAGAATTTAGGTGAATAGAAATTAACAGTTATCTGATGTAACTTCTTGTAACTATTGACAGTTTCTAAAACTGTTTAGCAACTCATACAAAAAAGAAAAAATGAGACATTGGAAGTATTGATTCCATCATAGCAGAAAACTGAAATACAAATCATACAAGAATTTATTTCAAGATCATTTGAGTCCATTCGCAACTGAGTATACTTTCTTTTTTCGTTACATGATAATATTGGATGCATTATAAATAGTGGTAGGAACTGGTAAATAGTTGTTTTTTACAGGCACCAAAGGAACGACAGAGTCGACAGGGCTGAGAGCAAGTGGGCGTGAGTACAACAAACCCACGGACCGAGTTATAGCCAAGTAACAAAAAAAATTCTAGAAACACTACAAGTCTACAGCTACCATAATACATTGATCGTTTTTTACAAAGGCAATCAACAGAATAACAAGAGGGTTCCACACAAGCACAAAATCATTACAATAGCCATTAGGTATCATTCCCACAGAAGCACTATAAATTGTTTTCACATAAAATCGCACGGTAGCATTTATATAAATATCTGAAACAGTAAAATTCCAAGGTAGATAAATTACATTGCATATTCGACAAACAAATTGGACTCAAAACCCCAACGTTAAAAAGATAAGCAACCTAACTGTAAGTACCAAGAATACAACCCAGAAAATGCTCGTTTGACGGGCTAAGAGCTGTGACTGCACACAGTACTAGAACCATTACAAGCAGAGAGATTTCATGCCAAAACCTATTGACAGAGTCGACCTAGTAGACAATAGAAAGGAGAGCTGAAGCTCTAATTGGAAACCCTAAGTTCTAACAAGTAAAAGCAGGACAAGACCCTACCCATTTGGGCCAGCAGCAACAAAACCATACGCCACACCTGAAGCGCCGACGAGCCACCTGCAAGAACAACCACAAAATGTATTGAGGACATGGAGAATTGAAGCCTAAAAAGGAGTTAAATAGAGCGAGGGTTTGCAAACACAAAACTTACCAGGAAGGCAACGTCGTACTGGAGAAGAGTCTTGACCGGTCGCCAACCAGCAAGGGAACCCTGCTCACACAGGAGCAAGTCCCTTAGTACCATAGAAAAATTGACAAAGCAGATAAAACATGGAGGGAGGACTTACCATCATTTTGCTGAAGAGTTGAGGCAAAATGTTGTTACCCTTGATGACGGAAACCTGGTACATTACAGACAAATACCAGTTAAACAGCAGAGAATATTCAGTGATAGAAGAAAGCAGCATAATAACAAGTGCATTTAGAAAATAGTGACTATGAAAAGCACTCACGAAACCTGTAAGGCGGAGAAGCCCAGTACCAGATCATAGAGGGCCAAATTCTGAGCCCTTTGAGCTCATTGACAGAGCGAAGAGCATACACAAAGCCACTATATTAACAGAACCTAGATAGCGGAGCCAGGTTGGGCTCAGAACTACCAACATAACCAGTGAACAGAGTAGAGACCGAGGCCATAGCGCCATTGAACCAAACCACCCACAGTGACAGAAGAATAGTCGAGAAACCCTCTCAATTACCAGAGAATGAGCAAAATGCAAATGAACGGACGGAAGAGTAAACCAAAGGCAAGAATGCGCATCTCAAGGATGGGACATGCGTTCCCCTCACCACAATCGCCAAGTACCAAGTAATAAATTTTACAATCAAAATATCTACCATTAAATCACCGAGAGTCCTATCCTTACAATCACCACATTAATCATCGTTTTAATCGGTTGATAAATAGCGATGTTTCAAAGGGCTGGTCCCATCAAAAATCAACATTTAATGCTTAGCATATAAATAATAAAGAGGCCACTCCTATGGAGGACCAAAATCCTCTTAGTGGAGAGTAATGATCTGGGAATGGATTGTTTTCACTAATTAACTGAATAAATAATTAATTTTGAGTGTTGTTGTCTGACTTATAAACAAAATGACCTTTTTCGCTAGAATATATGATAAAATTTCAAGCAAGATTGTGATTTTGTTGTAGTTTAAAATACATTTTTGAATGCAAAAATGGATTCAGTTACCTGAAAAACCCATAGAGTGCTCGAATTATATAGATTAAACAGCTTAAAATTGAGTTTTTAAAAAGCTTTGTCGGATTTTGGTTAAAATTAACCATAAAAATGCCCTCAAAAAGGCCATTTTGTCTATTAGTTAGACTACACATTTTTGAGTTAGTTAACCAATAATAAAGATTGTTAACCATTTTTTTAACTTTTTTTCTCACAAAAATAATAAAATATCAAAAGTAATTAGGGCTTTATTTGGTCCAACATTTTTTTTTTTATTATTTGACCTCATCAAATCTATCAAATATTTTGTTATAAATAGGAGAGGTTTTCCTCCTCATTTTACGTGAAAATTTCTTCATCAAACCTTTTCTCTTGAAACATTCAAGTTATTCTCACTTGTTGATATTCTTGATTTCTATTTTACATACCATTTGGAGAGAGATATTGTACTTTCATTTATTGGATCATCAAAGAACCCTCCCAAGGAGGAGGTCTACAGAGCCACGCTTCAGCTTGAGATCTCCCCACAAGTAATATTAATAGAATATTTCCTTGAATTAACCTAGAGTTCATTGTGTGTTTGTTATTCTCAAACTTTTGTCATTTATATTTACTAGTATTTACTACAAATTTATGGATAATAATAGTTAAATGTGTAATCAATAATTCCTTAGGGTTAATTTAATCATCATACATATTTTTTGGACTAGGTGCAACCCATAGTATTGTGCTCTGATCTAGCCCTTGCTGTAGAAAGTCACCAATAGATTATATTTCTTAAATTCAAAATGAAAGATTATAAACCATATACTACACTTTACTAATTGGGATTGAAGTTGAATGAGTATGATTATCTAAAAATTAATACTACTCTCTACAAGAAGCTGCTTGGTAGCCTTGTTTATTTAACTCATAGTGACTTGATATTTCCTTTGCTTTTATTGTGGTGTCTAGGTTCATGTAAAATCTAAATGAGAGCCACTTGGAGGATGCAAAGAGGTTTGTTCCTTATATCAAGGGCATGTATCAACTTCATATAAGATACTGTAATAAGAATATGGAATGATTAGCTAGTTGATCCAACATGGATTAGATTGGAGATGGATATGATATAAAATTAACTTCTTTCTATGTGTTTTTCCTTAAATTTGGATCCATCATTTGTTCTTATAAAAAGAGGAAGATGGTTTCTCTTTTGACCATAGAGATTTAATATAGAGGTGAAGAATGTTATCATAAATATGGCGTGGCTTCACAACTTAATGGGTGAGATTGAATTTCACTGTGTGGAGTTGACTGACAATCAAAGTGTAATACAAGTAGTTGAAAATATTATCCTAAGGATTAATCTATCATAAAAAAAAATACTTTAATCATAATATATTTCACTTCTTCAATTTCCCAATTTTCCTAATAGTAGTGTTTATGACATTTGAAAACTACAACTCATATAGTGTTATATGGGAAGTTCATTATGTAGTGACCATTAATTTTATCTAGGGAAGAATACAAGTCATTCCAAAAATAAATTATATTCATAATACTTGAATTTGCCATGAGACGTTGTTTTTCAAGCTTTGGAAGAACAAATCATTAACTATTCACTCTGAAATGTTGCATAAGCACAAATGTCCATAGGAATTTAATTCAATTTTGAGGAATGAATTTCTTAGCTTGAAGATCTAGTATACCCATCCAAAGAATCAACACTTTTAGAAAAATTGTGTATGATGAAATTTGAAATTAAATGTCGTAGAGGCAAAGGATATAAACTGGTTATAATTTAGAAAAGTTAAGAGGACACTTCATTCAATTGAAAAGGTGATTCACATTTGAATATATAGATGAAATTAGTTTATATAATTGTGAATGGTTAAATTTCCTCTCAAGATGTTAAATAGTAACTTTCAAGCCAAAAGAGGAAGAGAAAATCACATATGAATCCATGAGTGGGTAAATCATGTGTGAAATCAGAAGTGGTTAAATTGTAGGTGAAATCATGAGTGGATAAATCACAAGAAGCCTTCCAAAAAGAGAATGGAAAGGGTTAAGATGTGTACACAACCTTGAATGGGTAAGTCATGTTAGAATCTATGGGAGGGTAAATCACAATGCAAATAAAAAATGGACTTTCTGAATTCTAAACTACTAAAGGGTATATCACACTATACCCTTAAAGGAAAAAAGGTAAATTCCATATTATACAATAAGAAAGGAAGGGAGAATCACATCTGACACAATTGGATTTCACATTTTGAATCACTAGACACTAACTCATAGTAGAGACAATGAGTAGATGTAATCACATTTGAGATAATGAAGCAATAGTTCACCTTTGGTTCCCTATGAGGTTAAATCATACCTAAATGAACAAAGGGTTGTTGCACCAAAACAAATGAAGGAAAATTGTAGTGTAAAACGTTGATGACAATGATAAATTCTTAAAATAAAATTTTCCATCTTTCATTTCCATTTATACCTATTTATTTAATTTTTTACCATTAGCATTTAATTTTGTATAGTGTTTAAGAGTCATTTTGGATTCAATGGAGTTCAAAAGAAGGAAATTATAATATCAAATCTCACCAAAAATTGAGTAGAGATGGTGAGTAGGAGTAGTCACATTTGAGACAATGAAGCAATATTTTTCCTTTGATTCTTTGGGAAATTGAATCACACCTTGATCCATAAACTACCATGGATATTCCACTCGACAATTCATTACAATATATTGAATAAAATAAGATGAAATATATACTATGAAGGGTAAATTCCTTTAGATTCTAGTTATGTTATTACTAATTTAGTTGAATGCATGTAATACATAAAATGTGAAAAATAGATAAAAATGTAATAAAAAACATACCAATCATAGTGAACAACAAGATATGAGTTGGGAAACCCTTTCAAGAGTAAACTCAACTAGAAGGTGAGGTTGCTTTACTCTCTTTTATCTAGAATACAAACTGTGGAAATACAATAGAGTAGGAACTCTTTATGGAGTTACCTAAGTCTTGTGGCCCACGGGTAGCTACAAAATACAATCCCCCTCTATGGTGCTTTCTCTATATCCACCCTCAACTATTTTTCTCTACTATGGAACAAAATGCACATGAATAGAATGGAACCTATGCTTGTTCTAGTAGACCGATTATAACACAACCTGATAACCATGTAGGGGGTTAAATTTGACCCATTCAGGCGTCAATATGAGTTAAAATAAACCTTGTTAGAGTCTTATTCAAAGCACCCACGTGGCTATCCCCTTTTGTATGAGTAATGGGGGCTAGTATGGCATCCTCTCGCATTATGGTGTTCAATCACGATAGGTCAACTTCTAGGAGGCAAAAAGTTCTCATATGAGATCTAGTTGAGGCAATTATTATCCCATTGGAAAGGTATCAATGTGTAGATTATGGAACCTATGTATGTAGTAAGTTTGAGACCGTGAAATTGGTCATTTAAGGCCTCAAAATGGATCTTTAATTTTTTCACCTCAAATTTTCGAAATGGAGACCACTAGTAAAAGTGATCTTGCAGGATGATTCTTCCAATTTTTTCACTGTGAAATTATCAAGATGGATGAAAAATATTATAAATATCTAATCTAGATCACACCTTAATTAACAAAGGGTTGTTGAATCCAGATTGCAGTGTAGAAGGTTAATGACAATGGTAAGTTTTTAAAGTAAAAGTTTTATCATTTTCCTTAACAAATTATTTAATTTTTAACCTTATCATTCAATTTTCTAGAATGTTTAAGAGTCATTATTGCTTCATCAAACATCAAAGCAAGAAAATGTAATCTCAAATTTCAGCAAAAGTTGAGTAAATATAGTGAGTGGGTGTAGTCACATTTGAGACAATGAAGCAATAGTTTGGCTCTGATTCCTTGAGATGTTAAATCACACCTGAATAAAAAAAGGACCATTGACCCAAATAAATGAAGGAAAATAACAATGTAGAAGGTTAATGGCATGATGAATTGTTAAAGTAAAAGTTACCACCTTCCTTTTATTTCCCTTTCTTCCCATTTATTTAAATTTTAATCATTATCATTTGCTTTTCTATAATGTTTAAGAGTCATTTTGGCTTCAATGGAGTTCAAATGAAGAAAGTATAATATCAAGTTTCACTAAAATTGAGTTGTCTCAATGAATTTTCAAGGTTTTAATATTTAACACGGGATTTTGGGCTCATTCTTAACATCATTTTCTCGAAAATGCACTAATTTCAAGGTAAAAAAATGAGCATACCCCCTAGCATTGAGATCAACTTAAAATATAAAGATGATAGAATTCATATCTTATGTTTTCCCAAATAGAAATTGCTCAAAAGAATATGAAGTAATGTTCTTCAAAGTTATTGGACTCTCAACTAGGTTTTCTTCTTCACCAATAATGAATTAGGCACATGAAGGTATCCATAGATTGGAGAGTATTGTAGAATTCACTTATTTTAATGTGAGGGTGGACATAAACACCTAGGACCATGAAAAATAAGTAATTTATCTATAAGTGAAAACCGATTTTTGATTGAGGAGCAAATGTGCTACCTTCTATATGCGGGAACTATAACATCGATTTCAAATAATAAGAGTGTGGATGGGCCCCTTTAACTTTATTTCCATTCTCAACACACTCAAACATGTGAAGGTAAGCAAGGTTAAAGAATTCATAAATAAGGATTTGATTTTAAATGCTAAAGGCTCGCATATTAATGAAGGTTAAGACAAAGGTTCCTTTCACACTCAAATAAATGAAATGAAAGATGGACTAGTATTTATCATGAAGACATGTCTCTTTAAATTAGGGCATGACATATTGTGTGAAGTGGTGATACAACATTCTTAGGTTAGTTATCACAAGCATGAAGGAACATGACACTCACCATTCATGTCACTAAGGAAAATAGACTACATGTTATTTGCAAATATCTAAGAAACATTATGGCTCAAATTAGGATGAATAATGGTTTCACCTGCATTCAAAGCAATAATGACTTAGGTTAAATGAGTTAGTGTGAGTCTATATGATACTCAATATTCACACTCATTAAGATGAAGGTGACTTAGTCAATCCAACTCGCAAAGACCCATGCTAAGGTTTCAATCGTGTAATCTTCAAAGGAAAAATGTGGGATAAGCATATGTCATAATAGTGCAAATAAGCATGAGGTTAAGACACATGTAATTTGATTAGAATAGAGAGATACAACATTTTGAAAAGAGACAAATAACCTATGAGAGGCAACAAAATAAGATTGTGATTTGTGACCCTAAAGCCTTGACTTCATAAAGGAACTTAGCAAGATATATATGAAATCACCTATTATAGCAAGAGATTAGGTATCATTCTATTCCATGAGCATAGTTGATATCGAAAAGACTCAAACCCACATCAAACCCATGGATGAAATTATATAAATTTAGTGATAGGATTAAGGCCCTAAATTCAAAGTATGAAGGGAAAATCAAATGCTAAAAGGGTTGATCTAAATATTTCTCTCATTTGGCTTATGTAATGTAATATGGATCACAAATAGTGTAGAAACTTGGTCATAAAATCTGAAATAGCACCCATTAATGCATGTTTCTTAACACTCATATCTTGGGACTTAAAGGGAGCCAAGATTCTTAGAGGCTAAAATGGAGCTAGACCCTACATCAACGATGAATGGAGTTTATACTTTTACACCAAGGGCCCATATCTACATATGGGCAGGTTGTGGGTTCAAAAAAATTCATATAGATCATTATTTATCTATGAAGTAAATTTGTATATTGAACTTTGTTTACCTTTTCATTGACTTGGTAGAAGTTTTATATTCTTTGGCACACTTTTCTTCATTGAAAATTTGTAGAATTTTGTCCTAGAAAGGGTGGTACAAGATAGTTCAGTAAAATTTGAAAATATTCTCAAAATACACACATTTTCCATTGACTTGCATGCCATAAGGGATTATTTTCCCCTTTACTCAGAATTATTTGGCCATTAGGTGCCTCTAATCAAAAGAGGTTTGATCGCTTCTCTACTAATTTTTTTATAAAGAATGAATCATTTAGATTCCAACTTTGATGTAGCTCATTTGTACAATCTCATTAGTCATCTGTCATTTGGGAAAGCCATATAATAGGAATATAGTTGATTCTTTATCTTGAATTTTCGTAGAGAAGATTATTCAATCCAAGGGTCATGTGTTGTGAATGTTATTGATTTCCTCTACGATCAAATAATTCCATATTCCTTATGCTAGGTTCTATAGTTATCATAAGGAATTAACCTTCACAGTGTGATAATATCTTGTTCATAATCCATCCTTTTGTGGTAAGACAAAGAAGAAGAATTTATTCATGGAAATTTTAATCTCTTTTTTATTATTTCCCAATATTAGTTTAATAACGTTTTTTTTTCTATTTACATTATGTTTTTTACCCTCGATATGTATTTTCCGCCACCTTAACACAATAGGCCTTGGCGCAACAATTTGACTATAAGTACATGCCCAAATTTTAATATATGCCCAGAGGTATTAACAAAATCCATGCATATTATACGTAAGGAATAGAGATTGAGTTTTTTTTTTTTTTTTTTTTTTGTATGTATTTCATTTTTTTTATTAGTATATATAGAAATTGGAAATTGCAACACACATCTTAAATATATTTCATTAAATTACAAACTAAAGAAGGAGGACAAGGGTAAAATCATAAACTTGAATGTAGATTTTCTATCAACATTAACATTTTATATGCTTGTTGCATCAATTGCAAATGAGAGTATGTTCTTTCTTTACTCAATATAGATGTTACTCAATATAGCAGTTATTAAATTACATGTCGGGATTCATTAATAGGAAATATTATATAACAAGAGTTCAAATTTGGGAGTTTAAAATTATTATATATAATAAAATACCCCTTAATCCCTATATTCTAGATATATATATATATATATATATATATATATATATATATATATTCTAGAATATAGGGATTAAGGGGTATTTTATTATAATAAAAACATATAGAATTTAGGGATATCTAAGAATAGGTATTAGAGAGGAAGGGTGATTTATAAACTATCATTTATATTCCACAAAATAGTTTGTCACAATAGATCTATTAATGATAGACTGAAATCTATATTATGAAGAGTTAATTCTTTTAGATTACAATTTTTGAACCTTTTATTTTTTTATTAATGCACGTAATAAGATAAAATGCATAAAATAGAAAAAAGTGAAATGCAAAGACACCCCAATCAAAATGAACACCAAGATATGCTCTAGAAAATCCTTTCAAGAGAAAAACCTAGCTGGAAGGTGAAGTTCCTATGCTTTCTTCTATCTAGAATTGAAATAATGCAAGTATAAAGAAGGCACTCTTTATGGAGTTATCTAAGATCATAGGGTGAGAATTTAATATCAAGGAGTTTGCATTAGGTATGGAGGGGGTGGATGTTGAACATGTGGTTTTAGACTAGACTAGTCTACACCCTTTGGTCTACCGCAATTTATATATTATCTTTAGATGATATTTTTTCATTTTCATTGTTTGATGCCCATAAGTTGTCCAAAACCCTTTTTCTGATAGGGAAAGATATGGCATCTACAACTATACACTTTCTTGAGCATTACATGTCATGGTATATACCCCAAATCTTCTATATCAACCTATTTCATGTATTTTCACATCAATAGAGGAGTCCATAATTGAGGATTTAACCAAGGATTTCAATATTAAAAAATAAGGATTTAACCTAGACATGAAAAAACTACCTAGTGGAAGGACTCTATAATAGATTCGTTTAATAGAAAGAAAATATGATCATAGAAATATGTGCTTGTAGCTTCTAGAAATGATATTTTCCCACCCATTAAAGAGTGTCATGTGGATAGTGTTATACCAACGACTCAATAGTCAACCTCTCTATCACTAGTCTTGGAATCTTGGTTACTTCTTTGAGAAAGAGGAGGATGAATAATTGGGTAACTTGGACCCTTTTGACCTCATTAAATGATGCACAACAATTAATGTTGTTAGAATCTCCATCAAGCTTAGTTTATTTTTTTAATTACAATAATAAAGAAAAGGAAAGCAAACAAAAGGTAATCCAACCATTTGCATAATCTTCATCATTGTTTCATGTCACAATAGTAGGGTTAGAAATAAAAAAGAATTTTTAAAATGCACCAGGAAATTGGATATCTAAGATATTTAGTTTAAATATAAGATTTTTTAATTAAAAAGACATATTGATAGAAAGATTTAGAGATAATTTTTAATATCTCATACTCCATGAAATTATACTAACAACTTAATTTGTTTTTTTAAACTAATAAATCCTATACCACATACTAAACCTATGCCACATCCTCCTCAACTACGTATATATGAAATATGTATATATACTTATATATTCTCTTTCAAATTATTCATAAACAAAAATGTAGTTAAAAGTAATCAAAACAAATATTACTATCTCAATAATTTTAAATATTTTATCAAAAAAAATGCCCCAACATTTTTCTAAATACCATCTCAAAGATTCTATATTGGCAAAAATGTCTTCTTTTTAAGTTTAATGTAATTGACACATGCTTCAAACTTAAACATTAGTAGAAGAAGTAAACAAAAGACATATTAAATTTAAAAAAAATAAATAAATACATTTTTCAGTATTTTAAAGTATATATACATGTTCAATTGTTTTTACAAATAATTTAAAATAATAAGTTACCCAATTAGTTAGAATATGTATATTATTTCAAAACACAAAATCATTCAATAATGTGTTTAGATAATTCAAGCTATCCTATGTAATCCAATTACATTTGCCCCTCCTTTAACACTAGTTGAGCAAGGTGGCAGATGTAGGCTGGGTACCATTAGTTTTACAATAACTAAAAATATTGATATGATATGAGTAATTTTTAAATCATATTCTATTTTTGCTTATATGTTGTATAAATTATAACCTAAATCTTAAAAGGCATGGCTTTGAGATTGGCTATACTATTTGTTCATGCATTCCTTTGGCCATGAACAATGCAACGTTAGCTTGTGCATATGAAAGTTCCAATGATAACAGAAACTAACATGCCTACAATGTTAAATGGCTGAAGGAAAGTCTTTTGGTCAATACCAGTTCCCGACTTGGTCTCGCCCTCTTCGGCTATTGATTAATGGGAAATTTTCTTGTCGAAATTAGGAGAAAATTTTCAAGAGGAATGTTTTGAAGGATCTATTCATGTTTATAGTAGATATATCTGATTTACTATTTAGTTTTCAATTTTACAGATGGAAAATGTTTTTTTAAAGGGAAATTACAAGAAAATCTTCGAAGGGTATGTTTTGAGAGATTTAGAATAATATTAATGTTTGATAGTAGATATATTTGATTTATTATTAGTTTTCCATTTTACAGTGTCTTTTGGGAAGATATATTGACTATGGAAGGTATATTGCTCACTACCAAATATATTTAGATATATGGAATGGATGACATTTTGGTTATATAATAGGTATTTATGGCATTGATTATTTATTTATTTTAATAATATATTTTTGATTAATCACATTATTAAAATTTGGTTGACATTACGAACCAACTAATGTGATTCATCTTAAGAATAAAGGTGAAAAAATCAATCAATCATAAAGAATAAATAGGAAGGATGTATTAGGGTCCAGAGCTAGTCGTTAGTAAATTAGTTATTAAAATAATTAAAATAATATTTAGTTAAAAACTATATCTTAGGAAATATTATTTATCTGAATCCTAATGCATCATTGCTATTTATTATTTAGGATTGATTGATTTTTTTATCTTTGTCTTGAGGATAAACCACATTAGTTGGTTTGAAACGTCGACCAAATCTTAATAATATGATTACTCTGATTTACATTATGTATACAAAAATCTACAATCTTATATTTATTTATTTATTTATTTTACAAGTGGACTATGTTATGTTTAGATGTGAGTATTTTTGTTATAGTTTAATAGATCGTTACTTTTAATAAATAAACAGAGTAAGATGTCATGAGTTAGGTAATTATCTTAAATTTAATAAAATTTTGATAAAAAAAATTGAAACATATAAGAAAAGTTCAATATATTAATAATAATATGAAGTATATGGTTAATTGTTTTGATTAATTTATAATTAATTATTAAATCTTAACAAACAAAAAAACTACTTCATAAAAATACAATTTTAAATTAGAGTTTAATGAAAGTTTATTTCATTCTTTATTCCATATGATGTTTTCTTTTTCATTTTCCATATTTTATTAGTCCCTGCCATCTGGCATCCGGCAAGGACTATAGTAATCGTTCTGTGCCGACTTAGCATTAGTTTAGTGCTTTCGTTCTCTGTTATATGGCGGTTAGAATAAGGTCCGTTATACGGCGGTTAGCATTAGTTCAGCGTTTTCCTATGTCTGCAGCTTTCCTATCTTATTTGGCCTCTTCCTGAGGCGGAAGAGGCCCGAACATAGGTTAAGTTGGAAATGATGCCCAGTTTTATTATCCCTAACCGTCAACGGTTAGTGTTAATGCTAGCATTAGTTCGTTATTTGCTAAACAGGTTTCGTTACTTCTGCCCGGGTATGCGAAGGTTTAGTAAAGCTCCGTGTTCCCTGTTACAATGTTCTGCATTGGCAGCTGGTGCATGCCATGATGCACCATGGTTCAACAGCTGTTATTCCGAGGTACTAGGTGTTGTTTCCTCGTTAAGTTATTTGGCCTTTTTTCGAGCCGGAAAGAGGCGGTAAGGTTTATAACGTAGGAACTTAAGGCCTTTCAATTTCAGAATTGCTCTTAATTTGGACTAATGTCAGCGTTGTTGTAGCGTTGGTTAACTATGGTGGATCTTCTGTACAAGCGGCTTCAAGGACTCTGGCCACAATGTTCTGAAGTCTGGTACATGCATTTTCTGTTATACTGTTACCCTGCTTCATACGTTTCTCTGACCGCTTCAGAAAAATCTATATCAGAAGTGCTCAGTAGTCGGTTTTCATTGGAATTTTGTGGAACGATGAATGTTCTGAAGTCTGGTACACGCGTTTTCTGGTATACTGTTACCCTGCTTCATACGTTTCTCTGACCGCTTCAGAAAAATCTATATCAGAAGTGCTCAGTAGTCGGTTTTCATTGGAATTTTGTGGAACGATGAAACCTGTCCGGTCAATCAGTGAAGCTCTGCCGTATTATTCACTGAATTGATCTGGGCCCGATACTGAACCCTGCCCACATCCATCCCGTTGTTGTGATGCCCACATCCTGTCGCTGTTCACATCATCCGGTTGTTGTGATGCCCACATCCTGTTGCTGTTCACATTGTGCTAAACAAACCTTACTAGTCTTTGTCAAACATTTTTTTGTGTTTTTCAGATATTATCAGTAATTAGTTTTGCAATTTAATGCATTATCACTAGCTTACAGGCATGAAATTTCTTACCTGCGAATGCATTACTGCAATGCCTGTACCTGCTTTCCAAATTTCCTTTTCTTTTGGGCAGGAATAAACTGTTCTTTGTTTGTAAGAAAGAGGCTGAAGTACTTCTTCTGTAAAAACCAGATGAGAAAAAAAAAAGACAAATTCTTCGTACGATTTTGTCACGGTGGGGTAAGACTACTGTTCAGCTGCGGTAAGACTACTGTTCAGCTGCACATCTTCCTCAGAGCTCTGGAGCCCGTGGTCTTCTCCAAAAACTCTGGCTCGATGAGCCGAGAGGAAGCATTTGAGGTTGTGGAACACTGTAAAAACTTAGGACACTCACGACTTTGTAAGTGACACTTGCCATCCATGCAAGTGTGTTGGCGCGAAAAATAAAACTTAAGTCACCAGTTTTGAACATTGTTTCATTTCACTGGACATTAATTGTTAAAATTTTTATTTTTTGCCAGCTGTCTATTTAAGAACTCGGTGTAAATGCATATAGTTAATTTCACTATGTACCTATCCTCCTCTACTAATGAGCAATGAGCATGGAAGCAGCGGCATATAAGCATGGAAGCAACTCGTTTTCACTGTGGTTTGCTTGGAAGGTCCACAGTTGCTGCTTACAAAATTTCAATTGCCGCAGTTTAGATTTAGCTCATCTGCTTATTGCTGAAGCTTGCATATCTTTACCCCTTTGAAGTAATATGAGGCGCTGCTGTGATCTGGTGGATGTTTCAAACTTAAAGGTCCTTCGCATATTTGTGCCTTTCAGACCAGGGGTTACACTAAAACGTTGAGTTATATCCATGCCTGTCTTGACTGGCGAAATCATCATAGTACTCAGGTTATGGGCTAAATGATTTTCTTCATCCTACAATCTGCACTTTTAAAATTCAGCTTAAATCAACCACCTTCTAGAATGTAAACTTAATTATCTTCTTCATTTGTTTCAATGCTAGTAACCATGTCAGATGATATTTATCAGTCGGTTAAAAATTATTGCTTCAACCCTGTATTAGTCAGCAACTATTATTTAGTTCAGAATGATCAATCTGATTTTCATCGCACTATTATATTTCTCACTACAACATTAAAATGGAATGCGAGATTCTTAACTTGGATTTGGTCCATGAATAGATGCATTCACTGAAACAACGATAATTAGACGGAACGCTGCCAAATCAACAGAAACTTAGTTATTCACTGTAAAGTTCATCTCTTACTCTTGGGCTTTTAATTGATCTATGGAGGTGCACTTGAGCATTTCATCTGCAAACAAACAAAGACAGTTGATTCCCCAAAAAATCTATAAGCACTGATACGATAGCAATTCAAATTAAAATACAATTCTCTGCAATATGATTTGGTTTTCAATTTATATTTATAATGAATCTGTTTGTCTTGAATTTGAAGATGATTTCTGCTTACCACTTTCTTGCATTCATTCTCTTTTCACTCTTATTGCTAACGAAGGATCCCTCGCTTGGGTGTAGAGAAATATATTCTGGATGTGAGTAGTCATCTTTAATTTGCCAATAAATCTCTCTAAAATTATTCCTAAAATAAATTTGTAGGGGACCTTTAAGGGCCTCTTCCATGACAGCAAAGACACAGGAGATCTTTAAGTGTCTCTGCCATAAGAGCAAAGACACTTAAGGCAGCCTATTCTTTTTTCTTTTTGTTTCCTAGTTACATTCTAATGTTTAAATTTGATATGATTCCTGGCTTGATTAGTGTCCTCTCATGTTCTACATCCTCTGCATTTCAACATAGTCCAAAGAAACAAGTTGATTTCCACCCTCAGCGAGCCCACTAGCTTGAATCTGTAACTGTGTCTTTAGAACCTCTGGTTTACATGGAGTATTAAAGTCAGGTACTCCAATCTTTTAAATTTCTAGCAATGTCATGTATTCCAACCTTTATATTTTAGCTAAGGTTAGTTGACAAGAATAAGCAGCTGCCACTAACAATCTGAAGACAATAATGAACTCTTCATCAATATTAATTCTAGTAAGAAGTTATTACTAATGCTTTCCAGTCAACGTGTTTTTCAATTGCTCGGGTACCATCTAGCTCAAGGATTACATAACACATTGCTTCGAGTTATGCCTTTGAGAATGCAGTCCTGTTGTTGATGATGGATATTAAAAACCAATGTCTTCAGTAATTTAAAACAAGTTGTGCTTTAAAATCCAAGAACAGAGTACATAGATGTAATTCAAACCAACAAGAAGCTCCATGATAGTGGACTCTGTCTTTAACTGATCTGCATAATAAAGTGTTTGCAGCAGGGGAACAATGGCTTGACCTTTCCTTAAGTTTATATTCAGGCTTCTCGATTTCAGTAATTTGACCTTCAGGGAGTCCTATGATCAATAACCTTTCTTAGCTTTCTTTGACTCAAAAAGAAATTTAGCAACCTGGGTTCTGATTCTAGCCATCTCAAGAAGCATCAAACTTCAGACTCATAGCTCCCTTTATTTTTGTATATGTCTGACTTTGTCCTTAGCCTATAAGACGAGAACATTGTTTCATTCATCAGTCCTACAGATCATGAGGTTTAAGAACAATTTAGATAAAATTCTGGGTTGACATCTACCTTCACTGACATTTGGCGCCCTAGATCTCATTCTAGGGTTTCACAAATCCTTGGGACCAAGACAGGTTTGAGAGTCTTGTCTTCTTACATGGTCCAAAGCAATTGGCATATCTTAGAACTCTTCTTTGAAAACAATCCCCTGTTCCACAGTCAATCTAGCAAACAGTAAACCTGCCTTCAAGCTAACTTCCAGTTCCTTCAGTGTTAGTTCTAAGTTCAATGTACTAGTTGATAGCCATCCTGCCATATATTTGTAGAATCCTTGATCATGTAAATTTTAAACATTGGATCATCTCTTTTGGAAGAATGATACCATTCCCATAGCCTAATGTGGCATCAGCTCTGTTACGAGTAAGCCTTCCGTTACAAGCTTACCTTTGAATCATTTGTTTGTTCGTTCTGCTTCATCATTCTGAAATGATTCTACACCTTGTTCTTCTGAAGCCAGGCATCAAGATTCACGCTCTATTACAGATTTACTTTATACTCTAGGATTCGTTGGAAGATTGAGTTCCAGTAGCTGAATCATAAATGGAAACATGGGTTTTGAGTTCCAGTAGCGGACCAGAACACTGTTTCATTCATCAATCCCCTGTTTCAGCAATGCAAATCCAGCACCAAACAGAATAATACTGTCACTAATAATCAACGCCATTTATACAGCATAATCGTTGAACTAAATCATTATTACCCAAAACCACAATACAGACTATTGGACACTAGCAGGGACTTGCTGCTTCGCAGCTCGCCTTGTTTTAAATTAGTTTGTTTACATATATATTTTAAAAGTTCTTGTAAATGCGATTCTTAAACTAAATACATGAAATGGTAGATACATGTAACTATTATCTAATACTATAGTACTAAACTTGGATTTCTCTTTGTAAATGTTTCAAATTTATATTATTTTTTGTAGGGTTAACAAACTGAAATATCTTAACCTCACAAGGATTATATTGAATGTATGCTTTGTAGGGTTAACTGAAATATTCTTATATCACAAAGATTATATTGAATGTTGTTTTATAAGGTTTTGGAAGTGAGCATAGCCATTATCTATTATTGATAAATAATTCTAAACTTAAGTGACCTCTAACCACATTGTGCCTTTATTAGAAATAAACTATGATCCAAGTGTTTGAGATAAAAGATAAGTTGTGACCTCCATGTAAGACAATCAATTTAGAAATCAAATAAAATGTATATTAATGGTTATCTCAATCAATGATATATAATTTGTACATATGAGTACATATAAAAAAAACATTTGAATTAGTTTTTGGGTCTTCTTGGACTCCAATAACTACTCAAACTAACCCAAGTTTAATCCTAAGGATTAATTGTCTAAAATTCCCCTCTTAATTCGAAGGGATGTACCAATGTCCAAGAATGAGAGCTCAAAATGAAAAAAATGCATCTCAGCCAAAAGCTAAATGTCTCTCAAAAAAATGGTTTTTAAGGATAACCACAAACCAATATGGGAGAACTCAATGTCTCTACCAACACCAACTTTGGAACCTTCATATCAGTTCTCGAAACAACCAAAAATGTGGTTTTAAGGTGACCAAAAATTCTGGAACTATCACAGTAGTTCTTCGAAAAATTCCAAACATGGAAGTGCTCATTCACAAACAACTCAATCAGCAAAAATTGATGTAGATGTACCAAAGTTGTGGCCCAAGCTCAATGTAGATATTTGACTCAGGCTTGCTTAACATCTCGAACTCAAACTTGTAGCAGACCATCAACAAATCCCCCCTTGTGGAATACATCGTGAGAAGTATTCTTCATCACTGCAAGGTTGGTCATCACTCTCGAACATATCCTTCATCGAACATATCCTTCGGTGTGACCTGTAAATATTCTTGGTTGTTTTCATCCAATTCCAAAAAGCAATCAATCCGAAATTTAGCTTCTCACTTGCAGTGGTCTTCTTTCTAAAACATTTATTTGTATAGAAATTATGTTTTCCACAATGCTTACATGCGTGAAGATCAAAACATTGATCTTTCACATGTCCAACTCTATTACACTGTTGGCATCTATCAACTTGTTCTGGAACAACGCCATCCAGAAATACAACACTTCGAAATTGTATAGGTTTATCAAAATCTAGAATGTGAAAAGATACATCCAGGATATCCTTATTATAACCCAAGCCAGTTCTGTGTTTATTATGTGTAATCTCTTCCCATAGTCTTATAACAGGTTTCACATCATAACTTCTAACTGCATCCAAATTTTCTCATGCAATCACTTCATTACTTTGATCATTCTTTGACTAATGATCGGTTCAAACAAGTTGTTGTTCTAAACAAGAACATGTTCAAAATTCTCCTTTTGTAATTCATGTAGTTCATCTGGCTGAAACTGAGACTCTAGCTCCAAGAATTTAATTTTTTTTTTAGCATTTTGCAAACATGTTTGAATGTCAAAGAGTGTGTCCTTGTTGAATTGGACATTGTTATGAACAATAGATGACATTAAACTGTATAATAAATGTAATAAATCATCGAGTTTGGCCGTTGTCTCCAGCAATCAAATTTGAAAAAAAGGTGTCAACCACTACCGAAAATTCACCCAAAAAATTTACAATGTAATTTGACATGGAAAAACACAAACAACTTAAAAAGAAAATGACAAAAATTATCTCACAAAAATTTGAACTTATGACCTTGTAATATTTAAAATACCAAATTATCTCTTGTAATATCGCAACAGAAATGATGTATTCTTCCTTGACCAGACAATGTATTCCTCCTCGACTGTGTTTCAAAACTTTGTATTATTCAGAAAGAACCTCAACTTCAAACGAACTTCAAATCACGGTTAAATTTTTTAATATAAATCTCGGTTTGAATGAAGGCGATACATCACTTGACAAGCTTGACAAGCGTTACCACCAACATGATGTTACCATAAATATGATTGAATTAAATACATATTTATGTCATATATTCCAATCAACTCATCACAAACGATGCAAAAGCAAGAAGTACATGAACATTTCTCACCATTTGCAGGAAATGACGTGGAAGAATCCAGTGGCCAATATGGTATCCAGTAAGTTGCTGCTTCAAACTCCTTCAACATCAACCAAATCCATACTTCATCATTGAATCTCCATTCTCCAAATAATTTCTAAAACTACCCATGTGTTAATCCTGTAATGATTAACGTCACTGTCTACCCAACTGTATTTTTTATCCCACACGTTTGCACGGAACTTAACAAACTATTTCAAATTACGATAATAACGTCTCCACACAACTTCTAATACAATGATTTTTTTAATTTTTTATACCAATATATGTGACGGATAAGCAAAGCATAAAAACATTTAAGATTTTTTAAATCTTTTTAGATCGAAGCAAGATAACTCCTTACCTCTTTAGTTTCTTCGCTGGTGGCGACATCCTGCTTCAAGCCATCCAATACACAAAATTCATGCAATACACAGCGCTAAATTCATTCAACACTCAACAAGAAAGCAATACATCGGCATGGGGACTCTCCTCAAGACGCCATCGAGAATGACCAAGAGATTCAAGAAGTCAAACTGGTAAGAGCTGTGATCGCACACAGTAGCAGAACCATTACAAGCAGAGAGCTTTCATGCCAACACCTATTGATGGAGTCGACCTAGTAGACAATAGAAAGGAGAGCTGAAGCTCTAACTGGAAACCCTAAGTGCTAACAAGTAAAAGTAGGACAAGACCCTACCCGTTTGGGCCAGCAACAACAGAGCCGTAGGCCACACCTGAAGCACCAACGAGCCACCTGCAAGAACAACCACAAAATGTATTGAAGACCTGAAGAATTGAAGCCTAAAAAGGAGTTAAACAGAGTGAGGGTTTGCAAACACAAAACTTACTAGGAAGGCAACGTCGGACTGGAGAAGAGTCTCGACCGGTCACCAACAAACAAGGGAACCCTGCTCACACAGGAGCAAGTCCCTTAGTACCATAGAAAAATTGACAGAGTAGATAAAACATGGAGGGAGAACTTACCATCATTTTGCTGAAGAGTTGAGGTAGAACGCTGAGACCCTTGATGGTGGCAACCTGGTACATTGTAGACAAATACTAGTTAAACAACAGAGAACATTCAATGACAGAAGAAAGCAGCATAATAACAAGTGCATTCAGAAAATAGTGATTACGAAAAGCACCCACAAAACCTATAAGGCGGAGAAGCCTAGTAGCAAACCACAAAGGGCCAAATTCTGAGCCCTTCGAGCTCATTGACGGAGTGAAGAGAATACACAGATCCACTATATTAACAGAACCCAGATAGGAGAGCCAGGTTGGGCTTAGAACTACCAACAAAACTAGTGAACAGAGCAGAGACTGAGGCCACAACGCCATTGAACCAAACCACCCACAGTCACAGAAGAACAATCGAGAAACCCTCTCGGTTACCAGAGAATGAGAAAAATGCCAAATGAACAGAGCACGGAAGAGTAAACCAAAGGCAGGAATGCGCATCTCGAGGATGGGACAGGCGCTCCCCTCACCACAGTTGCCAAGTACCAAGTAATAAATTTGACAATCAAAATATCTACCATTAAATCACCAAGAGTCATATCCTTACAATCACCACATTAATCTTCGTTTTAATCAGTTGATAAATCGCGAAGTTTCAAAGGGTTGGTCCCATCACAAATCAACATTTAATGCTTAGCATATAAATAATAAAGAGGTCACTCATATGGAGGACCAAAATCCTCTTAGTGGAGAGTAATGATCTGGGAATGGATTGTTTTCACTAATTAACTGAATAAATAATTAATTTTGAGTGTTATTGTCTAACTTATAGACAAAATGACCTTTTTCGCTGGAATTATATGATAAAATTTCAAGCAAGATTGTGATTTTGTTGTTGTTTAAAATACATTTTTGAATGCAAAATGGATTCAGTTACCTGAAAAACCCATAGAGTACTCGAATTATACAGATTAAACTCAAGTTTTTAAAAAGCTTTGTCGGATTTTGGTTAAAATTAACCAGAAAAATGCCCTGAAAAAGGCCATTTGTCTATTAGTTAGACTACACATTTTTGAGTTAGTTACCCAATAATAAAGATTGTTAACCATTTTTTTTTAACTTTTTTTCTCACAAAAATAATAGAATATCAAAAGTAATTAGGGCTTTATTTGGTCCAACAAATATTTTTTATTATTTGACCTCATCAAATCTATCAAATATTTTGTTATAAATAGGAGAGGTTTTCCTCCTCATTTTACGTGAAAATTTCATCATCAAACCTTTTCTCTTGAAACATTCAAGTTCTTCTCACTTGTTGATATTCTTGATTTCTATTTTACATACCATTTGGAGAGAGATATTGTACTTTCATTTATTGGATCATCAAAGAACCCTCCCAAGGAGGAGGTCTATAGAGCCACGCTTCAACTTGAGATCTCCCCACAAGTAATATTAATAGAATATTTCCTTGAATTAACCTAGAGTTCATTGTGTGTATGTTATTATCAAACTTTTGTCATTTATATTTACTAGTATTTACTACAAATTTATGGATAATAATAGTTAAATGTGCAATCAATAATTCCTTAGGGTTAATTTAATCGTCATACATCTTTGTTGGACTAGGTGCAACCCATAGTATTTTGCTCTGGTCTAGCCCTTGCTATAGAAAGTCACCAATAGATTATCTTTTTTAAATTCAAAATGAAATATTATAAACCATATACTACACTTTACTAATTGGGATTGAAGTTGAATGAGTATGATTATCTAAAAATTAATACTACTCTCTACAAGAAGCTGCTTGGTAGCCTCATTTATTTAACTCATAGTGACTTGATATTTCCTTTGCTTTTATTGTGGTGTCTAGGTTCATGTAAAATCTAAATGAGAGCCACTTGGAGGATGCAAAGAGGTTTGTTCCTTATATTAAGGGCATGTATCAACTTCATATAAGATACTGTAGTAAGAATATGGAATGACTGGCTAGTTAATCCAACATGGATTAGATTGGAGATGGATATGATATAAAATTAACTTCTTTCTATGTGTTTTTTCTTGAATTTGGATCCATCATTTGTTCTTATAAAAAGAGGAATGTGGTTTCTCTTTTGACCATAGAGATTTAATATAGAGGTGAAGAATTTTATCATAAATATGGCATGGCTTCACAACTTAATGGGTGAGATTGAATTTCACTGTGTGGAGTTGAATGAAAATCAAAGTGTAATACAAGTAGTTGAAAATATTATCCTAAGGATTAATCTATCATAAAAAAAAATTACTTTAATCATAATATGTTTCACTTCTGCAATTTCCCAATTTTTCTAATAGTAGTGTTTATAACATTTGAAAACTAAAACTCATAACGTGTTATACGGGAAATTCATTATGCAGTGACCATTAATTTTATCTAGGGAAGAATTCAAGTCATTCCAAAAATAAAGTATATTCATAATACTTGAATTTGCCATGAGATGTTGTTTTTCAAGCTTTGGAAGAACAAATCATTAACTATTCACTTTGAAATGTTGCATAAGCACAAATGTCCATAGGAGTTCAATTCAATTTTGGGGAATGAATTTCTTAGCTTGAAGATCTAGTCTACCCATCCAAAGAATCAACACTTTTAAAAAAATTGTGTATGATGAAATTTGAAATTAAATGTTGTAGAGGCAAAGGATACAAACTGGTCATAATTTAGAAAAGTTAAGAGGACACTTCATTCAATTGAAAAGGTGATTCACATTTGAATATATAGATAAAATTAGTTTATGTAATTGTGAATGGTTAAATTTCCTCTCAAGATGTTAAATAGTAACTTTCAAGCCAAAAGAGGAAGAACAAATCACATATGAATCCATGAGTGGTTAAATCATGTGTGAAAGCAGAAGCGGTTAAATTGTAGGTGAAATCATGAGTGGATAAATCACAAGAAGCCTTCCAAAAAGAGAATGGAAAGGGTTAAGATGTGTACACAACCTTGAATGGGTAAGTCATGTTAGAATCTATGGGAGGGTAAATCACAATGCAAATAAAAAATGGACTTTCTGAATTTTAAACTACTAAAGGGTATATCACACTATACCCTTAAAGGAAAAAAGGTAAATTCCATATTATACAATAAGAAAGGAAATGAGAATCACATCTAGCACAATTGGATTTCACATTTTGAATCACTAGACACTAACTCACAGTAGAGACAATGAGTAGACGTAATCACATTTGAGTTAATGAAGGAATAGGTCACCTTTGGTTCCCTATGAGGTTAAATCATACCTAAATGAACAAAGGGTTGTTGCACCAAAACAAATGAAGGAAAATTGTAGTGTAAAAGGTTGATGACAACGATAAATTCTTAAAATAAAATTTTCCATCTTTCATTTCCATTTATACCTATTTATTTAATCTTTTACCATTAGCATTTAATTTTGTATAGTGTTTAACAATCATTTTGGATTCAATGGAGTTCAAAAGAAGGAAATTATAATATCAAATTTCACCAAAAATTGAGTAGAGACAGTGAGTAGGAGTAGTCACATTTGAGACAATGAAGCAATATTTTTCCTTTGATTCTTTGGGAAATTGAATCACACCTTGATCCATAAACTACCATGGATATTCCACTCGACAGTTCATTACAATATATTGAATAGAATAAGATCAAATATATACTATGAAGGGTAAATTCCTTTAGATTCCAGTTATGTTATTACTAATTTAATTGAATGCATGTAATATATAAAATGTGAAAAATAGATTAAAAAGTAATAAAAAACATACCAATCATAGTGAACAACAGATATGAGTTGGGAAACCCTTTCAAGAGAAAACTCAACTAGAAGGTGAGGTTGCTCTACTCTCTTTTATCTAGAATACAAACTGTGGAAATACAACAGAGTAGGCACTATTTATGGAGTTACCTAAGTCTTATGGCCCACGGGTAGCTACAAAATACAACCCCCCTCTATGGTGCTTTCTCTATATCCACCCTCAACTATTTTTCTCTACTATGGAACAAAATGCACATGAATAGAATGTAACCTATGCTTGTCCCAGTAGACCGATTATAACACAACCTGATAACCATCTAGGGGGTTAAATTTGACCCATTCAGGCCATGAGTTAAAATAAACCTTGTTACAGTCTTCTTCAAAGCACCCATGTGGCTATCCCTTTTCTATGAGTAATGGGGGCTAGTATGGCATCCTCTCGCATTATGGTGTTCAATCACGATAGGTCAACTTCTGGGAGGCAAAAAGTTCTCATATGAGATCTAGTTGAGGCAATTATTATCCCATTGGAAAGGTATCAATATGTAGATTATGGAACCTATGTATGTAGTAAGATTGAGACCGTGAAACTGGTCATTTAAGGCCTCAAAATGGATCTTTAATTTTTTCATCTCAAATTTTCGAAATGGAGACCACTAGTAAAAGTGATCTTGCAAGATGATTCTTCCAATTTTTTCACTGTGAAATTATCAAGATGGATGAAAAATATTATAAATATCTAATCTAGATCACACCTTAATTAACAAAGGGTTTTTGAACCCAAATTGTTGTGTAGAAGTTTAATGACAATGGTAAGTTTTTAAAGTAAAAGTTTTATTCTTCCTATTATTTTCCTTTACCAAATTATTTAAATTTTTAACCTTATCATTCAATTTTCTAGAATGTTTAAGAGTCATTATTGCTTCATCAAACTTCAAAGCAAGAAAATGTAATCTCAAATTTCAGCAAAAGTTGAGTAAATATAGTGTGTGGGTGTAGTCACATTTGAGACAATGAAGCAATAGTTTGGCTCTGATTCCTTGAGATGTTAAATCACACCTGAATTAAAAAAGGACCATTGACCCAAATAAATGAAGGAAAATAACAATGTAGAAGGTTAATGGCATGATGAATTGCTAAACTAAAAGTTTCCACCTTCCTTTTATTTCCCTTTCTTCCCATTTATTTAAATTTTTATCATTATCATTTTCTTTTATATAATGTTTAAGAGTCATTTTGGCTTCATTGGAGTCCAAATGAAGAAATTATAATATCAAATTTCACTAAAATTAAGTTGTCTCAATGAATTTTCAAGGTTTTAATATTTCACATGGGATTTTGGGCTCATTCTTAACATAATTTTCTCGAAAATGCACTAATTTCAGGGTTAAAAAATGAGCATACCCCCTAGCATTGAGATCAACTTAAAATATAAAGATGATAGAATTCATATATTATGTTTTCCCAAATAGAAATTGCTCAAAATAATATGAAGAAATGTTCTTCAAAGTTATTGGACTCTCAACTAGGTTTTCTTCTTCACCAATAATGAATTAGGCACATGAAGGTATCCATAAATTGGAGAGTATTGTAGAATACACTTATTTTAATGTGAGGGTGGACATAAACACCTAGGACCATGAAAAATAAGTAATTTATCTATAAGTGAAAACAGATTTTTGATTGAGGAACAAATGTGCTACCTTCTATATGCGGGAACTATAACATCGATTTCAAATAATAGGAGTGAGGTTGGGCCCCTTTAACTTTATTTCCATTCTCAACACACTCAAGCATGTGAAGCTAAGCAAGGTTAAAGAATTCATAAAGAAGGATTTGATTTTAAATGTTAAAGGCTCGCATATTAATGAAGGTTAAGACAAAGGTTCCTTTCACAATCAAATAAATGAAATGAAAGATGGACTAGTATTTATCAGGAAGACATGTCTCTTTAAATGGGGGCATGACATATTGTGTGAAGTGGTGATGCAACATTCTTAGGTTAGTTAGCACAAGCATGAAGGAACATGACATTCACCGCTCATGTCACTAAGGAAAATAGACTACATGTTATTTGCAAATATCTAAGAAACATTATGGCTCAAATTAGGATGAATAATGGTTTCACCTGCATTCAAAGAAATAATGACTTAGGTTAAATGAGTCAATGTTAGTCTATATGATACTCAATATTCACACTCATTAAGATGAAGGTGACTTAGTCAACCCAACTCGCAAAGACCCATGCTAAGGGTTCAATCATGTAATCTTCATAGGGAAAAGGTGGGATAAGGATATGTCATAATAGTGCAAATGAGCATGAGGTTAAGACACATGTACTTTGATAAGAATATAGAGATACAAAATTTTGAAAAGAGAAAAATAACCTATGGGAGGCAACAAAAGAAGATCGTGATTTGTGACACTAAAGCCTTGACTTCATAAAGGAACTTAGCAAGATATGTATGAAATCACCTATTATAGCAAGAGATTAGGTATCATTCTATTCCATGAGCATCGTTGATATCGAAAAGACTCAAACCCACATTAAACCCATGGATGAAATTATCTAAATTTAGTGATAGGATTAAGGCCCTAAATTCAAAGTATGAAGGGAAAATCAAATGCTAAAAGGGGTGATCTAAATATTTCTCTCATTTGGCTTATGTAATGTAATATGGATCACAAATAGTGTAGAAACTTGGTCATAAAATTTGAAATAGCACCCATTAGTGCATGTTTCTTAACACTCATAGCTTGGAACTTAAAGGGAGCCAAGATTCTTAGAGGCTAAAATGGAGCTAGACCCTACAACAATGACGAAAGGAGTTTATATTTTTACACCAAGGGCCCATATGTGCATATGGGCAGGTTGTGGGTTCAAAAAAATTCATATAGATCAGTATTTATCTATGAAGTAAATTTGTATATTGAACTTTGTTTACCTTTTAATTGACTTGGTAGACGTTTTATATTCTTTGACACACTTTTCTTCATTGAAAATTTGTAGAATTTTTCCCTAGAAAGGGTGGTACAAGATAATTTAGTGAAATTTGAAAATATTCTCAAAATACACACATTTTCCATTGACTTGCATGCCATAAGGGATTATTTTCCCCTTTACTCAGAATCATTTGGCCATTAGGTGCCTCTAATCAAAAGAGGTTTGTTCGCTTTTGTACTAATTATTTTATAAAGAATGAATAATTTGGATTCAAACTTTGATGTAGCTCATTTGTACAAACTCATTAGTCATCTGTCATTTGGGAAAGTCATATAATAGGAATATAGTTGATTCTTTCCCTTGAATTTTCTTAGAGAAGATTATTCAATCCAAGGGTCATGTGTTGTGAATGTTATTGATTTCCTCTACGATCAAACAATTCCTTATTCCTTATGCTAGGTTCTATAGTTGTCATAAGGAATTAACTTTCACATTGTGATAATATCTTGTTCATAATCCATCCTTTTGTGGGAAGACAAAGAAGAAGAATTTATTCATGGAACTTTTAGTCTCTTTTTTATTATTTCCCAATATTAGCTTAATAACGTTTTTTTCTATTTACATTATGTTTGTAGCCTCGATATGTATTTTCCACCACCTTAACACAAGAGATGTGTTTAAAAAAACACACAATTGTTCAAGTTCAAGTATAGGCCTTGGTGGAACAATTTGACTATAAGTACATGCCCAAATTTTAATATATGCCCAGAGGTATTAACAAAATCCATGCATATTGTACATAAGGAATAGAGATTGAGTTTTTTTTTCTTCATTTTTATGTATTTCATTTTTTTATTAGTATATATAGAAATTGGAAGTTGCAACACACATCTTAAATATATTTCATTAAATTACAAACTAAAGAAGGAGGACAAGGGTAAAATCATATACTTGAATGGTGATTTTCTATCAAAATTAACATTTTATAGGCTTGTTGCATCAATTGCAAATGAGAGTATGTTCTTTCTTTACTCAATATAGATGTTATTAAATTACATGTCGGGATTCATCAATAGGAAATATTATATAACAAGAGTTCAAATTTGGGAGTATATATATATATATATATATATATATATATATATATATATATGGATTAAGGGGTATTTTATTATAATAAAAACATATAGAATTTAGGGATATCTAAGAATAGGTATTAGAGAGGAAGGGTGATTTATAAACTACTCTCTATATTCCATGAAATAGTTTGTCACAATAGATCTATTAATGATAACTGAAATCTATATTATGAAGGGTTAATTCTTTTAGATTACATTTTTTGAATTTTTGATATTTTTATTAATGCACGTAATAAGATAAAATGCATCAAATAGAGAAAAGTGAAATGCAAAGACACCCCAATCAAAATGAACACCAAGATATGCTCTAGAAAATCCTTTCAAGAGAAAAACCTAGCTGGAAGGTGAAGTTCCTATGCTTTCTTCTATCTAGAATTGAAATAATGCAACTATAAAGAAGGCACTCTCTATGGAGTTATCTAAGATCATAGGATGAGAATTTAATATCAAGGAGTTTGCATTAGGTATGGAGGGGGTGGATGTTGAACATGTGGTTTTAGACTCGACTAGTCTACACCCTTTGGTCTACAACAATTTATATACTATCTTTAGATGATATTTTTTCATTTTCATTGTTTGATGCCCATAAGTTGTCCAAAACGCTCTTTCTGATAGGGAAAGATATGACATCTACAACTATACACTTTCTTGAGCATTACATGTCATGGTATATACCCCAAATCTTGTATATCAACCTATTTCATGTATTTTCACATCAATAGAGGAGTCCATAATTGAAAGCATTTAACCAAAAATTTCAATATTAAAAAATAAGGATTTAACCCAGACATGAAAAAACTACCTAGTGGAAGGACTCTATAATAGATTTGTTTAATAGAAAGAAAATATGGTCATAGAAATATGTGCTTGTAGCTTCTAGAAATGATATTTTCCCACCCATTAAAGAGTGTCATGTGGATAGTGTTATACCAATGACTCAATAGTCAACCTCTCTATCACTAGTCTTTGATCTTGGTTGCTTCTTTGAGAAAGAGGAGGATGAATAATTGGGTAACTTGGACCCTTGTAACCTCATTAAATGATGCATAACAATTAATGTTGTTAGAATCTCCATTAAGATTATTTTAGTTTTTTAATTACAATAATAAAGAAAAGGAAAGGAAACAAAAGGTAATCCAACCATTTGCATAATATTCATCATTGTGTCATGTCACAATAGTAGGGTTAGAAAAAGAAAAGTTTTTTTAAAATGTCACTAGGAAATTGGATATCTAGGATATTTAGTTTAGATATAAGATTTTTTAATTAAAAAAACATATTGATAGAAAGATTTAGAGATAATTTTTAATATCTCATAAAAACCTATACCATAAGTTCTTCAAGTAAATACTCCATGAAATTATACTAACAACTTAACTTGTTTTTTTAACTAGGAAATCCACTACCACATACTAAACCTATGCTCCATCCTCCTCAACTAAGTATATATGAAATATGTATATATACTTATATATTCTCTTTCGAATTATTTATAAACAAAAATGTATTTGAAAGTAATCAAAACAAATATTACTATCTTAATAATTTAAATATTTTATGCAAAAAAAAGATAAAAGGCCTCAACATTTTTCTAAATACCATGTCAAAGATTCCATACTGGCAAAAATGTTTTTAATCCACAATTTTTTTTAGTTTAATATAATTGACACATGCTTCAACATAAACATGAGTAGAAGAAGTAAACAAAAGAAATATTATATTTAAAAAATAAATAAATAAATTCATTTTTCCTATAATTAAATGTTTCAATTTTTTTTTTACAAATAATTTAAAATAATAAGTTACCGAATTAGTTAGATATATATATATATATATATATATATATATATATATATATATATATAATTTCAAAACACAAAATCATTCAATAATGTGTTTAGATAATTCAAGCTATCCTATTTAATCCAATTACATTTGCCCCTCCATTAGCACTAGTTGAGCAAGGTGGTAGATGTAGGTTGGGTACCATTAGTTTTACAATAACTAAAAATATTGATATGATATGAGTAATTTTTTAAATCATATTCTATTTTTTCTTATATGTTATATAAATATAACCTATATATAGATATTATTTCAAAACACAAAATCATTCAATAATGTGTTTAGATAATTCAAGCTATCCTATTTAATCCAATTACATTTGCCCCTCCATTAGCACTAGTTGAGCAAGGTGGTAGATGTAGGTTGGGTACCATTAGTTTTACACTAACTAAAAATATTGATATGATATGAGTAATTTTTTAAATCATGTTCTATTTTTGCTTATATGTTATATAAATTATAACCTAAATCTTAAAAAGGCATGGCTTTGAGATTGGCTATACTATTTGTTCATGCATTCCTTTGGCCATGAACAATGCAACGTGAGCTTGTGCATATGGAAGTTCCAATGATAACAGAAACTAACATGCCTACAATTAAATGGTTGAAGGAAAGTGGTTTGGTCAATACCAGTTCCCGACTTGGTCTCGCCCTCTTCGGCTACTGATTAATGGGAAATTTTCCTGTCGAAATTAGGAGAAAATTTTTGAGAGGTATGTTTTGAAGGATCTATTCATGTTTATAGTAGATATATCTGATTTACTATTTAGTTTTCAATTTTACACATGGAATAATATTAATGTTTCACTTAGATATAGTGAATGGATGACATTTTGGTTATATAATAAATATTTTATGGTATTGATTATTTATTTATTTTAATAATATTTTTCTGATTAATCATATTATTAAAATTTGGTCGACATTCGAACAGCTAATGTGATTCATTTTCAGAATAAAGGTGAAAAAATCAATCAATCCTAAAGAATAAATAGCAAGGATGCATTAGGGTCCAGAGCTAGCTGTTAGTAAATTAGTTATTAAAATAATTAAAATAATATTTATTTAAAAACTATATGTTAGCAAATATTATTTCTCTGAATCCTAATGCATCATTGTTATTTATTATTTAGGATTGATTGATTTTTTTATTTTGTCCTGAGGATAAACCATATTAGTTAGTTTGAAACGTCAACAAAATCTTAATATTGTGATTAATCCGATTTACATTATGTATACAAAAGTCTACAATCTTATATTTATTCATTTATTTATTTTACAAGTAAACTATGTTATGTTTAGATGAGAGTATTTTGGTTATGGTTTAATAGATCGTTGCTTTTAATAAATAAACAGAGTAAAATATCATGAGTTAGGTAATTATTTTAAATTTAATAAAATTTTGATAAAAAAAATTAAAACATATAGGAAAAGTTCAATATATTAATAATAGTACAAAGTATATAGTTAATTTTTTTTATTAATTTATAATTGATTGTTAAATCTTAACACACAAACAAAAAAACTACTTCATAGAAATACAATTTTAAATTAGAGTTTAATGAAAATTTATTTCATTCTACATTCCCTATGATGTTTTCTTTTTCATTTTCCATATTTTATTTTATTTTAGTTTGTTTACATATATATTTTAAAAGTTCTTGTAAATGCGCTTCTTAAACTAAATACATGAAATGGTAGATACATGTAACTAGTATCTTGGATTTCTCTTTGTAAATGTTTCAAATGTATATTATTTTTTTTGTAGGGTTAACAAACTGAAATATCTTAACATCGCAAGGATTATATTGAATGTATGCTTTATAGGGTTAATTGAAATATTCTTATATCAAAAAGATTATATTGAATGTTGCTCTATAAGGTTGTGGAAGTGAGCATAACCCTGCCACCATATAGAGAGATAGATTTCTTTAGTCTTTAGTTAAATACTAATTTTTGTTAAATTTTTGGTTTTAACTATTTATTCTTATATCACAAGGATTATATTGAATGTTGCTTTATAAGGTTGTGGAAGTGAGCATAGCCTCGCCACCATATAGAGATAGATTTCTTTAGTCTTTAGTTAAATACTAATTTTTGTTACAATTTTTTGTTTTAGCTATTTATTCTTGAAGTTTTCCTTTCGTTCTAATTTTTTGTAAATCCCAAAACTAAACCCAATAAACGCAAACTTGTTGAAGTTAATTTTTTTAGAAATTTAAAATTTGTTTAATCAACGTCTTTTAGTTCTTAAACATTGGTTAAAATGATTAGACCAATGTTTTGAAGAAAGGCTCTATTATTGATAAATAATTCCAAACTTAAGTGACCTCTAATCACATTGTGCCTTTATTAGAAACAAAGTATGATCCAAGTGTTTGAGGTAAAAGATAAGTTAGTGACCTCCATGTAAGAAAATCAATCTAGAAATCAAATAAAATGTATATTAATGATTATCTCAATCAATGATGTACAATGTGTACATATTAATACATATAAAAAACATTTGAATTAGTTTTTAGGTCTTCTTGGACTCCAATAACTACTTAAACTAACCCAAGTTTAATCCTAAAGATTAACTGTCTAAAATTCCCCACTTAATCCGAAGGGATGTACCAATGTCCAAGAAAGAGAGCTCAAAATGCAAAATATGCATCTCAGCCAAAAGCTAAATGTCTCTCAAAAAAATGGTTTTTAAGGATGACCACAAACCAATATGGGAGAACTCAAGGTCTCTACCAACACCAACTCCGGAACCTTCATAGCAGTTCTCGAAACAACCAAAAATGTGGTTTTAAGGTAACCACAAACTCTGGAACTATCACAGTAGTTCTTCAAAAAATTCCAAACTTGGAAGTGCTCGTTCACAAACAACTCAATCAGCAAAAATTGAAGTCTCACAACTCACGCTCTAATTGGTATAAGTTGTGGCTCAGGCTCAATGAAGATATTTGACTCGGGCTTGCTTAACATCTCGAACTCAAACTTGTAGCAGATCATCAACAAATCCCCCCTTGTTGAATACATCGTGAGAAGTATTCTTCATCACTGCAAGGTTGGTCATCACTCTCGAACATATCCTTTGGTGTGACCTATAAATATTCTTGGTTGTTTTCATTCAATTCCAAAAAGCAATCAATCCGAAATTTAGCTTCTCACTTGCAGTTGTCTTCTTTCTAAAACATTTATTTGTATAGAAATTATGTTTTCCACAATGATCACATGGGTGAAGATCACAACATTGATCTTTCACATGTCCAACTCTATTACACTGTTGGCATCTATCAACTTGTTTTGGAACAACACCATCCAGAAATACAACTCTTCGAAATTGTATAGGTTTATCAAAATCTAGAATGTGAAAAGATACATCCAGGATATCCTTGTTATAACCCAAACCAGTGCTGTGTTTATTATGTGTAATCTCTTCCCATAGTCTTATAACAGGTTTCACATCATAACTTCTAATTGCATCCAAATTTTCTCCTACAATCACTTCATTACTTTGATCATTCTCTGACTAATGATCGATTCAAACAAGTTGTTGTTCTGAACAAGAACATGTTCAAAATTCTTCTTTTGTAATTCATGTAGTTCATCTCGCTGAAATTGAAACTCTAGCTCCAAGAATTCAATTTTTCTTTTAACATTTTGCAAACATGTTTGAATGTCAAAGAGTGTGTCCTGGCTGACTTGGACACTGTTATGAACAATAGATGACATTAAACTGTATAATAAATGCAATAAATCATCAAGTTTGGCCGTTGCCTCCAGCAATCAAATTTGAAAAATAGGTGTCAACCACTACTGAAAATTCACCCCATAAATTTACAATGTAATTTGACATGTAAAAACACAAACAACTTAAAAGAAAATGGCAAAAATTATCTCACAAGGATTTTAACTTGTGACTTTGTAATCTTTAAAATACCAAATTATCCCTTCTAACGGCAATGCCTTCTTTCTCCTTTTATTTAAGTCAAAGTAATATCACTCTAATTAAACCAACAGAAATGATGTATTCTTCCTTGACCAGACAATGTATTCCTCCTTGACTGTGTTCAAAAACTTTGTATTATTCAGAAAGAACCTCAACTTCAAACGAACTTCAAATCACGGTTAAATTTTTTAATATAAATCTCGGTTTGAATGAAGGCGATACATTACTTGACAAGCTTGACAAGCGTTACCACCAGCATGATGTCACCATAAATATGATTGAATTAAATAGATATTTATGACATATATATTCCATCAACTCATCACAAACGATGCAAAAGCAAGAAGTACATGAACATTTCTCACCATTTGCAGGAAATAACGTGGAAGAATCCAGTGGCCAATATGTTATCCAGTAAGTTGCTGCTTCAAATTCCTTCAACATCAACCAAATCCATACTTCATCATTCAATCTCCATTCTCCAAATAATTTCTAAAACTACCCATGTGTTAATCCTGTAATGATTAACGTCGCTGTCTACCCAACTGTGTTTTTATCCCACACGTTTGCACGGAACTTAACAAGCTCTTTCAAATCACGATAATAACGTCTCCACACAACTTCTAATACAATGATCTTTTTATTTTTTATACCAATATATGTGACCGATAAGCAAAGCATAAAAACATTTAAGATTTTTTAAATCTTTTTAGATCGAAGCAAGATAACTCCTTACCTCTTTAGTTTCTTCGCTGGTGGCGACATCCTGGTTCAAGCCATCCAATACACAAAATTCACGCAATACACAGCGCTAAATTCATTCAACACTCAACAAGAAAGCAATACATCGGCATGGGGACTCTCCTCAAGACGCCATCGAGAATGACCGAGAGATTCAAGAAGTCAAACTGGTAATTAGAAATCACGTTATTTCACATGATTTATGATCTGAACTATATATTTGAAAAACTTTAATTGAACCTTAATTGGTTGTGCCATTATATGAATACATTACCCTTACTGTTCCTTGATTCAACCGATGAAAAGGCTTTGACATGCTTGGACTGTAGTATCTATTTCCCTCGACTACAACTAGACAGACTCCTTCAAAGAATACAACTCAGAAAAATGAAAACCAGCAGCGTGGAGAATACATCCTCAATAAAATCCCACAAAAAGATAATATAGTCTCGAATGTTATAAAAATCAATTTAATGATTTAATTTAACAATTGGTTATTTATATTGCGGGATTCACTGGAATGGTAGTTCGAATTGCTTATTTATTCAACTCTTAAGCATACCAGGTCAACAACGTACACAGTCTCAATAAGTCGCACGCCCTCCTTTCCGTGAGAAGGGAAACCCTTCCACCAACAGTTCCAGCAAGAAAGTCACTGACGTTCTTACACCGTTCACATCATGCCAAAATAACTAGGGCAAAACACACATGATATCACTGTGAGACAATAAATCTGGAAACCAAATAAGCTGTATATTAATGATTATCTCAAACAATAATGTACAATATATACATATTAATTAAAAAAAAAACAATATATACTTATTAAAAAAAAATTAATTACTTTTCACATCTTTTTAAACTCCAATAACTACTCAAATTAACCCAAACTTGATCTAAAAAATTAATTATCTAACATTGCAACCCTTAGATCTATTAGATTTGAAATAACATATAAAAATAAACTATATTGCCACAACCCATATTAACCTCACATGTAGTGATGCTCACACAAAAAGTAACACCTCCCCAAATTCCAAAATCAATAAATGAACTTTTCTCTTTGGTTCTACTGCGTGACTTTCTATAACTATGAAATGCACACATATAAAATGTCTAACAATATTAAGCTAAGGAATTTAGACTTCTGTGATCCATAACATTGTTTAGATAATTTTCGGCAAAATCACATAACCAATTTTTTATCGACAAAAGATTGGTTATGTGATTTTGCCGAAGATTATCTAAACAATATTAAGCTAACTAAATTGTTTCCCAAAAACTTTATTTAATTTTAATTTTTTTACGATATTTAATAAAAAAACATATATATATATATATATTAAGTTATATATATATATAGATAATACACTGGGAAATTACTCTCAATAAAAAAGATGGATCATACTTTTTCCTTATCGTTAGAGAATAACCTTTTGGTATTGAATGAATAAAAAATGTTTGAAAGTTACTTGATTGAATTATAAGGATTTCAATATGATTAGATTAAATTTTAACCATATAAATAATGTGTTTGACTTCATTATTTATATATGTTTATATAATATATATGATTGTATAAGGTTATATATAAAATGTAATAATGAAGGACGTTATCAATGTAATAATTGAAAAATAATTATATATATAAATAACAATTTGATATTTATTTATTTTTATATAAAAAGATTTATATTTTAAAATAATTGATATATAATTTAATAATTTTTTCGATATTATCTTTTTGATATTAAGGATAATTATTGTGATTTAAATAAAAATATACAAACAAATATTCAAATACCATGTCATTTTTATTTTTAGTTTAAAAAATGAAGTTTATTTTATTTGTTTTAGTATTTTGGGAGATTTTTGAGGTAGTGAATTCATATATATAAATTAAAAAAAACTTATTTTAAACAATAAAAATGAAAATTTAACCCATTTCAGAAAATAATATATTTAGAAAACGTTATTCTTTTATAATGATAGAACAAATATTATAAGCTTAATTGTTGAACTTTCACTCAATTATCGAAATTTCCATATTTAAGTTTTTTTAAAACTCGATTTTGTTTGGTATCTTTGATTTCGCAAATCCCAAAATATATTTTACTATGTTGCATTTTATGCTTGTGTTTGAATTTACAAATTCCAAGATGCATTCTATCTATGACACATCAAAATATTTTTTATTCATGGGAAATTTGAGGTCGGTGTCATTTCTGCACCGTGTACATTTATATGGGAGATTTTCTAAAATTATTAGAGCATAAATACGAATTTAGCTGAAGAATAATTGCACAAAATTGCAAGAATTGAAAAGGAAAATTGGAACAAAGAATGAATTTGATTTCTCAATAGTGATTTGAGAACCAATACATAAAACAACTAAGTTAAGCTTACTTGTACATGCAATAACTAAGACTACTTAAAACTTAACTAAAGCTAAGTGTGCTTTATGTTTTGTTAATGTGCACATGCACCACATGCAAGCACTAGAGTTAACTAACTAAAGCCAAGTGCACACCACATGTAAGCACTAGATTTAACTAACGCTAACTAAGTGTACATCGCATGAAAGAAATAGAGTTTAAATGACGCTAATTAAGTGTAGCTAGGTGCATGTACTCTTAAGCATAACTTAGGTGAGTGTGATGAAAAATGAATGGTCCTGACAACAAGGCCATTTTAGTTACCCATGTACAATGCATGAAAAGAGGAAAGCGAGGAACCCCAATGGGAAGAAAACCCCCCCTCAAAATATAATGCAAAAAGTAGAGGAAAAACCACTGCTAGGAAGTTATATCCTTCACCCGAGACGATCTCGCAGAAATTGAAACTTATTCTCAGTGAATTTCTTGGTGAAGATGTCGGTAGTCTACTGAGAACTGGGAAAGTACTCTAGATCAATGATCTCATTATGAATAAATTCTCTAACGAAATACATGTGGATTTTGATATGTTTAGTTCGTTGTCGCTACACTAGATCTCTGCAAAACTTTAGTGTACTATGATTATCACACCATATGGCAATCGGATGATGGATACTGATACCAAGCTCAAAAAGGAAATGTTGTAGCCAAATGGCCTAAATAGTGACATTGACATCTCCTTTGTACTCGACCTCTGCTAATGATAAAGCAATGGAAGATTGATATTTGCTTGGCCAACAAATTGGGCTGGATCTCAAATTAAGTACATAACCAGAGGTGGACTTGTGATCAAGGTTGCCTCCAGCCCAATCTGAATCTATGAACCCAATGAGATCCAAAGAATAATTTGCAACATAATAAACCCCATAGGTGATTGTGCCCTGGACATATCGAAGGATGCGCTTTGCAACTTTCCAGTGTAACTCATGTGTCTCCTGCATGTATTAGGGAACTGCTCCTACGTAATATGAGAGATCAGGGCAGAAGTGAGTGAGATAAAGAAGAATCCCCACAAGTTGACGGTACAATGTGCAATCAACCAATAGTGTGTCTTTGCCATTCTCAAACCTCATTCATGATAAGAAAGGTGTGGTTGCTCGCTTGCAGTCACTCATGAAAAATTGTGCCAAAAGATCTCTAGCATACTTTGGTTGAGAAATGTAATCCCATAACCACTTTGATTGATCTTTGGTCTAAGGAAAAAATTTAGCAAGCCCATGTCTGTCATAGAAAACTACTTATGCAATGAAGTTTTAATCTTAGCAATGACAGAAAATGAGCTACATGTTATCAAAAGATACTCTGTGTAGAGTACTATGATCAAGAAAGAGTCAATTTTATTCAACAAATAAACTTTGGAATTAGATTTGCAGCATACAAAATTTTAAGATAACAAATAACAGTCAATCTATGCATACCATGCTCTAGGTGTCTGCGTGAGGCCATAGAGAGACTTATTTAGTTTGCATACCAGAGATGAATTTTTCACATATCCCTGCGGCTACTCCATGTAGATTTCCCCCTCAAGATCATCATGAATAAAGACACTCTTCACATCCATATGATGCACCTCACATCCTCATGTTGTTGCAATGGAGAGAGCTAGCTAAATGGAATTCATTTTTTTCGACTAGAGCAAAAGTCTCATCATAGTCGACACCATGTACCTGTTGAAAACCTTTTTCCACTAATCATGCCTTATATTGACTAACTTGGCCATTTATTGCATTCTTGGCCTGGTAAACCCACTTATACCTAATAAGTTTATGATTGGAAGGTAGTGGAACTAGGTCCCAAGTCTAGTTCTCAATGAGAGAGTTGTATTCCTCATCCATACTTGCTTCCCAATGAGGATGCCTAATTGCTTCTACATAATTTTGTGGATCAGATTCCTGCATCATATAAGCATGCATGGCTCCATAGCTAACAATGCTTGTGGAGCTTTCTCAAATTGAGGTATAGTGGTAGGAGCATCTAAGGGATCACTCATGTTGCACCATTTTTTTGCTAAACGTGCTCGAGAATCTTCCAAACTGCATGAGGAAGTTTTATCTTGATGTTCAACAACTAGTAGTCCAAGAAGTGTCACAGGCAAAGTCTCATCTAGATCAAATTTCTGATCTGAAGTATCATCTGCATATTCATCAATTAGTGGTGAGGGAAACTTTGTAATAGGTTCATTTGGTGGTATATGCAAATGATCTTCTTCAAACTTTACACTCCTTTTGATAAAGAGCTCTTCAGTGTTGATATCAAGCAATATATACCCTTTTATTTCATCAGAATATCCAACAAACATGTATGCCTTGGTCTAAGGCTCCAAAACCTTTCTCTTCTTTGTAGGAATGCGAGCGCATGCTTGAGATCTAAAAATGCATAAATGATTGACTTCAGGTTGCATGCCATTCCTAGCCTCAAAAGGTGTTTTTCCATTAAAAAAATTATGAGGACCCACAATTTTGATGCAAGAGATCTTGCATGCAACATGTAATTGGCCATCTCTTTCAAAGATCTATTCTTCCTCCCAAAAACCTTGTTTTGTTGTAGAGTGTAAGGAATTGTATGTTACAATTGTATGTTTGCTTCATTACAAAATTTTTGGATATCTTTGTTGACATATACCTCACCATTATTTGTGTGGAGGAACTTGGTGTATTTTCTAGACTGATTTTTTGCATGCACTTTGAAAATCTTTAGATGCTGAAAAACTTCAAACTTGAGTTTCAGAAAAATAAACCCAAGTGAATCTTGTGTAATCATCTATAAATGACAACACGTATCTTGCTTTGTTCATTGAAGGTACTGGAAATGGAGCCACGAGATCACTGTGTACAAGCTCCAAAGGTGAAGAGGCTCTCCATGCATGCCCCTTCTAGAACTTGTCTTGTGGATCCAAGAGCACATCCATTACAAATACCATTAGAAAATTCAATGGTCAGCAATCCTTTAACCATCCCTTGCTTGCTAAGTTGTTGTATGTATCTAAAATTCAAGTGCTCAAATCACTCATGCCAAATCCTACTTTCTTCATTTGCATGCGTAAGTAGCAAAATAAAATATGACTAAGGAACAAAATAAGAAAATGTATACAGACGAGATTGATCATTTACCTTATCAAATGAAATCTTCAAGTTGGTTTACATATCATGAATGTTCACAGAATCTAGGGTAAATTCCACTTTCCTTCTGGTGCCTCTGTGTGTCATCTAATACACTAAAAGAAGATTCACCAAAATCCTTGGAATATGCAAGACATTCTCAAATTTTCTATCTTCAAGTTGCACTCTTCCTTGTCCAATTGCTTCAACTATAGAATTGTCCCCCATGAGAATAGGAGCTCTTGAGTATGCATGTAGAGAAGAAAATTCCTTTGAAGAAGCCATATGATGTGAAGCTCCTAAATCAATAATCCATTCTTGTGGTTTCGAAAGAAGGGAAATCAAAGCATGGCCATTACCACTTGTTTCTGATGGTTTTTCCTCCGTCTTCTTCTGGGCACTTTCTGGAATGTAATGACCAAGATTATTCTGCTAAAGATCCTTTGCCATCAGATCAATATTATTCTGCATGTAAGAGGACTCAGGATGACAACCTCTATTATAATAAGGGCACTTGGATTTTCCTTTATTTCCCTTCTTACCCTTGGATCAGTTGGAAGAGTCATCTGGAGGTTTGGATTTCCTCCCTTTCCTTGATATGGATCTCTTGCTTTTCCTTTGCCTTTGGATTGTTGATTTGGTTTCAAGTTGGACTTTCCTTTTTCACATGGAAAGTGCATGTGAATTTGAAGACTTAAATGAACCCATCTTTATGAGCTTATATTTCTTGTGAATGAGAGACTCAATAAATGCATCAAGTTTAGGCATTTTCCATTTATCTCTAGTTGCAAGTCTAACTGTATGAAATGTAGAAACAAAAATAACATATTCAGAACTAATTTATGCAAAATAAAAAGGATTAATTGACCTTCCTGTTTGGATTTATCAATCCTGCAATCATTGAAGAAGCAATGCTTTTAATTTCGTAAATAAATCTAGAATGTTCTCAAGGCTATTTGGATCTGAGGACTTTAGCTTATTTTCGAGAATATGAGCCTACATCTCATCCTATTTTCTAAATAAATTCTCCAAGGTTTCCAAACCTCATTTAGAGTGTTGCATGTGTCCACATGGAAACGTTATGTTGGAGATATGGACAACAATAGAAGACCAAAATCCTCATCCATCATGTTGAAGTATTTGGATTGTTCAATGGCGGAATTGGGTTTAGCTTTCGTATTCATAATTATCTGATACAAACCTTTGCCTTTAAGGTGAAGCAAAATATCTAGCTTCCATTGGAAGTAGTTATACGGAGTGAGAATAGTTGAAGATGGGAACTCCATTCTTTCACCTTGCAGTTGTAGCAACAATTGCAACAATTCTCTAATATTCTGATCTGCAAATCAAATCTTTGAATAATTTCCAATTCTTTGAGCTTCAAAACTGCAAAAAATTGTTCATGCAGCTTCTTCAGATCCATATAGCTTTGGTACCATGTAAAATTATTAGAGCACATATATGAATCTAAATGAAGAATAATTGCAGAAACTTGCGAGAATTGAAAAGGAAAATTGGAACAGAAAATGAATTTGATTTCTCGATACTGATTTGAGAAACAATAAATAAAACAACTAAGTTAAGCTTAGTTGTACATGCAATAACTATGGTCAATTAAAACTAACTAAATCTAAGTGTGCTTTATGTTGTGCACATGCACCACATGAAAGCACTAGAGTTAACTAACTAAAGTCAAGTGCACACCACATGTAAGCACTAGATTTAATTAATGCTAACTAAGTGCACATCACATGCAAAAACTAGAGTTTAGTTGAAGCTAATTAAGTCTAACTAGATGCATGTACACAACATATCTCTCATGTTTTACTATTGTAGAGCTATGTGACATTCTTGCACAATGTAGACATGGGTGAGTGATTGTTGAGAATAAAGTAGTGAAAAAATAAATCTTGCTCCCAAATTGGGTGTAAACATTGAATAGTTTTTATTTTATTTTTTTTTATAGAAATGTGGATTAAAGACCATCCCACTATATTATAAAATGCTATGCACATCACATTTTTATTGAGTTCCTTTGCATTGCGTCATAAGGGACATTCAATGGATTGTGCAGGTATGTATCTTGTTGTCCAAGGCAATGTGAGATAATCATACAACCCTCTAAAAATAAGATTTAAGGAAACACTAAAACAATAGAAATCCAGGTATGATTTTGAGAAAATTTAGTGGAAATTTTTTAAAATCTAAGCTTTTTTAGTATGAAAAAAAAGCCAAATTTTATATTAATATCAGATCAGCCACATGGTACATGGTACATATTTTTTTGCAGAAGCCACTTGCTATAAACATGGCCAAAAAAGAGACTATAAACATTTTTCTTCCGTATCTATTGCTTCTGAAAGTATGCAAAAAAAGAGAAGGCTGAGAAAATGACAAGACTATTAGAGAATGTCTGAAGTCAAAGAGAATATATCCAAGAGTTTTGCAAGAGTAAGCTAGAAACCTATAGTTAGGAGTACCACTTGAATAGGAAGTATAATGTGCTTCTGTGAGACTAAGCCTTTGCTAGGGGAGAGAGAAGCGGGAAAAAAAACAGGTTATGTTCCACGTAGGGAAAGTCTGGCAAGTAGTGTCTATCAGGGAAATATCCATTTTCCATTTACCTGGTTGAATTAGAAGCCCTTTCTTTGTAGCTTGTCTGCTTGAGTATTCAGTGATCTATTGACATGTTGAATAGACCATTCCTTTTTCCAGAAATCAATTCTGTCCATCCACCCTGCTAGCAAAATGTTTTTTATTGAATGTTTGCCACTGACATGATCAATTACGATTTTTGAGTCCCCACAGATCTAAAGGATCGGAATGCACAACTATCAAAATTCACGATTTTAGATGTCTAAGTAATTTTTGATGGTGCTAAATTTATTTTCACTATTTAAACACTCCCACACTCAATTTCTCACCAAATACGAGCTAGAAATTCGCCATCTAGTAAAATAAATTGTGACCTCGGAAATATGAACATTTGGGCTTTCAAAATTGAGAAACTTAGAATATGTATATTCTTAAGATCGTGAAATTACAGAATGTACAGACCATTATGCAATGATTAATTCATAGACTTTTCTTATAAATTCTATCATTTTAAAGCAGCTACTCGAATATAATTCTTCAGGGCTGTACTTGTTTTGCACTGGTGAAAGTTGGCGTTCGTCTTACTAGGCAGTACTACTTGTGAGAGCTGCATCCATGACACACTGCCATATTGAAAGCCGAGATCGGCTTCTAACACTCGAGTATTTATTTATCATTCGACGTAGTTCGTGCAGGGTTGTGATATCTTTGTATTGGTGCGAGTTGGCGAGTTGGCGTTTGTCCGAGTGGTAGTACTACTAAACCCTAAACCAGTGCTTCAATTGTCGGGGAACACCCCTGGAGATTGCAGTTGCGCCGTGCAAGTGTATCAAATTTCTGTATGGTATGACATCACATTCTTACAGTAGTTCCAGGGAAATGTTCTTGCGTTTTCGCGCGTCTTGTACTTCGGTGTTTAAATGTCCATCTCATCGTCTTCGACGTGTACGTGATGTTCCTTGTTAGCATCTCCATTCCACACACAAAGAGGACGCCTTTGGGATATACAGAGATCACGACTCACAGCTATCATTTAAAGTAAGGACAGAAGACGCCTTTGAGACACCTATACCGAGAGGTTGGAATTTCAAAACTCGGCCACCCATCATATTTGATGGCTTTTACAGTTCCAGAAGACGCCTTTGAGACACCTATACCGAGAGGTTGGAATTTCAAAACTCGGCCACCCATCATATTTGATGGCTTTTACACCTCCGTGACCCGCTTTCACAGTTTGCATTTGGCAAATCTTTTATCGGTCAAATTTGCCAATGATTGTCCGTGAAATTCCATCCTTGTTGGAGATCACAATTATCATTTAAAAAGGCGAAACCAAAAATATACCATGTTCGGCAATGCCCGTATATTATACAGGCTTGTTGTGTAAATGCGAGTTGTCAACTCATAGTTTGGCTGCTCACAGTTCTGCCACAAGTAGGTCAAGATTCTATGAGCATGAGTGGATCCTTACTGTATCTTTGGCAGAACAATAAACAACAAAACCGTGCTCCGATAGGAGTTGCCTATAATGGAATAGTTGCTTATAATGGAATTTGACAGGAGTTGCCTATAATGGAATAGTTGCTTATAATGGAATTTGACGAGTAAATTGTTCTTTATAGTAGTTGTTTATAATGGAATTTGACAAGTAAATTGTTTTTTTTTATAGTAGTTGCTTATAATGTTTATAAAGGATGGAATTTGACGAGTAAATTGTTTGTCATGAGTGATCTGTCTATTAAATACAATTAAAAAATTTGCAAAACCCTTAAGATCTTTTGTTGAAGTTGTAAAAAAAATGTAAAACTGGTCAATTTTAAAAAGTGAGTACACTTTTGAGATTCCAATCCTTATCACAACCTTGCCAGCCTTATCAAATTATACATGCTTTACTATATATATATATATATATATATATATATAATGAGGAGGGAATTGAAATTCCAACCCTTATCACAACCTTGCCAGCCTTATCAAAATATACATGCCTTATTGTATATGTACATATATAATGAGGGAAGTGTCTATCGAGGCGGCGGAGTTGCCTTGACGGCTAAAAGTGGAATCCGGGTAAAAAAATTTAAAAATCTTGCACCAGCAGTTTTTGAATCATGTTTTTGATGGTGGAAACAGATTCAGCACCAGCAGTGTTTGAATCATGTTTTTGATAATGGAAACGGATTCAGCACCATCAAAAACCTTTTAGCCCCCAAAACTTTGAAGTTTGACAGTTGTAACTTGGATTTACAAAAATCCCTTCCCATTTTATCACAATCTTGCCAAAATTTCCATGATTTTCACAAGAAAAAAAACAATCTAATTAAACTAAAACTAAAACTAATGAAGAAAATAACTACATACCTCACTGTGTAGTCCATATCTTCCTCAACTATTAAGTACTCAAAAACACTAAGGATTATCTTACCCTACAATTTAGCATTAAAAAAACACTTTAATGATTGATACTTAGAGTGCATTAAGCGATATTGTGTTAATTTCTACTCAATTTGACATTTAATTTTGAAATGTCTATGGTTGATACTGAAATGTCTATCACTGATACTCAGTGTGTATTAAGCGATGTTACTTTAATTTTTATTAAATATGAAATTTAATTTTGAAATGTTTAAATGTTTATAGTGGATTAATTTTGAAATGTGTAGAATGGAATTTTTAATTTGTATTTTAAAGTATATAAAGATTATAGCATTGTATTATTTTTTAGTAGGTAAATTTTAAAATGTTTCAGTATATTTTATAAAAATAAATAAATTATATGAATTTTATATAATTTATATAAAATTTTGGTGATTTTTATAATATAATAATTTTATCTTATAAAATTTATATAATTATTTTAAAGTAAAATGAAAATTAACTAATTTTTTTGAAAAAATATGGGAAATTAATTCATAAACAGAACTTAATTGTTAAATTTTTTGTTATATTTAATGTGAAGGTGCCAAAACACTAAGTGATATAAGAAATCCCACTAACACTTCTTCACTTCCATATGGGTTTGGTTTAATGGATGGCCAATTACAAAGTTAAATGCTAGTTTTGATTTTATTGTTATCATTGTATTGTGTCATTAAGTCAAACTTACAATTCACACTCCTTAAATTTTTTGAAAATCCAATGAAGAAAGTTATTTAATTTAAAGATATTCATATTTATTAAAGATAAAAGTTAATTTATGAAATTTTATAAAATATGATAGGTAAAGATGATAAGTAGTAGGTCAAGTATATTTGAAAGAATACCTAGAAGAGAAGAAAATGACTTAAAACAAGAAAATTAAAAAGCAATAGAAAACCAACAAATTTAAGTAGGAGGTTCATTGTTGTTATAAATTAACACTTTTAAAATTCAAAGTCTTTGGGAATGTGTAATGGGTATGAAGCTATGGGAGTCAATGGGTCTATGACATCTCATGGTTTTATGGTGTGAGATTGTTAATTAGATATGGGGTCTTTCTCCACATTTATTAAAGGTTTAGAAGTGGTAATAATTTTAGTGAATGTTGATATAGGGAAATGGCCTCTAGTAAGTTGTTGACAAAGGTTGAACATCTCCTACATGATGAAGCATAAACATCATTGGTCCCCATGCCATGAGTGTGTAGAGATAACCATGTGAAACTTTGAAGAGATTAAAGAATAATTCTTTGAACACATAGTGAGGAGAGCAATCTAAATAAAAATTGACCCTCAAATTGAAACTCTAAGCAATGAATCTAAGAAACTTGATTCTCCTAAGGAATATGGATATTTATCTCAATGCAAAGCTATTTAATTTAAATATATTAATATTTATTGAAGATAAAAGTTATTTTATGGAAATTTATAAAATATAATATGTAAAGATGATAAGGAGTAGGTCAAGTATATTTGAAACAATACTTAGAAGAGAAGAAAAGAACTTAAAATAAGAAAAACAAAAAATAATTGAAAAGAAATAAATTCAAGGAGGAGGTTCCTTGGTCGATCCTTGTTGTTATAAATTAACACTTTTAAAACTCAAAGTCTTGAAGGAATGTCCAATTGGTATGAAGCTATGGGAGTCATTGGGTCTATCACATCTCATGGTTCTATGAAGTGAGATTGGAAATTGGATATGGGGCCTCTCCCCACATTTAGCAAAGGTTTAGAAGTAAGTGGTAATAAATTTGGTGAATGTTGATATAGGGAAATGGCCTCTAGTAAGTTGTTGACGAAGCTTGAACATCTCCTACACGACGAAGCATAAGTGATGAGTCTCATCATTGAGTAATTATATGGGCCTTAATTAGCCTTAATTCACCTCCTAGCTTAGTCAAACCAACTATTCTCACAACTTATTGCATACTTTTGATTATATTTTTCTTATGAGATGAGTTAGAGTTGGATATTTTGCTTCGTGGTCTAATGTGCATGTAATGCAGGAATAAAGGATAAAAGCAAGGGAAATGCAGGGATAAAAGGTAAAAGCAAGGAACTATGGTAAAAGACCTTGGTAAAAACTCAGATGGGATAAGGGAGAGGAATTACAAGAGGTAAATCCTCCTCATTTACTGCCCATCCATTTGAATATCCCTCCATTAGCTAAAAGTACAAACAACCAAATTAGGAGTACTAAAAGATAGCTAAGCAAGTGGAAGTACAAGCAGCCTCTCTACTAGAAGGCAACTGAGCTAGTGAAAGTGAAAGGACAAGTTACCATTAAGTTGGGAGCTGTACCTCCCTACTTTTGAGGGAAGTCGTTGAGAGTTAATATGTATAAATAGAGAGGCTTAGGACCTCAGTTTTTTTTTAGTCAATTAGCCAGTAGTCAGTCAGCAAGTTAGGATTCGAACTTTTACTGTGGAACTTTGCTTTGTAACAATTTGATGTAATAAAGTTGTTTTATAATGAAGATGAGTTTTGATTTGAGCCAGCACTGAGTTAACTCAGAGGGCTAAAGCTCTTCGGTTAGGGCCCAACCCTAGCAGCCAAAGCTCCTCTTTATTGTATTGCTATCCTAGCTTAGATTCTTGTTTTCTGTTCATTTACTTAAGCAATTCATTTCCATTGTAGCAGTAGCATAGATGCATGGTTTGATTGTTCATTCAGTTAAATAGATGCATTTTCATTACAGTGGTTCAACACATATTTATGGCTTTCATGTTCATGTACTTAAGCAGCTTCTTGTTTTCTGTTCATTTGCTTGAATAGTTGTAGTCTCATTACAAAAGTGCAGATCATATTAGTTGTGATTTAGTTTGCTTCATTCATGCTTTCAATTAGCTTGGTAGCAAAGAAAAGATCCACAATGTTGCTGACAAGTGTCTCGGCCTCACCTCCTCCCTCTAGGACCATGATGTGAGGAAGAAACCCTGCAGCAACCCCAAAAACACAGGGTTTTGTTTTTCACAAAGGGTTTGTCGTTTAAACACAGTCATTGAGTTCATTGTCACTCTGCCCCTTTAATATTCATCAGCTCGATTTGCTCTCTTTTTGTCATTCATACCTCACTCACATTCCCATGTCATTCCCCTTCAGCACGAAACGCCTTAGCAGAAGTTGTTAAATTCATGTTTAAACGATTTTTGCCAGTAAATCGCTTTACACAGGAAAATTGACCAATCACCACTCATATTCCTTTTTGCATTTGACTTTTCGCCCTTTAAATCCCGCTATCGATCTGCCTCAGCTGATCCAATAGCTATCTCACACCTGCTCAACAATGCTCAGTCCATTCCCCACCATAGATCTGCCTTGCCAGATCCAATAGCCTTCGCGCGATATCATGTGGATCTCCTGTCCGACCATTATCCGACTGAGGGCACGCGGATGAGCGGTTTCCACGTGCTACATGTCGGTCGGGGAGGCTAATCGCGTGAAATTATACAAAACTGCGTACAGCTTTGAGGGCACACGATATTCTGCTTACCACCCTCTAAACCCGCTCTCCCATTTTCGCACTTTTTCTTTTGCTCGCTTCCATCTCCGCCGTCGATCTGTTTCCTGATATGAGGGCTATCACTTCACTCTCCCATTTTCGCACTTTTTCTTTTGCTCGCTTCCATCTTCGCACGTTCCTTTTGCCCGCAATCTCCACTGTCCATCTGTCGATTGATTCTGCGATATAATATCAGTCATACATCCCGTTAGTTGACCATGTTCGGTCATCTGCCTACATACCCTCCTGCGATCCAATCTGAACCATTCATTCACTTTCCTCCCACCTGATCCAAAGGTTCTTATGCATTGTTTCTCATTACGTCCCATTTCCACCATTTTGATCTATGACTATTCTTCTGCTTAGACACAAACCTAGCCTAGTTTCCATTATTTAACCCTTAGTCTAAGTTTTGATGTGTTTACTTTTGCAACTTAGGAAATTAGAATTACATGATTTCTTTCTTCATTTCTGCAGTAGAATAGCTCTACCCTAAACTAGGTTTGCTCTCCTTCCATCAAAATCAAGCTTCTTTTGACCCTATAGAAGTATGGCTTAGAACCCCTGGGGTGTCTTGCCAGATGAGCAGTGACAACAGGTAGTACCTTCACTTCTACTTGTGTATATAGCACAGTCACCTCCAAGTTTGTATGAACCCTAGGTTGATAAGTAAAGCTGGTAGCCCTGGGAGTTGGAGCATTCTTGCTGCAATACTTAGGCTCATCACTTTTTGGCGTCGTTACCGGGGAGGTGTCAGAGTAGTAGTGATTACTGTTCTTTTCTTATATTTTCTAGTTTCCAACTTTCTTCCATTAGTCTATTTCTGCAAAAGTAATCTAGTTTCTTTCTTTCATTTTTTCATTTGTCTGCATTCCTTTCCATTCTTCAAGTTAATCTAGTTTCCTTTCCATTTTGCAAGTAGTTTATTTTCATTCAGTCAGCAATTTCAATTCAGCAAGTAGTTTCCATTTTGTTAGTAGTTTTTCATTTAATCGGCAATTTCCTTTCTACAAAGTACTTTCCAGCTTTAAAGAAAATCTCACAAAAAACCCAGAAACATTTCCTTTCATGCCTCGTAGGATTAGGGATAATTCAGGAAAATTCTTGCCCAATACTCCCACCTCATCCAACAGTCAACCTTCTTTCTTCTTCATTGACGGTGAATTGGAAGCCCCTTTGGGTGAGAAACCTGACATATTTGAGGAACCTATAGGGGAAGAAGAAGAGGAAGAACCCATTCCTACTGAACCAATGGTTGAACACTTAAATGACAGAGGAGATAGAGGGATAATTGTGAGTGCCTTCCCCATTAGTGGGACCAATGGGGACACTAAAATGAAGGATATAAGCCCCTCTGATCTACCTCATTTCCATGGATTAACCAAAAAGTACCCTGACACTTTCCTATTTGAGTTTTTTGTTGTCTACTGAACCTATGACTATACAACTGATGAGCAAAAGTTGAAATTGTTTCCATCTACCCTCAAGGATGCAACATTGCACTGGTTCATGGGTTTACTTAGAGATAGCATAACAACTTGGGCTCAGATGCAACAGGCCTTTAACAATAAATATAGTGACTATTATAGGTCAAAGGACACTAAAGATGAGATTTTCAAGATGACCATAGGCTAGGATGAATCCCTAGAAGACTACGAAGAGAGATTCCAGCTCAGTTACAAAAGGGCTAGGTGCACACTTGACCTTGAGTCACTGAAGCTGGTCCTGCTTAGAGGAGTAAGGGAGGATATCCTAGACACCTTACATATGTTAGCAGGAGGAGATATCTACCAACTACCCTATGAGGACATCAAGACTATCTTTAGAAACTATTCTAGGGAAACCAGAAACAAGGGTAGAAGTACTCAACCTATGGCCAGTACCCCATCTTCCAACTCATCCATCAAGGGTGAAATTGGAAATTTGTTGGAGGACTTCAAAAGTGAGATGTTGCAAACCCTTGCCTCGTAATTGGATACCATGAATATCAGAAGGAAGTAAGATGAAGCAGAGAGAGCCTTGGCCATGTTTTGTCCTAGGTGCACCAGGAGGCATGCTAGGAACGAATGCCCATTAAAATATATTGAGATTTGCTCAATCTGTGAAGAAAACCACTCCACGGACAAGTTCCCTTCCTTAGCTGGACTCAAAGATGTATATCAAGGAGCTAAAGGGGTCACTGAGCAGCTTTGCTACATTAACCAAAGGAGACCTCCTGAGCCTAGACCATACCAACAAGGTATGCAAGGATTATCCCATGCATATTACAAACCCAACCAAACCACAACTACACCTTCTTGGGGACCCCCTGCTCATCCTTCATGGTCTACACCCCCTCCTTGGTCCTATGCATCTCAATATCATTCCCAGCCACCCAACTAGTCATTTCTACCTTAAAATCAGCCACGACATCAGTGGAATATCCCACCCCAGGGGTGGAGGCCCCAATTCAACAATGTTCTAGCTCTATTGCCTCCATCACCTACCCAACCACAACTCCTGTACTTTGCTCCACCTAGGAAACCCCAAATTCCTACCCAGCCAAATCCAAACCCAAACAATAGGCAAGCCCAACAAACACACGGTGGAGAAACATCATACCTATCTTACGCTGTTGAAATTCAGGAGATCAACCTGAGATCTGGGAGAATTATCCTAGATAACCAACCTCCCTCTCCACATATGGAGGTTGAGGAAAAAAGAGAGGAAAGCAACCTTAAAGCAAATCCACCCTTTCCTGAAAGATTAGCCCAACCACACCAGCCTACCCCAGAAGAAACTGAACTTCTAGGAGAATTGGAAAACCTATGTGTAAAGATTCCCCTTCTCTAGGCAATCAAAGATGTGCCTATTTACAATAAATTGATTAAGGAGAAGTGCTTTAAGCATCCAGGAAGAAGAAAAAGGGATGCCCCTACCATTAATGTCATTGGGTAGTTATCTGACTTAATGCTAGGGCAGGAAATATGTCCAAAATACTTAGACCCTGGAAGCCCTGTAGTCGATGTCCACATCAATGGTACCATTGTCCCACACACTCTGATTGATCTTGGGGCTGCCATTAATGTGATGACCAAGGACACCATGCTCAAGCTTAACCTCCAAGGGTCATTAAGGAAGACCACAATAGTACTACAACTTGCAGACCATTCCACAGTCACCCCTGAGGGAATTGTGGAGGATGTGATGGTCTCCATTGATTCCTAGGAGTACCCAACAGATTTCCTAGTTCTCCAGCCTAAGGCTAAGCTAACTGGTTACCCTCTCATCCTTGGGAGGCCATGGTTGGCCACAGTTGATGCCTACATTAGCTGTAGAGCTGGGAGTATGACCATCAAGAATGGGCATATGTCCAAACAATTAGTCCTATACCCTCCTGCTCAACCCTCCCTAGAACATGACTTACCTTTATGGTTGGAGGAGAAGGAAGAAGATGAACTTTATTCTGCCGAACTATATACTTTGGGAGCCATCATAGGAGGAGGAAAACAAGATGAGGAAAATGTAATTGAACACTGCTCCAAAGTCAAACTCCTAGTCCATTATCACTATAAGAAGAAGTAAAGGAAACACTGAACTTTCATCCGATTGACTTATGCTTGGCCGATTCCAACCCAATCCGAGTCAAAACCATAGAATTTGGCCCAAAAAGAACCTTGAAGATTAATTCATCTCTTTATACTTTAGAAGAGGAACGACTATGCAACTTGTTGAAAGAAAACTTAGAATCCTTTGCTTGGAGCTACAAGGAAATGAAGGGAGTACACCCCTCGGTGTGTACTCACCACATATACATCAAGGAAGGTTGCAAGCCAGTCAAGCATCCACAAAGGAGGATGAATCTAGCTCTCAAAGACATAGTCAAGGAAGAACTGCAGAAACTGTTAGATGTAGGGTTCATTTACCCTATCTCTGACGGTGAGTGGGTCTCTTCTTTAGTGTTAGTTCCCAAGAAAAATGGGAAGTGGAGGATTTGTGTCGATTATAGGGAGATGAACAAATCCACCAAGAAGGATCATTTTCCCTTATCCTTCATTGACCAAGTGTTAGATGGCCCGGTAGGGAAGAAGTTCTTTTATTTCATATATGGATTCAGTGGGTACAGCCAGATCCAAATCTGCCCAGAAGACCAGGATAAGACCACTTTCACTTGTCCTTGGGGTAATTTTGCCTATAGGGTCCTTCCTTTCGGCCTGTGCAATGCTCCTGCCACTTTCTAGAGAGCAGTCATGAGTATCTTTGTTGAATTAGTTCATGATGCTATGGAAATCTACATGGATGATTTTAAACCTTATGGCTATGATTTTCAAGAGGCCCTAACTAACCTGGGCAAAGTATTACACAAATGCATTGAGATGAACCTGTCTCTCAGTCTAGAAAAATGTGAATTCTTAATGACTAAAGGGGCTATGCTAGGTCACTCAACATCTCAGCAAGGACTGCAGGTGGACCCAAAAAAAGTAGCAATCATTCAAAGGGTCCCACCTCCACAATAGCAGAGAGATGTTAGGAGTTTCTTAGGCTAGCTATATATTACAGAAGATTCATAAAAGACTTCAGCAAGTTAGCCTCTCCTTTGTTTGGATTATTGACCAAAGATTCTGAATTTATATTGTCAAAGAGCTGTCAAGAGGCCCTAGACATTCTAAAGAGTAAGGTTACCACTGCACCAATCCTTAGACGCCCAAACTGGGCCCTCCCTTTTCACATTCATGCTGATGCCTCACATAAAGCCATAGGAGCAACCTTAGGACAAGTAGAAGAGAAATTGCCTTATGCCATCTACTTTACAAGTAAAAACCTGTCAAAGGTTGAACTAAACTATACTGTGACAGAAAAAGAACTCCTGGTTGTTGTGCATTCATTGAACAAGTTTAGGCATTACATTACAGGCTATCAGACATTTGTGCATACTGATCATGCTACCATTAAATATTTGATGAACAAACCAGATGTAAACTCTAGAACAATAAGATGGTTACTTTTATAACTGCAGTTTGATCTAACTATCGTTGATAAGCCTGGTAAGGAAAATGTTGTTGCTAACTTTCTATCTAGAATGAATCTGACTGCAGGTGAAGAAGGAATGGTGGATGATCAGCTCCCAGATGAGCATTTGTTTGCTATTTCAATGATCTCCCCATGGTTTGCTGATATACAAAACTATCTGGTGTCAACACAATTCCCACCAAACCTGCCCTCCAGAGAAAAAAGAAAGATAATTAGGAAAAGTGCCCCCTTCACCTGGATTGGGGGCAATTTGTTCAAACTTGGCCCAGATCAAATCTTGAGAAGATGTGTAAGGGAAGAGGAAGTCTTTGACATCCTTCTAATTTTTCATGATGGGCCTTGTGGATGTCACTTTGCAGCAAAAATGACAACATTCAAGGTGTTGCAAGCAGGCTATTATTGGCCTACTCTTCATCAGGATGTGAAGAAGTATGTTAGTCAGTGTGATCGGTGCTAGAGGATGGGAAAGCCGACTCCAAGAGATGAAATGCCCCTACAACCTCAAGTGACTTTTGAGCCACTTGAAAAGTGGGGCATGGACTTCATTGGGCCTATCAACCCTCCTTCAAAGAAAAAACAACACATCATTGTGTGCACTAATTATCTAACTAAGTGGGCAGAAACCAAAGCAATCAAGGCAGCAATAGAAGAAAAGGTGGCTGAGTTCCTAAGGGAAAATATATTCTACAAATTTGGGTACCCTAGAGAACTAGTCACAAACCAAGGCAGCCAGTTCACCTCCAGCATGATTGAAGAACTGCTCAAGCATCATAAGATCAATCATAGGACCTCCACTCCTTATCATCCACAAGCTAATGGGCAAGTGGAGGTGACCAACAGAGCACTGGAGAACATCCTGACGAAGGTAGTGAGTAGCAACATAAAGGATTGGGCTAAGAGACTAGTTGAGGCCACCTGGGCCTACAATACAACATGGAAGACCACCACTGGATTTACACCCCATGAGTTGGTCTATGGAGAAAAGGATTTGTTGTCCATTGAATTTGAATATAACACATTGAGGATGGCAGCCCAACTAGATTTAGATCTCATTCATGCAAAAAAAGAAACGTTGTTCCATTTGAATGGCCTAGATGAATTCAGAATGCAAGACCTCCTTGATACAGAGATAATTTAGCTTCATAGAAATATCTAGCATGAAAAACATATCAAGGAGAAGTTATTTCAAGAAGGAGACTGGGCATTATTATATGATTCAAGTACAGAGACTTCAAGGGCAAGCTAAGAACAAGATGGCTCGAACCATATGTGGTGGAAAGATGCCATGACAATGGTTCAGTGCATATCAGAACTATAGATGAAGAAGCCATTGCATTACTAGTCAATGGACACAGACTGAAAATATACAAGAGGCCTTCATCTAAATAAGAGTTCATTGACAACATCAATAAGATAGTGATGATGGTGGAGCAAGTTTCATCTCCTCCCTCATCAGGTCACTGAAAAAAAAAAATAATAATAATAAAATAAAAATAAAAATAAAAATAAAAAAATAATAGAAAGATTCAGGTTCCCTGTGTGAAAACCTTCCTTGAGGCGCCCAGGGCAGATACCTAGGGTGAAAACCTCTCTGAGGTATCAATAAGGCAGTGATGATGGTGGAGCAAGTTTCAGCTCCTCCCTCATCAGGTCATTGAAAAAAAAAAAAAGGATTCAGGTTCCCAGTGTGAAAACCTTCCTTGAGGCACCCAGGGCAGATACCTAGGGTGAAAACCTCTCTGAGGTAGGCTAGGTGTTTTTGAAAAAAATATAATAATAAAAGAAAAAAGAAAAAAATAATAATTGTTTTGCAGGTGGATGAATCAGGGAGCAAAGAGAAGATCAAAAGGGAACCCTGCCTCACATGTACTCATCACCTCCATTCCTTACCATGCACCCCTCCATCAGTTCCATTGTTTTTCACTTCATTGCTTCAATTTAGGTGAAGATTGTGCTTTCTACATAATCACCTTATCCATGACCATCATCCCTGCATCCACAAACACTCCTACTCCCTTTGTCCATTCATTGCAACACCCTCACAGACACCATCAGCAGACAGTAGGGGAGGAAGAAAATTGACTGCACAGTAGTAGCAACATCAGATCTGCAGTCACAGACACCATCAACAAACAACAAAGGAGGAAGAAGAATGACCATCAACAACACCTCTAATCTTTGAAACTTGCAGCATGGCATTAAGGCCACAGGTAAGTATCCTGTTAGAGCCTAGATTTGCCTCAGGCTGAAAAGGCAAGGTTCTAGGTCCACATCAAACCACTCTCAACCTCGTAGCTAGCCCTAGGAGGACAAGATAGGGCTCTCTCCGGGTCAATCTCAACGAAATATAATCGATGGGGCTTGAGATGACTGGTTTAACAACTGATCTTAGGCTAGGTATGAAGTGCAAAGGATTTGATTTGAGTTTTTAAGGGTTTTGTGTTGGAAAAAGGGAAAGGCAAATTTGGGTCCGGGGATGAGGCCTAGTTTTTGCAGAGTTATGATTGGGGCAAGGAAGGCAATCGTTTTGATGCTTTGGATTGAATGAATGGATGAATCAAACCGGTGAGGGGATAAGGAGGGCAAGAATGTCTCAAGAGTCCTCCTCAAACAGATGAAAACATGTAAAATTAAACAAAATTTCAAGGCAGAGCACAACAGTCCAATGAATTCTACCTCAATCACTCATTTGTTTAATTTCAGAAGAAAAGAGAAGGGAAAATGATACACATAAACATCAGTAAACTTACAATTACTTAGAGAAAAACACCATCAAAACACAAAGCCACATGGATCCCAACAAGTGCTGCAAAACCCTGGTCTTTCCTTTGCCAAAATTGCAGAAATGAAATGTACAATGAAGTGCCAAGAAATCCCAAGTATCCAACCCTGAAAATGACTGAGAAATTACATGATATAGACAAGCCTAACTCCTTCCCATGCCTCTATGGGTCGAGCTCATCATTCTAGGAGCTGTTTGAACCAATTCTAAACAAGGAACTGAAATCTACGTAGTCAAACAACTTACCCCTATATGCTAGGAAACTAATTCATTCATTTAATTTTCACCTTTTACTGAATGAATCCTCTAGAACAAGTAAAAATGTGCCAATATTACATCATGGTTATCAAATTACATCATGAAAGGTCAAGAGTAACATCAAAAATCAAAATTGGTCAAAACTGGGCGAATTTCTGAGCTGAACAATGAAAAATAGGCAAAAATCCTCTATGCGTCGCGCATGATTCTCTATGCGTCACGCCACTTTGGAGCTGATTTTGAGGCACTTCCTGAAGTCCAAATTGAGCTCAAGTGTGCTTGTTGGAAAGGTCTACCTATCTACTTTCCAACCCAAGTAGAATTGTTCAATTTGGCCTCCATTTTCCCCTCCAAAAGTCATTTCTTCCAACATTTCTTCCTGTGTGTCAAAATAGGGGCAGTGAGGTCATGTTTTGAGGGTTTTTGGCCTCCTAAGGACTCAAAACCTGCCCAAATTTCTTGGCCATGCACCAAAAACCATAATTTATCATGAAAAATCCATAAATGCTAAGTTTTTTGGATTTGGAGCCCTCTAGCAAAAGCGAGCGCCACGTGGCGCGATGCATAGGGAAGCAAAACCTGTTTTTTAGTGCAAAAAATTTCAAAATGTCAAAAATTGCTCCAAATTTCTTGAAATTTGGGCTAGACCTTCTTTATCAAGTATCATGCTGGGCTAAAGAGGCTTTGGCCAATATCTGAAGACGATCAAGCTCCTTTTGCCTCTTTTGTTTCCTTATTGCCTTCTTTAATTTTGCCTTTAGATTCCTTATTCGTGCCTTGCAAACCTTGTTCTGTGCCATGTAGTGGAAAGCCATGTGTCTCAGCAATGTTTTGTCTCTGTCGGCCTTGTCTAGCATTCCCTCTAAGTGGATGTTGACTCTTTCGAGCCAAGACTCCCGATCATCATTAATCTCTTGCTCCAATGAAGAGAGTTCAATCCTCCTCCTTTGGGCAGCTTGACGATTCTCCCTGATGTTTTGTAATTCCATAATCGCCTGTTGATCTTCAAGCTGCTTATTCCTTTGCTCCAAGTATTTAATATTCCACTTAGCCCTCTCCAAGTCGAGGGACAAGGCTTTGATCTCTGTCTGCTACTCCTTGATGATATCTCTAAGTTTGGCACTTTCCGGGCCCATATCTGTATCATCATCATGAATGAGAATGAAGTCGGTCTGTCGTTCACCTGAAGGCCCCTTGTCCTGCATTGGCCTCTTGCCTTTGTCCTGTGCCTGTGGTGCTGATGGAGGAAGCTAGGCCCCTTCCACCCCGGGTGGAGATAACACTCGCTTTGCTGCTACAAACAAATGTCTAGTGCCCCTCTAATATGTGATGAATACCGGCACACTAACGGTCTCATGGCGCTCATACTAATGAGAAGGTCCACCTGTCTCACGCTTAACCTCTGATGGTCCCTGTGAAGCTCTAAAAAACTCACGTGAGATGAAGTCATCCCAAGTGATGCCCTGCAATCCAAGCTGATGAACCACCAAAATCTTAATAAGAGAAAAATGATAAACATTGTTAAGTTGCTGCTGAGGGGTTTTGTGCTGCACAAGGGTGGTCATTCTCTCTATGTTTCGGCATATGAAATAAGGAATGTTCATCATCCGTACCCAGGTGAAATGCATGAGCAACCTGATGTGATAAGCATATAAACGAGAGAACCGTCCCTCACAGCTAAAATACTTCATGATTAATTTCATTAGTGGAGCATATTCATCTTTAAGATATCTGAATGGAAACACTCTCTTGAGCTGCCTCAAGAAAAAAGTTTTAATATATGGATCATAATGCTTCCGGTCAATCTTCTTCCTTTTGTTCCATGGTTCTCCAATGTTTGGTATGCCAATTGCCAGTGAAATGGTTTCTAGTGTAAGTGTGAAGGTGACACCAGCCAAAGTAACCTAATCTCCATGTAAACGTAGCACAAATAGATGAGCCAACTCATGATGAAATTGAACATTAGCCACCTTCTCACAAAACTCATAATATCACTGATGCTGAAAACAGAAGATGGCTAGAGGGCAAGCCTGTAATTCAGTGAGGGTGATTGGTTCTTCTATGATATGTCTTCCGCCTATATGAGGCCTCCGGGGTGCATGTTCCTCCATGGGTGAGTCACTTTGGGTTTCCACTTCATAATCAGATGAATGCTCGGATGCCATAACTGTTGTACAAAATGCCTTGGAGAAAACTGATTGTTGATGTATGAAAATTGTGTTGGGCTGCTCTTTAGTAATGTGCCTAACCTCTCCCACCAAGGGGAAAATAGTGAAACAGGGACTGTTAGGAGAGAAGAAAATAGTGAGGGATTAGGGGCTATTGGGATAGATTTTGTTAGGGAAATATGGGAGAGGGTTTGGGATTTTATGTATGGGAATTGGGTTTAGGGTTTTACATTTAGAAATTTGGGAAAGGGAATTTTGGATAGGGGTTTAGTGGTTTTAGGGGGTAGGGAACAATGAAATCAGGGGAAAATGGAATAAGGGAGAGAAGAAAATGATGAGAAGAGAAAAAACTTGGTGGCAAATAGTTGTCAAACCCTAGGCAGCAACTTTTATTTGAGGAATTTAAGATGATAGGGTTTGATCATTTGTTTAGACACTCAACACATCAACCATCATAGCATAACTACCAAACTTTGACGAACAGGAGAATTGGAGCTCAACCTACTTGAAACAAAGGAAATTTGTATGCTTTTGGTGTTTGGAGGCTGTTCTGGAACTTTTCGGGCTGCTCAGCAGTATGCGCCACGCATCTTGCCCAACGCAGCGCGCCTTCCTAGTGCGCTACGCCCGTGTAAAATAACACTGCGCATTTTCTCCCAGTGCGCCGCGCCTTCTGCCCAGTGCGTTGCACGCACTCTAAACACAGTTTTGGTTTGGAAAATTACAATTTCGCCCTCTCACCACTAAACTTCGACCTTTTTTTATCTCTTGGATGCAAATGGATGTTTCAAAACAATGAGAACATCTTATAGTGATGGATTTAATTTTTGTTTCTCACAAACCCACTTTGTAATGTTTTGAAATTGGCACTTTTTTCACAATTAATATAACTTTGTCTTTTTGTTTCCTCCTTGATTTTTTGGCTTGAATGATGAATCTTTTGGCTATTTTTGTAGGGATAGTGGCATGTTTTGACAAAGGAAGACCAGGGCTGCGCCTAGAGAATTCAACAACTGAAAAACTTTTGAAAATTACATGGCAATTTATTACAAAACAAAAAGATGAATTTCCTTCAAAACAGAGTTTTGAAGAAAAGTCATAGTCGAGCATATGATGATGAAAATATTGGAAATGAAAGCTTATTAAGGACCTCCCTCATGGGTCTGCTGGCATTGTTGGACATTTTTGAAGACCAAATCAACTGACCCTAGACCTAGTGACTGAAATGACTTTTGCTGATCAAGAGACTAAAACAGGACTATAAGTGACTTTAAAACTTGATTTTGATGAATAGACCTGAGCCAGCAATGGATAAGGCATGAGGGGTAATGAATGACAAGACCCTTCCATCAAATTATGGCATGCCCCTAGTGGAATGCAGCCAAGTGAATCGAGCGAGACACCTAAAAATGAAATGCGATAAGAGAAATGATCTCTGACGGAGGGATGACCAGACCGACTCTAACATATCCTACTCACTCACTCATCTGCATCATTTGATCAAAGTTTGTAAAGGTTAAGATGTATTTGGTTTGTAAGTAAAAAGGTGTGCAGTTTCCTCTAAAAAGAAAAGGCTATGCCCTCCAAAACCTCAGGATCCCTACAACATGGGCACTCTTCAATGACTTACCAGAAGAGGATGACATCAAAACCTTCATCTATGGTGTTATTCCTTCTTTCAGTGAGGAGGAGACAAAACAAGGAAAAGAAGATACAGATCTAGATGGGGATGAGATGGATAAAGAAGAAACTAATACAGAGGGACATGATGAAGAAGAACGCAAAGGAACGTGATGCTGAAATAGAAGAGAAAGAAGGTAGTGAAAAAAAAAAAGAGCAGCAAGAAACAAAAGAGCTAAGTGGCTTCAGGGACAGAGAAGCAGTTGAACAATCAAATCCCATGAGCCTAATCAGCACCCATAATCTCATTGCAAATGATCCTCAACTGACACTTAGATATTTTACTGCCCAAGGGCAAGCAAGTACACATTTTGAGGATGTGTTTAGGCTGCTAAGAAATGATAATATACATGCCTGCTAAAAAAGATGGAAAACACTGCCACATAGTTTGAAGATCAGAGAATATCAATGAGTAGAAGGAGAAAGGAAAGCAGGTTGTTATAAACCAGAAGAAAATACCACAACATAAGCATGAGAGGTCAGAGAGGCTACCAGAGCCACTAAGTTTCTTAGAGGATGAGCAACACTTTCAGTAGGGGGGTGATGATGAGTCTCATCATTAAGTAATTATATGGGCCTTAATTGGCCTTAATTCACCTCCTAGCTTAGTCAAACCAACTATTCTCACAACTTATTGCATACTTTTGATTATATTTTTCTTATGGGATGAGTTAGAGTTGGATATTTTTCTTCATGGTCTAATGTGCATGTAATGCAGGAATAAAGGATAAAATTGAGGGAAATGCAGGGATAAAAGGTAAAAGCAATGAACTATGGTAAAATACCTTGGTAAAAACTTAGATGGGACAAGGGAGAGGAATTACAGGAGGTAAATCCTCCTCATTTACTGCCCATCCATTTGAATATCCCTCTGTCAACTAAAAGTACAAACAGCCAAATCAAGAGTACTAAAAGACAACCAAGCAAGTGGAAGTACAAGCAGCCTCCCTACAATAAGGTAGTCGAGCTAGTGAAAGTTAAAGGACAAGTTACCATTAAGTTGGGAGTTTTACCTCCCTAATTTTGAGGGAAGTCATTGAGACTTCAGATGTATAAATAAAGAGGCTTAGGACCTCGATTTTTTTTAGTCAGTTAGCCAGTATTCAATCAGCTAGTCAGGATTTGAACTTTTACTGTGGAACTCTGCTTTGTAACAGTTTGATGTAATACAATTATTTTATAATGAATATGAGTTTTGATTTGAGCCAGTACTGAGTTAACTCAGAGGGCTGAAGCTCTTGGGTTAGGGCCCAACCCTACCGGGCAAAGCTCCTCTTTATTATATTGTTATCTTAGCTTAGATTCCTATTTTCTGTTTATTTATTTAAGCAATTCATTTCCATTGCAGTAGTAGCATAGATGCATGGTTTGATTGTTCATTTGGTTAAATAGATGCATTTTCATCACAGTGGTTCAACACAGATTTATGGCTTTCATGTTCATGTACTTAAGCAACTTCTTGTTTTCTGTTCATTTGCTTGAGTAGTTGCAGTCTCATTACAATAGTGCAGAACATATTAGTTGTGATTTAGTTTTTCTTCATTCATGCTTTCAATTAGCCTGGTAGAAAAGAAAAGATCCACAAGGTTTCTCACAGGTGTCTTGGCCTCACCTCCTTCTTCTAGGACCATGATGTGAGGAAGAAACCCTGTAGCAACCCCAAAAACACAGGGTTTTGGTTTTCACAAAGGGTTTGTTGTTTAAACACAGTCACTGAGTTCATTGTCACTCTGCCCCTTTAATAATCATCAACTCAATTCGCTCTCTTTCTATCATTCAGACCTCACTCACATTCTCATGTCATTCCCCTTCAGCACGAAATGCCTTAGCAGAAGTTGTTAAATTCATGTTTAAACGGTTCTTGCTGGTAAATCGCTTTACACAACAAAACTAACCAATCACCGCTCATATTGCTTTTTGCATTTGTTTTTTCACCCTTTAAATCCCCGCCATCGATCTGCCTCAACTGATCTGACAACTATCACACACCTGCTCACCAACATGCTTGATCCATTCCCAATCATAGATCTGCCTTACCAGATCCGACGGCCTTCGCGCGATATCGCCTGGATCTCGTTTCAGACCGTTATTCGGCCGAGGGCACGCGATATCAGCGGTTTCCCCATGCTACGTGTTGGTCGGGGAGGCTAATCATGTGAAATTCTACAAAACTGCTTACAGCTTTGAGGGCACGTGATATTTCGCTTACCTCCCTCTAAACCCACTCTCCCATTTTTGCACGTTTTCTTTTTCCCTCTTCCATCTCTGCCGTAATCTGTCTCCTGATCTGATGGCTGTCACTTCACTTGATACCATTTCTGCATGTTCCTTTTGCCCGCGATCTCCACCGTCCATTTGCCGATTGATTCTGCAATATAATCTTAGCCGTCCATCCCATTAGTTGACCATGTTCGGCCATCTGCCTACGTACCCTCCTGCAATCCGATCTTAGCCATTCATTTTCTTTCCACCTGCCTGATCCAACAATTCTTATGCACTGTTGCTCATTACGTCTCCTTTCCACCGTTTTGATCTTCAACCGTTCTTTCGCTTAGACACAGACCTAGTCTAGTTTCCATTGTTTAACCCTTAGTCTAAGTTTTGATGTTTTTACTTCTACAACTTAGGAAATTAGCATTGCTTTCTTCATTTATGCAATAGAATATCTCTCCCCTAAACTAGGTTTGCTCTCTTACCATCAAAATCAAGCTTCTTCTGACCCTATAGAAGTCTGGATTGGAACCCCTGGGGTCTCTTGCCAGATGAGCAGTGGCAACAGGCAGTACCTTCACTTCTACTTGTGTATATAGCACAGTCACCTCCAATTTTGTACAAAACCTAGGTTGATGAGTAAAACTGGTATCCCTGGGAGTTACAACATTCTCACTGCAATACCTGGGCTCATTAATAAGAATTATTAGTCCCCATGCCATCAGTGTGTAGAGAGAACCACGTGAAGCTTTGAAGAGATAAAAAAATCATCCCGTGAGAACATAGTGAGGAGAGAAATCTGAATAAAAATTGGCCCTGAAATTGAAACTCTGAGGAGTGGATCTAGGAAAATTGATTCTCCTAAGGAATATGGAGATTTATCTCAATGCAAAGCTAGTGAGAGCAAATTTTCAGTGAGGTGAGAGGGACCCTCAAGCCATAAAGAATTGTAGTTCGATGTAATTTTGGGGATGGATGAAAAAATCACTAGGTTGAGGATATAATTCTAAGTACTACTATGTTTGGAATAAAGTGGCTATTTAGCATTAGGCCATGTGGACTGGAGATAGACTTTGCACTTGTAGTACGAATACCCTTAGTATCTCACCTTTAGAGAGAGCATGAGAATCCATTAAAAAACTATGTAAGGCCAATAAGGAAAAATAATGAAAGGAATCTTTACTACCAACATCATGGCTACTTCATAGAGAACTTAAGAGAAAGACATATATATCTAAGAAGAACACTCCATGAGCTATCCATTTAATTGAGCCTATGTATTATCATTTCCACTTGAAATATCACTAAAGCAATGATTTTAGGTTGTCTTTGGAGGTCCCTTACTTAGTGGGACATGATTATACTACTATATTCAAATTGTTGAATTTCCACGATCTTGGGTCTAAGATAGAATCTTAAAATCACTGATGCTACCAAACCAAGAATCTCAACCATAAACTGCTTTGCATAGCATAAATATAAAGCAATAAATTACATATGCACAATATACACAGTTTTAAACAAAATTGTACAATAATGTACAATCACCAATCGTCGTTATATTTATCCAAATATGATAAATACACTAGTCTATGGTTGCAAGATGCAATGACAAACTTGGATGCAACACTTCTATGTCGTATCTTGTCTTGCCAGTCCGTCGCACCCATACTGCTCACTAGTAGTGCCATAGTCCATCAAGGCCACTACACATTGAGACTCCAAGAGGGTTGCCTCCTATCACTGCTGCAAGTCACATCTACTACAATGACCACGAGCTCATCAACTACTCTCTGGGTTGACCAATTCTCGAACTCTAATCTGCCATGCTAGCAGCAACTTTAGTCCATCAAAGTGTTGTGCTTTTGGCACCATCCTTCACCCAACCTTCAGCTACTCTTTGTCCTTCAAGATAACTTGTCTAGGGCTACTTTGGGTAGCCAACATGTTGCCCTCCAATAAACTCTATGACACGCAATCAACTCACTGTCGAATCTGCTCTTAGGAAAGACTCTTCTCCTCCTTGAAAGACCCTCCACTTGGCATCAACAATCTGGTATGCAATCTGATCCAAATCTGGTCATAATATGACCCAACACAAATCAATCTTTTGCTCCAAGTTTTTTGTCCTTTTGTTTCCCTAGACTGTCACTAGTTAGGGCATATTTTGTAGGCTACAACAACCCCTAACCAACCCTAGAACAACCCTCAAACAACACTCATTAAATGCGGCCTAGTCTTGGGGTAACCCTCCTCTACCATGCTATTGTTGTAGGCTTGAACCAACCCATTGAAATCTCCCTTCACACACCTAGATGTGGTGCTATGGCCTACGGCCTATCACACAACAATTTTGTAGCAAACAGTCAGCAGAATGATAGATATTTGTCCCAAAACGTTGCCCAACAAACTTGCCTTTTCCCTAACTTAACCTGGTGTCCCTGCAAGATAAAACATAACCTAAAAGAGTCACCAAGAAGCTCCCACGCTGCCTCTTCTCCACATTGTCTTGTCTTCTATCTGCGACCCAATCAAGCTAGGAAATCTGAACTCCTTTTCTCCTCCAACGAGTTCCTTTTGATGTATATTTGTTGCACACAAAATGGATGATTAAAATGACTCAATACGCTTCATATTTATACACATATGAAGGCTCAACGTCACATTTTAAGTGACACTTATCAAGTCAGCCTACTTGACAATTAATTAATTATGTCAACTTCAAAAATTCATATCTCTCTAACGACAACTCGGATTCAGATGATTTTCGATGCGTTGGAATTGTCTTTCCGAGAACTATCATCCTCATTCATCACAAGTCATGAATCCGTCATAGGTTTTCCCCAAAAACGCAATGGGTGCCAAAACTCCGCACTTGGGTTCCAAGCCCGCACGCTGCCCTTGTGGCGCTTTGTCCTCCAAACCCTGAACGCTAGGGCTTGGAGTACCTCTCAAGCTACACACACTACTACATGTAGGGGGGTTTTAAGACAATATTAGACAATATTTGAGTCAATTTTCTTAACTTAAGACAAAAAGAAACTTGTGTATTGTCTTAAATATTGTCTTTAAGCGGGTGTCTCAAAATTTAATGTCTCAAAAATTTGTCTCTATAAAGACAATATAGAACACATATTATTATTGTCTCTATAAAGACAAGAATTATTGTCTATTAAGAGACAATTTCATTTGTCTCTCTAGAGACAATTTCATTTGTCTTTGTAGAGACACTTTCATTTTTGTCTCTTTAGAGACAATTACATTTTTGTCTTTTTAGAGACAATAGCTGAGATTAAAAACATATTGTCTCTATAGAGACTATATGTCCATAATTCAAACTATTGTCTCTCTAGAGACAATATAAAAAAATATTTAAAAATAAATAAATAAAATCATTTTAAATGTTCTTTTAAGGTGGTTTCAACATTCAAAGTTCCCAAATAGTGATTTTAATTACCTTAAATCTCTGTTGTTTATGGATACCAACAGAATAAAAAATAAATAAATCCATTATTTTTAAAGCTAACAGCAAAGTCATTTTAAATCTAAATGAAAAAAAATTCTCGAAAGCAACATTGAAAATAATAAGGCAACAAACTTATATTTTCTAAAAATGCATTCATGTCATTTGAACATGCAAGATCCTCAATTGGAACTTCAGTTTAAGACATATTATGAGGAAAAAAAAATGTTCTAGATGTCTCCATCCTACAAGAGGGTTTACCCTCTAACATATAAATTCAAAGCTTCAATCGCATTAAATGGTGGAAATTAAATTCATATCCAGTGGTTAAACCACAATTTCAAGACCCTTGTATAATTGGAATTGGCTTCCTTGATAACAAAGAATTGTAATAATGTATATGCATTTGAATCTACAATTGATTGGAAATTCTGTCTTCATGAAGGTTTTACAAAAGATGGAAAATTGACATAGGCCTTGGAAACATGATATAGGCTTATTCTCAATCTATTGGTGACCTATAAAATTATTTTCTCCACTATTGGCTTTCACAATTCGAGTTGGCTCCATCTCCTATTTGCAGCCCGAGAATTGCTGCAATTGGTATCCAAATTGGTGGTGATCTAGTTCCCAAGGAAGCTTCATATCCAATGAATCTAATTCAGGTAATGAACTATTATGATCAACTTCATAGCAAGCTGAAGTTGCAGAGAAGTCTCTATCACTAGCTTTTTTTTGGGCAGTTAATCGTTTCTTGGAGGCACACCAAACCACCCATCCTTCTTCCTGTTAAGAATAAAATAATAAATTCCTATAAGGCAAGTTTTATACCATTTCTCAACCATTTCCAAGAGAGCTACTTACTGAAATAAAATAAAATAAATGTAGTGCGTACCTGAAATAGAAATGTGTGCACTCTTAGTATTTCTTCATTATCACTTACCTTGTCTTGCCTGATTCCCCAAAGCACTTGCAAATGCAATAATAGAGTCATTTTACTTTTTTTATAATAAAAAACCCTACCATCTTTATAATAATTAATAATTGAAATAAAATTAAAATTTTGCAATCTTATTAAACTCTCAATATGAAAATGGCTCAAAAACAAAATCAATCTACTCTTTAATATAAACATAATTTTTAATGATGATACCATCTCTATTTTTGGTTGGTAGCACTATTTGTTCCCATTCAAAGCCCAAAAATGTCATGAATACTAGTGAAAATACAAGGTAAGTTTCAAACCCTTTTAAAATGAAAGTAAAGCACCTATTTTTCTCTGCAGTGGGATGGAAAGTCTTTGGAAAAATCTTCTTAGAATAGTGTTTTATCAAGAAACTGATCTCTGCCCGCAACTTGTTGCCCGATTTCTCTATCTTAATGGATCATGTTATGTTTGAAAACACAGATAATGGTGCACCTCAAATATTTGATCTTGATATCGATCTTCAGATTGCATCGCCAAGGCAGATTAAATACAGGATCTGAATGCGACTAAACTTGAAAGTGAATATATTCTTGGTTTTTTATTGGACTCTTTTATAATTCTTTGAATCTATTATACCTTGGAATTCATTGTTTTAGGTTGGTAGTTCCAGTGGTTGGTTGGAGCTAAGGTTCGTTTTTCCATTCACTATAGTTTAACTTCAAAGCCATATTTCACTGTAGTAATAATGATCTCTCAGCATCTGCTAAATCAAAATTACTGATATATGTAATTTTCCAGTTTTGGAAATATTTCAATAGTATCATAATAGCCTGTTTAAATATAGTTTTTTTTTATAGTTGATATATGTAATTTCAACAGCCTAAGTTATTAATAAATGGTATATCTAAATATATAATAAGTGAAACAACTACCATGACCTTGCCTATACTTCCATAAAATCGATTTTATGGAACCCGTTTTCCTTTACTCCATCTCACATGTTACATACCTGTAACGAGGATCATAAGGGTAACATAATTTATACTCGAGTAGGGTGAAAAATAATTTATACTCGGGCTGTTGCTATCCCTCACCGAGATTTAAATTTCCAAAAGACATGTTCAACATACCCATGTATATGGGCTAGGCTATATGTTCCAGTTAGAGCCAAATACATATCCTGTGGAAATAGATATCTGCAGTAACAATTGCTTAGCCAACACTGAATAGTTTTCAGAACATCAAATTCACTCTTCTTACTTGAGAAGTAGTCCTTTACTCAACTGAAAAGAAAAAATGGTCAAATTCTTCAATGCAATCCTTCACTACTATACCTAATACATGAACATGCTTTTGGTTGTTTAATATGCCCCTCTGTACAAACCTCTAAATAAACTAAATGAATTCATGAATGGTCAGAGAACTAGAATAAAAAGGAAAAACAAATATGATAAGCAAGATAGACTTACAGTATCTTCAATATAACATAAGTCCATGCCTATTTGAATTGCAAGGAATGTAACAATTTATTCAGTGTGGTACAGAGTATATTCGCTACTCTTACCTGAGAACATTACCCTTTCCATGTCAGACTTGTACATGTCTAAAACGACATCTCCATGTACAAATCACAAACCTCTTGATACACTAAAAATGAATTCATGAATGGTTAGAGAAATGGTATAAAGAAGGAAAAACAATTATGTTAAACAAGAGAGGCTTACAGTATCTTCTTTATTTATAATATTTTGAATGCAAGAAATTATTCTTATACTGCAGATAATACCCATGTGCTCATACCTGAAGCAGAAAATTTGCTTAACAAATATGCTTGAAATACATGTTTAAAGCACCAGTTGCATCTTTACTCTTGGTCCTCTTTAAGGTATCAAGAGCTCCAAAGTCTTACCAAATACAAAGGAAATATTGTCATTCTGTCAACAAAAAAACAAAGGAAACACTGTCAGCACAAAAACAAATACTTTCAACACAAAATCCATTTAGTGATAGATCAATAGAATGAATACCTCTGCCAGATGTAGCACTCTAGACGTGTGACCTGTAAAGCTCTCTTATCTTAACCATATATGGATATTTCCATAAGGTCAGCTGGTTCTGGCTAAATCCATGTGAGCAGATAATACCCCTGTGCTCATTCCTGAAGGAGGAAAATCTGCTTAACGGATATGCGTGAGATACATGTTAAAAGCACCAGCCACATCTTTACTCTTGGTCCTCTTTAAGGTATCAGGAGCTCCAAATACTTGCCAAAACCTAAGAGTCTCATCTGTTGCAGCCGATGAAACAGTGTACCCATCTGGACTCTGAAAATACAAAACAAAGGAATGACTGTCAGCAAAAAGGCTAAGACTGTCAGCACAAACCCATTTAGCAATAGATAAATAGAATGAATACCTTTGTCAGATGCAGTACTCTAGGCATATGACCAGTAAGATGTGCTATCTTAACCATAGATGGATAAATCCATAAGGTCAGCTGGTTCTGGCTAAATCCATGTGAACTCAATAGCTCATGCTCATGCTTATTCCATAATAATGAGAAAACTTGAGAGTGAGTGTCAATGGTATTTAGGCAAGCTCCTATATGAGTATTCCAAAAATTAATGCACCGATCAGCGCTACCTCCACCAGATGCCAAAATATTTCTCTGGAAAGGGCACCATGCCAAGGTTTTTATTGCAGCACAATGCTCATCAAGCCGGTGAAGATACTGAGTTGCAGCATTAGAGGATGACATGCTCTTGTCCCATACATGAAGTAAATTGGCATTCCCCCCACTTGCAAGCTGTTGGCCAAACATAGACTATTTCAAACCACACACTTCTTACACATGTCCTCTATATGTTTGAACAATGGAATCATGGATGTGGACATCGTGATTAAATATTAAACCATCAAGGCCACCAGTTGTAAGAATATGACCATTCCAAGCAAGCGCACCTACACGGGATTGGTGACCTTTTAAGGCTCTTAGCTGTCTTCATTGAAAAACATTACCAAGTGAATGAGATTGCATCTAGAAATGAATAATGAAACTAAAAATATGAGAACAAAAATTAATTTAATCTACCTGTCTATTAAATGTAGATTCCCATAGTTGTACAACAGTATTAGTCAAGCCAACACCAATATTTCTTCCATTAGGTGCTCATTTAACACTGGTTATTTGACCAACATCATCATCGACTGTCAGGAGATCAGAAGTTGTGCTCCTGGAGGCATCCCATAAATACACTGTATTGCCGAGGGCTATCGATAAAACGTTATTAGAACTCCAGTCCAATAGATTCAAGTAATAATCATCCACAAGCTCAGGGGCATCCAAAGTTCGCTTCACAGACTGTAAATAAGGATATGAAAGTTACAAATAAATTACAAATGTTAAAATCAACAAGTGTCAATTTGTAATTATCTAGGTAACATCCTAACATCCCACAGGAGTGTGGTACTGGGGAAAGCAATGAGTTACTCATGGATTGGGCTTGAATTAAGGTGGAGACCAGTGTTCCACGGCTGATGCCAGTTGCAAGTCATAAGTGATTGATGACATAGATACATCCTAGGGCAACAACTTTTCTATAAGCAGTATTTCTTAAAAGAAAAATTATCTAGGTGACAAAAAGGCAGAACCCCTGCAGAGATAGATATAGTAGTGGATCTCAATCATCTTGACTCTAAGAGAAACCCATTCAGAGACAAGGGAGGATTCGTAACTTGTCCAATTCTCAATCCCAACCTGGGTTGTTTGCTTAAATATCAAAATCTATCCATTATAAGAATTAAGAGACAAAAAACCCAAAAACGAAACATGAAACTAACATGGAAGTGTAACATTGTAAGTTCAATATACAAAGACAGAGCCATAAACTGGGGTTGGTTGAAGAATTTATCCAACACTGAACAGTTTTTAGAACATCACACTCTGTCTTCTTACCTAAGAAGTAGTCCTTTACTCAACTAAAAAGAAAAAATGGTCAAATTCTTCAATGCAATCCTTCACTACTATACCTAATACATGAACATTCTTTTGGTTGTTTAACATGCCCCTCTGTACAAACCTCTAAATAAACTAAATGAATTCATGAACGGTCAGAGTACTGGAATAAAAAGGAAAAGCAGATATGATAAGCAAGATAGACTTACAACATATTCAATATAACATAAGTCCATGCCTATTTGAATTGCAAGGAATGTAACAATTTATTCCTACAACAAAATCACTATGGTACAGAGTATATTCACTCCTCTTACCTGAGAAGTTTACCCTTTCCATGTCAAACTTGTACATGTCCAGAACGACATCTCCATGTACAAATCACAAACCTCTTGATACACTAAAAATTAATTCATGAATGGTTAGAGAACTGGTATAAAGAAGGAAAAACAGTTATGTTAAACAAGATAGGCTTACAATATCTTCTTTATTTATAATATTTTGAATGCAAGAAATTATTATTATATCACAGATAATACCCATGTGCTAATTCCTAAAGCGGAAAATCTGCTTAACGAATCTACTTAAAATACATGTTTAAAGCACCAGCCGCATCTTTACTCTTGGTCCTCTTTAAGGTATCAAGATCTCCAAAGACTTACCAAATACAAAGGAAAGACTGTCATTGTGTCAACACAAAAACAAAGACTTTCAACAGAAAATCCATTTAGCGATAGATCAATAGAATGAATACCTCTACCAGATGAAGCACTCTAGATGTGTGACCTGTAAAGCTCTCTTATCTTAACCATATATGGATATTTCCATAAGGTCAGTTGGTTCTGGTTAAATCCATGTGAGCAAATAATACCCCCTTGCCCATTCTTGAAGGAGGAAAATCTTCTTAACGGATATGTGTGAGATACATGTTAAAATAACCAGCCACATATTTACTCTTGGTCTTCTTTAAGGTATCAGGAGCTCCAAATACTTGCCAAAACCTAAGAGTCTCATCTCCTGCAGCCGATGCAACAATGTACCCATCTAGACTCTGAAAACACAAAACAAAGGAAAAATTATCAGCAAAAAGGCTAAGACTATCAGCACAAACCCATTTAGCGATAAGCAAAGATAATTGAATGATCTCATAATACATGGGAAACAATCCTCCACATAAAATTTCTAGCATTTAAAAAAGAATAGAAATTTAAAAAAAAAACAATTAGTTGATGGAACATTGGTTTTTTGGAGAAGCCATCAGTAACTCTCCTTAGAAGTTCCAAACCATTTGGTTGGGGGCAATTCAGGGAGATTGGACCTGAAAAACAACAAATAAGAAAAACATTAGTTTTCTACCCAACCAAAAACCTATGATAATCTGCACTTAGCAGCCTCAGATTTTGCTTTTGAAGGAAATAAATTTTGAAAATTGCATGTACATTCTCTGAAACTTTTGATTGCATAAAAATGAGAATCCTGAAACAAAACTTGGAAATTAAACCCAGAAATTACCAAGGAAAATAAAAAAACTCTAGAATTGGAGATCTAAAATATTAGTTCTAATAACCCCTTAAAATAAGAAAATATCCGGAGACTGAGGTTTTGAACTAGGTTGGGGTAATTTAAGAAAATTAGTAAACACTCAAAATAGAAAATGAGAAAAACATTATTTTTCCATACAACCAAAAGCCTATGATAATCGACACTCTGAATCCTAAAATTTTTCTCTTCAAGAATACACAAAAAATCACTCTCAAAAAATGCATATACATTTTCCAAGCCTTTTGATTTCATAAGAGCAAGAATCCTGAAACGAAACCTGGAAATTCAACTCACAAATTAACGAAGAAAACAAAATTAGATTTGGACATCTGAAAAACTAATGCTAACAATCCCTCGAAACATTAATTGTCCCCTCACCCAAAATATACCTGGAAACTAAACTCATAGAAACCATGTAAGTTTTGATTGGGCATCTGAAAAATTAGTTCTAATAACCCCTCGAAACTAGAAACCCTTGATTGTATGCACTGAAATATTTATAGTAAAACCTTTAAGATAAATTCAACAGGAAAAATTTTTAGCAATACTAAACTATAAAACCCTATGAAGGACCTAAAAAGACAATGAAAAAAAAACCTGTAGCACTATAAATGTGCCCAGAAAAGCATCAATTAAATTAAAAGAAAACCATATAATTTGGGCACCCAGGAAAATAATTAAATTAACCATTAAACTTGAAAAACATAAAGTCCAAACTTTAAATACAATCCAATTGAGCATATTGTATCGGATATGGAAACCTTAACCAGACCCCAAAAAAATTCATTAAAAATATGTCCTTCAACAATATCCAGAAGACCAGAAGTTCAAACCGAAGAAATGGAATAAGAGAACTATAATTTTTTGACGAAATTAGGCCCAAAACTAAGCAAATACCAAAAATAAAGAAGCCCTAAATTGGGTGAACGAAAGATATCAATGAAAAAACACTCGAACCTAGTATCAAAAAGAAAAACTTCAAAAACCTTTTAATTCAATCACTCAAAGAAGGCACCTCTTAAAAATATGTCCAAATGGATTGCAAGAAACCTTGAAAATTTTCATAAAAGTCTCAAATTCCATGCTCCAAATTTCATAACAGTCTCAAATTGCATGCCCCAAAATATCCATTAAAAATAAGCTCAAGATTATTTAACAATTCCAAGATTTCAAAAACCCTGAGATAGAATGCCTCAAACAGGCCAGCAGTCCACAAACCCTACAAACGGTCCCAAAAAGCCCCAACTGCAGGTCCACAAGAGAAAATATAGAAGGTAAACATAGAGAAAACTCGAAACCCTAATTAAATGGGTTTCTTAAGAGATAGAAAGCTATTGAATCCTTAAGAAACGATCGAATCCTTAATAATTTTCTTACCAAATCCTTAATAAAATGAAGTTTTCCGATAAAGTGACAGCCTGTCAAAACCATAATTAAATCAGGCTTTCAGGGAATACCAAACCATCAAATTCCTAATTAAATAAGTGTTTCTGACAGAATACCAGGATAAGGTCACACCAAGTGGCCTCATCAACTTTAATGAATTCTTGATCCCAAGTCTTGATTTGACTTTAACTCTAGATAACTAAATGTGATCATCAATCAATTGCATGTATGAGTGATTGTTTTTTGTATTGGGTGATTAGAATGGTAGAAATTGATCTTTGCAAGATAATGGCTTTGTTGTGGAGGTAACTCATGTGTCTGGAGGTTGTATGTGCGAAAAATCAATTTGATTGTTGAATTGGTTTGTACCTATGCATGGTGGAGTAACGCTACAGGAAGAAAGCACAGTTATACAATTCAATCGTGGAATGGAGAGTATGGAGTGGAATAATTGATTTGTGGAGTTGGCACGTAGGGAAGTAAGCACAAGGGCTTAAATGTCGATTTACTAAAGTACATGGTGAAGAAATCTTTTCAGATTTCATTGAAAGGAAGTTAATTGACCATAGGGTCAATCTAGTAGGAAATCATTACTTGGAGAAGGAGACCTCAGCGAGTTAACAAAGAGTAGTGATCTCTCGTTTTCAGAGGTTGATTATTATTCGAAGAAGGGTGATTTAAATCTTTGTGTGAAGACAAAATACATTGAATGAGCCATGTCATTCCAAATTTCTAGAAGTGGAGATGTTGCAAAGTGACTTTGAGAATCAAAGTTAGTGGATAGTATATGTTCGATTGAAATGGAATAGCAAAGAGTTCCTATGAGAACAGTTTAGATTCATGATCAAAAGAGCACAAAGAAAAGTGTTGACAAAGTCACTGCAAAATCATTTGGAAGCATAGGAAAAGAAGGTTTGGAATGGGCACTATGTAATCTATGTGCGGCATGACAACATTAAATAATTTAAAGATTGTAGAAAGAAGATGTGAGCAGAGTATTGATGGCATAAAGTGCCACTTAGATCAAGACAAAACTGATTGTCAGAGCAAGCACCTAAATGGTGCATCACATTATCATATAAATTATAAAAGTCAATAAAAAAATCAATAATGAACAATTTTTCCTTAAAAATCAATAATTTCTCCTAATGCCAACACTGAACAATTTTCAGAACATCACTTTTCCATAACACAAATAAGTGGAGATGTGAAACATTTGTTTACCAAAAAATCATTTCTCAAATAGACAATGTTTCCAATAAGAGGGCGAGCTTTTGTTCTGTAGTTGATAGTTGACAGTGGACTCAAAAAAGCACTACTTATTTGCACTATGTTATGGTTCAACTCCACTCCTTTCATGACCAGAGCTGCCTTTTGTTTGTTGGATATACTATCTTTAAACCACTTTCTTTGCTTCTATCATACATGACATAATATGTTGCAACAAAATAAGAAACACAGAAACAGAGTAACCACAGACACATCTGACCTGAACTGATTAAATCAGTTGAACATGACAGCTAATGCTGACGATGCTCCCATTCTGTATAATGATAAAACCCTATATGCTGAACAATTACCATTGGTGAGTGTACAAATTTTTTTAAGTTAAGAAAATCTATAAGCCACAATGTAGACACCTTGCAACTACTTAAATCCACTAAAATTTTGATAATGAGCTATAATGTTTCTTCTCATATAGTTTTTAAGAAATGATAACTCATAGTAAATATAATCTGAAACATTTTTATTTTGTAACATACCACGTGGAACAACACAATGTAACGTGGGAGAAATGACTTACCTGCGATGCTGCTGAAGAGTACTTGGATGTGGAAGAACACACCCTAAACAACTTTCTTCCTTACCAATGTTCACCACAAATGTTCACCATGTCCACTCCAATTTCCTACGCTTCAACGTTTGGAAGCCTCCCATCTCTTCATCTGCCAATCATATAAATTTAAGTGTTCACATATTTGGACAAAAGAAAAGTTGATAGGCATCATTTTGAAGCTAAATTGTTACTAGAATGATGATTAAGGCATTGTCATGACCACTTAGAATGTTATTGTCATAAATTAATTTTAAAGGCTTAGTATAATAATTGTGACATAATTATAGGATTGGGTGTTGGGTTCTAATTGAAGCCTAATGGAATTTGAGAAATTTGAATGTTAAGGGACAGAGAAATATATGGACTTGTTTCTATATAGTTGTCTATGAGATGGATATCCTATAAATTACTAGAGCCTAAAAAAAACAAAGAATACTTCAAAATTACCTAAAGTGCTTCATATTTTACCCTCCAGAAATCGAGGTGACTGCATAGAGGATCCCACGCTACTAGCATTATCTGTATGAACCAAGGGATATCAAGAATGCAAAAATTTCCCAAAGGGATAGAAGCTCGGTGGATCCATTGAACTCTAAAATGAAAAAAAAAAACAACCAGAGAAAACCCTAGTAGCCAGAGAAGGAGATACAAATTATAGCCATGGATATATAAAGCATGTAAGGGAATGAATACTACTGAAAACAACCAAGAAACAACTACAACGAAGAAAGAAAAACAATAACAAATAGTGTGTTACCTAAAAATATAAGGATTGCGATGAGGTGTACCAATTGACCCCACAAATGCCATGTATGCAGAGGTTTCAGAAAAAAGGGCATGCCTATGGCTTTTTGTCTTGTAGCGGTGAAACCCAAAAATCACATTAATAAGTAATAACGCTAATGAAGGTTGTAGACGCAGTAAGAAAAAGGAAATAATAAACAAAATGAATCCCTCCCTAACATGATAGTTGGGCTATCTCTTGGAAACAGAAACAGTAAGCATTTAATTAGAATCCCTCCCTAACATGATGGTTGGGCTTCCTCTTGGAAACACAAACACAACAGCAAGCATTAAATTCAAAACAGGTCTGATCTAAAATATAATTCTCAACAAAAAATCTTCAATTATGAACTATCATAAGTGTACAAAGTCGTATAGATTGTAGGAGTTCCATTGAAGGAAACTATTGCTAACCCAAAGTCACAATATATTCAATTCACCATGTAGAGTCAAGACATTGTTTTTTTGTGACACTCACATAAAAAATAGTGCTACAGGAAAACAAAGTACTTTCAAAAAACAAGGTACCTTCAAAATTTGTTTTGTTCCACAAAGTTCAAAAAATAAAGTATCTTCAAAATTTGTTTTGTTGCACATAGAATTAGTTTATGTTTGGACCCTCACAACCTAGTGCACTCCTTAGAAGCTAGAGCGGTGCACGTTCAAGTTATTAAAATTTAACACATATCAATCCCTTTTGTCTTCTTTTTGTGAGGCGCTACATTAATTGTGGGTGTGAATGCTCATCACATTGAACACCCTCCTCATTCTTTATGTCTCCCATTCATTGAAATTCAACAATGGTTTCCTCCCAAGGTTCAAGAATGATAATTGAATGATTGTGTGCAACAAACAAATCATCATGGGCTTGTATCTCCTCCCCATGCTCACTCCCATATGTTTCACTTGATTCCTATACACAACACACTTTAACCTGTTAGAATAACATTATACCTCCAATTGAATTATTGCATAATTCATAAAATATTATAAACAACTAACCTCGAATCCATAACCAGTAATTAATTTTTCCCCGCGATTTATCATGTGTTGGCGAAGACCTTGGGAAACATGTAATAAAGCATATTTTAAGTCTTCCTCTGAAGCCTCCTTCTGAAACTAGTGAACCTACATTAACAAAGATAATCATATTTATAAGGTAAAATAGCTAATAAGATACAATTAACTCAACATGACCATGGTTATTTTGCCTAAAATAGAAAATATAATAGATGGAAATATCACTTACCATGCCACCATGAATACTATTATATCCACCAGAGCCTAATTTGTGAGATCCAATTTTTGACACCCTAGCTTGGGTTGCTTTTCTTGTATCTCGGAGGCGTCTCTTAGCTCCTCCTTGTGCAGATGGTGTATAGTTTGGATTTTTGCAGACTTTCCTCTTAAACTTGGCATCTTTCATAAGTTCATCCCACGTCACTTGGTCTGTGATCCAAGATGGACGTGGATACATCAAGTTTTTTGTCAACTTTGACCTTAAATTGGACCTCTTTGAGTGAATGTATTTACTTGCAATCTCTAAAATAAGTTCCTTATCAAATCCAAGATTACCAAATGCTATTACTACATCTTTAAATAGTTCTTCTTTTTTGGCATTGGTTTGTTTCCTCCAATCCATTTGGATGGTATTTCCAAATAATTGTTTTGCACGACGAAAAATAAAGTGATAAAATTTCAACCCCATTTCATCCTTCAAGACATTTCCTTTTGAAGTGAGCAAGATTTTAACTTCTTGCATTCCTTTTGTGGTCACCGATGATATTGTTGTAGTCTTAGGGATTGAGGAAGACACCCTTATAGGTACATTAGGCACTTTGTCAATTACTTCTTGCATTTACAATGAAATTGTGGAACTGTTAAGAACCCAACCAAAATATGAAACTATTTTTCATTTCTAAAATAATTATCCTAAACATAACAAATGAAATTATAAAAAAATAAAATAATTTTACCTGTTGATCTCTTGCAAGAGTTACACTCTCCAACAATGGAATTTCCCATAACTGAATGTGTTCAATTATTTCTTGTCTGATTTGAACATTTTCAAGAATAGCTGGTAGGAGCCTTAACATTCTTGTTTGTGAGTCTATAAGACTCCTCAAAGAAACTTGTTCCGGTCCTGGTGGGATAATTATGACTGAACCCACATTTGATGTAAAGGGCATGTTATGGGGTTCTAGTCCAGGTGTAGATGGCATAACATGACCCTCTATACCAACAAATTGTATACTTGTTGGAGTCACCCTAGAAACATCCTGCAAGGCAAAAATATAAATAATAAGATGGAATAATAGATGAAGAATGTTGATATATGTAACTAGGTTAGGTCTTCATAATGACATATGTAATCACAATTCTATGTAATTTATGTAAAAAAAGGGAAAAATGAGATTATTTTTGTTATGCTTGAGGCATGGGTTTCATGCTCAAGGAATTGCATTCTAGATCAAGCTCCCATGTGAGCTCTTAGGATTGGTCATTGAGTCGTTTTCATAAAGACCCATTTGGGCATGTTACATATTGCACAAAAAAAATTTGTTTGATTCAAATAGAGTCAATGACCCTCTAGGACCAAGTCGAAATGTTCCATCAGCAACCATACTATAACTTAATGGAACACATGAAGATGCAAGTCCCATTATAGAACGACAATATCTCATAAGACTCATTAAAAGAAGGTCATGAAGATGGCAAATGATCAATGAAATGTATAGTACTGTTGCAAAGAATCATGGCAACCAAAATAATAAGCACTACAGATAGGTGTCCATGAGGTATGTATAATAATTTTCTTTTAAAGGGTCCATCATAAGATGTAGTAGGGTTGAATTTATGGGTTTATATTTTAAGAAAACCCTAGTATTTAGAAACCTTAATCTTAAGGTATTTGTTCCCTATGATTTGATTTCTAGGGCATGGGATAAACTCTAGAATGACATAAAGGGAAAAGAGTATGATCTAAGGTTTGAATTTAAGAAACCCTAAAATGACCTCTTGATTACATAAAAACCCTAGAAAAGTAACTTGACATCATGTTTTGGAATAATATATTGCTTGGGTTACTTTCTAAAATAGTATTTTAGGTACAAGCTGAAGTAAAAAACGAATGGGGTGATCCATTGAAAGTCATGATGTAGCTCTTGGTAACCTCATAAATCATGGAGTCGTTGTGCAAAAACTTTATTAAATATATGCCCTAGATTTCTCAACAAATAACATAATCAAACTCACGCAAATAGATGGTTGAATCTTACATTTTGCATAACATTGGATGTATATGGGGGCATTAATGATTCCTGCATGCCAACATTGGGTGTATTGAGGGACATAAATGAAGTTTTCATGCCAACAAAATGCATGCTTAGAAAAAACCCAATTATTAATAAATAGATATAGTGAAATAAGTTAATTAAATGCACAAAAATATTGATCAAGTTTTACCACTAGCATTACCTTAGATGTATTAAAAGGTGTTATAGGGGTTGGAACGACTTTAGAGATTGCCTACATTCCACAAACATAAATTAGCATAATATAATAAGGAACATAAGATAATTGAACCTATAAAAGAAAATATTCAAGCTTACCTCATGCATCATCATAGCAGTGTCTTGCCCTCATGCATTTGTTAACATTTCCATAAATGTAGTTAAGATCATTAAATCCCCCATAGTAGCATCGGTAACACCCATGGGCACATTCTTAAAAGAAAAGATAATAACATAAAAATAAGAAAACCTTGATCAAAAAACTGATAAGAAAATAGAATGGTAACACCAAATATATATGTCTTTCAAGTAAAACCTTAAACATTCAAATTACTTGATGTTCATTACAATTAAAAACTCATTATTTAACTTGTAAAGAAAATTTATATTGTAGTGAATCCTTACAACTATCTTAAAGTAAACATAGTGATCGAAAAATGTCATCCTCACAAGTAAAATATTAAACATTCAAATTAATTAATGTTCATTACAATTAAAAACTCAATGCTTAACTTGTAAAGAAAAATTATATTGTAGTGAATCCTTAAAACTATCTTAAAGTAAACATAGTGATAAAAAAATTTCATCCTCGCATGAAATCTCCTCATTTAATGGCATATATACCCCATCATTAATAGATCCTAAATACACAAATAAATTAATACCATCATTTTCATAGTCTTCATCACCTTCAACTATAGGTAAATTAAAATCAATGAATTCATCATCTTCATGGATTTGATGCCCATGTGGTTGCTCATGTCCTTCAGACACTTCAGTAAATTCATCCCGGTCTTCACCTTGGTCATATGCATCATTGACAATAAATTCTTCATCGTCTCCATCTTGGCCATCTATGTCTTCAGGGGGAACTTCTGCATCTTCAAGTAAATCATGGTCGTCTACATCTTGAACAAATGTTACTCTTCATTCTCTTGGATCATAATCAATGACAAATGACCAACTAGGTTGTTCTAAATTTGGAATGAGAAAATTTTGGTCACATTGACTTGGAAACACATAAGGTTCAGAAGTGGCTTCAAACCTAGATGTATTGATCATATGGAATCCATTATTATGGAGCAAGATAGTTTTTTCTTCTCCCACTTCAATAAGCTTGTACCATTCAACACAAAAAATAACTTTCTTGAAAGACATAAAATCAAGCTCTATAATGTCCTCCAACACTCCATAGTAGTGAAGTGTTCTTGTGATTGGTTGTCTATCATTTGCATGTGAACGACATTCCACCTCAAATGATGCTGAAACTCCACAATTATTAGCTTTTCTCTTTTCATCAACTTTTTTGATGCGAAAATGATGACCAACATTCCACGTTCCTTTGTAATATATTACCTAAATTCATATAAATATCAACTAATTAGATTCAAGGATATGAAATCTAACAAAAAAATTATTAAATATATGCAATATATTAATATATATCACCTCCCCATTTATAGATCCTTTAATGAAATTCAATTGTTGTTGTGTTACTCTATCATTCCCTTTTGTTGCCTCGTGTTCAATATTGGTCTTTAGCCAATTCCACGAGCATCTCTCTGGCCACTTTCTTTTATGGCTTGCAGGAAATCCTCGAGTAGTGTTTTCACCATGTCTATTATATATATCAGCCCATGCATTTTCATCTTCTAATTTCTTTTTTTTTAGCGTACTTCTCCATCCATTCCAACATAAATTCATAATTGTATGCAACATACAAATGTAATTCCTCCCACTCCTTAGCATCTACAATGAAAAATGTATTTTTTCAATGAATTAATAATTATTTAAAGCCATGTAATATAAAATTTAAGATAAAAATAACTCCTAACATTTTTTTATACCTTTTATCCTATTTGAAGTCCCTTCACCCTCTATTTTTTCTCCTTCAAATGATTGAGATTGTTTATAATTCCATAATCGCAGAGCTTCAAGATGAAATTGAGGTAAGTACTCACTCAAATGAACCATGGCCTAGAAAACCATGTACCACTCAACTATGGACCCTTATGGTCAAGCCTTTTGCCTCACAAATTGTTTTAAGAGCTTCATATATCTCTCCACAAGCCACATTGTTCGAATATGAATAGGACCACACTGTTCAATCTCTTCTACTAGGTGTACAAGGTAGTGCTCTTGAGAATTAAAGAAGCTTGGAGGGAAGCACATTTGAATATCACACATCAAAAGTGAAACATTCCTCTTCCAATACTTCAAGTCATCCTGATGTATCTCTTTAGATGAGACCCACCTACAAGTATTACAATAAAGACTTGTTATTTCTTGTAAACTAAAAGTAGGAACTCATATAAAGGCATAACCAATGATGCACTTCAAATGATAAGAGTAATGGAAGAGTATGCATGATGGATTGAAAAATACCTCAGATATTTACATAATTTGTAAATAGTCAAAGTGACATTGTGGTAAAAAATGCTTGGTATTGCTACAGGAAACACATACTGCATCACCATTAATAAATAACCATGTTCAAATATGCATGAATTGATTTTATCACTATACTAGCATGACTATTAACAAATAACCATGTTAAAATATGCATGAACTGATATTATCACTAGGATATACAATTTTCTAATTAAGTTTCCAACAAATATAGCATGTGACAACGTTACCTTTATCCAATTGTGCCAATCATGTGTTTTTAGACCTGATAACTCTAATCCATCTCTTGTGAATAAGTTTTTTAATGTCACACCAAATCCATAAGGAAATCTTATGCTTGTCATAGTAGAAATGATGTTTTCTTTCTCATTTAATGTAAATGTCCATGGAGCATGAACATATGAGTTGTCTTCGTGCAATCAGATGTTCGACATGATATTGGCAACTTGAAGGTCCTTTCTTAAATTTATTTGTGCTTCAATGTTATTTCCATTTAGATGTTTCCACAAGCACTCTGTCACATTTTTCTCGATATGCATAGTATCAAATAGGTGGGCTATTGGCAAGCTCTCATAATATTCTAATTTGTAGAAAATATGAAGTCTTTTCATTCCTAGGGGAAAACCTTTCCCTTCTTTTTTGTCATACATCGCTTTCCACTTAGCAGGGTTCATCTTTATTGGCTTCCTCATTTCCACTTCCTTTCCATTGAAAATATGTTTATCACGCACTCGATATCGATGATTTTGTGGTAAGAATTGTCGATACTCATCATAGACAGTTTTATTGAGATCCCTTCACTGCCTATGCAACAATTTTGGCCCACATGATGGGCATCCATGTTTCCCCTTTGTTTGTAATCCTAAAATAAGATTGGAAACCATATTTAGTAAGTGATAAAATGAACACAATAATTATAAATGTAATTTATATTATATTACCACAAAAAATAGAGAGCCCTGGGGCATCATGAATTTTCCAGATAAGAATCGTATGAAATAGGAAGTTTCTATCATTGATAGGTCTTGATACATCAAACATATTTACACCATCCCATAATTCATGAAGCTCATCAATGAGGGGCTCCATGTATACATCCATATCCTTTACCTGGTATTTCCCTAAGAGAACAAAGAGTTCTTTATTAGGATTAACTAAATTGAAATATTTTTATATGATCTTCAAGAAAGCATTGCATTCATATGTTCTAGTACCTGGTATGATAAGAGTTAACATTGCATGTTCCTTTTTCATTGCCATCCAAGGGGGGAGATTGTTGTTTATAATTAACATTGGCCAAACAGAATATGTTGTTCTAAGATCTCCAAAAGGATTGATGCCATCCATTGCTAGAGAAATTCTTGCATTCCTTGGCTCATTTCTTAAATGTGGCCATTTTACCTCAATCTCTTTCCAATATTTACTATCTACAACCATACGCATGACACCATCTTAGCTCCTCCCTTGTGCATGATGATCCATACATTTTGCTAAATCCTTGCATTTGAACATTCTCTCAAACCTTGGCTTTAGTGGAATGTGTCGTAATACTTTATAAGGAACCTTCTTGGATACTTGATCTTGACGATACCTATTTGTGTGACACATTGGGCATTGTTGTAAATTTGCATTATTTCCATAGTACAATATATGGTCATTTGGACATGCATCATATGCCTTGTACTCCATTCCAATGTATTTCATTATTGAAGATACTTCTCTATGAGAATGAGGAAACTTATTGTCCTTTGGAAGTATTTTGTTTGCCAAAAGTTTGCATAGTGCAACAAATGATTTGTATAAGTATACACAATATTCAAAACTTTTAAGACATCTAGAGCATTAATTTATAGGAATATCAATCCAACCTTAATATATCAGTAAAGCATGTGTTTGTCAATCCATGTGTAACCTTCAAGTTCAAAAACAACATAAGCATCGCCAATATAGAAGATTCAACATTTGCATAAAGAGGTGTCCTAGCCAAATGAGCTAGGGGTGAATCAACAACTTCTCCAAAAGATGTATAGAAGTCTTGGATAAATTCATTGACACCAGCCTCATTTATTTACGAAATGGCTTCATCCATAAATGTGTCTTGTCCTTCATCTTGAGAGTCGCTATTATCAATATCATCCATTGGTTCTTCATGAATATTGGGAACTGGAAGCGGCTTTTCATAAATAAAAAAAATCAAAAGAAATGATCAATAACAATGTATTAAATAATGTGCATATTTATTTATTATAAGAATAACAATTTGTTAAGTATAATGTACCTCTTCTATATAAACTCCATGGTCCAATATATGGATACCAACAGGCCTTCGCTTCTTTAGTTTCCTATTTTGGCACATTTTGCAACTGCAATATATCATTTCATTGAACTATTCATCTGTACCTGGAGTAGATCTTGTTGCCCATTCATCTGAATATTCAGATGACGATGTGCAATTTCCTTGAATGCACCATGTTTTTTAAACAATAAGATTGAAATTTTTAACTTGAGTATTACTTCTTTTTCAAGAGAACATGACCAATGAATAAACCTAGGGAGTGAATCTATGAATATGTAGTTTTTCAGTGTATTTTTTGGCTCTTTGATCACTTGATTGTTTGTACTTTTGTCTTTTTGTTGTTTCAAGGTAGTGCTTAGTGCTTATGTAGGAAATAGATATGAAAAAAATTGAGATCTAGGTTCAAAACCTTGAACAAAACTCTACCAATGTGTTGAGTGAGCATTGAAGATCTGTCCAACACTTTGACGCAAGCTTATCAGAGTGTTCCAACAAGCATCTAACTGGTCACAAACAAACTTTTGAAGTATCGTTTTAGAATTATTTCTAAAAATAAATCCAACCTCTAACTAAATCAACAACATAAATACTACAAATACCAAAAGCAACATAAATACCTGGTCTGCCATTTTGTATAGAATAATGTAATAGAAATCTGCGAAGAAAAGTTTGTGGACACTAGTTAGGATCATTACATAAATAAATGTTGAAATATATGACAATGTGTAAAACCATAAAATTATTCTAAAATATGTTGGTTTAAACTTTTATGCATGTAATACTAATTTCATTGAGGCAGTTCTGTGATTAAAATGCATGTAGTGAATGTAGACCAATTCAAACTTTACAAGCTACTAAATTCACATGATGTAGTCTTACTAAATTTACTAATATCTCTATAATATTTCTCAAAAACTTATATATATAAATACATTCTTTATTTTATTTTAATGTACAATTTTCTTTATCATATTTCCATACTATATAGACTGATATCTATAATAATACAAACTAATATATGACTAATACATTATTCTGGGAGACATCTTAAGAAGAAAGAAATGAAAATCAAAGTTGTAGAAACTAAAGCAAGAGTAGAAAGACAATTTGTTCAGGATGAAGAAATTGTGGGTGAATTCGATTCTTAATACAAGTATATTCAAATAGTTAACCTTTATTAGCACAAGAAAGCCATCATGGGCAAAGTGTCGGTGCAAAGGAGTGAGTCTAAATCCAAAATTCTAGTATGCATTGATGATCTTTGACTCCAACTGAAAACGCTGGATCTCCTAAATCATAAAGAGGATAATCAATTTGAAATTCCCTAGTTTTGAATAGAAAGAAGAGAATAGAGTGGCAACACAAATTCAGTTTTTTTCTTCTTATAATCATTAGAAAATCTCCTAATGATTATGATCACAAATATAGGCTAAGTCATGCAAATAGAGTATGATCATAGATATAGGCTATGCAATGTAAATTCCATGCAAATTTATAGAATCTCAGACTTGTGGTTTTCTTTTATTATGGCGCACTTAAAATTTTGATTACAAGGACAAAGACAATGAACTTATGCTATTGGTATGTGTTCCATGTGGTATGCCAAGAAACAGTAATGTATTTTTTTTATTTAGATAAACAACTAATAAATAATAATATGTATTATCTTTCATTTAGATGACGAAACCAATGGCAAATAATATGTATTTTTTTGTATAGCTGAAATATAATATAATTGCCTCACTTACCAACATAAAGAATGATGCAAGATTCTTTTAAGATTTTGGAGGGATGAATTTGGTTTGAAATTCATGGGTTCTCTGTATATAACAAAATAGTTATATATAGGCATTGTTGACTGATGTCACAAATTTTTCTGGATGGAAGATTTCTTGTCAGAATGTGGATTTCTTTTTTCAAAACATTAGAATGTTGGAGTGTTTGAATTGTTTTTTGATGGTGGAAATGGATTCAACACCATCAAGAACTCTTGGGGCACCCAAAATCCTGAAATTTGACAAGTGTAACCAAAATTTTCAAAACTTTCTACTAGATTTTGTCATAATCTTGCCATAATTTCCATTATTTTCTAGGCTAATTTGTGGACTCTTTAAACTTGCTTATATATAACAAAATAAAATTCTAAATATATATTATTTTAATAATTAAATAAATTTTTTAATTAAATTAACTATTAATATAGTAATTAATATTTCTTTATTAAATGAAATGTGAATTTTAAGAAGAAATATTGTTATATTTATAAAATGAATTGTGAATATTTGAAGTGAAAGTAAAATATGATAATAATGATAATTTTGATGATTTATATTGGGTAACATAAAATCTGGTTTATCATATGATTTATCAAATTTATGAAGGGTAAAAAAACTGTTTAATTTGATTTGTTTTTAATGAGTGAAAATATCACAAAGGTAGGGGAGGTAGGAGCGGGAGGGGCTACTGTTCGCCCTGAGAGATTGAGAAAAAATTGCATGTGGGTTAGGCATAGCCTCAAATAATTAGACATAAGTCTTAGGCCTTTGGCAAGGGATAAAAATTGCACTTGCAAATGGTATCTATCACATAAGTGTATTTGAAGACTCATTAATTACTATACAAAAATGTACAAAAATGTTATAAGATGAAGGATTGCAGGGGGAATGATTTTCCTCCAATATACCACTGAATAAAGCTCCTTTTAGATAAGTTTGAAAGTTTTGATCTCTGCCATATTAAAAGGGATACCAATCAATTAGAAGATGAACAGGCCAATATTGGAGTTAACTTGGCACAAGGAATGATTATGGAAGACCAAAATAATCTATCTGTATGCCATATCCCATGATTGCACCCCTTCAAGGGAGGATAGTCCCAATGAACCTCATTAAGAAGAAATTAAGTTATGACAATCCACATAAAAATGTTTTTAATTCCAAGAAATAGAGTCTCGAGGATCATCAATTTTGGATGAAGGAGCCCACTAATCAGGAAACTAGATGGAAACACACGAGGAGTATGGAGAGGTATCAGGACAAGTGGAGAAACAATGATAAAATATTAACTTCCTATATCAGGGTCAGACCTGATAGTATTGTTTCAGAGTTGGATTGGTCACCTTTGTTCATGTGTGCTCTCAAATTGTTTGTTTTAGCAATGGATCTTCAAATTCATTCTGAGCAAGGACATGATGTAAGCATTGAATGTGAGTAGAGCTCCTCTACAGTTGTCTCAGGCCCAGACAAAGATATAAAGGGTTGGATACAAAATTTAAAAGTGCAGTTGATTATTATTAGAAAGTGAAGAGCAGACAGTATGGCCTCAGCTTCTGGGAATTGTATTGATAAATCCCTAGACGAGCAACTCGACATGATGAAAAAGGAAGTCTCAGAGTTGATATCTAATATAGGAGAGAAGCTAGTCAGCAAGAGTCATTCCCACTTTCTTTTGATTTCAAATCAACTTGGTGATCTGAAAAAAGATGTGGAATGCCTGCATGCAACAGTGGATTTGATAATCACCAAAATGGAGAAGTTGGAATACAAGGTAGAAAATTTGGAAGCGAAAGTGGAAACAACCATCGTTAAAGTTCTGAAGGAGGTTTTTGGTCTCAGCGAACAACAAAATGTCTCGAACAAAGAGCATCATCTAGAGTTGAGTGGTGGAGACCTAGAAAATCCACCATTACACTCTGAACAAAACATGCACCTGTATTAAGATGTCTCCCATAATAATACAAACTAATATATCTGGTTGGTTGACTCTTTATAATTATGGATTGAAAATATTACACAACTAAGATCCATATTTAAAAGAGAATTAATCATGCCCAGCTCACTAAGTGAAATGAAGATTGGGAGGACTAGAGTTGCTTTAGCTGGAGTCATCCTTGTGGGCTTTTTGGTGGTGCTAGTTGTCTTCTTGAGTAGCCCACGTACATGATTGACTCTGCCTTTTAATCATGCTCTTGAATATGCCTTTGATTGCAAGGGATAGATGCTCCCTATCTTTACAAAAGAGGAGGGCATACTAAAGGCCCTGAAGACAGAGTAACACCTATCCCTCAGCATTTATGATATATCCTTTGAGACGTGGTGTGATCAGCACTATTGCCAGTTGAGGGTTGAGACGTGGTGTGACAATGATTGACACCATTCTCTTACCACGACTCTAAATCATATGATGGAGAATTTTGCATGAGCAACAATATGAGGGAAAAGTCTCCCTTCACTTTTGTTTAGGATTTATATAACAACATTCAGAAGTTGGATTAAAGTGAGAGATTGCAGAAAATTAAATGAAAGTCTAGTTGGTTGACTCTTTGCAATTATCGATTGAAAATATTACACAACTGAGATCCATATTTAAAAGAGTCATCCTTGTGGGCTTTTTGGTGGTGCTAGTTGTATTCTTGAGTAGCCCAGGTACATGATTGACTCTGCCTTTTAATCATGCTCTTGAATATGCCTTTGATGGCAAGGGCTAGATGCTCCCTAGCTTTACAAAAGAAGATGGAATACTAAAGGCCCTAAAGACACAGTAAAAGCTATCCCTCAAAATTTATGATATATCCTTTGAGACGTGGTGTGATCAACACTATTGCCAATTGAGGGTTGAGATGTGGTGTGATAGTGATTGACACCATTCTCTTCCCAAGACTCTAAATCATATGATGGAGACTTCTGCATGAGCAATAGTATCAAGGAAAACTCTCCCTGTGCTTTTGTTTAGGTTTTATATAACAACATTCAAAAGTTGGATTAAAGTGAGAGATTGCAGAAAATTAAATGAAAGTCTAGTTGGTTGACTCTCTACAATTATGGATTGAAAATATTACACAACTGAGATCCATATTTAAAAGAGTCATCCTTGTGGGATTTTTGGTGGTGCTAGCTATCTTCTTGAGTAGCCCAGGTACATGATTGACTCTGCCTTTTAATCATGCTCTTGAATATGCCTTTGATGGCAAGGGCTAGATGCTCCCTAGCTTTACAAAAGAAGAGGGCATACTAAAGGCCCTGAAGATAGAGTAACACCTATCCCTAAGCATTTATGATATATCCTTTGAGATGTGGTGTGATCGGCATTGTTGCCAATTGAGGGTTGAGACGTGGTGTGACAGTGATTGACACCATTCTCTTCCCAGGACTCTAAATCATATGATGGAGAATTCTGCATGAGCAACAGTATCAGGGCAAACTCTCCCTGTGCTTTTGTTCAGGATTTATATAACAACATTCAGAAGTTGGATTAAAGTGAGAGATTGCATAAATTTAAATGATAGTTTGGTTGCTTGACTCTCTGCAATTATGGATTGAAAATATTAAACAACTGATATCCATATTTAAAAGAGTCATCCTTATGGGCTTTTTGGTGGTGCTAGTTGTCTTCTTGAGTATCCCAGGTACATGATCGACTCTGCCTTTTAATCATGCTCTTGAATATGCCTTTGATGGCAAGGGCTAGATGCTCCCTAGATTTACAAAAGAAGAGGGCGTACTAAATGCCCTGAAGATAGAGTAACACCTATCCCTCAAGATTATGATATATCCTTTGAGACGTGGTGTGATCAACACTGTTTCCAATTGAGGGTTGAGATGTGGTGCGACAGTGATTTACACCATTCTCTTCCCAGGACTCTAAATCATATGATGGAGAATTCTGCATGAGCAACAGTATCATGTAAAACTCTCCCTGTGCTTTTGTTTAGGATTTATATAACAACATTCAGAAGTTGGATTAAAGTGAGAGATTGCAGAAAATTAAATGAAAGTTTGGTTGGTTGACTCTCTACAATTATGGATTGAAAATATTACACAATTGAGATCCATATTGAAAAGAGTCATCCTTGTGGGCTTTTTGGTGGTGCTAGATGTCTTCCTAAGTAGCCCAAGTACATGATTGACTATGCCTTTTAATCATGCTCTTGAATATGACTTTGATGGCAAGGGCTAGATGCTCCCTAGCTTTACAAAAGAAGAGGGCATACTAAAGGCCTTGAAGACAGAGTAACACCTATCCCTCAGCATTTATGATATATCCTTTGATACGTGGTGTGATCAGCACTGTTGCCAATTGAGGGTTGAGACGTGGTGTGACAATGACTGACACCATTCTCTTCCCAGGACTCTAAATCATATGATGGAGAATTCTGCATGAGCAACAATATTAGGGAAAACTCTCCATGTGATTTTGTTTAGGATTTATATAACAACATTCAGAAGTTGGATTAAAGTGAGAGATTGAAAAAAATGAAATGAAAGTTTGGTTGGTTGACACTCTACAATTATGGATTGAAAATATTACACAACTAAGATCCATATTTAAAAGAGTCATCCTTGTGGGCTTTTTGGTTGTGCTACCTGTCTTCTTGAGTAGCCCAGGTCCATGATTGACTCTACCTTTTAATCATGCTCTTGAATATGCCTTTGATGGCAAGGGCTAGATTCTCCCTACCTTTACAAAATAAGAGGGCATACTTAAGGCCCTGAAGATAAAGTAACATCTATCCCTCAACATTTATGATATATCCTTTTAGATGTGGTGTGATCAAAACTATTGCCAATTAAGGGTTGACACGTGGTGTGACAATGATTGACACCATTCTCTTCCCAAGACTCTAAATCATATGATGGAGAATTCTACATGAGCAACAGTATTAGGGAAAACTCTCCCTGTGCTTTTGTTTAGGATTTATATAACAACATTCAGAAGTTGGATTAAAGTGAGAGATTGCAGAAAATTAAATGGAAGTCTTGTTTGTTGACTCTCTGCAATTATGGGTTGAAAATATTACACAATTAGATCCATATTTAAAAGAGTCATCCTTGTGGGCTTTTTGTTGGTGCTAGATGTCTTCTTGAGTAGCCCAGGTACATGATTGACTCTGCCTTTTAATCATGCTCTTAAATATGCCTTTGATGGAAATGGCTAGATGATCCCTAGCTTTACAAAAGAAGAGGGAATACTAAAGGCCCTGAAGATAGAGTAACACATATTCCTCAGCATTTATGATATATCCTTTGAGACGTGGTGTGATCAGCACTGTTTCCAATTGAGGGTTGACACATGGTGTGATCAGCACTGTTGCCAATTGAGGGTTGAAACATGGTGTGACAATGATTGACACCATTATCTTCCCAAGACTCTAAATCATATGATTGAGAATTCTACATGAGCAACGGTATCAGGGCAAACTCTCCCTGTGCTTTTGTTTAGGATTTATATAACAACATTCAGAAGTTGGTTTAAAGTGAGAGATTACAGAGAATTAAATGAAAGTCGGGTTGGTTGACTCTCTGCAATTATGGATTGAAAATATTACACAATTGAGATCCATATTTAAAAGAGTCATCCTTGTGGGATTTTTGGTGGTGCTAGCTGTCTTCTTGAGTAGCCTAGGTACATGATTGACTATGCCTTTTAATCATGCTCCTGAATATGCCTTTGATGGCAAGGGCTATATGCTCCCTAGCTTTACAAAGGAAAAGGGCATACTAAAGGCCCTGAAGATAGAGTAACACATATCCCTCGGCATTTATGATACATCCTTTGAGACGTGGTGTGATCAGCACTGTTTCCAATTGAGAGTTGACACATGGTGTGACAGTGATTGAGACCATTCTCTTCCTAAGACTCTAAATCATATGATGGAGAATTCTGCATGAGCAACAGTATCAGGGAAAACTCTCCCTGTGCTTTTGTTTAGTATTTATATAACAACATTCAGAAGTTGGATTAAAGTGAGAGATTGGAAAAAATTAAATGAAAGTATGTTTGGTGGACTCTCTGCAATTATGGATTGAAAATATTACACAACTAAGATCCATATTTAAAAGAGTCATTGTTGTGGGCTTTTTGGTGGTACTAGCTATCTTCTTGAGTAGCCCAGGTACATGATTGACTCTGCCTTTTAATCATTCTCTTGAATATGCCTTTGATGGCAAGGGCTAGATTTTCCCTAGCTTTACAAAAGAAGAGGGCATACTGAAGGCCCTGAAGATAGAGTAACACCTATCCCTCAGCATTTATGATATATCCTTTGAGACGTGGTGTGATCAACACTGTTTCCAATTGAGGGTTGGGATGTGGTGTGACAGTGACTAACACCATTCTCTTCCCAGGACTCTAAATAATATGATGGAGAATTCTGCATGAGAAACATTATCAGGGCAATCTCTCCCTGTGCTTTTGTTTAGGATTTATATAACAACATTGAGAAGTTGGATTAAAGTGAGAGATTGTAGAAAATTAAATGAAAGTTTGGTTGGTTTACTCTCTACAATTATGGATTGAAAATATTACACAACTGAGATCCATATTTAAAAATGTCATCCTTGTGGGCTTTTTGGTGGTGCTAGCTGTCTTCTTGAGCAGCTCAGGTACATGATTGACTCTGCTTTTTAATCATGCTCTTGAATATCCCTTTGATGGCATGGGCTAGATGCTCCCTAGATTTACAAAAGAAGAGGTTATACTAAAGGCCATGAAGACAGAGTAACACCTATCCCTCAACATTTATGATATACCCTTTGAGACGTGGTGTGATCAATATTGTAGCCAATTGAGGGTTGAGACGTGATGTGACAGTGATTGACACCATTCTCTTCCAAGGACTCTAAATCATATGATTGAGAATTATGCATGAGCAACAGTAGCAGGGAAAACTCTCCCTGTGCTTTTGTTTATGATTTATATAACAACATTCAGAAGTTTGATTAAAGTGAGAGATTGTAGAAAATTAAATGAAAGTCTGGTTGATTGACTCTCTGTAATTATGGATTGAAAATATTACACAATTGAGATCCATATTTAAAAGAGTCATCCTTGTGGGCTTTTTGGTGGTGCTAGATGTCTTCCTAAGTAGCCCAGGTACATGATTGACTATGCCTTTTAATCATGCTCTTGAATATGCCTTTGATGGCAAGGGCTAGATGCTCCCTAGCTTTACAAAAGAAGAGGGCATACTAAAGGCCCTGAAGACAGAGTAACACCTATCCCTCAGCATTTATGATATATCCTTTGAGACGTGGTGTGATCATCACTGTTGCCAATTGAGGCTTGAGACGTGGTGTGATAGTGATTGACACCATTCTCTTCCCAAGACTCTAAATCATATGATGGAGAATTCTACATGAGCAACAGTATCAGGGCAAACTCTCCCTGTGCTTTTGTTTAGGATTTATATAACAACATTCAGAAGTTGGATTAAAGTGAGAGATTGCAGAAAATTAAATGAAAGTCTGGTTGGTTGACTCTCTGCAATTATGGATTGAAAATATTACACAACTGAGATCCATATTTAAAAGAGTCATCCTTGTGGGATTTTTGGTGGTGCTAGTTGTCTTCTTGAGTAGCCTAGGTACATGATTGACTCTGCCTTTTAATCATGCTCTTGAATATGCCTTTGATGGCAAGGGCTAGATGCTCCCTAGCTTTACAAAAGAAGAGGGCATACTAAAGGCCCTGAAGACAGAGTAACACCTATCTCTCAGCATTTATTATATATCCTTTGAGACGTGGTGTGACTAGAACTGTTGCCAATTAAGGGTTGAGACTTGGTGTGATAATGATTGAAACTATTCTCTTCCCAGGACTCTAAATCATATGATGGAGAATTCTGCATAAGCAATAGTATCGGGGCAAACTCTCCCTGTGCTTCTATTTAGGATTTATATAACAACATTCATAAGTTTGGTTAAAGTGAGAGATTTCAGAAAATTAAATTAAAGTCTAGTTGGTTGACTCTCTGCAATTATGGATTGAAAATATTACACAACTGAGATCCATATTTAAAGGAGAATTAATCATGCCCAGCTCACTGAGCGAAATGAAGATTGGGAGGACTAGAGTTGCTTTAGCTGGAGTCATCCTTCTGGGCTTTTTGGTGGTGCTAGCTGTCTTCTTTAGTAGCCCATGTACATGATTGACTCTGCCTTTTAATCATGCTCTTGAATATGCCTTTGATGGCAAGGGCTAGATGCTCCCTAGCTTTACAAAAGAAGAGGACGTACTAAAGGCCCTGAAGACAGAGTAACACCTATCCATCATCATATATGATATATCACGAGTACCACTGTGTGTAGAATTAAAGGAATTTGTTATAGCAGATACTGAGGAGGATAATCTGTGTAGATAATACTATCTTAATGAGTAGCATTTAGGTGTTTATAACACTATTCTACATAAGATCCGAATATCAAAATCAGAGTCCCCGGCAGATACTTCTTCAAGGAACCTATGATTTCAAGCAGAATTAATAGGCTAGGATGAAAATATGTAAGGATCTAAACATGAGGTGTTAGATTTATTTGCAGAGATTGTATACATAGCCGGAGATAATTGTATTAGATGTGGAGATGAGTCTATTGTGGTGCATTCATAATAATGTATTTGATAATGCATTTTATGTGTTTTTGCTAAATTATTTTGTTTATACTATCATGAAATTTTTATAATTAGCATAGTTCCATATTAATTTAGGATCTATCAAGTGTTGAGAGGGGTCAAACCTCTCAACATAAATATTTGATTTATAACCCACTCTACATAACTTCTTGACTTTAATTAACATCGTTACTGGGCAGCCATGGATTTAACATCCATTGAGAAGGGTAGCTGCCACTGTGACAACATATGGATCACTACATATTCTTATTATTGTAAATTATGAGATGATTTAGAAGAAGGGTTTACGTTTATTATTAGAATCACCCCACCCCACCTAACCCAACTCAACCCAACCCACTAGATATTCACACTAGTGAAACCAACGAGGTTGCATATATGGTGCTCAACAAACAAGCAGTGTTCCTAACAAACAAGCATCATTTTGTATATAAATTATTTAAATAAATTATCATCAGTTTATATTAAACTGTGAAATCAACATTTGAAAAGAAATGCAATGTTTACATTTTAAGGAATCCTCCTGAACTATCCAGTAATGATGTATATAAGAATAATATTATTCAGCTCTTAAGGAATAAAGTTATGTTAAAACAAGTCGAAGTAAAAATCAATGTGTTTGGACCTGCTACTCAAATAGTTGCACTTAATATTTTTCACTAATGAAGATATACAAAAATTTCAAAATATGTCCAAGAAAAAGGTAATCTTATCTCCATTTTGGAGGTATAAGAATAGGGTTGGAACCCCTTTTCTGAAGAGGAATTAATACTCCTTGCATGGTTGAACTATTTGATATCCATCATAAGGAATATGAACATGCAAGAATAGGTACAATAATGGGAAATTTAGCTACTAGTTGTCCGTATGGTACTATATATCCAGACTATGTTGTTAGCTTAACAAATAAGCATATTAAGCATGCATGGAAACTACTAATCGGAGTCCAAGGAATTATTATGGTTGATGAAGCTGAATATCTTTCAGTAATGGTACAAACTTCATTCCAGCTTAATGATACTGCTCATCCAAAACTAAAACAACATGTGTTAAAAGATTGCATAACAACTGGTACTTCAAATACTGAGGTAGAGGGAGTTGGTTATGAAGAAGGTTGTCTTCCTTCCGATTGGTATTTTCAATATCAATCTTTAGAGGGTCAGAAAAAATGAGAAAAATATCCAAGAAAAATTGTGACTAGGAATGGTCAAATATAGTTTCTACAAGATAGGCAAGAAATTGCAAAAACAATCATTAAGCCACCAAGATATAGTTTTTCTAATCATATGAATAAAGCCCAAATTGTAAATATAGAAGCATCATCTAGTAATAGTGAGTCCAAGTTGTATATTCCAGAAGACAAGGGACTGTATGTTCTAGATGAAAAAACTGTTTTTGGCTAAGGCTTTCAAGATCAACTCAATATGAATTGCAGATGAACCAAACATTCCAAAACGTTATAAATCTTTACTTGGTTCATTAAAAGAAGATAGTTGTCCATTAAAAGATTTTCGAATTCCAAATTCATTTAAAGCTACATCATAAGAATGGAATTATAATAATCATAAATTTTCCCGTGGTGGAAAATGGCCTCCCAAAACAAAATATAGTACTACAAATTCAACAAACTATAAACAAACAACTACAAGAGTTGATTGTGCTCCAATGATAGAAAATATGCCAAACATCCAAAGGATCTTAATGAACTTTATCAAATAAAAAATAACATAGCCAATTGGTTTTATCATGCCGAAAGTGCAATAGATGATTTGGGATAACAAGGAGACTTAATATTGCAGAATTTAAAGCTAATTCATGATGAACAAACTCAAGACAAAATAGAAAAGGAAGAACGAAGAAGAATCAGAGAAGAAAAGAAAAAGAATAAATAAGAAAGATCAAAGTTTGATAACTTAAGATATTTCACAAGAATGACATATGACTCTGAAGATGATAGTGAATCAACTTGTTTCTTTAAGAAAGAACGAGAAAAATACCTTTCACTTTCAAAGGGGGAAAGTAGTAGAAAGAAAGAAAAAGGAACTAAGTTTGAAATTAAACCAGAATTAAAAAAGAGTCAGTTGAGTATGACTAAAGCTGCAAAGTTGTGTCTTGATTTTATAAGACCCAGTCTCAACAAAGCCCACATTTTTCAATATGTTCCTAAATACCCAAAAGTTGAAGAAAGTCTAATGGCAGCCAACAATAATGGCTATATTTTAGACTTAGATGAAACAGATAATCCAACAGATGCAATAAGGGTATGGATCGGTCCATTATGGAAAATGCAATATACAACTAAATTAGATAACAATGCCATATTTTGGATAGCTGAAAAAAGAATGCTAGAATAGTATATGATTGGTGGATGTCTCCATCTCAAGAACAAAGAGATGTAGTCATCTCAACAGGATTAGATATATTAGAAAACTGCTCAATACACAATTTTGTGTTGAACCACATGATACAAAGAAACAAGCCATGTCTGATTTATCCAGAATGGAAATCAGCGATTCCTGAAAACTAGAAATATTTTCCCAATAATATTTTAGAGTGGTAATGAAAGAAAATCTTCAAGATGATTTCATGACTAGAGTTACATTTTGTTATAAACTACCTCATAATATATGTGAACTGGTTATGCAAGATCTAGAAAAAGAAGGCAAAAACATGAGTTTAATTTATTGGGTTGATTTAATCCACTTATGCAAAGAAAAGTTAAAATATCTTTGTTGGCAAAAGAATGCTCAATATAATGCTATAAATCCTTCTCAAGAATGTTGTAGAGAAGTGCTTCCATGGATGGTAATGAAGAAGAAAAATCATAAGAAAAGATATTGAAAATATAAGATCAAGAAGATATCTAATTTTTGAAAACCATTTAAAAAATACAGGTACATTAAAAGAAGACAAAATGCTATAAAAGAATGTTGTTACTTCATATGTAAAGAAAAAGGTCATTTTGCAGAAAAATGTCCAAAAAGAAAGTCTTCAAAGCTTAAAAAATGTACAAAAATAGATGAATTTGTAGATAATTGGCGAGTTGTTGAGTCAGAAGATGAAGTTTATGATGTATATATGTTAACAGAAACTGAGGAAGAAGAATAAAATGAAATAGAAGTGCATAACAACTTAAAAATGAACAAATATGATTCAAATTTTTCTAAATGTGAAGAATGTGAATATGAAATTACAAAAGAAACAGAAGAAACTTCTGAAGAAACTGAAATATATTCTCAATCAACAGAAAGCTTAGAAGAAGAAAAACAATAGAAAAGAAAAGTGATTATTTTCTCTAGCTCCTAGTTTGTGTCCAAGGCCAAAACAAATTGAATCTTCAACTACTATTGTTCCCAATTAAAATGATGAAGTTGCAATGTCAAATTTCTTAAAGGAAATTGTCAAAACAAATAATCTTCTATATATACCTATTGAAATTTAAGTTGGAAAAGTATGGTTGCAGTTCGATGAATTTATTGATACAAGTGGTTCTAATAATTTGGCTTGTCCCAGCTTATTCAAAAAACAATGGAAACCATTAAGGAATATTCTCACCTCTGAGACTATTAGAGGAAAGATTACTCTTACACATAATGTTGATGATATCAAGATGAAGTTGGGGAGACAAATCATAAATATTAGTGGAATTCAACATTGTGATTCAACTAGCAGTCTATTATTGGGCATGCCTTTTATCTCTTATGTACTACCAGCAATAATTTCAAAAGATAGAATTATTTTCAACATCAAGAAATTAATGTAAAAAGACTAACATTAGCATATCTTGAAATTAAGGGAAAAAGAATAAATCAAAACAAAGGGAGTTCATCAAGAAAGACTGAAAATGATTCCATAGATTGGAAAGAAGTTTTACAAAAATATGAAGAAAGAGTCAGTCATAGAAATAAAGCTTTAAAAGATGAATCATGGTCTGTTGAATAACAAGAAGTATATAATGAATTAAAAAAATTATTTTCAAACAATCCTCAAGAATTTTGGGATACGACAAGCCCACAACAAGAAATCGATACTTTACATGATAATGGAGTTAAAGTAAAACTCATACCTTATACACCTCAATACGAATAGGAGATTAAAAAACAGGTGAAAGAATTAATAGATCTAAACTTGATATATGTATCCAAATCTCATTATTGTTGTTCCGCATTTGTGGTTAGAAATCATGTAGAAATGGTAAGGGGAAAAGTAAGAATGGTGATAAATTACAAGCCATTAAATGCTATCACAAAATATTTTAATTATCCATTACTGAGTCAAGAAGTCATTATGAAAAAGATTCATAATAGTCAAATCTTCTCAAAGTTTGATATGAAATCAGGCTATTATCAAATTTAGATTAAACCAAAAGACAAACACAAGACTGCATTCACCTATCCAGTCAAATCAATACCAATGCCTATAGCTATGCAAGGAAAATACATCAAATTGAAAGGAAAATACCTATGGAAAATAAACCCTTTGTTGTGTTCCTTTAAACTTCTAGCTCAGCTTCCAGTTCATTTGCAAAATCACAATGAAAGCCCAACATATAAAAATTAAAACAATTTGGCACCAAAATGATTTTCAACCTCTACACCAAAAAAAAAATCAGTGGTTTCAGTCGTCTTGTTTCCATTTTAAGTCGACCTATTTCCATTTTTAGCCGACCTAGCTCGTTGTTTCGTGTTGTTTCCCACTCAGTCGGCGCCCCTGTCTCCCACTTTTCCTATGAATTAGGGTCTTAATATTTATCTCCCACCACCCACCAATAAAGGATTATGTGCTCTGCTGCCCTGAATTCTCGTAAGGGGTATAACCATTGGGCCTCATTCCCTTAATGTTCAACAGAAAAACCCTCGTCTCGTGGCTCTCAAACCCTAAGCAGCTCTCAAATCCTCCTCTCGTGGCTATAAAACCCTAAGTGGCTCTCAAACCTTCGTCTCATGGCTCTCAAACATTGGTGTTGGTATCTCCATTTTCTTGACAAACCCTCCATTGCAATGGGGAAAATGAGGCCCTCCTTCCGTCGTAATCCTCGGTTTAATAGACCAGGAAGACTTACAGCATTAGTTGTGGGGAAAATCTCCATGGTTCCAAACGCCATTGTGATAAATGCCATGGTTCACAAGAGATGGATCAGTATGATGACTTCTTGTCGAGATATGATGTCGTTTGGGTTGTCATGGAATCAGAAATAACACCTACATTTACCTCAGCTTCCACTGCACACACCTCAAAATATTGAGAACTAATTCTCTATTACTTACTGTGTCTCTGTACCTTTGCGTGTTGATATCGGCTTCTATGACCCTCTCATCCATTATGTTGATTTGACCTAATTCAAATCTCAGTGTAGAATTTACAGAACCCTCAAATAATGTAGAGATGGAATTCAATCCGACACAGGGCACCACCATCCACTATGCATATAAGTTTTGGTGTGGGTGAATATTGATTTAAAGTGGTATTATATATTCTTTTTTGAGATTTGTTGTGATTTATCAGTTTTTATAGCTGACTATGGTTAAATCACTGATAATTATATATTTGAAACAGTTCCATTGTAGAACGACCGACATTCTTTTTTTCACAAGAAAGACCAACATTCTGTTGATTGTTCATCCATTTAACAACCAAAATGGAGTCATCAAATACCTAAACACTTTGGAAATCTTTGTTAGAAGCTACCTTTGAAAAACTCTCGAGGCCATAATCTCTCGATAATTGCCTATAGCAAGTCTCACCATTACGTATAGAAAGTCTCATCAGGTGAAAGTTATTGATTAGTAAGTGGCCAATCTATTTGTTAGCGCTTGAAAAGTTTTGCAATGAAGATACCTACCTAGATTTGTTTGTTTGTGCTAGATACCCCATATGATTACAAATTACAAATTGTATATTTCTACCCGTTGTTTTTCATGTTTTTTAATAATATTATAATATATTTTATAACTAATTCATTCATATAAATTAAATGATTGGTAAAGTGGGATAGACATTAATTTATAATAAACATAAAATTTCATGATACATTTCACACTACTAAAATTAAAAAATTCATAAAATCTAAACTAACCTACATCCACAAAAGAGATACATGAACACCACAAATGATCAGTGGTGATATGTGTCATGCGATTAGCTACTGGATTTCCATCAAAATTTGGGATATTCAAAGGAAATTTAATAGGCATGGGTGACCAATTGGGGTTATAGCATATGTGATGATTGATTAGCTTATCCAAATCCAATATATCAAGAAACCCTAAAAATTGCAACTAATTTTGATCAAATGGATCTAGGAAAAATGATGACCATCACATGGACTTTATCATCTTCCCATAAATCAAATTTTAGAGGTTGAATCAATACCAAAGGGATTATTACTCCTATGGTTCTAGGGTCTTGGGAAAAAAATAATAGAAAAAGGATTATTTCCCCTAGGTGGGTTTTTCTTATGGACAAAGGATCTCCAAAAGGCATCGCTACCAATGGTAACATATCCATATTTAAGAGTATAACTCCCCAAAACAAAAACACCCCTAGTTGTAGGGAACATCGAGAATAAAAGGTACCATTAAGAACATTAACCCCAAATTTATGGGCACTCCTGAAGACGTTAAGGCCTTGAGGGAATATAATTCCTCCTAATGACTATTTTCTCTATTTCAATAAGGACCAAATTTACCATATTTGTGTGAATACTAGGTTGTGTGCACTACATAATTGTGGAGTGGGGGGGCTTGTGAAATCCCCATGTTCTAACCTTACCCTTGTAATGATAATTTTGACTGTAACACCATTGTGGAGAACCATGAATGAATGGAACTCTAATTAAACATATGAAAATTATCATTTAAAATAAATTAATTAACGCAACTAAGGAAGGGACAAACTTACATATGTTTGGTTTAAGCGAAGCTTACCTACTTGTGTATTTTGACAGCCACACTCAACCAAATTTAATACCTAAATCCACTTACTTTCTCACCTAGACATGACCCATACCTAGCCGAATTAAATCTAGAATTTTCTTGCAACCAAAATAAGCCATGGTGTGACATATTTAATGTGATGCAATTGAGGTTGAATGAAGTTGGAAAATTTCACTAACATTCTTGATGAGATTGGAGTAAGGTGGTTGAGGGTAAGAAGTGCCCATTTTCATGTTATCTCTCACCGATTGAGGAGACAACCCTGGAGGAGAAGGCATTGAAGAGCTAAGGCAGTGCTATCTTGGTTGTGCCAAGAGACAGAGCAAAATTTTTACATATACACACATTAGAAATTAATTCTTTAGTGGTTTGTTTGCTTAATGAGAAGGTAGTAGCTTAGTAGTTCACTAGTCAAAAATTTCAGTGGAACTGGATTCTTTCCCCCCTTCTAAAATTATGAGGCTCCATGACCTTGAGCTATTATCCTATGTGTTTATGTGCTAACTAACTTGAATGTGATTGAGGCCATTGAAATCCTTATGTGAGCTTATGTTGCCAATGTGTTGTTTAAAGGATTGGAAATTTTACCACCAAGATTTATCTAGTTGAATAATGAAGCACCTTCATAGTTGATTTGATCCCTTGAAACTTAGAAAAACTGAGCAACATACCTATTCCATAAATTTGGTTGAAGACCTATGTTTTGAAGCTCAAAGGGTAAGAAAATCACTATGGTGCTTACTGCCATAAATAAGTTGATGAACCACCTCCATCTCATGAGTGTTTGACCAATCCATTGGTGTACATTTCTCCTTGTGCAAGCATCCCCTCAGACGTTGATCCAACTAAAGGTTGGTTAGTTACAAGAAGGATTATAGTGCAGTTAGCCTTCTGGGCACTTGAAAATCCCCCATCCTTCTGAATTTTATCACATAACTAAAATTAATCAGCTATATATATTGAATTAAAATAAATTTAGGGGAATGTTAATGAATGTGTAAAAACGAACGACAAATCTCTCCAAGAGGAAGATCGACGGTTTTGACATTCCTATCGCATTCAGTCATGTCACAACTTTAATGTGTCACCAAAAGTCCGATGAGCTTAACCATCATTTGATTTACATAGAATTAGCCATTTGATCCTAGATCTGACAGTTGAGCCTTCAACATCGCACCTAAATCAGTGCATAAGCTAACCACGGTCTTCCCCTCCGATGGATCTCCACCATCACCTTCAAGTCAATGGGATGGCCACTAGGTCTCATCACATCAGAACTTGCGTGACCGTTACAACCCTTATTTCGGCCAAGTGGATCCTCCATCTGGAATAGGGCTAAAGATAATTGCGCACTGAATGAGGACCATGGTTTTTGGGAGATCAGAAACGACAGTAAACCTAGATTTTGGGAGGAGGCCTTGATGCAACACCCCAAACTTAATCTAGAGGAAATTCTATGCGATATTCAAACCTTTACCACCCATCTAGGTGCGGAGAAAGTTAGATAGTTTTGGTAAGACTCCAATGCATTGACGAAGTGGAGATTTTGGATGTCTCTGAATCATTGGCCAGTGTGGGACTCACCCCTAGATTGGGAAGACCTCACCCTGATTCTGCGTAAGCGTCCTATTCTGAACAAAGGAAAACTAGACAAGCTTCAGTTGGGGCACCTTTCAAAAGGTATGTTCTCTCTTAAAGAATCTTATTTGACACTTTCTACCTCATCTAACCAAGTTCCTGACCCATTATGGAAACAAATCCGGTACTCAAAGTTATGGAGCAAGATTTCATATTTTCTTTGTCTCACCAGGCATGGAAAGATCCTTATGTGGGATAAAATTAGGAAAAAGGGCTTATGTGGCCCCTCTCACAGCCCCTATTTCATCTTGTACAGTTTCAGTCCGGGTCGGGTAGGAACCAGAGCTTGAGATTTTCGCTCCAATGGCTTCTTTGTTGTTGGGTTGAGCCATTGGAGCGAAAATCTCAAGCTCTGGTTAATGCAGCTCGCAGGTGGCCACTTTAGGTGAGGTGCATATTTTTGGCTCATGGTAGGTGGTTTTTTTTTTCTGTATTGCATGTACTCGACAACGTGGGGAATGGAGGTTCAGCTGGGGCTGGTGGTGTCTCCTTCTGTGCGGGAAGTTTGAGAAGTATCAGGAGGGTGGTATTTTGTTCATTCTAGTGGATCTGTGAAAGCCATCCATGCACCCTGTTCGTCGCTCGGGGTATAAATGTTTCCTTCAATGTTGACAATGAAGTCATCCAAGAAAGGATTACATAATCTTATATCCTAGGTACAAGTGTGCATGTTGGGTCCTGACTAATCACACATGAAATTGATGAATAGACATGAGGATTTTGTTAAATATTATCACCATGTTCATATGGATCCAAACATATTTCCACCAAGATACTATGTCATCCATAACCAAAATATCATCCACATAGATACACAAGGTTAGTTATTGATATGGAGTTATGTACTCTATGGTATGTACAAGTATTATTACACCAGAATGTCACGACTAATCATCAACGAACTTATTTTACCAAGGTCCCTTAAGATTGTGGTAAAAAATTAGTGGGAAGAATTAAAGTGGAACTTCAAAGTTTAATTTTGTGTTACTATGACTAGGTTAGGTGTGACTAGGTTAGGTAGGAGGCGCCATCTGAGATCCTGACAACAATATCAACAGATTTTACTGAACAACTATCTCTTTCACCAGGTTTCTCGATTGAGGCCCTAAATTTCATCGAGGCTTGCTCGCATTACTTAGAAGAACAAAATATGCCATCCTCAAAATCCTTCACCTCCTCAACTTAAAAAATAATATTAGGGGAAGGAAAAATTATTTTGAATCCTAACACAAAAATAGGATTTTTTCTACTTGTTTTATCAAGAAATATAATTCTATTAATGAAACAAGATGACTATGTAATCAACAAATGTTAACGCTCAAAATAGTTTTGTGAAAAAATTCCATCACCTAAGGAGAACATATAGACAAAGGAGATACTAAAGATGAGGCTCCCATAATAGGTACAACTTAACCTCCACCCATCAATATCCCATTCTAGTAGTTTGAGTTAATTTGATTGTCCCTCTTTAATGCATCCATCACTACAACACATGAACTCTTGAAGCCTAATATTTTCATATATTGAAAAGTCTTGGTTGATGCAATCCCTCTACTCTAGTACGTCTCACATGGATACGTTGTCAATATATTGTGTGTAAGCTTAAGATAATTTGTGATCCCACTTTTAGTATCATAAATTAAATATTCCCATCCATTCTCTTCTTTATTTTGTATAAACATGAGGAGACAGGAAAACTTGACTTACTAGTGACGTGACTTCTAAATAATCACAACATCATAAGATGATCCATAGAAACATCACTAAAAATTAACCCATGTTAAATAGTTATCACTTTAATAATTCATTATATGGTTTAATATATGTTATTTTCTAAATAAACCATGGTTGATAATAATTTTGTTAACAATAACAAAAAATCTTATATAATAGAATATGTTTGTGTTTTTTCGTTAGCAAAAACAAAGTTGATTGTATTTCTATTCGATTTGAAAAAAATACACATAGTAGATACTTATAGAATTCACAAGGAATTGAGGTCATTATATTCTCGTTACAAATTTCTATCTCAATATTTAAAATTCCAGCAAAAATATTAAGAAGCCCATAACCCTTTATAAAATTGATTGTAAACATCTAGTATTTTAAATATTTATAATTAAATTATACCATGATAAAAGTTTAATTACTTCCAATAAGGAAATGATGTACTCTATTGTCACCTAGAATAGAGTACTCTCGCAAATATCTATGTAGATATGACATTCTATTCACTCAAGATTGATTATTGCAAAAAATATTTGGAGTTCTACTCTTCACCTAGCCATAGACCTTATTGCTCCAGATATTTCAAAAACAAGTCACGCATGAGCCATCAATCCATTACTATGTTGTCTCTTCTTAGCCTTGTCCTCAATTACACAAGCAAAAGTGATGCCATCTTCTCCTTCTTCTCCCTCCTTATATAGAATACATTGATGGTAAGGAACCCAACCCTATGGTCCACCTATCATCATATAAGTATTCCTTTGTCTTAACATTTTCCATTCACATAAACCTACATTATATATTATTCTTCCTTTGTCTTTAATTTTGTAATAATCAATATAAAAATTTAATTAGTAAAATTTATACTTGTTACAAATTTAAAATTTATGAATGGAATGTCAAGAAAAGTTATCATGTAGATATTGAACATTACATGTCTTAAATCAATATAGAATTTTCATATCTTTAAAAATTGCACCACTAAAAGTTGCACCAATGCTCGTTTTGCACATACCAAACAAGATTTTAGAAGGAGACCAAAATGCGAGATGAACACCACCAACGTAGAACTTTAATTTGAAAATCCCAAAAACCCAACTTTCCCATTCAATAAGAAAACGATAGATAGGAAATGTAGGTGAAAATGTTGAAAAGCATAACCACTTGGTTCTTTCTCATATAACTTTTCTTGATGAATGAAAATAGTGTATTCCTTTGTAGAAAAGTATGAGCTCTGAAATGTTCCATGATAATTGCATATTCTTGGGGCTTGGTTTTCAAGGAAAAGTCCAACGTTCACTCTAAACTAACTATGATCATCAATAACTGCTTGGTGAATTCTAGTAGTCAACCAGTAAACCAACCACACTAGAATTTGAAACCAAATAGGTAAAAATGAAAATTAAGTATGTTAACACAAGAGTTCAATAAGAACTTGAATTTGGTTACTCGTGCCTACTAGGGAGATATTTCCATTAAAGGAAATCATAACACAAGAAACAATACAACAAAGTATAAGTGATCTGAATGATGACGTTACCAAAGATGTAAGTGAAGGACTGGGAAATTTATGGTGATGATGGGAATGATAGATCTCGAAGACAACATGATGATGTTGTTGGAGAGGGACATATCATTGTGGAGGGATGGATTTAGTTTCTAAAAGGGTCTCAACTCAATCTCCACAATTGGATGGGTTTTTTATCCCAGATACTGTGAGATTGGTTAAATTCAGCTTATCAGGTTCATGACGGTAGGAGAGGGAGGTGAAATAGGGATGGGAAGCTTAACAATCCTCCACAAGGAAAATATATGCTTGCATGTAAAGGTAAAGGGAATGCTAGGGGGCTAATTTGATGCAAAGCAAGGGTGAATTATGCCTCTCTGAATGCACATCATGAGACCGTGTTTAAGATTCGCCATTTTGAAGCTGCGAGAAGACTAGAGTGTAAGCACAAGAGAGAAGCTAAACATATTGTGGGTTGAGAAGAGGGCCAAGAAGGCACTTTCTGGTTCTTCCTCTTTTAGATTGGAGACACAAGATTTAAGAGTGTTTATAAGGTAGATAGTAAAGATGAGATGGATTGTCAAGCATATGTTGGCAGGGGTGTTGTTGGACTGTCACAGTGGAAAAAATGATCTAATGGATAAAATGAATGCCTGCTTCCAAAGAAAATTTCAATGTTGAGGAGCAACTTGGGAGGGGTAGCTGATGGTTCCCTAAGCTAGGTCAAGTTCTTGCAATGGATTAAAGATCAACTTCTGCTACAAAGTCTCACGAGGAATATGATTATGTAATAAATGCACATGAAAAATTGGAAGTCAAAGTCTAGGACTCATTACAAAGAAGCAGTTCAAACAGTCACCACTAAGTTTTGAATGGGATCTAAAATTTGACTTTCTCAAAATTGAATGAAGTTGGAACCACTCTGAAACAACCCTAAACAATTAATTTTAATATTCAAAATTTAAGTAAAGTTGACATTATCCTTATCTTTCCTTTTCAAAAAGGAAAGATAAGGATAATGTCAACTTTTACTTTAACTTTAAAAATTAAATATTACCATTAATTACTTGGGTTAGGTTTTGTAGGACCCTAGGGTTAAGATACTGTTTTTCCTTTTAAGTATTTTTTATTAAAAAATTAATATTTGGTGGTCATTAGCTATGTTGTGCTACATTCTTCAAAATTGGTCAGTTTAGTAGAGAACTAGTCACTTTGGTGTTTTAAGGTTGGTTTAATACAAGATCAGCCTTAGCCAATCTGAACCACCAAACTAGACTAGTACAACTCTAAAACCATTGTGACCAACCAATTCCACTAGTTCTAGGCTAGTTCCAATAAGAGTGTACCCTTCTCATCTTCCTCACAAGTCGTTTTGTTGGATCCTTTTAAGAATGGTGATTTGGAGAGTGCCATAAACTATCGGACTGTTGTGAGCACCTAAGATCATAAGTAGTTAAGCCTTAACAAACAAAAATTTGCAAGGAACTAGTACAGACATCCCAAAACATATTTAGTGAGGACGTGCATGCAAGGAACTATTACAGACCTCTCAAGATACTTAGTGAGGATGTGCATGACCAAAAAGCATCAGAAAAAATTATCCACCCTCAAAACCCTGCCCAAAACATTAAAGTGTGGTGCAAAACAAATTTTTGGTAGGCTATTAATGCTACCAACAATCATTCCCTCTCCAATTTCACAAGAAGCTCCTACTCAAGCTACCTCCTCCACTATGGTTATAGTAAGTTCTTGCAACTATGTGAGCTATAAGAAATTAAAACTGCCTTGGAATTGCCACCAATCTTAGGGAACTCATATTCTCTACATGCTCCAACTATTTTGGGTTGATTGATCAGTTAAATCGAATGATCACTAATTTTAACTGAAGTCCCGTTGCTTAAATGACCTTCCACTAGTTCCTCCAAAAGTTAGAACTAGTTTAACTGACAACAACCTGAGATAATTGACCTTTATTGCTACAAATTAGTAATCGCATATGCAGAACTAAACTCTAACTCCTCCAACTTGAATTTATTGAGTAAACTAGGTGACACAAGCCATGTCACACAAGTTAACATCGTCCAAGTTGTCTGTTGATGTGGAAATTCAAATTTTTTCAATTTAATCAAGGAAAAATCAAATTGAGAATTTCTTGTTGCATTTTTCAACACATAGTTCATTGGAATGTATTACTTTCACTATGAACTTGGCATAGTTCACATGTTAAGTTCATAAGGTTTTGGGCTGATGTGGTTCTATGTGTTGTGTATATAAAGAATAGGTGTCCATCTCTTGCTATTAGAAACAAGACTCCCTATGAAATGTGGTATGGCCACATTCCTTCGGTGAGGCATCTCAGGGTTTTTGGTTCCTCTTGTTATGCCTTCATACCTAAGGAACATATTAAAAAACTTAGTGCAAGGAGTCACAAATGTATCTTCTTTGGGTACTCATACCTCCAAAGCATACCATCTTTATGATGAAGTGAATAAGAATTTTATAATATCTAGAGATGTGATCTTTCTTGAGTCTTCCAAGATTGAAAATGTTGTTGAGTGAACAATGTAAACTTTGAAACGGGAACTGTAAACTCAAAACGGGAACTCTGGCCAAAAAACCCCAAAAAAACATCAAAAACAGTGCTCAAAACGAAAAGTGTGTATACTGGAACGATGTTTTTATTTTTTAGGCGTCAATTTTGAACATGTTTTAAAATTGGCAGTGACTACAAAATTTACTATGAAATTTTCGTGCAAAATATAGCTTCAAAATGAAACTGATGACACTGGAACAATGATTTTTTTTTTAGGGTCAATTTTCAGTATTTAAAAAAAATGCTAATAAAACCAAATTTCTATGTGTCAAACAAAGTTGTTTATGCGGGAAAAAACACACTAATGTTTTTGGTAGAATATCATTTTTCTTTCCTAAGTATAAATTTAACATGTTTTCAACCATAACATGCTAGATACAAAAAAAATTGAAATTTTTTCAACTATAAAATAAAAAAAACCATGACATTATGAACAAATTACATCACTAAATGCATTCAAAAGTCATTATTTGTATATTGAATAAAACATATTTTATATCTCTAATTTAATATTGCATTGTAGATATTTTAAACAATAAAATTTATCATAACTAAGACATATAATCCAACAACATAAAAATGCCTCATAACTTCTCATTTAACACCATATGGAAAACATTAATTTTATTTGAAGATACGATGCATACATCAGTTATATAAACTGTCTTAAACAACTATTCAAAATCACTCATGTTTTCTGGCACGCCATCAAAATTCACATCTTCAGATGAGTGACTGGATGCTGACGAAGATGTTCCATATTCTTCTCTTTCATCAACTAGTGCCCCATTTGAGTCCACATGCATGCCCAACATTTCAGGTTTCAAAATTCTTCTAGATCTACGACTGGTTTCAGGTGACTCCCATGTCAACACTGTTCCTTCTGGTAACAACCTTTTCAGAATCTCTATCGTCTTGAAGCGAAGAGTTCCTCTCTTTGTTAAATTGAAGTCATAAACAAGTATGTCTACATCCTCCAATTTTAATATGTCTGTGCGGCGGCGATTTACATTTGTACCCTTTCTTTTTCTTTTTCCGCCATTTTTTTTGTCAACTACCATCTCTGGCTTATACACACCATTGAATGGGTGTGTATTTGTGGCATACCAATGTACTTCAACACTTGTAACATCCTCATTTTCTGTAAATACCTTTATAACTTTAGCAACCCAAAATGGATAGCCATTGGGATCTCCATCTGCTAGCACTGCAATCATGCAACCCTCCTTAATATCCTGTACTGAACCCCTATAAAGGTCTTCCATGGCTTCACGTTGTGCACGAGATCTTCTGGAACCAATATACATCTCTCTTTCCTCTGCCTGTGAAAAATTAATAATACCTTGAGATTGTTGCTGTTCAACAATGTTTACTTCCTCATGTTCATTCGACACATTATGTGGCCAAATAAATGGATTTTTCAAAGGTATATCTTCATTTATTGTTGTCGAAATGATATCACTTTGATTATTGAAAAACGACTCCCACCAAACTGAATCAGCAATGTCAAAGTACTCATATGTATATCTAATACATTTTTTAATTTCTTCCAGGCAATCAGAATAATTTATAGCCCTGTTCTGTCTACGTGCATTCTGAACTTCACCAACTGATTGTAATAACAATATTTTTGATGCAAATATTGGATGATCTGGAATGAACTTCAAAAATTGCAATCCTGATGACGGTGCCCATTCTGTAGTAGTTGAATACTTCTTGCCCCATATTAGTGTTTTCCCATCAATTTTTTTGATACGAAATTGATGTTGGAAGCTAATGTCATTAAGTTGTTCAATGCATCTCCCGTCACCATATGATCCCAAAATAAACCTTCGCATGTCAATAGTTTCTTCCAACACATCAAAAGTAGGCTCTGGAACGTATGATTTCTTAATACATTCAATTAGTGATGGCAAGCTACCAACTTCCTTCCTCCTCAATGTGACTGAAAAACGGCTGAACATCTGATCAATATGGTCATGAGTGTGCCCAACAAGAAGGAAACCAACCTTTACCTTCTGAAAAATTCCCAATTCAACAAGCATGTTTAGATATCCAAAAACAACCTGATTTTTGTTTTCACGGCAAATGTTGTCCAATTGTAGATACAAAACTTCAGGAAGATTACCAGACCAATGAGAAATCACATCATGAATTATAGTTATGGTCAGATTTGCATCATTATGAATATTTGGAGCTGTGAAGTACAACCTTGGCAACATTTTCCCATTGAAGACCATACAACCGACCAAGTGAAATTGAATAAAGTTTTCCTCCTGTAAATTTTTGGGTGTGCAAACAAAATGTGGTAAAAGTGTTTTCTTCTAGTCCTTACCATCAATTATCAAACCCAAATATTTATTCGAATTATCATAGCACTTTTTTCGATGCTTGTACAACTTCTTCCTTTCATTTGTTTGTTGTTCGTGATGCTCCTGAAGTTGTTTGACAATTAAATCTACACAACATAAAAGAGATTCATTAAGAAATATGTTTTCATAGTTGATGACTATACAATTTTAAAAGTTAAAGTTATAAACGCTTACCTCTTTCTGAGCCTTCACTTTTGTCCCTTTTTTATTTAAGAGAAGCACATGTACTGCAAATCCCCATCCTTGTCTTCTTAGGAATACGGACATTGTTGAATTCTTTCTTCCATACCTTCACAAAATATTGATATGTAATAAACTGGCCATGTCCCTCAGCACCTTCTGCATATTCTTTTTATAAGTTGTAGATTTCTCGTGTTGAAAAATTATCTGGAATATGTATTGTCTCTCCATTTGGAATACACTCTCCATGCTTTGAAAATAAATCTTTCATCCATGACATTGCAGTATTTGATAATGGACCAAACTGTCTTTTATGACGTACTTCTGAATAAAATGTGGGATCCTTTTCCAAATTTTCTTGAATTCTCGAGAGACGAAAATTCCCAATCGAATGAAACATTTTGAAACCTTTTCTACAGATAAAAAAAGTCCCAATATGATAATCATAACCTGACAATGTAGATTGCATGCACCCAACTAAATATGAATTTTGCATGCTTTTATTCATTGACAAATATCTCTTCCTGCTTTCTAATGCAAATTTGAAATCCATATGTTTCAAGCAATCTTTTTGGCAACATTCACTTGAAATGAGAGCACTGATAGAACTTCTTCTCGTCAGATATTCTGCTCTGCCCCTTGTATAACTAGAACAACTTGCATTGATACGAAAAGGTCTACTCCTACTCCTTGATGCAATGTTTCTTGGCAACATCTCCATCATTTTATCATCATTTGTATAAGGCTTTTCATCATCATTAAGAGGAATGTTATCCACACTATGATCATCCTTGCTTTTCAAATATTGACTTGGAGGATATTCTTCATCTTCTACTTCTTCAGTGCTACTGTCGTAGTCCTTAGAATTCGGACTGAATGGAAAATCTGACTCGATGTTTAATGGATATTCTTCCTCATATGCATTGCCAGTGCTACTCTCATAGTCCATAGAATTAGGACTACGTTGAAAATGTGACTTACTTATTGAAGATGCTACATCCCGTCCTTTGTCACTGCTACCTTTATACTCATTAGAATTAGGACTAAGTGAATCATCCTGTCCTTCATCACTGCTGCTCTCATAGTCCGCAGAATTAGGACTAAGAGGACACAGTGACACTCTATTATTTTGAAATTCATCATCACGCTCTTCATAACTATTGCTCTCATAGTCCGCAGAATTAGGACTAAGTGGACACTGTGGTACTCCAATCTTTTGGATTTCATCATCCCACTCTTCATCACTGCTGCTCTCATAGTCCTTGGAATTTGGACTAACTGGACACCGTGACACTCCATACTTTTGAAAATAAACATCATGCTTTTCATCACTACTGCTCTCATAGTCCTTAGAATTAGGACTAAGTGGACACTTTGACACTCCATACTTTTGAAAATCAACATCATGCTTTTCATCACTACTGCTCTCATAGTCCTTAGAATTAGGACTAAGTGGACACTTTGACACTCCATACTTTTGAAAATCAACATCATGCTTTTCATCACTACTGCTCTCATAGTCTTCAGAATTAGGACTAAGTGGACACCGTGACACTCCATTCTTTTGAAATTTGCCATCATGCGCTTCAAAACTGTTGCTCTCATAGTCCTCAGAATTAGGACTAAGTGGATACCGTGACACTCCCTTCTTTTGAACTTCACCATTATGCTTTTCAAAACTGCTGCTCTCATAGTCCTCAGAATTGGGACTAAGTGGACACCGTGACACTCCCTTCTTTTGAACTTCACCATTATGCTCTTCAAAACTGTTGCTCTCATAGTCCTCGGAATTAGGACTAAGTGGACACCGTGACACTCCATTCTTTTGAACTTCACCATCATGCTCGTCAAAACTGTTGCTCTCATAGTCCTCAGAATTAGGAATAAGTGGACACCGTGACCCTCCATTCTTTTGAACTTCACCATCATGCTCTTCAAAACTGTTGCTCTCATAGTCCTCAGAATTAGGACTAAGTGGACATCGTGACACTCTGTTCTTTTGAACTTCACCATCATGCTCTTCATCACTGCGGCTTTCATAGTCCTTAGAAGTAGGAATAAGTGGAATTTGTGACTCTTTATTTATTTGAAATTCTCCATCCCCTCTTTCATCAGTGCTGCTCTCATAGTCCTTAGAATGAGGACTAAGTGGAAGAAGTGACTTTCTATTCATAGTGGAAGAATTCCCGCTATGTTCATCAATATGAATAGAGTTGTTACGCGATGCAGAAGTTGATGGTGTATAAATCGAAACTTCATTATCAGAATAATCCATCCCTTTCAAATAGAAGATGTTGAATGATACAAATGGAGAGTCTCCTAAAGATATTATATAGCTTAAAGAATGAAATTTTCCCTCCAAAAAATTACGCGAAAATATTTCCCTCCAAAAAGTTTCGCGAAAATATTTCCCTCCAAAAAATCTGTTAAATTTATTTACCTTTATTACTTTGTTCTACAATTTATTGTAAAATGTAAACTAAACTTTTTTATGAAATCATAATTAAAATTGTACACTACAACTTCTACAATTATTATAATAGTTAAACCATATAATATTCGCTTTCCAATACTACAATATTCACTTTAAAATATTTTAAAACAAATTATCCCACATTCAACCCGTTGTAAAACAAATCAATAATATTCACTTTATAATATTGTAAAACAAATTATCCCATATTAACCGTACAGTAAAACATCCTTGTAACTTCACTTACATATTAAAATTTCATTATCACTATTACTAACATCACATCCAGGCTTTCTGAAAATCGTTGAAAGAGGTCGTGAATTTGTGGAGCAGCTAAATCGCTATCAACAACATAATCAACGAAGAATTCTCGCAATTAAAATGTAAGTTAAATTTTTTTCTTGAAAACTTTCATATTAAATTAGTTTCATGAAAAATTGTGAGCATGGTGGGCCCGGTCAACCTCAATTTCTTAACACCAGTGGGTGCTCCACACCCCCCCTCGCCCGCCCGCCCGGCCCCTCCAGGTGCCTTAACAGCGCCCCCCCCTCACCCGCCTGCCCGGCCTGGGCCCCCTCACCCGCCCGGCCCACACACCCCGTCCCCCCTCACCCGCCTGCTCGGCTCGACCCAGGCGCCCTAACCCGCCTGCCCCACCCCTCCGGTCGAACCACCCACGCCCCCCTCACCCGCTCGCCCGGCCCGGGCGCCCTCACCCGCCCGCCCAACCCCTCCCGACGCCCTCACCCGGGCACCTCACCCCTTCGGGCGGGCCACCCACCCCCGGGCGCCCTCACCCGCATGCCCCACCCACCCCCGGGTGCCCTGACCCGCCCGCCCACACGGCACGGGCGCCCTGACCCGCCCGCCCCACTCGCCCCCGCTCGCCCCAACCCGCCCGCCCCGACCCGCCCCGCCCGTTCGCCCCACCCGCCCACGGGCGCCCTCACCCGTTCGCCCCACCCGCCCGCCCGCCACACTCGCCCGCGGGCGCCCTCACCCGCTCGCCCCACCCGCAGGCGCCCTCACCCGCCCGCCTGCCCGCCCCACCCACCCCCGGGCGCCCTCACCCGCTCGCCCGACCCACACCTGGGCGCCCTCAACCGCCCACCCAACCCACCCCCGGGCGCCCTCACCCGCCCGCCTCACCCACCCTCCGCCCTCTGCCTCACCCGCCCTCCGCCCGCCCGCCTCACCCACCCTCCGCCCTCGGCCTCACCCACCCTCCCTCAGCCCCATGAGCGGGGCTCGTGCAGGCGCACCCGGGCCGCCCGCGCCCTCGCCTGGCAGGCAGGGCGATTCCCGGAATCGCCCTTCCTGCCGGGCGAGGGCGCGGGCGCCACCCGGGCCGCCCGCGCCCTCGCTCGGCAGGCAGGGCGATTCGGGGAATTGCTTTGCCTGCCAGGCGAGGGCACGGGCGGCCCAGGTGGCGCCTGCACGAGCGGCGCCCTCATGCAAGCGCCACCCGGGCCGCCCACGCCGTCGCCCGGCAGGCAAGGTGATTCTCAGAATCGCCCTGCTTGCCGGGCGTGGGTGCGGGCGGCCCAGGTGGCGCCTGCACGAGGTTGGGCGCCCTCGTGTAGGCGCCACCCGGGCCACTCGCGCCCTCGCCCTGCCTGCCGGGCGTGGGCGCGGGCGTCTCGGGTGGCGCCTGCATGAGGTTGGGCGCCCTCGTGCAGGTGCCACCCGGGCCGCCCGCGCCCTCGCCCGGCAGGCAGGGCGCCCTCGTGCAGGCGCCACACGGGCCACCCGCGCCCTCACTCGGCTGGCAGGGCGATTCCCGGAATCGTCCTGCCTGCCGGGCGAGGGCGCGGGCGACCCGGGTGGCGCCTGCACGAGGTTGGGCGCCCTCGTGCAGGCGCCACCCGGGTCGCCCGGCAGGCAGGGCGATTCCGGGAATTGCCCTTCCTGCCAGGCGAGGGCGCGGGCGACCCGGGTGGTGCCTGCACGAGGGGGGGTGCCCTCGTGCAGGCGCCACCCGGGCCTCCTGCGCCCTCGCCTGGCAGGCAAGGCGATTTCCGGAATTGCCCTACCTGCCGGGCGAGGGTGCGGGCGGCCCGGGTGGTGCCTGCACCCTCGTGCAAGCGCTACCCGGGGCGCCCGCGCCCTCGCCCCGCAGGCAGGGCGATTCCCGGAATCGCCCTGCCTGCCGGGCGAGGGCACGGGCGGCCTGGGTGGCGCCTGCACAAGGGGGGGCGCCCTCTTGCAAGCGCCACCTGGGCCACCCGCGCCCTCGCCCGACAGGCAGGGCGATTCTGGGAATCGCCCTGCCTGCTGGGCGAAGGCGTGGGCGGCCCGAGTGGCACCTGCACGAGGTTGGGCGCCCTCGTGCAGGCGCCACCCGGGCCGCCCGCGCCCTCGCCCGGCAGGCAGGGTGATTCCCGGAATCGCCCTGCCTCCTGGGCGAGGGCGCGGGCGGCCCGGGTGGCGCCTGCACGAGGGGGGGCCCTACCTGCCAGGCGAGGGTGCGGGCAGGTTGGGATGCTTGGGGGGGGTGGGTGGGTGAGGGCTCCCATGCCATGCGGGGGGGTTGGGATGCTTGGGGGGGTGGGTGGGTGAGGGCTCCCATGCCATGCGGGGGGGGTGGTGGGTCGGTGAGGGCGCCCCAGCAAAATGTTTTATTCATGATTTACTTTTTTACACTGGAATGTTAATGCATGTCCTTTTGGAATATGAGGGGTGGTGGGTGGGGCGATTGTTGATTAAAATTTATGATATGTTTTCGTTGTTACTTTAAGTTAATATGTTTTTATTATTTACTGATTTATGTGTTTCTATTTTTCAGGAAAATGTAATCAAAGAGAATTTCAGTGAATCTTTCTGGACCAAAGACTCATAAAGGTGCATCTAAAAGAAACATTGGTGAACGAACTCCACCTGAGCTCATGGCTACAAATCTTTCAAGTGCCTCAAGTGATAAGAAGATGATTTCAGACTGGAAGAATTCGAAAGAGGTGAAATTTCCATCAAGAATGTGGTATGTGAAAGAAAGAGAAAGCGCAAATGTGAATATATATCTATATATCGATATACCGAATGATAATGGAATTTTTGAGGTGATGTGAAGAGTCGTAGATATGTGTTCGGTACCGGACACTGAAGTTGTTTACGTACTTACAAAAGCTCCCAAGTCACATGAAAGGGTTAAATACGAACTATCATATTCATTGTATGACACGAGTGAGGTATCTACAAAGTTGTGTAGTCAAATCGTAAATGAGATGACAGAAAACATCGTAAGTATTACTATTTATATTTGTATTTTGCGTTTTTTAAAGTGTCTCACTATATTTTTTAACTTTGTTTTTTATTGACATATGATATTTTGTTTGGCAGAATTTCGTTGAAAGTTGTTCAATTAAGTTGGGAGGCATTCATTTCATTGAGAATGATATCATGAAAGTTGTCAGCAGTTTTTACTCAGTGTCAGAAGAAAATATGGAAAAAAGGCAAAATGAAGTAATTGATAATGCTACAAAACTACATCCAAAGAATCAGAAAAAAAGGTCTCTGGTGGATAAATCTATCAAGGGTAAACAAGTTACTTTTGAGAATGATGAAGTTGAAATTGACGATGAAACATATGTTGTCATTACTGAAGATGACATTGGAACTGAGAAGAGCCATAAAAATCCAAAAGTAACAATGCCCAAGAATAACTCTGGTGGGAATGTTATGACCAAGAAAAGTAGAGTTGATGATTTTGAAGAAGTCATTACCAGCAGTCAAGAACCTAGTGAAACTTCAAAAGAAAGCAGAGAAATCATTACACCAGGAGCTGATTTAGAAGATGGCATTATCAAAACAAAACAAAATGTCATCCGAGAGAATTTGACAAAGAGAAACTTAATTGATGGTGGTCGCACATTTCAGCTTAATGTCAGGCAAACCTATAAAGCAAGTGAAGGACAATGTCAATATCAAGTTAGAAAGCCACATCATCTGCATGTTCACAACTTGAAGACATTGATGAGGTACAATCCATATGCTCATGTGGTTAGTTATGTGCTTCTTGTTGATCCACTTCAAGTTCCCAACAAAGAAGCATTTGATAAGTCAAAATGTTTTGAATACAATTATTATGTGCTTGGGGGGAACCATTCTGTAGAAGCTCAAAGACAATTGATGGAGGAATATCCTAATAACCCACGTTTTGAAACAATGAAATGTATCATTTACGATGGTTTATCTGATACAGAAGCAAAGTTAGTGGCATGGGATCATAATTCAGATAATAAATATAGGATGTCTATGACTTTCATCCAAAGGGTTAGATTTATTCATAGTGAATTTGAAGAAAAATGTGGTGGGGATAGGACAAAAGTTACTGCAGAGTTCCGAAAGGAATGTTGTATGGAAATAGGATATCAAATTAAAGAGAAAAGCAATTCAAAAGGTGGAAAGGGCAACAAACATAGTGATTTATTCAGAGGTGTTGATAACATTTTCCAATTGGCATTTAGAACTGGAGATGTTTGGAGGTTGATTGATGAGATTTTTGGCATGTGGGAAGACATTGCCATTAAAAACCAGAAGGTCAAAAAGTCTAAGTCATTCATATGTGGCAAGAGTAAATTAGCTCCTAAAATGAAGCATCTTCTAGACGATATGACTATCACACCTTGGAGGGCAATGCAAGGAGTGAAAGATGAGAAAATTGTCAAAACAATATTATCTCGTGTGAGGTCAGGGGAATTATCATTGGAGGAAATGTCTGAAGAATTTCAAAAGTAAGTTTCTTGAAATATTTTTATTTATTTCTAGATTATAATTATATTTTAAATAAAACATGTTGTTCTTGGTAGTATTTGTTATACATATCATTATATTAACTTTTTGTTACTTTATCTATGCAGTCACAAAGTTTACATGAAAATTCAAGAACAAATGGTTAGATTGTTGAATGAAGATAGTTGGGATGATGTCGTATGCAACTATCCAGATTCAAGTTCTACATCAACATTAAAATCTTTTTATCTTGCATTTAAAAAGGTATCTTGATTTATACATTCATTTTTATTCACCTGTGTACTATTTTTAATTTATAACTTACACATATATTTGTTTACTTTATAAAAGATGAGGAAGGATGATAATGGAGTGCCAGATAGTTTCAAAACCTTTATCGAAAAGATAAAGATCGAAAGACTGAGGAAGCAACGTATTAAGGATATTCAACTTGATCCAACTCTTAATCATTTCATTTGGAATGGACTAGACACTATTCAATATCAAGTAATACAAGGCGATTGTGAAGACATTGCTAAACTCATACCTAAAAGGGATTATGCCCTAGTCATTGCAGATATTCCCCATGGTTTCAATATTCCAAACATTGACTATGATAGTGACCCTTATACTTATCAAGCTTTTAATAAAGTGGTTGCGGGATTTGTAGAAGTCACGTCATCACCATTATGGAGATTTGTGACATTTCATTCAGACACACAATTGGCAATGATATTGTCAAGCTTCAAGGGGAAAACAAATTCAAGGATGCGGCTTACATGGTAAGACGTTTAAAATGTATATTTGATTAATGTTGAAAAATGTATTTATGTACAAGTTAATTTAACTTTTACTATTTCATGTTACAGGGAAAAGTCAAATCTTCTTCACAATGAAGATCGGCAATTTATAAATGATTGTGAGTTCATTCATATTGATAGTTGGGCAAAAGATGATAGCCATATGTCTATGATTTTTAATCGAGTAGACAGAAAGAGTCATAGCCAAATACTGAGTTATGATGTTGTTGTAAGAAAACTAACATATGAAGAAAAAGAAGCAAAAGGAGAGATAGTTAACATTTATCAAAAACCACAGTTATTGATTAACTATCTTATAGACATTTGTTCAAATGAAGGAGATTTGGTTTTGGATTTATTTTCTGGCTCAGGTAAGTTTTATTATATGGAATTGAATTTCAATATGTTATTTTTTTAATTAATATGTAATTGTACTAATTTAGTTCATTATTTCTTTTGTGCTTGAAAATTAGGTACAACACTAGCATGTTGCCTTCAAAAAGGAAGAAATTGCATTGCAATTGAAAAAGATCCAGTACAGTGCAATTTCATTCAGCAAAGAATTAATGCTCTTCAATTTCTTCCAGATGCAATGCAAGAAATTGGGTTGAAGAAAGGGGACTTTAGTGAATCATGTGTGGCAAAAAAGGCAAAGGAACCCCAACCACCATTACATGGAATGTTTGGAAAGACATACATTGGGAGTTTCGCAGACATCAAAGACCCATTAGAAGAGGAAAATGAGCAAAATGAAACAGAAAATATTGTGGAAGAGGACAATGATGAAACTCTAGAGGACGAAGAGTTTGGATTACGTGACATTGTTGATTAAATTTAAGTTATGCTTGTAAATCAAGCTTTGCAATGTTTTGACTTTGACATTTTATGAGAAGAATAAACACTCAATTAGGGTTGTTATACATTCAATATTGGTAATATGTGATTTTTGCATTGATTTTTAAGTTAATCATTATTTTTTGAAAAAAAAAAGTGATTTTTATTATTTTTTGACATGAAATTCATAGAAAAAGCTATTATTTAACCATTTTTAGTTAAAATTATCGTATAAAAATTGTGATTTTGACATGTCAATTCTAACAAAAAATTATCAAAACGTGTAGTTTTTTAGTTATATTTATGTTAAAAATGGTTATTTTTATGTCCATTGTTAAAAAATATTGTTTTTTAGAAACAATTATTTCATGTCGATTGAAAAATTAATTAAGGATGTATAAATATGTAGAATATCGAAAAGCCTAAATATCGACCTTCTAATTTAAAAATGCAAAACAGTAAAAACCTCACGAAAAAAAAAATTTAAAATTATAATAAAAAACAAGAAAATGTGAAGAAAACGACCACTTCAAAAATTATCAAATTTACTAAATAATTATTTACATTTTATACATTAAAAAATTTAAAGCCAAAAAACAGGGCTTTTAAAAAAGGAGTGTGATGCAGAGTGCTCACTTTTTAAAATCAGCATGAAAATCACTACCATTCTAAAACGTGATGTACATAAAAAAAACTAAAGTGCCAAAAACTATGCTCTAGAAAAAACATGTGTGTTCTGCATCACCCATTTTCAAAATCAGGTCACTTTTTAGCTATCTCTACGAAATGGGTAACAGTATCAGTTCCCGTTTCAAAGTTTACATTGTTAGTGGCAGCTTAATCGTTTGGATAGATTCAAACATGCAAAGTATTTTCAAGATTTTGATAGTGATACTCCACATCTCCTTCTCTTAGCTCTATACTTTCTATGAAAAGCCTTGAAGAAATCAGGTTGAAGGAAATTCCTTCCCCTCCTTTGTTAGGAAAGAGCTAAGAGACTACTAGCAGCAGGTAGCCAAATCTGATAAGCAGTGAGGGTACATGCAAGATACAAAGAAAGGATTAATGAAAAGAAGTAATGCAAAGGAGTGTACTGACTATATACATATCATCAAACATCTCTCATCCCACTTAGGATGCCTTGCATCATGCTTGGTTAGCCATAAGATCATGTTGGTCACAACCTCAATAGCTTAAATAAACAAGTGGTATTTCTTTTCATCTCCTAAGCTATGTAATAAACAAGTGAAAGGGAGAAAGACACGTAGAGGAACAAATGGAATGACTTTCAATTCTTGCAACATGCATGTCATTGAAGATAGAATGATGCGACAATGATAAGCAAACTTTTAAGCTACAATAAGAGGTGTATTTGAAAAGATGTGCTTTGTTTTCCATACCTAGCCTCCAAAGGGTTATGCATCAGATGGAGTCTTCATGCAGTCCCAATATTCTATCATACCTTGGGTTCCTTGGTCTACTTATTTTTCTCCTCAGCTCCTTAAGAGTCATCTATCATGTCATCTTTCTTCGTGGCCCCTGAGAGACATAATTGTGTAGTTTTAGCAAGCAGTGACTATTGCAGGATGAGGCCCTGGGAGGACACATTTACACAGTTTTAGCTGGATGAAAGGCACTGCTATGGGATGAGGCCCTGGGAGGACACATTTACGCAATTTCAGGATGCAAGGTAGACTGGGTAGTCAAGGGACAAAACTGCACAGTTTCTGGAGAAATTGGGTTCTAGCTGAGGGAAGGACATTGGAGGAAACCACTGCGCAGGTTTCAATGCTAAGGGATGTTTTAATTTTTGGGCATTGCACAATTCCACTAGGCAAGGGAAAAACTTGAGGGTTACATATGTGAAGTGCGCAGTTCAGGCAATTTGGATGATGCTAGGTTGATAAGGAAACTCCTAAATTTGGCTAAGTGTGGAATCAGTGGAACTGATGTGAACAATGATAAAACTTGACTACGATCACGCACTTGAAAATTTAGCAATACAACATAGACCATCCAAAACATATAACACATACTTCGCTTAATGCAACAATCTTTGTGGCATTTTACGGCAAGTGTGGCTCCGATGATAGACTTTGGGAGGATAAAGGCAACACTTGTGTAAGAGTGTTTGAAATGAGTGTGAAACATCTCTATGTGGTGAGGACAACCCATTCTCATAAAGATTTCCCCTTGAATCAAAACAAACCTCCCTTTGCATAACAAGCGATAACCCACATGCCCAAAGATGACACATTCTATGTAAAAATAAAAGCATGAACGACTCTTAAGATCGAAAAGGGGAGCTTGAGATCATCATCCTACCAATAAGTGACTAAGGACCGATCGATCACAATATCCATAGTAGGCTCCGAAATTTAAGTGCAGGCCAAAATTTTCGAGGGTGTTGTAGCTGCTACAACAGAGCCTTCACCTTCTTGCTAGCTTCTTTTTCAACTAGTATCTTGAATTCTACGAACTTGGAGAATGTCTCATCTTTCTTCCACATGAAGAAGATCCAACACTTTCGTGAGAAATCATTAATAAAAATGACAAAATATTTGTGTCTGACAGTGTAGGTTGTCGAGAAAGGTCCATAAACATCATAGTGGATCCTTTCTAGGACTGCATGTGCTTTGTTGTCCCGATCATGGAATGTGGATTTTATGTACTTCTGCAATGTACATCCTTTGCATACATCCTACTACTTAAGTGCTCCTTTAGGGAGGCCAGTGGTTATTTGTTGTATAATATTTGAGGTACCATGATGCAAATGCCCAAGTATTTTGTGTCAAAGTTCATTGACATTGTGACCTGCACTTTCTCCATCTTAGTGCTTAATGCAGCACAGTCTTCCACATCTAGCTTATACAGGTTCTTCACACGAACCCTGATCTACTTCACCTATCCCGTGGCTATGTGTCTCAGGAACGCTTTTCCTTTGTTGAATATCACTTCACAACCATGGTAAACCAACCACTTGGTGAATGCTAGTAGACAGACCCCTAATCCTTTACCTTTACCTTTTTTTACTAGCGCCTCGTATTGAAAATTTGAAGACAAAATATTTATTTTCTCTTAAAAAATTGTCTTAAAATCCCCCTCCGTGTAGTAGTGCCAAATGCAATGATAGACAAGTTGTCTCTAATCGTATCAGCAGATATGAAAGGGACAGAAGAGGAATTGATGTCCAAGAAATCTTGTCAGTAAAAGTTGTTGCGTTCTTCTTAGTTGACTACCCCCACAAAACAAAGAGCCCAAAAAATCGTTGTCTTTATATAAGATAACATGAATGGTAAGTAAAATAACAACCTCGGTATAGGTGCAAGACAGTAGTTGCCTGCAAGCTGGCAGACTTAGGGCGCACTGTCAGAGTCAATTTTGCAGTTGTTAGATAATATTGTCTTAAATTGATATGTTTGTGTCTTAATTGTTAATTGTATTAAATAGGTTTCATCTAAAGTGGCCATTATCTTAAATATAAGGTTTGCCTTAAAATATTTTTGTCTGAAACTGTTTTTGTCTTAAATATAAAGTTTTGTCTTAACATAATTTTGTCTTAAATTGTTTTTGTCTTAAATATAAAGTTTGTCTTTAAATGTTTGTCTCAAACTACTTTTGTCTTAAATATAAAGTTTTGTCTCAAATATTTTCGTCTTAAATTATTTTTGTCTTAAATATAAAGTTGTCTTAATATATTTGTCTTATTTTGTCTTAAACTATTTTTGTCTTAAATATAAAGTTTTGTCTTAAAATATTTTTGTCTCACACTGTTTTTGTCTTAAAATTTATATTTAAGACAATTCAATTGATATTAAATTTTAATGTAAAATAACTAAAATAAAAAGTAATTTTTCAAGACAAAAGATTTATTTTGTCCTAAAAAAATGTCTGAAACGTGCCCTTGGTGTAGTAGTGACAATTCAACACAAATAAAAGAAGGAAAATGAAGACTCTAAAGGGAAGAGAGCATAAATGACACTAAATGAATTTGATATAATTTCCCCTCGCTCATAAATGTATAGCTTGAAAAGTGTATGAGATAATGGTAAACTTGTTTATCTCCTAGTAATTTGGACATACTCTCTTTCACTAACCTTTGTCTATACCTTGCTAGCAAAAGTGTCGTCACAAGAGATACCACAAAGGTGGAAGATCAAAACCCTATGGGCTAATAGTGCTAAAGAATTATCAAAGACCTTAGCAAAGTCCACAGAGCATTAATATAATTTATACTTATTTACATTAACCTCTTCCATGATAAAAATTGAAAAAAAAAACATAGTTATCAATCACTATTGGTTATTTTTCTTTTTTATCTTTCATCTCTCAATCTTTTTATCTCTACCAATTTTGAGATATAAATATCTAATGTTGTCTTCATCAACGCACATCAATTGTAATACTGCAATAGCTATTAGCATCATTATGGTCTCCATTTTTGGCTACAAAAATAGCCAAAATCTAAAATAGTGTTAAAAATGGAAATTTAAGATATATAAACATGACAATAATTACGCATTTATAATTTAAAAAATACCATTAAAAAACATATTAAACAAAATCACATAACATGGTTCCAATAGCCTTTCACAAAACATCCACATTCCAACCACTTCGAGATTTTGTGTTATTAAAAAAGTGCAATTAAAGAACACATCAAAAAGTGTAAATGAAATCACATAACATGGATCATGGACATGGTTCCCAAATAGCCTTTCACAAAACATCCACATTCCAACCACTTCGAGATTTTGTGTTCATTTCTGCATTCCAACCGCTCTGATGAATGTTATAATATCTTTTGCCATCCCATATGCCTAAAATATTGTCTTTATTTTGAGCTTCCAATCAGTGCCAAAACTCCATTGATTTAGTATCAATTATTTGTGAGTCTATGTTCGTTTCACAAATTCCAAAATACATTTCTACATTGCATTTTAAGTTTGGGTTTGATTTTTCAAATTTCAAAACACTAATAGAAAATAATAGAAATTTCAATAAAAAAAAATGAAAACGATTTTCTTTCCAATCAGAAAACCGCCTTTTATTGATAATAAGAAAAATAAATTGGCAGAGAGGAAAAAAACAAAACAACCACCAAGATCTTTTCCTAATATATCTGATCTTTTCAAGATAGAAGGAGAAAATTCAACAGCTGGTTTGCCAGATGTAGGGTTTCACATTCTTATCTGACACCATTAAATTTCCTATATGATAAAAGAAAGTCAGCGTTCTATGTCAAGCAAAATCTAGATTATAGTTATCAAATTTTAAGATTTTGGGTGTCTTCCAAGTTTTTGATAGTGCTGAACCCATTTCTATAATCAAAAAACAATTTAAATACTCAGACATTGAAATTTTTTGAATTTTTAACTAAATTCGAGTGAAAATTTTACATTCCTCACAATGTCATTTCAAACTGCATTCTATTCATGGTAACCAAAATATATATATTTTTTAATTTAGGGTAGATCTCTCTAATTTCATTTTTTTTTTCAGAGAAAAAAAAGGCAGTATATCATTTATATTAAGATAATATAAAAGCCTTCATGAGATACATAAAGGTGGCATGTGAAGCCACGATCCAAGATGTTTGAGAAGAAACTGTGGCAGATGGTCCAAAGATTCTCCAAAAAACAGGCTGACATGAGACATATGCTATCATATATAAAGCAGAATTCAGGGAATATATATGCAAAGTGCCTATTTAAGAGACAGCATCACCAAATTTCAAAAAGCAAAACTATATAGATGTATCTGTACAGCCAGCTAAATTGAAATTGAATCAAATATAGCAATGATGCGATGGAGGATGTTAGAATAGGGAACTTTGGAATCACCGAAAATTTTGTGGTTCCTCCAATTCCAGGCGCACCATATCATGATGATGATGAGAAAACACTTTGGCTTCTGTTGATTGCACCACCAGGCGAAAGCTGCATGGATAGAGTCAAAAACAATATTAGGAAAATCAAAGGTAATTGCCAGATCATACCAGATATGTTGTGAGGACCGGCATTGGATGAACATGTGAAGATTTGATTCTTCATCAGATTCGCACATCGGGCACCTGCTTGGGCCGTGCCAATTTCTTTTCCTCAAGTTGTCCCACGATAGGTTCTTGTTGTTGTATACCAGCCATGCAAAGAAAATCGTCCTGGAGATCTGTGGCATTTTTGCACCGTTGCTTGGGCCGTGCCAATTTCTTTTCCTCAAATTGTCCCACGATAGATTCTTGTTGTTGTATACCATCCATGAAAAGAAAATCGTCCTGGAAATCTGTGGCATTTCTGCACCGTTTAAAACTAGGTGCGTGAGAGTTCACAATAAAGTAAAATAAAATAAAACTGTCCCAACTTGGATGTAAACCTTGATATTTTAATAGAAATGTCGATTGAAAGCCATCCCGCTAAATCGTAAAATGCTCTTCACATCACATTTTTAGCTGCGTACCCTTGCATTGCGTCACAGGGGACCATCATTTCAATATGGTCTTTGGTATTTCAAAATATGGAAATGTATGAGATTTATGTTAATTTCAAAATATGGAGATTTAGATAAATTATTTTAAGATTTATGTTAACTAATTTAAGTCTATATCAACTTCATATATAGAAGAAAAAAAAATGTTAAAATATAATATTTTAATGTTGCATATAAAAAATATTCAATGTGGGTTATCAATACAATATTTTAATACCAATTAATATTAACATATACTTTAAAAAATATAAATTTGGGCTGATAAAATGTCTAGATGTACATCCCATGTAAAATATTTTAATGGTAATTATGTATTTATTATATATCATTTAAAAAGAAAAATTATGGTTCAAATGTTTATTTGGTCCAACATATACTATATATAACATTCAAAAATACAATTTAAATAATATAAAATTAAACATTGTATTTTGCACTCTAAAGAAGTTTGTACATGAAGAAATTTGACTTCTCTCTAGGCTCATGTTAGCTGCGTACTTAAGATGGATCTATGCTGGTAGATAATGAAGATAATGATCATTAACTAGTGGAGAGGCTCATTCTAGAGAGTATGAAGGGAAGGGGATGTGTAATTCCGTCCGTGCTCAACTTGGATTTGACACATGTCCTTAAAAATATTGCCCGCTATATTAAAAACATAAATGATTATACATATTTATCTAGTTTTAATTAAAAACATTATAAAAAATTAATAATTGCATTCTCATTGTGCTCACTTGGTTCACTGGTATCTCACTTTCACTCTTGCATTCACTCTTTTACTAATAAATAAATAAATAAACAAAAAATTATATTTCTCTTATAAATATTTCAATATAAAATTTAAATAAATTGTTTAAATATCTATGCTAACTAATTTATTTCAATATGAAAAACATATATATAGAAAGTCCCTCTCTATATATAATGTATGTTACTATTTGCATTCACTCTTTTATTAATAAATAAATAAATAAACAAAAAATTATATTTCTCTTATAAATATTTCAATATAAAATTTAAATAAATTGTTTAAATATCTATGCTAACTAATTTATTTCAATATGAAAAACATATATATAGAAAGTCCCTCTCTATATATAATGTGTGTTACTATTTACATTAATGTTCAAAAAAAAAACCTAAAGGTAAAATAATTTAGTTATTTCTTAATGAGAGGAAAATATGTAATTCATTTAAAAAATCAATATAAAATAGTAATAATAATAATAAATTATTCAAAAATATAATTTAAACAATAAAAAATTACATATGATTTACATATAAAAACAAGAAGCCACTATACTATCTTAATCAAAAATTTATCAAATACTAAAAAAAATAAATTTTTTGATATACAATCTTTTTGAAATTTTACATTTTAAAAAAATTGAAAAAAATTTACATTAAATGAAATTTTATCCCTTCCAATTCATAGTTAAAATAAATCTATACTATTATACATATGCAAATTAATTTATCATAGTTATTCGAAAAATTAATTAAATTATTAATCTAAGTATCATATATTTTTGAAAATTTTCCGTATTTTTCCTCATCGAATTTAATCCAACGGTGACAAATTTGTTTTTTAAAGTGAAAAGCTCCGGGCATTATTGAGTGCACTGGCAACTGAGCACGCGTACATCATTCACAATTGAACACATGCATCTCTGGGTTTCTGGCGGTACGCCGCTGAAGGGGGTTGGTGCACTCGAATAAATTTTCAGCAATCAGATAGACATACGTAATATGTTCATGTCTATTTGATTGCGGAATATTTAACAAATTAGCAATTAAATATTTGGCAAATTAACAATTGAGATAAAAATTTAAAATCTGATGACTTTGATAGTAATTTGATAAAATAAAATTCTCTAAAGATTTAACACTGTCGAAAAGTCTGTTATTTATTAATTTGCAGTAATCTCGCTTGTGTTTAAATTTCTGGAGATTTCACCTATGCGCCTGCAATGTAGGAGGATACAAACAATATGAAAGCAACTCACAACACCAACTCCAGTCTTTAGAATTTTGATATTTGGAATAGATTTATAGTTATCCCTATCTGATTTACTATTAACTTAAAAACATATTTAAATTAATTATTAATTTATTATAAATAAAATAATATTTAAAAACATATTTAAATTAATTATTGATTTATTATAAATAAAATAATTATTAATTTATTGTATAATATTTTTGACATTTAAAATATAGTGTTTAATAATGTGATTTAAAATATGATGTTTAATAATGTGATTTTAATGTGATTGATATAAGTCTATTCAATTTGAAACTTTTAGAACCACTCCTGATTTGTTATGGGTCTCCTCTATGTTATTTAACTTTTAGAACCACTCCTGATTTGGTATGGGTCTCCTCTATGTTATTTATCACACTGATTGAAAATTTGTAAAATTGTGATGATAAATATAAACCTATTAGATCTGCTTTCTCCTCATATGTCACGTCTCTCCTCGGCTACCTTTACAAGTCCCATTCGCCCTTAACCACCATGAATGGATGAATTCTCCATGTTTAGAATAATAATACTTTCCAGGTTTAAAGTATTATCACTTTAGTTTTCAAAATGCATTGAAATTAATTTTTAGGTACATTTTTGAATGCTAACATTTTACAAAGAACAAGAATAATAGCATTTTGTAATGAATATTAACATTTTAGTTTTATAAATAACATTTAGAGCTCTACACAAACTTTGCACAAGGGTTACGAGGTTATACAGCACAAGGGTAAACTTGTGCAATAATTCAGGGGCGGAGTTCTGGGTGAGTGGAATGAAGCTGGTGAGTCAAGCAATGGATGCCAAACAGGGGAGGGGTGAAATCCCCTCCTTTAGGGACGTCATGGCTGGTAACAGTAGCGGGAATGGAAGGGTGATGGGATTATCTGAGGAAAGCCCAGTTATGGGTAACCAGTGGCAAGCACGATTGGTAAACAAATGCCTTCCACGGGCACAGAAAAAGCCCAGGTATGTCATTCCGAGTAACAAGCTGGAAAATTATCGGTGTTATATGAGAGATCACGCGTTAATTTGTAAATTTATCGGGTATTGGCCTTCTGAAAGGGATCTCATGAGATGGATCCAACAGAAATGGAAACCAAGAGGTCATATTGATCTTAAATTGGGTGCTAAGGGGTTTTTTACAGTCATTTTTGCAAATTTACAGGACAAGGAAAAGGTTTTTGAAGAGGGACCACACTTCATGAATAATGCGGGATTGTTTACACGGTATTGGGAAGATCGATACAACCCTGATGCAGAGAAAATCAAGGCAGCACCGATATGGGTCCGCTTATTTGGGTTACCTGATGAATTTTGGGATCCTGAAATACTGGAAGGAATTGGTAATTCAATTGGCACTTTTGTGAAGGTGGCTGAAACCACGAAAAGGGGTAGATATACGTCGTATGCAAGGATTTGTGTATATATGGATATCTCAGCCCCTTTACCAGAATCTATTGAGCTCGAGTATCAGGATGAACTTTGGCAACAACCTATTGATTACGAACATATACCGTTTCGATGTCGACGCTGTCATGTTTATGGTCACCTAGTAAGGGATTGCCCACAAGGTAAAGAAGAGGCAGTGGCAAAGGACACGACGGGTGGTATTCGATCACGGGATGGGAAGATAGGAGAAGAACAGGAGTTTCAAGAGGTACAGAGGAGAAGGAGACCCAATTTTGTGATTCCTAAAATGCAGTCCCAAGAAAGGAACTCAATACCTGAGGGTCATAATCAGTACAACATTCTTCAAACGCAGGAAGATGACGGAAAACAGGTGAAGGAGAATGATGAAACAAACCCAATTGCACAGGCCCAGGAGATTAACGTGGTCGCGCCAATGGAAATTATTAAGGATGGAAAGAGGAAAAGTAGAAGCCCAAGCAGAGAGCCGGAAGGAGCGGAGGGAGTAAGAGATGATTTGCATATAGATCAATCTAAGAAGGGGAAGGAAATTGTAAAAGAAGTGGGTACAGAGGAGGAAAAAATCATGAAGAAGTTACTTACTGATTGGAAACAATTGGACGAACGGTTTATCCCAGAGAAAGAGAAACAATTATATAAGGAAACCTTTCAACGATATAAGGAGAAGAAGGCTGGTTGTTTAGAACATAGGTCGGATCATGACAATCAGGACACTCAAATCATCGAAGGCGATAGTCACGGTAAGACTGGAAGGAAAAAAGGCAGACGAACGTTGAATGAGTCAATCCAAGCAGTGGGAGAGACTCTGGTAAACTCAGGAAGGGTGATACCCTTGTCAGAGGTATTTCTCCAACCACCTAGAAAGTTTTAAATGATTGTTCTAAGTTGGAATATACGGGGACTTAATAGCCAGGGCAAACAGAGATATTTGAAGGAAAGAGTGAAGAAAGACAAGCCGAGTATTATGGTAATTCAGGAAACGAAAATGGAAAGTCAACAGATGGTAGAACTTGTAAAGAAGATGAAAATAGGATATGAGGTTATGGCTTTAGATGCAATAGCGACAGCAGGGGGATTGGCCATTTTGTGGAATCCAGAGGAGGTAATTTTTGAGCATTGGTTTACTTTACCCCGAATACTTTCAGGTATGTTTAGATTAGTAGGGATGGGGGAAAGAATTTTATTCACTGGGGTATATGGGCCTCATAACCATAGCGACAGGAAGGATTTCTTGAAGAACCTCTCTACTATGAGACATCTTATTCCGACCATCCCGTGGATGATTGGGGGGGATTTTAATCTGATTAGGCATCTAGGTGAGAAGAGAGGGGGGGTAAGGAGAGAAGATGTGAATATGGAAGAGTTCAATGATATGATCAGAGATCTGAGATTAGTAGATATACAAACAATAAATGGTGTACATACTTGGAACAACCGTCGAGGAGGACATAGTCAAATTGCTTCTCGACTGGATCGATTTTTATTATCGGAGGAAATTTTGAACAGGGATGTGTTCATTGAAGCTAAAATTCTCCCTAGCATTGGATCTGATCACTGGCCCATTCGGTTGGAGGTTGATATCAAGCCGACCAAAGGGAAGAAACCTTTTCGCTTTGAATCTTTTTGGCTTAGGGATCCACAATTTATAACGAAGCTGGAAGCATGGTGGAATCAATGCACTAGTCAGGGCAGAGGGAGAATGCATACTCTTCAATTGAAGCTTAAGGAACTAAAACAAAGAATCAAAGAATGGAACCGGAAAGAATTTGGGAATATTCTGGAGGCTAAGCAGCGGTTGGAGGGAGAAATGGAGGACATCCAGCAACGAATTATATTGGAAGGCAGAGATGAAGCTAAAAGTAGGGAGGAAGGACGTATTATAAGCCAATTAGAGGAACGACGAAAACAAGAGGAGATTTTATGGCGACAAAAATCAAGGGTACGATGGTTAAGGGAAGGCGAAAGAAATACAAAATTTTTTCATCAAGCTATGATTCAACATAGGCAGAGGAATAGAATTTTTTCAATTAAGAATGCAGAGGGAGAAAGAGTGGTAGAACAGAAAGATATTGAAAAGACTCTAGTGGATTACTTTAAGGGGGTGCTCACGGAAAATCAGAGGGATAGAAGGGAGGCAATTCGTAATATATGCGGGGAGATACCAAGACTCGTTACAGAGGACCAAAATAAGGCATTAATGCGGGCAATTACCATGGAAGAGGTAGAAGAAGTTGTGATGAATATGGCTAAAAACAAGGCGCCAGGGCCGGATGGGTACACAATTGAATTCTTCCAGGCAAGCTGGCAATTTCTAGGCAAAGAAATACTGGAGGCTGTGGAGGAATCAAGAATCAGGCAGCGAATATGGACAGGTATTAACTCAACTTTTTTCACATTAATCCCTAAGAGTAGAACATCAGAAGAACCACAGGGTTTTAGACCCATCGCCTTGTGTAATGTAATTTATAAGATTATATCTACAGTGATTGCGAAGCGCTTGAAACCTCTTCTACCCAGTTTAATTGCGCCTGAACAAACTGGGTTTGTGGAAGGTAGGCAAATTTTGGACGGTATTGTGGTTTCTCAGGAAGTAATACATTCGTTAAAACAGAGGAAAAAGAAAGGGATGCTTATGAAATTGGATCTGTCTAAAGCTTATGATCGATTGAATTGGGATTACCTAAAAGCGGTTCTAGAAGCTTACGGGTTTGAAAACAGGTGGATTGCTTGGATAAGTAGTATGGTCTCTACTCCGCACTTCTCAATTTTGGTTAATGGGATACCTACAGATACCTTTAATGCCACCAGGGGCATCCGACAGGGGGATCCAATTTCGCCGTTCCTGTTCATACTGGCTATGGAGGGATTAAGCAGGAAAATTAAGAAGGAGGTCAGGGAAAGAAGGATCAAAGGCATTCGATTATGGGGAGATAATCTGATCATCACACATCAACAGTTTGTTGATGATCTAATGTTGTTCGGAGAAGCGTCGCTCAGAGAGGTAAGGGGTTTCAAACATGTCTTAGAAGTTTTTATGAACGCTTCAGGTATGGCGGTTAATAACGATAAATCTTGTACTTTTATTTTTAACTCCCCTGAAGCTGTTAAGGCCCATTTAACTAGAGTGTTAGGCTTTAGACAGGGAGAACTACCCACAAAATACTTGGGTATTCAGCTAGATATCAATTCAACGCGCATCAAGAATTGGCAATGGTTATTAGATAAGATCCGGAAAAGATTAGATAGTTGGTCGTTTCGAATACTCAATATAGCAAGTCGAATTGTTCTTTTAAAATCGGTATTACTATCTATCCCTATATATCCTTTGTCAATTATGGCTGCACCTAAAGCCGTTTTTTCCAAATTGAGAGAAATATTGGGTAAATTCCTTTGGGGGGGACCTACGCAGCAGAAAAAATGGACTTTGGTTTCATGGCAACATGTAATCAGGCGGAAAGAGGAAGGAGGTTTAGGGGTCAGGGATCTGGAACTAGTCAATAAGGTTTTAGGGGCAAAGTTATGGTGGAGATGGGTGCAGGGGGGTGCGGATGTATGGAAGCGAATATGGAATCATAAATATGATATGCCACGATCAATTGAAGGACGCCTCCGGGTAGCAGAAACTCCGCGGGGATCGCAAATATGGGAATTAGCAAGAAAGAATAATGATCTGGTTCGGGACTTTGCTTTTTGGGAGATTCGTGAAGGAAGTTCAGTGAGGTTTTGGGAGGATGGATGGCAACAGCGTGAGCAGTTGGCAAGAAATCAAATCTTCCATGAACTACAAGCCGTAGCGCAGGGGGCAGGAATGGAATACGTTAGGGATTATTGGAGACGAGCAGACTTGAATGATATGTGGAGGATATGGAAAAGACCGCACGAATGGGATGCGAGAAGTAGTCTGGAAACTCAGCAAGCGTATATCAGAGAAATAGATTCGCGGAAAATTAAGATCAGGGCAGGCAGCGATATCCTTAGATGGGGTAAAGCAATGCAAGGTATGTTCACAGTCAAAGAGGCTTATTACTGGATTACGAAGGAGGAAAGGGTGGATGAACCAGTTGATTGGAAAAATATTTGGGAAGGTAAATGGTGGCCAAAAGTAACACTTTTTGCATGGTTGGTGTGTAGAGGAAGGATCTTGACTTGGGACAATTTGCAGAAACGAGGAATGATTGGTCCATCCCGGTGCTATCTGTGTAGCAAGGACTTTGAGAACCAGGAACACTTATTGAATAGATGTATTTATACTCAGAGTTTGTGGGAAGAACTTCGGATACTCTTTGGCCAGTCAAACAGAGATCCAGATAGTCTGAGGAATACCATTTTACAATGGGGAAAGGGGCAGTTTCAAAGTAAACTTATCAGGAGGATATGGAGTCTAGCGGTTGGTTTTGTAATATGGGAGGTGTGGAAAGAACGGAATCGTAGGATTTTCAGAGATAGATGCTGCCATGAATCACTAATTTGGGACGAAGTCTGCCGATCGATCAAAGAGACGATCTTATCTGAAACCTGGAGTGAAGATGACTGGAAATTAAACTTGGTCGAGCAGCGAATACTATCAAAATTGAATATTGACTATACAATGTTATATCCCAACACTGACAGGCGTAATAGGTACCGCATGCAGAGCCCAAATCATTTTCGCTTCCCAGGAGACAGCCGAATTAAATTGTCCTTCGATGGCGCATCAAAGGGAAATCCTGGGCAAGCAGGATGGGGAGGTATTTTCCGTGACTGTAGAGGGATTTCAAGGTGGGTATATGCAGAATGGGGAGGAGACATGTCCAATAATGAAGCAGAGTTATGGGGGGTCTATCATGGATTGCGAATTGCCGCAAGAAATGGATTTCGCAGCCTTGATATTGAAGGTGATTCCCAACTTGTGATCGAAATGTTAAAGAAATTGAGGGGTGGCAAAAGCTGGGACCATGTGGCGAAAAGCTGGAGGACAGCTGCGATCATACAGGACATAGAAGGGCTGATGCGGACGGTTGACTATATTACATTCACTCATGTTTTGAGGCGAGGTAATAGGGCTGCTGATTTCTTAGCCAATTGGGCATGTGGAGAGCCGAATAGGGCGCTGGACGGTAGTTGGTTAGTATTCCAGGCGGATCCACGGTGGACTGAGTTATCATCCATCTTAAGACAAGATAATGATGAGGCGATCACGCTTGACAGGACTGATTAGCTGCCTCCTCATAATGAATTGGAGGGGAAAGGACAGGTTCATTAATGATAACATCGGGGGTATGAAGAACAATGTCGTCCGAATTAATTTCAGGAGGCGTAAGTATACTAAGGCTTTGAGCGAAATGATCATTCCAAGAAGGAATACGGGTCAGGTACCGAGGTGGTGGAGCGGTGGCGTCAGACGGACAGGGATCGTATCACATCACGATCCAAGACCTGAGACGTGTAATAATGAGCAGGTTTGGAGGAACCCAAGCAGTAAGGAGAAAAGGTGGCCGAGCGAGGTTATAATGTTGCATGCCTGTAGATGGAGCAGCGCTCTAATCTTGCATGCCTGTAGAAGGCGAAAGATTTTATTGCTGCATGCTTGTCGACAACAGTTCAATTTGCGAGTGAATAACAGTCAAGCGAGGGGGGGAGGCTTAGCTCCTCTGTCTGCGTATAGTATCGCGAAAGTGGGAGCGAACATTAGTAGGTTCACGAAATTACTGATATACATTATGGCAGTGAACCCCGACAGAGGTGATGGAAGGCGAACGCGCAGCCAGGGGGCGAGTAGGGATGTGAAAGGGAAGAATGTGGCTGACGAACCGCCGCATTGCATTTACCTGGACATACCGGAAGATTCGGAAGAATTTGATATCCGGGATTATCTTGCCGAGGAGGAACAGCGGCCGACCTCGGGCGGAAAAGTTGGGATATGCAAGCGGAGTAATGCTCCATTGGGCGCCAGGGGAGATACAGAGGAGGATTCGGAAGAATCAGACGAGGATGAGGGCAACCGGCGTGGAAGGAGTCGCGGTCGTCGAGGTCGAGGGAGCGTCAGGAGCAGAGGGAGGCCTGCAGGTAGTGGCGGGAGCCGAACAAATAGAGCAGCGTATGAGGAAGGTTCAGCCAGTGGAGTCCGAGGTAGGAAGAGAGGAAAAAAGGATATGAGGAGGAAGTTGCAGGAGGCAGAGGAGGCCTATATTAATGAGACCAATCCTAACATTCGGAGAATTATAGATCACCTAGAAGAAGAGGCAATGCAGGAACAATCTGAACCTGAAATGGAAGATTGGGAGAGTCTTCTCCCTGATCCGGGACACACTAGAGGGAGAATGTCCCTTTATAAGCAATCCTTACATGTCTACTGGGGTATGAAGAGACTACTCGCTAAGGCTATGGAACAAGTGGCAGTTGAAATGGTGGAGCTGGCTCAAGGAATGCCCACCCTTAAAAGAGAACTGAAGAATATACAAATGACTCTTCTCATGCAGGATAGGAAGATGGACAAGCTGGTCCAGATGTTTAAAGCAAGTGGAATAGAGGTTAAAGCAGAAACTGAGGGCAAGCCTGATGCCATGAAGCAGTAGAATATGCAGATGTCGACAGGAGGTTTTTCTTTGAATCTTTTTGTATTTTTGATATAGTAAATGGTCTGGTTTCAAGTTATGAACAGTATGTTTTTAGGACGAATAGAAGGGTTGTTAGCATGGTTAGATAGACTGAACATCTACTTTTTTTGGATGGTTGTTATATACTATCGAAGGCCACCCGGTTTCCCTTCTGGGCGGGTGGCGTCCTGCTTATGTATGTACATTATCTTTCAGTAATAGAATCTTACCTTAGTTTACAAAAAAAAAAAACATTTTAGTTTTATAAATACATATTAAATTAATCAAATTTATTGTAAAAACTTTCATTTGAGTTAAAATGTTGAATTCTAAATTTTGTATTTATTTATTTAAATTTAATAATATAATTTTTTGTGAAATTATTATTACTAAAATAAATCCATCTTTAAAAAATATTAGCTAATTTACATATATAATTTTTAATTTTTTTGGGGCTAAGATATATGAGTTATGAGATAAGTTGTGATGATCGATTTATCTAATACATATAAAGAATAGGAATAATAACACATAAATTTTATAAATGTAGTTTATATTAATTAAATTAATCTCATTTGAATTAAAATGTTAGTGTTTGGAATTATATATTTTATATTTTTTTATTCACTTAAATTTAATAATATAATATGTTGTGAAATCAAGATCATTTAAATTAAAAAATATTTTTAATTGTATATATAAATTTAATCCTTCAAAAATATTAGCTATCTCACATTTACAATTTCCAATTATTATTTTTTCTTCTAGGTTATTTATACTTTGAATAGGGTTGTATCATTCAGAGATCACACTCTATAATTTCCAATCACTTTTTTTTTCTTTTGAGTTACTTATGGTTTGAATAGGGGTCATATCACTTAGAGATCACACCCAGCCTGAGCCACACTAGCCTTTAGTATGGCTAGATTTTTGCCCACAAAGTATTGATTAAAAAAAACAAAACAAAACTTAAACATTTCCGTGAAACTTACCAACTTCATGATTTTTTTATGTTTCATTTAAGTCGAATGATCGACTCAAATGATGCAGATACATCATGCATTTGTACTTAAGTATATGTATATCATTGATGGATCCATTAGCAGGTTACTTCAAAGAACTCTTTTGTCAGAATTTTTTATGCGACATTTCTCCTTCCCCTTTATGCCCAACTTGGAGAAATGGAAGGATTGGGGCTTGTTGACGGTGTTGGAAATCCGTCAACCAAGGGGGTCTTCCCGATGTGAAGTCCCAATTAGACCTCACATCGTTTGGATTAGGATCCCCATCTGGAGTATTGGCCTCACTTCCATATATCCTTGTAGATTTGCCTTGGCTACAAAGTTCGGCACAAGAGAGTAATGCACAAGTATTTTCCTATCAACAAGTGAATATTCCTTGTGAAATGTTCAGATGTGGAAAGTATGAAGGTCCTTCTACCAAAGAGATGAGAAAAGTGGTCCCTTTAAATATAAGTAATAATACCAATTTTAAAAAAATCACACGAGCACATACATAAGAATGAATCATTGATCAACTAGCGAAATAGTTCACAAGGAAGCAACGATTGTTAAAGCAACTACAACACACCTTTAACAAGATAAGTATCAAAGCCACCGAAATAGTTCAATTTCCTTAGTATAGATGAGAACAACATACATCACAAACATTCAAAGAACAATCAACCATCTATGTCATTGGTTTCATCGGATTTTACAACTTCGAAAACCAGATTACTCAAGTCGAAAGATTCTTCTAATCGAAAATCAAGAGATATAGAATCAGAGAAATTTCATGAGCAAGCTAATTTGAAGATTTTCCTTCATGTAAAACAAGAGATGATATGGGATGCAAAGAATACTCAACGATCTTATTGTTGTCTCCCTCATCATGGACAACCTCACTACCTTATGTCAATTGGGAAGTGAACTCATTTGATGACGAATTTGAAAATCATAGAGTATCTTCATCGCATGTAGGTGCATCACAAACAAGAGAGCACAAGGAATAGTGAAATGAAAAGGAAGTTTCAGTAAAACATTTTCTTTGGCTGGACCAGATTCCAGATATTTTTTTCAAATCAACATCTTTTGAAAGAACCAAAAGATCAGTTGATGCACTGGGGAATACATCATCCGATACAGAAATGGAGTCAGAATCATCAGGATGATGGTTGTCCAAGCCTTCAAATTGATAAGGAAAATTGATTCTTTTCGATTCATCATCGAGATTCTTAGATTCATTGTCGGCCAAGAGTGAAGAAACACCATCTTCAGATAAAGGACTTTGAAACAGAGAGGAAGGATTGAAAGAATCTTCACCTTCCTACTCCTCTACCTACATAAAGTGACTACCTTGAACCTGATCATAATTTGGACCAACAACTTGAAAATCAAGAGACAGTGAAAAATTAGTTAGTGGAACATATTGATCAAGCGAATCGCGATACAAAGAGTCATGACATGTAGATGATAGAGGATAACATAAATCCAAATTAGATTCAAGACTAAAGTTACGAGTGTTAGTACCATCTTGCAGAATGGAGAAATTAGTCTTTACTGTAGGCTTCATGAGCCATTCTAGAATTTCCTCCATGGGATCTGAATCATGAAAAGCGGAAGGACAGGGAACAAAAGGAATAGAAAGTTCCTCCTGTGAAATTAGAGGTGTCTCACGATTTACAAGAGTTGGGGAAGAATAAACATCAGTTGGTTTGGATTCACCATGCAAAGAGATATGAACCAAACACTCAAATTTTTGTCTCAATAAATCCCAATCTGTATCTTCTTCTGGAAACTCATAACATAGGTGAAGGGATCAATCAGAAAATGCTTAATTGATTCATCAGGCTTCATTCTTAGCTGATTGAGTTTTTAATAAACATCCCGGTAATCATACCTACCAAAGGATTGAAAAGGCTCCTTAAGGAAATGATGAAAATAATGGATGGAAGCATATGGTAAGGTATGACACCGTCGATTAACATGAATTTCAAGGGTGAGGAAGAAAACCACACAAGCAAATTTTTCATCATCAATTTTGTAATATTCACAAAATTTAAGAAAATCATAGATTTGTTCAATTATGGATGTTCCACCCTCACCATTAAACTTTAAAAGGGACAAGTGATAAAGAGGCTCATTGGGGATTAAAATTTTACCAAGGGGTAGGTTAGAAAAACACATTGGGAGTATGACTTAAGGATGAGCCATTTGAGATAAGAGGTTCAAAACAGAGTCAATGAGAACAACTTGTCATCTGGCCCTCCTTCTAGCACCATTTTGTTGACAGTGCTAGAAATCCTTCAACCAAGGGGGTGTACCTAATGTGAATTCCCAATTGTACCTCACATCGTTTGAAGTAGGAGTCCCATCCAGAGTGTCAGCCTGACTACCATATATCCTTGTAGATTTTCCTTGGCTACAAATTTTGGCACAAGAGAGTAACACACAAGTATTTTCTGATCAACAAGTGAATATGCCTTGTGAAATGTTCAGCTTTGAAAATAATCAAGGTCCTTCTACTCAAAGAGATGAGAAAAGCAGTCTCTTTAAATATAAGTAATAGTACTAATCTAGAAAAGGCATACGAGCATATACATAAGAATGAGTCATTGATAAACTAGAAAAATATTTCACAAGGAAGCAGCAACTACAACACACCTTTAACAAGATAAATACCAAAGCCACCAAAATAGTTCAATTCCTTGGTACAAATGAGAATGACATAAATCACCAACATTCAAAGAATAATCTTAAAACATTCATGACATATGCATGAAAGTGTGTTGGCTCAATGAGCTTCTGAATTAAGTAAAATTTCCAAGATACATCACGACAATGAACACCACTAGCCCCAATAGTGGAGCATTAGAGAGGTCACTTACTCTTCCGAAAAAATTATCTTCCTTTCCAAAGCCTAGTAGGAGGAGCCAAGGTGAAAAGTCATTTACATGTAAAATGAGGGTGTATATATAACAAATGGAGTGATCATTCACCTCCCATGTGAATCTTAGGCTACCCTCATGATTGTTTGACTTCTTTATGACCTTTCAAATCCCACATAACTTTTCACATTACATGGATGACTCTTGGACTTCCACTTTACATTGCATTTTCCAATATGGTATTTACATAATCCACAAATGATGTGGCACATGATGACTCATGACATGACATGACACTAATGACATGGATTGTATGATGACATGGCAATGTCAAGCCACTCTTTGTTGTTGCTTTGTCCTCAATAAGAGATGTGCAATGCTTCATCTTCATGATATATATGATATGTTCTTCATCTACATCCTCCAAAGGTTTTTGAATCAGATGGAGCCTTCATGCGGTCCTGATCCTTAATATTCTGTTGTAATATGGTGTTCCTTTATCTTCTCGCCTAATGACCATCTTATCCCTTCAACTTCATATGTGTCTTCTAGCATGGTCCCCTTCTCATTTTCCTCTATCATCATCCTATCATGATAAGATAAAGTACCTGTTAGGGCTAGAACATGTGACTGGTTGAGTGACCGGCTAAGGGATTGTACAGTTCCAGAGGCTAAGGTCAGAGATTGAGGCTTAATAATATGCATTGTGTTCAACTAGACACAACCCCTTTCAAGTGGGGTTAGGAATCCAGCCATTATGTCCCATTGATGTGGCCATACCATTTATAGCTACTCAGGTAGATTCGGCTCATGTCCAGTCCATAGATGACAGGGCTAACAACTTCATTGAGTGAATTCAACACATTTTCTAGCAGGTCAATGACATCTTGGGAGCAAATGCTAAGTACAAGCAGTGTCATGATCAACGTCAGGTGCCACACAAGTTCCAGGTGAGCACAAAGTTTGGTTAAATTTGTAGAAGGAGCACCCCGCTGGGTCCCACTGCAAGCTTCACCCACTCTAATATGGGCATTACACTATCACTAAGGTTGTAGGGGACAATGCTCTCAAGCTCATCATTCCACCATTCCTTGGCCTGCACCCAGTGTTCAATGTGGACTACCTTTGATCATACTTTCCACCATTACTAGACACATCAGACATTGCAGAACAACTCACACCAATAGATTTAAACCTACACTGCATGGAGCAGGCCAACACTGATCGGATCATGGACACGCAAATCTAGAACACTTTCCAACAGAGGATCCAACTGAATCGGGTTGTCAAAGTTGGCCATCTCCCACACCAAGGCAAGTGGCTCACAAGGTACCAAGTTAAGCAAAAGTTTCCCCATCTCATGGAGGCACTCAATGTAATGGGGACCATTTCTTCCTAAGGGGGGAGGACTAATCCAGGTAGATATTAGTGGCCACCCGCCTATTCCACTTGGCCCCCCACCTTTGTTTCTTTTTAGTTTCCTTAATTGTAACACAACTTACTATTTTTGGCAGTTTTCGGTTCCTAAACTTCCAGAGTCGTTTTGAGGGACTAAAAGACGTTTTTAGGGAAAACTAAGAGACCAAAAATGTTCCAAATTGGTTTGCTGATTTCTTTTTAACCTCCTCTTTGATATCTTCAAAAGGAGGTATTATGATAGTCAAAAGGAGATCATATGCCAAAGTAACGACCTCGGGAAGTTGACGTGCCAATTTACCCAAATGGGGTCCACAACTTTGGCGCTTCATCTCCTAGGGTTAGTTTTTTTTATGTTTAGGGTTTTCCATTGTTTCTCTATAATAAATAGTCTTTTGAGCCTGATTGTAACAAAGTTTAGAGGCATGTTGCTGCGACATCTCTTCTCATAGATAAGCTACCATCGCCTAAGCTAGTTCATTTCCATTTCTGTATGTAAACATATTTCAGTTCTTTGATATTAATGAAATGAAGTTTTATTTTTGCTGCATCTTTGTGTTTATGTGTATATATGTATTTTGTTGTGTTCCTGCAAAAGTGTGGATCAAACAAATATTTTATTTCTTCTATATTCTCTTACTAATGCAATACAAATAGTAAGGGGATTTGAGCAGTTGCTTTCCCCTAGATAAATATTTGTGCACATGTGATGTTTCCTTTTGTATGTCATTGATTCTTGTTTTAGATGTTGAATTAACTTCCACAGATGAGTAGAGTAGCTTAAAGTCTTGCGATTTAGTAAATTCCATGAGCAATTTTGAATCTACACATTAATTTCTACAATTGTAGACTGATGTAATTTGGGGGGTGGATGAACACATCACTAGGTTGAGGATACAATTCTAAGTACTACTAAAGTTTGAAATAAAGTGGTTATTTAGTGTTAGGCCATGTAGACTGGAGATAGAATTTGTACTTGTAGTATGCATACCCTTAGTATCTCACCTTTAGAGAGAGCATGAGAATCCATTAAAAAACTATGAAGGACTAGTGTCCTATCAAAATTAAGGCCAATAAGGCAAAGTAATGAAAGGCATCTTTCCTACCAACATGAATCAATCTCACATCATGCCTACTTCATAGAGAACTTAAGAGAAAGACATAGATATTTTAGAAATCACTCTATGAGATATTCATTTAATTGAGCCTATGTATTATAATTTCCACTTGAAAGATCACTAAAGCAATGATTGGTGTTGCTCGAAATTTCACAAGAAAGATAGAATGAGGGGTTGATCTCATGGCATGAAGCTATTTGGATAACATTTTGAAAAACACTCTTTATATCCTATTTTGATCTACTTCCCTAAGTTATGGTTCGCAATCCTTACACATATATAAGAAGATAAGTGTGACAAATGAGAAAAAAAGCCAAATCTTTGATCAAATGTCCTTAAAGTAAAGATAAAAACATTGATTTTCAAGGATGATAAGAGACACATGCCCCTTGCTTAGTGTAGCCTCTATTACTGGGTCAAGTTTAATCATGGTTTAGAGAAGAGGAATCTTAGAGATACATATGAAGAGAGTAACTCAACCCTTTGACCTCTATAAGTAAGCTCTATAAGTAAGAAGCACATTACTTGCTTCCCCTTTATGGATATTAAGGGCCATGACTTTTGTTTAACCTAGATTAAGTAAAAGATGATGAATGCTATAGAAGGAAGCTAAGATTTCAAGTTTTCTTTGAAGGCCCCTTAGTGGGACATGACAATACTACTATATTCAAATAAGAGAAGGAAAATGGAGACTCTGAAGGGAAGAAAACATAAATGATACCAGATGAATTTGATATAATCTCCCCTAGATCATAAATGTAGAGCTTGAAAAGTGTATGAGATAATGGTAACCTTGTTTAACTCCTAGTAATTTGGACATATTCTCCCTCACACTAACCTTTCTCTATACCTTGCTAGCAATGGTCTTGTAAAGTGTTATCACAAGAGATACCACTAAGGGTGGAAGATCAAAAAACTATGAACTAATAGGTGCTAAGGAATTGTCAAAGTCCTTATCAAGGTCCACAATGAAATAATATAATTTATGCTTATTTTCTTTAACCTCTTAAGTGATGAAAGTTAAAGAAAAGATATGGTCATCAATACTATTGGTTATTTTGTTATTTATCTTTCATCTCTCAACCTTTTTATCTCTACCAATTTTGAGATATGAATATCTAATATTGTGAAAAATATTTTCATCAGCCCACCCCCATTGTAATAGTGCAATAGTTATTAGCATCATTATGGTCTCCATTTTTGTAGCCAAAAGAATCCAAAACTAAATTTTGTTGTTAAACATGATAATTTAAGATATATAGACATGACCATGTTTATGCATTTATAATTAAAAAAATGCAATTAAAGAACACATTAAAAAATTAAATGAAATCACATAACATGGATCATGGACATGGTTCCCAAATAACCTTTCAAAAAACATTCACATTCCAACCACTTCGAGATTTTGTGTTCATTTCTACATTCCAGCCACTCTCATGAACGTTGTAATATCTTTTGCCATCCCATGTGCCTAAAATATTGTCCTTTTCTTTTGAGCTTCCAATCAATTCCAAAACTCCATTGATTTAGTTTCATCATTATTTGTGTGTTTATGTTCGATTCACAAATTCCAAAATACATTTTACTGCGTTGAATTTTAAGTTTGTGTTTGAATTTTCAGATTTCAAAATATGGATTAGAAAATAATAGAAATTTCAGTATGATTTAGAGAAAATATGGTAGAAATTTTTGAAAATCTAGGGGTTTTCCCAAATCATAAAAACACTTTCTATTGATAATAAGAGAAAGTACATTGATAGAAAGGAAATCTCATTGTTCGCCTGTGAAGAAACAAAACAACAACCAAGACCTTTTCCTAATACATTTGATCTCTAATATGTAATAGGATACATTATAGAGAGATGAAAACTGTAGAGAGCAGTTTGATAGAAATTATCAAAACATAGGGGTATTTGGCACAAAAAGGTAACAGAGTGCAAGCAGAGCATTCTAGTTCCTAAAGTTAGATCAAAATATACCTCAACCATTGATAGATGCCAAAAACAAAAAAATGGAATTTTATCTTATGAGTGTTCGAGTTGCATCCTTCCTTGGAGAGGTGATCCACTTCACCATTTTCACTCTGATAAATGAGTGTGATGGAGACAGAGTGGAACCCATTGAGCAGGGTTTTGATTCTACATTTCTAGGTGTCAAGGTTAGGATAGTTTAGGGAGCCTCCATCATTTTCCTAGTCAATGATAGATTTAGAATCCCCAAAAACTGTAAAAACTCTAATGTTGAGCCAAGAAGCGTAGTGCAAGACCCCTAGAGAGTGAGTAATTTGGCATGGGTATTAGTACCAATTCCACAGTGCTAGTGAAACTTGCAGAAGCTCGCAGGACCTAAATGGATGGCCATTCCACAACCACAAAGGTCAAAATAAGAGGCCCCATCAAAGAAGCTGATTGGGTAAGAGGACTAGATGTTTTGAGGAAGAGGGGGACATTTAGAGACCGGTGACTTAAAGGAAGAGTACTCAAGATAGAAGGAGAAGATTCTACAACTAGTTTTCCAGATGTCCAACTTCACACGCTCAAAGATGAAGGCATTTCTAGACTGCCAAATCCCCCAAATGATAAAGAAGGGAAACGTTCTATGTCAAGAAAAATCTAGGTTATCGCTGTCAAGTTTTAAGATTTTGGGTGCCCTAGATGTTCTTGATAGTATTGAATCCATTTCTACCATTAAAAGATGATTTAAACACTCCCACATTCAGATTTCTTGAAAAAAAAATTACCAAACCGTACTTACAATGCCATTTCAAAATGCTTTTTTTTCTTTGGAGATCTCTCGAGTTTCATCACTCTGGAGGTTTGTGGCATTTTTTTCACCATGTAGATGTGGGTGCGTGAGAGTTCAAAATAAAGTAATAAAAAAAATAAAACTCTGTCCCAACTTGGAGGCAACCAATATTTACCATGCTATAGGGTATTTAGTACACCACTAATTGTTCCCAGGCATCTGACATTTCTTAGGTATGTGCACCCATCTCGGCTTCTTGCTTGGTCTCCAGCAAAGTACATTTTTTTTCCGGTCAATACAAAACATAGGCATCATGTAACCATCTGTCAGATGACCATCACATATCCATGCATGGACAACATTCCCCCAAATTTGAAATTTGAAATTTATTTCACGTCCTCTGTAAATACTTAGCAAGAGTCACCAACTAAGATATTCAGGATGCGCTTTGCCATATCAGTGCATAACTCATCCCCACCTTTCACAATGCAGGAAGGACAAAAGTAGAGCAAGATTGTGTTCTTGTGTATTTAGGACAATCCCAACCAAAGGCCATCATGATGAGTGTCGCCTGGAAGGTGTTGGAGGGTGAGTGGGAAGTTCCTGATGCGCCGATGTGGTTGTTGCAGAGAGGGCCTGAGTTCTTGGAATGGTATGGGTATGACGTCATGAAGGGTAACGATGGAGATGACCAAGAACCAGACTGGGTTTTCAAGACCTGCTACAATGGCTTCTTTCAAGCAATATTTCTTGTTCTGTCCACATCCCTTTCTGTTTTTACTCATGCATGTTCTAGCTAAGAACCCATTTCTTTTAAATTTCCATTGTTCCACATAGATTCTCCTTTTTCTCATATCTATAATGCCTCTCTCTCTCAATGATCTGCAACAGTTTGAGAATGCAATGCAAAGGAACTTGTATCATGTAGTATCCATGTTCTCAAAGAACTTTCGAAATGTTGTCGAATCAAAGATAGAATATGGTTGAAGTAGTTCAAGTTCCTTTGGTCTCATCATAGTGGTCAACATGGGCATCAAAAAATTCAGGAGTTTAACATTTGGGTGTGCATTGCAAGCATGTGGGGTGTCAGGAGCTGGAAAAATAGGCCACAACTATGTATGCAAAGCCAGTAAGCTAGTAATATGAAGGTCATGAAATTTCATTTTTGTATTCGATGAACTAACCGTCTATTTTCTTATATTAATATGGTGTTTTGGTTAAGGTTGTGTGAGATAAAATGCAACATCATGTGAATGGTTGTTGATTTATAAGAGAAGACATGGTAAGGAGGGTTCTATAGATGGTAAGAAGATTTTGTGGCATTGTGTGTAATTATTTTTCATAAAATGAGATGCTTGCAGTGAAGCATAAATGTGCACTCATGGCAAGATTTTAATAATGAAATTAATGTGGAGTTTTCCCGAAATAATTGGTTAATTCAATTAAAATGAGAAAAGGAAATGGGTTAATACAGTGGAGCGAAAGGAGGTGTTTTAAGATCTCTGATTGACATGAGATTTTATATTTTTTTATTAATAGAAATGAATTTTATTTAGAAATTAATTCTTTTATTGTGATTTACATTAATATTTTTGAAATTATAGTAACTGATCAATTTAATATTTATTTTTTCGAGATTATTGATTTCATTGGCCTCGCCTTCATCCCCAAATTTCTTTTGGCTTATGCACATTAACAATCATTTTTTATATCTATTGGGTTGAAGCTTATCAACCAGAGCGTGGTACGTGAAGAAGTTTGATGGTTTTCCATCTCAGAGAAAGGCTTTGATTCCGTTCATCATATGAGATCGATCTGATTTATATGTATTGATGGGCACCCATATGTATATCAAAAGAACATGTGCTCATTGCCTTACTATTTGCCCATCTGTGTTTCTGTGAGGGGAAATGTAAAAGGAACGTTATCTTTAAAAACATGGTAGAAGTGTTTTATGAATTTTAGTATTGCAACTGTTTTTGTGTTGTCTAATATTTGCGGTCACATCATTTAGAATATTATATATTCCAAAGCTGCATTTATGGCATTGGGTAGAATTATCATCTCAAGCGCACTTGTGAATTCACCAACAAGCATTACTTCCACTTTGCATGATGCCATTTTGACTTTGAGGAAAGGTGTAGAAAGTTGTGAATTGAAACTTGGTTAATGCTTATAGAGGTTTTTTTGTGTGCTTTCCATCATTGAATTCAATTTTTTTAAGCTATTAGGAGATGGGATCTATTTTACAAATTAGTTTAAGAAAAATGTTTTTTTTTTGTTCATGGTTGACACTAGTTTCTTTTAAATTAAAATAAAATATTATTAAAAAAAATCCATATATTTGGTTAGTTTTATTAAGTTATAAATTATCTATAATTTCATTTTTGTTGTGCTCACTTGGTTTGTTGTTGATATTATAACAAAAAAATATTTCACTCATAACTCATTGCGCCCACAAGCCTTCTACACCCCGGTATAGGAGGAGATGTGCAGGAGTTAGATGTAATGTAAAAAAGATTGTATGTCAACATCTTTTAAATATTTTATTTTAATTTAATTTTATAACAATTTTTAAATTTAATCTAAAAGAAAAAAGGTATGAGGGAGATGTAGTGGTGTAAAATAATGATTATGTAACAATATTTAAATTTAATTAATAAGCACATAAAAAATTAATACTTAGAATAAATTTACGATATAACAAGATTTATAATCATAGATATTCACCCTATTTTACCATGGATATTATCAACTTATAAATAAACTTTGTTAGGATACTATGGGCCAATACCATGGTTTATCATCAATATCAGATCCCCAAAAACCCAAACTCATTTCAAAATCAAAATATTTTATTTTATTTTTATTTTATAACATTTTTTAAATTAAATCTAGAAAAAAAAAAAGTATGAGGGAGATATTGTAATGTACCATAAAAAATTTAACTTTGTCAAATTATATAAAACTAAAAATAAAAATAAAATAAAATAAATAATTATATTTATAGTTATTGTGTCGAGAGGTGCTCTTGATGTTTAACATTTTGACTAAGTCAAATTACATTAAAATAAAAATAAAAATATTAATATAATGTAATGTAAACATTTTAACTTGGTAAAAAAAAACCCTATAAAAATAAAATAGTAATAAAAATAAAAATGGCCCATGGTATTGAGAACCCATGGTATAGACCCATGGTATTGTTTTTCACTCACTGCATTATGGGTTTCAATTGGCCAAGGTTTCCCAAGAGCAGTGAAGTTTGGAGCCTCTGTCCTAGGCCATAGAAGCTATCAGAGCCAAATCATACCCTCTCCATTGCATAGTGCTCAAAAAGGGCTTTCCAACGGTATATAGAAAGTCTGAAAATGGACTGTTGGAGCAGAAGTTAAGGCATTTTGAAGTCTACCTTGGAAAAGCCAAGCAAACCCAGAAAATGACTAAGTGTGGAGGCAAATCGCAGTCGGAGGTCTGGAGGGCCGATTGCAATCACATATCAGCATCGGCGGGTCTAGGCGGGTTAGGAGCAATGATGTTGGAAGGAACAACGATCTTCCAATCGTTGATATCGCATATCGGCGGTCGGCGGGTCGGGGCACAACTTTTATTTCATAATCAATGTATCATAGTCCCAACAATCCATCAGTTACGGCGTACTCCAAAACATGTGGGGGGGGGGGCAATACTGCGATATTATGTGGCACCGTTAGGGAGGGGTTGGAAAGTGTTAACAAAGAAAATCATGGGAAAATTGGGGTTAGGCCTCCCATTTGCTCTCTCCTCCACGTGGCGCAATCTTGCATCCCGACAACCTCACATCACTACAGTCCCATAATTCGGCATATCAGTGGGTTCTAAAAACTTTAAAGACCTGCAAACTGTCGATTTGTGATTTTTGTGTAACATCGATGGGGCACCGAGAAAACAATTTACAAAGGAAAAGGCCGACAAAACAAGAGTCGGGCCTCCCCTTTCTCTCTCTTCCACATGGTAACGGCGATTGGCAGAGGTTGTAGTCACAAATTGTTGAAAATCATCAATATTGTGATATAGAACAAAATCATCGGGGAGGGCCGAATTTCAAATACAAATGAAATGCCTCCAAAAATAGGGTCGGGTGGGCCACTTTCTCTCTCCTCCAGGGGGCCACTTGGCAGCCTCTAATTGGTCCCCTGAGCTGACATGACACCTGATGTCACCATTGACTTGGCGTACGGAGAATGACATGGTGAGTGGACAAATGTCACTTTTTTTTGGCATTTTTAGGGGTCCTATGGGGCTGTTCCTGGATTTCACATGTCACCACTCATAGGGAGACATGTGGTAGTGACGACACCAATAGGTTCATCGCAATCAGCGATCGGTGATCGCACAATGTAACTCTTCTCTTCCACTACGTTTCCTCCCTGGCTGTGATTGCGATAAGGAAAGGGTCCCCCCATATGCGATAGGTTATGTGTTTTATTGTATAGGGATTTCGCGTCTGGGATATCGGCCAGTGTGGTGCAAAGGGAAAACAATGACATTTCAGGTTATAAAGGAAAAGCCTCCCCCGCATGACAGTTGAGTGCCTTAGCGCCTGTAGGGCAAAGCGCTTGGTCCAGGGCCTCGATTATATAAAGAAAGCCATATAAAAGGGACTATGATAAAGGGGGAAATAAAAAATGCCTGCTTTCACCTATTTCAGAGAAAAAGGTTGCGCGTGTGTCGTTTCATGGAATGCTTCTCACCTACCACATCAATGCACTGATAAGCCCAGTACAAAGTTTTAATGGGCAGATGAGTAGCAGCTAGGGACCTTAATGGAGCATGGTGAAGCAAGGGGGGGTACCAGGGACTCATAAAGGTTAAAGGCTCATTATGGAGCCTCGTCCCTCTACACAACATGAGACTGCAATAGCAAGCACCCATAGACGACCCAACCCCCATTTCAATAGATCAAGGCACCTTAGCAGTAAAGGAAGAAGTGACGGGGTCAATCAAACAATACAAAGGTCGATACTGTGAACAAACTACAGCCCAAGGCCAATGCGATCATAGGACGGGGCACAGAGACTTACATTTACTTGTCTGTCTAGTTATTGACTGAGTTGTGTTATTATAACATGCCTTCCCTTCAAGGAGGCATTTATTTTTCTGTAATATCTTTTTTGGGCCACAAAGCCATTCAGGACTGATACAGCTAGTTTACTTGAAAGCTGAGTCTAGAGATAGATATTTTTGTTGTAAAATGGCTCCTTTATCCCCTCTGATAAATAAAGGAAAGAAAGACTTAATTAGGGTTTAGAAATTCTAGAGAAAACATTGCATGTTATATTTTTATACTGTATCTCCTTTGTAATACAAATGTTTTCAGAATATCAAGGAAATAGTGGTGATTCCCTCTTCAAAGGATTCAGTATGTGTTCCCCTTTTTTTAGCTCATTTTTATGTGCATGCTTCTTCCCTGAATTCATGTAATTATTGTTGCTAGATGTGTTTCAATCTCCTTCATAGATTCATTAGTATCTATATGTTAATGCAAATGCTTGTAACTATTTCACAGATTAATTTGTCTGGACATTGTTTATTTATATGCTTGTCAGGAAGCCTTATGCTCTATGTGATGAGCTACTCCTTTATTTTCCTTTCTCACACACTCTACAAAATATTATTAGTTGTAAGACCTTGAAGCTCTCGACCTCCGCTATTTTTATTCTTATTTCTGAGATCTGAATGTGTGAATAAGTACCAGAAATCCATGTTTTATTTCTTTGGATTAAGGAAATAATTTATTTCCTATGTACATATGCATCTATAGATCGTAATTGTTGTCTCGAGTACCCTGTAAATCATTTGAGACACACCATTTTAGATGAGCCCAGGCACTAGTCTTGAAGAAATCCAAGGTTGTCTCTGGGAGATACAACATCTTTTGGTGCCATTGTCGGGGAGCTTATTGAAGGATTCTTTCCCCTGGGATACAACAAGCTGAAACACTCTTGGAATAGGTGATCAAATTCTGTTATGATTACTTTCATATCACCTTGGCAACTCCACACCCCTCTCATTATCATTCATAACCCTGACTTATAAAATGCCTCATACTCGCTCAGATACATCCCAGCAGAAAACTCCATTTGTATCTAACCATGAAAATTTGATTTTTAAGAAAGCATGGAAAGAGAAAACTCCCCCATACTGTGCTACCATCTCACAAGCCTTTGAAGTTCCCTCTTCCAGTTCTCAGCCTGTTGCTGCTCAGTATTAAGGGATTACTCCTAAGGCCCTGACATACCCTCCTTCCCCTACAAACCATGTGGTCTTAACCACAGTCCCTCAAGCAAATTTGAATCTCCCTCCACTAGTCCATATGGCTCTCCCAAGCTTTTTTCTCAATAAGCATGCACCTCTTAACCTTCCTGAACCTCTGAGTGCAATGACCCAAGACTACCTAAAGCATCTACCTAGGTTCAGTGGGGAAGATGATAACACGACACAAAGTCACATTGAAACCTTCAGTGCTTTTTCCAAGAACATAAATGTGGAACAATTGGATGTGGTTATGAGATTGTTTGTACAATCCCTCGATGGAGAGGCTAGAAAATGGTTCAAATCCCTGCCTAATGCCTCCATCACTACATGGGAGCAACTTGAAAACTCTTTCACCCAAAAATGGGGAGAAAAGAGGAACCATGAGTACCTCCTTACTGAGTTCAATGCAATAAGGAAAAAGTCGAAGGAGGATACTACAAAATTTATCAAAAGATTCAATAAGTAGTTCAATAACCTACCAGCTGACATAAAGCCTCCCCCAACTGCAGCTCGAGTGGTTTTCTTGGGAGCCTTTGACTCTAATGTTGGTTTTACCCTGAGAGAAAGGAAATATACCACTCTAGACCAACTTTAGATCGATGCTCTCAAAGTGGAAGCAAATCTGGCCTTGGCAGGGAAGTCGAGGGAAAAGAAAGAACCTGCTGAACCCAAAAGAGGAAAAGAAGAGGCATCCTCCTCTGGTCGAGTTGGGGAATCATCAGACCCGAAGTGGGATGATCTAGATAAAATCATCAAGAGTTTATCACAAAAGGTTGGGAAGATCAAAATCGAGAACATGAACCTCTCCAAGCAGAATGCTGAAGTCAACAACCAAGGTTATAACCAGCAATATAGAAGGCCTCCACTACAACTACTTCCAAGGGAAATAAAGGAGCAGCTAGATAAGATTCCTCACCCCTTATACTTGGAAGATAGTCCCGACGAACAATCGTCAGATACCCAGGAGATGCAGGGAAATATATATGCTGGTTTTGTTGAAGAGGAACATGAGAATATGGCTCACGAGGAGGTCAGTCATCACAGAGAAGCAATAACAAAGGAAGAAGATATGGACTATTATTGCAGACAGTTTTAAGAGTTCATACAAACACAACCACACCGTAAGTATAATCTAAGGTATTTGAAGAAGAGGATGAGAGAACCAAACAACAAGCGGAAACTGCTCCCCAAGTGGTTCCTCCAGCCCCAGACAAAGGGAAGGGTAAGTTACATCTCGAACCACCCAAGACAAGAGTCTCAGAAAATAAAGAGAGAAATGGTCCTATGGGACACACAGAAAAAGAGGCACATGTTCCGATGACAACTACCAGTGTGAAGGGAGAAAGAACAAAGCATGGAGATGTAGGAAAGGCCCAACATACATTCAATCTCCAAAGGAGCTGGAAAAGGTAAAAATTCATGTTCCTCTGATTGAGCTCTTAAAGTAGCCTCATTACAAAGCTCAAGTCTCCCAATTCATGCACCCAACCGGCTTAGCACTTGTTAGTGCCTAAATCTACCTCAGGCTGATAAAGGTAGGATCTAGGATAACATCAAACCACGCTTAACATGGTAGCTAGCCCTACCAGGTCGGGAGAGGGCTCTCTCCTTGTCAATCTCAGCAAAATACGATCAATGAGGGCTAGGTATGTGTACAGAGGTGTTTATTTGAATTTGATGATGTTTTGTTGGCTCAAATGGAAAGGCAGATTTGGGTCTGGGGAATGAGTCTCATTTTTGCAGAGATCTCTATGGGGCAAGGTAGGCAACTGATTTGGCACTTAAAATTGAATGAAATGGAGAGATTTAGACAGGTGAGGAGTTGAAGAGGGCAAGAAAACCTCAGGGATACTCTTCAAACAGCTGAAAACATCAATAACTAAGAAAACCCTAGGTAGAGCACTGCAATTTCAATGGATTCTACCTTTATCCTTGTTTGTTTTATGTAAGAAGAATCAAGAGAGATAATGGCATACATAAAACACATATAAACTTACAATTTACAGAAGGAAACACAATACCGAATCAATATGCCACATGAATCCCATAAAGTGCTACAAATCCTGATCTATTCCTTAGCCAAAACTGCTGAGATGAGTATACAATGAAGCTCCAAGCTTTCTCAAAAGTCCAACCATGCTAATGACTGAAAAAACATAAGATATAGGCAAAAAAAAACTCATCCTAGCCTCTAGGGGTCGAGCTCATGAGTTTATGAGATGTTCCAACAAATTCTAAACTGAGAACTAAAAAGTAGGCAGTGGAACAACATGCCTCTAAAAACTAGGGAACTGATTCATTCAGTTGCAAACTACCTTTTTATGGATGAATCTACCTCTATGAGTAAAAATTCAACATAATTACATCAAGATCCATCAAATTACATTAAATTACATCATGAGTTTGACATTAAGAAGGAGAAAAGTCAAACTGTTTAAAAATTAGGCGAAAAACAAAGTATTCTTGGTCAAACTGAGCAAAATTTCCCCAATGCATCGCGCTAATCTCCCTATGCATAGCGCCTGTTTGTAGCCACTTTTGGAGGCCTTCCTAGTGTCCAAATATGTTGCAAGTGTGCTTGTTGGAAAGGTCTGCCTGTCTACTTTCCAAAAAAAGTGGAATTTTTGAATTTGGCCTCTAGTTGCCCCTCCAAAACTGAGTTTTCCCAACACTACTTCCTGTGTGTCCAAATAGGGGCAGAAAGGTCATTTTTGGGGTGTTTTTGACCCTTTTGGGGGCTCAAAACTTGTCAAAATTTCTTGGCCATTGGTGAGAATGCATATTTCTTCATGAAAAATCCAAAAATGCTGAGTTTTCCTCATTTGGAGGCCTCCATCAGAAGCGAGCTCCAGGTGGTGCGGCGCATTGAGCAAAAAAACCTGTGTTTTGGACCAAAAATTTCAAAAATGCAAAAAGTGTCCCAAATTTTTCGAAATTTTGGCTGAGTGTTCTCCATCAAGTGCTTTGTTGGACCAAGGAGGCCTCAACCAATATCTGAAGTCTATCTTTCTCTTTTTGCCTTCTCGATCTCTTCTTCAACTTGGCCTTTAAGTTCCTAATTCTAGCTTGGCACACCATATTCCTTGAAAAATAGTGATATTTCATGTTTCTCAACATATTTTTCTCGTTGATGGCCTTCTCCAGCATCCTCTCCAAGTGGATATTAGTCCTCTCCAACCAAGACTCACGATCAGCATTGATTTCCTGCTCAAGTGTTGTAAACTTGACTTTCCTCCTTTTGGCAGCTTGCCGGTTTTCTTGTATGTTTCTTAGCTCCATTATGGTTTGCTGATCCTCTAGTTGTTTCTTTCTTTGCTACAGATCTTTGATGATCCACTTGGCTCTTTGTAGGTTGAGAGATAAATGCTGAATGTCAGCTTGTTGCTCCTGGATGATCTCTCTAAGCTTTGAGCTTTGTGAGCCCAAATCAGTGTCATCATCCTGAATGAGAATGAAATCGGTCTCCTACTCACCTGAAGGCCCCTCATCATGTAATGGCCTCTTGCCCTTGTCCTAAACCTATTGTGCTGATGAAGGAAGCGAGACCCCTTCCACCCTAGGTGGAGATAATACTCGCTTTGCTGCTGCAAACAACCCTCTAGTGTCCTTTTGATAGGTGGCAAACATCGACACACTAGCGGTTTGTGTCTCATGACCCTCCTGCTAATGTGAAGGTCCACCTGTCTCATGAAAAGCTTCTGGAGGTACCTAAGGAGCCGTGAAGAACTCATGAGAAATGAAATCCTCCCATGAAATGTCCTGCAAACCAAGTTGATGCATGACCACAATTTTGATGAGTGCAAAATGATATATACTGTTATACTGCTGCTGAGGAGTTTTCTTTTGCACTAGGGTGGTCATCTTCTCAATATTTCAGCACATGAAGTAGGGGAGATTCATCATTCTCACCCTGGTAAAGTGCATCAACAATCTGATATGATAGGCATATAGGCGAGAAAACCGGCCCTCACAGCTGAAATACTTAATTATGAGTTTCATCAAGGGAGCATATGAGTCTTTCAGGTACCGAAAGGGAAAAACTCTGCTGAGTTGTCTCAAATAACCGGGCTTGATGTATGGTTCATAATGTTCCCTGTCAATTTGTTGCCTTTTATTCCACTGCTCTCTGACATTAGGAATGTCGGTTGCTAGAGAAATAGACTCTGGTGTCAAGGTGAATGTCACACCAGCTAGAGTGGCTTGACCATTATGTAGATGAAGCACAAACAACCTGGCCAACTCATGATGGTATTAGACTCTAGCAACCATCTCACGGAACTGATAACAGGATTGGTGTTGGAAGCATGTGATAGCAAGAGGGCAGGCTTGCAGCTCGACAAGTGAAGTAGGCTCCTCTCGTATATGTTTGCCACCCTTCTGAGGTCTCCTTGGTGCATGAATTTCTGTAGGAGATTCACTGTGTGTCTCTTCATCTCGGTCATATGAAGGATCAGATTCCATGTTTGCTAATGTGTGAGTTTTCTTGATGAGTATGAAGAGATTTATGGTGACTTTAGTTTTTTGCCACCAAGGGTAAGAATGTATGAGGGACTGTGGAGGGAGAGGGTATGAGGGGTTTGGGAATATTATGAAAAAAAATTGGGAAATAGGGGGTTTAGGGAATAGTATGTAAGCTTAGGGACAACAATTAGGGTTTAGGGATGTTGTAGTTAGGATTTGGGAAAATGGAAATTGGGGATAGGGGTGAATGATTTTAGGAATATAGGAATTAGGGAATGAGTGGATGAAACTGAAAAATAAATAGAGGAGTCAAAGAGTAAGGGAGTGATGAAATAGACTTGGTAGCAAAAACATAAATATAAACCATAGGCAATTGTTTTTGAGCAAAATTGCAAAGAGGTAGGGTTTGAGATTTTACACACTAAACCACCATAAATTCTAAGAAAAACTCTTTCACTAGCAAGGGAAGAACTCTAGACTTACTTGCACACCATAGGATTGAGCAATTTTGGAAATTTGAGGGAGTTTATGGTGAAATCGGGCTTACAGCTCTATGCATCATGCCACACACCTAACACGTCGTGTCCTTTATATGCGTCGTGCCAGTGTATTTTTTACACTGTGGAGGGCGGCCCAATGCACCACGCCTTCTCTATGCGCCGCGCCTCTCACCCAATGCGCCGCGCCCACGAACTTGCACAGTTTTCCTGCAATTTTGCTCCCTTTGTTCAACACGGCCTTCTCTTGCTCAATCTTTCTTCTTTGAATGCAAATGAGCTTTTTGAATCATGAAAAATGATTTCTATACAAGATATTTTTATTTTTTCATTCATAAAACCCACTTTTGTAATGTTTGCATTGTGACTTATTTTTTCAACTCTGTTTTTTGGGCAGTTTACTTTATTTGTGCCTTTGATGAACTGAATGACTTGATTTTTGTTTGCCTTGCAAGGGATGGAGCAGCTGAAGCTTGGCAAGGTGACCAGGGTTGCCACTAAAGTTTTTTACATATGAGAGAACTGAAATTACACCAATTTATACAATAAAAACCTAAAATACTTTGTTCTTCCTCAAAATAGGGTTTTGTGGAAAAATACATTTCTAAGCAAGTGATTATGAAATTGGTACTGGAAATTTATTCAATCTCCTCATGCGCCTGCTGATCGTCATTGGACATTTTGAAGAGCTTTTTGATGAAACCCTAGACCTAATGAAACTAAAACCCTAGAAATGACTCTTGCAAATTTAAAGAGAAAAAGTGACTGCAAATGATCTTGATGAATGGAAATGGGCCACTAGGTAAAGGACATGAGGGAAAATGTACAACAAGCCACTATTGTCAGATGATCCATGCTCCTAATGGAATGCAGCTGACTGAGCGAGACACCTAATATGCAATGCAACAAGAGAATTTGATCTATGACGGAGGGATGAAGATACTGACACTAATAACACCATCCCATGATAATTTAAACCTCTAGGAGGAAAGGCCAAGGGTTGTTTTTGGGCCAAATGTGGAAGAGTTGGATACCTCTACTGCACCTTTTTATGTGATTTTGGTGATCCATAACCTTTTGCTGCATAACTGCATGTTGGATTCAGGAGCTTCACACAACCTTATGCCATTATTAGTAATGGAACAACTAGGTTTGGAGATCATGAAACCATACAAAGACTTGTACTCCTTTGACTCCAAGAGATTCAAGTGCTTAGGCATGATAAAGGATATGGTGGTAAACTTGGCTCAGCTCTCGGTGAAGAGTGTAGTCATGGATATAGTGGTGGCAGACATACCTCCTCGCTTTGGAATTCTCTTATCCAGATCTTGGGGTTCCAAGGTGGGTGACTCTATCAAGCTAGATCTTACTTATGCCACCATTCCCACTTTTGGAGGTGAGAAAAGAAGGTCGTAAAGAGAATACCATTTCATGAAAATCGTGACCCCAGCTAGAGGCTCAGAGAAATCCCCAATGCATGGGAAAGATAGTGGCATCTCCTGCTTATTCTTAGAAGAAGATGAGAACCTCTTAGAATAAGCATCAGTACACTTGACAAGACAGTTGAAATACTAGCATTTAAATGAAAACGAGGCATGGAAGTTATACTTCGACGGAGCAAACTCAAAAGATGGGACAGAGCTGGAACATTTTTGGTATCTATGGAAGGCAACATGATACCCCTCTCTTTCAAGCTCGAATTTGAGGAAACCAACAATGTAGTGGAGTACGAAGCACTGCTCCTGGGGTTACAAACGAAAATAAATATGAACATTGAATGCTTATCGGTCTATGGAGATTCTTAGTTGGTCGTGAAGCAGATTCGAGATCAATGCCAAGTCAGACACCCTAGGCTGAGGATGTACCAAAATGAAGTGTGGGACTTAATTGAAAATTTCTTCCTAGAATTTAACATCCAATTTATGCCCAGGGAAGAAAACAGGATGGCCAACTTTCTTGCGGTAGCTGCAAGCACTTTTAGGCCCCCACAGAATCCACTCCTTAGATATGAGATAGAAGTCAGACAAAAGCCTTCAATACCTAATAATTTCAAACACTAGCAGCTATTCAAAGATGGAGAGCAAGTAAAAAGATTCATAGAATTTGTTGGGGAGATTCCCCACTCCACCATCGATCAAGAAGAAGAAGAAGTAGAAAAAGAAGCCACTCTGTGGAAAGACACAGTGGTTGGGCAAAAAAATTTGAAACTAGAAGGGAACACCATTCCTCATGGACTTGTTCCACTAGAAATAATTTTCAATAAAGACGACATAGCATCCAAACCAATGGCCCCAGAGAGGGATGAGCAAGTCGAAGACTGCAACATTGAATCAGAGGAGGAAGCCCAGATGATCAGGTTGTCCAAAGGAGCCCCCCCCACAATACAAGCAGAGGTATTTAGATCTGTTGAAAACTTACAAAGATGTATTTTCTTGGTCATATGATGATTTGAAATCTTTTGACACAAATATTATTCAACATAAGATTCCTTTGAAGAGTGGGATAAAGCGATGTAAATAGGAACTCAGACAAATAAACCCACTCTTACTCCCCCCCCACTGAAAATGAGGTAAGAAAGTTGTTGCAGGCCAAAATCACAGTCCCTCTAAGATACACTGAGTGGGTGGCTAATTTGGTCCCTATCCAGAAGAAGAACGGAGAGAAAAGGTTGTGCGTGGAGTTCTGAAATTTAAACAGGGCATCCCTAAAAGAAAACTAACCTCTGCCCAAGATGGATAATATAGTGTAGAAGGTAGTGGGTGCGGCCATAATGTCCATGATGGACAGATTCTTAGGATATAACCAAGTGGCGGTCCACCCTAAGGACTAGAAAAAGACTGCTTTCACCACACTGTGGGGGACTTTCATGTACGCCCGCATGCATTTGGGTTGATAAAATGCAGGAGCCACATTCAAGAGAGCTATGGACATAGATTTTGTGGGCAAGAAAGACAAATTTGTGGTAGTTTACTTGGACTACATCACCGTCTTTTCTAAGACTGATGAAGAGCATATCCTCAATGCAAAGCTCGCTTTCGAGAAGTACATAAGGTATGGCCTCTCTCTGAATCCAAATAAATCTCAGTTCACCCTAAATGAGGGGAAGCTGCTTGGTCACATAGTGGCATAGGAAGGGGTGTGTTATGTTCCTATACCAATAGGTGTCATATATCATGATTGACTTGGTTTAGCTCTCAAATATGTACATACCTTTGCTTGTTGCAAATGTTTTCCATATTCAAAATAAAAAATTAAAAAATGTAAAGAGGATATGTCCTAGAAAAAGAATAAGAGGACAAAAAGAATGAAAAGGTCAGAAAAAATAAAAATGAACCCCAAGAAAAATAAAAAGACCATGAAAGTGTGCAAGTCAAAATGCCACTACTATTTCACTTTTTGTATAAACGATTGTGTGAAACTTGTTACTTATGCCACAATCCATGGTAACCAAATAGTTTAATCTTGGTTATTCCATGTTTTGAATTTTATGCTTGGAGATAGAGAATAAAATCTGACCAAACCGTTTAATCTTGGCAGATAAGTAGATAGGTAGAGTAAACAAAATGAGCTCAATAGTTTAATCTGAGCCCTTGGATGTAATAAGGATAGACTTAGACAAATTTCCATTGTAAAAGAAAACAAAAGGTTTTGATAAGGGTTTGCCAATTTAAGTGCACCCTAATAAAAGAATAAAAAATGGTAGGATAAGTAGGTAGGGTAAGTAGATGAATGGATGCAGAATTATGTATGATGAATGATTATCCAGATATCAAGTCATATACTTTCATCATCAAAAGCACTTAAATATATGAATGACAATGAAGACACTTACATCATAGACAAAAGTCAAGCTAATTAACCTCCTCACTCATTTTTCCCTAAATTTTACTAATTTCCCATAAGTACTAAAGGCACCAATAACCTGAAAGTTAAAGGGGCTCAGAGCATTTCTTTGACTTCTGGAGGGACCGGACCCTCAACCCAATAACTTGTAAGGCCTAAGTGCTAAAGCCCCTTCATCAAAATTCACCCCATAAATAATTCATTCATTCCCTTCAAATCCTTTTCCTAGGGTAAAATCACTCTTTTACTTAGGAAAAATAAATGGTTTTTTATAAACCCACCCCGGACCCCCCCCCCCCCCAAACACATTTTAGCCTAAGTCATAATGTTAGATGATGAATGCATTTTCAGAAACATTTACTTAGTGCATTTTCTTTTCCCATGGGCATATTAACTTTTAATTCTTATTATTTATTTAACTCCCGAAACAAATTACCCTTTCCTGTATTATTAATAAAAATCCCAAAATAAATAAATATCCCATCTCGATGGTTTGAAAAATAAATCATAATAAATTTAATTAAGTTGGATTAATTAATCGAACCGCGATTAATTAAGAGCCAAAACCCCCAACGTGTTAAAAAGGGATTAATTAGTCACCTAGATTAATTAATAGCCTCTTCGCCAATACAATCATCCCCAATATAATTAAAGTCATTTAATTATGTTAATTATGTCATCGGGCCCCCTCCATTAACTCCCTAACACTTGCCGCTTTCGATTACCGCACGATCTACCTTCCCTCATCCAATGACTCTCGCTCATATCACGCGGGCCTTTTGGTCGAGCATTAACCATCCGATGCAAGTTGTTTTGAATTTTCAGCGATGCTATGTGTGATCCAATTTGTGGCATCGCATGACCCTCTGCCAAAACCACCAACCTCCCAAAAGTGGTGTGATCGATCCCGCTTACCACCTCTGCTAAACGACAAAGTGTCCCATCGGTTAGTTGATGCCAACTGTCGTTTTCCAATTCACCCACCAAAAGTCATTGACTTTGTACATAAAAACAAAAATATTCATTGATTTCCATTTTTACCGAGAAAAGAAACTTCTGCCCTCCATGCACGCATAGAGTACGTCCAGACCAGCAACTTACTCCCAACCGTCAACCACCATCAGTCGCTGAACTCCAGGCCACTGCAGACTACTGTGTGCACCCAGCAAAGCATTCACCACAACCATTTGTCCCTTCAATCAACCATAACCAGGTATTTACCGCATTTCCTTCTCAAAAACCCTATTTTCATATTGAAACCTCCACCAAATTACTCTAAACTCAAGTAATCCAGTACAATTAAGCTGTTTCTTAGCCCTAAGGCTTCCCCAAGCACTTGTTTTATCTAAAAATCCTTGAAAACCCCAACTTTCTTCCTTGAATACACAAGAACCAAGGATGGAAGCTCATGTCACCCTAAATGTCACGCCAATCACTACTCCCCATAGGGATTTGGAACACCTTCCCTTGGTCAATAGAGATTTACAAATCAAGGACCTTACTTTTGATGAAACCCCCTTGAAGCTACACTGCAAGTATCAGGACAATGATCTGAACATGCTGATAAAATAGGTCTTTGGGAATCAAACCTACCTAAGTATCAATTCCCCACTATCCATATTTTCCCAAATATTGTCCACCAATGCCATGCAAATTACAACCCCAATATGAGAGCTATAATGTCCCCTGACTAGAAAGTCCTTTTCACCATTATAGCTGAGTCTATAAACAAAATGTTGCAATTACAGCCTGGCCAGGACCTCACTCCACTTTCCATTGCTGATTTACTCGAAAAAACTTCAAGGCTATCTAGTTCTGAAATTAACCAAGTCATTCAGACTTTCATTGAAGAAAAATACAGATCAAAAGACCCCCCTCCTTACATGTCATGTGCCTTTACTGGTCTGGGCAGGGATATTGTCACCATGTTTGCTTGCATTCTGGGCTTTACCACTAATGAGTATGTAGATGAAATGACCTTTGCCTACATGTCTGGACAACCTCCTGTAGCCAAATTTGACTATGATGTATTCGTTGCTGATAAGATGCATGACCAATTCATGAGATTAGAGAATGATAGAGTATTTAAATATTCATCAGTCGTGTATCATCTTTTCCTCTGCTACCAAACTGATAAATTCTCTTTCTCTGTACAAAAGCTTGACACTAGAGGGAACTCTAGGTCAGTCATCTTCCGGACTTCCATTTTTCACTATTTGCCTTCTTCTCGCCATCCCTATACAGATTTTATTGATAAATTTGTGCATCCAGTAACTACCATGTTGGTAGGAAGTCCCCCTCCCAGAATCAGTGATGACATTAAGAGAATTCTTCAATTATCCAAGCAATACAAGGTTGGGGACTTGTACTTGTACCAGAACCATACTGAGATCAGAATTTATGTGTGTGAGTTGCCTCCCTTTAAACTAACCAAATACCTCCCCATGCGATTATTTTCCCTGGAGTATTACAGGCAAAGGATCAATTCTGATGAAATCCACTTTAGGAAAGCTAAGAAGAAAGCTCAGCTAGGGATAAAGGATCACCTAGGCCCATTTATTTACAACAACAAAAAAGCAAGGAAAGAGGCAAAGAAAATCCTTAAGAGATTAAGATTGAAAAATAGTTTCATCTGGCCTTATGATCCTCATAGCTTCATCTGTGATAGAAGGCAGAAGCATAAACTATCCCCTACATTCATCACAGAATTCTAGAGATAGAAGAGTATGCAAATCAAAATGAATGGGTGGAGGGAACACTTATAAAACAAGATAGTACACAAGTTCAAGTAGAAAATGTTTTGAAAGATTTGGAAAGAAGACTTGATCTGGATTCCTTTGTACAGGTGCCTGAAGAATCTTCACAGAGACCAACACAGGAGCATAGTGCACAAACATCAGGACAACTAAATACTTCAGGACAGGGAAAATATCAGGGTCACATAGTATTTCTAAGGAGTTGACCCGGACTGATACAAACATGGGAAACCCTCCAGTATTGCAGACCCCTCTTAATAAGGAGCGAAACCAAAAAAGAAGTCGGAATGAGGCTAGCCCCTCTACAGCGCCACTGGACCAGGTATACGTAAAGAGGCAGAGGTTGAATCCTCTGTCTGAGCAAGAATATGAAGAGACAAGAAGTGACACAGTGCAGATAACACTAGCAAGGGAGACACCATCTATCTCCCAAACTTAGGCACTAAGCAGGCAGCAAAGTGTAGAAGTGTCATCACTAAGGACAGCTTCAGATCAGTTGAAAGAAAAGTACAAAGAGATTAAGGCTAGGAATGAGAAGCTCAAAGCTCAAACCTATGCCCAATATCTGAAAATGGCTCCTACAAATCAAACAAGGTTGATGTCAACCTTTGACATCAAAGAGGGAAAGATGCAGATGAGCTTTTTGAAGCCAACAGTACAATAGCCAAAGTCCATGGTTGATTATTTAAAAACAAATTTTGAAGTTCTTGCTAGAGACATCCACCCAATTGATCAGATTGAGCTCCATAAGCAAATGGGTGAGATGGTCTATTCCAAATTAACCAGTAAAGCCATCACTGCGCATCAGTTGCAAAATTCTCTGAGTAATACTACAACACAGTTACAGTTGGAAAAAGCCTCTTCTCAAGCTAAGGACACCAGGATAAAAATATTAGAATACCTGGTGATTGAGTTGGGACATGATCCCAAAGATGTTAAAGTAGTTGAAATATTGATAAAGAAAAAGAATGATGACATTGTTGCGCTCAGGAAACAACTCAAACTCCCTCCCCTCCTACATCCACAAACTACAGAAGTAATTGAGAAACAAAACGAGGAAGAACTTATGGACTTAGTCCTTAAGTTGAATGAGTTGTTGAAAGAAACAGAGCAAGAACTAGAAAAAGCTTTACAGTCTAAACAAGGCAAGCCGACCACCATTCCTCATACTGTAATACCCATAATTTCTATAGCAGTTCCATCTACTAATGCAACATCTTTGGCACCCAACATTCCCCTAGCACCAGCTCTGCCAGTAACAAAAACAACAAGTACATCAGAAGCAGCAACAACTTCAACAAGGAAAACAAAGGGCTTAATAAAATCCATGGAGGAAATGAAAATCCAAGCAACTTAAATAAAGAAACTAAAAGAAATGGTTACTAGCTTGAAAAAAAATTATGAGCTATCACAGATTAATTACACTAAAGAAGAGAGAAAAAATAGAAGGATGACTCATAGAATCAAAACATTAGAGAAGGACTTAACATTGGAAAAGCATTTGAGAGATATTAGAGAGATTTTATGGACCAATATCATTGATTCCATCAATGATATTTGGTCTTCTATCCAGATCATTTTTTAACAAACTGAGTTAGTTAAACTAGCTGTGGAGGCTATACAGAAGACCAGGGAAGAATTGGGAGAGAAACCTGAAGAGGCAACCCAATTGATCAACTTCTTGAATAGAAAAAGCAAGCACCAACTGGAACAACGGGATATCGAGGATCAAACTGCTACTATCCTTGAAATTAATAAAGTTCTTATTAAAAATAACTTAATGCTTAACCTGGAAAAATGATGTCAAATTATTCAAGAGGACATAAATGATTTTATGTTAAAATATGACATTCTAAGGGATAAAAGACTTCCAAGCCCACTGGTCATAAATGACAAGCTGATGACTCATGCTGACTACATTGAGAAACTGCATAAACAAGCCAAAAATCAAGCCAGCTCTTCCACAGTGAAAGCACTACCTACAAGAAAAGTGTTGTATGATGGTTTAGAAAATCTTTTCTATATTGAGCATGAAGTGAAACACCTGTTTACTGTTCAGCCCAATTTTTCCAAGTACACTAAAGCTGACGAAATATAAAGAAAATTGATCAGGATGAAGATGCCAAATGAAGAATGGTGTACCAATATGACCGATATCCTATAATTGACTATGGTAACTCTGAGGTAAATAGAAAATATTTACTGAGGTAAAGTCTGGTAAATAGGTAAAGAGTCTTAGTAGGGAAAAGTAAGCAAAGAACCAGCACACAATTACTAAAGCAACATCAAGAGGAAAATTCAAGTTTCAACCTCCAGCTCATTCATAAATAAAGGGATAGCAACAATCAGTTTTCCATCTGTCTCTATCTTTTTGTAAAAGATATTTTTTATTCCCTATAATAAGTCTCATGTGGTTATGAGATATTTTTTATGTAATTTTTGTATAAATACTTCTCCATTCGAAGTATTGTGTGTGGATTCTATAACATCTCTGTAAATCTATGCTATCAAGTTAAGAAAGCTTTTGTACTCAAATTTGGATTTTTGCTGGAAAAGGAATGAAAGTTGAGGACATTTCATCAGATTCCTGTGCAATATAACTACAAATAAGTATTATATCCTTGTAATTTTATGTGTTTTCTATATGTTTCAATGTTTCATGCATCTTAAATCTAAATGGTAAAATAGTCAAAGTATATCAGAATTAGCTTTATTGCTCTCTGCTATCAACAGTCTACCATTTCTATGCTTTCTTCTAAACTATTTTGATAAAGGAATTATTAACTGCTCCTCTATCCCTGTAGTTTTTCTCTAATAAGTCCCTGGTATAGGATTCTTAATTGCCCTCTGCTAGTTGACCTATCTTCCTATCCTCTTTCTAATCCTAACTTGAGGATTCTTAATTGCCCTCTAGTTTTGAGCAGAACTATCACCCATTCAAGCCCCAAAGTTTGTTTTTATTCTGCTATCCTGCATGTTGAACTCATACCTCAGCAATTTGACTTAATCCAGTGAATTATCCCTGATTGACTCCATAGCCCAATGGCCTAAAAGCCTAGTTTGCCCATTTGTTTCAGAACTCCACCACTCTAAAAAAAAACAACCTCACTGAACATTAATACTAACCTAAAATCTTTTCAAACATAGCTAAATCATAAAGAGAGAGCCCTCTCTAGACTTGGGTGGGCTAGCACCTGAGTCTAAAAGTTGGTTTGTAGTTACCTTGGATCCTTTCCTTCTTTTAATAACTTCTAAGGAAAATCTGAGTGATAACATAGTGGTGACCATACTGGGGAAGAACAAATCCTCAGTTGAAACAAACCTTTAAGAAACCTAAAAATTTTAAATTTAAAGCATCTTAAAGGATTATTAGAAGTTATTTTGAAAAATCCATAAAAGAATAGCATTGAAAAACTCGAAATCAAGCTTCAGGAAGAACTCATTACACCAAGGCTAACCCTGACCCAAATCCTCCCCCTGTTTTTGAAAATCCCAACCTGATTCTGAGAATCATTAGAAGAAAAGAAAGTTCATTGAGCCCCAGACCTTTGTTCAAATCACATTCATGCCCTGTCAAGTGGCTTTTCCTAGAAGATCTTCCTTTTGACGAACATTTGAACTTTCTCTGTTTAGAACCACATCTGACAGTGAACTATTGGACCTAGTCCAAGATCCAGAATTCCTCAGAGAACTTGAAACCCAACGAGCCAATTTGTCAATTGATCGATATTTGCAGAATTCCACTCAGTCATCTCTTACCACCGATAGAACACCTGAACTTTCTGAAACTACTTCTCTTTCTACTAGTTCATCACTATTTCCTCACTCTTCTAAAATCCATTCCACCCCTCCCTTCATCCCTTCACTTCCTCTCCCGCCAATCATCACCCAACATCCCATCACCACCTCCAGTTCTTCCTCCACAACCCAAACATCTCCTGTTACCCCAACTCCCGTTCATACTACTACCCAACCTAGAATCATGGCCAATAGATATGCTCCCCTTGTGATGCCTGCTCCCCTAGGTGCCATGCCTCAGGACTATCAAAGTAAAATTACTACTTTTGATGGCACTGGAACCTACACAGCTCAACAGCGCACTAAGAAAATGACCGACTATTTTGAGATATATGAAATTGACACAGTTGACGTTCAAATGAGAAATTTTGTTCAAAGTCTGACTAGGGAAGTTAGAACTTGGGTTAGATATTTAGCTCCCAAAAGTATAGATAGCTTAAGAATTCTCTACCAACAATTCTTGAATAGGTGGGAGAACAAGAAGGACCCCCAACAAATTTTATCTGAATATGAGAACCTTAAAAGGGGACCTCCTGAAACCGTTCAGGACTATTGCACTAGGTTCAATAGTGTTTATAGTGTCATTCCACTCGACCTTAGACCCCCACCTGGTTTAGCCTTGATCAAATTTATTGATGGATTTAATTCAGATATGGCTTTCCAGTTAAGAGAAAGGAACCCCCCCACTCTGGAAGAAATGCAGAGTGTAGTAGTAAGTGTTGAGGCTAACCTACTTTCCAAAAGAGCCAAAGCTAGGAACGAGAGAATAATACCTGCAAAAGAACAAAATACACCCTTTGAACAAAAGATGGATTCTATAGTTAAAGGAATGGATAGATTGTTGGATAGAGTTGAAATTATTGAAAGAAAATCTCCTTGGGATGGACAACAGGCTAATTCAGGGAGAAATCATAACTTTAGAAAAAAATCAAAGCCAAAATGTTGGAAAGAATATTCCTGACCAGAACATCAGACCACCTTTCCAAGAAAACTATGCAGAGGCCTCCTACTCAGAAGACCCTAAACAAGACACTCAGATAAATTTAATGGGTCTAGATGATGAGGAAGATGTCTTCCTAACTCAGGACGACCAGGAGTCCCATGTATTGCAACAATTCCAAACCCAAACAGGGGTATGACTCTGCTATTTTTGACATACATAAGCAGTATAATTTAAGAAGCAGAAAAAGTATTGATGCCCCGGAACCAAACCAGAAAACAGGTCCTAATCAACCTAAAAAGGATAAAACAGTTCCAATGACAAAAACACTTTAGATCCTTTCTAGAACAAATCAAAATCCTCTCAGCCCCACCATGGAAGATGTTTCTAATAATTAGCCCAATAATGAACAACCTTCCACTTCTCTTCCCTCCAAGAAAATGGTGGAAGAGTCTCCAAAAATTGTATTAGGAAAATTAGCAAAAAATGCTTCAAGCCCTGAAAAAGGTGAAAACACTGCTGCCAGAATTCCAAATGTTCAAACAGACAAAGTACCTTTGCCATTTAACCTTGGAGCAGAGGTGGCCAAGCTTAAAATTTATGTTCCTTTGACAGGACTGGTAAAAAAAGATGCTAACAGGTCTCAGATAAGTAATTCGTTAAATTTCATTGAAAATGAAGATTCTATAAATCTCTTTGATGACCAACCCGAGTTGATTTTTGGCCCCGAAGTAAATGGGAAACCAATAGAAGGAGGGATACCACCCTTCTATGTCAGTCTCAATATCCATGACAAGATTTTTCATAATGCCATGTTTGACTCTGGTGCCTCGCATAATCTCATGCCCAAGTCTGTTATGGAGAAACTTAACTTAGACATCACTAGACCCTATAGGGATTTATTTTCCTTTGATTCAAGTCAAGTGAGGTGTTTAGGACTTATAAAGGATTTATGTGTTTCTTTAGTTCAATACCTTGTCAAAACTATACTCATGGATATAGTGGTAGAAGATATCCCACCCAAGTATGGCATGCTATTGTCCAGATCTTGGGGTGCCAAACCTCAAGGGTCTCTACAATTAGACATGTCATACGCCACCATATCTGTTTTTGGACAACCAAATAAGCTATATAGAGAAACCTTAATGAAGTATGTAGTGAGCAGTCAGGAGAGACCTCAAAACTTTCCTATTTACTCAATGCATTTTGATATGGATTCCTTTATTCTCTATAATGTAGGAACTAATCCAGAAAATACTCCAAATGATGTAGCAGAACCAAAAGAAATTGTAAAAGAAAAGTAAATTGTCCAAATTCAAGAGATATCATATGGAAAAGAAAATCCAGATGCCTTAGCTAAAAAAGATTCCACTACCTCGGATGAAAACTATGAACATGAAATTTTATGGCATTTAGAGTTTGATGGTTCAGTAAACAAACAAGGTGCAGGGGCAGGGGTATGGATCTATAACTTAGAAAATGATCATGCAAAAGGTCATGCCTATAGGTTAAATTTCAAATGTACAAACAATATGGCAGAATATGAAGCACTCCTGCTAGGCCTCAAGCTAGTCAAAGGATTAGGAGCTATAAGGGTATCAATCATGGGAGATTCTAAATTGAAAGTTAAATAGATTAATAGAGTTTACATAACCAGAGACCCTAGATTAGGACTTTACAGAGGTACAATTGTAGAAATCCTTAACACTTTTTTAGAAACCAAGCTTGCAACCATTCCTGGAAAACATAACATGTAAGCTTATATCCTGGCTATGTTTGCCAGCACCTACAAATTACCTTTTCAGCCCAATCACCAATATACTGCTGAGGTTAGGCACAAGCCAGCTATACCTGATAATCTTAAGAACTGGAAAGTTTTTAAAACCTATAAGCAGATTAATCACTTTCTGACATTAGATGAAGAATTTGCTAGCATTAATATAAATGTAGACATAGTTTTAGATTTTCATCACACTAATGAGTTAGACATTAACAAATTGGAAGAAAACTCAATAAACATACTTCACCCTACTAAATTCATAAAAACAGATATTCAGGACTTAAAACAAATGGATATTGATGAAATAATTGATGATGAAACTGAAGTCATAAATCTCAAAGATAACCAATTACCCAAGGGATTAACTCCTTTGGAGGACTTATTTGACTCCAATGATATTCCTAAAAAGCCCAAGATGGAGCCCTTGAAAGCAGACATTGAAGAATGCAACATAGGAACTCAAGAGAATCCTAAGCTGATAAAATTGTCTAAATCATTACCCCTTGATGAAAAGCTGAAATATATTGAGCTAATGAAAGAATTCCAGGATGTTTTTGCCTGGAGTTATGAAGACTTAAAATCCTATGATACCAGTATTATACAACACACTATCCCTTTGAAAGAAGATCAGAAACCTTTTAGGCAAAAGCTAAGAAGAATCAATCTTGTTTTATTACCTTCCATTGAAAAGGAGATCAAACGAATTTATGAAGTAGGAATCATTGCCCCCATTAGGTTTTTAGATTGGGTGTCTAATCTTGTCCCTACAAGAAAGAAAACATGAGAAATCAAACTTTGTGTTGACCTTAGAAATTTGAACAAAGTATCACTCAAAGACAACTATCCCTTACCTAAAATGGATCACATACTGCAAAGGGTAGTAGGTTCTACAAGGATTTCACTTTTAGATGGATTCTCGGGTTACAACCAAATTTTAGTCCATCCTGATGACCAAGAAAAAACTGCATTCACAACCCCATGGGGCACCTTCATGTATGTCAAAATGCCCTTTGGATTGAAAAATGCAGGGGCCACCTTTCAAAGGGAAATGGATATTGCCTTTGCAAAGGAAATCCATGACTTCCTGGTTATATACCTTGATGATATTACAGTGTTTTCTAAGTTAGATCAACAACACCTGGATCATCTTAGGCAAGTTTTTCTTAAATGCAGAAAATATGGCATCTCTTTGAACCCAAAGAAATCTTTATTTGGGTTGGAAGAAGGAAAACTGTTAGGCCACATTATCTCTAAAGATGGAATCCGGATTGACCCAACCAGGATTGAAGCTATCTTGCAAATACCTCACCCAAGAAACATTAAAGAACTTCAGGAATTTTTAGGGAAAATAATTTTTTTAAGAAGATTCATCTCTAATTTAGCTGAACTAATTAGATTATTGAATAATATGTTGAAAAAAGATTCGGCTATTAAGTGGATAGTAGAGGCTAAAAAATCATTCGAAGAAATAAAATTAGCCTTAACTCGAACACCAGTCCTTACAAGCCCAAAATTTGACAAAGACTTCATTATCTTTTCCTTTGCATCAGAACACACCATAGTTGCAGTCTTACTACAAAAGGATGATCAAGGATGTGAAAAATCAATAGCCTTTTTTAGTAAAGCTCTTAGAGATGCCTCATTAAAGTATAAAATAATGGAGAAACAAGCTTTTTCTTTGGTAAAAGCTATTAAGGATTTTAGAGTGTATATTTTGTATTCTCATGTAATAGCTTATGTTCTCAATGATGTAATCAAAGATATCCTGACACAGGATGGAGTTGATGGCAAGAGGGGAAAATGGATAACTACTATATTAGAATATGATATAGAGATAAAACCTACCAAGTTAATTAAAGGTCAGGGGTTGGCCAAACTTATGGCAGAAACAAATTACCAAGCCCTAGACATAAATATTATTGGAGAATTGGATAACGAACAGGAGGTGGTGACTCCACAGATCAGCCAACCCTTTCTAGATTCTCCCTGGTATGTTGATATCATATATGTTCTACAAAACCTACAGGCTCCTCCAAGGTTATCCAAAACTAAGAGTAGGTTTTTGAAAATGAAAGCTTCGAAATTTTGCATTATGGATAATACTTTGTTTTGGAAAAATCATGAAGGTATTTTGTTGAACTGTTTATTAAAAGAAGAATCTGACAAAGTACTCCAAGAATTTCATGCAGGGGATTGTGGTGGACATCTCTACTGGAAGTCAACTGCTGACAAAATTCTAAGAGCTGGATTTTACTGGTCAACCTTGTTTGCAGATGTTAAAAAATTTGTAACTTCCTGCCATAAATGCCAGATCTTCGAAGGCAAAAGAAAACTTTTACCCTTGCCTTTGAAACCTATTTCCACAGAAAAACCTTTTCAACAATGGGGTCTTGACTTCATTGGAGAAATCCATCCACCCTCTTCTGCTCAGCATAAATGGATACTCACTGCAACTGATTACTTTACTAAATGGATAGAAGTTATTCCCTCTAGACAGGCCACTGATACTGTAATAATAGGTTTTCTAGAGGCTAATATTCTGTCTAGGTTTGGTTGTCCTAACAAAGTCATCATAGATAATGCTACAGCCTTCAAGTCAAAGAAAATTATTGATTTCTGTCACAAGTATCCTATAACACTTAGTCATTCCACAACTTACTATCCTCAAGGGAATGGACTTGCAGAATCCTCCAATAAAATTATAATGAATATTATCAAAAAACTATTGGAAGACAATAAGAAAACTTGGAACAAGAAATTAACCAATGCTTTGTGGGCAAATAGGCTTACAACTAAGAAATCCATTGGAACCAGTCCCTATGAGCTAGTGTATGGAATGGAGGCAGTTTTCCCCTCATCTTTAGGAGTTCCAGTCATGAAATTACTTCAAGAAGCCCAAGTGGAACCAAATGATATACAGAGGAGAATTAACTATACTATCCATTTACAACAAACCAGAGAGGAAGTATACAACAGAGCCCAAGTACTGCAAGAAAAACTTATGAATATTTTTGACAAAAGGACCAAAGCAGAAGAATTCTATCTGGAAGACAAAGTGTTAAAATGGGATTCAAGAAGAGAGGACAAAGGGAAACATGGGAAGTTTAACTTCCTGTGGAAAGGTCCATACTATAATATATGCCTTCAGAGGAAATAATTCATATTTTTTTAAAGAATTAGATCGTCCAGAGATCGGAGGAGGACCCATAAATGGTCGGATGTTGAAGCATTATGTTGACCCAATTTACTAATTTTACCAGTTCAGTTGTACATACTATATCCTTTTACAGTTCAGTGTTGATTGGATGGTAAAAATTTTGGAGTTGAAGCCCAAAGAGAAGGCCCTAAGCTTCAAAAGTTTTACTATCATAAATATCAAATAAAGCAACAGGGAAAAAGAGATTTGTAGAGCACAATCAAAGTCTTTCAAAGGCCATTGATCTACAATTCTTGACTTTCCACCAGGAAAAGCCATCCCCAAGTGGAGCCACTGTTATGTTCCTATACCAATAGGTGTCATATATCATGATTGACTTGGTTTAGCTCTAAAATATGTACATACCTTTGCTTGTTGCAAATGTTTTCCATATTCAAAATCAAAAATTAAAAAATGTAAAGAGGGTATGTCCTAGAAAAAGAATAAAAGGACAAAAAGAATGAAAAGGTCAGAAAAAATCAAAATGAACCTCAAGAAAAATAAAAAGACCATGAAAGTGTGCAAGTCAAAATTCCACTACTATTTCACTTTTTGTATAAATAATTGTGTGCAACTTGTTACTTATGCCACAATCCATGGTAACCAAATAGTTTAATCTTGGTTATTCCATGTTTTGAATTTCACGCTTAGAGATAGAGAATAAAATCTGACCAAACCATTTAATCTTGGCAGATAAGTAGATAGGTAGAGTGAATAAAAGGATCTCAACAGTTTAATTTGAGCCCTTAGATGTAATAAGGAAAGACTTAGACAGATTTCCATTGCAAAAGAAAAGAAAAGGTTTTGATAAGGGTTTGCCAGTTTAAGTGCACCCTAATAAAAGAAGACAAAATGGTATGATAAGTAGGTAGGGTAAGTAGATGAATGGTCGTAGAATTATGTATGATGAATGATTATCCAGATATCAAGTCATATACTTTCATCATCAAAAGCACTTAAAGATATGAATGACAATGAAGACATTTACATCATAGAAAAAATTCAAACTAATTAACCTTCTCACTCATTTTTCCCTAAATTTTACTAATTTCTTATAAGTACTAAAGGCACCAACAACCTGAAAGTTAAAGGGGCTCGAAGCATTTCTCTGACTTCTAGAGGGACCGAACCCTCGGCCCAATAACTTGTAAGGCCTAAGTGCTAAAGCCCCTTCATCAAAATTCACCCCCTCCATAATTCATTCATTCCCTTCAAATCCTTTTCCCAGGGTAAAATCACTCTTTTACTTAGGAAAAATAAATGGTTCTTTATAAAACCCCCCCCAAACACATTTTAGCCTAAGTCATAATGTTGGATGATGAATGCATTTTTGGAAACATTTACTTAGCGCATTTTCTTTTCCCATGGTCATATTAACTTTTAATTCTTATTATTTATTTAACTCCCGAAACAAATTACCCTTTCCCGTATTATTAATAAAAATCCCAAAATAAATAAATATCCCGTCCCGATGGTTTGAAAAATAAACCATAATAAAGTTAATTAAGTTGGATTAATTAATCGAACCGCGATTAATTAAGAGCCAAAACCCCTGACGTGTTAAAAAGGGATTAATTAGTCACCTGGATTAATTAATAGCCTCTCTGCCAATACAATCATCCCCGATATAATTAAAGTCATTTAATTATGTTGATTATGCCATCAGGCCCCCTCCATTAACTCCCTAACACTTGCCGCTTTCGACTATCGCATGATCTGCCTTCCCTCATCCAACGACTCTCACTCATATGGTGCGGGCCTTTTGGTCGAGCATTAACCATTCGATGCAAGCTGTTTTGACTTTTCACCGATGCTCCGTGTCATCCAATTTGTGGCATCGCGCGACCCTCTGCCAAAACCACCAACCTCCCAAAAGCGGTGCGATCGGTCCTGCTTACTGCCTCCACTAAATGACAAAGTGTCCCATCGGTTAGTTGATGCCAATTGTTGTTTTCCCATTCACCCACCAAAAGTCATTGAATTTTTGCATAAAAACAAAAATATTCATTGTTTTCCCTATCTTCCTTTCCTCTTTCTAATCCTAACTTGAAGATTCTTGATTGCCCTCTAGTTTTGTGTAGAACTATCATCCATTCAAGCCCCAAAAAAAAATTTATTCTGCTATCCTGCATGTTGAACTCATGCCTCAGCAATTTGACTTAATCCAGTGAATTATCCCTGATTGACTCCATCGCCCAATGGCCTAAAAGCCTAGTTTGCCCATTTTTTTTAGAACTCCACCACTCTCAAACAAAATAACCTCACTGAGCATTAATACTAGCCTAAAATCTTTTCAAACATAGCTAAATCATAAAGAGAGAGCCCTCTCTGGAATTGGGTGGGCTAGCACCTGAGCCTAAAAGTTGGTTTGTAGTTACCTTGGATCCTTTCCTTATTTTAATAACTTCTAAGGAAAATCTGAGTGATAACAGGGTGAATATTGATCTGGGACGATTCAAAGCCATCAGCCTCATTCCCTTGCCCAGAAAAAAAAAATAAATCTAAGCCTTCTTGGGAAGGATAAATTTCTTAAGGCGGTTCGTACCCAACTATGCTAAGATAGTTAAAAGTATTACAGATATGATCAAGAAAGAGAATGAAGTTAAGTGGAGCTCCGTCCCCCATGATTCTTTCACTAGGATCAAGGAAGCTTTGGTTGAGGCCCCAATGCTAGTCAACCCCGATTATTCAGTGCCCTTCTACATATTTTCTTTCGCCTCTCTACATACCATTGTTGTTGTGTTGTTACAGAAAAATTAATATGGTTACGAGTAGCCTATTGCCCCTTTTAGCCAAGTCTTGAGGGACACTGAACTGAAGTATGATATATTGGAGGAACAGGCTTATGCAGTAGTCAAGGTGTTGAAGTCGTTTCATATGTATGTGCTGCAATCCAAAATCATAGCGTTTGTCCCAACGACTGCAGTCAAATACATTCTGGTGCAGGGAGACAACGAAGCAAAGATGGGTAGATGGATAGCTAAAATACAGAAATATGAGCTAGAAATCAAGCCTACCAAAATCATCAAAGGCCAAGGGTTGGCCAAGATTTTGTCCAAATCCAACTGCCAATCTCTAGGAATAAACCTGATCATAGAGGAGGGCAGCCTAGAGGATGAACAGAGTAGAGTCAAAACAGATGAGCAGAAGATCTATTCCAAATATGAGGGATCGCCCAGGTATAAGAACAATGTTCATTACCTCTTATTCCTAAGATGCTCGTTGGGACTGGATAGATCTAAATACCAGAGTCTAAGATTGCAGGCACAAAAATACATTATATCTAATGGACTGCTCTATTGGAAAGACTCGGTGGGGGCGTTGATTCAACGTGTGGTTAAGGGAGAAACCCATGAAGTGATTGAGGTTTTCCATGGGGGAGTTTGTGGAGGTCACTACAGTTGAAAGGAAACAACACACAAAATCCTCAAGGCAGGATTTTACTAGCCCACGCTATTTGGAGATGTTTATTCTCATGTCAGATCATGCCAAAAATGCCATTTGTTTGCTGAAAGACAGGAGTATTCTCCTCTCCCCTTGATTCTTGTGCATGTAGAGGAACCCTTTAGGTAGTGGGGATTGGAATTCATGGAGAAATCATCCCACCTTCTAGCGACCAAAACAAATTGATTTTAACAACCACTAACTATTTCACCAAGTGGGTAGAAGAAATCCCAGCTAAGAATGCTACTGATAAAGTGGTGATAAAATTCATGAAGGAGAACATACTGTCCCACTTTGGGTGTCCTTTTTAAATCACCACTGATAATGAATAGGTCTTCAAATCTGCCAAGTTCACCAACTTCTACTACAAATTCAACATCATTATTGGACACTCCACTACATACTACCCTCAAGGGAATGGCTTGGCCGAGTCTTCTAATAAAACTGTGGTGAGAATTCTAAAGAAAACCATCACTAAAAATCAAAGGAACTAGGACTCTCAACTAAAGTTTGATCTATGGGCTAACTGTGTAACTCCCAAAAGATCCAATGGGAAATATCCTTTTGAGCTAGTATATGGCAAGGCTATTGTCCTCCCTATCCAATTAGCAATGCCAGTAGCTAAGTTGTTGCAAGAAGCCGAGGAAGAGCCTAGCACCTTGACTAGAAGAATAAATCAGCTGGTGGAGCTTCACGAGAACAGAGAGCAGGTGGGGACCAAACTGTTAAACTATCAACAAAGGATGAAATCTCTGTTTGAGAAGAAGGCTAAGGACAAACCTCTTCAACAAGGAGATATAGTGCTCAGATGGCATGTCAGGCGAGAAGACAAAGGCAAGTATGTGAAATTTAATCCGATGTGGTTGGGCTCCTTCAAGATTGCAGAAGAGAGGGGAAACAACACTTACATGCTTGAAAACTTGGATGGTGGACTGCTGGAACATCCTGTAAATGGCCAGTTCCTAAAATTTTATTTTCAAAATTAGATATATCTATCTCTTGCTCATTGTAAATATCTGGTATGCGTTGAAATTGTTATTTGAGTTTTGCAATTTATTAGCAAAAAGTCCTTTGTTACAGAATTATATTTTGTTTAAGAATGACTCCATGCCTAATGGAAGGAAAGGCTATTGGTCAGCATGTCCTTAGCACCTTGCAACAAGGCACTGTCCCCAGTTGGAGCCAATGTTGTCACTCACTACATTATGGGTTTCAATGGGCCAAGGTTTCCCAAGAGTAGTGAGGTTTGGAGCCTCTGTCCCAAGCCACAGAAGCTATCAAAGCCAAATTAGACCCTCTCCATTGCATTGTGCTCGGAAAGAGATTTCCAACGGTATATGGAAGTCCAAAAATGGACTCTTGGAGCAGAAGTTATGGTATTTTGAAGTCTACCTTGGAAAAGTCAAGCAAACCCAGAAAATGACTAAGTGTGGAGGAAAATCGCAGTTGGAGGTCCAAAGGGCCGATCGCAATCGCATATTGGCATAGGCGGGTCCAAGTGGGTTAGGAGCACTGATGCTAAAAGGAACTATGATCCACTGAACGTCAATATTGCATATCGGTGGTCTATAGGTCTCGGCACAACTTTTATCGCATAATTGGTGCATCGCAATCCCAACTGTCCATCAATTACGACATACTCCAAAACATGCAGGGGGATGATACTGCGATATTATGTGGCACCATCGGCGAGGGGCTAGAAATTTTTAACAAAGAAAATCATGGGAAAACAAGGGTCAATCCTCCCCTTTGCTCTCTCCTCCACATGGCGTAATCCCGCATCTCGGCGACCTTGCATCACTACACTCCCGCAGTTTGGAATATTGCTGGGTTCTAAAACTTTAAATACCTGCAAACCGTCGATTTGTGATTTTTTTGAAACATCGTCGGGGGGCTGAGAAAACAGTTTACAAAGGAAAAGGCCGACAAAATGAGGGTCGGGCCTGTAGGAATTTACAGGGTAAGTTCCTCAGAAAGAACACCAAAAGGACACCGCTCACTACCAGATCACAGATCAATACACCAGTATTTTTGACGCGGTTAAAACCCTCAAAGAGGGAAACAGTCCATGGCATGCGCCAACGTGGCTACTACAGGCAATTTATTAATCAAAGAATGAAAATTTACATAAGCTTCTCTCATGCACGGATTACCCGAACAATGACCCTCCATGCGCTTTAAATAGAACTCATGGACCAATAGGGTGTCAAGCCAAGGATCAAGTGTCGGTAATACCGAGGAGAGAATGAACCGTCGGATCACTACATATCGTGACTGTCGGATTGTAAGTTACAATATGTACAACGGTAAAGAAACACACTTTACCTAACTCTATACCTAACTCTACACTAGACCAAGTTGAACTTAACTATATCCTATGTGTCGGAATATCCTAACATCCCCCCTTAAGAACAACTTGGGATAGGATTGAAGGATTTACAAATATGACACAATAGGAGAAGGAAGGAGGCACTAGAGCCTATCCCCCCTTAGTGACAACTTCCTGAACTCCAAGCATATATCGAAGTTTAGTGAACTTCGCCTCTGTGAGAGCCTTTGTGAAGATGTCTGCAACCTGATCATCTGTTGGACAATATTGCACTTCAAGAACATGGTCATGAATGAGCTTTCTGATGAAGTGAATGTGTAGTTCAATGTGTTTTTTGCACTGATGCTGGACTGGATCTTTGCATAGCTGAATGGCACTTTGATTATCGCACCAAAGTGTGGTTGGATGCTGCTGCTCAAAGCCAAACTCTGATAGGATCTAACGAAGCCACAAGGCTTCCTTACTAGCTTCCACGACACCACGATACTCTGCTTCTGCTGACGAAAGAGAAATGGCAGCCTGTTTCTTACAAGCCCATGTAATCGGTCCTGAACCAAGAGTGAAGACATAACCGGCAGTAGACTTTCGATCATCAGGGTCACCAGCCCAATCAGAATCAGTGAAACCAACTAATAGAGGAGTTGCTTTGGCACTGTAATGAATCCCAAACTGTATTGTACCTCGAACATAACAAAGTATTCTTTTAGCTGCTTTCCAATGACTTTCACGGGGGTTTTGCATAAAACGAGCAACAAGGCCAACAACAAAGGAAAGGTCAGGACGAGTATGGGTTAAATACAAGAGTTTTCCTACAAGTTGATGGTATAAGGTAGCATCAACTTCAGGAGAAGTACAAGAGACTGAAAATTTGACTCCAGACTGAAAGGGAGAAGGGGTTGGCTTACAGTCTTCCATGTGAAAATGACGAAGAATATCACAAGCATACTTGGACTGGGAAAGGAAAATACCCTCCTTGGATTGCAAGACTTGAAGACCGAGAAAATAGTGTAAGTGTCCTAAGTCTGTCATTTCAAATTTCTTTTTAAGGCTGGACTTCACATGGTTTATAAGGTTGGGATCACTACCAGTAAGAATAAGATCATCAACATAAAGAACAAGGATGATAAGAGAGTTGCCCACTTTCTTGGTGTAGACAGTATTGTCAGAATAACACCTAGAAAAGCCAGATTCTAAAAGAAAGCTATCCATTTTTGCATACCAAGCCCGAGGAGCTTGCTTGAGACCATAAAAGGATTTCTTAAGTCGACAAACAAGGCTGGAGTCTGTTTGTATGAAGCCAATGGGTTGTTCCATATAGATTTCTTCCTGCAAGTCCCCATGCAAGAAGGCAGATTTAACATCCATCTGATGGACTTCCCATTTTAAAGAGGCAGCAAGGGAAAGAACAAGGCCGATAGAGTTCATTTTGGCAACAGGGGAGAAGGTTTCAGTGTAGTCAATGCCTTCAACCTGTGAAAAGCCCTTAGAAACAAGACGAGCTTTATGTTTATGAACTTTCCCATCTGGTCCATACTTGGTTCTGTAAACCCATTTACATCTAACAAGTTTGCGTCCCTTTGGTAGAGGAACAAGATCCCATGTATCATTTGCCAACAATGAATGATATTCTTCATTCATAGCTGCTTCCCAATGTGGATGGCCTGAAGCTTCTGCAAAAGTGTCAGGATCATGATTTGCTGGAGCTTGAGCCAGTAAAGAAGAGGCTCTTTCAAACTGAGAACGTGTACGTCGCTAATCTGTAGGATCACCGGCAAGATCACCTGCTGCATCCCGAGTAGCACGGACCCATCTTGGAAGTTGAGGATCCTGAGAAGGTGGGGGAGGATTATCATCCTCACTTTCATCATCTGAAGAAGAAATGTTTTCAAAGGTAGAAGAGATAGGAAGAGGTGGCACATCCGCCGGACTAGGCTCGCAGGCCGATTTATTTTCATCAAATTTTACATCTCTTCTAATGATAACATTTTTGGACATAAATGGAATAAGTCTATAACCTTTTACATCTTCAGAATATCCAACAAAAGTACATTTCTCACTCTTAGGTTCTAAAGCTTTATGCTTTTCATCTGGAATATGGGCCCATGCTTCACTTCCAAAACACGAAAGTGACTTACATCTGGTTTAATGGAACTCCAGGCTTCTTCTGGAGTGATATTCTCTAGAACCTTATTAGGAGTGCAATTGATTATATAATTTGCACAATTAATTGCTTCGGCCCAAAAACTAAGACTGAGTCCTTTAGATTGCAGCATACAATTAGCCATTTCCTTTAAGGTGCGATTTTTCCTTTCAGCTACACCATTTTGTTGTGGAGTGTATGGAACAGTATGTTGCATTTGAATTCCATTTTCGGTGCAAAAGTTGATGAATGTGTTTTTAACATATTCTCCACCATTATCAGTTCTTAGCTTAAGAATTTGATGTCCAGATTGTTTTTCAACAAAGGCTTTGAAGGCCAAAAAAGTGTTAAATACTTCGCTCTTGAGTTTTAAGAAGTATACCCAAGTGCGTCTGGAGAAATCATCAATGAAAGTTAAGAAATACTTGCAGCCAGAGAATGAAGCAACAGGAAGAGGACCACATAAATCACTGTGCACAAGCTGTAAAGGGGCTGAGGCGTGCCAAGAGGCACGTTTGTCAAAACTGTCCCGATGATGTTTTCCGAGTACACATCCGGAACAAACACCATCTCTGCAAGATACCATAGGAAGACCTGTCACCATATTTTCTTTACATAGATGTTGAAGGGAGCGATAATTTAAGTGACCAAATCGCTCATGCCAAAGTTTGCTCATTTCATCATTATGAGCAACAAATACTGAGGGAATATTTGATGACCCAAAGTTGTGAAACTTATACAACCTTGTGGAATCATCAGCAAGACCAGTAGCTAGAATCTGTTTAGGATCTTTTAGATCCTTGATTACAACATCATGAGGTGAAAATTCAACAATTTTACCTTCACCTGAATGAGTTATCTGATATACAGATAGAAGTCTGCAGGATAAGGTTGGAACACATAGTACATCATTAAACTGACCATTGTCTAGATGAACAGTTCCAGTCCCTACAACATTAAGAGATCTATCATCACCAACATATATATTTTTGGTGTTACAATCATTTAAAGAAGAAAACATGGCTTGGTTTTTGGCCATGTGATAAGAGGCTCCAGAATCAATGAGCCACTCATGAGAATGAGAAGAAGAAGATACATTTAATGCATAACCAGACTGAGATGATTGACAACGACATGCAGAAAGTGCCATTCCGGAAGTTGAAGTTGAAGTAGGCTCCACATTGTTGTAGGGAAAAGTATCCGACTCGAATGACCCTAACCCACTCTAAGGGTGACAGTTCCTTAGCAACAACTGTAAAACAAACTACTGAAGGTTTACTTCTTTATGAAAGCAAAAGAGGATGGAGAGAGCACTAACCGTTGCCTTGCGCTTAATGTCGAATCCAAACTCTCCTCTTTGGCCACTTGCTCCTAGCTCTTTGTCCTTCTGCTCGCCCAGCTACAATGAGATCCTGCACAATGACAAAGAAGGAAACTACAAGAGGCATGCAATCATAACTGGTTCATGGATTAGTGTAAACCAAACATGCAATCATCACAATATATAATTGAACAAAAGCACATAGAAGAACCTCAATAGCTTTTATTAATGAAGAAATAAAGGTTCTGAGAGGATTACAACCATTGCAGGCTCCAACCCAGCAACACCTCCCAGCAGAAAGAATTGCTCTTCTTCACCTCTCTCAAACAATCACCCAATAACTCAAGAATGAAACCAACAGCGTATAATTACTTTGCACAAAATTCCAGCCTCCTAAGCTCATAGGAGAGAGCTCAATATATAGATGAATTGAGAAAGGATGAGTCAGCTTGCAACTGATGTGTAGCTGCCTTGTGTCCTCTCTCTCTTCAGTTAATCTTTAGTTGATCTTCAGTTCTTGAGTCCACTTGGTGAACTTTGCTTCCACTTGGAGAAACAAAGCCTCTAACTCATCACAAGGCGAAATACCTGATCCAAGTGTCATTTTGGAAGATTCCAAAGCAATGACTCACTCTGCCACATGTCCAAACTCGCCCAACGAAGGTGGGCTTTGTTCTGCCTGCTTTGCAACGCGGGTACACCATGGAGCAGTTGTGTTTCAGCGCAGAAACCCAGTGGAGCACCTGCTTTGATTTCAGGATTGCTTGTTTTTGAGTGTTTTCAGGTGGAGAACTGATCTGAGAGCTATTGGTTTGCTGACCTTGTTCCTCTAGGGGTAGGAACATCATGTTTAGGGAACTTTGGATCCCTTGGATTATTGACAATTCATGCTTGTTGCTGTAAGGCACAAAATTGTCTATAACAGATGCCCCCTAAAGTATGAGGTCGTTTATCGGGTGAAATGCTTTATTGAGAGGATCCGAAGTTCATTCAATCTGCTGAGAAGTGTCCTGTAATAAGATACAATACAATACATTATTTTTCATACATTTTTCATGATCTAGCTAAGGCGGGCATTCCCATGCTCAGCTTTATAAATACATTTTGGTACATTGAACAGACGATCGTCTGATGCTAGACTGATAATTCTCTGCCGAATTTATCATCCTTTGAAAAGGATGATCATCTGTTGTAATGATGTACATATCAAATGTCTTTATGTCCTGAATATATATCGCAGCCCGGATGGATGAAACTAGATCCGGGGTCTTCAATCTCTTCCGATCTTCACTCGATGTACAAGTCGATCCATGTGAGGATTTCTTGAAGTCGAACATGGAAAGACATCGCTTGATTACCGGTCAATCATGTAAACCGTTAACAAGCGCGAGAGGAATCACCGATAAGGATGATGACCCTCAAGGTACGGCAGTACAATCTACATGGTGGGAATAAAGGACTTGGCGTCGACCACCATGCAAAATCTTCTGGTCGAAGGTCATTGATGTATACCTGTCGCCGGAAGTGAGAAGCTTGCCATTGAGGCATGCAAGCTTCAAAGTACTGAGGGGGGTGTTCCTAGATCAACTCCTTGGATAATGAGCTGATGTCGACAAGGAGCGATCCGTCAAAGGAGGGTCTTAATGAATCCCACATCAGTGACACGAAACGGAGCTAGTGATTATGATGAGGTGAAAACAAACTGTGATGTATGATTCAGGGTGGCGGTCATGAAGTGGATGAAGGATAATGTATGGCAGTGGGTGGAACAGGGTTGACTCTTTACAGAACCACATCTCTTGAACATATAACGACACTGATGTGATGGATTGGTAGCATTACCCCAATTGTGGATGGTGTGGCGAGGACCATGATTCTGCGACCGGTGAATGAAACAACCCAACCCGATGCGGACGGAGGACAAAGTGTCATGTTCAAGAGCGACTTGCTACCATTAATACTGTGAGGTTCTCCCAATTTTTCCCCAGTCATTGCTGACCAGTACCTCTTTATTTTTGTCAATCTTGAGGAGGATAACATATGCTTGTTCTATAACTTGCCCTTCGGGCAAGCCCATCGCTATGTTTTAACGAGCCTAGCGATAGGGAAACTCGTTCTCGTCTAAAGACAAGTTTGTCGCTATTTAATCATTTTAACGAGTCTAATGACAAGGAAAACTCGGTCCTTTTCATTTTTAGAGAGTCTGAAAAGGTACGAAAAGTTAACTCCAAAATTCCTTTTTCGTCTTCTAATCCCTTAAGTCCAAAAAAGTATAAAATAATACAGAAGGGATGAATTTTCGGTTGCTTTAACGAGCCGAATAAAACAAGCGCTCGATCTTTTTGTGCAATAATCCCTCAGGTCCAAAAAAATTAAAATCTAGAGGAGGGATAGCTTTCCGGTCGCTTTAACGAGCTGGAAGGCCAAAACTCGGCAAACTTTTCATATTTTACGAGTCAGTGAAAAGAGCTCAAAGAAGACTCGTCTTTTGAGGAACGAGTGATGAACAGGGATAGCAGCAGATTCTAGGTACAGGTTGGAATTCTCCAATCACAGCAGTGTCACAAGGATGGCTAAGTGAAATCACTCTTCGCAGCTGTTCCTCAAAATGGGTAAACAAACATATGGAGGTGAACGATTGGCCAAATGAACAGATGGAGGTGATGGCATATAAAACACGACCAAGGGCTTTTAATATGGCTTACAAAGGTTACATTTCTCGAGGTTGTTTACCGGTTCATTTTTTCTGGATGAGCTTGAACTGCTAGGGAAAGATTGCTCACAATCTACGTTTATTTTTTAACGAGCATGAACTTCTGCACAAAAACTGCTCGATTCTTGCGTTTATTTTTTAACGAGCATGAACATAGCTAAAACTGCTCGATTTATACCAGTCTTAATACAAGGAATTCTTTAGGTGAGGTAATCTTATTTAAGGAGCGATACCTCACTAATTACTCCAATTTGGCAGGTTTTAACTTTTGCCCTTCATCCTTTCTTTATGCAAGCTGGAAACGGCTAATCCTACGAGTTTAACGGGTTAGACCTACAGGTTTAAAGGGAGGACCTAAAAATTTAAAAAATAAATAGTCGTCCCGTGCTTGCACTCCAAAAGGTTTGCATGCCCCCAAGTATAAAGTATAATTTCGAGATTCTGCCATCTCTTACTTATTATCCGAAAAATGGTTTTGTTTGCTGCCGCAAACTAAACTCTTTTTTCGGCGATGTCTATCATTAGGTTGCTAAAGATGGTGACCACTTGTTGCAGCAATTTCATCTCTTTCTTTGAAGACTACCCCTACTTATCCTTCAAAACAGCTTGTTTTAATGGGTGAGGCTTGACATTCAAAGATGGTGGCTTCTTGCTGCCACAAATAGACCCCCTCCTTAGGAGAGCCCACTTCTTTAGACAGAGGGAGCGATCGCTTCGCTCACATAACTTTGACAAAAGAATTTTATCCTAGCACAACCCTCTCTTCCTCTACCGGACGGGGTACGGACTAGTCCATCCTTCTGCGGAAATTAACTTTATACCTAAGGTTTTCTCTGCCCGAGGCAGGCCAGGGTGCATGCCCCCTGGGTCCAGTTCTTTCTTTCCTGATTACTCGCATTCATCGGGAAGTAAAACCGGGGGCGGTGGCATTCCTTGAGCGAATAAACCGTTAAGGGATGGTATTTGACTATTTGCAATGCGTGATCCTGGAAATGAAAGTTGGTCTACTAGCTGGACCATTCTTCCTTCGTGCGGAAAACACATGACTCTAAAGAGCGAGGACACTATTGCCTCCATGCAATATATATAGTCTCGTCCAAGGAGTAAGTTATATGCCAAGGGTCCCTGGACGACCATGATGTTCATGCGAACTGACTTCCCTTTCAATGTAACTGGAACATTGGGGAGAATCCCTAACGGATGACTGGTTCCTTTATCAAAACCTGATAGATTTCTCATCTCAGGTAAAAGCGCCGGGCAACCCAGTGCTTTCCAAGCAACAGAGGAAAGGATACTCACAGATGCCCCTTCATCAATGATAGTTCCGGCCATCACCATTCTGTAGATTTGGACTATGATTCTGAATGGGATACTGGCTGGTAACCGGGGTCTGCCTAGTTGATTCCAATCAAAGGACACAACTAGGTTGCTTGGTGGTGGGACCGAATATACGGCCGGATACGACCCTGACGATGTTCCTTCCTGCGATAAAGGAATGGGCGCATTGCCCTGATGCTCATCAGAGTCTGTGTTGATGAAAAGAATATGGACGGTGTCATCCTTATTCTCTTCAGTGAGGGTGTCATTTGAAGATGGGTCTTCAATGACGGAGTCATTGGACGATGAAACCTCTGAAGGAAGAACCGGGTCAACTGCCGTTTTGACCTTTAGACTTTCGTCTGGTCTGGATTCAGTAGGTTCATTCTCAATGACCGACACTTCAGCTGACCACTTGGGCGGGTCAGCTGGATTTTCAACTATCGAGGGATTAGACGCGAGTTTTTGGTATCCAGGAGGAAGTCGTAGCGGCGAAACCGGACGATCTTCCAAAACTCTCTTTGCCTCATCTAAGAATGGACATTTGTGGATGGCATGCTCGCCTTCACACAATACACAGGGTGATCTTGGTCTCCGTCTTCGTCCTTCACTCTCGCTAGTTGACGGACTGCAATCAACATGACTACCAGAGGTTGATGCTACAGGATTGTGCAATCTTGGGGACTAGTCCCTTAGTATCCGGGGAATACAAGGACAATCACGATGGAAGTGGGCCCCTTCACAAATGACACATGGCGATTTAGGCCCGGTCGGTGCAGTGTGTGGGTTTTTGTCAGCTGTCTTTTGCTTGCCCCCAGTCGCCTTCGCCATAGGCTCCTTCTGCTTCTTTTCTTTCTTCTTCCTTTCCTTCTTCTCCTTGGGAGGCTGACTTTTGCCAGTTCTACCTCGCGAAGATGAAGGATCGGAGGAAGTATTGTAAGAAGTGGAAGGCTGGTGGGTAGTCCTAGACTGGTCTGACTGTTGATTCGACTGCTCAGGATTAGTGGCGATCTGGACTACATTAGTTGAAAAGAGCCATACAGGTAGGCCAATTGTCAATCCTGGAAGTGACAATGTTGCCATATGAGGCGCACCAACATCTCCCCAAGAGGAGAAGGGATTTGGACTTCCGCCAAGGTTGCCTCCTTGGTTGGTGGGCTCCATACTTTTCAACTGAAAGATCAACGTGGGAATAACAGGTGATTTTGTTCCACTTAAAATAAATTTTATTAACGACGCTTTTAGACACAAACTTGCTTTTTCATGTTTTAAGAGTCGAGAAAAAGCTAAAGATGACTCTAGTCGCCTTCGATGTTTTAACGAGCCTGAAGTGACAAATGCTCGGATGGACTTTTTCAGTTATAGAGTTTGAAAAAGGCCAAAAGAAACTGCTCTGGAGTTCTAGGCAGAGGGTGTGCCAAACTTTTCGCGAAACCACAGAATACGTTTTACGGTACGGGTGGTCGATCTTCGTGAATGCTGTGTTCACTGCATCGCGATCAGTAGGGCGGTCGACACGGCTTCCTATGGATAAAGGATAATTGCCTATAGGGGTCTCCCAATATATACGCGACGGTACGTGGGAGCACAAGTCCGTATTAGTGCCACCGACTCTCAGGAGGAATCACCCACCTTCGTAGAGATCGACAGTCACTATGTTTAACGACGCCAGAACACGTCTCTACCTAGACCTCTAGATGTTTGCGTTATGTTACAAAGCGTTGTTATGTAAATTGGATTTATTTTAATGTTGATCTTGCTTATCAGTTTTCCTTTAAGGATCACCACGAGATGTATATAACAAATTCCTGAATGCAGTCTAAGATGAGAAGCAAACTTTTCAATCTTTCAACTTTGAAAACCTTAACTACTGAGGGAAAAGAAAGGCAAATCTTTTCACACAGATCATAGAGCACACACTAAAATGAAAATTTTCCTAAATCGTCAAGCACACAGTCAAATGCAAAGTGCACAATGCATGTATTTTCTTTTTCCCTTTCTTAATGTGGATGGATACAAAAAGAAAGTGGTTATATAACTTTGATTTCGATTTAAAGCGAAAGTAAACAAGCTTGTCCAAAATCAAAAGACACCTTAAGATTCACTTGCTTAATCACTGGAAATACATGAAATCAAGCCAAACCAACGAAAGTAAAATGACTAATCAGCTATGGACAGCAAACAAGCTAACTCTTTAGACCAGCAAAACGCCTAACACAGGTTCAGATCTAAGAGGCCAAAAGCATGACTAGTTTACTTTCCGTTATGGGAAATTGTAAATGAGCAAGAAATACAAAGAACAAGTACAATTTCGTTATATAACAGAGGCAGAATGATGGCAAGAAATATTGGTTTCAAAACAGGCACAAGACTGACACCTAGCAGCAAAACTAAGTGAAAACAGGCAAGAGAAAAGAGGAAACCCCAAATGCACTAAGCAAATTTGGGTCAATGCAGGCTCTGCACAGTCAAACTGGCTCTCAGCGTAGGTAGCTAGTTCGGGACCTGCGTTGCAAAGCAGGTAGCCTGTGTACTACCTGCTCTGGAAAACGAGAGTTGCGTTTTCACAGTTTCCGGGTCATAATTTTCTCAAAAATGCATGGTTTTTGCTCAAATCAGAAGCATTCAGTCAAGCATACTCAAAGGGATGATTTAGAAGGTGCAAAGCTATCACTAAGAGCTTACAAGGATCTTTGTAGATCAGCTCTTCAAATCATGAATCTGCTCAAACAATGAGCAAGAGTAGCAGCCCCTCTACTTCGCTTTTGATATAGTCAAAAGCTTTTCGATTTGGTACTCTTTTGTTCAGGAGATGAATAGCAAAGATACTACAAACACAATCAAACGGATACGATCCCCAGCGGAGTCGCCAGTTTGTTGTAGGGAAAAGTATCCGACTCGGATGACCCTAACCCACTCTAAGGGTGACAGTTCCTTAGCAACAACTGTAAAACAAACTACTGAAGGTTTACTTCTTTATGAAAGCAAAAGAGGATGGAGAGAGCACTAACCGTTGCCTTGCGCTTAATGTCGAATCCAAACTCTCCTCTTTGGCCACTTGCTCCTAGCTCTTTGTCCTTCTGCTCGCCCAGCTACAATGAGATCCTGCACAATGACAAAGAAGGAAACTACAAGAGGCATGCAATCATAACTGGTTCATGGATTAGTGTAAACCAAACATGCAATCATCACAATATATAATTGAACAAAAGCACATAGAAGAACCTCAATAGCTTTTATTAATGAATAAATAAAGGTTCTGAGAGGATTACAACCATTGCAGGCTCCAACCCAGCAACACCTCCCAGCAGAAAGAATTGCTCTTCTTCACCTCTCTCAAACAATCACCCAATAACTCAAGAATGAAACCAACAACGTATAATTACTTTGCACAAAATTCCAGCCTCCTAATCTCATAGGAGAGAGCTCAATATATAGATGAATTGAGAAAGGATGAGTCAGCTTGCAACTGATGTGTAGCTGCCTTGTGTCCTCTCTCTCTTCAGTTAATCTTTAGTTGATCTTCAGTTCTTGAGTCCACTTGGTGAACTTTGCTTCCACTTGGAGAAACAAAGCCTTTGACTCATCACAAGGCGAAATACCTGATCCAAGTGTCATTTTGGAAGATTCCAAAGCAATGACTCACTCTGCCACATGTCCAAACTCGCCCAACGCAGGTGGGCTTTGTTCTGCCTGCTTTGCAACGCAGGTACACCATGGAGCAGTTGTGTTTCAGCGCAGAAACCCAGTGGAGCACCTGCTTTGATTTCAGGATTGCTTGTTTTTGAGTGTTTTCAGGTGGAGAACTGATCTGAGAGCTGTTGGTTTGTTGACCTTGTTCCTCTAGGGGTAGGAACATCATGTTTAGGGAACTTTGGATCCCTTGGATTATTGACAATTCATGCTTGTTGCTGTAAGGCACAAAATTGTCTATAACACACATGGATGTTATGTTTCTTCATTGCGGCTTCCAAGGCTTCCATCTTCTTAAAGCATTTAGATTCTAAGTGGCCATCTCGATTACAAAAGTTACAATGTCTATCAGTCTTCTTCCATTTGTTTTTATTGGTCCTATCATTTTGCTGAAATGATTTTTCATTTTGAGGCTGAGTTGGTTTAGGACCATTCTTTTGAGGATATGACTTCTTAGGATTCTTTGAATTTGGTTGCTGCTGGGTGGCTAACGCTTTCGTGGAAGAGTTTCCAAGATTAAGAAGACCAAGGTGTAAGAGTTTTTCTTGTTCTCTTATTAAGGAATCACAAAAGGAGTCAAAGGAAGGGGCCTTGTAGTCTTTTCCTTGACAAATGAAAGCTTCCCTTGTAGAATGGAAAGTGGAAACAAATACAGAGTAGCCTGGTCCCAACTTAGTAAGGATGGAATAAATAAGGTTACCATCTTCTTTCTTAACCTTAACACCTTCCAGGATATATCTAAGGGTCTTGAATTTGGACAAGAAATCTTCAATGCAAGAAAAAATATTAGGATCCAAAGTAAGCAACTCATTTTCAAGTTGATGGGCTCTAATTTCATTTTTAATCCCAAAAAATTTAGCGATTTTTTCCAATGCTTCATGAGGAGTCTCAAGTTCTGCAATATGGAATCTAAGATCAGGAGAAATAGACATCCCTATCAAACCACGTGCCTGATCTTGTCTATTTTCCCATTTTGCAGCCTTGTCTTCATCTTTTGGTTTCTTCTCTTGGTCTGTGGCTATTCTGTAGAGACCTTTACTTCTAAGTAAATCTTCCATGTAGGCTATCCATTGGAAGTAGTTAGTGCTGTCAAGAATGACTTGGCATGGACTTTCCATTTTTTTTTTTTAAACTGAAGCTGAATATGCTGAAAGTAAGTGTTCCAATGGATAGATCTCGAAAAATTAGGCTGTTTTAAAAAAAACGGCTCTGAAAAAGGCTTCTGGATGAAGAAGTTATGGTTTTTTTTAAAAAAATTGTTGAAGTTGCCGGCAAAGTGCACGAATGTGCGGGAATGAAAAAATCCGCCCCCACAAAATGGAGACTTGAACCCCAGACCTCTACTCTCTTAAAATAGCTTTGAACCAATTGATCTATACAAAAAATTTGAGAGAGAGAGAGAGGGGGGGGGGGCTCGGTTTGCGTGCTTGCCTTGAGAAAGCTCTTTTTCCCTACAAAACACAAAACACAAAACCCAACACGAATATGCAAAGAAAAATGAACCTTGCGGCTCGAAGTTAGCTTTAACCAAAAAACTAGATATTTAAAAAAAAAAATCTCAAAGTTAGCTTTAGCCGAAAAACTAAATATTTTTCTCAATGTTTCTGATTTTCCGAGATCACACTAAGGTGCAGGGAAAAGAGCATACGCATGAGAAAAATCCTTCCTTTCTGTTTCTGATTTGCCCAGATCGCACAGAGTCGCAGGGCAAAGAGCATACGCAGAAATGAAAGGTATAGATCCGGTTAAAAAAAAGGGGTAAATAAACCGAAACCGAAATAAGCAGAGAGAAAATAACAGTAAACTGCAAAAACACTGTATACCTCCTGATCTGAAAAATGACGCAGCTAGGGCTACCGGAAACCTTTTCGCGTGAAACGAAAGAGGTTCCTCACTGGAACAGATGCTCCGAACGCAACAGAGCAGTCCTCTCGGCCCGAAAGCAGTCAGAAACAGCAGATCTAGGAAACGACAGCCGCATGCAGTTCTACCGGCTTCAGATTTGGATCACCAATGGACGCGGCCTTCAAATAGCTCTGATACCATGTAGGAATTTACAGGGTAAGTTCCTCAGAAAGAACACCAAAAGGACACCGCTCACAACCAGATCACAGATCAATACACCAGTATTTTTGACGTGGTTAAAACCCTCAAAGAGGGAAACAGTCCACGGCCTGCGCCAACGTGGCTACTACAGGCAATTTATTAATCAAAGAATGAAAATTTACATAAGCTTCTCTCATGCACGGATTACCCAAACAATGACCCTCCATGCGCTTTAAATAGAACTCATGGACCAATCGGGTGTCAAGCCACGGATCAAGTGTCGGTAATACCGAGGAGAGAATGAACCATCGGATCACTACATATCGTGACCGTCGGATTGTAAGTTACAATATGTACAACGGTAAAGAAACACACTTTACCTAACTCTATACCTAACTCTACACTAGACCAAGTTGAACTTAACTATATCCTATGTGTCGGAATATCCTAACAGGACCTCCCATTTCTCTCTCTTCCATGTGACATCGGCGATCAACGATCAGTGGAGGTTATAGTCACAAATTGTTGAAAATCGTTGATATTGCGATATAGAACAAAATCATCAAGGAGGGTTGGATTTCAAATACAAAGGAAATTCTTGCAAAAACATGAAGCTATTTGGATAACATTATGAGAAACACTCTTTATATCCTAGTTTGATCTACTTCCCTAAGTAATGGTTCACAATCCTTACACATATATAAGAAGATAAATGTGACAAATGAGGAAAAGAGTCAAATCTTCAATCAAATGTCCTTAAAGTAAAGATAAAAACATTGATTTTCAAGGATGATAAGAGCCACATATCCCTTGCTTAGTGTAACCTCTATTAGTGGGTCAAGTTGAATCATGGTTTAGAGAAGAGGAATTCTATAGATACATATGAAGAGAGTAACTCAACCCTTTGACCTCTATAAGTAAGCTCTATATGTAAGAAGCACATTACTTGCTTCCTCTTTATGGATATTGAGGGCCATGACTTTTGTTTAACCTAGATTAAATAAAAGATGATGAATGTTATAGAAGGAAGCTAAGATTTCAAGTTGTTTTTGAAGGTCCCTTAGTGGGACATGACGATAGTACTATATTCAAATAAGAGAAGGAAAATGAAGACTCTAAAGGGAAGAAAATATAAATGACACCAGATGAATTTGATATAATTTCCCCTAGCTCATAAATGTAGAGCTTGAAAAGTGTATGAGATAATGGTAACCTTGTTTAACTCCTAGTATTTTGGACATACTCTCTCACACTAACCTTTTTCTATAGCTTGCTAGCAATGGTCTTGTAAAGTGTTGTCACAAGAGATACCACAAAGGGTGGAAGATTAAACAACTATGAACTAATAGGTGCTAAGGAATTGTCAAATTCCTTACCAAGGTCCACAAAGAAATAATATAATTTATGCTTATTTTCTTTAACCTCTTAAGGGATGAAAGTTAAAGAAAAGATATAGCCATAAATACTATTGGTTATTTTTTTACTTATCTTTCATCTCTCAACATTTTTATCTCTACCCATTTTGAGATATGAATATCTAATAATGTGAAAAATATTTTCATCAACCCACCCCATTGTAATAGTGCAATAGTTATTAGCATCATTATAGTGTCCATTTTTGTAGCCAAAAGAATCCAAATCTAAAATAGTGTTAAAAATGGAAATTTAAAATATATAGACATGACCATGATTACACATGTATAATTAAAAAATGAAATTAAAGAACACATTAAAAACTAAATGAAATCACATAACATGGATCATGGACATGGTTCCCAAATAGCCTTTCACAAAACATCCACATTCCAACCACTTCAAGGTTTTGTGTTGATTTCTACATTCCAACCGCTCTGATGAATGTTATAATATCTTTTGCCATCCCATGTGCCTAAAATATTGTCCTTTATTTTGAGCTTCCAATCAATTCCAAAACTCCATTGATTTAGTTTCATCAATATTTGTGTGTTTATGCCCGATTCACAAATTCCAAAATACATTTTACTACATTGCATTTTAAGTTTGTGTTTGAATTTTCAAATTTCAAAATACAGATTAGAATATAATGGAAATTTTAGTATGGTTTTGAGAAAATATGGCAGAAATTTTTGAAAATCTGGGGTTTTTTTCCAAATCATAAAAACGCTTTCAATTGATAATAAGAGAAAGCATAATGAAAGAAAGGAAATCTCATTGTATGCCCCTGAAGAAACAAAACAACAACCAAGATATTTTTCTAATACATCTGATCTCTAATTTATAAGAGGTTACATAATAGAGCAATGAAAATTTTAGAGTTGTCTAATAGCAATGATAAAAACATAAGGGTATTTTGCGCAAAAAGGTAACAGAGTGAAAGCAAATAATTCTAGGGCCTAAGGTTAGATCAAAATATACTCTGACCGCTCATAGATGCCAAAAACAAAAAAATGGAATTTCATCTTATTAGTGTCTGAGTTGCATCCTTCTTGGGAGAGGCGATCCGCTTCGCCATTTTGACTTTAATAGATGTGTGTGATGGAGACAGAGTGGAACTCATTGAGAAATGTTTTGATTCTACATTTCCAAGTGTCGAGGTTAGGAGAGTCTAGGGAGCCTCGGTCATTTTCCTAGTTGATGATAGATTTGGAGTCTCCAAAAATTGTAAAAACTCTAATGTCAAGCCAAGAAGCGCAGTTTAGGACCCCCAAAAGAGAGAGTAATTCAGAAAGAGTATTAGTACCAATTCCACAATGCTAGTGAGGCTTGTAGAAGCTCGGAGGCCCTAAATGGATGGCCATGCCACAACCACAAAGGTCAAAAGAGGAGCCCCCACCAAAGAAGTTGACTGGGTAAGAGAACCAGATGTTTCAAAGAGGAGGAGGCATTTAGAGATCGATGACTTAAAGGGAGAGCACTCAAGATAGAAAGAGAAGATTCTACAACTGGTTTTCGAGATGTCGGGCTTCACATGCTTAAAGATGAGAGAATTTTTGGAGTGCCAAATCCCTCAGATGATAAAGAAGGCTAGCGTTCTATGTCAAGTAAAATCTGGGTTACAGCTGTTAAGATTTAATATTTTGGGTACCCTAGAAGTTCTTGATAGTGTTGAATCCATTTTTACCATTAAAAAACAATTTAAACACTCTCACATTTGAAGAATTTTTTACTAGATTCTAGGGAGAAATTTGTAGTCCTCACAACCTATTTCAAAATGCATTCTATTCATGGTACCCAAAATATTTTTATTATTATTAAATTTATGGGATATCTCTCGAGTTCCATTACTCTGGAGGTCTGTGGAATTTCTACACTGTGTAGAGGTGGGTGCGTGAGAGCTCAAAATAAAGTAATAAAAACAAATAAAATGTTGTCCCAAATTGGATGTAAACCTTGATATTTTAATAGAAATCTCGATGAAAGGCCATCTCGCTAAATCGTAAAATGCTATTTGCATCCCATTTTCACTGTGTACATTTGGGCAACCAATATTTATCAGGAGCTGTCTATAATGCGAATTTTTGGAGATTCTGGTGATGGAATACGGCGGAAGAAACTGAGGTTAAATCTTGATTTGTTGCAGTTAAAATGGTTTTTTAACTGCATATTTGGATTCAGCACCCTGAAAAACCCCTGGGACGCTTTGATTGTGCAGAAACTAGTTATCAAACTTGCGATTCCAATAAATTGCTACCGGATTTTGACCGGAAAAACCCACCGGAAAAGCTTCCAAAAAGTCTCATTATAGACAACTGCTATTTACCATGCTATAGGGTATTTATTACACCACTAACTATTTCTGGAATCTGACATTTCCTAGGTAAGCGCACCCCTCTCGGCATCCTGCTCGGTCTCCAGCAAAGTATATCTTTTTTTCTAGTCCATCCAAAACATAGGCATCATGTAACCATCTGAGTCACTGGCTACAATATTCAAGACGCACTCTGCCATCTCAGTGCAAAACTCATCCCAGCCTTAGAGAATGTAAGCAGGACCAAAGTGGAGCAAGGTTGCCTTCTGGCATATTCAAGACAATCCTAACCAGAGGCCATGGATGAGCATCACCCTGAAGATGTTGGAGGACGAGTGGGAAGTTCCCGATACGCTAATGTGGACGTTGCAAAGAGGGCTCGAGTTCTTAGAAGGGTATGGATACGAGGCCATGAAGGGTCACGATGGAGATGACGAAGAACCAAAATGGGTTTTGAAGGCCTGCTGCAATGGCTTCTTTCAAGAAATATTTCTTGTTCCACCCACTTCCCTTTGTGTTTTTACTCATACCTATTCTATCTTTAGCCGACCATAGCCAAGAACCCATTTCTTTTAAGCTCCCATTGTTCCACAGGGATTATCCTTTTTCTCATATCTATGATGCCTCTCTCTCTAAGTGATTTGCAACGGTTTGAGAGCGCAATGCAAAAGAGCCTGCATCATGTAGTAACCATGATTTCAAAGAACTTTTGAAATGTTGTCAAATCAAAGAGAGAATATCGCTGAAGTAGTTCAGGTTCCTTTGGTCTCATCATAGTGGTCAACATGGGCATCAAAAAATTCAAGAGTTTAACATTTGGGTGTGAATTGCAAGCATGTGGGGTGTCAGAAGCTAGAAAAATAGGTCACAGCTATGTATGCAAAGCCAGTAAGCTAATAGTATGAAGGTCATGAAATTTCTTTTTTGTATTCGATGAACTGACCGTCTATTTTCTTATATTAATAGAGTGTTTTGGTTAAGGTTGTGTAAGATAAAATGCAACATCATGTGAATGGTGGTTGATTTATAAGAGAAGACATGGCAAGGAGGGTTCCTGCGATGGTGAGAAGTTTTTGTCGCGTTGTTTGTCATTATTTTTTCATAAGATGAGATGCTTGCAGCGAAGCATAAATGTGCACTCGTGGCAAGCTTTTAATAATGAAATTATCGTAGAGTTAGCCTGAAATAATTCTTTAATTGAAATAAAATAAGAAAAGGCAATGAGTTAATACAGTGGAGGGAAAGGAAGTGTTTCAAGATCTATGATTGGGGTGACATTTTATATTTTTTTATTAATAGAAATGAATTTTATTTAGAAATTAATTCTTTTATTGTGATTTACATTATTTTTTTTGAAATTATAGTGAACAATTTAATATTAATTTTTTCGAGATTATTGATTTTGTTGGCCTCGCCTTCATCTACCAGACTGCTTTTGGCTTCTCCACAGTAACGATAATTTTTTTTATATCTATTGGGTTGAAGCTTATCAACTAGAGCGTGGTATGTAAAGAGTTTGATGGTTTTCCATCTCACAGAAAGGCTTTGATTCCATTCATCATATGAGATCGATTTGATTCATATGTATTGATGGGCACCCATATGTATATCAAAAGACCATGTGCTCATTGCCTTACTATTTTCTCATCTGTATTTTTGTGTTTCTGTGAGGGGAAAATGTAAAAGGAATGTTATCTTTAAAAACATGGTAGAAGTGTCTTATGAATTTCAGTATTGCAATTGTTTTTGTGTTGTATAATATTTGCAGTCACATCATTAAGAATGTTGTATATTCCATAGCTGCATTTATGGCATTGGGTAGAATTATCATCTCAAGGGCACTTGTGAATTCATCGAGAGACATTACTTCCACTTTGCAGGATGCCATTTTGACTTTGAGGGAAGGTGTAGAAAGTTGTGAATTGAAACTTGGTTAATGCTGATAAAGGTTTTTTTTGGTGCTTTCTACCATTGAATTCAATCTTTTTAGGTTATTAGGAGATAGGATTTATTTTACAAATTAGTTTAAGAATATTGTTTTTTGTTCGTGTTTGACACTAGTTTCTTTCAAATTAAAATAAAATATTACTAAAAAAATCCATATATTTGGTTATTTTTATTAAGTTATAAATTATCTATAATTTCATTTTCATTGTGCTCACTTGGTTTGTTGTTGATATTATAACAAAAAAATATTTCACTCATAACTCATTGCGCCCACAAGCCTTCTACACCCCGGTATAGGAGGAGATGTGTAGTAATTAGGTGTAATGTAAAAAAGATTGCATGTCAACATCTTTTAAATATTTTATTTTAATTTAATTTTATAACAATTTTTAAATTTAATCTAAAATAAAAAAGGTATGAGGGAGATGCAGTGGTGTTAAATAATGAGTATGTAACAATATTTAAATTTAATTAATAAGCACATAAAAAATTAATACTTAGAATAAACTTACGATATAACAAGATTTATAATCATAGATATTCACCCTATTTGTGAAAGTAATGCACGACACTTCACTCCAAAGGATTTATGAAAATGCTCTTCATTAAAATTTTGGAACCTTTATAAGTAAATGATTCAAATCAAACATTTCATAACAAAGTAATCTCATATCACATTAATTCACAATGCAATGGATAATAGTTTTTGTTCATCAGTTATTGGTCTAATTTTATGAGGAAAGTGTAATAGAAATAATTTAGTAGTAAGAAGAACATTAATAAACTCCCTCATCATTTGTTATATGATGTTGTTAATTTAGTTAATTGTTGCTTCTTATCCTTATTTCACTCGTGTAAAATGTCCAAACTATAAAAGAACTGTATTATTTACTCTATCTTTGGACCATTGTATTTTATCTTACTCAATCATTTCCATAGCCTCAACTAAGTGCCCATCATTCTCTTTCCATAGTGACTCAATGTCTTCAAATTCATTTCATAAATTTGGTTTAATAAATGTTGGTGGAAAACCAATATATTTCACTTTGTAGAAAAGAGTGTACATTGGTTGGGATAAAATTGTATTGCTCTTACCATGTGATGATGTCATCTAAATCTTGAATCTTTCTCGCCACTTATGAAATTCCCCCTTCTAATTGTTATTTGACCATGATGATATTGGCATCATAATCCTTGTTCGTGAGAATATCATTTAACAAGTCAATGATAAGTGACACAATTGATTCCTCACAATTGTGAAAGTACAGCACAAATTCATTCACATTATGTTTGAAAACTTTATACTAAGAGTCTTGATTCATGAAATTTTGTATCCTCTCCTTTTGTTGTTTTAATTTGTGTCATCTCAAAAAAATGTTTCTCCAATACCCTATGTTATTTCTATCTTAGCAGTGACATTTCCATTTGGTTTTCTTACTTGACATTAAGCACAAATAAGTTTGTAGTTTCAATTGCAAATTTCATGTCTCCATTCCATTTTTGCTATAGAAGGCAAAGATCCCTAAAAACTGTAGATGAATCCTCAACATGAAAGGTAGGAGGTAGCTCATTAATCATTTGTTGATCCAAGGTGTCATCTCCATGTTGTTGGTAGCTTCACCAGTGATGCCTAAGCCTCATGTTAATACATAAATACTTTACATGGGGCACGTGTGGGTACTTTTGTTTAAAGTCGATGTATATTGTCCTTGATTCATACTATATTGAGCCTACATGATGGTCATAATAGCTATTTACCCAACCCTTAGGATCTACCAAAATCTCGTACTCCATATTAATCATCACTTGGTTATGTATTCACCATAATTTTAGGATAATCTATCTTCTTTCAAAATATATCATCTTTTAAAAATTTGAGCAATAAGCTAGTAATTATAAATCTATCGAAATAAGTAAAGCTACATAGTAAAATATTTTAGCATATTACAAGATCTCTTGTGATGAATTATTCTATTGAAATATCCATGGTAATGTATAGGTCATTTCTCATTGCGCATTTCCTAGCTTAAGTGATACCCAATAATGTCGACGATTAATGTTAGCACTTTCCAAAATAAGGTGCCTTCAACATGTTTTTCACATTCCATAATAAAGGTAAACATTATGCACCCCACAACAAAGAAATTAATGTTGTATAAACTAGGATATATATGTTCTAGAATTACTTCAAATCAAATAGTATATATCTTAGCACTTACAACACTAGTTGCTTTGTTGAAAGGGTGTTTATTAATAACTTAAGTGAAATTCAATTAATATATTTTCTCTAGAGAATATACTACCATAGTCTTCTTTTGAAATTGATCTTGATGCTTCCCTTGCTAGTGGGTCAATAAGAAGTGATGAAGATTTTTAAACCCAACGGCCCTATGAATTTCGAGTTGAGAGCCTTTCTCACTAAGCCATACACTTCCAACCAGTGCCTTGTTCCCTCAATAAACTTTTTTGAAGTGTAACTTTCTCATCTTGTGGATCATTACTATACATGCATACATAAAAGAAAAATTTAGTATGCTAGAAATCACTAGAGAACATTTAGAACCAATCTACCTCCTATTTGTATGTATATATAAATCCATATATGTGTGTTCCTCTCAAGTCGATTTAAATCTGTGTGAGGGAATCCACAAAGGCAAACGTGAGATCATGGCTAGGGGATATTCAGAGGCAAAAAAAATATCCACTATGTAAACTCTTTCTTCCTGGAATCTAGGAAGAAATTTTGGATATAGATAATTAGGGAGGACTAGTTAAAATTAGAGTTGGTCAAATGGGGGTTGTATTGAAATTTACAATGAGTAAGATACATTCTTTTATTAATGTACAAATAAATAATTCAACTCCAGTAATGTATCCATGATTATAACTATGAAGTTATTAAAAAAAGTTTGTGTTGGATGATGCAACTCACTCCCAACACTTAGATGGCAGCTAAGATTGCCTCTTAAACCATCTTAAACCCTTTGTCAAAGAAAATAATCTAGACACCTACACACCTACATCATTAAGTGTTCTTTCTAATAGTAAGTTTGGCGCGAAACTTGTAGTGAGAAAAACTCCAGTGTCTACCATTAAGGAGTTTAATCAAGACTTTACAACAATAAACTACACTGAGACAGAGCCATCATCACGACATACCATCCCACCATCATATTTCCCATATAATGAAAACTGATGTTGGTTGGAAAGATGTGGAAATTAACCCCAACATATTATCACATGACATAAAGATCAAAACATATAGATGATATATGATGCCTTTATGTTTCCTGTTTTTGTTTCACTGGTATTTGTGTTAACGATGTCTCGTCTCTTTGCATTTGTTTTTGTCCTCTATGTCATGACATTGTGTTCTTCTTTTGTGTTTGCTGCAGGAATTACACACACCGACGATGATGAGCTCTATCGATGTTGGTTAATGAGCACCTAATAAGTACATTTATTTATGAAAAAATTTAACAGTGTTAATGTTGATGTAAGTGGGAAATTATGCATTTCAATGTGTTCAGTGGACACACTGTTGTCGATAGAAAAGAAATTGGGAAATACACTGTCCACATGGAAAGGTCGAGATCCGTGTGGTTTAGAATGGGATGACATTTCTTACATTGGTAACCGAATAACTTATTTGTAAGTATTTTGTGCTTCTGGTTTCAAATCATGACAACATATCGTCCTCTAAATGATTATCCATTCCATTCATGAAAATTGCTTGAGCTCTATAGAAAACGTTGGGAGTTTCTTCTAATTAAATCTTTCCATTGATAAAAATTTACAGGACTCTATATTCAATGAATCTCAATGGAAAATTATCGATTGAAATTGGGTGGCTTTCAACACTACAAGTTATGTAAGTTGATTGATGAAGAAATTGCAAGGGTACCACAAAGTTGATACCATTCAAACCCATTTCTCCAATGAATATTGAGGTTGTGAAGTAGAGTTCATTTTTCTGAACTCCCCCATATATATCAGAGATTTGTTTACTTGGGTGCAATAATATTTCTTTTTAATGCAGTCAATGCACCGTGTAAATTTTATCCAACATTTGAACATAGTGTAGTGGGGATGGATCTTACAGTGCTACACTCTATACAGAGCATCTTCCTTCTTTAGATGAAATTAGAATAATATTAACAAAAACCCTCTTGGGTTTGCATGGTAAATAAGAGGGTATAATAAGTAGATTGACTAAACGGGGATCTGTCATACAATCCAATCCTGATAGGACTAATTCCAAGTACTTTGGGAGATTTGCAATACCTTCACACATTGTAAGCATTTTGAGCCCTGTAATTCAATAGTTGGTATTTTTGTTTGAATACTTTATAATGGAATAATTTTTAGCTCATCTTAGAATATTGATAGGTTGTAGGTTTTCTGGGCACATTCTGAAGGAGCTGGGTAAACTACAGAGACTTATTACTCTATAAGAAAATACTCCAAAAAAACCTTTGTTTTTATGAACAAGTAAACTTTGTGACATCATGAATCGTTATTGATTTTGGTAGGTGTTGTAAAATGCTTTATTTTTGATAAGTTGGTTTTTATTTTATAAAAGAGGGTATGAAAAAATGGAAATACGAAAAAACAGAAAATAAAAAACGAGATGAAATCAAACCCCATCAAAAGAAAATAAAAAAATTTGTATAAGTGTGCTTGTTTAAATGTCACTTCATGAAATAAATTGTACTTTTAATAAATAAAGGCCTGTGTGTAGCTTGTTTTTATGCCATAGCCTTTTCTTCTGATCTAGATCAAACTGTTTAATCTTGATCATATCATTTAAAATTTTGTATTAGATTAGACAATAATTTCAACCAAATAGTTCAATCTTGGTTGAACATTAGAAATTAGGATAGAATACAAAAAATAAAAGGCCTAACATGCTCAAAATTTGGCCTATAAGTTATATTAGATTAGGTTTAAATTACTGAAAAAGTTAAATAAAAGCTGCTAGTCTAAACGTGCCCTAGATAGATTAATTTTTCATTGGTGTTTAATTACCTTGTTAAAAGGGTGATTAATTCTTTTGTAAATAAATAATTTTATGCTTTTTGTTAAAGGTCATATACGACAAAAATGTTTTGTCGGCAAGCAATAAAGTTTGAGCAAAATCCAATAGTGATCTGCCTCCCCGCCCAGATCAACAGCAGGGAAGCCTCTTCGCACCCCATCGCCATGATACAAGATAACGGTGGGGGGGGAGGGGGGTGCGAAAAGTGGATTTTTCGCACGAGCCTCTCGTATACGTGTCACCTCCTCAGCACTTCACACCCCCCTCACTCCATACCACTTACCACTACCACCCCCCCAAAAAAAAAAATTTGCCATCCTTCCTTCCTATGCTTCTCGATATCGTGCCAATGGTCACACCTCCCATGCCATCTGCCTCCAACCACTTCGCACCACGTGCCCTCACCCATTTTTGCTTATCCATTCCCACTTATCCATTGCCGCCATTAATTGCCTCGAGTTGCTGATCTTGCCTTCTGTTGATGCATTAAATCCCTAATTAGCTAATCAACAATGGATTTCCTGTAATGGTAGCTTTAATTCATTTATAAATATACGTCGGACCTGTTACAATTGCATTTCCTAAATAGTTTTCTTTCATTTTTTCTTGCATTGTTCATGTTCTACAGATTCTCTGTCGAGCCAAGCCTAAACAGTCAACGTCCTCTGAACGTATCTCTGCCATTTTTTTGTTATCCTCCACCAATACAGTTCTGTTATTTTGGCTCCAAAGAAGAAAGACAAGCCTTCTGCCAGTTCCTCTGCAACACAGGAAACCCCAAAGGCCTATGATGCCTTAGACCTAGACCATATCCCATTGGCCGACCAATATTTCAAAATTGCAGATACTAAATGCGAATTTGACATGTTCTAATTGCATAATTGGTTGAAGTAGACATAATTTGACTCTGATGATGAAATAAACCCATGGGAATCCCATCTACCTCTATATATGTTTCCTTGGACCTATTCCTTTCTCGATTTAGTCACCTGGTGCCAAGCCAAGTTTAATCCTTTACAGAGAATAGTGGTAGCTCAGAATGGAGACATCCTTGATAATGACTCCCTTATCTTTTTCTCTACTGTAATCCTAATTGACCTATATCACAAGCTGAACTTCCCTCAAAGAGCTCAAATTTTTGAGATCTTTCTCCTTGAAGATGTTGAGCTCCCCAAAAATAATCCTCCTTATCCATCATCTATGTTCCCTGAGAGAGCCAAGCACATAATTTCCCTAATTTCTTGCTTGTTAGGATACCAATCAGACCAATGGGTAGATGAAGCTATCTTAGGCTATATGTCAATGTTTTCTAAAGAAAACAAACCTACCTTCATGTATAACTACAGTCAAATTTTGGATGAAGCTATGCATGAACAATTGATGAATATCGCTAATGTACTCCTCTGTGCTATTTCATATGTTCATTTTTCAGCAGGGAGATAGGTTTCCTATTGTTTTGCACAAGAAGGATGATCAGCAAGAGAATCAAGAAGTCACTCAATGGACCTCATTGATTAGAAAGAACTCAACTGAGTTCACATTTTCAGACTTCATAGACTATTTCATTCACCCAGTTGCACAACTTCTCAATAGTCAGAGTGAACCCAAGATCAATACAGAAATCAAAAGGATCCTGCATCTTAGTGATCAAGTTAGAACAAGAGACTGATATCTTTACCAGAACTACATAAAGATTAGAGTATATGGCTATGAATTATCTCCATATAAGTTGCCCAAATATGTTCCAATGAGAATTTTCTCTTTGGAATATATTAGGAAAATGATGAATATGGATGAGCTTCATTTCATTTCAGGGAAAATGAGATCACAATTCAAGATAAAGGCACAGGTAGGATCATTCATTTGTAACACCATATCAGCAGGTTTAGAAGTAGATGCCATACTAAAACAGATGGGTTTCCAACCAAGCTTCACCTGGTCTTATGACCCATTCAGTATTATCTCAGACTTAAGGGTGGAACTCAAAACCACTCCTTACAATCATACACCTAGACCAGAGATTGAGAAGTTCAGAAATCAAGAACAGTGGGAAGAGAATACTCTTCAAGAAGTAGAAGAACAAGTTTTACCTCCTTCTACTGTTCAAATTCCTACTTCTCAAACCAAGCAGGACACGAGGCCCAAAGAAGGATCATCATCATCAACAATTGGAGAAAAGGAATTCATTCATTATCAGAAGAAATCAAGGATAGAATCCAAAGGAACTACTAATACTACTCAGGGTCAGAAGGAGCCTATCATCATCAATTTGGATGATTCATAGGTTTACAGGAAATTGGTAAATCTTGCCATACCATGTGAAGACCGATGGGATCACTTATGTGAAGTTATCGAGTAACTTTCATTAACAACTGAAGAACATCTGGGCGACACTTTTTGGGGACCACATCATCAACATATTCCTAAAGAATAGTGCCAGCACTTTGCAGTTTTGAAATTCCTATAGTTGTGTACTATTTTTTATTTTTGTTTTGAAAATATCTAGAAGAACTTTTGTATAAATAACTCCTCCTTCAAGTTATTAAGGGTTGAACCCTTGGATGAGCTTTGAGAACATAACAATAACCAAGATGGATATTTTCCAAGTTAATGAAAGGATTATGAATTTGCCTTTTATAGTTTTGTCTCCTTGTAAGTTTTCATATGTGCTTATTTCATTACGTATTGCTTCATATATTTAAGTATTTATGCAGAGATTTGGGTAAGATCATATTGAGTATCAGTCAGTCTTAAATCCCCTGTGAATTTATCATAAATAACTAGGGACTAGCTTATAAGACTATTTGTTATTATAAACTCCCCTATATCAATTAATTGTCACAAAAATCTTCATTGATTTAAATATATTTTGTTCTACAAGAAACATTTTTTGCTTGTATTCTTTGCTTATAACCAATCAAATATTCTATTTGGATATTTAGCAAGTTATATTTCATCAATTTTCTGTTATTCATTCACTTCAAATCAATTAACTATAGCTAGACAAATAACAACCCTTTCAACTAGCTTAGTAATTGTTAAGGCTTAAGCACTTGTTTTCAATAATTCATAACATTGGTCATCCATAAAACTTAAAAAACAACAAAACATTTTAGATGCTCTAGCGTGACTAACTGACCTAGAGTCATCTCAGAGGACAACAGTAGGGACATGAATTCAAATGATTTATTGGGAAGTATTCCTCCATATTTGAGTAATCGTATGAGCCTCTACTTATTAGATTTGTCTAACAATACCATCGGTGGAGAATTGCTTGTCAAGCTGAAGGAGATTTTTAATTGCGGTCACTTGTAAGTATTACATTTTTATTTGGGATAACTTTTACCCGTGTATGATGGTTCTGAATAGGATTGTCCTTTGAGCTAACTCTTTGGATACCTTTGATTAGAATCCAACTAATGTCTCTGTGACTACATTTTTTCGACCTTTGTCTGCTCTTGGCTAGGGTTTCCTCCTCTTGCGATTTCGACTAAGGGTCTCTCCTCTTGTCTTCAGTGATTGTTGCTACCTGATGATCACTGCCCCGTCCACTGGCACCTGGGGACCCCTTTGACATTCACATTTTTAAATGTTGGCAACTGTCAGCTGGCCCGAATCTCTTGCAGATCTTCCTTTGCTATTGGTCGATTGAGATGAAGGATGATGTGGTAGACTACTATGAGGATCCCTATGATTTTGTGCCTATCTGGACAGTCTTTCCACCTCACATGATTGTCTCGACTTCTTCAGTTCCTCTGCAACTCCCTTCTACATTGGCGGGTGACCCTAGGGTTTTCTCGATGCCTAGTTTTCTTAACCCTAGCTTTCCAACTCAAAACTACTCGGCGTCTACCAGTATTTCATCAACCTCTCTACCAAGTTCTGGCTCCAGACGCCTCATTCTTCCTACCGATTTCTGACTACTTACCCCCTTCTCTGGATTTCCTACAGTTTCTAGCCTCTTGTCTGAACCCGACTGTTACATCTTGTCCGTTAGAACACCCATGTATCCCTTCCTCTGCGGCTTCATATCCCTTTTAACCCTCTAGATCTGGACCCTCACTGCTCTCTTCCACCAGCATCTAACCCTACCTTTCCCCATTTGGCGTCCTTTTCCCTTTCATCAGGTTGCTTTGAGGGATATACCTTTCTGCCTACTCATTCAGGCACCGAGACTGGGGTTTGTGAAGATCTTGGCACATCTTTTGTAGCCCCCTCCAAACTGCCTCCTGGTATAGCATCCCAGACGATGAAGAAATCTAAGTGCATCAAAGAGGGACACAAAAATATCTCATTAACCTTTGGCAATGGCCTTCAAATGGGTGATGTTTTGGACACTACAAACATAATTCTAGTCAAACGGGTTCGGGGTTGCTCTTACAACTCAACTTGTCTCAGGTAATGGATCATGGAAATTTGGGGCCAGGTACTTGAGGAATTATCTTCGGTGGTTACCTTATCATGTAAATGGCTCACTCTATGTTTTCTTTGGGTGTTATGGCTCCTGAACTATGGGACATGCATACATGGCACTATTATGTGTCTTTTTCCTATACATTATTCTCCATGAGGAAAAGGACTAGGGTGTTAGAGTAACAAGGTATTTATTTTTCTTTTCTCTAACCTAGGTCTTGGGAAGAACTATCCTCACTCTGCACGTGAGACTCTTCAAAGTAGCTTGGGTATTTTTTCTGGTAACATTTGTTCCCTTCTGCTTAATTCTAGTCATTTATATACCCAATTTCTAGTCTTCATCCCTTGGGGGATTAGCCTTTGCAAGCTTGTCTAGGGTCGTCACCCACCTTGGCTTTTTCACACTCCTCTTCAAAATTTTCTAGTGTCGGGGGAGGATTTCTTTTCGTTTTCCAGCAATGGTAGTTTTTCCCTATTCATTTTTACGCTTGCAAGTTGCATGAGTCCCTCACAAAGGTTTAGTCTCATATATGGTATGGTTGGTCTCTTGGGTGTTACTTCACCATTTTTCTCCTTCTTGGGCTAGGAAGGTTTCTCTAAAATGTTTTTGCTTAGTTCACCCCTACTACTATTCTCCTAGGTGACATCTCCATTGTCTATTAGGATGGTGCGTCGATGTGTCTCCTCAGGGCAACAGGGTGGTAGAAGAGGCAAGGTCACCCCTCAGCCTACAACCCAAGGGGAGGCTCATCACTCTATGGGTAGGTACAATCCTTTTGTTATTATAGATATACATCGTGATAAAATATGATACCGAGGGTGATTTTGCTACATTCATAGGTTTATCCCTGATCAACATGTGGAGATGGAAACTAGGAGTTGGGTTCCTGACACGAGAAATACTTGGTCCAAACAAACAAGGTACATGCAGACTATCAATCTGTATTGGCACATCAAAATTCTCATGGGTCAAATTCTCATTGATTGTTCAAAAACACAACAAGAGATATTAGTTTTTGTGATGAATATCATGGAGAGAGTTCAAAAGCTATATGATAAAATTTCCATTCTTGCTAAGTGATCAATAGTTATCACTTTCACCACATCCCATGAGAACAAAAACCCATCTTGACCAATTCAAATGGATTTTTCCTCTAAATGATATGCATTCCAAATTTATATTTATTTTTTAGTTTTTTTGGTTTGATACACAACACCGAATCTACTACTTTTGCTTGTAGTCAGTATAGTCAACATATGAGTATATCTAGAGTTTCTAGTAAGAATTGGATTTAAGTATTACACAATGGTCCGATAGTAATTTTTTGAAGCACAATATAAAGTCGTTAAATTTTTACCACTGGTGTGGTTTCCCTGGAAAATGATAACTTGACATGTATTTTATAACATAGTCTAACTAATAAAAGCTTTGACCCTTTTTCCATTAATTTTTTTCTCACATAAATTGAAAAGTGATTTTTTAGGGTCATAAGTTTGAGTTATGTAATTCACATAATTAGAGTGCCTCAGAGATTTTTCAAAGCATTCAATCCATTAAACATTTAAAATTATAATTTAAATAACAAGAAACCACAACCGTATGCCAAATTCTAACAAAATATAATAAATAAAACATCTATTTAAACAGTCTATTAAATAAATAAATAAAATAACTTTAAAATTTTAAATATATTTTATAACTACACAGGTAATATTACATTAATATTTATTATTATTATTAACAAAAAAATAAACCTATTTTATAAATACACACGTAACCATGTAAATGTAACATTATGTTAATATTTACTATTAATTTATTAGTATTAATAGCTCAATACATTATATTATTTTTTTATTAATTTTAATAATAAATATTAATATAGATTAATTTCAAATTCGTTTCGTGTAATTAAGTAATTATGTGAAATGCGAGTTAAAAAAAATTAAGCATGTTACAAGTGAAAATTGATTGACATGTATATCCACCGTAAGCAAAAATGAATAAACAACCAGGAGTGGTTTTAATAAACGAAGGCAGCCGGTCGCTGAAAGAGGAAATGTTTCAAGTTAATCCCAACTGCCACGGTTCCACTCTAGACATTAGAGAAATTAAATGAATACGAAAAACCGAGCTTTGAGCTATGGGTAGTGATGGTTGTGTCGGTGAATTGCCTCCTCGGCCATCAACATCAATGGAGTGCGCCAAACGAAATTCAAATTTTAAATGTCAAATTTGCAGAATGCATTTCATGGATGGCTACGTGATGGTCATCTGACATATGGAAATATGATGAATATGTTTTGGATGGACAGGAAGAGATATATTTTGTTATTTTGCTGGAGATCGGAAAATACCTTGAAATGGGTGCACTCACTAAGGAAATGTTAGAGGTCATAAACAATTATTGGTATATTAAATATCCTATAGCATTGTAAATAAGGCTTGCTTATTTACCATGCCTTATGTAATAGCCTTAAGAGAAATTTACCGTACTCGATGGCCATCCATCCAACCATTTGACTATCAGTCATGCAATCATCCAACTAAGCTTTTTTGTTACCAACTGCCAAAGATTTCCGGCCTCCCTTTGGCCCACCTGCAATGCAAGTGGTTGATAAGACCTGCATTTAAAGCATTCAATGCTTGGCTTCGAACCAAGGATTTCAAATTTAAGAATTGGGCGGGTCATCTCTGCAACAACTTCTTGAATAATGACAGCATCCATCGATGGCCTTGTCGAACCTGCCATGTTCTCCCCTAAATTATGCAAGGGCACCAATCATAGTTGGAAGGAAAAATTAAATTACACATGGAATAAACCACCAAGAGTTGATATTTTCATCAAAGAATCAATCACTTATAGTAATTACCTACCATTGTTGCAAGTCGATGTAAGAGCAAAGTATTGCAAGTAACAGGGTGCAGATGTCTACAATGTATTTTTTTTAGATAGTTTGAGGTATATGGAATATATATATGTAGAATAATTATGAATATACATTCTCTATAGAACTCACATATTTTTGTAATAGTTCATTGAATAAACAATATGCTAGGAGGACATGTAGTTAGTGGGAGAATTATCGAGATGACGTGGAAGACTTTTTTGAATCTTGCTGTTATAACCTCTTTTTCCATTATTAATGGAAAGATGAATTTTTTTTTTTAAACATCAATAGTCCTTTGTTGCTCCATATAGTTCTATATATGCACATTTTTTTTACATGCTCATGTCTTCCTTATATACTCATATCTTTCGTATATGTGCATATCTTCCATATATGCGCATATCTAGAAGTTGTGCATATACAATAGATGTGCATATATGGTAGATGCACATATTACAAAAGTGCATATAGTTATGCAGATCCGTAATATGCATATACGATAGTCTCCAGATATGCACGGCTTCCGTGTATGTGCAACTTCCGTATATGGTGCACTTCTGTAATATGTGCATATCTTCTATATATGCACATCTACTATATATGCGCATATACGGAAAAAGCACATATACAAAAGATATGCACATATACGGAAGTTGTACATATGAGGAAGACATGCACATATATGAAAGATGTGCATATATAAAAGTCGCACGAATTCTATATATGCACATCTTCTATATCACATATCTTCAATATATGCACATATATTATGTATGTGTGCAACTTTTGTATATGTGCATATATGAAAATTTCGCATATACAGAGACTACGTATATACAGAGATTGAAGTTGTTCACAACTTCTATATATGAATAGCTTTCCTATATGTACATATATGAAAGCTTCGCATATATGAAAGATGCACATATACATAATTTAAGCGCAATTTCAACCACTATATATGTGCAACCTCTGTATATACGCAATTTTTGTATAAACACAATTTCCGTATATGTGCATATATAGAAGATATGCACACATACAAAAGATGCACATATATGAAAGTGACGCCTATACATAAGCTAAAGTTCTGCACAATTTTTGTATATGTGCATATCTTCTGTATATGTGCATATATTTTGTATATGTGCAACTTCCGTATATGCACATATACAAAAGTTGTGCATATACAGAAGCAGTGCACAACTTCCATAATATACATATACAATAACCTCCAAATATGTGAATCTTCTATATATGAACATCTTATGTATATGTATAACTTTCATATATGTGCATATGCAGATGCTATGCGCATATACAAAAGACATGCGCATATATAAGAGTCACACAACTTATATATATGTGCATCTTCTGTATTGCATATCTTCCATATATGTTATTGGCAACAGGATCCCCCATGGACAGTTTTGGGGCTAAAAGCCCATGTTTGTGTCGAATTTTGTAATAAAGTTGTAAAAACTCCACATTTTGTGGTCATAGAGGGCGAAGGTGTCATGAGTCATAAAGGGTTGTCTTCCCTTATTTTGTAAAGTAAAGTCGGCTGTAAAAGATCTACCCATGGTCTGTGGACCATGGGATTGTATAAAAAGAGCTAAGTAAATAAGATCTAAGTAGTTAGATAAATCATAAGTTGTAGAAGGAGTTCTTAGCGATAACGATAGAAGTCTAAGTTTCGGGTCGTAGTGTAGGTAGAGGCTCTGCAGATGAGTGCGCAGAGGCCTAGGGTAGAAGTCTACAGCTGAGTGCGCGGACCCCTGTAACTTTGTGCGATAGAGTCTGTAATTGTTTGAAGATATCAATAAAGAGAATCATTTTACAAATTTTGTGTCTTTGTTTCCTATTAATGCATCTTGTCATATTGGGTATGAATTTCATTTATAATGCTTATATGATGCGTGAATATATGTAATTACATTGGATAATTGAATGCAAGTAAGAACATATGTTTACACGATGCTAACTGTGATTGTTTAATAAGATAAGTAAGATACTTAAGCTAGTTTGGGAATCTGCACAACACACTGCCCTAGCAACGCGAAAGTACCTGAACCACAGGTTAGGGTTGTGCAAAGGTCAATCGTACCCCTTTGCGGAGGTACTAAAGGGTGGAATAAAGGGCTAGTCTGACAAAGCCCTAGAACTTAAGTGACCTGCACGAAAGCAGGAATAGAAGGAATAAACCGACATCATGACCATCTTAGGGTGCAGAAACTTGGTTCTAGAATCCCCCCATACTGCTTTGGGTGAGACTACGGTCCACGCTCCTCAGGCTGATGCCGAAAGGGCCAGTAGTGTAGGGATTTGTTTGGCTAACTAACATTGAACCTGGGTTAGGCCCCACCAAGCCAACAAATGGTTCCGTTGCTGGGACCAGAATCTGCATAAGAGATGTGTGATGTTGTATCACTGGAATCCAACTAAGAAAGAGATCAGAGACTGGTTGGATAGGAAGATCCATGAATTCGCGGCGCAGGAGAACAAAAATTCGTGATTGATAAAGGAATAGTGGCTAGACAGGTACCTATATAGAGAAATCCACAAGATCTTTTTATGTTCCTTTCCGATTGAGCTATACAAGTGGATCACGAAGCTAGTAGATAACCAAGGAAGGTGGAGACTTGACGGTCCTGTTGTTTGGACCCCGGAGTTAGTACAAATACTAGAAGTCTCTGAGGATAATATCGTCTGTGATGTTGATAATTGGCTCAATCACGTCATAGGAGGATTTGTGACTAAATTCGTTGTCGATCCCTCAGTTAGCTACAGCGAGGCGAAGCGACGCTTTTTCAAAGGACCGCGAGGTAAGTACTTGAAGTCTTTGAATACCTGGATTAAGATGTTATTGTGAGAAAAACAAGTTATGCAGCTACCTTGATGATCGGAGCTACGCGAAGCAGGAATACTTACAGGAACGAAGGAAGAAAGGGTCCCGAATATACTCCATTGATTTCACCTCCATTGGGTGACGAAGAGGGAGTAGCACAGGCTTCTCTGTGAAGTTCTATCAAGTTAATAAAACAAGGATTCCTGCGACTTCCACCTCCACCCACACCACCTCCAACTTCGCCCATACCGCCACCACCTCCACCATAGTTCAACATGGCTAATTTAGTGAAGCTGCCTTTGTTTAAAGGCTTGGAAAATGAGGACTTGGACCAGTTCTAGTTCGTCGTGAAAGTTGTATGGGAAGCTTAGGGTGCTACAGATGATAACATGAAGAAGGCGACACTGGTTAGTGCTTTGCAAGATCGTGCGCTAACCTGGTACATCAAGTACTCTAATGATAAACCAAACACTGGAGTGGCAGACATCCAGACTACGTTGAATAAAGTATTCAGTGTGCCTAAATTTGAGGCACAGTCGATTATGGGGTTCAAAGAAATCGCGATGAAACCAGGCAAGACACCTTGGGAATTAGATCATAAGTTGAAGTGTAAAATCCACGAAGCTAATATGAACTTAACAGATGGACAACACAATGAATGGTTCGTGGCTTCGCTCCTGCCACACCTAAGGGTTGCATTGTCACAACAAAAGATAACAACTCAGGCAAAGGCCTTGGAGATTGCAATGAGACTGCATGAAACACCGATGCAGGATATGAATCCGGGGGTTCAGCACATCCATGCGCAGTTGCAAAATATTTGCATTGAAATGCAAAGCTTGAAGCAGGATAAGACGGTTTGACCGGAGGTGCGCGAAGAGGTATGGTGCCTGAAATGCAAGGGTTAGGGACATGACAAAGACCATTTCCAGGTCTTTACAAACTATATTGCAAGACGAGGACCGATGCCTTTGAGGCCAGAAGCTTAAGCAGGACCAAGCGTAGGGCCTGCATTGTGGTGTGCTATATGTCAGGTAGCAAGAAAGCATACCACGGATGATTGTCATTTTCTGAAAAATTTTGTACAAACACTGCAACAATTGTTTAGCAACTTCTGTAGGTCAGTAGGGCATGATGAGCGCAACTACAAAAGTTATGAATTGATGATGGATAGAACACCCACCTATAGGGTTTAGGCAGAAATGCGCCCCCCTAACCAGAGCATAGGGATGGCGCGAACATGATTTGAGGGGCGCAAAAGAGGCCGAGGCAGAGGAGGACCTAGAAGAGGTCGGAGACAGCTAATCTGTTATAATTGCAGAGGACCAGGACACTATGCCCATGATTGCACTAACCCAACGCATCCTTCGTGCAAATATTTCACTTTTTTTTATCATGAGACAGAATATTGTCCTACGATGATAGCAAGGATACATGACAAAGGGGCGCTACCACCTCAACCAACTCAGAACCTGCAGATGATGAGGTCTGAGCCTCATGAAGAGGATCTGAATGTGAATATAGTGCTCCGAAGTGGTATTGCAATAGGGAATGATAAGGGGAAACAACCTGAAGACAACGCATGGGTTCGCAAAGCTCCGGCGAAGGAGGTTGAATTCGATTTGGAGCACGCACGTGAAACGCTCATGGAAGCAAAGAATATCTTCGCTGAGGCCTCCACCTCAGGGAGCAAGGATAAGCTTGATCAAGATATGGACCCTTCTACGCTTACAACCTTCCTAGAGACATGCATGAAGTTGCTACGCGATAGTAAGTTTGTAAAAGGATTACAGGATCTTATAAATAGATGCATCGGAAACACTCTGGGTGAACCACGTGTGGTATGAAAGATTGGTAAGCATAAAACAAGGACAGGACGAGAGATGAGGCTAACTGCGCAGATAGGAGAGTATGAGATGGATTAGTATATTTTGGACCTGGGGTCAGATGCGAACGTCCTACCGAAGCAGACTTTGGAACTAATGGGAAGACCCGTGCTGTAGTGGTCTTTGATTCAGTTAAGGATGGAAAATCAGTAGAATATCATCCCCATGGGGCGGCTGCAAGGGGTGATTGTAGATATTGAAGGCGTGAGTGCGATGGCTGACTTTGAAGTAATAGAAATTGTGGATGATAACAACTCCTACCCTCTGCTACTTGGCATTGATTAGGCTACTGATATGAATAGGGTAATCAACCTAAAAAAGAAAAGGATGATATTTGAGAAGAAATCGCTTGACGTAATAGTACCCCTAGATCCTGCTGAAGAATCGTGTTATACTAAACCAGTCCACGATTATAAGAGCGATGACAATATGGACTGTATCTATAAGATAATAGCACGAGACCAAGATTGGGTGAATCCAACAGCGAATGGACAAATTAGATGGGATCACGAGAGTCCTGCACCTCATACTCTGATAAAGAATTAGAGCGATGGAAGAATCGGTTACATGAAGTAACCACACTGAGTTGTAACATGATGACCCAGTCACTACACTGTGTGTCATCAAAGGTAAGAAATATACCCACTTATGATGGCGTGAATGATGTAGATATCGTTTTGGATGCATTCGAGAGGGAGGTACCAGAGAAGCAGCGCTTACAGGCTTTGGACCGGGCACTACGTGCTACGCCCGCAAGGTGGTGGGGTACGCACAAGGGTAGCTTTGATGATTGGCGCGAATGTAGGAGGATGATGAGAACATGCTTTAGGAAGCTGAAGGTATGAATGATAGAAAAATATGATGGGCAGGATGATCTGCGCGCGCACTTGGCCAAATGGGCTCAGGCTTATGGAGAGGAGCCCCAACCTGAATGGGTGCACTTGTTCTGTCACACCCTGAATGTCATCCCAATGAACTGGTACTTAGGAACGAAGATCCCCCATGGTATAGGAGAATGGGATATTCTAAGCAAAGGATTCATAATGAAATTCAGCTTTGAAGATGAGTTTGACTTTATTGATGAGGCACTACAAGAAGTAAAAGCAACAATCTTTAGGATAGCACAGGATCCCTTGGACCTTATTCAACCTAATTGAACTACTCAGCTAAGTCACACACTGGAATGTTATAACGTAAATGTTGAAGAAGAAGATGAGGATCCGCGAAAGATTAACATCCTTGAAACAAAAGGTCACCGTGAGGTTGAAGGACCGCAGGTTGAGAATATTGATATAACCGTGCCACTGAAAACGAAACAGGTAAATATTGGTACGGAGGCAGATCCCAAATTCGCAAAGATTGGAGATTACTGGGATGACGCGACGATGGATAAGGTCACTGGATTGCTCCGCGAATACCGGAATTTTTTCCCTACCAAGTTTACGGATTTAAAAGGGATAATCGTGGACCTAGGTGTTATGAAGATCACATTGAAATCCGATGCGAAGCAAGTTACTAAAAGACCTTACCCTCTCAATCCAAATTATAAGGAGAAGGTCCAATTAGAGCTAGATAAGATGCTCGCAGCAATAATCATTGAGCCCGTGGAAGAATCTAATTGGGTAAGCCCAATGGTGGTACATGAAAAGAAGCAGAAGGATGAAATAAGGATATGTGTAGATCTTAGGAAGTTGAATGACGCTTGTGTACATGATCTTTTCCCGACTCCATTCATTAATGAAGTATTGTACAATGTAGGTGGCCAGGAAGCATATTCCTTTACTGATGGATTCTCTGGGTACCACGAGATAAAAATTGCACCGAAGGATAGGAGCAAGACAACCTTCACGATTGAGTGGGGGTGTTTTAAGTACACTGCAATGCCTTTTGGATTGAATAATGCGCTTGAGATTTTCTCGCGCGTAGTTGTTGTTGCATTCGAGGAATTTATTCATAAGTTCCTAGAATTGTACTTTGATGACTGGACTGTGTTTGGAATGGTGAAACACCATGCGGAAGTTTTCGCCTGATTCTAGATACCTGTCGAAGATACTAGACCGCGCTCAATCTGAAGAAATGCCTGTTTTGTGTTCCTTTTGGGACCCTGCTGGGTCATGTGGTCTGTAGACAGGGACTGATGGTAGATCCTGCGAAGATCACAGTGATACTTAACTTAGAAGCACCAAGGAGTGTGAAACAATTGTGTGCTACCCTAGGATGTACTGGATATTACAGAAGGTTTATCAAGGGCTATAGCCAGATCACCGCACATATGGAGAAGTTGATGAAAAAGGATGTCACATTCTGCTAGAATGAGGACTGTAAGAAAATCTTGGACGTACTGAAGAAAAAAATGGTCACTGCACCGATTTTAGCCTTCTCGGATTGGAAGAATGAGTTTCATGTACATGTCAATGCATCATGTATAGCGCTGGGAGCAGTACTGACACAGGCTGGCGGAGGAGACTTGGACCATCCTATAGCATTCGCAAGAAGAAGGTTATCCAAGGTGGAGAAGAACTATTCCACCACCGAGTACGAAGGGTTAGCCATGGTATACGTGCTCCAGAAGTTTAGACACTACTTGTTGGGTGGCCACTTTAAGATGTATACGGATCATTTCATGTTGAAATACCTCGTCAATAAGCCTCTGTTAAGGGGGAGAATCTGCAGGTGGTTGTTATTATTACAGGAGTATGATTTTGAAATTGTAAAGCCTGGACGACTGAACGTGGGACCAGACCATCTGTCGCACATCGAAACAGAGGAAGAGCCCACTAATTTGGAGGAGGGATTTCATAACGCGCAACTATTTGCAGTGCACGTCGTGGATGGTCATTTTGAAGATATCATACACTTCCTAACAATAGGAACTGTCCCAGAAGGATACACTGTCCAGCATAAGAAGGAGTTACGCACCGAAAATTTTTGTGTCATTGCTGGGAATCTGTACAAAATGGGGTCTGATGAGATATTGTGATGATATGTACCAGGGTTTGAAAGAAGCAATATCCTCTCAAATGCTCATGGGGGTGCTATGGGAGGACATTATGCATGGAGAGTGACCATGCAGAATATTCTATGCGCAGGGTTGTGGTGGCCAACACTCCATCATGATTCAAAATCATACTGCAAAGCGTGTGATGTGTGTCAAAGGAATGGCAGGCCATTGTGGAGGGATAAACTACCTCTGAATCCATAGTTGACGGTACAAGCCTTTGAGAAATGGGAGATAGATTTTGTGGGACCCATTCAGCCCCAAGAAAAGATAGGAGAAAGGTACATTATCACTGCGACGTAGTATTTGACATGATGGGTGGAGGCACAACCTGTGAAGGATTGCACAGGCGCAACTACTACAAAGTTTCTCTTTGAGTATGTGCTGACGCGATTTGGGTGTACAAAGATTTTGATGAGTGATCGTGGTACGCACTTTCTAAATGAAACGATCAGCACGCTGATGGAGGAATTTCAGGTATATCACTAGAAGAGAATGCCTTATCACCCGCAGGCTAATGGGATAGTGGAGGCATTCAATAAAGTGTTGGAGAACGCCAGGGTATGCAATGCTCAGCGAAGTGATTGGGACCTGTGCATACCCGCAGTACTATGGGCATATCGGATGACATGTAAGAAGTTGACTGGACAAACACCCTTTAGGCTTGTATATGGTGTTGAAGTAGTAATGCCCATGGAATACATTGTGCCTAGTTTTCACATAGCGACACTCACAGGTATGACGGATCGCGAAGCCCTGGAAGAGAGGCTCGCGCAGCTGGCTGAGCTTGAGGAAGAAATATTCCTAGCTGGATTTCACCAACAGGTCCAAAAGCACCGTGAAAAATCATGGCATGATCGGCACATTAAGCTGCAGGTAAATAACCCGGTTTTGTTATATGATAGCAAGTTTGATAAATTCCTAGGGAAATTCAAAATGCATTGGTTAGGGCCCTATGTCATTAGAGAGATTACCGACGGATGAGAGGTACAACTGGTCAAATTGAATGGAGATCCCTTCCTAGGAAAGGTGAATGGCAGTCACTTGAATCCATACATTGGTAGTCCAACCATGTGACAATATGAAGGTAGCATAGTATTAGCACTCTAGGCAACTGAAAGGAGGCGCGAGACTATAAACTACACTGCCCGGGTTGGGGAGCTGCGCGATTGGAGGATTATGCGAAGTAAGGAAGTGTCACAGGGTTCGCAGTAGCACGATGGGAGTTGCGCTACCCAGGGAGAAATCGTGTAGGTCGGCCGAAAATTGGCCATTAAAGTCACTGTTCATGATTTGACGGTAGAAATGCGGCCAAATGGAGCAGGCGACCGACATTTAAGATGGAATTTATGGATTAGATCCTTGAAAATATGTCGCCAATCTGACATTAATGAACCGAATTTGGGGGGAATGGTCGGATTTGAATTCAAAATGCCCTATAAATTACAGGTGGTTGTCCAGTGAAAAACACTTGGCATTTCGAGAATTGAGTTGTTGAATTCTCAGTGTTGTGGGGAAAAATGCCTATTTAGGACAATCCTATCCACCTAAGGTGTGACAGCGCCTTAGCAACAAACGAATACAGCTATTATGATTTCTTCCTTTATGAAATGTGAAATAGGGGAGATTGGCAGACTTACCGTTGTCTTCCGGTTGTCCCTCGATCTAGATCCTCTTCCTCTTTGTGTGTCTTTAGCTACTCGCTTCCTCGCTTGCTCAAGAGAACAGCTACTTGAATCCCACGAGGTCACAAGAGAACAACTACCTGTGACAAGAGAACAACTACTTGCGACAAGAGAATAACACAATACAAAGACAAATGTACATATTCATAAAAGATTCAGGATTAGAAGTAAATCAAATACACTAATGCAATCATACAAAGTACACCAGCATATAGGAAAGAATCAAGATAGCTTTATTGAAAGTAACAGGGTTCAGGAAGAGATACAACCCATGGGGCTCCAATCCAGAATCTCCTTCCCAGCAGAATGGAATTCCCTCTTCAGCTCCCTTCAAAGCATAAACACCCAATGTATCCAGCCACAAACCAACAGCAATTCTTTACATTCACAGAATTCCAGCCTCTAGATCCCATGGAGGAGAGATCTATATATAGTTATTTGGAGAGAGGATGAGTCAGCTTGAGATCTGACTAGTGTCCTCTCCCTCTATCAGTTCTTGAGTCCACTTGGAGGTTCTTGCTTCCACTTGGAGATTTGGAACCTCTTACTCATCACCAGTCGAATTCCCTGATACAAGTGTCATTTTGGAAGCTTCCTGGGCATTGACACCTTGAGAAATGAGCCTGCCACTTGTCCAGTTACGCTCAGCGCAGGTAGCCTTTGTTGCAGTTGACATTCAACGCAGGTAGACAGTGGAGCAGTTGACATTCAGCGCAGATGCTCAGTGGAGCAGTTGACATGATCCAGAATTGGCTTGTTTTTGAGTGTTTTCAGGTGGAGAACTTCTGTGAATTGCTGTGGTTACTTGGCCTTGTTCCTCTAGGGGTAGGAACAACATGTTTAGGGACTTTGGATCCCTTGATTATCGACATTTCATGCTTAGTGATGCAAGGCACAAAAATGTCTATAACAGTTGCCCCCTAAAGTATGAGGCCGTTTATCGGGTGAAATGCTTTATCTGGGAGGGTCCAAAGTTCATCCATCTACTGGGAGGAGACCTGTAATAAAATACAATACAATACATTATGATTCATTCTGCTTTCATGATCTAGCTGAGGTGGGCATTCCCATGCTCAGCTTTATAAATTCATTTTTGTACATAGAACAGACGATCGTCTGATGGTATACTGATAATTTTGGTGAAATTATCATCCTTTGAGTAGGATGATCATCTGCTGTAATGATGTACATGTCAAATGTCTTTATTTTTCTTGAATATATATCGCAGCCTGGATGGATGAAACTAGATCCGGGGTCTTCAAACTCGTTCGATCTTCACTCTAAGTACAAGTCGATCCATGTGAGAATTGCGCTGAAGTCGAACATGGAAAGACATCGCTTGAGTACCAGTCAATGATGTAAATCGTTAACAAGCGCGAGAGGAATCACCGATAATGATAATGACCCTCAAGGTACTGCAGTACAATTCACGTGGTGTGAATAAAGGACTTGGCGTCGAACACCACGCAAAATCTTCTGGTCGAAGGTCATTGATGTATACCTGTCACCGGAAGTGAGAAACTTGCCATTGAGGCATGCAAGCTTCAAAGTACTGAAGGGGTTGTTCCTAGATCAACTTCTTGGATAATGAGCTGATGTCGACAAGAAGCGATCCGTCACAGGAGGGCCTTAATGAATCCCACATCAGTGACACGGAATGGAGCTAATGATTTTAATGGAGGTGAAAACGATCTGTGACATATGATTCAGGGTGGCGGTCATGGATGGATGAAGGATAATGTATGGCAGTGGATGGGACCCGGTTGACTCTTTCTGAACGACTTCTCTTGAACATATGATGACACTGATACGATGGATTGGTAGCATTACCCCAAATATGGATGGTATGGTGGGACCATGGTGATGTGACCGGTGAATGAAACAACCCAACCCGAATGTGGTACGGAGGAGAAGTGTCATGTTCAAGAGCGACCTGCTACCATCAAAGTTTTCTTGATTTTTCCCAATTTTTCCCCAGTCATTGCTGACCAGTACCTCTTTATTTTTGTCAAGCTTGAGGAGGATAACATATGCTTGTTCTATAACCTGCCCTTAGGGCAAGCCCATCGCTATGTTTTAACGAGCCTAGCGATAGGGAAACTCGTTCTCGTCTAAAGACAAGTTTGTCGCTATTTAATCATTTTAACGAGTCTAACGACAAGGATAACTCGGTTCTTTTCATTTTTAGAGAGTCTGAAAAGATACATAAAGTTAACTCCAAAATTCCTTTTTCGTCATCTAATCCCTTAAGTCCGAAAAAGTATAAAACAATACAAAAGGGATGAGTTTTCGATAACTTTAACGAGCCGAATAAAACAAGCACTCGACCTTTTTGTGCAATAATCCCTCAGGTCCAAAAAGATTAAAATCTAGAGGAGGGATAGCTCTTCCGGTCACTTTAACGAGCTGGAAGGCCAAAACTCGGCAATCTTTTCATATTTTACGAGTCAGTTGAAAAGAGCTTAAAGAAGACTCATCTTTTGAGGAACGAGTGATAAATAGGGATAGCAACTGATTCCAGGTACAGGTTGGAATTTTCCAATCACGGCAGTGTCACAAGGATGGCTAGGTGAAATCACTCTTCGCAGCTGTTCCTCAAAATGGGTAAACAATCATATGGAGGTGAACGATCGGCCAAATGAAAAGTGGAGGTGGCAGGTGCAAACACGACCAAGGCTTTAACGACTGATAAATTTACGATCACTGTGGTTATTTACCGGAATAGGTTCATTTTTTAGATAAAAATGAGCTTAAACACTGGAGGAAACTCTGCTCACTGCTTTTATTTATTTTTTAACGAGCATGAAGACCGCGTTAAAACTGCTCGGATCTTGCATTTATTTTTTAACGAGCATGAACTTTATGCTAAAACTGCTCGACTACCCAGTCATAAGATAAGAGTGTCTCATGAAAGATCCCATTTTTTATAGAGCTTGCGCCTTACCAAAGCTATGCTCCCTTTCCTTTCTTTATGCAAGTTCGGAAACGACTAATCCTACGAGTTTAAAGGGTTAGATCTACAAGTTTAAAGGGAGGACCTAAAAATTTAAAAAATAAATAGTCGCCCCTTGCTTGCACTCCAAAAGGTTTGCATGCCCCCAGGTATAAAACAGAGTTTCAAGGTTACCTCTACTTACCCTCCGCCAAAACATGTGTTTTAATCGAGAGAGGCTTACCTCTTTCAGGTTACCCAAAGATTGTCTCGTTAATCTTTCAAACAAAACACTTCCTCGACAATGTCTACTGAAATAGACAAGGGTGAATGACTGTTGTCAAACACGTAACTTTGACAAAAGAATCCTATTCTAGAACAACCCCTCTTCCAACCACGGACGGGGTACGGACTAGTCATATTCTCCCGCGGAAACCTACCCTATACCCAAAGTTTCCCTGCCGAAGCAGGCCAGGATGCATGCCCCCTGGGTTCCAGTCATATCCTCCCGGATTACTCGCGCTCATCAGGAGGACGGACCGTTGGTTGAGACACTTCTTGCGTGTATAGACCATTTAGGGATGGTACATGACTATTTGCGATGTGTGATCCGGGAAACGAAAGTTGGTCCACGAGCTTGACCATTCTTCCTTCATGGGGAAAACACATTACTCTAAAGAGTGAGGAGACTACAGCTCCCATGCAATATATATAGTCTCGTCCAAGGAGTAGGTTATAATCCAAGGGTCCTTGAACGACCATCACGTTCATGTGAACGGTCTTCCCTTTCAATGTTATGGGCACATTGGGGAGGATCCCTAAAGGTCGACTGGTTCCTTTATCAAAGCCTGATAGATTTCTCATTTCAGGCAAAAGCGCTGGCGAACCAAGCGCTCTCCAAGCAATAGAGGAAAGGATACTCACAGATGCCCCCTCATCAATGATAGTGCCAGCCATTACCATTCTGTATATTTGACAAATAATTCTGAATGGTACACTGGCTAGCAACCGGGGTCTGCCTAGTTGGTTCCAATCAAAGGATACAACCAGGTTGCTTGGTGGTGGGACCGAATATACGGCTGGATAACGCTATGATGAACTTCCTTCATGCGATAAAGGAATGGTGGCATGGCCCCCTTGATCATCAGAGTCAGTGCTGATGAAGAGAATCTGGACGGTGTCATCTTGATTCTCCTCTGTGATGGTGTCATTCGAAGATGGAGCCTCTGAAGGCAAAACCGGGTCAACTGCCGTATCAACCTTTTGACTTTCGTCAGGCATGGATCTAGACGGTTCATCTTCAATGATAGGTGCTTCGGCTGACCACCTGAGTGGTTCAGCCGGATTCTCAACTAGTGAGGGACTTGGCAGGAGTCTTTGATATCCAGTTGGAAGATTCGCTCACAAAATCGGGCGATCTTCCAGAACTATTTTTGCCTCGTCTAAGAAGGGACAACAGTGGATGGCGTGATCGCCTTCACACAGTCTGTAGGGAAATTTAGCTTTCCCGCTCTATCCTGGAGCTTCACTCCCACTAGTTGACGGCGAGCAGTCGACATGACTATCAGAGGTCGATGATCCCGAATTGTGCAAACGGGGGGACCAGTCTCTTAGTATCCGTGGGATACATGGACAATCTCTATGGAAGTGGTCTCCCCTGCAGATGACGCATGGCGATTTAGGCCTTACGAGTGCGGTGTGTGGATTTTTGTTAGATGACACTTGTTTACCCCCAGTCGCCTTGGGCTCCTTCTTCTTCTTTTCCTTCTTCTTCTTCTCCTTCTTCTCCTTAGGAACACGGTTTTTTGATTTACCAGTTCCATCAAGCGAAGAGGAAGGAGGGGAGGAAGATGAAGTTGAAGGCTGGGAGGCAACTCTTGTCTGGTCTAACAGCTGACTCGACTGTTCAGGAATGGTGGTATTATGGACGACATTGGTTGAAAAGAGCCAAACTGGTAGGCCAATTGTCAGTCCTGGAAGCGACAATGTGGCCATGTGGGGTGCACCAACATCTCCCCAAGAGGAGAAGGGACTAGGATTTCCGAGGTGATCCGGACTTGGTACTGCCGGATGGCGAACAGTGGGGCGCTATCGGTAAAATATTTGACCATATTACTGTTTACTGTTCTTATTCATAATGTTGCTATGCTTTATTCTATCAAGACTTATGATCAAACCCATGTGTGCATGCAGATGTTGGTCCTGTTCATCCAGCAGCTCGCCCGAAAGCGCCAGTTGCTGCCCCAGCAGGGGAGACTGCTGGGAGAGTTATCCTCCACGATCTTGATGTGGCAGAGATTCTTACAGCTGTGCAGGAGCAGGTTGAGAGCCTTACTCTCGGTATTCCCGATGTGAGGATTGATGAGCTCCCTTTACAGTTGCAGCGCCATACCACTGGTGTGCCTAGACGATGGACTCGTCTCTTACGCATGATTGCACAGGCCGTGACGTGCTATCATGAGCATCACTAGGCTAGGGTGCCCCCTAGAATTTTTGAGTTTTGGGTCATATGACCAATTTTTGTCTTGGTTACAGAACATTATGTATGAACGATAAACAATTTATATATATTTTGATTTTCGAGTTTTATTCTGGTTGAATTATATGATCCATATGTACAACATTGATGATGTGTCTCTTTTATAAATGTCGCAGATGTCTATCTAACACATAGTTTGCTAATGAGTCGGTTAATGTGTTTAAGTTTCTGGAAATATGCTGGTATTGAATTGAATCAAATTGTCTTTCCAAAATCTTAACCCTTAGGAACATGCGATAAATAGCTGGATTGCGAACGGAATATATGCCATTGAGTTGTAATATTGTGAGCTGTGAGTCTAGCCTGACAATTAGTCGGCGTATGCCACGGGTGATGGCTTCAGAGAGTAGTTCTATCAATGTGCTATACTCAGCGATGTTATTCGTTGATTGCCCAATACATACACCTCTGAAACTTACTAACTCACCGCTTGGATAAAAAATGGCCCAGGCTGCGGAAGATAGGTTCCGCGAACTACGACTCGCTCCGTCGGCACATCCAACACATGTCTCCAGGAGGTTTGACATCTGCAACAAATGAAAAAGGTGGATCACTCGACTAGAACAAATACTTTAGCGAAAACAAAATACAACAAAAGCATGCAGGTTACTATTTAAGCATAGTAACGCTTGAGGTACAACCCATTGCGGGGTTGCGCCAGTGGAATTCCGTCATAATCCATTAACTCGTAGGCTCCTTTTGCTAACACCCTTTTAACAATATAGGGGCCCATCCAAAAGGAATTAAATTTACCTGCTCCCAATTTATCGGATTCTTGGTCATAAAGCAAGACCAAATCACTTTCTGAGAAGACACGAGGTTTGACATTTTTTTCGAACTGTGCCTTGACCCGTTTCTTATGGGCTTCGTTAGCCAAAGCGGCGTCATGACGGGTTTCATCCAATTGGATTAATTCCAAGAAACGAGCTTCTTCTTCTGAAGTTCCGGGGAGGAGATCAATTGCGAGTTTAAGCGACGAAATTTCGCACTGGATTGGTAAGACCGCTTCCAGTCCATACATCAGTTGGAAAGGTGTGAACCCGGTCGCGTTCTTTACCGACGTTCGGTAAGCCCACAAGGCTGAGTACAGGATTAGGTGCCACCTTCTTTTATGAACTCCGATCATCCTTTGCAACATACGCTTCAGGACCTTGTTGATTGCTTCAACTTGTCCGTTGGCTTGCGGATAATACGGGGTAGAGCTGTCGTGAGATAGCCCTAGCTTGGCAGCTAATTCGACCATCATGTGATTGCGAAAATGTGATCCATGATCTGTCACTATAGCCTGGGGTACGCCGAACCTGGCGACTACATGATTGAAAAAGAAAAGGGTAGTTGTTTCACCAGTGTTATCCAATGTAGGCATCGCCTCGGCCCATTTGGTAAAATAGTCAACAGCGACTATAATATACCCATGCCCCCCGGTCGAGGTGGGGTTACATTGCATGAAATCGATGCCCCATTTGGCGAAAGGCCCAACAACAACTATTGGCTGTAAAGGTGCGGGCGGTCTTCTGGTTTTGCTATCAAAAATTTGACAAGCATGACAGCTTCTGACTGCGATTATGCAATCTTTGAACAAGGTTGGCCAGAAGTATCCTGCTCGTAAGATTTTTTGTGCTGTTGCATATCCAGATTGATGCCCCCCACACGCACCTGAATGACACTCATTCAGGCCTTTTTCGGCCTCCTCATGGGTAAGGCACCTCCTCAGAACTGTATCGATACCACGACGGTAAAGTGTATCACCGACGATCATGTAGTCTTTTGCTTGGTATCTTATACGTTTCTGTTCAGAGTGAGAGGTGTTAGGTCTGAATTTTTGGGTCTGGAGAAAAATTATGATATCTCCATACCATTCATTGCTTGTAGATATCAGAAACAAACTTTCGTCCACGATTGACTCTTCTGATGTTTCATCGTTGGACGACGATGGGAGATCGCACAATAATTCTTCGAAAACTAGAGCTTTCTTTGATTTGGATTTTACAAATTCCAGATCAAACTCTTGAAGGATAGCTATCCATTTTGAATATTTTCCCCCCAGCAACTGTCGCGACAGTATATAAGTCATGGGGTTGCAATCTGATAAAATGGTAGTTTTCCGAAAGAGGACATAATGTCGAAACCTTTGAATCGCTTGAACAGCTGCAAGCGCTAGTTTTTCAACATAAGAATATTTACTTTATGTATCATTTAAGTTTTTACTTAAATAATATATAGGATGTTCAATTCCATCGACTTCTTGAACTAAAACCATCACAATGGTCGTATCTGCTGCAGCCAGATACAGGTTAAAATCTCTTTGATAGTCCGGGGCGTACATTAATGATGCTTTTACTAAACAATCTTTTAGAGCATCAAAAGAAGCTTGCGCCACCTGGTCCTAGAAGAAAGGTACATCCTTTTTCAAAAGACGAGTATAACCTTTAGCAAGTTCTGGGTAATTTGGAATGAACCTCCTCAGAAAGTTTTCTTTCCCTTGGAGTTTTTGAATCTGAAGCAAATTTGAAGGTGGAGGCAAATTAATTATTGCCTGACCCTTGCAAGGGTCGAGACGAATCCCATCCTTAGAGACTACAAATCCAAGTAAACGACCAGAACTGATGCAAAACACACATTTGTGTGGATTGAGTCTTATCTTGTAGTGTCGGCAACGTAGAAATATCGCTCTTAAATGTTGTGGATGATCGGTCTGCTTTCGCAAATGAGCCGGAAGATCGTCGAGATAAGGTTGAACGATGTTCTTGATGTCATGGAAGGCATAATTCATTGCCCTCTGAAACGTCACCCCTGCGTTCTTTAAACCAAAGTGTAATTTTTGATAAGCGAATGTGTCCCATGGACAAATAAATGCAGTCTTCGACTAGTCCTATGGGCGGATATTTATTTGATTATACCCGGAAAATCCATCCATAAATGAAAAGATTTCGCATCCGGCGCATTCATCAATTATTTGGTCGATGAAGGGTGTAGGGTAGTTGTCCTTTGGATAAGCTTGGTTTACATCCCTATAATCGACACACACTCTTATTGTCCCTTGTATTTTCATAACAGGGACAATATTCGATACCCAATCAGTTAGAGGAACCGGGTAGATGAATCCAGCATGGAGGAGCTTTTCAACTTCCGCCTTGATGGCAGCGGCTTTCTTGGGGTGCACCTGCCGAAGCCGTTGTCTTACTGGTTTGACATCAGGATACATTTTAATTTCATGTTCAACGATGCTCGAGTCAATGCCTGGCATTTCATCATATGACCAAGCAAAGACATCTCTAAATTTGTGAAAAAGAGCGTTATATATTTCCAATTCTGAAGGGGAACAACCTTTGCCAACATAAATATTCTCTACAACATTTGTTTTAGTCGAGATATTTATGGCTATAGTATCTTCTATATTGGATAAGTTTCGCTTGGAATCCACCGTATTTACAGTATTTGATAGGAATTCAAAAACTGAAGGGTGATAAAGATCTTGTCTAGTATCTTCTTCATATTCTGGAAGAAGGGAACGATGGTGGTGATCATTCCATGGTGCCCCCTCAATCAGCATTGATTGTAAGATTCCTTCGTTAGTCCTATGTAGTTTCGACCAAGGATCTAATGGGGTACCATATTATTTAGACCTATCTACCCAAACGCTTGGTGAGCGTTGATTTGGGTTTGCCGCCCATGCCCGAAATATTGATTGCTACAATATTTCTATAGGGCTTGGGGGCAAAACCATTACATGATCCAGGTCGACATCGTATTTTGCAAACTTCGTGGAAGATACCATGTTGCAGGCTCTTATGAATGCTACTTCTCCTACATAGAATGGAGGTGGAAGTGCGAAAGTTCCCATTAATGTGGGATCTTTCAGTAGGCCTACTCCGATGTCTTGCAACGAATGATTGCTTCCATGGATCATGGGAATGCTTCCTGTAACTTGTGAACCATTAGGGAGGAAGTTCTGTTGGTCGACGACCGTAATCCCTCCTTCAAATGGGAATGCGATCTTCCTAAAATAAGTCGACACAACAGCTTCCATGGCATAGATCCATGGTCTACCCAGTAGGATGTTGTAGTCAAGATTCCCATCAATGACTTCGACATCTATTTCTACTGTTTTTCCTCCTAGTTCAATCTTCAAGTTATTAAGGATACCGTACGGGGTATAAGTCCTTCCGTCGAAAGCTTTTAATGTTGTCGAAGATCGTGACAAGGTTGGAGATCCTAAAGTTTTCCAGCAACTCATCGACATAATGCATGTAGATGCTCCCTCATCAATAATTGTTCTGTGAACAGTTTTGTTGAGGGCTTTCACTTGTATAAGGAAAGCTAGTTGAGCTGGTAACTGAGGATCGTATCCTTTGTGATCAAAGGATACAAGATTGGAATCCTTAGGATCGACCCCACCAATAGCCGATAACAACGTCTGCCTTTGGGATGGGCAATTTTGTAATACTTCAAGAGTCGACATAGCAGATGGCGATTGGGTCAAATCTTCCACTATGTTATAATGCTGCGCCGCTCTGGCGCGAGGATTAATTGTCGACTTGTGTACTACTCCCTTAGGCGGTTTTATTGTTAATTCAAGAATGATGGGTGGTACAACTTCTGTCGAAGTTGTTGTCGAACTACTTGGCTGATCTTTACATTTGTCGTTCGACGGCTGCGGATTCCCATAATCTTTGTTCCTTTTCGAAATCAAAGCATCATTCTGTTGTTTTGAAACCGACAACATAAGGATTTGCGACGGGGAAGCATTTCCACTATCAACCAGATTTTGACCTGGGTTGGGAAATGGATCAGTTAATACAGCTGAGGTTTGGGAACTTTTAAAGAACCTCTTCAACTCAGCTTTGAATGGAAAATTCTTTGTATAATGATCTTCTTCATCACATATCTGACATGGATAAATTGGTTTCCCTTTCCCAGGAGGGTTTGAAGAATTTTTTCCGGCGGATGATTCTCCCTATTTTTTCTTCTTCCCTTTGTTTTGGTTCTTCTTGCTTCCCGGTTGATTGGTTTCTTTGCCTTTATCTGCTGATACGGCATTTACTTCCGAAGCAAGAATTTCTTCTTTTGCATTTTGATCCGAATTCTTACGGGCTTTCTTAGATGAAGCCTTTGTCGATTTTGTGTTTGTTGTGCCAATCACGCCATCACCGGCATGGGAGTCACTATTGGATTTTGGAGGAGGAGGAATTGAAAATTCCGGTCTAGGGGCGTCAGGTATTTTGTCGTAGAGCGTGCCAGACTGAGTATAAACTAAGTCTAGATATTGTGCACGAGCAATAACTTGCTCTTCTGTTACGACTCCCCCTTTCGCCACATTTTCCGTTATGGCGGGAAGTAACGACTTTATAAACCATTCAGCTAACAGCTGATCGGGAACGTACTATGTTTTCACCATCCTACGACGACGACGCCACTCATGTATATGATCAGATATATGAGTGGCAGTTGTCTGCTTGAAGTTGGTTAATATTTATGTTCCCGTTTCATACCTTATTGGTAATTGAAAATGGGTTAAGAAAGTCGTGGCTAGGGAACTAAAATTGTCGAACGAAGCTCTAGGTAATTCAATATACCATTTAGCCGCTGGACCTGTCAATGTCCTCTGAAAAAGGCGAAGCCTTATCGAATCATCATTTAGGGTGTTTGATGAACACCACAGATGAAAAGTCATCACGTGATTCGATGGGTCTTCACCTGGATTTCCATTGAATTTAGGAATGTCAGATGGAAGTTTGTGAGGAATCGCTGACCACCAAGGGGTGTAAGCAATTAGATCGTTGGTTAACCGGTGTAAATCTGGTAACTCTAGGGTTGCCACGAATGGCAACTGTTGATTCAGGTTAGGTGAAGCATAACCAGGGTACGATGGAATCGCTTGAGCAGTGGGCCTTTGCATACCAGCATAATGTAATTGATGTTGGTATGACTGATATGGTTGGTGGACTTGACCACTGTAAAGCGGTTGGTTTTGACTGTTTTGAATATACGGTTGTCCACTTTTCGCAAAGATCTGCTGCTCAGAACCTTGGTACACTTGCTAGAATTGTGGTTGTTGGTATTGCAATAGCCACGGTTGTGAAGCCGTGTTCTGTTGCGCTATGCTAACCGTTGGACCAAGGTGTGGGGTAATTGTACCCGTTTGGAATTGTGTCGCCCCACTAGTTGGCGATTGTGGTTGTGACCCATGGTCAAGGGGCTGTTGCATTACAACCTGAGAAATCTAAGTTTGACATGCAACAGGCATCGCTTGAACTTGTGACACTATTACAATAGCCGGTGTGGTTGGGATGTTCGTCATAGGTACACACTGTTGCATAGAATATACAACCCTTGGTTGTTGAGGTAGCATAGGTACCCAACCACTTGATGTAATTCCAGTATAACCTGAATACTGTTGAGAACTGTCGTATGGATATCCTCCCGGAGGGGATAATGAAAGGGCATACTGCCCCCCATATGGTAGCAATCCGGAACTCAAGGGGATTGATTGTCCTTGGGGACTGGATTGCCCAAATTGACCTCCAAATGGATCAATCTGGCGAGTCTCAACATAAGAGTTTCCGGATATTATCCCGGATGAACAAACTGGAACAGACCACACTGTCGAAATAGTCCCTTGGTGGACTCCTTCTAGCTGTTGTGAGCTAGTCGGGACAGCTGGTATGCCGGCAAACATTGTCGGATTGACGGCAGGGGCTTCTGCTGTTGCTGTGTCATTCGGCACAGTCCTAGATGTTGACGGTTGTTCAGACATTTTAAGTTTATCCAATAGATTTCCTAGCGATTCTACAGGAACTTCCACTTGTGGTGGATTAACTTCTGATGAAGGAAATAGAGTGACCCCGACTCCAAAATGGGTTGGAGTACTTGCTTGCGGGTCTTCTGCAATCTCCTCTATCACAATCAAACTAGGTGGAAGAGGAAGACCGTCAGGTCCGTAAAATATTTCTGGTGCCGAAGAAGGGGTTGTTTCGACAGCGACAGTTGTTTGAGGAACAAAACTCTCTGGACCGGTTACAGATGGAACTGGTTCAGATACACAAGTGTTTGCCCCTAGACCAGGATCAGTGTTACTGTCCCTTTGTGGGTGTTGAACTTCTTCTATAGAGGCAGGGTTTCCAGAAACGTTTGGAGTAACCGGAACCTCAGATGTAGTTGGAACACTTGTTCTAACTTTGATAGGAGATTTCGAACCGGTTAAACGAGTTCGCTTTGTCCGTACTGTTTTCGATTCCGGAGACAAAGACGGTTGACTCATAAGCCTCCGCGAACGACGGGGTTTTAATTGAATTTCTTCCACGATTTCGGATTACTCGATCAACCAAAATACAAAAGGGGAAATTGGTGTTTCCGAATTGAATAAATTTTATTAGACACTTTAGACACAACTTGCTTTTTCACTTTTAAAGAGTCGAGAAAAAGCTAAAGATGACTCTAGTCTCCTCCGATGTTTTAACGAGCCCGAAGTGACAAATGCTCGGATGGACTTTTTCTGCTATAGAGTTTGAAAAAGGCCAAAAGAAACTGCTCTGGAGATCTAGGCAGAGGGTGTGCCAAACTTTTCGCAAAACCACAGAATACTTTTTACGGTACGGGTGGTCGATCTTCGTGAATGTTGTGTTCACTGCATTGCGATCAGTAGGGCGGCCGACACGACTTCCTAAGGATAAAGGATATATGCCTATAGGGGTCTCCCAATATATACTCGACGGTACGTCGGAGCACAAATCCGTATTAGCGCCACCGACTCTCAGGAGGAATCACCCACCTTCTTCGAGATCGACAGTCATTATGTTTAACGACGCCGGAACACGTCTCTAGTCTAGACCTCTATGTTGTGCGTTATGTTACAAAGCGTTGTTAGGTTCATTCAGTTTATTTTAGGTTGATCTTTTTAAAGTTTTCCTTTCAAGGTTCACCACGAGATGTATGATACAAATTCCTAAATGCAGTCTAAGATGATAAGAAAGCTTTATTATCTTTCAACTTTGAAAATCCTAGCTACTAAGGGAAAAGAATAACACTATCTTTTCTCAAAGAGCAATTAGCACACTCTAATGCACTTTCCCTAAATCCAACATGCAAACTTATCAAATGCAAAATGCATAATGCAGGTGTTTGTTTTCCACTTTCTTAGTATGAATGCCTACAAAGAAAGCTTTTTGCACAAATTTGAATTTGCTTTTAAAATGAACAATACAAACAAGTTCACTTTCTTCGAAATCAACAAGGGTAGAAGAGATTACAATCACTTTGCGATTTTCGAAATAAAGACTTGTTTTGACACTTAAAAGACACAAATTCAAACCAATAAGCAAAAGTAAATCTATAATCAATCTGCAATCAGCCAATGAACTCTCTTCTAAGATCACAATCAAATCTGAATCAAAGGCTACATGATGACTACCTTACTCATGCAAAGGAAGACTGTAAATGACGCCACAAACACATAAAAACATTCACAATATTTTTGTACAAAAATGAGGTGGAATCAAGCAAAGAAAAGCTTATCAGACTGGTACCTATGCTGGTCAAAGGCTGCAAAAACAGAGATCAAAACAGGGCAACAAAGGACAAAGAACCCCAGCTGCACAAGGCTACACTGGTTCAGCACAGGTCTAACACTGTCAGTTTGACATTCAGCGCAGGTAGCCCCTTCGGGACCTACGTTGAAATGCAAACTGCCTTCACAGTGTCTGCGCTGAAAGGGAAAACTCTCGTTTCCCTTGGGTTCTGGGTCACAAAATGCTCAAAAATCAACTGTTTCAGGCCAAATCAGAAACACAAGCAAGGTATGAACAGAGGGATACTTTGATAGGGTACTAAAGACTATCACAAGGATCATCAAATCGTTTGTGGATCTAGTTTAGATCATAGACAAGTCCAACAACTGGATCAAAGCAATAACTTTCTACTTTGCATCCGGGAAAGATGCAGTTCAAAGTTGCTGTCAAGTCTATGAATTAAACAAATGACGGAAACACAAATGAAATGAATAAATAAGTTCTTCCCCAGTGGAGTCGCTAATTTGTTGTGGGGAAAAATGCCTATTTAGGACGATCCTATCCACCTAAGGTGTGACAGCGCCTTAGCAACAAACGAATACAGCTATTATGATTTCTTCCTTTATGAAATGTGAAAGAGGGGAGATTGGCAGACTTACCGTTGTCTTCCAGTTGTCCCTCGATCTAGATCCTCTTCCTCTTTGTGTGTCTTTAGCTACTCGCTTCCTCGCTTGCTCAAGAGAACAGCTACTTGAATCCCACGAGGTCACAAGAGAACAACTACCTGTGACAAGAGAACAACTACTTGCGACAAGAGAAGAACACAATACAAAGACAAATGTACATATTCATAAATGATTCAGGATTAGAAGTAAATCAAATACACTAATGAAATCATACAAAGTAAACCAGCATATAGGAAAGAATCAAGATAGCTTTATTGAAAGTAACAGGGTTCAGGAAGAGATACAACCCATGGGGCTCCAATCCAGCATCTCCTTCCCAGTAGAATGGAATTCCCTCTTCAGCTCCCTTCAAAGCATAAACACCCAATGTATCCAGCCACAAACCAATAGCAATTCTTTACATTCACAGAATTCTAGCCTCTAGATCCCATGGAGGAGAGATCTATATATAGTTATTTGGAGAGAGGATGAGTCAGCTTGAGATCTGATTAGTGTCCTCTCCCTCTATCAGTTCTTGAGTCCACTTGGAGGTTCTTGCTTCCACTTGGAGATTTGGAACCTCTTACTCATCACCAGTCGAATTCCCTGGTACAAGTGTCATTTTGGAAGCTTCCTGGGCATTGACACCTTGAGAAATGAGCCTGCCACTTGTCTAGTTACGCTCAGCGCAGGTAGCCTTTGTTGCAGTTGACATTCAACGCAGGTAGATAGTGGAGCAGTTGACATTCAGCGCAGATGCTCAGTGGAGCAGTTGACATGATCGAGAATTGGCTTGTTTTTTAGTGTTTTCAGGTGGAGAACTTCTGTGAATTGCTGTGGTTACTTGGCCTTGTTCCTCTAGGGGTAGGAACAACATGTTTAGGGACTTTGGATCCCTTGATTATCGACATTTCATGCTCAGTGATGCAAGGCACAAAAATGTCTATAACACTCAGGCGCACATGAACTACGAGCACTTCGAAGTTCTGATAGCCAATTCAGTATTTGAGACATTGCTAAAGGAGATACAGGAGTTCTTGCATAACATCATGTTGGCACCCATAGAAGCTATAGATACCAAAGCAGAGGAGTCGGTGCCAGAAATTGATATGGAGGCCAAAGAAGTTTCTCCCGAGGTTGCTGAAGTATTAACAGAAGTCCCCAAATCACCAAGGACGACGAGATCCAAGCCCACCCCAACCAAGGAAAGCGCGAAGGATAAGAAATGAAAGTAGCCTACGATACTGGTGCACACATCGCTAAGAAGAAACCCACCGAAGTCTACTGCACAGGAGAAGGGCAAAGCCATCAATCTATAGCCGGAGGAGGAAGAAATCGAAGACATCCCGATGGACAAGGAGGATGTGGGAGTAGATGTGGAGGAGATTGAAGCCCAGGTTGCTAACCTTATCACTTTGTTGCCTGAGTATGTCATCCATGCAAGGTCAAGGCCAAGGTACCAAAGGATATCGATGAGAGAAAGGTCCCCTTGCAAACCCCTTTGCAGCTGGATGAAATTGTTTTTGAAGGATCGCGCTTAGGGCGGGTTCCTCTACTAAAACTTGAAGACTAGGACTTGGTTGACCATGAGAAGTTCCCACACTTGGTGACCGAGAAGCTAATGCATCACATTATCGATACAACCACCAAAATGACTGCATTGGAGCCGTGGAAGTGGCTCAGAGGAGTAGACAAGGCAGGTTTTCTAAACCTACTATGGGTGCCGCACTACAATCGCACCCCGATTACAATATTGGTCATCAAGCAGCTGCTATGCTTGGTGCATGATGGGCGTCTATGGCTGGAGGAGCCAATACCCATCACTGATAGGTTGATCCATAGGATCACACAGTTGCCTTACACAGGAGAAAATATGGCCATGATATTTGGCAGAAAAGGTGGTGAGCAGGCCATGAAAGAGAAGTTTAAGTTGGTAAAGAAGCCACGTGTATCTGCCATATCCAACATCTATGACCCTACTGTAAAGGTGGCTACACAGATTCTAGCAGGGAAGGTGATGAGGAATTTTTGCTCTGATGAGGTGTTGGCCTCTGTCATTATGCTAACAGCCCAGTGCACCGAAGGAGTTCAGTTCAATTGGGCAGACTGTCTCTATGGTGAGTTCCTTGCGAACTGCTGTGAAGCATAGGAGCTTAGCAAGATGTTCCACTACGCGTTTCTCTTGCTATCGATTGTGCTGATAGCATGGGAGCTGCCAGAGGACAACCAATTCCCTTCAATTGCACCAGACCTACCAGAAGTAGTGAAGTATGCTTCACTATGGGTGACCAAGGATGCGCAGCGAATCAAGGAAAACAAGATCTTATGGATCTTGATGGAGATGAACATCCACATGGCCATCAATCACAAACCATGGTTGTCACCTACAATTTTTTACCAACCTGAAGGGCTACGCAGAGTTCAAAGCATATTTTCACATGTGGTCATCAGAGCGCGGAAGGACCCAGTGCAGAAATGGTATGACTTGCCTTACCTGGCAACAAATGACACCATTGATGTAGTACTTGATCGATGGCCGATTGAGTGGTGCACTACAACAAACTTGATGGTGGGAGGGAGCAAGTCTGCTACGTAGAGAAAGAAGGAGGTTACTGACAAAGCCCAGGTGAAGCGCGATGCCACTTAGCAGGCAGAGAAGCAAACAGGAGGAACAGAGCGGGGCTCCGAAAAAGGCGCGAGGTCGCCTTCACCTGAGACAGAGGAGGAGATGGATGAGAAGACTAAACAACATGGCGCGGACCCACAAGCAACGTCCGCCTGCATCAAGCGCCCAAGGGAGCAAGAGAAAGGAGGGTCTAGGAAGAAATCTAAGGCTACTAAGACATTGATGGACCCAATCACCCTCACAAAGGGCGATTTGCATGACATCAATGACACGGTATGGGATGTCACCATGGAGGCCCTACAATAGTTTGAGCAACAACAAACAATAGTATTGGGGGCTATCCATACACATCTGCAGGAGCTGCAGACCCGCACGTTACAGGCTGGAACGGTGTCTACCAGCCTTTCTATTGGCACTTCAGAAGCTGTCGAGATTCTATGCACAAAGGCATCCAGCGCGATAGTGTTGCCTGATGGAGCACTGACCACGGAGAATGAAGCTGACAGGCCCACTATCAGTGCCCTCAAGGGAGTAGGGTTGAATCTGGTAGTGGTCCCTAGTGAAGTGCTCTACCTCTTGCAGGATGGAGTGATTGTGGAGCTGAGGGCACATGAGCACCTAGCCCTCCAGGTGATTAGTGAGCAATGGATTAACAACGAGTAGCTGGCACTACAGTGAGACTCTTTCATCGCCGCTGTGACTGAGGTGACCAACCAGAATGAACATATAATGCAAGTCGTTGAGGAGGCATGCCGAATGGTCCCAGAGTTGACCATTCTTGAGGAAGAACCAATCGAGGTGCGAATCCGCAAGCTGGCCACGTGGGTGCGCGACACTCATACAGAAATGGTGAGGGCTCAGTTGGAGTTGAACCTGTAGAGCACAGAGTTACAGTTGAAGGCCCAGCCTTCAACTCTACCAGAAGTAAAGGCGCAGTGAGCGACCGCTATCACAAAAGAAGTAGCGACGGTTGATAGTGCAGTACCAGACTACATGCAACTTTTTGAGTAGTCATTCGAGGTCCTAACAAGCTTGTAGGAGGACCCTAATTTAAAGCGACTCAAGAAATAAGTGCACGAGCTGTTGCAGAGCTATGATGAGGTCAAAGGCACAACGTGAACCGTCGTGCTCACATAGAGATTGGTGAAGCTACATGAGGCCAAGCAGCTGAAAGAACAGGTGGATGCAGCGCTGCACGAGGAAGCAATTTTGAAGGCGCAACTGATGCCCTGGCTGGATGAGGCTTGCACGGTCACAACCTATATTGAAGAAAAGATTGTGACTTTGCAAGCAACTGAGCAAAAGCTTCAGGCCAACAATTCAGGAGTAGTGACTGAGCAGATGGTTGAAGACACAAAGCAGGCGGTCACACAGTGCACTGCTTAGGTTGCGATCATACAGGTTGAGTTGGGAGGTCTTCGCGCTAAGATCTCTGCACCTGTCGAGTGACTCGAGGGCAAGTCACGTGTTTTTTTTGGGGGCTTGTTGGGAATGGGATCACCCAAGGACAGTTTTGGGGCTAAAATCCCATGTTTGGGTCGATTTTTGTAATAAAGTTATAAAGACTCTGAATTTTGTAGTCGTGGAGCACGAAGGTGTCATGAGTCATAAAGGGTTGTCCATATTTGTTTTATAAAGTAAAGTCAGCTGTAAAAGATCTACCCATGGTTTGCGGACCATGGGATTATATAACAAGAGCTAAGTAAGCTCTAAGTAGTTAGATAAGTCATAAGTTGTAGAAGGAGTTTTGAGCAATAAGGAGAGAAGTCTAAGTTTCGGGTTGTAGTGTAGGTAGAGGCTCTACAGCTGAGTGTGCAGAGGCGTAGGGTAGAAATTTGCGGCTCAGTGTGCAGACCCCTACAGCTATGTGCACAGGGTAGATAGAGTCTGTAATCTTCTGAAGATATCAATAAAGAGAATCATTTTACAAATTTTGTGTGTTTGTTTCCTGTTAATGCATCTTGTCATGTTCGGTATGAATTTGATTTATAATGCTTATATGATGCACAAATGTATGTAATTACGTTGGATAATTGAACACAAGGAAGAACACATGTTTATGTGGTGCTAACTGTGATTGTTTAATAAGATAAGTAAGATACTTAAGATAGTTTGGGAATTTGCACAACACGTTGCCCTAGCAGCGAGAAAGTACCTGAACCACAGGGTAGGGTTGTGTGAAGGTCAATTGTACCCCTTTGTGGAGGTACTAAAGGATGGAATAAAGGGCTAGTCTGACAAAGCCCTATAACTTAAGTGACCTGCACGAAAGTAGGAATAGAAGGAATAAATCGACATCATGACCATCTCAGGGTGTGAAAACTTGGTTCCATCATCTCCCCATACTGCTTCAGGTGAGAATTTGGTCCGCGCTCCGTGGGATGATGCTGAAAGGGCTAGTAGTGTAGGGATTTGTTTGGCTAACTAACATTGAACCTGGGTCAAGCCCCACTAAGCCAACATATGCACATATCTTCCGTAGGTGTGCAACTTTCGTATATGCACATATATGCCTTTAAAAAGGTTATATTAAAAAATAATACCTTTGGAAAAACCATGGGTTTTCAAAACCAAGGTGGCAAAAAATGCCAACTAGCATAGATCATGTTTAAGCATTGGAAAAATCATCTTTAAGCATCCTTTCTAATTTTTACAAAATCCACTCCCTCCAAAAGACTAGAGGTGCTACCATTAGTTTAGTGATCTTGTTGGGTCCCTATAATACTAGTGATTACCCCATTACTGTTGTAGTTATACCCCTTATTTATATTTTTGTGCCCCTATTACCCCCATATTGTTATTTCTGTGCCCCATAGAATCCCTCTATTGTTATTTTTGTGGCTTTATATTATTATTGTTAGGTCGGCTAGATTATATTGTGACTCCTTAGACTCCTATATATAGAAAGGAGTTTTGTCATTTGAATCATCCAAGAATTGTTCATTTATGTAATGTAAAGGAGGTTGCCCCCTCGAAGAGGCTGAATTCTAAGGCGCTGATCTATCTTTTCTGGAGCTGGTTTCATAACATTTGGTATTAGAGCTTTGGATTCTAGGGTTTCGCTGCTCCAAACAGGTCATCATGGAATTTTCGCTATAACGTTTTTTCTGTGACATTTCAGAAGTCGCAAAAAAAAACCCATTTGAGAAGAAATCACGTTGAACCTTGGGTCCGAATTTCAGAGCTTTTCGCGTGATATTTGCAGAGATATGATCTGAGGAAGTTGGTCTTTTTTCAGACTCCTGAATTACATTCAAAACAGATGACCTGGGGAAAATCGTCATAACTTTCTCTCTGGGGATCGGATTGAAATTTCATAAGAAGTTACAGAAAGAGGACGGACTGTAGTTTCTTGTATGAATTTTTCAGATCCAAAGATCAAAATAGTGACTCATGGCACGTCGTATAAGTTCACTCTACTGAACTAGTCTATAATCAAGTCACTGTGGGAGATTTCACATAACTCTTCCTTGGAGAATCCAATTTGGGTCAGACTTGTGGCATTGGAAAGAGGACACAGAGGGATATTGCAGGTCACAAATTCAGAACTAGATGATCAAAAAGTACAGAGATACATCAGAGGCAATATCGAGCTCCTACAAAGTGAAAAAAGGTCTGTAGATTTTCTTAAATTTTTGCTTAAGCTTGGTTTGAAAATTTATTTTGAAGGAATTAAAAGGGCATAATAGAGCATTATTATCGGTAACTGATGCCCCGAGGAAAGAAAATGCAAAAACCTAGTAAGGAACTTGAAATCTCTAGCATGACTCATGAAGAAGAAGAAGAAATGCTATATGATATATCAAAATTACAAGAACAATTGCAACGAGTGTCACTTGCACAAAAAGAAATAGAATCTAAAATGGATGGTTTAAGGAAATATGTAGAAGCTAAGATGGATGGTTTAAAGAAAGGTGTAGAAGCTAAGATGGATGGCATGGAAGCTAAGGTGAATGGCATGGACGATAAAATTGATGGCATGGATGATAAGATGGAAGAATTGAAGATAAATATGAATAAGTTGCTACAAGAAATGGTCACTAAGGGTGAAAGGGTACTAAAGGAAACTCATGATGAGAACAAAAGAAATGTTAATCATGATTCATAGACTCTAATGTTGGATTAAAGACTCACCATGTTCCAAAAATCGATATGCGGAAGTTTGATGGCAAGGATCCCGCCACATGGATATTACAGATGGAGCAATTCTTCGATCTCAATAATGTGCAAAATGCACAAAAGGTACGTATGGCAACTGTATATTTGGAACCAAATCAGTTTGTATGGTATCAATGGCTTTGTTCTCGTAAACAATTTATCACTTGGGCAATTTTTACGGAAGAATTGATAGCACATTATGAGGATACAAAAAGCAACACTTTTTTTAGCCAATTGATAAGTCTCAAACAAAAGGGTTCAATAATGGAGCACATTGAGGAGTTCCAAAAATTGAACATAAGAGTAAAAGATATTCCAGAGGAGCATAGGATTAATGTGTTCATATGGTCTTTAAAGGATAATATCGAACATGATGTTCGCCTTTGGGAACCTGATTCATTAGAGAAGGCATTTAGGTTAGCAAGAAAAATGGAAAGAAAAATTATGGCAACTAGGAAGCATACCACTCACAACTATAAAGACGGAAGTGTTTTTTCTCCTAGTCTTCCACAACCTACAAGGTTGACACCACAACAATTGGAAGAAAAAAGAGCAAACGGGCTTTATTACAGTTGTGATAGCAAATACACAAAAGGTCATAAGTGTGCTGAGAAGAAATTATTCTACATAGATTGTGAAGAGGAAGAAGAAAAGGAGCAAGAAAGGTCAAAAGAAGAGGATATACTCCAGGAACAAAGCCTAGATGAAGAACAAATAAATCCGACCATATCTTGTAATGCATTGGCGGGAATTACCACTCCTCAAACCATCAAGATAGAAGGACAAATCAAGAAGAAAAAGGTAATAGTGTTGATTGATTCAGGAAGCACCCACAATTTTATTCATTGTAGGGTAGCAAAAGAATTGAATTGCTTCCTATATCCAGCACCAGAGTGTCAAGTGATGATTGCAAATGGAGGAACAATAAATTGCTCTAGAAAGTGCCATAATATCAAGCTATCCATGGGAGAATATGTATTGAATAGCCCAATGCTTTCCATTCCAATGGGAGGTGCTGATGTTGTACTAGGAGTCCAATGGCTACAATCCTTGGGTACAATAGCTTTTAATTTTCAAGAACTTTTCATCAAATTTTCTATGGAAGGAAAGGAAGTTGAATTAAGGGGTATTGCAGGGAAACCAGGAAAGATAATCAACTCTAATGGCATGACTAAGCTTCTAAAAAAGGAGCAAAGAGGTGTAATTGCACAATTATGTTCGCTAGATGTTTCCACATTGGAATCATCTATTTCTCCAGATCTCCAAAAAGTCCTGGACAATCATTCCAAGGTATTTGAGACTCCCAAAGGTCTTCCACCTATGCGTGATCATGATCATGCTATTCATCTGATTCCAGGAAGTGTTCCTCCAAACATCAGGCCGTACAGATATCCCTATGTCCAAAAAAGTGAAATTGAACGTATGGTTGCAGAAATGCTAGAGGCTGGTATAATTCAACCGAGTCAAAGTTCTTTCTCAGCTCCAGTAGTATTGGTGCACAAGAAGGATGGATCATGGTGCATGTGTCCGGATTATAGGGAGCTCAACAAGCTCACTATTAAAGATAAGTTCCCTATTCCTGTCATTGATGAATTACTGGATGAATTGCATGGATCAATTTACTTCACCAAGTTGGATCTTCGTTCGGGATATCATCAAATCAGAATGAAGATTGAAGACATTCTGAAAATGGCATTTAGAACTCATGAGGGTCATTATGAATTTTTGGTCATGCCTTTTGGCCTTACCAATGCACCTTCAACATTTCAAGGTTTGATGAATTCAATTTTCAAACCATTCCTTAGAAAATTTGTGTTAGTATTTTTTGATGATATACTAATCTACAACAAGTCTTGGAAGGATCATGTTGAACATGTTGACAGGGTGCTACAACTATTGTAGGAGAAACAATTATATGCAAAAAGATCCAAATGTTTCTTTGGAGTCCAGGAGGTGGAATATTTGGGTCATATTGTATCTCATGAAAGAGTTAAGGTAGACCCTAGCAAAATTAAAGCCATTAAGGAATGGAAAATCCCCACATCCATAAAGCATCTGCGAGGATTTCTTGGGTTGACAGGGTATTATCGCAAGTTTGTTAAGAATTGTGGGAGAATAGCAGCACCTCTAACAACATTATTGAAGAAAGATTCATTTTCATGGACTCTGTAAGCAACAAAGGCCTTTGAACATCTTAAAGAGGCAATGTGCCAAGCACCGGTCTTAGCTACACTGGACTTCACAAAAACCTTTATTGTGGAATGTGATGCTTCAGGAAATGGAATTGGTGCTATTCTAATGCAAGATGAAAGACCCATTGCTTTTGAAAGTCGTCCAATCAAGGGAAAGTTTTTAAGCAAAACTATTTATGAGAAGGAAATGTTGGCAATACTCCATGCACTTAAGAAATGGTGACCCTACTTAATGGGAAGGCACTTCAAGGTAAAAACGGATCATGATAGCCTTAAATACTTTTTAGAACAAAGATTATCCTCTAAAGAGCAACAAAAGTGGGTCACAAAGATGTTGGGTTATGACTTTGAAATCATATATAAAAAAGGGAAGCAAAATGTGGTGGCAGATGCACTCTCAAGAAAGTATGAGGATGTGGAAGAATTATTGTGTGCCATTTCTATTATCCAACCAGATTGGATAAACGAAGCAAGGGAGGAATGGAAGAATGACGAAGAAGTGTGAGCACTTATTCAAAAGCTACAACAAGATTCCAGTATTTCTGATACATTTAGCTGGCAAAATGATTTGTTATGGTACAAAGATCGCTGATACCTCTGTAAGAATTCTCGGCTAAAACAAAAGATTCTTATGGAATTGCACACTTCTCCCTTAGGAGGGCACTCAGGATTTTTAAAAACTTACCACAGGGTTAAGAAGGAATTTTTTTGGGATGGCCTTAAATCAGATATTCAAAATTTTGTGGCGGAATGTTTGGTTTGCCAACAAAAAAAAGTTGAAACAATTAAGACACCGGGTCTATTACAACCTTTATCCATTCCAAGCCAACGTTGGGAGGAGGTTTCAATGGATTTTATCATAGGTTTACCCAAGTCTGAGGGAAAGAGTGTCATCATGGTGGTAGTTGACAGACTTACCAAGTATGCACACTTTTGTGCATTATCACATCCATTTAAAGCCAATACAGTTTCTACTGCATTTATGGAAACAGTTCAAAAACTACATGGAAACCCAAAGATTATTGTAAGTGACAAAGATCCCATTTTCACTGGAAATTTTTGGACAGAATTATTTTCTTGTCTTGGTACTCAGTTAGCTCATAGCTCATCTTATCATCCTCAATCTGATGGGAAAACTGAGATAGTAAACAAATGTTTGGAAGGATATCTTCGTTGCTTTTTATCTGATAAACAGACACAATGGGTCAAATGGTTGCCTCTGGCTGAATGGTGGTATAACGCTTCCTTCCATACAGCAACAAAAATGACCCCATTTATGGCACTTTACGGGTATCAACCACCATCCATCACATCATATTTAAGAGAAAATTCTAAGTTTAAGGCAGTGGAACATCACATCGAACATCAACAACAAGTCCTCCAACTCTTAAAGGATAACCTCGTGTTGGCACAAAATAGAATGAAACAACAGGCAGATCAACATTGCAGTGAAAGAAGTTTTGATGTAGATGATTGGGTATTCCTACGGCTACAACCATATAAGAAAATGTACCTAAAGCAAGCTAAGAAGGATAATAAATTATCACCAAAGTATTACGGTCCATACAAGGTGTTGCAAAAGATTGGTACTGTGGCATACAAATTGGAGCTTCCATGTTTCATGTTTAAAGAAGGTTATAGGCGACAAGCTCCCAATTCAAACAATATTTCCAGAACTTGACGAGGAAGGAAAAATTATATTGGAACCGGAAGCAGTCACAGAAACAAGAACTCGACAGCTACGAAAACAATCAATTTCAGAGTATCTTATCAAGTGGAAGAACTTATCCGCTGAAGATTCCACATGGCAGGATGAGAATTTTATGCAGAAGTCTCCAGAACTACTCAAGCGTTGAGGACAACACTTTTTTGAAGGAGAGGGGCATGTTGGGTCCCTATAATACTAGTGATTACCCCATTACTATTGTAGTTATACCCCTTATTTATATTGTTGTGCCCCTATTACCCCCATATTGTTATTAATGTGCCCCATAGAATCCCTCTATTGTTATTTTTGTGGCTTTATATTATTATTGTTAGGTCGACTGGATTATATTGTGACTCCTTAGACTCCTATATATAGAAAGGAGGTTTTGTCATTTGAATCATCTAAGAATTGTTCATTTATGTAATGTAAAGGAGGTTTCCCCCTCGAAGAGGCTGAATTCTAAGGCGTTGATCTATCTTTTCTATCTTTTCTTGAGCTGGTTTCATAAAAGATCTACTCTACTCTATATATTAACAAATCTACTTCTGCCAACAGAAAATAGTGTACAAGATCATTGCAGGTGATTTACAACAAATAATTTTTTAAATTGGCTCTAGTGCAAATGGGAGGTGGGAGGCGGTGATTAGTAGCATTCAAATTTTGAATGTGAAAATAAAACATACCATCCCATCGCATTAATCATGAAAACTGAATTTTTGACTCACTTTTTCACTTGACCCTCCACAAACAAGGGCGATGGTATTAATGGAGACGAAATTGTTGAAAATGAAACAAGAATTTCCTAATTTAATTTTCCCTTGATTAAATTAGGAGAAATTCGAATTTCAATTTTAGTAGAAGACTTGGAGGTAGTTAACTAGGGTGACATGGCTCTTTTCACTCAGTTAACTAAGTAAATTTGAGTTGGCGACACTTGAGTTCAATTATACATGATTGATTGCTAATTTGAAGAAATCTATTTCAGTTAATTTGAGTTATTATCAGTGTAACTAATTCTCACTATTAGTAGAACTAGTGGAGGTTCAGTGAAGGGTCTATAACTTTTTTCACACTTAGTGACAAGGGTGTGTATATTTTTCACACTAAGTAATCATCGAGTTAACTAATCAATCTACCTAAATTATCTCATGCATGAAGAAAACTCGAGTTAGCCGGTTGAGATTGGAGTTCATGGCTAGCGTACTATTAGTTATAAACTAGTCCAAGTTGTACAGGTCATGTATGCAATCAGAGGAGGACCTATAGGAATTGCGCAATCCAAATTGAGGAACTTTGCTAATTAATAGGGGCCTAATTCCCAAGAGAGCATCGCAAGGAAATAGGGGCTTGAACGTTCAAAATTTTGGCTAAGTATTGGCCAAAGTCAATCAGTCAGGCAGAGGATAGAAGATACAAGTGTAGGTTGAGCTCAAGCTTGAGCAGAGCATATTGTATTGATCTAAATTCTTTGATTAATGTAATATAGATAATAAGGGGTTTTCAGAAGTTTCTTTCCCTTAGATAAATATATGTGCATGTGTGATGTTTCATTTTGCATGTCTATGATTTGTGTTCTATATGTTGAATTAACTTCCGCAGATTAGTAGAGAAACATCAAGTCTCGTGATTTAGTAAATTTTATGAGCAGTTTGGATCTACACATTAATTTCTACATAATATCAGAGTTATATTTATAGTAGAGAAGATAATTTAAAGTTGTCATTGCAGGAGGTTCGAATTTCAAGATCAGTGTTATGTAGAAATTCCCACTGTAGATCAACAGATTATGCAATATACTAAAACACAATACAAGATCTAATTCTACAACACTTTGCGGATGCTTAATCAAATTGAGAAAGATCAAGAGAACACATATAACTAATAATGAATAATCAATCACACATAACACAGAAGAAATAACCTAGGGAAAGCCTCAGCCTAAAACCTCAATCTCTGTATTATCATACAAGCAGAAATATGTTCAGATTACAAAAAGAATCAGCTCACAAGCTATCCTGCTCTCTCTGCAATCAAACAATGATGCTCATAGACAGTCAAAGGCTCTCACAACTTTCTCCTCTGCCCTCCAAGCCTCCTATTTTCTTGTGTAGTTTTTCTTGGGGTCCAGTGCTTCCACATGTGTGAATTCCCACCTCACACTGCTCACTTGGCTCAGAAATAACTACACAAACCTGAAGGAGATAAATCCCTCTGCATGAATGAGTTTCCTTTATAGGAAAAATTCATCCAGCTAATAGTACATTGTCCCTCCTCTAATCTCAACTTGGTCTCTTTTTGAATTGACATGCATGAGTTACTTATGAGAGAATATTTAGTTATCTGAAGTGCAGCAGTTACATGCATGCAAGCATTAACTAAATGAACTCACAATTAATTCAACAAACTATTTGAATTAATCTAACTCGACTTGACTCAGTTAACCAAGCCAACTAATTACAACTCATCTTATCTCTTTAACTGATGGATAAATTCCTCAATCAATGGAGAAACTGTTGCATGCCCCCACATAGACTTCATGTTTGATTTTCTACAACTAATTAACTCGAGATGAATTAATTAATTATTTTAGAAATAGCTGCTAAGATCAAATTCAAATTTTACTTCTCAATTTTAGTTCAGGGACTAACTAAAATTGGAATCCATCCCGAAATGCTATTTATAGCAAAGTTATTTTTAGCACTTCCATTTTTCATTTCTTGTTGCTATGTCCAACACTGGTATCTGAACTACCATTTATGGTAGTTCTATTTTTAGCATTTCGTGTTTCCATTTTCAAAACTCCCTCTCAACAAGAAAGGCATTCAAATCGAACCCGATCCTGAACTTTTGGAATGTTCTGCAAGTGTGGTTGCTCCAGCAACTCTAGAAACAAAAAAACTCCCAACTGACCTCTCTGTTGGGCTAGAAACATACTCTGATGCTGAAGCTCCCTTTGCCACGAACAAGTGCTCCCTCTCTGAATTTTGAGCTGCTGCAACACTCCATGCATCTCACATCGTTGCACACCTCTCTGTGCCATCTTGCATTGGTGTAACACTCCTATACCTCTCGCATTGTTGCAGCCTGCTAGCTCTGCACTGCCTTGGGATTCCTGCACTGTAGCTCTCTCTAGCGCTCCATCCACATCCGTCTCTACCCACTCAGCCAGTCCTGCTACTCCTCATTGGGGCTCCCGTAGTAAGTTCTAATCAAAGAGGTTGGGTACCTCAATGATCCTGCCCCTATTCCAGCCTTCTTAGGATTGTCACTCCACATCGCCCCACCTCCCACCTGGAGGTATGGCTGCATGTGATCCCTCTACTCACTTGGCTCGAAATTTCCCCCTACTGGAGGTCTCTGCATGAGTGGATGCCTCCACTCTATCTCCTCTCGGCTTCCCCAGTTGTGGCTGCTCCACAACCTCCTGAAGCTGCTTCACCAATCGTGGCTCCTCCACAATCATCTGAGACTTCTCCTATGGCTGCATGCTGAGAGGTAATGTACTCTCCCTCTCAACCACCAAGTCTCCATCAGTCGCCTTTCTCCTCAAGGATTTTCATGCATCTTGAACCTCAAGAGCATATAAGTTCTTGAATCATGAACCGATCTGCTTCACCTGTCTAGTGGTGATGTGTCGAAGGAAAACCTTTCCCTTACTGAAGACTACATCATAGCCTTTTTCTTCCAGCATTGCGATCGACACCAAAATTTTCCTCAGTCCTAGTACATGCTTGACATCAGTCAAGGTAATGCAAGCTCCATGCTCCCTCTGAAAAACAATCGTGCCTACACCTGAGACACTATACTTTTCATCATTACCCATCTATATGAGTATCTGGAGATCTTTCTTCTCCAAGGTATAGAACAAACTCTTGTTGTCGTTCATGTGAAAAGAAGCTCCACTGTCAAGAAACCAACCACATCCAACCATGGATGAAACCATGCATGCAATGAGAGTGAAATCCAACTCGAACTGTGAGGCAAGTGCCTCACCTTCTGATCCTTCCAAGGATCCTTTCTTGGATTTCTTCAGTGGACAATTTGTAGCAAAATGGCCCACCTCATGACAACGAAAGCATCGCACTTTCGATTTGTCAAACTTCTTCCCACCATAGGAAGAAATCGATTTGGGATGAGAATCCTTCTCCTTCCCTTTCTTTTCCTTACTCGCTAAGGTGCAGTTTTCTTCATCCTCCTTGGATGAAGAACCATCTCTAGTGCTTCTTCTGATCTCCTCCTTCATCAGATATGACCAAAGTCATTCCCAATCTGGCAGTTTCTCTCTTCCATTAACCAAGTCTTGGTAGCTATGCCAGCTCTTAGGAAGACCGAGGAGTGCAAGACTCACCATGTCATCGTCAACAGTCTTGATCCCTACGCTTCCAAGCTCATCCCAGCAGGTGGTGAGCTTGTTCAGATACGTAGAGATCATTTCGCCCTTTTCACACTTGATTTTCCGAAGCTTGTCTTTCAACGCCAACTTCCTCTGATCGCTGCTATTCTGATATAGATCTTTCGATTTTTTCCACATCGAAAATGGTGTCTCCTTCCCATGGAGACTCTAGACTATGTGGTCTCAAACTCCCTCCAGAAGGATTCTCCTTGCTCTAGCCATACATTTCTTCCATTCCACCAATTGAGTAGCATCAATCGGCTTGGGGACTTCTTGATCAATGAAGTCCTTTAGACCGTTATTCTCTAATACTACTTCCATGTGATCCTTCTAGGCTATATAATTTGAGCTTCCATCAAGGGCATACTCGAGTCTTAAACTGTTGAACACCATTAGTGAAATTGAGATGTGATAAGAACTCGATTTCTATATTCAGGAACCTCAAACTTAGAAGTTCTTCGTTCTTGTATATGTTCTTCGCCTTGATCACCTTTGCTCTGATACCATGTAGAAATTCCCACTGTAGATCAACAGATTATGCAATATACTAAAAAACAATACAAGATCTACTCCTACAACACTTTGCGGAAGCTTAATCGAATTGAGCAGGATTAAGAGAACACATATAACTGAGAATGAGAAATCAATCACACATAACACAGAAGAAATAACCTAGGGAAAGCCTCAGCCAAAAACCCCAATCTTTGTATTATCATACAAGTGGAAATATGTTTAGATTACAAAAAGAATCAGCTCACAAGCTATCCTGCTCTCTCTATAATCAAACAATGCTGCTCATAGACAGTCAAAGGCTCTCACAACCTTCTCCTCTACCCTCCAAGCGTCCTATTTCCTTGCGCAGTTTTTCCTGGGGTCCAGTGATTCCACATGTGTGAATTCCTACCTCACATTGCTCACTTGGCTCTGAAATAACTGCACAAACCTGAAGGAGATAAATCATTATGTGCGGATGAGTTTCCTTTATAGGAAAAATTCATCCAAATGATAGTACATTGTCCCTCCTCCGATCTCAACTGGGTCTCTGTTTGAACTGACATGCATGAGTTATTTATGAGAGAATATTTAGTTATCTGAAGTGCAGTAGTTACATGCATGCAAGCATTAACTAACTGAACCAACTAATTACAACTCAATATTACAACTCATCATTAACTCTTTAACTAATGGATAAATTCCTCAATCAATGGAGAAACTGTTGCATGTCCCCACATAGACTTCATGTTTGATTTTCTACAACTAATTAACTCAAGATGAATTAATTAATTATTTTACAAACAGCTGCTAAGATCAAATTCGAATTTTACTTCTCAATTTTATTTCAGGGACTAACTAAAATTGGAATCCATCCCGAAATGCTATTTATAGAAAATCTATTTTTAGCACTTCCATTTTTCATTCCTTGTTGCTATGTCCAACACTGGTATTCGAACTGCTATTTATAACAGTGCTATTTTTAGCACTTCTATTTTTAGCATTTCTTGTTGCCATTTTCAACATGTTACAAGTTTTTTCCAGGACTAAGAAGATGAATTTCAATGGACTCAGGATCAAGTATGTTTTGGAAGGGACCACAAACTTTTGGCATGGATGATAATGGGTTGCTAGAATACATAAAGACAAATGTAGAAAAAACCCCAACTTCTGATGCACAAGATATTGCCCAAGGGAAGAAGGATGTGGCTAAAGCGAGGAGGATTATATTAGGAGTTCGAGATCATATTGTCTAAAGTATGCATGGGAAAGAGACTTCATTCATGATGTGGAAAACACTGACCGAATTTCTTGAGAACAATAGTGACCACAAGAAGTTGGCACTCAAGGACAAGCTTCGAAATATTAAGATGCAAAAGAATGAAATAACTCCGCAGTATTTGAGCATGTTTACACAATATTGTGATGAAATTGGAGTGGTCGGTGTTATTTTCCTTGAAGAATATCTGATAGCTCTAGCCCTCTTGGGCCTTCCCAAGAGTTGGCATAGTTATCAAGACTCGATAAATGGTAGAGAGAAACTACCAATAAGGGAGCGGTTATGGTCTGATCCAGTGCATGAAGAAATAAGGTGGAGAAACAGAGATGGGGCCTCATACAAAGAAGAGGAAGAGGACTTTGCATTAGTCATCGAGGGAAAGAAGTCAAAGGGGGATAAGTCCCAAGGTGAGGCTCATTCCAACCAAGAGGGTAAGCAAAAAGACTTGTCCAAAATCAAGTGCTTTCACTATCATGAATTCAAGCACTATGCTACAAAGTGTCCACAGAAAAAGGCAACCAAGAAGGAGCACGGTAGCAACAACACGTGAAACTTTGGCTTCACAGTTTGAGCTTGACTTTAATCTCATTACATGCATGGAAAGATCAATGATGGCGAGGATGTGGTACATGGATAATGGTGCCTTGTTCCACATTATAGGGAACAAATAATTTTGTGGTGACTTGGAGGAGAAAGATTTCCATATGAACATTGAGTTTGGAGACAACATACAGTATAGTGCGACCGGGATTGGTATTGCAACCTTTCAGAGGGAGTCAGGCTCTCCTCCCATACTCAAGAATGTGATGTTTGTTTCAAATCTAAAGAAGAATATTGTCTTCCTTACAATTTTGGAAGATCGTGGCTACGATGTGATCTTCAGTACAGGAAAGTCATTCCTGAGACACATTGCCATGGGACTGGTGAAGTAGATTAGGGTTCGAGTCAAGAACCTATATTCCCTTGAGCTAGAAGATGAATGCAAAGCCTTGAGGAGAAATGAAAACTTGGTGGATGAGAGGGAGCATGTTAGACCTCTCAACATGCAACTTCAAAAGCAGCCTCAAGAAGTTGCGGAGCAGTCACAAATGGAGAAGCAGACGAGAGGATGATCTAGGTCGATATTGGTGGTCACCTACCAATTCCACTTGGACCCCCACCATTGCTTCTTTCAGTTTTCAGTTTCCTTAATTGTAGTAGAGTTTACTATTTTTAGCAATTTTTTAGGTCCTAAATTTCTGGAGCCATTTTGAGGCCCTAAACGACATTTTTTGGAAATCTACCGCCAGCTATTTTCTATTGACAATCGTCTTTTCCGTCATAGTCCTCGGAGAGATCTTTCCAACAGGCTATCATGCGCGTCAAATGGAGATAATATGACCAAGTCACGACCCCTGGAAGTTGGTTGTCCAACTCACCCCAACGGGGCCCATAAACTCTTGGTGTTACATCTCCTCGGGTTAGGGTTTTTGTTGTTTAGGGTTTGCTCTTATTGTTCAATAATAAAATGGCCCTTGAGCCTCATTGTAAGGTAGTTTAGAGGCATGTAGCTACCACATCTCTTCTCAGAGATAAGCTACCATCGCCCTCGCTGGTTTATTTCCATTTCTGTTTGTAAGCATATTTTAGTATTTTACATTAATGAAATGAAGTATTCTTCCGTTGCATCAGAGGAAGAGTGGATACATCTACTCAAGAAAATACTTCAAACATGGGGGGATTTCGAGCTAAGTGGGAAGAGGGAGTGTATGCAGCGATACCGCTAGGAGTGAGCTGGAGTGATCTATACACTTAGTCCAAGAATGCAGGAATTTGGGCAGGTTCTATTGAGGTGTGTTTGTCTCATAGATCATTACGCTTGCTACAGGGGCCCACAATGTTTAGTAGCAAGAGGATCAGTGTTAGTCAGATACTGAGGAGTGCAGAGGAGTGTTGACAGTAGAGCAGGAGGCTCAATCGCAGAGTCAACAGCAGCACATTTTTCCTAGTAGACAATTGCAGACAGAGTTGATTTACTTAGTTTTTTTTATTTATTTTTTATGCTTCTTAGTTGCAGATGTTGCAGTAGCAGGAACAATAGGGAGAAGTGTTGCATGTGGTACTTTCCAAAGGTGTTGGATTGAGGTAGATGTGAATCCATTTCTTGATCAGAGGGAGTGTTTAAAATGCAGCAAGAAATTCCTAATTTAATTTTCCCTTGATTAAATTAGGATAAATTTGAATCTCAATTTCAGAAAAATACTTGGAGGTAGTTAACTGAAGTGACATGGCTCTTTTCACTCAGTTAACTCAGTAAATTCGAGTTGGATACACTTGAGTTCAGTTATACATGATTGATTGCTAATTTGTAGCAATCTATTTCAGCTAATTTAATTTATTGTCAGTGTAACTAGTTCTCACTGTTAGTAGAACTAGTGGAGGTTCAGTCAAGGGTGTGTAACTTTTTTTCACCCTGAGTGACAACTGTGTGTATATTTTTTCACAGGGAGTAATCATCCAGTTAATTCATGAATCAACCTAAATTAACTCATGCATGTAGATAATTTGAGTTACCTAGTTGAGATTGGAATTCATGGCCAGTGTACTATCAATTGTAAACTAGTCCAAGTTGCCTAGGTTATGCATGCATTTGGAGAAGGACTATAGGAATTGCGCAATCCAAATTGAGGAATTTTCATAATTAATAGGGGCCTAGTTCCCAAGGGAACAACACAAGGAAATAGGGACTTAGAGGCTCAAAATTTTTGCTAAGTATTGGCCAAGGTCAGTTAGTTAGGCAGATGATAGAAGATACAGGTGCAGGTTAAGTTCAAGCTTGAGTAGAGCATATTGTATTAATCCAAATTCTTTAATTAATGCAATACAAATAGTAAGGGGTTTTGAACAGTTGATTTCCCCTAGATAAATCTTTGTGCATGTGTGATGTTTCTTTTTGCATATCTTTGATTTGTGTTATATATGGTGAATTAACTTCTGTAAATTAGTAGAGTAGCTTCAAGTCTTATGATTTAGTAAATTTCATAAGCAGTTTTGAATCTACACTTTAATTTCTATAAGCATTAGGATGAGACATGGACAAAAATTTGATAGTCAACATCTGGGAGTACGACAAGGGCTATCTCGTCGAGCTATCATGGTTACTATCAGGATAGCTTATGATGTATTAAGTAACCAATAGATTTGTAAATCTTGCTCACCTGTTTGAATAATGTTAAATTGAAGTCTTCTTTATATAAGAAAATCTTAAAGAACATAAAGTTAAGATGACAGTTTATACCTGTTATAAAAGCTTAAAGAGTTAACGTAAAGTTAAGATGAGAATTTATACATGTTATTATTTTTGGGTATTTTTTATTTTTAATATATATTATTTGTATTAATTATAAAAATATTTTTCATTTATTTAAATTAGTAAATATATTGAACTTTATTGTTGTTAATATACATAGTTTCATTCAATATACATAGTTTGATTCTGCAAGGTGACTAACATTTTATGGTTGTTGGGAGAAGATACTAAAAAAAGATTATCCATGTTAAATGGAACATGCATAATCCTACATTAAATGCAGCCATAAGTTCCAATTAATTTTATGATGAAGGTAGACTTTAAGTTGTTATTATCATTAACAAAAATTAGTGTACTTCTATTTTTTGGACCTAACATTGTTTTGTCATGGTTTACATACCCATTCTACAACATAAATCATTGAGAATTCTTAATTGCTTGTCTAAATTAAAGAGACCTCGCCATTAAGAACAATATCTTTAGCTTAAAGAAAAAAGGTGGTGATCATTTTAGTAAAAATAGTGCTACCACAATCTATTTTTTCTTAAAAGTGAGTCTAACTTGTCAATGTAAAGTTTAAAAAAGAGTATCAATAACAACCAACCTTAACTCTTATATTACAAATAACTTCTTCACACCAACCCTTTACTTTTTTAAACTTAGCAACACAATCATTTTTATATAACCTTTTCATAATTACTTCAATTCAAAAATAACATTTAACCTTTTTAATTTCTTCCAAGTAATTTTTTTTTAAACCAACTCATTACGAAGATTAAATCTAAACACTATATTAATTTTTTTTTGCAAAATCAACCAAAAAAATTGCTTTTGTTATTACAATATTTATTTAAAATAATTTAAAATTAAATAAATAATTAATAATGTAATATTAATTTTAAAAACAACTTAACCTTTAACTTTTTTTAACTAAATCATATAAACTTTTATTAAAAAATTAATAATTAACTAAATTTCAATTTACTATTGTTTTCATTTTAACCAATAAATTAATGTGTTCATTTAATTTTCTTATCATATTAATTTAAAAATATATTTTCTTAATAGGTGAACGATTATCTTATTATTATTTTAATTTATAAATTTAATTTAATATTAAATATGTAATTCTTTTCACTGGTTCTTTAAGTGTAAAATGAAACGGACTACGCCTAAATGTAAACAACAGGGAAGACTCACAATGCACGTATCTTCTCATTGAAATTATATAAATTTTTAATTTAAATAAATTTTTAATTTAAATAAATTTTTAGTGGTTATATAAATTTTCAATTTTTAATTTAAATGTTTTTTTGTGGGTTTTCAAATTTCAAGTGCGAAAACTAAGTTTGAAATTCTTGGAGCGGAGGTGGCGTTGAATACATCAAGTGAATTTCTAATCTATTAATATTTACGTCGTAAGTCGTTTCTCTATGAAATCAACTCCTTTTCTTGTCTACATGTCATTTTGTGCACCATAAGATTAGATGTTAGACGATTACACAAATTTCAAGCATTAGATCAATGGCAAGGGGAAGAGACAGGACGGAATGGAAGCGGGACTAGGAATGCATGTTGTCAGAACAGCAGTACGTCCTCCCTTCAGTCCAGCGCAGTGGCAGGAACTGGAACGCCAGGCGTTTGATTTTCAAGTACATGATGGCCTGTGTCCCCGTGCCGCCTGAGCTTATCGTTCCTATTCAGAAAAGTTCGCGATAGACCAATCAGCTTAGGCGACGAAGTAACCCTTACCGAGGTGCAAAGCCGTCCTACTCGTTTTCATCACTATATGGATGCTTCCGATGTAGAGTTGGAGCAAATCTTCAGAAAACCCAAATCAGTAGCATTCGTAAGCTTAATTCCCAATTTTATCAACATGTTGGCTAACACTTATTTATTAATCTGTCGTTGGTCAAATTGAAATTCATATCATTAATCAATTCTTAAAACCATAATCAGGTTATGACGGATCCAAATGCTCCTGGAGGCGAGTATCTGCACTGGTATGTTATAATCCACCTAAAATCAGAACAAATTCAAGATAACATGTCACGCAGAATCCGTTAACTAGTTTCTTAATAACAGTGTTAATCGCTCTGTCTTGCAGGTCAGGTGTTTATTTGCTTTCCACGAACCAACATGGTCCAAGTATCAATATGGTTGTGTTTCTTGTCTGACCTTGAAATTGATCAAAAGTGCGTCGTATTGTTAACTATGTTTGTTTCTTTATGAAGCAATATTTGATAGGCTCCCGATGGAGCTGGCTGGCTACGAATCTCCAGTATGGGGTGCCCACATGCTAGTTCTCACATTGTTCAAGATTTCTGAAAATCAGCGCATCGCTCCACCCAACTCGCGGGAATGCTTCAGTACCAAAACTTTTGCTCGTAGTAATGCACTTGGATCGCCTTTGGGTACTTTCTTTTTCAAGATCAAGTATGAAAATGAGGACAAAAAAAGGAAGAACGAGGTTAGTGAATCGTCTAGATGCATAAGAAGAAAGATTGCAAAATAAACTGGCAAAAGATTGTAGAATGAACGAGTAAGAGGTGGAGAATTTCAGTCAGAGTGGGTATTGTTGAATGTATGACAATGAGGACGAAAGTCCGAAGAATGACGACAGTGACTCATCCAATTGCACCACTCCTCGGTCATGTAGCCAACGAAAAGAGAATGTAGGATGAGCAGTAAAAGGAAAAGCTTTAAGAAACATTAAGTAGCGATACCATTTTCTCATTTTTTTTTACAGTCTTAGAATGCGGTTAGATATTGTTATGGTAGTTATATCAAGGAATTACATTAGAACATACTGGTTTGTCGTTGTTTGGTGATGCCCACAGTATCATGTAAGCAGCGAGGTATTCATTAATAATATTGGAACTGTTTTATGTGGTTACGTTGAAAATATCAAAATACAATACAATATAATTTTTTGCTTTCTGTTTGATGTGCGTACGCTGAATATATCAAAATACAGTGCCGAAAATGTGTATTTTCTTTTCCAATTTGTAAACTGAATGCGTGCCAAAATTCTTATCACTCATATTTTCGTCATGGAAAATAAGAGAGAATATTGAAGAACACAAGTATGGTTTTGTATTGACATTTCGATAACGGAGAGCGAACATCATTATGTAGCTTCTACTTTTGAGGTTTTTCTCGAGAGCCAACAGTGAACAAAAATCCATAGGCAGTTAGCTGGTCACTGTCATTTGGCATCAATATTTTGATTTTTAATATAGGTTTAAGCAAATTATTATTAACATTTATATGTAATATTAGAAACTAAATTTGATATTATAATTATTAAAATTTTATTATCATCATCAGTATATTAACATTTTAATTATGCCTAAGGCATTCCTTATTACGCCTAAGGCGTTCCTTATGAAATCAACTCCCCTCCTTGTTTACGTGTCATTTTGTGCTAGGCAATTACACAAATTTCAAGCGTTAGATCAATGGCAAGGGGAAGAGACAGGGACGGGATGTAAGCGGGACTAAGAATGCATGTTGTCAAAACAGAAGTACGTCCTCCATTCAGTCCAGCGCAGTGGCAGGAACTGGAACGCCAGGCGTTTGATTTTCAAGTACATGATGGCCTGTGTCCCCGTGCCGCCTGAGCTTATCGTTCCTATTCAGAAAAGTTCGCCAAAGATCTCCTCAGCTTCCTCCTCGTCATCATCTTCCTCCCCCACCCCTAAGTGCAATAATCAAGTTTATTATAGGTAGGCTCTGTAAAAAATAAAGCTTTATTTGAAGCTGACAGGGATTTTATGTTATGGCATTCGCGCCGTGGAGTTCATTCCACATGGGATTCGCTGGCAACATGGATATAGAACCCGGAAGATTTCGGACAATAGACGGTAAGAAATGGCATTGCTCCAGAGACGTCGTTCCAGACCAAAAGTACTGCGAACGCCACATGAATAGGACCCCCCCTCTCGGCACGAAAGAATATGGATGCGATAGGTAGGTTCTGTAAAAAATAAAGCTTTATTTGAAGTTGGCAGGCATTTTATGTTATGGCATTCGCGCCGAGAGATTTGACGTCGTTACATGCCTGCAAGACAGAAGCATAGGTATCAACATTGGCAATGCGGATTCCCAATGGAAACTGTGTGGATAAAATGTTCACATTGTTAGGATGAGAAGTCTGATGTGACGTTTGAGTGGGCTTTTCATTCAGAGTGATAGCAGCAGCAGGAGCAGGAAGGGCGTGAACATGAAGATAAAGGAGAAAGCAGAAATAACTGTGTTTGTGATCTATTAAATTGAAACAAGCGTGATTATGTAAGACCGCCCTCAATTCCATTTATGGCACCAAAACCATGGTGTTTTCGCAGGAAAAAAGAAAGGATATCAGTTATCTGGTGGAGCAGGCCAGCATTATGCACCACCCCACAACATTAGAAGAGAGTTTTTGGAGCTGGAAACACGAACCCCGAAGCATGTAACGGTGTAATGGCATTGTTATTCACGTATGTATTGTGTTTTTCTTTTGGGTTAATTATGGTGAATTGCTAACACGCAACGTTGATTAGGTTTTAGATGAAACCTTCATACGGGGTCATTACGGTTGTGAATCCATTTTAATTTGCGAATTACCAAGTGTTTTAAGGGATTTGATTTTTAGTAAACGTTTAGTAAATCTAGAATTAGAATTAAAATAGATTTAAGCTGATTTTATTATTAATTATAATTATATTTATTAATTTTATATTTTATTGTATTTTTAGTTTTAGTTTTACTAATTTTATTAATGGAAAATGTTTATTCATAATTATAATTATCAATTTTTTAATTTTATTTTGACCCAATTAAAATGTTTACAAAATATTACTATATTTCTATATATTGGGTTGGAAAGCGTCTTTTCTAGACAAGTACTTTTAACTTTTTATTATTTTTTAATTGAGCTCACATATAAAAGTTTATAAACATTTACACCACTACAACATTTTCCCATACTTTTTTGCTTTTAAATTTAATTATAAAATGTTATAAAATAAAATATTTACACCGTAAGGCTTTTCCCTTTGAAATCAACTCCCCTCCTTGCCTACGTGTCATTTTGTTCACCATATGATTAGATGTTAGACGATTACCCAAACTTCAAGCGTTAGATCAATGGCAAGGGGAAGGCACACTGATGAAATGGAAGCGGGACTAGGAATGCATGTTGTCAGAACAACAGTACGTCCTCCCTTTAGTCCAGTGCAGTGGCAGGAACTGGAAGGCCATGTGTTTGATTTTCAAGTACATGATGGCTTGTGTCCCCGTGCCGCCTGAGATTATCATTCCTATTCAGAAAAGTTTGTTTTCTCTTCGCCAAAGATCTCCTCAGCTTCCTCCTCGTCATCATCTTCCTCCCCCACCCCTAAGTGCAATAGTCAATTTTATTATAATGGAAGCGAGACTAGGAATGCATGTTGTCAGAACAGCAGTACGTCCTCCCTTCAGTCCAGTGCAGTGGCAGGAACTGGAACACCAAGCGTTTGATTTTCAAGTACATGATGGCCTATGTCCCTGTGCTGCCTGAGATTATCGTTCCTATTCAGAAAAGTTTTTTTTCTCTTCGCCAAAGATCTCCTCAGCTTCCTCCTCGTCATCATCTTCCTCCCCCACCCCTAAGTGCAATAGTCAAGTTTATTATAGGTAGGTTCTGTAAAAAATAAAGCTTTAGTTGAAGTTGATAGGCATTTTATGTTATGGAATTCGCGCCGTGGAGTTCATTCCACATGGGATTCGCTTGCAACATGGATACAAAACCCGGAAGATGTCAGACAATAGACGGTAAGAAATGGCATTGCTCCAGAGACGTCGTTCCAGACCAAAAGTACTGCGAACGCCACATGAATAGCCCCCCCCCCCTCGACACGAAAGAATATGGATGCGATAGGTAGGTTCAGTAAAAATTAAATCTTTATTTGAAGCTGGCAGGCATTTTATGTTATGGCATTCACGCCGTGGAGTTCGTTCCACATGGGATTCACTGGCAACATCGATAGAGAACCCGGAAGATGTCGGACAATAGACGGTAAGAAATGGCATTGCTTCAGAGATGTCGTTCCGGACCAAAAGTACTGCGAACGCCACATGAATAGCCCCCCCCCCCTCTCAGCACAAAACAATATGGATGCGATAGGCAGGTTCTGTAAAAAATAAAGCTTTATTTGAAGCTGACAGGAATTTATGTTATGGCATTTGTGCCGTGGAGTTCGTTCCACATGGGATTCACTAGCAACATGGATACAGAACCCGGAAGATGTCGGACAATAGAGATCATACCCTGTATAGAATTTTGGTTTTTTAAAACACTTCCAAGGCTTGCATCACGTTTTGAATTGGATTACATTCTGTCAACAATTGTGATTTGTAAACTTTACTATTCAGTTGACAATCCACATGTCTGATAATCATTACCATGGAGGAAGATAAATGGTCCAGGATTCATGCTGGGACCTCTCAAGGGAATAATATCAACTCCAACACTTTGTATTACTGATAGTCACTAGACTCTGATAACCATTACCTTGGAAAAGAGAAACAGTCTAGGATTCATGTTGGGACCTCACAAAGGAATAAGTCATTGAAGTGGAGGTTGGATTCACAATCACCGCATGGTACCTTCGTAAACAATGCCTAAGTTAATTTGGGCTGCCAGGATTTGTAATACATTTTTATTTGGGAATTGAAATGGGTCAACATGCAATCAAGGTCTGAATCACTGATTCACATTTGCTGGAGAATGATAATATAGAAGTCAAACTGCCAACCACCACTGGAAGCTCATAAATAGCATCGAAGGTGTTTTGTCTGGAGGATTAATAGAAGTCAAACTGCCAACCAACGCTGGAAGCTCATGTATTGCATCAAAGGTGGCTTATTTAACTGTGGAATTCCTTCTTAACGTTCCAAAGTTTTCTACAGTTTCAATAGTTCCTAAAGTATAGTTTGCCATAAATTATAAAGGAAACATGTCTTACTGGCTCTTGGGAATATGTTGTGTAGTGGCATTATGGCATCGTCTGTGTTGTTCAAGTTTCTGTTGTGTAAATAATTGACTTGCTTCCAGATTTTTTGTGCACTGACTATTGCAGCCTATAGATGCACCATAAAACAAGTTACAACAAATATAAAACAGAAGAGTGTTTTTCCTTCACACAGCTGCTGTGTAAACATCTAGCCAAAAAACCATGCCGAGCCCCAGACATCCATACAAGTTGAAAAGAAATAGGGCTTTTTGATAACACAGTAAAGCTCAAGGAAAAAAATACTACCATATATTTCTAGATTTTCAGTCAATACATGGTAATATAAAATTCAGGCTTCAACAAATAATTTGGGCCTTAGATCTTCAGACAATATACTCTAAGCTTATTTATCCAACTTTGTTTTTTTCTTGAATCAGGCGGCAGTAGCACTAAGCTACATTGAGTTAACAACAACAAAATTTTAAATTGAGTAACACACATTCCAAGTTAGCCCAAGGCCTTGTGCAGCAATTATCCCTGAATTACCCCTTTCTAACAAGAGGCAAACAACTAATCATGTTTATTAGGGATAACAAATGTAGGAAATACATCAACTAAAACATGCAAGATAAATATACTGAATGTTAGATTTTTTGTTAATCTTCACATATCCTCTGGACCTGCATCTCCTAGAAAGCAAGATTTTGTCTTACTGTCTATGTAAGGACAGCTGAATAGTACTTAAGTAAGGTTAACTGACCCTTGCTTTATGAATAGCCCTTTAGGAAGAAAAAATCAATTTAGCCTTTATCTATAGAGAAGTATTGAATACATTTAATTAAATAATAAAAATATATATAATGAGGCAACAAAAACTGTCACAAAAAAAAATAGACAGAGGAGAATGCAATAGAGAAGACAGCATGATAATCAGGCAACAACTTGAATAGATAAATTGTAGTCACACTCTGTAAGTGTGGGAGAATTCCAGATAATGTAAGGTTGACTCATGCATTTTATTTCCCAAGCACTGCAATTCTCTATCGTATATTTTACTCTCTAATATTTGTCCACTGTGAATACATCATTCTTTCTGCTAAAATTAAAATATTTCAGTGGATGGTATGTCTTTTATTTGTTGTACATTCATGCCTTAAGCAATAAATTTGATTCCAATTGCTGAGCACTCTAGTGTTGCGAACACAAGTTCAATATCTCTTTTTGATCACTCGAATTTTTTCCAATATTTGATACCAAAGCTAATGGTATGTTCATAAGGAAGGCTAGACTTTAATTTTCAGGTTGGTTACCTATTTGAAAAAGAACAAGCAATACAAAAAATACCCATGCAAATTAGAAGTCTCAAAGTACACCAGAACCATGGTTGTAGCTAGCTTGACTTTCTTCTTTGTCTAAAACAGATCTAGTTGTAAAATTTAACAGCATGGGATTTCATCTGGAAGCTGCAAATGGGAATTCCATTATTGAACAAGATCATAGCGTTCTGGAAGAAGATGAAGTTAAACATACCATATGAACTGCAAGAATCAACATCTGGGAAACTAATAATCACAGGACTCTTACTTGTAGCATTTTGAGCATTAATGATCAAATGACTCACATCAGCAGTGCCAAAACACCAAAAGAAAAATGGGGCACACGTGTGTGAAAATAACGTTGTAACTGTGAGATTTGTCTGAGGGAACTTCACCAAATAAAGAGGAGGCTCCTAATATGTAGCCAAACACAACAATCAATTGAAATTCAATTTGTTTAACATTTATGTATATCAAGTTGTCATCCTAAGATATAGCTGAGGAAGTTTTCACAAATAAAGATGACAACATAAGATGTGGCCAACAACATCAATCACTTCAAAAAATTGTTAGAGATGCTAGCACCTATTGAGTCACCAATTCAAAATGTACATGCAGTCATCGCCTTGCTTGCATTACTAGCCTAATCTTATGACAGTCTGGTCACTTCATTTGACATAGCCCAGATCACCATAATAATGCAAGAGAAGACATGAAAGAAATATTCAAGGTTGATAACAAAAAACACAGTTTTCTTTCAGCAAGTAAGAACAAGAAGTTCGAGAAAAAGGTTGTTGATCTGACACGAAAATGAGATTCACTTGCAATTATATTTTTTGTTTCTAAAATAGCAAGGTATAATTCATTTATTGCAGAAAGCAATGGCACCACACCAAAGTAACATTGGAAAATGTTTTCAGTTGAAAAGGAGGATAAAGCAAATGTGGCAACATACTTCAGGCAGTCTGAGCCTACTACTTACATCAATGCTCCACCAGTTGGCGCCCTTGCATTTTTCCGTGGTCATCCTTCCTAGCAAGCATGTGAAAATTAATGTGCACCAAATTCCTCTCACAAAATTGAATATATTTGTACTCAAAATCTCACCCCAATGAAAAGCCCAAATAAACTATGCACCTGGCAAAGTGCACATGCAGGCACAGTGGATGCAGGAAGCTTGCAATGGTAGTGGTTTAGGATTATCTGATTTTCATGGCCTCCATGGCTAAGTGGGTAGTACACAATCAAGCACACTGGATGTAGGAGCTTGAGTTTGCAATTGTAATGGCGGTGGTTTATTGTATTTTTTTCAACTAAAAAAATTGTGTTTGGAGCAGTTTTCAAATATATATAAGTTTGCTTGAGATTGGACTGCGTTTGGAGAAATTTTCAGATATATATAATTTTCTTTTAGATTAGACCTCCCTACTTAACTATTAACCATTAAACCACGTCCTAAAAACTATTGAAGATGTCTGAATGGCTAAGTGGTTCGTTATAAATCTGGTAACTGATTACGATGCAATGGGAAAACACCTTCAGCGTCGCTCGAACCTGCGCCCAAATGGAGACCTTGAATGTATCTGTTCCGCCAGACGCTAGGAGCTGCCAATGCAGATAATTTATAGCAGCACGGGGTGGGATTTGTATGCATGGGCCTTCCGGGCGGCCGCCAAAATGGTGGATGTCTTTGTTCACAGAGTATAGTTTACCTTACGCCTAGGGCACAGCCTGTCGGGATTCAACACCGCGAGCGGACCTGCGAGGTGAGCGAGCACCGTGAGCAGGAGAAACAAATGCTCGAGAGGGTTGCAGAGGACTTGTTCCGGTTGTGCGAATGGAGCAAATGAATGTTTGGCACGAGGGATCGTTTGAAATTGCGCAGGTGTTGGTTGCCAGCACAACGGGTGCCAGCTCGGAGGTGGTGGGTCACCCGTTTCCGGAAAAAATTGCCGTCGAGCTCCCTGAGAAATGATGGATGGTATGGGCATGTGTGTATGGTGAGGCCGCTATCGGGTGCATTAAATGCCCGATAGGAAGCTGGTTAGCTCTTGCCATGGTCCTTGCCTTTTCTTTATCTTTGTTTTTTGTCTTTCAACAGGGGACAAAGAATCATTAATTTGTTTTCATTATAGCATGGTCCTTTGCCTTTTCTTGATCTTTTTTTCCTCTTTCAACACTTGTCAAAGAAGCATTAATTTGTTTTCATTATAGCATGGTTCTTTCCTTTTTTAATCTCTTTTTTTGTCTTTCAATAGTTGTCAAAGAAACATTAATTAGTGTGATATGCTAGAAGCATTAATTAGTGTTATATGCTATTGATTGCCTTACATAGTGTTATATGTTATCTATTGCCTTACGGCGTTTTCTTTGCAACATCTGGTGCAAATGCTAGTATTCATTATATCATTTTCTTCTTCTTAAAAAATCATAAATAAAGTGTTATTTTTATAGTTCACTTCATCTTTTTTTTTCTATTTTTTTGATAGGCTTTATCTATGAGACTTTATTTTTAATTTATAAGTTTGTTTCTTTTGGAGATTGGAGTTGCACTTGTGACTTATTTTTACATATTTCGCTCATTTGTGATTGTTCCTATTCTTACTTAATAATATTATATTTCTAATTCAATCTTCATGTTAGTTAACAAAAACCAAAAGAGAGTTTATTTCATATGCATGCATGGAGGAATCACACTTAGTACACATAGTGTCTTTCTCTTAAAGAGTGTTATAGATATTTACTCATCTCATTTATTGTAATGTAAGAAATTATATTGGTCTCTTAGCCTCATAATTTGAATTAGTGTATTTGCCTAGATTTGTCTTTTTGATCTATAAAGTGCTCTCTCATTTTCTTTTCATTCTCTTTGTCTCAAGCTTGCAATGGTTTGTGTTTCTTCTTTCTCAAATTATATCTTTTTACACTTTTGATTAAAATATAACATGGTCTCAACCCTTTTATAAGATATCAAAGATTCAAAAGCCTATTATGGTATCACAGATTTAGAAATCTCTACACATAGAATGTCATTTGTAGTAGAGAAAGTAAATAGATTTTAAGAAAAACAAGAAAATTTAGGCAAATAAATGGGGAAGTTGGAATAAATTGTCAAAAATCTAAAAAATTATGCATGTTAACTTAATTTCAAAAATTGACGTAAATTGGGTCTAATATTGGAATCAAGCAAAAATAGACAAAGTGCAAATAATTGGAAAAATAGGTTAATTATGTTAATTGGTGAAATTTTGTGTAATAATTCCACACGAGTAATTAGGATACTTGAAGATATTAGCTTTAATTATGAGATTATAATCGTGGATTATTTAGTTTAATTAGGATTTTAGGAAAATTATGGTTAGTTGATCCTACATGGAAAAGCAAGAAATAAGTAAAATGGGTTCAATTTTCAAACTAAAGTAACTAGGAAAAATTGGGATAATCGGGTTCATTTGGATAATTTGGTTATTGGGGAAATAATGGTTATAATTGGGGTGATTATACTAATTTGAAAATATCTACACATAGAATGTCATTTGTAGTGAAAGTAAACAGATTTTAAGAAAAACAAGAAAATTTGGGCAAATAAATGGGGAAGTTGGAATAAATTATGAAAAAAAAAAAGCTAAAAAATTATGCATGTTAACCTAATTTCAAAAATTGAGGTAGATTGGGTCTAATAGTGGAATCAAGCAAAAAAGGACAAAGTGCAAATAATTGGAAAAATAAGTTAATTATTTTAATTCATGAAATTTTGTGTAATAATTCTACACGAGTAATTAGGTTAATTAAAGATATTAAATTTAATTATGAGATTATAATTGTGGATAATTAAGTTCAGTTATGACTTTAGGAAAATTATGGTTAGTTGATCCTGCTTGGGAAAGCAAGAAATTGGTAAAATGGCTTTAATTTGTAAACTAAAGTAACTAGGAAATATTGGAATAACCAGGTCCATTTGGATAATTTGGTTATTGGGTAAATAATGGTTATAATTGGGTTGATTATACTAATTAGAAAAATTGGAAGATTATGCTAATTGGAGAAATTGGGACGACTATGCTTAGTTGGTGCAATTCATAAAAATTGGTCTAATTGTGACAAATGAGAAAATTGGGGAAAGGTGGACTAAATTTTGATAATTACACCTCCTCTATCTATCTTAGAATATGACTTCTAGAATTATAATTTAGTTATAAATGCTTATAATTTTTATGGAATATTCTAGAAAAGTCTTATTAGTAGTCACACATTAAAAATTAAGATTTATTTCAAAATTAGTTTTTCGTTTTATTTTATTTTAATTCAATTGATTAAATATAAATATATATAATATGAAAACATTTCATATAACATGTTTTCTAACTTATTTTGTATCAATGTTTTGGAAATAACACTTTACCTCCTTCTCATGTAAGAAAAACAAAATTGAATTTGACATTTTTAAACATTTTTTTTGGTAAATCGACACAAAATATTCATTAATCAAAAGATATTTGAAAATGATACATAGATTTCAATCAGTGTCATCTGAAGGTACATAGCTCTCCTAACCATAACAACTTATGACCATCCCGAGAGTAATTTTGTTTCAAAAAACTATTTGTACCATACCTTGAAACTATCTACATAGACATTACTCAAAAACTGTATCAAAATTATCCCCTAATAAGAGCCATTCTCTAAATACATATGGATCAAAAGAAAACCTAGTTAAAGGCGAAACATAATGATTGAGTGTTGGAAATGAGTATGAGTCTGCCATGATGCACTATGCGAGGTGCTTTGAAAGCCGCCATGTTGTAAGGGTGCCATCCACACTGAGGAAAACTTGCTAAAAACAATAGTCGCTACGAAGGTACACTTCTAGTAAAAAATAACCACCGGAGAGAGAGGTTCTCCATTCACTGGAGGGAAAGAGTTGAGAGGGGAGACAATATTAAGTGATGGAGCATTAATCACCACATGGGTATCAGAGATGTTCCCTGAGTAAAAATTTGAATCTGACACTGCATACTTCTCCACTAGTTATAGGAAAAAAAGATTATCAACCAAGCAGTACCAAATACTTCTAAGGAGGACTTTCAAATCCTCTTGACCTGCAAATATCTTGTAATGATCCATTTTTTTTTTGTCCCGGATGACCAAACAGATTATTGAGTCCAACTACTAGTAACTTGCAACAAAATGTAGGAAGTGAAAATCTCACTTTCGAAATTTTCCAGGGTTAGGAATCCTTTTTTATTCCTAATATCCAGGTTTAGAGTCTGAAAAATAGGCTTTTCCCCCAAATTCTCATGATTCCAAATCTTGAGTCTCCTTTCTAACTTCCAGAGTTATAGTGTGAAACAAAGTTTCCATAGAGGTCCATCTGAACAAGCGCATGGAGTGAGAATCACACTTGGAGCTCGAACCTCCCCTATGACTTAATATTCTTTGACGAGGTCGAATAGTCGCGTAGAGAAGTACAACATAAATATAATAAAGAAAAAATTCACTACTACCCTTAGGGCTATTAACCAATCGTAAGACTATGTTCAAAATAAGTGAATATGGTGTACTTTGACAAAGAACTATAACGTCAAAAAAAACCACAAGGCTCAGAATTGGAAACAACCCCCAACTTCTTAAAACCCCTCTTTATGAGACAAAAGGAATGAAAATTGACGCCACAAAGATACCTAAAGAAACTCTCGATGGAGGGGACTCAATTGTGTTATACATTAGTGAGGATCAAGAAATAAGATTAAGAGAATGGACAAGTACGTATGGTATGAATGAAAGATGATAACCAGTAATTAAACCAATACCAAGGATTTCACGACCTACATTAGACCAGCGCAAAGGAAAATCATGGGTAAACATAAAATGGAAAAAATTCCATCCTGAATTAAGACCCAAAAAGCACTATAAGCCCCATTGTGATTTTGGGAAACCAATTAATAATAAAGAGTTATAACCAAATCGAAAAATTTCTAGCGTACTATACCCCACACACCAAAACCGAACAGTTGAAAGAAATACCTGGAAAGTTAAGACCCTACAACCCTAAGGACGGGAGCATAACCATAAGTTCAAAGACCGACCTTGAAGCTGCACTATGCAAGAACAATATAAAAAACATTAACTTGGAATTTGTTTGATATAAAGAGGCTCTCTATCGTCAAATACTTCCCTCCACTGAACTTGGATGAATGGTTGTTGATGTATAGAGGACGTTGTACCAATCATGCCATACTAAAATAAAACTAAGGACCTTACGATATTACAGATTACCATGTATATTCACCACCCTTTGTATCCCTTCCATTCTGTAGACGATGTTGGATACCACCAACATACAACAGATCTCCCCCATATGAGGTCCCAATTAGACTTCACACCGTTTGGTGTAGGAGTCCCATATGGAATAGAACCTAGATGACATTTACTTAAGTACATGCCTTGGATTATATTGACTAAATAACATGGATGCATAAGCAATAACCTGATTGACTTGAGCGAAATAATCATTTTCCCGTTGTCCCATTTGTATGTTGCATATTTCTTAATCATCTCCTACAAAGCCTTCACTATCTAAGCATAATCAAAGATAAATTTTCTTTTGAAATTGATATTTCCTAAGGAATACTGCATAACCTTCTTATTCACTGGGAACAAGATGTGTGTAATGGCTTTGACCCTCTCAGGATAAACTTTAATTCCACTATTTGCAATGATGTGCCCTAAGAGAGTTCCTTCAGACACACCAAACATGCTTTTCTTGGGATTCAGAGAAATCCCATACTTAAAACACCGCTCAAATATTTGTTTCAGATGACGTACATTATTTGATATTCTCTTGGAAAAAGAAGTAAAATCATATAAATAAACAACTATGGTCTAACCAATAAGGCCATGGAAAGTAATTTCCATTGCTCTTTTAAATATAACACCAGCGTTGATAAGCCCAAATGACATTCTCTTGAAAGAAAATATTCCCTATTTGGTCCCAAAGGTAGTTTTAATCAATCTCGTTCCACTACTAGCACTTGATTGTAACCAGAGAAACCATCTAGTAGCTTGGAGATCTCATACCTATATGCTATCTCGAGGATCTATTCCATTGATGGAACTAGGTAATTATATTTATCAAATGCCTCATTGAGATTGCAAAAATCTACACATAGCCTTATTTCACCGGAATTCTTTCAAAATGTAACCAAATTTGAAACCCAAGTGGAGTTTCTGACTTTAAAAATAACCCAGACATCCACAATCTTTCTCAATTCCTTTTGGATGAGGGACTCCAACATTGGATGAACTTTCCTTAATTTCTACTGGAACAATTTTACCCCTTCCTTTATGGGAATTACGTGTTGGATGATACAAGAGCACAAATTTTGCTTCATTAGTAAGTTGCTTCCTATACTATTATTATTGTTACTATTATTATGTACATCTATATTACTGGATTCATTTGTGTCAACTGGAGAACAAGGAAGGAGCTCCAACTGTGTATTTGGTGAGACAGGTGATGGTTGTGCTTGATAACACTCGTGGTCGATTTTAAGGAAACAATTTCCAAATATTATATCGGTAAAGGAAATAGGTTCATTGTGGCCTTCAAGTGGTGTCACAATGTGTTTCATGTATGGCTCACTTTCCACTCGAATTTGGTTATTCCCACCCTTGTACGGAAGCCATAAATGTGGCGAGTCTATAGAAAAATAGCTTTGTAGTTTTCTACTGAGGATTACACCATATGCCTTAGAGATGTCCATAATTACAATATTTATACATTGGTGAACTCATTGATTAGATGATAATCAGATAAGGACATTCTTAAGTTCACCAATAACATGGATGAGAGATTTGTCCAACTCAATCATTTGTGCATCGATTTTGTACCATTTAGCATTTATTTTCTTGGAAAACATATAATGGCGTTATGTTCACATATGGTCCAGAATTGGTTAAGAAATTACGAACATTGTAATTAAAATTTCAAAAGTTAATAAAAAAGGAGGGAATAGAGTGTTAGCTTCTAATGTTACAACAATAACTACAGATTCAAGGGAACCAAAAGTCTTACCAGACACCTTCTGAGAGGTAGAATCTTTGTCATCTCACGAAGGTTTTGAAAATGCTTGGACTAGAAATTCATGTTGACCTTCTATCTTCGCGAGCTCAAATATGAAAATATTGGCTCGAGCTCTCTTGAAATCTTCAACAATGTTATACTCAATTGTATCACCTTTAGCAGGCAATGTTGAAGTGTTTGGAGGAGTGGCTTTGTTTGAAACTTCTCAAGTGATGGTATTACTTTTGTTGCTAGAGGAAGTGCTCTTGGAAGCGTTGCATTTCCATACTTACTCTGTTCATTCTAAGCATAATTAACCAGTGGTGGCATCCTTCTTATTAATTGCTCCTTCAATTTCTATCTCGCCGCCTCTTGTTAAAAAATGATCCCTTTTCTCCTCAAATTGTATCGATCATTTCGCTTCTAAGGAGGGGCTTAACTTTGTGTTTGTTCCAGATTTATGAAGGAACGCAACATAGTACATATATAAACATAAACACAAAGAAGCAATAGAAATAAAATTCCATTTCATGAATATCAAATAGTTGAAATATGCTTACATATAGAATGGAAATAAACTAGCTCGGGTGATGGCAGCTTATCTCTGAGAAGAGATGTGGCAGCTACATGCCTTTGAAATGTGTTACAATGAGGTCTAAAGGCTTATTTATTGTTGAGAAACAATGGAAAACCCTAAAAATTCAAAAACCTAACCCTAGGAGATGAAGCACCAAAACTATGGGCCCCATTGGTGTAATTTGGTACATCAACTTCCCAGGGTTGCAACTTTTGCATACGATCTTCATTTAACATGCACGATATCTTGTTAGAAAGATCTATATGAGGACTCTAAAGTTTGACAATAACAAAAAGTGTTTATATACTTATTCAAATATTACCGTGGCGTGTTTACATGAAGATACAACAATTTAAAGACATACGAAACTCATGTCATCGAACATGTAATTCCCATAAAGGAAGGGGTAGTATTGTTCCAGCAGAAATTAAGGAAATTTCATCCAATGTTGGAGCCCCTCATCAAAAGGAATTGAGAAAACTTGTGAATGCTTGAGTTATTTTTAAAGTCAGAAAGTCCACTTAGGTTTCAAATTTGGTCACAGTTAGAAAGAATTCTGGTGAAATAAGGTTATGCATATATTTTTGCAATCTCAACCAGGCATCTAATAAAGATAATTACCCCTTTCCATCCATAGAAAAAATCCTCTAGATAGTATTCAGGTCTGGTATGTTCAAGCTACTGGATGGTTTTCATGGTTACAATCAAGTTCTATTAGTGAACCAAATCAATTTAAAACTACCTTTAGGACCAAATGGGGAACATTTTCTTTCAAGAGAATGCCATTTGGGCTTATCAACATTGGTGCTACATTTCAAAGAGTAATGGAAATTACTTTTCATGGCCTTATTGGTCAGAGCGTATTTTTTTTATTTGGATGATGTTACTGTGTTTTCCAAGAGAATATCAAATAATGTATGCCATCTGAAACAAATATTTGAGTGGTGTCGTAAGTATGGGATTTTTGTCAATCCCAAAAAAGCATGTTTGATGTGTCAAAAGGAACTCTCTTAGGGCACATCATTCAAAGAGCGGAATTAAAGTTGATCCTGAGAGGGTCAAAGCCATTACAAACATCCCATTCTCAGTTAATAAGAATGCTATGCAGTCTTCCTTAGGAAAGATCAATTTCCAAAGAAAATTTATCTTTGATTATGCTTATATAGTTAAGCCTTTGCAGGAGATGATTAATAAATATGCAACATATAAATTGGAAAAATGGGAAAAGGATTATTGCGTTCAAATCAAGCAGGCTATTGTTAATGTATCCACGTTATTTAGTCAAGATAATTCAAGGCATATATTTAAGTAAATGGCAGTTAGGTTGTATTCCATATGGGACTCCCATACCAAACGACGTGAGGTCTAATTGGGACCTCATATCAGGGAGATCCATTGTATGTTGGTAGTATCCAACATCGTCAACAGAATGCAAGGGATGCAAAGGGTGGTGAATATACATGGTACTTTGTAATAACGTAAGGTCCCTAGTTTCATTTTATTGTGGCATGATTGGCACAATGTCCTCTATACATCAACAACCATTCATTCAAGCTCGGTGGAGGGAAGCATTTCACGATACAGAGTCTCTTTATATCCAACAAATTCAAATTTAATGTGTTTTATATTGCTCTTGCACAATGCAGCCTCGAGATTGGTCTTTAAACTTTTGGTTGTGTTCCCCTCCTTGGGGTTGTAGGGCCTTCACTTCCCAGGTATTTCTTTCAACTGTTTGGTTTTGGTGTGCGGGGTCTAGTACCCTGGAAAATTTTCAATTTGGTTTTAACTGTTTATTATTAACCGGTTTCTCAAAACCACAATGGGGCTTCTAGTTCTTTTCTGGTCTCAATTCAAGATGAAATTGTTTCCATTTTATGTTTACCCATGATTTTCCTTTGCACTGGTCCAATGTAGGTCGTGAAATCCTTGGTGTTGGTTTAATTACTGGTTAGCATCTTCCATTCATACCATACGTACTTGTCCATTATCTTAATGTTATTTCTTGATCCTCTCTAATGTCTAACACAATTGAGTCCCCTCCATCGATAGTTTCTTTAGGTCTCTTTGTGGCATCAATTTTCATTCCTTTTTTCTCCCTATAAAGAGGGGTTTTAAGAAGTTGGGCATTGTGTCCAATTCTGAGTCTTTTGGTTTTTTGTGATGTTATAGTTCTTTGTCTAAGTACACCATATTCTCTTTTTTTGAACACGGTCCTACGGTTGGTTAATAGCCCTAAGGGTAGTAGTGAATTTTTTCTCTATTGTCTTTTTGTTGTACTTCTCTACGTGACTATTCAAGCTCGTCAAAGAAAAGTAAGTCATAGGGGAGGTTCGAGATCCAGGTGTGATTCTCACTCCATGCACTTGTTCATATGGACCTCTATGGAAACTTTGTTTCACACTATAACTCTGGAAGTTAGAAAGGAGACTCGAGATTTGCAATCATGAGAATTTGGGGACAAAGCCTATTTTTCAGACTCTAAACCTAGAAATTAGGAATAAAAAAGGATTCCTAATCCTAGCAAATTTCGAAAGTGAGAGTTTCACTTCCTACATTTTGCTGCAAGTTACCAGTAGTTGGACTCAATAATCCGTTTGGTCATCCGGGACAAACAAATGGATCATTACAGGATATTTACAGGTCAAGAGGATTTGAAAGGCCTCCTTAGAAGTATTTGTTACTACTTGGTTGATAATCTTGTTCGCCTACAGTTGGTGGAGAAATATGTAGTGTCAGATTTAGATTTTTACTCGGGGAACATCTATGATACCCCTGTGGTGATTAATGTTCCATCGTTTAATATTGCCTCCCCTCTCAACTCTTTCCCTCCCACGAATGGAGACCCTCTAACTCCAGTGGTTATTTTTTACTAGAAGTGTACCTTCGTAGCGACTAGTGTTTTTAGCAAGTTTTCCTCGGTGTGGATGGCACCCTTACAACATGGTGGCTTTCAAAGCACTTGGCATTGTGTATCATGGCAGACTCATATTCGTTTCCAACAATCAGTAATTTTGTTTCGCCTTTAACTAGGTTTTCTTTTGATCCATATGTACTTAGAGAATAGCTCTTATTAGGGGATAATTTTGATACAATTTTTGAGTAATGTCTATGCAGATAGTTTCAAGGTATGATACAAATAGTTTTTGCAAACAAAATTTCTCTCAAGATGGTCATAAGTTGTTATGGTTAGGAGAGCTATGTACCTTCAGACGACATTGATTGAAATCTATGTATCTTTTGCAAATATCTTTTGATTAATGAAGATTTTGTGTCGATTTACAAAAAAAAAAGAGTTGTTTAAAAATGTCAAATTCAATTTTGTTTTTCCTACATGAGAAGGCAGGTAAAGTATTATTTCCAAAACGTTGATACAAAATAAGTTAGAAAACATGTTATATGAAATTTTTTCATATTATATATTTTTCTATTTAATGAGTTGAATTAAAATAAAAATAAAAATATATAACTATTTTTGAAATAAATCTTAATTTTTAATGTGTGACTACTAATAAGACTTTTCTAAAATATTCCATAAAAATTAAACCCCTAACATCTATATAATAATTATTTATAACTAAATTGTAATTCTAGAAGTCTTATTCCAAGATAGATAGAGGAGGCGTAATTATCAAAATTTAGTCCAACTTTCCCCAATTTTTCCCATTTGTCACAATTAGACCAATTTTTATGAATTGCACCAATTAAGCATAGTTGTCCCAATTTCGCCAATTAACATAGTATTCTCAATTTTTCAAATTAGTATAATCAACCCAATTATAACCATTATTTACCCAATAACCAAATTATCCAAATGGACCCGATTATCCCAATATTTCCTAGTTACTTTAAAGTTTAAAAATTAAAAACATTTTACCAATTTCTTGCTTTTCCAAGTAGGATCAATTAACTCAATCATGTTCTACTGATATGTGCCATGCACGTCGATCGTCAACTTGCACAACCACACCAATAAAGTGGTTGATATATGTCGATCGACATCATTTTCCACCTTTCATACATCAATCGATGCGCTTATGGTAGGAAAATGACACCTATCGTTGTATATCAACCACTTTAGTGATGTGGTTGTGCTTGTATATTTGTGATTTAACATACCATATAACATATATGATGGTTGGTGTCAACAGAGATATTATATGTTTTGCATAATATCTCTCTCCCCCTCCACCCTCATTTTCATTTTCATATAATGTGTTGGTAGTTTTGAAAGGTATAGTCTAACTAATTGAAAAAAAATAACTTTTTTGGTCGAAATCTAGCAATACAATTTCGACAAGATTTTGATTTTTCGTTGCTTAAAATGAAATTTTGAATGCATAATTAGATTTGATAGCCTAAAAAATCCTCGAGGTACTCGAACTTTGCAGATTAAATAACTTAAACTTATGATTCTGAAAAACCTTTTCTAGATTTTTGGCAATATTAACTAGAAAAAGTGTTCGAAGAGGATTCATTTCATCTCTTTGTTAGACTAAGTGGTTTTGTGTCACAACCACACACCATGGTACCTTACGACCACCTTGGTAATTGAGCGGCACCAACAAGATATCTCTTCTTCCTAACCTAATTTCACTAGGACTACGCCTAATATTTTAGAACTTAATCAATTTTTCGTTCAAGTGTTCTTATATTCAATTATGCGGCGGAAATAAACATCATTAATTTGATTCTTTCAATTACACAAATCTACGACAACATAACATAAGCGCGATATTCCAAATACAATAGTAAACACAAATCTGTGATGGGAGTGGGCAACTCCCCAAATTAGTTCACCCTTGCTTGTATTAACTTCTTCAAATAATATATAACAATATTTTACAAATACAAAGGCATGGTAGCTGCCTTGTCTGAACCAACAAACTCATCCACCTAAATCTCACAAGTTGTGCAGTCCTGCCCTACCACTTTCAGCTTGAATAGAAACCCCAAGTTATTCACCCCAAAATAGAACCAAAAAATTTTCCCAAGTCATTTGACTCGCTGGGCAAGCCACACCTTGCTTGTGCCCTCCTTTGATGCATCCTTCTGTGATGTGCGACCTCCCTGAGTTTTTACGATATCAAAAACTCACACACCCTGTGATATTGTAAAGTTTTTCAACTCTATGATATCACATACTTGTCTATGCGACTTGTTTTACAATTGCTTGGATCCCCCTTGGTTGAATGTCTCTCTCCAATATATATGTGTTAAACCTTTGCCATTTACTTGGGTTGACACCCCTTCCATAATGGAGTTGACCTTTCAACTTGTGCGGGCACCCCTTCATGGGTGGGGACTCGCTTGAGCCAATTTTCCTACGAGCGGGCGAGCATGCCCCTGTCTGGGTGGTCTGCTTGTCATGCGTTCTATGCTACATTCCTGTCATAATTCCTTGTCATGCACTCAACATTGTGTTGCTTGCTCGCTCACTCATTATGTCGCACTTCCCTTGGCCGCTACATCCTTTCCGTTGTGTTGCACTTCCCTTGGTTGCTGCACCCAACCCATTGTGATACACAGGTAACCTTCCTTGGTGTGGGCGTGCCTATGGGAACTAGTCTACTGAGTTAAGTAACCACTACATTGTGTTCTCCCTTGTACGCTTTATGTTATGGGCGGGCACTCTCCCTCGCTTGTCCTTTGATATACTATGTCGTGTGGGCAGGTGCGCCATCCTATTGTGCCCGCTTCATCTCAACCAGCGCAATGCCCAGCGCCCTGACTTTGCGTGGGTGTGCCCCTCAACTTTTACATGTTGCCCTTTGTGTTGACCCGGGAACCTCTCCATGTGGGCGCGCTCGTCACACTTAGGCACTCTTGTTGCACCTCTAAATCAATTTTTCGCCAACGAGTGAGCATGGCCATTCATGGGCGCCCGCTGGCCTTGGTGCCAACTCAAGGCCCTCACGTCCTCCCCCACTTCAAAAAGGTTTTCTTCCTTGAAAACACCATCTCCACAAACTTTATCGCTAAAACCAACTATCGCAAAGTTCCACCATCTCCAACGTCAATCATCCCTACTGCATGAACTCCTTGCCTTCATCACATAAACCTTCATCAAGGCTCATGACCGTATGTGGGTAAGACTCCTCAATCTCATGGTCATCAATGTCAATTTGTCACATTCCTCCACATTGCCTCAACTCACAGAAGGCTACTCCCTCTACTTGGTTGCTCCAACTTCAACTATTGTTTCCATACTTCAACTCAACTTCAACACATCTTAGCACACTGCTAGCCATCATGACTTGAACTAGTTGGGTATAGCTAATCCAAGCATCGAGTCCAAATCATGAGAATACACCTCCTCATGCCATCACCAGTCGTTTCTCTAGCACTTCGTCACACTTTCAACTTCAATCAAGAACTTTTCTCATCTCCATGCATCAGTCCTGCAACTAATGCTCATCATGCTAGATCCAGGTGCATGAAGAAAAAATCATCTCATCTACGATAAGATGTGATGCCTCTTCCCTCAAGGGCCCTTTTTCGTGGTGGTGCAATACCTCTTACTTCATTAAGGTGTTACACTCACCCATCCCCAAAGGTTCTAGTACATGGCAAGGGTCGGGAAGTTTCCTCCCTGACTCTTGGCCACCCAAGTATTAGATTAAGTTTGCATCCTAAAGTAACGTTGCACACCATCAACCTCCTCTTTCATGCATCCCAACTTTGCAAGTTTCTACTCGGTCAACTAAAAGTCATAGATTCCCATAACATATCTGCGAAATCCATTATGTATGTCAGATCCCTACCTACTTCATTGCTTCCTTCGCTTGACTTGGAAGGAGAAATTGAGCCTCCTCTCTCTTCAGCATTTGTTTGGTGAAGACTCATGATAGAAGTCATGTCTTTCTTCTTTTCGATGGGATGAGTCATTCCTCCACCTTCATGCTTCTTCTCCTTTCTAGCTTGTGCAACAAAGTCCATCAACTTCTTTTCCTTCGCTTCCCAAGCCAAAATTTCAATCTCATGTTGTTGCACATGTTCATCCTTCACATTTGGGTCCTTCTCATACAAAATCATCAAAGCAATCCTTGGAAAATACCCCAATCGACTCTTCCTTTTCATCAACACGGTCACGGCCTTCCCATCATCTATAATCAAGAGTATGTCTCGATCCGTCATGGGTATGGCTTGAGCTACTACCAAGAAGTCTTACCCCAACACTGTAGCATGATCATCCGTCTCAACCACCCTTAGATCCAACTTTCCAAACCATGAACCAACCTTCACCTTCATATCCCTTAGAATACCTATCACAACCTTCATGCCCGATTTAATAGCTTTGGAAGCACTTAACTCCCTTTCGATTTCAGTCTTCAACTTTAATATTTTTCTACCCTCTTACTAAGGAAATTTTTCGTAGCTCCTGTGCCAATCAACACAACAACTTTCTCCCATATATGGTCACCTGCACAAAAATTAATCCCAACACACCTACATTTGATGAGGGTCTTGTCTTGTGTCTTACCTCTACAACCTTCTTCATCATTTCCTCAACTGAACTACCTCTCGACTAATGTTTCGATCTGACTTTCCTCTTGAGATATTCTACTTCCTCTTTTGGCATGTTTGAGCAACTCGAATAATGTTCATCTTGAGTGGTCTTCGTTCCACCAAACTTGCGCTTCTTTGTTTGTTGCCCTATAGCACCTACTCGACACTCATCGGCTCCCTCAACTTGGAGCATTGCAATCGCTTTCCCACCATTCCTCATCACTCTAAAATACGATCTAGGTATGTCAATGCATTCAATCTCATGTTCCTCTATGGTTACGTGGTCATCTTTGCGATCAAGAAAGCCCATATTGATATGTTCTTCAAGTTCTTCAACTTTTCCCTGCAACTTAGCTCATTTCTCCCTTATGCAACCTCGTTCATCCATGAGCTATTGGAGCCTATGGTTTCTTTGCAACAATTCTTCTTCAAGTTCTTCAAGTGAGGCAAAATTCTCATGGAAGGTGTTTAAATGCCTTCACAGATCCATTATCTCCTCCTTGATGCAGTTCAAGTGCTCCCATACCTGCACAAGTTCTCATAGTGTTGTTGCCTTCTAGCTTCCCAAAAATCTACCATCTCTTTCATTCATTTTGCAACCCTTGGATCTTCCTTCAACATGACTATTCCCAACAAGTTTTGCATCCTACTGTCGTAATTTTTTCAACTTGGCTCTTACCTTGGTTTCTCTCTGCTCCTGCTAAACCAAACTTCATACTTTAAGTGCCCTCCTTCATAAAGTAGGCTATGATACCATCTTCCCACAAAGTGGGTAGTTGTATTCCCAACTTTCGATAACGCCCACTTTCTTCAAAATGGGCTTTGATACGAACTTTCATGGCTCCACGCTGTGGCACTTTAGGACCACTGTGGGCGTGAGAAGCACCAATGAAATTTTGCTTCGTCCTAAACTACTTTCACCCGAACTAGGCCTAATACTTCAATACTTAGTCAATTTTCCATTGAAGTGTTCTTATATTCGATTATGCAATACAAATAAACTTCATTCATTTATTTCTTTCAATTACACAAATCTACGACAATATAACAGAAGTGCGATATCACAAATACAATAGTAAACACAAATCTGTGATGGGAGGGGGAAACTCCCAAAGTAGTTTGCCCCTGCTTTTATTAACTTCTTCAAATAATATACAACAATATTTTACAAATACAAAGGTGTGGTAGCTCCCTGCTATGAACCAGCAACCTTGTCCACCCAAATCTCATACGTCGTGCAGTCTTGCCCGACATTTTTTACTTCCCTAGAAACCCCAAGTTATTCGGCCCAAAACAGAACCAACTAATTTACCCAAGTCATTTGGTTGGCTAGGTGAGCACTACCTTTCTTGTGCCCTCCTTTGCTACATCCTTATGTGATGTGTGACCTCCCTAAGTTTCTACGATATCGCAAACTCTTGCACCCTATGATATCGCAAACTTGTCCAACTATGCTATATTGCATACTTGTCTATGCGACTTGTTCTGTGATTGCTTGGATCTCCCTTGGTTTAATGCCTCTGTCCAATATATATGTGTTCAACCTTTTCCAATTACTTGTGTCGATGCCCCTTCCATCATGGAGCCGACCTTTCAACTTGTGCAGGCACCCCTTCATGGGCGGGCGTGCCCTTGGGCTGACCTTCCTATGGGTGGGCGGGTGCCCTTTCGTTAGGCAGGTGCGCCCCTGCCTGGGCGCTCTACTTGTCATGTGTTCTATGCTACACACCCTTCACAATGCCTTGTTGTGCACTCCACGTTGTGTTTCTCACTCGCTCACCCATCATGTCGCACTTACCTTGGCCGCTATGTCTTGGCTGTCGCGTTGCACTTCCCTTGGCTGCTATGTCTTGTCTGTTGCATTGCACTTCCCTTGGCTGCTATGTCTTGTCTGTCGCATTGCACTTCCCTTGGCTGGTATGTCTTACCCATCGCGGTACCCATCCTTGGTGCGGGCATGCCCGTGGGAATGGGTCCACCGAGTTAGGATGTCGCTACGTTGTGTTCTCCCTTGCACACTCTTCGTTATGGGCGGCCATTGTTCCTTGTGCGCCCTCCACTACACTACATCATGTGGGTGGGCGTGCCCTCATGTCATACCCGCTACAGCTCGCCCGACATAGTGCTCAGAGTCTCGCCTTCATGCAGGAGCACATAGGGTTTGAACCGCTCAACTCATGCACGCTGGCCCTTGTGTCGACCTAGGTGCCTCTCCATGTGGGTGCGCTCGTCACACTTGGGCACTCTCATCGCATCTCTAAGTCAAATTTTCACCACCAAGTAAACATGGCTCGTCATGACCACCCGTTGTCCTTAATGCCAACTCAAGGCCCTGCCATTTTGAAACTTTAATTTTTTATTTTTTATTTATAAATATTTATTTATTAAATTGTAAAATAATAACATTTTTTTAAGAGATAAAATACATTATTCTTTAATTTTCATTAATTAAAAGATAATAATACATATCAAAACAATAATTACCTAACTCAAATTTATATTTATTATATATTATATTCTCATAGCTTAAATATTAAAATTATATTACATAATATTTTTTCTTTTTGGTTAAGTTGACCCATAAAGAAACCAATTAAACTCCTTCATAAATTTAAAATACATAATACATAATTAGGTCACTTACAAAGATGCCGATTGAATTTACCAAGGCACTTACGTTGAAATTTTAAAACAACATATATATACTAGCAATTGTCTCAAAAGGTACAAAGAGAGTCCGATAGGATTATTAAATTAGAATTGTTGAATTTCTCTAGAATAGATGTTGGTTCAAGTGAATTATTAGGCAATATAAAAGGACCCAGAATTTAAATATGGGCTACTAAAACGCTTTTATAAGGTCGTACTCTTTTGAAATTGATTACCCATAAATTAACCACAACACTCAAAATAAACAGATCTAAACCAATGAGTATGATGATACCGACATGGCTTAAACCCTGGAACGGCCAAAACCATGGAATGTAATGATTATAAGAATTTACATCTCTTTTTAGCATAAAATTACCTTAAATTAAAAAAACGAATCAAGTCAACACGTTCACAACCTCTGGCTTTGTAACATGAAGAGCATTTCAAAAAAATTTAAGAATTAAATAACGTGAGACTGAATGATCTGAACAATGCCATGAAATGGAATGGAATGCAAATGAAGACTCAACGGTATTGTTGTGTAAAGCCTTACCCTTTACTTCTTTACAGACTTGAGCTTCACCTCAAGAAATCCGAGTAGGAGCAAATTCTTCACCCTCTGATTATATGGTACCTTATTCTCAAACAACTTTGCCTTTCTAGCTTACCAAATATGATACTATAAAACAAGAATTTATTTTAAAATGTAATAGAGGCAAGTAATATTATTTTTTGATGTATTAAATTTTGCTTTTACAAAATATTCTATTATAAAAAATTATTATTAAAAAACTATATAAATAATTAAATATTAAAAAATTTCTAAATTAAAATTAATTTTAAAAAATTGATTATACATAGCCAAAACTATAAATGAGACCATAAATAAAATCCTAAATTGTTTCAGTTAATAGAGTATTTTATATGGTTAAAAATATAGTATAGTCATAAATTAAATTAAATAGTGAATAATCTCTATGGAATATTTTAAAAGTTAAATTCTTATCATTTATCTCATAATTATTGATAAATAAATTAAAATTGTGAAAATCTCATTTAATTTTAAAATAAATATTCTTATAAATATAATTAATCAATATATATTTCTATAAATACAGTTTGAGTCGGCCTAATGGTTAAGAGCATGTTTTCCCTTTTAAAAAGTAAATAAAAAAAAAGTATGTATACATGGAGATGCATCCCTTGTCTCACAAACAAAAATAATAATAACAATTAAATAATAATGATTTTTAATATTTTAATATAATTTAAATATTAATATTTTTTACCAATTATTTGTTTTATGTTAAAATATATATATATAAATAAAAGTAACCTTTGTAAAAAAAGGAAAAAACAATTTTAACATTTGCATTTCAAAGCATAAAGAAATATGTGATAAGTTTGATAAAAAAAAAAATTAATTTAAACTTATATTTATATTACTGAAAAATTGATATTGCATTCATAGCTTGTATTTCCTAAAAATTTTCAAGAATCTCGTATTCCATTTATAGGGGCAATATTCACCACCTTGGACCCTTTCAGTACCACCTATTCCATTTGTAAGGGCAATATTCACCACCTTGTACCCTTTCAGTACCACCTAAGGTCACTGGGTTAAATTCCCAAATTATTCCAAGAAAACATACTAAACAAGCTAGATAAACAAGACATTGCCAATAAGTAATTACTTGCCTAAGTGATGAGCTGCGAGTCATAAGAAAGGGAGAAACCGTTTTTCACATTTAGCAGCTTTAACATTTCAAATCACAAAGAAATATGTGATGCGTTGTAAGTCATAAAGTCCATAAGTCTATGCCCCAGGTCCTTTTTCTACCACTGTTAGACTGATGAAAGTAAAATGTACGTACAGATCAGTGTCTACAGTGACATGTAAAACAATGTCAATCAGTGTCCACAGAGACATGTAAAACAAAGTCAAACATTTTCAGAACAAAAAAAGATAAACATATCTCTGATCCTTAGAGTGATGGATACCGGGTGTGAAACCAGCCAAAAAAATCAATGCAACTGTATAAGCTTTGAAGCTTTAAATATATGAAGAAAATGGTTAAAAAATCTTTAAAAAAACTAAAAAGCAAATTGTTTATATTGAAATAGAGAAACATCAAAATCCATCACAAAAATACTCCAGTTATTCTTCAGTGTTCAGAGGTCAAACTAACCCAAAAAAAATCATATTTCATTGCAAGAATCTGATGAATTTGATGTGATTGAACTAGTAAGAAAAATTACAAGGGAAATGCTAATTCAACATAAAATATTTCACTTCATGTGTAAGTTTGTCAGTCATACGGAGACATTCCCAATCCTCTACAGTGTACGAAGGCCTTCACATATTAATGATCAATCCAACCAAATACCATTATATAATTGTTATATAGTTACAGTGAACAGTCACGCCCCCGCGTATAGTCATATTAGTACAATAATGTACAGACAGCAAACAGCACAGCTGGGCTCGGATCTCAGATTTTTATCGCTTGCAAGCCGGCGGCTATGGCTCATCGTAAAACCTATCTAACAACTCCGTTAATCATCTACTTCCGGTCACTAATTGCAGCTCGCAAAAACCATCTAACAACGCCGTTAATTAGCTACATCCAGTAGCCGCAAAAACTATCTAACAAACACCGTTAATTACCTACTTGGCCCATCAATATAAAACACTAAAAAATTGCAGAGGGTGTCTGCATTCCGGATTTTTTTCCCCTTCCTGTCAAAACGAGTCATTTTGAAGAATGATTGGGAACTGTTAGGGCGATATGCTTGCGGAGCTCGATAGTGAGTTTGGAGGGCTCAAATCCACTGACAATTAACGGGACTGCAATGCTCTAATAATAACCAGCGCCCAACCCAGAAACAATACCAGGTAATAATAGAAAGCTTCCCTTAGCTTAAAAAATCTTCGAGCTTTATCTATTTGTAGTTGTCTTTTGACATCTTCATGCTTAGAATCAATCATCCCTGTAATGTGTAATAATTCCCTGTAAATTCGACAATGCTTAAAAAATCTTCGAGCTTTGTGTAACAACTGCATGTAAACTAAGCAAAGCTTAAAAAATCTTCGAACTTTATCCATTTGTAACAACTTGTTACCTTTAAACTCTGCAATGATTAAAAACGGTTGAAAGTGTCTCACTTATCTAACAAAACAGAGTAAAAGTGTTGAGGATTGTTGATAAATAAAAAAACCTATCAACCAAATTATTATTAAAATACATTAATCATAATGTATACCCATCATCTATTAAATTAAGATTATTCAATATACCTGAACCATATGTATTTAACATCAGTTAAATATGCTTAAACCACATGTATTTAAGATTAGTTATAAGCGTTATAAGACATCATATTTGGAAGAATCAAAGTCAACTTTTTATTTATTTTGATGACAATTTATCGATTATAAGAACAGATAGTCAAGATACTTCTGATCTGGATCAGATTTTATCGATTAAAATAAAGTAAAAATGTGATTGTTGATTAAAATAATTACCCAGTCTTTATCGGTTCAAGATAAAGTCACGAATAATCGAGTAATTTCTCCAAGAATCGTGTCGCCCAAAAAATTCCAACCAAATTCAAAATAAATAAGGCAGGACGGTTTTAGAAATTCAAAATTCGAATTTGAATGAGCGCTATTATTTAATTTAAAATTGGGAAGCTAATAAATATCACGTAGTTTATGAAAGTGGAGGAATTGTTTTGACGGTCAAAAATGGTCGGAATTTAAGCAAAAAACTTTCAAAATATCTTATAGGAACAGTATTTGAATCATGGATGTTTTTTATGGTGGAAATAGATTCAGCACCATCAAAAACCTATAAAACACCTAAAATTATGAAATTTAACAACATTTACTTGGATTCATAAAAATCTAGACTAAATTTTTTTAAAATATCACCAAAATTTCCATAACTTTCAAAAAAAAACCTTAATTTTAAACCACTGTGATAAACACGAATTATACGGTGAATTGATAACACCACTATAACCAAATTCTCAATTAAATCTACATAATCCATCTAAATTGAAATGCGTGTATGGAAAATTGAATATATATAAATATATAAAATCTTTAAATTGGAAAATGTTAATTAAGATATCTATCCACAACTAACCCTTGAGTTTATGAAAATTAATTCAAATATCCATTGGTACAATTGAAATTTGTTTTATATATTAAACTTGGGTGCTCGAGTGTTTAATTATGGCCGTATTCGATTTGGAGTTAAAAAAAATTGGTTTGGAATTTAAAATTTGAGTTGTTAACTTTATTCTAAGTTTTAAGTACATTAAATTAATCATGATTCGATAAAAAAATGTTTTCCCCACTTTACAACCTAAAAATCCAACCAACATCAGACAACGCCCTACTTATCCGCCGCCATAGTGGTGATTTTCCTATTGGAAGTGGCAGATTACACCAAAAACCTAAGCTCATGACGTTTAATTATGTATTACAGTAGTGCCTGTCCAATTGAAAGTGGCAGAAAACCTACGTTCAAGGTAGCAATAGACTATACCAAAAACCTATTTTCAGGGTAATAGCAGTGTAGTGAGTCAATATTTATTGATTTAAATATTATAGGAAAATATATCATAATTTAGTTGTAAATTTATGAGTGGATGATATAATATAGTTTTCAAATCAATAGTGATATAATCATCAATTATTATAACTATACTGAAGACAATTATTGTTATTGATTTGATTTGAGAGGTTTATTTTACAATCTTGTGTGAGGGGATGTAAAATTTGGTAAGTACTCAACTTGAATTTGACACATATCTTTAAATAAATACTTTAAATGAAAAAACATTGTCAACCATAGTAAAAACATAAATAATTATACATATTTAATTAATTTTAATTAAAAACCATACAAAAATTAGTTTTAATGAAACGGTCATAAATTTGTTTTTCCCAAAGTGAAAAGCTCCTGGCATTATTGGGTGCAACTGAGCACGCGTCTATCACTCACAAGTGAAGACATTTGCATCTCTGGGTTGCTGCAGTTTACTAATTAAATTACTAATTTACGTATATATTTGTGGAGTTTTTCTATATTTTTTATCATCAAATTTAATGCAACGGTCACAAATTTGTTTTTTCCAAATGAAAAGCTCCCGGCACGCGTCTATCACTCACAATTGAACACATATGCATCTCTGGGTTTCTGGAGTTAGCCAGCTGAAGGCATAAGGGGTCAGTGCAGGCGACAAATCTTCATAACTACGCTAAGAATCTGATGACCCTGATAGCGATTTGATATAATCTTCATAATACCTACGCTAGAATCTGATGACGTTGCAAGAACCGCAATCGGAAGACCAAGAACCGCTGCTAGAAGCGTGTCCCACCTCTGCAGAGCTGTAATTATTGTCTGAAACTCTGGTATTTATTAATTTACTATCCTTCTATCTTATTCACTATCTTTTCGTCGGTTCCATGGAACGAGAGAAACATATTTATTTTAATTATTAATAATTAAAATAATATTAAAAAAATAATTATTAATTTATTATATAATATTTTGCTAATTTAAAATATAGTGTTTAATGTTTATTAAAGGTAGGTTAAGTGATAATAGCTGTGGAATGAAGTCTTATTGAAATAGAAATATTAAATTTAAATTTAAGTAGTAATAACTGTGAAACCAAGTCTCATCGAAATAAAAATATTAAATTTAAATTTAAGTAGTAATAACTGTGAAACCAAGTCTCATCGAAATAAAAATCTTGTGCCATCTGATGAATAATGAACATGTAACCTCAAAAATCAAAAAGTACTACTAAATTTAAAAAATAAAAATAAAATAATAATATTTAATAATGTGATTTTACATATAAGTGTATTCAATTTGAAACTTTTGAAACCACTCCTGATTTGGTATGGTTCTCCTCTATGTTATTTATCACACTGATTGAAAATTTGTAAAATTGTGATCATATAAACCTCTTAGATCTGCTTTCTCCTCATATGTCACGTCTCTCCTTGGCTACTATTTACTTAAATTTAATAATATATTTTTTTCCTGAAATTATAACTATTTAAGTTAAATTTTAATTGTATAAATATATCTTTCAAAAATATTAGCTAATTTACATATATAATTTCTAATCATTTTTTTGGGTTAAGATATGTGAGTTATGAGATAAGTTGAGATGATTGATTTGTCTAATATATATAAAAAAAACAAGAATAATAACACTTAATTTTATAAATTTAGTTTAAATTAATCAAATTAATCTCTTTTGAATTAAAATGTTAATGTGTGGAATTATATATTTTATATATATTTTTTTTAACTTAAATTTAATAATACAATATGTTGTGAAATCAAGGTAATTTAAATTAATTTTTTTTTAATCGTATACATAAATTTAATCCTACAAAAATATTAGCCAATTCATATTTATAATTTCTAATCACTTTTTATTTCTTCTAGGTTACCTATGGTTTGAGTAGGGGTCGTATCACCGATAGATCACACCCAACCTGAGCCACACAAGCCCTTAGTATGGTTGGATTTTTACCCACAAAGTATTGATTAAAAAAAACAAAACAAAACTTAAACATTTTCGTGAAACTTACCAACTTCATGAATTTTGTATGTTTCATTGAATTCGAATGATCAACTCAAATCATGGAGATACATCATGCATTTGTACTTAAGTATATGTATTTCGTGATGGATCCATTAGCAGATTACTTCAAATAACTCTTTTGTCATAAAGTTTTATGGGACATTTCTCCTTCCCCTTTATGTTTGACTTGGAGAAATGGAAGGATTGGGGCTTGTTGATGTGTTGGAAATTCATCAACAAAAGCGGTCTTCTCGATGTGAAGCCTTAATTAGACCTCACACCATTTGGAGTAGGATCTCCATCTGAAGTATTGGCCTGACCACCATATATCCTTGTAGATTTGCCTTGGATACAAAGTTCAGCACAAGGGAGTAATACACAGGTATGTTCTGATCAACAAGTGAATATGCCTTGTGAAATGTTCATATGTGGTAAGTATCACGGTCCTTCTATTGAAAGAGCTGAGAAAAGTGGACCCTTTGAAGATAAGTAATAGTAATAATTTAGAAAAAGCACGCGAGCACATACATAAGAATGAATCATTGATCAACCAACGAAATAGTTCACAAGGAAGCAACGATTGTTAAAGCAACTACAACACATCTTTAACAAGATAAATATCAAAGACACATAAATAGTTCAATTTCCTTAGTATAGATGAGAACAACATACATCACAAACATTCGAAGAACAATCAACTATCTATGTCATTGGTTTGATTGAATTTTACAACTTCGACAACCAGATTACTCAAGTCAAAATATTCTTCTAACCACAAATCAAGAGATATATGAATCAAGGAAATTTCATGAACAAGTTGATTTGAAGAGTTATATTCATACAAAACAAGAGATGATATGGGATGCAAAGGATACTCAATGATCTTATTGTTTTCTCCCTCATCATTGACAACCTCACTACCTTGTGTCAATTGGGAAATGAACTCATTTGATGAAGAACTTGAAAAGCATGGAGTATCTTCCTCGCATGTAGGTACATCACAAACGGGAGAGCAAAAGGAATAGTGAGATGAAAAGGAAGTTTCAGTAAAAACATTTTCTTTGGTTGGACTAGATTCTACATATATTTTTGTCAAATCAACATCTTCTTAACGATTCGAAAGATCAATTGGTGCACTTGGGCATACATCATCCCATACAATAATGGAGTCAAAATCGTTAGGATGATGGTTGTCCAAGACTTCAAATTGATCAGGAAAATTGATTCTATTCGATTCACCACCAAGATTCTTAGATTCATTGTCAGCCAAGAGTGAAGCAACATCATCTTCACATAAAGGACTTTGAAACAAAGACGAAGGATTGAAAGGATCTTCACCTTCCTACTCCTATACCTATGTAAAGTGACTACCTTGAACCAGATCATAATTTGGACCATCAACTTGAAAATCAAGAGACTGTGAGAAACTAGCCAATGGAACAGATTGATCAAGCAGATCACGATACAAAGAGTCATGACATGTAGATGATAGAGGATAACGGAAATAAAAATTAGATTCAAGACTAAAGTTATGAGTGTTAGTACCACCTTGTAGAATGGAGAAATTAGTCTTTACTGTAGGCTTCATAAGCCATTCCAGAATTTCCTCCATGGGATCTAAATCATGAAAAGCAGAAGGAGGATGAGAATATGGATTAGGAATTTGATGTGCATATTTCCCAAATTTATTAGCATCACGAGAAGGCACCCTAATCAGAACTGAAAAAGGAGGAAGATAGAGAAAAAAAGGAATAACAAGTTCCCCCTGTGAAGTAGAGGTTTCTCACGATTTACAAGAGTTGGCGAAGAAGAAACATCAAGTGGTTTGGATTCACTGTGCAAAGATATATGAACCAAACACTCAAACTTTTGTTTCAAGAAACCCCAGTTTGTATTTTTTTTAGGAATTTCATAACAGAGGTGAAGGAATTAATCAATAAAATCCTCAATTGATTCATCAAGCTTCATTCTTAGCTGATTGATTTTTTTATAAACATCCTGGTAATCATACCTACCAAAGGATTGAAGAGGCTCCTTGAGGAAATGATGAAAAGAATGGATGGAAGTAGATGGTAAGCTATGACACCATCTATTAACATGACTTTCAAAGGTGAGGAAGAAAGCCACACAAGCATTTTTTTCATCATTAATTTTTTAATATTCACAAAATTTAAGAAAATCAGAGATGTGTTCAATTATGGATGTTCCATCCTCACCATCAAATTTTAATTGAGATAGGTGATAAAGAGGCTCATTGTAATATTCCTAACCCAAAATTTTCCTCAAACCCCAACAAAAACTCCAACCAAATATGTGCAAATGATATAATAACCCAGAAGTGATAAAATAACAGTGGAACAACATATAATAATGTAAATAAGAAATATAAGTAGATACTCAAGAAATGGAGCGAGAAATGCTAAGCCATTTTATTATACTGAGCAATAAAAATGAGTACAAGAGGTGATCAGACAGATGGAACCTCGACTTGCACAAGGCAAGTGAAGAAATACTCTCAGAATAACAAGAATAGCCTCTCTACGTGGATGTTGTTGTTGTGTTGTTGTTGCTGCTAGAAAACAATGATGATTTGGGGCTGCTACCGTCCTCAGAAAATGCTGAAACTCTGGAATCAGGCTCTAGTCGAAAAACCCAGAAAAACCCAGAAAGCTTTCCTAGAATAGTCGACCCCCGAAAATCGCCCCCTTGGGGATCTGTGTAGTCCCTCAATGCTCTGCGCTGCTACTAAAGAAACCCCTCCAGAACCCTGCCTGAAACTCTATGAAAAAACTCCAAGATGCAAGGGCTGATCCCCTGCTCAATCACCCATCATAAATCCTCCTACAAAATCCCAAATCCAACACTGCTACCAGAAAGAACTGCATCCCTCTCCCAGTGCTACGCAAGCCTCCAAAACGCTGCTGAAATTGCTACTGGAATGTTGATAAAACTACTGTTGAAATGCCAAAGGAAATACCTTTCCCGAGCAGGCACTCGAATTCCCCTGGGGCTAAGGGTGAGATCTCTAAAAAGAGACACTCAATGCACTGAACAGTGTTGCAGACTAGCTAAATAGCCAGCGTGCTCAGAAGTCGGAATGACTAGCTCAAAATGCACATAACTGAATGATCCAAAATGAGGAGGCTCCTATCTATTTTATAGCCTCTGCCTCTCACAATCCCTAGCCTCACCTCCTCCTGCGTGATTCCCTTCTTGCCACGTGTTCTTTTCCTCCTGCGCAATACCTCCATGTGTCTGCATGGGCTCCATTTCTACGTCCCCCTTTGGCCCCCTTGGCTCCCCTTTAAGTCACAACGTTGTGCTACCTAGGAAGTGACTTTTTATTCTAAAGTGAGTTATGTCCCCCCTTCCTCACTTTTTATTTACAAAAACTAAGGAAGGAAAAATTTGAACGAAATTGAATATTCCAATTGGCCATAGCTAATTAGGAATATTACACTCATCGGGGATTACATTTTTACCAAGGAGTAGGTTAGAAAAACACACTGGAAGTTTGACTTAAGGATGAGCCTTCTGAGATAAGAGGTTCAAAACAGAGTCAATGAGAACAACTTGTCATATAGCCCTCCTTCCAGTGCCATTTTTTTGATAGTGCTAGAAATCTGTCAACCAAGGGGGTGTCCCTGAAGTGAAGTTCCAATTATACCTCGCACCGTTTGAAGTAGGAGCCTCATCTAGAGTATCAACCCGACTGCCACATATCCTTGTAGATTTTCCTTGGCTACAATTTCGGCACAAGAGAGTAACACAAAGGTATTTTCCAATCAACGAGTGAATATGCCTTGTGTAATTTTAGCTACGAAAAAATCAAGGTCCTCCTATTCAAAGAGATGAGGAAAGTGGGCCCTTTAAATATAAGTAATAGTACTAATCTAGAAAAGGCATGTGAGGACATACATAAGAATGAGTCGTTGATTAAGTAGCAAAATAGTTCACAAGGAAGCAATGATTGTTAAAGCAAATAGAACACACCTTTAACAAGATAAGTACCAAAGCCACCAAAATAGTTCAATTTTCTTGGTACAAATGAGAATAACATAAATCGCAAAAATTCAAAGAATAGTCTTACAATATTCATGACAAATGCATGAAAGTGTTTTGGCTCAATGAGATTCTGAATAAAGTAAAAGTTCCAAGATACATAAAGACAATGAACACCACTAGCCTCAATAGTGGAGCATTAGAGCAGTCACTTGCTCTTCCAAAACAATTATCTTCCTCTCCAATGCCTCGTAGGAGGAGCCAAGGTGAAAAGTCATTTACATGTACAATGAGGGTGTATATATAAGAAATGGGGTGATCATTCACCTCCCATGTGAATATTGGGCTACCCTCATGACTGTTTGCCTTCTCTGTGACCTTTTAAATCCCACACAACTTTTCATATTACATGGATTACTCTTGGACTTCCACTTTACATTGCATTTTCCAATATAGAATTTACATAGTCCACGAATGATGTGGCACATGATGACTCGTGACATGACATGACACTGATGACATGGATTGCATGATGACATGGCAATGTCAAGCCAGTCTTTGTTGCTGCTTTTTCCTAAATAAGAGATGCACAATGCTTCATCTTCATGAGATATATGATATGTTCTTCATATACACCCTCCAAAGGTTTTTGAATCAGATGGAGCCTTCATGTGGTCCTAATCCTTAATCTTCTGTTGTAATCTTGTGTTCCTTTTTCTTCTCGCTTGATGACCATCTTATCCCTTTAGCTTCTGATATGTGTCTTCTAGCATGGTCCCCTTCTCATTTTCATTCATCATCATCGTGTCATGATAAAATAAAGTACATGGTAGGGATGGAACATGTGATTGGTTGAGTGACCGGCTAAGGGATTTCACAATTCCAGAGGCCAACGTTTGAGACTGAGGCTCGAGACAATGCAATACTCTCAACTAGCCACAACCCCTTTCAGGTGGGTTTGGGATTCTAGCCATTATGTCCCATTGATGTGGTCAAACCATTTGCAACTACTCAGGCAGATTCAGCTCATGTCTACTCTGAAGATGACAGGGATAACAACTTCATTGAGCGCATTCAGCACATCCAACAGCAGGTCCATGACATATTGGGAGCCAATTCTAAGTACAAGTAGTGTCATGATCATCATCAGGTGCCACACAAGTTCCAGTTGAGTGACAAAGTTTGGTTAAATTTGTAGAAGGAGCGTCTTGTTGGGCCCCACCGCAAGCTTCGCCCACTCTGATATGGGACTTAAACTATCACTAAGGTTGTAGGGGACAATGCTTTCGAGCTCAACATTCCACCTTTCCTTGGCCTGCACCCAGTGTTCAATGTGGACTGCCTTCGATCATACTTTCCACCATTACTGGAAACATCATACATTGCAGAACAACTCACACCAACAGAGTTAAACCTAAATTGCATGGAACATGCCAACACTGATTGGATCATGGACACGCAGAGTAAGAACATTTTCCAGCAGAAGATCCAACTATATTGGGTTGTCAATGTTGGCCAACTCTCGCACCAAGGCAAGTGGCTCACAAGGGACCAAGTTAAGAAGAAGTTTCCTCATATCATGGAGGCACTCAATGCAATGGGGGCCATTGCTTCCTAAGGGGGGAGGACTGATCCAAGTGGATATTGGTGCCCCCTGCCTATTCCACTTGGACCCCCACCTTTGTTTCTTTTCATTTTCCTTAATTGTAGCAAAACTTACTATTTTTGGCAGTTTTTTTGGGGTCCTAAACTTCTAGATTCATTTTGAAGGACTAAAAGACGTTTTTATGGAACACTGAGAAACCAGAAATGTCCCAAATTGGTTAGCTTCTACATTTTTAGCCTCCTCTTTGAGACCTTCGAACCAGGGTATTATGATAACCAAAAGGAGATTGTATGCCAAAGTTACGACCCCGGGAAGTTGATGTACCAATTTACCCAAACAGGGCCCACAGTTTTGGCGGTTCATCTCCTAGGGTTAGGTTTTTGGATGTTTAGATTTTTCTATTATTTCTCAGTAATAAATAGTCCTTTGAGCCTCATTGTAACATAATTCAAAGGCATGTAGCCGCCACATCTCTTCTCAGAGATAAGCTACCATCGCCCAAGCTAGTTTATTTCCATTTATGTATGTAAGCATATTTCAGTTCTTTGATATTAATGAAATGGAGTTTTATTTCTACTGCATCTCTGTGTTTATGTGTATATCTGTATTTTGTTGCATTCCTAAATAAGTCTGGATCAAGCAAGCATTGTATTTCTTCTATATTCTCTGATTAATGAAATATAAATAGTAAGGGATTTTGAGCAGTTGCTTTCCCTTAGATAAATATTTGTGTATGTGTGATGTTTCCTTTTGAATGTTAATGATTCTTGTTTTAGATGCTGAATTAACTTCCACATATGAGTAGAGTAGCTTAAAGTCTTGTGATTTAGTAAACTTCATGAGAAGTTTTGAATCTACACATTAATTTCTACAATTGTAGTCCAATGTAATTTGGGGGATGGATGAACACATCATTAGGTTGAGGATACAATTCTAAGTACTACTAAAGTTTGAAATAAAGTGGTTATTTAGCGTTAGGCCATGTGGCTTGGAGATAGACTTTGTACTTGTAGTATGTATACCCTTAATAACTCACCTTTATAGAAAGTATGAGAATCGATTAAAAAACTACGCAAGTCTAGTGCCCTATCAAAATTAAGGCCAATAAGGAAAATAAATGAAAGGCATATTGCCTACTTCATAGAGAACTTAAGAGATAGACATAGATATTTCACAAAATCACTCTACGATATATCCATTTAATTGAGCCTATGTATTATAATTTCCAGTTGAAAGATCACTAAAGCAATGATTGGTGTTGCTCAAAACTTCGCAAGAATGATAGAATGAGGGGTTGATCTCATGGCATGAAGCTATTTGGATAACATTGTGAAATCACTCTTTATATCCTATTTTGATCTACTTCCTTAAGTTATGGTTCACAATCCTTACACATATATAAGAGGATAAGTGTGACAGATGAGCAAAAGAGTAAAATCTTCGATCAAATGTCCTTAAAGTAAAGAAAAAAATAATTGATTTTCAAGGATGATAAGAGCCACATACCCCTTGCTTAGTGTAGCCTCTATTACTGGGTCAATTTGAATCATGGTTTAGAGAAGAGGAATCCTAGAGATACATATGAAGAGAGTAACTCAAACCTTTGACCTCTATAAGTAAGCTCTATAAGTAAGAAGCACATTACTTGCTTCCCCTTTATGGATATTAAGGGCCATGACTTATGTTTAACCTAGATTAAATAAAAGATGATGAATGCTATAGAAGGAAGCTAAGATTTCAAGTTGTCTTTGAAGGTCTCTTAGTGGGACATGACGATACTATTATATTCAAATAAGAGAAGGAAAATGAAGACTCTGAAGGGAAGAAAACATAAATGACACTATATAAATTTGATATAATTTCCCCTAGCTCATAAATGTAGAGCTTAAACAGTGTATGAGATAATGGTAACCTTATTTAATTCCTAGTAATTTGGACATACTCTCTCACACTAACCTTTGTCTATACCTTACTAGCAATGGTCTTGTAAATTGTTGTCACAAGAGATATCACAAAGGGTGGAAGATAAAAAAACTATGAACTAATAGGTGCTAATGAATTGTCAAAGTCCTTGCCAAGGTCCACAAAGAAATAATATAATTTATGCTTATTTTCTTTAACCTCTTTAGTGATGAAAGTTAAAGAAAAGATATAATCATCAATACTATTGGTTATTTTTTTTTATTTATCTTTTATCTCTCAAACTTTTTGTCTCTACCAATTTTGAGATATGAATATCTACTAGCAAATGTCCCAAAAGGTACAAAGAGAGGCCGATAGAATTATTAAATTAGAATTGTTGAATTTATCTAGAAGAGATGTTGGTTCAAGCCTGACTAATGAGCAATTTGAGCTGGCTAAAGTCCTAATTATTTTTTATTATGGTAAAATTATATTGATAATTCATTGGTTTTACTTTCAAAAGCTTGAAGGAATTTGAAGAGCAAGTATAGAATTACTTTGTGGGATTTGATCCCAAAATCACTTATTTGTAAATACATACTCAAAATGGTTAAATTATATTCTTATATATAATTTAACTAATACATATAATATAAGTGTTGATTTGTGAGGTGTAGTACAGGTGTCATATCACCGAAATGTGGTTTTGGATTATGTTTAATATTCTTATATATAATTTAATTTAGACATATAATATAAGTGTGTTGATTTGTGAGGCATAGTCTATGTGTCATATTACTGAACTGGTCAAGTTGTCAATGAGGAGCATGTTGGTGCCGTATGACTAGAGATCCACCTAAAACTATACAATGTTTCTAGGGGTGTCCTAAGTGGTATCAAAGATATCACCACTGAGGTGGTAACAATACACTTATGAGAGTAAGTCACATCAAACATGATTGTGGAGCATTAGGACTGGAATACTTGACATGTGGATATATCATTACAGTGTTTTGAGCAGGGCAATAGAGACTTGGTGTAGGTGTGCTAGTAGGGAGATATATGGTGTTACTAGAAAGGGTCCTTTAGTATGTTGAGATGGAAAATTCATGGTAGGTTGTAGTAGGTTAGAAAGTTACGATTGCCATAAATTGAAAGAGAGTGTTTCTACTATTGAAAAATGCAGGATCAAAATGATGAATGATATCCAGGTACACATAAATGAATTAGAAGAGATAAGGAGGGACATGGGGACTATGAGGGAACATTCATGGCATAAGTGAACTTGAGGGGATTTCTCAAATAATGGAGAAAATCTACGATGATGCATGGCCAAATTGGTTGAAGCACCTAGAGAATGAGGTGGCTTCTATTGTAGCCTTGACCCTAGAGCAGGAAAACATTATTGAAAGTGGGGTTACACATGTGGCTAGAGAGTTTGGATTGAAATTCAAGATAGCCCATGCATCCTTTAACCATTTTGATTTTTATCTTTCATCTTTTTCTTCTTTTTTTTCTAATTTATGTGAGTTGTAAAATGGTTAGCACAACTAACTTATGGCAACCTATGGCTTAAGTAATCGTCACCAAATACTCCCAAGTTACTCACACCCTTTACCTTTACACTATCTTTGTTCACTAAATACACTTTTACATTGATTTTAATTACTAATATATCTATAAATGTTGAGGAATTTGTTACATTCTTTTGATGGAAAAATCCATGCATGAAATTGTTTAAACTTGTGACTTGAGATTTTCCTATGGAATTTCAAATTAATAAATTTTACAACATAAAATACCTAAATAAAAATACTTTGTCACAATTTACTCTAAACCCCTTAAAGTTTATGTATATATATATATATATATATATATATATATATATATATATATATTAAATACAAAATTATTTTTAGTAAATATTATTAAGTATATTTAATAAAATAATAATAATAATATTAAAAACAAAATCTTATAATCTTTAAACAATATAATCATCTCAATTTACTTATCCCACAATCTTTAAACAACATAATCATCCTTTGATGTTTCCTTTTGTAAGCTATCCTGGTAAATCATAACCATGAACCATTTTAAAATTTTATATTAATTTATAAATATTAAATCATAGGATATAAAGTGATAAATATTAAATATTTAGTTAAGTTTTTGTTTTGCTTTAACGAAATAAGTTAATAGTTTAAAATTTAGAGTAAAATATTGTTTTATAAACTACAATTTAAATGACTTAGAATTCCTTTAAATAAAAATAGTGAGTATTCTTTATATAAGAATAATGAGTGACATATATTTAAAGATAAAAGCCCATGATAACTTTCCTCAATATTAATTAATAATAATTTACTATATTAGTTTTAATTAGTAATAATTATTCTCAAGGCTGATTTAAAAACTGAATTATTAAACATTTTACAACTTTGCAAAAAATATACAAAGTGATATCGCTTTGGTGAAATCTAACTCCAGCAATCATCAAACCAAAATCATATTTGTACTTAAATGAAACCCATACGTAAAATATAAAAAGAATAATGAAGTAGGTACTTAAATGAAACCCATATTCATATGAATACCCAAAATCCGACACTCAATAGAAAAAGGTTGTATATAATAATACCTAGTATTCTCAATCTAGGCTAGACTGCCCCTTATACGCATATAATTTAAGCGCAACACAAAGGACAATGGATGAACAAACATACAAGAATCCCAAAAAATCATTACAAGTGGCAGCCTTGATGAGGTCGTTGTGTAGCTTTCAACATTATAAACACACTTACACCAACGGCAAGATAATGGCACGTACCCTAGTCTAGCTTGCTTAACCACTTCTTGCAATCATATACAGAGCAGAAAGCCTGAAAGCAAGTGAAGATCAAAAGTATCGCTGCAGCAACCACAGACAGGAATTGCCATGATCCAAATATATGTTCGTTCACGAAATCCATTACGACGACATTCCATTTTCTATAATAATAGCTATTGAGACCCTCTATAATGTTGTCCAGGTATCGAACCTTTCTAAGCCGAACACACTTACCCATGTTGTTCCATAGGCTCGCAACCTCTTCGTCGCTTTGGAGGTGGTTGTAAATAATTCCACTTTGTCTCAACAATCTCACATCCTCTTCGATGGCGATCATCCCGTTCATGAAATCGGTATATGTGTGAACACTGAAAACCATCGCACCTGGTGCTGCCGAAGCTTCGAATGCCACCAGATTTTTCAGGATCACCTATGTATTGTTGTCCAACCTTACTTTTGCAAGCAAAAGTGTCGCAGTATTCTAGTCAAATTGTACTGAGGTGAAGTCGCTATCAGTAGGAGCAAATTTGATTCCTGCAGCGTATAAATCGGCCACAGATGGAATAGCCAGTGCGTCTCACGTAGGCGGTATGATCTTAACAGTTGATTCTTCCCCCTTCGCTTTTCCCTCTTAATTAGTATTGGTGACATCTTTTTTGACAAGAAGAGTGAAGGGTTTCTTCAACACGGTCAGAACAGGAAGATTCCCAAGAAGAGAAAGAAGACGTAAGGCCAACTTCATCACGATTTGCACATACCGCCCGTTGAGCGCTTTTTGAGTCAATTTCGTGAGAAATTGAATGGGACCAATATTTAAAGAGGTGTGAGTAGTCCATAGCAATCTGAAGGCTCTGGTAATGGTGGACATTTCCCCTGGAACAACCTCCTCTTTTTCTTCCTCGTTTGGAATATTTGGATCTTCAATGTTGGGAACAGTGACGATAGCGTAATACAACACCTCCAGGATGTGGCCTCTCTCTATTGTATGGATCTTCGAATCCTCGGGCAGCTTGAAGGTGAAAGGCGATAATTCTTGGCACACAAGCCTTAGCAAGGTAGAGAGTCTCTCTTTTGCCTTTGCTTCAGAACCCAACTGTAATTCCAAAAGCTTTTGCAACAAAAAGAGCGACAACTGATTTTCGAGCATCATCAAATCTCTCACAATGGAATTATGGGCAGCGCTGGTGCCAGTCAGATCTAGTATTCGCCCCAATTGCTTGACGTCCACGTCAAAGTTTTGGTCAGCCTGCCTGACATAAAATTGCAAACACTCTAGAAGGAAGGCTGCGTCCAGCGCCATGATCCAGGCCAAGGTTTCTTCCTTATAATTGAGAAACTTGTGATAGCTGTTCTGGATTTTCCATTCATGCTTCTTAAACTCCTCCACAACCACGGACTCAAACTTCTGTCCGTTGATTCTTTTCTGAAATCTTCGAGCAGCTGCTACTTTGTAACGCTCCATGTCATAGAGCTCAGATCTCGAGCGGTGATAGGGACCGATAGATACCGACTGAGGAGTGTATGCTTCAGGCTTCACAGCCAATAACTCCTTGGGCACATTAAACACAGACATGCACAACTCCTTCAGTTCTTCTTCTTGCAGGTGTAGATCCAGACTTCCCTTGATTTGAATAACCCAACCATTCTCATCAATCTTCAATTCAACATCGGTTTTGAATTCCATGTTTCTGAATCAAGACAAATAGCGACAGAAAGCATAGGAGAAAATATAGGAGATATGCAAGACGGTTAAGTGACTGTGCAACCATTGCAATTGTTACAGTAATGACACTCATTTTCTACCTCGCCATTAACCTCAGGAATCTCCAGGGCTTTTACTCGTTTACTCTTAATCATGGCCTCTGCCTCAAGTTCAAGCGTTTGCTCAAGATGAATCTTAGTGACCACGAGGAGGCCGCTGCTCCAATTGATGTTTCTCAAATTCTGACACTGGTGGGTTGAAGCACTCCAACTTCATAGCCCGGGGCCTGCCTCGCTTCCTACCCTGGTGGGTTGAAGCACTGCAACTTCATAGCCCGGGGCCTGCCCCGCTTCCTACCCTGGTGGGTTGAAGCACTACAATTGCTTAATTAAAATTGCAGGGGGCATCCAAGCTCGTCTCCACTGTTGTCGCCACATTGCTCTGATTTTTTCTCCCAACAAATCTCTCTTTCTTGCAAGCATTCTAGTGTCCTCCATGTTCAATGCCATAAACTCCACTAAGAATTCAAACAAACTCTCCGAGAAATCTAGCGTAAAAAAATAAACTCTCCGAGCACTATGGTCTATCGTAAAAAATAAATTCTCTAAGCACTGTGGTGTAAAAATGTAATAATGGTGTAGGCACAGATGTCATGTAAAAATGTAATAATGATAGCTAGCCAGATGTCAAACAGCAAAAACCAGATGTCAATAGTGAAAGATATGTAGCCATATGCCACATGTCAATCAGAAAATAGAAGTGTTGACGACTAAACTGATTCAAAAGGAAAGCCTATCGGCCTAAATATTGTGAAAAATATTTTCATCAACCCACCCCCTTGTAATATTACAATAGTTATTAGCCCCATTGTAATATTGCAATAGTTTTCAATAGTTATTAGAATCATTATGGTCTATTTTTTAGCCAAAAGGATCCAAATCTAAAATAATGTTAAAAATGGAAATTTAAAATATATAAACATGACCATGATTACGCATGTATAATTAAAAAAATGCAATTAAAGAACACATTAAAATTTGAATGAGATCACATAACATGGATCATGGACATGGTTCCCAAATAACTTTTCACAAAACATCCACATTCCAACCACTTCGAGGTTTTGTTCTCATTTTTACTTTCCAACAGCTCTAATGAACATTATAATATCTTTTGCCATCTCATGTGCATAAAATATTGTCCTTTATTTTGAGCTTCTAAACAATTCCAAAACTCCATTGATTTAGTTTCATCATATTTGTGTTTTTATGTTCTATTCACAAATTCCAAAACACAATTTACTACGTTGCATTTTAAGTTTGTGTTTGAATTTTCAAATTTCAAAATATAGAAATTTCAGTATGATTTTGAAAAAATATGGCAGAATTTTTTGAAAATTTGGGGTTTTTTCCAAATCATAAAAACACTTTCTATTGATAATAAGAGAAATTACAATGACAGAAAGGAAACCTCATTGTTCTCCTGTGAAGAAACAAAATAACAACCAAGATATTTTTCTAATACATCCGATCTCTAATTTATAAGAGGTTACATAATAGAGAGATGAAAACTATAGAGAGTTGTCTGATAGCAATGATCAAAACATAATGGTATTTTTCACAAAAAGGTAACAGAGTGTAAGCAAAGCATTCTAGTGCTTGAAGTTAGATCTAAATATACCCCGACCTCTCATAGATGCCAAAAGCAAAAAAATGGAATTTCATCTTTTTAGTGTCCGAGTTGCATCATTCTTGGGAGAGGCGATCCGCTTCACCATTTTGACTTTGATATATGTGCGTTATGGAGACAAAGTGGAACTCATTGAGCAAGGTTTTGATTCTACATTTCCAGGTGTCGAGGTTAAGAGAGTTTAGGGAGCCTCAGTCATTTTCCCAGTCAATGATAGATTTAGAGTCCCCAAAAACAATAAAAACTCTAATGCCGAGCCAAGAAGCGCAGTGTAGGACCCCCAAAAGAGAGAGTAATTCGGCATGAGTATTATTACCAATTCCACAGTGCTAGGGAAACCTGTAGAAGCTCACATGCCCTAAATGGATGCCCATGTCACAACCACAAATGTCAATAGAGGAGGCCCCATCAAAGAAGCTGACTAGGTAAGAGGACCAGATGTTTCGAGGAGGAGGGGGAAATTTAGAGACCGATGGCTTAAAGGAAGAGTACTCAAGATAGAAGGAGAATATTCTACAGCTAGTTTGCCAAATGTCGGGCTTCACATGCTCAAAGATGAGGGAATTTATAGACCACCAAATCCCTCAGATGATAAAGAAGGCTAGGGTTCTATGTTAAGTAAAATTTGGGTTATAGATTTTAAGCTTTAAGATTTTGGGTACCCTAGAAGTTCTTGAGAGTGCTAAATCCATTTCTACCATTAAAAAAAAAATTAAACACTCTCACATTTGAAGAATTTTTTACCAGATTCTAGTGAGAAATTTGAAGTCCTCACAAAATATTTCAAAATGCATTCTATTCTTGGTAACCAAAATATATATATATATATATATATATTTTAATTTATGGGAGATCTCTCGAGTTTAATTACTCTGGAGGTCAGTGGCATCTCTACACCGTGTAGAGGTGGGTGTGTGAGAGTTCAAAATAAAGTAATAAAAACAAATAACATTGCCCTAACTTGGATGTAAACCTTGATATTTTAATAGAAATTTTGATTAAAGGCCATCCCACTAAATCATAAAATCCTCTTCACATCACATTTTCACTACGTACATTTGGGAAACCACTATTTACCATTCTATAGGGTATTTACTACACCACTAATTGTTTCTGAAATATGAAATTTCCTAGGTAAGCGCACCCATCTCGACGTCCTGCTCAGTCTCCAACAAAGTATATCTTTTTTCCGGTCCATCCAAAACATAGGCATCATGTAACCATCTGTTGAATGACCATCACATATCCATGCATGGACAACGTTCCCAAAATTTGAAATTTGAAATTTATTTCAAGCCCTCCGTAAATGCTCAGAAAGAGTCACCGGCTATGATATTCAGGATGTGCTCTGCCATCTCAGTTTAGAACTCATCCCCGCCTTTCATAATGCAGGAAGGACCAAAGTGAAGCAAGGTTTCCTTCTGGTGTATTTAGGACATTCCCAACCAGAGGCCATGGATGATTGTTGCCCTGAAGATGTTGGAGGGCGAGTGGGAAGTTCCTAATGAGTCGATGTGGCTGTTGCAGAGAAGGTCTGAGTTCTTGGAAGGGTATGGATACGAGACCATGAAGGGCCACGACGGAGATGACGAAGAACCATACTAGGTTTTGAAGACCTGCTGCAATGGCTTCTTTCAAGCAATATTTCTTGTTCTTTCCACTTCCCTTTGTGTTTTTACTCATGCATGTTCTATCTTTAGCCAACCATATCCAAGAACCCATTGCTTTTAAGCTCTTATTGTTCCACAGAGATTCTCCTTTTTCTCATATCTATGATGCCTCTCTCTCTAAGTGATCTGCAATGGTTTGAGAACGCAATGCAAAAGAGCCTGCATCATGCAATATCCATGTTCTCAAAGAACTTTCGAAATGTCATCAAATCAAAGAGAGAATATGGCTGAAGTAGTTCAGGTTCCTTTGGTCTCATCACAGTGGTCAACATGGACATCAAACAATTCAAGAGTTTAACATTTGGGTGTGAATTGCAAGCATGTGGGGTGTCAGGAGCTGGAAAAATAGGTCGCAGCTATGTATGCAAAGCCAGTAAGCTAGTAGTATGAAGGTCATGAAATTTCATTTTTGTATTCGATGAACTGGCCATCTATTTTCTTATATTAATACAGTGTTTTGGTTAAGGTTGTGTGAGATAAAATGCAACATCATGTGAATGGTTGTTGATTTATAAGAGAAGACATGGTAAGGAGGATTCCTGAGATGGTAAGAAGATTTTTTCACGTTGTCTGTAATTATTTTTTCATAAGATGAGATGCTTGTAGCGAAGCATACATTTGCACTCATGGCAAGAATTTAATAATGAAATTAACGTGGAGTTTGTCTGAAATAATTGGTTAATTCAAATAAAATGACTAAAGGAAATAAGATAATACAACGGAGAATTCAAATAAAATGAGAAAAGGCCATAAGTTAATATCGTGGAGCGAAAGGAGTTGTTTTAAGATCTCTTAATGGGGTGAGATTTTACATTTTTTATTAATAGAAATGAATTTTATTTAGAAATTAATTCTTTTATTGTGATTTACATTATTTTTTTTTGAAATTATAGTGATCAATTTAATATTGTTATTTTTGAGATTATTTATTTCATGGGCCTCGTCTTCATCTCCCAAACTGCTTTTGGCTTCTGCACAGTAACGATGATTTTTTTATATCTATTGGGTTGAATCTTATCAACCAGAGCGTGGTACGTGAAGAAGTTTAATGGTTTTTCATCTCACATAAAGGCTTTATTCCTTTCGTCATATTAGACCAATCTGATTTATATGTATTGATGGGCACCCATATGTATATCAAAAGACCATGTGCTCATTGCCTTACTATTTGCTCATTTGTATTTCTGTGAGGGGAAAATGTAAATGTATTGATGTGCACCCATATGTATATCAAAAGACCATGTGCTCATTACCGTACTATTTGCTCATTTGTGTTTCTGTGAGAGGCAAATGTAAAAGGAATGTATATTTAAATATATGGTAGAAGCGTTTTATGAATTTTAGTATTGCAACTATTTTCGTGTTGTCTAATATTTGCAGTCACATCATTAAGAATATTGTATATTCCAAAGATGCATTTATGGCATTAGGTATAATTATCATCTGAAGCGCACTTGTGAATTCATCAACAAACATTACTTCCACTTTGCAGGATGTCATTTTGAGTTTGAGGGAAGGTGTATAAAGTTGTGAATTGAAACTTGGTTAATGTTGATATAGGTTTTTTTTGTGCTTTCTATCATTGAATTCAACTTTTTTAGGCTATTAGGAGATAGTATGTATTTTACAAATTAGTTTAAAAAAAATGTGTCCGTGGTTGACACTAGTTTCTTTTAAATTAAATTAAAATATTATTAAAAAATCTATATATTTGTTTAGTTTTATTAAGTTATAAACTATTTATAGTTTAATTTTTATTGTGCTCATTTGGTTTGTTGTTGATATTATAACAAAAAAATATTCCACCCACCGCTATTTGTGCCCACAAACCTTCTACACCTCGGCATAGGACGAGATGTGTAGGAGTTTGATGTAATGTAAAAAGGATTGTACGTCAACATCTTTTAAATATTTTATTTTAATTTAATTTTATAACAATTTTTAAATTTAATCTAAAAGAAAAAGGGTATGTAGTGGTGTAAAATAATGATTATGTAACAATATTTAAATTTAATTAATAAGCAAATAAAAAATTAATACTTACGATATAACAAGATTTATAATCATAGATATTCACCCTATTTTACCATGGATATTATCAACTTATAAATAAATTTTGTTAGGATACTATGGGCCAATAGCATGGTTTATCATCAAAATCAGATCCCCAAAAACCCAAACTCCTCCAAAATCAAAATATTTTATTTTACTTTATTTTTATAAAATGTTTAAATTAAATCTAAAAAAGAGGTATGGGGGGATATTTTAATGTACCATAAAAAATTTAATATTGCAAAGGAAACACTGTAAGACAATGACATAAGAAACAATAGGATAGAAGAAAGAATTAAAAAAAGTATGCAATTTTGTTTATTTACTGGTGTTCTTTTTTATCATATGTTATGTTTTAGGGAGATTCCAACCAGGATATGTTCAAAGTGAGAGTAATGCATGACAATTCACTCCAAAGGATTTATGAAAATGCTCTTCATTAAAATTATGGAACCTTTATAAGTAAATGATTTAAATCAAACATTTCATAACAAAGTAATCTCATATCACCTTAATTCACAATGCAATGGATACTAGTTTTTATTCATTAGAAATTGGTCTAATTTTATGAGGAAAGCTTAATAGAAAGAATTTAGTAGTAAGGGGAACATTAATAAACCCCCTCATCATTTGTTATATGATGTTGTTAATTTAGTTACTTCTTGTTTCTTATCCTTATTTCACTTGTGTAAAATGTCCAAACTATAAAAGAAGGGTATTATATGTTGTCTCTTTGGACCTTTGTATTTTATCTAACTCAATCATTTCCATAGCCTCAACTAAGTGTCCATCATTCTCTTTCCATAGTGACTCAAAGTCTTCAAATGCATTTCATAAATTTGGTTTAATAAATGTTGGTGAAAAACCAATATATTTCACTTCGTAGAAAAGAGTGTACATTGGTTGGGATAAAATTGTATTGTTCTTACCATGTGATGGTGTCATCTAAATCTTGAATCTTTCTCGCCACTTATGAAATTACCCATTCTAATTGTTATTTGACCATGATGATATTGGCATCATAATCCTTGTTCATGAGAATATTATTTAAGAATTCAATGATAAGTGACACAATTGGTTCCTCACAATTGTGAAAGTAAAGAACAAATTCATTCACATTATGTTTGAAAACTTTATTCTAAGAGTCTTGATTCATGAAATTTTGTATCCTCACCTTTTGTTGTTGTAATTTGTGTCATCTCAAAAAAATGTTTCTCCAATAACCTATGTTATTGTTATCTTAGCAGTGACATTGCCATTAGGTTTGCTTGCTTGACATTAAGCACAAATAAGTTTGTAGTTTCAATTGCAAATTTCATGCCTCCATTCCATTTTTGTTATAGAAGGCAAAGATCCCTAAAAACTATAGATGAATCCTCATCATGAAAGCTAGGAGGTAGCTCATTAATCATCTATTCATCCAAGGTGTCATCTCCATGTTGTTGGTAGCTTCACCAGTGATGCCTAAGCCTCATGTTAATACATTAATACTTTACATGGGAAACATGTGGGTACTTTTGTTTAAAGTCGATGTATATTGTCCTTGAATGGTAATATATTGAGCCTACATGATGGTCATAATACCTATTGACCTGGCCCTTAGGATCTACCAAAATCTCATTGTTTCTCCATATTAATCATCACTTGGTTATGTATTCACCACAATTTTAGGATAATCTATCTTCTTTCAAAATATATCATCTTTTAAAAATTTGAGCAATAAGCTAGTAATAATAAATTTATCGAAAGAAGTAAACCTACATAGTAGAATATTTTAGCATAATACAAGATCTATTGTGATTAATTATTCTAGTGAAATATCCATGGCAATGTACAAGTTATCTGGCATTGCACATTTCCTAGCTTAAGTGATACCCAATAATGTGGACAATTAATGTGAGCACTTTCCAAAATATGGTGCCTTCAACATGTCTTTCACGGTCCATAAGAAAGATAAATATTATGCACCCCAAAACAAAGAAATTAATGTTGTATAAACTAGGATATATATGTTCTAGAACATTGCACATTTCCTAGCTTAATTGATACCCAATAATGTGGACAATTAATGTGAGCTCTTTCCAAAATATGGTGCCTTCAACATATCTTTCATGGTCCATAAGAAAGATAAATATTATGCACCCCAACACAAAGAAATTAATGTTGTATAAACTAGGATATATATGTTCTAGAATTACTTCAAATCAAATAGTATATATATCTTAGCACTTAGTTGCTTTTTTGAAAGGGTGTTTATTGACAGCTTAAGTAAACTTCAATTAATATCTTTTCTCTAGAGAATCTACTACCATAGTCTTGTTTTGAAATTGACCTTGATGCTTCCTTTGCTAGTGGGTCAATAAGAAGATTTTTTAAACCAACGATCCTATGACTTTCCAGTTGAGAGCCTTTTTCACTAAGCCATACACTGCCAACCAATGCCTTGTTCCCTAGATAAAAAAATTTGAAGTGTAACTTTCTCATCTTATGGATCTTACTATACATGCATACACAAAAGAAAAATTTAGGATGCTAGAAATCACTAGAGAATATTTAGAACCAATCTACCTCCTATTCATATGTATATATAAATCCATATATGTTTATTCCTCTCAGGATGATTTAGATCTGGGTGAGGGAATCCACAGAGGCAAACATGAGATCATGGCTAGGGGATTTTCAAAGGCAAAACATTATGCACTATGTAAAATCTTTCTTCTTGGAATCTAGGCAAAAATTTTGGATATAGATAATTATGGAGGGCTAGTTAAGATTAGAGTTGGTCAAATGGGGTTGTATTGAAATTTACAGTGAGTAAGATACATTCTTTTATTAATGTATAGATAAATAATTAACTTCAGTAATGTATCCATGATTAAAATTATGAAGTTATTAAAAATTGTTTGTGTTGGATGATGCAACTCACTCCCAACACTTAGATGGCAACTAAGATTTCCTCTTAAACCATCTTAAACCCTTTGTCAAAGAAGATAATCTGGACACCTACACACCTACATCATTAAGTGTTCCTTCTAATAGTAAGTTTGGCACGAAACTTGTAGTGAGAAAAACTCCAGTGTCTACCATTAAAGAATCTAATCAAGACTTTACAACAATCAAATACACTGAGAGGGAGCCATCATCATGCCATACTATCCCACCATCACATTTCCCATATAATGCAAACTGATGTTGGTTGGAAAGATGTGGAAATTAACCCAACATAATTTCACATGAAATAAAGCTCAAAAAATATAGATGATATCTGATGCATTTATGTTTCCTATTTTTGTTTCACTGGTATCTGCATTAGCCATGTCTCGTCTCTTTGCATATGTTTTTCTCCTCCGTGTCATGCCTTTTCTTTCTTCTTTTGTGTTTACTACAGGATTTACACACATCGACGATGGTGAGCTCTATCGATATTGGTCAATGAGCACCTAATAAGTACATTTATTTATGAAAAATTTTAACAGTGTTAATGTTGATGTAAGTGGGAAATTATGCATTTCAATGTGTTTAGTGGACACATTATTGTTGATACAAAAGCAATTGGGAAATACATTGTCCAAATGGAAAGTCCGAGATCCACGTGGTTTAAAATGGGATGGTGTTCCTTGCATCGGTAATCGAATAACTTATTTGTAAGTATTTTGTGCTTATTGGTTTCAAATCATGACAACATTTTGTCTTCTAAATGATTATCCATGTCGTTCATGGAAATTTCTTAAGATCTATATAAAACATTGGGAGTTTCTTCTGATTAAATATTTCCATGGATAAAATTTTACACGACTCTATATTCAATGAATTTCAATGGACAACTGCCGATTGAAATTGGGCGGCTTTCAGCACTAAAAGTTTTGTAAGTTGATTGATGAAGAAATCACAATGGTACCACAGATTTGATACCATCCAAACCCATTTATCCAATGAATATTGAGGTTGCGAAGTAGAGTTCATTTGTGTGAACTCCCCCATATGTATATCGGAGATTTTTTTACTTGGTTGTAATAATTTTTCTTTTTAATGCAGTCAATGCACTGTGTAAATTTTATCTAACATTTGAACACAGTTTAGTTAGGATGGATCTTGTAGTGCTATCCTCTATACAGAGCATCTTCATTCTTTAGATGTAATTATAATAATATTAACAAAAACCCCTTGGGTTTGCATGGTAAATAAGAGGGCATAATAAGTATATTTACTCAACAAAGTCATCATTGTAGGGATCTGTCATACAATCCAGGCCTGACAGGACTGATTCCAAGTACTTTGGGAGATTTGCAATACCTTCACACGTTGTAAGAATTTTTAACCCTATAATTCAATCGTTGGTATTTTTGTTCAAATACTTTACAATGGACTAATTTATATCTCATCTTATAATATTGACAAGCTGTAGGTTTTCTATGCACATTCCAAAGGAGCTGGGTAAACTATAGAGATTGATTACTTTGTAAGAAAATACTCCCAAAAAACCCCTTGTTTTTATGAACAAGTACACTTTGTGACTTCATGAATCGTTGTTAATTTTGGTAGGAACATGAATTCAAATGGTTTATCGGGAATTATTCCTCCGTCTTTGAGTAATCTTACGAGTCTCTACTTATTCGATTTGTCCAACAATAGCATCGGTAGAGAATTTCCTATCGAGCTGAAGGAGCTTGTTAATTGTGGTCACTTTTAAGTATTACATTTTAATTTGAGATAAATTTTACCCATGTACGATGGTTCTGAATAGGATTATCCTTTGAGCTAACTCTTTAGCTTCCTTTGATTAGAATCTAACTGATGGCTCTGCGACTCCATTTTTTCAACCTCCGTTTGCTCTGGGCTAGGGTTTCCTCCTTTGGCAACTTCGGCTAAGGGTCTCTTCTCTTATCTACGGTGGTTACTACTACCTAATGGTCACCACCCCGTCCACTGGCACCTAGGTACCCCTTTGACAAAGACTTTTCTAAATATTGGCAACTATCGGTTGGCCTGAATATCTTGCGGATCTTCCATCACTATCGGTCTACTAAGATGGAGGATGATATGGTGGACTAATTCGAGGATCCCTATGATTTTGTGCATATCTAGACGGTCTATCCATCTCACATGGTTGTCTCGACTTCTTTGATTCCTCTTCAGCTCCCTTCTACACTGGCAGGTGACCCTAGGGTTTTCTCGGTGCCCAGTTTTCTCAACCCTAGATTTCTATCTCAGAATTGTTTGCCTTCTGTCTATCCTTCATCAACCTCTCTATCGGGTTCTGGCTCAATAGACGCCTCATTCTTCCTGTCGATTTCTAACTACTTACCCCCTTCTCTGGCTTCCCTACAGTTTCTAGCCTCCTGTCTGAACCTGACCATTACATCTTCTCCACTGGAACATCTGTGTATCCCTTCCTCTATGGCTTCCTATCCCTCTAACCCTCTAGATCTGGACCTGCACTACTCTCTTCCATTAGAATCTTACCCTACCTTCCCCCATTTTGCGCCCTTTCCCATTTCATCGGGTCGCTTTGAAGGATCTACCTTTCCACTTACTGATTTAGGCACCAAGACTAGGGTTTGCGAAGATCTTGTCACATCTTTTACATCCCCTCCCACCTGCCTTCTATTATAGCATCCCAGATGGTAAATAAATCTAAGTGCATCAAGGAGGGACACAAAAATATCTCATTAACCTTTGACGACGACCTTTAGATGGGTGATGTTCTGGAAACTGCAAACAAAATTCTAGTCGGACGAGTTCGTGGTCGCTCCTATAACTCGACTCATCTCAGGCAATGGATCATGGAAATTTGGGGTCAGGCACTTGAAGAATTACCTTTGGTGGTTACCTTATCCCATGGATGGTTTTCCTTTCATTTTCAGTGCTCTGAATATGTACTGTGGGTACCATCTAAATTTTGTTACATTGAACTGGCATCGGTTTTTCTCAAGAGATGGAGCCCTCTATTCTGCCCATATCGTGAACAATTGGGGGCTGGTGCTATCTAGGTTTGTCTGCCTAGTCTACCGCTTCACCTCTAGTCCGAGGACATATTCAAGCACATTGGGAATGTGCTCGGGACTTATTTGGACTATGACAAATCCTACATTGTCACTCCCAACATGGTTATGGCATGCATATTGATCCATATTGATACTCTTGAAGGTTTGGAGGCTAGCCTGAATATTTAGTTGAGGAACACCTCCCATCTACAAATCCTAGATTATGAAGGATTACCTTTCAAGTGTCGACGATGCCATAAGGTTGGTCAGTTGTATAAGGAATGTCCAATGTGTTATACTCCTATACCAATAGGTGTCATATTTCATGATTGACTTGATGAGCTTTGTAATATGTTCATCCCTTTCATTGTTGCAAAGGTTTTCCATATTATCAAAAAATAAAAAAATGTAAAAGTTGTAAAGAGGGTATGCCCTAAAAGAAAAATCAAAGGGTGAAAAGAATAAAATAGTCAAAACAGTGAAAGAAATGAACCCCAAACAAAGAAAGACCAAGAAAGTGTGGAAGTTCAAAATGCCACTACTTTTTCATTTTCTGTAATAAAGAATTGTGTGCAACTTGCTAATTCATGCCATAATTAATGAATGGCCAAATAGATTAATCTTGGCTAGTTCATATTTGAATTTTATGTTTTAGAGATAGAGAATAAAAATCTAACCAAACTGTTTAATCTTGGCAAATAAGTAGATAGGCAGAGAAGCAAAGGAGCTCAACAGTTTAATATGAGCCCTAGGATGTAATAAGGGCAGACTTAGGTAGGCTTACCATGAAAAGAAAAGAAAAGTTGATAAGGGTTTGCCAGTCTAAGTGCACCCAAGTGAAGAGAAGAAAAAATGCTAGTCAAAGTAGGCAGGGTAGGTAGATGGTGTAGCAGAATGACACTTGTGATAAGATTTTGTCTCTAAATGTGTTAATCTTTCACTTCTATCACAAAGAGCAAGGCAGACATTATACTTGAGGCAGCTCAAGCAAGACAAGGTTACATAACTAACTCCCCTTCATACTTTTTCCCTAAATCATTTACCAATTGCCCCCCTAAAGGTATTAAGATCTACTTAATATCACTAAAATCACTCATCTTATTTCGTAAACATCACCTAAATATAGCCCTGTTGTACTTAGGAAAATGGCTACATTTCTCATGTAAACCCTTTTTTATCCTAAGCCTAAGTTTATAACTTAGTGCTTTCATTTACATTTTTTCATATTAACGATTAAATTGTATTATATAAATCCCGAACATTTCAAACCCTTCCCTATATTATGTGTAAATACATAAAAAAACCCCTAAAAAATATTAATATCCCCACGCCGGTCGATTACGGTCCGAAACAAAAAGTTGGTGTCATCAAAACCCTAGCCACCAGAGCCTCTAGAATCTCTGACCCTGAACATTTAGAAGAAGAACTTATCCATCTCCATGAAGTCTTTTTAAACAATGGCTATCAAAATCACACTATCCATAAAATAATTAAAGATTCCATAACCAATTCAAAAAAGAAAATCCCTTGAAAACCCTAGAATCTCCTTACCCTATATTAAAGGAACCACAGATAAAATTGCCAGAGTTCTCACTAAGCATAACATTATGGTTGCTTTCACGCCCCCTAACACCATAAAAAACATGCTTGAGTCTGCTAAGGACTCAATAGACCCAAAAAATCACAAAGGAGTTTACTCGATTCCTTGTTCTTGCGGTAAAGTTTATATAGGTGAAACAAGGAGATCCTTTGGAGTAATATTAAAAGAACACATTAATGATATTACTAGAAATAGGTCGGATAAATCAGGTCTAGCAGAGCACGCTTGTTACTTTTCTCACTATATATGTATGGAACAAGCTAAACTAATCCATAAGGAAGACCTTTATTTAAAAAGAAGAGTTAAAGAGGCAATTGAAATTGAGAAATCCTCCAATAATATGAATAGGGATGACGGTCTTAAACTAAGTAGTACCTGAAAACCCTTATTAAATAAAATGAAAAAAACTTTAAACTAATCTAATACTCCCTTTTGATAACATTTGACAATTCAAAATTTAAATAATTAATTAAATAAATAAATGCAAATAATAATTTCTTCAATTTAAACTATTTCAGAACAAATAACTCATTTATATAACATTTCACATAATTTAAATAACATAAAAATATATATAATTATAATATCTTTATAATAACAATTTTAATAATCATAAAGAATAAGAATAATAATTATAATAGGAATAATAATTACAACATTTGACAATTCAAAATTAATTACAATAATAATAGGAATAATAATCACAATATTAATTACACTAATAATTAAAAGTGTTATTATAATATCTTTATAATAATAGTTTTAATAATCATAAAGAATAAGAATAATAATTTTAATAGGAATAATAATTACAATAATAATTACAATACTAATTAAAATTGTTATTATAATATCTTTATAATAACAATTTTAATAATCATAAAGAATAAGAATAATAATTATAATAGGAATAATAATTATAACATTTGACAATTCAAAATTAATTACAATAATAATAGGAATAATAATTACAATATTAATTACAATAAGATTTACAATAATAATTAAAATTGCTATTATAATATCTTTATAATAACAATTTTAATAATCATAAAAGAATAAGAATAATAATTATAATAGGAATAATAATTACAACATTTGACAATTCAAAATTTAAATAATTAATTAAATAAATAAATGCAAATAATAATTTCTTCAATTATATAACTCATTTATATAACATATCACATAATTTAAATAACAAAATATATATATATATATATATATATATATATATATATATATATATATATATATATAATATCTTTATAATAACAATTTTAATAATCATAAAGAATAAGAATAATAATTATAATGGGAATAATAATTATAATATTAATTATAATAATAATAATAATAATAATAAATAATTAAATAAATAAGTAAATAAAAATCATATAATTAATATCAAACTATCTCTTAAATAAAATTTATTAAATAATTTAATTTTATTTAAAAAAAAATTAAAAAATTAAAAAATTAATTAATTAATTAATTAATAAGTGTAAATCAATCACGCTGACATTATAAGCTAATAGATATCTTTCTATTCATCTATTAATAGCTTCATAATTTTCTCAACTCTCTCTTCTCAAAATACAGATCTCATTGCGCTGATGATGGACTCACCTAGCTAGTCCGAAACGTTGGTTTCATAAATTGCACACAGGTTTTTCCATTAGCATAAAAAAGACCATATCACTGTTTAAAAGGATTAATAAGTTTGTTTGTAACGTATTAAGAACCTCCCTGCCACGCATAAATGGGATTAATTAACCACCTGGGGTAATTAATAACCAAACCCCGTGGACCAATAGAAACGCGCCCCAATACATTAAAATATTGTTTTATTATAAACCGGGCATGTTGCTTAACATCCCGCCGCGTTCCCTACGCATCAGCCATCAGATCATCGTCCATTCATCCAACGGCCAACGACCGTTTCGCGTCCCCCTCCATCGCTGAACATTAACTTGTGGATGCCACTGGTTTTGGTGCCCGTACTCTGCCGTGCACCGCGCTCCTGCTATGATCGCTTGCCCTCCGCCCGAAACTGCCCAACCTCAAAAGCGATGTGGGCAAAACCGCTTACCGCCCCCCCCCTTTGCTAGTGTCCTCCGTCCTTTTGCTAACATCACCACCACATCATCGGCCCCCGAACTCCCGCTAACATCATCCATCCGTTTTCTGACGTCATCCGTCCTTCAAAGTCAAAAAATCCCGCCAAGTTTCATTTTGTTAATTAAAAGGACAAAAAACGTGTTTTTTCAGTGTTATACGCTGCATACAGCGCTCCAAGCATTAAAAACGACCGAGTTCACAGTTTTTTGACCGCCTCTAACCAGAAAAGCTATAGCGCAAGCTCCACAGCCAGCCTTTCAACCTGCATAAGAGCAGCCTTCCTCTCTAAATACAGTTTAAACCAAACAAAAGGACTTCCGAGCTTGCAGGAGAAAGAAATAAAGATGTACAGAGATATTTTGCTACCCTAACCAGTGGACCTTCCAAGACATGATTTGCCAGAGAAAGGAGATAAGGAGACATGTTAGCAATTATATTTTGCCAGACAGTGATGAACAGAGGGAAACAAGTCAAAGAGTATCAGTCCAGCATCAAAGAGTATTAGTCCAGCATTAAAGTGTATCAAATCAGAATTGAAGAATGTTAGAGAAAAATTAAAAGCAGCAAAGGAGAATTAAGGAAGTGTTGTGGCCACCAACAACCCCACTCTTTGTTTGGTATTAGCAATAACACCAAGCAAATGGGGACCTTAATAAAAAATCCAAAAACACATTTTATGAAAAATTTTGTATTCAACTCCTTAAAACTGTATCGCATCGCGAGAAGAGAATAAAACATTTTCTTATGAGCATAATAAACTGCGAATAAGCGACGCGAAATTCATCGCATCGCATACATTATGAAGCGCTCTTAAATGAAAAATCTTAAGAAATCTCCGACGGCCGATATGCGACGTCGCATATTGCAACATCCGTAAGCAGCACACAATGATTGAATGACTAAGCGCGATCTGTGATGCCGCGATGCTGCGATCTGCGATGAATACGATTTGCGATAAATGCGATCATAAATTTCTGTGATGACACATCTTGACGACACGATCCGCGATGCTGCGATGCGAGTCGCAGAAATCACCCATCGCAAATTTTCCTCGGCGCAGTATTCAAGGAAAGCTGTCCGTGAACCAAAATTGGGCGCGCACCTTAAAAGAAATTAATGAATGTACGCCAAAGTATTCAAGAAGGACACTTTTGTGTTTTTCGAAGAGTCAGTTCGCTATGGGTGTCATGATTTTATACATTCATAAGAGCTTAAAGCTTTCATGTCAATCTTTATTATCATTACTCTTTTCCTTTGCGTAAACTGTAAGACAGGAAATAACATGAAGCAATGTGCATGAAACATCTAAGGAAAAGGGGAAAGCGTCAATACTCGAAGAACAGAGAAGAGATACCTTCATAAACGGATTCCGCATGCAACAGGACCACAGATTCCAGAGTATCACTCAACAGATGCTGATGTCAATAGGCCATCCAACACTCAGAGTCAAAAGCGCACAAAAGCAACATGTTTACAAAAGATCCTGAAGCTTATGCCCGGTAAAGGAAAAAGGCGCTAAAGAAGGAAAACGCACCATAAAAGCCCGGAACAAAGAACGGAGGCAGTTTTCGATGCGCGATTAGCGCCTAGCGCTAATCACGCATCACTAAGAAAATTCTTCAGAGAGAAAAGTCCTAACTTGTTCAGTCATTCGCAAGGCCGCAAACCGAAATAGCAAGAGCAGAATCAGTTTGAGAGAAATTTGGTTTATTACCAAGTATACACGCAGTGAATACACCCAGCCAGAGGAAGATTCTCGAAAATATCTTCTAGTTTACTAGAAAGTGGTACCAGCGCGTGTTATTTCTATTTTCGTAGCTCAAACGAAAGCAGAAGGCGACCAGCCGACTCTTCCCAAGCGAATGTTGCATGCTTGCAGCACTAAGGAGCAAATACAGAAATGGTTAGGAATTAGATTCAATTTTTAGAAATAGTTTTGCTTTAGTAGAATGGCGGTCATTTAAAACCGTATCCTAAATTTATGTAATTAAGTTAATTAGTTAGTAGTATTTAAACCCTTCTCAGACATTTGGAGAAGGGTCCAGAAATTTGTCAAAAAACTTGTCCTCAGAACATGCACTTTTGCACCCTCGGAGGGGGTTTTGATGAATGGATGGATCAAGGTTTATTAATGTTTGCATTTGATATCTGCTACTGATGTTGCACTTTTGTACTCTTAGTAGATGTTAGAGCAAGGAAAGATAAATCATTGTTGCTTGAAGCTTATGAGTGGAACCAGTCATAAATGGTACTTTTATCTCTTGACCGTTTCTGTTTATATTCTTAAAGTGATATACAGTTTTTAGTTGTTTATATGTTACTGCATGAATGTGTGAGTTACCATTTGGCACTTTTGTACGGTGGAGTCATTTATTTATGTTCGATATATGAATAACTTATTATGCGATATGCTGTTCACAACTGTTTTGCCTAACTTTTTATGCAAAGTGGTTTATCTTAATTGATTTCTATTCTTATGATAGCTGAATGATCTTTATTACCAGTCATTGTTTGAAATCTCTTTAGATCACATAATAGAAGAAATACACCCCGGGTTAGCGTAGATTAGATGTGTTGTTTCTCATTAGATTACAATAGCATACAATTATTTTAAAAGTTTGAATTAAATTAGCTTTAAGTACTCTTAGATCAGCATCATCCAACTCTGCACACACACACACCCTTAAATTGGGAAACTGGTCCTATTATCCCTAGTCGGACCCGCTATACCAAACGGATAAGGAGTTGCCAACCAAGGTCCGGACCGGGTGGGTATCCCCCTTGTTGTAGACCCGATTTTCGGGGCTTCAACATATTTGGTGCTAGAAGGAGGGCCCGAACTATGAATGGCACCTAAATCAAAATCTAAATACCATTCTAAGAGTAAATCGCCATCATCAACTCCCCCGACTTCCCCAGTACGTTTAAATCCAAAGTCAGAAGTCGCTCGAGTATTAACCGCTGCTACATACCCTAATATTTCAGACCAATCTACCATTGAACCCCCTGGAGTTCAAACTCTGATTCACAAACTCCAGGGATTTTCTATTTCTACACAGAGGTCTGATAAATCTCAAAGCAACGTGACTTCGCAGTACAATCCTGCTCATCCCCTGACCAGATTAAAGAGTGAAAAATTTGGCATCCAGCCAACTGAATTCCCTCTCCCCACCAGGAAAAGAGCAAGGAAAACACCACAAGAGTCTGACAGTGAGACTCTTTCATCTACATCGTCCATTTCAACTCCCTCACCGCGAAGTCAGCCACCCACATCTTCATTCCAAACCACCCATCCATCTTCCACAACCCCTCTTCTTCAATCATCTAAGATCATAATATCTTCATCTTCCCAGCCTCAGGGATCATCCTCTGCACCTTCATTTACTAGCAGCTCAACGATGGCCCAGTCTCCATGGAACAATCCTGGGGTAGTTTTAATGCCTCCACCCCTGAGCCAAATACTTGCCCATCCTGAGAAATGGCTACCCAAATTCAATCCAGAAGCAGGCATGCTAGCTGAAGAGCACATTAACAATTTCATGCTTTCTGTCAATCTCAACGGAGTTACCAACGAGGATGCTGTTGTCCGGCTTTTTCCCTATACAATGGAAGGAACAACCGGGTCATGGTACTTTTCATTACCCTCCGGGTCTATCACAAGTTGGGACATTTTTCAAAGTCAATTCCTTACCAAGTTTGGTGATGACAAATCAATGGCAACGTTAATCAATGACCTATCCAATCTTAAAGCCGAGGCTAGAGAACCCATCAAAGATTTCAATTTACGGTTCAATAAGATCCTCAACAAAATTCCCACTGCTTCCCAACCTAGCGAAGAAGTACGATGTGAATGGTATATTACGGCCTTACCATCAAACTTAGCAATCTTCGTGGATAGGGAAAATAAAACAACCTTAGTTGAAAACCTGACAGAGGCGATAGCAGTATAGAAACACATAGTAGCCCTGGAAAAGAGATCTGCGATAGAGGAAGCAAATCTAAAAAGGTCACCTTCAAGGAAGACTCCAAGAAGAAACAAACGAAAGGCCCTTTCGATTTGGAAGGATTGCAAAAAGTATTAAAGACCATGTCCAATGAGATGATTGACATAAAAAAACAAGTAGCAGAAACTTCTTCAAAAAAGCCCTACAGAGCTTTTAAAAGAGGCCCTTCAATGGATGTGAAACCACCCAACGCTATCTCAAATGTCGAATCTGAAGAAGAGGAAGAAGAAGAGAGTACCACTGAAGGGTAGACCGATGACGAAGAAGTCGTGGAACTACAAGGAATGTGGGATTTCATCCTCCCATAAGAAGAAGATCAAGAAGAATTTCCGGTTAGCACACGAAGCAAAAATCAACTTGATCCTCCCCAAACTACCCCTAAGCAGAAGGGCGCAAGCCCTGCAGCAAAAGATAAAGTCGCAACAAAGAAAATGACCGCTAAAGCGACTCAATCTAGCCCAGTCCAACCAGATCAAACAACTCCATCAAGAACACTGATAGTGTCGGATGAAATGGAATACAATATTATTGATGACATGAAAAAGACTAGGGCTAATATCACTCTTTATGAATTGAGCAAATTGAAACATCAACAGAAGATAATGATGAAATAATTACATGTCGTGCCTACTACATCTTTGCCTACAGCTGTAGCTTCCCACAACATGGGAAGACCTCCAACCAACACGATCAATAAGATTGATCCAAATGACATCGCCTTGATTGGAGGAAGATCAAGGTCTCACACTCCCCCTTTTCTTCTCACTTATGAAATTTTCAATAAAAATGTGCACAATTGTTTGGTAGATTCTGGTGCTTCAACGAATATTTTACCCAGATCAATATGTGCCAAGTTGAATGTTCAACCACAAAAATCCGTAGAGCGCATAGTTCAGCTTGATCGATCTCAAGTCGAAGTGATTGGTGAACTTAATCAAGTAACCATAAGATTGTCGTCCAACCCGAAGGTATGTCAGGTTATTGACATTCTAGTAGCTGATATCCCAGAATTCTATGGCTTGATTCTTAGCAGGGATTGGTCCGAAAAACTCCATGGATACTTCTCAACCGACTGGTCGCACATGTGGTTACCCTACAATGGTAAACCAAATCAAATAAAGGTTGAACGAGAGTTACACCAGAAGTACATAGTAACAGAATTGGAGGGAGAAAATGAAGCAATAGCATGTAACAACAGTATCATAGCCAATTACTCAGTAGATTCTTTCCTCGGCAATTTCAATGCTCATACATCACCTTACTTAGAAAATTGAGTTTTGTCCCAAGTCGAAATTTTTTCCCAAACTGATAATTCAAAGTGTGTTAATTTTGTAGATAAACTTGTAAATACATCTTTGTTTTGGAAATTATATCTGGATGGCTCTAAATCTAACGAAGGAGCAGGAGCAGGATGCGTTCTGATTAGTCCAAAAGGAAATAAGACCATGCTTACGTGCAGACTTGAATTCGATTGCACAAACAATATAGCGGAATATGAGGCCTTGGTGCAAGGCCTATACAAAGCAATCGGGTTGAACGTCAAGTATCTTCAAGTCTTCGGAGACTCTGAGATTGTCGTCAAACAGGTACGTAACACCATACATTGCCTATCAGGTCATTTGAAACACTATCAATCTTTAGTACAAGATCTGACTGAGCATTTCATAGCATTCAATATTTCGTCAATCCCAAGACTCCAAAACGCGAGCGTAGACCTTTTAGCTAACGTAGCCTCTAGACTTATTCCCTCCGAAGATTTTATTTCAGATAGATTCTCAATAGAATTAATCTTTAGACCGTCCATCCCTGACAACATTACAAATTGGAGAGTATTCAATGACGATCTTGATATTGTAAATTTCCTCACTTCTGAAGGATCCTACTCCAATCAAATAATTGACGAAGACCATCACGATCGACAAATACAACAAGATAGCATTGATAATGCTATACCTAAATCGGTGGTTAAGTTGGAAGACTTATACGATTTGAAAAGTCAGTTTAAAAGGTCTGCCAATTCTAAGCTCTACAGTTCAACTCTGAACTACGAATTAGTAAACCTAGGAACCGATGATAAACCACAAAACGTTAATCTAGGCCACGGCCTAGCCCCTAAAGAAAAACTAGCATATATTCGTCTTTTGAGACTATACACAAATGTTTTTGCCTGGAATTATGATGAGCTGAAGACATATGACACTTATATCATTCAACATACTATCCCTATGATTGACAACGAAAAACCTGTCCAACAGAAACTTAGAAAAATCCACCCCAATTTAGAAAATCAGATAAAAACTGAGCTAAATAAGTTATTAAAAGCCAGAATAATTTTCCCCGTCAGACATTCCAAATGGGTCTCCAATATGGTACCCGTTAGAAAGAAAAACAGAGATATTAGAATCTGCATCGATTTTCGGAATCTCAATAAAGCCTGTCAAAAAGACAATTTTCCCCTCCCACCTATGGAGCAGATATTACAGGCAGTAGCAGGCTCAGAACTAATGTCATTTTTGGATGGATTTTCAGGATACAATCAAGTGCTGGTACATCCCGATGATCAGTTAAAAACCACATTCTGAACTAAATGGGGCACATACGCATATCGGAAGATGCCATTTGGTTTGATCAATGTCGGCACTACATTTCAGAGAGCCATGGGCATCGCATTCAAGGGTTTAGTCAATAAATCTGTAGTAATTTATTTGGATGATATAACAGTGTACTCCAAGAAGCGAAGCGACCATCTCAAAGACTTGAAACAAATCTTTCAACGATGTTTAAGGTATGGGATTTCACTTAACCCAAAGAAATATTTTTTCACATTAAGTGAAGGAAAACTTCTAGGATTCATAGTGTCAAAATCTGGTATTCACATTGAGCCTGACAGAATCAAAGAAATTTCTGAAATATCCCTACCTCATAATAAAAAAGCCATGCAATCTTTCCTTGGTCAAATCAATTTTGTGAAGAGATTTGTCCCAGATTTTTCACGAATTGTTTCTCCTTTGCAAACCATGATTAAAAAGAATTCAAATTTTAAATGGGGTCAAGATGAGCATGAAGCATTCAACCTGATCAAACAAGTTATCATTAACGCTCCATCTTTAGCAACCCCGAGTTTTTTAGAATCTTTTATCTTATACACATTTGCCTCAGAGAAATCATATGTTGCGATTCTAACTCAAGCAAATCAAGAGAAAGCTGAAGCTCCAATCGCATTTTTTAGCTCGAATTTACAAGGTGCTGAACTCAACTATTCAGACGTGGAGAAACAGGCATATGTTGTTTTCAAAGCGGTCAAATATTTCAGACCTTTCTTACTTAAAACCCATACTAAGGTCATGGTACCATTTCCAGCGGTAAGAAATCTTCTAGTACAGAAGGATGTGGGTGAAAAAAGAGCAAATTGGATCACTGCTTTACAAGAATACGACCTTGAGATCAAACCAGCAAGCATTGTAAGAGGTCAACGCTTCTGCAAAATGTTGGCTGGAGCATCGCAAATTCCTGAAAATTCATCTGAAGAGGTACAAATGTATGAGGTAAGCCTAAACGATGCAGAATCATTATATGCTGACACCATTTATTATCTTAAGAACGGGTATGCTCCATCACACCTAGATCACATTAAGAAAATAGCTCTGAGATTGAAAGCTAAACAATATCAGCTCATAAATGATGTTCTGTTTAAAAAGAATTACGATTCTGTTCTTCTTAGGCGTCTTGAGAAAACTAAAGCCGAAAAGGTTTTGCAGGAACTCCATGATGGACCAGCAGGCGGACACTATGCTGGAGATGCTACTGCACATAAAATCTTACGTGCAGGATATTATTGGCCCACGTTGTTCAAAGACTCACACAGTTACGTGAGGAAATGCCAAGTCTGCCAAACTACTGTAGGGAGACAAAAGAAACCGTCCATGCCACTACAGCCGGTAAACATCGAGCAACCATTCAGTCAGTGGGGCTTGGACATAATAGGTGAGATCGTTCCTCACTCTTCTAAGAAGCATAGATACATCCTCAGGGCAACAGATTATTTTACTAAATGGGTAGAAGCGGTTCCTCTCAAGACAACTAATTTTGAAAACATCATTGAATTCATAGATCAATTTATAATCACTAGGTTTGGATTGCCAACGGCTTTAATGTTTGATAATGCCTCATACTTTTCTGGGAATGCAATGATTGAGTTTGCACTTAAAAGAGGGTTCAAACTGAAATATTCGGCCAACTACTATCCGCAAGGTAATGGATTGGCTAAGTCAACAAATAAAAACCTAATCAGGATTATTAAAAGAACAGTTGACCAGAACCAGAATAATTGGCACAAAACTTTGGTAAATGCTTTATGGGCAGATAGAATAACGAAGAAAGCTTCAATCGGCACTTCTCCCTTTAATTTAGTTTATGGGAAGGAAGTGGTTCTCCCAACTCACTTAGTGATCCCTTCCTTGTCTTTAGTACAATACATCAATGAAGTATCTACTTCCTCCTTACAATTAAGACAAATGGAAATAATTAAATTAGAAGAACGACGAGAACAAGCTAAGAAAACCCATGCTCATCACCAAGCGCTAATAAAATCCTCTTTTGATTCAAGCATAATGACTAGGAAAAATTTTCAGATGGGAGATCTAGTTTTGAAATGGGATAAGGCTCATGAAGAAAAGGGCAAACATACAAAATTTCAGAAGATGTGGCTTGGTCCTTTTCAGATTGTAGAAGTCATAGGCTCATCAACATTTGTGTTGCAGGATTTAGCAGGTAGAAGGGATTCTTTGCCTGTTAATGGACAGATCCTTAAAATATATTTTCCATAGAAGATTATTCTTCTATTTTGTAGGATAGTTTTAGTTCTTTTCTTTTCTTTCTTATAAATAAAACCAGTTGTAGATGGTTACTACAAGGGTTCACGAAAAAGACACCAATTCTCTATCAGATTTTGATTTTTTTTCGCTTGTACAAATAGTAAAATTTTTCAAAAAATCTGATCTTTATTATTGACAGATAGAGTTAAAAAAAACTTTAGCCTAGATATGATACTAGTTTCAACTTCAAAAAATTTGATGAAAGCAACCTTTGGCAAAAAATTGTTTTATATCAGCACAATGAAAGGTATCAATAATAAAATAAAGATTCTCTGTAAAACTGTTGTTTTCAAACTCTATTATTGTCGTCCAGAGCTTTCTTAAGGAAAAACAATGATTTCCTCCCTGCTAAAGAAAATCGCAGCATTCAGAGGAACAATCCGAGAAAACACTATATCTCAAAGAATAAGAGGTCTCATCACGAGCCGGCTTATCATGATCACAGATATTATAACTTGCTGACTTTGCCAATACTGTCCACCAAAACAGGGCAACGACTCAAGATTGTTGCAATCAAAAGACAAGGGGTCTCATCACGAGCCAGCTTGTTCAGCAAAAGTGTAAATCAAGTGAATGACTGTGTCATAATTTGGCCACCAAACCAAGACATTGTTCTTTAGAGAATAAAAAAGGGAAAAAGTGTCAAAATGGGTTTTTCTCTGAAAAGTTGTAAATAGCCTTAGGCAGAATAAAGGATCATTGCTGGGTAACAAGTAACCCTGTCGAGGCTATGGATGCCTGTTGGCAGCAAAGGCTCTACCTACGACAAATGAGCATATTTTAAAAGCCAGCACACAAAGAAGACCTTATTTTATTTTTAAAAGACCAAGTAATGGCTGATGTAAACATAAGGACAAAGCCTAAGGAAGCAAACAATTGGAATAGAAAAAGGTTGAAACAAAATATCATTGATAGGATAAGGCATAATGTACTCTATCTGTCCATAACAAAATTTAGACTTATGAAAATTTTTCTTCTTTGGAAGTTAAAATTCAATAGAAAAGCAGAGATAACTGGTTCTTCCCAGTGAATCGCCATTGTTGTGGCCACCAACAACCCCCCTCTTTGTTTGGTATTAACAATAACACCAATCAAATGGGGACCCTTAATAAAAAATCCAAAAAAACATTTTATGAAAATTTTTGTATTCAACTCCTTAAAACTGTATCGCATCGCGAGAAGAGAATAAAACATTTTCTTATGAGCATAATAAACTGCGAAGAAGCGACGCGAAATTCATCGCATCGCATACATTATGAAGCGCTCTTAAATGAAAAATCTTAAGAAATCTCCGACGGCCGATATGCAACGTCGCATATCGCAACATCGCGTAAGCAGCACACAATGATTGAATGACTAAGTGCGATATGCGATTCCGCGATCTGCGATGAATGCGATTTGCGATAAATGCGATCATAAATTTTTGCGATGACACATCTTGACGACGCGATCAACGATGCTGCGATGCGAGTCACAGAAATCACCCATCGCAAATTTTCCTCGGCACAGTATTCAAGGAAAGCTGTCCGTAAACCAAAATTGGGCACACGCCTTAAAAGAAATTAATGAATGTATGCCAAAGTATTCAAGAAGGACACTTTTGTGTTTTTCGAAGAGTCAGTTCGCTATGGGTGTCATGATTTTATACATTCATAAGAGCTTAAATCTTTCATGTCAATCTTTATTATCATTACTCTTTTCCTTTGCGTAAACTGTAAGACAGGAAATAACATGAAGCAATGTGCAGGAAACATCTAAGGAAAAGGGGAAAGCGTCAATGCTCGGAGAACAGAGAAGAGATGCCTTCATAAACGGATGCCGCATGCAACAGGACCACAGATTCCAGAGTATCACTCAACAGATGCTGATGTCAATAGGCCATCCAACGCTCAGAGTCAAAAGCACACAAAAGAAGCATGTTTACAAAAGATCCCGAAGCTTATGCCCGGTAAAGGAAAAAGGCGCTAAAGAAGGAAAACACACCAGAAAAGCCCAGAACAAAGAACGGAGGCAGTTTTCGATGCACGATTAGCGCCTAGCGCTAATCACGCATCGCTAAGAAAATTGTTCATAGAGCAAAGTCCCTAACTTGTTCAGTCATTCGTAAGGCCGGAAACCGAAATAGCAAAAGCAGAATCAGTTTGAGAGAAATTTGGGTTATTACCAAGTATACATGCAGTGAATACACCCAGCCAGAGGAAGATTCTCGAAAATATCTTCTAGTTTACCAGAAAGTGGTGCTAGCACGTGTTATTTCTATTTTCGTAGCTCAAACGAAAGCAGAAGGCGACCAGCCGACTCTTCCCAGGCGAATGTTGCATGCTTGCAGCACTAAGGAGCAAATACAGAAATGGTTAGGAATTAGATTCAATTTTTAGAAATAGTTTTGCTTTAGCAGAAGGTCGGTCATTTAAAACCGTATCCTAAATTTATGTAATTAAGTTAATTAGTTAGCAGTATTTAAACCCTTCTCAGGCATTTGGAGAAGGGTCCAGAAATTTGTCAAAAAACTTGTCCTCAGAACATGCACTTTTGCATCCTCGGAGGGGGTTTTGATGAATGGATGGATCAAGGTTTATTAATATTTGCATTTGATATCTGCTACTGATGTTGCACTTCTGTACTCTTAGTAGATGTTAGAGCAAGGAGAGATAAATCATTGTTGCTTGAAGCTTATGAGTGGAACCAGTCATAAATGGTACTTTTATCTCTTGACCGTTTCTGTTTATATTCTTAAAGTGATATACATTTTTTAATTGTTTATATGTTACTGCATGAATGTGTGAGTTACCATTTGGCACTTTTGTACGGTGGAGTCATTTATTTATGTTTGATATATGAATAACTTATTATGCGATATGTTGTTCAAAACTGTTTTGCCTAACTTTTTATGCAAAGTGGTTTATCTTAATTGATTTCTATTCTTATGATAGCTGAATGATCTTTATTACCAGTTATTGTTTGAAATCTCTTTAGATCGCATAATAGAAGAAATACACCTCGGGTTAGCGTAGATTAGATGTGTTGTTTCTCATTAGATTACAATAGCATAGAGTTAGTTTAAAAGTTTGAATTAAATTAGCTTTAAGTACTCTTAGATCAACATCATCCAACTCTGCACACACACACACCCTTAAATTGGGAAACTGGTCCCATTATCCCCAGTCGGACCCACTATACCAAACGGATAAGGAGCTGCCAACCAAGGTCCAGACCGGGTGGGTATCCCCCTTGTTGTCGAACCGATTTTCGGGGCTTCAACAAGAAGGAAAATCAAAATTAAAGAGCATAGTTAAGACAAGCAGTCGATGTAGAGTTATTGCAGAGGACAGCTACAAGCCGAACCCTAAAGTCCTGCCTCCAGCACTACATCAGTTTGTTGTTTCTGTTTCACTTGTAAATTATTTTAGGTTAAACCTAGATATTATCTCAAAGCTGTTATGAGGTATTGGTTGTACATATTTTGTTGTATAAATACCCCTCCATTGGAGTATTGGGGTGGTCTATGGTGTGTGGATTTCCTAGACTGTGATGTAATACTGAACTTTTGGAATAAAGAGCTCTTGGAATCAAACTATTGCATGGCCTACTGGATGAAGAATTGAAGCAGAGGACTTGTCACATAATTCTTGAATCAACCTCCGGATCAATAAGTCCTTTATATCTTGTGTTTTACAGTTTTCCTTGTTTATTATATCATCTGTGTTTCATAATCTGAATGATAAAGAAAAAGGTTAATTTCAGAATTTGCTTGATTGCACTCTGTTTTCAGTCTTTATTGTTCTCTGTGTTTTCTTCAGAATTAGAATAAGCAGTGAAATCTTGATTGCTCCTGTTTCCTTATTCTTTCATGTCGATTATTTGCTAAAGAATTCTTAAGTACTCCTTATCAGTAATCATCCATTTTCCCTCTTTCAATATGTTGAAGGATTCTTAACTGCCCTTCACCCATTTGAGCTCATTCCATCTATTTCAAAGCCTTGATTTGTTCCCTATTTGACTACCTTGCTCTATGAAACCATCCTCTGTTAAGAAACCAAATCCAGAAAGCCATCTTCTTTGACTCCATTAGTCCAATGGACTGAACTACTATGTTTTACCTCTCTCTTCGTTTGAATCTCACCACCCAAACTCAAACAAATCCCTTAAATTTCATAACTAGCGTAATACCTTTAAAAACAAAGCTAAATCATAAAGAGCGAGCCCTCTCTAGATACAGATTGGCTAGATACTGTATCTAAAATATTGGTCTGTGGTTACCTCGGCATTCTTCCCTTTCTTACAACTTTGGGGAAAACCTGAGTGATAACATCATTGGCCACTCCACTGGGGACCTGAATAATTGTTTGTTACTATTGTTTATTTTATAAACTACAGACGAAGCCTAAAGTTAGCCAGGTAACCTTTGAAATGCTTTTGCTTTGCAATTTCAGAAGTAAATGAATGCTACTTCAGTCTATCTCTGATCTAGCTTATAGATTTGACAGTTGGTTTCAGATACTTGATCAGTTCCTCTTTTAAAATAAGTCTTTAGGAAAGTTCAAAATTCCCACATCTAAAACCTCCTAGAAAGACTGTTAAAGTTGTATTTTCAAAACTATTTCAAGAAAAAACCAAAAACACCCCTAGATCCTAATCCCCCACCTGTGTTTGAAAATCCTAATCTGATTCCTAGGATTCTTAGAAGTCAAGAGAGCCAAGGAAATTATGTTACTTCACACCTTGACAAACATTTGTAGAACTCAACTCAACCTGAGCTTACCTCTGAAAGAACACCAAACCTTTCTGTGATTACTATAGCTTCTCCAAGTTCACCAACAGCACCTCAAGCCACCCTTTCCACTCATCCATCTGCAACACACCTTCCCATTATTATCCCTACTCTTCTAGTTTTCACATCTATTTCTGCAACCATGGAAAACTGATATACTCCCCTAAACTTACCTACAAATCTAGGGGTTATGCCCCAAGACTATCAAAGTAAAACCCCTTCTTTTGAAGGTACTGGCACCTACACAGCTCAACAACATACCAATAAAATGATCGATTATTTTGAAAAATATGAGGTTGATGATGATGATGTTAGAATGAAAGTATTTGTTCAAATTTTAACTAGAGATGTTAGAACCTGGTTTAGAGCCCTCCCTGCAAACAATATCAATGGCCCATAAGCTCTTTATCATACCTTCTTGAACATATGGGAAAATAAGAAAGATCCTCTTCAAATTTTATCAAAGTATGAGAACCTAAGAAGAGGCACACAAGAAACTGTCCAAGATTACTGTACCAGATTCAATAATGTCTACAATGTTATTCCTCAAAATCTCAGACCTCCTCCAGATTTGGCCTTGATCAAATTCCCTGATGCATTTGATTCTGATATGGCATACCAACTTAGGGAAAGAGCTCCTCAAAACTTAGAAGAGATGCAGAGTATAGCTGTCAGTGTTGAGGCCAACCTAATATCTAAACGATCTAAAGCCAGAGCTGAAAGGAGGACACCTTATAAAGAAGAACATTCTGCCTTTGAACAGAAACTAGATGCTATTATTAAAGGAATGGATAGACTTGGAGATAGAGTGGAAACAATCGAGAGAAAATCCCCTTGGGATGGTCAACCAAGCAATACTGGGAGAAATCCAAATTTCAGGAAGAACTAAAATCCTAAAACTGGAAAGGCAGGGCCTAACCAAAATATTAGGCCCCCATTTCAAGAAAATTATGCTGAAGCCTCAACTTCTGATGAACCAACAGAAGACACTCAAATTAATCTGATGGGACTCAACAATGAACAACAAGTTTTCTTGACCCAAGAGGATCAAGAAGATCACATTCTTAAAAAATTCCAAACTCGGTCAGGTGAATCATTTGACTTTAGGGAGGGATATGATACAGCCATTTATGAAGTCCACAAATAATACAATCTGAGGAGCAGAAGAATAGATGTCCCTGAAACCAATAAACAGGGAGATACCAAGAAGCCTAACAAAGGTAAAATCAGTAACCCCCCTGTCAATATTCTTTCTAAAACAGGCCCTAACCCAAATAATCCAATTGTTGAAGATATATTAGACAATCAGCCACCTAACAGACAACCTTCCACTTCTATTCCTTCTAAAGGAAAAGTAGGAGAGCCTCTAGAACTTGATTTGGAAACAACTTCAGTCCATAATCCCACTCTTGAAGAGGAAAGAAATGCAGAAAATTCAGTTGTCCGAAATACAAAAACTCAGACCGAAAAACCTTTTAATCTTGAGACAGAAGTAGGCAAACTAAAGATAGTTGTACCATTATCAGAATTAGCTAAACATGATGTCTACAGAGGTCAAATCAGTAGATCACTCAAAACTTTTGTGAACGAAGATTCAGTAAATGTATTTGATGACCAGCTTGAATTGATATTTTTCCCTGGAGTAAATGGAAAAATGGTAGAGGGAGAGGTTCCTCCTTTCTATATAGGTTTAAACATACATGATAAAATACTTCATAATGCCATGTTTGATTCTGGTGCTTCCCATAACTTAATGCCTGAATCTGTAATGGAGAAGTTAGACCTTGACATCACCAGGCCATATAAAGACCTTTTCTCTTTTGATTCAAGTCAGGTCAAATGTTTGGGTTTAATCAAAGACTTATGTGTGTCACTAGTCCAATATCCTGCCAAAACCATCTTAATGGACATAGTAGTAGTTGATATTCCTCCAAAGTATGGTATGTTATTGTCTAGATCTTGGGGTGCAAAGCTTCAAGGATCTCTACAATTGGACATGTCCTACGCTACTATTTCAGTGTTTGGTCAACCCAAGAGGCTATAAAGAGAAACCTTAATGAAGTATGTAGTAAGTAGTCAAGAGAAACCTCGAAATTTCCCTATCTACTCAGTACATTTAGATATGGATTCTTTTATCCTTTACAATGCTGAAATTGATCCCCCACATGAAATAAAAGTTTTAGCAGATGAAACAGAAAAAATTGCAAATGAAAGGTCTAGTTTTCGAATCCAAGAAATCTCTGAAAATCATGAAACATCAGATAAACAAGAAGAAACTGAAAAACCAGATCTCCTTATCGAACATATTCTTGAAACCCCAGATACTAATTATGAACATGAAATCCTTTGGTACTTAGAATTTGATGGTTCTCTAAACAAATTAGGAGCAGGAGCAGGGGTCTGGGTGCACAATCTTGAAAACAATCATGCTGAAGGCCATGCCTATAGATTAAACTTTAGATGCACTAATAACATGGTTGAATATGAAGCTCTGTTGCTAGGTCTTAAACTGGTTAAGAAATTGGGAGCAACTAAAGTGTCAGTCCTAGGAGATTCTGATTTAGTCATCCAATAGATAAAAGGGAAGTTTTTAACAAATGATCCTAGATTAAGAGAATACAGAGGGACAACTATAGAGATCCTCAATACATTTCTAGAAACTCAGCTTGCCAAAATCCCAAGAAAACATAACTTGCAAGCTCATAGCCTAGCAATGTTTGCCAGCACCTGTAAATTACCATTTGAACCAAATCATCAATTCACAGCTGAAATTAGACACAGGCCAGCCATACCTGATAATGTAAAAAACTGGCAAGTGTTTGACAATGATAACCAGATCAACAATTTTTTAACCTTAGAAGAAGAATTTTCCAGCACTAATATAGATGGAGACACAGTTAGTGAATATGAACCAACTAATCAGATAGAAACAAACATTTCAACAGAAAATGCAACTCAAATGCTTCATCCAACGAAATTTACCAAAAAGGAAATACAAGATCTTAAAGAAACAGATGTTGATGAGATTATTGAAGGAGAATCTGAAATTATCAATTTGAAAGACAATCATTTGCCCAAAGGATTAACTCCTTTGGAAGATCTCTTTGATTTCAACGATATTCCAAAGAAACCTCAGATGGAACCTCCAAAAGCAGACATTGAAGACTACAACATAGGAACTGAAGAGAATCCAAAAATGGTAAAATTATCCAAATCTTTGCCCCCTGATCAAAAACTTAAGTATGTTGAACTGATCAAAGAATTCCAGAATGTTTTTACCTGGAGCTATGAAGACTTGAAATCTTATGACACCTCTGTAATTCAACATACAATACCCCTCAAAGAAAATAAAAAACCATTCAAACAAAAGTTTAGAAGAATCAACCCTGTACTTCTTCCTTTAATTGAAAAAGAAATCAAACGAATGCATGATGCAGGGATAATTGCTCCAATCAGGTTTTGAGAGTGGGTGTCTAATTTAGTGCCTACAAGGAAGAAAATAGGAGAAATCAGATTATGTGTTGACTTGAGAAATGTAAACAATGCTTCTTTGAAAGACAATTACCCTTTACCTAAGGTGGATCATATTTTACAAAGGGTAGTAGGTGCTTCTAGAATTTCATTTTTGGATGGGTTTTCAGGTTTTAATCAGATTCTGGTTCATCCTGATGACTAAGAAAAAACTGCATTTACAACACCATGGGGTACATTCAAATATGTTAAAATGCCATTCAGACTTAAGAATGTAGGGGAAACCTTTCAGCGAGCAATGGACATAGCTTTTGCAAAAAAAATTCACGATTTTCTGGTTATATATCTAGATGACCTCACTGTGTTTTCTAGGTCAGATCAGCAACATTTAGATCATTTGAGACAAATGTTTTTAAAATGCAGAAAGTATGGTATTTCATTAAATCCTAAAAAATCTTTGTTTGGTCTAGAAAAAGGCAAACTGTTAGGCCATATCATCTCCAAAGATGGCACAAAAATTGATCCTGCTAGAATAGAAGCTACTCTGCGAATACCCCACCCTAGAAATATCAAAGAACTTCAAGCTTTCTTAGGAAAGATTAACTTTTTGAGAAGATTCATATCTAATTTGGCTGAATTAATTAGATTGTTGAACAATATGTTAAAAAAGGATTCAAAGGTTAAATGGACAGTAGAAGCCAAACAAGCATTTGAAGAAATTAAATTGGCTTTGACCAGAACACCAGTCCTTACAAGTCCAAAGTTCGATAGAGACTTCATAATTTTCTCATTTGCATCATAACACACTATAGCAGTTGTTTTACTGCAAAAAGATGATCAAGGATGTGAAAAACCCATAGCCTTTTCAGTAAAGCACTTAGAGATGCATCTTTGAACTACAAAATCATGGAAAAACAGGCTTTTGCACTTGTGAAAGCTATTCAAGACTTCAAAGTCTATGTATTGTACTCCCATGTAATAGCTTATGTACCAAATGTTGTTGTCAAAGACATCCTGACTCAGGATGGAATTGAAGGCAAACGAGGTAAATGGATAGCTAATATATTGGAGTATGATATTGAAATAAAACCTGCAAAGCTTATAAAAGGATAGGGATTGGCTAAACTCATGACTAAAACAAACTTTAAAGCCCTGGATATTAATGAACTGGATAATGAAAAGGAGATGGCGACTCGACAAATCAACTAGGCCTTCTTACAATCACCTTGGTATGTTGATATAATTCATGGATTATTAAACCTGCAGGCTCCTCCAAGGTTATCTAGAACAAAGAAAAGGTTTTTAAAGATGAAAGCTTCAAAATTTTGTATTTTAGATAATGCTCTTTTTTGGAAAAATCATTCATGTATTCTATTGAATTGTTTAATAAAAGAAGAAACCGACAAAGTTCTCAAAGAATTTCATGCATGGGACTGCGGTGGACACCTTTACTGGAAATCAACTGCAGACAAAATCCTAAGGGCTAGATTTTACTGGCCAACCTTGTTCGTTGATGTAAAGAAGTTTGTTACTGCTTGCCACAAATGCCAAATTTTTGAAGGCAAAAAGAAACTGTTACCCTTACCCTTGAGACCAATTTCCACTAAAAATCCCTTTCAACAATGGGATTTGGACTTCATTGGAGAAATACACCCTTCCTCTTCTGGCCACCATAAATGGATCCTTACTGCCACAGATTATTTCACCAAATGGATAGAAGCCATTCCTTCTAGACAAGCCAATGACACAGTGATTATAGGATTCTTAGAAACCAACATCTTGTCTAGGTTTGGCTGTCCTGAAAAGATCATAACCGATAATGCTGCTACCTTCAAGTCCAAGAAACTGATAAATTTTTGCAGCAAATACCATATCGCCTTAGGCCATTCCACAACCTATTACCCTCAAGGTAATGGTCTAGCTGAATCTTCCAATAAAATCCTGATCAATATTATTAAGAAATTGTTGGAAGAGAACAAGAAAAACTGGCACAAGAAACTCATAAATGCACTATGGGCGGACAGACTTACTACAAAGAAATATATTGGAACTAGCCCTTATGAGTTAGTCTATGGCATGGAGGCTGTGTTTCCTTCATCTTTAGGAGTTCCTGTAATGAAATTACTGCAAGAAGCTTAGGTGGAACCCAATGACATTCAAAGGAGAATAAATCAGACTATCCATTTGCAGCAGACCAGAGAAGAAGTGCACCAAAGATCCTAAGTGTTACAAGAAAAACTCAAGAAAATATTTGATAAAAGGACCAAAGAAGAAGACTTCTACCTTGGAGACAAAGTGTTGAAGTGGGATTCTAGGAGAGAAGACAAAGGAAAATATGGGAAGTTTGACTTCCTATGGAAAGGGCCATTTATCATCCATGCATTGCAAGGGAACAATACTTACTTTCTGAAGAGCCTGGATGGTACAAAAACAGAAGAAGGACCAGTAAATGGTCGAATGCTGAAACATTACTTTGATCCAATTTTTTGAAGTATTTTGACTCTAACATGTACATATTATATCTTTGATAATGTCACAGTTTGGATTGGATAGTAACTTGCTGCAGTTGAAGCCAGAAAAGAAGCCTTTTCAAAAAGTGGAAGCCTTGCTTGAATTATCTTCCCCTCTGAAAGAAAAAGATGATCTATGTTGTTCAGAAAACCATGAAGTTTCCCCACAGGAAAAAATTCTTGCAGCACTACAAACTGATCAAAATAAAGAAGAAATGTAGTTCCCTGAAATTGCTCAAATAGAAAATACCAATGAAAAGCAACAACAATCCAAAGATCTAGAGGTTGTTATATTTGATGAATATGAAAAGTATTCAGAGCACTTGGATATAGTGGAGAATTAAGAGGAGAAACAATTGGCCAAGCACTTAAATCAAGTAGCAATGTGGAATCAGAGCAATCAGAAGCTAATTTGGGGAATAAGAAAGTCCAATTTCAGCAGCTTGAAAAAAGTGATCAGCTTGTTCATTTCAGCTATAAGGATGAGGAGGAAATTGCAGTGAAGGAACTTTACCATTTTGTTTTGTTTCATTTCAATTTATCAGGGATAACTCTCATACAATTAGAAAACAAATGTCAACAAGTCTTGGTATTAACTGTCTAGAGGGCAATCAAATCTTTGTTCAAGACTTATCATATCTAGAAATGCAGCCCCAAAAATGCCATTGAATGTCAAGTTGCAAAAAAATACTTGGAAGCAGGAACATATGATCAAATAATCCAAGACTATGAGAGTCAAAATCAAGATGATAATGGTTTTACAAGACATACATTACAGACAACAGAAATATCATCACAAAGTGCAGTTGAAAACATGAGGGTGATAAAGGTAAAAGTGGCATTTCAGTTTCATGACAGGTAGACTATCCAAAACATGAGGGTGATAAAGGTAAAAGTGGCATTTCAGTTTCATAACAGGTAGACTATCCAAAACATATGTACAGTTGTTTGAATCAGCTCAAGAATAGTGTATATATTCTACAAGATCCTTTTATACAGTTTCTAGATCTAGCAAAGGAAGATTTCAAAGCACAGTTTAAGTTATTCAGAAGACCATCTGACCTGTTGTTCTTGACTTTCCACCAGGGAAAGCCATCCCCAAGTGGAGCCACTCTTATACTCCTATACCAATAGGTGTCATATTTCATGATTATAATATGTTCATCCCTTTCCTTGTTGCAAAGGTTTTCCATATTATCAAAAAATAAAAATAAAAATAAAAAAATGTAAAGAGGGTATGCCCTAAAAGAAAAATCAAACGGTGAAAAGAATAAAATGGTCAAAAAAGTGAAAGAAATGAACCCCAAACACAGAAAGACCAGGAAAGTGTGCAAGTTCAAAATGCCACTACCTTTTCATTTTCTGTAATAAAGCATTGTGTGCAACTTGTTAATTCATGCCACAATTAGTGAATGGCCAAACAGCTTAATCTTGGCTAGTTCATATTTGAATTTCATGTTTTAGAGATAGAGAATAAAAATCTGACCAAACTTTTTAATTTTTGGCAGATAAGTAGATAGGTAGAGAAGCAAAGGAGCTCAACAGTTTAATCTGAGCCTTGGGATGTAATAAGGGCAGACTTAGGTAGGCTTACCATGAAAAGAAAAGAAAAGTTGATAAGGGTTTGCCAGTCTAAGTGCACCCAAGTGAAGAGAAGAAAAAATGCTAGTCAGAGTAGGCAGGGTAGGTAGATGGTGTAGCAAAATGACACTTGTGATAAGATTTTGTCTCTAAATGTGTTAATCTTTCACTTCTATCACAAAGAGCAAGGCAGACATTATACTTGAGGCAGCTCAAGCAAGACAAGGTTACATAACTAACTCCCCTTCATACTTTTTCCCTAAATCATTTACTAATTTCCCCCCTAAAGGTATTAAGATCTAATTAATATCACTAAAATCACTCATCTCATTTCATAAACATCGCCTAAATATAGCCCTGTTGTACTTAGGAAAATGGCTACATTTCTCATGTAAACCCTTTTTTATCCTAAGCCTAAGTTTACAACTTAGCGCTTTCATTTACATTTTTTCATATTAATGATTAACTTATATCATATAAATCCCGAACATTTCAAACCCTTCCCCGTATTATGTGTAAATACATAAAAAACCCCCAAAACATATTAATATCCCCACCCCGGTCAATTACGACCATATCACTATTTAAAAGGATTAATAAGTTTGTTTGTAACTTATTAAGAACCTCCCCGCCGTGCATAAATGGGATTAATTAACCACCTGGGGTAATTAATAACCAAACGCCGCGGACCAATAGAAACGTACCCGATACATTAAAATATCGTTTTATTATAAACCGGGCCCGCTGCTTAACATCCCACCGCGTTCCCTGCCCGTCAACCGTCAGATCATCGCCCATTCATCCAACAGTCGACAATCATTTCGCACCCCCCTCCATCGCCAAACGTTAACTCACGGGAGGCTGCCGGTTTTGGTGCCCGTACTCTACCACACGTCGCGCTCCCGCTATGATCACTTGGCCTCCGCCCGAAATCGCCCAACCTCAAAAGCGGTGCGGGCAAAACGGCTTACCGCCCCCCCCCCCCCCCCCCCCCCCCCCCTTGCTGACATCCTATGTCCTTCTGCTGACATCACTACCACGTCATCAGCCCCCGTACTCTCGTTGATGTCATCTGTCTGTTTGCTGACGTCATCCGTCCTTCAAAGTCAAAAAATCCTGCCAAGCTTCATTTTGTTAATTAAAATGGCAAAAAACATGTTTTTTCAGTGTTATACGCTGCATACAACACTCCAGGCATTAAAAACGACCGAGTTCACAGTTTTTCGACCAGAAAAGCTACAGCGCAAGCTCCGCGGCTAACCTTTCAACCTGCATAAGAGCGGCCTTCCTCTCTAAAGACAGTTTAAACCAAACAGAAGGACTTCCAAGCTTGCAGGAGAAAGAAATAAAGATGTACAGGGATATTTTTCTACCCTAACCAGTGGACCTTCAAAGACATGATTTGCCAGAGAAAGGAGATAAGGAGACACGTTAGCAGTTCTATTTTTCTAGACAGCGATGAATAGAGGGAAACAAGTCAAAGAGTATCAGTCTAGCATTAAAGAGTATCAATCCAGCATTAAAGTGTATCAGATTAGAATTGAAGAATGTCAGATCAGAATTAAAAGCAGCAGAGGAGAATTAAAGAAGGCAGATCAGAATTAAAGAGCACAATTAAGACAAGCAGTCGGCGCAGAGTTATTGCAGAGGACAGTTGCAAGCCGAACCCTAAAGTCTTGCCTCCAACACTACATTAGTTAGTTGTTTCTGTTTCACTTGTAAAATATTTTAGGTTAAACCTAGATATTATCTCACAACTGTTATGAGATATTGGTTGTACATATTTTGTTGTATAAACACCCCCTCCATTGGAGTATTGGGGTGGTTTGTGGTGTCTGGATTTCCTAGACTGTGATACTGAACTTTTGGAATAAAGAGCTCTTGGAATCAAACTGTTGCATGGGCTACTGGATGAAGAATTGAAGCAGAGGACTTGTCACAAAATTCTTGAATCAACCTCCGGATCAATAAGTCCTCTATATCTTGTGCTTTATAGTTTTCCTTGTTTATTATATCATATGTGTTTCATAACCTGAATGATAAAGAAAAAGGTTAATTTCAGGATTTTCTTGATTGCACTCTGTTTTCAGTCTTTATTGTTCTTTGTGTTTTCTTCAGAATTAGAATAAGCAATGAAATCTTAATTTCTCCTATTTCCTGATTCTTTCATGTTGATTATTTTCTAAAGAATTCTTAACTGCTCCTTATCAGTGATCATCCATTTTCCCTCTTTCAATATGTTGAAGGATTCTTAACTGCCCTTCACCCATTTGAGCTCATTCCATTTGTTTCAAAGCCTTGATTTGTTCCCTGTTTGACTACCTCGCTCTATGAAACCATCCTCTGTTAAGAAACCAAATACAGAAAGCCATCTTCATTGACTCCATTATCCCAATGGATTGAACTACTCTATTTTACCTCTCTGTTCTTTTGAATCTTACCACCCAAACTCAAACAAAACCCTTGAACTTCATAACTAGCCTAATACCTTTAAAAACAAAGCTAAATCATAAAGAGAGAGCCCTCTCTGGATACAAATTGGCTAGATTATGTATCTAAAAGATTGGTCTGTGGTTACCTTGGCTTCTTTCCCTTTCTTACAACTTTGGGGAAAACCTAAGTGATAACACAATGATCATCTCCAGACCTCCCATTGATTCACAGAATGATGATTTTGCAAGAGACTTGCCATCTGGATATCTAGACAAGGTACCTGCAAATGTTTTCGGTTGTCCTCCAAGATCCAAAGTCCAACAGCATGTTATGAGCTCGGACCTCTTCTACCTCCCTCACCTCTCGTCACCAGATCTTGTACAACAACTACTGCTAGTCTAATTTCAGGTAAGCTATCCTCTCCTCTCACTCAATTTCCTCCCTGTGTTTCTAATACTATTTTTTCAAATTCTTTATCACATTGCATCATAACATCTACATTTGTCTCTCCTCTCTTATTTTCCCCACTGTATCCCTTCCACACACCTTCTGTTATGAAACCAACTCAAGAAAAGATAGAAGAGATAGATCAACGCCTTAGAATTCAGCCTCTTCGAGGGGGCAACCTCCTTTACATTACATAAATGAACAATTCTTGGATGATACAAATGAAAATACCTCCTTTCTATATATAGGAGTCTAAGTGGTCCCAATACAATCAAAGCCTACATAACAATAATATTGTAGGGCACAACAGTAACAATGGTGGGCTTATATGTGGCATAATAGTAACAATATGGGCACTACATGGGTACATCAATATAATAAGTGGGTTATACTAATAACAATAAGGGGTTACACTAGTAGTATAGGGGCCTAACATGCCCCTCTCCTTCAAAAAGCGTTGTCCTCAACGCTTGAGTAGTTCTTGATGCTTCTATATAAAATTCTTGTCCTCCCATGTGGAATATTCAGCGGGTAAGTTCTTCCACTTGATGAGATACTCTGAAATTGATCGATTTCGTAGCTGTCGGGTTCTTGTTTCTGTGACTGCTCCAGGTTCCAATATGATTTTTCCTTCCTCTTCAATTTCTGGCAATATTGCTTGAATTTGGATCTTTTGCAACTTTTGAATAAGTGGCCATACTTCTTCGTTCTTCTTCCATTCATCCGTTGCTTCGTTTATCCAATTTGGTTGGATAATATAAATAGCACAAAACAATGCTTCCACATCCTCATCCTTTAAGCATCTTCCCATTCGGTAAGGTCGCCATTTTTTAAGTGCATGTAGTATTGCCAACATTTCCTTCTCATAAATAGCTTGCTTGAGATGTAGCAGTAAAAATACCCAATCACTCACATCAAAACATTTTTCACTACGATGTTGATCTACCTGTTGTTTCATTTGATTTTGCACCGAAGTGGCGTTATCCTTTAAAAGTTGGAGAACTTGTTGTTGATGCTCGATATGATCTTTCTCTACTTGAACCTTTTTCTTCTTGATATGTCCTTCTATCTTTTGAGGAGCGGTAATTTCTTCCAGTCCTTTACAAGATATGGTCGGATTCATTTCTTGATGCTCGATGTGATCTTTCACTTCTTGAACATTTTTCTTCTTGATGTGTCCTTCTATCTTGATAGTTTGAGGAGTGGTAATTTCATCCATTGAATTACAAGATATGGTTGGATTCATTTCTTCTTTCTCGATGTGATCTTTCGCTTCTTGCACCTTTTTCTTCTTGATATGTCCTTCTATCTTGAGAGTTTGAGGAGTGGTAATTCTTGCCAATGCTTTACAACATATGGTCTGATTCATTTCTTCTTTCTCTGGGGTGGTGTCCTGACGTATATCCTCTTCTTTTGATGTTTCTTAATCCTTTTCTTCCTCCTCTTCATATTCTATGTAAAATAATTTCTTCTCAGCACACCTATGACCTTTAGTGCATTTGCTATCACAATTGTAACAAAGCCCTTTTTCTCCTTTTTCTTCCAATTATTGTGGTGTAACCCTTGTAGGTTGTGGAAGGCTGGGAGAAACAACACTTCCATCTTTATAGTTGTGAGGGGTATGCTTCTTGGTTTCCATAATTTTGCTTTCCATTATGTCACAAAGCCCTTTTACTCTTTCCAATTGTTGTGGTGTTGCTCTAAAGAAGGTGTTGCTCTTTATATCCTCATAATGTGCTATCATTTCCTCCGTGAAAATTGACCACGTAACAAGTTTTTTACGAGAACAAAGCCCTTTGTACCATAAAAATTGATCTGGTTCTAAATATGAAGATGCAATACATACCTTTTGTAATAGTTGTACACCATGTATATCAAAATATTGCTCCATCTGAAGTATCCAATTTACCGGATCCTTGCCATCAAACTTCCTCATCTTGTTTTTTCTTGATTTTAGGAGCTCTACCTTGAAACGGCTGTAACTCTATACTTTCGGATCTTTAAGTTCTAAACTTGTGACCTGTAGTAGCCCTCTGTGTCCTCTTTCCAATTCCACAATTATGATCCAAATTGGATTCTCCAAGAAAAAGTTATGCACAATCTCCCGCAGTGACCTGATTATCGACTAGTTCAGTAGAGCGAACTTGTATGAAGTGCCACGTGTCACTATTTCAACCTTTGACTCTGAAAAATATATAAACAGAAACTACAGTCCGTCCTCTTTCTGTACCTTCTGACGAAATTTCAATCTAATGCTCAGAAAGAAAGTTATGACGATTTTCCCCAGGTCACCTGTTTTGAGTGTAATTCAGGAGTCTGCAAAAAGACCAACTTCCGTAGATAATATCTCCGAAAATATCACGCGAAAAGATCGGAAATTTGGACCCAAGGTTCAGCGCCAATTCTTCTCAAATGGGTTTTTTTTGCGACTTCTGAAACGTCACAGAAAAAAAGTTATAGGGAACATTCCACGATGACCTGTTTGGAGCAGCGAAACCCTAGAATCCAAAGCTCTGATACCAAATGTTATGGAACCAGCTCACAAAAAGATAGAAAAGAGAGATCCACGCCTTAGAATTCAGCCTCTTCGAGGGGGCAACATCCTTTACATTACATAAATGAACAATTCTTGGATGATACAAATGAAAATACCTCCTTTCTATATATAGGAGTCTAAGTGGTCCCAATACAATCAAAGCCTACATAACAATAATATTGTAGGGCACAACAGTAACAATGGTGGGCTTCTATGTGGCATAATAGTAACAATATGGGCACTACATGGGTACATCAATATAATAAGTGGGTTATAATAATAACAATAAGGGGTTACACTAGTAGTATAGGGGCCTAACATTTTCCAATTTAGAATTTACATAATCCGCAAATGATGTGGCACATGATGACTCGTGACATGACATGCCATTGATGACATGGATTGCATGATGACATGATAATGTCAAGCCACTCTTTGCTACTGCTTTTTCCTCAATAAGAGATGCACAATGCTTCATCTTCATGAGATATATGATATGTTCTTCAATACACCCTCCAAAGGTTTTGAATCAGATGGAGCCTTCATGTGGTACTGATCCTTAATCTTATGTTGTAATTTGGTGTTCCTTTTTCTTCTCACCTGACGACCATCCTATCCCTTTAGCTTCATATGTGTCTTCTAGCATGGTCCCCTTCTCATTTTCATTCATCATCATCGTGTCATGATAAAATAAAGTACATGTTAGGGATGGAACATGTGATTGGTTGAGTGGTTGCCTAAGGGATTTCACAATTCCAGAGGCCAACATTTGAGACTGAGGCTCGAGACTATGCAATGCGCTCAACTGGCCACAACCCCTTTTAGGTGGGGTTGGGTTCCAGCCATTATGTCCCATTGATGTGGTCAAACCATTTGAAGTTACTCAAGCAAATTCGGCTCATGTCCAATCTGAAGATGACAGGGCTAACAACTTCATTGAGTGCATTTAGCACATCCGCCAGCAGGTCCATGACATATTGGGAGCCAATGCTAAGTACAAGTAGTGTCATGATCATCATCGGGTGCCACACAAGTTCCAGGTGAGCGACAAAGTTTGGTTAAATTTGTAGAAGGAGTGCCTCGTTGGGCCCCAGCGCAAGCTTCGCCCACTCTGATATGGGACTTACACTATCACTAAGGTTGTAGGGGACAATGCTTTCAAGCTCATCATTCCACCCTTCCTTGGCTTGCACCCGGTGTTCAATGTGGACCAGCTTTGATCATACTTTCCACCATTATTGGACACATCATACATTGCAGAACAACTCACACCAACAAAGTTAAACCTAAACTGCATGGAACATGCCAACACTGATTGGATCATGGACATGCAAACCAAGAACATTTTCCAGTAGAAGATCCAACTATATTGGGTTGTTAATGTTAGACAACTCTCGCACCAAGGCAAGTGGCTCACAAGTGACCAAGTTAAGCAGAAGTTTCCTCATATCATGGAGGCACTCAAGGCAATGGGGCCATTGCTTCCTAAGGGGGGAGGACTGATCCAAGTGGATATTGGTTCCCACCTGCCTATTCCACTTGGACCCCCACCTTTGTTTCTTTTCATTTTCCTTAATTGTAGCAAAACTTACTACTTTTGGCAGTTTTTTTGGGGTCCTAAACTTGTAGAGTCATTTTGAAGGACTAAAAGACATTTTTAGGGAAAACTAAGAGACTAGAAATGTCCCAAATTGGTTTGCCTACACATTTTTAGCCTCCTCTTTGAGATCTTCGAAACGGGGTATTATGATAACAAAAAGGAGATTGTATGCCAAAGTTACGACCTCGGGAAGTTGATGTACCAATTTACCCAAACAGGGCCCACAGTTTTGGCGGTTCATCTGCTAGGGTTAGGTTTTTGGATGTTTAGTTTTTTTTATTATTTCTCAATAATAAATAGTCCTTTGAGCCTCATTGTAACACAATTCAGAGGCATGTAGCCACCACATCTCTTCTCAAAGATATGCTACCATCGCCCAAGCTAGTTTATTTCCATTTCTATATGTAAGCATATTTTAGTTCTTTGATATTAATGAAATGAAGTTTTATTTCTACTGCATCTCTGTGTTTATGTGTATATCTGTATTTTGTTGTGTTCCTGAATAATTCTAGATCAAGCAAGCATTGTATTTCTTCTATATTCCCTGATTAATGAAATACAGATAGTAAGGGGTTTTGAGCAGTTGCTTTCTCTTAGATAAATATTTGTGTATGTGTAATGTTTCCTTTTGCATGTTAATGATTTTTGTTTTAGATGCTGAATTAACTTCCACATATGAGTAGAGTAGCTTAAAGTCTTGTGATTTCGTAAACTTCATGAGAAGTTTTTAATCTACACATTAATTTCTACAATTGTAGTTCGATGTAATTTGGGGGATGGATGAACACATCATTAGGTTGAGGATACAGTTCTAAGTACTACTGAAGTTTGGAATAAAGTGGCTATTTAGTGTTAGGCCATGTGGACCGGAGATAGACTTTGTACTTGTAGTATGTATACCCTTAATAACTCACCTTTATAGAAAGTATGAGAATCCATTAAAAAACTACGCAAGACTAGTGCCCTATCAAAATTAAGGCCAATAAGGAAAATTAATGAAATGCATCTTGCCTACTTCATAGAGAACTTAAGAGATTGACATAGATATTTCAAAAAATCACTCTACAATCTATCCATTTAATTGAACCTATGTATTATAATTTCCACTTGAAAGATCACTAAAGCAATGATTGGTGTTGCTCAAAATTTCGCAAGAATGATAGAATGAGGGGTTGATCTCATGGCATGAATCTATTTGGATAACATTGTGAAAGCACTATTTATATCGTATTTTGATCTACTTCCCTAAGTTATGGTTCACAATCCTTACACATATATAAGAGGATAAGTGTGACAAATGAGCAAAAGAGTAAAATCTTCGATCACATGTCCTTAAAGTAAAGAAAAAAATATTGATTTTCAAGGATGATAAGATCCACTTACCCCTTACTTAGTGTAGCCTCTATTACTGGGTCAAGTTGAATCATGGTTTAGAGAAGAGGAATCCTAGAGATACATATGAAGAGAGTAACTCAACCCTTTGACCTGTCTAGGTAAGAAGCACATTACTTGCTTCCCCTTTATGGATATTAAGGGCCATGACTTATGTTTATCCTAGATTAAATAAAAGATGATGAATGCTATAAAAGGAAGCTAAGATTTCAAGTTGTCTTTGAAGGTCCCTTAGTGGGACATGCCGATACTACTATATTCAAATAAGAGAAGGAAAATGAAGACTCCGAAGGGAAGAAAACATAAATGACACCAGATAAATTTGATATAATTTCCCCTAGCTCATAAATGTAGAGCTTGAAAAGTGTATGAGATAATGGTAACCTTATTTAATTCCTAGTAATTTGGACATACTCTCTCACAGTAACCTTTGCCTATACCTTACTAGCAATGGTCTTGTAAATTGTTGTCACAAGAGATACCACAAATAGTGGAAGATAAAAAACCTATGAACTAATAAGTGCTAATGAATTTTCAAAGTCCTTGCCAAGGTCCACAAAGAAATAATATAATTTATGCTTATTTTCTTTAACCTCTTTAGTGATGAAAGTTAAAGAAAAGATATAATCATCAATACTATTGGTTAATTTTTTATATTTATCTTTTATCTCTCAACCTTTTTGTCTCTACCAATTTTGAGATATGAATATCTACTAGCAATTGTCCCAAAAGGTAGAAAGAGAAGCTGATAGAATTATTAAATTGGAATTGTTGAATTTCTCTAGGAGAGATGAGAATTATTAAATTGGAATTGTCGAATTTCTCTAGAAGAGATGTTGGTTCAAGCCTAACTAATGAGAAATTTGAGTTGGATAAAGTCCTTCTAATTATTTTTTATTATGGTAAAATTATATTGATAATTCATTGGTTTTACTTTCAAAAGCTTGAAGGAATTTGAAGAGCAAGTATAGAATTACTTTGTGGGATTTGGTCCCAAAATCACTTATTTGTAAATACATACTCAAAATGGTTAAATGATATTCTTATATATAATTTAACTCAGACATATAATATAAGTGTTGATTTGTGAGGCGTAGTACAGGTGTCATATCACCGAAATGTGATTTTGGATTAAGTTTAATATTCTTATATATAATTTAATTCAGACATATAATATAAGTGTGTTGATTTGTGAGGCATAGTCTAGGTGTCATATCACTGAACTGGTCAAGTTGTCAATGAGGAGCATGTTGGTGCCATATGACTAGAGATCTACCTAAAACTATACAATGTTTCTAGGGGCATCATAAGTGGTATCAAAGATATCACCACTGAGGTGGTAACAACACACTTATGAGAGTAAGTCACATCAAACATGATAGTGGAGCACAATTGGGACTGGAATACTTGACATGTGGATATATCATTACAGTGTTTTGAGCAGGGCAATAGAGACTTGGTGTAGGTGTGCTAGTAGGGAGATATATGGTGTTACTATAAAGGGTCCTTTAGTACGTTGAGATAGAAAATTCATGGTAGGTTGTAGTAGGTTAGAAAGCAATGATTACCACAAACTGAAAGAGAGTGTTTCTACTATTGAAAAATGCAGGATCAAAATGATGAATGATATCCAAGTACACATAAATGCATTAGAAGAGATAAGGAGGGACATGGGGAATATGAGGGAACATTCATGGCATAAGTGAAGTTGTGGTGATTTCTCAAATAATGGAGCAAGTCTACGATGATGCATGGGAAAATTGGTTGAAGCACCTAGAGAATGAGGTGGCTTCTATTGTAGCCTTGACCCTAGAGCAAGAAAACATTATTGAAAGTGGGGTTACACATAACTTCATGCAAGAGGATGTGACTAGAGAGTTTGGATTGAAATTCAAGATAGCCCATGCATCCTTTAACCATTTTGATTTTTATCTTTCATCTTTTTTTATTTATTTTTCTAATTTATGTGAGTTGTAAAATGGTTAGCACAACTAACTTATGGCAACCTATGGCTTAAGTAATCGTCACCAAATACTCCCAAGTTACTCACACCCTTTACATTTACACTATCTTTGTTCACTAAATATCCTTTTACATTGATTTTAATTACTAATATATCTATAAATGTTGAGGAATTTGTTACATTCTTTTGATGGAAAAATCCATGCATGAAATTTTGTAAACTTGTGACTTGAGTTTTTCCTATGGAATTTCAAATTAATAACTTTTACAACATAAAATACCTAAATAAAAATACTTTGTCACAATTTACTCTAAACCCCTTAAAGTTTATATTTTTTTTTTAAAAAACACAATTAAATACAAAATTATTATCAGTAAATATTATTAAATATATTTAATAAAATAATAATAATAAAATAAAAACTATATATTAAAAACAAAATCTTATAATCTTTAAACAATATAATCATCTCAATTTACTTATCCCACAATCTTTGGACAACATAATCATCAATTTACTTATCCCACAATCTTTAAACAACATAATCATCCTTTGACGTTTCCTTTTGTAAGCTATCCTGGTAAATCATAACCATCAACCATTTTAAAATTTTATATTAATTTATAAATATTAAATCATAGGATATAAAGTGATAAATATTAAATATTTAGTTAAGTTTTTGTTTTGCTTTAACGAAATAAGTTAATAGTTTAAAATTTAGAGTAAAATATTGTTTTATAAACTACAATTTAAATGACTTAGAAGTATTTAGCAAGACTAAAACACTGTTTTTATAAACTACTAACAAGTTGATGGTTTAAAATTTAAATGACTTAGAATTCCTTTAAATAAAAATAGTGAGTATTCTTTAAATAAGAATAATGAGTGACATATATTTAAAGATAAAAGCCCATGATAACTTTCCTCAATATTAATTAATAATAATTTACTATATTTAAGTCACGAAATCCACTACGACGACATTCCATTTTCTATAATAATATCTATTGAGACCCTCTATAATGTTGTCCAGATATCGAACCTTTGTGAGCCGAATGCACTTACCCATGTTGTTCCACAGGCTCGTAACCTCTCCGTCACTTTGGAGGTGGTTGTAAATAATTCCACTTTGTCTCAACAATCTCACATCCTCTTCGCTGTCAATCATCCCGTTCATGAAATCGGTATATCGTGTGAACACTGAAAACCATTGCACCTGGTGCCACCGAAGCTTCGAATGCCACCAGATTTCTCAGGATCACCTCTGTATTGATGTCCAACCTCACTTTCGAAAGCAAAAGTGGAGGTGAGCTTGTCGTCGATAGGAGAAAATTTGATTCCTGCAGCGTATAAATCGGCCATAGATGGAATAGCCAGTTCGTCTCGCATAGGCGGTATGATCTTAACAGTTGATTCTTTCCCCTCCGCTTTTCCCTCTTCCTCAATATTGGTGACATCTTTGTCTACAAGAAGTGTGAAGGGTTTCTTCAACATAGTCGGAACAGGAAGATTCTCAAGAAGAGAAAGAAGACGTTAGGGCAACTTCATCACAATTATCACATACCACCCATTGAGCATTTTCTGAGTCAATTTCGTGAGAAATCGAATGGTACCAATATTTAAAGAGGTGAGAGTATTCCATAGCAATTTGAAGGCTCTGGTAATGATGGAAATTTCCCTTGGAACAAACTCCTCTTTTTCTTCCTCGTTTGGAATATTTGGATCTTCAATGTTGGGAACAGTGATGATAGCGTAATACAACACCTCCAGGACATGGCCTCTCTCTATTGTATGGATCTCCAAATCCTCAGGCAGCTTGAAGGTGAAAGGCGATAATTCTTGGCACACAAGCCTTAGCAAGTTAGAGAGTCCCTCTTTTGCCTTTGCTTCAAAACCCAACTGTAATTCCAAAATCTTTTGCAATAGAAAGAGCGACAACTGATTTTCGAGCATCATCAAATCTCTCACAATGGAATTATGGGTAGCACTGGTGCCAGTCGGATCTAGTATTCACCCCAATTGCTTGACGTCCACGTCAGAGTTTTGGTCAGCCTGCCTGACATAAAATTGCAAACCCTCTAAAAGGAAGGTTGTGTTCATCGCCATGATGCAGGCTAAGGTTTCTTCCTTATAATCAAGAAACTTGTGATAGTTGTTCCAGATTTTCCATTCGTGCTTCTTAAACTCCTCCACAACCACAGACTCAAACTTTTGTCCGTTGATTCTTTTCTGAAATCTTCGAGCAGCTGCTACTTTGTAACGCTCCATGTCATAGAGCTCATATCTCGAGTGGTGATAAGGACCGATAGATACCAACTGAGGAGTTTATGCTTCAGGCACAACTCCTTCAATTCTTCTTCTTGCAGGTGTAGATCCAGACTTCCCTTGATTTGAATAACCCAACCATTCTCATCAATCTTCAATTCAACATCGGTTTTGAATTCCATGTTTCTAAATCAAGACAAATAGCGACAGAAAGCACAGGAGAATATATAGGAGATATGCGAGACGGTTAAGTGACTAGGCAACCATTGCAATTGTCACAGTAATGACGCTAATTTTCTACCTCACCATTAACCTTGGGAATCTCTAGGGCTTTTAATGGTTTACTCTGAATCGTGGCCTCTGTCTCAAGTTTTGTCGTTTTCTCAAGATGAATCTTAGTGACCACAAGGAGGTCGTTGCTCCAATTGATGTTTCTCAAATTCTAACACTGGGGGTTGAAGCACTGCAACTGCATAGCCCAGGGCCTGCCCTGCTTCCTACCCTGGTGGGTTGAAGCACTACAACTGCTTAATTAAAATCGTAGAGGGCATCCAAGCTCGTCTCTGCCATTGGCACCACATTTCTCTGAGTTTTTTCTCCCAGCAAATCTCTCATTCTTGCAAGAATTCTGGTGTCCTCCATGTTCAATGCCATAAACCCCACTAAGAATTCAAACAAACTCTCCAAGAACTTTGGCGTAAAAGAACAAACTCTCCGAGCACTGTGGTCTGGCGTAAAAAAAAAATTTCTACGAGCATTGTGGTGTAAAAATGTAATAATGGTGCAGGCACAGATGTCATGTAAAAATGTAATAATGATAATTAACCAGATGTCAAACAACAAAAGCCAGATGTCAAACAGTGAAATATATGTAGCCATATGCCACATGTCAATCAGAAAATAGAAGTGTTGACGACTGAAATGATTCAAAAGGAAGGCCTATCGACCTAAATATAATGAAAAGTATTTTCATCAACCCACCCCCTTGTAATATTGCAATATTTATTAGCCCCATTGTAATATTGCAATAGTTATTAGCATCATTATGGTCTCTATTTTTTAGCCAAAAGAATCCAAATCTAAAATAATGTTAAAAATGAAATTTAAAATATATAGACATGACCATGATTACGCATGCATAATTAAAAAAATGCAATTAAAGAACACATTAAAATTTGAATGAAATCACATAACATGGATCATGGACATGGTTCCCAAATAGCCTTTCACAAAACATCCACATTCCAACCACTTCGAGATTTTGTTCTCATTTTTACATTCCAACCGCTCTAATGAATGTTATAATATCTTTTGCCATCTCATGTGCATAAAATACTGTCCTTTATTTTGAGCTTCCAATCAATTCCAAAACTCCATTGATTTAGTTTCATCATTATTTGTGCTTTTATGTTCTATTCACAAATTCCAAAAAGAAATTTACTACGTTGCATTTTAAGTTTGTGTTTGAATTTTCAAATTTCAAAATACGGATTAAAAATTAATAGAAATTTTAGTATGATTTTTAAAAAATATGGTAGAATTTTTTGAAAATTTGGGGTTTTTCCAAATCTTAAAAACACTTTCTATTGATAATAAGAGAAATTACAATGACAGAAAGGAAATCTCATTGTTCTCCTTTGAAGAAACAAACAACAACCAAGATATTTTTCTAATACATCCGATCTCTAATTTATAAGAGGTTACATAATAGAGAGATGAAAACTATAGAGAGTTGTCTGATAGCAATGATCAAAACATAAGGGTATTTTTCACAAAAAGATAATAGAGTGTAAGCAGAGCATTCTAGTGCTTGAAGTTAGATCAAAATATACCCTGACCTCTCATAGATGCCAAAAGCAAAAAAATGGAATTTCATCTTTTCAGTGTCTGACTTGCATTGTTCTTGGGAGAGGCGGTTCGCTTCACCATTTTGACTTTGATATATGTGTGTTATGGAACAAAGTGGAATTCATTGAGCAAGGTTTTGATTTTACATTTCCAGGTGTCGAGGTTAAGAGAATTTAGGGAGCCTCAGTCATTTTCCCAGTCAATGATAAATTTAGAGTCCCCAAAAACAGTAAAAACTCTAATGCCGAGCCAAGAAGCGCAGTGTAGGACCCCCAAAGAGAGATTAATTCGGCATGAGTATTAGTACCAATTCCACAGTGCTAGTAAAACCTGTAGAAGCTCACAGGTCCTAAATGGATGCCCATGCCAAAACCACAAATGTCAAAAGAGGAGGCCCCATCAAAGAAGCTGACTAGGTAAGAGGACCAGATGTTTTGAGGAGGGGGAAATTTAGAGACCGATGACTTAAAGGAAGAGTACTCAAGATAGAAGGAGAATATTCTACAGCTGGTTTTCCAGATGTCGAGCTTCACATGCTCAAAGATGAGCAAATTTATAGACCACCAAATCCCTCAGATGATAAAGAAGGCTACCGTTCTATGTTAAGTAAAATCTGGGTTATAGATTTTAAGCTTTAAGATTTTGGGTACCCTAGAAGTTCTTTAGAGTGCTAAATCCATTTCTACCATTAAAAAACAATTTAAACACTCTCACATTTGAAGAATTTTTTACCAGATTCTAGTGAGAAATTTGTAGTCCTCACAACATATTTCAAAATGCATTCTATTCTTGGTAACCAATAAAATATATATATATATATATATATATATAAATTTATGGGAGATCTCTCGAGTTTAATTACTCTGGAGGTCAGTGGCATTTCTACACACCGTGTAGAGGTGGGTGCGTGAGAGTTCAAAATAAAGTAATAAAAACAAATAATATTGCCCTAACTTGGATGTAAAACTTGATATTTTAATAGAAATTTCGATTAAAGGCCATCCCACTAAATCGTAAAATCGTCTTCACATCACATTTTTACTGTGTACATTTGGGAAACCACTATTTACCATGTTATAGTGTATTTACTACACCACTAATTGTTTCTGAAATCTGACATTTCCTAGGTAAGCGCACCCATATCGGCGTCCTGCTCGGTCTCCAACAAAGTATATCTTTTTTTCGGTCCATCCAAAACATAGGCATCATGTAACCATTTGTTGGATGACCATCACATATCCATGCATGGACAACATTCCCCAAATTTTAAATTTTAAATTTAGTTCACACCCTCCGTAAATGCTCAGCAAGAGTCACTGGCTATGATATTCAGGATGTGCTCTGCCATCTCAGTACAAAACTCATCCCCGCCTTTCACAATGCAGTAAGGACCAAAGTGAAGCAAGGATACCTTCTGGTGTATTTAGGACAATCCCAACCAAAGGCCATGGATGAGTGTTGCCCTGAAGATGTTGGAGGGCGAGTGGGAAGTTCCTAATGTGTCGATGTGGCTGTTGCAGATAAGGTCCGAGTTCTTGGAAGGGTATGGGTACGAGACCATGAAGGGCCACGATGGAGATGACGAAGAACCAGACTAGGTTTTGAAGACCTGCTGCAATGGCTTCTTTCAAGCAATATTTCTTGTTCTGTCCACTTCCCTTTGTGTTTTTACTCATGCATGTTCTATCTTTAGCCGACCATAGCCAAGAACCCATTGATTTTAAGCTCTCATTGTTCCACAAAGATTCTCCTTTTTCTCATATCTATGATGCCTCTCTCTCTAAGTGATTTGCAACGGTTTGAGAACGCAATGAAAAAGAGACTGCATCATGCAATATCCATGTTCTCAAAGAAATTTCGAAATGTTGTCAAATCAAAGAGAGAATATGGCTGAAGCAATTCAGGTTCCTTTGGTCTCATCACAGTGGTCAACATGGACATCAAACAATTCAAGAGTTTAACATTTGGGTGTGAATTGCAAGCATGTGGGGTGTTAGGAGCTGGAAAAATAGTTCGCAGCTATATATGCAAAGCCAGTAAGCTAGTAGTATGAAGGTCATGAAATTTCATTTTTGTATTCGTTGAACTGGCCATTTATTTTCTTATATTAATACAATGTTTTGGTTAAGGTTGTGTGAGATAAAATGCAACATCATGTGAATGGTGGTTGATTTATAAGAGAATACATGGTAAGGATGATTCCTGAGATGGTAAGAAGATTTTTTCACATTTTCTGTAATTCTTTTTCATAAGATGAGATGCTTGTAGCGAAGCATAAATGTGCACTCATGGCAAGAATTTAATAATGAAATTAACGTGGAGTTTGCCTAAAATAATTGGTTAATTCAAATAAAATGAGAAAAGGCAATAAGCTAATATAGTGGAGCGAAAGGAGGTGTTTTAAGATCTCTTAATGGGGTGAGATTGCGAAAGGAGGTGTTTTAAGATCTCTTAATGGGGTGAGATTTTACATTTTTTATTAATAGAAATGAATTTTATTTAGAAATTAATTCTTTTATTGTGATTTACATTAATTTTTTTGAAATTATAGTGATCAATTTAATATTATTATTTTTGAGATTATTTCTTTCATGGGCCTTGCCTTCATCTCCCAGACTGCTTTTGGCTTCTGCACAGTAACGATGATTTTTTATATCTATTGGGTTGAGTCTTAACAATTTTAGGATAATCTATCTTCTTTCAAAATATATCATCTTTTAAAAATTTGAGCAATAAGCTAGTAATAATAAATCTATCGAAAGAAGTAAACCTACATAGTAGTATATTTTAGCACAATACAAAATCTGTTGCGATTAATTATTCTAGTGAAATATCCATGGCAATGTACATGTCATCTGTCATTGCACATTTCCTAGCTTAAGTGATACCCAATAATTTGGACAATTAATGTGAGCACTTTCCAAAATATGGTGCCTTCAACATGTCTTTCACGGTCCATAAGAAAGATAAATATTATGCACCCCAAAACAAAGAAATTAATGTTGTATAAACTAGGATATATATGTTCTAGAACATTGCACATTGCCTAGCTTAAGTGATACCCAATAATGTGGACAATTAATGTGAACACTTTCCAAAATATGGTGCCTTCAACATATCTTTCACGGTCCATAAGAAAGACAAATATTATGCACCCCAAAACAAAGAAATTAATGTTGTATAAACTAGGATATATATGTTCTAGAATTACTTCAAATCAAATAGTATATATATCTTAGCACTTACAACGCTAGTTGCTTTTTTGAAAGGGTGTTTATTGACAGCTTAAGTGAACTTCAATTAATATATTTTCTCTAGAGAATCTACTACCATAGTCTTCTTTTGAAATTGATCTTGATGCTTCCTTTGCTAGTGGGTCAATAAGAAGATTTTTTAAACCAACGATCCTATGACTTTCGAGTTGAGAGCCTTTTTCACTAAGCCATACACTGCCAACCAATGCCTTGTTCCCTACATAAAAAAAATAAAAAAAATTGAAGTGTAACTTTCTCATCTTGTGGATCTTACTATACATGCATACATAAAAGAAAAATTTCGGATGCTAGAAATCAATAAAGAATATTTAGAATCAATCTTCCTCCTATTCATATGTATATATAAATCCATATATGTTTATTTCTCTCAGGATGATTTAGATCTGGGTGAGGGAATCCACAGAGGCAAACATGAGACCATGGCTAGGGAATTTTCAGAGGCAAACATTATGCACTATGTAAAATCTTTCTTCCTGGAATCTAGGCAAAAAGTTTGGATATAGATAATTATGGAGGGCTAGTTAAGATTAGAATTGGTCAAATGGGGTTGTATTGAAATTTACAGCAAGTAAGATACATTATTTTATTAATGTATAGATAAATAATTCAACTCTAGTAATGTATCCATGATTATAACTATGAAGTTATTAAAAATTGTTTCTGTTGGATGATGCAACTCACTCCCAACACTTAGATGGCAACTAAGATTGCCTCTTAAACCATATTAAACCCTTTGTCAAAGAAAATAATCTAGACACCTACACACCTACATCATTAAGTGTTCTTTCTAATAGTAAGTTTTGCGTGAAACTTGTAGTGAGAAAAACTCCAGTGTCTACCATTAAGGATTCTAATCAAGACTTTACAACAATCAACTACACTGAGAGGGAGCCATCATCATGCCATACCATCCCACCATCACATTTCCCATATAATGCAAACTCATGTTGGTTGGAAAGATGTGGAAATTAACCCAACATAATTTCACATGAAATAAAGCTCAAAACATATAGATGATATCTGATGCATTTATGTTTCCTATTTTTGTTTAACTGGTATTTGCATTAGCCATGTCTCGTCTCTTTGCATATGTTTTTCTCCTCCGTGTGTGCCTTTGCTTTCTTCTTTTGTGTTTAGTACAGGATCTACACACATCGACGACAGTGAGCTCTATCAATATTGGTCAATGAGCACCTAATAAGTACATTTATTTATGAAAAATTTTAACAGTGTTAATGTTGATGTAAGCGGGGAATTATGCATTTCAATGTGTTTAGTGGACACACTATTGTCGATACAAAAGTAATTGGCAAATACATTGTCCAAATGGAAAGTCTGAGATCCGTGTGGTTTAAAATGGGATGATGTTTATTGCATCGGTAATCGAATAACTTATTTGTAAGTATTTTGTGCTTATTGGTTTCAAATCATGACAACATTTTGTCTTCTAAATGATTATCCATGTCGTTCATGGAAATTGCTTGAGCTCTATAGAAAACATTGGGATTTTCTTCTGATTATTTCCATGGATAAAATTTTACAGGACTCTATATTCAATGAATTTCAATGGACAACTGCCGATTGAAACTGGGCGGCTTTCAGCACTACAAGTTCTGTAAGTTGATTGATGAAGAAATCACAATGGTACCACAAATTTGATACCATCCAAACCCATTTATCCAATGAATATTGAGGTTGCGAAGTAGAGTTCATTTGTGTGAACTCCCCCATATGTATATAGGAGATTTTTTTACTTGGTTGTAATAATTTTTCTTTTTAATGTAGTCAATGCACCATGTAAATTTTATCTAAAATTTGAACACACAGTTTAGTTGGGATGGATCTTGTAGTGCTACCCTCTATACAGAGCATCTTCCTTCTTTAGATGCAATTAGAATAATATTAACAAAAACCCCTTGGGTTTGCATGGTAAATAAGAGGGTATAATAAGTATATTGACTGAACGAAGTCATCATTGCAGGGATCTGTCATACAATCCAGGCCTGACAGGACTGATTCCAAGTACTTTGGGAGATTTGCAATACCTTCACACGTTGTAAGAATTTTGAACCCTATAATTCAATCGTTGGTATTTTTGTTCAAATACTTTACAATGGACTAATTTTTATCACATCTTATAATATTGACAAGCTATAGGTTTTCTATGCGCATTCCAAAGGAGCTGGGTAAACTACAGAGATTGATTACTTTGTAAGAAAATACTCCCAAAAAAACCCTTGTTTTTATGAACAAGTACACTTTGTGACATCATGAATCGTTGTTGATTTTGGTAGGGACATGAATTCAAATGATTTATCGGGAATTATTCCTCCATCTTTGAGTAATCTTACGAGTCTCTACTTATTCGATTTGTCCAACAATAGCATCGGTGGAGAATTTCCTATCGAGGTGAAGGAGCTTGTTAATTGCGGTCACTTGTAAGTATTACATTTTAATTTGAGATAACTTTTACCCGTGTATGATGGTTCTGAATAGGATTCTCCTTTGAGCTAACTATTTGGCTTCCTTTGATTAGACTCTAACTGATGGCTCTGCGACTGCATTTTTTTGACCTCCGTTTGCTCTTGGCTAGGGTTTCCTCCTCTGGCAACTTCGGCTAAGGGTCTCTTCTCTTGTATTAGGTGGTTGCTGCTACCTGATGGTCACCACCCCGTCCACTGGCACCTGGGGACCCCTTTGACAAACACTTTTCTGAATATTGGCAACTATTGGTTGGCCTGAATATCTTGCGGATCTTCCATCGCTATCGATCTACTAAGATGGAGGATGATCTGGTGGACTACTTTGAGGATCCCTATGATTCTGTGCATATCTAGACGGTCTATCCATCTCACATGGTTGTCTCGACTTCTTTGATTCCTCTTCAGATCCCTTCTATACTGGCGGGTGACCCTAGGGTTTTCTCGGTGCCCGATCTTCTCAACCCTAGATTTCTGTCTCAGAATTGTTTGTCTTCTGTCGGTCCTTCATCAACCTCTCTATCGGTTTCTGGCTCAACGGACGCCTCATTCTTCCTGTCGATTTCTAACTACTTACCCCCTTCTCTGGCTTCCCTACAGTTTCTAGCCTCCTGTCTGAACCTGACCATTACATCTTCTCCACTAGAACATCCGTGTATCCCTTCCTATATGGCTTCCTATCCCTCTAACCCTTTGGATATGGACCCTCATTACTCTCTTCCACTGGCATCTTACCCTACCTTTCCCCATTTTGCGCCCTTTGCCATTTCATCGGGTCGCTTTGAAGGATCTACCTTCTCGCCTACTGATTCAGGCACCAACACTAGGGTTTGCGAATATCTTGTCACATCTTTTACAGCCCCCTCCCACCCGCCTTCTATTATAGCATCCCAGATGGTAAAGAAATCTAAGTGCATCAAGGAGGGACACAAAAAGATCTCATTAACCTTTGACAATGACCTTTAGATGGGTGATGTTTAGGAAATTGCAAACAAAATTCTATTCTGACAGGTTCGTGGTCGCTCCTATAACTCGACTCGTCTCAGGCAATGGATCATGGAAATTTGGGGTCAGGTACTTGAAGAATTACCTTCGGTGGTTACCTTATCCCATGGATGGTTTTCCCTTCATTTTCAATGCTGTGAATATGTACCGTGGGTACCATCTAAATTTTGTTACATTGAACTGGCATCGGTTTCGCTCAAGAGATGGAGCCCTATATTCAGCCCATATCGTGAACAATTGGGGGCTGGTGCTATCTAGGTTTGTTTGCGTGGTCTACCATTTCACCTCTAGTCCGAGGACTTATTCAAGCACATTGGTAATGTGCTCGGGACTAATTTGGACTATGACAAATCCTACATTGTCACTGCCAACATGGTTATGGCGTGCATATTGATCCATCTTGATACTCATGAAGGTTTGGAGGCTAGCCTGAATATTTAGTGGAGGAACACCTCCCATCTACAAATCCTAGATTATGAAGGATTACCTTTCAAGTGTCGACGATGCCATAAGGTTGGTCAGTCGTATAAGGAATGTCCAATGATCATCTCCAGACCTCCTACTGATTCATAGAATGATGATTCTGCAACAGACATGCCATCTGGATATCTAGACAAGATACCTGCAAAAGTTTTCGGTTGTCCTCCAAGATCCAAAGTCCAACAGCGTGGTATGAGCTCAGGACCGCTTCTACCTCCCTCACCTCTCGTCACCAGATCTCGTATAGCGACTGCTGCTGGTCTAATTTCGAGTAAGCTATCCTCTCCTCTCACTCAATTTCCTCCCTGTGTTTCTAATACTATTTTTTCAAATTATTTATCTACATCTTTATCACATTGCATCATAGCATCTACATTTTTCTCCCCTCTCTTATTTCCCCATTGTATCCCTTCCACACACCTTCTTGGACACCTTCCCTGTTATCCCTAATGCTCCTCTCTTTGTTTCCCTTTCTAATACTTCTAATGACTCTCGTCCAAGCCATCCTTATCTTATTTATTCCCTAGTCAAATCATCATCAAATGCATGTTGCGGTCTTGGTATTGTTCCCCCTCCAAAAACTTCCAAATATTCCAGGGGCAGACATTCTTTTATGTCCAAGGCTATTCACCAACCGAATGTAGAAATAACACTTTCTACATAAGCATAGGCTCTGTTGCACATTCACTCTCTACAAAATTTCAACCTAAATCTAATGCTATGATATCAAAAGGATGGGTGCTTAGGCCAACTCTATCTCTCGTATGAAATCAACCCTAAATATTTCTTTCTTCACACATATACACATTAGTCACAATTACTCAACTAGTCCCATGAAAATCTCAACTCCTATCTCTCTTTCCTCCTTTAACCTTCATAATTACTCAACAGTCCCATCAAAATCTCAACTCCTAGCTCTATTTCCCTTTTATACTGCACAACGCCAAGAAAAGAATCTCCTTCTCTACACTATTTTATTTCCCTCCAAGAATCTAGTGTTACTGGTTACAAAATCTCAATGCTAGAAGCTCCATATACTCTTAGCCATGGGAAATTTTATGAGTTATTCCAAAGCATACCAACACTCAAGCATATTCTCATGCTAGAATTTACAAGTATTAACAGACATCCAAGAATTTAACATGTTAGTTACAGGCATCTTTATAAGTTCAGTTAACCTGGAAAATTCATGGATAATTGTATTATGTACGGCAGAACATGGGTTTCTTGGTTCTAGGTTTAACATCAAATCGTCGATGCCTTTAAAATTTTATCTTTGTGACTAATCTCATCGACGAGCAATATTTCCCTGGCTATAGGTTATTTACTACAACTTGAGAGTATTGTGTCAGTACCATTTTGGCCACTCCATCTACGAACTTGTCTGGCCTCTGAAGACCCAACATTTTCTGGCACGGTTCACCTTGCACATTTTCCCAACTCTGTTTGGTATCTGTGTATGTCATGCTCTTAGCGGACGTGATGGCATACACCATACCATACATGATACCATGGAACTTTAGTTATCACAGATTATTACATATATTTCTTGCTACAAGCTCAATTCTTCCAAGAACCTCCTCATCCAAATCATTTTCTTAAATCCTTCAATAGTTGAAATATACTCAGCCTCTTTATTAGAAATAACCACCAACTTTTGTAATCTCAATACCCATAAAATTGTATCTCCTGCAAATGTACAAATGTGACCTATTATGGATCTTCAAGAATCCATAGTGAGGTGTTGGTGGATGACATATTGATGGTGTAACCTTCTTTCGAAGGAGAGCAACGCACTTGTTCAAAGATCTCCACTAATGTAAAAACCACAAGACGGAGCAATTCATCCTTTCAACGCCTGTTGGATGACATAGTGATGGTGCAACCTTCTTTCGATGGAGAGAAACGGACTTGGTCAAAGATCCCCATTGATGTAAACACTGAAAGATAGACCAATTCCTCCTTTCAATGCCTAGTGGACGACGTAGTGATGGTGTAGCCTTCTTTCGATGGAGAGCAGCACACTTGGTTAGGGATCCCCACTGAGAAAGAAATGACCAAACTCTTCCATATAAAGATACATGTCAAGAACACAAAGAGTGATTCTCTATTTGACTCAGTATCGCAAGAGAATCTCATTGCAGTAGAGATGGTCAATAAGTAAGGGTTGGAAGTTCATGATCATCCTAACCCATATCCACTGGGATGGGTAAATAAGGATGCAATGATGAAGGTAACAAAACAAAGTAAAACTAGACTTGTTATCAATGTTGATTTTATTGATGAAGTAGATCTAGATATGGTCCCCCTTGATGTATGTGGAGTTGTGTTTCGGAGTCCATACATGTACATGCAAGATGAAGTATTCATGAGGAGAGAGAATCAATGCTAGATTGCCAGATGGAAAATCGTTCATCATCAATGCACACAAAGGCAAGTCTAAAATTTTACTAGTAAGTGCCAACAAGCCAAGAAATTGATCATTTCCAGTAAGAAGTATGTTTTATTATATTTAAGAGAAATTCAGTTTGAAGAGGAGTCAATAAGAGGCAAGGCATCGATGGAGGGGTGTAATAATAAAAAGAAACAACATTTGGAGGAGTTGTTATATGCATAAAAGGATGTGTTCCGAGAGCCCAAAGGTTTACCACCTAAGAGAGAAGTGGAACATGAGCTATAGCTATTGTAGGACTCCCCATTGCCAAATATTGGGTTGTATAGGAAGTTTGTTATCGAAGAAAGTGAGGTCAAGAAACAAATGCAATAGCTACTTGAACAAGGTTTCATTCGACCGAGTACATCACCATGTGGGTTACCCATCATCATTATGCTGAAGAAGGATGGGACTTAGCAGATGTGTATAGATTACGGGGCATGGAACAAAATCATGCTCAAGAACGGATACCCCTTGCCTAGGATAGATGATTTGTTGGATCAGTTATAGCAAGAAAAGTACTTCACCAAGCTGGACTTGAAGTCTTGATATCACCAGGTTCGAGTCAAAGAAGAAGATAAATGGAATACTGCCTTCAAAACGAGGAAATGTTTGTATGAGTGGTTAGTTATGAAATTTGGCCTATGTAATGCACCAACTACATTAAAGAGATTAATGAATGATGTATTGAACCCTTTTATAGATTCATTTGTTGTTGTCTATTTGGATGATATACTAGTGTATAGTGCTACCTGGGAGGAGCATATTTCACATTTGACGTAGGTGCTGGAAACATTAAAGAAGGACCAGCAGTTAGCAAATCTTAAGAAGTATCCCTTCCTCTGCAGTCAATAGAATGAGAGATGGAATGTTGGATACAAGCTAACTGGAAACCTAAGGGAGAAAAATAACGCACTAATACGAGCGATCTCTTTCACAGAAGTAGAGGTAGTGGTCAGAAGTATGCCAAGAAATAAGGCAATCCGGATGGATTCACTACATATTTTTACCAAGAATGTTGGCATTTCCTCGCCAAAGATGTTTATGAGGTGGTTGAAGAATCAAGATGGACTTAGAACATCCTTCCCACACTAAATGCAATGTTTATTTCATCAATACCAAAACAAGGGAAAAATGAGAGTCTGGATGACTACAGATGAATCACGTTATGTAATGTAATTCATAAGATTATAACTTCCATGATAGTGAATAGATTGAAACCTTTGCTCCCTAATTTGATGAATCCCTTGAACAAATAGGATTTGTAGAGGGAAGGAAAATTGTAGATGGATTTATAGTAGTGTAGGAAGTCATACACTCACTCAAGTGGACCAAATGTTTGGGTATGTTTGTAAAATTGGACTTGTCTAAAGATTATGACATAATTAGTTGGTCTTTTCTTTTCAAATCTTTACAAACATTTGGCTTTTCTTAGCCCTATATGGAATGGATTGGCTCCCTTATTTTCACAACATTTTTCTCAATTTTAGATAACACATCACCTTCTCAAACTATTCATCCCCCTAAAGGCATTAGACAAGGTAACCATTTGTCACCTTTTCTCTTTATCTTGAAGGAAATATGGGTTTGAAGGTTCAAAATTTTGGCTAAGTATTGGCCAAAGTCAGTCAGTTAGGCAGAGGATAGAAGATACAAGTGTAGGTTGTGAGCTCAAGCTTGAGCATAACATATTGTATTGATCTAAATTCTTTGATTAATGTAATACAGATAATAAGGGGTTTTAAGAAGTTTCTTTCCCCTAGATAAATCTATGTGCAGGTGTGATGTTTCATTTTTGCATGTCTATGATTTGTGTTCTATATGGTGAATTAACTTCCGCGGATTAGTAGAGAAACGCCAAGTCTTGTGATTTAGTAAATTTTATGAGAAGTTTTGGATCTACACATTGATTTCTGCATGGTATCAGAGCTATATTCATAGTAGAGAAGAGAATTTAAAGTTGTCATTGCAGGAGCTTCGAATTTCAAGATCAATGTTACAAGTTTTATCCAAGACTGAGAAGATGACTTTCAATGGACTCAGGATCGAGTATGTTTTGGAAGGGACCACAAATTTTGTGGCATGGATGATAATGGGTTGCTAGAATACATAAAGACAAATGTAGAAAAAACCCCAACATCTGATGCACAGGATCTTGCTCAATGGAAGAAGGATGTGGCTAAAGTGAGGAGGATCTTAGGAGTTCAAGATCATATTGTCTAAAGTATGCATGGGAAAGAGACTTCGTTCGTGATGTGGAAAACACTAAACTAATTTATTGAGAACAATAGTGACCACAGGAATTTGGCACTCAAGGACAAGCTTTGAAATATTAAGATGCAAAAGAATGAAATAATTCCGCAATATTTGAGCATGTTTACACAAGATTGTGATGAACTTGGAGTGGTCGGTGTTACTGTCCTTGAATAATATCTGATAGCTCTAGCCCTCTTGGGCCTTCCCAAGAGCTGGCATAGTTATCAAGACTTGATAAATGGTAGAGAGAAACTACTAAGATGGGAGCGGTTATGGTGTGATCTAGTGCATGAAGAAATAAGGTGGAGCAACAGAGATGGGGCCTCATACAAATAAGAGGAAGAGGACTTTGCATTAGTCATCGATGGAAAGAAGTCCAACGGGGATGAGTCCCAAGGTGAGGCTCATTCCAGCCAAGAGGGCAAGCAAAAATACTTGTCCAAAATCAAGTGCTTTCACTATAATGAATTCAGGCACTATACCACGAAGTGTCCATAGAAAAAGGCAAGCAAGAAGGAGCGTAGTAGCAATAACACGTGAAGCTTTGGCTTCACAGTTCGAGCTTGACTTCACTCTCATTGCATGCATGGAAAGATCAATGATGGGGATGATGTGGTACATGGATAATGGTGTCTTGTTCCACATTACGGGGAACAAATAATTTTGCAGTGACTTGGAGGAGAAAGATCTCCATATGAACATTAAGTTTGGAGACAACATACGGTATAGTGCGACCAGGATCGATATTGCAACCTTTCAGAGGGAATCAGGCTCTCCTCTCATACTCAAGAATGTGATGTTTGTTTCCGGTCTAAAGAAGAATCTTGTCTTCGTTACAGTTTTCGAAGATCGTGGATAGGATGTGATCTTCAGTACAAGAAAGTCATTCCTGAGACACATAACCATGGGACAGGTGAAGTAGATTAGGGTTCGAGTCAAGAACCTATATTCCCTTGAGCTAGAAGATGAATGCAAAGCCTTGAGGAGAAATGAAACTTTGGTGGCTGAGAGGGAGCATGTTAGACCTCTCAACATGCAACTTCAGAAGCAACCTCAGGAAGTTGTGGAGTAGTCACAAATAGAGAAGCAGACGAGAGGAACTGTGGATACATCTACTCAAGAAAATACCTCCAACATGGGGGCAGTTTGAGCTAAGTGGGAAGAGGGAGCACATGTAGCGATACCTCCAGGAGTGCGATGGAGTGATGTAGACCCTTAGTCCAAGAATACAGGAATTTGGGCAGGGTCTATTGAGGTGTGTTTGTCTCATGGATCATTACCCTTGCTACAGGGGCCCACGGTATTTACTAGCAAGAGGAACAGTGTCAGTCAGATACTGAGGAGTGCAGAGGAGTGTTGACAGTAAAGTAGAAGGCTCAGTCGCAGAGTCAACAACAACACATTTCTCCTAGTAGACAATTGCAGATAGAGTTGATTCAGTTTGTTTTTTTAATTTATTTTTTATGCTTCTCAGTTGCAGATGTTGCAGTAGCAACAACAACAGAGAGAAGTGTTGCATGTGGTACATTCCAAAGGTGTTGGATCGAGGTAGATGCGAATCCATTTCTTGATAAGTGAGAGTGTTTAAAATGCAGCAGAAAATTCCTAATTTAATTTTCCCTTGATTAAATTAGGAGAAATTTGAATCTCAAATTCAGTAGAATACTTGGAGGCAGTTAACTGAAGTGACATGGCTCTTTTCACTCGGTTAACTCAGTAAATTCGAGTTGGAGACACTTGAGTTTAGTTATACATGATTGATTTCTAATTTGCAGCAATCTATTTCAGTTAATTTAATTTATTATCAGTGCAACTAGTTCTCATTGTTAGTAGAACTAGTGGAGGTTCAGTCAAGGGTGTGTAACTTTTTTTTTCACCCTGAGTGACAAGGGTGTGTAGCTTTTTTCACACTGATTAATCATCCAGTTAATTGATCAATCAACCTAAATTAACTCATGCATGTATATAATTTGAGTTACCTAGTTGAGATTGGAATTCATGGCTAGTGTACTATCAATTGTAAACTAGTCCAAGTTGCACAGGTCATGCATGCATTCGGAGAAGGACCTATAGGAATTACGCAATCCAAATTAAGGAATTTTCGTAATTAATAGGGGCCTAATTCCCAAGGGAACAACACAAGGAAATAAGGTCTTAGAGGCTCAAATTTTGGTAAAGTATTGGCCAAGGTTAGTCAATCAGGCAAATTATAGAAGATACAAGTGCAGGTTGAGCTCAAGCTTGAGCAGAGCATATTGTATTAATCCAGATTCTTTGATTAATGCAATATAAATAGTAAGGGGTTTTGAACAGTTGATTTCCCCTAGATAAATCTCTGTGCATGTGTGATGTTTCCTTTTGCATATCTTTGATTTGTGTTATATATGGTGAATTAACTTCCGTAAATTAGTAGCGTAGCTTCAAGTCTTATGATTTAGTAAAATTGATAAGCAGTTTTGTATCTACACTTTAATTTCTATAAGTATTAGGATGAGACGTGGAAAAAAATTTGATAGTCGACATCTGGGAGTACGACAAGGGCTATCTCATCGGGCTATCATGGGTACTGTCAGGATATCTTAGAATGTATTAAGTAACCAATAGATTTGTAAATCTTGCTCGCTTATTTGAATAATGTTACATCGAAGTCTTCTTTATATAATAAAATCTTAAAGAGTTGACATAAAGTTAAGATGACAATTTATACCTGTTATAAAAGCTTAAAGAGTTAACGTAAAGTTAAGATGAGAATTTATACATGTTATTATTTTTGGGTATTTTTTATTTTTAATATTTATTATTTGTATTAATTATAAAAATATTTATTTAAATTAGTAAATATATTGAACTTTATTGTTGTTAATATACATAGTTTCATTCAATATACATAGTTTGATTCGGCAAGGTGACTAATGTTTTATGGTTGTTGGGAGAAGATACTAAAAAAAGATTATCCATGTTAAATGGAACATGCATAATCCTACATTAAATGCAGCCATAAGTTCCAATTAATTTTGTGATGAAGGTAGACTTTAAGTTGTTATTATCATACACAAAAATTAGTGTACGTCTATTTTTTTGGACCTAACATTGTTTTGTCATGGTTTACATACCCATTCTACAACATAAATCATTGAGAATTCTTAATTGCTTGTCTAAATTAAAGAGACACCTAGCCATTAAGAACAATATCTTTAGCTTAAAGAAAAATGGTGGTGATCATTTTAGTAAAAAGAGTACTACCACAATCTATTTTTTCTTAAAGGTTAGTCTAACTTGCCAATGTAAAGTTTAAAATAGAGTATCAATAACAACCTTACTTAACTCTTATATTACAAATAACTTCTTCACACCAGCTCTTTACTTTTTTAAACTTAGCAACACAATCACTTTTATATAACATTTCATAATTACTTTCAATTCAAAAATAACATTTAACTTTTTTAATTTCTTCCAATAATTAATTCTAAACACTATGGTAATTTTTTTTAAAACCAACTCATTACAAAAATTAAATCTAAACATTATATTAAATTTTTTGCTAAAATCAACCCAAAAATTGCTTTTCTTATTACAATATTTATTTAAAATTAAATAAATAATTAATAATGTAATATTAATTTAAAAAACAACTTAACGTTTAACCTCTTTTTTAACTAAATCATATAAACTTTTATTAAAAAATTAATAACTAATTAAATTTCAATTTACTATTGTTTTCATTTTAACCAATAAATTAATGTGTTCATTTAATTTTCTTATCAGAATAATTTTAAAATATATATTTTCTTAATAGGTGAACGATTATCTTCTTATTATTTTAATTTATAAATTTAATTTAATATTAAATATGTAATTTTTTTCACTGGTTCTTGGTGTGTAAAATGAAACGGACTACGCATAAATGTAAACAACAGTGAAGACACACAATGCAAAGGTGGCACTGAATATTTCAAATTTCCAGTGCGAAAACTGAGTTTGAAATTCTTAGAGCGGAGGTGGCGTTGAATACATTAAGTGAATGTCTATGAGACTTTAGTTGTAATTTTTTAAGTTTGTGTTTTAGGAGATTGGAGTTGCACTTGTGATTTCTTTTTACGCCCTTCACTCATTTGTGGTTTCTTTTTAATTCAATCTTTGTGCTAGCTAACTAAAACCAAAAGAGAGTTATGCACCGAAGAATCACACCTAGTACACATAGTGTCTTTCTCTTAAAGAGTGATATAGATAATTACTCATGGCATTTATTGTAATGCAATAAATTATATGGTCTCTTGGCCTCATAATTTGAATTAGTGTATTTGCCTAGATTTGTCTTTTTGGTCTATAAAATGCTCTCTCATTTTCTTTTCGTTCTCTTTTGTCTCAAGCTTGCAATGGCTTGTGTTTCTTCTTTCTCAAATTATATCTTTTTATATTTTTGATTAAAATATAACATGGTCTTAACCCTTTTATAAGATATCAAAGATTCAAAAGGCTATTATGGTATCACAGATTTAGAAATCTCTACACATAGAATGTCATTTGTAGTAGAGAAAGTAAATAGATTTTAAGAAAAACAAGAAAATTTGGGCAAATAGATGGGGAAGTTGGAATAAATTGTCAAAAATCTAAAAAATTATGCATGTTAACCTAATTTCAAAAATTGAGGTAAATTGGGCCTAATAGTGGAATCAAGCAAAAATAGCCAAAGTGCAAATAATTGGAAAAATATGTTAATTATGTTAATTGGAGAAATTTTGTGTAATAATTCCACACGAGTAATTAGGATAATTGAAGATATTAGCTTTAATTATGAGATTAGAATTGTGGATAATTAAGTTTATTTAGGACTTTAGGAAAATTATGGTTAGTTGATCCTACTTGGGAAAGCAATAAATAAGTAAAATGGGTTTAATTTTCAAACTAAAGTAACTAGGAAAAATTGGGATAATTGGGTTCATTTGGATAATTTGGTTACTGGGGAAATAATGGTTATAATTGGGGTGATTATACTAATTTGAAAATATCTACACATATAATGTCATTTGTAGTAGTGAAAGTAAACAGATTTTAAGAAAAACAAGAAAATCCGGGCAAATAAACGGGGAAGTTGGAATAAATTATGAAAAAAAAGCTAAAAAAATTATGCATGTTAACCTAATTTCAAAAATTGAGGTAGATTAGATATAATAGTGGCATCAAGCAAAAAAGGACAAAGTGCAAATAATTGGAAAAATAGGTTAACTATTTTAATTCGTGAAATTTTGTGTAATAATTCTACACGAGTAATTAGGTTAATTAAAGATATTAACTTTAATTATGAGATTATAATTGTGGATAATTAAGTTCAGTTATGACTTTAGGAAAATTATGGTTAGTTGATCCTGCTTGGGAAAGCAAGAAATTGGTAAAATGGCTTTAATTTTTAAACTAAAGTAACTAGGAAATATTGGGATAACCAGGTCCATTTGGATAATTTGGTTATTGGGTAAATAATGGTTATAATTGGGTTGATTATACTAATTAGAAAAATTGGAAGATTATGCTAATTGGAGAAATTGGGACGACTATGCTTAATTGGTGCAATTCATAAAAATTGGTCTAATTGTGACAAATGAGAAAATTGGGGAAAGGTGGACTCAATTTTGATAATTACACCTCCTTTATCTATCTTGGAATATGACTTCTAGAATTATAATTTAGTTATAAATGCTTATAATTTTTATGGAATATTCTAGAAAAGTCTTATTAGTAGTCACAAATTAAGTATTAAGATTTATTTCAAAATTAGTTTTTCGTTTTATTTTATTTTAATTCAATTGATTAAATAGAAATATATATAATATGAAAACATTTCATATAACATGTTTTCTAACTTATTTTGTATCAACGTTTTGGAAATAACACTTTACCTCATTCTCATGTAGGAAAAACAAAATTGAATTTGACATTTTTAAACATTTTTTTTTTGTAAATCGACACAAAATATTCATTAATCAAAAGATATTTGAAAATGATACATAGATTTCAATCAGTGTCATCTGAAGGTACATAGCTCTCCTAACCATAACAACTTATGACCATCCTAAGAGTAATTTTGTTTCCAAAAACTATTTGTACCATACCTTGAAACTATCTACATAGGCATTACTCAAAAACTGTATCAAAATTATCCCCTAATAAGAGCCATTCTCTAAATAAATATGGATCAAAAGAAAACCTAGTTAAAGGAGAAACATAATGATTGAGTGTTGGAAACGAGTATGAGTCTGCCATGATGCACTATGCGAGGTGCTTTGAAAGCCGCCATGTTGTAAGGGTGCCATCCACAGTGAGGAAAACTTGCTAAAAACAATAGTCGCTACGAAGGTACACTTCTAGTAAAAAATAACCACCGGAGACATAGGGTCTCCATTCACTGGAGGGAAAGAGTTTAGAGGGGAGACAATATTAACTGATGGAGCATTAATCACCACAGGGGTATCAGAGATGTTCCCTAAGTAAAAATTTGAATCTGACACTACATACTTCTCCACTAGTTATAGGCAAACAAGATTATCAACCAAGCAGTACCAAATACTTCTAAGGAGGCCTTTCAAATCCTCTTGACCTACAAATATCCTGTGATGATCCATTATTTTGTCCCGGATGACCAAACAGATTATTGAGTCCAACCACTAGTAACTTGCAACAGAATGTAGGAAGTGAAAATCTCACTTTTGAAATTTTCCAGGGTTAGGAATCCTTTTTTATTCCTAATATCTAGGTTTAGAGTCTGAAAAATAGGCTTTGCCCCCAAATTCTCATGATTCCAAATCTCAAGTCTCCTTTCTAACTTCCAGAGTTATAGTGTGAAACAAAGTTTCCATAGAGGTCCATCCGAACAAGCGCATGGAGTGAGAATCACACTTGGAGCTCGAACCTCCCCTATGACTTACTATTCTTTGACGAGGTTGAATAGTCGCGTAGAGAAGTACAACATAAATATAATAAAGAAAAAATTCACTACTACCCTTAGGGCTATTAACTAACCGTAAGACTGTGTTCAAAATAAGCGAATATGGTGTACTTCAACAAAGAACTATAACATCAAAAAAAACCACAAGGCTCAGAATTGGACACAACCCCCAACTTCTTAAAACCCCTCTTTATGACACAAAAGGAATGAAAATTGATGCCACAAAGATACCTAAAGAAACTCTCGATGGAGGGGACTCAATTGTGTTATACATTAGTGAGGATCAAGAAATAACATTAAGAGAATGGACAAGTACGTATGGTATGAATGAAAGATGATAACCAGTAATTAAACCAATACCAAGGATTTCACGACCTACATTAGACCAGCGCAAAGGAAAATCATGGGTAAACATAAAATGGAAAAAATTCCATCCTGAATTAAGACCCCAAAAAGCACTATAAGCCCCATTGTGATTTTGGAAACCAATTAATAATAAACAGTTAAAACCAAATCGAAAAATTTCTAGGGTACTATACCCCACACACCAAAACCGAACAGTTGAAATAAATACCTGGAAAGTTAAGATCCTACAACCCTAAGGACGGGAGCACAACCATAAGTTCAAAGACCGACCTTGAAGCTGCACTATGCAAGAACAATATAAAAAACATTAACTTGGAATTTGTTTGATATAAAGAGACTCTCTGTCGTCAAATACTTCCCTCCACCGAACTTGGATGAATGGTTGTTGATGTACGAGGACGTTGTGCCAATCATGCCATACTAAAATGAAACTAAGGACCTTACGATATTATATATTACCATGTATATTCACCATCCTTTGTATCCCTTCAATTTTGTAGACAATGTTGGATACCACCAACATACAATAGATCTCCCCGATATGAGGTCTCAATTAAACTTCACACCGTTGGTGTAAGAGTCCCAAATGGAATAGAACCTAGATGACATTTACTTAAATATATGCCTTGGATTATATTGGCTAAATAACATGGATGCATAAGCAATAACCTGCTTGACTTGAGCGAAATAATCATTTTCCCGTTGTCCCATTTGTATGTTGCATATTTCTTAATCATCTCCTGCAAATCCTTCACTATCTAAGCATAATCAAAGATAAATTTTCTTTGGAAATTGATATTTCCTAAGGAAGACTGCATAACCTTCTTATTCACTGGGAACAAGATGTGTGTAATGGCTTTAACCCTCTCAGGATAAACTTTAATTCCACTCTTTGCAATGATGTGCCCTAAGAGAGTTCCTTTAGACACACCAAACATGCTTTTCTTGGGATTCAGAGAAATCCCATACTTAAAACACCGCTCAAATATTTGTTTCAGATGACGTACATTATTTGATATTCTCTTGGAAAAAGAAGTAAAATCATCTAAATAAACAACTACGGTCTAACCAATAAGGCCATGGAAAGTAATTTCCATTGCTCTTTTAAATATAACACCAGCGTTGATAAGCCCAAATGACATTCTCTTGAAAGAAAATGTTCCCTATTTGGTCCCAAAGGTAGTTTTAATCAATTTGGTTCCACTACTAGCACTTGATTGTAACAAGAGAAACCATCTAGTAGCCTAGAGATCTCATACCTATATGCTATCTCGAGGATCTATTCCATGGATGGCACCAGGTAATTATACTTATCAAATGCCTCATTGAGATTGCAAAAATCTACACATAGCCTTATTTCACCGGAATTCTTTCAAACTGTAACCAAATTTGAAACCCAAGTGGAGTTTCTGACTTTAAAAATAACCTAGACATCCACAATCTTTCTCAATTCCTTTTGGATGAGGGACTCCAACATTGGATGAACTTTCCTTAATTTCTACTGGAACAATTTTACCCTTTCCTTTATGGGAATTACGTGTTGGATGATACAAGAGCACAAATGTTGCTTCATTAGTAAGTTGCTTCCTATACTATTATTACTGTTACTACTATTATGTACATCTATATTACTGGATTCATTTGTGTCAACTGGAGAACAAGGAAGGAGCTCCAACTGTGTATTTGGTGAGACAGGTGATGGTTGTGCTTGATAACACTCGTGGTCGATTTTAAGGAAACAATTTCCAAATATTATATCGGTAAAGGAAATAGGTTCATTGCGGCCCTCAAGTGGTGTCACGATGTGTTTCATGTATGGCTCACTTTCCACTCGAATTTGGTTATTCTTGCCCTTGTACGGAAGCCATAAATGTGGCGAGTCTATAGAAAACTAGCTTTGTAGTTTTCTAAACCAGTCTCTACTGAGGATTACACCATAGGCCTTAGAGATGTCCATAATTACAATATTATACATTGGTGAACTCATTGATCAGATGATAATCAGATAAGGACATTCTTAAGTTCACCAATAACATGGATGAGAGATTTTTCCAACTCAATAATTTGTGCATCGATTTTGTACCATTTAGCATTTATTTTCTTGGAAAACATATAATGGCATTATGTTCACATATGGTCCGGAATTGGTTAAGAAATTATGAACATTGTAATTAAAATTTCAAAAGTTAATAAAAATGGAGGGAATAGAGTGTTAGCTTCTAATGTTACAACAATAACTACAGATTCAAGGAAACCAAAAGTCTTACCAGACACCTTCTGAGAGGTAGAATCTTTATCATCTCATGAAGGTTTTGAAAAGGCTTGGACTAGAAATTCATGTTGACCTTCTATCTTCGCGAGCTCAAATATGAAAATATTGGCTCGAGCTCTCTTCAAATCTTTAACAATGTTATAATCAATTGTATCACCTTTAGCAGGCAATGCTGAAGTGTTTGGAGGAGTGGCTTTGTTTGACACTTCTCAAGTGATGGTATTACTTTTGTTGCTAGAGGAAGTGCTCTTGGAAGCGTTGCATTTCCATACTTACTCTGTTCATTCTAAGCATAATTAACCAGTGGTGACATCCTTCTTATTAATTGCTCCTTCAATTTCTATCTCGCCGCCTCTTGTTAAAAAATGATCCCTTTTCTCCTCAAACTGTATCGATCATTTCGCTTCTAAGGAGGGGCTTAACTTTATGTTTGTTCCATATTTATGCAGGAACGCAACATAGTACATATATAAACATAAACACAAAGATGGAATAGAAATAAAATTCCATTTCATGAATATCAAATAGTTGAAATATGCTTACATATAGAATGGAAATAAACTAGCTCGGGTGATGGTAGCTTATCTCCGAGAAGAGATGTGGCAGCTACATACCTCTGAAATGTGTTACAATGAGGTCTAAACGCTTATTTATTGTTGAGAAACAATGGAAAACCCTAAAAATTCAAAAACCTAACCCTAGGAGATGAAGCACCAAAACTATGGGCCCCACTGGTGTAATTTGGTACATCAACTTCCTAGGGTTGCAACTTTTGCATACGTTCTTCATTTAACGTGCACGATATCTTGTTAGAAAGATCTATATGAGGACTCTAATGTTTGACAATAACAAAAAGTGTTTATCTAGTTATTCAAATATTACCGTGACGTGTTTACATGAAGATACAACGATTTAAAGACATACGAAACTCATGTCATCGAACATGTAATTCCCATAAAGGAAGGGGTAGTATTGTTCCAGCAGAAATTAAGGAAATTTCATCCAATGTTGGAGCCCCTCATCAAAAGGAATTGAGAAAACTTGTGAATGCTTGAGTTATTTTTAAAGTCAGAAAGTCCACTTAGGTTTCAAATTTGGTCACAGTTAGAAAGAATTCTGGTGACATAAGGTTATGCATATATTTTTGCAATCTCAACCAGGCATCTAATAAAGATAATTAACCCGTGCCATCCATAGAAAAAATCCTCAAGATAGTATTCAGGTCTGATATGTTCAAGCTACTAGATGGTTTCTATGGTTACAATCAAGTTCTATTAGCGAACCAAAACAATTTAAAACTACCTTTAGGAACAAATGGGGAACATTTTCTTTCAAGAGAATGCCATTTGGGCTTATCAACGTTGGTGCTACATTTCAAAGAGTAATGGAAATTACTTTCCATGGCCTTATTGGTCAGAGCGTAGTTTTTTATTTGGATGATGTTACTGTGTTTTCCAAGAGAATATCAAATAATGTATGCCATCTGAAACAAATATTTGAGTGGTGTCGTAAGTATGGGATTTTTGTCAATCCCAAAAAAGCATGTTTGGTGTGTCAAAAGGAACTCTCTTAGGGCACATCATTCAAAGAGTGGAATTAAAGTTGATCCTGAGAGGGTCAAAGCCATTACAAACATCCCATTCTAAGTGAATAAGAATGCTATGCAGTCTTCCTTAGGAAAGATCAATTTCCAAAGAAAATTTATCTTAGATAGTTAAGCCTTTGTAGGAGATGATTAATAAATATGAAACATATAAATTGAAAAAATGGGAAAAGGATTATTGCATTCAAATCAGGCAAGCTATTGTTAATGTATCCACGTTATTTAGTCAAGATAATTCAAGGCATATATTTAAATAAATGGCGGTTAGGTTGTATTCCATATGGGATTCCCATACCAAACGATGTGAGGTCTAATTGGGACCTCATATCAGGGAGATCCATTGTATGTTGGTAGTATCCAACATCGTCAACAGAATGGAAGGGATGAAAAGGGTGGTGAATATACATGGTACTTTGTAATAATGTAAGGTCCCTAGTTTCATATTATTGTGACTTGATTGGCACAACGTCCTCTATACATCAACAACCATTCATTCAAGCTCGGTGGAGGGAAGCATTTGACGATAAAGAGTCTCTTTATATCCAACAAATTCAAATTTAATGTTTTTTATATTGCTCTTGCACAATGCAACCTCAAGATTTGGTCTGCGGGGTCTAGTACCCTGGAAAATTTTCAATTTGGTTTTAACTGTTTATTATTAACCGGTTTCTCAAAACCACAATCGGGCTTCTAGTTCTTTTCTGGTCTCAATTCAAGATGAAATTGTTTCCATTTTATGTTTACCCATGATTTTCTTTTGCGCTGGTCCAATGTAGGTCGTGAAATCCTTGGTGTTGGTTTAATTACTGGTTAGCATCTTCCATTCATACCATACGTACTTGTCCATTCTCTTAATGTTATTTCTCGATCCTCTCTAATGTCTAACACAATTGAGTCCCCTCCATTGAGAGTTTCTTTAGGTCTCTTTGTGGCATCAATTTTCATTCCTTTTTTTCTCCCTATAAAGAGGGGTTTAAGAAGTTGGGCATTGTGTCCAATTCTGAGTCTTTTGGTTTTTTGTGATGTTATAGTTATTTGTCTAAGTACACCATATTCTCTTCTTTTGAACATGGTCTTACGGTTGGTTAATAGCCCTAAGGGTATTAGTGAATTTTTTCTTTATTGTCTTTCCGTTGTACTTCTCTACGTGACTATTCAAGCTCGTCAAAGAAAAGTAATTCATAGGGGAGGTTCGAGATCCAGGTGTGATTCTCACTCCATGCACTTGTTCATATGGACCTCTATGGAAAATTTGTTTCACACTATAACTCTGGAAGTTAGAAAGGAGACTCGAGATTTGGAATCATGAGAATTTGGGGACAAAGCCTATTTTTCAGACTCTAAACCTGGAAATTAGGAATAAAAAAGGATTCCTAATCCTAGAGAATTTTGAAAGTGAGAGTTTCACTTCCTACATTTTGTTGCAGGTTACCAGTAGTTGACCAGGCTCAAGGCTCAAGGCTGGCTGAAGTTTTAAGGAATAAATATGGGCTAAAAAAATGCAATCAAAATAGCGTGCACCCTTTAGGGAATAAAACGTAGTAAGGAAGGAAAAAAATAACCAACTGATTTGAAGCCGAGTCTTGGAAATTTCCACAAGTTGGTCCCTCTTCTCATGAGTAAGCAATGAGTGCTCCCACCCACAAGTGGCATGTTGTTGGAGGGGACAGATGGAGGTGAAGAGTGGCAGTGCGCTGTGTCTCCTGTGAGGTTCCATCTGAGGTATGGCAAAGGGATGATCTTCAGGTTGTAAGGTATGAAGGCACTTCGAAGGATTGATTTAGCTGGAGTTCTGAAAAGGAATCTGCTAATTATCCCTGCTCTCCCAACATGAGCGCTAATGAAGCCCCTGCGTGACGCCGTGGGAGTGTTGAGGAGGGATGTATGGGTGAAGGTGGAGGAGTGACAGTGCATTGTATTCCTGTGAAGCCCTCATCTAGGTGGGGAACGGAATGAAGGCTAATGGCGTCCGACGATGGTCGGTTTGTAGTTTGTTATACCTACTCTACGCTCTGTTAGGGTAGCTACAAAGTCCCATGTTGTCGTCAGTAAAACTGACATATGGTTTCAGAGTGATTCTAGGTGAGTTTCCATAATTGGATAAAAGTGTTTCCCTCGCCGCCCCGCTGGTATCAGCTATTTGAAGGAGTCCAGTGTCCTTTGTCAGGAATCAATTTTTTGGTTAGGAGTTTCTGATCAATTATCCTTGTATATATATAATTGATCAAAAACTCCTAACCAAAACATCCCTAAACCCCGCCAACATCCCCTTGTTCCCGCCAACATCCAAGAACCTTCCGACCTTTAATTCAGATTGGCATCATATATATAATTGATCAAAAACTCCCAGACAGATCTTCCAAATGATTGGTCCTGAAATTAACTTTTAAACCATCTCTCCTTGACTTAGCACCTGGTAATTTACAGTTGTCACCCACACTAGTCTGACCTTCTCTTTAAAGTCATTCTATTAAATGGTTAACTGACGAAGAAGGATGAAGAATCAGTTAACCCTTAGTATAATGACCATTAGAGATGAACATCAGACTATGAAAGACTGTAACCCGATCACTCTCGGATGCAAGACTTTAAGATGAATTGACCCGAGAGCCTGATACCAACCCCTTTAGGGTATCTATGATACCCCTATGGTGATTAATGTTCCATCGGTTAATATCGCCTCCCCTCTCAACTCTTTCCCTCCCACGAATGGAGACCCTCTGTCTCCAGTGGTTATTTTTTTACTAGAAGTGTACCTTCGTAGCGACTAGTGTTTTTAGCAAGTTTTCCTCAGTGTGGATGGCACCCTTACAGCATGGTGGATTTCAAAGCACTTGGAATTTTGCATCATGGTAGACTCATACTCGTTTCCAACAATCAGTAATTTTTTTCGCCTTTAACTAGGTTTTCTTTTAATCCATATGTACTTAGAGAATAGCTCTTATTAGGGGATAATTTTGATACAGTTTTTGTGCACTCCACGTTTTGTTTCTCACTCACTCACCCATCATGTCGCACTTACCTTGGCCGCTATGTCTTGGCTGTCGCGTTGCACTTCCCTTGGCCGCTATGTCTTGTCTGTTGCATTGCACTTCCCTTGGGCGCTATGTCTGGTCTCTCGCATTGCACTTCCCTTGGCTGGTATGTCTTCCTGGTTTTGGTCTGCGGGGTCTAGTACCCTGGAAAATTTTCAATTTGGTTTTAACTATTTATTATTAACCGGTTTCTCAAAACCACAATCGGGCTTCTAGTTCTTTTCTGGTCTCAATTCAAGATGAAATTGTTTCCATTTTATGTTTACCCATGATTTTCCTTTGCGCTAGTCCAATGTAGGTCGTGAAATCCTTGGTGTTGGTTTAATTACTGGTTAGCATCTTCCATTCATACCATATGTACTTGTCCATTCTCTTAATGTTATTTCTCGATCCTCTCTAATGTCTAACACAATTGAGTCCCCTCCATCGAGAGTTTCTTTAGGTCTCTTTCTGGCATCAATTTTCATTCCCTTTTTTTCTCCCTATAAAGAGGGGTTTAAGAAGTTGGGCATTGTGTCCAATTCTGAGTCTTTTGGTTTTTGTGATGTTATAGTTCTTTGTCTAAGTACACCATATTCTCTTCTTTTGAACATGGTCTTACGGTTGGTTAATAGCCCTAAGGGTAGTAGTGAATTTTTTCTTTATTGTCTTTCTGTTGTACTTCTCTACGTGACTATTCAAGCTTGTCAAAGAAAAGTAATTCATAGGGGAGGTTCGAGATCCAGGTGTGATTCTCACTCCATGCACTTGTTCATATGGACCTCTATGGAAAATTTGTTTCACACTATAACTCTGGAAGTTAGAAAGGAGACTCGAGATTTGGAATCATGAGAATTTGGGGACAAAGCCTATTTTTCAGACTCTAAACCTAGAAATTAGGAATAAAAAAGGATTCCTAATCCTAGCGAATTTTGAAAGTGAGAGTTTCACTTCCTACATTTTGTTGCAGGTTACCAGTAGTTGACTAGGCTCAAGGCTCAAGGCTGGCTGAAGTTTTAAGGAATAAATATGGGCTAAAAAAATGCAATCAAAATAGCGTGCACCCTTTAGGGAATAAAACGTAGTAAGGAAGGAAAAAAATAACCAACTGATTTGAAGCCGAGTCCTGGAAATTTCCACAAGTCGGTCCCTCTTCTCATGAGTAAGCAATGAGTGCTCCCACCCACAAGTGGCATGTTGCTGGAGGGGACAGATGGAGGTGAGGAGTGGCAGTGCGCTGTGTCTCCTGTGAGGTTCCATCTGAGGTATGGCAAAGGGATGATCTTCAGGTTGTAAGGTATGAAGGCACTTCGAAGGATTGATTTAGCTGGAGTTCCCGAAAGGAATCCGCTAATTATCCCTGCTCTCCCATCATGAGCGCTAATGAAGTCCCTGCGTGATGTCGTGGGAGTGTTGAGGAGGGATGTATGGGTGAAGGTGGAGGAGTGACAGTGCGTTGTATTCCTGTGAAGCCCTCATCTAGGAGGGGAACAGAACGAAGGCTAATGGCGTCCGACGATGGTCGGTTTGTAGTTTGTTATACCTACTCTACGCTCTGTTAGGGTAGTTACAAAGTCCCATGTGGTCGTGAGTAAAACTGACATATGGTTTCAGAGTGATTCTAGGTGAGTTTCCATAATTGGATAAAAGCGTTTCCCTCGGCGCCCCGCTGGTATCATCTATTTGAAGGATTCCAGTGTCCTTTGTCAGGAATCAATTTTTTGGTTAGGAGTTTCTGATCAATTATCCTTGTATATATATAATTGATCAAAAACGCCTAACCAAAACATCCCTAAACCCCGCCAACATCCCCTTGTTCCCGCCAACATCCAAGAACCTTCCGACCTTTAATTCAGATTGGCATCATATATATAATTGATCAAAAACTCCCAGACAGATCTTCCAAATGATTGGTCCTGACATTAACTTTTAAACCATATCTCCTTGACTTATCACCTGGTAATTTACAGTTGTCACCCACACTAGTCTGACCTTCTCTTTAAAGTCATTCTATTAAATGGTTAACTGACGAAGAAGGATGAAGAATCAGTTAACCATTAGTATAATGACCATTAGAGATGAACATCAGACTATGAAAGACCGTAACCCGATCACTCCCGGATGCAAGAATTTAGGATGAATTGACCCGAGAGCCTGATACCAACCCCTTTAGGGTATCTATGATACCCCTGTGGTGATTAATGTTCCATCGGTTAATATTGCCTCCCCTCTCAACTCTTTCCCTCCCACGAATGGAGACCCTCTATCTCCAGTGGTTATTTTTTTACTAGAAGTGTACCTTCGTAGCGACTAGTGTTCTTAGCAAGTTTTCCTCAGTGTGGATGGCACCCTTACAGCATGGTGGATTTCAAAGCACTTGGAATTTTGCATCATGGCAGACTCATACTCGTTTCCAACAGTCAGTAATTTTTTTTCGCCTTTAACTAGGTTTTCTTTTAATCCATATGTACTTAGAGAATAGCTCTTATTAGGGGATAATTTTGATACAGTTTTTGAGTAATGCCTATGCAGATAGTTTCAAGGTATGATACAAATAGTTTTTGCAAACGAAATTTCTCTCAAGATGGTCATAAGTTGTTATGGTTAGGAGAGCTATGTACCTTCAGACGACATTGATTGAAATCTATGTATCTTTTGCAAATATCTTTTGATTAATTAAGATTTTGTGTCAATTTACAAAAAAAAAAGAGTTGTTTAAAAATATCAAATTCAATTTTGTTTTTCCTACATGAGAAGGTAGGTAAAGTATTATTTCCAAAACGTTGATACAAAATAAGTTAGAAAACATGTTATATGAAATTTTTTCATATTATATATTTTTCTATTTAATGAGTTGAATAAAACTAAAAATAAAAATATATAACTATTTTTGAAATAAATATTAATTTTTAATGTGTGACTACTAATAAGACTTTTCTAAAAAATTCCATAAAAATTAAATCCCTAACATCTATATAATAATTATTTATAACAAAATTGTAATTCTAGAAGTCTTATTCCAAGATAGATAGGAGGTGTAATTATCAAAATTTAGTCCAACTTTCTCCAATTTTTCCCATTTGTCACAATTAGACCAATTTTTATGAATTGCACCAATTAAGCATAGTTGTCCCAATTTCGCCAAGTAACATAATATTCTCAATTTTTCAAATTAGTATAATCAACCCAATTATAAACATTATTTACCCAATAACCAAATTATCCAAATGGACCCGATTATCCCAATATTTCCTAGTTGCTTTAGTTTAAAAATTAAAAACATTTTACCAATTTCTTTCTTTTCCAAGTAGGATCAATTAACTCAATCATGTTCTACTGATATGTGCCATGCACGTCGATCGTCAACTTGCACAACCACACCAATAAAGTGGTTGATATATGTCGATCGACATCATTTTCCACCTTTCATACATCAATCGATGCGTTTATGGTAGGAAAATGACACCTATTACTGTATATCAACCACTTTAATGATGTGGTTGTGCTAGTATATTTGTGATTTAACATACCATATAACATATATGATGGTTGGTGTCAACACAGATATTATATCTTTTGCATAATATCTCTCTCCCCCTCCACCCTCATTTTCATTTTCATATAATGTGTTGGTAGTTTTGAAAGGTACAGTCTAACTAATTGAAAAAAAAATAACTTTTTTGGTTGAAATCTAGCAATACAATTTCGACAAGATTGTGATTTTTTGTTGCTTAAAATGAAATTTTGAATGCATAATTAGATTTGACAACCTAAAAAATCCCTGAGGTACTCGAACTTTGCAGATTAAATAACTTAAACTTATGATTCTGAAAAATATTTTCTAGATTTTTGGCAATATTAACTAGAAAAAGTGTTCGAAGAGGAGTCATTTCATCTCTTCGTTAGACTAAGTGGTTTTGTGTCACGACCACACACCATGGTGCCTTATGACCACCTTGGTAATTGAGCGGCACCAACAAGATATCTCTTCTTCCTAACCTAATTTCACCAAGACTACGCCTAATACTTTATAACTTAATAAATTTTTCGTTCAAGTGTTCTTATATTCAATTATGCAGTGGAAATAAACATCATTAATTTAGTTCTTTCAATTACACAAATCTACGACAATATAACATAAGCGTGATATTTCAAATACAATAGTAAACACAAATTTTTGATGGGAGTGGGAAACTCCCCAAATTAGTTCGCCCTTGCTTGTATTAAGTTCTTCAAATAATATATAACAATATTTTACAAATACAAAGGCATGGTAGCTGCCTTGTCTGAACCAACAAACTCATCCACCTAAATCTCACAAGTTGTGCAGTCCTGCCCTGCCACTTTCAGCTTGCATAGAAACCCCAAGTTATTCACCCCAAAATAGAACCAAAAAATTTGCCCAAGTCATTTGACTCGCTGGGCGAGCCCCACCTTGCTTGTGCCCTCCTTTAATGCATCCTTATGTGATGTGCGACCTCCCTGAGTTTTTGCGATATCACAAACTCACACACCCTGTGATATTGCAAAGTTTTCCAACTCTATGATATCACATACTTGTCTATGTGACTTGTGTTACGATTGCTTGGATCCCCCTTGGTTGAATGCCTCTCTCCAATATATATGTGTTAAACCTTTTCCATTTACTTGGGCTGACACCCCTTCCATAATGGAGTTGACCTTTCAACTTGTGCGGGCACCCCTTCATGGGTGGGGACTCCCTTGAGCCAATTTTCCTACAGGCGGGCGAGCATGCCCCTGCCTGGGTGGTTTGCTTGTCATGTGTTCTATGCTACATTCCTGTCGTAATTCCTTGTCATGCACTCAACATTGTGTTGCTCGCTCGCTCACTCATTATGTCACACTTCCCTTGGCCGCTACGTCCTTTCCATTATGTTGCACTTCCCTTGGTTGCTACACCCTACCCATTGTGATACACAGGTAACCTTCCTTGGTGTGGGCGTGCCTATGGGAACTAGTCCACTGAGTTAAGTAACCACTACATTGTGTTCTCCCTTGTACGGTCTATGTTATGGGCGGGCACTCTCCCTCGCCTGCCCTTTGATATACTATGTCGTGTGGGCAGGCGCGCCATCCTCTTGTGCCCGCTTCATCTCACCCAGCGCAATGCCCGGTGCCCTGACTTCGTGTGGGTGTGCCCCTCAACTTGTACATGTTGCCCCTTGTGTTCACCTGGGAACCTCTCCATGTGGGCGCGCTCGTCACACTTAGGCACTCTCATTGCACCTCCCAATCAATTTTTTGCCAACAAGTGAGCATGGCCAGTCATGGGCGCCCGCTGGCCTTGGTGCCAACTCAGGGCCCTCACATCCTCCCCCACTTCAAAAAGGTTGTCTTCCTTGAAAACACCATCTCCACAAACTTTATCGCTAAAACCAACTATCGCAAAGTTCCACCATCTCCAACATCAATCATCCCTACTGCATGAACTCCTTGCCTTCATCACACAAACCTTCATCAAGGGTCATGACCGTATGTGGGTAAGACTCCTCAATCTCATGGTCATCAACGTCAATTTGTCACATTCCTCCACATTGCCTCAACTCACAGAAGGCTACTCCCTCCACTTGGTTGCTCCAACTTCAACTATTGTTTCCATACTTCAACTCAACTTCAACACATCTTAGCACACTGCTAGCCCTCGTGACTTGAACTAGTTGGGTAGCTAATCCAAGCATCGAGTCCAAATCATGAGAATACACCTCCTCATGCCATCACCAGTCGTTTCTCTAGCACTTCGTCACACTTTCAACTTCAATCAAGAACTTTTCTCATCTCCATGCATCAGTCCTACAACTAATGCTCATCATGCTATATCCAGGTGCATGAAGAAAAAATCATCTCATCTACGATATGATGTGATGCCTCTTCCCTCAAGGGCCCGTTTTCGTGGTGGTGCAACACCTCTTACTTCATTAAGGTGTTGCACTCACCCATCCCCAAAGGTTCTAGTACATGGCAAGGGTCGGGAAGTTTCCTCCCTAACTCTTGGCCACCCAAGTATTAGATTAATGTTGCATCCTAAAGTAACGTTGCACACCATCAACATCCTCTTTCATGCATCCCAACTTTGCAAGTTTCTACTTGGTCAACTGAAAGTCATAGATTCCCATAACATATCTACGAAATCCATTATGTATATCAGATCCCTACCTACTTCATTGCTTCCTTCGCTTGACTTGGAAAGAGAACTTGAGCCTCCTCTCTCTTCAACATTTTTTTGGTGAAGACTCATGGTAGAAGTCATGTCTTTCTTCTTTTCGATGGGATGAGTCATTCCTCCACCTTCATGCTTCTTCTCCTTTCTGGCTTGTGTAACAAAGTCCATCAACTTCTTTTCCTTCGCTTCCCAAGCCAAAATTTCAATCTCTTGTTGTTGCACATGTTCATCCTTCACATTTGGGTCCTTCTCATACAAAATCATTGAAGCAATCCTTGGAAAATACCCCAATCAACTCTTCCTTGTCATCAACACGGTCACGGTCTTCCCATCATCTATAATCAAGAGTATGTCTCGATCCATCATGGGTATGGCTTGAGCTACTACCAAGAAGTCTTTCCCCAACACTGTAGCATGATCATCCATCTCAACCACCCTTAGATCCAACTTTCCAAACCATGAACCAACCTTCACCTGCATATCCCTTAGAATACCTGTCACAACCTTCATGCCCGATTTAATAGCTTTGGAAGCACTTAACTCCCTTTAGATTTCAGTCTTCAACTTTAATATTTTTCTACCCTCTTACTAAGGAAATTGTTCGTAGCTCCTGTGCCAACCAACACAACAACTTTCTCTCATATATGGTCACCTGCACAAAAATTAATCCCAACACACCTACATTTGATGAGGGTCTTGTCTTGCGTCTTACCTCTATAACCTTCTTCATCATTTCCTCAATTGAATTGCCTCTCGACTAATGTTTCAATCTGACTTTCCTCTTGAGATATGCTACTTCCTCTTTTGGCATGTTTGAGCAACTCAAACCGTGTTCATCTTGAGTGGTCTTCGTTCCACCAAACTTGCGCTTCTTTGTTTTTTGCCCTATAGCACCTACTCGACACTCATCGGCTCCCTCAACTTGGAGCATTGCAATCACTTTCCCACCATTCCTCATCACTCTAAAATAAGATCCAGTTATGTCAATGCATTCAAACTCATGTTCCTCTATGGTTACGTGGTCATCTTTGCGATCAAGAAAGCCCATATTGATATGTTCTTCAAGTTCTTCAACTTTTCCCTGCAACTTAGCTCATTTCTCCCTTATGCCAGCCCGTTCATCCATGAGCTATTGGAGCCTATGGTTTCTTTGCAACAATTCTTCTTCAAGTTCTTCAAGTGAGGCAAACTTCTCATGGAAGGCATTTAAATGCCTTCACAGATCCATTATCTCCTCCTTGATGCAGTTCAAGTGCTCCCAAACCTGCACAAGTTCTCATAGTGTTGTTGCCTTCTAGCTTCCCAAAAATCTACCATCTCTTTCGTCCATTTTGCAACCCTTGGATCTGCCTTCAACATGACTATTCCCAACAAATTGTGCATCCTACTGTCGTACTTTGTTCAACTTGGATCTTACCTTGGTTTCTCTCTGCTCCTGCTAAACCAAACTTCATACTTTAAGTGCCCACCTTCATAAAGTAGGCTCTAATACCAACTTCCCACAAAGTGGGTAGTTGTATTCCCAACTTTCAATAATGCCCACTTTCTTCAAAATGGGCTTTGATACGAACTTTCATGGCTCCTCCCTGTGGCACTTTAGGACCACCGTGGGCGTGAGAAGCACCAGTGAAATTTTGCTTCATCCTAAACTACTTTCACCCAGACTAGGCCTAATACTTCAATACTTAGTCAATTTTCCATTGAAGTGTTCTTATATTCGATTATGCAATACAAATAAACTTCATTCATTTATTTCTTTCAATTACACAAATCTACGACAATATAACAGAAGTGCGATATCACAAATACAATAGTAAACACAAATCTGTGATGGGAGGGGGAAACTCCCAAAGTAGTTTTCCCCTGCTTTATTAACTTCTTCAAATAATATACAACAATATTTTACAAATAAAAAGGCGTGGTAGCTCCCTGGTATGAACCAACAACCTTGTCCACCCAAATCTCACACGTCGTGCAGTCTTGCCCGACATTTTCGACTTGCCTAGAAACCCCAAGTTATTCGGCCCAAAACAGAACCAACTAATTTACCCAAGTCATTTGGTTGGCTAGGTGAGCACTTCCTTTCTTGTGCCCTCCTTTTCTACATCCTTATGTGATGTGCAACCTCCCTGAGTTTCTACGATATCGCAAACTCTTGCACCCTATGATATCGCAAACTTGTCCAACTCTGCTATATTGCATACTTGTCTATGTGACTTGTTCTGTGATTGCTTGGATCTCCCTTGGTTTAATGCCTCTGTCCAACATATATGTGTTCAACCTTTTCCAACTACTTGTGTCGATGCCCCTTCCATCATGGAGCTGACCTTTCAACTTTTGCGGACACCCCTTCATGGGCGGGCGTGCCCTGAGCTGACCTTCCTATGGGTGGGCGGGCGCCCTTTCGTTAGGCAGGTGCGCCCCTACCTAGGCGCTCTACCTGTCATGCGTTCTATGCTACACACCCTTCACAATGCCTTGTTGTGCACTCCATGTTGTGTTTCTCACTCGCTCACCCATCATGTCGCACTTACCTTGGCCGCTATGTCTTGGCTGTCGCGTTGCACTTCCCTTGGCCGCTATGTCTTGTCTGTTGCATTGCACTTCCCTTGGGCGCTATGTCTTGTCTGTCGCATTGCACTTCCCTTGGCCGGTATGTCTTACCCGTCGCGGTACCCGTCCTTGGTGCGGGCATGCCCGTGGGAATGGGTTCATCGAGTTAGGATGTCGCTATGTTGTGTTTTCCCTTGCACGCTATTTGTTATGGGTGGCCATTGTTCCTTGTGCGCCCTATGCTACACTACATCCTGTGGGTGGGCGTGCCCTCATGTCATACCCACTACAGCTCGCCCGACGTAGTGCTCAGAGTATCGCCTTCATGCAGAAGCACATAGGGTTTGAACCACTCAACTCGTGCACGCTGCCCCTTGTGTCGACCTGGGCGCCTCTCCTCCATGTGGGAGCGCTCGTCGCACTTGGGCACTCTCATCGCACCTCTAAGTCAATTTTTCACCACCAAGTAAACATGGCTCGTCATGACCACCCGTTGTCCTTAATGCCAACTCAAGGCCCTACCATTTTGAAACTTTAATTTTTTATTTTTTATTTATAAATATTTATTTATTAAATTGTAAAATAATAACATTTTTTAAGAGATAAAATACATTATTCTTTAATTTTCATTAATTAAAAGATAATAATACATATCAAAACAATAATTACCTAAAACTCAAATTTATATTTATTATATATTATATTCTCATAGCTTAAATATTAAAATTATATTACATAATACTTTTTCTTTTTGGTTAAGTTGACCCATAAAGAAACCAATTAAACTCCTTCATAAATTTAAAATACATAATACATAATTAGGTCACTTACAAACTCCTTCATAAATTTAAAATACATAATACATAATTAGGTCACTTACAAACTCCTTCATAAATTTAAAATACATAATACATAATTAGGTCACTTACAAAGATGCCAATTGAATTTACCAAGACACTTATGTTGAAATTTTAAAACAACACATATATACTAGCAATTGTCCCAAAAGGTACAAAGAGATTCCGATAAGATTATTAAATTAGAATTGTTGAATTTCTCTAGAAGAGATGTTGGTTCAAGTGAATTATCAGGCAGTATAAGAGGACCCCGAGTTTAAATATGGGCTACTAAAACGCTCTTATAAGCTCACACTCTTTTGAAATTGATTACCCATAAATTAACCACAACACTCAAAATAAACAGATCTAAACCAATGAATATGATGATACCGCGTGGCTTAAACCCTGGAACTGCCAAAATCATGAAATGTAATAATTATAAGACTTTACATCTCTTTTTAGCGTAAAATTACCTTAAGTTAAAAAAACGAATCAAATCAACACGTTCACAACCTCTGGCTTTGTAGCATAAAGAGCATTTCAACAAATTTTAAAAATTAAATAACGTGAGACTGAATAATCTGAGCAATGCCATGAAATGGAATGGAATGCAAACGAAGCGACCGTATTGCCTTGTAAAGCCTTACCCTTTACTTCTTTACAGACTTGAGCTTCACCGCAAGAAATACCAGTAGGAGCAAATTCTTCACCCTCTGCTTTCACATCATCGTCTTGTAGCAAAGAGAGCTCTTTCATTTAACATCAAACATGTGAACCCACCAGCATTATCGTCTTTCTTTTGCCAGAAGGAAGATAGTGAAACGAGATATTCACAGCTCGAAATATTGAAATAAGCAAGGACGACAATAAATTTAAATCTTTTATTAGCGTAAAATTAGAGAACGTTGAAGAGTCGGATGGAGTAAACATGTTGACAACCTATAAGAAAAAATGGCCAAGCATTTTTTTTTAATTATTTGGTTATATGGTATTTTATTTTCAAACAACTTTGCCTTTCTAGCTTACCAAATTCCGAAAAAAAACTCTATATATTTTGAAATTTCAATTTTAAATATCAATGAATGAGATCTTCTTTACTATAGGTTGCTTTCTAAACATTTTCACACCTATTACTTTTTTATTTTCAATAATCTTATTTCATAAAATTATATAATACTGTAAAACAAGAATTTATTTTAAAATGTAATAGAGGCAAGTAATATTTTTTTTTTGATGTATTAAACTTTGCTTTTACAAAATATTCTATTATAAAAAATTATTATTAAAAAACTATATAAATAATTAAATATTAAAAAAATTCTAAATTAAAATTAATTTCAAAAAATTGATTATACATACATAGCCAAAACTATAAATGAGACCATAAATAAAATCCTAAATTGTTTAAGTTAATAGAGTATTTGATATGGCTAAAAATATAGTATAGTCATAAATTAAATTAAATAGTGAATAATCTCTATGGAATATTTTGAAAGTTAAATTCTTATCATTTATCTCATAATTATTGATAAATAAATTAAAATTTTGAAAATCTCATTTAAATTTAAAATAAATATTCTTATAAATATAATTAATCAATATATATTTCTATAAATACAGTTTGAGTCGGCCTAATAATTAAGAGCATGTTTTCTCTTCTAAGAAATAAATAAAAAAAAGTATGTATACATGGAAATGAATCCCTTGTCTCACAAACAAAAAAATAATAATAACAATTAAATAATAATATTTTTTAATATTTTAATATAATTTAAATAATAATATTTTTTAATATTTTAATATAATTCAAATATTAATATTTTTATATATAATTATTATTAAAGTAACCTTTGTAAAAAAAGAAAGAAAAACAATTTTAACATTTGCATTTCAAAGAATAAAGAAAACATACTAAACAAGCTAGATAAACAAGACATTGCCAATAAGTAATTACGTGCCTAAGTGATGAGCTGCGAGTCACAAGAAAGGGAGAAACCGTTTTCACATTTCGCAGCTTTAACATTTCAAAGCACAAAGAAATATGTGATGCGTTGTTAGTCATAAAGTCCATAAGTCTATGCCCAGGTCCTTTTTCTATTACGGTTAGACTGATAAAAGTAAAAACAACGTACAGTGACCTGTAAAACAATGTCAATCAGTGTCCACAGAGACATGTAAAACAAAGTCCAACATTTTCAGAAGATAAAAAGATAAAACATATCTCTGATCCTTAGAGTGATGGATACCTGGTATGAAACCAGCCAAAAAAAAATCAATGCAACAGTGTAAGCTTTGAAGCTTTAAATATATGAAGAAAATGGTTTAAAAAACTCTTTAAAAAACTAAAAAGTAAACTGTTTATATTGAAATAGAGAAACATCAAAATCCATCACAAAAATACTCCAGTTATTCTTTATTGTTCAGAGGTCAAACTAATCCAAAAAAATCATATTTCATTGCAAGAATCTGATGAATTTGATGTGATTGAACTTGTAAGGAAATTACAAGGGAAATGCTAATTCAACATAAAATATTTCACTTCATGTGTAAGTTTGTCATACGGAGACATTCCCAATCCTCTACAGTGTACGAAGGCCTTCACACATTAATGATCAATCCAACCAAATACCATTATATAGTTACAGTGAACAGTCACGCCCCCACATATAGTCATATTAGGACCATAATGTACAGACAGCAAACAACACAGCTGGGCTCGGATCTTAGATTTTTATCGCTTGCAAGCCGGCGGCTATGGTTAATCGTAAAACCTATCTAACAACGTCGTTAATCATCTACTTCTGGTCACTAATTGCAGCACGCAAAAACCATCTAACAACGCTATTAATTAGCTACATCCAGTAGCCGCAAAAACTATCTAACAAACACCATTAATTACCTACTTGGCCTTGTTATCATCCCAAGAAACTCTCCTAGGTTGTAGCTCGGATATGCTCGGGAACATTACAAACTCAACTTAATGTTGGAAATCGCTGAATGGAAGAGATGATGCTTGTTCAAGCCATATAACCACTTCTACTTTGCTCGACTCCAGACATGCGCGAACACCCCCAGAATACAAGGCTTTAGACCACCAATTACTCACAGCTCAGAGATTGGGTGAATATGGAGAATACTAACCTAATGATGGCCGGCTACAACTAGTAAAGAAGACCTTGTGATGGCCCGCGAGTAAAAAAGTCTGCAAATCCAATCCCCTAATGCACAAACAGGATGACAACACTCTCGCACTAGTGAAAAAGAAACCTGAGTAACTCATTCACTAATACATACAAGATTTTAACACAAAAGTAGGATGACAGCTAATCTAATGCTAAACATCAAGAGTTCAAGAATGCAACATATCAAGCACAACTTGGAACAAAAGAAGAATGGAAAGTGAGCAATTAACAACAAAAGAAGCTTGTATTAGCTGAAAATGAAGACAAGACGCTGCAAGTATCAAAGCAGTTACAGTCTCCAGAAGTTGAACTTTACATCAAAACAACAACCATCAACCCTGATTACATCTTGTTTCTGGGTATTTATAGAGGGGTCATAATTGATCATCAACCGCTTTAACTGCCTGATGGAGTTTCTGGTGCAATTTGCCTACTTCAGTGAATGATTTGATCTTCTCGGGTGCTTTGTTGTCCTTCTCGGGCAGGTGGAATGTCGCATAGGATGAAATCCCATACCTATTAAGTGCATTTACCTGCTTGGCTCTGTCCTTTTCCTTCTCGGGTATACAGTCTGTTGAATATGGTGGTTGAGGAGGAAATGCACTAGGGACAAGTAGACGGTCATCTTCGTCTTTCGAGGGCACGAAAAGATCAGGGCGAGGGGAGTGCATGGCGGATGTACGAGCGGGACGAAAGGAGAAAAACAGTGGTCGGATCCAACAAATAACGGTGGAGATCGTTTGGCGGGAGGTATCAGGAACAAGATGATCGTGAGCCGTTGGATCTCGGGTGGGCAAATCCAACGGCTATCGAACGGAGGAGACGCGCGGGAGTTAACGGGTGGGGACGGAGGACGGGCGGTAAATGGTATTGCCCGCACCACTGTTAACTATTGGGCGTTAAAGGTATAATGGCGCGCGATCCCATTCAACATGTGATGCGTGGCGACGGAGAGCGGGCGAAAACACTTTTCATTGCAAGTTAACGTGACGTCGGTTTGTGGGTGCAGGGAGAGCGATCGTCGTCCGATCGTGGTGGAGGTGATCGGGCAGTGGAGGTTCAATCAAGCAGGTTTTTCGTCGGATGTGACAGGGAAACGTTGGATTGGGGGTGGTGAAGAACAACGGTTAAGGTCACGGCAGAGGGTTTGCAAATGCATGCGGATATATGGGTTTTTATAAGGTTTTGTGCATTGACGCCCCGGGCGTTGACAAGGGCTTTTAAAATGATTTTCAACAAAAAGCACAAGAAGTTAAGACAAAAAGAGGGTGAGAGAGGTAGGGGGGAAGGTGAGGGTAACCACTATAAGCCCCCTTTTTTAGCATGACCACGGACAAAGTGGCCCCCAACTTTAGAAAATCCTGATTATACGGCAGAGCTAACAGGCCCATCAATATAAAACACTAAAAAATTGCAAAGGGTGCCTGCATTCCGGATTTTTTTTCTCCCTTCCTGTCAAAACAAGTAATTTTGAAGAATGATTGAGAATTGTTAGGGCAACATGCTTGCGGAAAAATATCTAACAAACACCGTTAGTTACCTACTTGGCCCATCAATATAAAACACTAAAAAATTGCAAAGGGTGCCTGCATTCCAGATTTGTTTTCTCCCTTCCCGTCAAAACAAGTCATTTTGAAGAATGATTGGGAATTGTTAGGGCGATATGCTTGCGGAAAACTATCTAACAAACACTGTTAATTACCTACTTGGCCCATCAATATAAAACACTAAAAAATTGCAGAGGGTGCCTGCATTCCAGATTTTTTTTCTCCCTTCCTTTCAGAACAAGTCATTTTGAAGAATGATTGGGAATTGTTAGGGCGATATGCTTGCAGAGCTCGATAGTGAGCTTGGAGAGCTCAAATCCAGTAACAATGAACGGGACTGCAATGCTCTAATAATAACAGTGGGCATGCATGCAGCCCAACCTAGCCCGTAAACGGAAACGATACCGGGTAATAATAGAAAGCTTCCCTTAACTTAAAAAATCTTCGAGCTTTATTCATTTGTAGTTAGCTTTTGACAGCTTCATGCTTAGAAATCAATCATCCCTGTAATGTGTAACAACTGCCTTTAAAATCGGCAATGCTTAAAAAAAATTCGAAATTTGCATAACAACTGCCTGTAAACTTGGCAATGCTTAAATCAACCGTTGAAAATGTCTCACTTGATCAAATGGAATAAGGTAAAAGTGTTGACGATTGTTGATGCATAAGAAAACCTATCAACGTAATTATTATTCAAAAATACATTAACATAATTTATACCCATCTTAATTTAATAAATTAAGATTTATTCAATATGCCTCAACCAAATGTATTTAAGATCAGTTAAATATGCTTAAACCACATGTATTTAAGATTAGTTATAAACGTTATAAGACATCTTATTTGGGAGAATAAAAGTCAACTTTTTTTAATTTATTTTGATGACAATTTATTGATTAAAAGAACAAATAGTCAAGATACTTCTGATCCGGACCAGATTTTATCGATTAAAAATAAAGTAAAAATGTGATTGTTGATTAAAATAATTACCCAGTGTTTATCGGTTCAAGATAAAGTCACGAATAAAAGAGTGATTTCACCGAGAATCGCGTCGCCCAAAAGATTCCAACCAAATTCAAAATAAATAAGGCAGGACGGTTTTAGAAATTCAAAATTCGAATTTGAATTAGCGTTATTATTTAATTTAAAATTGGGAAGCTAATAAATATTGTAGAGGAATTGTTTTGATGGTTAAAAGTGGTCGAAATTTAGGCAAAAAGATTTCAAAATATTTTATAAGGGCAGTGTTTGAATCATTTTTTGATGGTAGAAATAGATTCAGCATCATCAAAAACATATAAAGCACCTAAAATTATAAAATTTGACAACTTTTATTTAAATTCACAAAAATCAAGACCAAATATTTTTAAAATATAACCAAAATTTCTATAACTTTCAAGAAAAAAAAACTTAATCTTCAAAACCACTGCGATAAACACGAATTATACGGTGAATTGATAACACCGCTATAGCCAAATTCTCAACTAAATCTACATAACCCATCTGAATTGAAATGCCTATATGGAAAATTGAATATATATAAATATATAAAATCTTTAAATTGGAAAATGTTAATTAAGATATCTATCCACAACTAACCCTTGAGTTTATGAAAATTAATTTAAATATCCATCGGTACAATTGAAATTTGTTTTATTTTCTCATAGGTATCTCTCATCAAAACATGAAGCGGGTGACGAACGTTATATACTAAACTTGGGTGCTCGCGTGTTTAATTATGGCCGTATTCGATTTGGAGTTAAAAAAAAAAATTGGTTTGGAATTTAAAATTTGAGTAGTTAATTTTATTCTAAGTTTTTAGAACATTAAATTAATCTTGATTCGATAAAAAAATGTTTTCCCCACTCTACAACCTAAAAATCCAACCAACATCAGACAACGCCCTGATTATCCGCCGCCATAGTGATTCTCCTATTGGAAGTGGCCGATTACACCAAAAACCTAAGCTCGTGACTGGTTTAATTATGTATTGTAGTAGTGACTGTCCAATTGAAAGTGGCAGAAAACCTACGTTCAAGGTAGCAATAGGCTACACCAAAAACCTATTTTCAGGGTACTAGTAGTGTACTGAGTCAATATTTAATTGATTTAAATATTATAAGAAAATATATCATAATTTAGCTGTAAATTTATGAGTGGATGATATAATTTAGTTTTCAAACCAACCAATAGTGATATAATCATCATTTATTATAACAATACTAAAGATAATTACTATTTTTTTTCAGAGAAAAAAAAACTAGACTTAGAAAAGCATATAGTTTATGAAGCTAATTTGAAGCTATCTGATTCCAAATTTTTTATATATGGAGACTGTCTTGCAAATAGAGATTTAAAAGTCTGGTAAAACAAAATCACTGATTTGATATGTTGTATCATCTGATACTATCTCAAGATGCCAGTATCCAGGAGAGGAAGATAGACCCATTTTGGAGAGAGTGTCGGCTGTAGAGTTTTTGTCCTTGTTGATGCGCTGAATAGAGCACTGCTCCATGCAGCTCCAATAGAAGTTGATTCTGTCTCGCCATCCGGACAGATGCTGAGCCAAAATGAAATTTTTCCTGTTAACCGAATCTACCAGTAGCTTTGAATCACCATAGATGGCCACTTGTTGAATGCCAAGGAATATACAAAATTTTAAAAGACCTGTGAGTGCCATGGCTTCAGCCAGATTGTTGGAACCCTCTCCACCATGCCTGAAGGAAGAAAAATGAGATTTTTCAGATATCTTGATGTGGAATCCACATCCACAATGACCTCTTTGAGCAGCCGCGTCGAAATATGTTGTAAGATGTGGAGGATAAGTAGAAGAAGACCTGGCTAAGGGATTGCATTTGTTCTTAATTTTATTCTGTGGGAGCGATTCTAAATATACAGAAATTGAGTCAAATGATTTAGCAAAAGAAAAATTTGAGTGGTTGAAGATACAGATGTTTCGCCATTTCCATATAAACCACATGGATAAGATACAAATTCTATGCCATGGGACATTTCGCTTACTGCATTCTATGAACCATACCTGGATCAAAACATTCATATCTAGCTTGAATCCATAAACTCTTTCTAATTCCTGCTATATGAGATATGATTGCTTGCATTTCAGAAATAAATGTAAATTTGAATCCTCGTCTTCTCTGCATAAAGAACATATGTTAGGTACGTTCCATCCCCTCTTCAATAAGTTCTCCCATGTCAGGTTTCAATTGTGAAAAGCGAGCCATGAGAAGAGGATCATCTTCATAGGGCAGCCATCTTTCCAGAAGATTGGAGGAAAAATCGGGGATCCAGAAGAGTTCTGTTCTATCAACTTCAGGTAAATACCTTTGACTGATATTTTCTCTGCCTCCTTTGGGATATTCTAGGTTAAGAAATCCGAGTCTCTTGTCCTGAAGAGTCCGCCGATTTGAAGCCTCATCTTAACGCTAATCCATTGCTGCGCAAGCTCTTGGGGAATGTTTAACTCTTCTGAATCTTTCCATCGAGGTATGGGGCCGTGCCAATCTGCTATCAGTTTGTCCCAATAAAAGATGCCATTTCTGTTCAGATCTTTTGGTACTGAAGACAATCACTGTTATTGAGTTGAGAGACTTATTTTACAATCTTGTGTGAGGAGATGTGAAATTTCGTAAGTACGCAACTTGAACTTGACACATATCTTTAAAAAAATACTTTAAATGAAAAACATTGTCAACAATAATAAAAACATAAATGATTATACATATTTAATTAATTTTAAATAAACAATACAAAAATTTGTTTTCACAAATTTGTTCTTTTCAAGTCAAAAGCTCCCGGCATTATTGGGTGCAACTGAGCACGCGTCTCACTCACAATTGAAGACATGTGCAGGCGACAAATCATCATACCTACGCTAACAATCTGATGACCCTGATAGCGATTTGATATAATAAAATTGTTTAAAGATGTGACGTTGCAAGAACCGCAATTGGAAGACCAAGAACCGCAGTTAGAAGCGTGTCCCACCTCTGCAGAGCTGTAATTATTGTCTGAAACTCTGCTATTATTAATTTACTATCTTTCTATCTTATTCACTATCATTTCATCGGTTCTATGGAAGGAGAGAAAATATATCTAAGTTAATTATTAATAATTTAAATAGTATTAAAATAAAATAATTATTAATTTATTATATAATATTTTGTTAATTTAAAATATAATATTTAATGTTTATTAAAAGTAGTTTAAGTGGTAATAGCTGTGGAATAAAGTCTTCTGTCACGTCTCTCCTTGGCTACCTTTACAAGTCCCATTCGCCCTCAGGTCCTTAACCACCGTGAATGCGTTGGCTCGGTGGATAATAACAATTTAGTTTTGAAAATGCACTGAAATTAATTTTTTAGGTACAGTTTTGAATACTAACATTTTACAAAGAACAAGAATAACAGTATTTTGTAATGACCAATAACATTTTAGTTTTATAAATACATATTACATTAATCAAATTTATCGTAAAAAAGTTCATTTGAGTTAAAATGTTAAATTCTAAGTATTGTTTTTATTTACTTTAATTTAATAACATATTATTTTTCTGAAATTATAATTATTTAAGTTAAATTATATTTTTAATTGTATAAATATATCTTTCAAAAATATTAGCTAATTCATATATATAATTTCCTAATCATTTTTTTTGGGTTAAGATATGTGAGTTATAAGATAAGTTGAGATGGTTGATCTATCTAATATATATAAAAAATAAGAATAATAACACTTAAATTTTATAAATTTAGTTTAAATTAATCAAATTAATCTCATTTGAATTAAAATGTTAATGTGTGGAATTATATATTTTATATCTTATTTTTTTCATTTAAATTTAATAATACAATACGTTGTGAAATCAAGATAGTTTAAATTAAAAAATGTTTTTAATTCTATACATAAATTTAATCCTATCAAAATATTAGCCAATTCAAATTTATAATTTCTAATCACTTTTTTTTCTTCTAGGTTACCTATGGTTTGAGTAGGGGTCGTATCACCGATAGATCACCCTCAACCTGAGCCACACAAGCCCTTAGTATGGCTGGATTTTTACCCACAAAGTATTGATTAAAAAAAACAAAACAAAACTTAAACATTTTCGTGAAACTTACCAATTCCATGAATTTTGTATGTTTCATTGAAGTCGAATGATCGACTCAAATGATGGAGATACATCATGCATTTGTACTTAAGTATATGTATTTCGTGATGGATCCATTAGCAGATTACTTCAAATAACTCTTTTGTCAGAAACTTTTATTGGACATTTCTCCTTCCCCTTTATGCCTGACCTGGAGAAATGGAAGGATTGGGGCTTGTTGACGTGTTGGAAATTCATCAACAAAGGTGATCTTCTCGATGTGAAGTCTCAATTAGACCTCACACCGTTTGGATTAGGATCTCCATATGAAGTATTGGCCCAACCACCATATATCCTTGTAGATTCGTCTTGGCTACAAAGTTCAGCACAAGAGAGTAACACACAGGTATGTTCCGATCAACAAGTGAATATGCCTTGTGAAATGTTCAAATGTGGTAAGTATCACGGTCCTTCTATTGAAAGAGCTGAGAAAAGTGGGCCCTTTGAAGACAAGTAATAGTACTAATTTAGAAAAAGCACACGAGCACATACATAAGAATGAATCATTGATCAACCAACGAAATAGTTCACAAGGAAGCAACGATTGTTAAAGCAACTACAACACACCTCTAACAAGATAAGTATCAAAGACACATAAATAGTTCAATTTCCTTAGTATAGATGAGAACAACAAACATCACAAACATTCAAATAACAATCAACCATCTATGTCATTGGTTTGATCGAATTTTACAACTTCGACAACCAGATTACTTAAGTCAAAATATTCTTCTAACCACAAATCAAGAGATATCTAAATCAAAGAAATTTCATGAACAAGTTGATTTGAACAGTTATATTCATACAAAACAAGAGATGATATGGGATGCAAAGGATACTCAATGATCTAATTGTTTTCTCCCTCATCATTGACAACCTCACTACCTTGTGTCAATTGGGAAATGAACTCATTCGATGAAGAACTTGAAAAGCATGGAGTATCTTCCTCGCATGTAGGTACATCACAAACGGGAGAGCATAAGGAATAGTGAGATGAAAAGGAAGTTTCAGTAAAAACATTTTCTTTGGTTGGACCAGATTCTAGATATATTTTTGTCAAATCAACATCTTCTTAAGGATTCGAAAGATCAATTGGTGCACTTGGGCATACATCATCCCATACAATAATGGGGTCAGAATCATTAGGATGATGGTTGTCCAAGACTTCAAATTGATCAGGAAAATTGATTCTATTTGATTCACCACCAAGATTCTTAGATTCATTGTCAGCCAAGAGTGAAGCAACATCATCTTCACATAAAGGACTTTGAAACAAAGAGGAAGGATTGAAAGAATATTCACCTTTCTACTCCTATACCTATGTAAAGTGACTACCTTGAACCAGATCATAATTTGGACCATCAACTTGAAAATCAAGAGACTGTGAAAAACTAGCCAGTGGAACAGATTGATCAACCAGATCACGATACAAAGAGTCATGACATGTAGATGATAGAGGATAACGGAAATCAAAATTAGATTCAAGACTAAAGTTATGAGTGTTAGTACCATCTTGCAGAATGGAGAAATTAGTCTTTACTGTAGGATTCATGAGCCATTCCAGAAATTCCTCCATGGGATCTGAATCATGAAAATCAAAAGGAGGATGAGAATATGGATTAGGAATTTAATGTGCAGATTTCCCAAATTTATTATCATCACGAGAAGGTACCCTAATTAGAACTGAAAAAGGAGGAAGATAGAGAACAAAAGGAATAACAATTTCCTCCTGTGAAGTAGAGGTTTCTCACGATTTACAAGAGTTGGGGAAGAAGAAACATCAAGTGGTTTGGATTCGTTGTGCAAAGATATATGAACCAAACACTCAAACTTTTGTTTCAAGAAACGCCAATTTGTATTTTCTTTAGGAAACTCATAACAGAGGTGAAGGAATCAATCAAAAAAATCCTCAATTGATTCATTAGGCTTCATTCTTAGCTGATTGATTTTTTTATAAACATCCCGGTAATCATACCTACCAAAGGATTGAAGAGGCTCCTTGAGGAAATGATGAAAAGAATGGATGGAAGCAGATGGTAAGCTATGTCACCATCTATTAACATGACTTTCAAAGGTGAGGAAGAAAGCCACACAAGCATAGTTTTCATCATCAATTTTGTAATATTCACAAAATTTAAGAAAATCAGAGATGTGTTCAATTATGGATGTTCCATCCTCACCATCAAATTTTAATTGAGACAGGTGATAAAGAGGCTCATTGTAATATTCCTAACCCAGAATTTTCCTCAAACCCCAACAAAAACTCCAACCAAATATGTGTAAATGATATAATAACCCAGAAGTGATAAAATAACAGTGGAACAACATATAATAATGTAAATAAGAAATATAAGTAGATACTCAAGAAATGCAGCGAGAAATGCTAAGCCATTTTATTATACTGAACAATAAAAATGAGTACAAGAGGTGATCAGACAGATGGCACCTCGACTTTCACAAGGAAAGTGAAGAAATACTCTCAGAATAACAAGAATAGCCTCTCTACGTGGATGTTGTTGTTGTGCTGCTGCTGCTGCTAGAAAAAAATGATGATTTGGGGCTGCTCCCCTCCTCGGAAAATGCTGAAACTCTGGAATCGGGCTCTACTCCAAAAACCCAGAAAAACCTAGAAATCTTTCCTAGAATAGCCGACCCCCAAAAATCACCCCCTTGGGGATCTGTGTAGTCCCTCAATGCTCTGCGCTGCTACTAAAGAAACCCCTTCGGAACCCTGCCTGAAACTCTACGAAAAACCTCCAAGATGCAAGGGCTGATCCCCTGCTCAATCACCCAGCATAAATCCTCCTGCAAAAACTCCAATCCAACATTGCTGTTAGAAAGAACTGCGTCCCTCTCCCAGTGCTACGCAGGCCTCCAAAATGCTACTGAAACTACTACTGGAATGCTGATAAAACTACTGCTGAAGTGCCAAAGGAAATACCTTGCTCGAGCAAGCACTCGAAGTCCCCTGGGGCTAAGGGTGAGATCTCCGAATGGAGACACTCAATGCACTAAACAGTGTTGCAGACTAGCTAAACAGCCAGCGTGCTCAGAATTCGAAACGACTAGCTTAAAATGCACATAACTAAATGATCCAAAATGAGGGGGCTCCTATCTATTTTATAGCCTCTACCTCTCACAATCCCTAGGCTCACCTCCTCCTGCGTAATTCCCTTCTTGCCACGTGTTCTTTTCCTCCTGCGCAGTACCTCCATGTGTCTGCATGGGCTCCATTTCTACGTCCCCCTTTGGCCCCCTTGGCTCCCCTTTAAGTCACAACGTTGTGCTACCTAGGAAGTGACTTTTTATTCTAAAGTGAGTTATGTTCCCCCTTCCTCACTTTTTATTTACAAATAACTATAGAAGGCAAAATTTGAACAAAATCGATTATTTCAATTAGCCATAGCTAATTAGGAATATTACACTCATCGGGGATTAAATTTTTACCAGGGAGTAGGTTAGAAAAACACATTGGTAGTTTGACTTAAGGATGAGCCTTCTGAGATAAGAGGTTCAAAATAGAGTCAATGAGAACAACTTGTCATATGGCCCTCCTTCCAGCGCCATTTTGTTGATAGTGCTAGAAATCTGTCAACCAAGGTGGTGTTCCTGATGTGAAGTTCCAATTATACCTCACACCGTTTGAAGTAGGAGCCTCATCCAGAGTATCAACCCGACTGCCACATATCCTTGTAGATTTTCCTTGGCTACAATTTCGGCACAAGAGAGTAACACAGAGGTATTTTCCAGTCAACGAGTGAATATGCCTTGTGTAATTTTAGCTATGAAAATAATCAAGGTCCTTCTATTCAAAGAGATGAGAAAAGTGGGCCCTTTAAATATAAGTAATAGTACTAATCTAAAAAAGGCATGCGAGGACATACATAAGAATGAGTCGTTGATTAAGTAGCAAAATAGTTCACAAGGAAGCAATGATTGTTAAAGCAAATAGAACACACCTTTAACAAGATAAGTACCAAAGCCACCGAAATAGTTCAATTTTCTTGGTACAAATGAGAATAACATAAATCGCAAACATTCAAAGAATTAGGGCAACATATGTTACATGGTGAGTGACTAAATAAGATTTAATATAAATATTATATTTACAAGATATTCCATACAAGTTACACAATGAGGGACTACAATCCATTCCAGATACGATATCTAAGATTACCAACTTTTATATTTACCATCAAGTGACGTCTTCATGGTGGGATCATCCCATTGAATTGCATCCAACCATCCTCTGTCGCCTTTTATTTCCTCCAGACACTTCAACTTATCCCATCCCCCACGCAATCTCTTCAATTTCGGAGAAAATTTCACCTTGAGAGACTTGAGCATGGGGGTAATGGTCCCAACCCTCCACTTCCACTTGCTGCCCCCACGGGCCCCACACACTCCAACGACTCTAACCACTCAAGCCTCAACTCCTGTAGCTTTGGAAAACACATCCCCAACTCCAACGCCTCCAATTTAGAACATCCATCTATCCATAGCGTTCTCAGACATGGCAACTCCGCGGGGAGCTCTTTCAGCTGGTTACATCCATTTAGCCAAAGGTGTGCGAGCTTTCGGAATTGAGTAACCCAACCAGGCAGCCGCTCCACATCGCATCTGTAAAGAGTGAAACTTTCCAGATGTTTCATCCCCTGCATATCCTGGGGAAGGTAATCTTGACCAACTCCTTCCTCAAAGGACAGAGACAAACTTCTCATCTTTGACCAATTCCTCATAACCCCCTCCTTAAGTGCCGATTTTATTCGGACTTCCAAAACCCTGAGACTGCTCAAACTTCGGAGATCCTTTATACAAGCATTCTTTCTTTCTGCATCCAATGCCTCCTCCTCCTCCTCGAAATCCAATGCAATCCCCCAACACTGCAATCTCTCCAGTGAAACCAATTCCGAGATCCCACGGGGAAGATGCCCCAAACTGTCGCACCCGCTTAGGTAGAGGGCCCTCAAACGTTTGAGTTCACTTATGCTCTCCGGAAGGGATTAACATTCAAGAACTGGAGCTCCTCCAAATCGCCAATGCTTTCCGGCAATTCACTGATGCTCATGTCTTGTAGTTGGAGGGAGGAAAGATGTTTCAGATTTCTGATAGTGGGCGGAAGAGACTTTATTCCTGTCTGACTAAGATCGAGCACCCTCAATGAGGGCAACTCGTTCAGGAAGCTTCCAGGAATTTCTTCAATACCAGGATTCTCCCTTAACAGCAGAACTGAGAGGGACGAGCATCGGAAGGTTGTGGGCAGGGAGTGTAGAGCATTCCTCATCAACGACATTCTTGCACAGTCGTCGGTGTCTGTCTTAGAGGGAAAATGACTCACGCCCTGCCCTGCTTTAAAAAAACACTTGTGCTCCTTCTGGGCAATGAGAATCGCCAGATCACGAATGACATCGTGTATTTTAACAGACTTAACCCTTCCCACCTCATCATTCTTCACCACCTCAATCAAACAACGATCTCGGAGGAAGTCGATAAAACTGTGCGCAGTATCAGGCAAATAGCTCTCTCCACTACTGTTCACCAGGTCATCTGCGATCCACATGTCTATGACCTCTTCACAGTAGATTACTGTGTCTTCGGGATAAGCTGCAAAATACACAAAACACGTCTTCAAATAATCTGGCAGAACATCGTAACTCCATTTCAAATGTCGGAATACTTTCTCGTCCATTTCTTCGTGCAGCTCATAAAACGTCTTATCAACGTTTTGCATCTGGAGTAGAGCATGTTCCCACTCATGTGGATAAACTTTATCTGCCATTGCAGCGGCAACTACATTTATAGCCAGAGGCAAGCCTTTGCATTTCCCTTCTATTTGCCTTGCAATGCCTTCTATTTCCCGCGGAGCATTTGCTCGCCTAGAAAACAACCGCCAGCCCTCCTCTTCCGACAGAGGTACCACTTTTATTGGATCTTTGGCTCCCATACTGGTACATACTCGTTTATTTCGAGTAGTCAAAGTAACTTTAGAACCAGTGTCATTCATTGACACTCCTAGGCTTTGCATCTCAAGAGTCTTCCACATGTCATCTAGGAGAAGAAGAAATCTTTTATTCTTTAAATAAGACCACAACCTATGCTTTCGCCCTTCCAAATCAGATTTGTCAGGGACGTTTTGCTGTAAGTTTAATCTACTGGCTATGCAATCTTGCAGCTTTGAGATAGCATAATCTTTGGAAACTGTTACCCAAATGATGGGATCAAAAGAACTCTGTACCTTGAGGCTGTTGTTGATGGTCTGAAGCAGCGAATTCTTGCCGACAACCCCCATGTCGTACACACCAATAATTCGGGTGTTGCTATCTTCTGTCAACCTCTCCTCAACCTCCGACTGTAAAGATTTTATTGCATTTCCTTCAAAACTAGCTTCGGGGGTCAAAATCGGCAATTGGGCGGGCGGATTAGAATCCCCGTATTCCCCGGTTGGAGGAAAATCAGAATCCTTCTCTGAGTGGAGCTGAGCAACAGTTGCTTTCCAATCTCTGATACGCCTGTTGATTCTGTAGCAGCAGACGTAATTAGGACACCAACTGAGACAGTTCTTGTGTTGCTCGTACTGTGTGCCAATAGACCGTGATCGTTCTATGGCGTCGCCTGCCTTGTCCAGCCAAGCCTTCACTATTCTTTGAGGGGGTTTTTGCACTTGATCGAGCTGCACGTTTATACCATGTATTACATCGTTTAGACGCTGAACTTCAACCTCCATGTCGCTGATCGATTGAGGCAAGCAAATGACCAATTTCACCTCTTGAACAAATCATTTCAAGAGGTTGGGCAAAACATTGGCTGCAGCCCCACTCCCAATATCTGAGCAGCAGGCCATTGCGTTCACAAGAGTGATAAAGCGCAAGGTCTTCCAAATGAGAGGCGCTCAAGATTTCTCTTCCCACCGCAAAAGCACTAACAATATTCAGATCTTTCTGCTCTCAAATTGCAGTGAATGCATCCATGAAGTAGCAGGCAAGCATGAGTATTTATTTATTTTCTCCCGTCCATTCCTACTCAACAGCTGGGAAGCAGCAACTCAACTTGACTTTAGGTAGGTGGAAGCAAGGCATTTGTCCCCTCCAAAATGGCCCCACCTTGTTCTTCTTTTCACTATTTACAGTGGCCCTACTTAAGAGGAGGTTTGGATACCCTCAATCTCTATAGTACCAATTTCTATTGCGATTCCAACGTATTTCTGATGGGAATCAATTCCAGGCTTTGTTACAGAACTTCGTATTACAGAGATGGGAGGAACCTTTACAGATGGCTTCCATATCGTGGGCCCTCCTAACACAATCATACAGGTGAATCCTAATTCTACCTTTATTGCAAAGTTAATGCCCCCTGACATGCGGGGCGATAGCCAGATATAACGCGCGTCGTGATGACTGGAGAAAAAAAAATGACGCGCATTATATTTGGCTATCGCCCCCGCATATTAGGGGCATTAACTTTGCAATAGAGGTGGAATTAGGATTCGCCAATCATACAGATTGGAAAGTCAATGTTTTTCTCAAAGTATTCCAATTTCCACTATACAAAGCACTATCCAATGCAATTTTTTCCAACCCGTGCTGGTATATCCACCAACACGAGATTCCCTCATCATTTCGAGGAGCACTGAAATAAAATAATGACTCCATGAAAAGAAATATGGAATATTTAATCCCATGCAATTTTAAACAATGAATGTCATTTATTCTTCCCATAATTATATTAAACCCTTTTAAAATAATGACTCCATGAAAAGAAATATGGAATATTTAATCCCATGCAATTTTAAACAATGAATGTCATTTATTCTTCCCATAATTTTATTAAACCCTTTATACTTTAATATTTACGCTCAAGGTTTTTTATTCTTTCCATAATTTTTTTTAGGAGTTGTCGCGATTTCAATAAATTGCTACCGGATTTTAGAGAAATTTGACCGTAAAAGCCCACCGGAAAAACTTGCAAAAAGTCGCGCTAAAGACTACACCTTTCATTAAACCCTTATACTTTAATATTTACACTTCGGGTTTTTTTATTCTTATGGAGGATTACACCATAGGCCTCAGAGATATCCACAATTATAATATTTATACATTGATGAACTCATTGATCAGATGATAATCAGATAAGGACATTCTTATGTTCACCAATAACATGGATGAGAGATTTGTCCAGCTCAATAATTTGTGCATCGATTTTGTACCATTTAGCATTTATTTTCTTGGCAACATATAATGGCATTATGTTCACATATGGTCCGGAATTGGTTAAGAAATTATGAACATTGTAATTAAAATTTCAAAAGTTAATAAAAATGGAGGGAATAGAGTGTTAGCTTCTAATGTTACAACAATAACTACAAATTCAAGGGAACCAAAAGTCTTACCAGACACCTTCTGAGAGGTAGAATCTTTGTCATCTCACGAAGGTTTTGAAAAGGCTTGGACTAGCAATTCATGTTGACCTTGTATCTTCGCGAGCTCAAATATGAAAATATTGGTTCGAGCTCTCTTCAAATCTTCAACAATGTTATACTCAATTGTATCACCTTTAGCAGGAAATGCTGAAGTGTTTGGAGGAGTGGCTTTGTTTGACACTTCTCAAGTGATGGTATTACTTTTGTTGCTGGAGGAAGTGCTCTTGGAAGCGTTGCATTTCCATACTTACTATGTTCATTCTAAGCATAATTAACCAGTGGTGACATCCTTCTTATTAATTGCTCCTTCAATTTCTATCTCACCGCCTCTTGTTAAAAAATGATCCCTTTTCTCCTCAAACTGTATCGATCATTTCGCTTCTAAGGAGGGGCTTAACTTTGTGTTTGTTCTAGATTTATGCCGGAACGCAACATAATACATATATAAACATAAACACAAAGATGCAATAGAAATAAAATTCTATTTCATGAATATCAAATAGTTGAAATATGCTTACATATAGAATGGGAATAAACTAGCTCGGGTGATGGTAGCTTATCTCTTAGAAGAGATGTGGCAGCTACATGCCTCTGAAATGTGTTACAATGAGGTCTAAAGGCTTATTTATTGTTGAGAAAGAATGGAAAACCCTAAACATTCAAAAACCTAACCCTAGGAGATGAAGCACCAAAACTATGGGCCCCATTGGTGTAATTTGGTACATCAACTTCCCAAGGTTGCAACTTTTGCATACGATCTTCGTTTAACGTGCATGATATCTTATTAGAAAGATCTATATGAGGACTCTAAATTTTGACAATAACAATAAGTGTTTATCTACTTATTCAAATATTACTGTGATGTGTTTACATGAAGATACAATGATTTAAAGACATACAAAACTCATGTCATCGAACATGTAATTCCCATAAAGGAAGGGGTAAAATTGTTCCAGTAGAAATTAAGGAAATTTCATCCAATGTTGGAGCCCCTCATCAAAAGGAATTGAGAAAATTTGTGGATGCTTGAGTTATTTTTAAAGTCAGAAAGTCCACTTGGGTTTCAAATTTGGTCACAGTTAGAAAGAATTATGGTGAAATAAGGTTATGCATATATTTTTGCAATCTCAACCAGGCATCTAATAAAGATAATTACCCCGTGCCATCCATAGAAAAAATCCACTAGATAGTATTCAGGGCTGATATGTTCAAGCTACTAGATGGTTTCTATGGTTACAATCAAGTTCTATTAGCGAACCAAATCAATCTAAAACTACCTTTAGGACCAAATGGGGAACATTTTCTTTCAAGAGAATGCCATTTGGGCTTATCAACGTTGGTGCTACATTTCAAAGAGCAATGGAAATTACTTTCCATGGCCTTATTGGTCAGAGCGTAGTTTTTATTTGGATGATGTTACTGTGTTTTCCAAGAGAATATCAAATAATGTATGTCATCTGAAACAAATATTTGAGTGGTGTCTTAAGTATGGGATTTTTGTCAATCCCAAAAAAGCATGTTTGGTGTGTCAAAAGGAACTCTCTTAGGGCACATCATTGCAAAGAGCGGAATTAAAGTTGATCCCAAGAGGGTCAAAGCCATTACAAACATCCCATTCTTGGTGAATAAGAATGCTATGCAGTCTTCCTTAGGAAAGATCAATTTCCAAAGAAAATTTATCTTTGATTATGCTTAGATAGTTAAGCCTTTGTAGGAGATGATTAAGAAATATGCAACATATAAATTGGACAAATGGGAAAAGGATTATTGCATTAAAACCAAGTAGGCTATTGTTAATGCATCCACGTTATTTAGTCAAGATTATTCAAGGCATATATTTAAGTAAATGCCAGCCAGGTTGTATTCGATATGGGACTCCTATACCAAACAATGTGAGGTCTAATTGGGACCTCATATTGAGGAGATCCGTTGTATGTTGGTAGTATCCAACATTGTCAACAAAATGGAAGGGATGCAAAGGGTGGTGAATATACATGGTACTTTGTAATAACGTAAGGTACCTAGTTTCATTTTATTGTGGCATGATTGGCTCAACGTCCTCTATAAATCAACAACCATTCATTCAAGCTCGGTGGAAGGAAGCATTTGACAATAAAGAGTCTCTTTATATCCAACAAATTCAAATTTAATGTTTTTTATATTGCTCTTGCACAATGCAGCCTCAAGATTGTTCTTTTAACTTATGGTTGTGTTCCCCTCCTTGGGGTTGTAGGGCCTTCAATTCCCAGGTATTTCTTTCAACTGTCTGGTTTTGGTGTGCGGGGTCTAGTACCCTAGAAAATTTTCAATCTGGTTTTAACTGTTTATTATTAACTGGTTTCTCAAAACCACAATGAGGCTTCTAGTTCTTTTCTAGTCTCAATTCAAGATGAAATTGTTTCCATTTTATGTTTACCCATGATTTTCCTTTGCGTTGGTCCAATGTAGGTCGTGAAATCCTTGGTATTGGTTTAATTACTGGTTAGAATATTCCATTCATACCATACGTACTTTTCCATTCTCTTAATGTTATTTCTCGATCCTCTCTAATGTCTAACACAATTGAGTCCTCTCCATTGAGATTTTCTTTAGGTCTCTTTGTGGCGTCAATTTTCATTCCTTTTTTCTCCCTATAAAGAGGGGTTTTAAGAAGTTGGGGGTTGTGTCCAATTCTGAGTCCTTTTTTTTGTGATGTTATAGTTCTTTGTCAAAGTACACCATATTCTCTTCTTTTGAACACGGTCTTATGGTTGGTTAATAGCCCTAAGGGTAGTAGTGAATTTTTTCTTTATTTTCTTTCTGTTGTACTTCTCTACATGACTATTCAATCTCGTCAAAGAAAAGTAAGTCATAGGGGAGGTTCGAGATCCATGTGTGATTCTCACTCCATGCACTTGTTCAAATAGACCTCTATGGAAACTTTGTTTCACACCATAAATCTAGAAGTTAGAAAGGAGACTCGAGATTTGGAATCATGAGAATTTGGGGACAAAGCCTATTTTTTAGACTCTAAACCTGGAAATTAGGAATAAAAAAGGATTCCTAACCCTAGAGAATTTCGAAAGTGAGAGTTTCACTTCCTGCATTCTGTTGCAGGTTACCAATAGTTGGACTCAATAATCCGTTTGGTCATCTGGGACAAACAAATGGATCATTACAAGATATTTGCAGGTCAAGAGGATTTGAAAGGCTTGCTTAGAAGTATTTGGTACTGCTTGGTTGATAATCTTGTTCGCCTACAATTGGTGGAGAAGTATGTAGTGTCAGATTCAGATTTTTACTCGGGGAACATCTATGATACTCCTGTGGTGATTAATGTTCCATCGGTTAATATTAACTCCCCTCTCAACTCTTTCCCTCCCACAAATGGAGACCCCCTATCTCCAGTGGTTATTTTTTTACTAGAAGTGTACCTTCGTAGCGACTAGTGTTTTTAGCAAGTTTTCCTCAGTGTGGATGGCACCCTTACAGCATGGTGGCTTTCAAAGCACTTGGCATTGTGCATCATGGCAGACTCATACTCGTTTCCAACAATCAATAATTTTGTTTTGCCTTTAACTAGGTTTTCTTTTGATCCATATGTACTTAGAGAATAGCTCTTATTAGGGGATAATTTTGATACAGTTTTTGAGTAATGTCTATGTATATAGTTTCAAGGTATGATACAAATAGTTTTTGCAAACAAAATTTCTCTCAAGATGGTCATAAGTTGTTATGGTTAGGAGAGCTATGTACCTTCAGACGACATTGATTGAAATCTATGTATCTTTTGCAAATGTCTTTTGATTAATGAAGATTTTGTGTCGATTTACAAAAAAAAGAGTTGTTTAAAAATGTCAATTTCAATTTTGTTTTTCCTACATGAGAAGGCAGGTAAAGTATTATTTCCAAAACGTTGATACAAAATAAGTTAGAAAACATGTTATATGAAATTTTTTCATATTATATATTTTTCTATTTAATGAGTTGAGTTAAGATAAAAATAAAAATATATAACTATTTTTGAAATAAATATTAATTTTTAATGTGTGACTACTAATAAGAGTTTTCTAAAATATTTCATAAAAATTAAATCCCTAACATCTATATAATAATATTTATAACTAAATTATAATTCTAGAAGTCTTATTCCAAGATAGATAGAGGAGGTGTAATTATCAAAATTTAGTCCAACTTTCCCCAAATTTTCCCATTTGTCACAATTAGACCAATTTTTATGAATTGCACCAATTAAGCATAGTTGTCCCAATTTCGCCAATTAACATAGTATTCTCAAATTTTCAAATTACTATAATCAACCCAATTATAACCATTATTTACCCAATAACCAAATTAGCCAAATGGACCCGATTATCCCAACACTTCCTAGTTACTTTAGTTTAAAAATTAAAAACATTTTACAAATTTCTCGCTTTTCCAAGTAGGATCAATTAACTCAATCATGTTCTACTGATATGTGCCATGCACGTCGTTCGTCAACTTGCACAACCACACCAATAAAGTGGTTGATATATGTCGATCGACATCATTTTCTTCCTTTCGTACATCAATCGATGCGCTTATGGTAGGAAAATGATACCTATCAGTGTATATCAACCACTTTAGTGATGTGGTATTGCTAGTATATTTGTGATTTAACATACCATATAACGTATATGATGGTTGGTGTCAACAGAGATATTATTCGTTTTGCATAATATCTCTCCTGCCCTCCACCCTCATTTTCATTCTCATATAATGTGTTGGTAGTTTTGAAAGGTATAGTCTAACTAATTTAAAAAAAATTACTTTTTTGGTCGAAATCTACCAATACAATTTCGACAAGATTGTGATTTTTTGGTGCTTAAAATGAAATTTTGAATGCATAATTAGACTTGACATCCTAAAAAATCCCCGAGGTATTCGAACTTTGTAGATTAAATAACTTAAACTTATGATTCTGAAAAATCTTTTCTGGATTTTTGGCAATATTAACTAGAAAATGTGTTCGAAGAGGAGTCATTTCGTCTCTTCGTTAGACTAAGTGGTTTTGTGTCACGACGACACACCATGGTGCCTTACGACCACCTTGGTAATTGAGCGACACCAACAAGATATCTCTTCTTCCTAACCTAATTTCACGAGGACTACGCCTAATACTTTAGAACTTAATCAATTTTCCGTTCAAGTGTTCTTATATTCAATTATGCAGCGGAAATAAACATCATTAATTTAGTTCTTTCAATTACACAAATCTATGACAATATAACATAAGCGCGATATTGCAAATACAATAGTAAACACAAATCTGTGATGGGAGTGGGAAACTCCCCAAAGTAGTTCGCCCTTGCTTGTATTAACTTCTTAAAATAATATATAACAATATTTTACAAATAAAAAGGCGTGGTAGCTGCCTCGTCTGAACCAACAAACTCATCCACCTATATCTCACAACTTGTCCAGTCCTGCCCTACCACTTTCAACTTGCATAGAAACCCCAAGTTATTTGCCCCAAAATAGAACCAAAAAATTTGCCTAAGTCGTTTGACTCGCTGGGCAAGCCCCACCTTGCTTGTGCCCTCCTTTGATGCATCCTTCTATGATGTGCGACCTCCCTGAGTTTTTGTGATATCACAAAATCACACACCCTGTGATATTGCAAACTTTTCCAACTCTACGATATCACATACTTGTCTATGTGACTTGTTTTACGATTGCTTGGATCCCCCTTGGTTGAATGCCTCTTTCCAATATATATGTGTTAAACCTTTGCCATTTACTTGGGCCGACACCCCTTCCATAATGGAGCTGACCTTTCAACTTGTGCGGGCACCCCTTCATGGGTGGGCACTCCCTTGAGCCAATTTTCCTACAAGCGGGCGAGCATGCCCTTACTTGGGTGGTCTGCTTGTCATGCATTCTATGCTACATTCCTATCGTAATTCCTTGTCATGCACTCGACATTGTGTTGCTCGCTCGATCACTCATGTCGCACTTCCCTTGGCTGCTACATCCTTTTCGTTGTGTTTCACTTCCCTTGGTTGCTACACCCTACCCATTGCAATACGCAGGTAACCTTCCTTGGTGTGGGCGTGCCTGTGTCCACTAGTCCACCGAGTTAGGTAACCACTACATTGTGTTCTCCCTTGCACGCTCTATGTTATGGGTGGGCACTCTCCCTCTCCTGCCCTTTGATATACTATGTTGTGTGGGCAGGCGCACCATCCTATCGTGCCCGCTTCATCTCACCCAACGCAGTGCCCAATGCCCCAACTTCGTGTGGGTGCACCCCTCAACTTGTACATGTTGCCCCTTATGTTGACCCGGGAACCTCTCCATGTGGGTGTGCTTGTCACACTTAGGCACTCTCGTTGCACCTCCAAATCAGTTTTTCGCCAACAAGTGAGCATGGATAGTCATGGGCACCCGCTTGCGTTGGTGCCAACTCAGGGCCCTCACATCCTCCCCCACTTCAAAAAGGTTGTCTTCCTTGAAAACACCATCTCCACAAACTTTATCGCTAAAACCAACTATCGCAAAGTTCCACCATCTCCAACGTTAATCATCCCTACTGCATGAACTCCTTGCCTTCATCACACAAACCTTCATCAAGGCTCATGATTGTATGTGGGTAAGACTCCTCAATCTCATGGTGATCAACGTCAATTTGTCACATTCCTCCACATTGCCTCAACTCACAGAAGGCTACTCCATCCACTTGGTTGCTCCAACTTCAACTATTGCTTCCATACTCCATCTCAACTTCAACACATCTTAGCACACTGCTAGCCCTCATGACTTGAACTAGTTGGGTAGCTAATCCAAGCATCGAGTCAAAATCATGACAATGCACCCCCTCATGCCATCACTAGTCGTTTCTCTAGCACTTCATCACACTTTCAACTTCAATCAAGAACTTTTCTCATCTCCATGCATCAGTCATTCAACTAATGCTCATCGTGCTATATTCAGGTGCATGAAGAAAAAATCATCTCATCTATGATATGATGTGATGCCTCTTCCCTCAAGGGCCCTTTTTATGGTGGTGCAACACCTCTTACTTCATTAAGGTGTTGCACTCACCCATCCCCAAAGGTTCTAGTACATGGCAAGGGTTGGAAGTTTCCTCCCTGACTCTCGGCCACCCAAGTATTAGATTAATGTGGCATCCTAAAGTAACGTTGCACAACATCAACCTCCTCTTTCATGCATCCCAACTTTGCAAGTTTCTACTCGGTCAACTGAAAGTCATAGATTCCCATAACATATCTGCAAAATCCATTATGTATGTCAGATCCCTACCTACTTCATTACTTCCTTCGCTTGACTTGGAAGGAGAACTTGAGCCTCCTCTCTCTTCAACATTTTTTTGGTGAACACTCATGGTAGAAGTCATGTCTTTCTTCTTTTCGATGGGATGAGTCATTCCTCCACCTTCGTGCTTCTTCTTCTTTGTGGCTTATGCAACAAAGTCCATCAACTTCTTTTCCTTCGCTTCCCAAGCCAAAATTCCGATCTCTTGTTGTTTCACGTGCTCATCCTTCACATTTGGGTCCTTCTCATACAAAATCATCGAAGCAATCCTTGGAAAATACTCCAATCGACTCTTCCTTGTCATCGACACAGTCACGGTCTTCCCATCAGCTATAATCAAGAGTATGACTCAATCCATCATGAGTATGGCTTGAGCTACTACCAAGAAGTCTTGCCCAAACACCGTAGCATGATCATCCGTCTCAACCACCCTTAGATCCAACTTTCCAAACCATGAACCAACCTTCACCTGTGTATCCCTTAGAATACCTGTCACAACCTTCATGCCCGATTTAATAGCTTTGAAAACACTTAACTCCCTTTCGATTTCAGTCTTCAACTTTAATATTTTTCTACCCTCTTACTAAGGAAATTGTTCGTATCTCCTGTGCCAACCAACACAACAACTTTCTCCCATATATGGTCACCTGCACAAAACTTAATCCCAACACACCTACATTTGATGAGGGTCTTGTCTTGCGTCTTACCTCTGCAACCTCCTTCATCATTTCCTCAACTGAATTGCCTCTCGACTCATGTTTCGATCTGACTTTCCTCTTGAGATATGCTACTTCCTCTTTTGGCATGTTTGAGCAACTCGAACCGTGTTCATCTTGAGTGGCCTTCGTTCCACCAAACTTGTCCTTCTTTGTTTGCTGCCCTATATCACCTACTCGACACTCATCGGCTCCCTCAACTTGGAGCATTGCAATCGCTTTCCCATCATTCCTCATCACTCTAAAATAAGATCCAGTTATGTCAATGCGTTCAATCTTATGTTCCTCTATGGTTACGTGGTCATATTTGCGATCAAGAAAGCCCATCTTGATATGTTCTTCAATTTCTTCAACTTTTCCCTGCAACTTAGGTCATTTCTCCCTTATGCGAGCTCGTTCATCTATGAGCTATTGGAGCCTATGGTTTCTTTGCAACAATTCTTCTTCAAGTTCTTCAAGTGAGGCAAACTTCTCATGGAAGGCGTTTAAAGGCCTTCACAAATCCATTATCTCCTCCTTGATGCAGTTCAAGTGCTCCCAAACCTGCACAAGTTCTCATAGTGTTGTTGCCTTCTAGCTTCCCAAAAATCTACCATCTCTTTCGTCCATTGAGAAACCCTTGGGTCCGCCTTCAACATGACTATTCCCAATAAGTTCTGCGTCCTATGGTCGTACTTTGTTGAACTTGGCTCTTACCTTGGTTTCTCTCTGCTCCTGCTAAACCAAACTTCATACTTTAAGTGCCCACCTTCGTAAAGTAGGCTCTGATACCAACTTCTCACAAAGTGGGTAGTTGTATTTCCAACTTTCGATAACGCCCACTTTCTTCAAAACGAGCATTGATACGAACTTTCATGGCTCCACCCTGTGGCACTTTACGACCACCGTGGGCATGTGAAGCACCAACGAAATTTTGCTTCGTCCTAAACTACTTTCACATGGACTAGGCCTAATACTTCAACACTTAGTCAATTTTCCATTGAAGTGTTCTTATATTCGATTATGCAATACAAATAAACTTCATTCATTTATTTCTTTCAATTACACAAATCTACGACAATATAACAGAAGCGCGATATCACAAATACAATAGTAAACACAAATCTATGATGGGAGGGGGAAACTCCCAAAGTAGTTTGCCCCTGCTTTTATTAACTTCTTCAAATAATATACAACAATATCTTACAGATACAAAGGCGTGGTAGCTCCCTGGTATGAACCAACAACCTTGTCCGCCCAAATCTCACACGTCGTGCAGTCTTGCCTGACATTTTCGACTTGCCTAGAAACCCCAAGTTATTCGACCCAAAACAGAACCAACAAATTTACCCAAGTCATTTGGCTGGCTGGGTGAGCACTACCTTTCTTGCGCCCTCCTTTGCTACATCCTTTTGTGATGTGCAACCTCCCTGAGTTTCTACGATATCGCAAACTCTTGCACCCTATGATATCGCAAACTTGTTCAACTCTGTTATATTGCATACTTGTCTATGCGACTTGTTCTGTGATTGCTTGGATCTCCCTTGGTCAAATGCCTTTGTCCAACATATATGTGTTCAACCTTTTCCAATTACTTGTGTCGATGCCCCTTCCATCATGGAGCTGACCTTTCAACTTGTGCGGGCGCCACTTCATGGGCGGGCGTGCCCCTGGGCTGACCTTCCTATGGGTGGGCGGGCGCCCTTTCGTTAGGCAGGTGCGCCCCTGCCTGGGTGCTCTACCTGTCATGCATTCTATGCTACACACCCTTCACAATGCCTTGTTGTGCACTCCACGTTGCGTTTCTCACTCGCTCACCCATCACGCCGCACTTACCTTGGCTGCTATGTCTTGGCTGTCGCGTTGCACTTCCCTTGGCCGCTATGTCTTGTCTGTCACATCGCACTTCCCTTGGTCGCTATGTCTTGTCTGTCACATCGCACTTCCCTTGGCCGTTATGTCTTACCCATCGCAGTGCCCGTCCTTGGTGCGGGCATGCCCGTGGGAATGGGTCCACTGAGTTAGGATGTCGCTACGTTGTCTTCTCCCTTGCACGCTCTTCATTATGGGCGGCCATTGTTCCTCATGCGCCCTCCAGTACACTACATCGTGTGGGTGGGCATGCCCTCATGTCATACCCGCTATAGCTCGCCCGACATAGTGCTCAGAGTCTCGCCTTCATGCAGGAGCACATAGGGTTTGAACCGCTCAACTCATGCACGATGGCCCTTGTGTCGACCTAGGCGCCTCTCCATGTGGGTGTGCTCGTCACACTTGGGCACTCTCATCGCATCTCTAAGTCAATTTTTCACCACCAAGTAAACATGGCTCGTCATGATTGCCCGTTGTCCTTAATGCCAACTCAAGGCCCTGCCATTTTGAAACTTTAATTTTTTTATTTTTTATTTATAAATATTTATTTATTAAATTGTAAAATAATAACATTTTTTTAAGAGATAAAATACATTATTCTTTAATTTTCATTAATTAAAAAATAATAATACATATCAAAACAATAATTACCTAAAACTCAAATTTATATTTATTATATATTATATTCTCATAATTACCTAAAACTCAAATTTATATTTATTATATATTATATTCTCATAGCTTAAATATTAAAATTATATTACATTATACTTTTTCTTTTTGGTTAAGTTGACCCATAAAGAAACCAATTAAACTCCTTCATAAATTTAAAATACATAATACATAATTAGGTCACTTACAAAGATTCCAATTGAATTTACCAAGACACTTATGTTGAAATTTTAAAACAACACATATATACTAGCAATTGTCCCAAAAGGTACAAAGAGAGGCCGATAGGATTATTAAATTAGAATTGTTGAATTTCTCTAGAATAGATGTTGGTTCAAGTGAATTATTAGGCAGTATAAGAGGACCCCAAGTTTAAATATGAGCTACTAAAACGCTCTTATAAGCTCGCACTCTTTTGAAATTGATTACCCATAAATTAACCACAACACTCAAAATAAACATATCTAAACCAATGAATATGAGGATATCGGCATGGCTTAAACCCTGGAACCGCCAAAATCACGGAATGTAATAATTATAAGAATTTACATCTATTTTTAGCGTAAAATTACCTTAAGTTAAAAAAACGAATAAAGTCAACACGTTCACAACCTCTAGCTTTGTAACATGAAGAGCATTTCAACAAATTTTAAGAATTAAGTAAGGTAAAACTGAATAATCTGAACAATGCCATGAAATGGAATGGAATGCAAACGAAGACTTGGCCGTACTGTCGTGTAAAGCCTTACCCTTTACTTCTTTACAGACTTGAGCTTCACCGCAAGAAATACGAGTACGAGCAAATTCTTCACCCTCTGCTTTCACATCATTGTCCTGTAGCAAACCGAGCTCTTTCATTTAACATCAAACATGTGAAATTAGTAGCACCAGCGTTATCGTCTTTCTTTTGCCAGAAGGAAGATAGTGAAACGAGATATTCACAGCTCGAAATACTGAAATAAGCAGGGACGACAATAAATTTAAATCTTTTATCAGCATAAAATTAGAGAATGTTGAAGAGTCCGATGGAGTAAACATGTTGACAACCTATAAAAAATGACCAAGTATTTTTTTTAATTATTTGGTTATATTGTACTTTATTCTCAAACAATTTTGCCTTTCTAGCTTACCAAATTCCGAAAAAACTCTATATATTTTGAAATTTCAATTTTTAAATATCAATGAATGAGATCTTCTTTACTAAAGGTTTCTTTCTAAACATTTTCACACCTATTACTTTTTTATTTTCAATAATACTTCTTTCATAAAATTATATGATACTATAAAACAAGAATTTATTATAAAACAAGAATTTATTTTAAAATGTAATAGAGGCAAGTAATATTTTTTTGATGTATTAAACTTTGCTTTTACAAAATATTCTATTATAAAAAATTATTATTAAAAAACCATATAAATAATTAAATATTAAAAAAAAATTAAATTTAAATTAATTTTAAAAAATTGATTATACATACATAGCCAAAACTATAAATGAGACCATAAAGAAAATCCTAAATTGTTTCAGTTAATAGAGTATTTTATATGGTTAAAAATATAGTATAGTCATAAATTAAATTAAATAGTGAATAATCTCTGTGAATATTTTAAAAAATAAATTTTTATCGTTTATCTCGTAATTATTGATAAATAAATTAAAATTTTGAAAATCTCGTTTAATTTTAAAATAAATATTCTTATAAATATAATTAATCAATATATATTTCTATAAATACAGTTTAAGTTGGCCAAATGGTTAAGAGCATGTTTTCCCTTCTAAGAAGTAAATAAAAAAAAAATATGTATACATGGAGATGAATCCCTTGTCTCACAAACAAAAATAATAATAATAACAATTAAATAATATTTTTTTTTAATATTTTAATATAATTTAAATATGAATATTTTTTACCCATTATTTATTTTATGTTAAAATATATAATAAATAAATATATATAGTTTTTTTATTTTATATATATATATATATATATATATATATATATTATTAAAGTAACTTTGTAAAAAAAAAAAGAAAAACAATTATAACATTTGCATTTCAAAGCATAAAGAAATATGTGATAAGTTTGATCATTTTTTTTTATATTACTGAAAAATTGATATTGCATTCATAGGTTGTATCTCCTAAAAATTCTCAAAAATCCCGTTTTCCAAAAATTCTCTAAAATCCCGTTTTCCAAAAATTCTCTAGGATGCCGTATTCCATTTGTGGGGGCAATATTCACCACCTTGGACCCTTTCAGTACCACCAATTCCATTTGTAGGGGCAATATTCACCACCTTATACCCTTTCAGTGCCACCTAAGGTCACTGGGTTAAATTCCCAAATTATTCCAAACATACTAAACAAGCTAGATAAACAAGACATTGCCAATAAGTAATTACGTGCCTAAGTGATGAGCTGCGAGTCATAAGAAAGGGAGAAACCGTTTTCACATTTCGCAGCTTTAACATTTCAAAGCACCAAGAAATATGTGATGAGTTGTAAGTCATAAAGTCCATAAGTCTATGACGCAGGTCCTTTTTCTACCGCTGTTAGACTGATAAAAGTAAAAAGTGGTCCTTTTTCTACCACTGTTAGACTGATAAAAGTAAAAAGTACGTACAGATCAGTGTCTACAGTGACCTGTAAAACAATGTCAATCAGTGTCCACAGAGACATGTAAAACAAAGTCAAACATTTTCAGAAGATAAAAAGATAAACATATCTCTGATCCTTAGAGTGATGGATACCGGGTGTGAAACCAGCCCAAAAAAAATCAATGCAACTGTGTAAGCTTTGAAGCTTTAAATATATGAAGAAAATGGTTAAAAAAATCTTTAAAAAACTAAAAAGTAAACAGTTTATATTGAAATAGAGAAACATCAAAATCCATCACAAAAATACTCCAGTTATTCTTCATTGTTCAGAGGTCAAACTAATCCAAAAAAATCATATTTCATTGCAAGAATCTGATGAATTTGATGTGATTGAACTTGTAAGGAAATTACAAGGGAAATGCTAATTCAACATCAAATATTTCACTTCATGTGTAAGTTACAGTGAACAATCCAACCAAATACCATTAATGATCAATCCCACCAAATACCATTATATAGTTACAGTGAACAGTCACGCCCCCACGTATAGTCATATTAGGATCATAATGTACAGACAGCAAACAGCACAGCTGGGCTCGGATCTCATATTTTTATCGCTTGCAAGTCGGCGGCTATGGCTAATCGTAAAACCTATCTAACAACGCCGTTAATCATCTACTTCCGGTCACTAATTGCAGCTCCCAAAAACCATCTAACAACGCCGTTAATTAGCTACATCCCGTAGCCGCAAAAACTATCTAACAAACACCGTTAATTACCTACTTGGGCCATCAATATAAAACACTACTTGGGTCATCAATATAAAACACTAAAAAATTGCAGAGGGTGCCTGCATTCCGGATTTTTTTTCTCCCTTCGTGTCAAAACAAGTCATTTTGAAGAATGATTGGGAATTGTTAGGGCGATATGTTTGTGGAAAACTATCTAACAAACACCGTTAATTACCTACTTGGGCCATCAATATAAAACACTAAAAAATTGCAGAGGGTGCCTGCATTCCGGATTTTTTTCCCTTCTTTACAAAACGAGTCATTTTGAAGAATGATTGGGAACTGTTAGGGCGATATGCTTGCGGAGCTCGATAGTGAGCTTGGACGGCTCAAATCCACCGACAATAAACGGGACTGCAATGTTCTAATAATAATAACAGCAGGCATGCATGCAGCCCAGCCCAGCCCTTAAACTGAAACAATACGGGGTAATAATAGAAAGCTTCCTTTAATTTAAAAAAGTCTCTGAGCTTTATCCATTTGTAGTTAGCTTTTGATAGCTTCATGCTTAGAAATCAATCATCCTTGTAATGTGTAACAACTGCCTGTAAACTCGGCAATGCTTAAAAAATCTTCGAGCTTTGTGTAACAATTGTTTGTAAACTAAGCAAAGCTTAAAATATCTTCGAGCTTTATCTATTTGTAATAACTACCTGTAAACTAGGCAATGCTTAAATCAACCGTTGAAAGTGTCTCATTTGACTTAACGGAACAGTGTAAAAGTATTGACCATTATTGATGCATTAAAAAACCTCTCTAATTATTATCAAAAAATACATTAATCATAATTTATAGCCATGTTATTTTAATAAATTAAAATTTATTCCATATGCCTGAACCCTATGTATTTAAGATCAGTTAAATATGCTTAAACCACATGTATTTAAGATTAGTTATAAGCGTCATAAGACGTCATATTTGGAAGAATAAAAGTCAACTTTTTTTATTTATTTGATGACAATAAATTGATTAAAAGAACAGATAGTCAAGATACTTCTGATCCGGATCAGATTTTATCGATTAAAAGTAAAGTAAAAATGTGATTGTTGATTAAAATAATTACCCAGTGTTTATCGGTTCAAGAATCGTGTCGCCCAAAAAATTCCAATCAAATTCAAAATAAATAAGGCAGGACGGTTTTAGAAATTCAAATTCGAATTTGAATGAGCACTATTATTTAATTTAAAATTGGGAAGTTAATAAATACGAAGTTAATAAATACTAAGTTGTTTATGAAGGTGGAGGAATTGTTTTGACAGTGAAAAGTGGTTGGAAATTAGACAAATAATTTCAAAATATTTTATAGGGGCAGTATTTGAATAATGTTTTTGATGGTGGAAATAGATTCAACACCATTAAAAACCTATAAAACACTTAAAATTATGAAATTTGACAACTTTTACTTGGATTCACAAAAATCCAGATCAAATTTTTTTAAATACCACCAAAATTTCCATAACTTTCAAGACAAAAAAACCTTAATTTTAAACAACTGCAATAAACACAAATTATACGGTAAATTGATAACACCACTATAGCCAAATTCTCAACTAAATCTACATAACCCATCTGAATTGAAATTCCTATATGGAAAATTGAATATATATAAATATATAAAATCTTTAAACTGGAAAATGTTAATTAAGATATCTATGCACAACTAACCCTTGAGTTTATGAAAATTAATTTAAATATACATTGATACAATTGAAATTTGTTTTATTTTCTCATAGGTATCTCTCATCAAAACATGAAGCGGGAGGCGAACGTTATATACTAAACTTGGGTGCTCGAGTGTTTAATTATGGCCGTATTCGATTTGGAGTTAAAAAAAAATTGGTTTGGAACTTAAAATTTGAGTTGTTAATTTTATTCAAAGTTTTTAGTAGATTAAATTAATCATGATTCGATAAAAAATAAAAATAAAATGTATTCCCCACTTTACAACCTAAAAAGCCACATCAGACAACGCCCTAATTATCCGCCGCCATAGTGATTTTCCTATTGGAAGTGGCAGATTACACCAAAAACCTAAGCTCATGACTGGTTTAATTATGTATTGCAGTAGTGACTGTCCAATTGAAAGTGGCAGAAAACCTACGTTCAAGGTCGCAATAGACTACACCAAAAACCTATTTTCAGGGTACTAGTAGTGTAGTGAGTCAATATTTAATTGATTTAAATATTATAGGAAAATATACTATAATTTAGTTGTAAATGTATGAGCGAATGATATAATTTAGTTCTCAAACCAATAGTGGTATGATCATCATTTATTATAATTATATTGAAGACAATTAATGTTATTGAGTTGAGAGGCTTATTTAGTTGAGAGGCTTATTTTACTATCTTGTGCAAGGGGATGTGAAATTTCGTAAGTACTCAACTTGAACTTGACACATATCCTTAAAAAAATATTTTAAATGAAAAAACATTGTGAGTGATAGTAAAAACATAAATGATTATACACATTTAGTTAGTTTTAATTAAAAACAATATAAAAATTAATAATCATATCTCATTCACTTTTGGCTTCACTCTTCTAGTAATAAATAAAATATTTTGATATCTATCTTAAATAATATAATAATATATGACTTTAGAAAGATAAAAAAAAAAATTATATTTGGCTTATAAATATTTTAATATAGAACTTAATTAGTCTATATTAACTAATATTTTTCAATATGAAAAACATATATATATATATATATATATATAATGTGTAACTCATTAATATTTACCTAAATGTTAAGAAGGAAAAAGTAATTAAAGACAAAATAATTTAGTTACTTCTTAATAAAAGAGGAAAATGTGTAACTCATTCAATTTTTAGTATAAATTATTAATAATAATAAATTATACAAAAATATAATTTAAACAATGAAAAATTACACATGGTCTATATGAAGAGAGACAAAAAACCACTATAAATCTATCTTAATCAGAAATTTATCAAGCACTAAAAAGATTAAATCTCTTGACATAAAATTTAATCCTTTGGATTGTTGATTAAAATAGATCTATATTATTGTAGACATGAAACTAATACAAATTAATTCATCGCATCCTTAACTCTCGTAGCCTCTAGACAAAGGTTGTTCATTATAAATACATATGGCCTCTACATATCATGTAATGAATTCATCTTCCATCATGGCACAAGGATGGTATTTCGACAATCTTGAGGGTTGTTCTTCTTACTCTACCCACTATCAGAGATGGCCTTGTATGGCGTATTAAAGCTGGCACATCTGTGCGCATTGGTATGGATCCATGGACTGGTTGTGGCAATATGTATCATCTACCCCTTGATCTTATTAATTTTCTTAAGGACAGAGGCATAACCATGATTGCCAATATTGCGGACTCAGAGAACTCCACTATATTTGCACAAACTTGGAAATCAGTTGACCAGTTGGAAATTCCAACTCAGTGGACCTAGGATTGGGAGGGATATATTATAGCATTGACCAAATCTCATTTCTAAATTACAAGGAAGACGACGAGCTCATTTGCGCACCAGTAGCGCACGGATCTTATTCTCTCAAAGAAGGATACCCAATCATCCATGCTTCACACAAGCCACCTATGTTGGTGGGGTGGTGACAATCTATTTGGAACTCAAAGCACCCCCAAACTGTTTATGTGGAATGTATTAATGAATAAATTATCCACTGGGGAAAATTTGAAGAATATATGATTTTATGGCCCCACTTGGTGCATATTATGCCAACAGGCCGACGAATCGAATGAACATCTATTCCTCTTTTGCCTTATTATTAGCAATATTTGGGAACAATTCTCTCCTCTCTGGCCATCACCCAGTGATGGAATGGTCAAAATATAATGGATGCTTGGAACCTTTGATGGGCTGAGTCCTCGAACCAGAAAAACCGCAATCTCCCTTTGCTTATATGTTGGTCTATTTGGTTAAACAAGAATGGAATTATATTTAGAGACAAAGACATCTAATGGCCTATATCCGTTGCTCAGATACCTTCTGTTGGAGTTGTGATACCTGAAGTTATAAACCGGAATCATCCTTGGGCTTTTTTGATGGATCTGCACAAGAACAAGGATGTGGGGGGGGCATATTATTACACCTATCCAAATCATTATAACTTGGATCAATAATATATCTACATGTCATGTTCACTCTCTTAAGAATATATTGGATGAAGCCATGTTTTAAAATCTCAATTTGATTATATTTCTTGTCACCACATTTACAGGGAGCACAATCAGACTGCGGACCATCTATCCAAGGAAACCACAATCCAGTCAAGGGGTTTATGGCTAATTATGGCTAATACAAGAGCAGTGGGAGGCGGAACACTTCCAGTACTACCACAAGCCATATATGGATCAGCTATATCATAGGGCCTATAGACCCCAAATTACAGTTTATTTACTTGCATGTACCATCAAAACTCTATGTTATATATGTTGTGTAATTTTATACAGACCTATATTTTTTAAGGCTACCGCCTATTACATATGCCTGTTAAGCATCTACAACATGTAATTTTTCAATTAATAAAAAAATATATTACTAAAAAAATACAAATTAATTTATCATGATTATTCAAAAAAAACAATACTTAATTAAATTACTAATTTACGTATTATATATTTGTGGAGTTTTTCTATATTTTTTATCATCAAATTTAATGCAACGGTCACAAATTTGTTTTTTTCAAGTGAAAAGCTCCCGGCGTTATTGAGTGCAACTGAGCACGCGTCTATCACTCACAATTGAAGACATGTGCATCTCTCGGTTTCTGCAGTTGGCCAGCTGAAGGCATAAGGGGTTAGTGCAGGCGACAAATCTTCATACCTACGCTAACAATCTGATGACCCTGATAGCGATTTGATATAATAAAATTGTTTAAAGATCTGACGTTGCAAGAACGGCAATTGGAAGACCAAGAACCGCTGCTAGAAGCGTGTCCCACCTCTGCAGAGCTGTAATTATTGTCTGAAACTCTGGTATTATTAATTTACTATCTTTCTATCTTATTCACCATCTTTTCGTCGGTTCCATGGAACGAGAGAAAACATATTTAAGTTAATTATTAATAATTAAAATAATATTAAAATAAGGTAATTATTAATTTATTGTATAATATTTTGTGAATTTAAAATATGGTGTTTAATGTTTATTTTGAATAGTTTAAATGGCAATAGCTGTAGAATGAAGTATTATCAAAATAGAGATATTGGATTTAAATCTTGTATTTTGGGTAAATAATAGAAGTAAACCCAAAAATCCTATTAAATTTAAAAAATATATATAATATTTAATAATGTAATTTTATATATAAGTCTATTCAATTTGAAACTTTTAGTATCGGTCTCCTCTATGTTATTTATCACACTGATTGAAACCTCTTAGATCTCTCCTCGGCTACCTTTACAAGTCCCATTCGCCATTAACCACCATGAATGCGCTGGCTCGGTGGATGACTTCTCCATGTTTAGAATAATAATACTTTCCAGGTTTAAATTAATATCACTTTAGTTTTCAAAATGCATTGAAATTAATTTTTTAGGTACAGTTTTGAATACTAACATTTTACAAAGAACAAGAATAATAGCATTTTGTAATGAATAATAACATTTTAATTTTATAAATACCTATTAAATTAATCAAATTTATGGTAAAAAAATGTTAAATTCTAAGTTTGGTTTTTATTTATTTTAATTTAACAATGTAATTTTTTCTAAAATTACACTGATTTAAATTAAATTATATTTTTCATTGTATAAAATATATTTTTCAAAAATATTAGCTAATTTACATATATAATTTCTAATCATTTTTTTGGGTTAAGATATGTGAGTTATGAGATAAGTTGAGATGATTGATCTATCTAATATATATAAAATAAGAATAATAATATTTAAATTTTATAAATTTAGTTTAAATTAATCAAATTAATCTCTTTTGAATTAAAATGCTAATGTGTGGAATTATATATTTTATATCTTATTTTTTATTTAAATTTAATAATACAATATGTTGTGAAATCAAGATAATTTAAATTAAAAAATATTTTTAATTGTATACATAAATCTAATCCTACATAAATATTAGCCAATTCATATTTATAATTTCTAATCACTTTTTTTCTTCTTCTAGGTTACCTATGGTTTGAGTAGGGGTCGTATCATCGACAGATCACACCCAACCTGAGCCACACAAGCCCTTAGTATGGCTGGATTTTTACCCCAAAGTATTGATTAAAAAAAAACAAAACAAAACTCAAACATTTTCGTGAAACTTACCAACTTCATGAATTTTGTATGTTTCATTGAAGTCGAATGATCAACTCAAATGATGGAGATACATCATGCATTTGTACTTAAGTATATGTATTTTGTGATGGATCCATTAGCAGATTACTTCAAATAACTCTTTTGTCAGAAAGTTTTGTGGGACATTTCTCCTTCCCCTTTATGCCCGACTTGGAGAAATGGAAGGATTGGGGCTTCTTGACGTGTTGGAAATTCATCAACAAAGGCAATCTTCTCGATGTGAAGTCTCAATTAGACCTCACACCATTTGGAGTAGGATCTCCATCTGAAGTATTGGCCCGACCGCCATATATCCTTGTAGATTTGCCTTGGCTACAAAGTTCAACACAAGAGAGTAACACACAGGTATGTTCCGATCAACAAGTGAATATGCCTTGTGAAATGTTCAGATGTGGTAAGTATCACGGTCCTTCTATTGAAAGAGTTGAGAAAAGTGGGCCCTTTGAAGACAAGTAATAGTACTAATTTAGAAAAAGCACACAAGCACATACATAAGAATGAATCATTGATCAATCAACGAAATAGTTCACAAGGAAGCAACGATTGTTAAAGCAACTACAACACACCTCTAACAAGATAAGTATCAAAGACACATAAATAGTTCAATTTCCTTAGTATAGATGAGAACAACAAACATCACAAACATTCAAAGAACAATCAACCATCTATGTCATTGGTTTGATCGAATTTTACAACTTCGACAACTAGATTACTCAAGTCAAAATATTCTTCTAACCATAAATAAAGAGATATCTAAATCAAAGAAATTTCATGAACAAGTTGATTTGATGAGTTGTCTTCATACAAAACAAGAGATGATATGGGATGCAAAGTATACTGAATGATCTTATTGTTTTCTCCCTCATCATTGACAACCTCACTACCTTGTGTCAATTGGGAAATGAACTCATTTGATGAAGAACTTGAAAAGCATGGAGTATCTTCCTCACATGTAGGTACATCACAAACGAGAGAGCACAAGGAATAGTGAGATGAAAAGGAAGTTTCAGTAAAAACATTTTCTTTGGTTGGACCAGATTCTAGATATATTTTTGTCAAATCAACATCTTCTTAAGGATTCGAAAGATCAATTGGTGCACTTGGGCATACATCATCCCATACAATAATGGAGTCAGAATCATTAGGATGATGGTTGTCCAAGACTTCAAATTGATAAGGAAAATTGATTCTATTCGATTCACCACCAAGATTCTTAGATTCATTGTCGGCCAAGAGTGAAGTAACATCATCTTCACATAAGGAATTTGAAACAGAGAGGAAGGATTGAAAGAATCTTCACCTTCCTACTCCTATACCTATGCAAATTGACTACCTTGAACCAGATCATAATTTGGACCATCAACTTGAACATCAAGAGACTGTGAAAAACTAGCCGGTGGAACAGATTGATCAAGCAGATCACGATACAAAGAGTCATGACATGTAGATGATAGAGGATAAGGGAAATCAAAATTAGATTCAAGACTAAAGTTATGAGTGTTAGTACCATCTTGCAGAATAGAGAAATTAGTCTTTACTGTAGGCTTCATGAGCCATTCTAGAATTTCCTCCATGGGATCTGAATCATGAAAAGCAGAAGGAGGATGAGAATATGGATTAGGAATTTGATGTGCAGATTTCCAAAATTTATTATCATCACGAGAAGGCACCCTAATCGGAACTGAAAAAGGAGGAAGATAGAGAACAAAAGGAATAACAAGTTCCTCCTGTGAAAGTAGAGGTTTCTCATGATTTACAAGAGTTGGGGAAGAAGAAACATCAGGTGGTTTGGATTCACTATGCAAAGTTATATGAATCAAACACTCAAACTTTTGTTTCAAGAAACCCCAATTTGTATTTTCTTTAGGAAACTCATAACAGAGGTGAAGGAATCAACCAAAAAAATCCTCAATTGATTCATCACGCTTCATTCTTAGCTGATTTATTTTTTTATAAACATCCCAACAATCATACCTACTAAAGGATTGAAGAGGCTCCTTGAGGAAATGATGAAAAGAATGGATGGAAGTAGATTTTAAATTATGACACCATCTATTAACATGACTTTCAAAGGTGAGGAAGAAAGCCACACAAGCATAGTTTTCATCATCAATTTTGTAATATTCACAAAATTTAAGAAAATCAGATATGTGTTCAATTATGGAGGTTCCATCCTCACCATCAAATTTTAATTGAGACATGTGATAAAGAGGCTCATTGTAATATTCCTAACCAAGAATGTTCATCAAACCCCAAAAAAAACTCCAACCAAATATGTGCAAATGATATAATAACCCAGAAGTGATAAAATAACAGTGGAACAACATATAATAATGCAAATAAGAAATATAAGTAGATACTCAAGAAATGCAGCAAGAAATGCTAAGCCATTTTATTATACTGAGCAATAAAAATGAGTACAAGAGGTGATCAGACAGATGGCAGCTTGACTTGCACAAGGCAAGTGAAGAAATACTCTCATAATAACAAGAATAGCCTCTCTACGTGGACTCTGCTGTTGCTGCTAGAAAACAATGATGATTTGGGGCTTCTACCCTCCTCAGAAAACGCTGAAACTCTGGAATCGGGCTCTACTCCAAAAACCCAGAAAAACCCAGAAAGCTTTCCTAGAATAGCCGACCCCCGAAAATCTCCCCCTTCGGGATCTGTGCAGTCCCTCAATGCTCTGCACTGCTACTGAAGAAACCCCTCCAGAACCCTGCCTGAAACTCTGCCAAAAACCTCCAGTATGTAAGTGTTGATCTCCTGCTCAATCACCCAACATAAATCCTCCTGCAAAAACCCCAATCCAACACTACTGCCAGAAAGAACTGCGTCCCTCTCCCAGTGCTACGCAGGCCTCCAAAACGCTGCTGAAACTGCTACTGGAATGCTGATAAAACTACTGCTGAAATGCCAAAGGAAATACCTTGCCCGAGCAGGCACTCGAAGTCCCCCGAGGCTAAGGGTGAGATCTCCGAACGGAGACACTCAATGCACTAAACAGTGCTGCAGACTAGCTAAACAACCAGCGTGCTCAGAAGTCGAAACGACTAGCTCAAAATGCACATAACTGAATGATCCAAAATGAGGGGGCTCCTATCTATTTTATAGCCTCTTCCTCTCACAATCCCTAGGCTCACCTCCTTCTGCGTGATTCCCTTCTTGCCACGTGTTCTTTTCCTCCTATGCAGTACCTCCATGTGTCTGCGTGGGCTCCATTTCTGCGTCCCCCTTTGGCCCCCTTGGTTCCCCTTTAAGTCACAACGTTGTGCTACCTAGGAAGTGACTTTTTATTCTAAAGTGAGTTATGTTCCCCCTTCCTCACTTTTTATTTACAAATAACTATAGAAGGCAAAATTTGAACAAAATCGAATATTCCAATTAGCCATAGCTAATTAGGAATATTACACTCATCGGGGATTAAATTTTTACCAGGGAGTAGGTTAGAAAAACACACTGGGAGTTTGACTTAAGGATGAGCCTTCTCAGATAAGAGGTTCAAAACAGAGTCAATGAGAACAACTTGTCATATGGCCCTCCTTCCAGCACCATTTTGTTGACAGTGCTAGAAAGCTGTCAACCAAGGGGGTGTCCCTGATGTGAAGTCCCAATTATACCTCACATCGTTTGAAGTAGGAGCCTCTTCCAATCAACGAGTGAATATGCCTTGTGTAATTTTAGCTACGAAAATAATCAAGTTCCTTCTATTCAAAGAGATGAGAAAAGTGGGCCCTTTAAATATAAGTAATAGTACTAATCTAGAAAAGGCATGCGAGTAAATACATAAGAATGAGTCGTTGATTAAGTAGCAAAATAGTTCACAAGGAAGCAACAATTGTTAAAGCAAATAGAACACACCTTTAACAAGATAAGTACCAAAGCCACCGAAATAGTTCAATTTTCTTGGTACAAATGAGAATAACAGAAATCACAACCATTCAAAGAATAGTCTTACAATATCCATGAAAAATGAATGAAAGTGTTTTGGCTCAATGATCTTCTGAATTAAGTAGTGGAGCATTAGAGCAGTCACTTGCTCTTCCAAAACAATTATCTTCCTCTCCAATGCCTGGTAGGAGGAGCCAAGGTGAAAAGTCATTTACATGTACAATGAGGGTGTATATATAAGAAATGGGGTGATCATTCACCTCCCATGTGAATATTGGGCTACCCTCATGACTGTTTGCCTTCTCTATGACCTTTCAAATCCCATGTAACTTTTCACATTACATGGATTACTCTTGGACTTCCAATTTAAATTGAATTTTCCAATATAGAATTTACATAATCCAAAAATGATGTGGCACATGATGACTCGTGACATGACATGACACTGATGACATGGATTGCATGAGGACATGACAATGTCAAGCCACTCTTTCTTGCTGCTTTGTCCTCAATAAGAGATGCACAATGCTTCATCTTCATGAGATATATGATATGTTCTTCATATACACCCTCTAAAGGTTTTTGAATCAGATGGAGCCTTCATGTGGTCCTGATCCTTAATCTTCTGTTGTAATCTGGTGTTCCTTTGTCTTCTCGCCTGATGACCATCTTATCCCTTTAGCTTCATATGTGTCTTCTAGCATGGTCCCCTTCTCATTTTCATTCATCATCATCGTGTCATGATAAAATAAAGCACATGTTAGGGATGGAAAATGTGATTGGTTGAGTGACCAGCTAAGGGATTTCACAGTTCCAGAGGCCAACGTTTGAGACTAAGGCTCGAGACTATGCAATGCGCTCAACTAGCCACAACCCCTTTCAAGTGGGTTTGGGATTCTAGCCATTATGTCCCATTGATGTGGTCAAACCATTCGCAGCTACTCAGGCAGATTCGGCTCATGTCCAATCTGAAGATGACAGGGCTAACAACTTCATTGAGCGCATTCAACACATCTGCCAGCAGGTCCATGACATATTGGGAGCCAATGCTAAGTACAAGTAGTGTCATGATCATCATCAGGTGTCACACAAGTTCCAGGTGAGTGACAAAGTTTGGTTAAATTTGTAGAAGGAGCACCTCGTTGGGCCCCACCGCAAGCTTCGCCCACTTTGATATGGGACTTAAATTATCACTAAGCTTGTAGGGGATAATGCTTTCGAGCTCAGCATTCCACCCTTCCCTGGCCTGCACCTAGTGTTCAATGTGGACTGCCCTCGATCATACTTTCCACCATTACTGGACACATCATACATTGCAGAACAACTCACACCAACAGAGTTAAACCTAAATTGCATGGAACATGCCAACACTGATTGGATCATGGACACGTAGATCAATAACATTTTCCAGCAGAAGATCCAACTATATTGGGTTGTCAATGTTGGCCAACTCTCACACCAAGGCAAGTGGCTCACAAGGGACCAAGTTAAGCAGAAGTTTCCTCATATCATGGAGGCACTCAATGCAATGGGGGCCATTGCTTCCTAAGGGGGGAGGACTGATCCAAGTGGATATTGGTGCCCCCCTGCCTATTCCACTTGGACCCCCACCTTTGTTTCTTTTCATTTCCCTTAATTGTAGCAAAACTTACTATTTTTGGCAGTTTTTTTGGGGTCCTAAACTTCTAGAGTCATTTTGAAGGACTAAAAGACGTTTTTAGGGAAAACTGAGAGACCAGAAATGTCCCAAATTGGCTTGCTTATACATTTTTAGCCTCCTCTTTGAGATCTTTGAAACGGGGTATTATGATAACCAAAAGGAGATTGTATGCCAAGTTACGACCTCGAGAAGTTGATGTACCAATTTACCTAAACAGGGCCCACAATTTTGGCGGTTCATCTCCTAGGGTTAGGTTTTTGGATGTTTAGGTTTTTCTATTATTTATCAATAATAAATAGTCCTTTGAGCCTCATTGTAACATAATTCAGAGGCATGTAGCCACCACATCTCTTCTCAGAGATAAGCTACCATTGCCCGAGCTAGTTTATTTCCATTTCTGTATGTAAGCATATTTCAGTTCTTTGATATTAATGAAATGGAGTTTTATTTCTACTGCATCTCTGTCTTTATGTGTATATCTGTATTTTGTTGCATTCTTGAATAAGTCTGGATCAAGCAAGCATTGAATTTCTTATATATTCTCTGATTAATGAAATACAGATAGTAAGGGATTTGAGCAGTTGCTTTCCCTTAGATAAATATTTGTGTATGTGTGATGTTTCCTTTTGCATGTTAATGATTCTTGTTTTAGATGTTGAATTAACTTCCACATATGAGTAGAATAGCTTAAAGTCTTGTGATTTAGTAAACTTCATGAGAAGTTTTGAATCTACACATTAATTTCTACAATTGTAGTCTGATGTAATTTGGGGGATGGATGAACACATCATTAGGTTGAGGATACAGTTCTAATTACTACTAAAGTTTGAAATAAAGTGGTTATTTAGCGTTAGGCCATGTGGACTGGAGATAGACTTTGTACTTGTAGTATGTATACCCTTAATAACTCACCTTTATAGAAAGTATGAGAATCCATTAAAAAACTACGCAAGACTAGTGCCCTATCAAAATTAAGGCCAATAAGGAAAATAAATGAAAGGCATATTGCCTACTTCATAGAGAAATTAAGAGATAGACATAGATATTTCACAAAATCACTCTACGATCTATCCATTTAATTGAGCCTATGTATTATAATTTCCACTTGAAAGTTCACTAAAGCAATGATTGGTGTTGCTCAAAATTTCGCAAGAATGATAGAATGAGGGGTTGATCTCATGACATGAAGCTATTTGGATAACATTGTGAAAACACTCTTTATATCCTATTTTGATCTACTTCCCTAAGTTAGGGTTCACAATCCTTACACATATATAAGAGGATAAGTGTGGCAAATGAGCAAAAGAGTAAAATCTTCGATCAAATGTCCTTAAACTAAAGAAAAAGAAATAATGATTTTCAAGGATGATAAGAGCCACATACCCCTTGCGTAGTGTAGCCTCTATTACTGGGTCAAGTTGAATCATGGTTTAGAGAAGAGGAATCCTAGAGATACATATGAAGAGAGTAACTCAACCCTTTGACCTCTATAAGTAAGCTCTATAAGTAAGAAGCACATTAATTGCTTCCCCTTTATGGATATTAAGGGCCATGACTTATGTTTAACCTAGATTAAATAAAAGATGATGAATGCTATAGAAGGAAGCTAAGATTTCAAGTTGTCTTTGAAGGTCCCTTAGTGGGACATGACGATACTACTATATTCAAATAAGAGAAGGAAAATGAAGACTCTGAAGGGAAGAAAACATAAATGAAACTAGATAAATTTGATATAATTTCCCCTAGCTCATAAATGTAGCGCTTGAAAAGTGTATGAGATAATGGTAACCTTATTTAATTCCTAGTAATTTGGACATACTCTCTCACACTAACCTTTGTCTATACCTTACTAGCAATGGTCTTGTAAATTGTTGTCACAAGAGATACCACAAAGGGTGGAAGATAAAAAAACTATGAACTAATAGGTGCTAGTAAATTGTCAAAGTCCTTGCCAAGGTCCACAAGAAATAATATAATTTATGCTTATTTTCTTTAACCTCTTTAGTGATGAAAGTTAAAGAAAAGATATAATCATCAATACTATTGGTTATTTTTTTTATTTATCTTTTATCTCTCAACCTTTTTGTCTCTGCCAATTTTGAGATATGAATATCTACTAGCAATTGTCCCAAAAGGTACAAAGAGAGGTCGATAGAATTATTAAATTGGAATTGTTGAATTTCTCTAGAAGAGATGTTGGTTCAAGCCTAACTAATGAGAAATTTGAGCTGGCTAAAGTCCTTCTAATTATTTTTTATTATGGTAAAATTATATTGATAATTCATTGGTTTTACTTTCAAAAGCTTGAAGGAATTTGAAGAGCAAGTATAGAATTACTTTGTGGGATTTGATCCCAAAATCACTTATTTGTAAATACATACTCAAAATGGTTAAATGATATTCTTATATATAATTTAACTCATACATATAATATCAGTGTTGATTTGTGAGGTGTAGTACAGGTGTCATATCATTGAAATGTGGTTTTGGATTATGTTTAATATTCTTATATATACTTTAATTTAGACATATAATATAAGTGTGTTGATTTGTGAGGCATAGTCTAGGTGTCATATCACTGAGCTGGTCAAGTTGTCAATGAGGAGCATGTTGGTGCCGTATGACTAGAGATCTATCTAAAACTATACAATGTTTCTAGGGGCGTCCTAAGTGGTATCAAAGATATCACCACTGTGATGGTAACAACACACTTATGAGAGTAAGTCACATCAAACATGATAGTGGAGCACAATTGGGACTGGAATACTTAACATGTGGATATATCATTATAGTGTTTTGAGCAGGGCAATAGAGACTTGGTGTAGGTGTGCTAGTAGGGAGATATATGGTGTTACTATAAAGGGTCCTTTAGTACGTTGAGATGGAAAATTCATGGTAAGTTGTAGTAAGTTAGAAAGTTATGATTGCCACAAACTGAAAGAGAGTGTTTCTACTATTGAAAAATGCAGGATCAAAATGATGAATGATATCCAGGTACACATAAATGCATTAGAAGAGATAAGGAGGGACATGGGGACTATGAGGGAACATTCATGGCATAAGTGAACTTGAGGGGATTTCTCAAATAATGGAGCAAGTCTACGATGATGCATGGGCAAATTGGTTGAAGCACCTAGAGAATGAGGTGGCTTCTATTGTAGCCTTGACCCTAGAGCAGGAAAACATTATTGAAAGTGGGGTTACACATAACTTCATGCGAGAGGATGTGGCTAGAGAGTTTGGATTGAAATTCAAGATAGCCCATGCATCCTTTAACCATTTTGATTTTTATCTTTCATCTTTTTTTATTTTTTTTTTAATTTATGTGAGTTGTAAAATGGTTAGCACAACTAACTTATGGCAACCTATGGCTTAAGTAATCGTCACCAAATACTCCCAAGTTACTCACACCCTTTACCTTTACACTATCTTTGTTCACTAAATACACTTTTACATTGATTTTAATTACTAATATATCTATAAATGTTGAGGAATTTGTTACATTCTTTTGATGGAAAAATCCATGCATGAAATTGTCTAAACTTGTGACTTGAGTTTTTCCTATGGAATTTCAAATTAATAACTTTTACAACATAAAATACCTAAATAAAAATACTTTGTCACAATTTACTCTAAACCCCTTAAAGTTTATATATATATATATATATATATATATATATATATATATATATATATTAAATACAAAATTATTTTTAGTAAATATTATTAAGTATATTTAATAAAATAATAATAATAATATTAAAAACAAAATCTTATAATCTTTAAACAATATAATCATCTCAATTTACTTATCCCACAATCTTTAAACAACATAATCATCCTTTGATGTTTCCTTTTGTAAGATATCCTGGTAAATCATAACCATGAACCATTTTAAAATTTTATATTAATTTATAAATATTAAATCATAGGATATAAAGTGATAAATATTAAATATTTAGTTAAGTTTTTGTTTTGCTTTAACGAAATAAGTTAATAGTTTAAAATTTAGAGTAAAATATTGTTTTATAAACTACAATTTAAATGACTTAGAATTCCTTTAAATAAAAATAGTGAGTATTCTTTATATAAGAATAATGAGTGACATATATTTAAAGATAAAAGCCCATGATAACTTTCCTCAATATTAATTAATAATAATTTACTATATTAGTTTTAATTAGTAATAATTATTCTCAAGGCTGATTTAAAAACTGATTTATTAAACATTTTACAACTTTGCAAAAAATATACAAAGTGATATCGCTTTGGTGAAATCTAACTCCAGCAATCATCAAACCAAAATCATATTTGTACTTAAATGAAACCCATACGTAAAATATAAAAAGAATAATGAAGTAGGTACTTAAATGAAACCCATATTCATATGAATACCCAAAATCCGACACTCAATAGAAAAAGGTTGTATATAATAATACCTAGTATTCTCAATCTAGGCTAGACTGCCCCTTATACGCATATAATTTAAGCGCAACACAAAGGACAATGGATGAACAAACATACAAGAATCCCAAAAAATCATTACAAGTGGCAGCCCTGATGAGGTCGTTGTGTAGCTTTCAACATTATAAACACACTTACACCAACGGCAAGATAATGGAACGTACCTAGTATAGCTTGCTTAACCACTTCTTGCAATCATATACAGAGCAGAAAGCCTGAAAGCAAGTGAAGATCAAAAGTATCGCTGCAGCAACCACAGACAGGAATTGCCATGATCCAAATATATGTTCGTTCACGAAATCCATTACGACGACATTCCATTTTCTATAATAATAGCTATTGAGACCCTCTATAATGTTGTCCAGGTATCGAACCTTTCTAAGCCGAACACACTTACCCATGTTGTTCCACAGGCTCGCAACCTCTTCGTCGCTTTGGAGGTGGTTGTAAATAATTCCACTTTGTCTCAACAATCTCACATCCTCTTCGATGGCGATCATCCCGTTCATGAAATCGGTATATGTGTGAACACTGAAAACCATCGCACCTGGTGCTGCCGAAGCTTCGAATGCCACCAGATTTTTCAGGATCACCTCTGTATTGTTGTCCAACCTTACTTTTGCAAGCAAAAGTGTCGCAGTATTCTAGTCAAATTGTACTGAGGTGAAGTCGCTGTCAGTAGGAGCAAATTTGATTCCTGCAGCGTATAAATCGGCCACAGATGGAATAGCCAGTGCGTCTCACGTAGGCGGTATGATCTTAACAGTTGATTCTTCCCCCTTCGCTTTTCCCTCTTAATTAGTATTGGTGACATCTTTTTTGACAAGAAGAGTGAAGGGTTTCTTCAACACGGTCAGAACAGGAAGATTCCCAAGAAGAGAAAGAAGACGTAAGGGCAACTTCATCACGATTTGCACATACCGCCCGTTGAGCGCTTTTTGAGTCAATTTCGTGAGAAATCGAATGGGACCAATATTTAAAGAGGTGAGAGCAGTCCATAGCAATCTGAAGGCTCTGGTAATGGTGGACATTTCCCCTGGAACAACCTCCTCTTTTTCTTCCTCGTTTGGAATATTTGGATCTTCAATGTTGGGAACAGTGACGATAGCGTAATACAACACCTCCAGGATGTGGCCTCTCTCTATTGTATGGATCTTCGAATCCTCGGGCAGCTTGAAGGTGAAAGGCGATAATTCTTGGCACACAAGCCTTAGCAAGGTAGAGAGTCTCTCTTTTGCCTTTGCTTCAGAACCCAACTGTAATTCCAAAAGCTTTTGCAACAGAAAGAGCGGCAACTGATTTTCGAGCATCATCAGATCTCTCACAATGGAATTATGGGCAGCGCTGGTGCCAGTCAGATCTAGTATTCGCCCCAATTGCTTGACGTCCACGTCAGAGTTTTGGTCAGCCTGCCTGACATAAAATTGCAAACACTCTAGAAGGAAGGCTGCGTCCAGCGCCATGATCCAGGCCAAGGTTTCTTCCTTATAATCGAGAAACTTGTGATAGCTGTTCCGGATTTGCCATTCGTGCTTCTTAAACTCCTCCACAACCACGGACTCAAACTTCTGTCCGTTGATTCTTTTCTGAAATCTTCGAGCATCTGCTACTTTGTAACGCTCCATGTCATAGAGCTCAGATCTCGAGCGATGATAGGGACTGATAGATACCGACTGAGGAGTGTATGCTTCAGGCTCCACAGCCAATAACTCCTTGGGCACATTAAACACAGACATGCACAATTCCTTCAGTTCTTCCTCTTGCAGGTGTAGATCCAGACTTCCCTTGATTTGAATAACCCAACCATTCTCATCAATCTTCAATTCGACATCGGTTTTGAATTCCATGTTTCTGAATCAAGACAAATAGCGACAGAAAGCATAGGAGAAAATATAGGAGATATGCAAGACGGTTAAGTGACTGGGCAACCATTGCAATTGTTATAGTAATGACACTCATTTTCTACCTCGCCATTAACCTCAGGAATCTCCAGGGCTTTTACTCGTTTACTCTTAATCATGGCCTCTGCCTCAAGTTCAAGCGTTTGCTCAAGATGAATCTTAGTGACCACGAGGAGGCCGCTGCTCCAATTGATGTTTCTCAAATTCTGACACTGGTGGGTTGAAGCACTGCAACTTCATAGCCCGGGGCCTGCCCCGCTTCCTACCCTGGTGGGTTGAAGCACTGCAACTTCATAGCCCGGGGCCTGCCCCGCTTCCTACCCTGGTGGGTTGAAGCACTACAATTGCTTAATTAAAATTGCAGGGGGCATCCAAGCTCGTCTCCACCGTTGTCGCCACATTGCTCTGATTTTTTCTCCCAACAAATCTCTCTTTCTTGCAAGCATTCTAGTGTCCTCCATGTTCAATGCCATAAACTCCACTAAGAATTCAAACAAACTCTCCGAGAAATCTAGCGTAAAAAAACAAACTCTCCAAGCACTATGGTCTATCGTAAAAAATAAATTCTCTAAGCACTGTGGTGTAAAAATGTAATAATGGTGTAGGCACAGATGTCATGTAAAAATGTAATAATGATAGCTAGCCAGATGTCAAACAGCAAAAACCAGATGTCAATAGTGAAAGATATGTAGCCATATGCCACATGTCAATCAGAAAATAGAAGTGTTGACGACTAAACTGATTCAAAAGGAAAGCCTATCGGCCTAAATATTGTGAAAAATATTTTCATCAACCCACCCCCTTGTAATATTACAATAGTTATTAGCCCCATTGTAATATTGCAATAGTTTTCAATAGTTATTAGAATCATTATGGTCTATTTTTTAGCCAAAAGGATCCAAATCTAAAATAATGTTAAAAATGGAAATTTAAAATATATAAACATGACCATGATTACGCATGTATAATTAAAAAAATGCAATTAAAGAACACATTAAAATTTGAATGAGATCACATAACATGGATCATGGACATGGTTCCCAAATAACTTTTCACAAAACATCCACATTCCAACCACTTCGAGGTTTTGTTCTCATTTTTACTTTCCAACAGCTCTAATGAACATTATAATATCTTTTGCCATCTCATGTGCATAAAATATTGTCCTTTATTTTGAGCTTCTAAACAATTCCAAAACTCCATTGATTTAGTTTCATCATATTTGTGTTTTTATGTTCTATTCACAAATTCCAAAACACAATTTACTACGTTGCATTTTAAGTTTGTGTTTGAATTTTCAAATTTCAAAATACAGATTAAAAATTAATAGAAATTTCAGTATGATTTTGAAAAAATATGGCAGAATTTTTTGAAAATTTGGGGTTTTTTCCAAATCATAAAAACACTTTCTATTGATAATAAGAGAAATTACAATGACAGAAAGGAAACCTCATTGTTCTCCTGTGAAGAAACAAAATAACAACCAAGATATTTTTCTAATACATCCGATCTCTAATATGTAATAGGATACATTATAGAGAGATGAAAACTATAGAGAGTTGTCTGGTTACAATGATCATAACATAGAGGTATTTTTCACAAAAAGGGAACAGAGTGTAAGCAAAGCATTCTAGTGCTTGAAGTTAGATCTAAATATACCCCGACCTCTCATAGATGCCAAAAGCAAAAAAATGGAATTTCATCTTTTTAGTGTCCGAGTTGCATCCTTCTTTGGAGAGGCGATCCACTTCACCATTTTCACTCCGATAAATGTGTGTTATGGAGACAAAGTGGAACTCCATGAGCAGGGTTTTGATTATGCATTTCCAGGTGTTGAGGTTAGGAGAGTCTAGGGAGCCTCAGTCATTTTCCCAGTTGATGATAGATTTGGAGTCTCCAAAAACTATAAAAACTCTAATGTCAAGCCAAGAAGCGCAGTGTAGGACCCCCAAAAGAGCTAGTAATTCAACACACGTATTAGTTCCAATTCCACAGTGCTAGTGAAACCTATAGAAACTCACAGGTCCTAAATGGATGGCCATGCCACAACCACAAATGTCAAAAGAGGAGGCCCCGTCAAAGAAGCTGACTAGGTAAGAGGACCAGATGTTTTGAGGAGGAGAGGGACATTTAGAGACCGATGACTTAAATGGAGAGTACTCAAGATAGAAAGAGAAGATTCTACAGCTAGTTTGCCAGATGTCGGGCTTCACATGCTCAAAGATGAGAGAATTTATAGAGCACCAAATCCCTCAGATGATAAAGAAGGCTAGGGTTCTATGTTAAGTAAAATTTGGGTTATAGATTTTAAGCTTTAAGATTTTGGGTACCCTAGAAGTTCTTGAGAGTGCTAAATCCATTTCTACCAATAAAAAAAAAATTAAACACTCTCACATTTGAAGAATTTTTTACCAGATTCTAGTGAGAAATTTGCAGTCCTCACAAAATATTTCAAAATGCATTCTATTCTTGGTAACCAAAATATATATATATATATATATATATTTTAATTTATGGGAGATCTCTCGAGTTTAATTACTGTGGAGGTCAGTGGCATCTCTACACCGTGTAGAGGTGGGTGTGTGAGAGTTCAAAATAAAGTAATAAAAACAAATAAAATTGCCCTAACTTGGATGTAAACCTTGATATTTTAATAGAAATTTTGATTAAAGGCCATCCCACTAAATCATAAAATCCTCTTCACATCACATTTTCACTACGTACATTTGGGAAACCACTATTTACCATTCTATAGGGTATTTACTACACCACTAATTGTTTCTGAAATATGAAATTTCCTAGGTAAGCGCACCCATCTCGACGTCCTGCTCAGTCTCCAACAAAGTATATCTTTTTTCCGGTCCATCCAAAACATAGGCATCATGTAACCATCTGTTGAATGACCATCACATATCCATGCATGGACAACGTTCCCAAAATTTGAAATTTATTTCAAGCCCTCCGTAAATGCTCAGAAAGAGTCACCGGCTATGATATTCAGGATGTGCTCTGCCATCTCAGTTTAGAACTCATCCCCGCCTTTCATAATGCAGGAAGGACCAAAGTGAAGCAAGGTTTCCTTCTGGTGTATTTAGGACATTCCCAACCAGAGGCCATGGATGATTGTTGCCCTGAAGATGTTGGAGGGCGAGTGGGAAGTTCCTAATGAGTCGATGTGGCTGTTGCAGAGAAGGTCTGAGTTCTTGGAAGGGTATGGATACGAGACCATGAAGGGCCACGACGGAGATGACGAAGAACCATACTAGGTTTTGAAGACCTGCTGCAATGGCTTCTTTCAAGCAATATTTCTTGTTCTTTCCACTTCCCTTTGTGTTTTTACTCATGCATGTTCTATCTTTAGCCAACCATATCCAAGAACCCATTGCTTTTAAGCTCTTATTGTTCCACAGAGATTCTCCTTTTTCTCATATCTATGATGCCTCTCTCTCTAAGTGATCTGCAATGGTTTGAGAACGCAATGCAAAAGAGCCTGCATCATGCAATATCCATGTTCTCAAAGAACTTTCGAAATGTCATCAAATCAAAGAGAGAATATGGCTGAAGTAGTTCAGGTTCCTTTGGTCTCATCACAGTGGTCAACATGGACATCAAACAATTCAAGAGTTTAACATTTGGGTGTGAATTGCAAGCATGTGGGGTGTCAGGAGCTGGAAAAATAGGTCGCAGCTATGTATGCAAAGCCAGTAAGCTAGTAGTATGAAGGTCATGAAATTTCATTTTTGTATTCGATGAACTGGCCATCTATTTTCTTATATTAATACAGTGTTTTGGTTAAGGTTGTGTGAGATAAAATGCAACATCATGTGAATGGTTGTTGATTTATAAGAGAAGACATGGTAAGGAGGATTCCTGAGATGGTAAGAAGATTTTTTCACGTTGTCTGTAATTATTTTTTCATAAGATGAGATGCTTGTAGCGAAGCATACATTTGCACTCATGGCAAGAATTTAATAATGAAATTAACGTGGAGTTTGTCTGAAATAATTGGTTAATTCAAATAAAATGACTAAAGGAAATAAGATAATACAACGGAGAATTCAAATAAAATGAGAAAAGGCCATAAGTTAATATCGTGGAGCGAAAGGAGTTGTTTTAAGATCTCTTAATGGGGTGAGATTTTACATTTTTTATTAATAGAAATGAATTTTATTTAGAAATTAATTCTTTTATTGTGATTTACATTATTTTTTTTTGAAATTATAGTGATCAATTTAATATTGTTATTTTTGAGATTATTTATTTCATGGGCCTCGTCTTCATCTCCCAAACTGCTTTTGGCTTCTGCACAGTAACGATGATTTTTTTATATCTATTGGGTTGAATCTTATCAACCAGAGCGTGGTACGTGAAGAAGTTTAATGGTTTTTCATCTCACATAAAGGCTTTATTCCTTTCGTCATATTAGACCAATCTGATTTATATGTATTGATGGGCACCCATATGTATATCAAAAGACCATGTGCTCATTGCCTTACTATTTGCTCATTTGTATTTCTGTGAGGGGAAAATGTAAATGTATTGATGTGCACCCATATGTATATCAAAAGACCATGTGCTCATTACCGTACTATTTGCTCATTTGTGTTTCTGTGAGAGGCAAATGTAAAAGGAATGTATATTTAAATATATGGTAGAAGCGTTTTATGAATTTTAGTATTGCAACTATTTTCGTGTTGTCTAATATTTGCAGTCACATCATTAAGAATATTGTATATTCCAAAGATGCATTTATGGCATTAGGTATAATTATCATCTGAAGCGCACTTGTGAATTCATCAACAAACATTACTTCCACTTTGCAGGATGTCATTTTGACTTTGAGGGAAGGTGTAGAAAGTTGTGAATTGAAACTTGGTTAATGTTGATAGAGGTTTTTTTTGTGCTTTCTACCATTGAATTCAACCTTTTTAGGCAATTAGGAGATAGTATGTATTTTACAAATTAGTTTAAAAAAAATGTGTCCGTGGTTGACACTAGTTTATTTTAAATTAAATTAAAATATTATTAAAAAAATCTATATATTTGGTTAGTTTTATTAAGTTATAAATTATTTATAGTTTCATTTTTATTGTGCTCATTTGGTTTGTTGTTGATATTATAACAAAAAAATATTCCACCCACCGCTATTTGTGCCCACAAACCTTCTACACCTCGGCATAGGATGTTATGAAACCAGCTCACAAAAAGATAGAAAAGAGAGATCCACGACTTAGAATTCAGCCTCTTCGAGGGGGCAACCTCCTTTACATTACATAAATGAACAATTCTTGGATGATACAAATGAAAATACCTCCTTTCTATATATAGGAGTCTAAGTGGTCCCAATACAATCAAAGCCTACATAACAATAATATTGTAGGGCACAACAATAACAATAGTGGGCTTCTATGTGGCACAATAGTAACAATATGGGCACTACATGGGTACATCAATATAAATAAGGGGTATAACTACAATAGTAATGGGGTAATCACTAGTATTATAGGGACCCAACATGCCCCTCTCCTTCAAAAAAGTGTTGTCCTCAACGCTTGAGTAGTTCAGGATACTTCTGCATAAAATTCTCATCCTCCCATGTGGAATCTTCAGCGGATAAGTTCTTCCACTTGATAAGGTACTCTGAAATTGATCGATTTCGTAGCTGTCGAGTTCTTGTTTCTATAACTGCTTCCGGTTCCAATATAATTTTTCCTTCTTCGTCAAGTTCTGGCAATATTGTTTGAACTGGGAGCTTGTCGCCTATAACCTTCTTTAAGCATGAAACATGGAAAACTGGGTGCAATCGAGAAGCTGCAGGAAGCTCCAATTTGTATGCCATAGTACCAATCTTTTGCAACACCTTGTACGGACCATAATACTTTGGTGATAATTTATTATCCTTCTTAGCTTGCTTGAGGGACATTTGCTTATATGGTTGTAGCCGTAGGAATACCCAATCACCTACATCAAAACTTCTTTCACTGCGATGTTGATCTGCCTGTTGTTTCATTCTATTCTGTGCCAACACAAGGTTATCCTTTAAGAGTTGGAGGACTTGTTGTTGATGTTCGATGTGATGTTCCACTGCCTGAACCTTAGAATTTTCTCTTAAATATGATGTGATGGATGGTGGTTGATACCCATAAAGTGCCATAAATGGGGTCATTTTTGTTGCTGTATGAAAGGAAGTGTTATACCACCATTCAGCCAGAGGCAACCATTTGACCCATTGTGTCTGTTTATCAGATACAAAGCAACGAAGATATCCTTCCAAACATTTGTTTACTATCTCAGTTTGCCCATCAGATTGAGGATGATAAGATGAGCTATGAGCTAACTGAGTACCAAGACAAGAAAATAATTCTGTCCAAAAATTTCCAGTGAAAATGGGATCTCTGTCACTTACAATAATCTTTGGGTTTCCATGTAGCTTTTGAATTGTTTCCATAAATGCAGTAGAAACTGTACTGGCTTTAAATGGATGTGATAATGCACAAAAGTGTGCATACTTGGTAAGTCTGTCAACTACCACCATGATGACACTCTTTCCCTCAGACTTGGGTAAACCTGTGATAAAATCCATTGAAACCTCCTCCCAACGTTGGCTTGGAATGGATAAAGGTTGTAATAGACCCGGTGTCTTAATTGTTTCAACTTTATTTTGCTGGCAAACCAAACATTCTGCCACAAACTTTTGAATATCTGATTTAAGGCCATCCCAAAAAAATTCCTTCTTAACCCTGTGGTAAGTTTTTAAAAATCCTGAGTGCCCTCCTAAGGGAGAAGTGTGCAATTCCATAAGAATCTTTTGTTTTAGCTGGGAATTCTTACAGAGGTATAAGCGATCTTTGTACCATAACGAATCATTTTTCCAGCTAAATGTATCAGACGTACTGGAATCTTGTTGTAGCTTTCGAATAAGTGCCCACACTTCTTCGTCATTCTTCCATTCCTCCCTTGCTTCATTTATCCAATCTGGTTGGATGATAGAAAGCGCACAACAATGCTTCCACATCCTCATCCTTTCTTGAGAGTGCATCTGCCACCACATTTTGCTTCCCTTTTTTGTAGATGATTTCAAAGTCATAACCCAACATCTTTGTGACCCACTTTTGTTGCTCTTCAGAGGATAATCTTTGTTCTAAAAAGTATTTAAGGCTATCATGATCTGTTTTTACCTTGAAGTGTCTTCCCATTAGGTAGGGTCGCCATTTCTTAAGTGCATGGAGTATTGCCAACATTTCCTTCTCATAAATAGCTTTTCTTAAAAACTTTCCCTTGATTGGACGACTTTCAAAAGCAATGGGTCTTTCATCTTGCATTAGAACAGCACCAATTCCATTTCCTGAAGCATCACATTCCACAATAAAGGTTTTTGTGAAGTCCGGTGTAGCTAAGACCGGTGCTTGGCACATTGCCTCTTTAAGATGTTCAAAGGCCTTTGTTGCTTCCGGAGTCCATGAAAATGCATCTTTCTTCAATAATGTTGTTAGAGGTGCTGCTATTCTCCCATAATTCTTAACAAACTTGCGATAATACCCTGTCAACCCAAGAAATCCTCGCAGATGCTTTATGGATGTGGGGATTTTCCATTCCTTAATGGCTTTAATTTTGCTAGGGTCTACCTTAACTCCTTCATGAGATACAATATGACCCAAATATTCCACCTCCTGGACTCCAAAGAAACATTTGGATCTTTTTGCATATAATTGTTTCTCTTCCAATAGTTGTAGCACCCTGTCAACATGTTCAACATGATCCTTCCAAGACTTGCTGTAGATTAGTATATCATCAAAAAATACTAACACAAATTTTCTAAGGAATGGTTTGAAAATTGAATTCATCAAACCTTGAAATGTTGAAGGTGCATTGGTAAGGCCAAAAGGCATGACCAAAAATTCATAATGACCCTCATGAGTTCTAAATGCCGTTTTCGGAATGTCTTCAATCTTCATTCTGATTTGATGATATCCTGAACGAAGATCCAACTTGGTGAAGTAAATTGATCCATGCAATTCATCCAGTAATTCATCAATGACAGGAATGGGGAACTTATCTTTAATAGTGAGCTTGTTGAGCTCCCTATAATCCGGACACATGCGCCATGATCCATCCTTCTTGTGCACCAATACTACTGGAGCAGAGAAAGAACTTTGACTCGGTTGAATTATACCAGCCTCTAGCATTTCTGCAACCATACGTTCAATTTCACTTTTTTGGACATAGGGATATCTGTACGGCCTGATGTTTGGAGGAACACTTCCTGGAATCAGATGAATAGCATGATCATGATCACGCATAGGTGGGAGACCTTTGGGAGTCTCAAATACCTTGGAATGATTGTCCAGGACTTTTTGGAGATCTGGAGAAATAGATGATTCTAATGTGGAAACATCTAGCGAACATAATTGTGCAATTACACCCCTTTGCTCCTTTTTTAGAAGCTTTGTCATACCATTAGAGCTGATTATCTTTCCTGGTTTCCCTGCAATACCCCTTAATTCAACTTCCTTTCCTTCCACAGAAAATTTCATGAAAAGTTCTTGAAAATTAAAAGCTATTGTACCCAAGGATTGTAGCCATTGGACTCCTAGTACAACATCAGCACCTCCCATTGGAATGGAAAGCATTGGGCTAGTCAATACATATTCTCCCATGGATAGCTTGATATTATGGCACTTTCCAGAGCAATTTATTGTTCCTCCATTTGCAATCATCACTTGACACTCTGGTGCTGGATATAGGAAGCAATTCAATTCTTTTGCTACCCTACAATGAATAAAATTGTGGGTGCTTCCTGAATCAATCAACACTATTACCTTTTTCTTCTTGATTTGTCCTTCTATCTTGATGGTTTGAGGAGTGGTAATTCCCGCCAATGCATTACAAGATATGGTCGGATTTATTTGTTCTTCATCTAGGCTTTGTTCCTGGAATATATCCTCTTCTTTTGACCTTTCTTGCTCCTTTTCTTCTTCCTCTTCACAATCTATGTAGAATAATTTCTTCTCAGCACACTTATGACCTTTTGTGTATTTGCTATCACAATTGTAACAAAGCCCTTTTGCTCTTTTTTCTTCCAATTGTTGTGGTGTCAACCTTGTAGGTTGTGGAAGACTATGGGCAACAACACTTCCATCTTTATAGTTGTGAATGGTATGCTTCCTAGTTGCCATAATTTTGCTTTCCATTTTTCTTGCTAACCTGAATGCCTTCTCTAATGAATCAGGTTCCCAAAGGCGCACATCATGTTGGATATTATCCTTTAAAGACCCTATGAACACATCAATCCTATGCTCCTCTGGAATATCTTTTATCCTTATGTTCAATTTTTGGAACTCCTCAATGTGCTCCATTATTGAACCCTTTTGTTTGAGATTATCAATTGGCTAAAAAAAGTGTTGCTTTTTGTATCCTCATAATGTGCTATCAATTCTTCCGTAAAAATTGCCCAAGTGATAAATTGTTTACGAGAACAAAGCCATTGATACCATACAAACTGATTTGGTTCCAAATATAAAGTTGCCATACGTACCTTTTGTGTGTTTTGCACATTATTGAGATCGAAGAATTGCTCCATCTGTAATATCCATGTGGCGGGATCCTTGCCATCAAACTTCCTCATATCGATTTTTGGAACATGGTGAGTCTTCGATCCAACATTAGAGTCTATGGAATCATGATTAACATTTCTTTTGTTCTCATCATGAGTTTCCTTTACTACCTTTTCACCATTAGTGACCCTTTCTTGTAGCAACTTCTTCAATTCATCCATCTTATCATCCATGCCATCAATTTTAGCGTCCATGCCATTCACCTTAGCTTCCATGCCATCCATCTTAGCTTCCATGCCGTCCATCTTAGCTTCCATGCCATCCATCTTAGCTTCCATGCCCTTTATCTTAGATTCCACGCCATTTACCTTAGATTCCATGCCATTTATCTTAGATTCCACGCCACTTATCTTAGCTTCTGTTAGCTTTTGTGAGCGTGACATTTGTTGCACTTGTTCTTGTAATTTTGATATATCATGTAGCATTTCTTCCTCTTCTTCATGAGTCATGCTAGAGCTTTCAGGTTCCTTACTAGGTGTTTGCATTTTCTTTCCTCGGGGCATCAGTTACCGATAATAATGCTTTACTATGCCCTTTGAATTCTGTTAAACCAAGCTTACACAAAAATTTAAAAAAAAACTACACACCTTTTTTTTCACTTTATAGAAGCCTGATATTGAATCTGATGTATCTCTGTAATTTCGGATCATCCAGTTCTGAAATTGCTATCTGTAGTAGCCTTCTGCGTCCTCTTTCCAATGCCACAAGTCTGAGCCAAATTGGATTCTCCAAGGAAGAGTTATGTGAAATCTCCCACAGTGACTTGCTTTTAGACTAGTTCAGTAGAGCGAAATTGTACGACGTGCCACGAGTCACTGTTTCAACCTTTGAATCTGAAACTCACCCACAAGAAACTACAGTCTGTCCTCTTTCTATACCTTTTTATGAAATTTCAATCCGATCCTCAGAGAGAGAGTTATGACGATTTTCCCCAGGTCACCTGTTTTGAATGTAATTCAGGAGTCTGCAAAAAGGCCAAATTCCTCAGATCATATCTCCGAAAATATCGCGCTAAAATATCTGAAATTCGGACCCGAGGTTCAGCGCCAATTCTTCTCAAATGGGTTTTTTTTGCGACTTCTGAAACGTCACAGAAAAAAAGTTATAGCGAAAATGCCACGATGACCTGTTTGGAGCAGCGAAACCCTAGAATCCAAAGCTCTGATACCAAATGTTATGAAACCAGCTCACAAAAAGATAGAAAAGAGAGATCCACGACTTAGAATTCAGCCTCTTCGAGGGGGCAACCTCCTTTACATTACATAAATGAACAATTCTTGGATGATACAAATGAAAATACCTCCTTTCTATATATAGGAGTCTAAGTGGTCCCAATACAATCAAAGCCTACATAACAATAATATTGTAGGGCACAACAATAACAATAGTGGGCTTCTATGTGGCACAATAGTAACAATATGGGCACTACATGGGTACATCAATATAAATAAGGGGTATAACTACAATAGTAATGGGGTAATCACTAGTATTATAGGGACCCAACATAGGACGAGATGTGTAGGAGTTTGATGTAATGTAAAAAGGATTGTACGTCAACATCTTTTAAATATTTTATTTTAATTTAATTTTATAACAATTTTTAAATTTAATCTAAAAGAAAAAGGGTATGTAGTGGTGTAAAATAATGATTATGTAACAATATTTAAATTTAATTAATAAGCAAATAAAAAATTAATACTTACGATATAACAAGATTTATAATCATAGATATTCACCCTATTTTACCATGGATATTATCAACTTATAAATAAATTTTGTTAGGATACTATGGGCCAATAGCATGGTTTATCATCAAAATCAGATCCCCAAAAACCCAAACTCCTCCAAAATCAAAATATTTTATTTTACTTTATTTTTATAAAATGTTTAAATTAAATCTAAAAAAGAGGTATGGGGGGATATTTTAATGTACCATAAAAAATTTAATATTGCAAAGGAAACACTGTAAGACAATGACATAAGAAACAATAGGATAGAAGAAAGAATTAAAAAAAGTATGCAATTTTGTTTATTTACTGGTGTTCTTTTTTATCATATGTTATGTTTTAGGGAGATTCCAACCAGGATATGTTCAAAGTGAAAGTAATGCATGACAATTCACTCCAAAGGATTTATGAAAATGCTCTTCATTAAAATTATGGAACCTTTGTAAGTAAATGATTTAAATCAAACATTTCATAACAAAGTAATCTCATATCACCTTAATTCACAATGCAATGGATAATAGTTTTTATTCATTAGAAATTGGTCTAATTTTATGAGGAAAGCTTAATAGAAAGACTTTAGTAGTAAGGGGAACATTAATAAACTCCCTCATCATTTGTTATATGATGTTGTTAATTTAGTTACTTGTTGCTTCTTATCCTTATTTCACTTGTGTAAAATGTCCAAACTATAAAAGAATGGTATTATTTGTTGTCTCTTTGGACCATTGTATTTTATCTAACTCAATCATTTCCATAGCCTCAACTAAGTGCCCATCATTCTCTTTCCATAGTGACTCAATGTCTTCAAATGCATTTCATAAATTTGGTTTAATAAATGTTGGTGGAAAACCAATATATTTCACTTCGTAGAAAAGAGTGTACATTGGTTGGGATAAAATTGTATTGTTCTTACCATGTGATGATGTCATCTAAATCTTGAATCTTTCTCGCCACTTATGAAATTCCCCATTCTAATTGTTATTTGACCATGATGATATTGGCATCATAATCCTTGTTCATGAGAATATTATTTAAGAAGTCAATGATAAGTGACACAATTGGTTCCTCACAATTGTGAAAGTAAAGGACAAATTCATTCACATTATGTTTGAAAACTTTATACTAAGAGTCTTGATTCATGAAATTTTGTATCCTCTCCTTTTGTTGTTTTAATTTGTGTCATCTCAAAAAAATGTTTCTCCAATAACCTATGTTATTGTTATCTTAGCAGTGACATTGCCATTAGGTTTGCTTGCTTGACATTAAGCACAAATAAGTTTGTAGTTTCAATTGCAAATTTCATGCCTCCATTCCATTTTTGTTATAGAAGGCAAAGATCCCTAAAAACTATAGATGAATCCTCATCATGAAAGCTAGGAGGTAGCTCATTAATCATCTATTCATCCAAGGTGTCATCTCCATGTTGTTGGTAGCTTCACCAGTGATGCCTAAGCCTCATGTTAATACATTAATACTTTACATGGGAAACATGTGGGTACTTTTGTTTAAAGTCGATGTATATTGTCCTTGAATGATACTATATTGAGCCTACATGATGGTCATAATACCTATTGACCCGACCCTTAGGATCTACCAAAATCTCATTGTTTCTCCATATTAATCATCACTTGGTTATGTATTCTCCACAATTTTAGGATAATCTATCTTCTTTCAAAATATATCATCTTTTAAAAATTTGAGCAATAAGCTAGTAATAATAAATCTATTGAAAGAAGTAAACCTACATAGTAGAATATTTTAGCATAATACAAGATCTCTTGCGATTAATTATTCTAGTGAAATATCCATGGCAATGTACAAGTTATCTGTCATTGCACATTTCCTAGCTTAAGTGATACCCAATAATGTGGACAATTAATGTGAGCACTTTCCAAAATATGGTGCCTTCAACATGTCTTTCACGGTCCATAAGAAAGATAAATATTATGCACCCCAAAACAAAGAAATTAATGTTGTATAAACTAGGATATATATGTCCTAGAACATTGCACATTTCCTAGCTTAAGTGATACCCAATAATGTGGACAATTAATGTGAGCACTTTCCAAAATATGGTGCCTTCAACATATCTTTCACGGTCCATAATAAAGATAAATATTATGCACCCCAAAACAAAGAAATTAACGTTGTATAAACTAGGATATATATGTTCTAGAATTACTTCAAATCAAATAGTATATATATCTTAGCACTTAAAACGCTAGTTGCTTTTTTGAAAGGGTGTTTATTGACAGCTTAAGTGAACTTCAATTAATATATTTTCTCTAGAGAATCTACTACCATAGTCTTCTTTTGAAATTGATCTTGATGCTTCCTTTGCTAGTGGGTCAATAAGAAGATTTTTTAAACCAACGATCCTATGATTTTCGAGTTGAGAGCCTTTTTCACTAAGCCATACGCTGCCAACCAATGCCTTGTTCCCTAGATAAAAAAAATTGAAGTGTAACTTTCTCATCTTGTGGATCTTACTATACATGCATACATAAAAGAAAAATTTTGGATGCTAGAAATCACTAGAGAATATTTAGAAGCAATCTACCTCCTATTCATATGTATATATAAATCCATATATGTTTATTTCTCTTAGTATGATTTAGATCTGGGTGAGGGAGTCCACAAAGGCAAACATGAGATCATGGCTAGGGGATTTTCATAGGAAAACATTATGCACTATGTAAAATATTTCTTCCTGGAATCTAGGCAAAAAGTTTGGATATAGATAATTATGGAGGGCTAGTTAAGATTAGAGTTGGCCAAATGGGGTTGTATTGAAATTTACAGTGAGTAAGATACATTATTTTATTAATGTATAGATAAATAATTCAACTCTAGTAATGTATCCATGGTTATAACTATGAAGTTACTAAAAATTGTTTGAGTTGGATGATGCAACTCACTCCCAACACTTAGATGGCGACTAAGATTGCCTCTTAAACCATCTTAAACCCTTTGTCAAAGAAAATAATCAGGACACCTACACACCTACATCATTAAGTGTTCCTTCTAATAGTAAGTTTTGCACGAAACTTGTAGTGAGAAAAACTCCAGTGTCTACCATTAAAGAGTCTAATCAAGACTTTACAACAATCAAATACACTGAGAGGTAGCCATCATCATGCCATACCATTCCACCATCACATTTCCCATATAATGCAAACTGATGTTGGTTGGAAAGATGTGGAAATTAACCCAACATAATTTCACATGAAATAAAGCTCAAAACATATAGATGATATTTGAAGCATTTATGTTTCCTATTTTTGTTTAACTAGTATCTGCATTAGCCATGTCTCGTCTCTTTGCATATGTTTTTCTCCTCCGTGTTGTGCCTTTCCTTTCTTCTTTTGTGTTTACTGCAGGATTTACACACATCGACGATGGTGAGCTCTATCGATATTGGTCAATGAGCACCTAATAAGTACATTTATTTATGAAAAAATTTAACAGTGTTAATGTTGATGTAAGTGGGAAATTATGCATTTCAATGTGTTTAGTGGACACACTATTGTCGATACAAAAGCAATTGGGAAATACATTGTCCAAATGGAAAGTCCGAGATCCGTGTGGTTTAAAATGGGATGGTGTTTCTTGCATCGGTAATCGAATAACTTATTTGTAAGTATTTTGTGCTTATTGGTTTCAAATCATGACAAAATTTTGTCTTCTAAATGATTATCCATGTCATTCATGGAAATTGCTTGAGCTCTATAGAAAACATTGGGAGTTTCTTCTGATTAAATAATTCCATGGATAAAATATTACAAGACTCTATATTCAATGAATTTCAATGGACAACTGCCGATTGAAATTGGGCGGCTTTCAGCACTACAAGTTCTGTAAGTTGATTGATGAAGAAATCACAATGGTACCACAGATTTGATACCATCCAAACCCATTTCTCCAATGAATATTTAGGTTGCGAAGTAGAGTTCATTTGTGTGAACTCCCCCATATGTATATCGGAGATTTGTTTACTTGGTTGTAATAATTTTTCTTTTTAATGCAGTCAATGCACCATGTAAATTTTATCTAACATTTGAGCACATAGTTTAGTTGGGATGGATCTTGTAGTGCTACCCTCTATACAGAGCATCTTCATTCTTTAGATGTAATTAGAATAATATTAACGAAAACCCCTTGGGTTTGCATGGTAAATAAGAGGGTATAATAAGTATATTGACTCAACAAAGTCAACATTGCAGGGATCTATCCTACAATCCAGGCTTGACGGGACTGATTCCAAGTAATTTGGGAGATTTGCAATACCTTCACACGTTGTAAGAATTTTGAACCCTATAATTCAATCGTTGGTATTTTTGTTCAAATACTTTACAATGGACTAATTTTTATCTCATCTTATAATATTGACAAGCTGTAGGTTTTCTATGCGCATTCCAAAGGAGCTGGGTAAACTACAGAGACTGGTTACTTTGTAAGAAAATACTCCCAAAAAAACCCTTGTTTTTATGAACAAGTACACTTTGTGACATCATGAATCATTGTTGATTTTGGTAGGAACATGAATTCAAATGATTTATCGGGAATTATTCCTCCATCTTTGAGTAATCTTACGAGTCTCTACTTATTCGATTTGTCCAACAATAGCATCGGTAGAGAATTTCCTATCGAGCTGAAGGAGCTTGTTAATTGCGGTCACTTGTAAGTATTACATTTTAATTTGAGATAACTTTTACCCGTGCACGATGGTTCTGAATAGGATTCTCCTTTGAGCTAACTCTTTGGCTTCCTTTGATTAGAATCTAACTGATGGCTCTGCGACTCCATTTTTTCGACCTCCGTTTTCTCTTGGCTAGGGTTTCCTCCTCTGGCAACTTCGGCTAAGGGTCTCTTCTCTTGTCTTCAGTGGTTGTTGCTACCTGATGTTCACCACCCCATCCACTGGCACCTGGGGACCCCTTTGACAAAGACTTTTATGAATATTGGCAACTATCGGTTGGCCTGAATATCTTGCAGATCTTCCATCGCTATCGGTATACTAAGATGGAGGATGATCTGGTGGAATACTTCGAGGATCCCTATGATTCCGTGCATATCTAGACTGTCTATCCATCTCACATGGTTGTCTCGACTTCTTTGATTCCTCTTCAGCTCCCTTTTACACTGGCGGGTGACCCTAGGGTTTTCTCGGTGCCCGGTTTTCTCAACCCTAGATTTCTGTCTTAGAATTGTTTGCGTTCCGCCGGTCCTTCATCAACCTCTCTATCGGTTTCTGACTCAACGGATGCCTCATTCTTCCTGTCAATTTATAACTACTTACCCCCTTCTCTTGCTTCCCTACAGTTTCTAGCCTCCTGTCTGAACCTGACCATTACATCTTCTCCACTAGAACATCCGTGTATCCCTTCCTCTATGGCTTCCTATCCCTCTAACCCTCTAGATTTGGACCCTCGCTACTCTCTTCCACTGGCATCTTACCCTACCTTTCCCCATTTTGCGCCCTTTACCATTTCATCGGGTCGCTTTGAAGGATCTACCTTCCCACCTACTCATTCAGGAACCAAGACTAGGGTTTGTGAAGATCTTGTCACATCTTTTATAGCCCCCTCCCACCCGCCTTCTATTATAGCATCCCAGATGGTAAAGAAATCTAAGTGCATCAAGGAGGGACACAAAAAGCTCTCATTAACCTTCGACGACGACCTTTAGATGGGTGATGTTCTGGAAATTGCAAACAAAATTCTAGTGGGACAGGTTCGTGGTCGCTCCTATAACTTGACTCGTCTCAGGCAATGGATCATGGAAATTTGGGGTCAAGTACTTGAAGAATTACCTTCGGTGGTTACCTTATCCCATGGATGGTTTTCCCTTCATTTTCAATGCTCTAAATATGTACCGTGGGTACCATCTAAATTTCATTACATTGAACTGACATCGGTTTTGCTCAAGAGATGGAGCCCTCTATTCAGCCCATATCGTGAACAATTGGGGGCTGGTGCTATCTAGGTTTGTCTGCCTGGTCTACCACTTCACCTCTAGTTCGAGGACATATTCAACCACATTGGTAATGTGCTTCAGACTTATTTGGACTATGACAAATCCTACATTGTCACTCCCAACATGGTTATGGCGTGCATATTGATCCATCTTGATACTCGTGAAGGTTTGGAGGCTAGCCTGAATATTCAGTGGAGGAACACCTCCCATCTACAAATCCTAGATTATGAAGGATTACCTTTCAAGTGTCGACGATGCCATAAGGTTGGTCAGTTGTATAAGGAATGTCCAATGATCATCTCTAGACCTCCTACTGATTCACAGAAAGATGATTTTGCAACAGACATGCCATCTGGATATCTAGACAAGATACCTGCAAAAGTTTTCGGTTGTCCTCCAAGATCCAAAGTCCAACATCATGGTATGAGCTCAGGACCTCTTCTACATCCCTCACCTCTCGTCACTAGATCTCGTACAGCAACTACTGTTGGTCTAATTTCGGGTAAGTTATCCTCTCCTCTCACTCAATTTCCTCCCTGTGTTTCTAATACTATTTTTTCAAATTCTTTATCTACATCTTTATCACATTGCATCATAGCATCTACATTTGTCTCCCCTCTCTTATTTCCCCACTGTATCTCTTCCACACACCTTCTCGGACACCTTCCCTGCTATCCCTGATGCTCCTCTCTCTGTTTCCCTTTCTAATACTTCTAATGACTCTCGTCCAAGCCATCCTTATCTTATTTATTCCCTAGTCAAATCATCATCCAATGCATGTTGCGGTCTTGGTATCGTTCCCCCTCCAAAAACTTCCAAATCTTCTAGGGGCAGACATTCTTTTATGTCCAAGGTTATTCACCAACTAAATGTAGAAATAATACTTTCTACATAAGCATAGGCTTTGTTGCACATTCACTCTCTACAAAATTTCAACCTAAATCTAATGCTATGATATCAAAAGGATGGGTGCTTAGGCCAACTCTATCTCTCGTATGAAATCAACCCTAAATATTTATTTCTTCACACATATACACATTAGTCACAATTACACAATTACTCGACTAGTCCCATGAAAATCTCAACTCCTATCTCTCTTTCCTCCTTTAACCTTCATAATTACTCAATATGCCCATCAAAATCTCAACTCCTAGCTCTATTTCCCTTTTAGACTACACAACCCCAAGAAAAGAATCTCCTTCTCTACACTATTTTATTTCCCTCCAAGAATCTAGTGTTACTGGTTACAAAATCTCAATGTTAGAAGCTCCAGATACTCTTAGCCATAGGAAATTTTATGAGTTATTACAAAGCATACCAACACTCAAGCATATTCTCATGCTAGAATTTACAAGTATTAAAAAACATCCTAGCATTTAACACGTTAGTTACAGGCATCTTTAAAAGTTCAGTTAACCTAGAAAAATCGTGGATAATTGTATTATGTACGGTAGAACATGGGTTTCTTGGTTCTAGGTTTAACATCAAATCGTCGATGCCTTTAAAATTTTATCTTTGTGACTAATCTCATCGACGAACAATATTTCCCTGGCTATAGGTTATTTACTACAACTTGAGAGTATTGTGTCAGTACCATTTTGGTCACTCCATCTACGAACTCGTCTGGCCTCTAAAGACCCAACCTTTTTCTGGCACGGTTCACCTTGCAAATTTTCACAACTCTGTTTGGTATCCGTGTATGTCATGCTCTTAGTAGACGTGATGGCATACACCATACCATACATGATACCATGGCACTTTAGTTATCACATATTATCACATATTTTTCTTGCTACAAGCTCAATTCTTCCAAGAACATCCTCATCCAAATCATTTCCTTGAATCCTTCAATAGTTGAAATATACTCAGCCTCTTTATTAGAAATAACCACCTACTTTTGTAATCTCAATACCCATAAAATTGTATCTCCTTCAAATGTACAAATGCGACCTATTATGGATCTTCAAGAATCCATAGTGAGGTGTTGGTGGATGACATATTGATGGTGTAACCTTCTTTCGAAGGAGAGCAATGCACTTGGTCAAAGATATCCACTGATGTAAAAACCACAAGACAGAGTAATTCATCCTTTCAATGCCTGCTGGATGACATAGTGATGGTGCAACCTTCTTTCAATGGAGAGAAACGGACTTGGTCAGGGATCCCCATTGATGTAAACACTGCAAGATAGACCAATTCCTCCTTTCAATGCCTGGTGGATGACATAGTGATGGTGTAGCCTTCTTTCAATGGAGAGCAACACACTTGGTTAGAGATCTCCACTGAGAAAGAAATGACCAAACTCTTCCATATAAAGATACATGTCAAGAACACAAAGAGTGATTCTCTATTTTACTCAGGATCGCAAGAGAATCTCATTGCAGTAGAGATGTTCAATAAGTTAGGGCTGGAAGTTCATGATCATCCTAACCCATATCCATTGGGATGGGTAAATAAGGATGCAAAGCTGAAGGTAACAAAACAATGTAAAACTAGACTTGTTATCAATGTTGATTTTATTGATGAAGTAGATCTAGATATGGTTCCCCTTGATGTATGTGGAGTTGTGTTTCGGAGTCCATACATGTACATGCGAGATGAAGTATTCATGAGGAGAGAGAATCAGTGCTAGATCGCCAAGGATGGAAAACCGTTCATCATCAATGTACACAAAGGCAAGTCTAAAATTTTACTGGTAAGTGCCAACGAGCCAAGAAATTGATCATTTCCAGTAAGAAGTATGTTTTATTATTTTTAAGAGAAAGTCAGTTTGAAGAGGAGTCAATAAGAGGCAAGGCATCGATGGAGGGGTGTAATAATAAAAAGAAAAAACATTTGGAGGAGTTGTTACAGGCATACACGGATGTGTTCCGAGAGCCTAAAGGTTTACCACCTAAGAGAGAAGTTGAACATGAGCTATAGCTATTGTAGGACTCCCCATTGCCAAATATTGGGTTTTATAGCAAGTTTGTTATAGAAGAAAGTGAGGTCAAGAAACAAATGCAATAGCTACTCGAACAAGGTTTCATTCGACCGAGTACATCACCATGTGGGTTACCCATCATCATTATGCTGAAGAAGGATGGGACTTAGCAAATGTGTATGGATTACGGGCATGGAACAAAATCATGCTCAAGAACAGATACCCCCTGCCTAGGATAGATGATTTGTTGGATCAGTTATAGCAATAAAAGTACTTCACCAAGCTGGACTTGAAGTCTCGATATCACCAGGTTCGAGTTAAAGAAGAAGATAAATGGAATACCGCCTTCAAAACGAGGAAATGTTTGTATGAGTGGTTAGTTATGAAATTTGGCCTATGTAATGCACCAACTACATTAAAGAGATTAATGAATGATGTATTGCACCATTTTATAGATTCATTTGTTATTGTCTTTTTGAATGATATACTAGTGTATAGTGCTACCTGGGAGGAGCATATTTCACATTTGATGCAGGTGCTAGAAACATTAAAGAAGCACCAGCTGTTAGCAAATCTTAAGAAGTATCCCTTCCTCTGCAGTCGATAGAATGAGAGATGGAATGTTGGATACAAGCTAACTGGAAACCTAAGGGAGCAAAATAACGCACTAATACAAGCGATCTCTTTCACAGAAGTAGAGATAGTGGTCAGAAGTATGCCAAGAAATAAGGCAGTCTGGATGGATTCACTACACATTTTTACCAGGAATGTTGGCATTTCCTCGCCAAAGATGTTTATGAGGTGGTTGAAGAATCAAGATGGACTCAGAACATCCTTCCCACACTAAATGTAATGTCTATTTCATCAATACCAAAACAAGTGAAAAATAAGAGTCTGGATGACTACATATGAATCACATTATGTAATGTAATTCATAAGATTATAACTTCCGTGATAGTCAATAGATTGAAACCTTTTCTCCCTAATTTGATGAATCCCTTGAAAAAATAGGATTAGTAGAGGGAAGGAAAATTGTAGATGGATTTATAGTAGTGCAGGAATCATACACTCACTCAAGTGGACCAAACGTTTGGGTATGTTTGTAAAATTGTACTTGTCTAAAGCTTATGACATAATTAGTTGGTCTTCTCTTTTCAAATTTTTACAAAAATTTGGCTTTTCTTAGCCCTAGATAGAATGGATTGGCTCCCTTATTTTCACAACATTTTTCTCAATTTTAGATAACACATCACCTTCTCAAACTATTCATCCCTCTAGAGGCATTAGACAAGGTAACCATTTGTCACCTTTTCTCTTTATCTTGAAGGAAATATGGGCTTGAAGGTTCAAAAGTTTGGCTAAGTATTGGCCAAAGTCAGTCAGTCACGCAGAGGATAGAAGATACAAGTGTAGGTTGTGAGCTCAAGATTGAGCAGAGCATATTGTATTGATCTAAATTCTTTGATTAATGTAATACAGATAATAAGGGGTTTTAAGAAGTTTCTTTCCCCTAGATAAATCTATGTGCATGTGTGATGTTTCATTTTGCATGTCTATGATTTTTGTTCTATATGGTGAATTAACTTCCGCAGATTAGTAGAGAAACACCAAGTCTTGTGATTTAGTAAATTTTATGAGAAGTTTTGGATCTACACATTGATTTCTACATGGTATCAGAGCTATATTCATAGCAGAGAAGAGAATTTAAAGTTGTCATTGCAGGAGCTTCGAATTTCAAGATCAGTGTTACAAGTTTTATCCAGGACTTAGAAGATGAATTTCAATGGACTCAGGATCGAGTTTGTTTTTGAAGGGACCACAAATTTTGTGGCATGGATGATAATGGGTTGCTAGAATACATAAAGAAAAATGTAGAAAAAACCCCAACATCTGATACATAGGATCTTGCTCAATGGAAGAAGGATGTGGCTAAAGCAAGGAGGATCATATTAGGAGTTCAAGATCATATTGTCTAAAGTGTGCATGGGAAATAGACTTCGTTCGTGATGTGGATAACACTAAAATAATTTCTTGAGAACAATAGTGACCACAGGAAGTTGGCACTCAAGGACAAGCTTCGAAATATTAGGATGCAAAAGAATGAAATAATTCTGCAATATTTGAGCATGTTTACACAGTATTGTGATGAACTTGGAGTGGTCGGTGTTACTGTCCTTGAATAATATTGATAGCTCTAGCCCTCTTGGGCCTTCCCAAGAGCTGGCATAGTTATCAAGACTCGATAAATGGTAGAGAGAAACTACTAAGATGGGAGCGGTTATGGTTTGATCTAGTGCATGAAGAAATAAGGTGGAGCAACAGAGATGGGGCCTCATACAAAGAAGAGGAAGAGGACTTTGCATTAGTCATTGAGGGAAAGAAGTCCAAGAGGGATGAGTCCCAAGGTGAGGCTCATTCCAGCCAAGAGGGCAAGCAAAAAGACTTGTCCAAAATCAAGTGCTTTCACTATAATGAATTCAAGCACTATGCCATGAAGTGTCCACAGAAAAAGGCAAGCAAGAAGGAGCGCAGTAGCAACAACATGTGAAGCTTTGGCTTCACAGTTCGAGCTTGACTTCACACTCATTGCATGCATGGAAAGATCAATGATGGGGATGATGTGGTACATGGATAATGGTGCATTATTCCACATTACGGGGAACAAATAATTTTGCAGTGACTTGGAGGAGAAAGATCTCCATATGAACATTAAGTTTGGAGATAACATATGGTATAGTGCGACCAGGATTGATATTGAAACCTTTCAGAGGGAGTCAGGCTCTCCTCTCATATTCAAGAATGTGATGTTTGTTTCCGGTCTAAAGAAGAATCTTGTCTTCGTTACAGTTTTGGAAGATCGTGGATACGATGTGATCTTCAGTACAAGAAAGTCATTCCTGAGACACATAGCCATGGGACAGGTGAATTAGATTAGGGTTCGAGTCAAGAACCTATATTCCCTTGAGCTAGAAGATGAATGCAAAGCCTTGAGGAGAAATGAAAATTTGGTGGCTGAGAGGGAGCATGTTAGACCTCTCAACATGCAACTTCAGAAGCAACCTCAGGAAGTTGTGGAGCAGTCACAAATAGAGAAGCAGACGAGAGGAAGAGTGGATACATCTACTCAAGAAAATACCACCAACATGGGGGGGAGTTCGAGCTAAGTGGGAAGAGGGAGCGCATGTGGCGATACCTCTAGGAGTGCGGTGGAGTGATGTAGACCCTTAGTCCAAGAATGCAGGAATTTGGGCAGGGTCCATTGAGGTGTGTTTGTCTCATGGATCATTACCCTTGCTACAGGGGCCCATAGTATTTAGTAGCAAGAGGATCAGTGTCAGTCAGATATTGAGGAGTGCAGAGGAGTGTTGACAGTAAAGCAGGAGGCTCAGTCGCAGAGTCAACAGCAGCACATTTCTCCCAGTAGACAATTGCAGACAGAGTTGATTCAGTTTGTTTTTTTAATTTATTTTGTATGCTTCTCAATTGCAGATGTTGCAGTAGAAACAACAATAGAGAGAAGTGTTGCACGTGGTACATTCCAAAGGTGTTGGATCAAGGTAGATGCAAATCCATTTCTTGATAAGCGGGAGTGTTTAAAATGCAGCAGGAAATTCCTAATTTAATTTTCCCTTGATTAAATTAGGAGAAATTTGAATCTCAAATTCAGTAGAATACTTGGAGGTAGTTAACTGAAGTGACATGGCTCTTTTCACTCGGTTAACTCAGTAAATTTGAGTTGGAGACACTTGAGTTTAGTTATACATGATTGATTGCTAATTTGCAGCAATCTATTTCAGTTAATTTAATTTATTGTCAGTGCAACTAGTTCTCATTTTTAGTAGAACTAGTGGAGGTTCAGTCAAGGGAGTGTAACATTTTTTTCACCCTGAGTGACAAGGGTGTGTAGCTTTTTTCACCCTGATTAATCATCCAGTTAATTGATCAATCAACCTAAATTAACTCATGCATGTATATAATTTGAGTTACCTAGTTGAGATTGGAATTCATGGCCAGTGTACTATCAATTGTAAACTAGTCCAAGTTGCACATGTCATGCATGCATTCGGAGAAGGACCTATAGAAATTATGCAATCCAAATTATGGAATTTTCGTAATTAATAGGGGCCTAATTCCCAAGGGAACAACACAAGGAAATAAGGTCTTAGAGGCTCAAAATTTTGGCAAAGTATTGGCCAAGGTGAGTCAATCAGGCAAATGATACAAGATACAAGTGCAGGTTGAGCTCAAGCTTGAGCAGAGCATATTGTATTAATCCAGATTCTTTGATTAATGCAATACAAATAGTAAGGGGGTTTGAACAGTTGATTTCCCCTAGATAAATATCTGTGCATGTGTGATGTTTCCTTTTGCATATCTTTGATTTGTGTTATATGGTGAATTAACTTCCGTAAATTAGTAGCGTAGCTTCAAGTCTTATGATTTAGTAAATTTCATAAGCAATTTTGTATCTACACTTTAATTTCTATAAGTATTAGGATGAGACGTGGACAAAAATTTGATAGTCGACATCTGGGAGTACGACAAGGGCTATCTCATCGGGCTATCATGGGTACTGTCAGGATATCTTAGGATGTATTAAGTAACCAATAGATTTGTAAATCTTGCTTGCCTATTTGAATAATGTTAAATCGAAGTCTTCTTTATATAATAAAATCTTAAAGAACATAAAGTTAAGATGATAGTTTATACCTGTTATAAAAGCTTAAAGAGTTAACGTAAAGTTAAGATGAGAATTTATACATGTTATTATTTTTGGGTATTTTTTATTTTTGATATTTATTATTTGTATTAATTATAAAAATATTTATTTAAATTAGTAAATATATTGAACTTTATTGTCGTTAATATACATAGTTTCATTCAATATATATAGTTTGATTCTGCAAGGTGACTAATGTTTGATTTTAATATTTTTTTATTTTTAATATTTATTATAAAAATATTTATTTAAATTAGTAAATATATTGAACTTTATTGTTGTTAATATACATAGTTTCATTCAATATACATAGTTTGTTTCTGCAAGGTTACTAATGTTTTATGGTTGTTGGGAGAAGATACTAAAAAAAGATTATCCATGTAAAATGGAACATGCATAATCCTACATTAACTGCAGCCATAAGTTCTAATTAACTTTGTGATGAAGGTAGACTTTAAGTTGTTATTATCATACACAAAAATTAGTGTACGTCTATTTTTTGGACCTAACCTTGTTTTGTCATGGTTTACATACCCATTCTACAACATAAATCATTGAGAATTCTTAATTGCTTGTCTAAATTAAAGAGACACCTCGCCATTAAGAACAATATCTTTAGCTTAAAGAAAAATGGTGGTGATCATTTTAGTAAAAATAGTGCTACCACAATCTATTTTTTCTTAAAGGTGAGTCTAACTTGCTAATGTAAAGTTTAAAAAAAAGTATCAATAACAACCTTACTTAACTCTTATATTACAAATAACTTCTTCACACCAACTCTTTACTTTTTTAAACTTAGCAACACAATCACTTTTATATAACATTTTCATAATTACTTTCAATTCAAAAATAACATTTAACCTTTTTAGTTTCTTCCCATAATTAATTCTAAACACTATAGTATTTTTTATTTTTTTAACCAACTCATTACAAAAATTAAATCTAAACATTATCTTAAATTTTTTTGCTAAAGTCAACCAAAAAAAATTGCTTTCGTTATTACAATATTTATTTAAAATAACTTAAAATTAAATAAATAATTAATAATGTAATATTAATTTTAAAAACAACTTAACCTTTACCTTTTTTTAACTAAATCATATAAAATTTTATTAAAAAATTAATAATTAACTAAATTTCAATTTACTATTGTTTTCATTTTAACCAATAAATTAATGTGTTCATTTAATTTTCTTATCATAATAATTTTAAAAATATATTTTCTTAATAGGTAAACGATTATCTTCTTATTATTTTATTTTATAAATTTAATTTAATATTAAATATGTAATTTTTTTCACTGGGTCTTGATGTGTAAAATGAAACGGACTACGCCTAAAAGTTGTTGGCGGGTTGCTGTAAACAACAGTGAAGACACACAATGCACGTATCTACTCATTGAACGCAATAGCTAAAAACACATTGGCTTAGTGGTTATATAAATTTCAATTTTTAATTTAAATGTTTTTCGGTGGGTTTTCAAATTTTGACCGCAAAATCTGAGCTTCAAATTCTCAGAGCAAAGGTGGCATTGAATATTTCAAATTCTCAGAGCAAAGATGGCATTGAATATTTCAAATTTCCAGTGCGAAAACTGAGTTTGAATGGCGTTGAATACATTAAGTGAATGTCTAATCTATTAATATTATTCATTATATCATTTTCTTCTTCTTAAAAAATCATAAATAAAGTTATTTTTATAGTTCACTTCATCTTTTTTTTTCTATTTTTTATGGACTTTATCTATTAGATTTTATTTTTAATTTATAAGTTTGTCTTTTTTGGAGATTGGAGTTGCACTTCTGACTTTTTTTTACATATTTTGCTCATTTGTAGTTGATCCTATTCTTATTCAACAATATTATATTTTTAATTCAATCTTCGTGCTAGCTAACGAAAACCAAAAGAGAGTTTATTTTATATGCATGCATGGAGGAATCACACTTAGTACACATAGTGTCTTTCTCTTAAAGAGTGCTATAGATATTTATTCATGGCATTTATTGTAATGCAAGAAATTATATTGGTCGCTTCGCCTCATAATTTGAATTAGTGTATTTGCCTAGATTTGTCTCTTTGGTCTATAAAGTGCTCTCTCATTTTTTTTTCATTCTCTTTTGTCCCAAACTTGCAATGGTTTGTGTTGCTTCTTTCTCAAATTATATCTTTTTATACTTTTGATTAAAATATACATGGTCTCAACCCTTTTATAAAATATCAAAGATTCAAAAGCCTGTTATGGTATCAAAGATTTAGAAACACATAGAATGTCATTTGTAGTAGAGAAAGTAAATAGATTTTAAGAAAAACAAGAAAATTTGGGCAAATAAATGGGGAAGTTGGAATAAATTGTTCTAAAAAATTATGCATGTTAACCTAATTTCAAAAATTGAGATAAATTGGGTCTAATAGTGGAATCAAGCAAAAATAGACAAAGTGCAAATAATTGGAAAAATAGGTTAATTATGTTAATTGGTGAAATTTTGTGTAATAATTCTACACGAGTAATTAGGATAATTGAAGATATTAGCTTAATTATGATATTATAATTGTGGATAATTAAGTTTAGTTAGGGTTTTAGGAAAATTATGGTTAGTTGATCCTACTTGGGAAAGCAAGAAATTGGTAAAATGACTTAATTTTCAAACTAAAGTAACTAGGAAAAATTGGGATAATCGGTCCATTTGGATAATTTGGTTATTGGGGAAATAATGGTTATAATTGGGGTGATTATACTAATTTGAAAAATTGAGAAGACTATGTTAATTGGAGAAATTGGGACGACTATGCTTAATTGGTGCAATTCATAAAAATTGGTCTAATTGTGACAAATGGGAAAAAATGGGGAAAGGTGGACTAAATTTTGATAATTACACCTCCTCTATCTATCTTGGAATACGACTTCTAGAATTATAATTTAGTTATAAATAATTATTAGATAGATGTTAGGGAATTAATTTTTATGGAATATTCTAGAAAAGTCTTATTAGTAGTCACACATTAAAAATTAAGATTTATTTCAAAATTAGTTTTTCGTTTTATTTTATTTTAATTCATTTGATTAAATAAAAATAGATATAAAATGAAAACATTTCATATAACATGTTTTCTAACTTATTTTGTATCAATGTTTTTGAAATAACACTTTACCTGCCTTCTCATGTAGGAAAAATAAAATTGAATTTGATATTTTTAAACAATTTTTTTGTTTTGTAAATTGACACAAAATATTCATTAATCAAAAGATATTTGCAGAAGATACATAGATTTCAATAAGTGTCATCTGAAGGTACATAACTATCCTAATCATAACAACTTATGACCATCTTGAGAGAAATTTTGTTTCCAAAAAACTATTTGTACCATACCTTGAAACTATCTACATAGACATTACTCAAAAGCTGTATCAAAATTATCCCCTAATAAGAGCCATTCTCTAAGTACATATGGATCAAAAGAAAACCTAGTTAAAGGCGAAACATGATGACTGAGTGTTGGAAACGAGTATGAGTCTACCATGATGCACTATGCCAGGTGCTTTGAAAGCCACAATGTTGTAAGGGTGCCATCCACATTGAGGAAAACTTGCTAAAAACAATAGTCGCTACGAAGGTACACTTCTAGTAAAAAATAACCACCGAAGACAGAGGGTCTCCATTCGCTGGAGGGAAAGAGTTGAGAGGGGAGACAATATTAACTGATGGAGCATTAATCACCACATGGGTATCAGAGATGTTCCCTCAGTAAAAATTTGAATCTGACACTACATACTTCTCCACTAGTTATAGGCAAACTAGATTATCAACCAAGCAGTACCAAATACTTCTAAGGAGGCCTTTAAAATCCTCTTGACCTACAAATATCCTGTAATCATCCATTTGTTTGTCCCGAATGACCAAATAGATTATTGAGTCCTGTTGGAAATAATACTGAGAGGGGGGGTGAATCAGTATTATCAAGTCACTTATTTTCTTATTCAAACCCAGATCATATACGCTACTTCAGTTAGATAAAACCGCATATATACGCAACTACAGAGAAGGAAACCCGCGTATGCAATGCATACTTATAATCTAATTTACCTTACTAATGTTGATCATTAATCTGTGTATCAGGATCAAATAAACAGTAACTAGAAACAGTAAAATGGATCTGAAGACAATCACACACACAAGAACACAAGATATAAGGTGGAAACCCAATGTGGGTGAAAACCACCTGCTGCAATTCATCTCTATCTTCTTTTAATTAGAAACTTCTTTATACAATGTACGGGTGCAGTCCTTTACTAGTACGCAAGCTGCAACCTGTAGAGAGCTACAACCCTCTCTCGTTCTCCAGCTTCTCCTAGAAGGGAGCTACAACCCCCTTAGCTCTTGCACTAGCCAAGACACTAGTATGTAGGTGCTGGCCTACAGAAGGCTACAACCTTCTCTTTCTTCCAGGGACCACATTTCATAAATTTTTAGACTGGATCCATGAACATCAATCAATCATAAAAAATTTCTGCATCAAACAATCTCCTTTTCACCAATTAGAACTGAATCAAGTAGATACTTCTCTGACAGCTGTACCCAAAACACAGTAACAATAACTACACACCAAATTCTGAACCAGAACACTGCAGCAATAAACAGAAGCAGCTAGATCACAACTCAAAAGATATATGCTACTTCAATAACCTGAAACCTGCGTGCATACGCTTCTGTGTTTGGACCAACCTGCGTATACACAGTTTTTATTCAATGGACCAGCGTGCATATGTGCCTTCTCTTCACTGAACCCGCGTACAGATCTATAAAGGATAATTCACTCTTTCAAAAATTCAGACGTTGATTAACCCAGATTATCAGATTTATAGATCAAGCATGTGCCACATATAACAGATCAAAATCATACAAAGATACTATCATTCAAGCCTAAAGATTATGACCCATCAATAGAACTTATCCTTCTCTTTGCGCTAAGGTTCCTCCTTCATTCAGATCCAAATCTGCACCATAACACCAATCACCAATAGTTCAGATCTAGCACTTATTAGATATTCAATTAATTCAGATGATCCTTTGCCAAATGATCTCCTTCCTCTTTTATAGTCTTAGGCCTTTCACAATACCACGGTCCAAAACCATAATAAAACAATACCAAGGACCCAATACTTGGGATCAACACTTCTGACAAGATACCATGGTCCAAAACCATAGGTTCAAATACCAAGGACTAACTACCATGGACCAAAAGTAAGTTCTCCAACATATACACGCTTTTCCTTGCGTGAAAGTGCGTGTATACGCATACGCGCGTTTGTAATGTCTAACCCGCGTGTATATGCGCCTTTGTCTAGGTGAACCTACGTATATATATTTTTCTTTCATACAGAGAGCCTGTACTAAGATCTGTCACCAAAGTGAGTTGCCATCAAGGACAACACCTGTGCCATAGCTCTAAATTAGTGCCACAATGCCAACAAGTCCAACTACTAGTAACTTGCAACAGAATGTAGGAATTGAAACTCTCGCTTTCGAAATTTTCCAGGGTTAGGAATCCTTTTTTATTCCTAATATCCAGGTTTAGAGTCTGAAAAATAGGCTTTTCCCCCAAATTCTCATGATTCCAAATCTTGAGTCTCCTTTCTAACTTCTAGAGTTATAGTGTGAAACAAAGTTTCCATAGAGGTCCATCCAAACAAGCGCATGGAGTGAGAATCACACCTGGAGCTCGAACTACCCCTACGAATCACTATTCTTTGACAAGGTTGAATAATTGCGTAGAGAAGTACAACATAACGACAATAAAGAAAAAATTCACTACTACCCTTAGGGCTATTAACCAACCATAAGATTGTGTTCAAAATAAGCGAATATGGTGTACTTCGACAAAGAACTATAACATCACAAAAAACCAAAAGGCTCAGAATTGGACACAACCCCCAACTTCTTAAAACCCCTCTTTATAGGGAGACAAAAGGAATGAAAATTGACGCCACAAAGATACGTAAAGAAACTATCAATGGAGGGGACTCAATTGTGTTAGACATTGGAGAGGATCAAGAAATAACATTAAGAGAATGGACAAGTACTTATGGTATGAATGAAAGATGATAACTAGTAATTAAACCAATACCAAGGATTTCACAACCTACATTGGACCAACTCAAAGGAAAATCATGGGTAAACATAAAATGGAAAAAAATCCATCCTGAATTAAGACCCAAAAAGCACTATAAGCCCCATTGTGATTTTGAGAAACCAATTAATAATAAACAGTTAAAACCAAATCAAAAAAAATTGAGGGTACTATATCCTTCACACCAAAACCAGACAGTTGAAAGAAATACCTGGAAAGTTAAGGCCCTACAACCCTAAGGACGGGAGCACAACCATAAGTTCAAAGACTGACCTTGAGGCTGCACTGTGCAAGAACAATATTAAAAACATTAACTTGGAATTTGTTTGATATAAAGAGACTCTCTATCGTCAAATACTTCCCTCCACCGAGCTCGGATGAATGGTTGTTGATGTACAAAGGACGTTGTGCCAATCATTCCATACTAAAATGAAACTAAGGACATTACAATATTACATATTACCATATATATTCACCACCCTTTGTATCCCTTCCATTTTGTAGATGATGTTGGATACCGCCAACATACAACAGAGCTCCCCAATATGAGGTCCCAATTAGATTTCACACCATTTGGTGTAGGAGTCCCATATGGAATAGAACCTAGATGACATTTACGTAAATATATGCCTTGTATTATCTTGACTAAATAACATGGATGCATCAACAATAACCTACTTGATTTGATCAAAATAATCATTTTCCCGTTTGTCCCATTTGTATGTTGCATATTAATTAATCATCTCCTACAAAGTCTTAACTATCTGAGCATAATCAAAGATAAATTTTCTTTGGAAATTGGTATTTCCTAAGGAAGACTGCATAACCTTCTTATTCACTAGGAACAAGATGTGTGTAATGGATTTGACCCTCTCGGGATCAACTTTAATTCCACTCTTTGCAATGATGTGCCCTAAGAGAGTTCCTTCTGACACACCAAACATGCTTTTCTTGGGATTGAGAGAAATCCCATACTTACAACACTGCTCAAATATTTGTTTCAGATGACGTACATTATTTGATCTTCTCTTGGAAAAAATAGTAAAATCATCTAAATAAACAACTACGGTCTAACCAATAAGGCCATGGAAAGTAATTTCCATTGCTCTTTGAAATATAACGCTAGCATTGATAAGCCCAATTGACATTCTCTTGAAAGAAAATGTTCCCTATTTGGTCCCAAAGGTAGTTTTAATCGATCTGGTTCCACTACTAGCACTTGATTATAACCAGAGAAACCATCTAGTAGCCCGGACATCTCAGACCTATATGCTATCTAGAGGATCTGTTCCATGGATGGCACCAAGTAATTATATTTATCAAATGCCTCATTGAGATTGCAAAAATCTACGCATAGCCTTATTTGTTATAGACATTTTTGGGCCCTACAACCCCAAGCATGAAATGTCCATAAACCAAGGGCTCCTAAGTCCCTAAAAGTGTTGTTCTAACCCCTAAAGGAACAAGGTCAACAGATTACAGCTTCTCCCAGAAGTTCTCCATGAAAAACTGCTCAGAATTGGTCAAAACAGGATCATTTCAGCTGCTCCACTGGCCAAGTGCGTTGCATCTCACCTAAATACACTGTGTGGGTGCGTTGCATTTCAAAACGCCCTTCTATGGGGTGCAACGGGTGAGAAATGACAAATGGCAGTGTCATTCCGCGAGGTGGAGAGGCAATGGAAGCTTCCAGAAACTTCTCCTGGGACACTTGCCTCTCTGAATTCGACCAAGGATGAGTAAGAGATCATTAATCTCCAAGTGGAAGCAAGAACTATCAGAGGGGAGACACTAATCAAATCATAAGCTGACTCATCTCCATTACAGATATCTATATATTGATCCCTCATCCCAGAGATCCGGAGGCTGGAATTTTGCATATTGTAAGGAATTGTTGTTGGTTTCTTGAGACAAACATCAGATTGTTGGGTGATCTAAGCTTTGTATGAGGTGAAGAGGGGCTTCCTTGCTGAGAGGTTGATGCTGGGTCAAAACAACTGGTTGTAACTCCTCTTGGCTCTTTCTTGTTTATCAATAAAAGCTATTCAAGTTTTCCTCCATACTCTTGTGTCATTGTTGTTTGCTGCATTTGTATGGTCAATTTACATCTGATCCTAGATTGTTTATGATTATAGATCCATGTCTTTGTATAGTGCCATGCTACTGTGATCTTACAGGTACTTTGTGAAGCTGGGCGTGCAAGGGAACAAGTAGCGAAAGACTATCAAGGAAGAGAGGAATCAAATCAGGAGATTAGCGCAAGACAGAGGTTGGTCTTTCTATTCCTCTATATATATAATTCATAAAGGAAAAACGAAAGTAGCTTTACTCTGTTTGTTTCTAAGGCAGCTGTCACACCTTAGTGGGTTAGAGCAGTTCTATATAGACACTTTTCCCTGTAACAAAATGGCTACTCCGCTGGGGAAGAATTAGTTTGTTTGTTTATCATTCCTTGTTGTCTATTTCATAAACTTACAGGTAGCATTAATGCTACTTCAGTCCATCTACTGGATCTGTTTATGATTTAAACAGCTGATTCACAAACTCTATGATTTCCCTTGTGATAGCTCTTAGATCCTCCTTAGATCTACCCCTGATTGTTGCATTACTGATTGCCTTTTGCTCGGCCAAAACCTAAGAACTGAACTGCAAACTGTGACCCGGAACCCAAACAGAGTCTCGTTTCTGGCCCAGTGCAGGTACTGTTCAGAGAATCTGAACTTCAGCGCACTTCCCGAGTGGAGAAGGTGCGCTGCATTTCAAATTCTCTATGTTACAGGTGCGCTGATCAAACTAGGCTCTGTGCAGTTTTGGTTTCTGTAATTCATTCTTTCCAGTTCTATTATTGAATTTTGCTGCCTGTGATCAGTATATGTCTATTTGAAACCCCTTTTCCTTGCTGTTATTCCGCCTCCTTTGTACAAAAGAATTGTAGATGTTTTTGTGTGTTTTTTGAGTCATTTTCAGTTCTCCTTTGCAAAAGTAGCGTAATCGTACTGTCGTCCTTTGATTTGAAATTGTCGCAAGTGTCGATTTCGATCATAGGAAAGAGTTTGATTGCTGTTGATGGTCGATTATTCTGTTACTATTGTTTTTGGTCTGAATTTGTAATTTTTCTAGTGTCAAAAACAAGTATTCATTTCAAAATCGTAAGGTGTTGTGATCGTCTCCATTTTTTATTTCGAAAAGAAACTTGTTGTATCTGTCGCTTGAAAAGAAATTCAGATTTGTGCATCAACTTTCTTTTTATCATTCATATACTAGGAAAGTCGAAAACAAATACATGCATGTGCATTTGCATATAGACAGTCTGATTGGTTTGATTTAGGAAAGTGCATCTAGAGTGTGCTCTTTGCTCTTTGTGAAAGAATTATGTCTTTCTCTCCTTAGTAGCTAGGATTTTCATTGCACAAAGAAGATAAAAAGATTGTTTATCATCTTAGATTGCATTTTAGGAATTACATCTACATTTCGCGGTGAACCTGAAAGGCAAACTTCATAAACAAGATCAACTATAAAATAAATTCAATGAATCTAACAACACGTTGGAACTTAACGCACAACATTTAGAAGTCTAGGCTAGAGACGTATTTCAGCGTCGTAAAGCCTGGTAACTGTGGTTCTCACTGATGGTTGGGTGATTCCTCCACTTTGAGGCGATAAGTGCCAGTACGGACTTGTGCTCCCACGTACCGTCGAGTATATTTTGGGAGACCCCAATAGGTTTAATCCTTTATCCATAGGAAGTCGTGTCTATCGCCCTATCAATCGCAATGCACTGAACACAGCATTCGGGAAGATTGACTGCCGTACCGTAAAAAGTATTCTGCAGTTTTGCGATTGGTTTGGTAATCCCTCTACCTAGATTTCCAGAGCAGTCCCTTTCGTTCCTTTTCAGACTCCTTAACAGAAAAGGTCCATCTGAGCACTTGTCACTTCAGGCTCATTAAAAATCGAAGGAGACTAGAGTCATCTTTTGTTTTTTCTCGACTCTTAAAAATTGAAAAAATAAGTTGTGTCAAAGAGTCTAAAATTCATTTGATTCGGAAACATACTTCCCTTTTATTTTAGTTGATCGAGTAATCCACAATCGTGGAAGAAAGTCAATTGAAACCCCGTCATTCGCAGAGGCTTACGAGTCAACCGTCTTTGTCTCCAGAATCAAAGCTAGTACGGACAAAGCGAACTCGTTTAACTGGTTCCAAATCTCCTGTTAAAGTTAGAACAAGTGTTCCAACAACATCAGAGACTCCGGTTACTCCAAACATTTCTGGAATCCCTGCCTCTACAGAAGAAGTTCAGCAACCATAGAAGGATAGTACTACTGATCCTAGTCTGAGAGTAAACACTTGTGTTACCGAACCAATTCCATTTACAACCAGTTCGGAGAGTCTTGCTCCTCAAACATCTGTCGCTGCCGATTCCATACCTTCTTCGGCACCAGAAATATTCTACGGACCTAACGGTCTACCCCTTCCACCTGGTCTGATTGCCATAGAAGATATTGTGGAAGATCCTCCAACTAGTACTCCATCGCAATTTGGAGTCGGGATCACTCTATATCCTTCTTCATCAGAAGTTAGTCTACCGCCAGCAGAAGCTCCTGTAGAATCACTAGGTAATCTTTTGGGTAGACTAGAAATGTCTAAACAACCGTCAACATCTAGGACTGTGTCGTCTGACACAGCGATGACAAAACTCCCTGCTATCACTCCAACAATGTTCGCCGGTATACCTTCTGTCCCAACTAGCTCTCAACCGCTAGAAGGAACCCACTCAGGGGCCATTTCGACAGTATGGTCTGTTCCTGTTTGTTCATCCGGAATAATATCCGGAAACTCTTATGTTGAGTCTCAACAAATTGATCCGTTTGGAGGTCAATTTGGGCAGTCCGGCCCTCAAGGGCAAACCATTCCCTTAAGTTCTGGATTACCACCGTATGGGGGGCAGTATGCCCTTTCATTATCCCCTCCGGGAGGACAACCATACGGGAGTTCACAACAAAATTCAGGTTATGTTGGAATTACCTCTAGCGGTTGGGTACCAATACTACCTCAACAACCAAGATTTGTATACTTGATGCAACAATGCTTACCTATGTCAAATATACCAACTACGCCAACTATTGTGACGGTATCGCAAGTTCAAGCGCTGCCTGTTGTATGCCAACCTCAGGTTTCTTAGGTTGTAATGCAACAATCCCTTGAACCTGCGACTCAACCACAATCGCCGACTGGTGGAATGACACAGGTTCAGACGGGTACAATTACCCCTCATCTTGGTCAAACTGTTAGTATCGGGCAACAGCACATGGCTTCACAACCATGGCTAGTACAATACCAACAACCGCAATTCCAACAAGTATACCAAGGTTCTGAGCAACAAATCTTTGCAAATAGTGGACATTTGTATATTTAAAACGGTCAAAATCAACCATTTTACAATGGTCATGCCCACCAACCTTACCAAAGTTACCAGCATCAAATGCATTATGCTGGTATGCAAAGACCAACTGCTCAGGCAATCCCATCTTATCCTGGGTATGCTTCACCTAACCTGAATCAGCAGTTACCCTTTGTGGAAACTTTAGGGTTACCTAATTTAAATCGGTTAACAAATGATCCAATCGCTTACGCCCCTTGGTGGCCAGCGATTCCGCATAAACTTCCATCAGATATTCCTAAATTTAATGGAAATTCGGGTGAAGATCCGTCGAATCATGTGATGACCTTTCATCTGTGGTGTTCATCAAACACCCTAAATGATGATTCGATAAGGCTTCGCCTTTTTCAGAGGACGTTAACTGGTCCAGCGACAAAATGGTACATCGAATTGCCTAGAGCTTCATTCGACAACTTCAGTACCTTAGCCACAACCTTTTTAACCCATTTTCAATTACCAATAAGGTACGAAACGGGAACGGAACTCCTTACCAACTTCAAACAGACGACGGCCACTCACATATCTGATCATATACATGAGTGGCAACGTCGTCGTAGAATGGTAAAAACGTATGTTCCCGATCAGCTCTTAGCTGAATGGTTTATCAAGTCATTACTACCTTCCATCACGGAAGATGTCGTGAAGGGGGGAGTCGTAACAGAAGAGCAAGTTATCGCTCGTGCACAATATTTGGACTTGATTTACATTCAGTCCGGCACGCTCTACGATAAAATACCTGACGCCCCTAGACCGGAATTCTCAATTCCTCCTCCTCCTAAATCAAACAATGAATCTCATGCCGGCGATGGCGTGATTGGCGTAACAGACACGAAATCGACAAAGGCTACATCCAAAAGGCTCGTAAGATTTCATGTCAAAATGCAAAATATGAACTTCTTGCCTCGGAATTAAATGCCGTATCGACGGATAAAGGCAAAGAAACTAATCAACCAGGGGGCAGGAAGAAAGGCAAAGGGAAGAAGAAGAAACAGGAAGAATCATCACCTGAAAAATCTTCTGCAAACCCTCCTGGAGATAGGAAACCAAAAAATCCATGCTTTATATGCGATGAGGATCATTGGACCGCAAATTGTCCACACAGAGCTGAGCTTAAAAAATTCTTCAAGAATTCAAAAACCTCCGCAGTGTTAATTGATCCGTTCCCAAATCCAGGAATAAATTTGGTTGAAAGTGGAAATTCTTCCCCGTCTCAAGTGCTAATGTTGTCAGTTTCAAAACAACAAAACGATGCTTTGATATCGACGAGGAACAAAGATTATGGGAATCCACAACTGTTGAACAACAAGGATAAAGATCAACCTAGTAGTTCGACAACAACTTCGACAGAAGTTGTGCCGCCCATCATTCCTGAATTGACAATAAAACTACCAAAGGGAGTAGTACACAAGTCGACGTTTAATCCCCGCGCTAGAGCGACACAACATTATAATATAGTGGAAGATTTGGTCCAATCGCCATCCGCTATGTCGACTCTTGAAGTACTACAAAATTGCCCATCCCAAAAGCAGGCTTTATTATCAGCCATTGGTGGGATAGACCCAAAGGATTCCAATCTTGTATCCTTCAATCATAAAGGATACGATCCTCAATTACCAGCTCAACTAGCTTTCCTTGTTCAAGTGAAAGCCCTCAACAAAACTGTTCATCGAACAATTATTGATGAGGGGGCATCTACATGCATTATGTCGATGAGTTGCCGGAAAACTATAGGATCTCCAACCTTGTCGCGATCTTCGACGACATTAAAAGCATTCGACAGAAGAACATATACCCCATATGGTATTCTAAGTAACTTGAAGGTTGAACTAGGAGGGAAAACATAAGGAATAGATGTTGAAGTAATCGATGAAAATATCGATTACAACATTCTACTAGGAAGACCATGGATATATGCCATGGTTGCTATTGTGTTGAACTATTTTAGGAAGATTACATTTCCCTTTCAAGGAGGGATTACAGTCGTCAATCAACAAAGCTTCCTCCCCAATGGTTCTCAAGTTACAGGAAGCATCCCTATGATCCATGGAAGCCCCCATTCGCTTCAAAATATCGGAGTAGGCCTACTAAAAGATCCTATATTAATGGGAACTTTCGCCCTTCCACCTCTAATCAATCTGGCGGAAGTAGCGTCGGTAGGAACCTGCAATATGATATCTTCTAAAAAGATCTCAGAAAACGATATCGACATGGATCATGCAATGATTTTGTCTCCAAGCCCAATGGAAATATTGTAGCAATCAATGTTCCTAGCATGGGAGGCAAACCCAAATCAACGCTCATCAAGTGTTTGGATAGATAGGTCTGAGGAATATGGTACCCCTTTAGATCCTTGGTCGCGAGTGCATGTCACCGATGAAGGAATTGTTCAATCAATGATAATTGAAGGGGCACCATGGAATGATTCCCACCATCGTTAAAATACAGTACAATCTTTGAAAGAACAAAGCTACTTATGGTAAAATAAAAAAGAGACCATTTCATCGAGCAGCTTTAGCACATAGTTCAAGCTCGTTAAAAAATAAACATAAGACATGAGCAAATGTTTCCCCCCGCATTTAAGCTCATTAAAATATGAACTATTCCCCGGTAAATAACCATCGTGAATGTAGTACTTCAGCCTTTAAGGCCTTGGTCGTGTTTGCACCATCACCTCCACTTTTGCATTGGCCGACCATTCACCTCCATTTGATTGTTTACCCTTTTTGAGGAACAGCTGCGAAGAGTGATCTCACTAGCCATCCTTGTAACACTGCCGTGATCGGAAAATTCCAAACCTTACCTGGAATCAGCTGCTACCCATTTTATCATTCGTTCCTCAAAAGACGAGTCTCCTTTAAGCTCTTTTCAACTGACTCGTAAAATATGAAAAGATTGCCGAGCCATTGGCCTCTCCAGCTCGTTAAAGGGGCTGGAAGTGCTATCTCTCCTCTAAATTTTAATCTTTTTGGACCTGAGAGATTATTACACAAAAATATTGAGCGCTTGTTTTGTTCGGCTCGTTAAAAGTATCGAAAATTCATCCCTTCTGTATTGTTTTATACTTTTTCGGACTTAAGGGATTAGATGACGAAAAAGGAATTTTGGAGTTACCTTTACGTTCCTTTTCAGACTCTCTAAAATTGAAAAGGACCGAGTTATCTTTGTCGTTAAACTCGTGAAAATTTTAATAGCAACAAACTTGTCTATAGACAAGAACGCGTTTCACTATCGCTAAGCTCGTTAAAACATAGCGATGGGTTTGCCCGAAGGGAAAATTATAGAACAAGCATATGTTATCCTCCTCAAGCTTGACAAAAATAAAGAGGTACTGGTCAGCAATGACTGGGGAAAATTGGGAAGAAAACTTGAAGAAACTTTGTTGGTAGCAAGTCGCTCTTGAACATGACACTTCCACTCCGCGTCCGAGTCGGGTTGGGTTGTTTCATTCACCGGTCACATCACCATGGTCCCATCATACCATCCACATTTGGGGTTAATGCTACCAATCCATCACATCAGTGTCGCCGATATGTTCAAGAGAAGTCATTCAGAGAATTCACCTGTGTCTCACCCACTACCATACATTCATACTCCATTCTTTCATGACCGCCACCCTGAACCTTATATCACCAGATCGTTTTCACCTCCATTAAAATCATTTGCTCCGTTCCGTGTCATTGATGTGGGATTCATTAAGGCCCTCCTGTGACGGATCGCTTCTTGTCGACATCAGCTCATTATCCAAGAAGTCGATCCAAGAACACCCCATTCAGTACTTTGAAGCTTGCATGCCTCAATGGCAAGTTTCTCACTTCTGGCGACAGGTTTACATCAATGGCCTTCGACCGAAAGATTTTGCGTGGTGTTCGACGCCAAGTCCTTTATTCACACCACGTGAATTGTACTGCATTACCTTGAGGGTCATTATCATTATCGGTGATTCCTCTCGCGCCTGTTAACAGCTTACATCATTGGCTGGTAATCAGGCGATGTCTTTCCATGTTCGACTCCATAACATCCTTCACATGGATCGACTTGTACTTCGAGTGAAGATCGAATGAGATTGAAGACCCCGGATCTAGTTTCATCCATCCGGACTGCGATATATATTCAGGGAAATAAAGACATCAAATGTACATCATTGCTGCACAGATAATCATCCAATTAAAGGGATGATGGCTCTACCAGAATCATCAGTCTACACTCAAACGATTGTCTGTCCTATGTACATGAAAATGAATTTATAAAGCTGAGCATGGGAATGCCCGCCTTAGCTAGATCATGAAAATATTATGAATATAATGTATTGTATTGTATCTTATTACAGGTCTCCTCCCAGCTTGAAAGAACTTCGGATCCTCATAATAAAGCATTTCACCCGACATCAAAATATTAACGACCTCATTCTTTAGGGGGCAACTGTTATAGACATTTTTGGGCCCTACAACCCCAAGCATGAAATGTCCATAAACCAAGGGCTCCTAAGTCCCTAAAAGTGTTGTTCTAACCCCTAAAGGAACAAGGTCAACAGATTACAGCTTTTCCCAGAAGTTCTCCATGAACAACTCCTCAGAATTGGTCAAAACAGGATCATTTCAGCTGCTCCACTGGCCAAGTGCATTGCATCTCACCTAAATAAACTATGTGGGTGTGTTTCATTTCAAAAAGCCCTTCTATGGGGTGCGATGGGCGAGAAATGACAAATGGCAGTGTCATTCCGCGAGGTGGAGAGGCAATGGAAGCTTCCAGAAACTTCTCTTGTGACACTTGCCTCTTTGAATTCGACCAAGGATGAGTAAGAGATCATTAATCTCCAAGTGGAAGCAAAAACTATCAGAGGGGAGACACTAATCAAATCATAAGCTGACTCATCTCCATTACAGATATCTATATATGGATCCCTCATCCCAGAGATCCGGAGGCTGGAATTTTGCATATTGTAAGGAATTGTTGTTGGTTTCTTGAGACAAACATCAGATTGTTGGGTGATCTAAGCTTTGTATGAGGTGAAGAGGGGCTTCCTTGCTGAGAGGTTGATGCTGGGTCAGAACAACTGGTTGTAACTCCTCTTGGCTCTTTCTTGTTTATCAATAAAAACTATTCAAGTTTTCCTCCATACTCTTGTGTTATTGTTGTTTGCTGCATTTGTATGGTCAATTTACATATGATCCTAGATTGCTTATGATTATAGATCCATGTCTTTGTATAGTGCCATGCTACTGTGATCTTACAGGTACTTTGTGAAGCTGGGCGTGTAAGGGAACAAGTAGCGAAAGACTATCAAGGAAGAGAGGAATCAAATCAGGAGATTAGCGCAAGATAGAGGTTGGTCTTTCTCTTCCTCTCTATCTATAATTCATAAAGGAAAAACGAAAGTAGCTTTACTTTGTTTGTTTCAAAGGCAGCTGTCACACCTTAGTGGGATAGAGCAGTTCTATATAGACACTTTTCCCTGTAACATTATTTCACTGGAATTCTTTCAAATTGTAACCAAATTTGAAACCCAAGTGGAGTTTATAACTTTAAAAATAAGCCAGACATCCAAAATCTTTCTCAATTCCTTTTGGATGAGGGACTCCAACATTGGATGAACTTTCCTTAATTTCTATTGGAACAGATTTACCCCTTCCTTTATGGGAATTATATGTTGGATGATACAAGAGCACAAATGTTGCTTCATTACTAAGTTGCTTCCTATACTATTATTATTGTTACTATTACTATGTACATCTATATTAGTGGATTCATTTGCGTCAACTGGAGAACAAGGAAGGAGCTCCAACTGTGTATCTGGTGAGACAGGTGATGGTTGTGTTTGATAACACCCGTGGTCGATTTCAAGGAAACAATTTCCAAATATTATATCGGTAAAGGAAATAGGTTCATTATGGCCCTCAAGTGGTGTCACGATGTGTTTCATGTATGGCTCACTTTCCACTCAAATCTGGTTATTCCCACCCTTGTATGGAAGCCATAAATGTGACGAGTCTGTAGAAAAATAGATTTGTAGTTTTCTAGACCAGTCTCCACTGAGGATTACACCATAGGCCTCAGAGATGTCCACAATTACAATATTTATATATTGGTGAACTCATTGATCAGATGATAATCAGATAAGAACATTCTTAAGTTCACCAATAACATGGACGAGAGATTTGTCCAGCTCATTAATTTGTGCATCGATTTTGTACCATTTAGCATTTATTTTCTTGGCAACAGATAATGGCATTATGTTCACATATGGTCCGGAATTGGTTAAGAAATTATGGACATTGTAATTAAAAATTTCAAATGTTAATAAAAATGGAGGGCATAGAGTGTTAGCTTCTAATGTTACAACAATAACTACAGATTCAAGGGAACCAAAAGTCTTACTAGACACCTTTTGAGAGGTAGAATTTTTGTCATCTCGCAAAGGTTTTGAAAAGGCTTGGACTAGAAATTCATGTTGGCCTTCTATCTTTGCGAGCTCAAATATGAAAATAATTGTTTGAGCTCTCTTCAAATCTTCAACAATGTTATACTCAATTGTATCACCTTTAGCAAGCAACGTTGAAGTGTCTGGAAGAGTGGCTTTGTTTGACACTTCTCAAGTGATGGTATTACTTTTGTTGCTGGAGAAAGTGCTCTTGGAAGCGTTGCATTTCCATACTTACTTTGTTCATTCTAAGAATAATTAACCAGTGGTGAGATCCTTCTTATTAATTGCTCCTTTAATTTCTATCTCGCTGCCTCTTGTTAAGAAATGAGCCCTTTTCTCCTCAAACTGTATCGATCATTTCGCTTCTAAGGAGGGGCTTAACTTTGTGTTTGTTCCGGACTTATGTAAGAACACAACATAATACATATATATAAACATAAACACAAATATGAAATATAAATAAAACTTCATTTCATGAATATCAAATAGTTGAAATATGCTTACATATAGAATGTAAATAAACTAGCTCGGGCGATGGCAACTTATCTTTGAGAAGAGATGTGGCAACTACATACCTCTGAAATGTGTTACAATGAGGTCCAAAGGCTTATTTATTGTTTAGAAACAATGGAAAACCCTAAACATTCAAAAACCTAACCCTAGGAGATGAAGCACCAAAACTATGGGCCCCATTGGGGTAATTTGGTACATCAACTTCCCAAGGTTGTAACTTTTGCATACGATCTTCGTTTGATGCGCACGATATCTTGTTAGAAAGATCTATATGAGGACTATAAATTTTGACAATAACAACAAGTGTTTATCTACTTATTCAAATAGTACCTTGACATGTTTACATGAATATATGGCGATTTAAAGACATACAAAACTCATATCATCGAACATGTAATTCCAATAAAGGAAGGGGTAAAATTGTTCCAGTAGAAATTAAGGAAATTTCATCCAATCTTGGAGCCCCTCATCAAAAGGAATTGAGAAAACTTGTGGATGCTTGAGTTATTTTTAAAGTCAGAAAGTCCACTTGTTTCAAATTTGGTCACAATTAGAAAGAATTCTGGTGAAATAAGGTTATGCATATATTTTTGCAATCTCAACCAGGCACCTAATAAAGATAATTACCCTGTGCCATCCATAGAACAAATCCTCTAAATAGTATTTAGGTTTGATATGTTCAAGCTACTAGATGGTTTCTATGGTTACAATCAAGTTCTAGTAGCGAACCAAATTGATTTAAAACCACCTTTAGGACCAAATGGGGAACATTTTCTTTCAAGGGAATGCCATTTAGGCTTATCAATGTTGGTGCTACATTTCAAAGAGCAATGGAAATTACTTTCCATGGTCTTATTGGTCAAAGCGTAGTTTTTTATTTGGATGATGTTACTGTGTTTTCCAAGAGAATATCAAATAATGTATGCCATCTGAAACAAATATTTGAGTGCTGTCGTAAGTATGGGAATTTTGTCAATCCCAAAAAAGCATGTTTGGTGTGTCAAAAGGAACTCTCTTAGGGCACATCATTGCAAAGATTGGAATTCAAGTTGATCCCGAGAGGGTCAAATCCATTACAAACATCCCATTCCTAGTGAATAAGAATGCTATGCAGTCTTCCTTAGGAAAGATCAATTTCCAAAGAAAATTTGTCTTTGAGTATGCTTAGATAGTTAAGCCTTTGTAGGAGATGATTAAGAAATATGCAACATATAAATTGGAAAAATGGAAAAGGATTATTTTATTCAAATCAAGCAGGCTATTGTTGATGCATCCACGTTATTTAGTCAAGATAATTCAAGGCATATATTTAAGTAAATGGCAGCCAGGTTGTATTCCATATGGGACTCCTATACCAAACGGTGTGAGCTCTAATTGGGACCTCATATCGGGGAGATCCGTTGTATGTTGGTAGTATCCAACATCATCAACAAAATGGAAGGGAGGCAAAGGGTGGTGAATATACATGGTACATTGTAATAACGTAAGGTCCCTAGTTTCATTTTATTGCGGCATGATTGGCATGACATCTTCTATACATCAACAACCATTCATTCAAGCTCGGTGGAGGGAAGCATTTGAAGACAAAGAGTCTCTTTATATCCAACAAATTCAAATTTAATGTTTTTTATATTTTTCTTTCACAATGCAGCCTCAAGATCGGTCTTTGAACTTATGGTTGTGTTCCCCTCCTTGGGGTTGTAGGGCCTTCACTTCCTAGGTATTTCTTTCAACTGTCTGGTTTTGATGTGCAGGGTCTAGTACCCTAGAAAATTTTCAATTTGGTTTTAACTGTTTATTATTAACTAGTTTCTAAAAATCACACTGGGGCTTCTAGTTCTTTTTTGGTCTCAATTTAGGATGGAATTGTTTCCATTTTATGTTTACCCATGATTTTCCTTTGCGCTGGTCCAATGTAGGTCATGAAATCCTTGGTATTGGTTTAATTACTGGTTAGCATCTTCCATTCATACCATACGTACTTGTCCATTCTCTTAATGTTATTTCTTGATCCTCTCTAATGTCTAAACAATTGAGTCCCCTCCATCGAGAGTTTCTTTAGGTCTCTTTGTGGCATCAATTTTCATTCCTTTTTTCTCCCTATAAAGAGGGGTTTTATGAAGTTGGGGGTTGTGTCCAATTCTGAGTCTTTTGGTTTTTTTTTTTTATGTTATAGTTCTTTGTCGAAGTACACCATATTCTCCTCTTTTGAACACAGTCTTACGGTTGGTTAATAACCCTAAGGGTAGTAATGAAGTTTTTCTTTATTGTCTTTCTGTTGTACTTTTCTATGTGACTATTCGACCTCGTCAAAGAATAGTAAGTCATAGGGGAGGTTCGAGATCCAGGTGTGATTCTCACTCCATGCACTTGTTCAGATGGACCTCTATGGAAACTTTGTTTCACACTATAACTTTGGAAGTTAGAAAGGAGACTCAAGATTTGGAATCATGAGAATTTGGGGACAAAGCTTATTTTTCAAACTCTAAACCTGGAAATTAAGAATAAAAAAGGATTCCTAACCCTAGTGAATTTTGGAAGTGAGATTTTCACTTCCTACATTCTGTTGCAGGTTACTAGTAGTTGGACTCAATAATCCATTTGGTCATCTGGGACAAACAAATGGATCATTACAGGATATTTGCAGGTCAAGAGGATTTGAAAGGCCTCCTTAGAAGTATTTTGTACTGCTTTCTTGATAATCTTGTTCCCTACAATTGGTGGAGAAGTACGTAGTGTCAGATTCAGATTTTTACTCGGGGAACATCTATGATACCCCTATGGTGATTAATGCTCCATAGGTTAATATTGCCTCCCCTCTCAACTCTTTCCCTCCCACAAATGGAGACCCTCTGCCTCCAGTGGTTATTTTTTTTACTAGAAGTGTACCTTCGTAGCGATTAGTGGATGGCACCCTTACAGCATGGTGGCTTTTAAAGCACTTGGCATTGTGCATCATGGCAGACTCATACTCGTTTCCAACACTCAGTAATTTTGTTTCGCCTTTAACTAGGTTTTCTTTTGATCCATATGTACTTAGAGAATAGCTCTTATTAGGGGATACTTTTGATACATTCTTTGAGTAACGTCTATGTAGATAGTTTCAAGGTATGATACAAATAGTTTTTGCAAACAAAATTTCTCTCAGGATGGTCATAAGTTGTTATGGTCAGAAGAGCTATGTACCTTCAGATGACATTGATTGAAATCTATGTATCTTTTGCAAATATCTTTTGATTAATGAAGATTTTGTGTCGATTTACAAAAAAAAAAAAGAGTTGTTTAAAAATGTCAAATTCAATTTTGTTTTTCCTACATGAGAAGGCAGATAAAGTATTATTTCCAAAATGTTGATACAAAATAAGTTAGAAAACATTTTATATGAAATTTTTTCATATTATATATTTTTCTATTTAATGAGTTGAATTAAAATAAAAATAAAAATATATAACTATTTTTGAAATAAACCTTAATTTTTAATGTGTGACTACTAATAAGATTTTTCTAAAATAATCCATAAAAATTAAATCCCTAACATCTATATAATAATTATTTATAACTAAATTATAATTCTAGAAGTCTTATTCCAAGATAGATATAGGAGGTGTAATTATCAAAATTTAGTCCAACTTTCCCCAATTTTTCCCATTTGTCACAATTAGACCAATTTTTATGAATTGCACCAATTAAGCACAGTTGTCCCAATTTCACCAATTAACATAGTATTCTCATTTTTTCATATTAGTATAATCAACCCAAGTATAACCATTATTTACCCAATAACCAAATTATCCAAATGGACCCGATTATCCCAATATTTCCTAGTTACTTTAGTTTAAAAATTAAAACCATTTTACCAATTTCTTGCTTTCCCAAGTAGGATCAATTAACTCAATCATGTTCTACTGATATGTGCCATGCGCGTCGATCATCAACTTTCACAACCACACCAATAAAGTGGTTGATATATGTCGATCGACATCATTTTCCACCTTTCGTACATCAATCGATGCGCTTATGGTAGGAAAATGACACCTATCAGTGTATATCAACCACTTTAGTGATGTGATTGTGCTAGTATATTTGTGATTTAACATACCATATAACGTATATGATGGTTGTTGTCAATAGATATATTATATGTTTTGCATAATATCTCTCTCCCCCTCCACCCTCATTTTCATTTTCATATAATGTGTTGGTAGTTTTGAAAGGTACAGTCTAACTAATAGAAAAAAAATAACTTTTTTGGTCGAAATCTAGCAATATAATTTCAACAATATTGTGATTTTTTGTTGCTTAAAATGAAATTTTGAATGCATAATTAGATTCAACAGCCTAAAAAAATCGCCGAGGTACTCGAACTTTGCATATTAAATAACTTAAACTTATGATTCTGAAAAATCTTTTCTGGATTTTTGGCAATATTAACTAGAAAAAGTGTTTGAAGAGTAGTCATTTCGTCTCTTCGTTAGACTAAGTGGTTTTGTGTCATGACCCCACGCCATGGTGCCTTACGACCACCGTGGTAATTGAGCGGCACCAACAAGATATCTCTTCTTCCTAACCTGATTTCACCAGTACTACGCCTAATACTTCAGCACTTAATCAATTTTCCGTTCAAGTGTTCTCATATTCAATTATGCAACGGAAATAAACATCATTAATTTAGTTCTTTCAATTCCACAAATCTACGATAGTATAACATAAGCGCGATATTGCAAATACAATAGTAAACACAAATCTGTGATGGGAGTGGGCAACTCCCCAAAGTAGTTCACCCTTGCTTGTATTAACTTCTTCAAATAATATATAACAATATTTTACAAATACAAAGGCATGGTAGCTGCCTCGTCTGAACCAACAAACTCATCCACCTAAATCTCACAAGTTGTGCAGTTCTGCCCTGCCAATTTCAACTTGCATATAAACCCCAAGTTATTCGCCCCAAAATAGAACCAACAAATTTGCCCAAGTCGTTTGACTCGCTGGGCGAGCCCAACCTTGCTTGTGCCCTCCTTTGATGCATCCTTCTGTGATGTGCGACCTCCCTAAGTTTTTGCGATATCACAAACTCACACACCCTGTGATATTGCAAACGTGTCCAACTCTACAATATCACATATTTGTCTATGTGACTTGTTTTGCGATTGCTTGGATCCCCCTTGGTTGAATGCCTCTCTCCAATATATATGTGTTAAAACTTTGCCATTTACTTGGGCCGACACCCCTTCCATCATGGTGATGACCTTTCAACTTGTGCGGCCACCCCTTCATGGGTGGGCACTCCCTTGAGCCAATTTTCCTATGGGTGGGCAAGCATGCCCCTGCCTGGGTGGTCTGCTTATCATGCGTTCTATGCTACATTCCTATCGTAATTCCTTGTCATGCACTGGACATTATGTTGCTCGCTCGCTCACTCATTGCGTCGCACTTCCCTTGGCCGCTACGTCCTTTCCGTTGTGTTGCACTTCCCTTTGTTGCTACACCCTACCCATTGTGATACCCAGGTAACCTTCCTTGGTGCGGGCGTGCCTGTGGGCACTAGTCCACCGAATTAGGTAACCGCTACATTGTGTTCTCCCTTGCACGCTATATGTTATGGGCGGGCACTCTCCCTCGTCTGCCCTTTGACATACTATGTCGTTTGGGCAGGCGTGTCATCCTATCGTTCCCGCTTCATCTCACCCAGCGTAGTGCCCGACGCCCCGAATTCGTGTGGGTGCACCCCTAAACTTGTACATGTTGCCCCTTGTGTTGACTTGGGAACCTCTCCATGTGGGCGTGCTCGTCACACTTAGGCACTCTCGTCGCACCTCCAAATCAGTTTTTTTCCAACAAGTGAGCATGGCCAGTCATGGGCGCCCGCTGGCCTTGGTGCCAACTCTGAGCCCTTACATCCTCCCCCACTTCAAAAAGGTTGTCTTCCTTGAAAACACCATCTCCACAAAATCTATTGCTAAAACCAACTATCGCAAAGTTCCACCATCTCCAACATCAATCATCCCTGCTGCATGAACTCCTTACCTTCATCACACAAACTTTCATCAAGGCTCATGACCGTATGTGGGTAAGACTCCTCAATCTCATGGTCATCAACGTCAATTTGTCACATTCCTCCACATTGCCTCAACTCACAGAAGGCTACTCCCTCCACTTGGTTGCTCCAACTTCAACTATTGTTTCCATACTCCAACTCAACTTCAGCGCATCTCAGCACACTGCTAGCCCTCATGACTTGAACTAATTGGGTATCTAATCCAAGCATCGAGTCCAAACCATGAGAATGCACCTCCTCATGCCATCAACAGTCGTTTCTCTAGAACTTCGTCACACTTTCAACTTCAATCAAGAACTTTTCCCATCTCCATGCATCAGTCCTGCAACTAATGCTCATCGTGCTATATCTAGGTGCATGAAGAAAAAATCATCTCATCTACGATATGATGTGATGCCTCTTCCCTCAAGGGCCCTTTTTTTGTGGTGGTGCAACACCTCTTACTTCATTAAGGTGTTGTACTCACCCATCCCCAAAGGTTCGAGTGCATGGCAAGGGTCAGGAAGTTTCCTCCCTGACGCTTGGCCACCCAAGTATTAGATTAATTTTGCATCCTAAAGTAACGTTGCACACCATCAACCTCCTCTTTCATGCATCCAAACTTTGCAATTTTCTACTCGGTCAACTGAAAGTCATAGATGCCCATAACATATCTGCAAAAATCCATTATGTATGTCAGATCCCTACCTATTTCATTACTTCCTTCGCTTGGCTTGGAAGGAGAACTTGAGCCTCCTCTCTCTTCAACATTTTTTTGGTGAAGACTCATGGTAGAAGTCATGTCTTTCTTCTTTTCGATGGGATGAGTCATTCCTCCACCTTCATGCTTCTTCTTCTTTGTGGCTTGTGCAACAAAGTCCATCAACTATTTTCCTTCGCTTCCCAAGCCAAAATTCTGATCTCTTGTTGTTGCACATGTTCATCCTTCACATTTGGGTCCTTCTCATACAAAATCATCAAAGCAATCCTTGGAAAATACCCTAATCGACTCTTCCTTGTCATTGACACGGTCACGATCTTCCCATCAGCTATAATCAAGAGTATGTCTCGATCCATCATGGGTATGGCTTGAGCTACTACCAAGAAGTATTTCCCCAACACCGTAGCATGATCATCCATCTCAACCACCCTTAGATCCAACTTTCCAAACCATGAACCAAACTTCACCTGTGTATCCCTTAGAATACCTGTCACAACCTTCATGCCCGATTTAATAGCTTTTGAAGCACTTAACTCCCTTTCGATTTCAGTCTTCAACTTCAATATTTTTCTACCCTCTTACTAAGGAAATTGTTCGTAGCTCCTGTGTCAACCAACAGAACAACTTTATCCCATATATGGTCACTTACACAAAACTTAATCCCAACACACCTACATTTGATTAGGGTCTTGTCTTGCATCTTACCTATGCGACCTTCTTCATCATTTCCTCAACTGAACTACCTCTCAACTCATGTTTCAATTTGATTTTCCTCTTGAGATATGCTACTTCTTCTTTCAGCATGTTTGAGCAACTCGAACCATGTTCATCTTGAGTGGTCTTCGTTCCACCAAACTTGTCCTTCTTTGTTTGCTGCTTGATAGCACCTACTCGATGCTCATTGGCTCCTTCAACTTGGAGCATTGCAATTGCTTGCCCATCATTCCTCATCGCTCTAAAACAAGATCCAATTATGTCAATGCGTTCAATCTCATGTTCCTCTATGGTTACGCGGTCATCTTTGCAATCAAGAAATCCCATCTTGATATGTTCTTCAAGTTCTTCAACTTTTCCTTGCAACTTAGATCATTTCTCCCTTATGCGAGCTTGTTCATCCATGAGCTATTGGAGCCTATGGTTTCTTTACAGTAATTCTTCTTCAAGTTCTTCAAGTGAGGCAAACTTCTCATGGAAGGCATTTAAAGGGCTTTATAAATCCACTATCTCCTCCTTGATGCAGTTCAAGTGCTCCCAAACCTGCACAAGTTTCTCATAGTGTTGTTGCCTTCTAGCTTCCCAAAAATCTACCATCTCCTTCTTCTGTTGAGCAACCCTTGTGTCTGCCTTCAAAATGACTATTCCCAACAAGTTCTGCATCCTACTGTCGTACTTTGTTCAACTTGGTTCTTACCTTGGTTTCTCTTTGCTCCTGCTAAACCAAACTTCATACTTTAAGTGCCCACCTTCGTAAAGTAGGCTCTGAGACCAACTTCTCACAAAGTGGGTAGTTGTATTCCCAACTTTTGATAACACCCACTTTCTTCAAAATGGGCTTTGATACGAACTTTCATGGCCCCACCCTGTGGCACTTTACGACCACCGTGAGTGTGTGAAGCACCAACAAAATTTTGCTTCGTCCTAAACTACTTTCACCCAGACTAGGCCTAATACTTCAACACTTAGTCAATTTTCCATTGAAGTGTTCTTATATTCGATTATGCAATACAAATAAACTTCATTCATTTATTTCTTTCAATTGCACAAACCTACGACAATATAAGAGAAGCACGATATCACAAATACAATAGTAAACACAAATCTGTGATGGGAGGGGGAAACTCCACAAAGTAGTTTTCCCTTGTTTTTATTAACTTCTTCAAATAACATACAACAATATTTTACAAATACAAAGGTGTGGCAGCTCCCTTGTATGAACCAACAACCTCGTCCACCCAAATCTCACACGTCGTGCAGTCCTGCCCGACATTTTCGACTTAACTAGAAACCCCAAGTTATTCGGCCAAAACAGAACCAACAAATTTTCCCAAGTCATTTGGCTGGCTGCTTGATCACCACCTTTCTTATGCCCTCCTTTCCTACATCCTTTTGTGATGTGCAACCTCCCTGAGTTTCTACGATATCGAAAACTCTTGCACCCTAGGATATCACAAACTTGTCCAACTCTACTATATTGCAGACTTGTCTATGCGACTTATTCTGTGATTGCTTGGATCTCCCTTGGTCAAATGCCTCTGGAAAACATATATGTGTTCAACCTTTTCCAATTACTTGTGTCGACGCCCCTTCCATCATGGAGCCGACCTTTCAACTTGTGCAGGCGCCCCTTCATGGGTGGGCGTGCCCCTGGGCTGAACTTCCTATGGGTGGGCGGGCGCCCTTTTGTTGGGCAGGTGCGCCCTTGCCTGGGTGCTCTACCTGTTGTGCGTTCTACGCTACACACCCTTCACAATGCCTTGTTGTGCACTCCACGTCGCGTTTCTCGCTCGCTCACCCATCACGCCGCACTTACCTTGGCCGCTATGTCTTGTTTGTCGCATCACACTTCCCTTCGCCGCTATGTCTTGTTTGTCGCATCACACTTCCCTTGGCCGCTATGTCTTACCCATCGCGACGCTCGTTGTTCCAAGAACCAAAGATGGGGCACAACCTTCCATCCTGTCAATGGTGAAAAGAAAGGAGAAGCAAGAAGCAAATAGGGTTGTGGGGAGGTGTCTTTTTTGGAGCAACATACCTTTGAGCATTGCAAAGACCAATACATTCTTCCAATCAATATTTGATGTTGTCATTGTTGTTAGCCCAAGGTATAAAGCCCCTACCTTAGGTAGGCCTCTTGTTTTATCGATCTTGCCATCCCTTGAGATGAATATGAACTTCCCATGGGTTTGCTTGCTTTATCATTTCCCCCACGTTACCCACCAGACGAGAGAAGATTTGTATGCCAGACGAGAGAATGGATAGACGTGTTGGTTGATATAGTGAGTTCCTTGGTGTGGACACGCCCATGGGAATGGGTCCACCGAGTTAGGATGTTGCTTCGTTGTGTTCTCCCTTGCACACTCTTCGTTATGGGCGGGCATTGTTCCTCGTGCGCCCTCCGCTACACTACATCGTGTGTGTGCCCTCATGTCATACCCGCTACATCTTGCCCGACATAGTGTTCAGAGTCTCGCCTTCATGCAGGAGCACGTAGGGTCTACATCCCTCAAAACATGCACGATGGCCCTTCTATTGACTTAGGCACCTCTCCATGTTGGTGTGCTCGTCACACTTGGGCACTCTCATCACATCTCTAAGTCGATTTTTCACCACCAAATAAGCATGGCTCGTCATGGCCGCCCGTTGTCCTTAATACCAACTCAAGACCCTGCCATTTTGAAACTTTAATTTTATTTATTTTTTATAAAATTTATTTATTAAATTGTAAACTAATAACATATTTTTTTAAGAGATAAATTACGATATTATTTAATTTTCATTAATTAAAAATTAATAACACATATCAAAACAATAATTACCTAAAACTCAAATTTATATTTATTACACCTCATATTCTCATAATTTAAGATATAAATATTAAAATTATATTACATAATACTTTTTCTTAAGGAATTTAGACTTCTGTGATCCATAACATTGTTCAGAAACTCTTCGGCAAAATCACATAACCAATCTTTTGTCGACGCGTTTCGAACCAACCAGTGTGGTTCATCGTCAGGACAAGATGAAGAACTGATCTGACTTAGCTTGATTAAACAGAGTGTGCAGAGACTCCAACGGCTAATTTTGACCTAAAGGACAAAGTCAAACCACTAATATTCTTGATATAATAAATTCTTATTATTCTTAAAAAACAGCTAAATTATATATTAGTGGTTTGAATAATAAGAATTTATTATATCAAGAATATTAGTGGTTTGACTTTGTCCTTTAGGTCAAAATTAGCCGTTGGAGTCTCTGCACGGTCTATTTAATCAAGCTAAGCCAGATCAGTTCTTCATCTTGTCCTGACGATGAACCACACTGGTTGGTTCGAAACGCACAAAAGATTGATTATGTGATTTTTCCGAAGAATTTCTGAACAAATACTTTTTCTTTTTGGTTAAATTGACCCATAAAAATACCAATTAAACTCCTTCATAAATTTAAAATACATGATACATAATTAGGTGACCACAAAGATGCCAATTGAGCTTACCAAACACTTATGTTGAAATTTTAAGACGTCATATTTGGAAGAATAAAAGTCTAACTTTTTTATTTATTTATTTTGATGACAATTTATTGATTAAAGTAACAGAGAGTCAAGATATTTCTGATCCGGATCAGATTTTATCGATTAAAAATAAAGTAAAAATGTGATTGTTGATTAAAATAATTACCCAGTCTTTATCGGTTCAAGATAAAGTCACGAATAATCGAGTGATTTCACCAAGAATCGTGTCGCTCAAGACGGGTTTAGAAATTCAAAATTCGAATTTGAATGAGCGTTATTATTTAATTTAAAATTTGGAAACTAATAAATACTGAGTTGTTTACAGAGGGGAGGAATTGTTTTGACAATTAAAAGTGGTCAGAATTTGGGTAACAAAGTTTCAAAATACTTTATAGGGGCAGTGTTTGAATCATGTTTTTGATGGTGGAAATAGATTCAACACTATCAAAAACCTATAAAACCCCTAAAATTATGAAATTTGACAGCTTTTATTTGGATTCACAAAAATCCAGACTGGATTTTTTTAAAATATGACCAGAATGCTGTTGCTGCGCTGCAGCCTATGTTGTTCCATTGCTATTGTATTCTGGTGATGTGACGGATGTGACAGTTGTCAACTTGTCTGATATGTATATGTACAAAAAAAAAAAAAAAAAGCCCCATATCACTTTTTCTGAAAACTAGCCCCTCCCATTAAAAAAACAAAAAAACAAAACTAATCTTTAAAATAAAATAAAATAAACTATTAAATTATTTAGAAACTTTTTATTGAGACTATGAAAACACATGAAAAATGTGCACACTGTCAAATTTGATGGTTAAATCTGTAATACTACCCATTTCAGAAATTAGGTTCAAATCCAACTGTCTTTATACCACCCAGAACTTGAGTTCAAATCCAACGACCTTTACAGTACAAACTTAATCTAAATTTCAGCAATCTTTATACCACCTGTCACAGAACTTAAGTTCAAATCGGACTGCCTTTATACAATCCAAAACAACATTAAATTCTACTTTGCAGGAATGATTATGGTAGATGACTGCCTTGCACCGATGATTATGATAGATGACTACCTTGTGGGAGCTGTGTACATGTCACATGATAAATATTGAATATCTGTAAGTAAATGATTGGGTTAGTGGCTTTAATAGTTTTCATGCTAATAGAGATTACTTTATGTTTTTATGTTGTGATATTACTGTATTTTCATTCAAATAATAAATCAATATTTAATTTACTATTTATGTTTGAATATTATTTTATTTAGTCTAAATAATGAATCAATAATGCTAGTATTGTCATTTTTTCTGAAAACAATGGAAATTTTAGTAATTTTCTTATTAAATTGTAAAAAAATTTGTAAATTCCAATTACAATTCTGTAGATTTTTTGAAAAAAAAAAAACCAAATTCCAAAGATTTCAATCTAAAATTTAATTAGTCTATATTAACTAATACATTTCAATATGGAAAATATATATAGACAAAAAGTTTATATATATATATATATATATAATGTGTAACTCATTAATATTTACCTAAATGTTAAGAAGGAAAAAGTAATTAAGGACAAAATAATTTAGTTACTTCTTAATAAGAGAGGAAAATGTGTAACTCATTCAATTTTTAATATAAATTATTAATAATAATAAATTATTCAAAAATATAATTTAAACAATGAAAAATTACATGTGGTCTATATAAAGAGAGACAAAAAACCACTATAAATCTATCTTAATTAGAAATTTATCAAGCATTAAAAAGATTAAATCTCTTGACATAAAATTTAATAAAGTTTAATCCTTTGAACTGGTGATTAAAATAGATCTATATTATTGTAGACATGAAACTAATACAAACTAATTCATCACATCCTTAACTCTCGTAGCCTCCAGACAAAGGTTGTTCATTATAAATACATATGGCCTCTACATATCATGTAATGTATTCGTCTTCCATCATGGCACAATGATGGTATTTCAACAAGCTCGAGGGTTGTTCTTCTTACTCTACCCATTATTAGAGATAGCCTTGTATGGCGTATTAAAGCTAGCACATCTATGCGCATTGGTATGGATCCATGGACTTGTTATGGCAATATTTATCGTCTACCCCTTGATCTTATTAATTTTCTTAAGGATAGGGGCATAGCCATAATTGCCAATATTGCAGACTCGTAGAACTCCATTATATTTGCACAGGCTTGGAAATCAGTTGACCAGCTGAAAATTCCAGCTCAGTGGACCCAGGGTTGGGAGGGATATATTGCAGCATTGACCGAATCTCATGTCAGAATTACAGAGGAAGATGATGAGCTCATTTGGGCACCAACAACGCACGGATCTTATTCTCCCAAAGAAGGATACCCAATCATCCATGCTTCACACAAGCCACCTGTGTTGGTGGGGTGGTGGCGATCTATTTGGAAACTCAAAGCACCCCCCTGTTTATGTGGAATGTATTAATGAATAAATCACCTACTCGGGAAAATCTGAAGAAAAGATCATTTTATGGCCCCATTTGGTGCGTATTATGCCAACAGGCCGAGGAATCGAATGAACATCTCTTCCTCTTTTGCCCTACTGTTAGCAATATTTGGGAACAATTCTCTCCTCTCTAGCCATCACCTAGTGATGGAATGGTCAAAATATAATGGATGCTTGGAACCTTTGGTGGGCTGAGTCCTCAAACCAAAAAAACCGCAATCTCCCTCTGCTTATATGCTGGTCTATTTGGTTAAACAAGAATGGAATTATATTTAGAGACAAAGACATCTGATGGCCTATATCAATTGCTCAAATTATCAATGCCTTCCATGAAATCCCTGATGATGATATTACACCTTATGTCCAAGTTGTAATACCTGAAGTTATAAACCGAAATCACCCTTGGGCTTTTTTGATGGATCTGCACAAGAACAAGGATGTGGGGGGGCATATTATTACACCTATCCATAATCATTATAACTTGGATCAATAATACATCTACATGTCATGTTCACTCTCTTAAGAATATATTGGATGAAGCCATCTATTTAAAATCTCAATTTGATTATATTTCTTGACACCACATTTACAAGGAACACAATCATACTGCAAGGAAGCCGCAATCCAATTCAAGGGTTTATGGCTAATACAAGAGCAGTGGGAGGCAGAACACTTCCAGTACTACCACAAGCCATATATCTATCAACTATATCATAAGGCCTATAAACCCTAAATTATAGTTTATTTACTTGCAGATACTATCATAACTCTATGTTTTATATATATTGTATATATTTTTTATTTGAATAGTCACTGTATACCCGGTGAGGGTAATTTTGTGCAGACCTATACTTTTGAAAGCTACCGCCTATTGCATATGTCTGTTAGACATTTACAACATGTAATTTTCCAATTAATAAAAAATATTCCCCCAAAAAAATACAAATTAATTTATCATGATTATTCAAAAAAAAATACTTAATTAAATTACTAATTTGCGTATTATATATTTGTGGACAAATTTAATGCAACGGTCACAAATTTGTTTTTTTCAAGTGAAAAGCTCGCAGCATTATTGAGTGCACTGGCAACTGAGCACGCGTCTATCACTCACAATTGAAGACATGTGGGTTTCTGGAGTTAGCCAGCTGAAGGCAGGCGACAATCTTCATACCTACGCTAAGAATCTGATGACCCTGATAGCGATTTGATATAATCTTCATACCTACGCTAGAATCTGATGACCCTGATAGCGATTTGATATAATCAAATTGTTTAAAGATCTGACGTTGCAAGAACTGCAATTGGAAGACCAAGAACCGCTGCTAGAACCGTGTCCCACCTCTGCAGAGCTGTAATTATTGTCTGAAAGTCTGGTATTATTAATTTACTATCTTTCTATCTTATTCACTATCTTTTCGTCGGTTCCATGGAACGAGAGAAAACATATTTAAGTTAATTATTAATAATTAAAATAATATTAAAATAAGGTAATTATTAATTTATTGTATAATATTTTGCCAATTTAAACTATGACGTTTAATGTTTATTTTGGATAGTTCAAGTGGCCATAACTGTGTAATGAAGTCTTATTGGATAGAGATATTGGATTTAAATCTTGTCGAGTAAATAATAGACATGTAAACCCAAAAATCAAAAAATCCTACTAAACTTACAAAAACCACTCATTTGGTATCGGTCTCCTCTATGTTATTTATCACACCTTTTGAAAATTTGTAAAATTGTGATGATATAAACCTGTTAGATCTGCTCTGTCCTCATATGTCACATCTCCCCTCGGCTACCTTTACAAGTCCCATTCGCCCTTAACCACCATGGATGACTTCTCCATGTTTAGAATAATAATACTTTGCATATTTAGAATAATAACAATTTAGTTTTGAAAATGCATTGAAATTAATTTTTTAGGTATAGTTCTGAATACTAACATTTTTTGTTTTTTTATAAGCTAGGGAATTTCTATTATCTACTGCAAACTGAAAAATACATACTAAGGAACCTCAATCTGCCCATATGGGAAACTGGATCTGTTGGTTCCTCTTCATCAAGCATTCGATACTGTTTTGCTTTTTACATACTGTCAGAAAAAACTTACAAGACATTAAACCTTTGTAATCAGAATGTTTTCAGAGACTGTTCTTTCTAAGATCTACTAAAAGACCTATCTTCACTACTGGTTGATGAGACATGCAATCAAATTCCCAAAAACAGAGCAGTAGCATCAAAAATAAAAAAGAGAGAGTTAACAAGCCTCTCAAATCTCTGCGCTTCCCCTTTTGATTTCATTGTTGTCTTTGGTTTTTACCAGTTCCTTCAGCATCTCCTGAATCTCCTTAATCTGTTCATTCTGTTGACGCATTATACCTTCAACATTAGCCATCTCCTTTCTTGCTGCCATCGATTCCTGAGCCATCTCCACCATTTCTGCAGCGACTTGTTCCATTGCCTTGGCCAAAAGGTGCTTCAGGACCCAGTAAGTGTGAAGAGCTCGACGGTATAGGGTTAGTCTACCTCTGGTATTGCCTGGATCAGGCATCTGGGATTTCCATTCTTCCATCTCAGGGTCCGACGGTTCTTCCAGGACTCTGTTTTCCATGACTTCAATGATTTTTCGGATGTCTTCATTCGTTTCTTGATTGTAAGCCTGCTCTGCCTCATGAACCGTCCTGCGGATAGAAGTCCTAGAAGTAGTGGAGGAAGCTCGAATTCATCAAAGAATATGGCCAGGTATAAACTCAACCTTGTTAACCCTCATTCCTAAAACTACCTAAGCGGATCAAGCTGAAGGCTTTCGCCCTATAGCTTTATGTAATGTTATCTATAAGATAGTGGCATCAGTGGTGGTCCAGAGGCTGAAATCCATCCTCCCGAACATAATATCCCCAGAACAAACTAGGTTCGTAGAAGGAAGACGGATTCTGGATGGATTAGTGGTGGCCCAGGAAGTAATCCACACATTAAAAATGAAAAAGGAAAAAGGAATGCTGATTAAATTAGATCTGTCAAAATCCTATGACAGATTAAATTGGAGATATTTAGAAGCCATCCTTCAAGCCTTTGGATTCTGCGACAAATGGGTGAAATGGGTCTTAAGTATGATCTCCACGCCAAATTTTTCCATCCTGCTAAATGGAGCCCCATCTGCTACTTTTAATGCTTCAAGAGGTCTTCGACAGGGGGATCCCCTATCCCCCTTTCTCTTCATAATAGCAGCAGAAGGATTAGGTAGATATTTCAAAAAAGAATTAAGAGAAAGGAAAATCCAGGGTCTGAGGTTATGGGGCAATCATACTACAGTTACTCACCAACAGTTCGTGGACGACATCATGATATACTGTAAAGTATCCCTGAATGAGGTGAGAAGGATAAAGAGAATTCTAGAGGTGTTTATGAAAGGTTCAGGTATGGAGGTAAATAATGAAAAATCAAGAACGTTCTTTTTTAATACAGTGGAACCCATCAAAAATCACTTAACCAGGACCTTGGGCTATAGAAAAGGGGAGCTTCCAACAAAGTATTTAGGAACTATGCTAGACTCATCATCCCTAAAAATAGGAAACTGGAGATCCATTTTGGAAAAGATCATGAAAAGACTTGAAAATTGGTCTTTCCGTACTCTGAATCTTGCTGCAAGGGTTGTATTGCTCAAATCAACCATTCAGGCGATCCCGATATATCCATTATCAGTAATGGCAGCACCAAAAGGAATATGCAACAAGCTGATAGAGATATACAGAAAATTCCTATGGGGAGGGCCTAAGCAACAAAAGAAATGGGCACTCTGCTCATGGGATAGCCTAACTAAACCAAAAGAAAAAGGCGGACTAGGTCTAAGGGACCCATCTGTTCTAAATCAAGTTCTAGCAGCCAAACTAAGATGGAGATGGATGCAAGGAGGAAAGGACCTGTGGAAAGAAATATGGACAGCAAAATATAATATGCCATCAACTCCTGAAGAAATATTAAGGAAACAAGAAATACGAAGAGGATCAGACATATGGAACCTGACTAATCAAAGCAAAGAATTAGTAGATGGAAATATATTTTGGGAAATCAGAGGGGGCCAGAATACGAGATTTTGGGAGGAAGCGTGGCAGCAAAGGGAGAAAATGGTGAATCTACAGGGAATGAAGGATATCTACAGAACAGGGGTTGACAGAGAACTCATCTTGGTCAAAGATTATTGGATAGAAGGAAGAGAAAATGAAGAATGGAGAGAATGGAAAACAATAGAAGACTGGAACAGGAATGCAACGGAGGAACAAAAAATCTTGTTTAGCAAGGAATTAGAATCCAGGAAAATAAAAAACAGAGGAGGCAATGATATTCTACGATGGGGAAAAGAAACTAAAGAAACTTTCACTATTAGGGAAGCATATAATATAAAAATCCAGCAAGAGCAGAGGGAAGAGGAGCATAAGTGGAGAAAACTTAATGGTGGCCAAAGATAAAGATGTTCGTGTGGTTGGTAGGGAGGAAACGTATTCGAACCTAGGATCAAATCCAAAAAAGAGGATTCTCAGGCCCATCAAGATGTTGTCTCTGCAACCAAGACGGAGAAGACCAGGAACATTTACTAAATGGCTGCAGAATAGCCCAATTCCAATGGGATAAGACTAAAGATCTCTTTGCAACAATTGAACAAAATCCACAAGATATCATACAAACTCTGTGTAATTGGAGAGAAGGAAAGTTTAAAAGCTCGGATGTGAGAAGAGCCTGGAACATGGTGGCAGGATTCAATGTGTGGAATATTTGGAAAGAAAGAAATGGAAGGATTTTCCAAGGGAAAATATCAAATCCGGAAGAAGTTTGGCAAAGGACCCTGAGACAAATCAGGGAATCAATCCTTGCAGAAGTTTGGACAGAGGAAGATTGGAAGACCTCTGAGGAAGAAGCAGAAATCCTAAGAAGGTTGAACTTGGAACAAGGGATGGTCTTTCAACAAAAAACAAAGCAACAACAACCTATCACTGCCCAAAGTCTTGCAGTCTTCCGAAGGCCACAGGAAGGGTTTATCAAGCTTAACTTTGACGGAGCGGCAAAGGGGAATCCAGGTCCAGCAGGATATGGAGGAATCTTTAGAAACAGTCAAGGAGATATAGAATGGATTTATGCAGAACATGGAGGAACTATGAGTAATAACGAAGCGGAATTCATGGCGGCTTATCAGGGCCTCAAAATTGCGATAAGAAATGGATATAGAAAGTTAGAGATCGAAGGTGACTCAGCCCTGGTTATAAACACCATAAAAAAATTAATACAAGGGAAACAGTGGGAGCAGGTCGTCAAAAGTTGGAGAACAACGAGCATAGTCCAAGAAATTGAAGAAACATTGAAAGATATTGAATACAAGATCACCTCTCATGTCAAGCGAGAAGGAAATAAGCCTGCGGATTGCTTGGCCAATTGGGGAAGTAAGGAATTAATGGGGAAAGTGGATGACAGTTGGACAAATCAAATGGTGATGACAAGATGGGATAGTTTAAAACAACTCATAGACAACGATACCCATGAAACAACATAATTGTAATCAAAAAACCGTGAAGCTCCTGAGCGGGAAGATAAGGCAGGTGTATTCGGCAGCAAAGATAGGACAGAAGGACGGCGGCCATACCTCCCTGACCATAGTAATTAATGATAATTCAGAGCAGCAGGTACGCAATCCAAAACAAATCTCGGAAAACACCGAAGAGAGCATCATTCAAGTTACAAGGGAGAAAGGAAGTGGAGGACAAATTCATCATAAACAGAAAGGTGGCGATAAATCTATAAGGCGGAACAAGAGAAGGATGAAAGACAGCAAGAAGTTGAAGAAGGTGGCGAGGAAAGGAGAGACCTGGCAGAGGAATCAAAACCAACGTCTTAAACGAGTCAAGATGGCAGCGAGCTGGGATAAAGAAGTCCAGGCAGAGCGGGAGGATTTCGGAGACGGACAATTTGAGCGGAGCAGAATAAAAATTGAGGTCGAAAGCTCAGAAGACATGGAGATTAACCAGGACGAGGGTTTCCGGAGTAAGACTTTTGAAAAAGGACAGAGCAGCAAAAATGTTAAACGAGGCAGAACAGACGGAAGAAGGAAAGCTTGTGAACAAAGAGGCAAAGGTCGACCCCGGCTTTTACAAAGAACAAGAATAATAGTATTTTGTAATGAATAATAACTTTTTAGTTTTATAAATACATATTAAATTAATCAAATTTATGGTAAAAAAGTTCATTTGAGTTAAAATGTTAAATTCTAAGTCTGGTTTTTATTTACTTAAATTTAATAATGTAATTTTTTCTAAAATTATACTTATTTAAATTAAATTACATTTTTAATTGTATAAATATATCTTTCAAAAATATTAGCTAATTTACATATATAATTTCTAATCATTCTTTTGGGTTAAGATATGTGAGTTATGAGATAAGTTAAGATGATTGATCTATCTAATATATATAAAAAATAAGAATAATAACACTTAAATTTTATAAATTTAGTTTAAATTAATCAAATTAATCTCTTTTGAATTAAAATGTTAATGTGTGGAATTATATATTTTATTTTTTATTTAAATTTAAATTTAATAATACCGTATGTTGTGAAATCAAGATAATTTAAATTAAAAAATATTTTTAATTGTATTCATAAATTTAATCCTACAAATATATTAGCCAATGCATATTTATAATTTCTAATCACTTTTTTTTTCTTCTAGGTTACCTATGGTTTGAGTAGGGGTCGTATCACCGACAGATCACACCCAACCTGAGCCACACTAGGCCTTAGTATGGTTGCATTTTTACCCACAAAGTATTGATTAAAAAAACAAAACAAAACTTAAACATTTTCGTGAAACTTACCAACTTCATGAATTTTGTATGTTTCATTGAAGTTGAATGATCGACTCAAATGATGGAGATACATCATGCATTTGTACTTAAGTATATGTATTTCGTGATGGATCCATTAGTCGATTACTTCAAATAATTCCTTTGTCAGAAACTTTTATGGGACATTTCTCCTTCCCCTTTATGCTCGACTTGGAGAAATGGAAGGATTGGGGCTTGTTGATGTGTTGGAAATTCGTCAACAAAGGCGGTCTTCCCGATGTGAAGTCTCAATTAGACCTCACACCTTTTGGATTAGGATCTCCATTCGGAGTATTGACCCAACTACCATATATCCTTGTAGATTTGCCTTGGCTACAAAGTTCGGCACAAGAGAGTAACACACATGTATGTTCCAATCAACAAGTGAATATGCCTTGTGAAATGTTCAGGTATCAAATTCCTTCTACTAAAAGAGCTGAGAAAAGTGGGCCCTTTGAAGACAAGTGATAGTACTAATTTAGAAAAATCACACGAGCACATACATAAGAATGAATCATTGATCAACCAATGAAATAGTTCACAAGGAAGCAGCGATTGTTAAAGCAACTACAACACACCTTTAACGAGACAAGTATCAAAGCCATCGAAATAGTTCAATTTCCTTAGTATAGATGAGAACAACATACATTACAAACATTCGAAGAACAATCAACCATCTATGTCATTGGTTTGATCAAATTTTACAACTTCGACAACCAGATTACTCAAGTCGAAAGATTCTTCTAATCGCAAATCAAAAGATATATGAATCAGAGAAATTTCATGAACAAGTTGATTTGAAGAGTTGTCTTCATACAAAACAAGAGATCATATGGGATGCAAAGGATACTCAATGATCTTATTGTTTTCTCCCTCATCATTGACAACCTCACTACCTTGTGTCAATTAGGAAGTGAACACATTCGATGAAGAACTTGAAAAGCATGGAGTATCTTCCTCGCATGTAGGTTCATCACAAACGGGAGAGCGCAAGGAATAGTGAGATGAAAAGGAAGTTTCAGTAAAAACATTTTCTTTGGTTGGACTAGATTCTAGATATATTTTTGTCAAATCAACATCTTCTTAAGGATTCAAAAGATCAATTGGTGCACTTGGGCATACATCATCCCATACAATAATGGAGTCAGAATCATTAGGATGATGGTTTTCCAAGACTTCAAATTGATCAGGAAAATTGATTCTATTCGATTCATCGCTGAGATTCATATATTCATTGTCGGCCAAGAGTGAAGCAACATCATCTTCACATAAAGGACTTTGAAATAGAGAGGAAGGAATGAAAGAATCTACACCTTCCTACTCCTCTACCTATGTAAAGTGACTACCTTGAACTAGATCATAATTTGGACCATTAACTTGAAAATCAAGAGATTTTGAAAAACTAGCCGGCGGAACAGATTGATTAAGCAGATCACGATACAAAGAGTCATGACATGTAGATGATAGAGGATAACAGAAATCCAAATTAGATTCAAGACTAAAGTTATGAGTGTTAGTACCATCTTGCGGAATGGAGAAATTAGTCTTTACCGTAGGCTTCATGAGCCATTCCCGAATTTCCTCCATGGGATCTGAATCATGAAAAGTGGAAGGAGGATGAGAATATGGATTAGGAATTTGATGTGCAGATTTCCAAAATTTATTATCATCACGAGAAGGCACCCTAATTGGAACCGAAAAAGGAGGAAGACAGAGAACAAAAGGAATAACAAGTTCCTCCTATGAAAGTAGAGGTTTCTCATGATTTACAAGAGTTGGGGAAGAAGAAACATCAGGTAGTTTGGATTCACCGTGCAAAGAGATATGAACCAAACACTCAAACTTTTGTTTCAAGAAATCCCAATTTGTATTTTCTTTAGGAGACTCATAATAGAGGTGAAGGAATTAATCAGAAAAACCCTCAATTGATTCATCAGGTTTCATTCTTAGCTGATTGATTTTTTCATAAACATCCTGGTAATCATACCTACCAAAGTATTGAAGAGGTTCCTTGAGGAAATGATGAAAAGAATGGATGGAAGCAGATGGTAAGTTATGACACCATCTATTAACATGACTTTCAAGGGTGAGGAAGAAAGCCACACAAGCATAGTTTTCGTCATCAATTTTGTAATATTCACAAAAGTTAAGAAAATCATAAATGTGTTCAATTATGGATGTTCCATCCTCACCATCAAATTTTAATTGAGACAAGTGATAAAGAGGCTCAATGGGGATTAAAATTTTACCAAGAAGTAGGTTAGAAAAAGACATTGGGAGTTTGAATTAAGGATGATCCTTCTAAGATAAGAGGTTCAAAACAGAGTCAATGAGAACAACTTGTCATATGGCCCTCCTTCTAGTGCCATTTTGTTGACAGTGCTAGGAATCTGTCAACCAAGGGGGTGTCCCTGATGTGAAGTCCCAATTATACCTCACACCGTTTGAAGTAGGAGCCTCATCCAGAGTATCAACCTGACTGCCATATATCCTTGTAGATTTTCCTTGGCTACAAAGTTCAGCACAAGAGAGTAACACAGAGGTATTTTCCGATCAACGAGTGAATATTCCTTGTGAAATGTTTAGCTACAAAAATAATCAAGGTCCTTCTACTCAAAGAGATGAGTGTTAGTATATTATATATTACGGAGCAATGGAACACATAAAATATTGCAAAAATATTGCAAAAATATAAACACAGTACAAATGCATAAAACAAGAGAGACTCATATATACGTGGTTCACCCAGTTTGGGCTACGTCCATGGAGAAACAAACGGTCCTTCTTTTATATTATCCAGCAAACTGAAGAAATAAAACCTATAGCAGATCCGCTGTAACAGCCTCTTCGCTCTCAATCTGTTGAAAATGCAACAAAATGATGGAGCTTAGTGAAAAGGAGTCGCCTTCACTAAGTGGGCCGTAAGCTATTTTTGGCGCAAAGTCTAGTTTTAGACTATGTCTATTTTTAGACATATGGATCATGGTCTATGAGTTGCAGGATGCTATTTGTGGATGATTGGTCATGTTGGTAAAAATAGATGGACTTCTATTTTTAGACATATGAGAGGAGTCTATTTTTAGAATGCCAGTCTAAAAATAGAACAGTCGAATATTATTAGCTCTTAATAATATGTGGACTATAAACATTATCTTATCCTCTTGCAGCACTTTAGTTCGAGCTACGGATGTGGCACATGCAACTTTCAGAAGGAAATATGCTTTTCTTATGGGTCAGTTGAGCTATTGCATGATGGACTTCAGTTAGAACTCAAGTGGTTGAGTTTGGTGGAGTTGATTGAGGAGTTGATGGAGTTGTGTTCAGTTTGACTCAGTTGAACTAGTTGTATTTAGTCTAACTGCAAAATACACTAGTGATGAGTGATGTGAATTAATTATTAATTAATTCACTAATTGTCAACTCATAAAGCAACTAAAGAATACATCAGTTAACTCAGTGCATGGACAGTTCAATGGAGACAGGTGTTAGAGGTGGAGACTACTATCAGTTGTGACTATAGTTGTGCATGATATTTGCACAATTAATGATTGAGATTGCCAATGACGATTGCGCAGTACAAGCCAAGGGAAAATGAGCTTGGAAAGTAATCGTTCTCACTTTGGATTGTGCAGTAGAGGCAGGCAAGCAGTGGAGGAGATTTGAACCTGTGACTTGTTTGGATCTGAGCTAGTTTGTGTGTAACAGGTGGAGATAGTACTGAGTACTTGTGAGGAGTATTGTACTATGTATTGTTACATGTTCTCTATCATTATAATATACAGATAGTGTGGGGTTTTCAGCTGTATGCTTTCCCCATTACATACTGTGCTAATGTGCGCATGCGATTGCTGTTTCATTGTTTTTAATTCCGCAAAATTGATGATCAACATAGAAGATGTTATGTATTATGCATGCATTCCACAAATAGTGTATAATCAGGATAATCTCTGTGAATAAGTGTCATATTATTCAAAATTTCTACATGGTATCAGAGCAGAGTTGATCATCAGATCTATTATTCAGGAAGTGATTACATTTTATTTCTTCAGGCAGAGTCTGTAATCGGGTCAGGTAGCCTTTGGATTCATCCTTCTTTTGGAAGATGAGATTTCCGGTAAAATCCCATACAGTCAATCTCTGTACGAGAAATACTTTGTTCTCACGAATTTTAGATCAGAATCAGTTGAGTTTTGAGCTAGTGGAATTCGAATTTGCAACAGTGTTTTCTTGGTGTCAAAGTTGAAATGTCTTTCAATGGATTGTGATTGGAGTATGCCCTTGAAGGCAGCTCGAATTATATTGCATGGAAAGATAGGATGGTGGCAGTGTTAGATGAAAATGGGTTGAAGGATTTCATAGAGGCTGAGGTCCCAAAGCCTACTGATGCTACTCAAGTTGAGGCTTGGCAAAAGAAGACAGCAAAGTGTCGAAGGATTCTGTTGGTGGGCGTGAAGGATCCATACTTGATGTGGAAAGCGTTGACAGATTTATTCCAAAGCAAGAGGGACTAGAGGAAGTTGGCGCTCAAGGATAAACTCAGAAACATTAAGTGTGAGAAGGGAGACAGTATGCCCAAGTATCTCACGAAGTTCACTCAATGCCGGGATGAGCTGGGAAGTGTGGGGGTGACTGTAGATGATGAGGACTTGGTGAGCTTGGCTCTCCTTGGTCTTCCGAAGAGTTGGCATTCCTATCAGGACTCTGTCAATGGCCGGGAGAAATTGCCAGGATGGGAGAGACTGTGGTCAGATCTTGTGCAAGAGGAGATCAGGTGGAGTACCAGGAATGGATCTTCATCAAAGGCATCTGATGAAGAAAATTGCGCTTTGGCTACCAAAGAAAAGAAGGGGAAGAACAAGAAAGTTCTCTTTTCGATGCGAAAGGCAAGAAGCAAGACATGTCCAAGGTGAAGTGCTTTCACTGTCACCAACACGGACATTATGCCACAAATTTTCCACAGAAGAAGAAAAATAAGCAAGCTGCTGGATCTGCAGTGGGAGAGGCCTTAGCCTCGCAGTTTGAGCTGATTTTTCGTTGATTGCATGCTTGGTATCAAGTGTGATGGGATCGGTATGGTTCTTGGATAGTGGTGTGTCTTTTCACATGACAAGAGATCAAGATTTGTTTTCTGATCTGGATGAGAAAGATCTTCGACTGCACATCGAGATGGGCGATGATGGTAGATACAGTGCGACCGGTATCGGTACCATTTCCTTTGAGGGGGAGTCTGGTAAACCCTTTGTATTGAAGGAAGTGATGCATGTTCCAGGATTGAAGAAGAATCTTATCTCTGTGGCGATGTTAGAAGACAAGGGATATGATGTTGTTTTCAGCAAGGGAAAGGCTTTCCTGCGCAGTAAGACAACTGGAGAAACCCGAAAGATAGGGGTTCGAGTCAAGAAACTTTATCAATTGCATGTAGATGATTGCGCAGCAATGGCATGCAAGGCAGAAGGATTGGTGAGTTGGGATGATGGCGAGTTGTGGCACCGGAGATTGGGCCACCTTCACCATGGAGCCTTGAAGATACTGCAGAAGATTTCTACTGGGCTTCCTAAAGGCACTCTTGCGCAGTTAGATCAGTGCAAGGGGTGTACTTTGGGAAAATTTGTGAAAGCCACCTTTCACTAGAAGGATAGTCGCACCACGACAATCCTTGAGAGAATTCACACAAACATGTGTGAACCTTTCTCAGTAGCTTTGAAAACAAAGCACAGGTACTACGTGATCTTTGTTGATGATTTCTCTCGAAAGTGTTGGATCTTCTTCATGCAGAAGAAGAGTGAGACATACTCAAAGTTCTATGAGTTCAAAGCACTAGTCGAGAAGGAGTCGGGGAAGAAGGTGAAGGCTCTTAGGAGTGACAATGGTGGTGAATTCATCTCTGGCAAGTTCAAGGATTTCTGCAGCGCAAAAGGGATTCGAAGAGAGCTCATAACTCCCCATAACCCACAGTAGAATGGGGTTGCTGAGCAGAAGAACAGAACGATTGTGGGTGCTATACGGGCGATGTTGCATGATCAAGGCCTACCCCTTCACTTGTGGGTGAAGGCATGCAATACTGCAGTATATGTGCAGAACCGTTGTCCTCACAAGATACTTGGCATGAGTACACCCGAGGAGGCTTATTCTGGTAAGAGGCCTGATATATCCCATTTGAGGATTTTTGGTTCTCCTGTTTACATGCATGTGACTAATGATGCCAGGAAGAAGCTGGAGCCGATTGCAGAGGTTGGGATATTTGTGGGGTACACTGATACGCCCCACAACTATCGTGTGTATTTGCCAGACAATCGCAAGACTGTTGTGCGACGGGATATAAAATTTCAAGAAGAGAAAGCCATGAAGTGTTCGCTTGAGAGGGAGCCACACTTGCATGCAAATGAGGAGCTATTAGTTCCTAAGGATGAGCTTCAGGACATGGATCAGCCACAAGATGAAGTTCATGGAGTGGAAGAGACCACTCATGCAGCGCCGACCATCAAAGGGTGAAAGCGCACTACAGAAGCTGAGCGACTGGCTCAAGATGCATAGAAGGTTGTAGGACAACCTACAGGCCAACGCAGGCAGAGACAGTCACCTGATCGATACACTGGATACATGGCTCTTGTGAGAAAATGTGTCGTGGTGAGCCATCCTCTTTCGAGGAAGCTGTGGAGGATCCCGCATGGGTAGATGCCATGGTGGAAGAGTATGATTCGATTGTCAGAAACAGTGCATGGGAGATTGTCCCGAGACTGGAGGGGAAATCAGTGGTGGGTTCAAGATGGATATACAAAGTGAAGCAGGCAGCTGACGGGAGTGTGGAGAAGTACAAGGCAAGATTTGTTGCTCGAGGCTTCTCACAGATAGAGGGGATTGATTATGAGGAGACCTTTGCACCTATCGCAAGGTATTCTTCCATACGAACGATTCTTGCTCTCTCAGTGCAGATGGGGTGGCACATTCAATAGATGGATGTGAAGACTGTGTTCCTCAACGAAGTCATTGAGGAGGAGGTGTACATAGAGCAGCTCGAAGGTTTCGAGATCTTCAGCAGCGAGTCACATGTGTGCATGCTCAAGAGAGCGTTGTATGGGTTGAAACAAGCACCACATGCTTGATACACACAGATAGACAGTTATTTCACTGGACTTGGATTCTCCAAGAGTGAGGCGGATCCTAACCTATACCAAATTGTGGTGGAGGGTAAGTTACTTATCATTGTACTTTATGTAGATGATTTGATTTTGACAGGTGATGAGCTGTTGATACTTTCATGAAAGGAGGATCTTGCTAGAGAGTTTGAAATGAAGGACTTGGGCCTCCTTCATTATTTCCTGGGATTGGAAATTTGGCAGCGCAGTGATGGACTATTTGTTTCTCAGGGTAAGTATTCTCGGGAGATACTGGAGAAGTTCAACATGCATGGCTGCAAGCCTGTTGATACTCCTCTTCCTGGAGGTTGGAGGAAGGAGGATGCTACATCAGCGGAGGTAGTGGATGCCACTATTTATTGACCAGATACATAAGCGACCCCATAGGTGGAGATAGTACTGAGTACTTATGAGGAGTATTGTACTATGTATTGCTACATGTTCTCTATCATTATAATATATAGATAGTGTGGGGTTTTCAGCTGCATGCTTTCCCCATTACATACTGTGTTAATGTGCGCATGCGATTGATGTTTCATTATTTTTAATTCCGCAAAATTGATAATCAACGTAGAGGATGTTATGTATTATGCATGCATTCCGCAAATAGTGTATAATCAGGATAATCTCTGTGAATAAGTGTCATATTATTCAAAATTTCTACACAATCTCCTCTCTCTTTCTCACTCAGAATACAAATCTACATAGACGCAATACAATTCCCTCATATATAGTGAGGGGTTGCCTTCTAGGGAAAAAACCCTAAATTAAACATAACTTCTACCATCAGATCTCCACCTAATGAATGACCCAGATTGACTAGAAATTACTATACTTTTACAAAGCAACCCCTTATGCATGTTAACTTAATTTCAAAATTGAGGTAAATTGGGTCTAATTGTGGAATCAAGCAAAAATAGACAAAGTGCAAATAATTGGAAAAATAGGTTAATTATGTTAATTGGTGAAATTTTGTGTAATAATTCTACACGAGTAATTAGGATAATTGAAGATATTAGCTTTAATTATGAGATTATAATTGTGGATAATTAAGTTTAGTTAGGATTTTAGGAAAATTATGGTTAGTTGATCCTACTGGGGAAAGCAAGAATTTGGTAAAATGGCTTTAATTTTCAAACTAAAGTAACTAGGAAAAATTGGGATAATCGGGTCCATAATTTGGTTATTGGGGAAATAATGGTTATAATTGGGGTGATTATACTAATTTGAAAATATCTACACATATAATGTCATTTGTAGTAGTGAAAGTAAACAGATTTTAATAAAAATAAGAAAATTTGGCAAAATAAATGGGGAAGTTGGAATAAATTGTGAAAAAAAATAAAAAAAATTATGCATGTTAACCTAATTTCAAAAATTGAGGTAGATTGGGTCTAATAGTGGAATCAAGCAAAAAAAGACAAAGTGCAAATAATTGGAAAAATAGGTTAATTATGTTAATTCGTGAAATTTTGTGTAATAATTCTACACGAGTAATTAGGTTAATTAAAGATATTAACTTTAATTATGAGATTATAATTGTGGATAATTAAGTTTAGTTATGACTTTAGGAAAATTGTGGTTAGTTGATCCTGCTTGGGAAAGTAAGAAATTGGTAAAATAGCTTTAATTTTTAAACTAAAGTAACTAGGAAATATTGGGATAATCCGGTCCATTTGAAAATTTTGGTTATTGGGTAAATAATGGTTATAATTGGGTTGATTAGTAATTTGAAAAATTGAGAAGACTATGCTAATTGGAGAAATTGGGACGACCATGCTTAATTTGTGCAATTCATAAAAATTGGTCTAATTGTGACAAATGAGAAAAATTGGGGAAAGGTGGACTAAATTTTGATAATTACACCTCCTCTATATATCTTGGAATATGACTTCTAGAATTATAATTTAGTTATAAATAATTATTAGATAGATGTTAGGGATTTAATTTTTATGGAATATTCTAGAAAAGTTTTATTAGTAGTCACACATTAAAAATTAAGATTTATTTCAAAATTAGTTTTTTGTTTTATTTTATTCTAATTCATTCGATTAAATAAAAATAGATATAATACGAAAACATTTCATATAACATGTTTTCTAACTTATTTTGTATCAACATTTTTGAAATAACACTTTACCTGCCTTCTCATGTAGGAAAAACAAAATTGAATTTGACATTTTTAAACAATTTTTTTGTTTTGTAAATCGACACAAAATATTCATTAATCAAAAGATATTTGCAAAAGATACATAGATTTCAATCAATGTCGTCTGAAGGTAAATAGCTCTCCTAACCATAACAACTTATGACCATCTTGAGAGCAATTTTGTTTCCAAAAACTATTTGTACCATACCTTGAAACTATCTACATAGACATTACTCAAAAATTGTATCAAAATTATCCCCTAATAAGAGCCATTCTCTAAGTACATATGGATCAAAAGAAAACCTAGTTAAAGGCGAAACATAATGACTGAGTGTTGGAAACGAGTATGAGTCTGCCATGATGCACTATGCCAGGTGCTTTGAAAGCCACCATGTTGTAAGGGTGCCATCCACACTGAGGAAAACTTGCTAAAAACAATAGTCGCTACGAAGGTACACTTCCAATAAAAAATAACCACCAAAGACAGAGGGTCTCCATTCGCTGGAGGGAAAGAGTTGAGAGGGGAGACAATATTAACTGATGGAGCATTAATCACCACATGGGTATCAGAGATGTTCCCTGAGTAAAAATTTGAATCTGACACTGCATACTTCTCCACCAGTTATAGGCAAACAAGATTATCAACCAAGCAGTACCAAATACTTCTAAGGAGGCCTTTAAAATCCTCTTGACCTACAAATATCCTGTAATGATCCATTTGTTTGTCCCAGATGACCAAATAGATTATTGAGTCCAACTACTAGTAACTTGCAACAGAATGTAGGAAGTGAAACTCTCGCTTTCGAAATTTTCCAGGGTTAGGAATCCTTTTTTATTCCTAATATCCAAGTTTAGAGTCTGAAAAATAGGCTTTGCCCCCAAATTCTCATGATTCCAAATCTTGAGTCTCCTTTCTAACTTCTAGAGTTATAGTGTGAAACAAAGTTTCCATAGAGGTCCATCCGAACAAGCGCATGGAGTGAGAATCACACCTGGAGCTCGAACCGCCCCTACGAATTACTATTCTTTGACGAGGTCGAATAGTCACGTAGAGAAGTACAACATAACGACAATAAAGAAAAAATTCACTACTACCCTTAGGGCTATTAAACAACCGTAAGATTGTGTTCAAAATAAGTGAATATGGTGTACTTCGACAAAGGACTATAACATCACAAAAAACCACAAGGCTCATAATTGGACACAACCCCCAACTTCTTAAAACCCCTCTTTATAGGGAGACAAAAGGAATGAAAATTGACGCCACAAAGATACCTAAAGAAACTCTTGATGGAGGGGACTCAATTGTGTTAGACATTGGAGAGGATCAAGAAATAACATTAAGAGAATGGACAAGTACATATGGTATGAATGAAAGATGATAACTAGTAATTAAAACAATACCAAGGATTTCACGACCTACATTGGACCAACGCAAAGGAAAATCATGGGTAAACATAAAATATAAAATAATCCATCCTGAATTAAGACCCAAAAAGCACTATAAGCCTCGTTGTGATTATGAGAAACCAATTAATAATAAATAGTTAAAACCAAATCAAAAAATTTTGAGGGTACTATATCTTGCACACCAAAACCGGAGAGTTGAAAGAAATACCTGGAAAGTGAAGGCCCTACAACCCTAAGGACGGGAGCACAACCATAATTTCCAAGACCGACCTTGAGGATGAACTGTGCAAGAACAATATAAAAAACATTAACTTGGAATTTGTTTGATAAAAAGAGACTCTCTATCGTCAAATACTTCCCTCCACTGAGCTTGGATGAATGGTTGTTGATGTACAAAGGACGTTGTGCCAATTATTCCATACTAAAATGAAACTAAGGACCTTATGATATTACATATTACCATGTATATTCACCACCCTTTGTATCCCTTCCATTTTGTAGATGATGTTGGATACCGCCAACATACAACAGATCTCCCAGATATGAGGTCCCAATTAGACTTCACACCATTTGGTGTAGGAGTCCCATATGGAATAGAACCTAGATGACATTTACTTAAATATATGCCTTGGATTATCTTGACTAAATAACATGGATGCATCAGCAATAACCTACTTGATTTGAGCAAAATAATCATTTTCTCGTTTGTCCCATTTGTATGTTGCATATTTCTTAATCATCTCCTACAAAGACTTAACTATCTTAGCCTAATCAAAGATAAATTTTCTTTGGAAATTGATATTTCCTAAGGAAGATGGCATAACCTTCTTATTCACTAGGAACAAGATGCGTGTAATGGCTTTGACTCTCTCGGGATCAACTTTAATTCCACTCTTTGCAATGATGTGCCGTAAGAGAGTTCCTTTTGACACACCAAACGTGCTTTTCTTGGGATTGATAGAAATCCCATACTTACAACACCACTCAAATATTTGTTTCAGATGACGTACATTATTTGATATTCTCTTGGAAAAATAGTAAAATCACCTAAATAAACAACTACGGTCTAACCAATAAGGCCATGGAAAGTAATTTCCATTGCTCTTTGAAATATAAAACTAGCGTTGATAAGCCCAAATGACATTCTCTTGAAAGAAAATGTTCCCTATTTGGTCCCAAAGGTAGTTTTAATCGATCTGGTTCCACTACTAGCACTTGATTGTAACCAGAGAAACCATCTAGTAGCCCAGACATCTCAAACCTATATGCTATCTAGAGGATCTGTTCCATGGATGGCACCAGGTAATATATTTATCAAATGCCTCATTGAGATTGCAAAAATCTACGCATAGCCTTATTTCACTGGAATTCTTTCAAATTGTAACCAAATTTGAAACCCAAGTGGAGTTTCTGACTTTAAAAATAACCCAGGCATCCACAATCTTTCTCAATTCCTTTTGGATGAGGGACTCCAACATTGGATGAACTTTCCTTAATTTCTACTGGAACAGATTTACCCCTTCCTTTATGGGAATTATGTGTTGGATGATACAAGAGCACAAATGTTGCTTCGTTACTAAGCTGCTTCCTATACTATTATTATTGTTACTATTACTATGTACATCTATATTACTGGATTCATTTGCATCAAATGGAGAACAAGGAAGGAGCTCCAACTGTGTATCTAGTGAGACAGGTGATGGTTGTGCTTGATAACACCCGTGGTCGATTTCAAGGAAACAATTTCCAAATATTATATCGGTAAAGGAAATAGGTTCATTGTGGCCCTCAAGTGGTGTCACGATGTGTTTCATGTATGGCTCACTTTCCACTCGAATCTGGTTATTCCCGCCCTTGTATGGAATCCATAAATGTGACGAGTCTGTAGAAAAATAGCTTTGCAGTTTTCTAGACCAGTCTCTGCTGAGGATTACACCATAGGCCTTAGAGATGTCCACAATTACAATATTTATACATTGGTGAACTCATTAATCAGATTATAATCAGATAAGAACATTCCTAAGTTCACTAATAACATGGACGAGAGATTTGTCCAGCTCAATAATTTGTGCATCGATTTTGTACCATTTAGCATTTATTTTCTTGGCAACAGATAATGGCATTATGTTCACATATGGTCCGGAATTTGTTAAGAAATTATGGACATTGTAATTAAAAATTTCAAATTTAATAAAATGGAGGGCATAGAGTGTTAGCTTCTAATGTTATAGCAATAACTATAGATTCAAGGGAACCAAAATTCTTACCAGACACCTTTTGAGAGGTAGAATTTTTGTCATCTCGCGAAGGTTTTGAAAAGGCTTGGACTAGAAATTCATGTTGGCCTTCTATCTTCACGAGCTAAAATATGAAAATATTGGTTCGAGCTCTCTTCAAATCTTCAACAATATTATACTCAATTGTATCACCTTTAGTAGGCAACGTTGAAGTGTCTAGAAGAGTGGCTTTGTTTGACACTTCTCAAGTGATGGTATTACTTTTGTTGCTGGAGAAAGTGCTCTTGGAAGCATTGCATTTCCATACTTACTCTGTTCATTCTAAGCATAATTAACCAGTGGTGAGATCCTTCTTATTAATTGCTCCTTTAATTTCTATCTCGTCGCCTCTTGTTAAGAAATGAGCCCTTTTCTCCTCAAACTGTATCGATCATTTCGCTTCTAAGGAGGGGCTTAACTTTGTGTTTGTTCCGGACTTATGCAGGAATGCAACATAATACATATATAAACATAAACACAAATATGCAATAGAAATAAAACTCCATTTCATGAATATCAAATAGCTGAAATATGCTTACATATAGAATGGAAACAAACTAGCTCGAGCGATGGCAACTTATCTTTGAGAAGAGATGTGGCAACTACATACCTCTGAAATGTGTTACAATGAGGTCCAAAGGCTTATTTATTGTTGATAAACAATGAAAAACCCTAAACATTCAAAAACCTGACCCTAGGAGATGAAGCACCAAAACTATGGGCCCCATTGGGGTAATTTGGTACATCAACTTCCCAAGGTTGTAACTTTTTCATACGATCTTCGTTTGATGCGCATGATGTCTTGTTAGAAAGATCTATATGAGGACTATAAATTTTGACAATAACAACAAGTGTTTATCTACTTATTCAAATAGTATCGTGACGTGTTTACATGAATATACGACATTTAAAGACATACGAAACTCATATCATCGAACATGCAATTCCCATAAAGGAAGGGGTAAAATTGTTCCAACAGAAATTAAGGAAATTTCATCCAATGTTGGTGCCCCTCATCAAAAGGAATTGAGAAAACTTGTGGATGCTTGAGTTATTTTTAAAGTCAGAAAGTCCACTTGGGTTTCAAATTTGGTCATAGTTAGAAAGAATTTTGGTGAAATAAGGTTATGCATATATTTTTGCAATCTCAACCAGGCATCTAATAAAGATAATTACCCCGTGCCATCCATAGAAAAAATCCTCTAGATAGTATTAAGGTCTGATATGTTCAAGCTACTAGATGGTTTATATGGTTACAATCAAGTTCTATTAGCGAACCAAATCGATTTAAAACTACCTTTAGGACCAAATGGGGAACATTTTCTTTCAAGGGAATGCCATTTAGGCTTATCAATGTTGGTGCTACATTTCAAAGAGCAATGGAAATTACTTTCCATGGCCTTATTGGTCAAAGCGTAGTTTTTTATTTGGATGATGTTACTGTGTTTTCCAAGAGAATATCAAATAATGTATGCCATCTGAAACAAATATTTGAGTGGTGTCGTAAGTATGGGATTTTTGCCAATCCCAAAAAAGCATGTTTGGTGTGTCAAAAGGAACTCTCTTAGGGCACATCATTGCAAAGATCGGAATTAAAGTTGATCCTGAGAGGGTCAAAGCCATTACAAACATCCCATTCCCAGTGAATAAGAATGATATGCATTATTCCTTAGGAAAGATCAATTTCCAAAGAAAAATTGTCTTTGAGTATGCTTAGATAGTTAAGCCTTTGTAGGAGATGATTAAGAAATATGCAACATATAAATTGGAAAAATGGGAAAAGGATTATTTCATTCAAATCAAGCAAGCTATTGTTGATGCATCCACATTATTTAGTCAAGATAATTCAAGGCATATATTTAAGTAAATGGAAACCAGGTTTTATTCCATATGGGACTCCTATACCAAACAGTGTGAGGTCTAATTGGGACCTCATATCGGGGAGATCCATTATATGTTGGTAGTATCCAACATCGTCAACAAAATGGAAGGGATGCAAAGGGTGGCGAATATACATGGTACTTTGTAATAACGTAAGGTCCCTAGTTTCATTTTATTGCGGCATGATTGGCATGAAGTCCTCTATACATCAACAACCATTCATTCAAGATCGGTGGAGGGAAGCATTTGAAGACAAAGAGTCTCTTTATATCCAACAAATTCAATTTTTTTTTTTTTTTTTATATTGTTCTTTCACAATGCAGCCTCAAGATCGGTCTTTGAACTTAAGGTTGTGTTCCCCTCCTTGGGGCTGTAGGGCCTTCACTTCCCTGGTATTTCTTTCAACTGTTTGGTTTTGGTGTGCAGGGTCTAGTACCCTAGAAAATTTTCAATTTGGTTTTAACTATTTATTATTAACTAGTTTCTAAAAATCACAATGGAGCTTCTAGTTCTTTTCTGGTCTCAATTCAAGATGAAATTGTTTCCATTTTATGTTTTCCCATGATTTTCCTTTGCGCTGGTCCAATGTAGGTCGTGAAATCTTTGGTATTGGTTTAATTACTGGTTAGCATCTTCCATTCATACCATACGTACTTGTCCATTCTCTTAATGTTATTTCTTGATCCTCTCTAATGTCTAACACAATTGAGTCCCCTCCATCGAGAGTTTCTTTAGGTCTCTTTGTGGCATCAATTTTCATTCCTTTTTTCTCCCTATAAAGAGGGGTTTTAAGAAGTTGGGGGTTGTGTCCAATTCTGAGTCTTTTGGTTTTTTTTGTTTATGTTATAGTTCTTTGTCGAAGTACACCATATTCTCTTCTTTTGAACACAGTCTTATGGTTGGTTAATAGCCCTAAGGGTAGTAGTGAATTTTTTCTTTATTGTTTTTTTGTTGTACTTTTCTATGCGACTATTCGACCTCGTCAAAGAATAGTAAGTCATACGGGAGGTTAGAGATCCAGGTGTGATTCTCACTCCATGCACTTGTTCGGATGGACCTCTATGGAAACTTTGTTTCACACTATAACTTTGGAAGTTAGAAAGGAGACTCAAGATTTGGAATCATGAGAATTTGGGGACAAAGCATATTTTTCAGACTCTAAACCTAGAAATTAAGAATAAAAAATGATTCCTAAGCCTAGTGAATTTCGAAAGTGAGATTTTCACTTCCTACATTCTGTTGCAGGTTACCAGTAGTTGGACTCAATAATCCGTTTGGTCATCTGGGACTAACAAATGGATCATTACAGGATATTTGTAGGTCAAGAGGATTTGAAAGGCCTCCTTAGAAGTATTTGGTACTGCTTTGTTGATAATCTTGTTCGCCTACAATTTGTGGAGAAGTATGTAGTGTCAGATTCAGATTTTTACTCAGGGAACATCTATGATACCCCTGTGGTGATTAATGCTCCATAGGTTAATATTGCCTCCCCTCTCAACTCTTTCCCTCCCACGAATGGAGACCCTCTACCTCCAGTGGTTATTTTTTTACTAGAAGTGTACCTTCATAGTGACTAGTGTTTTTCGCAAGTTTTCCTCAGTGTGGATGGCACCCTTACAGCATGGTGGCTTTTAAAGCACCTGGCATTGTGCATCATGGCAGACTCATACTCGTTTCCAACACTCAGTAATTATGTTTCGCCTTTAACTAGGTTTTCTTTTGATCCATATGTACTTAGAGAATAACTCTTATTAGGGGATAATTTTGATATAGTTTTTGAGTAATGTCTATGTTGATAGTTTCAAGGTATGATACAAATAGTTTTTGCAAACAAAATTTCTCTCAGGATGGTCATAAGTTGTTATGGTCAAGAGAGCTATGTACCTTCAGACGACATTGATTGAAATCTATGTATCTTTTGCAAATATCTTTTGATTAATGAAGATTTTGTGTCGATTTACAAAAAAAAAGAGTTGTTTAAAAATGTCAAATTCAATTTTGTTTTTCCTACATGAGAAGGCAGGTAAAGTATTATTTCCAAAATGTTGATACAAAATAAGTTAGAAAACATGTTATATGAAATTTTTTCATATTATATATTTTTCTATTTAATGAGTTGAATTAAAATAAAAATAAAAATATATAACTAGTTTTGAAATAAAGCTTAATTTTTAATGTGTGACTACTAATAAGAATTTTCTAAAATATTCCATAAAAATTAAATCCCTAACATCTATATAATAATTATTTATAACTAAATTATAATTCTAGAAGTTTTATTCCAAGATAGATAGAGGAGGTGTAATTATCAAAATTTAGTCCAACTTTCCCCAATTTTTCCCATTTGTCACAATTAGACCAATTTTTATGAATTGCACCAATTAAGCATAGTTGTCACAATTTTGCCAATTAACATAGTATTCTCAATTTTTCAAATTAGTATAATCAACCCAATTATAACCATTATTTACCCAATAACCAAATTATCCAAATGGACCCGATTATCCCAATATTTCCTAGTTACTTTAGTTTAAAATTAAAACCATTTTACCAATTTCTTGCTTTCCGAAGTAGGATCAATTAACTCAATCATGTTCTACTGATATGTGCCATGCACGTCGATCATCAGCTTGCACAACCACACCAATAAAGTGGTTGATATATGTTGATCGACATCATTTTCCACCTTTCGTACATCAATCGATGCGCTTATGGTAGGAAAATGACATCTATTAGTGTATATCAACCACTTTAGTGATTTGATTGTGCTAGTATATTTGTGATTTAACATACCATATAATGTATATGATGGTTGGTGTCAACAGAGATATTATATGTTTTGCATAATATCTCTCTCCCCCTCCACCCTCATTTTCATGTTCATATAATGTGTTGGTAGTTTTGAAAGGTACAATCTAACTAATAGAAAAAAAAATAACTTTTTTGGTTGAAATCTAGCAATACAATTTCGACAAGATTGTGATTTTTTGTTGCTTAAAATGAAATTTTGAATGCATAATTAGATTCAACAGCCTAAAAAAATCACCGAGGTACTCGAACTTTGCAGATTAAATAACTTAAACTTATGATTCTGAAAAATCTTTTCTGGATTTTTGGCAATATTAACTAGAAAAAGTGTTCGAAGGGTAGTCATTTCGTCTCTTCATTGGACTAAGTGGTTTTGTGTCATGACCCCACACCATGGTGCCTTACGACCACCGTGGTAATTGAGCGGCACCAACAAGATATCTCTTCTTCCTAACCTAATTTCACCAGGACTACGCCTAATACTTCAGCAGTTAATCAATTTTCCATTCAAGTGTTCTCATATTCAATTATGCAGTGGAAATAAACATCATTAATTTATTTCTTTCAATTCCACAAATCTACGACAGTATAACATAAGCGCGATATTGCAAATACAATAGTAAACACAAATCTGTGATGGGAGTGGACAACTCCCCAAAGTAGTTCACCCTTGCTTGTATTAACTTCTTCAAATAATATATAACAATATTATACAAATACAAAGGCATGGTAGCTGCCTCGTTTGAACCAAAAAACTCATCCACCTAAATCTCACAAGTTGTGCAATCTTGCCCTGCCACTTTCAACTTGCATAGAAACCCCAAGTTATTGGCCCCAAAATAGAACCAACAAATTTGCCCAAGTTGTTTGACTCGCTGGGCGAGCCCAACCTTGCTTGTGCCCTCCTTTGATGCATCCTTCTGTGATGTGCGACCTCCCTGAGTTTTTGCAATATCACAAACTCACACACCTTGTGATATTGCAAACTTGTCCAACTCTGCAATATCACATACTTGTCTATGCGACTTGTTTTGCGATTGCTTGGATCCCCCTTGGTTGAATGCCTCTCTCCAATATATATGTGTTAAACCTTTTCCATTTACTTGGGTCGACACCCCTTCCATCATGGTACTGACCTTTCAACTTGTGCGACCACCCCTTCATGGGTGGGCACTCCCTTGAGCCAATTTTCCTATGGGCGGGCGAGCATGCCCCTGCCTGGGTGGTCTGCTTATCATGTGTTCTATGCTACATTCATGTCGTAATTCCTTGTCATGCCCTGGACATTATGTTGCTCGCTCACTCACACATTGCGTCGCACTTCCCTTGGCCGCTACGTCCTTTCCGTTGTGTTGCACTTCCCTTCATTGCTACACCCTACCCATTGTGATACCCAGGTAACCTTCCTTGGTGTGGGCGTGCCTGTGGGCACTAGTCCACCGAGTAAGGTAACCACTACATTGTGTTCTCCCTTGCATGCTCTATGTTATGGGCGGGCACTCTCCCTCGTCCGCCCTTTGACATACTATGTCATGTGGGCAGGCGCGTCATCCTATCGTGCCCGCTTCATCTCACCCAGCGTAGTGCCCAACGCCTCGAATTCGTGTGGGTGCGCCCCTAAACTTGTACATGTTTCCCCTTGTGTTGACTTGGGAACCTCTCCATGTGGGCGCGATCCTCACATTTAGGCACTCTCGTCGCACCTCCAAATCAATTTTTTGCCAACAAGTGAGCATGGCCAGTCATGGGCGCCGCTTGCCTTGGTGCCAACTATAGGCCCTCACATCCTCCCCCACTTCAAAAAGGTTGTCTTCCTTGAAAACACCATCTCCACAAACTCTATCGCTAAAACCAACTATCGCAAAGTTCCACCATCTCCAACGTCAATCATCCCTGCTGCATGAACTCCTTGCCTTCATCACACAAACCTTCATCAAGGCTCATGACCATATGTGGGTAAGACTCCTCAATCTCATGGTCATCAACGTCAATTTGTCACATTCCTCCACATTGCCTCAACTCACAGAAGGCTACTCCCTCCACTTGGTTGCTCCAACTTCAACTATTGTTTCCATACTCCAACTCAACTTCAATGCATCTCAGCACACTGCTAGCCCTCATGACTTGAATTAGTTGGGTAGCTAATCCAAGCATCGAGTCCAAACCATGAAAATGCACCTCCTCATGCCATCACCAGTTGTTTCTCTATAATTTCGTCACACTTCTAACTTCAATCAAGAACTTTTCGCATCTCCATCCACTAGTCCTGCAACTAATGCTCATCGTGCTATATCCAGGTGCATGAATAAAAAATCATCTCATCTACGATATGATGTGATGCCTCTTCCCTCAAGGGCCCTTTTTTGTGGTGGTGCAACACCTCTTACTTGATTAAGGTTTTGTACTCACCCATCCCCAAAGGTTCTAGTGCATGGCAAGGGTCAGGAAGTTTCCTCCCTAACTCTCGGCCACCCAAGTATTAGATTAATGTTGCATCCTAAAGTAACGTTGCACACCATCAAACTCCTCTTTCATGCATCCCAACTTTGCAAGTTTCTACTCTGTCAACTGAAAGTCATAGATGCCCATAACATATCTGCAAAAATCCATTACGTATGTCAGATCCCTACCTACTTCATTACTTCCTTCGCTTGGCTTGGAAGGAGAACTTGAGCCTCCTCTCTCTTCAACATTTTTTTGGTGAAGACTCATGGTAGAAGTCATGTCTTTATTCTTTTTGATGGGATGAGTCATTCCTCCACCTTCATGCTTCTTCTTCTTTGTGGCTTGTGCAACAAAGTCCATCAACTTCTTTTCCTTCGCTTCCCAAGCCAAAATTCTGATCTCTTGTTGTTGAACATGTTCATCCTTCACATTTGGGTCATTCTCATACAAAATCATCGAAGCAATCGTTGGAAAATACCCCAATCGACTCTTCCTTGTCATCGACACGGTCACGGTCTTCCCATCAGCTATAATCAAGAGTATGTCTCAATCCATCATGGGTATGGCTTGAGCTACTACCAAGAAGTCTTTCCGCAACACCATAGCATGATCATCCATCTCAACCACCCTTAGATCCAACTTTCCAAACCATGAACCAACCTTCACCTGTGTATCCCTTAGAATACCTGTCACAACCTTCATGCCCGATTTAATAGCTTTGGAAGCACTTAACTCCCTTTCGATTTCAGTCTTCAACTTCAATATTTTTCTACCCTCTTACTAAGGAAATTGTTCGTAGCTCCTGTGTCAACCAACACAACAACTTTATCCCATATATGGTGACCAACACAAAACTTAATCCCAACACACCTACATTTGATGAGGGTCTTGTCTTGCATCTTACCTCTGCAACCTTCCTCATCATTTCCTCAACTGAACTACCTCTCGAATCATGTTTCGATTTGACTTTCCTCTTGAGATATGCTACTTCTTCTTTCGGCATGTTTGAGCAACTCGAACCATGTTCATCTTGAGTGGTCTTCGTTCCACCAAACTTGTCCTTCTTTGTTTGCTGCTTGATAGCACCTACTCGACGCTCATCAGCTCCCTCAACTTGGAGCATTGCAATTGCTTGCCCATCATTCCTCATCGCTCTAAAACAAGATCCAGTTATGTCAATGCGTTCAATCTCATGTTCCTCTATGGTTACGCGGTCATCTTTGCAATCAAGAAATCCCATCTTGATATGTTCTTCAAGTTCTTCAACTTTTCCTTGCAACTTAGATCATTTCTCCCTTATGCGAGCTTGTTCATCCATGAGCTATTCGAGCCTATGGTTTCTTTGCAGTAATTCTTCTTCAAGTTCTTCAAGTGAGGTAAAATTCTCATGGAAGGCGTTTAAAGGCCTTCACAAATCCACTATCTCCTCCTTGATGCAATTCAAGTGCTCCCAAACCTGCACAAGTTTATCATAGTGTTGTTGCCTTCTAGCTTCCCAAAAATCTACCATCTCCTTTGTCCGTTGAGCAACCCTTGGGTCTACCTTCAAAATGACTATTCCCAACAAGTTCTGCATCCTGTTGTCATACTTTATTCAACTTGGCTCTTACCTTGGTTTCTCTCTGCTCCTACCAAACCAAACTTCATACTTTAAGTGCCCACCTTCGTAAAGTAGGCTCTGAGATCTACTTCTCACAAAGTGGGTAGTTGTATTCCCAACTTTCGATAATGCCCACTTTCTTCAAAACGGGCTTTGATACGAACTTTCATGGCCCCACCCTGTGGCATTTTACGACCACTGTGAGCGTGTGAAGCACCAACAAAATTTTGCTTCGTCCTAAACTACTTTCACCCGACTAGGCCTAATACTTCAACACATAGTCAATTTTCCATTGAAGTGTTCTTATATTCGATTATGCAATACAAATAAACTTCATTCATTTATTTCTTTCAATTGCACAAATCTACAACAATATAATAGAAGCACGATATCACAAATACAATAGTAAACACAAATCTGTGATGGGAGGGGGAAACTCCACAAAGTAGTTTGCCCTTGCTTTTATTAACTTCTTCAAATAACATACAAGAATATTTTACAAATACAAAGGTGTGGCAGCTCCCTGGTATGAACCAACAACCTCGTCAACCCAAATCTCACACGTCGTGTTGTCTTGCCCGACATTTTCAACTTGCCTAGAAACCCTAAGTTATTCGGCCCAAACAGAACCAACAAATTTTCCCAAGTCATTTGGCTGGCTGGGTGAGCACCACCTTTCTTATGCCCTCCTTTCCTACATCCTTCTGTGATGTGAAACCTCCCTAAGTTTCTACGATATCACAAACTCTTGCACCCTATGATATCGCAAACTTGTCTAACTCTACTATATTGCAGACTTGTCTATGCGACTTATTCTGTGATTGCTTGGATCTCCCTTGGTCAAATGCCTCTGGCAAACATATATGTGTTCAACCTTTTCCAATTACTTGTGTCGATGCCCCTTCCATCATGGAGCCGACCTTTCAACTTGTGCGGGCGCCCCTTCATGGGCGGGCATGCTCCTAGGCTGACCTTCCTATGGGTGGGCGGGCGCCCTTTCATTGGGCAGGTGCACCCCTGCCTAGGTGCTCTACCTGTCGTGCGTTCTACACTACACACCCTTCACAATGCCTTGTTGTGCACTCTACGTCGCGTTTCTTACTCGCTCACCCATCACGCCGCACGTACCTTGGCCGCTATGTCTTGTCTGTCGTGTTGCACTTCCCTTGGCCACTATGTCTTGTCTGTCGTATCACACTTCCTTCGCTGCTATGTCTTGTTTGTCGCATCGCACTTCCCTTGGCCGCTATGTCTTACCCATCACGACGCTTGTCGTTGGTGTGGACACACTTGTGGGAATGGGTCCACCGAGTTAGGATGTTGCTTCGTTGTGTTCTCCCTTGCATACTCTTCGTTATGGGCAGGCATTGTTCCTCGTGCGTCCTCTGCTACACTACATCATGTGTGTGGGCGTGCCCTCATGTCATACCCGCTACAGCTTGCCTGACATAGTGTTCAGAGTCTCGCCTTCATGCAGGAGCACGTAAGATCTACATCCCTCAAAACATGCACGATGGCCCTTCTATCGACTTAGGCGCCTCTCCATGTTGGTGTGCTCGTCACACTTGGCACTCTCATCACATCTCTAAGTCGATTTTTCACCACCAAGTAAGCATGGCTCGTCATGGCCGCCCGTTGTCCTTAATACCAACTCAAGGCCCTGCCATTTTGAAACTTTAATTTTATTTATTTTTTATAAAATTTATTTATTAAATTGTAAACCAATAACATATTTTTTTTAAGAAATAAAATACAATATTCTTTAATTTTCATTAATTAAAAAATAATAACACATATCAAAACAATAATTACCTAAAACTCAAATTTATATTTATTACACATTATAGTATATTCTCATAATTTAAAATATAAATATTAAAATTATATTACATAATACTTTTTCTTTTTGTTAAGTTGACCCATAAAGATACCAATTAAACTCTTTCATAAATTTAAAATACATAATACATAATTAGGTCACCCACAAAGATGCCAAGTGAACTTACCAAGACACTTATGTTGAAATTTTAAAACAACACATATATATTATTATTAAAAAATACATTAATCATAATTTATACCCATCTTAATTTAATAAATTAAGATTTGTTAAATATGCTTAAACCGCATGTATTTAAGATTAGTTATAAGCGTTATAAGACATCACATTTTGGAAGAATAAAAGTCAACTTTTTATTTATTTATTTTGATGACAATTTATTGATTAAAGTAACAGATAGTCAAGATATTTCTGATCCGGATCAGATTTTATCGATTAAAAATAAAGTAAAAATGTGATTGTTGATTAAAATAATTACCCAGTCTTTATCGGTTCAAGATAAAGTCACGAATAATCGAGTGATTTCACAAAGAATCGTGTCGCCCAAAAGATTCCAACCAAATTCAAAATAAATAAGGCAGGACGGGTTTAGAAATTCAAAATTCGAATTTGAATGAGCGTTATTATTTAATTTAAAATTTGGAAACTAATAAATATCGAGTTGGTTGTTTACGGAGGTGGAGGAATTATTTTGACCGTCAAAAGTGGTCAGAATTTGGGTAACAAAATTTTAAAATATCTTATAAGGGCAGTGTTTGAATCATGTTTTTGATGGTGAAAATAGATTCAACACTATCAAAAACCTATAAAACACTTAAAATTATGAAATTTGACAACTTTTGATTGGATTCACAAAAATCCAGACCGGATTTTTTTAAAATATAACCAGAATGCTGTTGCTGCGCTGCAGCCTATGTTGTTCCATTGCGATTGTATTCTGGTGATGTGACGGATGTGACAGTTGTCAACTTGTCTGATATATATATGTACAAAAAAAAGAATCGCTTCTTCTGAAAACTAGCCCCTCCAAAAAACAACAACATGATTTTTAAAATAAAATAAAATAAACTATAAAATTACTCAATTTTTTTATTATTTGAAACTATGAAAACAAGTGAAAAATGTGCACACTGTCAAATTTCATGGTTAAATCTGTAATACTACCCAGTTCAGAATTTAGGTTCAAATCCAACTGTCTTTATACCACCCAGAACTTGAGTTCAAATCCAACGACCTTTACACTACAAACTTAATCTACATTTCAGCAATCTTTATGCCACCTGTCGCGGAACTTAAGTTCAAATCGGACTGCCTTTAGACAATCCAAAACAACATTAAATTCTACTTTGCAGGAATGATTATGGTAGATGACTGCCCTGCACCGATGATTATGATAGATGACTACCTTGTGGGAGCTGTGTACATGTCACAAGATAAATATTAAATATCAGTAAGTAAATGATTGGGTTACTGGCTTTAATAGTTTTCATGCTAATAGATATTACTTTATGTTTTTATGTTCTGATATTACTTTATTTTCCTTCAAATAATAAATCAATATTTAATTTACTATTTATGTTTGAATATTATTTTATTTAGTCTATATAATGAATCAATAATGCTAGTATTGTCATTTTTTCTGAAAACAATGGAAATTTTAGTAATTTTTTAATCAAATTGTAAAAATTTTGTAAATTCCAATTACAATTTTGTAGATTTTTAGAAAAAAAAAACAACCAGATTCCAAAGATTTCAATATAGAATTTAATTAGTCTATATTAACTAATATATTTCAATATGAAAAACATATATAGACAAAAAGTTTATATATATATATATATATATATATATATATATATATATATATATAATGTGTAACTCATTAATATTTACTTAAATGTTAAGAAGGAAAAAGTAATTAAGGACAAAATAATTTAGTTACTTCTTAATAAGAGAGGAAAATGTGTAGCTCATTCAATTTCTAATATAAAAATATTAATCATAATAAATTATTCAAAAATATAATTTAAACAATGAAAAATTACACATGGTCTCTATAAAGAGAGACAAAAAACCACTATAAATCTATCTTAACTAGAAATTTATCAAGCACTAAAAAGATTAAATCTCTTGACATAAAATTTAATCCTTTGGACTGGTGATTAAAATATATCTATATTATATTATTGTAGACATGAAACTAATACAAACTAATTCATCACATCCTTAACTCTCGTAGCCTCTAGACAAATGTTGTTCATTATAAATACATATGGCCTCTACATATCATGTAATGGATTCGTCTTCCATCATGGCACAGGGATGGTATTTCGACAATCTCGAGGGTTGTTCTTCTTACTCTACCCACTATCAGAGATGGCCTTGTATGGCATATTAAAGCTGTCACATCTGTGCGCATTGATAGGGATCCATGGACTAGTTGTGGCAATATGTATCGTCTACCCCTTGATCTTATTAATTTTCTTAAGGACAGAGGCATAGCCATGATTGCCAATATTGTGGACTCAGAGAACTCCACTATATTTTCACAGGCTTGGAAATCAGTTGACCAGCTGGAAATTCCAGCTCAATGGACCCAGGACTAGGAGGGATATATTGTAGCATTGACCAAATCTCATGTCTGAATTACAGAGGAAGACGACGAGCTCATTTGGGCACCAACGACATACGGATCTTATTCTCTCGAAGAAGGATACCCAATCATCCATGCTTCACACAAGCCGTCTGTGTTGGTGGGGTGGTGGAGATCTATTTGGAACTCAAAGCAGCCCCAAATTGTTTATGTGGAATGTATTAATGAATGAATCACCCACTGGGGAAAATTTGAAGAATAGATCATTTTATGGCCCCACTTGGTGCATATTATGCCAACAGGCCGAGGAATCGAATGAACATCTCTTCCTCTTTTGCCCTACTATTAGCAATATTTGGGAACAATTCTCTCCATCACCTAGCGATGGAATGGTCAAAAAATAATGGATGCTTGGAACCTTTGATGGGTTGAGTCCTCGAACTAGAAAAACCGCAATCTCCCTTTGCTTATATGCCGGTCTCTTTGGTTAAACAAGAATGGAATTATATTTAGAGACAAAGACATCTGATGGACTATATCCGTTGCTCAAATTATCAATGCCTTCCATGAAATTCCTCATGATTGTGATACCTGAAGTTATAAACCAGAATCACCTTTAGGCCTTTTTGATGTATCTGCACATGAACAAAGATGTGGGGGGGCATATTATTACACCTATCCAAAATCATTATAACTTGGATCAATAATACATTTACATGTCATATTTACTCTCTTAGGAATATATTGAATGAAGCCATGTTTTTAAAATCTCAATTTGATTATATTTCTTATTACCACATTTACAGGGAACATAAACCTCAAATTACAATTTATTTACTTACGGATACCATAAGAACTCTATGTTTTATGTATATTGTATATATTTTTTATCTCATTGTTCATTGTATACCCAGTGAGGGTAATTTTGTACAGATCTATATTTTTGAAGGCTACTCCCTATTGCATATGTTTGTTAGACATGTACACTATGTAATTTTCCAATTAATAAAAAATGTTCCCCGAAAAAGAAGTACAAATTAATTTATCATGATTATTCAAAAAATACTTAATTAAAAAACTAATTTACGTATTATATATTTGTGGACAAATTTAATGCAACGGTCACAAATTTGTTTTTTTCAAGTGAAAGCTCCTGGCATTATTGGGTGCAACTGAGCACGCGTCTATCACTCACAATTGAAGACATGTGCAGGCGACAAATCTTCATACCTACGCGAGAATCCGATGACCCTGATAGCGATTTGATATAATAAAATTGTTTAAAGATCTGACGTTGCAAGAACCGCAATTGGAAGACCAAGAACCGCTGCTAGAAGCGTGTCCCACCTCTGCAGAGCTGTAATTATTGTCTGAAAGTCTGCTATTATTAATTTACTATCTTTCTATCTTATTCACTATCTTTTCGTCGGTTCCATGGAACGAGAGAAACATATTTAAGTTAATTATTAATAATTAAAATAATATTAAAATAAGGTAATTATTAATTTATTGTATAAAATTTTGCCAGTTTAAAATATTGTATTTAATGTTTATTTTGGATAGTTCAAGTGGCAATAACTGTGGAATGAAGTCTGGTCGAAATAGAAATATTGGATTTAAACTTTGTGTTGTCCGTAAATAATAGACATGTAAACTCAAAAATAAAAAAAATCTATTAAACTTAGAAAAAAAATATAATATTTAATAATATGATTTTACATATAAGCCTATTCAATTTGAACTTTTATAACCACCCCTGATCTGCTATGGGTCTCCTCTATGTTTTTTATCACACTGATTGAAAATTTGTAAAATTGTGATCATATAAACCTGTTAGATCTGCTTTCTCCTCATATGTCACGTCTCTCCTTGGCTACCTTTACAAGTCCCATTCGCCCTAAATGCGTTGGCTCGGTGGATGACTTCTCCATGTTTAGAATAATAACAATTTAGTCTTGAAAATGCATTGAAATTAATTTTTTAGGTACAGTTTTGAATACTAACATTTTACAAAGAACAAGAATAATAGTATTTTGCAATGAATAATAACATTTTAGTTCTATAAATACATATTAAATTAATCAAATTTATGGTAAAAAAGTTCATTTGAGTTAAAATGTTAAATCTTAAGTTTTGTTTTTATTTACTTAAATTTAATAATATAAATTTTTTCTGAAATTATAATTATTTAAGTTAATATAAATATATCTTTTAATATTAGCTAATTCACATGTATAATTTCTAATCATTTTTTGTTAAGATATGTGAGTTATGAGATAAGTTGAGATGGTTGATCTATCGAATATATATAAAAAAAATAAGAATAATAATACTTAAATTTTATAAATTTAGTTTAAATTAATCAAATTAATCTCATTGAATTAAAATGTTAATGTGTGGAATTATATATTTTAGATTTTTCATTTAAATTTAATAATACAATATGTTGTGAAATCAAGATAATTTAAATTAAAAAATATTTTTAATTGTATACATAAATTTAATCCTATCAAAATATTAGCCAATTCAAATTTATAATTTCTAATCACTTTTTTTTCTTCTAGGTTACCTATGGTTTGAGTAGGGGGCGTATCACTGACAAATCACACCCAACCTCTGCCACACTAGCCCTTAGTATGGCTGGGATTTTACACACAAAGTATTGATTACAAAAAAAAAAAACTTAAACATTTTCATGAAACTTACCAACTTCATGAATTTTGTATGTTTCATTGAAGTCGAATGATCGACTCAAATGATGGAGATACATCATGCATTTGTACTTAAGTATATGTATTTCATGATGGATCCATTAGCAGATTACTTCAAATAACTCCTCTGTCAGAAACTTTTATGGGACATTTAGCCAATAAGGAAAATTAATGAAAGGCATCTTGCCTACCAACATGAATCAATCTCACATCATGCCTACTTCATAGAGAACTTAAGAGATAGACATAGATATTTCAGAAAATCACTCTACGATCTATCCATTTAATTGAGTCAATGTATTATAATTTCCACTTGAAAGATCACTAAAGCAATGATTGGTGTTGCTCAAAATTTCACAAGAATGATAGAATGAGGGGTTGATCTCATGGCATGAAGCTATTTGGATAACATTGTGAAAACACTCTTTATATCCTATTTTTATCTACTTCCCTAAGTTATGGTTCACAATCCTTACACATATATAAGAGGATAAGTGTGACAAATGAGAAAAAGAGCAAAACCTTCGATCCAATGTCCTTAAAGTAAAGAAAACAATATTGATTTTCAAGGATGATAAGAGCCAACATACCCCTTTCTTAGTGTAGCCTCTATTACTGGGTCAAGTTGAATCATGGTTTAGATAAGAGGAATCCTAGAGATACATATGAAGAGAGTAACTCAACCCTTTGAACTTTATAACTAAGCTCTATAAGTAAGAAGCACATTACTTGATTCCCCTTTATGGATATTAAGGGCCATGACTTATGTTTAACCTAGATTAAATAAACGATGATGAATGCTATAGAAGGACGCTAAGATTTCAAGTTGTCTTTGAAGGTCCCTTAGTGGGACATGATGATACTACTATATTCAAATAAGATAAGGAAAATGAAGACTTTGAAGGGAAGAAAACATAAATGACACCAGATAAATTTGATATAATTTCCCCTAGCTCATAAATGTAGAGCTTGAAAAGTGTATGAGATAATGGTAACCTTATTTAATTCCTAGTAATTTGGACATACTCTCTCACACTAACCTTTGTTTATACCTTACTAGCAATGGTCTTGTAAATTGTTGTCACAAGAGATACCACAAAGGGTGGAAAATAATAAAACTATGAACTAATAAGTGCTAATGAACTGTCAAAGTCCTTACCAAGGTCCACAAAGAAATAATATAATTTATGCTTATTTTCTTTAACCTCTTTAGTGATGAAAATTAAAAAAAGATATAATCATCAATACTATTGGTTATATTTTCATTTATCTTTTATCTCCCAACCTTTTTGTCTCTACCAATTTTGAGATATGAATATCTAGTATTATGAAAAATATTTTCATCAACCCACCCCATTGTAATATTGCAATAGTTATTAACATCATTATGGTCTCCATTTTTTAGCCCAAAGGATCCAAATCTAAAATAATGTTAAAAATGGAAATTTAAGATATATAGACATGACCATGATTACGCATGTATAATTAAAAAAAATGCAATTAAAGAACACATTAAAATTTGAATGAAATCACATAACATGGATCATGGACATGGTTCCCAAATAGCGTTTCACAAAACATCCACATTCCAACCACTTCGAGATTTTGTTCTCATTTTTACATTCCAACCGCTCTGATGAATGTTATAATATCTTTTGCCATCTCACGTGCATAAAATATTGTCCTTTATTTTGAGCTTCAAATCAATTCCAAAACTCCATTGATTTAGTTTCATCATTATTTGTGCGTTTATGTTCTATTCACAAATTCCAAAATACAATTTACTGCGTTGCATTTTAAGTTTGTGTTTGAATTTTCAAATTTCAAAATATGGATTAAAAATTAATAGAAATTTCAGTATGATTTTGAAAAAATATCGCAGCATTTTTGGATAATTTGGGGTTTTTTCCGAATCAGAAAACATTTTCTATTGATAATAAGAGAAATTACAATGACAGAAAGGAAATCTCACTGTTCTCATGCGAAGAAACAAAACAACAACCAAGATATTTTTCTAATACATCTGATCTCTAATTTATAAGAGGCTACATAATAGAGAGATGGAAATTGTAGAGAGTTGTCTGATAGAAATGATCAAAACATAAGGGTATTTTTCACAAAAAGGTAATAGAGTGTAAGCAGAGCATTCTAGTGCTTGAAGTTAGATCAAAATATACCCCGACCTCTTATAGATGCCAAAAGCAAAAAAATGAATTTCATCTTTTCAGCATCCGAGTTGCATCATTCTTGGGAGAGGCGGTCCGCTTCACTATTTTGACTTTGATATATGTGTGTTATGGAGACAGAGTGGAACTCATTAAGCAAGGTTTTGATTCTACATTTCCAGGTGTCGAGGTTAAGAGAGTTTAGGGAGCCTCAATCATTTTCCCAGTTAATGATAGATTTGGTGTCCCCAAAAACAATGAAAATTGTAATGTCGAGCCAAGAAATGCAGTGTAGGACCCCCCCAAATAGAGAGTAATTCGACATGAGTATTAGTACCAATTCGACAGTGCTAGTGAAACTTGTAGAAGCTCGCATGCCCTAAATGGATGGCCATGCCACAACCAAAAATGTCAAAAGAGGAGGCCCCATCAAAGAAGCTGACTAGGTAAGAGGACCAGATGTTTCGAGGAAGGGGGGGGGGGAATTTAGAGACCGATGGCTTAAAGGAAGAGTACTCCAGATAGAAAGAGAATATTCTAAAACTGGTTTGCTATATGTTGGGCTTCACATGCTCAAAGATGAGGGCATTTATAGACCGCAAAATCCCCCAGATGATAAGAAGGCTAGCGTTCTATGTCAAACAAAATCTGGGTTATAGATTTTAAGCTTTAAGATTTTGGGTACCCTAGAAGTTCTTGATAGTGCTAAATCCATTTCTACCAATAAAAAACAATTTAAACACTCTCACATTTGAAGATTTTTTTACCAGATTCCAGTGAGAAATTTGCAGTCCTCACAACATATTTCAAAATGCATTCTATTCTTGGTAACATATATATATATATATATATATATATATATATATATATATATATATATATATTTCCTAGGTAAGCGCACCCATCTCAACATCCTGCTCGGTCTCCAAAAAAGTATATCTTTTTCCGGTCCATCCAAAACATAGGCATCATGTAACCATCTGCTGGATGACCATCACATATCCATGCATGGACAACATTCCCCAAATTTGAAATTTGAAATTTATTTCATGCCCTCCGTAAATGCTCAGCAAGAGTCACCAACTATGATATTTAGGATGCGCTCTGCCATCTCAGTTCAGAACTCATCCCCACCTTTCACAATGCAGGAAGGGCCAAAGTGGAGCGAGGTTGCCCTCTGGTGTATTTAGGACAATCCCAACCAGAGGCCATGGATGAGCGTCGCCCTGAAGATGTTGGAGGGTGAGTGGGAAGTTCCTGATGCGCTGATGTGGTTGTTGCAGAGAGGGCCCGATTTCTTGGAAGGGTATGGGTACAAGACCATGAAGGGTCACGATGCAGATGACGAAGAACCAGACTAGGTTTCGAAGACCTGTTGCAATGGCTTCTTTTTAGCAATATTTCTTGTTCTTTCCACTTCCTTTTGTGTTTTTACTCATGCATGTTCTATATTTAGCCGACCATAGCGAAGAACCCATTGCTTTTAAGCTCTGATTGTTCCACAAAGATTCTCCTTTCTCTCATATCTATGATGCCTCTCTCTCTAAGTGATCTGCAACGGTTTGAGAACGCAATGAAAAAGAGCCTACATCATGCAATATCCATGTTCTCAAAGAACTTTCGAAAAGTTGTCGAATCAAAGAGAGAATATGGCTGAAGCAGTTCAGGTTCCTTTGGTCTCATCATAGTGATCAACATGGACATCAAAAAATTCAGGAGTTTAACATTTGGGTGTGCATTGCTAGCATGTGGGGTGTTAGGAGCTGGAAAAATAGGTCGCAACTATGTATGCAAAGCTAGTAAACTAGTAGTATGAAGGTCATGAAATTTCATTTTTGTATTCGATGAACTGACCGTCTATTTTCTTATATTAATACAGTGTTTTGGTTAAGGTTGTGTGAGATAAAATGCAACATCATGTGAATGGTGGTTGATTTATAAGAGAATACATGGTAAGGTGGATTTCCAAGATGGTAAGAAGATTTTTTCGCGTTGTCTGTAATTATTTTTTCATAAGATGAAATGCTTGTAGTGAAGCATAAATGTGCACTCATGGCAAGAATTTAATAATGAAATTAACATGGAGTTTGCCTGAAATATTTGGTTAATTCAAATAAAATGAGAAAAGGAAATAAGTTAATACAGTGGAGAATTCAAATAAAATGAGAAAAGGCAATAAGTTAATATAGTGGAGCGAAAGGAGGTGTTTAAAGATCTCTGACTCGGGTAAGATTTTATATTTTTTTATTAATAGAAATGAATTTTATTTAGAAGTTAATTCTTTTATTATGATTTACATTATTTTTTTTGAAATTATAGTGATCAATTTAATATTAATTTTTTCAAGATTATTGATTTCGTGGGCCTCGCCTTCATCTCCCAGACTGCTTTTGGCTTTTACACAGTAATGATGATTTTTTTTATATTTATTGGGTTGAATCTTATCAACCAGAGTATGGTACGTGAAGAAGTTTGATGGTTTTTCATCTCACAGAAAGGCTTTGATTCCTTTCTTCATATGAGATCAATCCGATTTATATGTATTGATGGGCACCCATATGTATATCAAAAGACCATGTGCTCATTGCCTTACTATTTGCTCATCTGTATTTCTGTGAGGGGCAAATGTAAATATTGATGTGCCATCTAGATATATAGACAAGATACCTGCAAAAGTTTTCGGTCGTCCTCCAAGATCCAAAGTCCAACAACATGGTACAAGCTCGGGACCTCTTCTACCTCCCTCACCCCTTGTCACCAGATCTCGTATAGCGACGACTGCTGGTCTAATTTCGGGTAATCTATCCTCTCCTCTCACTCAACTTCCTCCCTGTGTTTCTAATACTATTTTTTCAAATTATTTATCTGCATCTTTATCACATTGCATCATAGCATCTGCATTTGTCTCCCCCCTCTTATTTTCCCGACTATATCCCCTCCACCCACCTTCTCGGACACCTTCCCTGCTATCCCTAATGTTCCTCTCTCTACTTCCCTTTCTAATACTTCTAATGAATCTCGTCCAAGCCATCCTTATCTTATTTATTCCCTAGTCAAATCATCATCCAATGCATGTTGCGGTCTTGGTATCGTCCCCCCTCCAAAAACTTCCAAATCTTCCTGGGGCAGACATTCTTTTATGTCGAAGGCTATTCACCAACTAAATGCAGAAGTAATACTTTCTACATAAGCATAGGATCTGTTGCACATTCACTCTCTACAAAAATTCAACCTAAATCTAATGCTATGATATCAAAAGGATGGGTGCTTAGGCCAACTCTATCTCTCGTATGAAATCAACCCTCATTATTTCTTTCTTCACACATATACACATTAGTCACAATTACACAATTACTCAACTAGTCCCATCAAAATCTCAACTCCTATCTCTCTTTCCTCCTTTAACCTTCATAATTACTCAATAGTCCCATCAAAATCTCAACTCCTAGCTCTATTTCCCTTTTAGACTGCACAACCCCAAGAAAAGAATCCCCTTCTCTACACTATTTTATTTCCCTCCAAGAATCTAGTGTTACTGGTTACAAAATCTCAATGCTAGAAGCTCCATATACTCTTATCAATGGGAAATTTTATGAGTTATTCCAAAGCATACCAACAGTCAAGCATATTCTCATGCTAAAATTTACAAGTATTAACACACATCCAAGTATTTAACACGTTAGTTACAGGCATCTTTATAAGTTCAGTTAACCTAGAAAATTCGTGGATAATTGTATTATGTACGGTAGAACATGGGTTTCTCGGTTCTAGGTTTAACATCAAATGATCGATGCCTTTAAAATTTTATCTTTGTGACTAATCTCATCAGAGAGCAATATTTCCCTGGCTATAGGTTATTTACTACAACTTGAGAGTATTGTGTCAGTACCGTTTTGGCCACTCCATCTATGGACTCATCTGGCCTCTGAAGACCGAACCTTTTTCTGGCACCATTCACCTCGCACATTTTCACAACTCTATTTAGTATCCGTGTACGTCATGCTCTAAGCAGACGTGATGGCATACACCATACCATACATGATACCATGGCATTTTAGTTATCACAGTTTATTACATATTTTTCTTGCTACAAGCTCAATTCTTCCAAGAACCTCCTCATCCAAATCATTTCCTTGAATCCTTCAATAGTCAAAATATACTCAGCCTCTTTATTAGAAATAACCACCAACTTTTGTAATCTCAATACCCATAAAATTGTATCTCTTGCAAATGTACAAATGTGACCTATTATGGACCTTCAATAATCCATAGTGAGGTGTTGGTGGATGAAATATTGATGGTGTAACCTTCTTTCGATGGAGAGCAATGCACTTGTTCAGATATCTCCATTGATGTAAAAACTACAAGACAGAGCAATTCCTCCTTTCAACGCTTGTTGGATGATGTAGTGATGGTGTAACCTTCTTTCGATGGAGAGAAAGACACTTGGTCAGAGATCTCCATTGATGTAAACACTGAAAGATAGACCAATTCCTCCTTTCAACACCTGGTGGACAACGTAGTGATGGTGTAGCCTTCTTTAGATGGAGAGCAACACTTGGTCAGAGATCTCCACTGATGTAAACATTATAAGACAAAACAATTCCTCCTTGGTCAGAGATCTCCATTATAAGGCAGAACAATTCCTTCTTTAGATGGAGAGCAACACTTGGTCAGAGATCTCCACTGATGTAAACATTATAAGACAGAACAATTCCTCCTTTCAATGCCTTCCTACGGACACAAATGGATGTTTCCCACAACATGCTCTCAGGTTTGATTCCTTGCAGCATCTGCGTGCTCCACAGCCTGATGAAGTTTACATGTTCCTTCAACTTCTTCATAAGGGAGGCAGCGATGAGTTATGTATGGAAATTGTGGAGCACACCCTGGATATCATAGCCACTCTTGCTAAGTCTTTATGGAGGGCATGAAATAAAACTTTAATTTGAAATTTTCTGGAATGTGTTCCATCAATGACTATGTGATGCTCATCCTGCAGATGGCGACATGATGCATATGTTTTGGATGGACTGGGAAATACTTTACCGGAGAGGATGCTGAGATGGGTGCGTTCACCGAGGAGATGTCAGATTGTAGGAACAATTATTGGTGTATTAAATACTCTATAGACTTGTAAATATGGCTTGCCCAAGATACAAGTCCAAATGACTAAATGTATGAAGTTATAGATGCCACATGTCACACAAGGTACGAGGCGAAATGATTTAGAGTAAAAGGATGGGACACTGTCGACACCAGTTTTATATTATTTTGTACTCATCATTATTTTGGGTATAATGTGCAGGAGTGCACCAAAAAATTAAGGAAGATGGCTATAATGTTGGGTATCTACCCAAAGAACCTAGATGTACTCCTCAAGTATTTGGGGGGTCTGTAGTTCCATCTGCGTGAGAAAGTGATGTTGTTCAAGCCAAAATTGGCAGACAAGGCTTGTGTCCAGGTATAGTACCTGGAGAACATAGGCCTGAAAAGAGTGCAACCAGGTGGATCGAAGAAGAAGGAGCAACATGAAGCTTCTAAGGATAGAAAGAAGAAGCAAAAAGGGGGAGAAGATAAACATACAACAACCACAACACACCAGTGCAAAGATCCTGCAACCACTACAACCACAACAACATTTATGGCCATACAAAGGAGAAGTGGTGGAAGTTGCATCCATAGCTAAACCTGAAGAGAAATAAGAAATATAATAAGAAGAAGAACTTCATGTCCACAGATTCGAGCAACCAAGTTGAAAGAAACTCAGACATGGATGAGAAGATCATTTGTACGCCAGTGCAAAAGGAAGTGAATTTGTGTATCCTTCAACAATAGGAAGAGAAAGAAATGAACAAACTCTTCCATATAAAGATACATGTCAAGAACAAAGAGTGATTCTCTATTTGACTCAGGATCACAGGAGAAATCTCATTACAGCAGAGATGGTCAATAAGTTAGGGCTAGAAGTTCATGATCATCCTAACCCATATCCACTGGGATGGGTAAATAAGGATGCAAAGCTGAAGGTAACAAAACAATGTAAAACTAGACTTGTTATCAATGTTGATTTTATTGATGAAGTAGATCTAGATATGTTTCCCCTTGATGTATGTGGAGTTGTGTTTGGGAGTCCATACATGTACATGTGAGATGAAATATTCATGAAGACAGAGAATAAGTACTAGATCACCAAGGATGGAAAATCATTCATTATCAATGCACACACAGGCAAGTCTAAAATTTTACTAGTAAGTGCCAACAAGCCAAGAAATTGATCATTTCCAACAAGTATGTTTTATTATTTTTAAGAGAAATTCAGTTTAAAGAGGAGTCAATAAGAGGCAAGGCATCCATGGAGGGGTGTTGTTAGGCCCCCATACTACTAGTGTAATCCCTTATTGTTATTAGTACAACCCAATTATTATAATGATGTACCCATGTAGTGCCCATATTATTACTATTGTGCCACATAGAAGCCCACTATTGTTATTATTGTGCCCTTACATTATTATTGTTATGTCGGCTTTGATTATGTTATGATCCCTTAGACTCCTATATATAGAAAGGAGGTCTTTTCATTTGTATCATCCAAGAATTGTTCATTTATGTAATGTAAAGGAGGTTTCCCCCTCGAAGAGGCTAAATTCTAAGGCGTTGATCTATCTTTTCTATCTTTTCTTGAGCTGGTTCCATAACATTTGGTATCAGAGCTTTGGATTCTAGGGTTTCGCTGCTCCAAACAGGTCATTGTGGAATTTTCGCTATAACTTTTTTCTGCGACGTTTCAGAAGCTAAAAAAAACCCATTTGAGAAGACATCGCACTAAATCTCGAGTCATAATTTCAGAGCTTTTCGCTCTAAATTTACGGAGATATGATCTGAGGAAGTTGGTATTTTTGCAGACTCCTGAATTACATTCCAAACAGGCGACATGGGGAAAATCGTCATAACTTTCTCTCTGAGCATCGGATTGAAATTTCATAAGAAGGTACAGAAAGAGGACGGACTGTAGTTTCTTGTATATATTTTTCAGTGCCAAAGGTCGAAATAGTGACTCATGGCACGTCGTACAAGTTCGCTCTACTGAACTAGTCTATAATCAGGTCACTGTGGGAGATTTCGCATAAATCTTCCTTGGAGAATCCAATTTGGATCATACTGGTGGCATTGGAAAGAGGACGCAGAGGGCTACTACATGTCGCAATTTTAGAACTTAAAGAGCTGAAAGTATAAAGTTACAGTTGTTTCAAGATCGAGCTCCTAAAATCAAGAAAAAGCAAGATGAGAAAGTTTGATGGCAAGGATTCGGTAAATTGGATACTTCAGATGGAGCAATATTTTGATCTACATGGTGTACCACTGTTACAAAAGGTATGTATTGCATCTTCATATTTAGAACCAGATCAATTTTTATGGTATGAAGGGCTTTGTTCTTGTAAACAACTTGTTACGTGGTCAATTTTCATGGAGGAAATGATAGCACATTATGAGGATACAAAGAGCAACACCTTCTTTAGAGCAACACCACAACAATTGGAAAGAGTAAAAGGGCTTTGTGACATAGTGGAAAGCAAAATTATGGAAACCAGGAAGCATACTCCTCACAACTATAAAGATGGAAGTTTTGTTTCTCCTAGCCTTCCACAACCTACAAGGGTTACACCACAACAGTTGGAAGAAAAAAGAGAAAAAGGGCTTTGTTACAATTGTGATAGCAAATGCACTAAAGGTCATAAGTGTTCTGAGAAGAAATTATTTTACATAGAATATGAAGAGGAGGAAGAAAAGGATCAAGAAACATCAAAAGAAGAGGATATACGCCAAGACCCCACCCCAGAGAAAGAAGAAATGAATCAGACCATATCTTGTAAAGCATTGGCAAGAATTACCACTCCTCAAACTCTCAAGATAGAAGGACATATCAAGAAGAAAAAGGTGCAAGAAGTGAAAGATCACATCAAGAAAGAAGAAATGAATCCAACCATATCTTGTAATTCATTGGTCGAAATTACCACTCCTCAAACTATCAAGATAGGACATATCAAGAAGAAAAATGTTCAAGAAGTGAAAGATCACATCAAGCATCAAGAAATGAATCTGACCATATCTTGTAAAGGATTGGAAGAAATTACCACTCCTCAAACTCTAGAGATAGAAGGACATATCAAGAAGAAAAAGGTTCAAGTAGAGAAAGATCACATCGAGCATCAACAACAAGTTCTCCAACTTTTAAAGGATAGCGCCACTTCGGTGAAAAATCAAACGAAACAACAGCTAGATCAACATCGCAGTGAAAAATGTTTTGATGTTGGTGATTGGGTATTTTTACTGCTACATCTCAAGCAAGCTATTTATGATAAGGAAATGTTGGCAATACTACATGCACTTAAAAAATGGCGACCTTACCGAATGGGAAGACTCTTCAAGGATGAGGATGTGGAAGCATTGTTTTGTGCTATTTCTATTATCCAACCAGATTGGATAAACGAAGCAAGGGATGAATGAAAGAAGGATGAAGAAGTATGGCCACTTATTCAAAAGTTGCAAAAGATCCCAATTCAAAAAATATTGCCAGAAATTGAAGAGGAAGGAAAAATCATATTGGAACCTAGAGCAGTCACAGAAACAAGAACCCGGCAGCTATGAAATAGATCAATTTCAGAGTATCTCATAAAGTGGAAGAACTTACCCACTGAAGATTCCACATGGGAGGACAAGAATTTTATATAGAAGCATCAAGAACTACTCAAGCGTTGAGGACAATTCTTTTTAAAGGAGAGGGGCATGTTAGGCCCCTATACTACTAGTGTAACCCCTTATTGTTATTAGTACAACCCACTTATTATATTGATGTACCCATGTAGTGCCCATATTGTTACTATTGTGCCACAAAGAAGCCCACTATTGTTATTATTGTGCCCTTACATTATTATTGTTATGTCGGCTTTGATTATGTTACGACCCCTTAGACTCCTATATATAGAAAGGAGGTCTTTTCATTTGTATCATCCAAGAATTGTTCATTTATGTAATGTAAAGGAGGTTGCCCCCTAGAAGAGGCTAAATTCTAAGGCGTTGATCTATCTTTTCTATATTTTCTTGAGCTGGTTCCATAACAGGGGTAATAATAAAAAGAAACAACATTTGGAGGAGTTGTTACATGCATACACGGATGTGTTCCGAGAGCCCAAAGGTTTACCACCTAAGCGAGAAGTGGAACATGAGCTATAGCTATTGTAGGACTCCCCATTACCAAATATTGGGTTGTATAGGAAGTTGGTTATAGAAGAAAGTGAGGTCAAGAAACAATTGCAATAGCTACTCGAACAAGGTTTCATTCGACCGAGTACATCACCATGTGGGTTACCCATCATCATTGTGCTGAAGAAGGATGGGACTTAGTAGATGTGTATAGATTACGGGGCATGGAACAAAATCATGCTCAAGAAAAGATACCCCCTGCCTAGGATAGATGATTTGTTGGATCAGTTACAGTAAGAAAAGTAGTTCACCAAGCTGGACTTGAAGTCTGGATATCACCAGGTTCGAGTCAAAGAAGAAGATAAATGGAATACTGCCTTCAAAACCAAGAAATGTTTGTATGAGTGGTTAGTTATGAAATTTGGCCTATGTAATGCAACAACTACATCAAAGAGATTAATGAATGATGTATTGCACCCTTTTATAGATTCATTTGTTATTGTCTATTTGGATGATATACTAGTGTATAGTGCTACTTGGGATGAGCATATTTCACATTTGAAGCAAGTGTTGGAAACATTAAAGAAGCACCAACTGTTCGCAAATCTTAAGAAGTATCCCTTCCTCTGCGGCCGATAGAATGAGAGATAGAATTTTGGATACAAGCTAACTGGAAACCTAAGTGTTATGGGAAAATTTAGTGTTTCTTCAAACGACTAACCCCTAGACCTAGTAGCAAGTCTAGAACAAGAGTTAACGTAATTCCATTGCTTTTCCTATAGCTAACAGAAAAAAGAAAGAGGAGCAAAAGAACCAACCTGTATCTCTCGCTCGAACCCTCTTCCCTTTGACTTCTTGCGCTGCTCCCTTCCGTACTTAACTCGCTTGAAAGGTACCTACACACAAGCCGAGACAAAAAACCATCAAAACATACACATCGATCTATTAACTAAACATATTATAGAATCGAAAGTACAATATACATCACATAACACATGAATGGGAAAAAGCATAGAACTCTTTATTCATAGAAGGAAAGATTACAACCCATGTAGATGCATGTCCGATTCAGTGTCATCCTCCCAGCTTCAAACCCTTCTCTCCTCATGGAAAAACAATTTGACATGATAACATTACTCTCTCTACTAATCTCATTCCAACAACATTTCCTTAGCTTATGAAGTTCCAACCTCTCCAAGCCTTTGAATGCCTGGTCCATTTATAGCTGAATGGAGGAGGTTAAGCCATTAATGGCCCTCATGAATGCTTTGCCATAATTGGGAAGTGGTTCCATGGAGGAAGGGATAATGGATTAAGGTTCATTCATCTCCTTCCTCATCCAAAAGTGAGCTCTATCCTTCTAGAAACCTCCAGAAGCATCCATTGGATGAGGAATCAAATGGATTTATTTCAAAAATTCGATGGATCTCTCTCATCGTAGGCAAAACAAAGGCTAGGTGCGATGCATAGTCCAGACAGTGTAGTTCCTGCAATGCATTGCAGCCTGATAAAGAGCCATCTGCGCTGATCTCTCTAGGGGAATTTTTTGGATGAATGGTGACATGAAACTCTTGGGAGGCAAGCATGATGTAGGTTAACTTCATTAGGGAATAAAAACAACTGAATTAGGGGTTGATAAACCCTAATAATACGGATCTGGAAGTTGGGGTTGATGTGCCCAAATTTTCCTGTAACAGTTTCCCCCTAAAGCATGAAGTCGAAAATAACCATGTTGAATGAGATGCTTTATCACTTGGAGAGAAGGTTTCGAAGCGGAAGGTGACCTGCATCAGTTACAATACATAATCATGATACTTTGATTTTTTATCATAATCTAGCTGAGGGAAGGCATACCCATGCTCAGCTTTATAAACTTTCATTACATGTACAAATATAGTCGTCTACAGATATAAACCCATGAATGGATGACCATGAATGTAAGGCCATTGTACATTTGATATAGTACTCCTGAAAAATATATCGCAGCCCGGATGGATGAAACTAGATCCGGGGTCTTCAATCTCGTCCAATCTTTCACTCAATGTACAAGTCTAACCATGTGAATAGATGATCTAAAGTCGAACATGGAGAGACATTGTCTGATTACCAGCCAATGATGTAAGCCATTAACAGACGCGAGAGGAATCACTGATAATGATAATGACCCTCAAGGTACTACAGTACATTTCGCAAGGTGTGAATAAATGATTTGATGTCGAACACCATACGAAGTCTTTCGGTCGAAGGCCATTGATGTCAACCTACCGCTGGAAGTGAGAAACCTGCCACTGATGTATGCAAGCCTCAAGGTACTAAAGGGATGTTTCTAAGTCAACTTCTTGGATGATGTGTTTATGTCGACAAGAAGTGACTCGTCGCAAGAGGGCCTTGGTGTATCCCACACCAATGACACGAAACGAGGTAAATGATTTTGGAGATGAAACATCAACTGATGACACAAGGTTCAGGAATGGCGGGCATGAAAATGAAGGTTTATTGTATTGTAAAGGATGAAGTTTTGAACTAAATGACTTCTCTTGAACATATCGGCGACACTGAAGTGAATTGGTAGCATTAACTCAAAACAAAGTGATGGATGGTATGATAGACCAACGGTATGATAACCATCAAGATGAATGACCCAACCCACATAGTCACGATGATGAGGTGAAAGTGTCATGTTCAAGAGCGACCTGCTACCATAAAGTGTTCCCAGCTTTTTCCCATTTTCCCCAGTCATTTCTGACCAGTACCTCTTTATTTTTAATCAAGCTTGAGGAGGATAACATATGCTTTTTGTATGATTCCACCCTTCAGGTGAATCCATCACTATTTGATGTTTTAACGAGTCTAGCGAAGGTGAAACTCAATCTTGTCTAGATGGACAAGTTTGTCGCTATTTAATGTTTTTAATGAGTTTAATGAAAAAGATAACTCGGTCCTTTTCACATTTAGAGAGTCTGAAAAGGGACTAAAAGGAAACTCCACAAGTTCTTTTTCATACATTTGTCTCTCAAGCCCGAAAAAGCATAAAACAATACAAGAGAGAACCTATTGATCATGTTTGACCAACGAATACCTTTTTCATAGTTAATCTATCTCAGGCCGAAGAAGGGGTAAAACTATACTGAGTAGATATCGATTCTAATCCATTAGTGAGCTAGAAATGACAAGTGCTCGTCAATATTTTCATGTTTAGAGAGTCTGAAAGACGCTTAAAGAGGACTCCAAGGGGTTCCTTTTTCGTTTTTAACAAAGCTCGAAAAAGCGATAAAAGTTTGCTTTGTGGTCAAAGATGTTCAATTTACACGTAAGCACATCATAACTTCTTGCCAGCTATTAATCCTACTCAAGATACCATCAAAATATTAAACAATACATGTTCATGGATTAAATAAATAAAAAACAAATGTTTACTCGATTAATGTGCAAGAAATAAACATAAAAACCGGTTCTTACCATTCATTTCCCCATCTCGTCTTTACCTTCTAATTTCTGGAGCAGTTTTTTCCCGAAGTTCACTAGTTGATTGCGGAGGATTTAAGGGATCATTCCTTGTGCTGTTTGGGTCAGGTAGAAACTAATTTCATTCTCTTTTATCTCATTTATCTCCTACTTTAGTCAAGAATATTCTAGGGTTTTGAGGCCCCTAGAGTTTCTTTTTCCAATTCAGGAATTTGAAATGGTACTCATATGGAGAGAATGAGAGCATGAAGAACAAGATAACATAGCCTTGAGTAATCAGGGAATAGTTGAGGCCCTAAGAAATTGTGGATTACTCAATTATTTTAAACTATCCAACTTGCGGCAACAGATGGATCTTCTACGGTTTCTTATTCAATCATGGGATCCAACCGATCAAACTTTTCACATTCGGGACAAAGAAATCCCTTTTACCATCGATGATATATATTTCCTAACTGGAATGTCGAGAAGAGGTGCCCCCATTTCACTAAAAAGTCCTGCCCATGGAGGTAGACCGGCAAAAGATTATGTGCAACAGTTATGTAGGCAAGGTGCCCAGCCTAGCAGAGACGGAAAGATACTTATCAATGATTTTAGTGATTTACCACTAAGGACGATCCTTTTTACCATTGCCAAACTAGCTGGTAGTTTCGTGGTTCATTTGGCCACCAAGTCATACATGTAGTATGCCTTAGAATGTTTAGAGCCAAAAGTATTCAACTAGTGTGGGGCTGTCCTTTCATCTGTGAAAGAGAAACTGACCAAGGTGAAACAAGGAAAGCTCATCAATTACAGTTATGGATCAATCGTGTTCTCCTTTGCCTTGGAGAGAATACCTATCTTGTAGCCACAACTCATTTCAATGGGTGTATCTGGACCAAGAGATCCACGGTTGCGGAGGTGGACAGATCTGATGGCTAGGCATGGTACCTCCTCTACGATCGTTTTTACCTCTAAATTCTTTGAATGGTTCAATCGACAAGAGATGACATTCATAGAATATCCATATTCAGGAATGGATTTATGTGGCGATCCAGATTTACCACTACCAGCTGGAGCAATGTGGGGTGCTATTAGTAAACTGTTTGACCAAGTGTTTTTAATTTTTTAAAGTTTTTGCATTTTTTGTGTTTTTTATTAACTCCAAGAATAAACAAAAATCAAATTTATTTTTATTTTTATTTTTTATTTTTTATTTATTTTTATTTTTTTATGTATACAGATATCAGACCTGTTCGACCTGTGGGAGACCCACGAGATGTAGCCGAACCAACACAGAGATCTATAGGGAGAGCGATTCTCCGAGACTTGGACTTAGTCGAGACTCTAGCTCAATTGCAAAATCACATAGAGGGTTTAACCCTAGGTATTCCGGATGTTCAGATCGAGGAGCTACCTATGCAATTGCAACGCCACACCATCGGTGTGTCAGGTCATTGGATGAGACTTTTGTGCATGATAGCATAGGCAGTGACCTGCTATCATGAGCACCACTACCTTACTAAGATCATTTCTGTATACATTTAGTTTTTGTGTCAGATGACCAATTTTTGTCTTGGACACAAAATGTTTGTAAAAACTTTTTACAATTATCTTTCAGGGTTTTATTATGGTTGAGTGATGCAATCCTATTCAACTAATGATGCTAATTGAAAATATTTACTTTACATATGTTGCAAATGTCTATTTAACACATAATTTGCTAAAGAGTCAGTTAATGTGTTTAGACTTCTAGAAATATGTTGATATTGAATAAACTCGAAATACATTTCCAAAATACAAACTCTAAGGAACATACGATGACTTGCTGGGTTTCGGACAGTATAAACACTAGTAACTTGTAGCACAATGTGCTGTGAGTCCAGCCTAATGATATTTCGGCGAATTCCAAGTGAAATGGCATCAGAGAGAAGTTCAATCAACGTGCTATACTCAGCGATATTGTTTGTTGATCGACCAATACAAATCCCTCTAAAACTTATTAACTCACCACTCGGAGCAAAAATGGCCCATGCTACAGAAGATAAGTTCTGCATACTATGACTAGCACCATCAACGTAACCAACAAATGGTTCTGAAAAGTTCAACATCTGCAATAAATGCGAAGTGGATTACTTAACCAAAACAAAACACTTAAAGAAACACACTCACACATGCAAGCATATTTACATGAGTTTTACCATACTCAATTAAGCATAGTAACATTTTAAATACAACCCATTTCTGGGCTTAGACAATGGAATTCCATCATAATCTACTAACTCATAGGCATCTTTCGTTAAAACATGCTTAACAATATAAGGACCCATCCAAAGTGGTTCAAATTTTCCTGCGCCAATTTTATTCGACTCTTGATCATAAAGCAAGACCAGGTCACCTTCTGAGAAAACTCGAGGCTTGACATTTTGATCATATTGCGCCTTTACCCATTTCTTGTGTGCTTCATTAGCCGATGCGGCATCATGACGGGTTTCATCCAGATGGATTAACTCCAAGAAACGTGCTTCTTCCTTAGAAGTGTCAGGTAGCAGGTCAATTGCGAGTTTGAGTGACGAAATTTCACATTGAATTGGCAAGACTGCTTCCAAACCATACACTAACTGAAAGGGTGTGAATCCGGTAGCATTTCTCACCGAGGTTCGATATGCCCACAAGGCCGAGTATAGGATTAAATGCCAATTTCACTTGTGAACTCCAATCATTCGTTGTAACATGCGCTTAAGGACTTTGTTGATAGCCTCAACTTGTCCATTACATTGCAGATAATATGGAGTAGAACTATCATGCGACAATCCTAATTTGGAAACTAACTCAACCATCATGTGATTGCGAAAATGTGACCCATGATCTGTAACTATGGCCTGTGGTACACCAAACCTGGCAACCACGTGGTTGAAGAAAAATAATGTAGTCGTTTCGTCGCTATTGTTTAATGTAGGCATCGCCTCGCCCCATTTGGTAAAATAGTCAACGACGACTAAAATATACCCATGCCCCCAGTCGAGGTGGGGTTACATGTCATGAAATCTATGCCCCATTTTGCGAATTGTCTAACAACACTACTGGATGCAAAGGTGCAGGTGGTAATATAGTTTTCCGATCAAATATTTGACATGCATGACAGCTTCTGACAGCAATTATGCAATCTTTGAATATTGTTGGCCAAAAGTATCCAGCATGGAGAATTCTCTGCGTTGTTGCATATCCAGACAGATGTCCACCACAAGCACCTGAATAAAAATCATTCAAAGCTTTCTCGACCTCCTCATGAGTGAGGCACCTACGTAAAATCGTACCAATACCATGATAGTAAAGCGTGTCACCAATGATAGGATAATTTTTGGCTTGGTATTTAATACGTTGCTGTCTAAAGCGAGAGGTATCGAGCCAGAAAGCTTGGGTCTGGAGATAGATCAGTATATCTCCATATCACGAATCACTTGACGAAATGAGAAATAGAGACTCATCCACGATTTATGTTTCTGATGTTGAATCGTTGGAGGGTGAGGGAAGGTCAGAAAGTAGTTCGACAAATACGAGAGATTTATTTGATTTAGACTTGACGAATTCCAAATCAAATTCCCGCAGGATAACTAACCACTTCGAATACTTGCCCCCCAACAATTGACGTGACAAAATGTATGTCATAGGGTTGCTATCAGAGATAATTGTTGTTTTACACAGGAGAATATAGTGACGAAACCTCTGCACATCTTGAATGGCCGCCAAAGCTAACTTTTTGACATATGAATATTTTCTTTCTGTATCATTGAGATTGCAACTCAAATAATATATAGGATGTTCTATTCCATCTTCTTCTTGGACTAAAACCATTTCGATGGTTGTATCTGCAGCATCGAGATATAGGTAATAGTCTTGTTGATAGTTTGGGGCATACATTAATGATGCTCTAATTAGAGAATCTTTAAGAGCACTAAAGGAAGCTTGTGCAACCTGATCCCAATAAAATGGTACCTCTTTCTTCAATAGACATGTAAAAAATTTAGCCAACTCAGCATAGTTTGGAATGAACCTCCTCAGAAAGTTTGCCTTCCCTTGAAGTTTCTATAACTCTAATAAGTTCGGAGGTGGAGGCAAGTCAAGTATTGCCTAAACCTTAGTTGGATTGAGTCGAATTCCATCTTTTGAGACCACGAATCCAAGAAATCGACCAGAGCCAACACAAAACACACATTTGTGTGGATTGAGTCTTATTTTGTAGTGTTGACACCGTAAGAATATTGCTCTAAGATGCTGCGGGTGATCAGTCTGCTTTCGTGAATGAGCAGGCAAGTCATCAAGATATGGTTGTACAATGTTCTTAATGTTATGGAAGGCATAATTCATTGCCCTCTGAAATGTAGCCTCTGCATTCTTCAAACTAAAATGTAGCTTTCTATACGCGAATGTGCCCCAGGGACAGATAAATGCAGTTTTTGACTGATCCTCTGGGCAGATATTGATTTGATTGTAACTGGAAAATCCATCCATGAATGAAAATATTTCACATCCGGCACATTCGTCAATAATCTGGTCGATAAAGGGGGTAGGATAATTGTCTTTTGGACATGCTTTATTTACATCCAGGTAATCAACACACACTTGGATTGTTCCTTGTTTTTTCATTACAAGAACAATATTTGATACCCAATGGTAAGAGGTACAGGGTAAATGAAGCCAACATGCAAAAGTTTTTCAACCTTTGTCTTAATGGCAGCAGATTTCTTTGGACGTACAAGTCGAAGCCGCTGTCGTACTGGTTTGACATCAGGGTACATTTTGATTTGACGTTCAACAATGCTTGAATCAATGCCTGGCATCTCCTCATAAGACCATGCAAATATATATCTAAATTCACGAAACAAAGCACGGTAAATATCGAGTTCCAAAGGAGAAAAAGATTCGTCGACATGAATATTTTCTACAACGTTAGGCTTGGTCGAAATGTCTATAGAAATGGTTTCTTCTATGTTAGACAAATTACACTCAGAATCTACCGAATCTATTCTAACATAATTTGAAAAAAAATCTACAATTAAAGGGTGTAATAGTTCATCTGAATAATCCTCATTGGAATCTGGATGAAGGGAACAATGATGATAATCTTCCCAAGGCTCTTCTCCTATCATCATGGATTGGATTATTTCCTCATCTGTAGAATATATACAAGCAAAAGGATCGGAAGAAGTACCGTATTCAAGTGAACGATCTACCCATTCAATTGGCGAATGTGGATCTGGAAATGCCTCACAAGTAAGAAAAATTGATTGCTATGCAAGTTCGATGGGACTTAGCGGCATAACCTTAGCCAAACTCTCGTCTCCAACACTATTGATGATCCTCTTTAAATTAGTTGAAGTAGAGGATAAGATATTACATGTCTCGACTCTCGCAACTTCCAGTGTTCCAGATGGTGGAGGAAGTGTGAAAGTACCCATTAAGGAGGGATCTTTAAAAAGACCTTCACCAACAGATTGAAGTGAAAGTGGGGGTCTGTTAACAAACGGAATGCTTCCCATAACTTGAGAGCTAGAGGAAAAAATGAGGTTTGATCGATAACTGTTATTCCACCTTTATGAGGAAATGCAATCGTACAAAAGTACGTGAAAACAACAGTAGCCATAGCATAAACCCATGGACGTCCAAGTAAAATGTTGTAATCAAGGGGTTCATCAACCACCTCAATCTCAACAGTTACCATTTTTCCCCCTAGTTCTACTTGCAAGTTATTCAAAATCCCACATGAAGTATAAGTTCTTCCATCAAAATCCTTCAATGTGGTTGGTGATATTGACAACGTAGGTGACCCCAGTGTTTTCCAGCAACTCATTGACATAATACAGGTTGAAGCTCCCTCATCTATGATAGTTCGATGAATATTTTTATTGAGAGCTTTAACCTGAATCAGAAAAGCTAATTGAGTTGGCAACTGTGGTGTATATCCTGAGTGGTTAAAAACCACAAGATTAGAATCCGTTGGATCTATTCCACCTATTGCTGATAGTAAAGCCTGCTTCTGGGAGGGGAAATTCTATAATACCTCAAGCGTTGACATAGCAGAAGGAGACTGAACAAGATCTTCTACTATATTATAATTTTGAGTAGCTCGAGATCGAGGGTTAAACGTTGATTTATGCACAACCCCCTTAGGTGGCTTTATTGTTAACTCTGGTGCAATGGGTAGTGGAATATTTTCCGATGCAGTCGAAGTCGAAGAACCAGGTTGATCAGTGGCATAATTATTTGACGACAATGGTGGATTACCATAATCTTTATTACGTGTCTGAACCAAAACTTCATCTTTAGGTTTTGTGATGGATAACATTAATACCTGGGGTGTGGAAGCATTTTCAGTTGCAACCATATTGGTATCCAGGTCCGAAAACGGATCTGTCAACACTGCTGATGCGGTAGAAGCTTTTAACAGTTTAAAAACTTATGAGCGGTGAGGAAAATCCCTTGTAAAATGCTCGTTATCACATATCAGACATGGATAACGAGGTTTATTTCCTGAAGTAGAGGAATCATATGATTTCTCTTGAGGAGGGTTTTCAGTTTTCTTTTTATTTTTCCCTTTCTTCTTGCTTCTAGGTTGCTTCATATTCTTATCTTTGTCAGATGACATGACGTTAATCTCAGAAGCAGGAACCTCGGGTGCATTTACAGTTTGATTTTTGGCAAGTGATTGACCAGATGGTTTACTTTCCATTTGCGTGCTCAAGGAACCGATCACACTGTCTCCGGCATGAGAGTCCCTATTCGATGATGGAGGTGGAATGGATTGATTTAGGCGCGGTGCATGTGGAATTTTGTCATAGAGCATGCCAGATTGCGTGTAAATTAAATCCAAGTATTGGGCATGAGCAATCACTTGCTCTTCTGTAACAACTCCACCTTTAGCCACATCCTCAGTGATAGATGGCAATAAGGACTTAATGAACCACTCAGCTAAAAGCTGATCAGGAACATAGGTTTTAACCATGCGACGACGATGACGCCACTCATGAATATGATATGATATGTGAGTAGAAGTCATTTATTTAAAGTTGGTCAAGAGTTCAGTTCTAGTTTCATATTTGATGGGTAGCTGGAAGTGGGCAAAAAGGTAGTGGCTAAATGGGTGAAATTATTAAAAGAAGCTCTTGGTAATTAAATATACCACTTAGTAGCCGAACCAATGAGCATTCTTTGGAAAATACAGAGTCTTACCGAATCATCATTCAAAGAGTTCAAAGAAAACCATAAATGATAAGTCATAACGTGATTTGACGGGTCTTCTCCAAGATTTCCACTAAACTTTGGAATATCGGAAGGAAACTTATGAGGAATTACCGGCCACAATGGTGAATACATAATGGGATCATTTGTGAGCCGGTTTAAATCCGGTAATTCTAGGGTCACCACAAATGGCAACTGTCGATTCAGATCAGGTTGAGCATATCTGGGATAGGATGGAATTGCCTATGCCATAGGCCTTTTCATACCCGCATAAGGCAGATATCCTTGATAAGGCGATGGGACATATCCGGTATATGGATTAAAACTAGGTTGGCCTTGCATTTGTCCGTAACTGGGTTGGGCTTGATACACAGGACCCTGATACGCTTGATATTGTCCTTGCCCAGGTTGAGCTTGGAAAGTAGGCCCATACTGAGGTTGGACATTCTTAAAAGGAGGCTATGGATACTGTGGCTACCAAGGTTGTTGGGGTATCAGTTGTGAAGTTTGATATTGCCCCCCAACACTACTTTGACCAAGCTGAGAATAAACTAAACATGTAGCAACTTGAGTCACTCCAGATAATGGTACACTAGCCTAAGGTAATTGTACCCTAGAAACAAGAGGTTGTTGCATAATAGCCCGAGAAGTTTGGGTTTGCTGACTCAAAACTTGTGGTTACGAGATAGCGGAACTAACTTGCATAGGTTGAGATACAACAGGTTGAGCTTGTGTCTATGGTTCCATAGTTACGACAGGTTGGGTTGCAATAATTGGCTCAGTTCGCATAGGTTGTGTTAGATACACAAGCCTTGGTTGTAGTGGCATAGTTGGCTGCCACTAACAGACTCTCATTTCAGGTTGACCTGAATACGGTGGGACATAACCATAGGGTTTTCCTCCTTGATAGGGAGGATGTTGTGAATGGGCATATTGTTGACCATATGGTGGCAATCCAGTGTTAAGAGGATATACGATTCTTTGTTCACCGAATTGCCTAGTTTGATACTAATATGCAGGATCAAACTATTGTCCTTGATAAGAAGACCTAGGTGAAATTCCTAATGATGGCATGGGTGATGAACATAGTATAGAAGAAACCCCTGAGTGGATTCTAGACATAGACTGGTAACCAACCGGGACAGATGGCTGTCCATATAAATGTGACTCAGGTGTGGTTGTAAACATCAAAGAAGTAGCAGCAAAGGATTCTACCGCAGCTACATCAGATGAAGCAGTCTGGGATGTTTGTGGTTGTTCTGCCATGGTTAACTGACCCAAAAGTTGACCTAATGAATCAAGTGGTATTTCATAGGCAACAATAGAACAAGGAAGGGATTCAGAATAAAGGTATAAACCAAGTCCAAAATGATGTGGAGTCCTGGGGGTAGAATCTTCTTCAGCTTCTTCCTATACAACAATTAATCCAGGTGGAAGGATTTCACCGTCAGGTCCGAAAAAGACTTCTGGTGTTAAAGATGGAGTTTCAAGAACTACAGATGACTGAGGTGTTTCAATAACAACTTCGGAATGTTCATGGTCAAAGTCTAGATGTTTTGGTAAAAGAACTTCAGTTTCAAGGGAAGGTTCGTGAACAACTTCAAGTTCAGAAATGTCTTAAGTTTCAACTGTTGTGGGTTCTGGATCAAATTCCAATTGAACAGGTTCCAGTTCTGAAGTAACTTTTGGTTGATTAATTTCAAGTTGTGGATCAACTTCAGGTACTTGTTCACCTGTTTCTGTTATAGTGGCCTCATGTAGTTGAGTAACTTCTTCTTGTGTAACAGATGTACCAAAAATAGTTGGAGTAACTTGAGGTTCAGTACTAGTCGTAATAGGCGGCTCTGGTAATTTAGATGAAGTACCAGAAACTCTTGAATTACCAGACTAAGTTTGATGAGTCCGCCTTGACTGGATGAGTGTCACTTCTGGTGGCAAGGGCGGTTTGCTCGTAACGCTCCTCGAATGATGGAGTGGACATTGATCTTCCTCCAGAATTGTTGATTGTTCTTATCAACTTAACTCTAATAAGGAAAAAAGGATGTTTTCACGGTCAATTAACTTTTACGACACTAGAACTTAACTTTGCTCTTTCACTTTTTAAGAGTCGAGAAAAAGCAAAAGATGACTATAGTCGCTTTCGTTGTTTAATGAGCTTGAAAGGACAAGTGCTCAGATTAACCTTTTCTTTTAAGGAGTCGAAAAGGAGCGAAAGTGACTACTCTGGAGATACTAAGCAAGAGAAATTACCAAGGATTTACTGTATGGCAGTCAGTCTTCCCGAATGCTATGTTCAGTGCATTGTGATCGGTAAGGCGACAGAATCAGCTTCCTAGGGATAAAGGATGTAGGCCTATTAGGGTATTCCACTATATACACGACGGTACAGGAAGCACAAGTTCGTACTAGTACTTATCGATTCAGAGAGGAGGAATCACCCAACCTCAATGAAAACAACATCCACTAGGTTTTAAGATGTCGGAACACGTCTCTAGCCTAGACACCTCTAGATGTTTGCATTAAATTCCAATTCATTATTAGGTTAATTGAGGTTAATTTTAGGTTGATCTTGCTTAAAATTTTCCTTTGGGTTTCACCACGTGATATTTTCCAAAATTCCTAAAAATGCAACTAATATGAGAAGCATTCTTTTCATGTGTTTTCAACAATGGAAATCCTAACTACAAGGGATAGAGCAAACAAGTACTTTTTGGGTCACACAACAAAGAAAAAAAATTAATGCACTTCTTGTTTAGTCAATTTAGTGTTGTCTAAATTGCTATCATAAATTGTCAACCAGGAGCTCGTAAGCTGATGAAGTGAAGGTGTACTATATGTACTTAAGCAACCTCTTAGATCTTTTGTCGTTTGGGGGTGTTGTTTGTGGTCAATTTAACTTCCTAAGATGGAGTGATGATTTTATAAACAGATGAGTGATAGTGTGTGTAAGGTGATTTCTAAATGAGTGAGTGTGTGTTGTTGGTGGTTTCTAACTATCTTCTAAACTTTGCAAGGAAAGAGCTTGAAATAAACTGAAAGCAAAGAACCACTTTCTAATGGCACTAGTCACTACTCATGTTGATGCAAATAAAAAGATAAGAAAATCACTTTAAAAACCAATGATAATGTTCATCTCTTCGTAACTCTCTGCTTCCAACATGTGGTACTATGTAAAACACGATTAGGAAGTAGTTAGAGATAAGTCTAAAAAGTGATAAAGCTCTAAATGACAAATTATAACACCACTGTGCCTTTCTCCAGCATTCTGCTTCCAACATACATTGTTATGTGTAACAAGTGAAGAAAGAGTTAGTGATATAAGCCAAAAGCTACTCAAAGCAAGCTGTAATTTATTAGTATTCTGATCTCTTACAGATGAACAACTTATGATAAGGAGACCATCAATGTGTTAGCATACAGCTTGAGAAACTAAACTAGAAATTAAGCTAGAAAAACAAAGTAAAGGCAGCAACTATGAATATGACAACTGAAAATACCATCAGAGATAAAGCAAATACACAAAGACAAACAATCCCGGGTTAAAACCTGCAGAAAACAATACTGATCAGTTTAAAATAAATGCTGGAAATGAAATGACATGAAATCAAATGGTACACTATTATACATGATGAAAGAAATAAAAATTGCTGAAGGCAGGAAAATGAAATCAAACACTATGTACACAGGCTGTCATAGATGGGGGCCCTCCATCCACGCAACCAGCTAAAAGATCAGCTACGAAAAGGTGAACAGAAACAATCTTCTTTTTATAAAACCAGCATGTCAAAATACAATGAAAAAGTGTTGTAGAAACAGCCTTCTAAAACAGAGTTTTGATAACAAAATCAGCGCAGCAATTACAATATTCAAAAGCTAATCTATAAGCGTTGGCACGCGCTTTATTTATAAGCACAGAGGCAAACTACCCTCTGCGTGAACTAAGCAACTACAGCCTAACTTATTAACTACGCAGCAACACGCAGTCTTAACTAATTAACTTGTGCAGCAACACGCAGGCAACTCCGTGCACTTTTGAGGGAAACGGTCATCATGGGAAGTAAATCTATGTTTGGATCCTGTCTTTTGCTGTCCTCGTGGCATGGAGGAAGTGCCAGCTACGGTTCCGTGTCCCAGCTGCTCACGGCTCCCATGCCACTGTTTGGAATTTGACCGTTTGACCGAGGGAACACCTGCATTGACCAAGGGCATACGTGACTGGTTTGGCTCAACCAATAGCATACGATCCATGTGTACATCCATCCCAACATGCCCATGTGGCCCGTTCCTTGAGAAGACGCGTGGAGCATATCAAACAACAAAAAGGCTGCGGAATCTCTGAATAGCTGTGGAATTGCTGAACAGCTGCGGAATTGCTGTATATGTTCCAAAATTCTAATCAAACAGTCAAACATTAGCATAGTTAACAAACCATGATAAAAAGACATGTAATGCAATAATTTGAACAAGTTAATGGAGGAAAAGATAGAAAAAGGAAGAAGTGAATGGGAAAAGGCTGTTGGGAGGATGGCTAAGTAAGTGCAAGGTTGAGGCTCAACATACCCCCACTCTGAGGGTGTTGCATGTCCTCATGCAACCAAAACTTTGCATAATCCTTTAATTCATATGCTTGGATGCCTCTGCTAAGACATCCAACCTTCTTCTCTTCCTCTTTGTTGCCAAACTTGTTCTCGGTTTCTTCACCAAGCACCTGAATTTTAAGTTGATCAATGCCCGACTCAACTTCTTGCATTTTCTCTTCAACTTTTTGTTCTTTCTTTGCCAAAGGCCCAAATGAAGCATGGTATTGTCGTGGATCATCTTGTCCACGTTACCTTGTTGTTTCAATTTTTCATTTTCATTTTTGATGTGGCGATTTAGAACTTCTAGTTCAAATATTTCTTGCTTCAGAGATTGAACCTGTTGTTCAAGGGGCAAGACTGTGCTAGGACCAGCAACATATTGCTCCAATGTTTCTAAATAGTCATATGCTTCTTGCTGAACAGGGTCAATATCTGGAGTTTGCCTTGGTCTGAATTCAAACTCTTGAAAGCTCCTCTCTCTTTCTTGTTGAAAAGGGCTTTCCTCTCTAGGAGGACTTGAGTCAATGTCTAGCTGAATTTGTCTCTTCTCAGGTGTGCTCAAGTCAAAAAAATGGGACTGTTTTCCTTTTATTACACTTTTCCTTTCTATGAGCCTTCTACTTCTTCTTACCTGTATGCTAGTGCTTTTCTTCTTGGAGATGGCAGTTTCCTGAAGCTGAGCAAGCCTATGAGCCAATGTTTGGGTATCTTCTTCGGTTGAAGGCTCAGGTGAAGGGGATGGTGTTTGCAAAATAGCTTTTCCCTTATTCCTTTTTTGTCTTTTTGTTTTGCTACCCTTTTCCCTCTCTTTTTGACCAGTTTCCAAGACGGTTTCTTGGGCAATTTCTTGAAGAGTTTCTGCAATGATTTCTTGGACAGTTTCTTCTACATCAGTATCTTGGGCAGCAGTTTCTTCTACATCAGTATCTTGGGCAGCAGTTTCTTTTTCTTTTCTTCTACTTCTCCGGGGCACTTTAGGAGAGCTAATAGAGGCTGGTACTTTAGGAGAGCTAATGGAGGCTTCAGCCACCTCCTGAAAATGGTTCCTGATAAGGAATTTCTCCCATGTGTCTTTCCTGATTTTTAACTGCTCTTCAATTAGTATTTTGATGAGGCCATGGTGGTATAGGTGTGGCTCAATGTTACCCACATGTTTTTGCACAGTAGCACTCATTTTCTTTAAACTAGACAGCAGGAAATAAGGGAGATTGATGGTATGTTCACCCATAAAATGCATCATTATCTTTGTGTGATAAACATACATTGTACCAAATCTGCCTTCACATGTCAAAAATTTCTGCACTAGCAAAAGTAAGGTAGTCCATTCCTTTTTAATGTTACTTACAGGTATTCCTTTGGTGAAGATAGTAGTATCCATACCTGGATTTTTCAATATGTTCTTCCACTCTTGGCTTTCAACAGTTCGATTCTTGAACCATCGTTCTCCAGTACGAGGCAAAGCAGTTGCTTGAGCCAAGCTGCTTTCTGTGACAGTGAATTGCAAGTCCCCAATCTCCATAGCGTTTGTTTTCCCATCAAACGACCGAGCAAAGGCCTTGGTAACCTCTTTGTGGTATCCTTTGAATTTCTGAATAAATTTTAACCATTTAGCCTTCTGCAGGGAATTCCTTGTTTGTGGGTAACCGTCTAGAAATTTAGAACCTTCCGACTCTGCTCTTAATAGCTTGCCCATTTCGGTTACCAACTTCTCTTGCTGCTCTGACAATACTGTTTGGATGCTAAAGGAAAGAGACTTCACGGGAAAACAGTGCTCCTCAGCGTAAATTACGGCTGGAACAGAGAACTACACGGCTACAGAAGAATGGCCGTAATGGAATTAGGAAAACAGTGTTCAGTAGTGGGTGTTACGGCTACAGTAGAATGGCCGTGATGCAATTGCGAGCCTGTTGGTCAGGGTTTTTAAGCGGAGAGATGAGGAGAATGGAGCAGCGTAGATTTACGGTGAGACAGAGTGGTGAATGAATCCGAGAGTGAAATCGATGAAATCGAGGAAGTGAACAGTGATAGGAATGAAGTTATGCATGCGTAGAAAGGTATTAAAGGGTAGAACGGCCGAATCCCATCGACATCAGGTAACGGTATACACCTAGCTGCGGAATGATCAGTTGAAGAGCCGTGGTGTAACAGGACACGTCATTCTGTTACGGAGAATTAATGCAAGGGAGCAGGCCGTATCAAGTTTGAATCACAGTGATTATGGGACCGTTAAAACAGAGGTGAGGTGGACTACGTAGCATAATGGACAGGGAGTGAACGGAGATCTTGTTCAATCATTACACTAGGTGCCTAATACCATAATCCGAAAACCATACGTAATGATATAACTGTTAGTTAGAGGTTTAGAACATACCTTTGTGTATTTTGATTCCTTTGCTAATCATGATGCTAACCTTTGATTTATTGCTGCCTTTATATATGTTGTGTGTCTTCACCCTTCAATGATGCTGGTACTTCTGACTGCAGATTTTTTCTTTTTGAAACAGAGTTTATTTTTGTTGCAGAGACAGAGTGTATTAGCTGTGGAATTCGGATATCAGCTGCGGAATTGGCTCCTAGCTGTAGAATTTGCAGCAACATTTTTCCTGCACCAAGAGAATTAAAACAACTTGACTAAATGAAATAGTCCTGATAGGGACTTTATTGATGAGAATGGGATGGAGTGAATGGACTGAAAAAATGGAATGGAATTAAGATGATGAGATGGATGAAATGAATGAGATGGATGAGATGGAAGAAGAGGGATTTTTTTTTTTTGGAAAATATAAGGTGTCAGGTGACCCTGATTTTCACCTTACATTTTCTGCATAAGACTGCCAATCCAGGATTGGTTTTCAGGCTTATACAAGAGATTTTTTTTTTTCTTTTTTTTCTTCTTTTTTTTTTTTTCTTTTTTTTTTTTAACTGAAAGAAACAGAGATTAGGCTGATGGAGGAGAAGAATTCTTCTCCACCAGCCTCATTGCAGAATCTTCTTTGAACAACTTGACAAATTCCTCTTTTGAGAGTGGCTTCTGGTAGATTTTCAGGCGATGGCCATTCACAATAAGAGGAGTATGAAATTCATCAATAGTTTTCACTCGAACTGCTCCATTACTAAAGACTTCATCAACCTCATATGGCCCAAGCCAATGAGTTTGAAATTTTCCTTTGAAGTCTTTAAACTTTGAATCAAACAATAGAGCCCAATCTCCTTTCTGAAACTTTCTTTCTTTGATATGACGATCATGCCATTTAGATCTTTGGTGCTGAACTAGATCGGTCCTTAGAATTGCATCTTGTCTTATTTCATCTAGCTCATTTAGCTGGTCCATTCTGTGTTTTTGGGCTTCTGAGAGGCTCATTCCCAACTGGACTGCCATCTTGAAGGTCTTGATTTGGAACTCAATGGGGAGCAGGACTTCCTTCCCATAAACAAGTTCATAGGGAGAATGGCCTGTTGTGTTCCTCCATGTAGTTCTATAGGCCCATAAGGCTTCAGGAAGCCTTTCCGCCCAATCTCTTCTATGAAGATGAACAGTCTTGGTGATAATGCCTTCAAGAACTTTATTGGTAGATTCCACTTGGCCATTTGATTGCGGATGGTATGGAGTAGATGTTCTGTGCTTGATCTTATATTCCTCCATCAGCTTCTTCATCAATTTAGATGTAAATTGGCTGCCCTGATCTGTCACAATTTCCCTTGGGACACCAAAACGAGTGAAAATATCCTCAAAAAGAAATTGAACAACTGAATTTTCAGTGGCAGAAGGCAATGCCTTGGCTTCTACCCACTTAGTAACATAATCAGTACAAACCAGTATATACTTCTTTTGCTTTGATGGAGGATTAATTGGTCCAACGAAATCTAGAGCCCATTTCTCAAAGGGTTCGATGCATACCTGAGGCTGTAGTGGCATTTCATTTGAAGGAGTTGGTCTCCCAACTCTTTGGCAGCTGTCACACCTTCTAACATACTGCTTTGCATCTTTAAAGAGAGAAGGCCAATAATATCCTAGAGAAAGGATTTTATAGGCTGTCCTCTTGTCAGCAAAGTGCCCGCCGCATGGCTCATCATGACATGCCTTAAGGATGTCAGGCATTTCATCTTCCCGAACGCACCTTCTGATTATACAATCTGGCCCTGTTTTGAACAATTCATTAGAAATCCAAGAATAATGTGAACTCTCCTGAATGATTTTCCTTTTCTCATTAGGAAATAAGTGTAGAGGTAGCTTCCCTGTAACTAGATAATTAGCCATATCTGCATACCAAGGAGTCTTAGTAGTTACTGCAAACAAGTATTCATCTGGAAACTTATCTTCTACTGGAGAATATTCATTAGTGTTTTGGATTCTAGACAAGAAATCAGCTACTGTGTTTTGTTTTCCAGGTCTATCTAACACAGTAATGTTGAATTCTTGTAAAAGTAAAAGCCATCTTCTAACTCTGCCATTAGTAACAGGTTTGTTCATTAAATATCTTATGGCAGAGTGATCAGTATGGACAAAGGTTTCATAGCCGGTTATGTAGTGTCTAAACTTATTGATCGCATGTACCACAACTAAGAACTCTTTTTCTGTAACAGTATAATTTAACTCAGTGGGAGTCAAATTTTTACTGGTGTAATAAATGGCATAAGGGATCAAATCCTTTTGTCCCAAAACAGCTCCTAGAGCTGTATCTGAAGCATCAGTAGAAATGTGGAAAGGGAGTTTCCAATTTGGCCCCCTTAAGATGGGTGCTTCAGATATTCTAGTCTTTAAAGCTTCAAAGGCAGATTGGCACTCAGGATCCCATTTGAACTCACAGTCTTTGGTAAGGAATTTGAAGAGAGGAGATGCTATCTTAGTGAAGTTTTCAATAAATCTTCTGTAATATCCAGTAAACCCAAGAAAACTTCTAACATCTTTCTGGCAATTTGGAATAGGTAACTTAGAGATGACTTCAACTTTGGATCTATCAACCTTAATCCCATCTCCTGAAATATGATGTCCTAAAACAATCCCTTCAGTAAACATCATAAAACACTTTTCATGACTTAAAGAAAGATTTGTTTCCTTACATCTTATCAGTACTTTTTCCAAATTTTCCAAAGCTTCTTCAAATGTATTACCATAAACTGTGAAATCGTCCATATAGACCTCTACACAATCATGAATTAGGTCTGAAAAGATTCCTAGTACAGCCCTTTGAAATGTAGCGGGTGCATTGCACAATCCAAAAGGGAGTACTCGGTAGGCAAAAGTTCCCCAAGGACAAGTAAATGTGGTTTTGTCTTGATCTTCAGGTGCTACCTGAATTTGATTATACCCACTAAAACTATCCAGGAATGAGAAATACTTTTTACCTACTAAAGTATCTAGTACCTGATCAATAAAAGGTAGAGGGAAATGATCCTTTAAGGTTGCCTTGTTCAATTCTCGATAATCAATGCAAACTCTCCATTTACCATTCTTTTTGGGCACTATAACCAAGGGAGAAACCCATTAGCTATCTGAAATGGGGTAAATGAAGTTTACCTTGAGCAATTTCTGGAGTTCTTCTTTCACGATTTCCCTAAGGTTTGGATTCATCCTTCTTTGTGGTTTCCTAATAGGTCTGCTATTTTCTTCAATATAGATGTGATGAATACAAGTCTTAGGATCGATTCCTTTCATGTCAGTGTATTCCCATGCAAATGCAGTGGAATGTTTTTGCAAAAGTTTGGTTAATTCTTCTTGTTGTGGTCTTTCCAAGTTTCTGTTAATGTTCAATGTTTTTCCTAGAAGGATTTCAACTGTAGAACTACCAAACTCTTCCATTGAGAAGAGAGACATCTGTCTAGAGGAGAGATGTTCAATGTCCGCATCTAACTGAAACTGTGTAGAGTCATATTCTAAAGGTATTTCAAAATTTTCTAATGTATTTAGAATTTGACTATCTTCACTGATCTCAGAGATACTTAGAACAGGTTGAATAGTATCCTCATCATCAACCCACTCATCTTCTCCTATTTCTGTTATTGCCTTTGCTGGAGGATACAAGTTGAATTTCTTGGTGGAATTACCATCTGATATATACATGTCCCCAGACCTACAACTGATAAAAGCATCAGTTGTTGCTAGCCAAGGTCTTCCTAAGATAAGAGGATGTCCTCCTAGATTGTTCTTGGGAGTTAGAATCGTAAAATCAACTGGATATTCCCAAGAGTCTAGGGAGACTGCAATGTCTTCCAATACTCCATCAGGTTTAATGATTGATCTATCTGCAAGTTGCAGTAAAGTAGGTGTAAAGAGAAGGTTAGGAAGCTTTAACTGATCCATGGTCTGTCTACTCATGATGTTGATAGCGGCTCCTAAGTCAATCAAAGTATTTGGGATTTCAACCCCATTAATATGAGTTTTGACAATAGGGCTACCGGGATCCACATATTTTTGCATGGTAATCTTACCCATCATAATGTCTGCAATTTTTCCAACTAGATGTATCCTTTTGGTATCTCTGGTTCTCTTTCCTGTTTTCTTCAAACTCAACTCCTTTATTGTCTTTGCTAGAATGGGAATTTCCTTAATGGCTTGTAACAAGGGGATCTTGATACAGACATTCTTCAATTCATCTAGAAAACTATAGTCAGGCACCCATATTTGCTTTTCCACTCCTTTGTCAATTTGTAATCTTTCAGGAAAAGGAGGTGTAGCTAAAGGTGTAGGTTGCTCAACTATGGGAGTTGTAGAGGTTGATTCTTTTTCTTTTTCTTTTTGGATATTTTGGTTTTGAAGTGATACTTCAGAACCCTTATTGACTTTGAGAGATTCTTCCTCAGAAATGCTTGGTTGTTGAACACTTGTAGAAGGTTGATCTAGGATTCTACCTGATCTGAGTTGTACTTCATTGAGAGGAACAACCATATAGGTAGGGAATGGTTGACCTTCCATCATGTAAGCATTTTGAGGGTTCCTATTATTTGGATTTGGTAATGGCTGAGAGGGAAGTTGATTTGATTTCTGCTGGGATTGAAGCGAGAGTTGAGAATTTTGATTTTGTGGAGGAGGTTGTTGTTGTTGAGGGTATGGCAATGATAGTTGTTGACCTTGATTTGGAAGTTGTGGAGCCTGCTGATTCTGAAATGATGGAGGATATTGATAGAATTGAGCAAGTCTCCCATAAGGATTTTGAATGCTTTGTATCCATGCTTGAAAAGCATTTTGAGGTTGAGGCCAAGGTTGTTGCCAAGGATTCCAATTTGGTTGGGATTGAGAATTCATAGAGTTGTTAAACCCTTGATTCTGTTGCCCTTGCCAAGGTCTCCTTGCAATAAAACAGAGAGATTCAAGTGTATTTGGATCCTCTTGAAAGACTGCTTTGAGGCCAGGTATTGAAGGATAATCCTTAGTCTCATGAGTTTCTGAGCAAATTACACATGTTTCTACAACGTGTACATCCAAGGGACATTCCCTTAAAGCATGTTTCTTTCTACATTTCGGGCAAAAAATGGCCAAAGCCTCAGCTTCTGCTTTTTTTTTATTGTGAATCTTAAGGGTATCTAGTTGTTCACTAAGACTCCCTAAGATGTCAGTTTTGAATTCATCAAGCATATTGCCGATTTCAGCCCTACTTACTGATCCTGTTGCAGATTTATTTGCTCTAAGGAGAGAAGGATCTCTAGGCCCTTTTTGAGTTTTTGATTTTCCCCTTGAGAGATGGATACAGAGTTCTGCTATATCATTGAGTGAAAGTTGAGAAATATCCCCTTTCCCCATCATGTTTAAGATATCTATCCATTCATCCTTAATGGCTTTTAATAAGAGGGCTTTTAAGGTCTCTTCATCCAAGCTACTCATTTTTTCTCTTTTCAAGTTATATTGAAATCTTTCAAGTAAATCTTCTAAGCTCTCATCTTCTCTTTGCATCATTTTAAATACCTCGTCCTTGTGATTAGTAGGCATACAATAGTCCAAATACCTATCCAAAAATGTCTGTTTCATTTCATCCCAAGACCTAATGGATTGAGTGAGTAACCCCATGAACCATTTCAAGGATTGATCTTTCAGTGTTGAAGGGAACAATTTGAGTTTCTGAGAGTCATCCAGGTAGTCATAAGTTCGACACACCACTTCAAACTCAAATAAAAATGTTTCAGGGTCCTCAGTTCTTAACCCATGGAAATTTGTGAGGATAGATGGCGATATGTTTTTCATAGTGGCTCGGGAATCCTCATTAACAATGGGAAACCCAAATGAATTATACCCATCTCTATTTCCTCCTTCAAGGGGACCTCTACCTCCATTATTGTTGTTGTTTCCTCCTCCTCCTCTACCTCTACCACCTCCTTCTTCCTCTGCCATGATGGTTCTCCTAGGGATTTCAAAATCTTCTGGTTCCTCTACAAAAGGTGAATGAGAAGAAATTTCTCCTTCTTCTTCAGATGATTCTACTTCCTCAATTACAATTGGTCTTTCTGTAGGAGAAAGAGAAGAGTCTCTTCCTGGTTCAAATTCGATAGAAGGTGTGGGAGAGTCAACTATTGGCTCTTGAATTCCAGGAATTCTAGGACTAGGAGTGTCGGTTGGAGATAAGAGAGGTGTCTCTTGTCTATCCCTTGAAGCAGATGGACTTGTAAAAATTGAACTTCGAGCTCTAGCTAAAAACCTTCCCCTAGAATCTCTAGCTCTATGCATGTCATTTTTTTTATTATTTTTCTTCAAGTCAAGTTAATAGTTCTTTTTCTGATCTTCCAGGTCACTCTAGGTGCAAGAAGAGAGCATACTCAAGAAACTACTAAATCAATAACTTTCTCTTTTCTGATCCTCCAGATCACTTTGAAGTGCAAGAGGAGAGCATACTTTGATAGGTTATCAACTTCTTTCCTTGAAATTTTATGTTTTTTTTTCTAAGAATATGGCTACTTAATTTCACTTCCCCGGCAACGGCGCCAAAATGTTTAGTCAATTTAGTGTTGTCTAAATTGCTATCATAAATTGTCAACCAGGAGCTCGTAAGCTGATGAAGTGAAGGTGTACTATATGTACTTAAGCAACCTCTTAGATCTTTTGTCGTTTGGGGGTGTTGTTTGTGGTCAATTTAACTTCCTAAGATGGAGTGATGATTTTATAAACAGATGAGTGATAGTGTGTGTAAGGTGATTTCTAAATGAGTGAGTGTGTGTTGCTGGTGGTTTCTAACTATCTTCTAAACTTTGCAAGGAAAGAGCTTGAAATAAATAACTTGAAATAAACTGAAAGCAAAGAACCACTTTCTAATGGCACTAGTCACTACTCATGTTGATGCAAATAAAAAGATAAGAAAATCACTTTAAAAACCAATGATAATGTTCATCTCTTCCTAACTCTCTGCTTCCAACATATGGTACTATGTAAAACACGATTAGGAAGTAGTTAGAGATAAGTCTAAAAAGTGATAAAGCTCTAAATGACAAATTATAACACCACTGTGCCTTTCTCCAGCATTCTGCTTCCAACATACATTGTTATGTGTAACAAGTGAAGAAAGAGTCAGTGATATAAGCCAAAAGCTACTCAAAGCAAGCTGTAATTTATTAGTATTCTGATCTCTTACAGATGAACAACTTATGATAAGGAGACCATCAATGTGTTAGCATACAGCTTGAGAAACTAAACTAGAAATTAAGCTAGAAAAACAAAGTAAAGGCAGCAACTATGAATATGACAACTGAAAATACCATCAGAGATAAAGCAAATACACAAAGACAAACAATCCCGGGTTAAAACCTGCAGAAAACAATACTGATCAGTTTAAAATAAATGCTGGAAATGAAATGACATGAAATCAAATGGTACACTATTATACATGATGAAAGAAATAAAAATTGCTGAAGGCAGGAAAATGAAATCAAACACTATGTACACAGGCTGTCATAGATGGGGGCTCTCCATCCACGCAACCAGCTAAAAGATCAGCTACGAAAAGGTGAACAGAAACAGTCTTCTTTTTATAAAACCAGCATGTCAAAATACAGTGAAAAAGTGTTGTAGAAACAGCCTTCTAAAACAGAGTTTTGATAACAAAATCAGCGCAGCAATTACAATATTCAAAAGCTAATCTATAAGTGTTGGCACACGCTTTATTTATAAGCACAGAGGCAAACTACCCTCTGCGTGAACTAAGCAACTACAACCTAACTTATTAACTATGCAGCAACACGCAGTCTTAACTAATTAACTTGTGCAGCAACACGCAGGCAACTCCGTGCACTTTTGAGGGAAACGGTCATCATGGGAAGTAAATCTATGTTTGGATCCTGTCTTTTGCTGTCCTCGTGGCGTGGAGGAAGTGCCAGCTACGGTTCCGTGTCCCAGCTGCTCACGGCTCCCATGCCACCGTTTGGAATTTGACCGTTTGACCGAGGGAACACCTGCATTGACCAAGGGAATACGTGACTGGTTTGGCTCAACCAATAGCATACGATCCATGTGTACATCCATCCCAACATGCCCATGTGGCCCGTTCCTTGAGAAGACGCGTGGAGCATATCAAACAACAAAAAGGCTGCAGAATCTCTGAATAGCTGCGGAATTGCTGAACAGCTGCGGAATTGCTGAACAACTGCGGAATTGCTGAACAGCTGCGGAATTGCTGTATATGTTCCAAAATTCTAATCAAACAGTTAAACATTAGCATAGTTAACAAACCATGATAAAAAGACATGTAATGCAATAATTTGAACAAGTTAACGGAGGAAAAGGTAGAAAAAGGAAGAAGTGAATGGGAAAAGGTTGTTGGGAGGATGGCTAAGTAAGTGCAAGGTTGAGGCTCAACACTTCCCTAACCATTCCCTTTTAATCACACATACTCAAACTCTAAAATGCAATTATATGTATTTCTTTTTCTTTTCAGTTCTCCTTAATGTGAATTATGCACGAAGAAAAACAAATGCACAACGATTCAAAAGATCTTTTCACAAAAACGTCGATTTATGAAAATTTCTCTTAAATGGAAAGGAAAACTACATGACACTTTCAACTTTAAGGAAACGAAGATTTTTGACACTTTTAAACGAAAATATGAACCAGATGTACAAATAGACCAATCGATTATTTTAAGAAGGAAGATTTTACGGCACTTCGTTTTTAACAAAACATTCGACTGAAACTATTTTCGACAATGGACTGCAAATGATAAAAGAAATACATAAACAAACATTCAATAATCCAGTCTTAATCGGGTCAAAACAAGGAAACAAAGACTATTTTCAGAGACAAAATCTCATCTAAATCCAACAGACAATTCAAACAACTGAAAATTGACTAAAGGCTTTAGCTCCTAGATGGGAAAACTAATCCTAAAGGGATCAACGCAGGCCAGAGTGAGGGACAGTGCGATGCATAGAACTACCTCTGTGCAGAGGGTGAAATGCAATGCACTGTGTCAGTTATAGAGTTGCGATGATTACAGAATGAAATACTCAAAATTGACTCAAATTTCATTGAATTGAACTTGAATTCGATGAATAACAAAGGGTAAAGTATGTCAAAGTGTTTTAAGAGATTGATTAGCTACTATTAGGGATAAAATCGATCCCCAATGGAGTCGCCATTTTGTTATGGGCAAATTTAGTGTTTCTTCAAACGACTAACCCCTAGACCTAGTAGCAAGTCTAGAACAATAGTTAAAGTAATTCCATTACTTTTCCTATAGCTAACAAATAAAAGAAAGAGGAGCAAAAGAACCAACCTATATCTCTCACTCGATCCCTCTTCCCTTTGACCGCTTTCACTGCTCCCTTCCATACTTAACTCGCTTGAAAGGTACCTGCACACAAGCTGAGACAGAAAACCATAAAATCATACATATCGATCTGTTAACTAAACATATTATAGAATCGAAAGTACAATATACATCACATAACACATGAATGGGAAAAATCATAGAACTCTTTATTCATAGAAGCAAAGATTACAACCCATGTAGATGCATGTCTGATTCAGTGTCATCCTCCTAGCTTCAAACCCTTCTCTCCTCATGGAATAACAATTTGACATGATAACATTACTCTCTCTACTAATCTCATTCCAACAACATTTCCTTAGCTTATGAAGTTCCAACCTCTCTAAGCCTTTGAATGCCTGGTCCATTTATAGCTGAATGGAGGAGGTTAAGCTATTAGTGGCCCTCATGAATGCTTTGCCATAATTAGGAAGTGGTTCCATGGAGGAAGGGATAATGGATTAAGGTTCATTCATCTCCTTCCTCATCCAAAAGCAAGCTTTATCCTTCTAGAAACCTCCAGAAGCATCCATTAGATGAGGAATCCAATGGATTTATTTCAAAAATTCGATGGATCTCTTTCATCGCAGGCAAAAAAAAGGCTAGGTACGATGCATAGCACCCAGACAGTGCAGTTCCTGCAATGCATTGCAGCCTGATAAAGAGCCATCTGCGCTGATCTCTCTAGGGGCTTTTTTTGGATGAATGGTGACATGAAACTTCTTGGGAGGCAAGCATGATGTAGGTTAACTTCATTAGGGAATGAAAACAACTGAATTAGGGGTTGATAGACCCTAATAATACAGATCTAGAAGTTAGGGTTGATGTGCCCAAATTTTCCTGTAACACTAAGGGAGCAAAATAACGCACTAATACGAGCGATCTCTTTCACGGAAGTAGAGGCAGTGGTCAAAAGTATGCCAAGAAATAAGGCAGTCTAGATGGATTCACTACATATTTTTACCTGGAATGTTGGAATTTCATAGCCAAAGATGTTAATGAGGTGATTGAAGAATCAAGATGGACTCAGAACATTCTTCCCACACTAAATGCAATGTTTATTTCATTAATACCAAAACAAGGGAAAACTTGTTGTGTGTGGAGCATGATTGTTCAAAGGTCTTTTGTTTCAGCCGCATGTATACCCCAGGAAGTTTGTACACCCCTCCATGCGGGGGGGTGCGGGGGGGCCGATCCCCCCCAGCTGGGGGGTTCGGGGGCTAGCGGTTTCCCGGTGGGGATTCGGGGGCAGTGCCCCTGAAGCCAAAAATAGATGTAAAATTGCCTTGTAAAAGTATAGTAATTTCTAGTCAATCTGGGCCGTTCATTAGGCGAATGATCTGACGGTAGAACTTATGTTTAGTTTAGGGTTTTTTGCCCTAGAATGCAACCCCTATCTTTGTATGAGGGAATTGTATTTGAGGCTGTGATATAGATGTGTATTCTCTGAGCGAGAAACAGAAAGGTGAGACTGTGAGAGAAAACAGAGGATATTACAGTGGATTTGTTGTAGGTTGTGTCTCTTCATTTTGCTGGATAATAGAAAGGAAGGACTAACTGTTCGGGGTGGACGTAGCCCAAACTGGGTGAACCACGTATATCTGTGTCTCTCTTGTTTTATGCGTTTTCTGTGTTTATATTTATGTAATATTTTATGTGTTCCATTGCTCCGTAATATATAATTTTCTAATAAAACTAAGAGTCTGGATGACTATAGATGAATCACGTTATGCAATGTAATTCATAAGATTATAACTTCCGTGATAGTGAATAGATTGAAACCTTTTCTCCCTAGTTTGATGAATCCCCTGAACAAATAGGATTAGTAGAAGGAAGGAAAATTGTAGATGGATTTATAGTAGTGCAGGAAATCATACACTCACTCAAGTGGACCAAACGTCCGGGTATGTTTGTAAAATTGGACTTGTCTAAAGCTTTTGCCATAATTAGTTGGTCTTTTCTTTTCAAATTTTTACAAACGTTTGGCTTTTCTTAGCCCTAGATGGAACTGATTGGTTCCATTATTTTCTCAACATTTTTCTCAATTTTAGATAACACTTCACCTTCTCAAACTATTCATCCCTTTAGAGGCATTAGACAAGGTAACCATTTGTCACCTTTTCTCTTTATCTTGGCCATGGAAGGTCTCGGAAGAATCATTAGAGGAGTTTTGAGGTCTAAAATGGGCATCCTAAGGAAATTATAAATTAATAGTGGAAATAATAAAATAAGATTAGATTACATCATCAAATTTTAGAGGGAAAAAAGGAAAAACTATTTTTTCAATTCGTATTTTCAACTTATCTCCCTATGGGTTTACTCAAATTTTGAGAGGAAACACTCGTTGGATGTAGAAATTGATTCCTCATCCAAGGTGTACCCATGTTGCTTACTTTCAATGGAACCTGCTACACAAAAAAATGAGAAATACATTAAAAACGTGATTGCAATAATGTTTTGTCATGTATTTCTCATTTTTCTTGTAGTAGGGTCCATCGAAAGTATGCAAGATGGGTACTCCTTGGATGAGGAATTAAATTTTGCATCCAATGAGTACTCCTGCTCGAAATTTGAGTAAAACCTTAGGGAGATAAGTTAAAAATATGAGTTGAAAAAGTAGTTTTATTATTTTTTAATATTTTTACTTTTTTACTACAAAAATAGTGAATTATCCCCGATGGTTGACATAATCATCTTGAATCCTATTGGTTCTCATAAAGTTTATTTTGGTTGTACATTTTTCTTAGGAGGCCCATTTTAGACCTCAAAATTCCCCTAATGGTTTTGAGAAGCTCACGAGTCGAATTATATATATAATTTGCATCTCTATGGGAAGGATTTTCCTATTATACATCTATAGTTCATGGATGATATATTACTATTTGGTCTCCCTACCAGGTGATAGGTTGCTAGGATGGAGAAAATCCTTAACAATTTTATGCTCACCTTTGGAATGGTGGTGTATAAAGAGAAAACACATATGTTCTTTTTCAACTTCCTGGAATAGATACAAAAAAGACTTTGTCACACTTTGGGCTATACTCAGGGTGCACTACCAAAAAAACATCTGGGGATTCCGCTAGTTGGGAACTACCAAAATTCTTCCACATGGGTAGGGTTAGTGGAGAAAACACGTTGTCAAATGACAAATTGGGTGTTTCAAACCTTGAATTTCCCAAGCAGTCTTGCCTTGATGAAAGTTGTTCTCCAGGAACTTCCAAATTATCAATTATCACTCATGCCCATCCCAAGCAATGTCTACCAGTCTCTCAGAACACTTTGGTCGAATTTCCTTTGGAAGGGGTCGGTTACAACAAATAAATGGGCTCTGATAGGTTGGGATAGACTGATACTACCAAATTCGCACATAGGTTTGGGACTAAGGGATCCCTATTTTGTTAGTAAAGCCTATGCAATGAAGTTGTGGTGGTCATGGGTGCAAGGTGGTTCCCAAGTTTGGAAGAGGGTGTGGAGTAGGAAGTATATGTTGACCAATTCTCAGGTGGAAAGGATGAATATGGATGTCCCAATCAAAGGTTCTAACATATGGAACTGGGCCTATGAGGCAAGACTAAAGGTTAAAAAACTTGCATTCTGGTAAATACGTGATGGTAAATCGACCTTCTTCTGGGAAGATTCATGGCAGTAAAACCCTCCTCTAGCGGATAATAGAAATTTCTGCAAGTTAAAAGAATGGACCCGATCTTCAGGTCATTATAAAGTAGCCTACTTTTGGACCATGAACCCCTCTCCCCATGGTTGGTGACAATGTAAAACACGACAAGAATGGGGAAATCCCAATATGATCTTGCCATGGGCAGAGTTCCAACGATATCTTCAGAGAACTAGGACACGAAACTCAAACCTCTAAAATCCCAGACATCCCTCCTAAATGGGCCACCCTCCTAAATCCCCAAATGAGGAGGCCCATTTTAGACCTCAAAATTCCCCTAATGGAAAGTGTCAACTTTTCTGTGGTTGATAGCATGGGGTTGGGTGCTAACACGGGATCGACTGCAAAGGAAGGGATTTTCAGGTCCATCAAGGTGCCCTTTTGTTTACAAGAAGACGAAAATGTTACTCACCTTCTCATATCTTATGCCTATTCGCAAGAAATCTGGCAATTTGCCTATGTATTATTTAGATGAAAATCACTAAAGGTGGTGGATGTCAAGACTTGGTTATTAGATTGGTTTAGTGAGAAATTCAAACATCCATGGGTAATGTCAGTGTGGCGTCTATGTATGGCTTTCTCTTTCTAGAATTTATGGAAGGAAAGGAATATGAGGGTGTTTGAAGGGAGAAGTCGACTGTCATATATGTTACAAGAACGAATAATATCAAATCTATAGGAAATGTTGGCAGTGCGTCCACTTGATGAGCATGTAGTGTAACATGATGATGAATTCTCACTTATTCTGCAAAAACTACATCTCTAGGTGGTTACGATTTTTTTCACTCGGAAAAATCACAGTGAAAGGAAAATTTCTAGATGTTTACTGCAACCCCCTCCTCCATCTTTTGTGATGTTTAGTTTTGATGGAGCCTCACGTGGCAACCCTGGAGACGTGAGTATTGGAGGAATATTGAGAGATGATCAATTAAAATCATTATATGTTTATGCATTTTCATGTCAAGAAACCATGAATTATGTAGCGGAGTTCTGGGTGCTGGAAAAAGGGCTCCAACTTGTAGTAAGAACATGCTTCTTCCTTCTACAAATTCATGGGGATTCTCAAATCTTTGTTAACATGGTGCACAAACTTTTTTTGGGTCACCCGCCTGAAAAAGTGATCTCTAGCTGGCATTTCCAAGAGATAGCAAGAAACATTAGGGAGCTTCTACAGTTTTTTTATTATGTTGTCCTTGTTCACATGAAGAGGGAAGATAATTAGGTAGTAGATAATTTAGCAAAATGGGCAAGTAGAGAAACTATGGTAGCTCTAGAGGAAGAATGGGGTGTATGGCTGCAACATGATTCCCTTTGTGTACTACAACAAAGGTTAGCATAAGATACGAAAAGAGTTGACAGGTTGACCCTCGATGGGGTTGTTTGAATGATGGTGAACCATCGTCCACATGGAGAAGATGATTTTCCAGCGGCTGGGAAACACAAATGAAATAAGTGGCATGTGAGGCGTTCTACTGACTAAGGTGGGGGTGAAACTGGGGGAGTGTGCTAAGCCACCCAGTTGGCACAAGACCCTCGACACATGGAGGAGGAAAACAACATTTAGAATGGGTGCCATATATTATTTCATGTGGGACATTTACTCCACAACATTATGGTACATAATAGTGGGCTCTGCAAACATATTTGAACATCGAGTTAAGGTTTTTGAAGCCGTCATGGACTTGCAAACCTATCAGAGATAGGAGAAAGGGAGGATTTACCTTGACAAGAGATCGATCGACATTAATGATACATGAATTATGGGTGATTTTGGACCAGAGAAGCACATGATGGGGTTAACCACTTGGCGCATGATGAAGGAATGTCAAGGGTTCTATTCTGTTTCATGTTTCAACATCGCTCCGTTGGCTTCATTATATACAGACCCTATTGAGCATGTAGGGTGGTGGAGAGCACTAGCATCTACAAGGTGGTGCCAAACATTTCTAACTCTTGCGGGGTATGCTATTGAACCTGTCTATGGACCAAGATTGCTGGTAAATCTCCAGTTTGTCTCTTTTTCCATTGTGGTTCAGTCATACATAGGTTTCATTATTGCAGCGGAGTTTCGAAGACTACCACTGTATTTAGGGTGGCGATATATTGTCCACATTCCTTCTGGAAACATGCAAGCGGATGATGTTTTTATGGTCAAGGCTTTTACGAAGCCGCACATTCTCAGTTTCATTTCCTTGGAAATTTCTCGCTTTGTCCAAATTTGAGAAGGTACTTCACGGTATATTCAGGTCTGGGGTGGTCATGTAGTCAGTCTGGGTATTTTAATTGCATGCGATGTCATTTAGGGTTGTGTAGTCATGTTATTCTGCAATATTTCCTTGTTTGTCTTGTGCAGAGGGGTCTAGTTAAGGGTGGTGATTATTTTTTTCAGTCTCCTCTGTCTTTTCTCCACTCTATTATTTTCATAGCTAGGTTGTGGGGTTATGAGAGGCCACCAAATGTAATTTGGTTTCTTTATGCATAACTCATCCTTTGGTCCTTCTTTCGAGTTGGTGGTGGTACTTCTGTTGGTCGATTTACAGTCCCTTGAACCTTCGGGGTTATCTTTCAACTCTCCAGTCTTGGTTGACGGTGTTAGGTATAGTGGTTCATTTTCGATTTGGTTTTAACACTGTCAAGTTTCGAATTGAGCGATTGGTGGTTACGTCATGTCAAGAGGGGAAATTGTTTGTGGTTCTTAGTTGTACCTAGCCTCAAGTCTTGTTTGATTGGAATATTCATTGTTGTAGGTATGTGGATGATGTTTACACTCCCTCTTTCTCCTCACTAGTTGTGTCTGGTATTTGTGGAATTGAGGGTTTTTTTTCTCGGTGGCCTGACCTTGCTGTCCTATGGAAATTTGCATTTGGGTTGTCTCAAATCTTGTTGGTAAAATTTTACTACAGGTTCTTTTGTTCAATGGCACTGTAACATCGACTCATTAGTAGAAGAGGAGGATCATCTGCAACATCGTCCTCTAGACAACGTCGTCTCTTTGGTTGGGAGTCATTGGAAAATATTTATGATGATGTGCCCCTAGAAGTTCGAGAGGAAATACAATCCCTGAAGGCAAGAGAATTTGGTGAAAAACAATATCATTCAGATTTTGAGGTTTGTGAATGAAAAACAGAGTGGGTACCAGACCCAAGAAAATGGAGAAAGCATCAGTTATACTTCTTGCATTCAATATTATCTCATAGACAAATGACATCTCTGCTTCATATGGTGTTGTGGGATAAGTAGGTTGATAATTATAAGTTGTTTGTGGGTCAGGAGGACCTCAAGTGTATAATGCGGGATATTCGATATGATCTGGATGACATCGTGGTCTGACTGAACAAAATTGAGTGCTACATTAACTCAGACTCACATACGGACTCCACAATGCCTTAGAATGGTGAAGCGATCATTGATGCCACACCAGTCAATATGGTCAGTGGAAATTTGTCTCGAGATCATCTAGTGATCATCCTTGATGAATGATTCGTCTCCTGTTGCTATTACACTATCCGATTTTGTGTTGGTTTGTTACAATTTTTTGTTCTTTCTTTGTTATGTTTGTCTTCCAATTCTATGTATGTTTTTTTCATGGTTAGTGTGGTCGTTACTTCTATTGGCCAGTACTCTTGGTTTTGTTGATAGTCGGGGCCTCTGCTACTCTTGGTTATATGTGGATATGGACTTTTTTGGTTGACAAAGTCAACAATATGCTACAACGCAAACCAATTGTAAATTTTGTTTTTGAATATCAATAGAAATTAGAGTTGAATATTACAAAAAAAAGTTTATTATTGATTTAAAATATTAAAGTGGTGTTTAATTAAGTTTTGATTTACATATATGTTTTAAGAAATATTGTTGACTTGGGGTTTTTATATTCCAGTAATAATAACAATAATATGGTAAGGTTATAGTCAAATTAGATATTAAATTAGTGGATGAGATTATTATTTTTTATAAAGAATGCCTCTTAGGTAAGGGTTTGATTGCTGGGGAAAAAATTAATAGTTTCCTTTCCATTCTCCTTTACCAAGAATGATCATTGAAAAAATATATATTAAAAAAAATTCATAGTCCCTCCATTAAACTTACTCAAACATAATAATGAATTAATTTATAAATTCCTATTTATAATTAATAAATAATACACATATAATAAGAATAAAAAATTATTTATTACAAAATATTAATAAATTATTTTAAATGATATGTTATTTAAATAATAATGATAAATTAGTTTAATAATTTATATTCATAATTAATAATTCCTAATAAATTTAGGAATCTATATTTATGATGAGTAATTACTCATAACTGAGGTGTAAGTTTATTCTTATTATTATTTATAATAATGTACACAGAATGTATTTACATGGATTCTGGACGATTTACTGAGGTTACATGCTGCAAACACTATCGACATAAGAGCAAGTACGATTAATTCAGAGGACGATTAATTAGAATTAGAGTACGATTAAGAGGATTAACATAGTCCATCCTGGAAAGGATGAAAAGCTCTGGAGTCTGCGCGCCGGGTGTGATGCTCGCACTGGCCATGGCGTCCGCTGGCCATCCACGACCTTCCATATGCCATTAACAGGCCACCTTTTTGCCAATGACAAGTGCTCGACCTACACAAGCCATGCGATTGGCTCCGCTCCTCCCTTTCGGCCAATAATCTTCTGGCTAGTCTTTCGTCCTACTCGCAGTCACTGGTAACACATGCATTGGCTGTAACAGCCGCACTCACAGCTTCGAACACTTGGCTCCCTCTTAGACCGAGTTCTCGACTACGTGCCCTCACCTCAACTCGAACTATCGGCTATATAACTTAACCTTCGGCCTTACTCTTCGGCTTTTCTTCTTCCTCCGGTCCTGCTGGCCGGAGGCTCTCGCCTCCCCTCTCATTCTCTCGGCGCTCATGGCTCATGGCTAGGCCTGCTGCACTCGGCTCACTCTGCGCGACTCCAGGTATGCTCTCTTTCCTTTTGCTGTGATTTTTTAGCTTAGTTTCAGGTTTTTCTTCTCTGTAGTGGCTCTTATGTGACATCCAAAGGTCTTCCTGTTTAGCTATAATTATTTGAATATTCCATGGTTTCTTACCGTCTGGGTCTTCGAATATTACTGGGTTTTTGAGGAACAATCCTCGGGGTTTTTGAGGAACAATCCTCTCGGCTCTTTCCATCCTTTCCTCTCAACTACCAGGGTGACAGTCATAATGCTATGCGCTCTAGTAAAGAAATTTAGAGCCTCTTTTTACGTTTTCCGACCATGTCAAGATTTCAGAATCAGAATTGGGAAATGGTGGATAGTTTTACAATGCTGCTGCTGTTGCATTGACTGCAACAACTGCTCTGAAGCTTAACGCTCTCTCCGGGAGGCTCTGAACTTTCCGGTTGTTTTTTCCGGCCCCATTCAAATCCTTTCTTTCCGGCACCTCCTCATAACTCCTCTCCGCAGCCTCTGCTCCCCTCTGCTTCACCACCTTGCATGGGAATTGCGAATTTGGCGGTCACATTGCGTCACCCAGATCATTCCTAGTCAGTTTTTGGCATATTCCTTGTCGGGACTTGGGCTCAGTCACTTCTCCGTACCTCAATCCAGCTCTTTCTTTAACCTTCGCCTTCCATCCAGGTATCTCTCTCCGTCGGTGTCTTTTTCGACGGTTCCAATTTAAGTTTCCGTCTGTACGGGGTTCCCTCCTTGGATCTCCCCTTGGTCCTTTCGGGATCTCTCACAGGTCTCGGGATGGCCGCAGAAAGTGACTCCCCCGGTACAAAGGCTCTTCTGGCGGCGGCCATTGAAACTGAAGAGGCTATCTTTGCAGCTAGTGGGAATCCTAGCTGGCAAGACACTCTGTCAGGTTCCCTTCCCTCTCGGCTAAGGGACCCTCCCCTCTACGCTTCTCATCAACAGCTGTCAAGTCGGCACAAACACAAAGCTCCCGCCAAGATTGTCCCTCCCCCAAAGGCGATCACGATTAAGGGGACTTCCTTGACTGAGCGCATTGACAGCCTCCAGAGACTCGCTCTTGTTGGGAAATGGTTTTTCCCAGAACTCGCTGAAGCGGATATGAGAGCATGGATTACTAAATCGTGGGAGCCCATCATTGGGTACACCCCCATTATCTCCCGCATGATGAAAGAGTGGTACTCATTCCACTTCCAAAAACAAGAGGATTTACAAAGGGTGCTGGACAAACCGTGGGTATCTGGACGGAGTTTCCTATCGCTCTCAAGGTGGTACATGGGTTTCGACCCTCTAAAGAATACTCCCTCCCACTGCTTAATTTGGTTAAAGCTCCCCAATCTCCCACTCCAGCTCTGGACGCAGGAATCACTTGAATCAATTGGCAACGCAATTGGGAAATTCATCTACGTCGACCCTTGGATACGAGGGGAAAAGGATAAGCGCATTGCATGGATCCTCATTGAGAGGCCTTACAAAGGAGGCTACCCCAAACAAATAGAAATTATATGGGAAGGTTCACACATCTATCAGAGAATTGACTTCTGGGGCATCCCTTTCAGATGCGCCACATGCCACCGCACAGGGCATCTCCAATCCGACTGCAAATACAGGCGCCAGAAGCCCCTACGTTCTTTGAAGATCAAAGATCCACATTCCTTTTCTGATAGTGACAGTCTCTCGGGGAAGCACTTCACCTTCAAAGCCTCTGATCATGTCAGCAAGGGGGAAACGCCAAACCTTGCCGACTTTAAAAGCCCCCCCATCCCTGAACAGCCGGAAGAAAATCCGATCCCCTCCCCGCCTCCACTAAATGTCGCAGATTTCGTTGTCGGCTCCCATCCCATTCAAATTTCCTCATCTCCTCCATCTCCCATAATCAAAGACACTCTCCCTTCCTCGACCCCTTTTAACTCCCCCGCCTCCTCCCCTCACAACGAGCCTGACAACGACATTGAACATCTTCTCAATCGCCACCCTCCCATTCTTGAACCGCTCACTATCCATAAGCCTGCCTTCCCTTCTATCAGTCCCGCCTCTGCTAAGAACATTACTGTCCGTAAAAAAACTAGAGGTGGAAGCAGGCACTTTAGAGGACGCTCGATTGCCACAGAATTGGGTGTCATCAATCTTCCCCTCATCGACGTTCCCATTCTTGAATCCTCCCCCTCACAGCCTCTTAGAGCAGGTCAGGCTGGCAGCACTTCCAAATGACCTTCCTCGTCTCTTATAACATCCGGGGTTTAGGAATGGCCCCCAAATACTTGGCTCTAAAAGCCACATTCCTATCGGAAAGGCCATATATCATCTTTGTACAAGAAACCATGCACTCTAGCTCATCTTCAATTGCTTTCTTCAGGAAAATGTTTCCTTCCTGGCACATGTCGGCGATCAGTGCTGATGGCCTGTCGGGAGGTCTGGTCTCCTTATGGAACCCACAGATGGTCCAAGCGAATGCTTACAGATGTCATGCCGGCATCCTCCTCTCTGCACATATTCGGGGAAGGCCCCGCCCCATCAATCTGCTCAATATATATGCGCCCTACAAGAACAGATCCCCCTTCTGGGACTCTCTTCTCCTCACAGGCATCCTTGACATTCCATCTCTCATTATTGCAGGAGACCTGAATTTTACGCTCAGCTCACGGGAATGTTGGGGTCGATGCTTGCCCATGGACAGTCTAGCAGTAAAAATGCGGGGAGTGCTCCTTAATAAAGATCTTGTCGACATCCCTCCGGTTAACATGGCCCCTACGTGGGACAATGGAAGATTGGGCAATGCTTACATCGCCAAGCGAATTGATCGCTTCCTACTGTCAACTTCTATCATCAATGACTGGGGGATGCCCACTGCCAAAACCGGAGATGCTACAACATCCGATCACAAGCCCATTTCTCTTGAATGGGTCACTGATAATGGAAGGAAGGGATACTCCTTCAAGTTCAATACTGTGCACTTACAGGATCAATCTTTCGAGACTTTTGTCCGGGTCGCATGGGGACAAATTACTCAGGCTGAGGACGCTCCCTTCCTCACCTTTCGGGAAAAAATCGACTGCCTCAGGGAAAGGGTCAAATTTTGGCAAATCAGGAAAAAAGAATCCGACTCTAGGGAACTTAGCAGCATTATGAGGGAAATTTCTCACATCTCGTCCTCCATTCCTTCGGATGGCCTATCCTTTGAAAAGAAGGTTCTCCTTTGGTCCCTCGAGAAAAAGAAACAAGATTTGCTCCTAAAAGAAGAGACCACATGGAGATTGAAAAGTCGAGCCCTTTGGCTCAAACAGGGTGACAGAAACACCAAGTTTTTTCACAGTTTTGCCAGCGCGCGCAGAAGTAGGAATTCGATTTGGAGTATCAATGACTCGATGGGTAATACCTTCAATTCTCAGCATGACATCTCTGCTGCGGCCACAACATTCTTCAGAAGTCAATATAAGCGCCAGCACAGTGATATCTACGATATGATGTGGGCGGTTAACCACCTCCCCATTATGTTCGATGAAGCTGCAAATGATCACTTCCTCAGGCCTATTACGGAGGTCGAACTCTCTGGCATCATAAAAGGTTTCAAGAAGGACAAAAGTCCCGGCCCTGACGGCATTCCAATAGAGTTCTACTCTCACTTTTTTGATCTTCTCAAAGACGATCTCCTCAATATGGTTAATGCCACCTGCCAAGCTGGGAACATCAACAGCGCGCTATCGGCCACCTTCATTGCCTTAATCCCTAAGATAGAAAATCCATCCACTTTTGGGGATTTCAGGCCCATTGCCCTGTGCAATGCTCTCTATAAGATCATCTCCAAGATTATTGCTGAGCGCTTGAAAAAAACTCTCAATGCTTATATATCTCCTCAGCAACATGCTTTTTTAAAGGACCGGCTTATACTGGATGCTGTTGCCCTTGCTCAAGAAGGTTTATATGCCATTGATTCGAAAAACATTGACGCGGCTGCCCTCAAAATTGATCTATCAAAGGCATTTGACTGTGTCAGTTGGGGCTTCATCCGAGTTCTTCTTGCAAAAATAGGACTCTCGCCACGTGCTTGCAGCTGGATCATGGCATGTGTGGAATCCGTCCACTTCTCGGTCATTATTAATGGCATCCCTTCTACCTTCTTCCATGCTGAAAGAGGCCTCCGACAGGGATGCCCACTGTCCCCTCTCCTCTTTATACTGGTCATGAACTCTCTCAGCTCACATATCAATCTTGCTGTATCTCAGGGAAGGTGTATGGCCGTAAAGATCTGTAAGAATATCTCCCTCTCACATAATTTCTTTGTTGATGACATTCTCATTTTTGCTATGCTATGCAAGACTTCTTGGGCATGCTTATTCATTATCTTTCAGAAGTTTCGTGCCGCCACCGGACTTCTCATCAACAGTGACAAAACCAAGCTCTTCCATAACAATTCCAATCTTGCCACTGCCCGATGGGTTGCGGATAGATTCGGCATCAATCTTGCTCTTCTATCCGACGGTCTCCCTTATCTGGGCTTCCGACTCAAAGTCAAAAATAACAAATATGCTGACTGGATATGGCTCATTGATAGATTCTATAGCAAAATTTCTAGATGGGAATTGAGACTCTTATCACTTGCTGGCCGTCTTGTCCTGGTCCAAGCGGTTCTTTCCCAACTTGCAGTATACTGGGGCCACCTTTACGTCCTCCCTGCCAAAGTTCATAAAATTATTCAATCTACGGCCGCTAATTTCCTATGGGGAGGCCACTCCTATCTATCGAAATTTCATCTTGCAAAGATGGACCTCATCACCTGTCCTAAAAAGAATGGCGGATGGGGGCTTATTCACATGAGGCGTTTTGGCAACGCTCTAATATGCAAATCCATGCACAGAGCCTTTTTTGGGAACAGCCTATGGTCTTCACTAATCAAACAGAAGTACTTAAAGGGGCGGAATTTAGAATACTGGCTTCGGAGATCTACTCTTGGGATATGTCATGGATCGCCTATCTGGTGTTGCTTCTGCAAGAATCAACGGTTTCTGTTCAGCATTCTCAAATGGACATTCTATTCTGGCTCGTCCGTTTATATTGCTCTCGACCCTACTCTGTACAACCTCGAATCCCATATCTCCCCGGCCCTTCTCGCCTTTTTTCACTCCAGGGGCATCTTCACTTGGTCAAGTCTCATAGATTCGTGGTCCTCCCTATCGCCCATTTGGAAGACTGATCTGCAGCTCCTTATTCCCCTCCCCCTTCGACCACTTTGGTCCTCCGCCATCCTTCACTTCTCTAGCCTAAACATTCTTCAATTGGGGACTCACGACACCCTCATCTGCTCCACTGACTCCAATATCCACCCCATCACCGTTAGACGTCTTTACTCCGCCCTTTCTTCTCTCATCCCGCCCCATCCCTCCCCTTTCCCACATATCCTCTGGAAAGCCAGTTGCCCCCTCAAGTCCACTCTATTTGGATGGCTTCTCTTTCATAACAGGAATCTTGTCTGGGATGTCCTTCAATCAAAAGGGTGGCAGGGACCAAGTCAGTGCTGTTTCTGCCGGCTGGAGTTGGAATCGAATATCCACATATTTTTCCAATGCTCCATCACCACCACTATTTGGCTCGAGTTGTCATCTAGCTATGGATTTACTGTTCCTCCCTTCGTCACGGTCAAGGACGCCTTTCTCTGGTGGTCTTCTCAGCGACCCTTGTGGCATGCTATCTTCCTTCTCACGGTTTGGCATGTCTGGAAGTGGAGATGCAGTTGTGTTTTCCAGGACTCCCATCCTCATCTTCAGTCCATCATTTCCATGATCACTAGTTTCTTGCCCCCAGATTAGTCTACATCTGTCGACGGCTCTTTTTTGGCTGCCGGTCTCTCCTTTGGGCAGCTCCATATGTTTTTTGATCTCTTCATACCATCTGATATTATGATTTTTCGCTCCATGTTTTTGATCCATAAAGATCTATATCTTTCCATTATGCTCTATGGTCTCTTATCGACCACGCATACTTGTAATCATGTAATTTTCAAACGGCTTATGCGTCCAATATGCTCGATGGCCTCTTATTGCCCGCGCATACTTGTAATCATGTAATTATCAGACAGCTTATATGATCTCAATATAACAAATACAGCTTTTTTCCTCTGAAAAAAAATAGTCCATCCTGGAAAAACCTAAATTTAAATTAGATGACATTTACACCACCCAACACAACATTTATTTGGTTGAAATTTTATGGTTTTTATACCACTCAAGGATGGAATCAGCATTTAATTGGTTGAAATTTTTGGTTTTTACACCACTGAGGGATGGAATTTGTGATTTTCCTGTCAAAATTAAAAAATTGTAAAACCATCAAGAATTTTTTTTGTTGAAACTATGAAAACATGTAGGAAAATGGTATAAACAGTCAAATTTGATGGATGGATCTGTCATACTACCATCTCAGAATTTGGGTTGAAATCCAACTGTCTTTATACAACCCAGAAATTGAGTTCAAATCCAACCACCTTTATACTACAAACTTAATCTAAATTTCAGCAATCTTTATACCACCTCTCACAGAACTTAAGTTCAAATTGGATTGCCTTTATACAATCCAAAGACAACATTTAATTCTACTTTGCAGGGATGATTATGGTAGATGACTGCCTTGCATGTACAATTTGAGCTTGTGGGAGCCGCATATATGTCAAATGATAAATATTAAATATCAGTAAGTAAATGATTGGGTTATTCGCTTTTTATTTATTGGTTTACTGGCTTTTCATGTTATTAAATATGGTAAGAGCAGACGAGTCTTTGGGTATTAAATGTCTGGTTACATGCGTCTTTGATAGCTGTTTAACACTCGCGGTGATAAATAAAAAATAATGGCATGTGTATTAAACAGCGATCCAGGGCGCATGTGGTCGGGCATTTAATGCCCAATGGCAGGCTCGTTAGCTCTTGCCATTAGATATTACTTTATGTTACTTAATTTTGATCCGAATAATGAAGCAAAATTTAATTTATTATTTATGTTTTAATATTATTTAATCTATTTAAAATATTGAATCAATAATGTTTAGTTTTGTCATTTTTCTCTGGAAAATAATGGAAATTTTAGTAAGGTTTTGATAAAATCTGGTAGAAATTTTTGCAAATCCTAGTTTAATTGGGTATCCCAGGTATTTTTGATGTTGCTGAATCCATCTCTATTCAAACACTCCTATTGTCAGATTTTTTGAAGAAAAAACAGCTAGATTTCAATGATTTTTGGAAGGTAAAATTGACACCTCAATAGGCAAAGCCATCCATAATTAACTTAATACATGATGCTTACTATTTGCCATGCCACATTACCATGTTTACTGTGGAATATTTTTTTTAACACATAAATTATCATTCCTCTCACTTAGCTAGTGCAAGATTGTTGTTTTCAACTACTTGTAACACTCTAGTATCAATTTATCAATCAATCAACTACTCCATGACCTAGCAAGTACATTATCCTTTGTTGCATAAACTTCCCCACCCATTAATAAATCAATGATGCAGTATATATTGATTGCCTCGAATTGGCGAGACTTGACATTTCTCCGAGTGGTAGTACTAATAAACCCTAAAGCACTGCTTCAAATGTCATGGAACATCCCTTGCAGGCTACATGTGCCAGTCTTTCAAATTCCTGTATGGCATCCTATAACAATATTACAATAGTTTTAGGGAAATGTTCTTGCTTTTTCATACTTCTTGTACTTGGGTTTTTAAGCATCCATCCCTTGCTTTTTCATACGTCTTGTACTTGGGTTTTTAAGCATCCATCCCATCGTCTTCAACATGTAAGTGAAGTTCCTTCTCAGTATCTCCTTTCCACACAAAGAGGACACCCTTGAGATATACATAAATGAAATGAAATGAAATGGTATTTAATGATGTCCACGAGACCTCACGGTGTAAGGGACCAACCCCTATCGCTTAAACCATATTCATTTTTTTTTTCTAGTTTGATTCTGCTATTATGGATCTTGAGTAAGAAATTCAATGTTTTGTGAAGCCTTGTCTCCTCAAACAACTCACTAAGACTGTTCACCTTTAGGCTACTATCAAACTGACAACGCATAACTTCATACGCTGCACACTCTTTAATAAATTGCCATTCTGTCTCTACTACCCCTTTGTTGCAAAAAATGCAAGTTCCTTGTTCCTAATCTTCTTTAGGGACTGCCCATCTACGAGTTTCACATCTTAGATAATGGGAGCTAGTCCTCAATTAAAATTTTAGTTGTTCCTTTGATTGAGGAACTCAAATACTTTTTATCATCATGTTTCCACAATGGGTTAAATTCTTTGACATAATATGCTTTCTTTTTGCCTACCTTCTTTGGCCACATGGCAGTGCTAAATTTTTTTTAACATCCACCTTTTTATCTCCTCTTTAGCATGAAGGCAATTATGCAGATTTATGTCCCATTTGCCTAACCACTTTCTGTTTTGTTTCATCCACAACGGTTTAGCTCTTCTTCAACAACCAATTTGGGCCACCGATGTTTATCCATATTTTCAACCTTCTCCAGTTAACTCAACAATTGAAAGATCGCTCACACCTCAATTGGAAACATACCAGCCTCAGTTAAAAGGATATCATATGGGACCGTTGATTGAACTTTTAGGCTATTTGTGATCAGGTGCTTTTGAATTCTTTCTATTTGTCTCCATTTGTGGATTGACATGTTGCTCCCCATATTTCGCAACCATTAAGTATAAGTGGCACCACTAATATACCAAAGAGGGTTTTCTTAGTCTTCTAATCCCATAATTTTGCTTGTCTACAGAGAACACAACTATCATTTAAAATTTGAGATATACAAAGATCAGATCTATCATTTAAAAAGACAACCAAAGACACCTTTGAAATATCTATACCGAGGGGATGGGGGATCACATATTTACAAGACATAACAGAAATCCTACAAAGTTCACAATCTTGACAGCCTTATCAAAGTTATTTAATATATGTAAGGTAGTATATTCTCCAACCTTTCATGTCTTCTATTGATCCTTTCAGGTTTTGGCTAAACTCTATGAGTTGACAGTGTATAAAAAAATAGAAACCGAATTTCCACAACTTCGCATAAATGGATGCAGTAAATTAGCCCTAGTATGGCGAAATTCCAACAACAATGTATGTGACAAGAATAGAAAAAAATAGCATTAAATTGTATTAACATCTACTTCAATGCTTTATGAGGATGATCACGCACATGCCTTACTAGTTAGTACATAGATTACTCAACAATTGGCTCAAAAACATTAAGGATTGATACTTAAAGTGCATTAATCCATGTTCCTTTAATTTTTGGTGAATCTGACATCAATATGAACAACATCTACAATTGAAATGCATGTATAAAAAATATTAGAAAACAAAGTTTTATATTAAAAATTTATTTTAAAGTATAAAATCCTCTGTTACACGGGAACCGCTCCTAGAGGTGGGAAACCCGTTCCAGTGGTTCCCGCGCTCCCGGAAGCTTTGGAACTGTATGGGAACGTTCCCTTTTTTGTGGGAGCTACAATGGGAGCTTGGGAAAGTTCCGGGAGCTTTGAACACTGTTTTTTTTTGGAGTTCCCGCGTTCCCTGGGTCGGGGAATACGAAGCATGTAGACAAATATGTTGAACTGCCCACAAAACATCAGGCTTGTTGAAACCTTCGCAGGAAGAAAGGCCAAAGACATCCTTAACACCAATATTCTTAATTGAGAAACTGGAGCAATCTCTTGATGGGTTAAGGAAGCGTGTGACACCTCAATGTAAGGGCTATATCTCGGATGTCATGCTGATGAGTATTTTTTTTTTTTGTTTATGTATATGTATCGCAGAAGATTGTGTGCATATTGTATGTGGCAGTCAATGCTTAACCATTAGAGTTGCTTTACTTTTTCTCATAATAATAACTAGAGAAACATAGGTAAAATTGTTCCTTTGTATTTTTAAGGCAGGTTGTTTCAAATACTGGTCATGTGTCAGAGAACTGATAATGAACTTGACATTTTAATATTTTATATATATAAAAAAAGAGACACCAAGAGAATATATTTATGTATAAGAGAGATTATATATTTAAATTGATTTTAATATTTGAATATTTTGATTTAATATTAATTTTGATTATTATATAATTATATATTTTTTAATTTTGTTTATTATATAATATTACCGTTCCCTATTAGCCGTTTCATGTAAATTTTGGGGAAACCTCTAGCCATTCCCGACACCCGTACCCAAGTTCCCAACGTTCCCACGTTCGAGAAACTCATGCAACATAGATAAAATCTTTAAATTGGAGAATGTTAATTAATATGTCACATTTGGATGAATTCTTTTTAGATATCCAAGCATTATGATTCAAATTAGGAAAACTTAAAACCTGGGCAGTGAAGATAGCGTGTCAATCACTTCACTATACTCTTGTAAATCTTTCAGTGTACTGTTTCCCTTGAGCTCCTCGGTTTTCAGCTGTAAACTCGTTTTCTTGGTTTCCAGATATTGGAAGCACGACAGCACTTTTAAGGTTTCACCGACTGTACGGCGCAACCTTTTTGAAACACAGGCGCCTTACTAGAGCTACCTGCGACAACATTCGATGTTACTACGAAAGAAAAATGCAATTTTTATATCGTCCTCTTTGGATTTAGTAACTGTACCAGTGTCTTACATTGCCGCTCGTAGTTGCCATCATTCAAATTGATGGCAGAAATACATCATTGCCTGCTCGTAGGACTGGCTAATAGCAGTTTAATAAAATAAATAAATTATAGTGTTAAAATGTTTATTCGGTCCTACATATACTATATAATATAGCATTCAAAAATATAATTTAAATAATGAAAAATTAAACATTGTAATTTACATTGTAAAGAAGTTTGTACACGAAGAAATTTGATCTTTTTCTGGGCTCATGTGGTAGATAATGAAGACAATGATCATTAACTGGCTGAGAGGCTCATTAGTTAGTTTTAATTAAAAACATTATAAAAAATTAATAATCTCATTTTTATTGTTCTCACTTAGTTCATTGATATCTCACTTTCACTGCTGCATTCACTCTTCTAGTAATAAATAAAAAAATAAAATTTTATATTTCTCTTATAAATATTTTAATACAAAAATTCAATAAATTGTTTAAATATCTATATTAACTAATATATTTCAATATGAAAGACATATACATAAAGTCTCTTTCTATATCTAATGTGTGTGTTAATATTTACCTCATTGCTCAAAAAGAAAAAGTAAATAAACTAAAATAATTTAGTTACTCTAGAAGGAAAATATGTAACTCATTCGATTTTTAATATAATATATTAATAATAATAAATTATTCAAAAATATAATTTAAACAATGAAAAATTATACATGGTTTATATAAAAAAACAAAAAACCACTATACTATCTTAATCAAGAATTTATCAAATACTAAAAATATTAAATCTCATATATAAATATGTAACTCATTCAATTTTTAATATAAAATATTAATAATAATAAATTATTCAAAAATATAATTTAAACAATGAAAAATTACACATGGTCTATATATGGAGACAAAAAACCACTATACTATCTTAATCAAGAATTTATCAAATACTAAAAATATTAAATCTCATATATATATATATATATATATATATATATATATATATATATATTCAAGTTTTACCTTATAAAAAAAATTACATTTAATGAAAATTTATCTTTTTCAACTCATAATAAAGATCCATATAAACATGCAAACTAATTTATCATAATTATTCAAAACAAATCAATTAAATTAATAATCTAACTATTTCTCTCTCTCTCTCTCTATATATATATACATATATACATATACACACACACACACACACACACACACATATATATATATATATATATATGAGTTTTTCCATATTAATCCAACAGCGACAAATCTATTTTTAAAGTGAAAAGCTCCAGGCATTATCGAGTGCACTGGCAACTGAGCACGTGTCCATCATTCATAATTGAACACGTGCATCTCTGGAAGCTGATGATACTCATAGCGATTTGATAGAATAAAATGGATTTGTTTTTCGCGTGATTTTTTGGATTTCTTGGTGCGGGAATTTTGCTGAAAGTTTTGAGGTGAAATTTTGATTTGTGTTATTTAAACTGGTTTTTCGACAATATATAGATTTAGCGTACTCAAAAACCCATATTGCACTTAGATTGTGCAGGGGTTTTTTTTTTTTCCCCTGGGAAAAAGTCGTAATTTCTATTAAGATTAAGAAATTACATTTTGTATATGCCGAAGCATTCGAGTATTGGCAGATCAGCCCAAAAAATAAAGCGGTCAGTCTGCAGTGCTTTGATAGTGCAAAAAAAACAAGCTGTTGTCTCCTCGCAGGGAGCAGTCAAGTAACTGTATGCTGTCAGTAAATATATATAGGAGTCCTTGCTCTACACAGAGAGCCATATAATAACAGGTCTGTCAACGTAAAGTGCTGTACAAAAAACTATATAGGGTAGATCAATAGTCATAGTCAACAAAAAAGCCAAAAAAGTATGTCTGATGATGGGCTTCAGTGCCCATTTTCCATCTGATCATCAAAGGGTCGGTGATAGTGCTGATAATATGACCCTTCGATTTCCTCCATTATCAGCCAATTGTCTCCTTGCCTGTGCGCTGCTTCTTTGGAGAGTTGATCAGCAATGGTATTCTGTTCCCTGTAGATGTGACGACAAACAAAAGATTCAAAGGAAGCAGTCAGACGCTTTGCCTCTTCTAGTATGTGCCTCAATGTAAATGCATGACAAAGTGATGAACCAGACAGCCAATTACAAACAATTTTTGAATCTCCAAACAGCTGTAGGTGTCTACAATGTTTTTGGATGGCATAATGAATGAGGTGTTTGGCAGTGCATAATTCAGAGAAATTATTTGTTCCTCTGCCAAGGGGGATCTGAATTTTGAAGATATGAGAATCTGAGATGTGTAAAACGGCTCCACCCCCACAGCCCGCTTCTTGTGCAGACCCATCAAAGAAAGCCCATGGCTTTGCTTTATCAATTTCCAGAGGTTTTAATATGCGGGCAGGCTGCGGGTTATTGTCCTCAGGTATCAAGCAATAATCCGCTATGGTGTGCTGAAGAATGGTAGGCCAGTGCGGAGCACGAAGGTTAAAGATAGCTTGATTCCGGGCAATCCAGATCGCCCAGCATGCAAGGGGAGGGATGTTGATGGTTTTTCCTGAATTTTCTTGATGCCAATTCTCCCAGGCTTCCATAATGCTGCTACCATGCCAAGTAGTCTGCAATGATAAATGGGATATGATTCCATGCCATAGTTGTTGAGCAGAGCTGCAATTCAAAAAAAGATGGGCGGTGCTTTCTTCCTCCTGTTGGCAAAGGTGGCAGCGAAAGGGGCCGTGAAATGAGCGCTTCATGAGGTTAGTGCCAGTGGGCACCTTATCGAAAATGACATTCCACAGTAGCAGTCGGGTTCGCGGAGGAGATTTCAGCTTCCAAATAACCTTCCAAGCAGGGTGGATGACAAGAGGCTTATATGGTTCCATAAGTCTTATATAGCCAAGTTTTGGCGTATACGCACCATGTTTCGCAAATGCCCAGATGATCTCATCTGTGCCTTCAATAAGTCTGATATGTGCTTGCAAGAGAGCATCCGTGTACTCAGCCCAATTATTATGCCAATGCGCAGGGATGTCAAGTGCTCTTGCATCGAGCCAAGCTTGTTGTAAAAAGGAGGAGTTAGCGCGATCACCAATGTGCATAATAGATATGATACCCCTGTTATTTAGATGTTCAATGAGACCTTCAGGGAGTCTATGAGAATTCCCGCAACCCACCCAGGGGTCTCGGCCAATACGTACCACATCACCCGCCCTGATACGCCAGGTTATTCCTTCTCTAATAAGGGGCAGAGTGCCTATAACTGCCTTCCATATGATGGAAATATTGTGGAGCGGTTCATGTTGTCTACAGATCCAATCCAGCACAGTTAGAGGTCTGATATATTTCTCATAAGCAACTTTTGTCCAGAGTCCTTCAGAAGTGAGAAGTTGCCATCCAAGCTTTGCCGCCAGCGCCTTAGAGAAAAGATCGAGCCTTTTAATACCCCAGCCCCCCCATCGTTTAGGCTTAGCAATAGTATCCCATTTGACCCATGCAAATATTCTGCCTGGTTGATGGCCTTTCCACAGAAACCTACTGCAAAGATGCTGTAAACGATTGAGAATGCCTCGTGGGATCCAAGAGAGGGCCATCCAATATACCGGTGTGGCTTCAATTACTGCTTTTATAAGTATCAGTCGTCCTGCTCTTGATAGATATCTATGGTACCATACCTGGAGTCTCTTTTCTACCTTAGCAATAAGCCATAACCAATCTGCAATTTTGTATCCATTTGGTTTTAATCTGAAGCCAAGATATTTGATGCCATCCGCTAAGGTCAGGCTTTGAAAAGGGAAACGCTGCAGTGCATAAGTGCTTTCATTGACAGAGCATCCAAAAGATGTGATGGTGGATTTGCTGTTATTGATATTCATTCCTGTAGCTTGTTGAAAGAGAAGGAATGAGGAATGAAGCACAGATGAGTCTCCAATACTGCCATTCAGGAAAATAAGAATGTCATCCACAAATAATAAGTGAGTAAGATATAGGTTATTCGCCAGCTTGATACCAGTAATCTGATGGCGATCACGTGCTGATGAGATAACCTTACTCAAGCCTTCCATGATGAGCAAAAAAAGTAGTGGGGAGAGTGGACAACCCTGTCGGAGGCCTCTCTCAGATGTGAAAAAGGAGGTAGCTTCACCATTAAGCAGTACACTGTAGGATACATTTGTAATGCAGCTCATAATCCATTTGATGAAGGCGAAGGGGAAGCCCAGATGGGTGAGGAGCAGACGGAGGTAAAGCCAGTTGGTTCTATCAAAAGCCTTAGATAGATCAACCTTAAGGATCATACCTTTTTGTTTCTTAATCTGCATGGTATGCATGAGCTCTTGTGCAGTAGCGATGGCCTCATGGATCTGTCTGTGATTCAGGAAGGCAAATTGTTCAGCTGATATGTGATGAGACAAGATGGGTTTGAGGCGGTTTGCAATGATCTTAGCGATGATTTTGTAAAGGCAGTTGCAAAGAGATATAGGTCGGAAGTCATCAAAAGTCTGAGGGGCGTTTGATTTGGGAATTAGGGCAATGAACGTAGATTTAATGGCAGATGAGATACGTCCCGTACTTCTGCTGTCTTCGACAATTCTCAGAAGATCATTGCCCAGTAGATCGAAGAAGGCCAGATAGAATTCAATGGTCCATCCATCAGGTCCAGGGCTCTTGTCCTTTTTGAACCATTTCAGAGTTGCCTCCAGTTCATCCATAGTAACTTCCTTCTGTAATTCCTCTGCATCTTCAGGTTCAATGTATCTGGGGAAAAGTTCCGCTACCCTCATAATCTCCAAAATATTGGCTACTGCAGGGGCCTTATATATAGTCTTGAAATGATCAGTAGCCAGCCTTGCCAGATTCCGCTGTGTAGAGACGGTGTCCCCTTGTTCGTTCTTAAGTTCCCAGATAGAATTTATGGCCTTACGGCCATTTGCAAACTTATGATAGAATTTAGTGTTTGCATCTCCTTCAGTAAGCCAAATAGCTCGGCTTCTAAGGCGCCAACTCTCTTCCCTTTCCTTCAGAATTTGGGTACGTTTTGCAATAAGGGAGGTATAAGTCTCCTTGCTGACAGGGGTAATGAAGGTCCCGTTGGATGAGTCTTCAAATTCAGATATGACCCTTTCAGCCTCCTTGAGGATCAAATCATCCTGTACGCGCTTTCGATGTGCCCAGTTCTTGGTAAGCTTCTTGAGTTCTGTGAGCTTCCTTACAAAACCTTCAGCTAGATCTTCTTCTTCTTCAATGGCATTTGATTGCCAGAAATTGTGCACTAATTGTATGTAGGAAGGGTCTTGTAACCAGGCCGCATTGAATTTGAAGGGACTCTTGATCTTACGGGAATGTATGTCTATCTCCAGATAGATTGGCCTATGATCTGATATGCCACCTGTACCAACCCATTGACGTACCCTTGGCATCTCATTAACCAGGTGTTCTTTAATTAGAAATCTGTCAAGTCTCCTTGCCAAGCTCTGTTCTCCGCTGCGATTGTTAGTCCATGTATATTGAAGTTTGGCTGAAGGGATGTCCACCCAATGATGGTCCTCCAATAAAACTGATATAGTGTCGGAGAGGTTGTCGACCTGAGCAGAGTGCCCCCATGATTCGCTATATCCGAGGGAGAAATTAAGGTCTCCGCCAAGAATAATATTATCAGCTTGGAAGATCTCTGATTCAAATAATGTTCTCCAATATATAGCTCGGTCAATGCACGGGCCATAAACATTAATGATCCGGATATCACTGATCGCTGAATGTGCATTGATATCTAGACCAATAAAACCTCTCCCCCCGAAGGTATTTTTGATCTCAGCTACTCTGTTATTTACCCCAATAGCCAATCCCCCCGATCGGCCAGATGCATCTAAAGCCTGAAAGGTCCAGGAGGGGAACCAGGTCGAGAGGGTATGTATGAGGGTTTCAGCCAGACAGAGGGTCTCTTGCAGGAAAATGAAGTCTGCCTGAGAAGAAATGAGCAGACGCCTAAGTGCTAGTTTTTTGGCAGAACTAGCAAAACCCCGGCAGTTGAAAGAGAGAAATTTCATGAGGGAAAGTGGGCTGGGCCATTCCTCGCTCTAAGGGCCCGGAGAATAGTCTGTTGTCGCCCAAGGGCGATCTCTTCATCCGCCGTGTGCCTCGCTTTGGATATACCAGAGGGTCGACCACGGGAAGATCTATGAGACAAGGTCAGACGGGAGATGTCCAGTCCAAATGCATCAGGGCCCCTGTCCTTCAGACGGGGTCGCAAAGAGTATCGAGGAGGGGATGGAGATGAGCTGTGAGATAAGGAGGCTAGAGACGAGGAGATAATAGAAGGTGGAGCCACCGGGGGAGGATGCGGAAGAGTGCAGAGAAGTGAGTGCGAAAGATGTTCAAGTGTAGAGGATGTCAAATGTACAGAGGGCATTGAGTTTTGTTCAGATGCAGAGTCGATGATATGAGATGCGATGCCAATAGAAGTGCAAGTAAAAGGAGTAGATGGAGAGAGAGATTTGAACTTACCCGTATGCTCCAGCTCCTCCAGTTCGGTAGGCAGTTGTACCGGTGCCGAAGAGGTAGGAGGCGGATCAATAGGCACCTCAGCAATGTCAGTGGTCTGAGTGCTTGGGGGATCCTCCGCTGATGGTGGCTGGGCCGGTGCATCAGAGACATTGACAGGATGCGTCTCGGAGTGGATGTTCTGTGGCTGTGGCGAGGCTTCCGCAGTGCCATTCGGGGGTAATTTCTTATGGAGTGGACAGTCTCTGTACAGATGTCCCACTTTATGGCATCTGCGGCATCTGTAAGGTACACCCTCATAGTCAATAATCTGCTTGCGTTCTGTGTCTCTCCACTGAATGGTAATATACTCCAGCAGTCCACCTCTCGTGTCCAAATTGATGAGTATTCTGGCATAGGCCATCATACCCGTCTGCAGAAAGGATTTATCATAGCCCATGTAACCTCCAATGGCATTTCCAATCCTTTTGAAAATATCCTCCGACCAGTACTGAAGTGGGAGTCCAGGCAGGCGTATCCAGACTGGTCCAATACCAATTTGCTCCGTTTCAGGGTCAAAAAGCGGAGTCCATCTCTTCAGTAATACAGGGGCGTGCTCGAAATGCCAATATGATGACAGTACCCAGTTGGTATGGTCGGCACGCGCGAAGCGAAGTGCGAACCAGCCCCGCACGAAGGTCTGCACAAAGGGGGTATCAACCAGATGGTGGCCCCAGACTTCCGCAGCCCATTGCTTTAAGCGTGCAGCCGAGTAGTTGCGACCCCGAATGCGTCCAACCAAAACACGATCCGCAAAGTCCATGGCTTCTCCCCAACGGATGTCGTCTTCCAGCCTGAGAAAAACGTCCTCCTCCCTGGACTTAAAACATTTGTATTTCCGCTTAGGTCCACGGGGGGAAGCTCTGTGAGGGCGTACAGGAGGGGGAGAGCTGATGTGCTGAGGAGGAGAAGGGGGTGGGAGGGTAGATGGACCCAGGTAGCCAGATGATGAGGGGATACCAGAGAGCGGAGGTACAACCGTGAAACTTCCTGAAGAAATACCGGCGGAGATGGGAATACCAATAGCATATCCAGAGCAGGTAGGGTTTGTAAAATGGGGGGCTTGTGAAACCGAAAACGGAGGCTGTGAACCCAGGTTAGGGTTAAAACAGTTAGCGACAAACCCTAGGGTAGACGGAGAGTGAGGGGGAGTGGATAATGCAGGCCAGGTCGGCGGGTCGTCCGGAAGAACCACCGGGTTATGCGGATGGGGCTCGCAGAAGGTAACCGGCGGAAAAATCTCAGGCGGTTCCAAGTTGTACATACCTCCAGAGGTCGTATGGGGAGTACGCCAGATGGAGACCCCCTCCAATGGGTCCTCCGAATAATCAACGGCCTCGTGCTCCTCCATAGCCAGGTGCGTCTGGGATCTGAAGACACCTCGGAACGGAAAGTTGGCGAACGAAAGAGACAGTTCAGGAGGTAAAACGGACCCAAGGTAAAAACCGTCACAGTGCCTCCCAAGTCGAGGTAACCGCCCAAGTAAAATGCCTGCAGGTCAAAAGGTGCTCCAAGGTGTCGAGAAACGGTGAACGGCGGACGACAGCGTTGAAAGTTAGCAGGTGCAGGCTGGCGGGTTCGTTCTCTTGTCTGCAGAGGGAAAAACCCTAACCATAACCCTCGCTCAGACGGGAACGCTGCTCTCCTCCATCCCTCAGAAGAGTCTTTGTGCAGGGGTTACTATAACATACCCCGATAATATCACATGAAAATGAAGGGAGTTAGAATTTTTTTTACACAAATTACCCATCGGTAATTATCCAAATCACTATTCCACATTCCTCATAACCATTAAAAAAATGTTCATTAGTACATAAAGTAACTGTATAATGTAACCTTGCATCCAGTTCATGATTCCTTTAATCACATTAATTAATAACATACTCGACATTCTCAACATCGCGTTATGCAAGGAATCACATCATCAAAGTGACATAATAAGCAATCACATCATTGAACACCGATATACCCTGGAAACCTCGTAGGATGAAAACTAGCAAACGTTTAATTTTATTACTAAACGCTCGTGAGGGTGTTCACCCCTCACTCAATGGATTTTAACATAGTTCATCTCTTATCGATTGTTATAAACTATTACAATGAAATATCATTAAAATAAAACATACCTAGCTAAAAGCTATTACAAACGTCATGAAACCATTTACCCACAAATCACCACTCTCTTTATCCTTGTGGCATGATTGTTCTGTGGACCATCCTGCAACTGAGACTCATCCACATGGACCATTAGTTCTTATCTGCCACAATGTTAAACCTAATTTGTCTTTGCCACAAATCGACGTCATTTCCTGTCATTGTTATCGTCAACAAGCTTTGGTGACAAGATTAGATAAAGTATTAATCAATCAATAATTAGTTTTTAAAAGCAATCTTTTAACATCTATCCTGATGCAGGAGCATCCTACTCAGAATATTATTGTACAATTGGTTGAATTAGGGGGGTGATGTTTTTAGTTATTTTTAAGAATCTTGTATAAATTGAGTGGAAATCTATGTGTGAGGTTGTCAGTTGTGAAATATTCTCAACTATGTGAGTGTATCAGGGATAATTAATATGTGTAGATCTCATAGAATCTTAGGGATTATGAGATCCTTAAATAGGAATTAGTTGAGTGATTTATGGAGAAGATTATAGATTTAGAATAATCCATAACTATGTACTTATTTCTATAAATGTAAGCCTGCGAGGAGAGTGAGAGAGGGTTAGATATAGCTTTTGAGACAAAGTGTTAGAGTGTTAGAAAAAGCTAAGTAGAGGAAAGAAAATAACAAAGCACGAGATGTTTTGTACATATTTGTAAATACAGTTTGACTAAAAGGAGTTTTGTGTGTAAAAAAATGTTTATGCATGATTTGATTCTTTAATAGTATAGGTTGAATCCTCTGTTAAATACTGGTTTTTGTTGATTGCCGACTGAACACAGAAAAAGATCGAATGAAAAAATGAATCATCATTGATCACAGGATGTATCAATGATGTTCTATTACGAGAAGATCGACGGTGTTCGCTGGTCAATGCGCACACAACTTATCACAGGAAACCGACCCAAAAAGTTATAAGATTGAGTTAGTGAATAAATTCATGGAGAAACACGGAAGAAGATATGAGCCGTCCAATCAACAGATCGACAGATCTACATCATTGCGTGCAAATAAGCGCCGAGGTTTAATCCAGCAATAGACGCAATATTTTATTAAACTGAGTTAACAACCTAGTCAATTGTGACCGTCTGATTAAAGGAGCGAGATCCGATGGATATCCCGCAAAAAAATGAACGAGTTTTAACATAAAATTCGGACGCAATATTTTATGGAATACAGTTTGATCCAGTTGAGTTCCGGACCAATCGAATCCATTCGTTGTGAAGGGCGTGATCCGACAGTGATCGCGTGGTAAAGGTGCACGTGGGTTAATTCAAGAATCAGACTCGAGAAAGTTATAGAACAAATTATTATTTCTTTCGGTTATGTGGGAAATTAAAGGTTTTTGCCTTATTCTGAGTAAATAAGGAATTCGGCTATTTTAGCAAAATAACGAAAAGTGAAGGTTTAAATGGGATTTTGATTTGTTTTGAGTCCTAATAATGAGGACGGGGTCCAATAGTTAATTAAACAGGAGATTAATTAATTTAATTGCTGGGAATTTTGTAAAGTTGGGGATGCACCCCATCATTTTGGTATCAGAGCAGAAGAAGATTCTGCGTGAAGTATGATTACTTGTCAGTATTAATTTTTATAATTTTGTGCAGAGTAACAGTAGAGGAAGGTAAGAAGATCTGTAGTATCCTAGAGCAAGGAGTGCTCATGTGGTTCCAGAGGAGAGGACCAGAGAAATGCTAACAGACTGAGCTCAGAGGAGAAAAGTTTGGTGAGGCATGTGTAGCAAGAAGGAGACTTGTTACTGCAGAGGCTGATTGAATCTCACAAGTTAAATCTGTTAGTAGGACAAGAAAGCATATAATAAGGAAAATCAGAGGCGCAACGGAAGCAAAGGGAAAGTAGAGGAGTTAGTTTTAGAGTTTGATTGAGGTAAATATTTTCTTTTATTGATTTGAGTTGAAGAATTAGTATGGAGAAACTTAGGAAAGGTTCAAATAAGTGTCAGATGAGTGATGAAGAACATAGGATAAGTATTGTAGAGATGAAAGCGGAATTAGATATACTACAGGGATGGTTCCAAGATAAAGTGAATGAAATCAGAAGACTTGGATGGAGAATAAGGAAACGGGTCAAGTGGAATCTATTGCAATAGAAATGGAATGCTAAGTTGATGAACAAACTTGAACAAATACATATTTCTTTGTTGGAGAAGGAGAGACTCATAGGAATTGAGTCACATCAAAGAGGATTTGCTGAAAACCAGAAATTCCATGGTGGGAATTTGGTGCTTGAAGCATCAAAAGAGACCAAGAGGTCTGATATTTTTGAAACTGATAGTTTGTCTGTGAATGCAAGTAATAAGGAATTTGTTGCTATTGAAAAAACTAATGACCATTGTTATCATCTAGAAGTCTTTTGTGAAGCTGAAGGAAATTAGGGTGATTATTTTTCATTCAATGAAGTTGAGTTTGCAGCTCAATTTGGGAAAGAAGCAGTAGACAAAGAGCCAGAAGCCAAAGAAGATGAGACCAGAGAAACTGTAACAAAAGAGGGAAAGGACACCATAGAGAACATCAACTGTGTTGATGTGATTAACAAAGAGGAATTACTCTTAGAACATAATATGAAGAATTTGGTTGACAGTTCGAGTGATGATAATGGTGAACTTTCATGTTTACTTCTTACTAATCTCATAATGACAAGGTTACCTGGTAAAGCTACAGTTGTAGACAGTAAACCAATTCGAGATTCTTTCAAAGTTTGGATACCATGAGGAAGAAGGATGACATGAACAAAAACACAACAACATGGAAGAGAAAGATTGAAGGACCATCAACAAAACATAGTTTGGAATCCTGTAGGTAGCAAGTCATTCAGACTTGTAGCTGTCACATTACTACAGAAAAGTGATAGACCTCATAGACAGGAGTCTATGATTTTTTTTTGTACTTGGATGACATATGCCATGCTACAAAAGTTGGGTAGTTCTGTAGAAGAGCTCATGGATAGGAGCCCATGAAGAATTTTGTCCTCAGGAGTCTGATGCAGGAGCATCCTGCTCATAATATTATTGTACAATTCGTTGAATTAGGGGGGTGATGTTTTTAGTTATTTTTAAGAATGGTGTATAAATTGAGTGGAAATCTATGTGTGAGGCTATCAGTTGTGAAATATTGTCAACTATGTGAGAATATCAGGGATAATTAATGTGTGTAGATCTCGTAGAAATCTTACGGATTACGAGATCCTTAAATAGGAATTAGTTGAGTGATTTATGGAGAAGATTATGGATTTAGAATAATCCATAACTATGTACTTATTTATATAAATGTAAGCCTGCAAGGAGAGTGAGAGAGAGTTAGATATAGTTTTTGAGACAGAGTGTTAGAGTGTTAGAGAAAGCTAAGTAGAGGAGAGAACAGAACAAGCATGATATGTTCTATACATATTTGTATATACAGTTTGAATAAAAGGAGTTTTATGTGTAAAAACATGTTTTTGCATGATTTTATTATGTGATTGATTTTTTAATAGTGGGTTGAATCCTCTGTTAAATATTAGTTTTTGTTGATCATCGATTGAACACAGACAAAGATCGAATGAAGAAATGAATCATCATTGGTCACAGGATGGATTAATGATGATCTATTATGAGAAGATCGACGATGTTTTTTGGTGAATGCGCACGCAGCTTAACACAGGAAATGGACCCAAAATGTTATAAGATTGAGTTAGTGGATAAATGCGTGGAGAAACACCGAAGAAGATCTAAGACGTCTGATCAACAGATTGATAGATCTACGGTCATTGCGTGCAAATAAGCGCCAAGGTTTAATCCAGAAACATATGTGATATTTTATTAAACTAAGTTAACAACCCAGTCAATCGTGACCATTCGATTAAAGGAGCGAGATCTGACAGATATCGCGCAGAAAAATGAACGAGTTTTAATATAAAATTTGGACGTGATATTTTATGGAATACAGTTTGATCTAGTTGAGCTCCGGATCAATCAAATCCATTCATTGTGAAGGGTGCGATCTGACGTTGATCGCATGGTAAAGGTGTGCGCAAGTTAATTCAAGAATCGGACCCGAGAAAGTTATAGACTAGAGTTTTATTTCTTTCAGTTCCGTGGGAGATTAAAGGTTTTTGCCTTATTCTGAGTAAATAAGGAAATCGGCTATTTTAACAGAATAGAAAAAAGTGAAGGATTAAACGGGATTTTGATTTGTTTTGAGTGTTGATAACGAGGACGGGGTCCGATAGTTTAATTAAACAGGAGTTTAATTAATTTAATAGCTGGGATTTTTGTAAAGTTGGGGTTGCACCCCATCATTTTGGTATCAGAGAAGAAGAAGATTCTACTTGAAGTATGATTACTTATCAGTATTAATTTTTATAATTTTGTGCAGAGTAACAGCAGAGGAAGGTAAGAAGATATGCAATAGCCTACAGCAAGGAGTGCTCATGTGGTTCTAGAGGAGAGGACCAGACAAATGCTAACAGACTGAGCTCAAAGGAGAAGAGCTTGATGAGGCATGTGTAGCAAGAAGGAGACTTGTTACTGCAGAGGCTGATTTCAACTCACAAGTTAAAGCTGTTAGAAGGATAAGAAAGCATATGACAAGGAAAATCAGAGGCACAGCGGAAGAAAAGGGAAAAGCAGAGGAGTCAGTTTTAGAGTTTGATTGAGGTAAATATTTTCTTTTATTGATTTTAGTTGAAGAATTAGTATGGATAAACTTAGGAAAGGTTCAAATAAGTGTCAAATGAGTGATGAGGAACTTAGGATAAGTATTGCAGAGATGAAAGTGGAATTAGATATAGTACATGAATAGTTCCAAGAGAAAGTGAATGAAGACAAAAGACTTGGATGGAGAATAAGGAAATGGGTCAAGTGGAATATATTGCAACAGAAATGGAATGCTAAGTTGATGAACGAACTTGAACAAATACATATTTCTTTGTTGGAGAAGGAGAGACTCATAGGAATTGAGTCACAACAAAGAGGATTTGCTGGAAACCAGAAATTCCATGGTGGGAATTTGGTGCTTGAAGCATCAAAAGAGACCAAGAAGTTTAATATTTTTGAAACTGATAGTTTGTCTGTGAATGCAAGTAATAAGGAATTTGTTGATATAGAAACATCTAATGACCATTTTTATGATCTAGAAGTCTTTTGTGAAGCTGAAGGAAATTGGGGTGATTATTTTTCATTCCATGACATTGAGTTTGCAGCTCAATTGGAGAAAGAAGTAGCAGACAAAGAGCCAGAAGCCAAAGAAGATGAGACTGGAGAAACTGTAACAAAAGGTGGAAAGGACACCATAGAGAACATCAATTTTGTTGATGTGATTAACAAAGAGAAATTACTCTTAGAGCATAATATGCAGAATTTGGTTGACAGTTTGAGTGATGATAATGGTGAAATTTCAGGTTTAGTTCTTACTAATCTTAACATGATAGGGTTACCTGGTAAAGCTATAGTTGCAGATAGTGAACCCGTTCGAGATTATTTCAAAGTTTGGAGACCAGGAGGAAGAAGGATGATAGGAACAAAAACACAGCAACATGGAAAAGGAAACTAAAGGACCATCAGGAAAACAGAGTTTGGAATCCTGGAGGTAGCAAGTCATTCATACTTGTAGCTGTGAAATTACTACAGAAAAGTGACAGACCTCATAAACAGGAGTCTATGACTTTTTTTTCTACTTGGATGACAAATGCCATGATACCAAAGTTGGGTAGTTCTATAGAAGAGCTCATAGACAGGAGCCTATGAAGAATTTTTCCCTCAGGAGTTTGATGCAGGAGCATCCTGTTCAGAATATTATTGTACAATTGGTTGAATTAGGGGGGTGATGTTTTTAGTTATTTTAAAGAATCTTGTATAAATTAAGTGGAAATCTATGTGTGAGGTTGTAAGTTGTGAAATATTCTCAACTATGTGAGAATATCAAGGATAATTAATGTGTGTAGATATTGTAGAAATCTTAGGGATTACGAGATCCTTAAATAGGAATTAGTTGTGTGATTTATGGATAAGATTATAGATTTAGAATAATCCATAACTATGTAGTTATTTCTATAAATGTAATCCTGTGAAGAGAGTGAGAGAGAGTTCGATATAGTTTTTTAGATAGAGTGTTAGAGTGTTAGAGAAAGCTGAGTAGAGGAGAGAAAAAAATAGAGCACGAGATGTTCTGTATATATTTGTAAATATCGTTTGAAAAAAAGGAGTTTTGTGTGTAAAAACATGTTTCTACGTGATTTTATTATGTGATTTGATTCTTTAATAGTAGGTTGAATCCTCTGTTAAATACTAGTTTTTGTTGATCACCAACTGAACGCAGACAGAGATCGAATGAAGAAATGAAACATCATTGATCACAGGATGGATCAATGATGATCTATTATGAGAAGATCGATGGTGTTCGCTGGTGAATGCGCACGCAGATTGACACAGGAAATAGATCCAAAACGTTATAAGATCGAGTTAGTGGATAAATTCATGGAGAAACATTGAAGAAGATCTGAGTCGTCTGATCAACAGATCGACAAATCTACGATCATCGCATGCAAATAAGTGCTGAGGTTTAATCCAGAAACGGACGCAATATTTTATTAAACTGAGTTAACAACCTAGTCAATCGTGACCGTCTGTTCAAAGGAACGAGATCCGACGAATATCACGCGGAAAAATGAATGAGTTTTAATATAAAATTTGGACGCGATATTTTATTGAATACGGTTTGATCCAATTGAGTTCCAGATCAATCGAATCCGTTCATTGTGAAGGGCATGATCCCACGGTGATCACGTCGTAAAGGTGCTCGCGAATTCAAGAATCTGACTCTAGAAAGCTATAGACCGGAGTTTTATTTCTTTCAGTTCTGTGGGAAATTAAAGGTTTTTACCTTATTCTAAGTAAATAAGGAATTTGGCTATTCTAGCAGAATAGCGAAATGTGAAGGATTAAAAGAGATTCTGATTTGTTTTGAGTCCCGATAACGAGGACGGGGTTCGTTTTTTTAATTAATTTAATAGCTGGGATTTTTGTAAAGTTGGGGTTGCACCCGATTATTTTTGTATCAGAGTAGAAGAAGATTCTATGTGAAGTATGATTACTTGTCAGTATTAGTTTTTATAATTTTGTGCAGAGTAACAACAGAGGAAGGTAAGAAGATTTTCAGTAGCCTAGAGTAAGGAGTGCTCATGTGGTTCCAGAGGAGAGGACTAGAGAAATGCTAACAGACTGAGCTCAAAGGAGAAAATATTGGTGAGGCATGTGTAGCAAGAAGGAGACTTGTTACTGCAGAGGCTGATTGCAGCTCACAAGTTAAAGTTGTTAGAAGGATAAGAAATCATATGATAAGAAAAATCAGAGGTGCAGCAGAAGCAAAGGGAAAAGCAGAGGAGTAAGTTTTAGAGTTTGATTGAGGTAAAAATATTTTCTTTTATTGATTTGAGTTGAAGAATTAGTATGAAGAAACTTAGGAAAGGTTCAAATAAGTGTCAAATGAGTGATGAAAAACGTAGGATAAGTATTGCATAGATGAAAGCATAATTAGATATACTACAGGAATGGTTCCTAGAGGAAGTGAATGAAGACAAAAGACTTGGATGGAGATTAAGGAAACACGTCAAGTGGAATCTATTGCAACAGAAATGGAATTGAGTCACATCAAAGAGGATTTGCTGGAAACCATAAATTCCATGGTGGGGATTTGGTGCCTGAAGCAAAAAAAAAGACCAAGAGGTTTGATATTTTTGAAACTAATAGTTTGTCTATGAATGCAGGAAATAAGGAATTTGCTGCTATAGAAACAACTAATGACCATTGTTACGATCCAGAAGTCTTTTGTGAAGCTAATGGAAATTAGGATGATTTTTTTTCATTCCACAAAGTTGAGTTTGTAGCTCAATTGGAGAAAGAAGCAGCAGACAAAGAGACAGAAGCCAAAGAAGATGAGACCAGAGAAACTGTAACAAAAGAAGGAAAGGACATTATAGAGAACATCAACTGTGTTGATGTGATTAACAAAGAGGAATTACTCTTAGATCATAATATGCAGAATTTGGTTGACAGTTTGAGTGATGATAATGGTGAACTTTAGGTTTAGTTCTTACTAATCTCAGCATGACAGGATTACCTGGTAAAGTTATAGTTGCAGATAGTGAACTAGTTAGAGATTCTTACAAAGTTTGGAGACCAGGAGGAAGAAGGATGATAAGAAAAAAACACAGCAACATGGAAAAGAAAGACTGAAGGACCATAAGCAAAACAGAGTTTGGAATCCTAGAGGTAGCAAGTCATTCAGACTTGTAGCTGTGACATTACTACAAAAAAGTGACAGACCTCATAGACAACAGTCTATGACTTTTTTTCTACTTGGATGACAAATTCCATGCTACAGAAGTTGGGCAGTTCTATAGAAGAGCTCATGAACATGAGCCCATGAATAATTTTGTCCTCAGGAGTCTGATGCAGGAGCATCCTACTCAAAATATTATTGTACAATTGGTTGAATTAGTGGAGTGATATTTTTAGTTATTTTGAAGAATTTTGTCTAAATTAAGTGGAAATCTATGTGTGAGGCTGTCAGTTGTGAAATATTCTCAACTATGTGAGAATATCAGGGATAATTAATGTGTGTAGATATCATAGAAATCATAGGGATTAAGAGATGCTGAAATAGGAATTAGTTGAGTGATTTATGGAGAATATTATGGATTTAGAATAATCCATAACTATGTACTTATTTCTATAAATGTAAGCCTACGAGGAGAGTGAGAGAGAGTTAGATACATTTTTTTAGATAGAGTGTTAGAGTGTTAGAGAAAGCTAAGTAGAGGAGAGAATAGAATAGAGAATGAGATGTTCTATACATATTTGTTAATATCGTTTGAATAAAAGGAGTTTTGTGTCTAAAAACATGTTTCTGCGTGATTTTATTATGTGATTTGATTCTTTAATAGTAGGCTGAATCCTCTGTTAAATACTAGTTTTTGTTGATGGCCGACTGAACGCAGATAGAGATCGAATGAAGAAATGAATCAAAATTGATCACAGGATGGATCAATGATGATTTATTACGAGAAGATTGACGGTGCTCGCTAGTGAATGTGCACACAACTTAACACAGGAAACAAACCTAAAACGTTATAAGATCGAGTTAGTGGATAAATTCGTGGAGAAACACCGAAGAAGATCCGAGCTGTCTGATCAACAAATCGATAGATCTACAGTCATCGCGTGCAAATAAACGCCAAGGTTTAATCCAGAAACAGACGTGATATTTTATTAAACTGAGTTAAAGAGGGGTCCGATAGTTTAATTAAATAGGAGTTTAATTAATTTGGTAGCTTGGATTTTTGTAAAGTTGGGGTTGCACCCCATCATTTTGGTATCAGAGCAGAAGAAGATTTTGCATGAAGTATGATTACTTGTCAGTATTAGTTTTTATAATTTTGTGCAGAGTAACAAAAGAGGAAGGTAAGAAGATTTTCAGTAGCCTAGAGCAAGGAGTGCTCATGTGGTTCCAGAGGAGAGGACCAAAGAAATGTTAACAGATTGAGTTCAGAGCAGAAAATCTTGGTGAGGTATGAAATGAATCATCATTGATCACAGGATGGATCAATGATGATCTATTACGAGAAGATCGACGGTGTTCGCTGGTGAATGCGCACGTAGCTTAACACAGGAAACAGACCCAAAACGTTATAAGATCGAGTTAGTGGATAAATTCGTGGAGAAACATCGAAGAAGATCTGAGCTGTCTGATCAACAGATCGATAGATCTACGGTCATCGCGTGCAAATAAGTGCCAAGGTTTAATCTAGAAACATACGTGATATTTTATTAAACTGAGTTAACATCCCAGTCAATCGTGACCGTCCAATTAAAGGAGTGAGATCCGACGGAGATCGCATGGTAAAGGTGCACGCGGGTTAATTCAAGAATTAGACCCGAGAAAGTTATAGACTGGAGTTTTATTTCTTTTGGTTCCGTGGGAAATTAAAGTTTTTTGCCTTATTGTGAGTAAATAAGGAATTCAGCTATTTTAGCAGAATAACGAAAAGTGAAGGATTAAACGGAATTTTGATTTGTTTTGAGTCCCGATAACGAGGACGAGGTCCGATAGTTTAATTAAACAGGAGTTTAATTAATTTAATAGTTGGGATTTTTGTAAAGTTGAGGTTGCACACCATCATTTTGGTATCAGAGCAGAAGAATATTTTGCATCAAGTATGATTACCATGGTGGGAATTTGGTGCTTGAAGCATCAAAAGAGACCAAGAGGTCTGATATTTTTGAAATTGATAGTTTGTTTGTGAATGCAAGTAATAAGGAATTTGTTGCTATAGAAACAACTAATGACCATTGTTATGATCCAGAAGTCTTTTGTGAACCTGAAGTAAATTGGGATGATTGTTTTTCATTCCATGAAGTTGATTTTGTAGCTCAATTGGAGAAAGAAGCAGCAAACAAAGAGCCAGAAGCCAAAGAAGATGAGACCAAAGAAGCTGTAACAAAATAAGGAAAGGAAACCATAGAGAACATCAACTGTGTTGATGTGATTAACAAAGAGGAATTACTCTTAGAGAATAATATGAAGAATTTGGTTGACAGCTCAAGTGATGATAATGGTGAACTTTCAGGTTTAGTTCTTACTAATCTCACCATGACAGGGTTACCTGTTAAAGCTATAGTTGTAGACAGTGAACAAGTTTGAGATTCTTTCAAAGTTTGGAGACTAGGAGGAAGAAGGATGACAGGAACAAAAACATAGTAGCATGGAAAAGAAATACTGAAGGACCATCAACAAAACAAAGTTTGGAATATTGGAGGTAGTAAGTCATTCAGACATGTAGTTGTCACATTACTACAGAAAAGTGACAGACCTCATAGACAGGAGTCTATGACTTTTTTTCCTACTTGGATGACAGATGCCATGCTACAGAAGTTGGTCAGTTCTGTAGAAGAGCTCATGGACAGGAGCCCATGAAGAATTTTGTCTTCAGGAGTCTGATGCAGGAGCATCCTGCTCAGAATATTATTGTACAATTGGTTGAATTAGGGGGGTGATGTTTTTAGTTATTTTTAAGAATGTTGTATACATTGAGTGGAAATCTATGTGTGAGGCTGTCAGTGGTGAAATATTGTTAACTATGTGAGAATATCAGGGATAATTAATGTGTGTAGATATCATAGAAATCTTAGGGATTACGAGATCCTTAAATAGGAATTAGTTGAGTGATTTATGGAGAATATTATGGATTTAGAATAATCCATAACTATGTACTTATTTCTATAAATGTAAACCTACGAGGAGAGTTAGATATAGTTTTTGAGACAGAGTGTTAGAGTGTTAGAGAAATCTAAGTACATATTTGTAAATATCGTTTGAATAAAAGGAGTTTTGCGTGTAAAAACATGTTTCTGTGTGATTTTATTATGTGATTTGATTCTTTAATAGTAGGTTGAATCCTCTGTTAAAAACTAGTTTTTGTTGATCGTCGACTGAACGTAGACAGAGATCGAATGAAGAAATGAATCATCATTGATCACAGGATGGATCAGTGATGATCTATTACAGGAAGATCAACGGTGTTCATTGGTGAATGCGCACACAACTTAACACAAGAAACAGATCCAAAACATTATATGATCAAGTTAGTGGATAAATTCGTGCAGAAACACTGAAGAAGATATGAGCCGTCCGATCAACAAATCGACAGCTCTACAGTCATCGCATGCAAATAAGCGCCGAGGTTTGATCTAGAAACGGATGCAATATTTTATTAAACTGAGTTAACATCCCAGTCAATCGTGACCGTTTGATTAAAGGAGCGAGATCTGATGGATATCGCGCAGAAAAATGAACGAGTTTTAATATAAAATTTGGACGCAATATTTTATGGAATATGGTTTGATCCAATTGAGTTACGGATCAATAGAATCCATTCATTGTGAAGGGCATGATCCGACAGTGATCACATGGTAAAGGTGCACGTGCGTTAATTCAAGAATCGGACCCGAGAAAGTTATAGATTGGAGTTTTATTTCTTTTGGTTCCCTGGGAAATTAAAGGTTTTTTCCTTATTATGAGTAAATAAGGAATTCAACTATTTTAGCAGAATAGTGAAAAGTGAAGGATTAAACGAGATTTTGATTTGTTTTGAGTCTCGATAACGAGGAGGGGGTTCGATAGTTTAATTAAACACAGGTTTAATTAATTTAAAAAAATTCCGCATTTGTGTAGGTTGCAGTTTCACCCCATCATATTCATGTGCACACATGATATGTAAATATAATATCACAACTTGTTTCTTCTAACAATATTGTGCATGTATAAACAAATAATTATCAAGTATGTCAAAATAATTACCATGTTACTATGATCATTCTCGCACCAACATGCGTTCATATCCAAAGGATACCATTGTAACCATTCATATTCCATTTAAAGGATACTAGAAACTTATCTTTGTTTTCCATGCATGTAATTAGATAAAAACTTATTCAAAGAGAGCTAACCCCTTAGCTTCTTCTTTGTGCATGTAAGTAAGTAATATTTCCAATACAATAGATATTATTATAATACATAAAAATACATGCCCTCTTCTAAAGGAAGACTAACATGATAAACATCATTATTGTACATGCAAATGCAAGTCCCTTTTCGTAAAGCATCTTTCCCAAAATAGAGTTATTTACAAATTCTATTGTATGCAGAAAGACATGTGTTGCTCTAAACAAAACTAATGTGTTAGTCATTATTTATTGCATGTGGATATGTGTATTTTACAAAAGAAAGCTAATGCTTTTATTCCATGTGATTTCTTGTTTCTCTTCCAAGGTCTAACACAATGATTATTCTTTTCTACACACAAATTTTGGTTTCTCTTCAAAAGCCTATCACAATAATTATATACTTTCCATGTATAATTCTTTTTAAAGAATCCAACATCATAGATGTAATTAACATGGATGCAAAAATCATCTCCTTTCAAGAGATAGAACACAATATTTATATTTGTCATGCAAGCAAATAACATATTTCTTTCTAGAAATATCAAACATAGTAGTCTATTTTGGTGCATGCAAAGAATTTATTTCTTCTCAAGAAATATCCAACATAATAGTTTTATCTTGGTGCATGCAAGGAACTTAATTCCTATCACCATAACTAAATACCAAACAATGTATTCTTTCAAATGATAACACAATAATTATTTTTCTTTTCATTCAATACAAATTCTTATCCCAAAGAATACTAACATAATAGTTTCCTTTTTATGCATAAAAATACAAATTTCCTACTACCTTTTCAAAACAACAACTTGGGTAACCTTTGTTTTTTATGCATAGAGATTTATGGGTTCTTTTCAAGAGATTACTCTAATTAATTTTTCTTTAGTTCATAACCCATGAAATCCTATCAAAAGTTACCCTGGTTAACTTATAATTGAAGTTATGGAAGTATTTCCAAGAATTAATCTAAAGAAATCAGACAAAATATTCTTTTCTTTTCTCAAGAAACTTTTATATCATCTTTTATAATTTATGTATATATAAGTATGTTTTCTTTCCAAAAATATAATGTATGGAAATGTTTCCTTTTCAAAAATGAAATGTATAGAAACAACCCAAATATTAATAACATGTCTCTAACTTTCCACATAAATTCTTTTATGTGTAAAATTCTCAAACATTCTTTCCCAATAACAAAACATCATTAAAATCCTCTCTATGCATAATGTATATAAACTTTCTTTTTATGCAAATATTGTAGTAACTTATCTTTTCAAGAAATAGCATGTAATCAACATGTATACTTATCTTTCAAATGGCTGACGTGACTTGAGCTTCTCTTTTGGTTGAGAGCATCCATCTCTACTAACCCGTTATTCTTATGGTGCTTCTTATACGGAGCCAAAAATGCTAGAACACCAATTTCCAGGAGTTTTTCCTCAACACTAAAATCGTTAGACCAAGCAATCATTAATATAAATCTTGTAAGGTTATTAAGAAGTTGCCTACTTCCCATGTTCCCAACACCAATTTCCAGGAGTTTTTCCTCAACACTGAAATCGTTAAACCAAGAAATCATTAATATAAATCTTGTAGGGTTATTGACAAGATGCCTACTTCCCATGTTCCCATGCTTCGGAATTACTCTCGTCAGTGCATTCTATTTTTTTTTTCCCAAAAACACTTCCCATGTTTCAGAATTACTCTCGTCAGCACATTCTATTTTTCCCCCAAAAACATAACACCAAGTCCCCCATGTATGGGATACATGTTCCTTTTTTTAAAACCAGGAGGAGCTCCCCGAAAACTTGAGCATTCGTCCCCAAAAACCAATCCAAGAACCATTTTTGTGTTTCCTTCAAAGTCGGTGAGGTAGTTACAATTGAATCTTGATTGAACCGCTCAAATTAAATTTAACCACTAATAAATTTTATGTTATTAAATCTTTGATGTCTTATGTTAGGGATAGTTTGTTGTATGCAGATTTGCAAGAAAGAGGGAGTGGGAGAACCCCCCCAACCATTGGAATGCATCCAACCCAAGAAAACGAATAGAAGAACAATTATCAAGAACTAAACCCTAACTAAATTCTAATCCAACTGTCATGTAAGAAAGGATAAATAAATTTTAATTAATATTATTTGTGTAAAATAAATGTGAAATAGGGATGTTACATACTCCCCCCTTAAAGAGAACACTGTCCCCGATGTTCATCTATCACTGGGACTTAATTTCTACTCATTATAAATAATCCAAACAACTGAAAACGAGATCCTTTCTCTTCAAAATGAAGGATTCCATTTCCAAGGAATACCAATAGGCAAAAGAAATAATGTTGATATATAGTCCTAAGCATTTAAAATTGAAAAACTAAGAAATTATACTTTCCATAGCTTAGCCACTATTCAATTATCTAGAAACAAACCAAAATATCTATACCAACTTATTGTTACTTACCAATTACTCTTACAAGTCATGGCCACTTTTATGCAAGCACTTCAATAGTGGTCGGACAACCCATCAACACTCCATGACAAGTAACCTGTAATGTAGACTAATAAATTCAATCACAATAGTCACATTTTTTTTTATCAAATGAAATATTTTTAACTATCAATCAATTATTTAAATCACAATAATTTTACGAGTACTTAGAGAGCACTAACACTCTAATAATCAAAATGATAAATCGTTGTACCACATGCACACTGTCTTAGCTCCCGTTAAAGACATCCACTAAAAGTACCCAAAGAGCACCTAGCTCTCTAATCATCAAAATAGTCAATAACTGCACCAAGTGCAAATTGTCTTAAACCCTACTAGGACATTCAAAATATTATTAATAAAAGAACTTACACTTCCAGTAATTCCTTTCTGAGCACTAGGCTCATTTTATGTCAAAATTGTACATAAAATATTTACACAATTATATATAAAATTCATTTTTAACATAACACATAGCCGATTAGTTAATTTTTTTAGCTATGAGAACCACAATAGGCTAAAAATTGTTCCTCCCAACCCATGGGAACGGGTTTCCACAACTAGATCGAGTCATTTTTGCATCTAGACAATTCTTTGATAGAGACCATACCAGGTTTAATACGAAATTCCACTGGCCAACTAGCTCAAGAATTCCAATGGCCACATAGGGTCCAATATAAGATTGCTATTGATAGTGTCATGCCTATTCCTCTAACAACTTCCCGTCTATGAGGAATTTTTGTGCCTCCTCCAACAGGCTCCAAATCAACAAATTTTCCTTAGGATTTTCACCCTCTTCACCATCCTGGCCAACTCCTTTCCCTTATTGAGATCATTTATCTCCAAGGAGAGGAAATCAGGGGCAGGAAAGTACCATCAACCACTTCGGGTAGGCAACCGCCATCAACCCAAGGCCTTCTAGCCTTTCACAACTATCAACAACTATCTGGCATGTTAAATTTCTCTTTTAGCACTCTTCCCCAAAATAATTTACATAATGAACCATATGAACATTATCATTAACAAAATAAACATGCATATACACCATGCATTTACACTTAACCCTCAACATGGGTCCACAATATCTAGATTGATTGGAAACATAACTAACACACATGTTGCATGCATTCTGATTTTCCAAGCAACACAATCATGCATATCATATAACATTATACTTTCTTATTTATGATTGCAATTCACATTGCAATGTTTTACCTTCACAGGTTTTCTTGTTTCCATTAAGTGACCACTACTTAATCCCATAAACAATGTTAGTCATAAATATGCATCATTTAACAAGTATTCACGTTCAAAATCATTTTAGTTTCAGGCACAATATTGTCATGCATAAAACTATATGCAAATATTCATTAATGTGTAAATGTCAATGATAGTTGAGGTAACAATCTAAACATTTCCAATTTCCCACAGTGTATTGCCATCAACAGACCGATACATGAAGTAACTACCATAATCACTTGTTTACAAATTGTAATAAGCTTAAATCAAATTCAATTCATGCATATAAGTTTTATTAGTTAGTCATGCAACACTAACCAACCACAACTACCAACCATCTTAATGCAACCATGAAAAAACTTAATCAACAATTAGTTATTAAAATCAAGTCTCACTGCTTGACTCATTGCTTATTTTCAATATCTAAAGGAGTTCTTCTAATGTCCTTTTAATACACTCTATCGTCTTATTCAAGGATGTTCCCCGTATTTTACATTCATGCATTCACTCATTAAAAGTATTGCATTGTAACTTCAGTCATGCTCATTAATATTTCCATATTTGCAAAACTTGGTAGTTGTTTCTCACTTTCCTTAGTGAGTGTTTAATATTGTTCATAAGTGTGACAAATGTTTTATTTTATTTTATCCGCATCAAGATTTAAATTTCATGAACGTAGTTTTGCAGTAGCCTTTATTACTCACTGCTATTTAATGTGGTTATAAACATGAATCACACATATCATGTCAAAAGTAGTCTACTGTATATATTAATATGTAGATTGTTAGACTCATACTTGAGCTAATGCCCATTGGTGGAATACCTCGATTTATTTTCCGCTTAACAATTCCCAAAGGCACCAGTGCTGCAACCTTTAGCTCTGATACCACTTGTAACATACCCTGATAACCTCACATGAAAATATAGGGAGTTAGAATTCCTTCAGGATTTTAGAGAAATTAGACTAGAAAAACCCACTAGAAAAGCTTCCAAAGAGTCGCACTAAAAACAACTCAGAATAAAATTGTCTAAAGATCTGAAGTTGTTGAAACAATGGTTGCAAGAACTGCAGTTGTGTGGTTGCAAGAACCACGATTGGAAGATGAAGAACCGTTGTTAGAACCGTGTACCACCTCTACAAAGTTGTAATTATTCTCAAGAAGTCTGTTATTTATTAAATTTCATAATCTTACTTGTGTTTAAATTTTTGGAGGCTTCACCCATAGGTCTTCAGTGTAGGAGGATATAAGCAATATGAAAACAATTCCATCACCAACTCTGGCCTTTAGAATTTTGGTTTTTAGAATTGATTTGTAGTAATCCCACCCTGTATCTGATTCACTATTAACTTAAAAATATATTTAAATTAATCATTAATTTATTGTAAATAAAATAATATTTAAATAAGATAATTATTAATTTATTATAAAATATTTTGCATGATTTTGCATGTGATTGATATAATTTCAATTTAAAACTTTTATAACCACTCCTAATTTGATATCGGTCTTCTCTATGTTATATCACACTGATATAAGCCTCTTAGATTTGCTTTGTCCTCATATGTCAGGTCTCTCCTCGGCTACCTTTACAAGTCTCATTTGCCCTCAAGTCCTTAACCACCATTAACGCGTTGGTTCGGTGGATGACTTCTCAATAATAATACTTTCCATGTTTAGAATAATAATAATTTAGTTAGTTTTGAAAATGCATTGAAATTAATTTTTTGAATACTAATATGTTACAAAGAACAAGAATAATAGCATTTTGTAATGAATAATAACATTTTAGTTTTATAGATACATATTAAATTAATCAAATTTATTGTAAAAAAAATCATTTGAGTTAAAATGTTAAATTTTAAGTTTTGTTTTTATTTACTGAAATTTAATAATATTTTTTTGTGAAATTATAATCATTTAGGTTAAACTGTATTTTTTAATTCTATAAATAAAATTTTCAAAAATATTAGCTAATTTATATATATAACTTTAATCATTTTTTTGGGCTAAGATATGTGACTTATGAGATAAGTTGTGATGATTGATCTATCTAACACATATAAAGAATAAGAATAATAATATCTAAATTTTATAGATATAATTTAAATTAATCAAATTAATCTCATTTTAATTGACATGTTTTATATTTTTTTTATTCATTTAAATTTAATAATATAATATGATGTGAAATCAAGACAATTTAAATTCATTTTTTTTTAATTGCATACATAAATTTAATCTTTCAAAGATATTATCCAAATTACATCTATAATTCCCAATCAATTTTTTTTTCTTCTAGGTTACCTATGGTATGAGTAGGGGTCGTATCACCCAGAGATTACACCCAATCTAGTCACACTAGCCATTAATATGGTTGGATTTTTGCCCACAATGTATTGATTAAAAAAAACAAAACAGAACTTAAACATTTTCGTGTAACTTACCAACTTCATGAATTTTGTATGTTTCATTGAAGTCGAATGATCGAATCAAATGATGCAGATACATCATGCATTTGTACTTAAGTATATGTATTTCGTTGATGGATCCATCAGCAGATTAATTCAAAGAACTCTTTTGTCAAAAAAATTTATGGGACATTTCTACTTCCCCTTTATGCCCAACTTGGAGAAATGAAAGGATTGGGGCTTGTTGATGTCGTTGGAAATCCGTCAACCAAGGGGGTATTCCCGATGTGTAGTCCCAGTTAGACCTCACACCGTTTGGAGTAGGATCTCTATCCAGAGTATTGGCCCGACTGCCATATATCCTTGTAGATTTGTCTTGGCTACAAAGTTCGGCACAAGAGAGTAACACACAAGTATGTTCCAATCAACAAGTGAATATGCCTTGTGATATGTTTAGATGTGGAAAGTATCAAGGTCCTTCTACTGAAAGAGATGAGAAAAGTGGGCCCTTTAAAGACAAGTAATAGTGCTAATTTAGAAAAAGCACACAAGCACATACATAAGAATGAATCATTGATCAACCAACGAAATAGTTCACAAGGAAGCAACGATTGTTAAAGCAACTACAACACACCTTTAACAAAATAAGTATCGAACACACATAAATAGTTCAATTTCCTTAGTATAGATGAGAACAACATACATCACAAACATTCAAAGAACAATCAACCATCTATGTCATTGGTTTGATCGAATTTTACAACTTCAACAACCAAATTACTTAAGTCGACAGATTCTTCTAATCGCAGATCAAGAGATATATGAATTAGATAAATTTCATGAACAAGTTGATTTGAAGAGTTGTCTTCATGAAAAACAAGAGATGATATGGGATGAAAAGGATACTCAATGATATTATTGTTTTCTCCCTCATCATTGACAACCTCATTATCTTGTGTCAATTGGGAAGTGAACTCATTCCATGAAGAACTTGAAAAGCATGGATTATCTTCATCGCATGTAGTGCATCACAAACGGGAGAGAACAAGGACTAGTGAGATGAAAAGGAAGTTTCAGTAAAAACATTTTCTTTAGCTGGACTAGATTCTAGATATATTTTTGTCAAATCAACATCTTCTAAACAAACCGAAAGATCAATTGGTGCACTTGGGCATACATCATCCCATACAACAATGGAGTAAGAATCATCAGGATGCTGGTTGTCCAAGACTTCAAATAGATCACGAAAATTGATTCTATTCTATTTATCACTGATATTCTTAGATTCATTGTCGTCCAGGAGTGAAGCAACACCATCTTCACATAAAGGACTTTGAAACAGAGAGGAAGGATTGAAATAATCTTCACCTTCCCACTCCTCTACCTATGGAAAGTGACTACCTTGAACCTGATCATAATTTGGACCAACAAATTGAAAATCAAGAGACTATGAAAAACTAGCTGGTGGAATAGATTGATCAAGCGAATCACGATACAAAGAGTCATGGCATGTAGATGATAGAGGATAACATAAATCCAAATTAGATTCAAGACTAAAGTTGTGAGTGTTAGTACCATCTTCTAGAATGGAGAAATTAGTCTTTATCATAGGCTTTATGAGCCATTCTAGAATTTCCTCCATCGGATTTGAATCATGAAAAGAAGAAGGAGGATGAGAATATGGATTAGGAATTTGATGTGCAGTTTTCCCGACTTTATCATCATCACGAGAAGGCACCCTCATCAGAACTGAAAAAGGAGGAAGACGGAGAACAAAAGGAATAGCAAGTTCTTCCTGTGACATTAGAGGTGTCTCACGATTTACAAGAGTTAGGGAAGAAGAAACATCAGGTGGTTTGGATTCACCGTGCAAAGAGATATGAACCAAACACTCAAACTTTTGCTTCAAGAAATCCCATTTTTTATTTCCTTCAGGAAACTCATAGCAGAGGTGAAGGAATCAATCAGAAAAATCCTCAATTGATTCATCAGGCTTCATTCTTAGCTCATTGATTTTTTTATAAACATCCCGGTAATCATACCTACCAAAGGATTAAAGAGGCTCCTTGAGGAAATGAAGAAAAGAATGGATGGAAGCAGATGGTAAGGTATGACACCATCTATTAACACAACTTTCAAGGGTGAGGAAGAAATCCACACAAGCATAGTTTTCATCATCAATTTTGTAATATTAAAAAAATTTAATAAAATCAGAGATGTGTTCAATTATGGATGTTACATCCTCACCATCAAATTTTAATTGAGACAAGTGATAAATAGGCTCATCGAGGATTAAATTTTTACCAGGGGGTAGGTTAAAAAAACACACTGAGAGTTTGACTTAAGGATGACCCGTCTGAGATAAGAGGTTCAAAACAGAGTCAATGAGAACAACTTGTCATATGGCCCTCCTTCTAGCGCCATTTTGCTGGTAGTGCTAGAAATCTGTCAACCAAGGGGGTGTCCCCGATGTGAAGTCCCAATTATACCTCACATCATTTGAAGTAGAAGCCTCATCCATAGTATCAACCTGACTGCCATATATCCTTGTAGATTTTCCTTGGCTACATAGTTCAGCACTAGAGAGTAACACAAAGTTATTTTCCAATCAATGGGTGAATATGCCTTGTGAAATGTTCAGCTACAAAAATAATCAAGGTCCTTCTACTCAAAGAGATGAGAAAAGTGGGCCCTTTAAATATAAGTAATAGTACTAATCTAGAAAAGCCATACGAGCACATACATAAGAATGAGTTGTTGACAAGTAGCAAAATAGTTCACAAGGAAGTAATAATTGTTAAAGAAACTACAACACACCTTTAATAAGATAAGTATTGAACCCACCGAAATAGTTCAATTTCCTTGGTACAAATGAGAACAACATAAATTGCAAACATTCAAAGAATAGTCTTACAATATTCATGACATATGCATGAAAGTTTTTTGGCTCAATGAACTTCTGAATTAAGTAAAGGTTCCAAGATACATCAAGACAATGAAGACCACTAGCCCCAATAGTGGAGCATTAGAGTAGTCGCTTGCTCTTCCAAAACAATTATCTTCCTCTCCAATTACTGATAGAAGGAGCCAAGGTGAAAAGTCATTTACATGTACAATGAGGGTGTATATATAACAAATGGGGTGATCATTCACCTCTCATGTGAATCTTGGGCTACCCTCATGACTATTTGCCTTCTCTATGACATTTCAAATACCACATAACTTTTCACATTACATGGATGGCTCTTAGACTTCCACTTTACATTACATTTTCCAATATAGAATTTACGTAATCCACAAATGATGTGGCAAATGATGACTTGTGACGTGACATGAAACTGATGACATGGATTGCATGATGACATGACAATGTCAAGCCACTCTTTGTTGCTACTTTGTCCTCAGTAAGAGATGCACAATCTTCATCTTCATGAGATATATGACATGTTCTTCACATACACCCTCCAAAGGTTTTTGAATCAGATGGAGCCTTCATGCGGTCCTGATCCTTAATCTTTTGTTGTAATCTCGTGTTCCTTTGTCTTCTCGCCTGATGACCATCTTATCCCTTTAGCTTCATATGTGTCTTCTAGCATGGTCCCCTTCTCATTTTCCTCCATCATCATCTTGTCATAATAAAATAAAGTACCTGTTATGACTGGAACATGTGATTGGTTGAGTGATCGGCTAAGGGATTGCATAGTTCCAGAGGCCAAGGTCCGAGATTGAGGCTCAAGACTATGCAATGTGTTCAACTGGCCACAAGCCCTTTCAGGTGGGGTTGGGATTCCAACCATTATGTCCCATTGATGTGGTCATACCATTTGCAGCTACTCAGGAAGGTTCCGCTCATGTTGATTTTGAAGATGATAGGGATAACAACTTCATTGAGCGCATTTAGCACATCCACCAGTAGGTCCATGACATATTGGGAGCCAATGCTAAGTACAAGTAGTGTCATGATCAACATTGTGTGCCAGACAAGTTCCAGGTGGGTGACAAAGTTTCGTTAAATTTGTAGAAGAAGCTCCTCGTTGGGCCCCAACGCAAGCTTTTCCCACTATAATATGGGCCTTACACTATGACTAAGGCTATAGGGGACAATGCTTTCTAGCTCAACATTCCACCATTCCTTGGCCTGCACCCAGTTTTCAATGTGGACCACCTTCGACCATGCTTTCCACCATTACTAGACACATCGGACATTACAGAACAACTCACACAAACAGAGTTAAACCTAGACTACATGGAATAGTCCAACACTGATCGAATCATGGGCACGCAGATCAAGAACACTTGCTAGCAAAAGATCCAACTGTATCGCGTTGTCAAAGTTGGCCAACTCTCGCACCAAGGCAAGTGGCTCACAAGGGACCAAGTTAAGCAGAAGTTTTCCCATCTCATGAAGAACTCAATGCAATGGGGAACATTGCTTCCTAAGGGGGGAGGATTGATCCAGGTGGATATTAGTGTCTAGACGCCTATTCCACATTGACCCCCACCATTGTTTCTTTTCAGTTTCCTTAATTGTAGAAAAACTTACTATTTTTGGCAGTTTTTCGAGTCCTAAACCTCCAGAGTCATTTTGAGGGACTAAAAGACTTTTTTTTAGGGAAAACTGATAGACTAGAAATGTCCCAAATTGGTTTGGCTATATAATTTTAGCCTCCTCTTTGAGATCTTCACAAGGTATTATGATAGCCAAAAGGAGATCGTATGCCAAAGTTACGACCCCGAGAAGTTGATATACCAATTTACGCAAACAGGACCCACAATTTTGGTGGTTCATCTCCTAGGGTTAGGTTTTTGGATGTTTAGGGTTTTCCATTGTTTCTTAATAATAAATAGTCCTTTGAGCCTCATTGTAACACAGTTCATAGGCATGTATCCGCCACATATCTTCTCAGAGATAAGCTACCATCGCCCAAGCTAGTTTATTTCCATTTCTATATGTAAGCATATTTCAGTTATTTGATATTAATGAAATGAAGTTTTATTTCTACTGCATCTCTATTTTTATGTGTATACTTGTATTTTGTTGTGTTCCTGCATAAGTCTGGATCAAGCAAGCATTGCATTTCTTCTATAGTCTCTAATTAATTCAATACAGATAGTAAGGGGTTTTGAGCAGTTGCTTTCCCTTGGATAAATATTTGTGTATGTGTGATGTTTCCTTTTGCATGTCAATGATTCTTATTTTAGATGTTGAATTAACTTCTACAGATGAGTAGAGTAGCTTAAAGTCTTGTGATTTAGTAAATTTCATGAGTCATTTTGAATCTACATATTAATTTCTACAATTGTAGTCCAATGTAATTTGGGGGATGGATGAACACATCACTAGGTTGAGGATACCATTCTAAGTACTACTAAAGTTTGGAATAAAGTGGCCATTTAGTGTTAGGCCATGTGGACTGGAGATAGATGTTGTACTTGTAGTATGGATACCCTTAGTAACTCACTTTTAGAGAGAGCATGAGAATCCATTAAACAACTATGCAGGACTAGTGGCTTATCAAAATTAAGGCCAATAAGGAAAATTAATGAAAGTCATCTTTCCTAAAAACATGAACCAATATCACATCATGCCTACTTCATAGAGAACTTAAGAGAAAGACATAGATATTTTAGAAAGCCACTCTATGATCTATCCATTTAATTGAGCCATGTATTATAATTTCCACTTGAAAGATCACTAAAGCAATGATTGGTGTTGCTCAAAATTTCACAAGAATGATAGAATGAGGGGTTGATCTCATGGCATGAAGCTATTTGGATAACATTGTGAAAAACACTCTTTATATCCTATTTTTATCTACTTCCCTAAGTTATATTTCGTAATCCTTACACATATATAAGAGGATAAGTGTGACAAATGAGGAAAAGAGTCAAATCTTCGATCAAATTTCCTTAAAGTAAAGATAAAAACATTGATTTTCAAGGATGATAAGAGCCACATACCCCTTGCTTAGTGTAGCCTCTATTACTGGGTCAAGTTGAATCATGGTTTAGAGAAGAGGAATCCTAGAGATACATATGAAGAGAGTAACTCAACCCTTTTACCTCTATAAGTAAGCTATATAAGTAACAAGCACATTACTTTCCTCCCCTTTATGGATATTGAGGGCCATGACTTTTGTTTAACCTAGATTAAATAAAATATCATGAATGTTATAGAAGGAAGCTAATATTTCAAGTTGTCTTTGAAGGTCCCTTAGTGGGACATGACAATACTACTATATTCAAATAAGAGAAGGAAAATGAAGACTTTGAAGGGAAGAAAACATAAACGACACCAGATGAATTTGATATAATTTCCCCTAGCTCATAAATGTATAGCTTGAAAAGTGTATGAGATAATGGTAAGCTTGTTTAACTCCTAGCATTTTGGACTTACACTCTCACACTAACCTTTGTCTATAGCTTGCTAGAAATGGTCTTGTAAAGTGTTGTCACAAGAGATACCACAAAGGGTGGAAGATAAAAAAACTATGAACTAATAGGTGCTAAGGAATTGTCAAAGTCCTTACCAAGGTCCACAGAGAAATAATATAATTTATGCTTATCTTCTTTAACCTCTTTAGTGATGAAATTTAAAGAAACGATATTGGTTACTTTTTATATATCTTTCATATCTCAACATTTTTATCTCTACCAATTTTGAGATATGAATATCTAATATTGTGAAAAATATTTTCATCAACCCACCCCATTGTAATAGTGCAATAGTTATTAACATCATTATAGTCTCCACTTTTGTAGCCAAAAGAATCTAAATCTAAAATAGTGTTAAAAATGGAAATTTAAAATGTATAGACATGACCATGATTACGCATGTAAAATTAAAAAAATACAATTAAAGAACACATTAAAAACTGAATGAAATTACATAACATCGATCATGGGCATGGTTCCCAAATAACCTTTCATAAAACATCCACATTCCAACCACTTCGAGGTTTTGTGTTGATTTTTACATTCCAACTACTCTAATGAATGTTATAATATCTTTTGCCATCCCATGTGCCTAAAATATTGTCCTTTCATAAAACATCCACATTCCAACCACTTCGAGGTTTTGTGTTGATTTTTACATTCCAACTACTCTAATGAATGTTATAATATCTTTTGCCATCCCATGTGCCTAAAATATTGTCCTTTATTTTGAGCTTCCAATCAATTCCAATACTCCATTGATTTAGTTTCATCATTATTTGTGTGTTTATGTTTGATTCACAAATTCCAAAATACATTTTACTACATTTCATTTTAAGGTTGTGTTTGAATCTTCAAATTTCAAAATAAGGATTAGAAAATAATAAAAATATCAGTATGATTTTGAGAAAATATGGCAGAAACTTTTTAAAATCTGGGTTTTTTTTCCAAATCATGAAAACGCTTTCTATTGGTAATAAGACAAAGTAATAATAGTAGAAAGGAAATCTCATTGTTTGCCTATGAAGAAACAAAACAACAACCAAGATCGTTTTCTAATACATCTAATCTCTAATTTATAAGAGGTTACATAATAGAGAGATGAAAACTGTAGAGAGTTGTCTGATAGCAATGATCAAAAAATAAGGGTATTTTGCGCAAAAAGATAAAAGAGTGAAAGCAGAGCATTCTAGTTCGTGAAGTTAGATCAAAATATACCCCGATCTCTCAAAAAACAAAAAATTGGAATTTCATCTTATCAGTGTCTGAGTTGCATCCTTCCTGGGAGAGGTGATCTGCTTCACCATTTTGACTTTGATAGATGTGTGTGATGGAGACAGAGTGGAACTCATTGAGCAAGGTTTTGATTCGACATTTCCAAGTGTCGAGGTTAGGAGAGTTTAGGGAGCCTCGGTTGTTTACCGAGACAATGATAGATTTGGAGTCCCCAAAAATAGTAAAAACTATAATGTCGAGCCAAGAAGCATAGTGTAGGAGCCCCCAAAGAGAGAGTAATTTGCCATGAGTATTAGTAGCAATTCCATAGTGCTAGTGAAACTTGTAGAAGCTCGGAGGCCCTAAATGGATGGCCATGCCACAACAACAAAGGTCAATTGAGGAGGCCCCACCAAAGAAGCTAACTCGGTAAGAGGACCAGATGTTTCGAGGAGGAGGGGGACATTTAGAGATCGACGACTTAATGGAAGAGTACTCAAGATAGAAGGAGAATATTCTACAGCTGGTTGTCCAGATGTCACGCTTCACATGCTCAAAGATGAGGGCATTTCTATACTGCCAAATCCCCTAGATGATAAATAAGGCTAGCGTTCTATGTCAGGCAAAATCTGGGTTATAGTTGTTAAGCTTTAAGATTTTGGGTACCCTAGAATTTTTTGATAGTGTTGAAACCATTTCTACCATTAAAAAACAATTTAAACACTCTCACATTTGAAGAATTTTTAACCAGATTATAGTGAAAAATTTGCAGTCCTCACAACCTATTTCAAAATGCATTCTATTCGTGGTACCCAAAAGCTTTTTTATTATTATTAAATTTATGGGAGATCTCTTAAGTTTAATTACTCTCGAGGTTTGTGGCATTTCTACATCGTGTAGAGGTGGGTGCATGAGAGTTCAAAATAAAGTAATAAAAACAAATAAACTTTGTCCCAACTTGGATGTAAACCTTAATATTTTAAGAAAAATGTCGATTAAACCCCATCTCGCTAAATTGTAAAATGCTCTTCACATCACATTTTCACTGCGTACATTTGGGCAACCAATATTTACCATGTTATAGTGTATTTATTACACCACTAATTGTTTCTGGCATCTGATATTTCCTAGGTAAGCGCACCCATCTCGGCATCCTGCTCGATCTCCAGCAAAGTATATATTTTTTCCCAGTCCATTTAAAACATAAGCATCATGTAACCATCTGCCAGATGACCATCACATATCCATGCATGGAAAACATTCCCCAAAATTTAAATTTGAAATTTATTATTTCACGCCCTACGTAAATGCTCAACAAGAGTCACCGGCTATGATATTCATGATGCGCTCTGCCATCTCAGTGCAAAACTCATCCCCGCCTTTCACAATGCATGCAGGACCAAAGCGGATTAAGGTTGCCTTCTGATGTATTCAGGACAGTCCCAGCTAGAGGCCATGGATGAGTGTCGCCCTGAAGATGTTGAAGGGCTAGTGGGAAGTTCCTGATGCACCGATGTGGCTGTTGCATAGAGGGCCCAAGTTCTTGGAAGGGTATGGGTACGAAGCCATGAAGGGTCACGATGGAGATGACGAAGAACCAGACTGGGTTTTGAAGACCTAATGCAATGGCTTCTTTCAAGCAATATTTACTTTTCTGTCCACTTCCCTTTGTGTTTTTACTCATGCCTATTCTATCTTTAGCCAACCATTGCCGAGAACCCATTGCTTTTAAACTCCCATTGTTTCACAACGATTCTCATTTTTCTCATATCTATGATGCCTCTCTCTTTAAGTGATCTGCAACAGTTTGAGAATGCAATGCAAAAGAGCCTGCATCATGCAGTATCCATGGTCTCAAAGAACTTTCGAAATGTTGTCGAATCAAAGAGAGAATATGGTTAAAGCAGTTCAGGTTCCTTTGGTCTTGTCACAGTGGTCAACATGGGCATCAAAAAATTCAGGAGTTTAACATTTGGGTGTGCATTACAAGCATGTGGCATGTCAAGAGATAGAAAAATAGGTCGCATCTATGTATGCAAAGCCATTAGTATGAAGGTCATGAAATTTCATTTTTGTATTCGATGACTGGCCGTCTATTTTCTTATTTAATAGAGTGTTTTGGTTAAGGTTGTGTAAGATAAAATGCAACATCATGTGAATTGTGGTTGATTTATAAGAGAAGACATGGTAAGGAGGGTTCCTGAGATGGTAAGAAGATTTTGTCGCGTTTTCTATAATTATTTTTTCATAAGATGAGATGCTTGCAGGGAAGCATAAATGTGCACTCATGGCAAGATTTTAATAATGAGATTAACGTGGAGTTTGCCTGAAATAATTGGTTAATTGAAATAAAATGAGAAAAGGCAATGAGTTAATACAGTGGAGCGAAAGGAGGTGTTTTAAGATCTCTCATTGGGGTGAGATTTTATATTTTTTTTATTAATAGAAATGAATTTTATTTAGAAATTAATTATTTTATTGTGATTTACATTAATTTTTTTGAAATTATAGTGATCAATTTAATATTAATTTTTTCGAGATTATTGATTTTGTTGGCCTCTCCTTCATCTTGCAGACTGCTTTTGGCTTCTGTACAATACTAATGATTTTTTTATACCTATTGGGTTGAAGCTTATCAACCAGAGTGTGGTACGTGAAGAAGTTTGATGGTTTTCCATCTCACAGAAAGGCTTTGATTTCGTTCTTCATATGAGATCGATCTAATACATATATATTGATGGGCACCCTCATGTATATCAAAAGACCATATATATTGATGGGCACCCTCATGTATATCAAAAGACCATGTGCTCATTGCCTTATTATTTTCTCATCTTTATTTTTGTGTTTCTGTGAGGGGAAAATGTAAAAGGAACGTTATCTTTAAAAACATGGTAGAGGTGTTTTATGAATTTTAGTATTGCAACTATTTTTGTGTTGTCTAATATCTGCAGTCACATTATTAATAATATTGTATATTCCGTAGCTGCAATTATGGCATTGGGTAGAATTATCATCTCAAGCACACTTGTGAATTCATCGACAGACATTACTTCCATTTTTCAGGATGCCATTTTTACTTTAAGGGAAGGTGTAGAAAGTCGTGAATTGAAAGTTGGTTAATGTTGATAGAGGTTTTTTTTTTTGTGCTTTCTATCATTGAATTCAACCTTTTTAAGTGAAATTTTGGATATAGATAATTAGGGACAACTAGTTAAAATTAGAGTTGGTCAAATGGGGGTAGTATTGAAATTTACAGTGAGTAAAATACATTCTTTTATTAATGTACAAATACATTATTCAACTCTAGTAATTTATCCATGATTATAACTATGAAGTTATTAAAAATTGTTTGTGTTGGATGATGCAACTCACTCCCAACACTTATATGGAAGCTAGCATTGCCTCTTAAACCATCTTAAACCCTTTGTCAAAGAAAATAATTTAGACACCTACACACCTACATAATTTAGTGTTCTTTCTAATAGTAAGTTTGGCGCGAAACTTGTAGTGAGAAAAACTCCAGTGTCTACCATTAAGGAGTCTAATCAAGACTTTACAACAATCAACTACACTGAGAGGGAGCCATCATCACGACATACCATCCCACCATCATATTTCCCTTATAATGAAAACTGATGTTGGTTAGAAGATGTGGAAATTAACCCCAACATATTATCGCTTGACATAAAGCTCAAAACATATGGATGATATCTGATGTGTTTATGTTTCCTGTTTTTGTTTCACTGGTATCTGTGTTAGCCATGCCTCATCTCTTTGCATACATTTTTCTCCTCCATGCCATGCCTTTGCATTCTTCTTTTTTGTTTACTGCAGGATTTACACCCATCGACGATGGTGAGCTCTATTGATATTGGTTAATGAGCACCTAATAAGTACATTTATTTATGAATTTTTTTAACAATTTTAATGTTGATGTAAGTGGGAAGTTATGCATTTCAATGTGTTCAATGGACACACTGTTGTCGATACAAAAGCAATTGGGAAATACACTATCCACATGGAAAGGTTGAGATCCGTGTGGTTTAAAATGGGATGGCGTTTCTTGCATCGGTAATTGAATAACTTATTTGTAAGTATTTTGTGCTTCTTGGTTTCAAATCATGACAACATCTCATCTTCTAAATGATTATCCATGCCATTCATGGAAATTGCTTGAGATCTATAGAAAATGTTGAGAGTTTCTTCTGATTAAATCTTTCCATTGATAAAATTTTACAGGACTCTATATTCAATGAATCTCAATGGAAAAATGTCGATTGAAATTGGGCAGCTTTCATCACTACAAAATATGTAAGTTGATTGATGAAGAAATTGCAAGAGTACCACAGAGTTGATACCATCCAAACCCATTTCTCCAATGAATATTGAGGTTGCGAAGTAGAGTTCATTTTTTTGAACTCCCCTATATATATCGGAAATTTGTTTACTTAGGTGCAATAATATTTCTTTTTAATCCAGTCAATGCACTATGTAAATTTTATCCAACATTTGAACATAGTGTAGTGGGGATGGATCTTGCAATGCTACCCTCTATACAAAGCCTATTCCTTCTTTAGATGCAATTAGAATAATATTAACAAAAACCCTCTTGGGTTTGCATGGTAAATAAGAGGGTATAATAAGTAGATTGATTGAACGAACTCATCATTGTAGGGATCTGTCATACAATCCAGGCCTGATAGGACTGATTTCAAGTACCTTGGGAGATTTGCAATACCTTCACATGTTGTAATCATTTTGAGCCTTGTAATTCAATTGTTGGTATTATTATTTGAAAATTTTATAATGGATTAATTTTTAGCTCATCTTAGAATATTGACAGGTTGTAGGTTTTCTGGGTGCATTCTGAAGGAGCTGGGTAAACTACAGAGACTAGTTACTCCGTAAGAAAATACTCCCAAAAAAAACCCTTGTTTTTATGAATAAGTACACTTTGTGACATCGTGAATCGTTATTAATTTTGGTAGGTGTTTTAAAATGATTTATTTTTGATAAGTTAGTTTTTATTTTATAAAAGAGGGTATGAAAAAATAAAGAAAAAATGGAAATATGAAAAAATAGAAAATAATAAAAGAGATGAAATAAAACCCCATTAAAAGAAAATAAATTTTTTTGTGTAACTGTGCTTGTTTAAATGCCACTTCATGAAATAACTTGTACTTGTAATAAATAAAGGTCTATGTGCAGCTTTTTCTTATGCCACAACCTTTTCTTCTGATCTGGATCAAACTGTTTAATCTTGATCAAATCATTTAATTTTTTGTATTAGACTAGAGAGTAATTTCAACCAAACAGTTTAATCTTGGTTGAACATTAGAAATTAGGATAGAATAGGAAAAATAAAAGGCCTAACATGCTCAAAATTTGGCCTATAAGTTATATTAGATTAGGTTTAAATTACTGAAAAAGTTAAATAAGGGCTGCTAGTCTAAACATGCCCTAGATAGATTAATTTTTCATTAGTGTTTAATTACCTCATTAAAAGGGTGATTAATTATTTTGTAAATAAGTAATTTTATGTTTTTTGTCAAAGGTCATATACGAAAAAGATGTTTTGTTGGCAAGCAATAAAGTTTGAGCGAAATCCGACGGTGATCCACCTCCCTGTCCAGATCAACGACGAGGAAGCCTCTTCGCACCCCCTCGCCATGATACAAGATAAAGGTGGGGGGTGGGCGTGGGGGTGTGAAAAGTAGATTTTCCCATGCGGTCCCATCGCATATGTGTCGCCTCATCAGTGCTTCGCACCCACCTTGCTCCATACCGCTTACCACTACTCCCCCCCGATTATCTTCCATCATTCCTTCCAGTGCTTCCCGATACCGCGCCAACAATCACACCTCCTGTACCATCCACCTCCAACCACTTCACGCCACGTGCCCTCACCCATTGTCGCTTATTTGTTCCCGCTTATCTATTTCCACCATTAATTTCCTCTTGTTGTTGATCTTACCTCTCGTTGATGCATTGTTCCTAATTAGACGATCATCAACGACTTTCCTATAACAATAGCTTTAATCCATTTCTAAATATCCATCTACACCGTTACAATGAATCTTCGTAAATAGTTTTCTTTCACTATTTCCTACACTATTCATGTCTACAGACTCTCTATCGAGCCAAGTCTGCAACAGTCAGTGTCCTCTGAATGTATTTCTACCATTTTTCTGTTATCCTCCACCATTACAGTTCTGTTATTTTGGTTCCAAAGAAGAAAGACAAGCCTACTGCTTGTTCCTTTGCAACAGAGGAAACCCCAAAGGCCTCTGATGCCTTAGACCTGGACCATATCCCATTGGCCGACCAATATTTCAAAATTGTAGATACTGAATGCGAATTCAACATGTCCGAAAGGCATAATTGGCTGAAGTAGACATAATTTGACTCTGAAGATGAAATAAATCCGTGGGAATCCCATCTACCTCTGTATATGTTTCCTCAGATCTATTCCTTTCCCGATTTAGTCATCTAGTGCCAAGCCAAGTATTTTCCTTTACAGAGAACAGTGGTAGCTCAGAATGGAGACATTCTGATATTTATCACTGCAGAAACCATTAATAAAATGCTTCTGATCCTTGAAAATGACTCCCTTAGCTTTTTCTCCACTACAACCTTAATTGACCTATACCACAAGTTGACCTTCCCTCAAAGAGCTTAATTTTTTTAGATCTTTCTCCCTGAAGATGTTGAGCTCCCTAAAAACAATCCTCCTTATCCAGCATCTATGTTCCCTGAGAGAGCTAAGCACATAATTTCCCTAATTTCTTGCTTGTTAGGCTACCAATCAGACCAATGGGTAGATGAAGCTATCCTATGCTATCTGTCAATCTTTTCTAAAGAAAACAAACCTGCTTTCATGTATAACTATAGTCAATTTTTGGCTGAAGCTATGCATGAACAATTGATGAATATCACTACTGAAGGAGTGTTTAAATACTCCTCTACGCTATTTCATATGTTCATTTTTCAACAGGGAGACATGTTGCTTATTGTTTTGCACAAGAAGGATGATCAAAAAGAGAATCAAGCAGTCACTCAATGGACCTCATTGATTAGAAAGAACTCAACTGAGTTTACATTTTCAGACTTCATAGACTATTTCATTCACCCAGTTACACAACTTCTCATCAGTAAGAGTGAACCCAAGATCAATACAGAAATCAAAAGGATCTTGCATCTCAATGATCAAGTTATAACAAGAGACTGGTATATTTACCAGAACTACACAAAGATCAGAGTATATGCCTGTGAATTAGCTCCATATAAGTTGCCCAAATATGTTCCAATGGGAATTTTATCTTTGGAATATATATTAGGCAAATGATGAATATGGATGAGCTTCATTCCATTTCAAGGAAAAGGAGATCACAGTTCAAGATAAAGGCACAGGTAGCATCATTCATTTGTAACACCAGATCAGCAGGTTTAGAAGCAGGTGCCATAATAAAATAGATAGCTTTCCAACCAAGATTCACCTGGTATTATGACCCATTTAGTATTATCTCAGACTTAAGGGTGGAACTCAAAACCACTCCTTACAATCATACACCTAGACCAAAGATTTAGAAGTTTAGGAATCAATAATAGTGGGAAGAGAATACTCTTCAAGAAGTAGAAGAACAGGTTTTACCTCCTTCTACTCTTCAGACTCCTACTTCTCAAACCAAGCAAGACAAGAGGCCCAGAGAAGGATCATTATCATCAACAATTGGAGAAAAGAAATTCATTCATTATCAGAAGAAATCAAGGATTGAATCCAAAGAAACTACTACTATTACTACTACTCAGGGTCAGAAGGAGCTTATCATCATCAATTTGGATGATTCATAGGTTTCCATAGGTACAGAAGAACATGTAATTACTACTCCATATTCTTATTCTACTTCACAGAATTTGTTAGAGATCATTCAATCTGCAGGACCAAGTGAAACAAAGGAGTCAAATGTCTTCACTAACTTCCTTGAAATCAAGCAGAAGAATGAAGTTTTAAAAGCTAATGTTTATGCACAGTTTTGGAAGCATACTTCTACTTCACAACACAAGTTGCTGACAGCGAGAAGGGAAGAATGTAAATGGATTTTTTGCAGGCTCAAGTGCCCTTTCCTAAAGGTTCTTTTGATTACAAGAAAATTGTATTTTCATTTGATGTTAATGAGATACATCCAATTGATCAAATGGACATGCATAGGCAGTCTGGTGAGATGCTTTTCTCAACCATGACCAATACTGCTATGTTATTGTCAAAACTTCAAAATTCTCTATCAAATGCACAGTCACAATTGAATATTGAGAAAATATCATCTTTAGCAAAGGATAACATGATCAAGCCATTATAGGACTTAGTAATTAAAATTGGATATGCCCCTACTGATGTCAAAGTTGTTGAAGATATTATTAAGAAGAAAAACACAGATATAACAAAATTGAGGAAGCAACTGAAACTGCCTTGTCCAGAGGACCCCCAGACCAAGGAGATAGTAGAAAGTGAACAACATAAGGAAGAAATGCTCAAACTGATAATTAGGCAGAATGTACAAATAAAGACCATGGAGGAGAAAATTGAGGAATTTCTTAAGGGAAAAGAGCAGTTTACTTACTTAACCATAGCTCCCATCACTTCTATGTCTATTATAGTGTCGAGAACAGCAGGGGAATCTACATCAACCACAACAGAATCTACATCAATAGCAAAGGATTTGAACAAACTCTCATAGTATCTCACTCACCAGAAACAAGAGAATGAAAGGCTTCATAAGAAATTCAAGAATCTAGAAGCTCAGAAGATAAAGAATGATATTCTGTATGTTGAAGAAATGCAGAAGTACACCGAGGTTAATGAAGTTTATAGGAAATTGGTAAATCTTGTCATACCAAGTGAAGACCGATGGGATCACTTGTGTGAAGTTATTGAGTAAATTTCATTAACAACTGAAGGACAGTTGGGCAGAACCTTTTGGGGATCACATCATTAACAAATTCCTAAAGAATAGTGAGAGCACTTTGCAGTTTTGAAATTCCTATAGTTTTGTACTATTTTTATATTTTTGTTTTGAAAATATCTAGAAGAACCTTTGTATAAATGACTCCTCCTTCGAGTTATTAAGGGTTAAACCCTTGGATGAGCTTTCAGAACATAATTGTAACTGAGTTGGAGATTTTCCAAGTTAATGAAAGGATTATGAATTTGTCTTCTATAGTTTTGTCTCCTTGTAAGTTTTCATATGTGCTTATTTCATTATGTATTGCTTCATATATTTAAGTCTTTATGCAGAGATCTGGGTAAGATCATACTGAGTATCAGTCAGTCTTAAATCCCCTGTGAAGTTATCAACAATAACTAGGGACTATATTATAAGACTATATGTTATTATAAATTCCCCTATATCAATTAATTGTCACACAAACCTGCATTTGTTTAAAAATATTTTGTTCTACAAGAAATGTTGTTTGCTTGTATTCTTTTCTTATAACCAATCAAATATTATATCTAGATATTTAGCAAGTTATATTTCATCAATATTCTTCTATTCATTCACTTTAACTCAATTAACTATAGCTGGACAAATAGTAGCCCTTTCATCTAGCTTAGTAATTGTTAAGGCTTAAGCACCTATTTTCAATACTTCATAACGTTGGTCATCCATAAAACTTAAAAACCAACAAAACATTTTAGATGCTCTGGCATGAATAACTAACCTATAGTCATCTCAGAGGACAACAATAGGTACATGAATTCAAATGACTTATCGGGAAGTATTTCTCCATCTTTGAGTAATCGTATGTGTCTCTATTTATTCGATTTGTCCAACAATACCATCGGTGGAGAATTGCTTATCGAGCTAAATGAGCTTGTTAATTGCGGTCACTTGTAAGTATTACATTTTTATTTGGGATAACTTTTACCCATGTACGATGGTTCTGAATAGGATTCTCCTTTGAGCTAACTCTTTGGCTTCCTTTGATTAGACTCCAATTGATGGCTCTTCGACTGCATTTTTTCGACCTTCGTCTTCTCTTGGCTAGGGCTTCCTCCTATAGCGAGTTTGTCTAAATGTCTCTCCTCTTGTCTTCGATGAGTTCTGCTACTTGATGGTCACTGCCCCGTCCACTAGCACCTAGGGACCCCCTTGACATACACTTTTGTGAATATTGACAACTGTCAGCTGGCTCGAATATCTTGCAGATCTTCTGTTTCTATTGGTTGGTTAAGATGGAGGATGATCTGGTAGACTACTCCGAGGATCACTATGATTTCATGCCTATTTGGACAGTCTCTCCACCTCACATGGTTGTCTCGACTTCTTCGATTCCTCTACAACTCCCTTCTACACTGGTGGGTGACCCTAAGGTTTTATTGGTGCCTGATTTTCTCAACCCTAGCTTTCCATCTCAGAACTGCTCGTTGTCTGGCAGTCCTTCATCAACCTCTCTGCTAGGTTCTGGCTCACAGTACGCCTCATTCTTCCTACCTATTTCTGACTACTTACCCCTTTCTCTGGTTTCCCTACAGTTTCTAGCCTCTTGTCTGAACACGACCATTACATCTTGTCCATTGGAACACCCATGTATCCCTTTCTCTGCAGCTTCCTATCCCTCTAACCCTGTGGATCTGGACCCTCACTGCTCTCTTCCATCCGCATCTGACCCTACGTTTCCCCATTTTGTGTCCTTTCCCCTTTCATCAGGTTGCTTTGAAGGATCCACCTTGCTGCCTACTCATTTAGGAACCGAGACTAGGCTTTGCGAAGATCTTGGCACATCTTCTATAGCCCCTCCCACCTACCTTCTGGTATAACGTCCTGGACGGTGAAGAAAGCTAAGTGCATCTAGGAGGGACGCAAAAAGATCTCATTAACCTTTGGCGATAGACCTTGAAATGGGTGATGTTCTAGACACTGTAGACATAATTCTAGTCGGACGGGTTCGGGGTCACTCCTACAACTCGATTTGTCTCAGGCAATGGATCATGGAAATTTGGGGATAGGTACTTGAAGAATTACCTTCGGTGGTTACCTTATCTCGTAAATGGTTCACTTTATGTTCTATTTGGGTGTTATGGCCCCTGAACTATGGGACATGCAGACATGGTACTAATATGTGTCTTTTTCCTATACATTATTCTCCAAGAAGAAAAGGGCTCGGGTGTTAGAGTAACAAGGTATTTGTTTTTCTTTGCTCTAACCTAGGTCTTGGGAAGAACTATCCTCACTCTACATGTGAGACCCTTCAAAGTAGCTTGGGTGTTTTTTCTGGTAACGTTTGTTCCCTTCTACTTAATTCTAGTCATTTATATTCCCAATTTCTAGTCTTCAGCCCTTGGGGGATTAGCCTTTTCAAGCTTGTCTAGGTTTGTCACCCACCTTGGTTTTTTCACACTCCTCTTCAAAATTTTCTAGTGTCGGGGGAGGATTTCTTTTCGTTTTGTAGCAATGGTAGTTTTTCCCTATTCATTTTTTCACTTGCAAGTTGCATGAGTCCCTCACAAAGGTTTAGTCTCATATATGGTTTGGTTGGTCTCTTGGGTGTTACTTCACTAGTTTTCTCCTTTCTTGGGCTAGGAAGGTTTCTCTAAAAATTTTGTTGCTTAGTTCACCCCTACTACTATTCTCCTAGGTGACATCTCCATCGTCTATTAGGATGGTGCGTCGATGTGTCTCCTCAGGGCAACGGGGTGGTAGAAGAGGCAAGGTCTCCCCTCAGCCTACAACCCAAGGGGAGGCTCATCACTCTATGGGTAGGTACAATCCTTTTGTTCTTATAGATATACACTATGATAAATATGATACCGAGGGTGATGTTTTCTACATTCATAGGTTTATCCCTGATCAACATGTGGAGATGGAAACTAGGAGTTGGGTTCCTAACACAGGAAATACTTGGTCCAAACAAACAAGGTACATGCATACTATCAATCTGTATTGGCACATCAAAATGCTCATGGGTCAAGTTCTCATTGGTTGTTTAAAAGCACAACAAGAGATATTAGTTTTTGCGATGAATATCATGGAGAGAGTTCAAAAGCTAGCTGATAAAAATTCCATTCTTGCTAAGCGATCAATAGTTATCACTTTCACCACATCCCATGAGAACAACAACCCATCTTGACCAATTCAAATGGATTTTTCTTCTGAATGATATGCATTGCAATTTTTTATTTTTTTATTATTATTTTTTACACACAACACCAAATCTACTACTTTTTCTTGTAGTCAGTATAGTCAACATATGATTATATCTAGAGTGTCTAGTAAGCATTGGATTTAAGTATTACACAGTGGTCCGATAGTGATTTTTTGAAGCACAATTTAAAGTCATTAAATTTCTAACACTGGTGTGGTTTCCCTGGCAAATGATAACTCGACATATATTTTATAGCATAATCTAACTAATAAAAGTTTTGGCCCTTTTTCCATTAATTTTTTTATGATGTAAATTGGAAAGTGATTTTTTAGAATCATAAGTTTGAGTTATGTAATTCACATAATTAAAGTGCATAAGAGATTTTTCAAAGCATTCAATCCATTAAACATTTAAAAATGTAATTTAAATAACAAGAAACCACAACCGTAGGCCAAATTCTAACAAAAAATAATAATTAAAACATCTATTTAAGTAGTCTATTAAATAAATAAATAAAATAACTTTAAGATTTTAAATATATTTTATAAATACACATATAACTATTTAAAAGTAATATTATATTAATATTTATTATTATTATTAATAAAACATAAACATAAATACACACGTAACCATATATAAATGTAACATTACGTTAATATTTACTATTAATTTACTAATATTAATAACTCGTAACATTATATTAAACTTTATTATTAATTTTAATAATAAATATTAATATAGATTAATTTCAATTTCATTTCATGTAATTAATTAATTATGTAAAATGTGAGTTAAAAAAATTAAGCAGGTTACAAGTGAAAATTGATTGACATGTATATCCACCGTAAGCAAAAATGAATAAACAACCAGGAGTGGTTTTGATAAACGAAGGCAACTGGTTGCTGAAAGAGGAAAGGTTTCAAGTTAATCCCAGTGGCCGGTTCCACTCTAGACATTAGAGAAATTAAATGAATACGACAAACCGAGCTTTGAGCTGTGGGTAGTGATGGTCGGGTGCGTGAATTAACTCGTCGGCCTTCAACATCAATGAAGGGCCCCAAATGAAATTCAAATTTTAAATGTCAAATGTGCAAAATGCATTTCATGGATGGCTATGTGATGGTCATTTGTCATATGGCAATATGATGAATATGTTTTGGACGGATGGGAAGAGATATGTTTGGCTGGAGATAAAAAAAAACTCTTCAAAATGGGTGTTCTCATCGAGGAAATGTCAAACATTTATTGGTGTATTAAATATCCTATAGCATTGTAAATAAGGTTTGCCTATCTATCATGCTCTCTTTAATAGTCTCAAGAGAAATTTACCGTACTCGATGGCCATCCATCCAACCATTCGACTATTAGTCATGGAACTATCCAATCAACCTTTCTAGTGACAAACCACCGAAGATCTTTGGCCTCCCTTTGGCCCACTTGCGATCCAAGTGATTGATAAGACCTGCATTTAAAACATTCAATGCTTGGCTTTCAACCAAGGATTTCAAATTTAAGAATTGAGCGGGGAATTTCTGCAACAGCTTGTTGAATAATGACAACGTCCATCGATGAACTTGTTGGACCTGCCATGTTCTCCCTTGAATTACGCAAAGGCACCAATCATAGTCGAAAGGAAAAAATAAATTACAAATGGAATAAACCACCAAGAGTTGAGATTGTCATCAAAGAATCAATCACTTATAGTAATTACCTGCCACTTTTGCAAGTTGACGTAAGAGCAAAGTATTCCAAGTAACAGGGTGTAGATGTCTACAATGTATTTTTTGTTTTAGCTAGTCTAAGGTATATGGCATATATATATGTAGAATAACTATGAACATACAGTCTCTATAAAACTGACATATTTTTGTAATAGTTCACTGAATAAACAATAGGCTAGGAGGACATGTAGTTAATGGGAGAATTATCCAGATGATGTGGAAGACTTTTTTGAATCTTGTTGTTATAACCTTTTTTTATTAATGGAAAGATGATTTTTTTTTTTAACATCATTAGTCCTTTGATGTTCCATATAGTTTTGTATATGCAAATTTTTCGTATATGCTCATGTCTTCCGTATATACTCATATCTTCCGTATATGTGCATATCTTCCATATATGCACATACATGGAAGTTGCGCATATACAGTAGATGTGCATATATGGCAGATGTGCATATATGGTACATGCATATATATGGAAGATATGCACATATTATGGAAGTGCATGTAGTTATGCAGATCCATAATATGCATATATGACCATCTCCAGATATGCACAACTTCCGTATATGTGCAACTACCGTATATGGTGCACTTCTGTAATATGTGCATAACCTCTGTATATGCACATCTATTATATATGCGCATATACATAAAAAGCGCATATATGAAAGATATGCACATATACGGAAGTTGTGCATATGAGGAAGACATGCACATATATGAAAGATGTGCGTATAAAAAAGTCGCACGAATTCTATATATGCACATCTTCCATATCACATATCTTCCGTATATGCACATATATTATGTATGTGTGCAACTTTCGTATATGTGCATATATGAAAATTTCACATATACAAAGACTACATATATACTGAAATTGAAGTTGTGCACAACTTCTATATATGCATAGCTTCCCTATATGTACATATATGGACGCTGTGCATACATGAAAGATGCACATATACATAATTTTAGCGCAATTTCAACCACTATATATGTGCGACCTCTATATATACTTAATTTCTGTATAAACACAACTTCCGTATATGCGCATATACAAAAGATATGCACACATACAACAGATACACATATACAAAAGTGGTGCGAATACATAGGCTAAAGTTCTGCACAACTTCCATATATGTGCATATCTTTTGTATATTCACATATATTTTGTATATGTTCAACTTCCGTATATGCACATATACAAAACATTGTTGCCGATGAAACGGGAACTATTACCTAAAAACGGGTACGCGAGCCAAAAAAAACATGAAAAAACAACCAAAACATGAAAATTGTTTATTTCAGAGCGATGTTTGTTTGTTTGTTTGTTTTTTTTTTTTTTTTTTGGTAAATTTTCAACATTTTTTTTTTTAATGGAAGTAAAAAGCCATTTTTTTTTAAAAGGATGAATAAACACCATAATTTTTTTTTTGTTTATTCTAGAATAACATTAAAAAAAATAGGTTACAATTTTGACATTGTTTAGCAATAGAGTTAAAGAGAAAATACCCATATTTTGAAAAACTGTAGAATTCCAACAATTCTCGGACATGATGTTAAAGATAAAATATCTTGACTTTGAAAAACCTTGAAATTGTAATTGTTTTTGACCATAGCATTAAAGATAAAATATCATGACTTAGAAAAACATTAAAATCTTGACAATTTTTCAACCATGCAATTAAAACCAAAGATTATGACTACAAATAAATTTCAAGTTTTCAAAATATTTCAACCATGACATTATGAAGTTTTTTTATGACAAAAAACATTAAAAATGAACACCCAAGAGTATTTTATTTTTTAAATGCAAAATATATAGTGATTTAAAAATCTTAGGCTAAGACAACTCGATAAATTGCAACAAAAATTTATAAATCAACCATCAAATTGACACGCGGTGTAGATGAACTTGACCCGTTGTAATGAAAACTTAAAGACCAACTATGAAATTGATACATTGTGGGGGCAGACTCGATTCATTATAACGAAAATTTTAAAATCAACTATCAACTATTAATTATTTTTAAATGTTTTAATTTTAATTTTAAAATTTTAATGATTTTTTTAAAGTTTTTTATTTAATTTAATTTAATTTAATTATTATTATTATTTTTTTAATTTAATTAATTTTTTTTTTTTTTAAGTTTTTTCTTTTTAAATTATTATGTGGTTGTATTTTATTTTTTTTTAACTTAAAAAAATGGTTATGGATGTAATTTTTTTATTATTAATATTCAAATGTTGTTGTTGTTGTTATTATTGTTGGTTTTTTTTAATTTTAATTTTATGCTTTTTTGAATTTTTTTTTTTTTGTTTTTTTTTTTACAATTTAATTTTGTTTTATTTTTACATATTTATGGTTGTATTTTTAGTTTTTTAGTTTTATATATTTTTTTATTATTTGAGTTTTGTTTTGTCATGTTTTTATTTTTTTACCAACATGAAATCACAAACAATTAAAAAAAATATCCACACTTAATACATTAGAAAATTTAAAGTGTAAGAAATAAGCCCTCTAAACAAAAAGGGTTGATGTTGCATCAACCCTTTTCAAAATCGAGATGAAAATCATTAACATTTAAAAAACGTGTTCATACTTGTTACTAAAAAGAAAAAAAAGAAAGAAAGAAAAAGAAAAAGTGCCAAAAATAAACTCTTTAAAAAAATGTGTTGATGCTGCATCAACACTTTTCAAAATCAAGATGAAAATCACTAACGTTTTAAAAAAAAATGTTCATACTTGATACATAAGAAATTTAAATTGCTAAAAAAATGTATTCGCACATCACCACTTTTCAAAATCGGGTGATTTTTTGCTACATCAAAAAAACGGGTACCGGTTCATTTTCTTGTTTGATCGGTAACTATGTTACAAAAGTTGCACATATACAGAAGCAATGCACACCTTCCATAATATACATATACGATAGCCTCCAAACATGTGCATCTTGTAGAAATTCTCACTGTAGATCACCTGATGATGCAATATACTAAAGCAAAATACTTGATCTACTTCTATTTGATAATGTAGGCCATTGAGGAATGCAGTCTTCACATCCATCTGATGGATCTTCCAACCTATCTGACCTGATAGTGCCAACATCAATGTAATAGATGAGTACCTTGATATAGGAGCAAAAGTCTCATCATAGTCGATCCCCTCGACTTGTGAGAAACCACGGGCAACAAACCTTGCCTTATGTTTCTCCACATTACCATCAGTTGCTTTATTTACCTTGTAAAGCCAACGGGAACTCACCACTTGCTCAAGTTTACCCTTGGGAAGTCTGGTAGAAATCTATTGCATGATCTTCAAGGCCCCATGGTGCAAGTGGCCCAATCTTCTATGCCACAGCTCACAATATCTTGGTTTTGCACCAACTCTGCTTTGGAACTCAATGTTGGAAATAATACTGAGAGGAGGGGGGGTGAATCAGTATTATCAGGTCAATTATTTTTCATTTCACAATCAGATTTGTATACACTACTTCAGTTAGTAAATACTGCGTATGTACGCAACTTCAGTTAAGGAAACAAGCATATATGAGCATACTTGTATTTTAAATTATTCTTCAGATGTTGATCATTAATCTGTGCATCAAACCATATGAACAGTAACCAGGAACAGTGAAACAGAACAGGAAATCACACATAAGAACACCAGATATAAGGTGGAAACCCAATGTGGGTGAAAACCACCTGTTGCAATTTGTCTCTATCTTCTTTCAATTAGAAACTTCTTTTTACAATGTTTCTGTACTGGTGCAGTCTTATACCAGTACACAGGCTTCTACTTGCAGAAGGCTACAACCTTCTCTCGTTCTCCAGCTTCTCCTGGAAGGGAGCTACAACCCCCTTAGCTCTTGTACTAGCTGAGGTACTAGTACATAGGTGTTGAACTACAGAAGGCTACAACCTTCTCTTTTCTTCCACAGACCGCATTTCATAAATTTTTAGACTGGATCCATGAATATCAATCAAACATCAAGTATATCTGCATTAACCAACCTCCTTTGTACAAAAAAATACTGAATCAACCAATAACTTCTCAGAATGTTGTAACTAGAAAACAGTACCAGTAACCAAACACCAATCCTGAACCTATAATACTGCAGCAATAGACAGAAGCAACTAAAACATCTTTCATGAGATATACGCTACTTCAATATATGGAACCTGCGTGCATACGCTTCTGTATCAAGGCTATCCAGCGTATACGTTGTTTTACGTTAGCGAACCAGCGTGTATACGTGCCTCTGCTGCGTTGAACTTGCGTATAGATCTATAAAATATAATTTATCTTTTTACTTGTTCAAACATTAGTTATACCCAGATTATCATATTTATAAATCATGTCATGCATCAAATATAATAGATCAAAGATTTCACAAAGATACTTATCTTCAAAACGCCTTAAGGTCTTGACCCATCAATAGAACTTATCCTTCTCCTTGCGCTCAGGTTCCTCCTTGATTCAGATCTAGTTATGCACCATAACCCAATGATAGTATTCTCGATCTTGCTTTTCATAAGATATTCAATGCTTCAGTTTTTCCCTTGCCAAATGATCTCCTTCCCTTTTTATAGACTTAGGCCTTACTCACACCATGGTCCAAAACCATAGAGATCTAACACTAGGGACTCAATACCTGGATTCAACACTTTGGATGCAATACCAAGGACCAAAACCATAGGTTCAAATATGACGGACTAAATACCATGGACCAACCATAAGTTTTCCCACATGTACGCGCTTTTCTTTGCATGAAAGTGCATGCATACGTATGTGCGCCTTTTGATCGGTACACCCACGTGTATACGCGATTTTGTTAAGATGAACCTGCGTATACCTAATTTTCTTTCATTCTAAGAGTCTGAACTATGATCTGCCCTTTGAGTGAGTTGCCATCAAGGAAAACACTTGTGCCATAGTGCTAAACCTGTGCCATAATGCCAACAATATCCCCCTTTGGACTTGATGGCAACCGCAAGTCACTCAGAAACATTCTCTCGCTTTGAAATCAAGGGCAAAGGGTTATGCTCCCCCTGAATACATGCTGAATCCTTTGCTCTGCTGTGCTGTCCAAGCTCCCTCTGACTATAGGCTACACAAGAAACATGAATTTATACATTATAAAAGACCTTCCTATCACCAAAGGCTCATACATACATCCATCCCTCAACCAAGTGGGGATATACCAGAATTGACTCATCCACCCAACCAAGTGGGGATACATTAGAAGTTTACACATGACAAATAAGTACATTACATCATTCCTCCCAGGCATAGTGGGGAAACCAAAATAGATCGTTACATGACATTGATAAGAAAATATATGCATGACATAGAGACGAAATATCTATAACAATTCTATGAAAGTCATCAGCAGCATCTGTCAATCATCATTCAGATCAGCAACCATAATCTCCCTCTCCACCTGAAACCAAAACAGCTATGAATGTAAACCAAGATCTTCTAAGATAATGCCAACAATGCATTATTAGAAGAATATATGCTCCCCCTGAACCTGTGCCAGATAGTCTCTGCCAGACCTATATCAGACTCTTTCCAACCTGAGTCTGACCATACTGCTTTCCTTCAAACAATCATATACGCGACTGTATTCACATAAACCAACGTATGTACACGGATCCTCCTCATTAAACTCGCATACAACCACTTTTCTCTGGAACAAACAAGTTTCAACAGCAAGATGATGCATCAACTACTCCCAGCTTCTGTCTGAGGTATTCATATGTCTCCCTGGGTAGTAGTTTGGTGAGTATATCAGCAACCTGTTCCTTAGAGGGAACATACTCCAACTTGACCTTTTGTTCAAGCACTTGTTCTCGGAGAAAATGATATTTGATAGGTATGTGCTTGGCCTTTGAATGCATGACTGGATTTTTTGAAATGCTGATTGCACTTGTATTATCACATAGAATGGGGATAGGTGGAGTACAAGTGATTTGCATGTCTTGTAATGTTTGCATCATCCAGAGGAGTTGTGTGCAACAAGATGCAGCAGCTACATATTCTGCTTTGGCTGTAGATAATGCAATTGAACTCTATTTCTTGCTGAACCAAGATACTAACCTAGGACCCATGAAGAATGCACCACCACTAGTGCTTTTTCTGTCATCCGCACTTCCTGCCCAATCTGCATCTATATATGCATGAAGTGTGAGATCTGTAATTCTAGGATACCATAAGCCATAGTTTTGATTTCCTTGAAAATACTTAAAAAATCTCTTAACTACCTGAAGATGAGTTTCTTTGGATTTGCCTAAAACCTTCCAACTATTCCCACTGCATGCATAATATCTGGTCGGGTAACTGTTAGATAGAGCAGACTACCAATCATGGATCTATAGGTTGGTTGATGCACTGTTGTTGATTCATCATTTGCGCTGAGGCTGCATCCTGTTACCATAGGGGCACATACTGGTTTCGAATCCTCCATCCCATATTTCTTCAAGATCTGCTTTAGATACTTGGTTTGTGATAGAAAAATGTCATCTTTGTTTTGTTGAACTTGTAAACCAAGAAAATATGTGAGCTCACCAAGCATGGACATTTCAAACTCTTTTTGCATTACCAAGGCAAAATTTTGACTCATGTCTTCTTCATTGCTACCAAAGATGATATCATCAACATACACAACAAGTATTAGCAACTTATCATTGTCAACTTTTATATATAGATTGTTATCTATGGAACCTTTTGTAAACCTTGTTGATGGAGGTACTTATCCAAGCGATAATACCAAGCCCTTGGAGCCTGTTTAAGGCCATAGAGAGCCTTTTTGAGTCCGCATACAAGCTTTGGATCATTTCCAAGGATAAACCCATCTGGTTGGTCAATATACACTTCTTCATCCAAGTCTTCATTTAGAAAAGCAGACCACATCCATTTGAAATACTTTGAACTTCTAAAAGCTAGAAAGAGCAAGGAACATCCTTATGGCCTCAAGTCTCGCAATTGGTGCAAAAGTTTCTTCAAATTCTATGCCTTCCTGTTGAGCATACCCTTTACAAACAAGTATGGCCTTGTTCCTAATCACATCTCCATTTTCATTTAGCTTATTTTTGAATATCCATTTTGTTCCTATGACATTCTTATCTTTTGGTCTAGGAACCAACTCCCAAGTGTTATTATTTTCAATCTGCTCAAGTTCTTCCTCCATGGCCTTTACCCAACGTTCATCTTTGCATGCCTCTCTTACATTTTTTGGTTCAGTGGAGGAGAGTAATGCTAGATAACTTGAAGCTTCTGAAATGGTTCTTCTTGTTTGTGCACCTGCCTCCTTTTGCCCCAAAATTTGAGTTTTTGGATGATTCTTCTGAACGTACTTGGATGGAGTCTTTTCTTATATCCTTATCTGTTCTTTTGGTGCCTCATGGGTTTCTTCTTCATCATGAGTCTGATTTGTAGAAGGATAGTCCTCATCATCTTCGAACTCTTCAGATTTTACTTGCCTTGGAATGTTTCCTCTTCATCAACCACTACATCAATACTTTCAAATTTTTCCAAGTCTTTTATTGTAACACTTATATGCTTTGTTGTGGGGAGAGTAACCAAGGAGAATGCCTTCATATACTTTAGGTTTAAACTTGCCAAGGTTTTGATCAGTCTTTTTGATGTAGCATTTGTTCCCAAAAATTTTGAAGTATTTTACCGTGGGAGTCTTACCATACCAAAGTTCGTGAGGAGTCTGAGTGCTATTTACCCGGACATTTGTCTTGTTGAGAATAGTAACTGCAGCAAATGTGGCTTCACCCCAGAAGGTTGCGAGAGTTCCAGACTCATCAAGCATAGCACGAGCCATTTGTTGAACCGTTCTGTTCATCCTTTCCACTAACCCATTCTGCTGAGGAGTCCTTACAGTAGAGAATTCCCTTCTTATTCCATGTTCTTCACAAAAATCGAAAAACTCATTCGAGGTAAATTCCCCACCTCTATCAGACCTGAGGCATTTGATTTTGCGATTTGATTCGTTTTCAACTAAGGCTTTGAATGCTTTGAAATTTTCGAAAGATTCATCTTTATGCTTCATAAGTCATAGCCAACACATCCTGGAAAAGTCGTCAATGAACAATATAAAGTATTCTTCTCCTCGAGGTGATTTTTTCCTAGATGGTCCACATACATCAGTATGGGCAAGTTCAATTGCCCTGCTAGCTGATCCTTCCTTCTTTGGGAAATTAGTTCTAGTTTTCTTACCAAACTGACATGATTTGCATATTGTATTGTCTGGAATTCTTATGTCAGGGAGATCACGAACCGCCTGATATTTACATGCTTTCGTTATCTGAGAGAAGCTTAGATGCCCCAATCTTCTATGCCATAGCCAGTGTTCATCATTCTTGCTAAGATAACATTGCTATTGTCCTCCTTTGAGTATGTATAAATTATTTGGAGTTCTTATGCATTTGATCACTATTTCTCCTGTATCAAGCTCACGAAAAATACATCCATTTGATCGAAATATTACCTCATTTCCTTGATCACACATTTTACTGACACTTAATAGATTATGCTTTAAGCCATCAACATACATAAAATTCCCGGCTTTGACCTTTTCTTTCAAAAGAACTGAACCTTTACCTTTTATGAACGCAGGGGTGTCATTTCCAAATGAGATCTTCTTTTCCTTTTCTAAGGCGCTACATGATTGAAGTTTTTCTTTATCACCTGTCATATGTTTCAAGCATCCACTGTCGATGTACCACTGATTTTCCTGTCCTTCCGCATATAATGCTATACCACATCTTTTTGGTTGCAGTTCTTTCTTCCTCCATGTTTTGGGGCTTAATGAAGCTTGCTCCTTCTGAGTTGTTTGCTGAAACCTACTCTTGCATTCAGAATCTTCATGACCAAAGTTGTTACAGATATAACATTCTATTTCATTTTCAAGAGCAAAAAAATTATTGTAGGTTCTTTTCATGATTCCAGTCACACTCCTTTGATTTCGTGCTTCTCTGGTCATGATGGTCTTGTAGGAAACGCATTGAGCTACTTTATGTCCAAAGTTATGACAAGAGAAACATTGGCCATTGAAGAAATTCCTGCGATCATCAAACCTTCCATTGTAATAGCCATTCATTCTTGAGGTAAATTGAGAATGATTTACCTGTGGTTGGTTGTAGCTTTTTTTCATCCTTGAAGTAGATTGCCCTCGATTTACTTGGTGATTTATGTTCATTCTTGAAGTAAATTGTCCCTGATTTACCTGGTGATCTCCATTGGGCATTTGCTGTCGATTGTCAACCTGTTCACTTCTCCTTGCAGCTTCAAGATAACTTTTGGAGGTAGATGGCTTCTGTGCTTGAAACGTTTCTTTAGTATACCCAAGACCTGTATTGATTAGAGGAGAATGCTGCACTTTGATAATCTCATCTAAAGTTTCATATCCTTTAGAAAATCTAAGATTAAGAGCTTTCGTTTTCTCAATGTCCTTTCTAAGTCCCACAATTTTACATTCTAACTTTTCATTGTGTTTCTCCATTTCAGAAAGTTGGAATGTCAGAGTATCTATAATCATATTTTTCTCTTCTAAGCAAATTTTGAGTTTAGAAATTTCTTCATAAAGACTTTCTTCATCTATAGCATCCAAAAAATCATCATCTTCAAAAGCCATCAAAAGTCTATAATCATTACCTTGTTCATCCTCATCGCTATTTGAAAGTCCATCACTATATTCATGTGTGTAATAGCTCTTCTTACTTACATTCTATTTTATGTTCCATCTAACTGGTTCCTTACCTTTGTCAAGCTTATCTTTATGAGGACACTTGGCAGCATAGTGACCAACTCTTCCACAAGCAAAACATTTGAAAGGTAGCTTACCTCTGAATCTTCCAGATCCCCGTTGAAGGTTCTTCACAAAATTTGACTCTTCCTCTTCTTTCGACATATGTCCTGAGTCACTGTAATCTCCTTTTCCTGAGGCTTTGAATGCGGCTTCTCTCTTGTCTGATGGTCCCCCTTTTCTCATTTCGTAAGCGGTTAGGATTCCGTGTATCTGTGACATGGTAAGGCTCTATAGATTCTGTTTTTCTTCTATGGCGAAAACTTTTTATTCAAACTTAGAAGACAAGGATCTTAGAACCTTTTCAACAAAAACAACTTCTTTTATTTCTTCACCCAAATTTTTCATACAATTAACAATCTCATCTATACGTAGGAAATAGTTAGCCACACTTTCATCATTGTACATTCTGAGATTTTCATATTGAATTCTGAGAGTTTGTAGTTTTGCTCGTTTTACCTGTTCATCTCCTTCATAGCTCAAAACAATCTTGCCCCATATTTCTTTTGCGGTTTTGAGCTGCATAACCTTGATGAATTCTGATTGAGATAGGCTCCCTAATAGAGTATTGACAGCCTTTTAATTTGTTTCATACTGCTTCTTACCAGCCATATCTGTAGGAGTTGTTGATGGAAAAGTGTATCATGTTTCCACAATACCCCAAACTTTTGTACCAAGAGATTGAAGATAGGCAGTGATTCTTACCTTCCAATAGACGAAGTTGCTTCCATCAAAAATTAGTGGCCTGATTGATGCTTCTTTTTCATAGTTTCTCATGATGATAGATCTTCCTTCAAGCGATCAAGCTTCTTCTAAAGGACCTACTCTGATTCCAATTGTTGGAAGTAATACTGAGAGGGGGGGTGAATCAGTATTATCAGGTCAATTATTTTTCATTTCAGAATCATATTTGTATACGCTACTTCAGTTAATAAATACCGCATATGTACGCAACTTCAGTTAAGGAAACAAGCGTATATGAGCAAACTTGTAATTTAAATTATTCTTCAGATGTTGATCATTAATCTGTGCATCAAACCATATGAACAGTAACTAGGAATAGTAAAACAGAACAGGCAATCACACATAAGAACACCAGATATAAGGTGGAAACCCAATGTGGGTGAAAACCACCTGCTGCAATTTGTCTCTATCTTCTTTCAATTAGAAACTTCTTTTTACAATGTTTCTGAACTGGTGCAGTCTTATACCAGTACACAGGCTGCTACCTGCAGAAGGCTACAACCTTCTCTCGTTCTCCAGCTTCTCCTGGAAGGGAGCTACAACCCCCTTAGCTCTTGTACTAGCTGAGATACAAGTACGTAGGTGCTGACCTACAGAAAGCTACAACCTTCTCTTTTCTTCCAGGGACCGCGTTTCATAAATTTTCAGACTGGATCCATGAATATCAATCAAACATCAAGTATATCTGCATTAACCAACCTCCTTTGTACAAACAAATATTGAATCAACCAATAACTTCTCAGAATGTTGTAACTAGAAAATAGTACCAGTAGCCAAACACTAATCCTGAACCCAAAATACTGCAGCAATAAACAAAAGCAGCTAAAACATATTTCATGAGATATACGCTACTTCAACATATGGAACCTGCATGCATATGCTTATGTATCAAGGCTATCCAGCGTATACGTTGTTTTACGTTAGCGAACCAGCGTGTATACACGCCTCTGCTGCGCTGAACCTATGTACAGATCTATAAAAGATAATTTATCTTTTTACTTATTCAGACATTAGTTATACCCAGATTATCATATTTATAGGTCATGTCATGCATCAAATATAACATATCAAAGACTTCACAAAGATACTTCTCTTCAAAACGCCTTAATATCTTGACCCATCAATAGAACTTATCCTTCTCCTTGCGCTCAGGTTCCTCCTTGATTCAAATCTAGTTATGCACCATAACCCAATGACAGTATTCTCGATCTTTCTTTTCATAAGATATTCAATGCTTCAGTTTTTCCCTTGCCAAATGATCTCCTTCACTTTTATAGACTTAGGCCTTACTCACACCATGGTCCAAAACCATAGAGATCCAATACTAGGGACTCAATACCTCGGTTCAACACTTTGGATGCAATACCAAGGAACAAAAGCATAGGTTGAAATATGACGGACTAAATACCATGGACCAACCATAAGTTTTCCCACATGTACGCACTTTTCTTTGCATGAAAGTGCGTGCATACGTATACGCGCCTTTTGATCATTACACCCACGTGTATACGCGATTTTGTTAATATGAACCTGTGTATACCTCATTTTCTTTCATTTTGAGAGTCCGAACTATGATCTGTCCTTTGAGTGAGTTGCCATCAAGGACAACACTTGTGCCATAGTGCCAAACCTGCGCCATAATTCCAACACTCAATGCAGCATAGTCATCTACCTCTAGCTTGTAGAGATTTTTTACTCGATTCCCAATCCTCTTGGGCTGACCCATGGCGATGTGTCTCAGGAACGCCTTTCCTTTACTGAAGACTACATCATAGCCTTTTTCTTCCAGCATTGCAGCGAATACCAGGGTCTTCTTCAGTCCAAGCACATACTTTACATGAGTCAGGGTGAGAGGAGTTCCATGCTCCCTCTGAAACACAACCATGCCTTCACCTGAAACACGGTACTTTCCATCATCACCCATCTCTACGCGCATCTGGAGGTCCTTCTCCTCCAAGGTACTAAATAAACTCTTATCTTCGGTCATGTGGAATGAGGCTCCACTTTCCAGGTACCAAACACAACCCACCATCGATGAAACCATGCATGCGATGAGGGTAAAATCCAATTCGAATTGTGAGGTCAGTGCCTCACCGTTTGATCCTTTCGAGGATCCCTTCTTGGATTTCTTCTGTGGACAATTTGTTGCATAATGGCCCACCTCATGAAAATTAAAGCATCGCACTTTAGATTTGTCAATCTTCTTCCCACCATGGGAAGAACTCGATTTGGAATGGGAAGCCTTCCCTTTCCCTTTCCTCACCTCACTTGCTAAGGGTAGATTTTCTTCATCATCATGCTTTGATGAAGAATCATCTCTGGTGCTTCTCCTGATCTCCTCCTACATCAGATCCAACCACAGTCGTTTCCAATCTGGTAGTTTCTCTCTTCCATTCATTGAGTCTTCGTAGCTATGCCAGCTCTTAGGAAGACCGAGGAGAGCAAGGCTCACCATGTTATCATCGGCTATTGTGATTCCTACACTTCCAAGCTCATCCATGCAGGTGGTGAGCTTGTTTAAATACGTAGAGATCATGTCGCCCTTTTCACACTTGATTTTCTGAAGCTTGTCTTTCAGCGCCAGCTTCCTCTGATTGTTGTTGTTCTGATATAGATCCTTCAATGTCTTCCACATTGAAAATGGTGTCTCCTTCCCATGGAGACTCGAGACAATATGGTCTCGAACTCCCTCTAGAAGAATCCTCCTCGCTCTAGCCACACATTTCTTCCATTCCACCAATTCTTGGGCATTAGCTATTGCTGGCTTGGGGACTTCTTGATCAATGAAGTCCTTCAAACCATTGTCCTCTAATATTGCTTCCATGCGATCCTTCCAGTCTATATAATTTGAGCTGCCATCTAGGGCATACTCAAGTCTCAAACCATTGAACACCATTGGTGAACTTTGAGATGTGATAAGAATTCAATTTCTACAATAAAGAGCTTCAAACTTCGAACTTTTCCCTTCTTTGTGTACTATTCTCTGCTTTGATCACCTTTGCTCTGATACCATGTATAAATTCTCACTGTGGATCACCTGATAATGCAATATACTAAAGCAAAATACTTGATCTACTTCTACAAACAAACTTGCGAAAGCTTAAACGATTTTGAGCAGGATCAAATAGAACACATATAATAGATGAAGAAGAAATGAATCACACATGAACATAGAAGAATACTTTGGGGAAAGCCTTAGCTAAAAACCCCACTATCTGTATTATCATACAAGTGGAAATATCTTAGGATTACACAAAAGTTTAACTCACAAGCTATCCAGCTCTCAGTACAATCCTTCACTGCTGCTCATAGACAGAATAGACAACACATATGCCTTCCTTCAGTCCTCCAAGCCTCCTATTTCTTTGCGCAGTTTCTCCTGGGTCCTCCAGCTGCAACCTGTGTGATTCTCACCTCACACACAACACTGACCTTTGAAATAATTGCGCAATCCTCAAGGAAAGAATTCCTTCTGCATGAAATAGATACCCTCATGGGAATATTCCTACAACTGATAGTACACTGTCCCATCCTTTGATCCCAACTGGGTCTCTGTTTGAACAGACATGCATGAGTTATTTATGAGAGAATATTCAGTTATCTGAAGTACACTAGTTGCATGCATGCATGCATTAACTAACTAAACTCACAATCAGTTCCACAATCTGTTGGAACTAATCTAACTGGACTTAAGTCAGTTGACTGAGCTAACTAATTACAACTCAAAGTACAACTCATCCTGATCTCCTTAATGAAAGGATAACTTCCTTAATCAAAGGGATAACTATTGCATGCCTTCACATATACTTCATGTTTGATTCTCTCCAACTAATTAACTCAAGATGAATTAATTAATTATTTTACAAACAACTGTTGAACTCAAGTTTGAATTTTAATTCACAATTTTAATTTAGGGACTAATTAAAATTGGAATGTATCCCGAAATGTTATCTATAGAAATGTTATTTTTAGAATTTCTATTCTTAGCATTTCTTGTTTCTATTTTCAACACATCTTCTATATATGAACATCTTATTTATATTCATAACTTTCATATATGTGCATATACGGATGATATGCGTATACACGAAAGACCTGCACATATATGGAAGTCACACAACTTCTATATATGTGCATCTTTTGTATGTGTGCAACTTTCATATATGCACATATATGTCTTTAAAAAGGTTATATTGCAAAATAATACCATTGGATAAACCATGGTTTGTCAAAACCAAGGGGCCAAAAAATGCCAACTAGCATAGATCATGTTTAAGCATTGGCAAAATCATCTTTAAGCTTCCTTTCTAATTTGTACAAAATCCACTCCCTCCAAAAGAATAGAGGTGCTACCATTAGTTTAGCGATCTACTATACTCCGCAAATTAACAAATCTACTTCGTCCAACAAAAATAGTGTACAAGATGATTGCAGGTGATTTACAACAAAGATTTTTTGAAATTGGCTCTGGTGCAAATGGGAGGTGGGAGGCAGTGATTAGTAGCATTCAAATTTTGAATTTGAAACTAAAACATACCATCCCATCGCATTAATCATGCAAACTGCATTGTCACTCACTGTTTCAATTGACCCTCCAAAAACAGGGGCGATGGTATTAATGGAGACAACATTGTTGAAAATGAAACAAGAATTTCCTTAAGAGAAATTTTCAATTTCAACAGAATACTTGGAGGTAGTTAATTGAGGTGACATGGCTCTTGTCACTCAATTAACTAAGTAAATTTGAGTTGGCAACACTTGAGTTCAGTTCTACATGATTGATTGCTAATTTGAAGTAATCTATTTCAGGTAATTTGAGTTATTATTAGTGTAACTAATTCTCACTATTAGTAGAACTAATGGAGGTTCAGTCAAGGGTGTGTAACTTTTTGACACTGAGTAATCATCTAGTTAACTGATCAATCTGCCTAAATTAGCTCATGCATGCAGAGAATTCGAGTTAGCCAGCTGAGATTAGAGTTCATGGCTAGTGTACTATTACTTATAAACTAGTATGCAATCATAGGAAGACTTATAGGAATTGTGCAATCCAAATTGAGGAATTTTGCTAATTAATAGGGGCCTAATTCCCAAGGTAACATTGCAAGGAAATAGGGGCTTGGAGGCTCAAAATTTTGGCTAAGTATTTTTTGGGTTGTGTTATATTCTTTCCACGTAGTTAACATGGGGTTTGAAGGGCACCTTGTAACCCCACTTTATGGGTTTTGCGCATGATTTTCGCACATGTTTTTTTGGACGCGACGGTTTTCGGTCCATGGTATTGGACACGATGTTTTTTGTTCCATGGTATTGGATGCTTCGGCATGTATAAATATGTACTGTAACATTGAAAGGAACATGATGAAAAATCAAGCTGGTAGTCCCGGTTTTGGGATCGAGGGGAAAATCTCTGTGTATATGTGATTTGTTATGCTCTCGCATTATTTATTTTCTGTATTTTAGAATTCATATGCAGGTAATTTCTGTACAGGGTTAAAACCTACATGTTACACTAAAAAATGTCACCATGACTATTTACAGTTAGGATGACTCTATCAACAGTCATGCTACCCTCTTAGGCAAGTCTTATGCTCTGCTCTCCATGTCAAACTCCAAAAAAAGAGAGAAAGTCTTTCTAAATGTATTTATCTCTGGGGACGCAGGTTCTCTCAACCTTACCTGTGGGGACGCACCCAATGTTCACAAAAGCTGCGTCTTTGGACGCTCTGTATGTAAAGGTGCAGGTGCGTCCCCCTGAAAAGGTTAAAATGCACAAGTTTCATCTTTAAAAAGTCACTTGTGGTCATTTCTAGAGAATTCTAGAAGGTTGTTCGACGTGTATTGAGCGCCTCCAGATGGTTCATGCACTCCTACCAAAGAGGAACTTATCCCATCAATAGGGGAGCTATCCCATCCAAAGAGGGGATTATCCCATTGATGGTGGACCTGATTAACTTCCTCTTGAGCACTATAAATACAGGCATTGGGCCAGAAGGAGGAGAGGTTGAAAGCTATACATTTCTAAGGGTAAATGCTGCAGGAATTAGGACTCCCATTTAGAAGCTTGTGAGGAGAGATTACCATCTTTGCTTGTTCTATTTGGAAGTGGGTGAGCTTTGTCAAAGTAAAGGAGAACTCTTGATGGACCCTGGGAGGGACTTGCACAACACCAAGGCTCAGGTTGTATTTGTTCCTTTTGTTACCTATTAATGCAAATGAGTCCATTCTTCTCAATAACTTGTTATTTATGAGTTGTTTCATGTACTCCTTGGTCTATGTGTTAAATATGTTTTATTCTATGAGATTATCAAGTGCTATTTAATCATTTGATTGTTAGTGTATGCAGGTTTCAAAGTGAAGGAGGAGCTCATCCGGATCAGTGGAGCTGGACTGCTACAACAACGTTGGATTACAGGTAGGATCTAAACACTTGATTTCCCATATAGTAAATGCATGTTTAGAGAAGGATTTCTCTTGTTTGTCTTGTTTGTCACTAGAGAGTCTTAGGCTCCTAGGGAGGTTGGTTGTGTCCGCACAATCGACTCTTTCCGCCTGACAAATTGGCGACTCCACTGGGGATTCCATTGATGTGAAAAGTCTTTTCCTTTGTGTGAACTTTGCTCTGAGAAAATTGGTTTATTTTTCTGGTTTTGGCTCTGTGACTTTGTCTGTGGGTGGGTTAGCTTAGGATTAGATTCATTTTGGTTTTTCTTGAGTTTTTCAGTAGGACGCACCCTCTGAGTGTTGCACAGTGCGTCCCTGGACGCACTGTCGCTGTGTGCACAGAGCGGGCCCGCACCTGTGCTAACGGGTCGCCTGCGTCCCCTGCTAAAATTTGAGAAAATTCCATTTTTTGCATTTTTACTCTTATTTTTTGTTTTTTCTTAGTTTTTACTGCCCAGATTCATTAGTCCCTTGTCAAAGATCTTCACCTGAACTTGTTTCGATAGCATTGAGTGTTTTAGTGGATTTCATCGAAGTTTAAGCCCTAGGGTTTGATTTTTGAGTAGGTCTTGTAGTGACTTTGGCGGTAGAAGTTGTCAAGCCTTAGATCTCTCTGGTTTTGTCAGCATTCTAAGAAGTCAGACCTGTCCTAAAGTCTACCTGTGAGAGCAACTTACCATTGAATTGTCTCTTTGGGCAAATTTCGAAGTGCTTGTTGATTAAGTCTTGAATTCCATTTTACAAAAAGAACAAAAAGATTTGAGTTTTGTTTTGACTAGTTTTTTGATTCTGCATTAGCTGGTCCTTGATTTGATTTTGGTCAAGTAAAACAACCTAGAATCATCTTTGTGAGCTTTTGCCTTGTTAGGTTTGCTTAGAGTAATTTCCCTTTTGATTTGCTTGTGAGTCAAGTTTTCATAGATTTTGTAGCTTCTGAAATTGTTTTTTGTTAAGATAGGTTTATATGCTTTATTAAAAAGAGAAAATACAAAAACATCTCCTTTGAAAAGTTTTGTTTCAAGTAGCTTTGAAAAGTTTTGAAAGAAAAAGAGTTTTCGTGCATGTAAGGAGTGGTCATGTTTGTATGCTTGAAAAGATAAAGAGAATTGTTTCTTTGATTGTCTTTTCTAAGGAAGTGGTTTTCTATAAAATTTGCATCTCTCAACTCTCTTAGTTAAGAATTTCATTGAAAAAGGAAAATAGCGTAAATCATCTTAGGTGCATCTTTGTAGTGGTTTGAGTCGAGTCTACACACCATTGGTTTCACTTCCGCTACCTTTTGTCTTTAAAGAAAAACCATAAAATTAACGCTTAAAGTAAAATCGACGTAGTAACTTTTATTTACTAGGGCTCTGAAACACCAATTTAGATCAGGCTAGTGTCTTGGAGCAGGTGAGTAATTAACTCTCCAAGACAACAAAACCAAACAAGTAGCTTATCTTGTGATAGAATAAATCCAATTGTCTCACTTGTACTCTGGGAAAGCTCCTCTTAGAGGAGAAGCACGAGCTCGTGTCCGAACCAGTGAGGGGATCAATCCCCCCTCGTTGGGAACGACGCCAGACACGCACGTATTACAAACGGTAAACCTCGGATTAACCATTGTCGAGGAGCCAGGGGTCACTTGTCGGTAAACCTTGGATTATTGTCAAGGAGCCGGCAAGGGGATTGAGCTTGCTACTCTGCCCTTGCGTGCTGTCGGAGTTTAGACTGTTCCCCCAGGTGCATTTGTTGCGGTTGGTAACCTTAGTGACCATTATCTTTAGGATTCTACCGAGGTGACGGTGGAGGGAAGGTCCCACTGTACCTGGAGCAGACGTCGGCTAGACTCACTTGGATTTTCTGGGGGGTTCACTTCACTCGAGACGGTTAAAGTGGAGGAACTTGGTCCAGTCTATTCATTAAGCAGGTTGCCGGGGTAACTGTTCCACCCGCCACTTCTGTACTGAATCCAGCGATGTTGGGCTTCATCACCAACTAGCGCTTTCGGTCTGGAAGGCTACTGTTTGTGCTTGGTTTGACACTCTAGATTCTTTAGGCGTGTGATTCAAATTTGTTTGGTTCTTTAGAGACTTCAGGTGGTTTGATTTGAAATTTTATTTTGTTTTCGTGTGTAGTAGTTAAAAGTTTTAGCTGTGGCGGAATTACCGAGACAGTCCCGTAGACTTCGGGGCAAGTCACCTGAAATTGTTACTGAAACAGATTTGTTAAGAAAACTCCGTAGATCGCGGGGTGGATCTCCTGAAGATGTTCCGGGTCAGTACGAAGGGTTGAAGGTCCTTGTAACTCCTCCTAGTGGCAATAGAGTAGGTTCACCTGAAGAAGGAGAATCTTCCTTGGTAGTCCATCCCGATTACCAAAGTTTAGAGACAGGTTATAATCCCGAAGCTGTTACAGTTTCTGAGCTTGTTGGTAGTTTTTCGTCTGCTAGTGATACAGGCGAAGAACCAGAAATATTTGAACCTGTTACTCCGACTTCTAGTGTTCCCGATTCACTGAGAATAGAAAGAATTATCACCGAAAATCTTCCTACTAGTTTGATTGCTATCGAAGAACTTGCTCCAGAGGAAGAAATAGGCGTCTCTAATCTTGAAGATCAACTTACTATTGATCTAAGGGAGAGTGAATCTATCTTTTACAGTCCTCCTAGAAGTACTACTTGGTACCTTTCGTTAACCAATTATTTAGACAACTTTGGGCTAGATTTTTCTACACCTCGTACTTCTTTTCCACCTGGAGGTATTCATACTCCTGTCAATATGGCTGGTCCGTCGTCCGTGTTTTCTCAAAGTCCTGAATATTTTTTACATGGCGGTCTTTTTGTTCCCACTGGGTATCAATCTCTTTATGGTACCTTTGCGGGGGCATCTCCTCAACCCGTTGATCATGGGTTATTAGTTGAAAACAATGGTAATGTACCATTGGGTGTAGGAGACATTTACATGATGTCAGGTTCAGTTCCCGTTTCCCAACCTCAAGGTGGCCAATTACCGCCTGGGGGGTAGTCTCAGTTAATGCCTGGGGGGCAACCTCAAGGTACATCATTTGTGTCGGGTGGGCAACCTCAAGGTCAGTACGCGCCTATGGGGCAATACATACCTCAAGGTCAACCCCAGCCTCAATATGTACCCCAAGGTCAACCTCAACCTCAAGGATGGCAACCTCAAGGATGGCAACCCCAAGGGTATCAACCCCAAGGGTATCACCCTCAAGGGTACCAACCTCAAGGTCAAGGTCAACCCCAGTATCCGTATTTACCTCAAGGTTATCAACCTCAAGGTCAATACTCAGGTCAAGGTTATCAACCACCTCAAGGTCAATCATATGGTCAAGGTATGGGAACTGCACCTTACAATTATCAATCCTATCCTCAATCCGGCTATGGATCTCAGTATCCTCAACCTGTTACGGGTCAATACCCTGGAATGTTAGTGTGGGATCCGTCACACGGTCAACAGGTGTTGCAGCCAAGTATACAGTTGGTACCTCAAGCTGGACAACTCGTAGTTTCTGGTCCACCCCAGCAACCGCAACCTGTCCAGTCAAGTGTTCAAACTTCTGTAACTTCGGTAGTTACTCAGCCGCCAATTGCACCTAGTACTCCATCTCAAACGGCTGCTGCAACTACCTCCACATCTACCATACTCACTTCTGGAGTATCGACGGCTCCGGTTTCTATTGCCTCTGTAACCACACCTCAAACATCTTTACCGTTGTCTGGATCTACAATTCAAACCACGGTCCAGATGCCTGCAGGCCAACCTGGTATAAGTACGGTTGTCACTACTCAACCTCAATTTGTTCACCAACCGTACCAGGGACAGTACCAACCTGGGCAAGCTGTCCAACAACCGGTTTACCAGTATCAACCGTATCCTGGGTACACTTATCAACAACCTCAACAACCCCAGTACGGTCCGGTTAATCCTGGTTTTCTAGGAGGATATAATATCCCAAATGCGACTCCTGTTTCTAGTTATCCTGGATATCCTCCTCCTGGGGCCGGTATTGTGACCCAGAGTTTTAGAGATCCTAACCGGCAGTTACCGTTTATCGCAACTTTGGATTTACCAGACTTGACGCGCCTAACGAACGATCCAATTCAATATCTTCCGTTTTGGCCGCCAATGCCAAATAAGTTGCCCAGCGATATACCCAAGTTCGAAGGTAAGTCTGGAGAGGATCCGTCCAATCACGTGATGACTTACCACCTCTGGTGTGCTTCAAATTCTATCTCGGATGATTCGATCCTCTTACGTCTTTTCCAGCATACACTCATTGGTCTCGCGGCCAAGTGGTACATTGAGTTACCACGGGCCTCTTTTTACAATTTTAGCTAGTTAGCTACCTCGTTCTTAACTCACTTTCAGTTGCCGGTCAGATACGATAACGGCACGGAGTTATTAACTTCACTAAAACAATCAATGTCCACGTATATTTCTGATCACATTCATGAGTGGAGACGTCGAAGAAGGCTAGTGAAAGTTTTTATCCCGGACCAAATCTTAGCTGAATGGTTTGTTAAATCGTTATTACCGAAGATTACTGAAGATGTAGCTAAGGCCAGAGTAGTTACTGAGGAGCAAGTCATTGCTCAGGCGCAATACCTTGACTTAGTTTACACTCAGTCGGGTACGTTACACGAGAAAATTCCGGATCTTCCAAAGTCGAATCAAATCGCTGCTGCTCCTTCGGGATCTCATGCCGCTGATGGTATGATTGGTATCGTGAATACAAAGAGCAAGAAGAAGTCTTCCAAGACTTCAACTACTCCTATTATCACTTTGCCCGATTCCCCGACAAGAGAGTCTTCTCCTGAACTTACCGCCGATATTCACGCTGTAGAGTCATCTACGGCCAAATAAAAAAACGGCGGAAAGAAGAAAGGAAAGAAGAAGGCTAAAGCAGACAAGGCTCCGAAGGAGAAAACGGAAAAGTCAGAAACCAATGACGAAAAGCGCAAACCTCGATATCCTTGTCTTATTTGTGAAGAGGATCATTTTACGAGAGATTGCCCTCATCGGGCCGAAGTTGTGAAAATAGTCAAAGGTTCTCCCACTCCTGCTGTGTTAAAAAATCCATTTCCGGAGCAGGAGAATAAGATGATAGGTTCTTCCTCGAATGCCAGTGAAGAACCCATTTTGATGATGTCTCATGTGAGGATTGCGACTCGATCGCAAGATTATGGTAGTAAGAATCCTGTTGATGGTAAGGAAGAAGAATCTTCTCACTCTAACCCATCAACCTCAGCTCCTGGTTCCGATCCACTACAGATCGAGAAACCTAACCCGGACTTAGTAATTAAACCGCCCGCCAAGGGTGTACTTTGAAGGTCTGCTTTCAATCCACATGCGAGAGCGGCCCAGAATTACAACATTGTTGAGGACTTAGCTGTTTCACCCTCAGCAATGTCGGCGTTAGAAGTGCTGCAATCATGCCCAGCACAACGAAAATTACTTTTGTCGGCTATAGGAGCTGTTGATGTTCAAGACCCGAATCTAATAATCTTCGATCTAGAAAATAGTACACCACGTCTCCCCCATCAAATGGCTTTCCAAATTCCAATGATAGTAAAAAACAGGCCTATTCATAGGACTGTGATTGATGAGGGAGCTTCTACGTGTATTATGTCGATTCAATGTTGGAGATCCCTTGGTTCTCCTTCATTGAACCAATCCCCCACCATCCTTAAGGCCTTTGATGGCCGTGGGTTCCGTCCGTTTGGTATTCTACAGGAATTGCCTATAGGGGTAGAAGGTAAAACCGTTAGTCTGGATGTGGAAGTGGTTGATGCCCCTCTAGACTACAATCTTCTTTTGGGTCGAAGTTGGTCATATGCTATGACGACAGTCGTTTCATCGGTCTTTAGAGTAATTAAGTTTCCACATAACGATAAGATCGTGACTATTGATCAGCTGACATACTTTTCATCGGACCCAGCCTCTTCAGAGAGTATCCAGCATGTCGGTAAGACGAAAATCCCTTATAGGGACGTTGGTGTAGGTTTAGTTAAGGATTCCGGTTTACTGGGAACTTTTCCTCTCCCTCCACTCAGCGTAGAACCTTCATTTGCAACAATTCATATGATTACATCAGAAAACATTATTTATGATGATCCTTGGATTGTCCCATCTGACTCTGAGATAGACTCGTTCGGTGATGCTATGCCTTTGAGTCCATATGAAATTGCTTATGAAGCTGTCATGTCTTTTACTGACTCTCGTTCAACCGAGATCGACCAAATGAATGTGGTTGGTGAAAAATCACTTTTCACCTCAACCTTAAAACGGATAGCGTTTCCCGAAGTCGTGTCATCTGACGAACAACTTCGCGAAATCCTAAGTGTAGACGATCTACCATGGGAGGATATCCATCACAGATCTTCGTTTTTACCTAAGGATGATGCATTTGAAAATGATTTTTCATCTATCTTTACCGCTGAATATGTCAAAGACGCTCGGGATCCAACGAAACACTCTGATTCAGAGTTGAATTTAGGGAATATATCTCGTACTATTCCCATTGATATTTCAGTGAAGCTCGGAATTGAGGAGAACATTCATATAGGTGCCGCATGTACAGAAGATGAAATCCACACTTACAAGGCCCTATTCCAAGAATTCCGCGATGTGTTTGCCTGGTCTTACGAGGAAATGCCGGGAATCGATCCTGCCATTGTTGTTCATGAAATAAAGACCTACCCGGATGCTAAACCCGTCCGGCAACGGTTGCGTCAGATTCACCCTCGAAAAGCGGCTGCCATTAAAGCAGAAGTCGAAAAGTTGTTGAAAGCAGGTTTCATTTATCCAATCCCGTTAACGGATTGGGTATCGAATATTGTTCCGGTCAATAAGAAACAAGGAACAATAAGAATCTGTATCGACTATAGGGATATCAATCGAGCTTGTCCAAAAGAAAACTATCCTACGCCTTATATCGATCAAATTATTGATGATTGTGCCGGAAGTGAAATGTTTTCCTTCATGGATGGTTTTTCGGGCTATAATCAAATCAATATTCTACCTGCCGACCAACCAAAAACGGCATTCATTTGTCCATGGGGGACATTTGCTTATTGCAAATTACCTTTTGGGCTTAAGAATGTCGGGGCCACTTTTCAATGGGCGATGTCTTATGCATTTCATGACATCAAGCACATTGTGCAACCGTATCTCGATGATTTGCCTGCTCATTCATTACATCGAGCTGATCACCTTGTCCACTTACGCGCAATCTTTATGAGGTGTAGGCATTATCGAATTCGGTTGAATCCCCACAAGTGTGTTTTCTGTATAGAAACAGGTCGATTGCTGGGATTTGTTGTTTCAAAAGCCGGCATTCGCGTCGATCCCTCGAAAGTCGAAGCTATCATCAAATTGCCTCCTCCTTCGAGTTTGCGCCAACTCCAAAATTTGCAAGGGAAAGCGAACTTTTTACGCTGATTCATCCCAAACTACGCCGAGGTCACTAAAGGTTTTACACGGTTGTTGAAACAGAACGTTCAATTCTTTTGGGATGAGATTGCCCAACAATATTTTGATGCACTTAAACACGCATTGACCCATGCACCGTTGTTGCATCCTCCCAACTACAACCAGGACTACTTCTTATACCTCGCAGCTTCGCATTCCACCATTGGAATGGTGTTAGTTCAAGAAGATGAATTCGGAGCGGAACATGTGATATATTATCTCAGTAGGACCTTAAATGCCACTGAGCTAAAATATTCGCATGTGGAGAAATTGGCCCTGGCAGCCGTTCAAGCTGTCCAGCGTTTTCGTCATTACATTCTTCTCCGTAAAACTACAGTTATTTCGGATTGCAACCCTATGATTTACATTTTGACAAAACAACTGCTAGGGGGCAAGTACTCTAAATGGATCGTTATCCTGCAAGAGTTCGACTTGGAGTTCGAGAAGTCCAAGTCTAAGGAATCCTTAGTTTTTGCGGAATTGATGTGTGATTTCCCGCGTACTGACACAGAGACTGTGGCAGAGGAGTCCATTGTGGACGAATCTTTGTTTCTTATCAGTACTTTAGATCCGTGGTATGGGGATATAATCATCTATCTCCAAACCCAAACCTTTCGGCCTGAAGCTTCAAAGGCGGAACGTCGAAAAATTCGGTTTCAATCCCAGCAATACAAAAGTATTGGAGATACACTTTATCGCCAGGGGGCAGACTTAGTTTTTCGACGTTGTTTAACTCATGAAAAGGCTGAGAGGGTTTTGAATGATTGTCACTCTGGAGCATGTGGCGGTCATATGTCTGGGTATGCCACAGCTCAGAAGGTGTTGCGCGCTGGTTACTTCTGGCCATCTATGTTTAAAGATTGTATCATTGCAGTCCGGAAGTGCCACAACTGCCAAGTGTTTGATCGAAAGATGCACGCACCACCTGCTCCTCTCCACCCTATAATTGCCGTTGGTCCATTCGCCAAATGGGGTATCGACTTTATTACTTGTAACCCTCACTCGGCCGAAGGGCATGCGTATATCATCCTCGCGGTTGATTATTTCACTAAATGGGCCGAAGCGATGCCTACATTCGACGCAAGCGGCAAAACAGCTGCAGTTTTCGTATTCAATCATATTATAACTAGGTTTGGTGTCCCACAAGCAATCATTACAGACCATGGGAGCCATTTTCGAAACGTCATGATGTCTGAGCTTACAAGCTAGCTTGGTTTGCTCCACGATAGCTCTACTCCTTATTATCCGCAAGCCAACGGTTTGGTTGAGTCTATCAACAAAGTTCTGGTTATCATGATTCGACGAACCATTGGTATTCATCGGTCGAATTGGCACAACATGTTATTTTCGGCGCTATGGGCATACCGAACCTCAGTGAAAACTTCAACAGGGTTCACTCCTTTTCAGCTAGTTTATGGGTTGGAAGCTGTGTTACCCATTGAATGCGAAATCCCATCACTTCAAATGGCTGTCGAATTACTCCCAGCTACTTCCGAAGAGGAGAAACGTTTATTGTACTTAGCTAAATTAGATGAGACTCCCATCACTTCAAATGGCTGTCGAATTACTCCCAGCTACTTCCGAAGAGGAGAAACGTTTATTGTACTTAGCTAAATTAGATGAGACTCGACGTGACGCTGCATTGGCAATCGAGACTCACGCGAAGCGAATGAAAGCTCAGTATGATAGAAATGTGACCCCTCGAAGTTTTTCGGAGGGAGACCTAGTGCTATTATATGATCAAGCTAACGATAAGCTAGGTGCTGGAAAATTCGTTCCTATGTGGCATGGACCCTATATTGTAAAGCGAAAGCTAGCAAAAGGGGCTTATGAGCTAGTAGATTTTGATGGGGACTCTTTGGGTAAACCCAGAAATGGACTTTACCTAAAGAGGTATTATGCTTAAATGGTGGGTATGGAGAAGTTTTAGTTAGGTTAGGTTTTCTTTCTAGCTAGTATGTTTGTTAGTTAGTCAATGTGCTTAGCTTAGCGAGTGTGTCTTCGTCGTTATTCTGGCTTATCTTGGTTTTACTCTTGATATTGCAGATGTCGACGCCTCTCCAAACATACATTGGATTTGCTGATGGTGCTTGTCGTAGTACACGGAATATCTCTTCCGCAGCTTGGGTTATCTATTCACCCTCTGACGAGTTAGTTTCTATGCATGGGGTAAGCCTCGGTCAAACAACAAACAACATTGCAGAATACAGTGCAGTGGTTGAATTATTATCCGAATCTATTTCATTTGGAATTCGACGTTTGATAGTGAGGTTAGATTCTGAACTTGTTGTATTACAGCTTAATAGAGTTTATGCCATTAGAAATCCTGTGTTATTAAGGTTGTTTTTGAGAGTGCGTCTCTTGGAACGTGAATTTGATTACATTGAATATCAGCATATTCCAAGGTCTTTAAATACATTAGCAGATGCAATTGCTTCTCGAGTGTTGGACAAACATTTACGATAATCATGCAAGTAAATTTAAAAACATTTCATCACATATGTTAAACAAGATAAGCCGGTAATAGTGATATATATATAGATAGGAGTGTGTCAAAAATATACATCGTCTTCGATCATAGGTTGAAAAACACCTTATGATCGGCAAAAATGATAAAGTACAAAAAGTCAAAAATGTCACATGTGTCTACAAAGTGACTAGCCAATCACTGGTGGTGCTCCCTATACGACACAACTGCACGGGCTACCTTACGCAAAAATCTCCTAAACGGTCCAGGGACCGCGACTACATAGCGCTGAAGTCTGATAGGAATATCATCCATAGTAGTCTCAGGCATATCCGCCGTCAGACGCTCTAGATCATGCTCCAACTCAGCTAGTACCTCTGCAGCCGCCGCGTCCTGTGGGGCCGGTACCGGTGCAACTGGGTGTCTCCTCTCAAAAGGCTGGAGGTTGGCTGGGCGCTCTGGACCAACATCTGCATTTTGAAAATTTTACTGTCAGTTTTGAGACGATATATATATAAAAAAAAAAAATACATAATTTGAAAACTTTTGAAAAATAAAGTACCTCTGTCATCCCATTGTTCTCCCTGTGGAAGAACCATGTCCGGATCACCTCGAAAATCTACTTCGGCATACGGAAAGTCCTGGATCGAGAAAACCTAGTCCTCCAACCAGTGAAAGTAACTATCAGAAAATCGAACAACTGCCGCGCCCTCGTCAGGATGACGGGCCATTACCGCAACCCATCGTACCAGCTTTGGCTCCCGAGGACCCAAGATATCAACAGTGAGTTGCTGAGGGATCAGCATCGGAACTCTCTCTAAGGCAAAGCTCACGACTAAAGGCCCATATCCAAAAGTTTTCAGTCGTCCGTTCTTTGCCTTCGTCAGTTGGCTCTTCACATTAGCCGACACAGCATCACACCAGTTGAAAATGGTGCCTTGGTAACAGTCAATTGCCATCCGCATTTGGGACCCGGAAGCAATGTGTAAAGCGGCTGCGCCGCAAATTCTGGTAACTGTGAACGCTATAACTTTGAGTTCACGCAGAGAGATGTGTTTGATCTCCACGCCTTTCGAATGGTGTGCACCAGGTGTGCACCAATCTTCCCGGAGACTAACAAGGGATTGGCCACCCGGCCTAGTCCCAACTAGATTGAGTTGCTCGCCTCTATTTGGCAAGCCAGTGAGAAAGTATACATCAGAGGGCTCTATCTCGAGCTGGTGCCCTCCTATGTAAAAGCATTACTCTTGAACGTTCCATCTCTCAACCAGCCATTCTAAGAATCTCACCTGAGCCCTCATGCCAGGTATGGCCCAGTATTTATATAGCCCGCATTCTTTTAGGGCATCAATGGAAGGTTGATGTTCAATTGCAGCTAAATCAACGTCCTCGTGCTCTCTTTCTCTCCAATCCAGCATGGTGAGTGCCCTACACACCAAGAAACAATGATTAGAGCTGATTTGGGGAAATTTGAATGGTTATTTGTGGAGATTGGGGCTTTAAAATTCGCCTTTCACGGAGGATGCACCCCGCGTTTACAACACAGAGCGTCCGGACGCAGCTGGCCTGAAGGTGGGCTGCGTCCCCCGACCATTTTCCTGTATAGGAAAAAGTCGGGGGATGCAGGTTACCCGAAGGGCACCTGCGTCCACCGAGGGGCGCATTTTGAAACCTAAACCCCCCCAAAAAACAAAACTAAAACCTAAAAATCAACTTTAATAGGATGAAATTGAAGAGTAGGATGTTGTAAAATACCTGGAAGAGACGGCGTTCGATTCTGACGGTCGGATTTTCCGCAGCGACCACGGGAAGTTTCTTGCCAAAAGCTTTTTTTTCAACCTCAACAGTCAAACGGTAAAAATGACATGGTAAAAGTCTTTTTATAGGTTTTTTGGATGAATTTGTTCATTTTTCACCATGGAAAGATGTTTTTCGATGTATTTTTGCCTATCTTAAACAGGTATGAGTAATGTGTTGCTTTTGTGCAGGACAAAGGGACTTAGAGGGAAAATTGTCATTTTTCACGAACCAAAATATCAGAGTCATCTTTTAAGCCCTTTTCTGACTCCTAAAAAATGAAAAGATTGCCGAGCGTTTCTTTTACACTCGTTAAAACGGAATTAAAAGACGATCCTCTTTTAGCTCTTTTCTGACCGTAGAATCATGAAAAGATTGCCGGGTTTTTGTCGTTTCAAACTCGATACGGAAATAAAACGACGTGTCCTTGATCGCTTTTTACTTTTCAGGTCAGTGACACTAATTATGAAAGTACTCCTTGGTCGCAAGATCAAGCGGTTCCCCCAGGTATTATTTTATACTTTTTCGGGCTTGAGGGACACAAATCTACGAAAAAGTTCAACTTGGAGTCTTCTTAAGTTTTTCAGACTCTCTAAAATTGAAAAACGCCGAGTTTCTCCTATACTGGGCTCGTTAAACATTTCACAGTAAAGGACCTGTTCAATTACAAACAGGAACGAACCACTCCTTCCTAGGGTTCGAATCAAAACTAGGTTGGACTCATCCGAAGGATGAGCTTATAATCAAGCATATGTTATCCTCCTCAAGCTTGTTAAAAATAAAGAGGTACTTGCCAGAAATGGTGGGGGAAAAGAGAGAAGAATGAGCCTATTTGTTATCTTTTGTCTCAGAAGAAACTTTATTACCACTCTTGAACACGACACTTTTCATTCACCTGGGTTGGGAAATCTTTTACCTCACAGTTGATCAACCACTTTGAAAGTCTTCAGCCGGGTTCCGGGGATTAACTTTGAGTCGTTTATCACCAAACCATCTGTCGTGTCGTTATGTGTTCAAGAGGTCTGCAAACAAAACTTTCATTTGCAAAATACTTGTCATCCATTTGACCATCCCTGAGTCAGTCCTTACAGCAACATTTCTTCAACTTGAACAATGATTTCGTGTTGTGGGCTTGCCTGCGACGGGTCGCTTTCTATCGACAACAGCACATTATCTAGAGAGATGACTTAGAAATCGTCAGTACCTTGAAGTCTGCATGCATCAATGGCAGGTTTCTCGCCTTTGACGTCAGTTTACATCATTGACTTTCGATCAAAGGATTCCGTGAAATGTTCGACATCAACTCATTCATTCACATCTCATGGATTGTACTGGGTACTTTGAGAACCATTGACATTACTGGTGGTCTCTCTCACACTTGTTAACAATTTACATCATCGACTGGTAATCAAGTGGTTTCTACCATGTTTGACATCAACTCATTTATTCGCATGGCTAGAATCGTACCAATTCGAGAAGTAGAAATGAAGACCCTGGATCTAGTTTCCACCATCCAGGCTGCGAGGAGTTTTGTATTCATTATCTAAGTAGATTAATCATAAACAGATGGCTGCGCCCATACTGTGTCTACAAAAGTCTATGATTATGATGTACTGCAAGATCATTCCTGTATCAGAGTAGTTAGTCTGTTAGTTAAAGTTTTAAATTTGAGTATGGGAATGCCTACCTCAGTGATGATATAATCTTATACATGTATTTTGTGTTGAAAATTGCAGGTTCTGACCAGGCTCTCCACGAGATAATCCTTGAAATGATAAAGCGCTTCACCCTTCCTAGATAATACAAAACCCTAATCTATTTCAGGCTTCGCACTTTAGGGGGCAATCTGTTACACTAAAAAATGTCACCATGACTATTTACAGTTAGGATGACTCTATCAACAGTCATGCTACCCTCTTAGGCAAGTCTTATGCCTCTGCTCTCCATGTCAAACTCCAAAAAAAGAGAGAAAGTCTCTGGGGACGCAGGTTCTCTCAACCTTACCTGCGGGGACGCACCCAATGTTCACAAAAGCTGCGTCTTTGGACGCTCTGTATGTAAAGGTGCAGGTGCGTCCCCCTGAAAAGGTTAAAATGCGCAAGTTTCATCTTTAAAAAGTCACTTGTGGTCATTTCTAGAGCATTCTAGAAGGTTGTTCGACGTGTATTGAGCGCCTCCAGATGGTTCATGCACTCCTACCAAAGAGGAACTTATCCCATCAATAGGGGAGCTATCCCATCCAAAGAGGGGATTATCCCATTGATGGTGGACCTGATTAACTTCCTCTTGAGCACTATAAATACAGGCATTGGGCCAGAAGGAGGAGAGGTTGAAAGCTATACATTTCTAAGGGTAAATGCTGCAGGAATTAGGACTCCCATTTCGAAGCTTGTGAGGAGAGATTGCCATCTTTGCTTGTTCTATTTGGAAGTGGGTGAGCTTTGTCAAAGTAAAGGAGAACTCTTGATGGACCCTGGGAGGGACTTGCACAACACCAAGGCTCAGGTTGTATTTGTTCCTTTTGTTACCTATTAATGCAAATGAGTCCATTCTTCTCAATAACTTGTTATTTATGAGTTGTTTCATGTACTCCTTGGTATATGTGTTAAATATGTTTTATTCTATGAGATTATCAAGTGCTATTTAATCGTTTGATTGTTAGTGTATGCAGGTTTCAAAGTGAAGGAGGAGCTCATTCGGATCAGTGGAGCTGGACTGCTACAACAGCGTTGGATTACAGGTAGGATCTAAACACTTGATTTCCCGTATAGTAAATGCATGTTTAGAGAAGGATTGCTCTTGTTTGTCACTAGAGAGTCTTAGGCTCCTAGGGAGGTTGGTTGTGTCCGCACAATCGACTCTTTCCGCCTGACACTACATTTGGTATCAGAGTTGTTTTTGGCTTCAAGGGGACGTCTATGTTGCTGAGGGGTTTCGCTCAGGCTTGTGGTAGATCCTGTTCAGTGGGAGATATGCGAGATCGATTCTGGTGGTGAAAGGAGATGGTGAGTGGTGGAAAGATAGAGATCGAGAAATTTAATGGTCAAAGTTTTGAGTTGTAGAAAATCAAGATGGAGGATCTGTTGGAGGATAAAGATCAGTGGATCGCGGTAGATCCAGGTACTAAACCAACGGGAGTGACCAATGAAGAATGGAAGAGGTTCGATCAGAAGGAAAAGAGCACAATATGATTGTGTGTCTCAGATTCAGTATTATTGAATGTATCAGGGGAAGCTACAACAAAGGCTTTGTGGGACAAGTTAGGAACTTTGTACCAATCTAAGTCTCTAGTGAATAAACTGTTCCTGTGGAAAAAGTTGTATAACCTGAGGATGAAAGATGGAGACTCGGTGACAAAGCATCTGAATGTGTTTAATACTATGGTAAGTTAGATAACATCTATTGATATTAAAATTTCAGATGAAGATAAGTGCATCAGTTTGTTGTGTTCTCTACAAGATTCATGGGATAGTCTGGTTATTGCAATAGGTAGCAATGCAACTGCCTTGCATTTTGATGAAATAGTTTCATCCTTGCCGACGGAGGAGATTAGACGGAAAAATATGGAGAGCTAGAATGGTGATGCCTTGTCTGTACGAGGACGGTCCCAGAACAACAGCAAAAATAATTCATCGAGTGGGGGATATAAATGTAGAGGGAGATCTAAATCTCCAGGAAAACCTGTAAAGGTGGTGTGCTAGAAATGTGGAAAGGAAGGGCACTTCAAAAGGGACTGTAAATCTAAAGCTCTTGATAAAAGAAAGGGATATGATGATGCTCCTTCTATAGAGGCGAAAACTACCTCAAATGAAGGTCGGGATGTGTATTTGGCTTATTCAAGTACACATGTAGATCATGAGGCATGGTTGATTGACTCAGGTGCATTCTTTCACTTCACTCCCCATAAAGAGTGGTTCTGTGAGTATGAGAAATATGATGGCGGTGATTTCTTCTTGGGGGATGACAAGAAGGCTAGAATCATTGGTCGCAGAAAAGTAAAGTTTAAGTTGCAAGGTGGAAGGGTTAGAACACTTCCGGGTGTTATACATATTCCTGCATTGGCCAGAAATCTGATTTCTGTAAGCAAGTTGGATGATGCAGGTGTAAAAACAGTGTTCGAGAAGGATAACTGCAAGATGGTTCGGGGAGCACTGGTACTAATGTGGGGAGTTCGGACTGGAACTCTGTACAAGCTGCAAGGTAGCATTGTTATTGATGGGTGCAATAGTTTTGTGGTTCCTGAAAGTGGAGCAGAAAATCTAGTGGTCTCTGGAGAGAAGACCATGCTTTTGCATCAAAGGCTTGGAAATATTGGAGAAAAGGGCCTTTAGATACTTCATGGTAAAGGTATGGTAGAAGGTATGAGTAATAGCTCTTTGGATTTTGATTCCTGTGAAAATTGTGTATATGGGAAGAAGAATCGGGTGAGTTTCCCCTCTGGTAGTAAGAGGGCGAAACAGATATTAGAAATTGTGTACAGTGATGTGTTTGGACCTGTGAAGGTTCCATCACTGGGTAAGTCTGCGTACTATGTATCATTTATAGATGACTTCTCAAGGAATACATGGATATATTTCCTTAAGAAGAAATCTAAAGTCTTTGACAGGTTTAAAGAATTTAAGGCTCTGGTGGAAAACCAGATAGAGAAGAAGATAAAGGTGCTGAGGACAAATAATGGTGGAGATTTTTGCAGTAAGGAATCTAAAGAATTCTGTAAAAAGTGTGGTATAGCACGACAAAAGACTACTCCATATACACCTTAGCAAAATGGAGTTGCAAAAAGAATGAATAAGACATTAATGGAAAGGGCAAGAAGCATGCTCAGTGGTGCCAGGTTAGGATAGGAATTCTAGGCAAAGGCGGTGGATACTGCATGTTACCTGGTCAATAGGTCACCTTCATCAGCGTTGGAGGATAAGAATCCACAAGAGGTATGGACTGGTAAGAAACCCTCTCTTTCACATCTGAGGGTATTTGGATGTGATGCATATGTACATGTTCCAAAGGAGAAACAAACCAAGTTGGATAGTAAATCTGAAAAGTGCATCTTTATTGGGTATAAGGATGGTTTAAAGGGTTATAAGCTTTGGAACCCAGTCACACGGAAGGTTGTGTACAACCGAGATGTGGTGTTCAAAGAGGTGAAAGATGTTATTGAATATGAAGTCCAACGAAAGGAACCTGAGAAGATAGAGTTTGAGCTAAAGGAGGAAGAATCAGACTCTATAGCAGAGGAGGAATCAAAAGATGAAGAGCCACAAACTCCGGCTGTGAGAAGATCAGTTCGAGAAAGAAGACAGCCTAAAAGGTATAGTCCATCTGCTTTCTGTTCAAATTTTGCTTTATCTATTACTGACGATGATCCTAGAACTGTGAAGAAAGCAGTAGATTCAGAGGACGGAAAACTCTGGAAAGAGGCCATGGTTGATGAAATGGCATCTTTGCACAAAAATGAGGCTTGGGATTTGGTGGAGTTGCCGGCTAGAAGGAAACCCATTGGCAGTAAATGGGTGTTCAAAAAAAAGACAAATGCAGAAGGAAAAGTGGAGAAATACAAATCTTGATTGGTAGCAAAAGGTCATTCCCAGGTGCCGAGAATTGATTTTGGTGATATTTTTTCTCCTGTTGCCAAGGTAACTTCTATTAGATTACTTTTATCTGTTGTTGCTGCTTTTGATTTTGAGGTAGAATAGATGGATATGAAGACAACATTTCTTCATGGGGATCTGGAAGAGGAAATTTACATGAAGCAACTTGAAGGCCAGGCAGCGAAGGGTAAGAAAGAACTGGTATTCAAGTTAAAGAAGTCTCTGTATGGGTTAAAATAGTCGCCAAGGATGTGGTATCAGAAATTTGATACATTTATATGGGGAATTGGCTTCACCAGAAGTAAAGCAGATCACTGTGTGTATTTTAAATTAATTGGTGACCATGTTATTTATCTGGTCTTGTATGTGGATGATATGTTGCTGGTTGGAAATGACAAAGAAATTATCTAGGATTTGAAGACCCAATCGTCCTCCAAACTCGACATGAAAGCTCTTGGTTCTGCAAACTATATTTTGGGCATGGAAATTAAAAGAGATCGGGCAAAGAGGAAGCTCTGGTTAAACCAAAGGAAGTATGTCGAGACAATACTGCAGAGGTTTAATATGCAGGATAGTAAACTGGTGAAAGTTCCTATTCCTGTAGATGTGAGGTTATCTACTGAACAATGTCCCAAGACACAAGAAGAGGAAGAGGACATGTCCCGTGTTCCATATGCAAGTGCAGTCGGTAGCCTGATGTATGCAATGGTCTGTACTAGACCAGACATTACACATGAAGTGGGAGTATTGAGCAGGTTTATGTCAAAACCAGGAAAGGAGCATTGGATAGCAGTGAAGCGGGTTTTCAGGTATTTGCGTGGCACTAATGATTAGGGTCTGTGCTACCAAGGAAGACTAGGATTGGACAGAGTGTTGGATATTTGTGGCTTTGTTGATGTAAACTGGGCTAGAGATTTGGATCAGAGAAGATCTACAAGTGGGTATGTGTTTAACCTATTTGGAGGTGCAGTCAGTTGGATGAGTAAGAAACAATCTGTAGTGGCACTATCAACTATAGAGGCAGAATACATGGCAGCCACTCCGGTAAATAAAGTCTATCTTCTGGCAGGTGTATTGTATAAAAGGTCTTGTAGCATTCCCTCCAAAGTGCTCATGGTCTAGAGCTGTACAGAGAATACCTTCTGGCAGGTGTATTGTATGACCAAGGGTAAGGGCAAGCAAGGAAGCAGTTTGGTTGCAGAGATTGTGTTCAAGTATGGGGTTAGTACAGGAAGCTATAAGGATAGACTGTGATAGCCAAAGTGAAATTTTCTTAGCAAAGAACCCTGCATATCATTCAAAGACAAAGCACATTGATGTTCAGTATCACTTTGTGAGGGATATGATAGAAGACAAAAAGGTGTTGCTGGTAAAGGTGGACACTTTGAAGAATACTGTAGATGCATTGACAAAATCTGTGAGCTCTGAGAAGTTCTCTTGGTGTAGAGAGACAATGGGCATTTTAGGGCTGGGAAAATGACTAAGCTCTCTTGTGGCCCCCTATGGAAAGAAAACAACAAGTGGGAGAATGTTGGGTTGTGTTATATTCTTTCCACGTAGTTAACAGGGGGTTTGAAGGGCACCCGTAACCCCACTTTATGGTGTCCGGGGCCGCGCCCCGGAAAATTTTGGTTTTGGACCCTATGTTAGGTTGGGCGGACCCACCTATGGTTTTGTGCATGATTTTTGCACATGTTTTTTTGGACGCGATGGTTTTCGGTCCATGGTATTGGATGCTTCGGCATCTATAAATATGTATTGTAACATTGAAAGGAACATAATGAAAAATCAAGCTAGTAGTCCCGGTTTTGGGATCCAGGGGAAAATCTCTGTGTATATATGTTTTATGTGTTATGCTCTCACATTATTTATTTTCTTTGTTTTAGAATTCGTATGCAAGTAATTTCTGTACAAGGTTAAAACCTACAGTATTGGCCAAAGTTAATGAGTCAGGCAGAGGATAGAAGATACAAGTCTAGGTTGATCTCAAGCTTGAGCAGATCATATTGTATTGATCTAAATTGTTTGATTAGTGTAATACGGATAATAAGGGGTTTTGAGAAGTTTCTTTCCCCTAGATAAATCTATGTGCATGTGTGATGTTTCCTTTTGCATGTTTATGACTTTTGTTCTATATGGTGAATTAACTTCCGCAGATTAGTAGAGCAACGTCAAGTCTCATGATTTAGTTAATTTTATGAGCAGTTTTGGATCTACACATTAATTTCTGCATGGTATCATAGCTATATTCATAGTAGAGTAGAGAATTTAAAGTTGTCATTGCAGGAGGTTCGAATTTCAATATTAGTGTTACAGGTTTTCTCCAGGACTGAGAAGATGACTTTCAGTGGACTCAGGATTGAGTATGTTTTGGAAGGGACCACAAATTTTGTGGCATGGATGATAATGGGTTGCTAGAATACATAAAGACAAATATAGAAAAAGCCCTAGCATATGATGCACATGATCTTGCTCAATGGAAGAAGGAGTTCGAGATCATATTGTCTAAAGTGTGCATGGGAAAGAGACTTCATTCGTGATGTAGAAAAAAATGACCAAATCGTTTGAGAATAATGGTGACCACAGGAAGCTGGCACTGTAGGACAAGCTTTGAAGTATTAAGATGCAAAAGAATGTAATAATTTCGCAGTACTTGAGCATGTTTACACAATATTGTGATGAACTTGGCGGGGTCAGTGTTACTATCCTTGAAGAAGATCTGATAGCTCTATCCCTCTTGGTCCTTCCCAAGAGCTGGCATAGTTATCAAGACTCGATAAATGGTAGAGAGAAACTACCAAGATGGGAGCGGTTATGGTTTGATCTAGTGCATCAAGAAATAAGGTGGAGCAACAGAGATGGGGCCTCATACAAAGAACATGAAGAGGACTTTGCATTAGTCATAGAGGGAAAGAAGTCCAAGGGGGATAACTCCCAAGGTGAGGCTCATTCCAGCCAAGAGGGAAAGCAAAAAGACTTTTCCAAAATCAAGTGCTTTCACTATCGTGAATTCAGGCACTATGCCACGAAGTGTCCATAGAAAAAGGAAAGCAAGAAGGAGCGCAATAGCAGCAACACGTGAAGCTTTGGCTTCACACAGTTCGAGTTTGAATTCACTCTCATTGCATGCATGGAAATCACAGTGATGGGGAGGATGTGGTACATGGATAATGGTGCCTTGTTCCACATGATAGGGAACAAATGATTTTGCAGTGACTTGGAGGAGAAAGATCTCCAGATGAACATTGAGTTTGGAGACAACATAAGGTATAGTGTGACCGAGATCAGTATTGCAACCTTTCAGAGGGAGTCAGCTTCTCCTCTCATACTCAAGAATGTGATTTTTGTTCTAGGTCTAGAAAAGAATCTTGTCTTCGTTATAGTTTTGGAAGACCGTGGCTATGATGTGATCTTTAGTACAGGAAAGTCATTCGTGAGACACATAGCCACAGGACAAGTGAAGTAGATTAGGGTTTGAGTCAAGAACCTGTATGAACTTGAGGTAGAAGATGAATGCAAAGCCTTGAGGAGAAAGGAAAATTTGGTGGCTGAGAGGGAGCATGATAGACATCTCAACATGCAACTTCAGAAGCAGCCTCAAGAAGTTGTGGAGCAGTCACAAATGGAGAAGCAGATGAGAGGAAGAGTGGATACATCTACTCAAGAAAATACCTCCAGCATGGGGGGAGTTTGAGCTAAGTGGGAAGAGGGAGCGCATGCAGTGATACCTCTAGGAGTGAGATGGAGCGATGTAGACCCTTAGTCCAAGAATGCAGGAATTTGGGTAGGGTCCGTTGAGGTGTGTTTGCCTCATGGATCATTACGCTTGCTACAGGGGCCCACAATATTCAGTAGCAAGAGGACCATTGTTAGTTGGATACTAAGGAGTGCATAGGATTGTTAACAGTAGAGTAGAAGGCTCAGTAGCAAAGTCAACAACAAAACATTTTTCCTAGTAGACAGTTGCAGACATAGTTCATTCAGTTTGTTTTCTTAATTTATTTTTTATGCTTCTCAGTTGCAGATGTTTCAATAGCAGCAACAATAGAGAGAAGTGTTTCATGTGTTACATTCCAAAGGTTTTGGATCGGGGTAGATGTGAATACATTTCTTTCTACGAGGGAGTGTTGAAAATGCAACAAGAAATTCCTAATTTAATTTTCCCTTGATTAAATTAGGAGAAATTCAAATCTCAATTTTAGTAAAATACTTGGAGGTAGTTAACTAAAGTGACATGGCTCTTTTCACTCAGTTAACTTAGCAGCAATGTAGATCCTTAGTCCAAGAATGCGAGAATTTGGGCAAGGTCCACTTAGGTGTGTTTGTCTCATGGATCATTACCCTTGCTACAGGGGCCCACAGTATTTAGTAGTAAGAGGATTAGTGTCAGTCAGACAATGAGGAGTGCAGAGGAGTGTTGACAGTACAACAGGACGCTCAGTAGAAGAGTCAGCAGCAGAACAATTTTCCCAGTAGATAGTTGCATACATAATTCATTCAATTTGTTTTTTTAATTTATTTTTTATGTTTCTCAGTTGCAGATGTTGCAGTAGCATCAACAACAGAGAGAAGTGTTTCATGTGGTACATCCCAAAGGTGTTGGATCAGGGTAGATGTGAATCCATTTCTTGCTACGAGGGAGTGTTGAAAATGCAACAAGAAATTCCAAATTTAATTTTCCCTTGATTAAATTAGGAGAAATTCGAATCTCAATTTTAGCATAATACTTGGAGGTAGTTAACTGAAGTGACATGTCTCTTTTCACAAAGTTAACTCAGTAGGGTGTGTAAATTGTTTTCACCTTGAGCAACAAGGGTGTGTATCTTTTTTCACACTAAGTAATTATCCAATTAATTGATCAGTCAACCTAAATTAACTCATGCATCTAGATAATTCGAGTTACCCAGTTGAGATTGGAGTGTTATTTTTCTTTGAATACAATAGAAATTTCAGTAAGGTTTTGATCAAATCTAATAGATTATTTTTGCAAATTATGATATAATTCTGTTAGATTTTTTGGAAAAAAAAACCAGATTCCAAAGATTTTTGGCAAGTGAAATTGACACGTTAGTAAACAACAACATCCATAATTAACTTAATACATGATGCTTACTATTTTCCATGCCACATTACCGTGTTTACTTTGGAATTTTTTTTTAACACTTTCATAAATTATCATTCTCTTCACCTAATTACTAATATACTGCTCCCCCATTAATGGATCAATGCCACAACATATATTGGGGAAACTTGACGTTTGGAGTGGTAGTACTTACAAACCCTAAAGGAAACATCTCATGCAAGGTCTTTCAAATTCTTGCATGGCCTCTTATAACAATCTTACAGTAGTTCTAGGGAAATATTCTTGTTTTTTCATATAACAAATAACCCTCCTGAGCCATAAATGTACGGGGGCATATTTATCACTGAGTTATCTTTAGTAAGACTTTTTGGAAGCTTTCTTATGGGTTTTTAGGGTCCAATTTATCTAAAATCCAACCGAAATTTATTAAAATCACAAGCTTGATGGATAGATGCATTACTTCCTACGTGTATCTTACAGGGCAAATGAATGAATAACACCCGAAACTTAAAACCTGGGCAGTGAAGATAGCATGTCAATCAATTCACTATATCCTTTTAAATCTTTCAGTGTACTGTTGTTTCCTTTCAACCCCTCGGTTTTCAGCTGTAAACACATTTTCTTGGTTTCCAGATTTTGGAAGCAAAAAAGGTTTCATTTGAACTCCTCGGTTTTGAGCCATAAACATTTTCGTGGTTGAATATTTTGGAAGCACAACAGGAATTTTAAGGTGTCACTGAGTGTATGGTGCAACCTTTTTGAATCATAGGCGTCACACTTGAGGTACCTGCGAAAAACATTCGATGTTACTACGAAAGAAAAATGCAATTATCATATCGACCTCTTTGCTTTTAGTAGATGAACTAGTGTTTTACGTTATTGCTCGCAGTGCCATCTGTCGGACGGACAAATTGTTCTTATGGACAAGACCGATCTCCCTAGTATCTACATATATCTAGCGACAAGCAAGACAAGCAAATTCTATCTTTCTCTAAATATTGTGATTTATAAATAAAAGCCAAGAGATGTTTTAGACCCTACCTCAAGTCCAACGCTAGTTTTTGGAAGCCACGCTTTGACTGTCCAAATGAGCTTCCTTTTAAAGAACCTGCAAACAAAAATAAGCACACATCAAATAACACCTGCATAGCCAATATAATAAATCATATTTATCATGATGATCAAGGAATTCATGAAATAAACCATATAAGACAGCTTATTGAGAAAAATTAACTTGATTGTATTAACCTTAAACAAAGAAGAACTTTACAACCTTGGTGCCTTGATGTTGTACAAGCTCCTCCTAGGGTCCAGCAAGAATCTCCTCTACTTTGACAAGCTTCACACTCTTCCCAATGAGATCAAAAGGTATGTAATCTCTCCTCTCAAGCTCAATTAGAAAGTCTAAATTCCAACAGCATTTACCCTAAAAAATATTCAGCTTTTAACCTCCCTATCAACCAACCCAATGCCTCATTTATAGTGCAGAGGAAGGAAGTTACCAGGTCCACCTTCAAAGGGATAGAGTCCTCCTTCAAAGAGATAAGCTCCTCTCATCAAGGGGTTAGCTCCTTTAGTTATGGGATGCATGAACCACCTAGGAGCGAACTTGCCACCTCAAGATTCCTTCTAGAAGCATCCAGAATTGACCCAAAGTGACTTTTTAATAATAAACTTGCGCCTTTTTTACTTTTACAGGGGTCCGCACCCTTTCCTTTAGAGACAGAGCGGGCAGGGCCGCTGGGAACATGACCACGGGGTGCAAGACCGTAGTTAATGCTAAGAGAAAGTGCGGAACCAGAGTTTTAGAGATTTTCAAGGACTTTCTCTCATTTTTAAGGCTTGACATGAAGAACTGAGGTCTAAGACTTACATAGGAGGACAGTATGAGTGGTGATAGACTCACACTGATTGCAAAATGTCATGGTGACAACATTTTGTGCAACAGATTGCCCCCTAAAGTATGAAGTCTATAATAGATAGTATTTTTCATCTAAGAAGAGTGAAGTACTTTATCATTTCGAGGATCATCTTGTAGAGAGCCTGGTTGGAACCTGTAAAAACTTTCAATACAAAATATATATATGAGATCATATCATCGCTGAAGTAGGCATTCCCATACTCATATCAAAATTGACTAGAAAACTAACTAAACTGCTTTGATATAGGAATGATCTTGTAATACATCACAAGTATAGACATATGTAGACATAGTATGGACGTAACCATATTTTTATGAATAGTCTACTATATAATGAATAACAAAATTCCTCGCAGCCTGGATGGTGGAAACTAGATCCAGGGTCTTGATTTCTACTTCCCAAAATAGTACGATTCTATCCATGTGAATGAATGTGTCGAAGTCGAACATGGTAGAAACCACTTGATTACCAGTCATTGATGTAAACTGTTAACAAGTGTGAGATAAACCACTAGTAATGTCAATGGCTCTCAAAGTACTCAGTACAATCCATGAAATGTGAATAGATGAGTTGATGTCGAACATGTCATGGAATCCTTTGTTCGAAGGTCAATGATGCAACCTGTCGTCGAAGGCGAGAAACCTGCCATTGAGGCATTCAGATCCCAAGGTATTGACGATTTCTAGATCATGTTTCTAGATAATGAGCTGAAGTTGATAGAAAGCGATCCGTCATAGGCAAGCCCACAACACGAAATCATAGGTCAAGTTTGAAGAAATATAGTTGCAAGGATTGACTCACGGATGGTCAAAATGGATGACAGATATTTTGCAGATGAATGGTTTATTTGCACTGACCTCTTGAACACATAATGACACTGCGGATGGTTTGGTGACAATTGACCCAAAGCTAATACCTAGAAACCGGCTGAATACTTTCAATATGGCTTGATTAACTGTTAGGCAAAGGATTTCCCAACCCAGGTGAAAAAAAAATGTCGTGTTCAATAGTGGTTAAATGTTTTTCTGAGACACAAAGTATGACAAACAAGTTCATTTCCTCTCTTTTCCCCCACCATTTCTGGCAAGTACCTCTTTATTTTTTAACAAGCTTGAGGAGGATAACATTTGCTTGGTTATAAGCTCATCCTTCAGATGAGTCCAACTTATTTTAAAATTCGAACCCTAAGAAGGAGTGGTCCATTCCTGTTTGTAATTAAACAGGTCCTTTACTGTTAAATTTTAACGAGTCCAGTATAGGAGAAACTCAGCGTTTTTCAATTTTATGGAGTCAGAAAAAAAACTTAAGAAAACTCCATGGTTGTCCTTTTTCGTAAATTTGTGTCTCCCAAGCCCGAAAAAGTATAAAATAATACTTGAGAGAACCGCTTGACCATTACAATCAAGGAGTACTTTTCATAATTAGTTTCTCTAATCCGAAAAAGTAAAAAAGCGATCAATGACACGTCGTTTTATAACCAATATCGAATTTGAAACGACAAAAATTCGGCAATCTTTTCATGTTTTTGCGGTCAGAAAAGAACTGTAAGTAGACTGTCTTTTTAATTCTGTTTTAACGAGATTAAAAAGAAAAACTCGGCAATCTTTTCATATTTTAGGAGTCAGAAAAGAGCTTAAAGATGACTCTAATGTTTTCGTTGAAAATGATCAATTTTGCCTGAAAAATCCGATATTCTGCACAAAATCTCAAACATTACTCATACCTGTTTAAAATAAATAAAAATGCATCAAAAAGTTACCTTTTTAAAGTGAAAAATAAACAAATTAAAAATTCATTTATTCAAAAAAGCTTATAAAAAGGTCTTTTGTAAATTCATTTTTAACGTTTGACTTCAGAGTGAGAAAAGAGAGTTTTTGGGTAAGAAACTTCCCATGAAGATTGCGGAAAATCTGTCCATTGGAATCGAAAACCGTCACCTCCAGGTAATCCACATCACTTTAATCTTGCATTTCAACCGTTTGAATTTTTTTTTTAGGTTTCTATTTTGATTTTTAGGAATAATTTTGTTTAAAAAACCACTCGTGGGGGTCCGCAGGTGCAGCATGCGCAACCTGCGGACCCCGACTTTTTCCTACACAGGAAAGAGCTGGGGGCCCACACCTGCTATTCGGGCAGAGCGCAGACCTATGCACTATCTCTAACTGGAGAGTGTGGTCCCCGCAACATAGGTTTTACAATTCCAAATTCTTCAATTTTCGCCCAAAAACTTTGTTTTAAAATGTTCTAATCCACCTTTTCTTTCAATGTAGGGTATACACCATGCTTAGTTAGCGGGAATGGGAGCACGAAGATGTGGACCTCGCCGCAATTAATCATCAACCTTCAATAGATGCATTAAAGGCATGTGGGTTATTTAAATTCTGGGCCATACCTGGCATGAAGGCCCAAGTAGACTTTTTGCAGTGGCTGGTGGACAGGTGGAATATACAGGACCAGTGTTTCATTATTGGAGTCCACCAGCTCGAAATGGAGCCAAAGGAAATTTACTTCTTGACTGGTTTGCCTAAGAGAGGTGAAAAATTGACTCTATTAGGGACTAGGCCTGGTGGTCAGTCTGTCGATAGTCTCTAGCTAGAGTTTTGTAACAACCAAACCAAGGACAAGGGGATTGATATCAAAACCATCTCTCGTCCTGAACTCAAAGTGATTGCATTTACTGTCACCAGACTCTACAGAAGCGCAGCACTGCATATGGCCACCGGATCCCAAATGTGAATGGCAGTAGACTGTTATCGAGGCATCATCTTCAATTGGTGCGAAGCTATGTTGGCTAATGTAAAAGGCCAACTGACTAGCGCAAAGAGCGGACATCTGAAAAACTTTGGATATGGTTTCTTAGTTGTGAGCTTTGGTCTAGAGAGGGTCCCAATGTTGGTCCCACAGCATCTTTCCGTTGAAGCGAGACTTCCCCGAGAGCCCAAGCTAATGCGTTGGGTTGCAGTTATGGCCCGTCATCCTAAGGAGGGTTCAGAGGTTGTTCGATCTCCTCCTAAGTATTTTTGTTGGTTGGAGAACCAAGTTTTTGCGATTCAAGATTTTCCTTATGCTGGGATGGATTATCGTGGAGACCCAGACATGGCTCTTCCACCAGGAGAGCAATGGGATGACTCAGGTAAAATCATTTTCAACATTTTCTAATTTATTTATTTTTTTGTTTTTAAATCGTCCCAAAATTGATAGTAAAAAGTTTCAAATGCAGATGTAGGTCCACGACAACCAGCCACTCTCCAGCCCTATGAGAGGAAACACCCAACTACAGCAGTACCAGCCCCACGAGACGAATCTACAGAGACCCTGGCCGAATTGGAAAACCATCTAGAGCGCTTGACAGAAGATATTTCAGAGACTAGCATAGATGACATTCCTCTTAGGTTACAACGCTATGTGATTGGGGTCCGAGGACCTTTCAGGAGGTTCCTTTCTAGGGTGGCCCGTGCAGTGGTTTCTTATCGTGATCATCACCAGTGATAGGATGATCGCCTGTTGTAGACTCATATAACATTTTTTCTTTTTGTACTATCATTTTTGCCGATCATAATTTGTTTTTCAACCTATGATCGAAGACGATGTATATTTGACACACTTCTATGCTATGCTATATCACTATTAATGGCTATCTTGTAAAACATGTTATGAAATGTTTTTAAATTTACTGTTTGATTATTGCAAATGTCTACTTAACATTTGAGAATCAATTTCATCTTCTAATGTATTTAAATATCTTGGAATATGCTGATATTCAATATAGTCAAATTCGCGTTCCAAGAGACGAACTCTAAAAAATAATCTTAATAACACTAGATTTCTAATGGCATAAACTCTATTAAGCTGCAATACAACGAGTTCAAAATCTAACCTCACAATCAAACTCCGAATCCCAAATGAGATGGATTCAGATAATAACTCAATCACTACACTATACTCTGCAATGTTGTTCGTTGTTTGACCGAGGCTTACCCCATGCATAGATACCAACTCATCAGAGGGTGAATAGATAACCCAAGTTGCGGAAGAGATGTTCCGTGTATTACGACAAGCACCATCAGCAAAACCAATGTATGTTTGAAGAGACGTCGACATCTGCAATATCAAGAGTAAAATCAAGATAAGCAGGAATAATGACAAAAGCACTTTCTAAACTAAACACACTTTTCTAATCTAAAACACACCAGCTAGAAAGAAAACTAGTCTAACTAAAATCTCCACACCCAGATTTAAGCATAATATCTCTTCAGGTAAAGACCATTTCTGGGTTTACCTAAAGAGACACCGTCAAAATCTACCAATTCATAGGCCCCTTTTGCCAGCTTTCACTTAACAACATAAGGACCATGCCACATAGGTACGAATTTACCAGTGCCTAGCTTATCATTTGCTTGATCGTATAGTAAGACTAGGTCTCCTTCCGAAAAATTACGAGGTGTAACATTTCGATCGTAATGAGATTTAATACGTTTGGCATGAGTTTCGATTGCTAGTGCAGCATCACGTCGATTCTCATCTAGCTGAGCCAAGTACAACAAAATTTTCTCCTCTTCGGAAGTGGCTGGAAGTAACTCTATGGCTATTTGCAATGACGAGATTTCGCATTCAATGGGTAACACAGCTTCCAAACCATAAACTAGTTGGAAAGGAGTGAAAACAGTTGATGTTTTTACTGAGGTTCGATACGCCCAAAGCGCTGAAAATAACATGTTATGCCAATTCGACCTATGAATCCCAATGATTCGTCAGATCATAATGACTAGAACTTTGTTGACGACTTCAACCAGACCATTAGCCTGTGGGTAATACGGAGTAGAACTATCGTGATGGAGGCCAAGTTGATCTGTTAGTTCAGTCATCATGATGTTTCGAAAATGACGCCCATGATTAGTGATAATCGCTTGTGGAACACCAAACCTAGCAATTTATATGATTGAAAACGAAAATCGCAGCAGTTTTGCCGTCTGCTGAAAATGTAGGCATCGCCTCGGCCCACTTGGTAAAATAATCTACCGCAAGGATGATATACGCATGCCCCTCGGTTGAGTGAGGGTTACATGTAATAAAATCGATACCCCATTTTGCAAAAGGACCGATGGAAATTATAGGGTGGAGAGGAGCAGGTGGAGCACGCATCTTTCGATAAAAAAATTGACAATTGTGGAATTTTCGGACCACGTCAATACAATCTTTAAACAAAGAGGCCCAGAAATAGCCAGCGCGCAATATCTTTTGGGTTGTGGCATACCCAGAAATATGACCGCCACACGCTCCAGAGTGACAATCATTTAGAACCCTTTTAGCTTCCTCATGAGTTAAACAACGTCGAAAAACAGAGTCTGCCCCACGACAATAAAATGTATCTCCAATAATTTTGTATTGTTGGGATTGGAATCGTATTTTCCAACGCTGAGATCTTGAAATTTCAGGCCGAAAGGATTGGGTTTGGAGATAAACTATGATATCTCCATACCATGGATCAAGAGTGCTGATAAGAAACAAGGATTTGTCTGCAATGGGCTCTTTCGCCACAGTTTCAGTATTAGCAGGCGGGAAGTCACACATCAACTCCGCAAAAACTAAAGATTTCTTTGACTTAGTTTTTTCAAACTCCAAGTCAAATTCCTGCAGGATAACAATCCATTTGGAATACTTTCCCCCTTGCAATTGTTTGGTCAAAATATAGATCATAGGGTTGCAGTTGGAAATTACGGTAGTTTTGCGTAGTAAGATGTAATGACGAAATCGTTGGACAGCTTAAACAGCTGCCAAGGCCAATTTCTCCACATGTGAATATTTTAACTCTGTTGGATTCAAAGTTCGACTAAGATATTAAATCACATGTTCACTAACGAATTCATCTTCCTAAACTAACACCATCCCGATGGTGGAATGAGAAGCAGTGAGATACAAGAAGTAATCTTGGTTGTAGTTGAGAGGATGCAATAGCGGCGCATGGGTGAACGCGTGTTTAAGTGCATCAAAATATTTGTCAGCTATCTCATCCCAAAAGAATGGAGTATTCTGTTTCAACAACCTGGTAAAACCCTTTGTTATCTCAGCGTAGTTAGGAATGAATCGACGTAAAAAGTTTGCTTTCCCTTACAAACTTTGGAGTTGGTGAAGAGTCGAAGGAGGAGGCAATTTGACAATAGCTTCAACCTTCAAGGGATCGACACGAATGTCGGCTTTCGAAACAACAAATCCCAGTAAATGACCCATTTCTATACATAAAACACATTTGTATGGATTCAGCCTAATTCGATAATGCCTACACCTCATAAAGATTGCTCGTAAATGAATAAGATGATTGCCTCTACGTAATGAATGGGAAGGTAAATCATCAAGATAAGGTTGCACAATGTGCTTGATGTCATGAAACGCGTAAGACATAGCTCTTTGAAAAGTTGCTCCGGTGTTCTTCAGCCCAAAAGGTAATTTGCAGTAAGCAAACGTTCCCCATGGAAAAATGAAAGTCGTTTTTGGTTGATCAGCAGGTAGAATGTTGATTTGATTGTAACCCGAAAACCCATCCATAAAGGAGAAAATTTCACTGCCAGCACAATCATCAATGATTTGATCGATATAGGGAGTTGGATAGTCGTATTTTGGATAGGATCGATTAATATCCCTATAATCGCTACATATTCTTATCGTTCCTTGCTTTTTGTTAACAGGAACAATATTCAATACCCAATCTGTTAAAGGAATTGGATAAATGAAACCTGCTTTAAGTAATTTCTCAACTTCTGCTTTAATAGCAGCAACTTTTTGCGGGTGGATCTGACGCAAACGTTGTCGGACGGGTTTAGCATCCAGGTAAGTTTTGATTTCATGAACAACAATTGCTGGGTCAATTCCTGGCATTTCTTCATATGACCAGGCAAACACGTCTCGGAATTCTTGAAATAGGGCCTTATATGTTTGAAATTCATCTTCCATACAGGAGGCACCTATATGAATGTTTTCAACAATTCCAGGTTTAACTGAAATGTCAATAGGAACTGTTCAAGAAATATTGCACAAATTTAACTCAGAATCAAGATTTTGCAATGGATTCTGTGGTTCTTTGACATAATCAGTCGTAAAAATAGATGGAAAATCATTTTCAAAATGATCAATCTCAGGTAAGAACGAATATCTATGATGAATATCTTCCCATGGTAAGTCATCAACAGACAAAATTTCACGAATATGCTCATCAGTATGAACAAGTTCGGAAAAAGGTGTTGAATTTGAGTTTGATGTTGAAAGTGATTCTTCATGGACCAGATTCATTAGGTCAATTTCGATTGAAGAAGGGTCGGAAAACGACTGTACAGCCTGATACGCAATTTCATAGGGACTCAAAGGCATATCATCGCCAAATGAATCCATCTCAGATTCAGAAGGTACGATACAAGGATCATCATAAACAATAGTGTATGATGAAATCATATGAATGGTTGCAGTATAAGGCGATACGTTAGGAGGAGGAAAGGAAAAAGTTCCTAGTAAACCAGAATCTTTAACCAAACCTACCCCAACATCCTTATAAGGGATAGTTGTTTTGCCGACATGCTGGATACTTTCAAAAGAGGCTGGGTCGGATGAAAAGTAAGTTAGCTGGTCTATAGTTATCATCTTTTCATTATGAGGAAAATTTATAAGCCGAAAGACCGATGAAACAATAGCAGTCATAGCGTAAGACCAACTACGACCCAAGAGAAGGTTGTAATATAGAGGGGCATCAACCACTTCCACATCTAGATTAACTATTTTGCCTTCAACCCCTATAGGTAAATCCTGTAGAATTCCAAAAGGATGGAACCCACGGCCATCAAAAGACTTTAGAATCGTCGGGGATTGATTAAGTGTAGGAGAACCAAGTGATCTCCAACACTGGATCGACATAATACACATTGAAGCTCCCTCATCAATTACAGTCCTAAAGCAAGGTCTGTTTTTTACTAACACTGGAATCTAGAAGGCCATTTGATGAGGTAAGCGAGGTGTACTATTTTCTAAATCGAAGATTATAAGGTTCGAGTCCTGAATATCAATAGCTCCTATAGCCGAAAATAGCAATTTATGCTGTGCTAGACATGATTGCAGCACCTCCAAAGCTGACATTGCTGAAGGTGAAATAGCTAAATCTTCAACAATGTTATAGTTCTAAGCAGCTCTCGCATGTGGATTGAAAGCTGAATTTTGAAGTATACCCTTAGCGGGCGGTTTGATTACTAAGTCTGGGTTAGGTTTCTCGATCTGTAGCGGATCTGAACTAGGAGTTGAAGTTGATGGGTTCGAATTAGAAGATTCGACTTCCTTACCATCAACAGGACTTTTACTTCCATAATCTTGCGATCGTGTCGCAATCCTAATATGGGACATCATCATTATGGGTTCTTATGAGGCATTTGAGGAAGAACCTATCATCTTACTATCTTGACTAGGAAAAGGATCCTTCAAGACAGCAGGCGTTTGAGAACCTTTGACGATTTTCGCAACCTCAGCACGATGAGGGCAGTGTCTTGTAAAATGTTCTTCATCACAAATGAGACAAGGATAACGAGGTTTACGTTTCTCATCAATAGATTCCGTTTTATCTGATTTCTCTTTCGAATTTTGCTTATTTTTCTTCTTTCCCTTCTTTTTACTGCCGAATTTTGATTTGGTCGTAGATGATTCTACGACATGAATATCGGCAGGAATTTCCATGGAAGAGTCTCTTGTTGGGGAATCTGGTAAAGTTATGATAGGAGAAGAATTCTTTGAAAATTTCTTCTTACTTTTGGTGTTAACTAAACCAATCATACCGTCAGCGACATGAGACCCTGAAGGAGCTGCAGTTATTTGATTTTGTTTAGGAAGGTCGGGGATTTTCTCATGTAACGTACCCGACTGCGTATAAACAAGGTCAAGGTACTGAGCTTGAGCAATTACTTGCTCTTCAGTAATGAATCTTGCCTTACCTACATCCTCAGTGATTTTAGGTAATAATGATTTAACAAACCATTCTGTTAAGATTTGATCCGGAATAAAAACTTTCACTAAACTTCGTTGACTATTTTAATGAAGTTAATAATTCCATGCCATTATCATATCTGACCGGCAACTGAAAATGAGTTAAGAATGAAGTAGCTAGCTGACTAAAATTATAAAAAGTGGCTCGCGGTAACTCAATGTACCACTTGGCTGCAAGACCAATCAGAGTGCATTGAAAAAGACGTAAACGAATTGAATCATCTGAAATGAAGTTAGATGCACACCAGAGGTGATAAGTCATCACATGGTTTGACGGATCCTCTCCTGATTTACCTTCAAACTTTGGGATATGACTAGGAAACTTATTCGGCATTGGCAGTAAAAACGGAAGATAATTAATCGGATCGTTCATAAGGTGCAACAAACCAGGCAAGTCCAAAGTTGCGATGAACAGTAACTGGTGATTAGGGTCTCAAAAACCCTGGGTCATAAGACCAGCCCCAAGAGGATGATATCCAAGATAAATTGGAATTGGAATTGCATTTGGGATATTATATCCTCCCGGAAAACCAGGATTAACCGGACCGTACTGGGGTTGTTGAGGTTGCTGATAAGTATATCCAAGGTACGGTTGATACTGATAGACTAGGTTCTGCACAACAAGACCGAACTGGTACTATCCCTGGTACGATTGATAAGTAAATTGAGGTTGACTTGTGATAACTGGACTTGGACCAGGTTGTCCTACAGGCATCTGAACTGAAGTCTGGATTGTGGGTCCAGACTGAGGTAAATATGCTTAAGGAGTTGATGCAGGAACAGTAGAAACTGGAGCTGTCGATACTCCAGAAGTAGGTGGGTTAGATTAAACAGATGTTGCAGCAGTTGCAGCAGTCGTTTAAGGCAGAGTTCGAGGCGAACTAGGCCCAGGCTGAGAAACTACACCAGGTGTAGAAGTTTGAATAATAGGCTAGACAAGTTGCTGGGTTGAACCAGAAACCAAGGGTTGTCCAGATTGAGATGACAACTGCACATTCAGTTGCAAGATCTGTTGAGATTGATATGGATCCCACACTACGTTCATTCCGGGGTATGGACCCATAGAAGGTTGAGCATATTGAAGACCATAACCAGGTTGAGGGTAGGGTTGATAATTCAAAGGTACATTTCTAGCTCCTTCGACAAATGATTGACCTAAAGGTGGTTGGAAACCTTGGGTTGGGTACTGACCTTGAGGTTGATAACCTTGAGGCACGTACTGAAACTGGGGTTGAACTTGAGGTACATATTGATACTGGGGTTGACCTTGAGGTACGTACTGAGTCTGGGGTTGACCTTGAGGAATGTACTGTCCCGAAGGTATGTACTGTTCTTGAGGTTGCCCCCTAGGCGGTAACTGGGTACCTTTGAGGTTTCCCCCAAGCGATAATTGAGGACCTTGAGGTTGCCCCCCAGGCGGTAACTGACTACCTTGAGGCTGCGGATTTGGAAAGGTACCTGACATCATAAGAATATCTTCTACACTCAATGGTTTAGTTCCATTATTACCAGTTAATAACCCTTGTTCAACAGGTTGAGAGATGCTCCCGAAAAAGTACCAGTAAGTGACTGATACCCTGAAGGAACAGAAGGACCACCATATAAAAATGTTTCTGGAGATTGAGAAAACATGGATGACTGTCTCGACATATCCAAAGGAGGATAATAACCTCTAGGTGTTGGACGAAAAGGAATGCGAGGTGGTGAAAATATTAGTCCTGGGTTTTCTAGAAAATTGGTCAATGAAAGATACCAAGCGTCCCTCCTAGGTGGACTGTAAAAGATCGATTCATGCTCCCTAAGTTCTATAGTTGGTTGATTTTCAGGGATAGATATACCTTCTTCCAGAGTGACAAGTTCTTCAATGGCAATAAGTCTAGAAGGAAGATTTTGGGTAATGACTCTTCCTACCCTGGGTGAACCAGGACCACTGGAATTTGGAGAAGCAAATCCTGACGATGGAGTAGTAGTAGGTTCAGTTTCAGGTTTAGAAATTTCAGGTTCCTCGGCTAATTCACTAGTAGAAGAAAAACTACCGGCAACTTCGGAAAATGAAATTAGTTCAGTAATATACTCTAGTGCTTGAACTTGATAATCAGGATGAACAACTAAAGAAGATTCTCCTTCTTCCGGTGACCCAACTCTACTGTCACTAGGAGTTACAAGAGCTCGTAGCCCTTCAAGCTGGCTTGGTGAAAACTCAGGAGGTTGGCCCCAAAGTCTACAGGACTGACTCGGTAATTTAGCCACGGTTAAATATTTTAATTACTTTACACGCAAACAAAGAAAAATCTCAATAAAATCACCTAAAGTCTCTAAAGAACCAAACAATTTGAATCACACGGCTAAATAATCTAGGATGTCAAACCACACACAAATAGTGACTTTCAATACCGAAAACACTAGTTGGTGATGAAATCCAACGTCGCAGAATTCAATATAGAAATGGCGGTTAGAATAGTTACCCCGAAACCTGCTTCATGAAACAGACTGGCACAAGTTTCTCCAGTAAACCGTCTTGAGTGAAGAGAACCCCCCAGAGAGTCCAAGTGAGTCTAGTCGACGTCTGCTCCAGGTATAGTGAGATCTTCCCTCCACCGTCACCTTAGGAAAGAATCCTATAGATTATGGTCACTATGGTAACCAACAGAAACAAATATACTTGGGGGAACAATCTGTGATCTGATACACACGCAAGGGTAGAGTATCAAAGCTCAATCCCCTTGAAGGCTCCTTGAAATAATCCAAGGTTTACCAACAAGTGACCCCAGGCTCCTCGACAATGGTTAATCCGAGGTTTACCGTTTTTAATACCTGTATATCTTCTATCGTTCCCAATGAGGAAGGATTGATTACCCCACTGGTTCAGATATGATCTCGTGCTTGACTCCTATAAGAGGAGCTTCCCAGAGCATAGATGTAACAATTGGAATTTATCTCCTACCGCAAGATAAAGTTACTTGTTTGTTTTTACTATCTTGGAGAGTTAATTACTCCCTACTCCAAGATACTAGCCTAAGCTATGTTGGTGATAAAGAGTCCTAGAAATAAAAAGATTGCTAGATAAATTTTACTTTAAGTGTTATTTTTATGGTTGTTTCTTAAGTTAAAAGGTGTGGAGATGAAACTTTATGGTGCGAAGACTCGACTCCAAAACACTAAAAATGCACCTAAGATGATAAACAATCCTTTTTCTTCAATGAATTTCTAGCTAAAGAAAGAGTTGAGAATGCAATTTCTTGAAAAACAAATCTTTCCTTAACCAACAAATGAAAAGAAAAACTTTTTGTCTTTTTCAATAAACTCAAAAACGAGACTACTAATTATGCTCACGAAAAATATCCCTTTCTCTTTTCCACTCAAAAACTACAAAACAAACTTTTTCAAAAGAGATTTTAAAATTCCTAGAAAACACTTAAAACTATTAAAAATATAATCTTGAGATCTATAACTTCTAAAAATCTAATTGAAGTAAAAGCTTACAAAATTTCTTTTGAGGATGTTTTACTTAGTTATCAACAAACTAAGGACTAATTCGTTCAGAATAACAAATTAATCAAAAAACAACCAGCTTATGTTTTCTTTTAAAAAAAATGAAATTCAAAACTCAAACAAGTTATTTCAAAGCTTTGTAAAGAGAAAAAGAAGATGTATTCCTCACCAAAGGAAGATTTTACAAATCAGTCAGACTCACAAAGAAGACCAACAAAAACCAGGGTAATTTGAGGTTTCTTAGGCTTCTAAACTCTAAGTTACTACGAAGACCAAATGAAAATCAAGCCAAACACACAAAACTTCTAGAAAATCACCTAAAACCTAAATGCCAATGGAATTCACCTACAAGAAGTTTTTGACAAGACACATGCAGATCTGGGCAGAGGCTAAAAAACATAAACAAATCCTAAGCTTAACTAAATGAGAAGATTTTAAGTTTTTCAAAAAATTGACAGGTTCCGCAAGCTCCCAGTATAACCAGGTGCAGTACCGCTCTATGTAGTAAAGCAACAGTGCGGGGATGTCCGCACTGTGTTACAACTAGAACGTGCGGTCCTCTTTCAAAAGCGTGAAAAACAAAAACAATTCAAAATCTAAAGAAACTACCCAATCCCACACACATCAAGCAAAAACCAGAAACAGAGAAAAAGTTTCTCAAGTCAAAGTAAAAGTAAAGGCAAAAAACCAAAATTCAAGTCCCCAGTGGAGTCGCCATTTTGTCGGCCGAATAAATCGTTCTTGCGGACAAGACTGATCTCCCTAGTATCTATAGATATCTAGTGACAAGCAAGACAAGCAAATTCTATCTTTCTCTAAATATTGCGATTTATAAATAAAAGCCAAGAGATGTTTTAGACCCTACCTCAATTCCAACGCTATTTTGTGGTAGCCACGCTTTGACCGTCCAAATGAGCTTCCTTTTAAAGAACCTACAAACACAAACAAGCACACATCAAATAATACCTGCATAGACAATATAATAAATCATATTTATCATGATGATCAAGGAATTCATGAAATAAACCATATAAGACAGCTTATTGAGAAAAATGAACTTGATTGTATTAACCTTAAACAAAGAAGAACTGTACAACCTTGGTGCCTTGATGTTGTACAAGCTCCTCCCAGGGTCCAGCAAGAATCTCCTCTACTTTGACAAGCTTCACACTCTTCCCAATGAGATCAAAAGGTATGTAATCTCTCCTCTCAAGCTCAATTAGTAAGTCTAAATTCCAACAACATTTACCCTAAAAAATATTCAGCTTTTAACCTCCCTAGCAACCAGCCCAATGCCTCATTTTATAGTGCAGAGGAAGGAAGTTACCAGGTCCACCTTCAAAGGGATAGAGTCCTCCTTCAAAGGGATAAGCTCCTCTCATCAAGGGGTTATCTCCTTTAGTTATGGGATGCATGAACCACCTAGGAGCGAACTTTCCACCTCAAGATTCCTTCTAGAAGTGTCCAGAATTGAACCAAAGTGAGTTTTTAATAATAAACTTGCGCCTTTTTGACTTTTACAGGGGTCTGCACCCTTTCCTTTAGAGACAGAGCGGGTAGGTCCGTAGGGAACATGACCAAGGGGTGCGGGACTGCTGGTAATGCTAAGAGAAAGTGCGGAACCAGAGTTTTAGAGATTTTCAAGGACTTTCTGTCATTTTTAAGGCTTGACATGAAGAACTGATGTTTAAGACTTGCATAGGAGGACATTATGAGTGGTGATAGACTCACTCTGATTGCAAAATGTCATGGTGACAATATTTTGTGCAACACCATCATTCTAATTGATTGAAGAAATACCATCATTGCCAGCTCCCAGGCCTTGAATTAGTGTAGTTTAACAAAGTCATAATTTTACTTGGAAAATAATGTAAAATAATGTAAATTTAAGCAAGATTTTTATCCTTTTTAGTATAGATTTTTGAAAAAAAATGTGGAAATCCAAGTTAGTTGTTAAACTATAAGATTTTGGGTGTGGTTTTTATGGTGTTGAATCCATTTCTACCATAAAAAAATGATTCAAACACTTTTGAATTTTCTTATCTGATTCCAACCTCTTAAATAAAATGCTCTGTCAAATCTATTAAAAAGAAACCTTTCAAAAAAACAATGTCAAAACTAATTTTTGTGCTAGATAAACCTCTAGGGCTTGCTTGCTCACTAAACTCAATTTGCCTCAAGGCTACACCTTTTAACAAAGGGTTTTTGAAGTGAGTTATCAACCACTCCAATAACTTCCTTTTACACACTTTTTCTATTTTCCATTGAATTCTCTAAGTTATCAACCACTCCCATAACTTCTTTTTATACACTTCTTCTATTTTGCATTGAATTATCTTCTTGCACGACAAGACTACTAATCTAAAAATAACATCGGTAATTGTGATAAGTGTTAAAAAATGGAAAGATAAAATTGGAATGAAACTTACACAGTCACAGGTGAACAAGCTACACCTGGAGACTGCCCAAGGAGAACGCTCTATCTCATTAATCATTAAATCAGAAATATTTAAGTTTACATTCAAATTAGGGAGATAAAAACCATCTCATAGAAAATAGGAACTAACTCTAATCTAGGACACACACACAACTATGAAACAAAGTTTCTACATTTATTTTCAACTCCCCTCCTTAATGCAGAAATGATTCACTTGCACACCTAACATCTCCCTAAAAAATTCAATTTAGTCTTCCTAAGAGGAACAAACTTTCTACATTTGTTTTCAACTCCCCCCCTTAATGCATAAATGATTCACTTGCACACCTAACATCTCCCTAAAAAATTCAAATTTAGTCTTCCTAAGAGGCTTGGTGAAAATTTTAGCTGCATTTTCACAGTTGTTACAATATTCAATAAAAAAAAAATTGGATTGAACCTTTTCTCTAACAAAGTGAAATTGAGTATCTATATGTTTTGTGTTTTTATGAAAAACATGCTTATTTGCCAGCTTGATTGAACTTTGGTTGTCGCATTTGATTACTGTAGCGTCCTTTTGTTCTTCTCCTGCATCATGAAGGAGTCTCCTCAATCAAATTGCTTCACAAGTGGTTGCACATACAGCTTGATACTCTGCTTCTGCTGATGATAAAGATACAATACTCTGCTTTTTACTACAAAGGAATGACCCCATACCCAGTATTGAAAGCATACCCTATTATAGATATTTTATTGTTCAGATCTCCAGCCCAATCTGAATTTGAATAGCCTCTTAGTTTAACATCAAAATAATCAGTATATTTAATGCCAAAATTTATAGTCCCTGGAAGATTCCTTAGGACACCTTTTTCTGCCACCCAATGATTTTCAATAGGTTTTGTCATGAATTGAATCAACACACTCACTGAATATGCTAAGTTAGGTCTGGTTGTAGTCAAAGAAATCAAAATTCCAACCAATTTTCTGTGCAATGTAGCATCCACCTCTTTAGAACCATCATCATTATGAAATTTAACAGTGATCCATTCTGAATTTATTCAAAAATTCCCTTACGTACTTTCCTTGAGTAACAAAAGTCTGTCCAGAATCCCTCTAGACTTCAAGACGCAAACAATAATGCAATTCTCCAACGTATTTCATTTCTAATGCCTGTGACATCTGCAATTTAATTTCTTCAACCAATTCATCAGAATTTCCTGTGACAATCAAATGATCAACATATAAGGAAATCAACACAATTTTCCCCTTTGAATCAAATCTGGTATACAAATTTGGGTCATTTTTACTTCTCTTATAACCATGTTGTAAGAAGAAAGAGTCTATCTTTTCATATGAAGATCCGGGAGCCTATTTCAATCCATACAATGCCTTCTTTAATTTACAGACCAAATGTTCCTGCCCCTTTTTAATGAACCCTTCTGATTTTGTTAAATATACGTCTTCCTTCAACTCTCCATTTAGAAAAAAATATTTCACATCTAGTTGGTGTAGGATCCAGTGGTACTTAGTAGCTAGAACTATTAACATTCTAATGGTATTTAACTTAACTACAAGAGAAAAAGTCCCCTCATAATTAATTCCTTCTCTCTATGAGTACCCTTTGTCCACCATCCTAGATTTATACTTGTCTAGACTACCATATGATTTGAACTTAGGTTTAAATAACCATTTACAACCTATGGGTTCTTTTTCTTTTGGCAGTTCATCTAATTCCCAAGTTTCATTTTCAATTATGGACTCATACTCTTCTTTCATAGCTGACCTCCATTCATCATACTGATTTTCTTCATTATAATTCATGTGCTCAACAACGTTTAAAATACTAGTCATAAGAGCATAATCTTTGTACCTTGCAAGGAAGTGAGTCGGCCTACCTGGTCTCCTTGGTAGCAAACTTGCCTCAATTCTGTCCTCTATGATTTCCTGCTCACCTCTAAATGGAATTCAACTAATGAATGTATCCACATTGTTAAGTTCCTCTTTTTGTTGTTGTTTCTGTTGTAAATGACTGCCTTTGGCTTCATCATTACTGTCATCAATCAGTAAAGACATGTGCCACACCTCATAACTTATGTCCTTATTCCCTTCATCACCCTATTCATGAAAGACAACATCTCTACTTGCAAACACCTTGTGAGTAGATGGATTAAACATCTTATATGCTTAGAAATCAAAACAATGCCCTACAAATATGCACTTTATAGCTTTAGCATCCAACTTCTTCCTATCTTCCTTAGGAATGTGTGCAAAATATTTAGAGCCAAATACTCTCAAGTGATGGAGTGGAGGTTTGAAACCATGTAAAGGCTCAAATGGAGTCTTGAGATCAAGACACCTAGTTGGACTCCTATTCTTTAAGTAAACTGCAGTGCTAATTTCTTCTCTCTAAAAACCATTGGATATGTTCTTACCTTTTATCATGCTGCATGCGCTCTCCACCAGAGTTCTATTCTTCCTCTTTGCAACCCCATACTGTTGTGGAGTGTGGGGTGTTGTAAAATGTTGTGCTATCCCATGATCTTTGCAATATTTGATGAAGTTTCCAAGCGTGTATTCTCCCCCCTGATTTGAGGGGAGAATTTCGATGACTTTCCCTGTCTGCTTTTCAACCATATTTTTGAATTCTTTAAAATATTCAAAAGCATGAATTTTCCTTCTAAAAAAGTATGGCCAAGAATATCTTGTGAAGTCATCAACAAATAGTAAAAAATAATAAGCTCCACCTAAGGACCTTGTTTGCATGGATCCACATATATCAGTATGCACAAGTTCGAGTATATCTTTCTTTCTCCTATTTAAACTAGAGGGAAATTCATACTAGTGAATTTTCCCAAGTGCACAACCTTCAAAATCAATATGTTCATTCCCTAAAAGAGGAAGTCCATCAACCATACCTTGTATCTATAGCAGCAATAAGTCATGAAGGTTGATGTGACCAATTTAACCTTTGATGCCAAAGGTTCTATGTAGTCATAATCATTGAAGTTAAAGCTTGATGTGGCACACTTGTAACATTCAATTTATAAAGACCTCCAACTCGTACTCCTAATGCAACCGAATTTTAATGATCCAAAAAATCCTTTATAACACAGTAAGTTTTGAAAAAATCTGCCTTTAAATTATGATATACAATCATGGACACAGAGAACAAATTCTTTTTAATACCAGGTACATATATTACATTCTGGATGCGCCTGATATTACCATTAGGCAATATTATAGGAATATCTCCATAACCTCTAATTTGATATGCTCTGTCATCTCCAAGGTAGATTTTAGCACCATTGCTGGTCTCCTTAAAATTTTCATACCAGTGTTTATTACCTGTCATATGAGTGGATGCTCCAGAATCCACAAACCAAGTTTTAGCCTCATCGGTCTCAACAGAAAGAGCAACATCAGACACAAATAATTTAAGATCATGATTATGATCTTTGCCAGAAAAATTCCCTGTATACATTTTGTGTCTCTATTTGGTTTCATCAGTCTTCTTTTTATAACAATCTCTAACAATATGACCAGTTCTACCACAATAAAAAAACTTAATTCCTTAATCATTTCTAGCAGATGACATACCTTGAAATAGCTTTTTCTAGGACGAACAACTTCTTTTCTGTTCTCCTCGTAGTTTTCCTTTGAAGAAATTTTTCTTCGCCACCAACGTCAAATCTAAATTCTAACACAAATAATTTAAGATCATGATTACGATCTTTGCTAGAAAAATTTCCTGTATGCCTTTTGTTTCTATGTCTGGTTTCATCAATCTTCTTTTTATAACAATCTCTAGAAATATGACTAGTTCTGCCATAGTGAAAACACAATTCCTGAATCATTTCTAGCGGATGACATACCTTGAAATGGATTTTTTTGGGATGGACCACTACTTTTCTATCCTCCTTCTAGTTTTCCTTTAATGAACTTTTTCTTCTCCACCAACGTCAAATATGAGTTTTGAGGCTTCAGGTTCATATGCCTCTCTTCTTCCTGCATCAAGATCCCTGTCAACTCTTTAAAGGTGCCCAGGAGCTTTCTCCCTTGTCGCAAGCCCCATAATGAACATTTGATAGCCCTCTGTCATACCATTTACGGTAATTATGATGAGATCTATATTGGACACTTTCTCCTCTATGTCACTCAACTTGTCTCTCAGTTCTTTGAACCGTGAGATGAATGCAACAACAGATCCATTCTCCTCCATTTTGATGGAGAGAATCTTACTCTTCAAAAACAACAAAGGATTTGTATTTTTTGTCTCATACAAATCCTTGAACATCACCCAAATGTCATTGACCCGAAACAGATATTGCTGCTCAGCGAAGGTAGAATGACATATCTCGAATGGCGTAATTACGTATATAATGAATGTTGACCAAGACAATGTTTTCGTGATCGAATTAAGAGATGGATATACAAACTGTATAGAATCATTCGCACAGTCGAGCATGCTTACGCATCCTGTCAGTCCTCACCATATGAATAGTGAGTCCCTACCGGGATCTCGTCTCCGTCTTCTCCCATGAGGCAAGGAACCAGACTCTATCCTCCCAAGTGGGTCAACTACTACTATTAGACTTATCCTTTCCCTCTCAACGGGGTAAGGAACTACTATACCTTTTACTTGCAAGCGCCTACAGAGCCACTACCAGTCCTTATCTGTTTGGCCTTGGCTTTACCATCTGACTTGACGAACTTCCCTATCTATGCCCGATAGGTGATCAGTATTATTGTCATTTCTCCTGTTATTAATCCTATCTGCCTGCATGCAATTTCCTGGTTCATCCCACCCATTATAGATAGAAGGACCTTGTTTTTCGCTCTGTCGTCCCAATGCAAGGTCTAATCTAAAGCCCCCATGTTCTCGACCCTAGAACCTCCAACCTATACCCTCGACCCCCCTACCCTCCCTCTAGAGCTACATTTTAGATTATATATAATAGGAAGCATTATATCTTCTCTGAGCCATTGGGGTTGTCGCCTTACACGGGAATAAGAGAACGAGATCACTTTTTTAGTTACTTATTTGAGAGGGGCCACCCAATAAGTAAATTGAAAGGGATTTGGTTTTGTCCTTGCAGGCATAACCCTCTGTTTTTCATTCTCGGATGTGAGGGATTATGTTGTCTTTTACAAACATCTTCAACAACACCTTCACTTTATTTTCCCTCTTCTCCAAATCCTGAACTGATGCACAGTTGTGGCACCACTGGCTGTAGTCGGATTTGCTTCATCCTCGTTTACAATTGTCCACGCACTGGAAACCTCAAGAAAATTCTGCAACTTGAACTTCCAGTTAGCATAATTTGACCCATCGAGCTTATTTCTCTCATTCAGGTACATCTCTACAATGTGTATATTCATTGTAACAAAACCATGACTCCACTAACATATCCACTACTCCAATCTACATATTGAGTAATCTAGCACCTAATCTATAGATCTAACTCCAAATCCTCCAAGATTTGATATACGAATCGAACTCCAGATCCTCCAATAGTCGATATACAGATCAAACTCCATATCTTCCAACAGTCAACCTATGGATCTAACTCCAGATCCTGGTGCTACAAATCCAACTCTAAACAGATGGCCTTCAAAAAATCACTGGACGAGACCACCAACTCAGGCACTTCTTGACTCCGGCCACCTCCAATAGGAAAAAAACACCAGCACCATTTCACCGTACTACAAGGTGCGCTGACGAAAATTCTTGTAAGTTTTCTGGATCAGTGCAAGTTTTCCCCTTAAAACCATTGTTGATCAAGACTATCTCACATTGCAAATCTAGCGCTGATCAACACAGGTTTAACCCTTGAAACCAGTGTTGATCAGGCTTCCTCAAAATGTCAGCGCTTGTCACAAAAGCAATTAAACCAGCCACCAAGGCTCTCGACCACCAAGGCTTTCACGCTCTCAGCCACCAAGGCTCAACTCAACCACGAGGGCTCTCTCACCACATACCCAACTCTTTGTGCTTTAATACCATGTTAAAAAATGGAAAAACAGAATTGGAATGAAACTTACACACTGAAACTAGCAGTTCACAGGTGAGCAAGCTAAACCTGGAGACTACCCAAGTAGAACGCTCCATCTCATTAATCATTAAATCAGAATTATATAATTTTACATTCAATTTAGGGAAATAAAAACCATCTCCTAGAAAATAGGAACTAACTCTAATCTAAGACACACACAACCGTGAAACAAATTTTCTACATTAATTTTCAACTATAAAAATGATGATTTTCACATTCAACTATAAGAATGATGATGTGGAATCATGAGACATTTAACTTCTAAAAAGTTGAAACTAAGAGGAATGGTTCAGTTGATTATGGCAGCTTATAGACATGCCTAGTCACTTCTTTTTTTTTCCAATCCTACTCGTTGGAATTAAACTTATCTATCCACAACTAACCCTTAGAATTTATGAAAAATGATTTAAATATCCATGCGTACAATTTTTAAATTTTTTTTACCGATCTCAATTAAATTTTTTAATTATTAAAAAAAACACAAAAACAACGTCAAATTCCACGCAGGCCGGCTCTCTTTCCTCTCAACAACTAATATGTTTTGTCATAGGTATCTCTCATTAAAACACGAAGCGTGAGACAAACATTATATACTAAAATTTGGGGTGGAATGTCTTATTAGGGTCTTATTCGATTTGGAGTTTTTTTTAAATGTTTTTGGGAAGAATTTGTTTGGAATTAAAAGTTTGAGTTGTTAATTTTATTGTAAATTTTAATTGTATTAAATTTATTATATTATTAAAAAAAATGCACTTTAACAATGAGAAAGATAAAGTTTTTGAGAAGAATTTGTTTGGAATTAAAAGTTTGAGTTGTTAATTTTATTGTAAATTTTAATTGTATTAAATTTATTATATTATTAAAAAAATGCACTTTAACAATGAGAAAGATAAAAAATTATTTTCCCGAATTTACAACCTAAAAATCCAACATACATTAGACAACGCCATAATTATGCGTTGCAACAATGATTTCCCTATGAAAGTGGCAGATTACACCAAAATCCTACGCTCAAGACTGGTTTAATTATGTATTGTATTAGTGGTTGTCCAATTGAAAGTGGGAGACTACACCAAAATCATTCGTTCATGATAGAAATAAACTACACCAAAAACGTATATTTATGTTACTAATAGTGTAGTGAGTCAATATTTTATTGATTTAAATATTGTGGGAAAATATATCATAATTTAGTTGTAAATCTATGAGTGGGATGATATAATTTAGTTGTCAAATTAATAGTGATATAATCATCATTAAATGTTATTTAATATATATTGAAGGCAATCATCATTACATGTTATTGAATCGAGAGGCTTATTCTACAATCCAGTATGAGGGGATCTGTAATTCAGTCTCTGCTCAACTTGAACTTGACACATGTCCTTAAAAATACTTTAAATGAAAAAGCATTGTCAACTATAGTAAAAACATAAATGACTATACATATTTAGTTAGTTTTAATTAAAAGTATTATAAAAAATTGATAATCACATTCTTATTGTTCTCACTTTTTTTGTTGATATCTCACTTTGACTCTTCTAGTAATAAATACAATATTTGGATGTCTATCTTAAATAATATAATTATATATAACCTTATAAAGATTTAAAAACAAAAAAACAAACAAAAAACTTATATTTCTCTTATAAAGAGTCTCTATATAAATAATGTGTGTGTTAATATTTACCTCCATGCTCAAAAGGAAAAAGTAATTAAAGGTAAATGTGTAACTCATTCAATTTTTAATATAAAATATTAATAATAATAAATTATTCAAAAATACAATTTAAACAATGAAACATTACACTCTATATAGAGAGACAAAAAACCACTATAGATCTATCTTCATGAGGGATTTATCAAATATTAAAAGGGATTAAATCTCTTAACATGTAAATCTTTTTTCAAGTTTTACATTAAAAAAAAACTTGATCTCTCTGGACTCTTAGTACATTCGCGATTAAAATGAATCAATACTGGTATACACATGTAAACTAATTCCATCATGGTTATTAAAAAAGTACTCAATTAAATTTAATCCAAACGGTGACAAATTTGGTTTTTTTTTAAGTGAAAAGCTACAGGCATTATCAAGTGCACTGGCAACTAAGCATGCATCTATCACTCACAATTGAACACGTGCATCTCTAGGTTTCTAGAGGTAGCTAGCTGAAGGCAGAGGGGGGTTGGTGTAGGGGACAAATATTCATACCCACGCTAGAACCTAATGACCCTAATAGCAATTTGATAGAATAAAATTGTTTAGAACCATGTCCCACCTCTACAAACCTGTAACTAGCACAACCACATTAAAAGTATTAATGTGGTTGATATAAGCCGAAGGCTGTATTTGTATCTACCATTGATAAATATACCATTTGTAACAACCAAAGAAACACTATCATTTTTATCTATCGAAAAAACATTATTGCTTTATATATATATATATATATATATATATATATATATATATATATATATATATATATATATATACATACTAGAGGAATCGACAGCGGCGGTGGTATCGTACTCGCGTTACACGGGGTCAAATCCCATCGGCTACCTCTATAACCTCTACGAGGGTCCACTCAGCGCGCCTTGAACGTCCCCCAGGTATTCTTGGGGTTTGAACTCATGACCTGCATAGCTGCACGAACGACTTAGCAGATCGTTCACTTGCCATTAGACCAAACCCCTGCGGACGCATTAAAAATATTATTATTATCATTATAATTAATAATAATTATTTCTTTATAATAATTATTATTTAATATTAAATGTTATTTATTATTATTTAATTTGAAATTATGTAATATAAATATGAACCCTAGGAATATGAACCCTTAGATTAATAAACTCTAGGGATTGATATTATAAACCCGAGAGAATAATAAACCAAAGCAGTTAATACTAAAACTCCAAGGGATTATAAACCCAAGGAAATAATATTAACCCAATGGATAGTAAACCCAAGGGATTATTACTAAAAACCATAGGGTTTATATTCCCTTGGGTTTATCATATTAATCCCTTGGGTTTATAATATCAATCCTTCAGTTTATTAACGTAAGGGTTCATATTCCTAGGGTGTAATACTAAAACCCCAAGGGATTATGAACCAAAGGAAATAATATTAACCCAAAGGATAATAAACCCAATGGATTAATACTAAAAACCCAAGGAATTATTAACTCAAGGGAATATTATTAAACTCTAGGGATTAATATTATAAACCCAAGATATATAAACACTAAGAAAAATATTATAAACCCTAAAATAAACATGATTGACCATGGTTGATTTTTATTTTGAGACAACGAGATTAATATTAAACATGGTAGATAATGGTTTACCATGGTTGATATTATAAACTGAATGAAGTAAAAAACCCTAGGGATCAATACAAAAAACCCAAAGGACTATCAACCTAAGGGAATAAACTTAAACCTTATGAATATCAACCCTTAGATCAATAGACCCTAGATATTAATATTAAAAACATGGCAGATGATGGTTGACCATGGTTGATATTATAAATCAAAGGGAATAGTAAACCTTAGGGATCAATACTAAAAACTCAAAGGATTATAAACCTAAGGGAATATGAACCCTTAGATCAATAAACCTAAGGGATTTATATTATAAACCCAAGGGATAAAAATTATAAACCAAAGGTATATAAACCATAAGATAAATAGTAGAAACACTAAAATAAACATGATTGAGCATGGTTAATTTACATATTGAGACAATCCTTGTCACAATGTGACGTTGGACCATGGTTGACCATGATTGACCATGATTTATTTTTCATATCGAGACAATCTTTGTCACAACACGATGTTGGACTATGGTTGATCATGGTTGATTTCCATATTGAGACAATCTTTGTCACAATGTGACATTCGACCATGGTTGATCGTGGTTGACCATGATTAATATTATAAGCCAAAGGGAATAATAAACCCAAGGGATTGATATTATAAACCCAATGGATTAATACTAAAACCCCAAGGGATTATGAACCCAAGGGAATAATATTAAATCCAAGGGATGAATATTATAAACCTAAGGTATATAAACCCTAAGATAAATATTATAAACACTAAAATAAACATGCTTGAACATGGTCGATTTCCATATTGAGACAATCCATATCAAAATGTGACATTGGACCATGGTTGACCATGGTCGATTTACATATCGAGACAATCTTTGTCACAATATGATGTTGGACCATGGTTTACCATTATTGGCCATGGTTGATTTTCTTATCGAGACAATCTTTGTCACAATGCGACGCCCGACCATGGTTGATCATGATTGCCCATGATTATCCATGATTTACATATGGAGAACTTTTTTGTCACAATGCCACATTTTACCATGGTTGACCATGGTTGACCATGACTAACCATGTTGGCTATGATTGACCATTATGAACTATGATTTATATTATAAAACTAAAGAAATAATAAATACAAGGGATCGATATTATAAACCAAGGGAATAATAAACCCAAGAGATTAATACTAAAACCTAAATGGATTATGAACCAAAGGGAATAATACTAAACATAAGGGAAAAATACTGAAAACTAAAGGCATGTTAGCTTAGTGGGTCTTGCCCCAAGTTCACAGTTAGTTGCGCCAAACAAATCCCTACACTACTGGCCCTTTTAGCATCAATCCACGTAGCATGGACTAAAGTCTCACCTGAAGCAGTATGGGGGGATGTTGGCACCAAGTTTCCGCATCTAGAGATCAGTGTGATGTCTTTTTATGACCTAGATATGCCTTCGCGCAGATTCTAAACCCTTAAGTCTTAGCGCTATAACTCCACTCAATCAACCTTTAGATCTTCGCGAAGGTCTATGACTAGCTTTTGCGGACCCTAAATAGGAAAATTAGCTATTTACGCGCACCATAGAGTACTCTTACATCAGTATTTACTCATATCTACCTAAGTGTTCGACAACTTCAACAAAAAGTATTATGATCTTCGCGTAATCATTTAACATTACCTACATTTAGATAAGAAGACGGATCAAGTAAATTCGCACATCAATACATCATTATTTTAGAAAGACATCATTTTATCACAACCTTTATCTCAATCATACATAATAGAAGTAAAGAGATAAAACACATGAATTTCTGCAATAATCTTCTTTATTGATCTTCAGTATAGGTTTACAGACTCAATACTTCCTTGCACACTCAACTGCAGGGGTCTGCGCACTCAGCTGCAGACACTACTCTAGGCCTCTGCGAACTCAACTGCAGAGCCTTTCCACTCTAAAGCTTACTTCTCTGCGCTAGACCTCTTTGTTTATACCCATAGACAAAACCATCTATATCTCCCTTATACTCTCTAAGACACACCTATTTATACAATCCCATGGTCTACGGACCATGGGTAGATATTCAAAAACCGACTCAAGCTTACATAAAGGAGGGTAAGAACCCTTTTTGACTCTTAACTAGCTACGTGCTCTGCGACCACAATTTGCAAAGAATTTTTATATTTTTACATCAAAACTTGGGATTTTTTCCCCAAAACTTGTGATTTTTCCCCAAAACTGACCCACGGGCCCCCAAAACAAAGGTCGTGACTCGACCTAGAGTCACTTGGCTGGCACAGTGATCTTGCCGCAAAGATCTCCCAGCTCCACTTGAATAACTGCTACTTCAGCCACGCTTTGCATGGCTGCCTGCTTTACTTGTTCCACCAGCTGCTTTATGGCTAGTCCTTCATCGGCTCGCTTGATCTTCTGATGTGTAAGATGCAAGTTATCAAACTTTTCCTATAAGTTTTCCGGGACGAGGTAGGCTTCATCCAACCAAGGACCCAACCGTGCCTTAACGACTGTGTCCTTTTTCTGCGTTGCTTCCACTCATGCAAGTAGTTGCTTTGCCTCCTATAACTTGGCGAGGCACTGCATTGTAGCAATGGAGCGCATTGTTACCCTTACTTTGTCGTACTACTACTGGAGCTCCCAGATCTCTGTACTCAATCGATGTAGGTTGGGGTCTTTGTTACACGTCATTTTGTCACTATCCCTATACTCCCCGTTCCTTGATCCTGGAGGACCTCTACAGTGAACTCTATATTCTTTCCCATCATGAAGAGCATGTCTTTACATCCCTATTCATGAGCAGAACATTCCCCTCTTGCATAATTTCCCAAGAATATTCCTTCAATCCCAGTTTTCAAGACCAATGTTAGTGATCAGTTCCTTCCCCGCGCCGATTTGCAGAGTTTAAAACTAGACCTAGCGTCGTACTGTGCAATTTAGCCCTTCATCACTCACGTTGATCCTCTTTTGGCAAGTTTTTAAAAATGTTGTCGAAGCTTCTAGCTCTAGAAGCTTCGTGGAATGGAAGTCTGGTAAATGGTTGGGCTAGATAGAGCCGAGGAATTCAGTTTGGGTTCCTTTCCCCTATAAATATGGAACAAGCCAAAGAGATAATCCCTCTCCCATCATAAGAGGAACCACCTCCCCTCCAGTAAAGCTATATAAACTCCTCATTTTCCAAGATGAACTAGTATTTTTTGGAGCTTGAATAACTAGCAAGATATCTATAGTTTTTTGCCTTCTAGTTTATGTGTGTAAAGGGAGGATAATGTGTTTGGTTTGGTTTGGAACTAAAGGGAAGAAACCTTAAACTTCCATTGTCGAGGCTAACCATGAGATGCTAGAAGTGGTGTTGGAACCCGAATATGTCAGAGGAGACTTGCAACGTCAAGGCTTTGGTTGTATCTCTTTCTGAGCTTTATATCAATACAACTAATGATTTATTTCCTACGTTGAGTGTCATATTACATTTGATGGCTTAATATTCCTTGACTTTTTAAGTAAATTGAATGCGATTGTATGCTATTATGTTTGTTGGTGTCTCTTGTGATTTTGTTTCAGGTATTTGAAGGAGAATAATTCAAAGGAAGATGGAGCAAAGGAGCAAGGTCATCATCAAGCGAAACAATGTTTTAAGAGGTAGGCCTTCTTATTCGATTCTAGTTTAAGGAACTTAAAACCCGAGAAGTGAAGATAGTGTTTCAATCACTTCACTATATTCTTGTAAACCTTTCAGTGTACTGCTTCCTTTGAACTCCTCGGTTTTGACCTGTAAACACATTTTCTTGGTTTCAAGATTTTGGAAGCACAACGGGACTTTAAAGGTTTCACGGACTGTACAACTCAACCTTTGTGAAACACAGGCATCTTACTAGAGGTACTTGTGACAACATTCGATGTCACTATGAAAGAAAAATGCAATTATCATATCGACATCTTTGGATTTAGTAGTTGTACCAGTGTCTTATGTTGTCGCTCGTAGTTGCCATCATTCAAATTGATGGTAGAAATACCATCATTGCCTGCTCCTAGGCATGGCCTATAGTAGTTTAACAAAATAATTTCGCTTGGAAAATAATAGAAATTTTAGCAAGAATTTTATAATTTTTTTATCATAAATTTCAATCCAAGTTATAATTGTCAAATTTTAAGATTTTGGGTAGTAAGTGAATATTCAATTGATTTAAATATTGTGAGAAAATATATCATAATTTAATCGTAAATTTATGAGTGAGATGATATAATTGAGTTGTCAAATCAGTAATGATATAATTATCATTAACTACTATCTAATTAAGTGACTCATTTTACAGCACAGTATGAAGGGATATATAAGTTTGTTTGTCTATTCCTTGAGTTAACATGTGCCCCTTTAAAACAAAAATAATTTATGTTCTAAATAGAAAAATAATGTTGAATATAATGATAAAAAATGAATATGTTGTATAGTAATTTGAAGTAAAAAAAATATGTGAATAAGATGTTTAAACCTTATATTTTTCAAAAATATTTCAACCAGAGATTTAAATAAACTATTTGAAGATTTATGTTAACTAATTTATGTCCATATCAATTTCATATATTAAAACAATGTTAAAATAAAGTATTTTAATGCTGTATATAAAAAAAATATTCAATGTGGTTATCAATAAAATGTTTTAATACCAGTAAATATTGACATATACTTAAAAATATATTAATAATAAAAAAAAAAATATTAATTTGGGCAATAAAATGTCTAGATGTACATGCCATGTAAAATATTTTAATGGTAATTATGTATTTATTATATATCTTTTAAAAAATATAATGTATATATCATGAAAAATAAATAAACTATATTGTTAAAATGTTTATTTGGTCTTACATATACTATATATAGCATTCAAAAATACAATTTAAATAATGGAAAATTAAACATTGTAATTTGCACTATAAAGAAGTTGGTACATGAAGAAATTTGATCCCTCTAGGCTCATGTTAGATCCATACTTGAAATGGATCTATTCTGGTAGATAATGAAGACAATGAGTCACTGAAGCATAAAGTCTGAGAAGACAATGATCATTAACTAGCTGAGAGGCTCATTCCATCCATAAATGTTTATACATATTTAGTTAGTTTTAATTAAAAACATTATAAAAAATTAATAATCTCATTTTCATTGTGCTCACTTGGTTCATTGATATCTCACTTTCACCGTTGCATTCACTCTTCTAGTAATAAATAAATGAAAACAAAATTTTATATTTCTCTTATAAATATTTCAATAAAAACTTAAATAAATTGTTTAAATATCTATATTAGCTAATATATTTCAATATGAAAGATATATATATATATATATATATATATATATATATATATACATATATATATATATATATATACATATATATATATATATATATATATATATATATATATATATAAAGTCTCTTTCTATATCTAATGTGTGTGTTAATATTTACCTCAATGTTCAAAAAGAAAAAGTAATTAAACTAAAATGATTTAGTTACTCTTTAGCAGGAGGAAAATATGTAACTCATTCAATTTTTTAAATAAAAAAACAATTTTTTTTTTTAAAATTAAAAATATACATAACTAAAAAAATTTAATTGAATTAAAAAAAAAAAAAGAAAAAAAAAAAAAGGATTAAAAAAAAAATCAAAATAAAACAATAAACTTAAAAAAAATAACAATAATAAAAATGAATTAACAAAAAAAAAAAATCGGCCACCCACAGGGCGGGGTTGGACACGGGCGCAGGCAGCATGCAGTCGCCTCCTCGCCTGCACCCAAGGCTAACCCCGCCGGAGGGTGGATGAAAAAAGCAATTTGTTTGTTTGTTTTGTTTTTTTTTTTTAAGTTATTTATTTTTTTATTTTGATTTTGCTTTTTTTAATTTTTAATTTTTATTTTAATAATGTTTTTAATTGTTTTTTATTTTAATTTTTAATTGTTTTGTTTTGATTTTTTTTCTAATTTTTTTAAGTGTTCCTTTTTTTAATTCAATTTAATATTTTTAGTTATGTTTTTTTTTTAACTGGAAAAAATGTTTTTTATCTAAAAAACTATTTTTGTTTAAAAAATGTTTTTTTGTTTAATTATTATTATTAATTTTTTTTGGGTTTAAATTTTTATTTTTAATTTTTTTTGTTATATATATATATATATATATATATATATATATATATATATATATATATATATATATATATAAATTTAAGTATTTTTATTTTTTTAATTTATTTTTAATGTTCTATATTTTTAATTTTTCAATTTCTCTTTTTAATTTTTTTTTCAATTTTAAAATTTGTATGATTTTTTTATTTTATTTTTTTATTTAAATTTTTTAAATTTAATTTTTTCATATATATATATATATATTTTTTAAATTTGTTTTTATTTTATTTTATTATATAGTTGTATTTTAATTTTTTTAACTTAAAAAAATGGTTATGGATGCATTTTTATTTATTTATTCATTGATTTTAAATTAATATTCAATTTTTTCTTTAAATTTTATGTTTTTTTTTTGAAATATTTCCTTTTTTTTAATTTATTTTTCAATATTTTTTTTGGTTTAAATTTATTTTTTTTACAATTTAATTTTGTTTTATTTTTACATTTTTATGGTTGTTGTTTTTTCTTTTTTTTTTTTTTTTTTTATTTGAGTTCATTTTGGCCTTTAACATGAAAATCACAAACAATTAAAAAAAATATCCACACTTAATACATTAGAAAATTTAAAGTGTAAAAAATAAGCCCTCTAGACAAAAAGGGTTGATGCTGCATCAACCATTTTCAAAATCAAGATTAAAATCACTAACATTTAGAAAAGGTGTTCATACTTGCTACATAACAACAACAACAACAACAACAAAAGTAAAGTGCCAAAAATAAATTTAAAAAAAAATGTGTTGATGCTGCATCAACACTTTTCAAAATCAAGATGAAAATCATTAACATTTTAAGAAACATGTTCATATTTGATACATTAGAAAATTTAAAGTGCTAAAAATATGCTAAAAAAAAATATGTATTCTCGCATTGCCACTTTTCAAAATCGGCTAATTTTTTGCTACCTCAAAAAAACGGGTACCTGTTCATTTTCTCTTTTGGTCGGTAACTATGTTACAAAAGTTGCGCATATACAGAAGCAGTGCACAACTTACATAATACACATATACAATAACCTCCAAATATGTGCATCATCTATATATGAACATCTTATTTATATGCATAACTTTCATATATGTGCATATGCGGATGATATGCACATATAGAAAAGGCATGCACATATACGGAAGTCACACAACTTCTATATATGTGCATCTTCTGTATTGCATATCTTCCGTATGTGTGAAACTTTCATATATGCCTTTAAAAAGGTTATATTACAAAATAATACCATTGGATAAACCATGGGTTGTCAAATCAAGGGGCCAAAAAATGTCAACTGGCATAAATCATGTTTAAGCATTGGCAAAATCATGTTTAAGCATCCTTTCTAATATGTACAAAATCCACTCCCTCCAAAAGACTAGAGGTGCTACCATTAGTTTAGTGATCTACTCTACTCCACAGATTAACAAATTTACTTCGTCCAAGAAAAATAGTGTATAAGATGATTGCAAGTGATTTACAACAAAGATTTTTTGAAATTGGCTCTGGTGCAAATGGGAAGTGGGAGGCGGTGATTAGTAGAATTCAAATTTTGAATTTGAAAATAAAACATACCATCCCATCGCATTAATCATGAAAACTGCATTGTCGACTAATTGTTTCACTTGACCCTCCATAAACAGGGGCGATGGTATTAATGGAGACGACATCGTTGAAAATGAAACAAGAATTTCCTAATTTAATATACCTTTGATTAAATTAGGAGAAATTCGAATTTCAATTTCAGTAGAATACTTGGAGGTAGTTAACTGAGGTGAAATGGCTCTTGTCACTCAGTTAACTAAGTAAATTTGAGTTGGCAACACTTGAGTTCAGTTCTACATGATTGATTGCTAATTTGAAGCAATCTATTTCAGTTAATTTGAGTTATTATTAGTGTAACTAATTCTCACTATGAGTAGAACTAGTGGAGGTTCAATCAAGGGTGGGTAACTTTTTTCACACTTAGTGACAAGGGTGTGTAACTTTTTGACATTGAGTAATCATCTAGTTAACTGATCAATCTACCTAAATTAGCTCATGCATGCAGAGAATTCGAGTTAGCCAGTTGAGATTGGAGTTCATGGATAGTGTAATATTAGTTATAAAATAGTCCAAGTTGTACAAGTCATGTATGCAATCATAGGAGGACCTATAGGAATTGCACAATCCAAATTGAGGAATTTTGCTAATTAATAGGGGCCTAATTCCCAAGGTAACATCTCAAGGAAATAGGGGCTTGAAGGCTCAAAATTTTGGCTAAGTATTGGCCAAAGTTAGTCAATCAGGTAGAGGATAGAAGATACAAGTGTAGGTTGATCTCAAGCTTGAGCAGAGCATATTGTATTGATCTAAATTCTTTGATTAATGTAATACAGATAATAAGGAGTTTTGAGAAGTTTGTTTCCCCTAGATAAATCTATGTGCATGTGTGATGTTTTCTTTTGTATGTCTATGATTTGTGTTCTATATGGTGAATTAACTTCCACAGATTAGTAGAGCAACATCAAGTCTCGTGACTTAGTAAATTTTATGAGCAGTTGCGGATCTACACATTAATTTCTACATGGTAACAAAGCTATATTCATAGTAGAGAAGAGAATTTAAAGTTGTCATTGCAGGAGGTTCGAATTTGAAGATAAGTGTTACAGGTTTTCTCCAGGACTGAGAAGATGACTTTCAATGGACTCAGGATCGAGTATGTTTTGGAAGGGACCGCAAATTTTGTGGCATGGATGATAATGGGTTGCTAGAATACATAAAGACAAATATAGAAAAAACCCCAGCATATGATGAAAAAGATCTTGCTCAATGGAAGAAGGATGTGGATAAAGCGAGGAGGATCATATTAGAAGTTTGAGATCATATTGTCTAAAGTATGCATGGGAAAGAGACTTCATTCGTGATGTGGAAAACACTGACCAAATTGTTTGATAACAATGGTGACCACAGGAAGCCGGCACTCAAGGACAAGCTTCGAAGTATTAAGATGCAAAAGAATGTAATAATTTTGCAATACCTGAGCATGTTTACACAATATTGTGATGAACTTGGCAGGGTCAGTGTTATTGTCCTTGAAGAAGATCTGATAACTATAGCCCTCTTGGGCCTTCCCAAGAGCTAGCATAGTTATGAAGACTCGATAAATGGTAGAAAGAAACTACCAAGATGGGAGCGATTATGGTCTGATCTAGAGCATGAAGAAATAAGGTGGAGCAATAGAGATGGGGCCTCATACAAAGAACGGGAAGAGGACTTTGCATTAGTCATCGAGGGTAATAAGTACAAGGGGGATAAGTCCCAAGGTGAGGCTCATTCAGGCCAAGAGGGAAAGCAAAAAGACTTGTCCAAAATCAAGTGCTTTCACTATCATGAATTCAAGCACTATGCCACAAAGTGTCCACAAAAAAAGGCAAGAAAGAAGGAGTGCAGTAGTAGCAGCACGTGAAGCTTTGGCTTCACAGTTCGAGTTTGACTTCACTCTCATTGCATGCATGGAAAGCATAGTGATGGGGAGGATGTGGTACATGGATAATGGTGCCTTATTCCACATGACGGGGAACAAATGATTTTGCAGTGACTTGGAGGAGAAATATCTCCAGATGAACATTGATTTTGGAGATAACATAAGGTATAGTGTGACCGAGATCAGTATTGCAACCTTTTAGAGGGAGTCAGGTTCTCCTCTCATACTCAAGAATGTGATGTTTGTTCCGGGTCTAAAAAAAAAATCTTATCTTTGTTACAGTTTTGGAAGACCGTGGCTACGATGTGATCTTTAGTATAGGAAAGTCATTCCTAAGACACATAGCCATGGGACAGGTGAAGTAGATTAGGGTTCGAGTCAAGGACTTGTATGCACTTGAGGTAGAATATGAATGAAAAGCCTTGACGAGAAATGAAAATGTGGTGGTTGAGAGGGAGCATGTTAGACCTCTCAACATGCAACTTCAAAAGCAGCCTCAGGAAGTTGTGGAGCAGTCACAAATGGAGAAGTAGGCAAGAGGAAGAGTGGATACATCTACTCAAGCAAATACCTCCACCATGGGGGGAGTTCGAGCTAAGTGGGAAGAGGGAGCGCATGTAGCGATACCTCCAGGAGTCAGGTGGAGCGATGTAGACCCTTAGTCCAAGAATGTAGGAATTTGGGCAGGGTCCATTGAGGTGTGTTTGTCTCATGGATCATTACACTTGCTACAGGAGCCCATAATATTCAGTAGCAAGAGGATCAATGTCAGTCAGATACTGAGGAGTGCAGAGGAGTGTCGACACTAGAGCAGGAGGCTTAGTAGAAGAGTTAGCAGCAGAACAATTTTCCCAGTAGACAGTTGCAAACATAGTTCATTCAGTTTGTTTTTTAAATTTATTTTTTATGCTTCTTAGTTGTAGATGTTGTAGTAGCAACAAAAAAAGAGAGAAGTATTTCATGTGGTACATTCCAGAGGTGTTGGATCGGGGTATATGTGAATCCATTTCTTGCTAAGAGGGAGTGTTGAAAATGCAACAAGAAATTCCTAATTTAATTTTCCGTTGATTAAATTAGGAGAAATACGAATCTCAATTTTAGTAGAATACTTGGAGGTAGTTAATTGAAGTGACATGGCTCTTTTCACTCAGTTAACTCAGTACCGATGTATACCCTTAGTCCAATAATGCAGGAATTTGGGCAGGATCCATTGAGGTGTGTTTGTCTCATGGATCATTACCCTTGCTACAGGGGCACACAATATTCAGTAGCAAGAGGATCAGTGTCAGTCAGATACTGAGGAGTGCAGAGGAATGTTGACAGTAGAGCAGGAGGCTCAACAACAGAGTCAGCAGCAGAACAATTTTCCCAGTAGACAGTTGCAGACATACTTCATTCAATTTGTTTTTTTAATTTATTTTTTATGCTTCTTAGTTGCAGATGTTGTAGTAGCATCAAAAACAGAGAGAAGTGTTTCATGTGGTAAATTCCAAAGGTGTTGGATCAGGGTAGATGTGAATCCATTTCTTTCTATGAGGGAGTGTTGAAAATGCAACAAGAAATTCCTAATTTAATTTTCCTTTGATTAAATTAGGAGAAATTCAAATCTCAATTTTAGCAGAATACTTGGAGATAGTTAAACGAAGTGACATGGCTCTTTTCACTCAGTTAACTCAGTAGGGTGTGTAGAATTTGTTCACCTTGAGCGACAAGGGTGTGTAGCTTTTTTCACACTAAGTAATTATCCAGTTAATTGATCAATCAACCTAAATTAACTGATGCATATAGATAATTCGAGTTACTCAGTTGAGATTGGAGATCATGGTCAGTGTACTATTAGTTGTAAACTAGTCCAAGTTGCACAGGTCATGCATGCATTTGGTGAAGGACCTATAGGAATTGCACAATTTTCCTAATTAATAGGGGCTTAATTCCCAAGGGAACAACGCGAGGAAATAGGGGTTTAGAGGCTCAAAATTTTGGCTAAGTATTGGCCAAGGTTAGTCAGTTAGGCAAATGATAGAAGATACAAGCGCAGGTTGAGCTCAAGCTTGAGCAAAGAATATTGTATTAATCCGGATTCTTTGATTAATGCAGTACAAATAATAAGGGGTTTTGAACAATTGATTTCCCCTAGATAAATCTCTGTGCATGTGTGATGTTTCCTTTTGCATATCTTTGATTTGTGTTCTATATGGTGAATTAACTTCCGCAAATTAGTAGAGTAGCTTCGAGTCTTATGATTTAGTAAATTTCATAAGCAGTTTTGAATCTACACTTTAATTTCTATAAGCATTAGGATGAGATGCAGATAAAAATTTGATAGTTGACATCCGGGAGTATGGCAAGGGCTATTTCGTCGGGATATCATGGGTACTGTCAGGATATCTTAGGATGTATTAAGTAACCAATAGGTTTGCAAATCTTGCTCACCTATTTGAATAATGCTACCTCGAAGTCTTCTTTATATAATAAAATCTTAAGAAACATAAAGTTAAGATGACAGTTTATACTTGTTATAAAAGCTTAAAAGCTTAAAGAGATAAGGTAAAGTTAAGATGAGAATTTATACATGTTATTATTTTTGGGTATTTTTTATTTTTAATATTTAATTATTTGTATTAATTATAAGATTATTTTTCATTTATTTAAATTAGTAAATATATTGAACTTTACTGTTGTTAGTATACATAGTTTCATTCAATATACATAGTTTGATTCTGCAAGGTGACTAAGGTTTTATCGTACTAGGGAGAAGATACTAAAAAAAGATTATCCATGTGATGAAGGTAGATTTTGAGTTGTTATTATCATACACAAAAATTAGTGTACATCTATTTTTTTGGACCTAACATTGTTTTGTCATGGTTTACATACCCATTCTACAACATAAATCATTGAGAGTTCTTAATTGCTTGTTTAAATTAAAGAGACACTTGGCCATTAAGAACAATATCTTTAGTTTAAAGAAAAATGGTGGTGATAATTTTAGTAAAAGTAGTGCTACCACAATCTATTTTTTCTTAAAGGTGAGTCTAACTTGCCAATGTAAAGTTTAAAAAAAAGTATCAATAACAACTTTACTTAACTCTTATATTACAAACAACTTCTTCACATCAACCCTTTACTTTTTTAAACTTAGCAACAAAATCATTTTTATATAACCTTTTCATAATTACATTCAATTCAAAAATAACATTTAACCTTTTTCATTTCTTCCAATAATTGATTTTACACACTATACTAATTTTTTTTTTTTAAACCAGTTCATTACACAGATTAAATCTAATCATTATATTAAACTTTTTACTAAAGTCATCCCAAAAAAATGTTTTTGTTATTACAATATTTATTTTAAATAAATTAAAATTAAATAAATAATTAATAATGTAATATTATTTTTAAAAACAACTTAACCTTCAACGAATAAGTGCAGCTCTGCATGTTGTTGTCCAAGGAGATGCGAGACAATCGTACAAAAAGTTGATTTCAATATGGCCTTTGGTATTCCAAAATATGGAAACACAAGCGAAATCACAGAATGCATGCATGTACATGGATTTTACATGCTGCAAACACTATCAACATAAGGACAAGTACGATTAATTCAGATTAGAATTAGAATACAATTAGGAGGATTAACAGAGTGATGAACAGCTTTAAGGTTTCACCGAGTGTACAGTGCAACCTTTTTGAATCACAGGCGTCACACCAGAGGTACCTGCGAAAAACATTCGATGTTACTACGAAAGAAAAATGCAATTATCATATTGACCTCTTTGCTTTTAGTAGATGTACCAGTGTTTTACGTTGCCGCTCGCAGTGCCATCATTCTAATTGATTGAAGAAATACCATCATTGCCAGCTCCCAGGCCTCGAATTTGTGTAGTTTAACAAAATCATAATTTTACTCAGAAAATAATGTAAAATAATGTAAATTTAAGCAAGATTTTTATTATTTTTGGTATAGAATTTTGGAAAAAAATTTGGAAATCCAAGTTAGTTGTTAAACTATAAGATTTTGGGTGTAGTTTTTATGGTAATGAATCTATTTCTACCATAAAAAAAAATGATGAATCTATTTCTACCATAAAAAAAAATGATTCAAATACTTTTGAATTTTCTTATCTAATTCCAACCTCTTCAATCAAATGCTCTGTCTAAAATATTAAAAAGAAACCTTTAAAAAAACAATGTCAAAACTATTTTTTGTGCTAGATAAACCTCTAGGGCTTGCTTGCTCACTAAACTCAATTTGCCTCAAGACTACACCTTTTAACAAAGGGTTTTTGAAGTGAGTTATCAACCACTCCAATAAGTTCCTTTTACACACTTTTTCTATTTTCCATTGAATTCTCTGAGTTATCAACCACTCCCATAACATCTTTTTACACACTTTTTCTATTTTGCATTGAATTATCTTCTTGCACGGCAAGACTACTAATCTAAAAATAACACCTAGAGACTGCCCAAGGAGAACGTTCTATCTCATTAATCATTAAATCAGAAATATTTAAGTTTACATTTAATTTAGGCAGATAAAAAACCATCTCGTAGAAAATAGGAACTAACTCTAATCTAGGACACACACACAATTGTGAAATAAACTTTCTACATTTATTTTCAACTCCCCCCCTTAATGCAGAAATGATTCACTTGCACACCTAACATCTCCCTAAAAAATTCAATTTAGTCTTCCTAAGAGAAACAAACTTTCTACATTTATTTTCAACTCCCCCCCTTAATGCAGAAATGATTCACTTGCACACCTAACATCTCCCTAAAAAATTCAATTTAGTCTTCCTAAGAGAAACAAACTTTCTACATTTATTTTCAACTCCCCCCCTTAATGCAGAAATGATTCACTTGCACACCTAACATCTCCCTAAAAAATTCAAATTTAGTCTTTCTAAGAAGCTTGGTGAAGATATTAGCTCCATTTTCACAGTTGTTATAATATTCAATAAAAAATTCTTTGGACTGAACCTTTTCTCTAACAAAGTGAAATTGAGTATCTATATGTTTTGTGGTTTTATGAAAAACATGATTATTTGCCAGCTTGATCGAACTTTGGTTGTCGCATTTGATCACTGTAGCATCCTTTTCTTCTTCCCCTACATCATGAAGGAGTCTCCTCAATCAAATTGCTTCACAAGTGGCTGCACATACAACTTGATACTCTGCTTCTACTTATGATAAAGATACAATACTTTTCTTTTTACTGTAAAGGATTGACCCCATACCCAGTATTGAAAGCATACCCTGTTATAGATATTTTATCGTTCAAATCTCCAGCCTAATCTGAATCTGAATAGCCTCTCAGTTTCACATCAAAATAATCAATATATTTAATGCCAAAATTTATAGTCCCTTGAAGATGCCTTAGGACACCTTTTTCTGCCACCCAATGATTTTCAAGAGGTTTTGTCATGAATTGACTCAACACACTCACTGAATATGCTAAGTCAGGTCTGGTTGTAGTCAAAGAAATCAAACTTCCAAGCAGTTGTCTGTACAATGTAGCATCCACCTCTTTAGAACCATCATCATTATGAAATTTAACATTCTGTTGTATAGGTACTGAAGCAGTGTTACACTGATCCATTCTGAATTTCTTAAACAATTCCCTTACATACTTTCCTTGAGTAACAAAAGTCTGTCCAGAATCCCTCCAGAGTTCAAGATGAAAAAAGTAATGGAATTATCTAAGGTATTTCATTGAGAATACCTGTGACATCTACAATTTAATTTCTTCAACCAATTCATCAGAATTTCCAGTGACAATCAAATCATCAACATATAAGGAAATCAACACAATCTGCCCCTTTGAATCAAATATGGTATACAAATTTGGGTCAATTTTACTTCTCTTATAACCATGTTGTAAGAAGAAAGAGTCTATCTTTTCATTCCAAGATCCGGGAGCCTATTTCAATCTATACAATGCCTTCTTTAATTTACAAACCAAGTGTTCCTGCCCCTTTTTAATGAACCCTTCTAGTTGTGTTAAATATACCTCTTCCTTCAACTCTCCATTTAGAAAAACATACTTCACATCTAGTTGGTGTAGGCTCCAATGGTACTTAGTAGCTAGAACTATTAACATTCTAATCGTATTTAACTTAGCTACAGGAGAAAAAGTCTCCTCATAATCAATTCCTTCTCTCTGTGAGTACCCTTTGGCCACCATCCTAGATTTATACTTGTCTAGACTACCACAAGATTTGAACTTAGGTTTAAATAACCATTTACAACCTATGGGTTCTTTTCCTTTCGGCAGTTCAACTAATTCCTAAGTTTCATTTTTAATTATGGACTCATACTCTTCTTTCATAGTTGATCTCCATTCATCATATTGATTTTCTTCATTATAATTCGTGGGCTCAACAACATATAAAATACTAGTCATAAGAGCATAATATTTGTACCTTGCAAGGAAGTGAGTCTACCTACCTGATTTGCTTGGTAGCGAACTTGCCTCAATTCTGTCCTTTGTGATTTCTTGCTTACCTCTGAATGGACTTCGACTGTTGAATGTATCCACATTGCTAGGTTCCTCTTTTTGTTGTTGTTGCTGCTGTCAATGACTTCCTTTGGCTTCATCATTACTGTCATCAATCAGTAAAGACATGTGCCACACCTCATAAATTATGTCCTTATACGGTCCTTCATCACCCTATTCATGAAATATAACATCTCTACTAGAAAACACCTTGTGAGTAGATGGATTAAACATCTTATATGCTTTGAAATCAATACCCTACAATATGCACTTTATAGCTTTAGCATCCAACTTCTTCTTATCTTCCTTAGGAATGTGTGAAAAATATTTAGAGCCAAACACTCTCAAGTGATGGAGTGTAGGTTTGAAACCATACAAAGCCTCAAATGGAGTCTTGAGATCAAGACACCTAGTTGGACTTCTATTCTTTAAGTAAACTGTACTGCTAATTTCTTTTCTCCAAAAACCATTGGATATGTTCTTACCTTTTATCATGATGCATGTGCACTCCACCAAAGTTCTATTCTTCCTCTTTGCAACCCCATACTGTTGTGGAGTGTGGGGTGTTGTAAAATGTTGTGTTATACCATGATCTTTGAAATATTTGATGAAGTTTCCAAGCTTGTATTCTCCCCCCTGATCTGAGGGGAGAATTTTGATGACTTTCCCTGTATGCTTTTCAACCATATCTTTGAATTCTTTAAAATATTCAAAAGCATGACTTGTCCTTCTAAGAAAGTATAGCCAAGAATATCTTGTGAAGTCATCAACAAATAGTAAAAAATAATAAGCTCCACCTAAGGACCTTGTCTGCATGGATCCACATATATCAATATGCACAAGTTCAAGTATATCTTTCTTTCTCCTATTTAAACTAGAGGGAAATTCATCCTAGTGAATTTTCCCAAGTGCACAACCTTCATAATCAATATGTTTATTCTTAAAATAGGAAGTCCATCAACCATACCTTGTATCTGTAGCAGCAATAAGTCATGAAGGTTGATGTGACCAATTTAACCTTTGATGCCAAAGGTTCTCTGTAGTCATAACCATTGAAGTTAAAGCTTGATGTGGCATGCTTATAACATTCAATTTATAAAGACCTCCAACTCGTACTCCTGATGCAACCAACTTCTAATGATCCAACAAATCCTTTATAACACTGTAAGTTTTGAAAAATTCTACCTTTAAATTATGATCTACAAACATGGAGACAGAGATCAAATTCTTTTTAATATTAGGTACATATATTACATTCTGGATGCGCCTGATATTAACATTAGGCAATATCATAGGAATATCTCCATAACCTCTAATTTGATATGCTCTGTCATCTCCAAGGTAGATTTTAGCACCATTGCTGGTCTCCTTAAAATTTTCATACCAATGTTTATTACCTGTCATATGAGTGGATGCTCCAGAATCCACAAACCAAGTTTTAGCCTCATCGGTCTTAGCAGAAAGAGCAACATCAGAGACAAATAATTTAAGATCATGATTATGATCTTTGCTAGAAAAATCCCTGTATGCATTTTGTGTCTCTGTTTGGTTTCATCAGGTCTTATTTTTATAACAATATCTAGCAATATGACCAGTTCTTCCACAGTAAAAACACTTAATTCCTTAATCATTTCTAGCGGATGACATGCCTTGAAATAGCTTTTTCTGGGACGGAAAACTGCTTTTCTGCACTCCTCCTGGTTTTCCTTTGAAGAACTTTTTCTTCGCCATAGACGTCAGATTTGAATTCTGACACAAATAATTTAAGATCATGATTACGATCTTCGCCAGAAAAATTCCCTGTATGCCTTTTGTGTCTATGTCTGGTTTCATCAGTCTTCTTTTTATAATAATCTCTAGAAATATGACTAGTTCTGCCACAGTAAAAACACTTAATTCCTGAATCATTTCTAGCAGATGACATACCTTGAAATGGATTTTTTTGGGATGGACCACTGCTTTTCTGTCCTCCTCCTAGTTTTCCTTTGATGAACTTTTTCTTCGCCACCAACTTCAAATCTGAATTCTGAGGCTTTAGGTTCATACACCTCTCTTCTTCCTGCATCAAGATCCCCGTCAACTCTTTAAAGGTGGGAGCTTTCTCCCTAGTCGCAAGCCCTGTAATGAACATTTGATAACCCTCTGTCATACCATTTAAGGTAATTATGATGAGATCTGTATTGCACACTTTCTCCCCTATGTCACTCAAATTGTCTCTCAGTTCTTTGATCCGTCAGATGAATGCAACAACATGTCCATTCTCCTCCATTTTGATGGAGGGAATCTTACTCTTCAAAAACAACAAAGGATTTGTATTTTTCATCTCATACAAATCCTTGAGCATCACCCAAATGTCATTGGTGGTTTTTCATTCTCGGATGTGAGGGATTATGTTGTCTTTTACAAACATCTTCAACAACACCTTTACTTTATTTTCCCTCTTCTCCAAATCCTGAACTGATGCGGTTGTGGCACGACCGATTGTAGTCAGATTTGCTTCATCCCCGTTTACAATTGTCCACACACTGGAAACCTTGAGCAATGTCTGCAACTTGAACTTCCAGTTTGCATAATTTGACCCATCGAGCTTACTTCTCTCATTCAGGTACATCTCTACAATGTGTATATGTATTGTGGCAAAACCACGACTCCACTAACATATCCACTGGTCCAATATACATATCAAGTAATCTAGCACCTAATCTACAGATCTAACTCCAAATCCTACAAGAGTTGATATACGGATAGAACTCCAGATCCTCCAATAGTCAATATACAGATCAAACTCCATATCTTCCAACAGTCGACCTGTGGATCTAATTCCATATCCTAGTGCTACAGATCCAACTCTAAACAGATGGCCTTCAAAAAATCACTAGACAGGACCACCAACTCAGGCACTTCTCGTCTCGGGCCACCTCCAACAGGCAAAAAACACCAGTGCCATTTCACCATACTGTAGGGTGCGCTGACGAAAATTCTTGTAAGTTTTCTGGATCAGTGCGGGTTTGACCCTTAAAACCATTATTGATCAAGACTATCTCACACTGCAGAGCTAGCGCTGATCAACACTTTTAACCCCTAAAACCAGCGATGATCAGGCTTCCTCAAAATTTCAGCGCTTTGTCACAAAATCAATTAAACCAGCCATCAAGGATTTCATGCTCTCAGCCACCAAGGCTCAACTCAACCACGAGGGCTCTCTCACCACATACCCAACTCTTTGTCCTTTAATACCATGTTAAAAAATGGAAAAACAAAACTGGAATGAAACTTACACACTGAAACTAGCAGTTCACAGGTGAGCAAGCTAAAACTGGAGACTGCCTAAGCAGAATGCTCCATCTCTTAATCCCTTGGGTTTATCATATTAATCCCTTGGTTTTATAATATCAATCCCTTCAGTTTACTAATGTAAGGGTTCATATTCCTAGGGTTTAATACTAAAACCCCAAGGGATTATGAACCAAAGGAAATAATATTAACCCAAAGGATAATAAACCCAAGATATATAAACACTAAGAAAAATATTATAAACCCTAAAATAAACATGGTTGACCATGGTTGACAATGGTTGATTTTTATTTTGAGACAACAAGTTTAATATTAAACATGGTAGATAATGGTTGACCATGGTTGATATTATAAACTGAATGAAATAAAAAACCCTAGGGATCAATACTAAAAGCCCAAAGGACTATAAACCTAAGGGAATAAACTTAAACCTTAGGAATATCAACCCTTAGATCAATAAACCCTAGATATTAATATTAAAACATGGTAGATGATGGTTGACCATAGTTGACCATGGTTGATATTATAAACCGAAGGGAATAGTAAACCTTAGGGATCAATACTAAAAACTCAAAGGACTATAAACCTAAGGGAATATGAACCGTTAGATCAATAAACCTAAGGGATTTATATTATAAACCAAAGGGATAAAAATTATAAACCCAAGGTATATAAACCATAAGATAAATAGTAGAAACACTAAAATAAACATGATTGAGCATGGTTAATTTACATATTGAGACAATCCTTGTCACAATGTGACATTGGACCATGGTTGACCATGATTGACCATGATTGATTTTTCATATCGAGACAATCTTTGTTGCAACACGATGTTGGACTATGGTTGATCATGGTTGATTTCCATATTGAGACAATCTTTGTCACAATGTGACATTCGACCATGGTTGGTTATGGTTGATCGTGGTTGACCATGATTAATATTACAAACCAAAGGGAATAATAAACCCAAGGGATTGATATTATAAACCCAATGGATTAATACTAAAACCCCAAGGGATTATGAACCCAGGGGAATAATATTAAATCCAAGGGATGAATATTATAAACCTAAGGTATATAAACCCAAAGATAAATATTATAAACACTAAAATAAACATGCTTGAACATGGTTGATTTCCTTATTGAGACAATCCATATCAAAATGTGACATTGGACCATCGTTTACCATTATTGGCCATGGTTGATTTTCTTATCGAGAAAATCTTGGTCACAATGCGACGTCCGACAATGGTTGACCATGATTGTCCATGATTATCCATGATTTACATATGGAGAACTTTTTTGTCACAATGCCACATTTGACCATGGTTGACCATGACTAACCATGTTGGCTATGATTGACCATTATTAACTATTATTGATATTATAAAACCAATGAAATAATAAATACAAGGGATCAATATTATAAACCAAGGGAATAATAAACCCAAGAGATTAATACTAAAACCTAAAGGGATTATGAACCAAAGGGAATAATACTAAACCCAAGGGAAAAATACTGAAAACTGAAGGCACGTTAGCTTAGTGGGTCTTGACCCAGGCTCAGAGTTAGTTGTGCCAAATAAATCCCTACACTACTATCCCTTTCAACATCAATCCACGTAGCGCAGACTAAAGTCTCACTTGAAGCAGTATGGGGGGATGTTGGAACCATGTTTCCGCATCTAGAGATCAGTGTGATGTCTTTTTATGACCTAGATTTTCCTTCGCGCAGATTCTAAGCCCTTAACTCTTAGTGCTATAACTCCACTCAATCAACCTTTATATCTTCGCGAAGGTCTATGACTAGCTTTTGCGGACCTTGAACAGGAAAATTAGCTATTTACGGACACCATAGAGTACCCTTACATCAGTATTTACTCATATCTACCTAAGTTTTCGACAACTTTAACAGAAAGTATTATGATCTTCACGTAATCATTTAACATTACTTGCGTTTAGATAATAAGACGGATCAAGTAAATTTGCGCATCAATACATCATTATTTTAGAAAGACATCATTTTATCACAACATATATCTCAATCATACATAATAGAAGTAAAGAGATAAAACACAAGAATTTTTGCAAAAATCTTCTTTATTGATCTTCAGTATAGGTTTATAGACTCAATACTTCCCTGCGCACTCAGCTGCAGGGGTCCGCGCACTCAGCTGCGGACACTACTCTAGGCCTCTGCACACTCAACTGCAGAGCCTTTTTCCCCTCTAAGGCTTACTTCTCTACGCTAGACCTCTTTGTTCATACCCATAGACAAAACCATCTATCTCTCCCTTATACTCTCTAAGACACACCTATTTATACAATCCCATGGTCTTCGGACAATGGGTAGATCTTCAAAAACCAACTCAAGCTTACATAAAGGAGGGTAAGAACCCTTTTTGACTCTTAACTAGCTACGCGCTCTGCGACCACAATTTGCAGAGACTTTTCATCTTTTTACATCATAACTTGGGCTTTTTGCCCCAAAACTTGGGCTTTTTCCCCAAAACTGACCCACGAGCCCCCAACGCAAAGGTCATGACTCGACCTAGAGTCACTTGGCTGGAGTGGTGATCTCACTACAAAGATCCCCCAACTCCACTTGAACAACTGCTACTTCAGTCGCCCTCTACATGGATGCCTGCTTCACTTGTTCCACCAGCTGCTCTGTGGCTACTCCTTCATCGACTCACTTGATCTTCTGATGTGTAAGATCCAAGTTCTCAAAATTTTCCTATATGTTTTCCGAGACGAGGTAGGCTTCATTCAACCAAGGACCCAATCGTGCCTTAAGGACTGCTTCCTTTTTCTGCGTTGCTTCCACTCATGCAAGCAGTTGCTTTGCCTCCTATAACTTGGTGAGGCACTGCGTTGTTGCAATGGAGCGCATCGTTGCCCTTACTTTGTTCTACTGCTACTGGAGCTCACGGATCTCTATACTCAATCGATGTAGGTTGGGGTCTTTGTTACGTGTCATTTTGTCACTATCCATGTACTCCCCGTTCCTTGATCCTGGAGGACCTCTAGAGTGAACTCTATATGCTTTCCCATCATGAAGAGCATGTTTTTACATCCCTATTCATGAGTAGAACATTCCCCTATTGCATAATTTCCCAAGAATATTCCTTCAATCCCAGTTTTCAAGACCAGTGTTAGTGATCAATTCCTTCCCTACGCCGATTTGTAGAGTTTAAAACCAAACCTAGCGCCATACGGTGCAAGTGAGCCCTTCATCACTCATGTCGATCCTCTTTTGGCAAGTTTTTAAAAATGTTGTCGAAGCTTCTAGCTCTAGAAGCTTCATGGAATGGAAGTATGGTAAATGGTTGGGCTAGATAGAGCCGAGGAATTCAGTTTGGGTTCCTTTCCCCTATAAATATGGAACAAACCAAAGAGATAAGCCCTCTCCCATCATAAGAGGAACCATCTCCCCTCTAGCAAAGCTATATAAACTCCTCCTTTTCCAAGATGAACTAGTCTTTTTTGGAGCTTGAATAACTAGCAAGATATCTATAGCTTTTTGCCTTCTATTTTATGTGTGTAAAGGGAGAATAATGTGTTTGGTTTGGTTTGGAACTAAAGGGAAGAAACCTTAAACTTCCATTGTCGAGGCTAACCATGAGATGCTAGAAGTGGTGTTGGAACCTGGATATGTTGGAGGAGACCTGCAACGTCAAGGCTTTGGTTGTATCTCTTTCTGAGCTTTATATCAATACAACTAATGATTTATTTCCTACATTGAGTGTCATATTACATTTGATGGCTTAAGATTCCTTGACTTTTTAAGTAAATTGAATGCGATTGTATGCTATTATGTTTGTTGTTGTCTCTTGTGCATTTGTTTCAGGTATTTGAAGGAGAATAATTCAAAGGAAGATGGAGCAAAGGAGCGAGGTCATCATCAAGCAAAACAATGTTCTAAGAGGTAGGCCCTCTTATTTGATTCTAGTTTAAGGAACTTAAAACACGGGCAGTGAAGATAGTGTGTCAATCACTTCACTATATTCTTGTAAATCTTTCACTGTACCGTTTCCTTTGAACTCCTCGGTTTTGAGTTGTAAACACATTTTCTTGGTTTCCAGATTTTGGAAGCACAACAGGACTTTAAAGATTTCATCCACTGTACGGCTCAACCTTCTTGAAACACAGGCGTCTTACTAGGGGTTCTTGCAACAACATTCGATGTTACTACGAAAGAAAAATGCAATTATCATATCGACCTCTTTGGATTTAGTAGTTGTACCAGTGTCTTACGTTGTCACTCGTAGTTGCCATCATTCAAATTGATGGTAGAAATAGCATCATTGCCTGCTCCTAGGCCTGGCCTATAGTAGTTTAACAAAATAATTTCGCTTGGAAAATAATAGAAATTTTAGCAAGATTTTTATAATTTTTTTATCATAAATTTCAATACAAGTTATAATTGTCAAATTTTAAGATTTTGGGTAGTAAGCGAATATTCAATTGATTTAAATATTGTGAGAAAATATATCATAATTTAATTGTAAATTTATCAGTGAGATGATATAATTGAGTTGTCAAATCAATAATGATATAATTATCATTAACTACTATCTAATTAAGTGACTCATTTTACATCATAGTATGAAGCGATATATAAGTTTGTTTGTCTGTTCCTTGAGTTAACATGTGCCCCTTTAAAATAAAAATAATTTATGTTCTAAATAGAAAAATAATGTTGAATATAATAATAAAAAATGAATATGTTGTATAGTAATTAGAAGTAAAAAAAATATGTGAATAAGATGTTTGAACCTTATATTTTTCAAAAATATTTCAACGAGAGATTTAAATAAACTATTTGAAGATTTATGTTAACTAATTTATGTCCATATCAACTTCATATATAAAAAAGTGTTAAAATAAAGTATTTTAATGTTGTATATAAAAAAATATTCAATGTGGTTATCAATAAAATATTTTAATACCAATTAATATTGACATATACTTAAAAATATAATAATAATAATAATAATAATAAATATTAATTTGGACAATAAAATGTCTAGATGTACATGCCATGTAAAATATTTTAATGGTAATTATGTATTTATTATATATCATTTAAAAAATATAATGTATATATCATGAAAAATAAACAAATTATATTGTTAAAATGTTTATTTGGTCCTACATATACTATATATAGCATTCAAAAATACAATTTAAATAATGAAAAATTAAACATTGTAATTTGCACTTAAAGAAGTTTGTACATGAAGAAATTTGATCCCTCTGGGCTCATGTTAGATCCATACTTGAGATGGGTCTATTCTGGTAGATAATGAAGACAATGAATCACATAAGCATAAAGTCTGAGAAGACAATGATCATTAACTAGCTGAGAGGCTCATTCCATCCATAAATGATTATACATATTTAGTTAGTTTTAATTAAAAATATTATAAAAAATTAATAATCTCATTTTCATTGTGCTCACTTGGTTCATTGATATCTCACTTTCACTGTTGCATTCACTCTTCTAGTGATAAATAAATAAAAATAAAATTTTATATTTCTCTTATAAATATTTCAATACAAAACTTAAATAAATTGTTTAAATATCTATATTAACTAATATATTTCAATATGACAGACATATATATAAAGTCTCTTTCTATATCTAATGTGTGTGTTAATTTTTACCTCAATGCTCAAAAGAAAAAGTAATTAAACTAAAATAATATATAAAGTCTCTTTCTATATCTAATGTGTGTGTTAATTTTTACCTCAATGCTGAAAAAGAAAAAGTAATTAAACTAAAATAATTTAGTTACTCCTTAGTAGGAGGAAAATATGTAACTCATCCAATTTTTTAAATAAAAAACATTTTTTTTTCAAAATTAAAAAAATACATAACAAAAAAATTAAATTGAATTAAAAAAAAAAAAAAAATTAAAAAAAAAATCAAAACAAAACAATTAAAAATAAAAATAAAAATAAAACAATTAAAAACATTAAAAAAACACATTAAAAATTTGAAAAAATAAAAATAAAACAATAAAACAATAAATTAAAAATTAAATAAATAAAGAATTAAACAAAAAAAATCGGCAGCGACATGCAGTCGCCTCCCCGCTTGCACTCGAGGCCAACCCCGTTGGGGGTGGCTCGGAAAAACAATTTTTTCTCTTTTTTTGATCTCTTTTTTCTTTTTTTTCTTTTTAATTGTTTTTTTATTTTAATTTTTAATTGTTTTGTTTTGAATTTTTTTCTAATTTTTTTTAATTGTTTTTTTTTTTAATTCAATTTAATTTTTTAGTTATGTATTTTTTTTCATCGGAAAGAAGGTTTTTTATTTAAAAAAAAATGTTTTTTGTTCAATTTTTATTTTATTTATTTATTATTTATTTTTAAGTTTTGTTTTTTAATTTTTCTTGCTTTAAATTTTGATTTTTAAATTTTTCCGTTTTAAATATTTTTTTATTACTTTAAGTATTTTTATTTTTTTAGTTTTATTTTAATATGATGTATTTTTAATTTTTCAATTTCTTTTTTTAATTTTTTGTTTCAATTTTAAAATTTTTATGATTTTTTTTAGTTTTTTTATTTATTTATTTTTAATTTTTTTTTTATTTTTAATTTAAGTATTTAATTTTTTTTTTTTAATTTTGTTTAGTTTTTTTTTTTTAATTATTATTATGTGGTTGTATTTTATTTTTTTTAACTTCAAAAAATGGTTATGGATGTATTTTTTTTTATTAATATTCAATTTTTTTGTTTAAATTTTATGGTCTTTTGAAATATTTTCTTTTTTTTTTATATATATATATATATATATATATATATATTTTAAATTTATTTTTTTTATAGTGTAGTTTTGTTTTATTTTTACATTTTTATAGTTGTTTTTTTAGTTATATATATATATTATTATTTGAGTTCATTTTGGTCATTTTTTTTTAACCAACATGAAAATCATAAACAGTTAAAAAAAATATCCACACTTAATACATTAGAAAATTTAAAGTGTAAAAAATAAGCCCTCTAAACAAAAAGGGTTGGCGCTGCATCAACCATTTTCAAAATCAAGATGAAAATCACTAACATTTCAAAAAGGTGTTCATACTTGCTACATAAAAAAAAAAAAAAAAATTAAAATGCCAAAAATAAACTTTTTAAAAAAATGTGTTGATGCTGCATCAACACTTTTCAAAATCAAGATGAAAATCACTAACATTTTAAGACAAATGTTCATACTTGATACATTAGAAAATTTGAAGTGCTAAAAATATGCCTAAAAAAATGTATTCCCGCATCACCACTTTTCAAAATCGATTGATTTTTTACTACCTCAAAAAAACGGGTACCGGTTCATTTTCTCGTTTGATCGGTAACTATGTTACAAAAGTTGCGCATATACAGAAGCAATGCACAACTTCCGTAATATACATATATGATAACCTCCAAATATGTGCATTTTCTATATATGAACATCTTATTTATGTGCATAACTTTCATATATGTGCATATGCGGATGATATGCACATATATAAAAGACACGCACATATACGGAAGTCACACAACTTCTATATATGTGCATCTTCTGTATTTCATATCTTCCGTATGTGTGCAACTTTCATATATGCACATATATGCCTTTAAAAAGGTTATATTACAAAATACCATTAGATAAACCATGGGTTGTCAAAACCAAGGGGCCAAAAAATGCCAACTAGCATAGATCATGTTTAAGCATTGGCAAAATCATCTTTAAGCATCCTTTCTAATTTGTACAAAATCCACTCCCTCCAAAAGACTATAGGTGCTACCATTAGTTTAGCGATCTACTCTACTCCACAGATTAACAAATTTACTTCTTCCAGAAAAATAGTGTATAAGATGATTGCAAGTGATTTACAACAAAGATTTTTTGAAATTGGCTCCGGTGCAAATGGGAGGTGGGAGGCGATGATTAGTAGCATTCAAATTTTGAATTTGAAAATAGAATGTACCATCCCATCGCATTAATCATGCAAACTGCATTGTCGACTCACTGTTTCACTTGACCCTCCACAAACAGGGGCGATGGTATTAATGGAGACGACATTGTTGAAAATGAAACAAGAATTTCCTAATTTAATATTCCCTTGATTAAATTAGGAGAAATTCGAATTTCAATTTCAGCAGAATACTTGGAGGTAGTTAACTGAGGTGACATGGCTCTTGTCACTCAGTTAACTAAGTAAATTCGAGTTGGCGACACTTGAGTTCAGTTCTACATGATTGATTGCTAATTTGAAGTAATCTATTTCAGTTAATTTGAGTTATTATCAGTGTAACTAATTCTCACTATTAGTAGAACTAGTGGAGGTTTAGTCAAGGGTGGGTAACTTTTTCACACTTAGTGACAAGGGTGTGTAACTTTTTGACACTGAGTAATCATCCAGTTAACTGATCAATCTACCTAAATTAGCTCATGCATGCAGAGAATTCGAGTTAGCCAGTTGAGATTGGAGTTCACGGATAGTGTACTATTAGTTATAAACTAGTCCAAGTTGTACAGGTCATGTATGCAATCATAGGAGGACCTATAGGAATTGCGCAATCCAAATTGAGGAATTTTGCTAATCAATAGGAGCCTAATTCCCAAGGTAACATCTCAAGGAAATAGGGGCTTGGAGACTTAAAATTTTGGCTAAGTATTGGCCAAAGTTAGTCAATCAGGCAAAGGATAGAAGATACAAGTGTATGTTGATCTCAAGCTTGAGCAGAGCATATTGTATTGATCTAAATTCTTTGATTAATGTAATACAGATAATAAGGGGTTTTGAGAAGTTTCTTTCCCCTAGATAAATCTATGTGCATGTGAGATGTTTTCTTTTGTATGTCTATGATTTTTGTTCTATATGGTGAATTAACTTCCGCAAATTAGTAGAGCAACGTCAAGTCTCGTGATTTAGTAAATTTTATGAGTAGTTTTGGATCTACACATTAATTTCTACATGGTATCAAAGCTATATTCATAGTAGAGAAGAGAATTTAAAGTTGTCATTGCAGGAGGTTCGAATTTGAAGATAAGTGTTACAGGTTTTCTCCAAGACTGAGAATATGACTTTCAATGGACTTAGGATCGAGTATGTTTTGGAAGCGACCACAAATTTTGTGGCATGGATGATAATGGGTTGCTAAAATACATAAAGAAAAATATAGAAAAAACCCCAGCATATGATGCACAGGATCTTGCTCAATGGAAGAAGGATGTGGCTAAAGTGAGGAGGATCATATTAGGAGTTTGAGATCATATTGTCTAAAGTATGCATGGGAAAGAGACTTTGTTCGTGATGTGGAAAATACTGACCAAATTGTTTGAGAAAAATGGTGACCATAGGAAGCCGGCAATCAAGGACAAGCTTCGAAGTATTAAGATACAAAAGAATGTAATAATTCTGCAGTACTTGAGCATGTTTACACTATATTGTGATGAACTTGGCGGGGTCGGTGTTACTGTCCTTGAAGAAGATCTGATAACTCTAGCCCTCTTGGGCCTTCCCAAGAGCTGGCATAGTTATCAAGACTCGATAAATGGTAGATAGAAACTACCAAGATAGGAGCGGTTATGGTCTGATCTAGAGCATGAAGAAATAAGGTGGAGCAACAGAGATGGGGCCTCATACAAAGAACAGGAAGAGGACTTTGCATTAGTCATTGAGGGAAATAAGTCCAAGGGGGATAAGTCCCAAGGTGAGGCTCATTCCAGCCAGGAGGGAAAGCAAAAAGACTTGTCCAAAATCAAGTGCTTTCACTATCATGAATTCAGGCACTATGCCATGAAGTGTCCACAGAAAAAGGCAAGAAAGAAGGAGCACAGTAGTAGTAGCACGTGAAGCTTTGGCTTCACAGTTCGATTTTGACTTCACTCTCATTGCATGCATGGAAAGCATAATGATGGGGAGGATGTGGTACATGGATAATGGTGCCTTATTCCACATGACGGGGAACAAATGATTTTGCAGTGACTTGGAGGAGAAAGATCTCCATATGAACATTGAGTTTGGAGATAACATAAGGTACAGTGTGACCGAGATCAGTATTGCAACCTTTCAGAGGGAGTTGGGTTCTCCTCTCATACTCAAGAAGTGATGTTTGTTCCTGGTCTAAAAAAGAATCTTGTCTTTGTTACAGTTTTGGAAGATCGTGGCTACGATGTGATCTTCAGTATTGGAAAGTCATTCCTGAGACACATAGCCATGGGACAGGTGAAGTAGATTAGGGTTCGAGTCAAGGACCTGTATGCACTTGAGGTAGAATATGAATGCAAAGCCTTGAGGAGAAAGGAAAATTTGGTGGCTGAGAGGAAGCATGTTAGACCTCTCAACATGCAACTTCAGAAGCAGCCTCAGGAAGTTATGGAGTAGTCACAAATGGAGAAGCAAACGAGAGGAAGATTGGATACATCTACTCAAGCAAATACCTTCACCATGAGCGGAGTTCGAGTTAAGTGGGAAGAGGAAGCGCATGTAGCGATACCTCCAGGAGTGAGGCGGAGCGGTGTAGACCCTTAGTCCAAGAATGCAGAAATTTGGGCCGGGTCCATTGAGGTGTGTTTGTCTCATGGATCATTACGCTTGCTACAGCGGCCCACAATACTCAGTAGCAAGAGGATCAGTGTCAGTCATATATTGAGGAGTGCAGAGGAGTGTCGGCAGTAGAGCAGGAGGCTCAGTAGAAGAGTCAGCAGCAGAACAATTTTCCCAGTAGGCAGTTGTAGACATAGTTCATTCAGTTTGTTTTTTTAATTTATTTTTTATGCTTCTCAGTTGCAGATGTTGCAATAGTAGCAACAAAAGGGAGAAGTATTTCATGTGGTACATTCCAAAGGTGTTGGATCGGGGTGGATGTGAATCCATTTCTTGATAAGAGGAAGTGTTGAAAATGCAATAAAAAATTCCTAATTTAATTTTCTGTTGATTAAATTAGGAGAAATACGAATCTCAATTTTAGTAGAATACTTGGAGGTAGTTAATTGAAGTGACATGGCTCCTTTCACTCAGTTAACTCAGTAGCAATGTATACCCTTAGTCCAATAATATAGGAATTTGGGCAGGATCCATTGAGGTGTGTTTGTCTCATGGATCATTACCCTTGCTACAAGGGCCCACAATATTCAATAGCAAGAGGATCAATGTCAATTAGATACTGAGGAGTGCAGAGGAGTGTTGACAGTGGAGCAGGAGGCTTAGCAACAAAGTCAGCAGCGGAACAATTTTCCCAGTAGACAGTTGCAGACATAGTTCATTCAATTTGTTTTTTATGCTTCTTAGTTGCAGATGTTGCAATAGCATCAACAACAGAGAGAAGTGTTTCATGTGGTACATTCCAAAGGTGTTGGATCGGGGTAGATGTGAATCCATTTCTTGCCACGAGGGAGTGTTGAAAATGCAACAAGAAATTCCTAATTTAATTTTCCCTTGATTAAATTAGGAGAAATTCAAATCTCAATTTTAGCAGAATACTTGGAGGTAGTTAACTGAAATGACATGGCTCTTTTCACTCAGTTAACTCAGTAGGGTGTGTATATTTTTTTCACCCTGAGTGACAAGGGTGTGTAGCTTTTTTCACACTAAGTAATTATCCAGTTAATTGATCAATTAACCTAAATTAACTGATGCATATAGATAATTCGAGTTACTCAGTTGAGATTGGAGATCATGGTCAATGTACTATTAGTTGTAAACTAGTCCAAGTTGGACAGGTCATGCATGCATTTGGTGAAGGACCTATAGGAATTGCGCAATTTTCCTAATTAATAGGGGCCTAATTCCCAAGGGAACAATGCAAGGAAATAGGGGCTTAGAGGCTCAAAATTTTGGCTAAGTATTGGCCAAGGTTAGTCGGTTAGGCAAATGACAAAAGATGCAGGTGCAAGTTGAGCTCAAGCTTGAGCAGAGCATATTGTATTAATCCGGATTCTTTGATTAATGCAATACAAATAATAAGGGGTTTTGAACAATTGATTTCCCCTAGATAAATCTTTGTGTAAGTGTGATGTTTCCTTTTGCATATCTTTGATTTGTGTTCTATATGGTGAATTAACTTCCGCAAATTAGTGGAGTAGCTTCGAGTCTTATGATTTAGTAATTTTCATAGGCAGTTTTGAATCTACACTTTAATTTCTATAAGCATCAGGATTAGATGTAGACAAAAATTTGACAGTCGACATCCGGGAGTACGGCAAGGGCTATTTCGTCGGCCTATCATGGGTACTGTCAGGATATCTTAGGATGTATTAAGTAACCAATAGATTTGCAAATCTTGCTTGCCTATTTGAATAATGCTACCTCGAAGTCTTCTTTATATAGTAAAATCTTAAAGAACATAAAGTTAAGATGACAATTTATACTTGTTATAAAAGCTTCAAAGCTTAAAGAGTTAACGCAAAGTTAAGATGAGAATTTATACATGTTATTATTTTTGGGTATTTTTTATTTTTAATATTTAATTATTAGTAGTAATTATAAAAGTATTTTTCATTTATTTAAATTAGTAAATATATTGAACTTTATTGTTGTTAGTATACATAGTTTCATTCAATGTACATAGTTTGATTCTGAAAGGTGACTAAGGTTTTATGGTACTTGGGAGAAGATACTAAAAAAGATTATTCATCACAAGATTATCCATGTGATGAAGGTAGATTTTGAGTTGTTATTATCATACACAAAAATTAGTGTACGTCTATTTTTTTGGACCTAACATTGTTTTGTCATGGTTTACATACCCATTCTACAACATAAATCATTGAGAGTTCTTAATTGCTTGTTTAAATTAAAGAGACACTTGGTCATTAAGAACAATATCTTTAGTTTAAAGAAAAATGGTGGTGATAATTTTAGTAAAAGTAGTGCTACCACAATCTATTTTTTCTTAAAGGTGAGTCTAACTTGCCAATGTAAAGTTTAGAAAAGAGTACCAATAACAACGTTACTTAACTCTTATATTACAAACAACTTCTTCACACCAACCCTTTACTTTTTTAAACTTAGCAACAAAATCATTTTTATATAACCTTTTCATAATTACTTTCAATTCAAAAATAACATTTAACCTTTTTCATTTCTTCCAATAATTAATTTTACACACTATAGTCATTTTTTTTTTAAAACCAATTCATTACAAAGATTAAATCTAATTATTATATTAAACTTTTTACTAAAGTCATCCCAAAAAATGTTTTCGTTATTACAATATTTATTTAAAATAAATTAAAATTAAATAAATAATTAATAGTGTAATATTATTTTTAAAAACAACTTAACCTTCAACGAATAAGTGCAGCTCTGCATGTTGTTGTCCAAGGAGATGCGACACAATCGTACAAAAAGTCGATTTCAATATGGCCTTTGGTATTCCAAAATATGGAAACTTACAATATGTACACAGTTGGTGACCTGGAAACACAAGCGAAATCACAGAATGCATGCATGTACATGGATTCTGGATGATTGCCTCACGTTATATGCTGCAAACAAGTTAAAACCACTGAGAGATTCTTTATTGAAACTATCAAACAAGTGAAAAATGTGCAAATTAACTGTCAAATTTGATGGGTAAATCTGTAATACTACCCATCTCAGAATTTAGGTTCAAATCCAACTGTCTTTATACCACCCAGAACTTGAGTTCAAATCCAACGACCTTTATACTACAAACTTAATCTAATTTTCAGCAATCTTTATGCCACCTGTCACAGAACTTAGTTCAAATCGGACTGGCTTTATACAATCCAAAACAACGTTAAATTCTACTTTGCAGGGATGATTATGATAGATGGCTGCCTTGCAGCGATGATTATGGTATATGACTACGTTGTGGGAGCTGTATACATGTCACATGCTAAATATTATTGGTTTACTGGTTTTTCATTTATTGGTTTACTGGTTTTTCAGGCTACTAGATATTACTTTATGTTTTTATGTTCGGATGTTACTTAATTTTCATTCAAATAATGAATTAATATTTAATTTACTATTCATGTTTGAATATTATTTTATTTGGTCTAAATAATGAATCAATAATGTTAGTCTTGTTATGTTTTTTTTTTAACAATGGAAATTTCAGTAAATTTGATTAAATGTGGCAGAAATTTTTGAAAATTCCAATGACAATTTTGTCAGATTTTTTGAAAAAAACAACCAGATTCCAAAGATTTTTGGCAAGTGAAATTGACACATTATCCATAATTAACTTAATACATGATGCTTACTATTTGCCATGCCACATTACCATGTTTACTTTCGAATTTTTTTTAGCACTTTTATAAATTATTATTCTGTTCACCTAACTACTAATATACTGCTCCAGGCATTAATGGATCAACGGCACAACATATATTGCTCCAGGCATTGATGGATCAACGGTACAACATATATTGGCAAAACTTGGTATTTGGAGTGGTATTAATGGATCAATGGCACAACATATATTGGCTAAACGTGTTTAGAGTGGTAGTACTAATAAACCCTAAAGGGAACATCCCTGTTTTTCAAATTCTTGCATGGCCTCTTATAACAATTTTACTAGGGAAATGTTCTTGCTTTTTCAGGCAACAAATAATCAGTTTGGCAATGGGTCATAAATGCAATGTTTTTGCTTTTTCAGGCAACAAATAATCAGTCTGACAATGGGCCATAAATGCACAGGGCATATTAATCACTAAGTTATCTTTAGTGAGACTTCAGGTGGGTTTTTCTAGTCTAATTTCTTTAAAATTTAGCAGGAATTTATTGAAATCACAAGCTTGATGGATAACTTCTGCACAATTGAAATATCCTAGGGATTTTTTAGGGCGCTGAATCCATATACAGTGAAAAACCAATTTAAATAAAGTAAATCAAAATTTCAGTCAATTTTGAAAATAAATACTTGCTAAAATCCAAGAATAAACATTTATGACCCATACAAACTAGTAATTTTGAGCGATTGTGTACATTGGTTTTTAAGTTTCCATCCCATTGTCTTCAACATGTACGTGAAGTTCCTTCTCAGCTTCTCTTTTCCACACCAAGAAGACACCCTTGAGATATACAGAGAGCACAACTATCATTTGAAGTTTGAGATATACGGATCAGAACTATCATCTAAAGAAACGACATAGGACACATTTGAGATATCTATACCGAGGCAGATGGGAGATCACAAATTTACCAGACATAACAGAAATCGTACAAAATTAATTATAACCTTGACAGTCTTATTAAGATCTACTTCAATGTTTTATGAGGAGGATGAGGATGATCAAGCACATGCCTTACTGGTTTACTCAACTATTAACTCAAAAACATTAATGATTGATACTTAAAGTGCATTAATCCGCATTAATCCATGTTGCTTTAATTTTTAGTGAATATGACAACATCAACAACTTGAAATGCCTGTATGGAAAATTGAATATATATAAATATATAAAATCTTTAAACTGGAAAATGTTAATTAAGATATCTATCTAAGGATGGAAAATTTTAGATATCTGAGCACTATTATGGTTCAAATTAGGATAATTAGGTCGATTTCATTCAAATTGGCAGTGGCTCATACTATGATGAATGAGTGAGTATATATTGTATCACCATTCACACTCTCGAAGGTAAAGGTGACTTAGACCATCCAATTATGCATGCTTCGGCTTTGTAATCTTTATAAAATGTGAAACAAACTTATGTCATAATCATGCAAACGAGAATGACGTTAAGTCACATCCGCGTCAACAAAAATAGAGAGATAAGGCATCCCCACAACAGAGAACTAACCTAATAAAGGCAAACGAAAGGAGGTCATTATTTGTGACATTAGATCTTAAACTTCATAGGATAAAGGTGACTTAGACAATCTAACTCTCAAGTATCCATGCCCTGGCATCAATTTTGCAATCTTTATAGTGAAAATGTGAAACAAGCTTAGGTCATAATCATGCAAACGAGGATGACGTTAAGTCACATCTGCTTCAACAAAAATAGAGAAATAAGGCATGCCCACATCATGGAACTAACCTACTATTATTTGTGACCTTAAATCTTAGAAATAAGGCATGCGTAGAACTAACATACTATTATTTGTGACCTTAAATCTTAGACTTCATAAGATACCTATCAATGTTCCATAATAGAATGAGATTGGTAGCAATTTATTTGTTACCTTAAATCTTAGACTTCATAGAATACCTATTAGTGCATCCATAATAGCATGAGATTGGTAGCAATCTATTTTGTGCTCTATTTTGTGAGCACGAATGATAGGGAAAATCTTCAAATTTAAAGAAAAATAATCTAAATTTTGTTATTAGATTAGGGTATTAAATTGATAGCATAAAAGAAAAATCATTGATGCTCAAAGAAATGATTTAAATATTTCTCTTATTTAAGTTATGTAATGTGGTTTACTTAGCTTAGAATAGATGGTGATAGGTGTTTTGTTAATGCATTCTATAATCTAGCCATGGTAATGGTTTTGATGGCTTAGATGCCTCTAGGTCACTACTAGTCAAGCTATGATGTGGCTCAGGCCCCATCCTAGAGTGGTTTTGATGGCCTCTGACTCATATTATGTAACAAACAAACAAACAAAAAATTTATGTAATGTGATATGGATCATAGATAATATGAAAATGTGGCTATTAAATTCAATTTATTGTGGCTATTTAATTTTAAGTTGTTAAATTTATGTAATTTAAATGTTTTACATTTTTTTTATAGATGTTACATAAATTTTATATTTAAATTGTGTTTTTACTACTATTTAAAATGCATTTTTTTGATAGGCATTAACTACCCTAAAAAATCTATATGACACTCTAGTTGTGTAGAGAGTTCACAACTTAAATTTGTGATTCTAACCAATTTCTACGAACAAATTACCTAAAATAATATACCCAAAAAATACAATCATAAAGGGGCACCATCATAACTGCAATTTTGATACCCACTAAAATAATAATTGCAAATTTGTACAGACTTTTCCTTTTGCCAATCATCAGGGGGCACCATTACTCTGATAGATCTGTTCTAAATTAAAACAATATCATTTGACTACACTTTTCCTTTTTGGTTTTTTGAACTTGTTGCTTGGCCACTGGGCAAAAACAATGTCCTCTACCATGGTGTAAAAACAAGTATCTGTTTCTTTAGTACTACATGAATATATGGTTCTGATCAATGTACATTCAGATATACTTTGGTGGCATTGCCTACAGGGTGTACAAATGTTACAGATCTATCCTATGGGGGAAATTACTACAACCTGTGAATACATGTTTTATGATCCTACAGAAGCTCATCCTTGCCACAATATTTGCTGTTGGTATTGTTTTTTCTGATAACAACATTCTGGAACTACAAGAGGTTATCAAGTTTTTTGTTGTGTGGCATGTTGTAATGTTTTTCCTCTTCTGAATTTGTTGATTATAGCAAAATCACATTTCATATGGTTTATGTATGTAGACTGCCTGAGGGCTTCTGATGTAACTCCTTCTCTAATATATATATTACTATATATTAAGCTTTTTTGGTACTAATAAAAAAAAAAAAAAAACTATTTGATATAACCTAATTAAAAACAACACAAAAAATAACTATATATATATATATATAGATATATATTATTTAGACAAAAATATGTACGGGATAGATGCACTTGAACGTACTTCCTCCATGCAACAGATGAATGAAAACATGCAAAACTTAAAACCCGGGCAGTGAAGATAGCATGTCAATCACTTCACTATATCCTTCTAAATCTTTCAGTGTACTGTTGTTTCCTTTGAACTCCTCGATTTTTAGCTGTAAACACATTTTCTTGGTTTCTAGATTTTGGAAGCACAAAAGGTTTCATTTGAACTCCCCGGTTTTGAGCCGTAAACATTTTCTTGGTTCAAGATTTTGGAAGCACAACATGAATTTTAAGGTTTCATCGACTGTACGGTGCAACCTTTTTGAATCACAGGCGTCACACTAGATGTACCTGCGAAAAACATTCGATGTTACTACGAAAGAAAAATGCGACTATCATATCGACCTCTTTGCTTTTAGTAGATGTACCAGTGTTTTACGTTGCTGCTCGCAGTGTCATTATTCTAATTGATTGAAGAAATACCATCATTGCTCGCTCCCAGGCCTCGAATTAGTGTAATTTAACACAAAGTCATAATTTTACTCAGAAAATAATGTAAATTAAAGCAAGATTTTTATCATTTTTGGTATAGATTTTTGGAAATCCAAGTTAGTTGTTATATTATAAGATTTTGGGTGTAGTTCCATGGAGCTGAATTTATTTCAACCATTAAAAAAATGATTCAAACACTTTTGAATTTTTTTATGTGATTCCAACCTTTTAAATCAAAGGCGCTGCCAAATATATTAAAAAGAAACCTTTTAAAAATACAATGTCAAAGCTATTTTTGGTGCTAGATAAACCTGTGGGGCTTGCTTGCTCAATAAACTCAATTTAAGTCAGGGCTGCACCTTTTAACAAAAGGTTTTTGAAGTGAGTTATCAACCACTCCAACAACTTCCTTTTACACACTTTTTCTATTTTCCATTGAATTCTCTTATCAACCACTCCCATAACTTCTTTTTACACACCTTTTCTATTTTCCATTGAATTATCTTCTTGCATGACAAGACTACTAATCTAAAAACAACATCGATAATCATGATAAGTATTAAAAAATGGAAAGATAAAACTGGAATGAAACTTACACATTGAAACTAGCAGTTTGAACAAGCTACACCTGGAGATTGCCCAAGGAGAATGCTCTATCTCATTAATCATTAAATCAGAAATATATAAGTTTACATTCAATTTAGGGAGATAAAAACCATCTCCTAGAAAATAGGAACTAACTCTAATCTAGGACACACACGCAACTGTGAAACAAACTTTCTACATTTATTTTCAACTCCCCCCCTTAATGCAAAAAGGATTCACTTTCACACCTAACATCTCCCTAAACAATTCAAATTTAGTCTTCCTAAGAGGCTTGGTGAAGATATTAGCTGCATTTTCACAGGTGTTACAATATTCAATAAAAAATTCTTTGGACTGAACCTTTTCTGTAACAAAGTGAAATTGAGTATCTCTATGTTTTGTGTTTTTATGAAAAACATGATTATTTGCTAGCTTGATTGAATTTTGGTTGTCGCATTTGATCACTGCATCATCCTTTTGTTCTTTTGTTCTTCTCCTACATCATGAAGGAGTCTCCTCAACCAAATTGCGTCACAAGTGGTTGCACATACAACTTGATACTCTGCTTCTGTTGATGATAAAGATACAATACTCTACTTTTTACTGCACCAAGAAATGACCCGGACCCAATATTGAAAGCATACCCTGTTATAGATCTTCTATCGTTTAGATCTCCAGCCCAATCTGAATCTAAATTGCCTATAGGTTTAACATCAAAATAATCAGTATATTTAATGCCAAAATTTATAGTCTCTTGAAGATACCTTAGGACACCTTTTTTTGCCACCCAATGATTTTCAAAAGGTTTTGTCATGAAGTGACTCAACACACTCATTGAATATGCTAAGTCAGGTCTGGTTATAGTCAAATAAATCAAACTTCCAACCAATTGTTTGTAGAATGTAGCATCCACCTCTTTAGAACCATCATCATTCTGAAATTTGACATTCTGTTGTATAGGTACTGAAGCAACGTTACACTCATCCATTTTTATTTTCTTCAACAATTCTCTGACACACTTTCCTTGAGTAACAAAAGTCTGTCCAAAGTCCCTCCAGAAAACACCCAAACAGTAACACAGTTCTCCAGGGTATTTCGTTTCGAATACCTGTGACATCTGCACTTTAATTTCTTCAACCAATTCATCAAAATTTCCAGTGAAAATCAAATCATCAACATATAAGGAAATCAACAGCATCTGCCCCTTTGAATCAAATCTGGTATACAAATTTGGGTCATTTTTACTTCTCTTATAACCATGTTGTAAGAATAAAGAATCTATCTTTTCATACCAAGATCCGAGAGCCTATTTCAATCCATAAAATGCCTTCTTTAATTTATAGACCAAGTGTTCTTGCCCCTTTTTAATGAACCCTTCTAGTTGTGTTAAATATACCTCTTCCTTCAACTCTCCATTTAGAAAAACATATTTCACATCTAGTTGGTGTAGAATCCAATGGTACTTAATAGCTAGAACTATTAACATTCTAATGGTATTTAAATTAGCTACAAGAGAAAAAGTCTCCTCATAATCAATTCCTACTCTCTGTGAGTACCCTTTGGACACCAGCCTAGATTTATACTTGTATACACTACCATATGCTTTGAACTTAGATTTAAATAACCATTTACAACCTATGGGATCTTTTCCTTTTAGCAGTTCAACTAATTCCCAAGTCTCATTTTTAATTATGGACTCATACTCTTCTTTCATAGCTGACCTCCATTCATCATACTGATTTTCTTCATTATAATTCATCGGCTCAACAACATTTAAAATACTAGTCATAAGAGCATAATCTTTGTACCTTGCATGGAAGTGAGTCTGCCTACCCGATCTCCTTGATAGGGAACTTGCCTCAATTCTGTCCTGTGTGATTTCCTGCTCACCTCTGAATGGACTTGGACTGCTGAATGTATCCACATTGCTAGGTTCCTCTTTTTGTTGTTGTTGTTGGTGTAAATGACTGTCTTTGGCTTCATCATTACCGTCATCAATCAGTAAAGACATGCGCCACACCTAATAACTTCTATCCTTATTCCCTTCATCACCTTGTTCAAGAAAGATAACATCTCTACTCGCAAACACCTTGTGAGATGGATTAAACATCTTATATGCTTTGAAATAATAAGAATACCCTACAAATATGCAATTTATAGCTTTAGCATCCAATTTCTTCCTATCATCCTTAGGAATGTGTGTAAAATATTTAGAGCCAAATACTCTCATGTGATGGACTGTAAGTTTGAAACCATACAAAGCCTCAAATGGAGTCATGAGATCAAGACACCTAGTTGGACTTCTATTCTTTAAGTAAATTGCAGTGCTAATTTCTTCTCTCCAAAAATCGTTGGATATGTTCTTACCTTTTATCATGCTGCATGCACACTCCACCAAAGTTCTATTCTTCCTCTTTGCAACCCCATACCATTGTGGAGTGTGGGGTGTTGTAAAATGTTGTGATATCCCATGATCTTTGCAATATTTGATGAAGTTTCCAAGCCTATATTCTCCCCCTTGATCTGAGCGGAGAATTTTGATGACTTTCCTTGTCTGCTTTTCAACCATATTTTTGAATTCTTTAAAATATTCAAAAGCATGACTTTTCCTTCTAAGAAAGTATACCCAAGAATATCTTGTGCAGTCATCAACAAATAGTAAAAAATAATAAGCTCCACCTAAGGACCTTGTCTGCATGGATCCACATATATCAGTATGCACAAGTTCGAGTATATCTTTCTTTCTCCTATTTAAACTAGAGGGAAATTCATCCCAATGAATTCTCCCAAGTGCACAACCTTCACAATCAATATTTTCATTCTTTAAAATAGGAATTCCATCAACAATACCTTGTTTCTGTAGCAGCAATAAGTCATGAAGGTTGATGTGACCAAACCTTTGATGCCAAAGGTTCTCTATAGTCATAATCGTTGAAGTTAAAGCTTGATGTGGCACGCTTGTAACATTCAACTTATAAAGACCTCCAACTCGTACTCCTGATTCAACCGGCTTCCGATGATCCAACAAATCCTTTATAAAACAATAAGTTTTGCAAAATTCTACCTTTAAATTATGATCTGTAATCATGGACACGGAGATCAAATTCTTTTTAATACCAGGTACATACATTACATTATGGATGCACCTGATATTACCTTTAGGTAATATCACACGAATATCTCCATAACCTCTAATTTGATATGCTCTGTCATCTCCAAGGTAGATTTTAGCACCATTGCTGGTCTCCTTAAAAATATTCATACCAGTGTTTATTACCTGTCATATGAGCGGATGCTCCAGAATCCACAAACCAAGTTTTAGCCTCATCGATCTCAGCGAAAAGAGCAACATCAAACACAAATAATTTAAGATCATGATTATGATCTTTGCCAGAAAAATGCCCTGTATGCCTTTTGTGTCTATCTCTGGTTTCATCAGTCTTCTTTTATAACAATCTCTAAAAATATGACCAGTTTTTCCACAATAAAAATACTTAATTCCTTAATCATTTCTAGTGGATGGCATACCTTGAAATGGATTTTTCTAGTATGGACCACCGCTTTTCTGTCTTCCTCCTGATTTTCCTTTGAAGAACTTTTTCTTCGCCACCAACGTCAGATCTAAATTCTGACACAAATAATTTAAGATCATGATTATGATCTTTGCAAGAAAAATGCCTTGTATGCCTTTGTGTCTTTGTCTGGTTTCATAAGTCTTATTTTTATAAAAATCTCTATAAATATGACCAGTTCTGCCACAATAAAAACACTTAATTCCTGAATCATTTCTAGTGGATAACATACCTTGAAATGGGTTTTTTTGGGATGGACCACTTCTTTTCTGTCCTCCTCCTGGTTTTACTTTGAAGAACTTTTTCTTCACCACCAATGTTAGATTTGAATTCTGAGGCTTCAGATTCATATGCCTCTCTTCTTCCTGCATCAAGATCCTTGTCAACTCTTCAAAGGTGGGAGCTTTCTCCCTCGTCGCAAGCCCTGTAATGAACATTTGATAGCCCTCTGTCATACCATTTAAGGTAATTTTGATGAAATCCATATTGGACACTTTCTCCCCTATATCACCCAACTTGTCTCCTAGTTCTTTGATCCATGAGATGAATGCAACAACAGATTCATTCTCCTCCATTTTGATGGAGAGAATCTTACTCTTCAGAAATGAGAAAGGATTTGTATTTTTCATCTCATACAAATCCTTGAGTATCACCCAAATGTCATTGTTGGTTTTTCATTCTTGGATGTGAGGGATTATGTTGTCGTTTACAGACATCTTCCACAACACCTTCACTTTATTTTCCCTCTTCTCCAAATCCTGAACTGATGTGGTTGTGGCATCACTGGCTGTAGTCGGCTTTGCTTCATCCCCATTTACAATTATCCACGCACTGGAACCCTCAAGAAATGTCTGCAACTTGAACTTCCAGTTGGTGTAATTTGACCCATCGAGCTTATTGCTCTCATTCAGGTACGTCTCTATAATGTGTATATTCATTGTGACAAAACCATGACTCCACTAACATATCCATTGGTCCAATCTACAAATCCCGTAATCTAACACCTGATATACAGATCTAACTCCAGATCCTCCAAGAGTTGATCTACGGATCAAACTCCAGATCCTCCAATAGTCGATATACGGATCAAACTCCATATCCTCCAAAAGTCGACCTATGGATCTAACTCCAGATCCTGGTGCTACAGATCCAACTCCAAACAAATGGCCTTCAAAAAATCACTGGACAAGACCACCAACTCAGGCACTTCTCATCTCGGGCCGCCTCCAATAGGCAAAAAACACCAGCGCCATTTCACTGTACTATAGGTTGCGCTGATGAAAATTCTTGTAAGTCTTATGGATCAGCGTGGGTTTGACCCTTAAAACCAGTGTTGATTAAGACTATCTCACACTGTAGAGCCAATGCTGATCAACACAGGTTTAACCCCTAAAACCAGCGTTGATTAGGCTTCCTCAAAATATCAGCGCTTTGTCAAAAAAGCAATTAAACCAGCCACCAAGGCTCTCAACCACCAAGGCTTTCACGCTCTTAACCACCAAGGTTAAACTCAACCATGAGGGATTTCTCACCATAGACCCAACTCTCTGTGCTCGATACCATGTTAAAAAATGGAACAACAGAACTGGAATGAAACTTACACACTGAAACTAGCAGCTCCCAGGTGAGAAAGCTACACTTGGAGACTGCCCAAGCAGAATGCTCCATCTCATTAATCATTAAATTAGAATTATATAAGTTTACATTCAATTTAGGGAAATAAAAATCATCTCCTAGAAAATAGGAACTAACTCTAACCTAGGACACACACAGCCGTGAAACAAATTTTCTACATTAATTTTCAACTATAAAAACGATGATTTTCACATTAATTTTCAACTATAAGAATGATGATCGAATGGTTCAGTTGATTATGGAAGCTTATAGACATGCCTAGTCACCTTTTTTTCCAATCCTACTCATTGCAATTAAACTTACCTATCCACAACTAACCTTGGAATTTATGAAAAATGATTTAAATATCCATGCGTACAATTTTTTTTTACTGATCTCAATTAAAATATTTAATTATTAAAAAAACACAAAAACAACATTGAATTCCATGCAGGCCGGTTCACTGTCCTCTCAATAACTAATATATTTTGTCATAGGTATCTCTCATTAAAACACGAAGTGTGAGATGAACATTATATACTAAACTTGGGGGTGAATTGTTTTATTAGGGTCTTATTCTTTTTCTTTTTTTCTAAGGCAAGAGACGTTCCTTTCATCATTATTAATCGAAAAATAATTTACAAAATTTACAGCTGTCCACGGACCCTGTGGACCCCAAACAGGGTTGCTTTCCCCCAGAGGCATGGCCCCTAACCTATGACTAAGACTCGACAAAGGAGCTGAAAGGGAAGACGGGCCAAAGATGAACCTGCCAAAGCCTCCCCCAAGACCCCACAACCAACCTAAAAAACCATGACTATCCCAGTCACCACTGGACCCAACAGCGGAAGAGAAATTTGCTTCTCGAATACGTGCTAACTTTACCTCCCCGTCCCCACACAACTACATCTAAATCCTACAGCCCAAAAAACATATCACTCTGCCCCATAAGCTGGAATTCCAACCCGACAAAAATTGAATTCTTTGAAAAGCCGCGCACTGGGTAACGCTCCACCCCAACCAAACTGCTCGATAAAATCTGACCATTGATCAACACCGTGACAAACAACGGACGGGAACTATATCGCACCACTAACTTGCCCGAGCATTACCGTGTGATGAGGGCAGTTTATCTGCCCCTCCCTCCTCCACATGTCGTCGAATGTATGGAGTCGCTTTCGATTGACAGAAATCGCCTTACGATTGAAAGTGGTGTGATCACTCGTAAACCGCTTAGGACGCGGTATTTCTTTCCTCCTGGCAGAACCATGGAAAAATGGCTTCCTTCATAATCCTGAGCCCCTTTCAAGACCTCAGGAATGATGAGCCCACTGATCCACTCCGCCTTGTCATGGATAAAGCATCTGCAACCGGGATTTGCGTTGAACTTGTTGGAACAAAGCCAGTTGCCTGGTTTATGCCAGTGAATCTTGAGATTGGTATTGTCAGTGCTGCTGAAGCCTGCCTCAAAATGCCTTCCACCTACATGTTTGACTAAAAAAGGGTGATCCAACCGAGAATAGCTCATTGAGACCTTTACTTTTCTGTTGTATCCCGAAACACTTCTTTGTCCTCTTCCGCTAGTTTAAGACTAAGAGTTTTCAGATTGCCATATGGCATTACTTGCCACTCTGTCACAACTTTTCTTTCCTTGTAGCTGACACCTTAGTTGGCCAAGAAATCTGCCAGCTTGTTAGCCTTTCTGTGCACATGATTGAACCTGACTGAGAAAAGCCCCTGAAGGTGACCCTGAATTCTCTGGAAAACCCGGATTAACTTCCAGTGCTGTGAGACTTTCTCCGGCTCTGAACCGCAATTGATTCTTTTAACCGAGTTAATAACTAACTCCGAGTCAGCTTCGATGATCACGTTGTGGTAGTTTTCCTGCTTCAACAAATCTAAGCATTGCTCCATAGCCATTAATTCCACCATATTATTGGTCGCTCTTCCTAAATGACAATGGAAGAGAGAGAGGATGTTACCTGCTTCATCCCGAAGAGCTCCCCCAAAGCCAGCTATTCCGGGGTTGCCTTTGGAGGCTCCATCTATGTTGAATTTCAAAAAACCTCTTGGAGGAGGTTGCCAGTATTCTTTTTCAGACTCCCTTTTTCTTACTGTTCTGTACTGGCTTAGGGGGGTGATCCCCTGCAGACCTAACAGCCTGAGAGTTCTCAAGTCTGCTCCTGTGGGAGGATTTTTAGGAAGATTCCTGACTATTGAGCTGACCGTCTCCTTGATCTGCTTTAAGATCTGATCGAACAGGTGAGGAGCGTGATTCTTTTCATTTTTAAATATTCTCTTGTTCCTTTCTTTCCATATGTTCCAAATAATAAAACATGGCATGAGAACCCAATCTAGGTTGAGAACTTCATTATCCAAAAAATTTCTCCTCCATCTGTTAAGGGTGTTGGTAATAGTCTCTTTGTCCTTGTCAGACTATTGAAAGATGTTGGCAGAAGCATCCCACAGTCTGGAAGTGAAATTACAGTTGTTGAGAAGATGTTCCATAGTTTCCTCTTGGGCTTCACAGAGCTGGCATATAGAAGGTCCAAATATTCCCCTCTTTCTAATGTTGTCCCAAGTCAAGATTTTCCTTTGAAGAACCAACCACATGAAGAGTTTGATCTTCATCCAACCTTGATGTCTCCAGAGGTTTAGCCAGGTTCTGTTTAGAGCCTGGGTAACTAGCTCAAGGAGAATACTTTTTGCTTCCTTAATATTGAAGATGCCTTCACTGTTGTTTCCCCATCTGAGTTGGTCTTTCCCTTCAGACACCAAGATCATTCTTTGTTCCAACATTTTTCCAAGAGCCTCTGCTTTTGTTTCCAGCATTCTATCATTCCTGCAATCTATATCCTTCCATGTCCTCCATTTTCCAGTATTGTGGGTATAATCCCAAAAATCTTTCACTCTAGTCAAACCTTGGGTGTCTGTCTCATGCTTAAGGTTCCAAAAATCCTCTCTTAACAGTTTCGGTTCTTGTTGCCATTTGTCCTCCCAGAAAAGAGCAAGGTCTCCTTCTCTGATTTCCCAAAAGCTGTTTTGTTGAACTAAACCTTTGTTCCCCCAGGCTTTATTCCAAATGGCAGAGCCTTTAATGTTACCAGACATCCTTATGAGATCAGAGTGATGCCAGGAGTTAGCATATTTTTCTTTCCATATGCTTGCCCATTGTGCCTTGGGATTTTTCACCCACCTCCACCAGAGTTTGGCCCCTAGAACCTTACTTAGGATCTCCTGGTCATCTAGGCCAAGGCCCCCATGATTCTTGGGTTTACAGATCTTTTCCCAAGAGACCAAGGCCCACTTCTTTCTAGCTTCCTCCCTGCCCCAGAGAAAGTCTCTTTGGATGTTTCTGAATTGCTGCAAAACTCCCTGAGGGGCCGGAAGTGCTGAAAGCATGAAAATTGGAATTGATTGGAGCACCGCCTTTGTCAGCACGAGTCTGCCTGCCAGGTTTAAGGATCTGCTCGTCCAATTTTTTACTTTATCCTGCATTTTGTTGATCAGCGATTCCCAAATGCTTTTGTGCAGGGGCTTTGCCATGAGAGGAACTCCTAAATACTTTGAAGGGAGGGAATCCCTCTAAAAGCCTAGAATTCTGGAGATATTTCTCTGAATAGCAATATGAGTATTAAAGAAAAAAAAATTGGATTTGGAGAGGTTAACTTCCATACCTGAAGCCAAGGCAAAATCATACAGAATTTGTTTATACGCCCGAGCCTCTTTGACGGTGGGGATACCTTGTAACATGGTGTCATCAACAAATTGTTGATGAGTCAAAGCCTGACCATTCTCCTTTAGTGGAAGACCTTGTATTTTGCCCATAACTTTGGCATGCTTGATAGACCGGCCAAGACCTTCCATCATGAGTATGAATAGGAAGGGAGAAAGTGGATCCCCCTGCCTCAGCCCTCTTGAAGGAAGAAAAATTTCAAACGGAGAGCCATTAACCGAAATTGAGAAGCTGGAGGAGATTTGCCATTACCCATCTGACCCAGTTGTGATCAAAACCAAACACCTTTAGCACTTGCCTGATATAGGACCAGTCCACTTTGTCATATGCTTTTGCTATATCCAGTTGCAAGATCATACCAGCTCTCCTTGTGTTGGTTAATGAGTGAACCACCTCATGAGATTGAATAATATTGTCCAAAATTTGTATGCCTTCAACATATCTTGATTGTTCCCCCGAAATCAGAGAAGGCAGCAGAGGTTTAAGTCTGTTGGCCACAACCTTGGATATTATCTTGTATACCACATTGCAAAGTGTTATGGGTATGTACCTATCTGGTGTTTGAGCATTTTCCTGTTTAGGGATCAGTGAGATGAAGGAGGTGTTGATAGCTCTCAAGATAGTTTTGTTTATCCTGGAGTCTTCCACGACATTCAAAATATCCACTTTTACAATATTCCAGCAAGCTTTAAAAGAATCAGCATTGAAGCCATCCAGGTTTGGTGCTTTGCAATTCTGCATTTCATTGAGCACTTCATTGACCTCTTCTTCAGTCACTGGACTGTTGAGGTTGAAATTGTCCTCTCTAGACACCAGCTTAGGTATATTCTTTATTAAGTCCTTGATATGATGATCTCTTTCTGGATTACTTTCCCTGGCTATTTCTCGGAAGTGTTGAACTAACACCGCCTCTATATCTTCATGGGATTGTAGGAGCTGTCCATCCTCCTTTCTTATTGAAGAAATTCTGTTGTGTGCTCTATTTTCCATGGTGGATTTGTGAAAAAATCTTGTGTTACGCTCTCCTTCTTTTAGCCATTGGACTCTAGATTTTTGTCTCCAGAATATTTCCTCTTGTTTACACAAGTTCTCCCAGTCTTGGTGATGTTTCTCCACTAGATCATTTTTGTCTTTATCGAAACCTTTCAAGATCATAGCTTGGTTGAGTTTCTGCATTTTGTTTTCGACTGATTTCTTTTCTGCAAAGATATTGCCAAAATCTTTCTTATTCCATTCTTTAAGCCTCATTTTTATGTGCTTTAATCTTTTATGAAGCATGAACATTCTGGTTCCCTGAATCTGAAGATCTTCTGCCCACCATTTTTCAATATTACTGATGAAATCTGGGTGTGAAAGCCAAATATTCTCAAATCTGAAAGGTCTGTTCCGGGGGGTACCTATACCCTGGATCTCCATTTGAATTGGCCAGTGGTCTGAGCCTCCAATGGGAAGAACACTTGCTATTATTTCCTTATCTAATAGCATTAGATCCTCAGAGATAATGAATCTATCTAACTTAGATGCTACCTGAGACTCCCCACCTCTCTTGTTATTCCAAGTGAAGAGGCCATTGTTAGTTTCCACATCCACTAGTTTCATATTCTCTGTAAAGATTTGAAATGCTAAAGAATCTTTACTTAGTGCTCTAGTTCCACCTTTTTTTTCCGAAAGTGATTTTATCATATTGAAATCCCCTCCCAAGATCCAGGGTATTTCGGCATGTCTCTCCCTGAGATTCCCAAGGGAATCTGTCAACCTGAGTTTCTCCTCTATCCTTTGAGGGCCATACACATTCGTGACTAGATAGGTACTCCTATCCCCTACAGGCTGAATCACTACTGATAAATAATTCCTTGCAGCCTCTGCATCAATTATGTCAATTCTTTGAGGGTTCCAAAGAGTGAGAATACCTCCTGCCGTATTCTCTGCTTTAACTTCTAGATATTCAAACCTACTGAGCCATTTGCTGTGTAGTTTCCTTAAATTTTGAATGGAGCATTTCGTTTCCTGGATAAAAATTATATCTGGAGCAGCCTGTTTCATTCTATTGCTAAGCAATCTCTGTTTTCTTTTACTGCCTAGTCCTCTAATATTCCAAGAAATAAACTTCATGATTAAATATTTGTGAAGGAGTAGCTGGTAAGATCTTTCATCTTACCTGAATCTATCATGAGCTTCCCACACTCCATCAGTAGCTCATTCTGCTTTTTTTTGCCTCTCTTTTTTCATGGGTTTCTAGGTGCTAAACCCGAAGTAGATTTTAACGTTTTCACTCCTTCACTACTCAGTTTGCTCCTGTTTTTAGCTCCCTCCGAACCCTTTTCCTGAGTTTTCCATAAATATAATTGTTGTATTCTATTGAGCTCCTCCTGAGGTAACGAATCTACCCCACCAGATGTACCCTGAATTAAGAATCCTTCCAGATCCAGGTGCTCTCTTTCCAGGATCTCCTGTAGCTCAGTTTCCTCCAGTTCCATTTCACTCTGAGTCATTTCTTGGTCCATCTCTGGTTCTGTGTCACTCAACATTGTCCCTATCTGCTTATCCTTTACCTATGTTTGATCACGATTTTCTTCTTTTTCCTTCTCTTCCGTACTTCCTTCATTTGCTTGATTTTCTGTTGTTCTTTCTTCTTCCTCTTCCAGAACTTGGAACTGGTTCTGCCTAACTTGTTGTCCCTCCTTTTTCTGTAGCTTTTGCCCTCTTTTACTGCCTTTTCCTTTATGTACCACCTTGTGAAAGTTGTCCAGGTCTTTCATTGCATTAGGTTTGCTTTTATTCTCTATTTTGCCTAGAGGGAAATCTCTGAGAAGATGGCCATGTTCATGGCATCTATGACATCTGAACGAAATATGCTCGTAGTCCACCGTTTGAACCCACTCTTCATCAAAAACTTCCAATATAACCTCATCTAGAAGAGCTCCTGATAGATCCATTTCAACACATATCCTAGCAAAGGAAGTATATTTTCCCCTTCTAGTGGCTTCTGAAGCTTTGACAAACCTACCTATTTTATTGCCTATGGCAGCTAACGATTCAGGTTGCCAGTAGTCAAGAGGTAGAGAATAGAGTCTTACCCAGACCAGGACTGAAGTGAACGTTTCTCGTTCCGGGACAAAGTTCATCTTCCATGGCCTCATATAGAGACCTGTTGCTGCATAGAAGTAGGGCCCTCCTTCAAACACTCTGTCTTTATCCTCAATACTTGTGAACACCACGGTAAAGAAACCCTTTGACCCAAGGTGTAGCTCAATGCTCCCTTTAGTTTTCTAGTGGTATTTGATCCATGTTTGTAGAGCTTTTTCTGTGGGCCATAGTCCCATGAATTTTTAGATGATTGCGTAGGTTTTCATGTGCTCCCTGTGTGCTTGCAACGCAGGATTATTTAAAACAAATATGGGTATTTTGTCAGCTTTGGGTTTACAAGGTCCCTTTTGTTTTTTCTCTTTGTTTCCTGTTGTTTGTCATCTTCCTCCTTGTCTTTAGTGCTGCTGTTCTTTTTTATTTTAGCCACTTCTTCCTCCTCTTCCAGGTTACTCGTTCCTTCTCCCATAAACTTTCTGACTTTTTCTGGGGGCTTCTTTCCCTTATTGGCCACAACCTCCTTGTAGGAGGGAGAAGATCTCCCTCCTGAGCCTCCCTCCATGGATGAAAACTCCCACTGCAACTCGTAACCCTAGTCCGTCATTTATTTTCCCACTCCACTCCCTATTTCATCTTCCACATCGGTGTTGTGGTTTTCAAAAAAGAAACTGCCCCTGTATTAGGGTCTTATTAGATTTGGAGTTTTTTTTTAAATATTTTTGAGAAGAATTTGTTTGGAATTAAAAGTTTGAGTTGTTAGTTTTATTGTGAATTTTAAATGTATTAAATTTATTTATACTGTTAAAAAAATCACTTTAACAATGAGAAAGATAAAAAATTGTTTTCCCCAATTTACAACCTAAAAATCCAACATACATCAGACAACGCCATAATTATGCGCTACAATAGTGATTATTGAAAGTGGCAAATTACACCAAAATCCTAGCTCGAGACTCATTTAATTATGTATTGCATCAGTGACTGTCCAATTGAAAGTGGGAGACTACAACAAAATCCTTCGTTTATGGTAGCAATAGACTACACCAAAAACGTATATTTATGGTACTAATAGTGTAGTGAGTCAATGTTTTATTGATTTAAATATTGTGGGAAAATATATAATAATTTAGTTGTAAATCTATCAGTGGGATGATATAATTTAGTTGTCAAATTAATAGTGATATAATCATCATTAACTGTTATTTAATAGATATTGAAGACAATCATCATTACCTGTTATTGAGTCGAGAGGCTTATTCTACAATCTAGTATGAGGGGATCTGTAATTCGGTCTGTGCTCGACTAAACTTGACACATGTCCTTAAAAAATACTTTAAATGAAAAAGCATTGTCAGCTATAGTAAAAACATAAATGGTTATACATATTTAGTTAGTTTTAATTAAAAGCATTATAAAAAATTAATAATCACATTCTTATTGTACTCACTTTTTTCGTTGATATTTCACTTTGACTCTTCTAGAAATAAATAAAATATTTCGATGTCTATCTTAAATAAGATAATTATATATAATCTATATATCTTAAATAATATTAATTATATAAAATCTTATAGAGATTAAAAAAAAAAAAAAAACTTATATTTCTCTTAAAAAAAGTCTCTGTATAAATAATGTGTGTGTTAATATTTACCTCCATGCTCAAAAGGAAAAAGTAATAAAAGGTAAATGTGTAACTCATTCAATTTTTAGCATAAAATAATAATAATAATAATAAATTATTCAAAAATATAATTTAAACAATGAAACATTACTCTCTACATAGAGAGACAAAAAAACCACTATAGATCTATCTTCATGAGGAATTTATCAAATATTAAAAGGGATTAAATATCTTAACATGTAAATCTTTTTTCAAATTTTACATTTAAAAAAAAAACTTGATCTCTCGTGACTCTTAGTACATCCATGATTAAAATGAATCAATACTTGTATACACGTGCAAACTAATTCATCATGGTTATTAAAAAATACTCAATTAAATTTAATCCAAACGGTAACAAATTTGTTTTTTTTTTTAAGTGAAAAGCTCCAGGCGTTATCAAGTACATTGGCAACTGAGCACACATCTATTACTCACAATTGAACACGTGCATCTCTGGGTTTTTGTAAGTAGCCAGTTGAAGGTAGAGGGCGGTTGGTACAAGCGACAAATCTTCATACCCATGCTAGAATTTGATGACCCTGATAGCGATTTGATAGAGTAAAATTGTTTAAAGATCTGGCATTGTCAAAATAGTGGTTGCAAGAATTTCATTGGAAGATGAAGAACCATTGTTAGAACTATGTCCCACCTCTACAAACCTGTAACTAACACAACCACATTAAAAGTATTAATGTGTTTGATATAAGTGGAAGGTTGTATTTGTATCTACCATTGATAAATACACCATTTGTAACAACCAAAGAAACAATTCCATTTCTATCTATCGAAAAAACATTATTGCATTAAAAATATTATTATTATCATTATAATTAATAATAATTATTTCTTTATAATAATTATCACTTAATATTAAACGTTATTTATTATTATTTAATTTGAAATCATTTAATATAAATATGAACCCTTAGATTAATAAACTCTAGGGATTGATATTATAAACCCAAGAGAGTAATAAACCAAAGGGCTTAATACTAAAACTCCAAGGGATTACAAACCCAATGGAATAATATTAACCCAAGGGATAGTAAACCTAAGAGATTACTACTAAAAACCATAGGGTTTATATTCCCTTGGGTTTATAATATCAATCCCTTCAGTTTACTAACGTAAGGGTTCATATTCCTAGGGCTAAATACTAAAAGGGATTATGAACCAAAGGAAATAATATTAACTCAAAGGATAATAAACCCAATGGATTAATACTAAAAACCCAAGGAATTATTAACCCAAGAGAATATTATTAAACCCTAGGGATTAATATTATAAACCCAATATATATAAACCCTAAGAAAAATATTATAAACCCTAAAATAAACATGGTTGACCATGGTTGACAATGGTTGATTTTTATTTTGAGACAATGAAATTACTATTAAACATGGTAGATAATGGTTTACCATGGTTGACTATGGTTGATATTATAAACCGAATGGAATAATAAACCCTAGGGATCAATACTAAAAACCAAAAGGATTGTAAACCTAAGGGAATAAACTTAAACCCTAGGAATATCAACGCTTAGATCAATAAACCCTAGAGATTAACATTAAAACATGGTAGACAATGGTTGACCATGGTTGACCATAGTTGATCATGGTTGACATTATAAACCGAAGGGAATAATAAACCTTAGGGATCAATACTAAAAACTCAAAGGACTATAAACCTAAGGGAATATGAACCTTTAGATCAATAAACCTAAGGGATTTATATTATAAACCCAAGAGATAAAAATTATAAACCCAAGGTATATAAACCATAAGATAAATAGTAGAAGCATTAAAATAAACATGATTGAGCATGGTTAATTTACATATTGAGACAATCCTTGTCACAATGTGACGTTGGACCATGGTTGACCATGATTTATTTTCATATCGAGACAATCTTTGTCGCAACACGATGTTAGACTATGGTTGATCATGGTTGATTTCCATATTGAGACAATCTTTGTCACAATGTGACATTCGACCATGGTTGGCTATGGTTGACCATGGTTGACCATGATTAATATTATAAACCAAAGGGAATAATAAATCCAAGGGATTGATATTATAAACCCAATGGATTAATACTAAAACCCCAAGGGATTATGAACCCAAGGGAATAATATTAAACCCAAGGGACGAATATTATAAACCTAAGGTATATAAACCCTAAGATAAATATTATAAACACTAAAATAAACATGCTTGAACATGGTTGATTTCCATATTGAGACAATCCTTATCATAATATGACATTGGACCATGGTTGATTTACATATCGAGACAATCTTTGTCACAATGTGATGTTGGACCATGGTTTACCATTATTGGCCATGGTTGATTCTCATATCGAGACAATCTTTGTCATAGTGCGATGTCTGACCATCGTTGACCATGATTGTCCATGATTATCCATGATTTATATATGGAGAAATTTTTTGTCACAATGCCACATTTTACCATGGTTGACCATGGTTGACCATGACTGACCATGGTTGTCCATGGTTGGCTATGATTGACCATTATTAACTATGATTGATATTATAAAACCAATGAAACAATATATACAAGGGATCCATATTATAAACCAAGGGAATAATAAATCCAAGGGATTAGTACTAAATCCTAAAGGGATTATGAACTAAAGGGAATAATACTAAACCCAAGCGACAAATACCGAAAACTGAAGGCATGTGGTCTTAGTGGGTTGTAACCTAGGTTCAGAGTTAGTTGCGCCAAACAAATCCCTACACTACTGGCCCTTTCAGCATCAATCCACGTAGCGTGAACTAAAGTCTCACCCGAAACAGTATGGGGGGATGGTGGAACCAAGATTCTGCATCCAGAGATCAGTGTGATTTCTTTTTATGACCTAGATATGCCTTCGCGGAGATTTCTAAGACCTTAAGGTTTAGCATTGTAACTCCCCTCAATCGGCCTTTAGATCTCCGCGAAGGTCTACGATTGGCTTTTGCGGACCCTGAACAAAAAAAATAGCTATTTACGTGCACCATAGAGTACCCTTAGATCAATATTTACTCAGATTTACCTAAGTGTTCGATAACCTTAATAGAAAGTGTTATGATATTCATGTAATCACTTAAAATTACTTGCGTTCAGATAATAAGACGGATCAAGTAAATTCACACATCAATACATCATTATTTTATAAAGACATCATTTTATGACAACATATATCTCAATCATACATTACAGAAGTAAAGAGAGAAATCACAGGAATTTATGCAACAATCTTCTTTATTGATCTTCAATACAGGCTTATAGACTGAATACTTCCCTGTGTACTCAGCTGCAGGGGTCTGCGCTCTCAGCTGCAGACACTAATCTAGGCCTCTGTGCACTTAGCTATAGAACCTTTTTCCCCTCTAAGACTTACTTCTTTACGCTAGACCTCTTCGTTCGTACCCATAGACAAAACCATCTATCTCTCCCTTAGACTCTCTAAGGCACACCTATTTCTTCAAAAACCAACTCAAGCTTACATAAAAGAGGGTAAAAACCATTTTTGACTCTTAACTAGTTATGCGCTCCAAGACCACAATTTGTAGAGACTTTTCGTCTTTTAACATCAAAACTTGGGCTTTTTGCCCCAAAACTATCCTAGGGGCCCCCATCCCAATAGGCCCCTAGAAAAAGGTCGTGACTTGACCTCGAGTCACTTGGTTGGTGCGGTGACCTTGCTGCGAAGATTCCCCAGCTCCACCTACACAACTGCTACTTCAACCGCACTCTACGTGGCTGCCCACTTCACTTATTACACTGGCTGCTCTATGTCTGGTCCTTCGCCGACTCGCTTGATCTTCTGTTTTGTAAGATGCAAGTTCGCCAACTTTTCCTGTATGTTGTCCGAGATGAGGTAGGCTTCGTCCAACTAAGAACCCAATTGTGCCTTAAGTACTGCTTCCTTTTTCTGCAATGCTTCCACTCGTGCAAGAAGTTTCTTTGCCTCCTGTAACTTGGCGAGGCATTGCGTCGTAGTAATGGAGCACGCCATTTCCCTTACTTGGTTGTACTACTGTTGGAGCTCGTAGATATCTGTATTCAATCAGTGCAGGTTAGGCTCTTCTTGAAAGGTTGTTACCATTTTCATGGCCTGTTTAAACAATGTTGTGCAGTCCACGACTACAACATCCACAACAACCATCCCTTACTTGATGGTAGCTCCGCACTGTTCCCTGACTTCGGGCAGAGTGGAAGGCTGTGACTTGAGTTCCAGCTCTATGATTTTCATGTTGAGTTTACACTAAACTCTGGCCACCTCTGCCTTAGCATCGCGGACACCCGTAGCAAGTTTCCGGATCTTGGCCTCTAGTTGTGCTTCCTTAGGGATGTTTAACTCCGGCACTGTTTGACATGCCTTTGCAACTACTACTGCCAACTGGGCATTCTGCTCCTTGATTGTATCTCGTTCTTTTAGAGTCTCCATCTTTTTGATGAACATGTGTTCATTGTTCACCTTGTACTCACTGATTAAACTGAGAGTGCGCTACTCCTGTGCTCTCAATTCCATTATCACACCTTTCTACTGCACGTGAAGATATTCGTTGGGGAGTGCTGCAATGTTGAGGCTGATGTTCTTTAGAGTGCTCACAATGACCTTGTCATTGGCCAATTCTGCGCTCAGGGATCCTTCTGGCAGTGCGACTATCCGGAGATCCACTGTCCTGACCAACTCTACAGCCTGACTTGACCCTGGTGCCAGGCTTGTCTATGCAGCACCCACCTGACCTGTGCCCACCTGTATCCTATTGGTCTGGATCTGTAGTTCACACAGATCCTTCTGAATAGTACCTAATGACTGTAGGTGTTTTTGCTCAAATTGTTGCAACATTTTAGCGGTGGTGTCGCGCACTTTGTCCTCGATTTCCTCAATATCGCCCTCTGTCTGCATAATGGGATCCAGTGGTGGCTTAGTCACCTTTGACTTCTTCCAGGGCCCCTCCTTCTGCTGTTCTTTGTACCTCTTTACACAGAATGGAGTGCTCTGCCCCTCATCGCCGCCACCGCCCTGCGCTGACTGCTTTTCCTCCTCAATCTGGTGCGAAGGGGATTATCGCTTCACTCGGAGTTGCGCTACTCTTGTTCAGCTTGCTACTTTGCAGCGCACTCCTTTTCCAACTGGGCCTTCTCCTCGACCTCCTTCTTTCCCTACATGGCCAACTTCTATGCCTTCTGCTTCGCTGCATCCTTCCTCTTTTTCTCTGTTGAACTCCTCGTGCCTTTTTCTTGTACCTACCGCAAAGTCAGACAAAAAGTGCCAGTCTACTGGCCAGTGCTTAATTACTTCCTGAATCCCATCATCTGTGGCGAGATATGGCATATCAAACCACTTTTTCTTCGGATCCTTTTGCGCCGAGATATAAATGCGGTGGAAGTCTACCTTGAATTCCACATACTATGATGATTGTTCATACTGGTTGGGACAACCGTGGGTGCTGGTTGATGGCCATGTGGATGTTCGCTTCCATCAAAACCCAGAAAATCTTCGTCTCTATGACCCGTGCAGGGTCCTTCATGGCATAAAGGGAGGCAAATTGTGCAACCTCTGACAAACCTGACTCCAAAGGAGGAAACTGACTATCCTTCAGAAGCTCCCAAGCAACCAGTACAATGGAGAGAAACAACCATGCGTAGCGGAAGGTATTTCTCTCATCTTAAGCCCCGCGACAATTCGTAAGGAACTCACTACATAAGTAGCGCGACTGGTTAAGTTGCACGCCCTCCGGGCATTGTGCATCTACGAGATCACAGCACCAGAACCTCGTCCGTGCGGCACTTTCTCATGACCTTGTCGGCTAGTATCTAGGTGGAAATCTTCACCATGGGGTTGTTGATGGATGTTATGGAGTACCCGCGCGGCTTCTTGAGAAGGTCAAATTTCGCCTTCATCATCCTTGCCAAGTCCCACTCGCTTGTCTTTCCACCAAACTCCTTGGTCGGATTCAAGCCTTTATGTGACAGGAGCGTGATCCTATGGATGAGCATATCCGTGATGGGGATAGGCACGCCAAGCCATAAGCACCCATCGTGCACCAAAGTCAGTAGTTGTTGTATACAAGTGGTATTTATGTTAGAGCGGTGGTAGTGGGGCACCCACAGTAGGTTCAATAACCCAGACTGCTCTACTCCACAGATCCACTGAACTGGCTCCAACGTAGTGACACCAGAGTCTTTGTAATATACTCACTTCATGTAATTATCCATCACGAGGTGGGGGAACCTCTCATGGTCAACCAAGTCCCAATCCTCCATCTTTAAAAGGGGAACCCACGCCAAGCGTGGACCTTCAAATGTGATCTTTTCTGGCAAGAGGGGCGTGTGAATGACGGATTTCTCCGCGTTTGGGTCCCTGGTGACCTTCACCTTTCCTTTATTCAGAGGGATATACTCCGAAAACTTGGATATGGGTTACGGGCCCTCAACATCGATATCTTCAGTGCCCTCTTCAGCCTCCAACTCTACAACCTTCTCAGGTTCCTTGTCCTTCTTTTGGGTAGCAAAATGCTTTCTGGGCAACTCGCGCATTTGCACCAACCTTTTCTGCTTGTCTTTCTTCATCTTGTGGGTTTCGCGCACTGGTGCAGGCTTTAGCCTATGCAACCTTGGCGCTATAGGCACAGGAGTTGGAGCCTCCATGCTCACAACTTCTGGAGCCGCTCCTTCAGAGGAAACAGTTCCTTTGGTGCTTGCAATCTCACCTAGTCCTGACAATGTGCTGTAAATGAATTTTCGAGTTTCCTCGGGTAGATTGTTGAACACAGAGCTTGCAACCAAATCTTCAAAAAAGTTACGATTCATAAGCGATGGACAACACAAATCAAAAATGCTAAAGGAGCAAGGTGTTCTCTGTTGGACGAGCACGCGTAATTTTTAGGAGATTTTTAATTCAAATTCGACCATTCCCCCCAAAATGCATCCATAAATGTTGATTTGGTGGCAGATCTCCAAAGATTTCAGCCTTAAATGCCGCCCCCCCGCTCCTCTTAACCGTCTCTTGGATATCAAATCATGAACAATGATTTTAACTATCATTTTCTGGTTGTTTTGCATGGTAAATCCCTCCATAGCGCAACTCCCTTCGTGTCACTTTTGGCACTGTGACATCACCCTTTTCCGCGCAGCTCCTTTGTCGCGTAACTCCCAAAACTGGGTAGTGTAGTTTATAGTCCCGCGCTCCCTTGCAACTGCTACTGTCATGTAGTCATTGAACCGGATCTCCTGCATAGGGATTCCACTGGCTTCCATTCACCTTTCCCAGGAAAGGTTCACCGTTCAGTTTTACAAGATGAACCGCGCCCTCATCTTTGATTACTTTGATGACATATGGCCCCAACCAATGCATTTGAAACTTTCCTAGAAACTTATCGAACTTACTCTCATATAATAATACCAAATCATTTACCTTGAAGGTGCGCAACTTGATGTGTCGATCGTGCCATGCTATTTCATGTTCCTTCTATACTTGCTGATGAAATCCAACCAAGAATTTGTCTTCTTCGAGCTCCATCAATTGCACGAGCCATTCTTCCAAGTCTCCGCGGTCCACCATCCCTGTGAAAGCTACTATTCATGACTAGGCATGATATATTCCATAGGTATCACAACTTCTACACCATAGACCAACCGGAAAGGTGTCTAACCTGTGAGGTTTTTGCAAGCAGTCCTGTACGTCCATAACATTGTTGGTACGTGCACATCCCAATAATTTCGTTGTGCGTTGCAAATCTTTGTCAACGCATTCTCCAATATCTTATTGAAGGCCTCCAATGTTCCATTAGCTTGAGGATGATATGATGTACTCTTCTGATGATACACTTGAAACTATTCTGTCACCGTGTTGATCGTTTCATTCAGGAAGTACGTACTGCGATCACTCATCAACACTTTTGGGTAGCCAAATCTAGTTAACACATTCTCAAACAAGAATTTAGTTGTTGTTTCCCTGGTACAATCCTTCACAAGTTGTGCCTCCACCCATCGGGGAAGGCATTTTGTTGTAGTGATGATATACCGTGCACCTTTTTTCTTTCGTGGGGGATGAATTGGTCCTACAAAGTCAATAGCCCATTTCTCAAATCGTTGTAACGACACCTAAGTATTCAGAGGCAGCTCATCCTTTCGCGATGGCCTGCTCATTCATTAACATGCATCGCATGCCCTACAATATACTTTGGTATCCTTGCATAATGTAGGCCACCACAACCCAGCGGGTAGAATATTTTGCGTCGTTGCCTTTCCTGCATAATGCCCTCTTGTAGCCCCACCATAAGCCTCTATAAGGATGTTGTTTCTTTCGAAATTGGGCACATACTGTCAGAGTATCTCGTCTAAACCCATCTTGTATTAATGTCCTGCAATTATCGAGAAATCATCCACGTGTACTACAAACTCCTTCTGCTGAGTAGTGTAGGCTTCTGGAGTTGTCCCTGTGGTCAAAAAGTGGATAATATCTGCAAAGTGGTTGTCCGCTACGCGCACCACGAAGAGCTATGTGTCGGGCAACCCTTCCTCCCAATTAGTAGGCTCCTCCCCTATTTTAATTCGTGAAAAATGGTCAGGTCCTGCATTCAACCTTCCTGGCTTCACAATTACCTCAAATTCATATTCTTGAAATAGCAGTAGCCATCTCCATATCTTTCCCCCCAACACAGGCTTATTGACTAGGTACTTCAAGGCAGAGTTGTCTGTATACTTCTTTAAATGTATACCCAATGGATAGTGTCTGAATTTTTGGAGCACATACACCATAGCCAATCCCTCGTGCTCTGTCGTTGAGTAGTTTTTCTCAGCCTTCGACAACTTTTGACTCGCAAATGCTATAGGATGATCCATCTCTCCCTCACCATCCTCTATCAGCATTTCTCCCAATGCAATACACAAGGCATCAACGTGCACATGGAATTCCTTCTTCCAATATGGGAAGACTAGGATCGACATAGTGACCATCTTTTCTTTCAATACATCTATATTCACTGACATTCTTCATCCCAATAGAATGTAGCGCCCTTCTTCAGTAGCTTCTCCATAGGCGCAGTAATTTGGGCATAAGCCTTAATGAACTTTCGATAATACCCATTATGGCCTATCATTGCGCACAATTGTTTGACACTCCTTGGGGACTCCAAATTGACTATCACTACGATCTTGGCAGGATCCACCATTAGTCCTTGCTTGCACACCACATGAACCAAAAAAAATCCAAAGGGTAAACAGAATAAGCATTTCTTCAGGTTCAGCGTGATCTGATATCTTCAACACGTATCCAACATTAAGCATAGACTGGCTACATGGTGCTTTACTAACCCAAACATTGTCCAGTCATCAAAATATACCTCCAAGAATTTGTGAATAAAATCCTTGAATGTTGTTATGACTACGCTCGAGAATATTGTTGCGCATTCTTGAGTCCAAATGGCATCACCGTATATTGAAAACAACCTGATTCCGTAGTGAACATTGTTTTACTCCTGCCTTCCGGTGCGATATTAATATGATGGTATCCAGAGAACCCATCAGTGAATGAATAGGCCTACTGTCCTCCAACATTGTCCAATACCTTATTAGTAAATGGTGTCAAAAAGGATCATGGACACAGGCATCATTAAGTTTCCTAAGATCTACACAAATCTGTTTTTCTCGTTTCTGTTTCTTAAATTCTTGGAACACCATTGGGCTCACCCAATCGGATTCCTCCATAGGTTCAATAATGTCTGCCTCAAGGATCTTATCCAACTCCAAGCAGACCTTTTCCTTATATTTGGGATTATGGCAACATGGCCTTTACTTGACAGGCTTCGCATCCCGTTTCAAATTTATTTTCATAACACCCAAATTGCCTATAATGCCTTTCAAGTCTAAAAATTTTGTAGATAAAAGATCTTGGTAGTCGCGGAGTAACTCAACAACTCTATCCACTGTGGCATCATCCCAGTAATCTCCAATCTTTGCAAATTTTGGCTCTGCTTCAGTACCAATGTTTACTTTCCTAGTCTTCAACGACACAATGATATCCGAGTTCTCTATCTGCGGACCTTTGATCTCGTGGTGACCTTTCATTTCTAGGATATTGATATTCCTTGGTTCCTCATCCCCCCTTCAGAAGTCACATTGTAGCATTCTAACGCATGGCACAATTGAGTGCTCCAATCCGGATGAACCAATTCCAAGGGATCCTATGGAATTCTGAAGATCGTTTCCTTAACCTCTTGTAGTGCCTCATCAATTCTTTCAAATCCGTCTTCAAAACTGAAGGTCATTAAGAACTCCTCCCTTAAGATATCCCACTCCGCGATGTCATGGCAGAGCTCTATTTCTAGGTACCAATTCATAGGGATTATATCCAGAGTGTGACAGAATAAGTGCACCCACTCTGGTTGCGACTCTGTTCCATAGAATTTATTCCACTTTGTTAAATGATCATGTGGATCATTCCTCCCATCATATTTCTTAGTTAACCGCAATTTAGGATGACTGAATCACATCCTCATCATCCTTCTGTAATCGCATCATTCATCCAAGTTGTCCTTGTGTGTACACCACCATCGAGCGGGCGTAGTGTGCAGTGCCAAATCCAGAGCCTGAAAACGATGATCCTCCAAGATTTCTCTTTCAAAAGCATCCAAAAACTTATCAAAATTGGTTAACCCATCGTAATAAGGTAAATTTCTTACCTCCAATGACACACTGCGCAGTGATTTAGTCATCATATTGTAGCGCAGTGTAGATACTTCATGCAACCTATTTTGCCAATGCTCCAATTCTTCATGTGAGTCTGAGGTACAAGAGCTTTTGCGGTCCCATGCAATCTTTCCATCAACTGTTTGATTAACCCAATCTTGGTCTTGTGCTGTAATTTTGTAGATTTGATCCAAGTCATCATCACTTTCCTCATAGTCGCAGACTGCCTCAGTTAAGTGCGGTCCTTCTATAGGGTCTAATGGTACTAAAACTCGGAATGATTTCCTTTCAAACAACATTGTTTGCTTCTTCAAATTGATGACTCCATTCATGTCAGTAGCCCAATCAATACCAAGGAGAGTGGCGTATGGATTTCTGTCATCAACAATCTCTATTACATCAAAGTCATCCAGCGTGCTCACACCTTCTATATCTAAGGTAACTCCATGCAAACGTCCCATAGGGATAATCTTTTGCTAGTTCGCCATCCTCAACTGAATCAGATACCACTGCAACATTGGCCTCCCCATTCTCTCCCATTTCTATTTAGACAAAATGTTTGCATCAGATCCTAGATCTAGAATAACCTAGTCCATCTCATAGTTTCTTATTTGCACGGCGAGCCTCATCTCGCACCCTGTCCTTGTCTTATGTTTGCCAATATTTCTAACTACGCGGTGTCCTTTAGGATAATTTTCCTTCCCAACGAACTTATTTTTCAATTCCTATAGCCCTTTCACAACCTTGTTATCGCACAGTAGTTTCATACAATTCTCTAAGAAGGTGGTAAGCACAGAGGGGTCAAACATTGTAGGTGTACCGATTGTTGGCAATTTTTCCTAACTTCCTAAGTTAGAGGCCTCAGTCAAACTTTTCTTCACCTCCATAAAAGTTTCCTTCGTGCACTCCAAATCAAACCCAACCTCCTTTTCTGGGGCCTTACGGACGAACTCACTTTCTTCAGGGTGGTTTTCTTTATCATTACCAGTCGTTATTCCACTTCACAGCACAATATTCATATTTGGATCTTCCTTGAGGGGCTCGGCCCTCATCATTTGTATGTTCTAGGTAGGATGTTGAGGTTGCGCCTTCTCCTCCTGCATCTTAGCTATCAACACAAGGCATTCTTCTATTGTGTGGTCAAACTAAGTGCATTATTGACATGATGGGCGTGTCTGATTCATACACTCCCGTGTGTAGTGCCCTGGTGTTCCACAATTATAGAAAATGACCTGTCCTTGACCTCTACCAGGTCCTCCTCCTCCTCACCCTCGTCTGCGCCCCTGATATCCTCTCCGCGCTTTGCTAGTGCCCTAATCCAGAGGTCAAATTTCTACTTGCATTCAATACATAGGAGTTCTATAAATCATTATTTCATAGCTACGACAGTGGTGCTCATCGTGGCCCACCGATTTGCACAAATTGCAGAACAATTGTTGTGGTGTATGTTCAAACTTTTGCAGCAAATGACAATTATCTGTGACATGTTTTCTAGCCACCTGACAAGTAGCACACCATAGCGCAGGCCCCATACTTGGTCCTGCTGGATCTTCTTGCCTTAGGGGCATTGCCCCCCCCCCCCCCCCCGCGATATAGTTTGCGAAGACCGGGCAATGATCCTTATCATGCCCCTGGCTCTTACACTTGGTGCAACTCTATCCTGGCCTCCTTTTCTTTTTTCAAGCTCTGCAATTCCAAATAGAGGTTCTGCAACTGCTAGTGAATTTTTTGGAATCCCAAAGACATGTCCTAAATAGGTGTTTCATGCAGTCTCATCGTGATTTCCAGAGCTTTCACCTGAGTTCCTATCTTTTGTTGCGATAAAGAAATCCTTAGGTGGGGAAAGAGCGCAACTATAAACCAATCGCAATGCTGATTATTTGTCAGATTCATATTATCTTTGCGGATCCCACACTTCAGTCTTTGATCTAGCTCCCAGGGTGTTTCACCGAGCCTCATCGTGATTTCCTTAAATCTAATTACCGATTGCAAGGAAGACTTAGGCTTATCAAATTCTTTGTTCAAAGCGGTATAAGCATCTGCTAACGACACCAACAGATTATCATTGAAATAATTAACATACCATGTCATTGTGCGATCCTACAGAGCGGTAACCAAATGTGCCTTCTTTATATTATCATCTGTAATCTATTGTGTTGTCCACACAACCTTCTTAACAAACCAAAACTGATCCAGATTCTCACTTCCTAAGCCCTTCAAAATGGGCAACTTCATGGTATTCGACATGTTGAACAACGACGGTGGTGGTGGTGGTGGTGGTGGTGGTGTGGGTGAAGGTGGAGGTGGTGTGGACGGTATCCACGGAGAACTCTGTCTTATCAACTAGACATCACTCTACGGCGAATCTTGTGCTGCTCCCTCGTCATCACTCACGAGAGGTCCAATCAGCGGCCTATATTTAGGGCCTATTCTTCCCCTATCTCTGAACAACTTCCCACTTCGCGTAGCTCCAAACATCAATGCAATGGCATAACCCATTTCTCACACAACAACATCTTAATCCAAGTATTCAAAGATCTTAGATACTTACCTCGCAGTTCCTTGAAGAAGCGTTGCTCTACTTCGTTGTAACTAACTGAGGTGTTAACCGTGAACTCTGTAACAAATCCTCCTATAACCCGATAAAACCAATGGTCAACAATGCACGCCATCTTATTTTTAGAGGTTTCCAACCTCCGCACTAGCTCCAGAGTCCACAATATTGGACCGTCAAGCCTCCACCTTCCTTGGCCATCTACCAACTTAGCTATCCACTCGTATCATTCAATCGGAAAGGTGCAGAAGAAAATTTTGTGTATTTATGTGTAAAAATATATGTCCAACCACTCTTCTTTTGTCAGGTGCGAATTCTTGTTTTCCTGCATCGTGAATTCGTGGATCTTTCTATAAAACCACTTTTCAATTTCCTTGTTGGTCAAATTCGAGTGATGCGACATCACACATCCCTTTATGTAGATCCTGGTCCCAGCAACAGAACCATTTTTTGGCTTAGTAGGTCCTGACCCAGGTTCAAAGTTAGTTGCGCCAAACAAATCCCTACACTACTGTCCCTTTCGACATCAATCCACGTAGCACGGAGTGATGTCTCACCCGATGCAGTATGGGGGGATGTTGGAACCAAGTTTCCACATCTAGAGATCAGTGTGATGTCTTTTTATGACCTAGAATTTTCTTCACACAGATTTCTAAGCCCTTAAGGCTTATCAATGTAACTCCCCTCAATCGGCCTTTATATCTCCATGAAGGTATACAATTGGCTTTTATGGACCCTGAATAGGAAAATTAGCTATTTACGTGCACCATAGAGTACCCTTAGATCAATATTTACTCAGATCTACCTAAGTGTTCGATAACTTTAACATAAAGTGTTATGATCTTCCCATAATCACTTAACATTAAGGGACAATCTTAGTCACAATATGACCATGATAGACCATGTTTGACCATGCTTGATTTTCATATTGAGACAATTTTTATCATAATGAGATGTTGGAACATGGCTAACCGTGGTTGACCATAGCCCAAAACCATGGCCAACCATAGTCAATCATGGTCAACCATAGCCCAACATTGCATTGTGACAAAGATTGTGTCAATATGAAAATCAACAACGACCAACCATTGTCCAACATTGCATTGTGGAAAATGTTGTCTCAAAATGAACATCAATCATGATCAACCATAGTCCAATGTTGTTTTGTGACAAAGAGTTTGTCAATGTGAAAATCAACCGTGATTAATTAAATAAACAATTCATTCATTCATTAATTTTTAATAATAAAAATTATTAACATGTATTAATTAAATTATTATTATTATTTATGATTAATAATTAGTATTAATTATTTAAGTATCAATTAATAAATATTATTTATTTATTAATTTTTAACAATAATTATTTATTAATAATTAAAAACTTCAAGGCATTTAAAACCCTAGGTAATATAATCAACCATTGTCATCCATAGTCAACCATGTTTATTTTAGGGTTTATAATATTTATCTTAGAGTTTATATACCTTGGGATTATAACATTTATCCCTTGGGTTTATTATTCCCTTAGGTTTACAATCCCTGCGTTTTTTGTATTAATTTGTTAGTTTTATTATTCCCTTGGGTTTATACTATCTTGGGGTTTTAAAATTAATCCCTAGAGTTAATCATTATTAATAAATAAATATTATTAATAAATTATTATTATTATTATTAAAAATAAATTATTTAATTAATAATTATTAATAGTTATTATGGTTGTGTTAGCTAGAATCATCCTCCCACATGTTGATATAGGAATCCTTTGGCTAATAACAATATAGCGATCTCTCATTATTAGTTTCCCTTATGTCTTTGATTTGCTATTCCCATGCATCAACCTCTCATTATTGTATGAGCCTTTATTTGTTTTTAGTTAGTTTGATTCTTACCTGATTAATTACCCTTATCCCTTTTTTTCCTTCAGCTTTTATCCTCACTTTATGTTTGGTTACATTGTTTTATATTTACTTTTATTTTTAATTATTTTTCATATTATACAAATTTGCTAATCCTAGATTCTTTTTTGGTTTCTACTTTATCCTTTTAACTCCTTTAATTTAATTAACTCTTAATATCTTATTTTATTAATTTTCCATGGTTGAACTTGTTCCTTTTAATCTTAATATGTTATTTTATTATTTAATTAATAAAATCAATCTTTGACTTAACCTTTTAATGATTGCATTGATTAAATTAACTATTCTTATTCTTAACCTTGAACTATTTTCTATTAAAAAAAAAACAATTAGCACTAAATTGTCATCATTCTCTCTTATCTCTTATGATAAATCCCATTTCATAGTTTCCCAAAAATCTTTTTACAATAAATAATTGTAAAAACTTTCACTCTCCACACAAAAATAAAACAAATTGCCATAACTTTAATCCTAACTTTCCCAACACCTATTAATCAATATATATCTACTTATTAAAATATTATGAACAATTTATTTAAATAGTATGAATCAATTGTTATATTAATATAAAAGGATAAAATTGTTAAAATCCCTTGAAAAATACAAGCATATCCATTTGGTTTTAGTATAAGTCATTTGTTACAACTGGAAAATTTAAAATCTTCACCAACAATGCAATGCAACAAGCACATGGAGTAGGAAATGTAGGTGAAGATTGTTAAATTCAATGCAATAAACACATGGAATGCAAGTGTAAGAGACACACATTCAACTGACATGCATGCATGACCCTTCACCCAAGGAGAGTGCATGCAACTGACATGCATGCATGACCAAGCACCTTCACCCAAGGAGAGTGCAACACCGCTATGATACTAATCTATAACACTCCCTCTTCCCACGTCCACCCAAGCAGCCAACCAGCTGGGAAAACATATGATGAGAGAGGTTTCTATAAGGGATTCAATCTCCTTGGTGACCTTAAGGAAATGGAATCAATGGAACTCATCAAACAAACCCATCCACATCAACAATTACACCCCTAGGAGACATGTCATCCACTCATACATCCTGTCCCTAGGCTAGTGTTTTAAGCCTCTTAACCCAAAGTCACTCTCATGCTATAGGCAAGATATTGACCAACAACTCAAAGTCGCTCTCATAGGCCTCTATGCTAGCGACTGTAGATTTTTCTTAGCATACCTGTGCCAATGACCTCGAGATTTGAGCCACTTTTCTAGCCCAAAATCCTGACCTTTTCCCAGAACATGCTACAACCTTCGGAATCCATCAAAGACATGATAAAAATGCTAATAAATCAAAAATCAACCTCAGGACTAGGCCTGAGCATCCCCAATCGGGACTGACATTCTGTCAAACAATTGGCATCAATGCAACCTATAGGTCTAGGATACAAAAAGAGCATAAATGACTGAAATAATTTATGAAACATAACCAGAAGGGTCACCTCCTAATCCATTGGACTAATATATCATCAATTAGGTCTTGCATCCATCCATTTAACAATTACAAGTAAATACATGAAATAACCATGTTACAACTGGAAAATTTAAAATTTTCACCTACATTTCGTGCTCCATGTCTACCAACATGTCTGGTCCAATAAGTACCCTGTTCATTGGATCAATCCAACTGATGGAAGTGTTACAAATCCGTCCATGCAATGTCTCGAAAGGATTCATCCTCAATGACTCCTGATAACCATTGTTGTATGTGAACTCAACCAATGGAAGATACTCCTCCTATTTCTTTTCTCGGTGCATCATGTACATCATCAACATATCCTCTAAGATCCTATTGACTCTCTCTATCTATCCATATGTCTATAGATGATAAGTTGTGCTGAAGGCCAACTCTGTGCCCAAGCCTACAAATAACTCCTTCTAAAACTTGGCAGTGAAATTTTCATCCCTGTCTAACACAATCTTCTTTAGAACAGTACCATGTAGTCTCAATATCTCTCTGATGAACACCTGTGCTACCTCACTGGCTGAATATGTAGTCTTTACTAGAATGAAGTGAGCTACCTTGCTCAATTTGTCAACCACGACCATAATAGAGTCGTGCTTCTTTACTATCCTTAGAATACCTATAATTAATGCATGGAAAGTACCTCCCATTTCCATTCCGGAAACGCTATAGGCTGTAGTGAACCACTTAGATGCTTACATTCTACCTTGACCTACTAAAAATCTAAACATCTACCCACGAAATCTGCCACTTCCTTCTTCAGATTCGGCTAATAGTAGAACTTCTTTACCATCATCAACATGTTTTGATATCCTAGATGAGCCTGAGTATGGCTTGGCGTGAAACTCCCTCAAGATAAGATTCATGATCTCATTGCAATTTAGGACATAGATCCTATCTCTAAATCTCACCAAACCATTTATCGTCAGATTATAGTCTGCATCCTAATCACCTGTACCTGTACCTGTACATGCAACTATACCTTTACATGCCACTGTACTTGTACATGTACATGTACCTGTACCTATGCTCTGTTGTAACCTATGCATAATCTCCGTGTATTTTTCATCTCGTTGTCCTTCTTGCAAGATCCTATCCTGTAACTCTGTCCCATAAGAGCTCATAGCTGCTATATGATTTACATGTACCTTCTTGTTAAGAGCATCTACAACTCGGTTCTCCTTCCCTTTATTGTATTTGATCTCGAAGTTGAACTCACTAAGGGTAGCCAACCATCTAGCTTACTTGGCATTTAGATTCGACTGATCAAATAAATACCTCAACCCACTATGATCTCTCATCAATGTAAGACTCCTGCCAAGAAGATATTGCCTCCACATATTCAATGCATGCATAATCACTGCTAACTCAAGATTGTGCATTGGATAGTTCTTCTCGTGATCATTCAATTTTTGTGACTCATAGAACACTACCTGCACTTCCTGCATGAGAAATCCACCAAGTCCTCTCTTGCAAGCATCTGTACACACTACAAACTCCTTGTCTGGATCCACAACCTTTAGCACTGGTGCACGTGTCAACAATTGCTTAAGCTTCTCAAAACTAGCCTCACATTCTTCTGTCCATTTGAACTTCTTACCTTTCCGTTCCAAATATGTGATAGGATATGAAATGTGTGAGAAGTTCTTGGTGAACATCCTGTAGCATCCTGCCAATCCCATAAATGATCTCACCTTATCCACATTCTTAGGAGATGCCCACTCCATAATATCCCTTATCGTTTCTGGATCCACTGCTATGCCATCCTTGGAGACAACATGCCCCAAATAATGTACCTCCGTCTGAAATAAGTTTCACTTGCTAATTTTAGCATACAACTGATGCGCTCTTAGCAATCATAACATTGCTACTAAATTCTCGGCATGCTCTTCCTTATTTTTAGGATAACCAGTATGTCATCAATGAATATGATAACAAACTTGTCCAGAAAAGGACGTAACACACTATTAATCAAACACATAAATGTAGTTGTAGCATTAGTCAAACTGAGTAGAACAACAACAAACTCATAATGCCCATACCTGGTCTTGAACGTGGTCTTTAAGATATCCTCTTTCTTGATGCATACCTGATGGTATCCTGATCTCAAGTCGATCTTAGAGAACACTGCTACTCCCTTCAACTGATCAAAAAAATCATCAATTCTCAGCAATGGTACTTGTCCTTGATCCTTACTTTGTTCCGTTGCTTGTAGTCAATGCACAATCTAAGAGTACCATCTTTCTTCTTCACGAACAACACTGGTGCACCCCAAGGCGATACACTTGGCCTAATGTACTCTTTGTTCAACATTTCCTTCAACTGTAACTTTAACTCAACCAACTCAGGTGTGCTCATCTTGTAAGGTGCTTTTGATGCTAGGGTGTCCCCTGGCACCAACTCAATAGAAAATTCTACCTCCCTGTGAGGTGGCAACTCTGCAATGTCCTCAAGAAATACATCCTGAAACTACTGCAAAACTAGGTATCTCCTTAACACATCTGTATCCTCAGCCTCCTAACCCTTCTCACTAGAAATGTGTACTGGAAATGTCACACAACATTTTCTGCAACTATGCTGAGACTGCATAGTGGTAACCATCCTCACTGATGTAGGCTTCTTCTTCCCTTGCAAAGTCCTCTTTTCCCCACTATCATCTGCACACTCAATGGCCTTGTCGAAGAAATCCACTTTGCTTTTGTGAAGGTATAGCCAATCCATAACCAAAATCATAATATATGAACCCAATGGAATTACATTCAAATTTCTTGTTGTAGGCATACCATTTAACTCAAATACACAAGCTCTTACCCAATGGTGAACTCACTTCTTTGTACCTGTATCCAACTGTACCAACCAAGATTATGCATGCACTTATTTTCTCAAACCACACTTATCTACCAGGTAAGGATTAATATAACTATAGTTAGATCCAGGATCAATCAAAATAGAAGCAACTTGATCATAAAGCTTACCGTCCATCTTAATGATCGATCACTGATTATCCACTGCCTATTTTCCACAATTGCATATATCCGAGGAATACTATGACCAACATCACCAATTGTATGCGCCTCCTAAGCACTGTAGATTTGGTGTCTACCACCACTATGATACTGCGGAAAATCCCTCTTATGATGATCCTTACCACATATCCAACACTGCAATGGTTTCGTACCACCACCTCTAGCTTGCTACTCGCCACATCCTTTCTCAATTGTATTGAATCTCTTGTAAGGAACTGTGTTTTCTTTCTCACTTGTATCTTAAGGTCTTCCTCTCTTTGGTGGCCATTTTCCTTTAGTTTCTCATTTCTTGTCAAGTCATGCTTAGGCTTAAGTTTGCGCTTTGATTGCTCATAACAATGCTTCAACTTTTGGATGGACTCCTCCTACGATATAGGCTCATCGAACTCAATCTGGTCTCTGTATGCAACTAGAAATCCACTGATGAATCTTTGAACCTTGGCCTTCTCCTCCCCGCGGTAAGGCACATATCTCAATAACTCCAAAAATATGCTAGTATACTCATCATTTTTCATGGAACCCATCCGCAACTCATAAAACGCCTTAGCTATATCATCATAGTACCTCTACGATAAGCACTTCTTCATGAAGAGCCTTTCAAATGGATGCCAAGTCAAATCCTCCTCATGTATCTCTTATTCCTGCATGATTTTGTCATTGTTTACTTTGCAACTCCTTATTTCTTCCTTTAGGCTTCTCAATGTGTCTTCCAGGTCAGAAGAGTGCCTCACACCATTCTTCCCATCTGATGCATAGGAATATTCTATGTAGTCTACTACCTTGCTAGCCACCTGTTCTCTTTCCTGCAAGTCATACTGTGTTAGCTAAACCAAATCACAATAAACCAATGTACCTTATCATAATTCGGGGAGGATACCTTGTCTGGAAGATCATCAAATCAATGTGATACATGTATAACATAATCATAACAACGTATAGACATATATCAAATAAGTGTATCAACACATAAACACCATTCCAGCTAGGGTTCAGTCATCAATCCAAGGCCATATCAACAATGCATGATGTGACCTCATGCATGAAAACAACCATTACTCCATTACACACATTGCCACATGCAACTATCAACATGCATAAGAAATTCCTAATAAACTACACATATGAACACATGTAGTTGAGCATAAGTGATCAATTCATGTAATTAACCTACAAGACTGATACATGTAATCAAAACATTCAAGAATTCCCCTGACATACAAGGATGTAGTCAAGCGACATATAATCAACATGTAAGCGACATATAACCATATGAAACTAATCATATACTTCTGATGATGCATCCCACAAAATCACATTAAGCTCCTCATGACAACCTTACTACAATCATGATCAACATGATGCAATGCAACAAGAACATGGAATGCAAGTGTAAGTGACACACATGCAACTGACATGCATGCATGACCAAGCACCTTCACCCAAGAAGAGTGCAACACCGCTCTGATACTAATCTGTAACACCCCCTCTTCCTAGGTCCAGCTAAGCAGTCAACCAGCCGAGAAAACATGTGATGAGAGAGGTTAATATAAGGGATTCAATCTCCTTGGTGACCTTAAGGAAATGGAATCGACGTAACTCATCAAACAAACCCATCCACATCAGCGATTACACCCCTGGGAGACATGTCATCCACTCATACATCCTTTCTCTAGGTCCCACCGGTGTTTTAAGCCTCTTAACCCAAAATCACTCTCATGCTATAGGAAATATAACAACCAACAACTCAAAGTCACTCTCATAGGCCTCTGTGCCAGTAACTATATATTTTTCTCAGCATACCCGTTTCAACGACCCCGAGATTTGAGCCACTTTTCTAGCCCAAAATCTCAACCTCTACCCAAAACATGCTACAACCTTCAGAATCCATCAAAGACATGATAACAATGTTGATAAATCAAAAATCAACCTTAGGACTAGGCCTGAGCATCCCCAACCGGGATTGACATTCTGTCAAACACTTGGCATCAATGCAACCTATAGGTCTAGGATACAAAATAGAGCATAAATGACTGAAATAATTTATGAAACATAACTAGAAGGATCACCTCCTTCTCCATTGGACTATTATATCATCAATTATGTCTTGCATCCATCCATTTAACAATTACATGTAAATACATGAAATAACCATGACATGAACCAGTAACATAACCATGGTTATAACCAACATTTAACCATATAAATATTAGAGATATGATAGCTATTAAATCCACATATAAACAAGTACAAAAGTAAGAGAACTTAGCTTTTATTAATCATATGCAAATCGAACAGGTTCGGGACTTCCAAGTACCACTTGGCCATAGATATGGCTGAACCAATTCTCTCTTTCAGCCAGTCACCCCTGTTCCATATTCCAAGCATGAATGTGGGATCTCATAAAACAACCAATCGAAGAACAACCAAAGGAATCCATAGGTTAAGCCATCTCCACCCTCACCAAAGCATGATCACACCAAAATTGGTGCTCCAATCAAAAGCAAACCAAAATTGGAATAACATCTAAAATCCTTCACTATCCTTGAGGAATTTTTTGTCTTCTTGTCTCTCAGGATTTACCGCAATCCAATATTGGATCACTAGGCCCTAAACCAAGACCAGTATATCAGGCTTTAGCATAATTCAAACTCGGATCACTAGGCCCTAAACCGAGACTCCTCCCTCAGGCTTTACCGTGTATCCTGCCAAAACCGATCAAGGGATTCCTAGGCCTTTAGGAATGAACATTGAGACTATCTCTACCCCAGATTCTGAAATCCATCTGACAAACCAAAGCTCAAAACCAAAACAACCATCCCAACACCATGGTGTCTAGAAAAAGGAAAGGCTAGGTTGAAAACCACTATCATAACCCGGCAAAACCATGCCACCGACAGTAAGAGAACCATACAACAACATGCAAAGCCATGCATCTCCAAAGCAGCTAGGAAATCACACATGCAATATGTTACCTACAAGTATTCCCGCTAAAGCTGCATTATCCTGCTCTTCTTCCTTGATCCTTGCTTTCCTTCCTTTCCCTTTACTTTCTTTTCCTTCCTTGATCCAAAGCTAGAGTGCTCCAAGAAAACTCTAAGTGACCAAGAGTGAGAGAGAGAGAGAGAATAATGAGACAGAACTCCAAAACTTGAACTGGAAAAAGGTTAGCAAAAACTTGCCCACTGGTCCTTAGAATCCTTTTTATTAATGAGGCCTTTATTTTCTTCATTTTCCATTATTTTCCTTCAATTTCCTCCTCACATGCAACCTGTGACCTTTTAACTTCCTTTTCTCCTATTTTTCTTTATTTTCATTAACAAATGTGCCAAAAATGTTTGTTTTCCTTTTAATGCCTTTGCCTTAGCCTTTGCCAATTTTCCTTAGCCAAAACACACATTTAGTGATTCCCACTAGGATATATTTTCCCAACATTTAGCTTGGAATACGTGTCCCTTAACCGTGGTCTTATTTTTCCTTTATTAACTTTTATTACATGAAGTTTTCACCAAGGTTGTTACATTATATAATCATGAAGTTAGATATTAGTGAGGTCTTCATGAACATGTAGAATATACATGTCGTAATATGTTATTATGTTGTGACTTGGCCACCCAAAATTTGGGTTATCTCGTGAATACATGACCGGGCACATAACTTAGTCGAAGGACCCAACAAAACCATGCTAGAAATGGGTGGAACAGTCGAGGCTTTGGGTGAGGGGCCATGAGCCTTATTATGCCATATGGCCAAGCTCTAGAACCAAGTGTAGTACCTCATGGCACTTATGCCCATCAATTATGGTAGAAGAATGGTTTCACAACAGACAGTGAAGATTGATTTACAAAATCAACGGTTAGGAAAATAGTGGGCCTTCCCTCTCGTGACATCGACAAGGGGAGGGGGTCATGCACATGAGGGATTGATCTACAAAATAAACAGTTGGGAAGATAGCAAGGCCTCCCCTCCTCTCCCTTAATAATCGAGGTCGAGACCCCCACAAACCGTCGGTGTGGCATGGCCTTATATTGAACGTAGATCTATATGACGGAACCTCACAACATAATCATAACCGTGAGACCTATTCTCCTTCTTCATACCAAGTATAGCCTAAAACCCCTCTCGTCTTCAATTTGGATAGCGTTCCTTGGAGCCGTAAGATCATTATAAAGGTCCAAATAATGCACAGGGTCTATATATATATATATATATATATATATATATATATATATATATATATATATATATATATATATATATATATATGAACAATAGGACCACATGTGACATGCCATGTAGGCATGTGCCATTAAGCTACAAGAGTTCGCCACCATGTGGTAGTGTAGAAACATGCCATGTGGTAGGAAAGTGACATGATACCATTGAATTAGTAATACATTAAAGGACCATAATTTGTAATGTTGGAGTCCAATTGTAACAAAATTTATACTACTGGAAAAACTTTCCAAGATGAATACGTTGATGGTATCCAAGTTGAGTTCTGGAAATTTGGGAGAAAGTTAAAAAAAAATTACCCCCTTTCTCTAAATATGTCATGGAAGTTGGGTTAGCATAGTAAATACACCCCCAATGGTAAGATGGTGTGTCTACAACATTGATCTTCAATGATTAACACTCGTTAGTCAACATGATACCTCACTGAAAGGGTGTACCACATGAATTATAATCCTCTATCTTAAATCATTTCAACAAGTATAATACATATTTAGATTAAGAGTAAAAGATACCATCAAGTAAAGGAAACACATGAAGATAAAGAAAGAAATGCATAATACCAAGGCCTATCATCTCAAATGAGTCAACAATCAACTCTTCAATCTAGGAATTTGATCAATATTATTTCTAGTTATGACCAAAGAATTCACATAAAAAACAAACATTAAGGTGTCACCATTAATATATAATACGTAAATACTATTATCAGATTAACGATTTTTTAACCCAAGATTGAGAAAGAATCAATTAATCTAGTGTACCAAACTGGGGGGGCAGGGCTAGTTCAAACCATATAGCAACTTTTTAGTTAATAGACAAAATTGGAATTTGTCAAAAAAATAGGGGGTTTTGTACAAATTATGATGTAGATTTGCAATTTCTCATGAAGTTTTATTCATAATCACAAGACACAAACCTACTCTACTACTCTATGGAAAGTAATTCACAATCTAGAACAAAAATTTAAGACATGCAATAAGAAATAACACACATGCACATAGTAATTTTCTTGGGGAAAGTAATTTGCTAAATATGCAATGCCCGCTTTCATTAATCTAATGAATGGAGATGTATTACAAATGATTTTCTCAATAGAGCACAACCTGCAAGTGAATAACCTATCTCTTTTCTCACTAAGAAGCTCTGACCCAAACTTAGTCAATTTCTACCTCTACTTGAGCCCATATATCCTTGTGCAATTCCTGAGAAATTAGGCCTCTATTATTTAGGAATTTATCCAAAATGGATTGCGCAATTACCAAGGTTGATCATCTGACTACATGCAACACTTTTACACTCAAGACTAGTCTACAATTGATGTTACACTGCCTTGTAATCTCCACCACAACTGGGGAACTCGAATTCTCTACATGCACTAACTATTTTGGGATGATTGATCAGTTAACTAGATGATCACTGAGTTTGACTGAAGTCCAACTGCACCACTGGCCTTCCACTAGTTCCTCCAATAGTTGGAACTATTTTAATTGAAAACAACTTGAGATAATTGACTTTTATAGCTAAAAATTAGCAATCACACATGCTTAACTGAACTCTAACTCCTCCAACTCGAGTTTACTGAGTAAACTAAGTGGAACAAGCCATGTCACACAGGTTAACTGCATCTAACTTGTCTGCTGATGTGGAGATTTGAATTTTCTCAATTTAATCAATGCAAAATCAAATATAGAATTTCTTGTTGCATTTTTCAACACTCCCTCTCAGTAAGAAATGAATTATCAACCACCCCTATCTTGCACCTGTGGAACTCGAACTTCCCTACTAACAAGGCCTTCGTCGAAATTTCAACATCTTATTCCTCTGTAAGAATGTACTGAAGCAACATTATCTGTATCCGCACACAATCTTGTAAATGGTGATATCGGATATCTATATGCTTGGATCGATCGTGAAAAACAAGATTCTTAGTTAGCTTGAAGCAACTCTGATTATCATAGTAGATCACAGCTGAATCAATCATCATACCAAATAGTCCCACAAGTATCTTTCTCATCTAGATCGCCTCACATGTTGCTTGACTTGCAACCATGTATTCTACTTCTGTCGAGCTTAGCATTGCAGATATTTTCTTCCTTATTTACCAGGAAACAGTCGTAGACCCAACACTGAAAATTCCACCTAATGTACTCTTTCGATCTGATGGACTCCCCACCCAATCTACATCTGTGAAGCCACACAACTTCACTCCCTCTAAGGTACCGCAAAACGTGCTTAGTTTCCTTCCAAAATAATTTGGTTGGCCTAACCATATCTTGGATTAGTTGGTTGACTGCATAGCACATATTTGGTCATGTGTTCCCAAGATACATTAGTGAACCCACTTGCCGGTAAATAGTAGCATCCACCTGTTCACCTGAAGTGGCGATCTCCTTCCTCCAGTTGGCCACTAGAGGTGTCTCCATGGGTTTGCAACTCTCCATGAGGAACCTCTATAGTATCTCATTTGCATACTTTCCTTGAGAGACAAATAGTTCCCCATTGCCTTTCCATACTTCCAACCCGAGGAAGTAGTGCATGAGACCCATGTCCTTTATTTCAAATTCCCTTGCAAGGTCCTCCTTGCATGATCTGATCAGCTTCTCATCACTAGATAAAATAAAATCATCAACATATAAATCAATAATAATAAATTTACCTTCTACCAATATGCGATAGAGGTTTGCATCCACTTCACTTTTAGTGAAGCCCAAACCAATGAGATAGATATCGATCCTGGTGTACCAAGCACGAGGTTCTTATTTGAGATTGTACAACACTTGCTTTAGTACGCACACATGAGACTCTCAATAAAATGTCTAAAACCTTCTAGTTGCTCGATGTATACGTCCTCCTCAATAACTCCATTGAGAAGTGTTGTTTTTACATCCATCTGGTGGATCTTCCACCCCATCTATGCAACTAGTGCAAGAATTGATCTTATGGATGAGTACCTTGCTACATGAGCAAAGGTCTCCTCATAGTCAATTCCCTCAACTTGAGAGTACCCCTTGAACACAAATCTGGCCTTATACTTCTCTATCATTCCATCTGCTACATGCTTTACCTTGAAGATCCATCTTGAACCCACAATTGATTTATTTTTTGGTCTTGGGACTACTTCCCAAACATTGTTCTTTACAATGGATTCACATTCCTCCACCATCACATCAACCCATACAAGTTGGTATATTTCTTCCTAGAAAGAGGATGGCTTAGTCTCTACAAGCTCATTAATTATAGCCATGTATCTAGTGTATGGATCAGGTGACCTTCTTTTTCTGCATTGATTTGAAGGGGCACCCACATTCTCCCTCGCATCTATTACAAGTCTCTCAACTTCCCCGGTTCTTTTCCTTCCTTCTCTGTATGGTTCTTCTTGAGTGGTTGTCTCCACTCTCCACTCAATTTTTGGTTGCTCCATAACTTCCTGAGGCTCCTCCTTTGGAGCTAAAATCTCCTCTTATGGTGGGATATGAATCTCCCTCTCAAGAGAGCACCAAATTGCTTTATCCTCATCAAAAATTAAATAGCTTCACACAACTATCATTCTGAGGGATAGAAGGTACACATAATAGTTTTTTGGATTTTCTATGTAACCCAAAAATGTTCCCAACTCTGTTTTCGGCTCAAGCTTCTTCTTGACTCTTTGGAGACATGGCAGTGAACAGAGGCTCCAAAAATCCTAAAGTACAACACATTCAGCTTGCTCCCCGAAAAAGACTCCTCCAAAGTAATCAAGCCAAAAATCCAATGAGGACTTTGGTTCTACAAATAGACTATTGTGTTCAAGGCCTCATCCCACAAATGCAGAGGTAGGAATTTATCATTCAAAATCACCCTCGCTTCTCCCACAATGCTACGATTATTTCCCTCAACCATCCCATTTTGTTGTGTGTTGTGGGGTGTTGTCAACTCTCATCAAAATCCTTTTTTGACACAAATTTTTAAATTCATCTGACACGTACTCAAATCGATTATTACTCAACCAGTGCTTTGAATTCTACAAACTTGGAGAATGTCTCATCTTTCTTCTGCATGAATAAGATCCAACATTTCCGTGAGAAGTCATCAATAAAAATGATAAAGAAAAATTTTCTAGCAGTGGAGGTTGTCGAGAAAGGTCCATAGACATCAGAGTGGATCCTTTCAAGAAAGGCAGAGTGGATCCTTTCAAGGACTCCATGTGCTTTGTTGTTCAAATCATGAAAATTGGATTTTTTTTACTTCCCCAAGGTACATTCTTTGCATACATCATGTTTCTCAAGTGCTCCTTTAGGGAGGAAAATGGTTATTTGCTGCATAATCTTCAAGGCACCATGATGCAAATGGTTGAGTCTTTTGGACCAAATTTCACTGACATCAAGGCCCTACACTTTCTCCACCTTAGTGCTTAATGCAACACAATCTTCCACATCTAGCTTATACACGTTCTTCACACAACCCATGATCTAATTCACCTCTCTCGTGACTATGTGTCTTAGGAATGGTTTTCTTTGCTAAAGATCACATCATAACCATGGTCTTCCAAAACATCAACATAGATGAGATTTTTCTTTGGGCCTGAAATGAACATGACATCATTGAGCCTGAGAGAGGCGCCTGACTCCCTCTGAAAGGTGACTATACCAACCCCGATCACATTTTACCTTTGTCGTATCCCATCTCAATGTGCATCTGCAAATCTTTCTCTTCTAGGTCATTGAAAAATTCTCTACACCATGTCATGTGGAATGATGCACCTAAGTCCAAGTACCAACATTCCCCATCACTATGCTGGCCATTCCTGCGATAAGGGTAAAGTTAAGCTCCAACTGTGAAGTCAAGGCTTCACCTATTTCTCCTCCTGAGGTCTTCTTGATTTCCTTTTTATGTGGACACTCCATGGCATAATGCCCAAACTCATGACAATGGAAGTATTTAATTTTGGAAAAATATTTCTTATTGCCCCCTTGGCTAGACTTTGGTTTGGATTGATATTTCTTCCCTTTTCCCCTCTTTCCCTTTCCAACCAATGCAATTTTTTTTTCATCCTCGCCCTTGGATGAAGTCTTATCTATGGTATTCCACCTTGTTTCCTCTTATACCAAATCAGACCATAAGTGTTCCCAATTTGGTAATCCCTCCTTGTTCACCGAATCTTAGTATTTATGCCAACTCTTGGGAAGGCCGAGAAGGGCTAGGATTACCAAGTCATCTTCTGGAACATTAACACCAACCCCACCAATTTTATCACAACGTTATGTGAACCTGCTTAGATACTGCAAAATAGTGCCATTCTTCTACATCTTGATACTTCAAAGTTTATCCTTGAGTGCCATCTTCCTATGGTCACTACTATTCTCGAATAATTTTTTGAGTTCTTTCCACATGGAAAATGGAGTTTCTTTTCCATGGATATTTGAGACAATGTGATCTCGTACTCCCTCTAAAATTATTCTCCTCATGTTGGCTACATAATTCTTCCATTGACCAAGGTTCTGGGAATCATATTATGTTGGTTTTTCAACATTTGTCTTGATGTACTCTAGAATTCCATTTTCATCCAAACCCGCCTCCATGCAATCCTTCCATGCAATGAAATAAAAGTTGCCTTCCAAGGCATACTCTAGCCTCAGTCCATTGAAGGCCATCTTCTCAGCTTTGAAGAGGTCTTGCTATAATGAACTCCAAATTTGAACCTCCTGAGAAACAAATTCGAAATTTATTCTCTTGTGTGAACCTTGCTCTAATACCATGTACAAATTATGGTGTATATTTGAAATTGATCATGAATTTTTAATCAAAATCACAAGACACAAACCTACTCTATTTCTCTGCGGAAAGTAATTCACAATATAGAACAAAAATTTATGACATTCAATAAGAAATAACACACATTCACACTATATTTTTCCCGGGGAAAGTAATCTAATAAAATCCCTAATGCATGCTTGCATTAATCTGATGAATATAGATGTATTACAATTGTTTTTCTCAACTGAGCAAACCTATAAGTGAATAACCTATCTCTCTTCTCACTTAGAAGCTCTAACCCATACTTAGTCATTTTCTGCCCCTGCTTGAGCCCCTATTTCCTTGCATAATTCCTGATAAATTAGGCTCCTATTATTTAAGAAATTCTCCAAAATGGATTGTGCAATTCCTAAGGTTGATCATACGACTGCATGCAACACATGTACAATCAAGAATAATCTACAATTGATGTTACACTGTATTGGAATCTCCACCACAACTAGGTAACTTGAATTCTCTACATGCACTAGCTATTTTGGGTTCATTGAGCAGTTAATTAGATGATCACTAAGTTTGTCCAAAGTCCCACTTCACAACTAACCTTCCACTAGTTCCTCCAACAAATGGAACTAGTTTAAATGAAAATAACTTGAGATAATTGACTTTGATTGCTAAAATTAGCAATCACACATGCTTAACTGAACTTTAGCTCCTCCAACTTGAATTTACTAAGTGAAGTGAGTGACACAATCCATGTCACACAAGTTAACTGCATCTAAGTTGTTTGTTAATGTGGAAAATCGATTTTTCTCAATTTAATCAAGAAAAAATGAAATTGAGAATTTCTTGCTGCATTTTTCAATAGTTTCTCCATGTAGATTTCTTCATATAGGTCACCATGAAAAAATGCACTCTTAACATTCATTTGTTGAATTTTTCATCCAAAATGGGCAGCAAAGGAAAGGAGTAATAAAAACTAATTCATCTTTGTAATAGGGGAAAAAGGTTTCAATGTAGTTGATTCCTTTTTGTTGTGAAAATCCTCATGCAACAAAATGAACCTTATGATGCTCAACAATACCTTCATAAATGAATTTGGTCTTATATACTCACTAACACTTTATAATTTTCTTCCCTTATGGTCAGGGAACTAATTCATAAGTGTGCTTCTTCAAAAGAGAATCCATTTTTTCTTGGATAGTTTTCTCCCATTCATGTTGTCTTTATGCATCAACAAAAGAATCTCAATCACAAGTCTCATGAAAACAAGCCATGAAAGTAATATCGACATGCTGCTTTTAACTAAAAGTCTATGGGCCAGAGGAAACATTGTTATAGACATTTTTGTGCCTTACAACTCCAAGCATGAAATGTCCATAAACCAAGGGCTCCTAAGTCCCTAAAAGTGTTGTTCTAACCCCTAAAGGAACAAGGTCAACAGATTACAGCTTCTCCCAGAAGTTCTCCACCTAAAACTGCTCAGAATATGTCAAAACAGGATCATTTTAGCTGCTCCACTGGCTAGGTGCGTTGCATTGCACCTAAATACACTGGCTGGGTGCGTTGCAATGCACCTAAATACACTGTGAGGGTGCGTTGGGCGAGAAATGACAAATGGAAGTGTCATTCTGCGAGGTGGAGAGACAATGGAAGCTTCCAGAATCTTCTCCTGTGACATTTGCCTCACTGAATTCGACCAAGGATGAGTAAGAGGCCTTCAGTCTCCAAGTGGAAGCAAGAACTGACAGAGAGAAGACACTAATCAAATCACAAGCTGACTCATCCTCCTTACACATATCTATATATGGATCCCTCATCCCAGAGATCCAGGGGCTGGAATTTTGCATATTGTAAGGAATTGTTGTTGGTTTTGAGGAAAACATCAGAGTATTGGGTGATCTATGCTTTGTTGGAGGTGAAGAGGGGCTTCTTTGCTGGGAGGTTGATGCTGGGTCAGGAACCATCGGTTGTAACTCCTCCTGGATCTTTTCTTGTTTATCAATAAAAACTATTTGAGTTTTTCCTCCATGCTTTTGTATCATTGATGCTTGTTACATTTGTATGGTTAACTTAAATCTGATCCTAAGTTGTTTATGAATATAGATCCATGTCTTTGTATAGTGTTCTTCTTCTGTGATCTTACAGGTACTTGGTGAAGCTGGGCAAGTAAGGAAGCAGGTAGCTGGAGACTGTCAAAGAAGAGAGGGATTGGATCAAAGGATTAGCGCAAGACACAGGTTGGTTCTTTCTATTCCTCTCTATCTATAGTTCATAAAGGAAATACAAAAGTAGTTTTTCTTTGTTTGTTTGTAAGGCAGCTGTCACACCTTAGTGGGATAGAGCAGTTCTAAATAGACACTTTTCCCAGTAACAAAATGGCGACTCTGCTGGGGAAGTCAAATTAGTTTGTTTGTGTATCATTCTTTGTTGTTTCTTTCATAAACTTATAAGTGGTGTTCGAACTGCATTTGCCATAACAAATGCAAAGTAGACATCTTCTGCTTCAATCCATTCACTGGATCTGTTTATGATTTGAACAGCTGATTCAAAAACTATCTAATTGCCCTTGTGATAGCTCTTACACTCTCCTTAGATCTACCCCTGATTGTGCATTACTGATTGCTTTTACTCGGCCAAAAACCAAAGACTGAACTGCAAACTGTGACCCAGAACCCGGAGAGATTCTCGTTTCTGGCCCAGCGCAGGTACTGTTAATAGATCCTGAATTTCAGCGCACTTCCCGAAAGGGAAACCTGCGCTGCAATGCAGTTTCTCTGTGTTACAGGTGCGCTGATCAGACTAGCCCTGTGCAGCTGTGGTTCTTGTGCTTCATTCTTTCTAGTTTTGTCTCTGAATTTTGCTGCCTGTGATCAGTATATGTCTGTTTAAAACCCCTTTTCCTTGCTGTTATTCCGCCACCTTTGTACAAAAGAACTGTAGATGTTTTTGTGTGTTTGTTGAGTCGTTTACAGTTTTCCATTGCAAAAGTAGAATAGTCGTACTGTCGTCCTTTGATTTGGATCTGTCGCAAGTGTCGATTTCGATCATAGGAGAAAGTTTGATTGTTGTTGATGGTCAATTATACTGTTACTATTGCTTTTGGTCTGAATTTGTGATTTTCTAGTGTCAAAACGAGTATTCATTTCAAAATCGTAAAGTGTCGTAATCGTCTCTATCTTTTGATTTCGAAAAGAACTTGTTTATATTTGTCGCTTGAAAATAAATTCAGATTTGTACATCAACTTTCTTTTTAGCATCAATACTAAGACAGTCAAAAACAAATACATGCATGTGCATTTGCATATAGACAGTCTGTTTGGCTTGATTTAGGAAAGTGCATTTACAGTGTGATCTTTTCTCTTTGTGAAAATATTGTGTCTTTCTTTTCCTCTAGTAGCTAGGATTTTCATTGCACAAAAGAGATAAAAGTTTGTTTATCATCTTTAGATTGCATTTTAGGAATTACATCTACATCTCGTGGTGAACCCAAAAGGCAAACTTCATAAGCAAGATCAACTTAAAATAAATTCAATGAATCTAACAACGCTTTGGAACTTAACGCACAACATTTAGAGGTCGAGGCTAGAGACGTATTCCGGCGTCGTAAAGCCTGGTAACTGTTGTCCTCACTGATGGTTCGGTGATTCCTCCACTTTGAGACGATAAGTGCCAGTACGGACTTGTGCTCCCACGTACCGTCGAGTATATTTTGGGAGACCCCTATAGGCTTAAATCCTTTATCCTTAGGAAGCCGTGTTTGCCGCCCTATCGATCGCAATGCACTGAACACAACATTCGGGAAGATTGACTGCTGTACCGTAAAAAGTATTCTGCAGTTTTGCGATTGGTTTGGTACTCCCTCTACCTAGATCTCTAGAGTAGTCCCTTTCGTTCCTTTTCAGACTCCTTAACGAAAAAGGTCCATCTGAGCACTTGTCACTTCAGGCTCATTAAAAATCGAAGGCGACTAGAGTCATCTTTTGTTTTTTCTCGACTCTTAAAAACTGAAAAAACAAGTTGTGTCAAAGCGTCTAAAATTTATTTTAAACGGAATAATCATCACCTTTCCCTCGTTGGTCTTCGAAGTTAGTCTCCCTTCATCACAAGTTCTTGTAGAATTGCTAGGAAATCTTTTGGATAGACTAGATATGTCTGAACAACCGTCGACATCCAGGACTGTGTCATCCGACATAGTAGCAGCAGAACCTCCTGCTGCTACTCCAACAATGTTCGCCAATATACCATCTGTCCCGGCAAGTTATCAACAACAAGCCGGAGTCCAATCAGAGACTGTTTCGACGACATGGTCTGTTCCTATTTCTTCATCCAGATTATCATCTGGTATTTCTTATGTTGAAACTCGACAAATTGATCCAATGTGTCTTCAAAGGCCAATTTACCCTTTAAGTACTGGATTTCCACCGTATGGAGGGTAGTATGCCTTTTCATTGTTCCCTCCCGGAGAACAACCATATGAGAATTTACAACAAAGCTCAGGTCAAACTGGAATTACATCCAGCGGTTGGGTACCAATACTGCCTCAGCAACCAAGGGTTGTATATTCAATGCAACCAGTCCACCCTGTGTCGAATATTCCCACTATACCTGATGTGGTGACTGCGTCGCAAGTACAAGCGCTACCTGTTGTATGTCAACCCCAAGTTTCTCATGTTGCAATACAACAACCTCTTGTCTCGAAAGCTCAATCACAACCTCAAGTTAGTGCCTCCTTATCTGGAGCGACTCAGGCTCAAACAAGTATTGTGACTCCTCATCTTGGTCAATCATCCAGTATTGGGCATCAGCAAATGGTCCAACAACCATGGCTGGTTCAATCTCAACAACCGCCATTCCAGCAATCATATCAAGGACCTGAGCAACAAGTCTTTGTAAGTAATGGGCAACCGCATTTCCAAAGCGGTTATCAACAACCATATTATAATGGTTATGCCCATCAACCTTGTCAAACTTGCCAGCATCAAATACATTCTGCTGGTATGCAAAGACTTACTGCTCAGGCGATTCCATCTTATCCTGGGTATGCTTCGCCTAACCTGAATCAACAGTTACCCTTTGTATCAACTCTAGAATTACCAGATCTAAACCGACTGACGAATGATCCAATTTCTTATGCCCCTTGGTGGCCAGCGATTCCGCATAAACTTGCATCAGATATTCCTAAATTTAATGGAAATCCGGGTGAAGACCCGTCGAATCATGTGATGACATTTCATCTGTGGTGTTCATCAAACACCCTAAACGATGATTCGATTAGGCTTCGCCTTTTCCAGAGGACGTTAACTGGTTTGGCAGCAAAATGGTATATCGAATTACCTAGAGCTTCGTTTGACAACTTCAGTACCCTAGCCACAACCTTTTTAACCCATTTTCAGTTATCGATAAGGTACGAAACGGGAACAGAACTCCTTACCAATTTCAAGCAAACAACGGCCACTCACATATCCGATCATATACATGAGTGGCGACGTCGTCGTAGAATGGTAAAAACGTATGTTCCTGATCAGATTTTAGCTGAATGGTTTATTAAGTCATTATTGCCTTCCATTACAGTAGATGTGGCAAAAGGGGGAGTCGTCACCGAAGAGCAAGTTATCGCTCGTGCACAATATTTAGACTTGATTTACACTCAGTCTGGCACGCTCTACGATAAAATACCTGACGCTCCTAGAACGGAATTCTCTGTCCCTCCTCCTCCTAAATCAAACAATGACTCTCATGCTGGCGGTGGTGTGATTGGCGCAACAGACACGAGATCGACAAAGGCTACATCTAAAAAGGCCCGTAATATTTCTGGTCAAAATGCAAATGAGGAACTTCTTGCCTCAGAAGTAAATGTCGTGTCGACTGACAAGGGCAAACAACTGAAGCAACCAGGGGGCAAGAAGAAAAAGAAAGGGAGGAAAAAGAAGCAGGATGAGTCATCTCTTGGAAAACCTTCTGCGAACCCTTATGGGCAAAGGAAACCCCATGTGGGGTGTCATATATGCGATGAGGATCATTGGACGAGAGATTGACCACATATAGCTGAAGTTAAGAAACTCTTTAAGAGTTCAAAAACCTCAGCGATATTGACTGATCCGTTTCCAAACCCGGGAACCAAACTGGTTGCTAATCAAAATGCTTCCCGATCCCAAGTGCTTATGTTGTCTATCTCAAAGCAGCAAAATGATGCTTTGACAAGGAATAAAGATTACAGGAATCCACAGCTGTCGAATAACAAGGCTAATGAACAACCTAGTAGTTCGACAACAACTTTGACCAAAGTTGTGCCACCCATCATTCTTGAACCAATGATAAAGTCACCAAAGGGAGTAGTACACAAATCGAAATTTAATCCTTGTGCAAAAGTAGCACAGAATTATAATATAATAGAGGACCTGGCCCAATCACCGTCCGCTATGTCGACACTTGAAGTACTACAAAATTGTCCCTCCCAAAAGCAAGCTTTATTATCAGCAATAGGTGGGATTGACCCAATGGATTCCAATCTTGTGGCCTTTGATCATAAAGGATATGACCCTCAGTTACCAGCTCAACTAGCTTTCCTTATTCAAGTGAAAGCCCTCAACAAAACTGTTCATCGAACAATTATTGATGAGGGGGCATCTACATGTATTATGTCGATGAGTTGCTGGAAAAATTTAGGCTCACCACCCTTGTCGAGATCGTCAACGACGTTAAAAGCATTTGATGGATGATCATACACTCCATACGGGATTTTAAGTAACTTGCAAGTTGAACTGGGGGGAAAAACAATAGAAATTGATGTTGAAGTAATCGACGGAAACCTCGATTACAACATCCTACTGGGAAGGCCCTGGATATATGCCATGGCCGCAGTTGTGTCGACCTACTTCAGGAAGATTGCATTTCCCTTCCAAGGAGGAATTACAATCATCGACCAACGGACATTTCTCCCCAACAGTTCACAAGTTACGCGAAGCATTCCAATGATCCATGGAAGCAATCATTCGCTTCAAAATATTGGAGTAGGTCTCCTAAAATACCCTGCCTTAATGGGTACTTTTGCCCTACCGCCTTCGAGTAATATGGCGGAAGTGGCCACAGTGGAAACCTGCAATATGAAATCTTCTATATCTAATGGATTCGGAAGATTCCTAAACATTTTTCAGCATGGATCATCGCCCTAATAGAAATATTGTAGCAATCAATTTTCTTGGCCTGGGGGGCAAACCAAAATCAACGCTCATCGAGTGTTTGGATAGATAGGTCTAATGAATATGGTACCTCTTCAGATCCTTGGTCGCATGTACATTCTACAGACAAAGGAATCATTCATTCAATGATAGGAGAGGCACCGTGGGAATATTACCACCATCGCTCCCGTCTTCCAAATTACCACGAAGGTTATTCCAGCAACCTTAATCATCCTTCAGTTTTTTATTCTCTATCAAATACTGTAAATATGGTGGATTCCGAGGACAGTTCTTATCTCGTGTCGACCTCGTTAAAAAATGAAACAAGGAGTCATGAGGATAGTTCGTTTACTGTGTCAACCTCATTAAAAAAATGAAACAAATCCCCTTTCCGAATCTCAAAGGTAAACCTTCATTCCAACCACCGAGTTGAATGCAATGAAGCTTGGGGGGCATGCACCTCAATTTGCGTTATTATGCTGGGGGCATGCAAACTTATCACGAGCAGTGTTACTGTAGGGTTCAAGCTCGTTAAAAAATAAACTCGCCACGAGCAGTGTTACTGCAGGGTTCAAGCTTGTTAAAAAATAAACCCGCATCGAGCAGTTTTAGCACATAGTTCAATCTCGTTAAAAAATAAACATAAGACATGAGAAAATGTTTCCACCCGCGTTTAAGCTCATTAAAAAAAGAACTATTCCTCGGTAAATAACCACCGTGAATGTAGTACTTCAGCCATTAAAGCCTTGGTCATGTTTGCACCGTCACCTCCACTTTTTCATTGGCCGATCATTCACCTCCATTTGATTGTTTACCCTTTTTGAGGAACAGCTGCGAAGATTGATTTCATTAGCCATCCTTGTGACACTTCCGTGATTGGAAAATTCCAAACCTTACCTGGAATCAGCTGCTACCCGTTTTATCACTCGTTCCTCAAAAGACGAGTCTTCTTTAAGCTCTTTTCAACTGACTTGTAAAATATGAAAAGATTTCCGAGTCCTTGGCCTTCCAGCTCGTTAAAGGGACAGGAAGTGTTATCCCTCATCTAGATTTTAATCTTTTTGGACCTGAGGGATTATTGCACAAAAAGATCGAGCGCTTGTTTTGTTCGGCTCGTTAAAACTATCGAAAATTCATCCCTTCTGTATTGTTTTATACTTTTTCGGACTTAAGGGATTAGATGACGAAAAAGGAATTTTGGAGTTACCTTTACGTTCCTTTTCAGATGCTCTAAAATTGAAAAGGACCGAGTTATCTTTGTCGTTAAACTCGTTAAAAAGATTAATAGCGACAAACTTGTCTTTAGACGAGAACGAGTTTCACTATCGCTAGGCTCGTTAAAACATAGCGATGGGTTTGCCCGAAGGGAAAATTATAGAAAAGCATATGTTATCCCCCTCAAGCTTGACAAAAATAAAGAGGTACTGGTCAGCAATGACTGGGAAAAATTGGGAAGAAAACTCAAAGAATCTTTATTGGTAGCAAGTCGCTCTTGAACATGACACTTCCACTCCGTGCTGAGTCGGGTTGGGTTGTTTCATTCACTGGTCACATCGCCATGGTCACACCATACCATCCACATTTGGGGTTAATGCTACCAATCCATCACATCAGTGTCGCCGACATGTTCAAGAGAAGTCATCCAGAGAAGCCACCTGTGTCTCACCCACTACCATACATTATACTCCATTCTTTCATGACCGCCACCCTGAACATTATATCATCAGATCGTTTTCACCTCCATCAAAATCATTTGCTCCGTTCCGTGTCATTGATGTGGGATTCATTAAGGCCTTCCTTTGACAGATCACTTCTTGTTGACATCAGCTCATTATCCAAGAAGTTGGTCTAGGAACACCCCATTCAGTACTTTGAAGCTTTCATGCCTCAATGGCAAGTTTCTCACTTCCAGCGACAGGTTTACATCAATGACCTTCGACCGAAAGATTTTGCGTGGTGTTCGACGCCAAGTCCTTTATTCACACCACGTGAATTGTACTGCAGTACCTTGAGGATCATTATCATTATCGGTGATTCCTCTCGCGCTTGTTAACAGTTTACATCATTGACTGGTAATCAAGCGATGTCTTTCCATGTTCGACTTCAGGACATTTCTCACATGGATCGACTTGTACTTCGAGTGAAGATCGGACGAGATTGAAGACCCCGGATCTAGTTTCATCCATCCGGGCTGCGATATATATCCAGGGAAATAAAGACATTAAATGTACAACATTGCAGCACAGATAATCATCCTACCAAAAGGATGATGGCTCTATCAGAATCATCAGTCTACACTCAGACGATTGTCTGTCCTATGTACATGAAAATGAATTTATAAAGCTGAGCAAGAGAATGCCCGCCTCAGCTAGGTCATGAAAACAGTATGAAGATAATGTATTGTATTGTATCTTATTACAGGTCTCCTCCCAGCATTGAAAGAACTTCGGATCCTCATAATAAATCATTTCACCCGACACCAAAAGGTTAACGGCCTCATAATTTACATTTTTGTTCCTTACAACTCCAAGCATGAAATTTCCATAAACCAAGGGCTCCTAAGTCCCTAAAAGTGTTGTTCTAACCCCTAAAGGAACAAGGTCAACATATTACAGCTTCTCCCAGAAGTTCTCCACCTGAAACTGCTCAGAATAAGTCAAAACAGGATCATTTCAGCTGCTCCACTGTCTAGGTGCGTTGCATTGCACCTAAATACACTGGCTGGGTGCGTTGCAATGCACCTAAATACACTGTGAGGGTGCGTTGGGTGAGAAATGACAAATGGCAGTGTCATTCCGCGAGGTGGAGAGACAATGGAAGCTTCCAGAATCTTCTCCTGTGACACTTGCCTCACTGAATTCGACCAAGGATGAGTAAGAGGCCTTCAGCCTCCAAGTGGAAGCAAGAACTGACAGAGAGAAGACACTAATCAAATCACAAGCTGACTCATCCTCCTTACACATATCTATATATGGATCCCTCATCCCAGAGATCCAGGGGCTGGAATTTTGCATATTGTAAGGAATTGCTGTTGGTTTTGAGGCAAACATCAGAGTATTGGGTGATCTATGCTTTGTTGGAGGTGAAGAGGGGCTTCTTTGTTGGGAGGTTGATGCTGGGTCAGGAACCATCGGTTGTAACTCCTCCTGGATCTTTTCTTGTTTATCAATAAAAACTATTTGAGTTCTTCCTCCATGCTTTTGTATCATTGATGCTTGTTACATTTGTATGGTTAACTTAAATCTGATCCTAAGTTGTTTATGAATATAGATCCATGTCTTTGTATAGTGTTCTTCTTCTGTGATCTTACAGGTACTTGGTGAAGCTGGGAAAGTAAGGGAGCAGGTAGCTGGAGACTGTCAAAGAAGAGAGGGATTGGATCAAAGGATTAGCGCAAGACACAGGTTGGTTCTTTCTATTCCTCTCTATCTATAGTTCATAAAGGAAATACAAAAGTAGTTTTTCTCTGTTTGTTTCTAAGGTAGCTGTCACACCTTAGTGGGATAGAGCAGTTCTAAATAGACACTTTTCCTGGTAACAAACATCACCAACATGAATTCCAGTGGCTTCAATTGTTTTAGTAGCTCATCAAGGCAAGCAAGAAGTCAGTAAATTGATAGTTACTCTAAAAATTAAATCAAGAAAGTCATGGTTTCAGTTGGAGATGATAGTTAGTTAGTCAACTGAAACTAGTGGTCAATGGAGTAGTCACAAGACTAGAAAAAGGGATAATTAATCCATTATCTACAACAATATCAAAAGGATCATTGTGCAATTAGCTAAAGGAAGAGTTTGAAAACTTAATGACACAAGGATTATCATAAAAGATTACTTTTATCCTAATAATGATTTTTTGTTTGACTGGTTCAAATAATCGATAATGTTTTGACTCTTTAAAGTAGCCCATTATGATGCAATCATGACTTTTTGTACTGAATTTATTTTTGCAATCATTGGAAATATGTACCCAAGCAATAATATGAAAACTATGAGGTTACTAAATGAGGGATTCTTACCACACCATCTATCCAATAGAGTCATAAAATAAATAGATATAGTTGTAACAAGATTCAAGATATAGTCAGCAAAATAGATAACTTCATCCCAAAACTTATTGGAAAAATATTTGCCTTGCAAGAAACATCGAGCCATCTCAATTAGGGTTTGATTATTTCATTTTTCCACACCATTACATTAAGGAGTATTCAGGATAAACCTCACTAAGAAATTACCAATTGAATAAGATATTCTTCAAATTTTCAATTCACATATTAATCCGTAAATTGTCATGGTTATTCTACTATACTGTTTGTTACAACATATCTATTAAATTATTCTTAAAAAAATGAAATCTACACTATGAGGGTTTATTTATATTTAGATTTTTGGATCCGTAAATTACAATTTATTTTTTTCTATGTAAAGGCTAAATCTATTAATAAAGAGAAAAATATTTATAGAGAGGTTAAGACCTCAGAGGAGGCTGAAGCCATCCAACAACCTTGAATCAGAGACCATAAGACCAGATAACTTGATGACCAGATAAGCTTGTGACCCAATTCCGGGATTGAGATGACCCAATACATAATTCCCAGAGTCCATACATACAAAAATGCTGACCAAAGTGGTAAAAAACATTATAGAGCAGATGAGAACTATGGCCATGATAATATCTTTGCTCATATGAAAAAATTAACAAAAACAAGGGCTTGATAGACTTGCCGAGCCAAGACTTGATACCGAGCATAAGACTATAATAGCTGATAACTATACCTAGCCAAGATCTGATACAAAACATGTTTGACAAAATCCAGAGTAGCATAACACATAGGATAGAAAAACCAGAAGGGGAGCTGCAATCAGTAGGCGCGGTACCAGAGGTATCATGCATTTTGCAGAGGGTCCCGAGCATCCTTCTCCACCTAGCAAGGAGAGCCCATCCACATGTCATCGACATTGTCCCCAGCGCCCGTGTCGCAGCCACCTGGAGGAGCTACCAAATTCAGATTGCCATCAGATGGGTGCGCCGGATCGACCACGGTCAAATTGTTCTGAGCATTATCTTCTGGAGGCTTAGGGACCTCAGGAACGTTCCCCGCAACCTGCAAATCATCATAATTAAACACAGTTCCTACCACATCTCCCTGGAGCACACTGTCATCCTGAGACTGCGAAGGTGAGGTATGGACTGAGCTGCTGGGCCTGTCTTCTTCCTCAGCTAAAATGACTGTAATGCTAGCTGAGAGAATTGGTTTGTTGAGCCGACTGTGAAATTTAAAACGGGTGGTTTGGAATGAATTATGCGGGAAGGGCTTGCCATGATCAGAGGACGGGGAAGCCGAAGCCAGAGGAATGATATTCTGGGGAGCAGGCTGAGAGTGACCACGATTACCACTAGTGCCTCCACGGCGAGAACAACCACGGCGGCGCACCATCTTCAGGAAAACAGAGAGACCTGAGGAAAGAAATGAACAGGACCAGACAGAACAGGGACGAGGGTGGGCAAGCCAGGTAAGGAACATACACCGGAGAAGCCACCAAGCTACCAGAGCAACACAGGGATGCAGGAATAAAGACAGGCGGATGAAGAGAGACCCGATGAGAATGACAACCAAAACCAGAGACGGAGCCATGAATATAACAACCTGCGCCAAGTCTCGAACAGGGAGCGCATTCAATGTCGAATGCTTGACAAGCTGCTGGTACCAAAGAAATTCATATCAACCGCGGGAGGGTAATGAATGTCGTGCCGGATTGCCAGGTGCATATCCATTTGCCGACGTAACATGAGCCTCGGGAGCACCTGCATCTGGGTGTGTATCTGCTTCCTGGTTCATGTCTCTCTTCACTATGGTGTGGTAATTTGAAAGTTGGTCCTCTAAGGCAATACTGGAGATCGATCCTATAAGAAGTTCCAACCCACATTCCACTCCTATATTAGCAAGAAAGTCTACCAGTTTGTTTCCTTCTCGACGAGTGTGCTTGAATGAAATAGCCCTGTGTTGAGAAAGCCATTTGCCAATGAGCTCAAGCCTTTGAGCCATTCTCCAGCTATTGCCGACCTTGTGTGAGGGAGTGCCTTGCATGATTTTTGTAACCATATTTATAATAATCTGCGAATCCCCTTCTATGATGAGTGGGAAAAATCCTCTGTCATGTGCTACGGTGAGACCTTGCCATAAGCCTTCTAGTTTCGCTGAGTTGTTGGTATCCCAACCTTTTGATCCAAGAAAAAGCAGTAAAGGAGTTGCTTGATGATCTCTAAAGACTCCTCCGAATCCTGATTTTCCTGGATTGCCTTTTGAGTCTCCGTCGAAGTTGAGCTGGATCATATTGTTGGGCGGTGGGATCCATTTTGTCGGTATTCGATCACACAGAGATGGATTTCCTTTGGAGGTAGGCTCTTGATTCAAATGTATATTCCAGTTAGCCCAAATGGATTATTCTTGCGACAATGATGGAAAGTCTTCCTGGGACCAAGACTTGATGGAGATGGATTCTTTAATATTTTGGCATAGCATAGTCTAGAGCTTCTTTGTAGACATGGATTGGTCCTTGAATACCTTGCGATTCATTTCCTTCCAGATGTTCCACATCAGGAGACCAGGAATGAGCTTCCAAAGAGTATTTAGGAGTTTGCTTTGATATGGTGCTTGAATCCAATTGTGAGCAGTAGCTTTGATGTCCCCATGAATTCTGCCTTCTTTTTGGCAACGAAAGCTAACTTTTTCCCACAGCGTGCGCCCAATTTGACAAGTCTGCATAAGATGTATGGCTGATTCATCTGCTTGCTTGCAGTTGAGGCATATGGAAGGGCCATAAAAATTCCTTTTCCTGAGGTTATCCCAAGTGAGTATTTTATTTTGACATAGGAGCCAAAGAAACGTGGATACCTTCAGCCAATTGGAGGGATCCCAGATTTTACTCCATAGAACATCTTTGATTATGCGTTCCTTGATGATTATATTGTATGCTTCCTTTCTGGTAAAAGTGCCCTTTTCTTCATATCCCCACCTTAGAATGTCCATTCCTCCTGAAGAGGGTATTTGCCTTTTTTGTTGTTCTGAGGAGAGAGAGGTCTGAGCCTGTTCAGTACCGTGCCTAAGAATCTGATTCGCCTCAATCCAATGTCTATAACCTTGTGTGGAAGAAGGATTCCAGAATTGGCTGACCTTGTCTAGCTTGTGAAAATCCTGCTCTGGTAAGTGAAGGTGAGAGAGGATGTCCTTGATCTTTGGGAGTTGCTGCCAGGAGTCCTCCTAGAACCTAGCTGTGTTGCCATTCTTGATTTCCCAGAAGCTATGTTGTTGTATTAGGTTCCTATGTTGCTTGGCTGAATTCCATATCACTGAGCCCATACCTACTTTTGACATTCGAATTCGTTCTTTGATTGGGTTGTTGCTTGCATATTTGGCTGTCCATAATGAAGCCCAGGGAGTGTTGGGGTTTGAGAGCCATCTCCACCAAATTTTGGCTCCCATGACCTCATTGTTGTGCAACGGATCCCTTAGGCCAATGCCTCCAGCCTTCTTCGGAAGACAGACTTTATCCCATTTAACAAGAGCCCATTTACGGTTGGGACCAGAGTTGCCCCATAAGAAGTTGTGTTGGAGCTTCTTTATTTCCTTGAGCACCCATTTGGGAGCAGCTAAGATTGAAAAAAGATAGAGAGGCATGGAGTGAAGAACAACTTTAATAAGAACTAGTCTGTTGGCCATGTTAAGAGCCCTGTGAGTCCAAAGGAAAAGACGAGCCTCTAGCTTTTCTAAAAGGATTTTCCATGAGGAATGCTTAAGAGCCGAGGCAGTTAGGGGCACTCCCAGATATTTGGAAGGAAGAGAGGCAATGGTGAATCCAAGAATATGAGCTATGGCATTTTGGGTGATTACAGGAGTGTTGAAGAAAAAAATTTGAGACTTGATTTTATTAACATTAGCTCCAGAGGCTTCAGAGAAGTCCGACAGGAGAGCTTTGAGTTGGCGAGCTTCCTGAACAGAAGGATGGCCAAAGAGCATGTTGTCATCTACAAATTGCTGATGAGAGTACGTGGGGGAGTTGAGAAAGGATAAACCTTTGAGCAGCTGAGAATGCAGGGCTGATTTGATGCTCTGTCCCAACCCCTCTGCCATAATGACAAAAAGGAAGGGAGAGAGGGGATCTCCCTGCCTGATACCCCTGGAGGGACGAAAAGTGGGTGATGGTATGCCATTAATGAGCACCGAAAAGAAAGAAGAGGATAACAAACTCATAACCCACCTGACCCAAGGAGGAGCAAAGCCAAAAGCATTTAAAATTTTCTGAATGTAAACCCAACTTAAGCTATCAAAAGCCTTGGATAAATCAATTTTGAGTAGCATACCTGGTTTCTTGGATTGCTTTAGAGAATGGATTATTTCATGAGTTAAAATAATACCATCCGTAATCTGTCGGCCTTCTACATAGCTAGATTGCTCTGGCGATATGATGAGGGGAAGCAATAATTTGAATCTGGAGGCTATAATTTTTGAGACAATTTTATAGATAATATTGCATAGAGCAATGGGTCTATACTTATCCGGTGTACTGGACTCCTCTTCCTTGGGAATCAAAGCAATGAAGGTAGCATTCAGCCCTGGGTACATCCATCTTAAAGTACGCGATTCCTCCACAACTTGCCAGACCTCCAGTTTGATCAGGTCCCAAAAGTTATGAAAAAAGTTGGAGGTGAATCCATCCGGACCCGGCGCTTTACCCGCTTTCAATTGTTGCACAACATTCTCAACTTCCTGAAGGTTTGTGGGCCGGAGAAGGAGTTGATTATGCTCCTCTATGATTAGTTTGGGAATGTTCCTAAGGACTCTGTCAATAGCAGGCGTTCTATCTATATTAGGCTCTTGGTGAGCTTGTTTGAAATATCTAAGAAATTCACTTTCGATACCTTCGTGAGTCTCAATCCTTGCTCCCTGCTCATTTTTAATGTGGGATATGTTGTTGTTCATTTTGTGTTGCACGGTGGTTCTGTGAAAGAACTTTGTGTTTTTTTCCCCGTCCTTCAACCACTTTACTCTTGATTTTTGTCGCCACAAAGTTTCCCCTTTTGCTCTTGCTAAGATTTGTGCTTCAAGCGTTTGTTCTTGTTTTGTCAGGTCCTCAGATCGTCCTTCGATTATGATATTCTGTTGCAAATTCTTCATTTCTTGATTAAGGGCATTCTGAGATTGAAAAATGTTACCAAAAGAGGTGTGATTCCAGTGTTTGATTTCGCCTTTGAGATGCTTGAGCTTCTGCTGGAACTGAGACATCTTAGAGCCATTAGAGGGAGTAAATTTGCTCCATGTTGAACTGACTAATTTGTTGAAGTCCGGATGAGAAATCCAAAAGGATTCAAAACGAAATGGACGCCGAATGTTGCGACCAGGTTGGTTCCACTGCAGGTCTATTGGCCAGTGATCTGAACCCGATATCGGCAGTATAGAAGCTACAAATTCTCCACCCAAGTGAATTGCGTTATCTGATAATAGGAATCTGTCAAGGCGCGAAGCTATCTGTTGCGATCCTTCTCTTTTGTTATTCCATGTAAACAAGCCATTGTTTGAGGGAATATCTATCAGCCAATTATTCTGTATGAAGTCTTTTAGAATGTTCCCATCTCTGTTACCTCTATTTCTTCCTCCTTTTTTTCTTCCAGTCTTGCAATCATGTTGAAGTCGCCTCCAGAAATCCATAGGGGGTGCAGCCTATTTGAGTTGAGCTCCGATAGGGTGTCCAGGATTTCAACTTTGTGCATAGTTTCCTGAGGGAAATACACATTAGTCATATGACCATGGATGTTAGTGCCATTTATGTGAAATATTGCTTGGATGAAGTTCTTGTTTGCATGTATATTGTTAAGCTGGATAGTTCACGCATCCCAAAGAATTTCAAGGCCGCTCGACGCCCCTTGAGCATCTAGAGCTGTTACCATCCACCTGGCCAAGCTTTCGCTGCCATTTTTCAAGTACAATCGAGTTGCATTTTGTTTCTTGCAAGAAAAGGATATGTGGTTTTTCCTGCATGAGCATATTTTTTAGAAGTCTACCTTTCCTTGCGCTATTGAGCCCTCTAATGTTCCATGAGATCAACTTCATTGAGAAGAGTTGGGGTTGATGTTGAAGTACTTAGTCAACTTAGCATATCTGCCTGACTCTACTAACACTTCTCCTATTCTGATAGTTCTTTGGAGAGAAGTTTTCCTCCCTCGCTTTTTGTTGTCTTTGGTAATAAACTTTCCATCCCACGAACTACCAATCTGGACCCCAAGAGAGTGATTTTTTTGTGCTCGCGTGAGGACCTCCACCAGGTTTTCTACTTGCCGATCTGGGATCTTATCAAAAAATTTTGTTTTGTAGGCCTGCTCTAGTCCTAAGATATCCAGTTCACCAATGTCGATATTCTCAGGATCTTCCTCCATGAATTAGGATTCTTGGAAGTCTTCAGTTGTTTCATCCACTGTCTTTGAGCTGGGTGCTGGATTATCAACTTCCATTCCTTGAAAATTCCAGGCTGGGATTTTGATTTGGGTATGAGGGATCGATTTGCTAATCTGGCTCTCCTCTGGTAGTGGTAAGGCCTCTTTTTGTTTTTCTTTAGTGATTTCCTTCTCATTCGGAGGTGGGTTTTCGAGCTCATGATCATCATTACTTGCCAGAGCAGCAAAGCTATTGCTAGTTGAAGGTTTTGAAGAACTAGCTAGAAGGGTCCTGGTATTGGCTGCCGATTTCTTATGGTTTCTTCTACGATTAACCACTTTAGTAAACCCATCAGGAGCAGGTTTGTCTGAGTCCATTTGGGATGGGGGTTTTCTGTTTAGAGGACAGTCCTTGAAGAGATGGCCTAGATCATGACATTTCCTACATCTAAACGGTACATGCTCATAATCTATCAGCTGAACCCATTCAATATCATCATGGAATAGACTTACCGCATCTGGTAGGGCTTGCTTGAGGTTCATGTAGACACAGATTCGGGCGTATGATGTGTATCTGCACAGTTTTGTTTCCTCTGCAACTTTGATGAATTCGCCCAGGGCATTTCCGATTTCTTGCAAGGAGTCTTCCTCCCAATATTCCCATGGAAGCGAGTAAAGCCTTATCCAAACAGGAGCCCAACTGAGATCTTCCTTGTCAGGATTGAAACGTTCAACCCACCCTCTGAGATACAGGCCCGCGGCGTTGAAGAAGTATGGACCTCTGTCTAGAACCCTGTTACGATCCTCCAAGCAGTTAAATATGGCTGTGAAGAAACCTTTTGGCCCTAGTTGCAGAGTAATGTGACCCTTTGGATTCCATTTGGAGTTTATCCAGCCTCTCAGTGCTTTCTCAGTCGGCCAAAGTCCAATGAACTTGCCTATTAACGCATGATCCCTCATGAACTGTATTCTGGCGTTGATTCGATGGCTTGGAAATTCCACTTTTGGCCTTTGAGTGGCGACTGGCTTGCATGTGGATGAGCTCACTTTGGGCTGATCCTTCTGAGCTTGATCTTTGTCCTGATGCCCATTATTGTCCGTATTGTCCTCGTTCTGCCTCTCTTCATTGTCGTTAGCTTCAACTAGTTGCTTTTTGCCGTCGTCCTTTGGGGGAGGCGCATCGCCCTCCCCCTGAGGGGGATTCATTATTCCTACGATCGCTTGCAGAAAATGTGAGGCCGCAGATCAACCCGAGTCTGTCAAGGCTGACCTCTGTCAGGAGGAGTCTGCCATAGCAGGGTTTACAGAAACCCTAGACAGAGTGAAGCCACGCTCTCATCTCCTCCTCCCAGTTCTATTAAACATCTGTAAATTACAATTTATTGCATATGCATGCAAATTATAATTATTTACAAAATATATAAAATCAAAGTAAAACCTCACAAATAACGATTAACACAAGATATATCTTGGAAAACCATTTCAAGAGAAAACCTAGTTGGAAGGTGAGGTCGCTCCACTCTCTTTCTATGAATAGAAAATGGATGTGAGTACAATGAAGTAAGGCCCATGGCCCATGGGATACTATAATGCACACATCCTATTTTTTTCCTCTCTCCCTATCCCTCTCGACTACTCTATTTATCTATAGAAAATAAAACACTCAAAAAGAATGGAACCTCCTAGTGACCCAGTTATAACATAGTCTGATAGCCTACTAGTGGTTAGGTTTGACTCCCTCTACTCTTAACCAAAGTTACTATACATACTCTTATAGAGAATTCTTCATCATGATCATGTGAATAACCCCTTTTCCATGAATAATGGGGGTTAACATGGCATCCTCTCAAATTATGGTGGCCAAAATAGGAAGGTCAACTTCCAAGTGGAATAACGTTTGCATACTAAGTTCAGTTGAGGTGATTCTTACATCATTGGAAAGGTATATGTGTGTAGAAGAGGAAGAAAATGTGTCACACAAAATAAAAAAAGTCTTACCCCCAAAAAATTCCATTTTATGCCTCAAAATGTTCTCAGAAGGTTTAAGACCCCAATTTTCCCAAATGGGTCACGCCAATAAAAATGGTCCTATGAGTTGATTCCTCCACTGTTTGCACTCTAAAAGAATCAATATGGATGAAAACAATTATGATGATATAATCCAAATCACACCTTTCCATTTTGGGTAAGAAATAAGTCAATGCACTGATGTATACTATAGAAAATAAATCAAGAGAGTTATGGTTTCTGTTGGAGATGATAGACAATTAGTTGACTAAAAAATAATTGTCAATGTATTAGTCAAAACCCTAAAAAAGGGGATGGTTGATCCATACAATAATATCAAAAGGATCATTGTGACGTCATTCAAAGGAATAATTTTATAGCTTAATGACACAATGATTCTCATCAAAGATTACATTTCTCTTGATAATAATCTGTTGTTTGACTGGTTCAAATCGTGAATAGGATTTTGACTCCTTAGAGTAGCCCATCATTCTTTAAAAGGATTCTTACCACACCATCTCTCCACTGGAGTCATAGAACTAAAATCTATAGTCAAAATAAGATTCAGGACATAGTTAGTACAATCAATAGCTTCATCCCAAAACTTATTCGATAAATCTTTGGCTTGTAAGAAACATCGAGCCATCTTAATTAGGGTATGATTCTTCCATTTTTCCACTTTACTGAATTAAAGAGTATGTAGGATATACCTTTGCTAATAAATAACCAACTAAATAAGATATTCTTCAAATGGTCAATTCACATAATTATACATAAGCAACCATAGATATTCTAATGGACAATTCCTCGCAATAGAATTGATAAATTATTCTTAAAAATTTGAAATCTACAGTAGGAGGGTTTATTTCTCTTTAGATTTATGGGTTTGTAAAATATTTTTTATTGTACATGCATGCAAATTATAATTATGCATAAAATATAGAATAACAAAGTAAAAACTTAGAAACCATAATTGGCACAATATATATCGTAAGAAACCCCTTCAAGAGAGAACCCAACTAGAAGGTGAGGTTGCTCCGCCCTATTTTTCTAAATAGAAAACCGTTGCAAGTACAAAGAAGTAATGCCTATGGCCCATGGGATACTACAGTGCACAAATCATCTTATTTTTCTCTCTCTCTATCCCTCTCGGCTACTCTATTCTTCTATGGAACAAAATTCACTTGAAAAGAATGGAACCATTTTCGTCCTAGTGGTTTAGTTATAACATAGCTTGATAACCTACTAGTGGTTTGGTTTGACACCCTCAACACTTAACCAAAATTACAATATGGACCTTTCTATAATATTCTTCATCATGTTCACATGGCTAGCCCCGTTTCCATGAATAATGGGGGCTGACACGGTATCCTCTTAAATTATTGTGGCCATAATAGGAAGGTCAACTTTCGAGTGGCATAATTTTTTCATATGGACTTTGATTGAGGTGATTCTTGCATTGTTGGACAGATCCCTATGTGAAGATAGGAAAACAAGGTGCCACCCTAATGCAAGAATTTTTTACCCTCAAATAATTCCATTTGATGCCTCAAAATTCTCCTAGAAGGTTTTAGACCCTAATTTGTCAAATTGGCTCCTTCCAATAAAAATGGTCCTATGGATTGATTCCTCCACTTTTTCCACTCTCGAAGCATCAATATGGATGAAAAATAATTTGATGATAAAATCTAGATCAAACCTACCAATTTTTGGAGGCTTATGGTCCCTAACAACTTCTATTAGATGAGGTGAGGAAATTTTTCCACCACATTCTCTTAGGTGTACCATTTAGTCTTACCTAGAAGATGCCCTTTAAACCCAATCTACCAAAGGTCACATTGTCCCTTTATTTTAGTTTTGGACCTTTTCTGCAAAATTGTATCCTCTTTCATCTCTACTTGAGGATCTCATGCCAAATACTCTACATAAGTTAGGACATATTCCTCTTCCTAATATAGCATGGAAATCCCATAAAGTTTCAGATCATCTACATTCAAAAGTAAGTAAATGTGCATGTATAGGGATAGACTAAGTCTATATGCATTATATCCCACCTTTTCTAGTGTCTCAAAGGAGTCATACCATAGAGCCTTTATTTTCTTATCGGGACCCTATAGCCTCTCCTTTTTCAATTATAATGATACTTTGTCTCCCACCTTGAATGACTTCTCTATTCTATGTTGATCTTTCATTTCCTTGTATTTTTCTAGTAACCTTTGTTGTGTCTCTTGTACCTATATATGGATTTTCCTTATCTTTTCTACAATTGTTTTAGCCCTCGAGGCATCCCTTGTATGATCCTCCCTTAGTACTCATTTCCCATATGCAATATCCAAAGGTGAAGGTGGAAAACATACAAAACAAGTTTCAAATGGGCACTTACCATTAGAAGTGTTAATTTCTTTGTTATAAGAGTGTTGTAAATATACTATATTTCCATTCCAATTCTTCAGATGCTTATGATTGTGAGCCCTGAAAATTTATGCCAAAGTCTTGTTGACTACTTTTATCTACCCATTTTTTTGTGGATGGAATGTTGTATACCTCTTCAAATTTGTGTCCATATTCTCCCGCAATGTAGTCCAAAATGCATTGACAAATCCTGTATCCCAATATAAAAGGATTCTCCTTGGTATCCCAAAGTGTCCCTAGACCTTTCCAAAGAACAAGTTTGTTTCCTCTTTCTCAGTGATGGTCCTTTCACAAGGAATTATAACACACATCTTGTTGAACTATAGCTAAGGGATGATATAGAGCTTGTTTCCTATTACTAGGTTGTTGATATAATAAGCATGCATCCTCTTATGAACCTAGCTACCCATTCTTTCATCTTGGGCCAATACACATATCTTTGCAAGTTGGCTGCTATCTTCCCTACACCAAAATGCCTTATCTCCTTGGAGGTGTGAGCCTCTTTAATCAGTTGCAATCTCTCACCTTTAAGAACACGTAACTTATTTGGCTTGTACATTAAACCATCCTGGAGATGGTAGTCAATGGTGTTATTGCCATCATGCACATGAATCTGATTCTACAACTACCAAAACAACTCCTTTAAGTCCTCATCCTCCAAATATGTCTCTTTGTAGCATCATTGGTAAATGGCTCCATATGCAGCAAAGCTCCTATGGTTGTGATCTTTGATGTGGGTGGGCCTAAAAGAATGTTGGCCAACTTGTTTGTGTTTCCCTTCTTGCACTTGATCCCTAAATTAATTTGTTGTAGAAACCTGATCTTCTTTTAAGTCCTACTATGTTGTAGCTTACTCTTGGCTTGTAGGCACTGTAGTGGCTATTGATCTATGTGGATTATTATCTCCTTCCTCATGATATAGTGCTTCCACTTCTTCACATCTTGCACGAAGGCATAAAGCTCCTTGCCATAGGTAAGGTAGTTAAAAACTGCCCCATGAAATAATTCAAAATGGTAGGATATAAGCCTTTCTTCCTACATAAAGATTGCTCCCATAACATACCACTCACATCTCTTTCCACTTGAATGGTTGTTGCAAGTTTGGTAATGCCAAAATTGGTGCTTGATCTATCTTCTTCTTTAGCTCCTCAAAGGCCCTATGTTTACCCTTATCCTATTTGAAAGTCTTGCCACTTTCTATTATGGCATGGAGTGGTGCTGCTACAGTTGAAAACGAGGCTATGAATTTACTCAGGTATGGTGCTACCCCAAAAAAATCTGATCATCATAAACATTAGTAAGAACCAACCATTTGATGATGGTCTTCATCTTGGAAGTATCTATTTTCAACTCTCCTACACCTATCACATAACCCAGATACACCAAATATTGTTGTGAAAACTCACACTCTTTGAGATTTTCTAGCAGCTACTACTTATTTAACGTCTCGTACACCTACGTAAAATATGATATGTGCTCCTCCCAGGTAGAACTTTATACCTATATATCATCCAAATGGATAATAAAAAATGAATCTATAAAAGGGTGCATTTTATCACTCATTAACCACTCATACAAGCCTTGCATGTTTTTGAAGGCAGTCTCCCTAGTATCTTCTTTTCTAACTTGAACATATTGATATCCAAACTTTAAGTCCATATTGGTGAAGTATTTCGCAACAAATCATCAATCCTATATAGGAGGTACTTGTCTTGAGTGTGGTTTTTTTCAGCGCTTTGTAATTCACACACATCTGTCGAGTAACATCCCTTTTTGGCACTATGATTATGGTTGACCTACATGGTGATGTACTCAGTTGAATGACACCTTGTTCCTATAGCTACTACAATGATTTCTTCACCTCACTTGCTTCTATAACAAGCTATTTTTGTATCCCATTTTTTAGCAATGGGGAGTATGGAAATAATTTGATCTCGTGCTCCACTTCTTGCTTGGGTGGTAACCCTTTAGGATCTTGTAGTACATCCTTATATGCCTATAGAAACTCTTTCAATTTTTGTTTCTTTTTTCTTAGTACACCCCTTTATGGATGCCTTTTCCCTTACTACATTTTCCACAAATTGATTCTCTCTTAAAAAAAATACAACTTCTTGCTAGAATTGATTAGTTTCATGGCTTCGTTGGCACTTACCGACAAAATTCAAGTTGCCTTTATGTGTGTTGATTGTGAATTATTTTCCATCCTTGACGAGTTGGTACTCGTTGGTTTTCCACATGAGGATTGCACCCTACATGTATGTCTAACAATCTCTAAACACCACCCCACATACATCAAGGGGAACTACATCTAGTTCTACTTCATCAATAAAATCAACACTAGCTGCAATCTAATTTTGCATTGTTTTGTTACCTTTAACTCGACATCCTTATTTACCCATCTCAATGGATATGGGCTTGGATGATCATGAACTCCCAATACCAATTTTTTGATTATCTCTACTACAATGAGATATTCCTATGATCTTGAGTCAAACACAACATCAATATTTGTCTTCTTGACATGTATTCTTATATGGAATATTTTGGTCATTTCTTTCTCCTTTTGTTTCTAAATGCTACTTGGATTCACCTCCTTTTGCAATGAAATGCATACGATCTTTGTATCCACATTCGTGTTGATTTTAACCTAGCTGCTTAAATTAGTGGTCGTGAGATTCTTCTTATTGTTATCTTTCTTTTTATTCTTCGGGTTAAGTTGATGCAACTTCATACACTTCACCTTTGTATGACCATCGATATTACAGTAATTACATTGGTTGTTGGGATCCTTTCACTAGTGTTTTGTGTTTGTCATATTTTTATCTTTTACCCCTTTCCACTTCTTCTTCCTTAGAAGTGTCCTGGTGCTCCTTCTACTTCAATCCACTTGATTTCCCTTTCTTTTGGCCTATGTTTTCTAGGTATTGTGCCTATACACAAGCCTAGTCCACTTATCTAGGATTAAACAACATCACCTGCTTCCATAGATGCCTATGTAGACCCCCCATATACTTGAGGTGTACATCTGGGTTCTTTGTAGAGATACCTAGCATTATGGCCATATTTATAAACTCTATGTTGTACTCCTATACACTTTTCCCTTGCTTATGCTTGAAGTAGTGAGACCAGATCCATTAGTCCTATACATACTTGATAGGGTAAAATTGTGAGTTTATGAGGGCTTTGAATTCCTCCCACTTAGTAACGAGGATCTCCCTCCAAAATCAAGGTCTCCATGTGGCTTTCCCACTAGGTAAGGGCATGACCCTCTAATTTTAGTTGCACTAGTGAAACCTTATGTTCTTCCTCTATGTGATGAACACTTAAATAAACTTATAGTTGTTGAAGCCAATGATTTATCTTTAGAGTGTCAATTTCACCTTGGTACAACTTGACATCAACCTTCACTTCCATTTTGAACAAGGACTGTGAATGGTTCATGACACTTGAACTGGGTTGATCTTTTTCGGGTCCTTTCTTGGATTCGCTCTTTGTTTCTTCTTGATCTCATGATCTCCCCTCTAATAGTACCTTTACATTAGAGTTGTCATCTTCTCCCAATAACCTGAGCTTATTGGTTAGAGATTCCATGAGGAGATTCACATTACGTCTTATATCTGCAACTTGTGCTTCTAGCCATGAAAACCTCTCATATATAGGATCAAGACATTTATTCACATATTCACCAACCACGGCTGGATTTTTATGTCTTTTGGCTAAGCTAATCTAGATTCCCCACAAATATCTACAAATGATGCCCAAATAAATATGGCTCTAATACAAATAAGTTCAGGTTATTCAGGGAATATGGGGGTTTTAACACAAAATTTATATGATTGGAGTACATACTCTCCTCCATTATCATATCTTAGGATTTAACAAGTCTTCCACACTTCTTTTTAGGTAATTACCTAAATTCCTTGAATTTTTCAAATATGTGACTCTTTTTCTTCAAGAAATATACCCAAGCAAACCTTGAGAAATTTACAGTAAAGGTTAAATATACTTCAAACATAAGTGAGGCTTACTAATGCAGTGAAGGTCATTATCAACCAACTCCAATGGTTTATATGCACGCCATGATTTTTCAGAGTGGAAAGGTGCCTAATGATGATTTCCTTGCGCACATCCCCTAAAAACTCCATCATGTGGAGGAACCTTTACTAAAATAGCAACCATTTTTTTGTTTCCATTATATTAAAACATAAAATTTTAGATGTACAAGTTGTTCATGCCAAAGTTTCCTATGATTGTCATTTTATGCAATGAAAGCAGTTATTTTAGCATTCGTTCTAGGTAAGTCATGAAACTTATACAGTCCATCCTTTGAGTCTAAAACACCTTTGGCAACAAGGCTTGTCTTTCCTTAGATATTTAACAAGGAAATGATTTAGACAAAATTCAACAATTTTACTAGTTTGTGTCAGTAGAGAAAGTGACAACGAATTTGTGCTTAGACTAGGCACATTATAGGAATTCAGAAATTCACCATGTTAATAAGGAATTTCAACATGACTAATAATATTAAGAGTAAAATCATTTGTTAGCTAGATCTTTTGGTCAACAACCTTTTTTAGGGAGGATAATATAGAAACATTCTTCATCATATCAATATGATGCATGCATCAAGAATTGACTACCCATTCATCATTTGTGGTATGTGTACACAACACCTAAGTGCCAAATGAGAAGGCTAAGTTTTCAGTTGACCAATTAGTCAATCTTTTAGTTCACACGTTTCCTTCAAGTTGTCTAACCTTATTATGTAGGTCATCATGCTTCTTCTCAACCAGGGAAAATTTTAAGAACCCCCCTAAATTTATAAATATAATAAATGGGCGAATCTCCATGGTATATAGGAAAAATGAAAGGCGATTTTATCAATAATATAATATGTATATATAATTTTTTGGCGAATCTCTCACCAGGCATGGCGAATATTTTACTCAATTATAAAATCTTGTAAGATCTTGGTGAGTTTTTCACTAAATAATAAAACTTTGTAAAGTCCTAGTGAATCTTAGCATAGGCTACATGCTGGTTTAATTCCCCCATTTAAATAGGCTACATTCCAGGTGAATACCATGGGTCAATACCATGTGCCATTTTGGTGAATACCATGGGTCAATATCATGTGCCATTTTGGTGAATACCATGGGTCAATACCATGTGCCATTTTTATTTTTATTAATTCTAATATTAGGGTTAATAATGGTTTTTTGCATGGTATTAATAACAATCTAGTCCATGGTATTTGTCCCATAGTATTTTGGCCATAGGTTTCACCTAAATATAACCCATTTTTTTAGTGTTCGTAAATATAAGGTGACTTATGGAGTAAATATAAAAAAATGTTTTATTTGTTTACCATACCTCTAGTTTATTTATATTTTTATTAATTTACCATACCTCTTTTACAAATATGGTATTTGGCCCATAGGATTCACTTAAATAAAACCTCTTTCTTGAGCCTTCATAAATAGAACGAGGGTTATTTATTTACGATAGGTCTAGTTTATTTATATTTTTATTTATTTACCATACCTTTTGAGTAAGTATAAAAAGACGTTTTATTTATTTACCATACCTCCATTTTACTTATATTTTTATTTGTTTACACCCTTACATGTATATAAGGTGACTTATGGAGTAAATATAAAAAATGTTTTATTTATTTACCATACCTCTCATTTATTTATATTTTTATTAATTTACCATACCTCTTTTATAAATATGGTATTTGGCCCATAGGATTCACTTAAATAAAACCTATTCTTGAAAATGGGCGAATGGATTCACTTAAATAAAACCTATTCTTGAAAATGGGCAAATGGAAGGTTGTAAGTCCTAATTTCAAGGGCTAAATTTACCTTTTTTACCCTCTCCCTTAAAATAAGGTGGGCTATTTGAGGTGATTTGTAAAAATGTACTATGATACAAAATATTCGCCCACTAAAAATTTAAAAACCCTTAATTTCGCCAAAGGGTGAACATTCACCCCTAAAATTATCCTTGTTCTCAACAGGTTTTCTCCACATGTCCTAACCTTTTACATTTATGGCATGCTTTCTTCTTTCAATTCTTCCTGGTCAATACTAACCCATAACTCTTCTTTTTAGATTTTTATTCAAGGAATTCTACCATGCTTCCTCCCTCATTTTTATTTGAATTTCCCTTTCCCTTGAGCAAGTGAGACTGTATTTAGTACCAAGCTTTCCTTCATCAAGCAACCGCTATTGGCACTTCATAAACAAATCACCTAATTTTTCAAAGTTGTATTCCTTACCATCTTACTTGAACGATCTCTAGTTGGTTCAAAATGAGGAATAAAACACTCATAAGGTGTTCTCAGATTCTTCAATACCATTTGAATGAGTTATTCATCTTACTTTGGAAATTTATAACCACATTCACGTAGTTTTAGTTATAGCTCTATAACATATTAGAGGAAATTTGATCTTAAAAAGTTAACGTTGAATTTCCATGTCATAATGTGTAGGCCAATTAAAATCCTTTAAAATTCAAGAAAGATATAGGTGTGTCTAGGCATTGACAAATTTTTTAATAATATAAGTTACGTACCTTAAGCGTTAATGGTGCCCAAGTGACCTAGAACTACATTAAATATTAAAAATAAAATTAATATCTTATTCTATAAAAGTTATAATATCAAAAATACTTTTAATGAATGGTAAATCATAGGTTGAGTTTATCTTTAATGACACGTAAATTTGGCAATACAATTTCAAGCAAGATTGTGTTTTTTTGTTATTCATAATACACTTTTTGAATGCATAAATAGATTCAACACCCTAAAAACCCCTTAGGGAAATCGAATTCTATAGATTAAATAACTTAAACTCTAGTTTTTAAACATCTATGTCAAATATTGATTAAAATTAAGCAAAAAAATGTTCTAAAAAGGTCATTTCGTCTATAAGTGAGACTATATATATACATGATTATTTATTTTTAATGACGTGTAACTAATTTCAATTTTAAATTTACTTTTTTAATTAAAATTTGGGAAATTTAAAATTTATTAAATATTGTGCTTATAAATTAATTTCAATACACACACACACACATATATACATACACACACACACGTGTGTGTGTGTGTGTGTGTGTGTGTGTGTGTGTGTGTGTATACACACGGTTATTTTTATAAATGTGACATTTATTTGGGTAATTTTGATAAAGTAAAATAATAAAAATGATATATTAAAAATTTGCCTACATGGCATTATTTTATTAATTTCTTAATATTTTCTTAGGTGGCTATTTTTGAGCTGAAATCTCCTCTAATATGATGAAGTAGATAATCCTTAGCCCTTTCAAAGGAATGGAGATCAAGAGAGATCAATTCTTTTTATAATCGCATGGGTTAACTTTTATTGACTTTATCAAATATGAACTTCAACTTCTTGATCTAATCCTCATGACGATACTCAATCCCATTCATATGAAAATGGATTTCCCAAGAAATATGGGTCGTAATAACCTCAATGGCCTTATATTTCCTTCCAACAACGAAAAAATTCATCCAGTTATCCATTGTATCTAGAATAGTGGTCTTCATATATTTCCAGAGACCTTTGCTATTTAGTAAGGTTTCCATATTTAGTGCCCAAATAACATAAATTTTTGCATTCAAAATGATAGGATCAATCTCAGAAGTCATCTTTAAATTTTTAATAGATTTGATCTATTAAAAAATACAGGTTTTAGTCAACAAATCAATTTACCTAGAGCCAATCACTACAAGATCTCACTCAACATGATTTGAAGATGAAAGTGCCAAGTAAAAACCGATAGCTTTGATACCATGTTAAGGAGTGAACCCAATAATATAGGAAAAAAAACATAATCTAAAATAAATAGACATAAGCATTATTACGATGTAAGATAACAATTGATGTCTAAAGACACTATTGTAGCACTTAAACATAGAGAATTTTGACCAAAACATCACAATGCAATATTTGAATAATAATGATATGATACTTCATCGTGTTAATTTATATTCGAACCATAAGGTACTTTATTTATAGTATCCAAATCTAGCCAACTTCCTAGTGGAAGATTCGATCTACAAACAAACATCAATAATTCCAATCATGTCTATGAAATCTATGTTGTTTCGTTGGCCATTTGACTATTCTATTCGACCTAATTTTCAATAGCTAATTGACTACTCAAGTCATCCTGACCATATAGTCAATTTCTTTAACTATTCAGTCGACAGTCCCACTAGTCACTACTTAATCAACCTCTCACTTATTATTTATTGGACTAACACATCAACCACTTAGTTGACTCCACAGTCAACACTCAATTAACTATCTCATGTTAGTCAATCATTCGATTAACTCTCTCCAAAAGTTACATAGATTTGATGAACCAACATAAGTTTGGTTACAACATTCACTATTGGTATAGAAAAAAATGGAATTGATATCAAACACTCACCTTTTTGATGTGATAATGGCATGACTCAATGGAAGCATTTTTTTCCTAATTCAAATTTCAAAAATACTTACATGCTAAGATCCACATACCTATAATATCTCAAATAATAGATCAAAATAATTATTATTCTGGTATATAAATCAATAACATTGTTTAAATTAAATTACTACCAATCATAGTAATAAATTTAATTAGTTGTGGTTCCCATTGATATATGAAATCAATTTTCTCAAATAACTTTCCATAAAAATTAAGTAATTTGTTCGAAACTTCCTCAAGTAACAATAATTTTTTTTGTATAATTATGTTGCCTAAGACACTGTATATTTATGTCTCTCATTTAGTGTCATAAACATACATGGTCATCGTTACACATGTTGTAGGTAGAGAATGATCAGAGTAGTAAACATCACCATGGATGAGCAATAGTTATGTGAAATAATGTCAGCAATAAATATGTAACAAATAAGGAAAGGAAAAAAAACTAAGAGAATCCAACACCTTGTTACTCAGATATTTATATTTGCAAAGGTGTCATCAACAAGAAATAATGAAGCTTTCCATGTGGGGTAAAAGAAAAAATATGTTAATGAAATTCTTGGAAACACGCCACAATTGTAGCCTGCACAAATTGACACCAATATATCTTGTATTTTAATTGTACACAGAGTTGAATCCATCTCAAGGATATATTGTTCTTAAAAACCTACCCTAGTTGTTATCTTATTATTATCCGTAGTATCAATGGCTTGTGATTTAGTAAACATGCATCCACCTCAAACCTTTCCACCTAGCACTAGACATTGAGACATTCATCCTTTGGCTTGTAATGTTATTTTTTTATAAAAATGCATCCTTTTCTATTAATGATCAAATTTGAAGGGTCATTGTCAAGTTCAATTTAAAGGATATGTACTCATTCAATCCTCTAATGAAAAGTTGTAAAATTAGTTGTTCTTTTATTGACAAAAGTAAAATAGATGTAAACTTTATTTAAAAATTTGTTCTAAAAATTATTGTCTATCCCATTTTTACAATGATAAAAATTAACAATATATAATTTGGAATTTCAAATATCATAGTAATAATCATACTTTGTAATTTTAAGTGTAAGTTTCTCATGAGTTATCTCCACATTAAAAATAAATATATTTCATTAAAATTAAGTTGTTATTGTTTCTTCAAAGAAATTTCAAGGTGTTACAAAAGATAATATAAAGTTCATGCACATTGTCAAAATCAAGCATTTTTGTGGACATCAATTAATATATTTGTTCCGTGCATCCATATGATGTTTGAGGATTGCATCTTGATATTTTGAGTTTCAGTTGAATTTTGAGTTGCTAATTGTAAACATTTTCTTTATATTTGAGAAAAATGAAAGCAAAGTCCAATCATCAAGCCATTTGCTTTCATGGTTGCACTGGATGTTTGAATCCACTTGATCAAGCAGTTTGTGGATCAGTTCGAGTGAGTAGGTGTGTGAATAAGCTCATCCCTCTGAGCATCGTTATCAATAGTGTGCCAATTTCCAGCAGTTTGTCTTGGTAGTTGGGTATTATTTTTCAGTACTGGAGGCGTGGGTGGCTATCATCAGAATTGAAGCCTGAAGTGAAGACCCTAAGGTTTTGATGATCTGTTGCCATATGTAAGGTAAAATTCAAGTCAGTCATAGTCAGTTGAGTCTTTTTATGTTTGAATCCATTTCCCAATGGTTAGGTTACTAGTCTGCATTGTTCTTGGCACCTCACAAGCAGTTTCCATCCCCATTGGAGCCAATGTTAGGGTTCTATAGTATAGGAATCATAGTGTTTTCTTATCCTAATATTCCATTTTTGAGGTTCATTTATAAATTTCAGCCTATGAATCACAAGGTGTCATAGCCTAAAGGTTTCTGTATGAAAGGGTTTGTGTGTCATAGGTTGTCACCCCCCATTTTAAAGGCTCATGCCATAAAAGGGGTCTATGAACCTAAAGTTGAATTGTGTAAAAGTCTAAAGTCTAAAATCCATGAGAAGGTTATAAGGTCATAATTTCAAATGTGTAACCATGGAGGGAAAATGAATCATTGAGGGTTCAAGGGGTCATTTCATGGGGTTCATCCATCATTAGTCAAAGTTATGTTAGATAGATTCAGTTAATTAGAATTGTTATGGGTCTGGTTAGTGATCTTTACTTCTCATCATTGATCATCATTGGAAGATATCCTCATGTCACTTCCCTCTTCCTCCACTCAATAATTCATTATGATGTCATGAAACAAGGCATATGGAGGGACTAAATTCAATCTTTTTTTGAAGTTGCGCTCATTCCCACTTCATTTTGCACGTGCTCAAAGAAGAAAGCTAGTGTTTGAAACTTAGAAGAAAGGAGGTCGTTGTGCAACCACTATGCAAACTGCCCATGCTACGCAACTGTTGTGCATAGGGTTTAGAATATTCACGAGGACCTATATAAGTTTGTTGCTCATTATCCTCATTTTTCATGGTATCTAAGATGAGAATATTGATCTCTAGGCATTATTTTCATTAAAGAATTGGTCAACTATTGATAGAGATCATCTGTGTTTATATTTGCTCCACATCTGTTGTAAAAAGTTTGTATGTTGTTGGTCATTACTTGAAATATCCATTTTATAGCTTTGAGTTTTTTTGTAACATGTTTGATCTCAAATTTAACCTAAGACTCGGTTTACACTATTGGAAACAGAACATAGCCTCCCAGCTAGGTTTTTCATTTTTCTGGCACGAATTTTACATGTAACTCATCGTTTTGGCATGTATTTCTGGCATATAAGGTTGTCCATGTTCTTTTTCCCAAAACCCAAAGTCATTTCCATCTCATTGAAACCGTTGTCAATTGCCTAAATTGCCACATTCCATCGTGTTTTCACTCACTTACATGTGCATTGCATTTTCACTTAATACTATGTCCACGTACATTTTCGTTTTACACAAAATTGGATTTGGAAAGGTGTTTAGCAGTCTACATAATCAAATGGAAAACCCTAGGAATAGAAGGCAAGGGAGGAGAGGTGGTTTGATTTGAACCTAAAAGTTTGGAGATGATCAATGCTGACCCAACTATTCGAGAAACATTCAAAAAATAGGTTGTATAGTGTTTTGTGAGAAAATTCAAACTTATGGTTTTCGCTTTCAATTGGCTAGTATATTTTCCCTTATTCTCAAGGGCAACCAAGTGAAGATTGGGAACTTGACGTTTATAGTTTCATAGGAAACCATATCCCAAGCCACAAGGATACCATTACTAGGTGAAAGTTGGTTTAAAGGCATGGAACTTGATGTTGGGTTGTGTTATATTCTTACCACGACTAGCCCACCTAGTTAACTGGGGGGTTAGAGGGGGGCGGAGCCCCCCTTCGAAGCACTAATTGTGTAGTGAGGGGGGGTCACAAGGGGTTTGTGGCTTACCCATAACCCCACTTTATGGGGTCCGGGGCAGTGCCCCGGAAAATTTTGTTTTTGGACCGTATGTTAGGATGGGTGGACCCACCTATGGTTTTGTGCATGATTTTCGCACATGGTATTGGATGCGATGGTTTTCGGTCCATGGTATTGGATGCTTCAGCATGTATAAATATGTATTATAACATTGAAAGGAACATAATGAAAAATCAAGTTGGTAGTCTCGGTTTTGGGATCCAGGGGAAAATCTCTGTGTATATGTGTTTTATGTGTTATGCTCTCGCATTGTTTATTTTATGTGTTTTAGAATACTTATGCAGGTAATTTCTGTATGGGGTTAAAACCTACACTTGATTCATCACACTATAAAGAATTTGTGAAACCTCAATACAAAGGAAAGTATGGGCCTACGTTTCCATGAAGCTACCTATTGAACCACCACAACAAAATCTCAAAAGTAATACAAACATATTTCACTTGTGAAGTCCGTTTCAACATACTATACCAGTACCATATCAAGATTGTCATACATTTCACTAGCAAAGGGAGCCTTAACTTACCTCATCACCTCTTCAAAAGCTTGGGTAAAATGGCAAAAAAGGTTCAATCAAAGGGAAAGAAACATTTACCCAGTTTGTTCCACTTTGCACTAATTAAATTGTTGGTCTTGAATGAATTAGAGAAGAGGAAGAGTTCTTGGGAGGCCTTCTTTCCAGCCTCAGGTTTGTTAGCCCATTCAGACAACTCTAGAAGTCAAGAAGGCCTTCCCTCAGTAGGCACAAATGAAGAAACACCTGCAACTGAAGAATCTATCAGTACTCCTGAAGTTGAAAAGGCAGACAAGTCATTGAAGGATAAGAGAGTAGGTAGGGTGTCATAAGCTGACCAAGAAGAAACATAGTTTCTCCACAAACCAAGAACCAAGTCAGCTACAAAGAAGATGATTGAGGAACTAGCCTCTAAGAAGACAATTGAGCCATATGATGATGCACAAGAAAAGTAGAGGAGGGTGATTAATAATTTGGAGAAGACAACCCAGAGGCTCCAATGGAGGATAAGGATCTAAAAATCATAAAGTCACAGGACAACCTTGAGAAATCTCATCTCATGGTGGCTTATTTTCAAAAAGAAAATAGAGAGCTTAAACACAAAGTAGCAGAGGTAGCCCAATATAGTGAAGGTGAGCCATCCAGGAGGCCTTCTAGACCTACAGCTCAAGACAAAGCAAAGCAAGTGGTTGATGTGGAATACTTCCATATGTTAGAACAACCAAGAAGATCCTAAACAAGATCAACAGCTAAGAGGGAAGAAAAATGAAAGAGACCCTTCCAACAACAGAAAAGCCAGAGTTTGATGAATGGAAAGAGTATCAGAAACTATTTGAGCAAATTGAGGAGTGCCAACATCAGGTTGATGAGGTGGTAGAAAGGAATGAAAGGTATAAAGAGGAACTCTATGCTGAAGTGTTGGAAGCTCTTGACACAATTGATAAAGCCAAGGTAGTTTTGAAATGGACTCTACCTTTACACAGACAGATAAAGAGCTACTACATGAGGAATTTGATCATGAGAAGAAGGATAAGATTGATGAAACAAAAGCTAGTAGAACTAGAAAACAACTCCAGAAACCAGACAGTCATCCAAGCAAGTCGAGTAGTCATCTAGCAAGTAGGCCACGATTACAAAGTAATCTAAGGAAGCCAAGCCATCATATAGTAACAAGACGAGGAGGTAACCTTGGCATCTTGGCTGAGGCTTCCCAAAACTGAGGTGGCATAAGGAGGTCCTGTTCATGTTGTCATTTTTTTTGGAGTTTTTGAGGTTATATGCTCTGTTTCTTTTTGCTGAAGGCTAAATCCATATGACTAAGGGCTTGTTATGTAATGAAATAATGTCATATTTTTATGAAAATATGGATATTTTGGTAGATTGGAAGTATGTTAGGTGCTATAAGGTTGGATGAGATGATTGGTTGGTCACTACAGTCAGTTTGGAAGAAGAGTTGTCGATACAGGTTTAGAGTTTCACATTTGCTTCGCAAGTGCTTCGCAAGTGGGGATTAGTCACTTGGGATGTCTACAAAGTTGGGAAGAGTATTTCAAAAGGCTCTACACCAAAATGAAATCATCTCAAGCACACCCATTAGCTCATATTTATCCAGTACAACCTACAACCATGCTAAGTTGGAAACCTATTTCACATTGTTGCACAAGTTTATCAGTTATGGCTATTTTTACACACTTCTATTTTGGGACATTCTAGAAGTGTTTTTAATAGTCGGATAAGCATGGATAATTTAGTTTAGTTGATAAGTTTGTACATGATGTTTCTAATGTTTTTTTAAAGCTTTAAAGCAATGACGTTTCTAAATTATGATAACTTCTATATGGTAGGTTCTTGTTTTTCTACAAATACATTGTATCTAGCCTATTATACTTATGTGCAGTGAATTCGACCACCTTAGAGTGGTAATTTCGAATTCCTTATTGTATTTAATGAGGTAAAGACATGAAAAAGGGTTTCTGGTGGTTGGTAGTGGTATTTTGAGAGAAGACTATTGGCATTTTCTGTAGTTTTTTTTAGAATATTAATACAAACCTAGTTGCAGAAGTACAAATCTGCTTTTACCAGAGATTCAAGTACATGGTGCTTTGATGTATGTCCTTTTCTTATGTGAATGCATATTATTTCTTTGTTTACTATATTATCTCTGAAATCTTTTGAATGTTTGAATTGTATTGTTTGGAAATCATCCATTGTAAGGTGCTCCAATGCATGCAATTTAAGTATTATTCCATTTTGTTATGATTATATGTTCAAAATTCTTTCCAAGATAAATGCTTTGTTCATCATAGTCATCATATTCATTCTTTTATGCTAAAGTTGTATCAAAGATTTATCCTCTGTTAGATGCCTTTGGTATAATGGACTGTTGATCTTATTTCTTCCGAGACACCTTAATAATATTTTTTTCACTGATAAGCACCATTAATCTCGCCTCTTCTTCCTAAACATATTTAGCAGTCACCGGTTTGATCACAAGCACTCAAAGTTTGACCCCATTTCCCAATGGTACTCCTTTCGAAACCCTACCAACACAAATTTTAATAAAAAACTCATCCTTTGCCCAAGATCTAGCCATTTTTCTTCATTGGAACTAGCCTTTTGTGTTTGAGTTGAAAGAGAGAGCCCTCTCTGGGGTTGGAAGGGCTAGTTTCCAATTCCGCAAGTGGTTTGTGGTTACCCCTGTGATCCTTTTTTTAGCCTAGATGTAATTACATGGTGCTAACAGATTCATGACCATATCACAATGATGTTTAACCATAAGATCCAATGTCCTTTAAACTACCAATAACATTTTCTATTATCACTGTCAATCTCATTAGAAAAGAAGAAATTGTATTAAAACTTGAGGTCTTCATTGAAAAACAATAATTTTATCAAAACATTATAAGGTCCATGAAGAGAGTCTACTTACTTTATAGGTGTCTATGAACATGTAAATCCAACATGATTTCATCTATTGCTTATTATTTAGGTTAATACGTCTAAGATTTGGATATTATTCATTAAGATCACCAAGTAGATATTCTTATTAAGGATATTGATTGCCCATTTTATCTGCCAAACCACAAAAAAATGCACACTAAACTCAATGTTAGAGTATAATCTCTAATGCATAGATATGATGATAACAAGTATGTTGCATTCGCCATAGCTTGCTTAAGCATTCTACCCAGAGATTAAAAGTTGTTGCTACAAGAATTAATTTTGTAAATGACACATGTCATATATCTTGGGAGAAGCACCAAGAAAGAAAGCTATAGAACCATTGTCAAAATATTTGACACTCAAAGTATCATGACATTGAAACCAATCATACTAGAAACAAAAAAATTGAAAGAGCATGATATAAAAAGGTGAAACCAATCATACTAGAAACAAAAAAATTGAAAGAGCATGATATAAAAAGGTGCCTAGAATTGAAGTGAGGGTATGTTTTGCAAAATTCTCGCTACTATAATCCCAATTGTTGACAATGTTCATTTTTGTGTAGGTTCATATTTAAACTTACAAGTTATAAAAGTTTACTAAGTTGAACAAAGTTTTTTATTCACAACAAAATCATCAATACACTTCTATATTAAACAATTAAACAAAGCGAAATTATGCAATTTGTTTAATATGAGCTTGCCTTTAAAAGCTCAACAAATTGTTGAAATATTTACATTCAAGTAACTTATGTGTTTTGTCAGCATTAAGTATCTATCGCAGTTGTTGAAATATTTACATTGAATGTAAATATTCACACATATTGGAATCTTTCTAATAACAATGCTCCAACTTTTTTTTTTTTATTTGTTAAAAATCTAATTCCATGCCTAACCTGCCACAAACACTTACTTTCTCTCTGTTTAAGATCCATACCTCTTTTGTTTTTTTATTAAAGAGCCATGTACTCTTGCTATAATTGGGTATGTATTGGACACGGCAATGGAAAGACGCTCGTACTAGCACAGCAATGGACAATTTGTCAACTCGATTTTCTCCCTCACAGTGACACCAAATCCTGTCACAGAACCACTAATAGGACGCCTGTGATTGCGAAAGTGCATCGATGTACAGCTCTTGAAATCTAAATCCCATTTGGGCTTCCAAAATCTCGAAACTAATCAAATTTTTACAACTCAAAACCGAGGAGTACAGAGGAAACTGGATACTGAAATGATTGACAAGGCTCCATACCGACTCCACCTGTAATTTTTAAGTTGTGTGGATGGGTGTCTCTGGATGTACGATTGTTGCATAGTTCCCGGAACGTAATCAAAATGTCAACTTGCCCGGCCTTAACAATGAACGTAATTTGTTGAAGAGTAGTGACCGTATTAGATTTGCATGGAGGACTACTGCAACTTTTTGTTCTGTTTTGGCATTTTTTTCAACCAAAAAAATCGTGTCACTAGCAACTATCTCGTATACATAGTTCGGTCCGTTCGGGCTAGAATGAGATCGCAAAACTTTTTTTTTTTCAGAGGGAAAATCAACATATGGCCTAAGCCGGCAGATATTTACAACATATGGCCTAAGCAGGAATTCAGATATTTACAACATATGGCCGAAGCCAGCAGAATTCAGAATATTACGGCATAGCCGTTACAAATCAAAGGCCGAAGCCAACAGATAACCGTCGTAGGCCGAAGCCAGCAGAATGAGATCACAAAACTTATGATGACCAAACCTCCCCACCTAACTATTAAACTACATAATCAGATTTACTGTTCTACCAAACTTCTACACTCAAAAACCATGGAAGCGGTCTTCCAAGTTTGCATTTGGAAGAGGAAGTTATGATAGCTGCAACTTGACAAAATTAGGAAATTGTGCAACTACTCAAACTCTTGATAGCATTTTCACGGGATTAGAATAAAAGAGTATTGTTTTTAAGAAATTTTTGTTAATTTGATTTTAAACAACTATTAAACATGGGTTAATTATTATATAGTAAATTAGCTTAGTAATATAGATAGAGATCTATTCATAATGAGCATCAACACATTATTGCAAGTTATTAAAATTAAAAAAATCAATTAAATCGCATCAACACATTATTGCAAGCTATTAAAATTAAAAAAATCAATTAAATCACATTATTGCAAGTTATTAAAATTAAAAAAATAAATTAAATCAACATATTATTTCAAGTTATTAAAATTAAAAAAATCAATTAAATCATTATTTCAAGTTATTCAAATTTAAAAAACTAACTAAATCATTATTTCAAGTTATTAAAATTTAAAAAATTAACTAAATTAAAAGTTTAGTTAAACTTATTATTATTAATAATAAAAAAAATGAACATATAAGTTAAACATATATACATTCAAAAAATTATATAAGAATATCCTTGATCATAGAAATTCGCCACTACTTTATTATGGAGCTTTTTAATCAATAAATAGGCTTTGTTACACTGCTATGGGCCAATATCTTTGTTCCATACCACATGCTCTAAAAACTATAACTCATTTCATATGGCACTGATTCATATGACATTTTTTTTAATTAATGAATTTAATTAAAAGGGAAAAAAGGGCATAACTACTTTGAAAATAAATTTGAGCCTTTGATTTGTGTATACTACTAAGAATGTTTTATGAAGGTTAAATCTTTACCATCCATCCAATAATAATTGATAATTAAATTAAAGTTTTCAAGTCTTATTATAAAACATGCACGGCTATCAAAATAATTAATGATTGATTTACTAATTTTTTTTTTTTTTTGTTAAATGAAAATAATATGGTATTCAACTATCCCCGTTGGGGGTGACGAATGTGGATGGTACATCGGACTTGGGCATTAATCGCCCTCCCATGCAATAGTGATGACGATGAAGCGTGTTTGGAAAGTAGGGCTTGTTGGTCTGCAAGAGAATGTTCTTGAGATAATGAGGGTTATTATTCCAATGGAGATGGCATTCAAATGCATTTCCAGCCACTGGGAGATGAGAGCTTGGGTTCTTGATGAAATTTCTTGCTTGGTTCATTCGGGGGTCCTCTCTACAGAGCCTGTTAATTTTCACAATGCTTTATGTTGATTCAATTACTTTGGCCAAATTCAATTCTTTAATAAGTAATTTTTCAACAATAATTAATATTTCCAATCATCAACAATAATTGAAGATAGAACAGTAAATGCAATGACAAAGGAGATAATTAACACATCAACAAGAGACATCAGACTTTTGGTCAATGACCAGGGAAAAACCAAATATGGGAAAAACCCTTTGAAATTCTTCTTCTATTAGATTATCATAAAATGTTCAACATATAGTACAATGAGCCAAAACAAAATCATCCAGCAAAATTAACCCAACAACATTTAGAAATATGTTCCCGCCATCAATATAGATCAGAGACAAATTTTCTTGTTTGCGGTCAACTGTAGTCAACTGCGATCAAATGTCAAATTGTAGCCCTAGATCCCAACCGCATGGAGGAAGAGGTATACATGCAATTGAGAGCTTCCAATCACATAGATAAGTCTGTGTGCCTGCAGTTGTAACTGGAATTTTATTGTGTCAAGCTTGCAATTGGAAATTAAAACCCTAAACACACATGCGTGCTTCGGACCCTACAATTTCATACCTGTACAAACCAATCTCCACGACCCAGCCTCAGACCTGTGCGAACCAGTCAATGAAGAATGAAAGAAGAAGACACTTGGTGATTTCCAAATGGGCTTTAGGTCACTTGTATTTATATGCTTCTAAGGGTGTCCATTTTCCTGTTAGTGCCGACCTATCCTTTTGAGCTCATGTGTGCTTTTCTTCAAAAGTATACTTTCTCTTGTCCAAATTGAGCGCTTCAATAGTCAAAATTGTTCCTCTCGAAAATAGGAATCTAGTCCCATTTGTTAGTACGCTATAAATTAACCTCTAGGTTGAGAGAGGTTACAGGGGTAACCACAAACCACTCTAGGCTAGAAACTGGTCCTTTCCAACTGGTGGGGGCTCCATCACTATTAAACTCTGATGATAAACACACTAAAGCTCATAGAGACCAGATCTGGAAAAAATGATATAAAACTTAATGAAATGGTTGAGAGTTTTGGGAAAAGACTACTAAGGTATGAAGCCGGTAACATAATATTAATATCAGGGCATGCATGAGTCTTTAGAAAAACAGAGTCTGGGTAGGCATACATTCCAAGCTGATAGGAGTTGAAGTATACTGGGGCATGGAAAGAGACATAATTATATTTGATTGCAAACAACATAGCATATTAGAATGAATTATGCGACATAAACTAATGACCAAATACTAGAAGAACCATGAAAGAGCAATGAAGAATTCCACCATGCATGATTCCACACTTACCTTGAGCATCTCAAAATGAATTCAAGATAAAAGCTTCAGAAATGGATATTTAGATAACACAAAGGAAAACAAACTTGAAAGAAATATACCACAAGAATCTATGAGATCAAAGACACCAACTTGCACAACACATATGCACAATCCTCTTTTCCCAAAATCGAACCCATTCTTCATATTTCTTTTAGATTAAATACAAGTTTTAGAATATGATCATCATGACTAGATAAAACACATCCTTATCCATCAAGCTTAGAAACATCTTATCCTTTTTTGGATAAGACTAAAAACAAAACTTATACATCAAGCTAACAAACTAATCTTGAAGCCATAAACTTATCTATATCTTCGAATACTTATTCATCGAGTCCTATCTAACTTATCCATAATTATCATAATGACATTTTTAGACTAATTACAAAATAGAAAAAGCACGTATATGTATGACAACAACTAAAACAATGGTGTAGTCAATCTAGTTAGGCATGCTCATCTGTACTCCATCTTGAAGTAGGATAATGAGGATGTTGATTCTGTGCCTGAGGTGGAAAGTGATTGATTTGATTGTCCCTGTGAGTGACACAGGCTCCAAATCTGCCACACACACTCCAAATCTCCCCAACATTACCCTTTCGTAGCACATTTTCAAATTCAAAATAGGGTTGATCTCCCGCTCCAAAAAAGATTGTCACCAATCAACTAACCAATAGTTTCATTTCCGACACCTTTCGAAATTATCAGCCTTCAAAAAACTGAAAAATAGACTTATGCTACCTAACTGGAAAATCTTACTACATAACTGGCAGATTCTACTTTACCTCTTTTTTTTCTTTCTCGCTGACTGCACATGGTGACCTACTACTTAGATTTTCTCACAGAAGGGGATACAACCCGAGTTTTCAAATGCTGCCCTAATTGTTGGATTAGAGTGGACTAGGGCTAGAATTTTTGGCTCTACTCGTAAAATTTCTCCTCCCTTTTTTCTTACAGTGGGATCCATCTTCCTATGCACATAGGGTAATCTCCCTTGGACTTTCGTGGAAAGCTACGTCGACTACAAAAACAATAGAAGACTTTGTATTTTTTTACAACAACGATAATAGGGTGTGTTTCATAGACACACTGCACAATGAGGACAAGGGCGTACTGACACCTTCAAAGACTGCTAGCAAATTACACAACCCTACAAACCTTTACCAAGACCAGCTCAACATATGACATCTATCACCATTCATTTACAAAACCTTGATTTCAATTTTAAAATAAAATATGTGGCACAGGGCATGGGCAGTGACTCTTAAACAGGAGGCTAATCATGACTTATCTAACCCTGATTTCGACTCATTTACAAAAATTAGGATCTGAGTGTTAAGACCCTACCTCTAGAAAATGAAAACCAAGTCGTGTCAAGGATGTGTGGCTTTGAAAGGATGTTGAGCAAGGACTATGTAACGTTGTGTGTAGCGATGACTGCATGGCACCGGTGCACTAAAAATGACTCTGTGATGGTTGTAACTCTATCCTTGATCACTGGCTTAGCTGCAAATCAATCCTTATTCTTCAACCATGATAATTAACCAGCTTGAACTCAGTGATGTAGAAACTGTGCAAGAGATATGGCAGTTATAGTTTTATTATTTGAATTCGCACCTATTTTTTCATGTAGCATGATGTGATAAAGCGCTCCATTTGGGGTGATATGGTGATTTGTGCATGGGAATCATTAGAATGCTTTGGTAGATACATTGCTTTGATAGTGGGGGGAATATATGGGTCATGTCATGTATAATATGTAATCATGATCTTTTGAGGGAATAGGTGTAGGATGGGATAGGGAAAATAAAAGTCATATGACTAATGAAAAGGGGATAGGGAAAGGGATTTATGAAGGAACAATGGGAGATTGGGAGATATAGGTTATGGAATTAGGGAAACAATGGTAGACTAGGAAGGGGAAAATAAATAGGATATTCTGAAAAGACCATTTTTCTTGAGCAACAGAAATTCAACTGTAATGAACTCAAGATAACTTTCTGACAGACACATAACTGACACATACCCCATGACTTGACTGTTCAAAAATTTGTAACCATGACTCCCAATGACTCAATATTGTTTCATGCTTTAATTGGACCACTTGATGACTAAACTCATGGAAATGTTGGATAATGAATTTCGAACTTATGACAATGACAGTGATTATAAGTTCGACTTATTCAAACTAAAAATTAAAGAATTCGAAAGACATTCAACAAATGAAAACTACTGACCCTAACATTGGCTCCAATGGGGATGGAAACTTCCTAGCGAGGTGCCAAGAACAAAAATGTAGAATAGTAGCCTAGCTAGACTATTGGGAAATGGAGTCAACATAAAAATCAAAAAATGTAATTGACTAACTGAAAAATGTAACTGATTAAATTATTGACTTATTTCACTTATTCTCAAAAGAACTTTATAGACCTAAAAACTTCAAAGGACATCAGTAAATTTTGATAGCACATCATTGAAGTCTTAGGGCCTTCTCCTCAGGCCTCAAACTTCAATGAGAGTTGTCCACACCTGCTAGAAGTATACATGTTAGGTGATCTCCTCTCTCCAATGTAACCAATCAAGCAACTGGCTACTTGACTGAATGCTGCTCACAGTTCCCTTGAGTAGGAAGAAGAAGAAAGAGAGTGGAAACTCACAAGTTCACTGATGTTGAGAACTAGAATCCATAAATAGCACAAATTTCCATAGATCCTGCAACAAACTGGCCATGGGAAGACAAACGTCTTCTTTCAATGATTACAAGAGGTCAACAAAAGGATCTTCAGAAACATACTTCACATGAGCACTATGTTCATCAATTTTTCTTTCTTCAACTGAGGCAACCACCTGATCCACAATGTTGATGTCTTCATTTAGGAAAACTTGCTCTTCTTCAACAAGCTCTTCATTTTCAAAACCTAGAGGTAGATCTTCCTAAAAAAAAATCTTCCTATGCAAGAGGATTTAGAACAACCCCTTCATTTTCATTGCTCTCCTCTTCTTGATCTGGCTTGGTCTTCTGAATTTATTCATTAACCTTTGGCTGATTAGTTTCATTTGTAGCTGCAAAAATTGTTACTTTTGTTTAAATTTTGTACAAAATGCTGAATAGAAATATGTCAAAGAACAAATACTTGCAGTTGGAAAACCTTCATACCATGATCTAGCTTTATCCTCTAAGGTTTCCATAAACATTTTCATCAATGAATCATCATGAAAATTAACTTCAAGTGTACGTACGTGCATGTGTAATTTAATTAAATGAAGAGCGACATCTTCTCCCTTTCCATCTCTGAATATTGGGAGAGAGGTTGACCAATTAATAGGAGGCATAAGATTTGAAAAACCAGGAATAAGAGATCTATCCATAGGAGCATACCTAGAATTTGTTCTTGAAGAACCCATTTTGAAAGAAATCACTAGTAATTATGAAAACTACAGACCTTTAACAAATGAATTCAATGTGAATGGTTTATCTTATGGATTATTTGAATTTCGGAGTTGCCAGGTGAATGTTTCAACCTTTCTATGTCTATTTGATGTTCACCGTTAACAACCAGATCTGCAACTTTAATAATCTTTCCCAAGGAAAATCAAAACTTTCGTTCGGTCCCTGAAAACGACGCGACTATGTTAGCACCCTATAATTTAACCTCTAGGATGAGAGAGGTTTACACTGGTAACCACAAACCACTCTGGGTTGGAAACTAGTCCCTTCCAATTGGAGGGGGCTCCCTCACTAATAAACACTGATGATAAACACACTAAATCTCACAGAGACCAGATATGAAAAATATGATATAAAACTTATTGAAATGGTTGAGAGTTCCGGGAAAAGACTACTGAGGTATGAATCGAGTAACATAATCTTAATATCAGGGCATGCATGAGTCATTAGATAAATAGAGGTGTGGTAGGAATATGTTCCAAGCTGTCAGGCATTGAAGTATAGTGGAGAATGGAAAGAGACACAATTATATATGATCACAAGTAGTAGAGCATATTATTATGAATTCGGAATCATAATCTAATGACCAAATACTAGAAGAACCGTGACAGAGCAATGAAGAATTCCATCATGCATGATTCCACAATTACCCTGAGCATATCAAAATGAATTCAATATAAAAGCTTCGTAAATGGATATTAGATAACAAAAAGGAAAAAAACTTGAAAGCAATATACCACGTGAATCTCTGAGATCAAAGATACCAACTTTTCACAACACATATGCACAGTCCTCTTTTCCCAAAATCAGACCCATCCTTCATATTTCTTTTAGATTAAATACAAGTTTTAGAATATGATCATCATGAATAGATACAACACATCCTTATCCATCAATCTTAGAAACATCTTGGCCTTTTTGGGATAAAGACTAAAAACAAAAATTATACATCAAGCTAACAACCTGATCTTGAAGCCATAAACTTATTTATATCTTTGAATACTTATTCATCCAGTCCTATCTAACTTATGCATAATTATCATAATGTCATTTTTAGACTAATTACAAAATAGAAAAAGCACAGATATGTATGACAACAACTAAAACAATGGTGTAGCCAATCTAGCTGGGCATGCTCACATGTACTTCATTTGGCAGTAGGCTAATGAGGATGTTGATTCTGTGTCTGACGTGGAAAGTGATTGGATCCAAATCTGCCATACAGCCTCCAAATATGCCCAGCTTTACGCTTTCGTAGCACATTTTCAAATTCAAAATTGGGCTGATCTCTTCCTCCAAAACAAGACTGTCACTAATCAACTGACCAATAGCTTCATTACCAACAACTTCCAAAATTATCAGCCTTAACAAAACTAAAAAATGGACTTATGCTACCTAACCGGAAAATCTTGCTAGACAACTGGCAGATTATGCTTTACCCCTTTCTTTTCTTATTGGTTGACTGCACATGGTGACCTACTGCTTGGATTTTCTCACAGAAGGGGATACAAATTGAGTTTTCAAATGCTACCCTAATTACTGGATTAGAGTTTACTAGGGCTAGAATTTTTGGCTCCACTTGTGTAATTTCACCTCCCTTTTTTCTTTCATTAGGAGTGTTGGATTGAGGGGGCTTGACCTAGGTTCAAAGTTAATTAGCCAAACAAATCCCTGTACTACTGGCCCTTTTGGCAATAGCTCGTGGAGCACAGATTGAGGTCTCACTTGAAGCAATATAGGGGGATGCTGGAACCAAGTTTCTGCACTCTTGAGATGTTTGAGGGGTTGATTTAGTCCAACTGTGAATAGCTTCATGCAGGTCACTTCACGCATTATCCTGAGCTGTGAGACCTTCACGCCCCATTACAATTGCCTTCGTGCAGCCCTAACCAGGGGCTGAGGTGCTTTATTGCTACTAAGGCAGCGATCTGCACTATTTCCCCAAGTTACACCACGAATCTTACTTATGTTCTTACAATTGTTAGTTAACTTCATGTAAATAGATACTTTATCTTATATTCTCTTAGTCAACACAACCATATAAGTTCGCGCAACATATAAACAATAGAAATGCAATTTATACCCAACACATTCAATGCACAAAACAGGAAAAAGATACAAAGAAATGATATGAAAGCTTCTTCTTTATTACTTCTCCAATCAGTTACAGACTGGACTCACCCTGCGCACTTAGCTGCAGGGGTCCACGCACTCAGCCGTGGACTACTAGGCCTCTGCACGCTCAGCTGCAGAGTCTTCTCCTACTCTATGAACCAAATACTCAACTCTACACTTAGATCAGACTCAATTCTTCATCTTTCATTTATCACTTGAGATTATGAGATGCCTAGGTACTTAGAGCCTCGCTCTATTTATATAATCCCATGGTCCGAAAACCATTGGTAGATCTCTAAGGCCGACATTACATTACAAAAGTGAGGGAGGACAACCCTATGACTCATTTACAATCTTTGCACTCTGCGCCCACAAAGTGCGGAGTCTCTACATTGGATTTGGTCAAAACTTGGGCTTTAAGCCCCAAAACTTGCCTTGGGGGATCTCGTCCCAACAGGCCCCCAACACAAACATTGTGACTTGCCCTCGAGTCACTCTATGGGTGCGGAGATCTTCGTGCAGATACCTCCCAAGTCTGCCTGGACCGTTGGAAGATCGACAACACACTGAGTGCCTGCTTGTTGTACCTCTTGGACGTGCTGTTCAGATACTGTTGTAGCTGAACTGCTTCCCTGCTTCTGCTCTTGCGTTCCCTGCATCTGCACGAGCTTGGCTTCGATCGAAGTTGCAATGACGAATGCCTCATCAATCCAAGGTTGTATGCATGCCTTCAGAACTGCTTCCTTATGTCGCGTTGCGTCTACCTGCTCCCTCAGCGCTTTGGCCTATTGCATTTGCGCAAGCCTCTGTGTAAGGGCCACCATCTGCGCGGTCCCTTTTATGTCATTGTACTTTTGCTGTAGCTCACATGCCTATGTTTCTAAGCGCTGTATGTTTGGGTTCTCCTACAGAGTTGGGAGGACCTCGAACAAATCTTCAAATAATTTGGTGCAGTCCTTCACTGCACTACTGATCTCCTCTAGTCCCGTTGTAATGGTACTAGCACGTTGTTCCCTCACCTCTAGTGGAGTTGAAGGTTGCGCCTTCAACTGCAGCTTAGCTATTTGAACGTTCAGCTCTAGATGAACCTTAGCCATCTATTCCTTTACCTCGCACACCCCAGCTGCTAGCCTCCCGATGCACGCCTCTGCTGGGATGGCCAACTCAGGGACCATCTGGCAGGCTTCTTCAACCACCTGCACAATCTTCCGGTTCTGTGCCATGACCTCGTTGTGCTGTAGGATCAGTTGTTCCATGTTAATTTGTTGTTCTCTCATCACCTAGAGCGCGCGACCCTCCCTAGCCCGTAGTTCTGCAATCACTCCGTCCTGCAGAACATAGAGTGTCTCCCGAGGGAGTGCAACCATGTTGATCCAAATTCTCTTCAGCGCACTGACCGTAGGCCTCTCGACCTCATTTTCTGTAACTAGTGCCCCCTATGGTAGTACTATAGTGTTGGTCATGTAGGTCTGAAGCATTTCCTCAGGTGCGGTTGTGCCTACGGCGAGGCTGGTTGACAAAGTACCAGCCTAAGGAGTGTGCACCTGCAACTCTTGTATCTGTGCCCAGAGGGCCCTCAATACCACCTGATTTTCCTATGCGAACTACTGGAGGGCCTCCACAGTGATGTCGCGCACTGTCTACCCTATGTCGTGCAGATCCCCCTCAGTGAGGGTGATCGGGTCGAAAGAAGTCTTGGAGGCTTTTGACTTCTTTCGCGGCCCCACCTACTCTCTCGGCCGTTGGTGCTTTAACTGTGTCGATGTTGTTTGTAGGTCTGCACCACCCTTCTTTGTCTTTGGCTCCATCTCTTGTTCCTGCTCAGGCGAAGGTAACTTCCGACCCTCACGCTCCTTCTCTACTTTTGCTGCAGCCTTCTATTATTCTGTCGTTGTCTTTGCAGCATCCTGTGCCTCCTGTGTCTATGCTTCTACTGCCTCTTTTCTTCTCTTCTCTGCCAACTACACTACCCATAGTTTTTCCTCCTGCTTCTTTTTCTATGAAGCAGACTTGCCTGCTTCCACCATGGAGATGGCTGGAGTGTGCCACTTCGATGGCCACACCTCAAGTACGTCAAAGATAACATCATCTGTGGCCAGGTATGGTAGTTCATTCCACTTCTTTGCAGGGTTCTTGTGTGCCCTGATGTAGACATGATGGAAGTCTGCCTTAAACTCCACGAAGCTTTGTAAGCTGTTATAGACAGTGGGTGATAACTGTGTCTTGCAGTTAATCCCCATTCTGATGTTCATCTCCATGAATACCCAGAATATTTTATTGTCTCGGATCCTGTGCACGTCTTTAGTGCTCCATAGCGAAGCGTACTTTGCGGCCTCTGGGACATCTCTCGCAATTAGGGGGAACTAGCTGTCCTCAGGCAATTACCCAGCCACCAACACTATGGGTAGTAGAATCCATGCATAGTGGAAGGTTTTTCCCTGTTCTTGTGCCTCGTGGAAATTCTCCAGGAACTCTTGGCACAAGTATTCAGAGCAGTTAAACTAGACCTCCATTATGCACTGCGCGTGAAGTGCTACCACTAGCGCGGGCACCTCATCCGCGCGACACTTCCACATAACCTTGCCAGCCAGTACCTGCGTCGCAACTTTGACTGCATTATTGTTGATACTGGAGATCACGTACCCTCTCTTCTTCTTCTCCAACTTGAATTTTTTCCTCATGGCCTCTGCGATGGCCAAATTGTTTCTTTTAACCTCTGAAATGTCCACTGGGTTCTCCCCCTTGCAAGGGAGTCAGGTAATTCTATGAAATAGGTCATTCATGATGCAGATGGGATCCTCCAGCCAAAATCACCCATCATGCACTAGGTAGAGTAGCTGCCTGATGACAAAGATAGTTACTAGGGCACGATGGTAATGCGGCGCCCAGAGCAGGTTTAACAAACCTGCTTTCACTATGTTGCGCAACCATTTGTGCGGCTCCAACTCTATGACTCCCACCATAGTGTTTTTATTTGGCTACATGAGCTCCACGGTCGCCAAGTGTGGGAATTGATTGTGGTCTATGAGATCCCAGTCTTCAAACGTTAGATTTGACACTCGTCCCAAGTGCGCTCCTTAAAAAATGATATTTTCAAGTAGAAACAGAGTCTGTAGAGAGTTCTTGCTCTCATCTATGTCCTTGGGCACCCTCACCTTCCCCTTCCGTGGAGGAACATACGCAGGCAGCTTGGTTAGAAGGGACACAACCTCAGTTTCTTCCTCCATTTCTTCGTCCTCCTCCTCTTCAACTAGGATTTCCTCAAGGTCTTCCTCCTCCTCATCAGTTTCCAAATTAACCTCTTTCCCCTTTTCTTTCATAGTCAGTTTAGTTCTCAATGGGTTTCTAGGGGACATGTGCACTAGTACCATAGGCAGCTTGTATTTCTTAGGTCTCGGTGTGCATGACGATTTAGGGATTTCTGCGACTATCCTGGCACTTTCAAGGGAAATCTCCTATCGTCATGGCTTGCGCAGCCTCTCCAGCGGTCATATATTCGATATCCATGGATTCTTCAGACATTTCCATACTTCTGTTCAACAAATCTCTCAACTGCTCAGGTGGGTTCTCAAACCACGCCTCCGACTTCAAAGGATCGAACGTATCAAAGTTATTGAATCTCAGGATGCACAATAGCTCAATTCTCAAATGGCCAAGTGTTGTTTTCTGGGTAGCCCTTTTCAATTTATAGAGCCTTTTGAATTTGAATTCGACTATTCCCCCCAAATTCGGTCCATTAATACTCCCTTGGTGGCAGATTTTCCCAAATCTAGCCCATAAAGTTTGCTTTAAAAGCCTGCTGCCCGCTCCATTTGGTCTCAAACCAAGCATCACATCGTGAACAGTGACTACAACAGTCGTTTCCCAGCTGACCCTCATGGTAGCGTAGCTACCCTTGTGCTATCGCGGACCCTGTGACACTTTGCTTCTGCGTGCAGCCTTGACATCGCACAACTCTTGGGCAGAGTAGTTTATAGTCCTGCACCTCCTTTCAACCACCAGGAGTGCTAAGATTATGCTTCCTGTGGCTAGTCAGGTGGCCGCACCACCTGTATATGGCTTCAATCAATGACCATTTACTTTTCCTAACAAGAGTTCACCATTTATCTACACCATGCCACCATCTGTGACCTTAATAACATACGGTCACATCCCATGCATTAAGCTGATAAACTTTCTGCAGTAGTCCCTAAGTTTGTCAAATGTAATTGCACTCATCCTATTCTATCACCATGGTCCTTTTCTCAAGGAAGTCCTTCTATATTCCTTCCTCAAGCTTTCTCACTTTTGCTTATGCCCTAACACTTTTCTCCTTCAACCAAACTCTTTCATTCATGAGTTCTTGGATCCTAACATCACCCTGCTAGATCTCTTCATCAGGTCCCAAGCGTTCTTCTTCGTGCTCTTCCAACTACGCGATCCCTTCTTCCAAGGCTCCGCAATCCATCATATCCATGGGCATTGCTATGCATAGACTAGGCATGATATACTCCATCGGTACTACAACGTTCACTCCATAGGCTAGCCTAGAAGGCGTCTTTCCCATCAATTTTGTGCATGTTGTCCTATAAGCCCATAAAACTGCTGGTACGCGCAGGTCCCAATTAGTTCGCTACGAACTACATACTTTGTTCAGTGCTTCTCACACCTTGTTAAATGTTTCCGCATGGATAACCTTCTAACAAATTGTTCTCTCCACATTCTGTCATCCCAACTTGAGGAGTCATTAGCGCACTTGTCCCCAACACATGCTTATTGACCAGTCTCCCAATGGGAAGTTCATGTGCATTTGCGTAGGTTGTTTGCCATATGCCTGTACCCACTTGGATAGATGTGCACGCAAACGATCCCGTACATTGTATTTATCTGTCAATCACACTCTAGGATTCCCAAACCATGTGCGCATCATCCTTATCCATTTGCGCCAGTCTTCAAAGCTTCCTTTGTGCATACCCCACCACCTCGCGGGCGTAGCGCATAGTACCCAATTCAAGGCCTTGAAATGTTTCTTTTCTAGCACCTCCTTTTCAAACTTATCTAGAAAAGTATCTACCTCACTTAACCCATCATAAGTAGGTAGATCCCTCACTTCTGTCGATACGGAATGCAAAAATCTTGTCATCATGTTACAATTAAGCATGGTTATCTCGTGTAACCGGTTTTGCCATCGCTCTATCTCCTCATCATAATCTGATGTATAGGAGCTTTCGCGCTCCCATGAGATCCATCCGTCTGCGGTGGGATTTACCCAATCTTTCTCCCACGCAGTTATTTTGTAGAAGCAGTCCAAATCATCATCACTATCATAGTCGTGCACGGTATTTGTATAACGCAATCCCTCCATAGGGTCCAAAGGTATAACAACGCGTAATGACTTTTTCTCAAAAATCATCTTGCACTTCTTCAGATTAATTACCCCATTCATGTTAGTGGCCCAATCAATTCCTAAGAGCACAGGGTATGGATTGTTGTCATGAACAATATCTATCACTTCAAAGTCTGCTAAGGCGCTCGCTCCTTCAATATCCACTATTATTCCCTGCAACCGCCAAGGGTATTATCTTCTGCTGGTTCGTCATTCACAGCTGAATAGGAGACCACTGTAGTGTAGGCCTCCCCATGCGCTCCCATGTCTGCTTCATCAGAACGTTCTCATCTGATCCTAAGTCCAAAATTAATTGGTCCATCTCATATTCTCCAATTTGCATGGTTAACCTCATTTCTCTCCTCGTCCTCGTCTTATGCTTTCCAATCTTTCGGACGAAATGCGGTTCTCCTGGCGCGGTCCCAGCGCATCTGTTAATGAGTTCTTGTAATCCTTTTATAGCCTTACTGTCACGCAGTAGCTTCATGCACATTTCCAGGAACATTGTGAGCATAGATGGGTCCATCTCCAGCTCCAGTCTATCTTTGCTTTCTAAAGTGGAGGCATCAGCGAAGCACTTCTTAGCTTCCATAAAGGTTTCTCGAGCACGCTCCAAATCAAACTCCGCTTCTTTCGCCGAAGCTTTGCGAACCCAAGTACCGTCTGTTGGTTGTTTGCCTTTATCATCTCTCATCATAATTCCACTTCAGAGCACAATATTCACATTAGGGTATTCCTCACATGGCTCAGACCTCATCATCTGCAGGTTCTGAGCTGGGGGAGGTGGTAGCACTCCCTTGTTGTGTATCCTAGCTATCAGCATAGGACAATCCTCTGTCTTGTGATCAAACAAGGTACAATACAAACATGATGGACGCGTTGGATTCATACAATCGTGGGCATAATTTCCTGGCCCTCCACAATTGTAGCATATCAACTATCCGCGACCTCTTCTAGGTCCTCCTTGACCTCGACCTTGTCCGCACCCCTAAATTCCGGTTCACGCCACTCCTGTATTTGGGTCTATGGACCACGATTCGACTTGGACTCTGTAGGAGGGAGTTCTATTCATCATACTCTCATAACTCCTACAAGTGAGTTCATCGTGTCCTACCGACCTACAAAATTTACAGAACAATTGCTGTGAATTTTCCGTGTACTTCTGTAACAAATGATAGTTGTCTATAGCATGCTTTCCACCAATTTGACAAATCGTGCACCACAAAGTAGGCGCCACACTCAGTCCTGTTTGTACTTCTGGTCTTAATGGCATCAGTCCTCCTCCCGCAAGGTAATTCGCGAACACTGGGTAGTGGTCCTTATCATGACCCTGACCCTTGCATTTTATGCACAACACCTCTTCACACACTTCTAGTCGAGTTGTTCTGTCCTGTTTCAAACTCTGCATCTCAAGGCATAAGTTTTTCAATTACACGTGAATCTGCTGAACTCCTAAGTTAGGATCCTGCATTGGGTCCCATGAAGCCTCATTGCGATCTCTAAGGCCTCTGCTTGAGACATTAACTTCTGATGCGATAGCGCACTCCTCAGATGTGGCGTTAGCGATGCTACAAACCATTCATGATGTTGTCCATCCGTCAAATTCATATTAGCTTTGCGAATTGTGCACTTCAGCCTCTGATCTATCTCCCAAGGAGTCTCACCTGGTAGCATTGTGATCTCTTTGAATCCAATGATCGACTGTGCCTCTGACTTTGACATGCTAAATTCCTTATTTAGTGTAATTTGGATATCTGTGATCCCCGCATTCCGATTGTCATTAGAATGCTTAATATACTAGGTCAGCGTGCGGTCTTGCAGGGCACTAACCAGTGTTGCTTTCCTTATATTATCATCTGTAACTACCTGCGCTTCCCATACGGCTTTTACAACGAACCAAAACTGATCCGAATCTTCATTTCCCAATCCCTTGAACACAGGAAACTTTATCGAGCTTGCCATATTGAAACGCAGTGGTGGTGAAGGTGGTACGGGAGAAGATGGAGGTGATGGTGGTGAAGTTGGTGGCAGTGTGGGTAGGGGCGGTATGTGTGGAATCCTCTGCCTTATCAAATGGATCGCACTTTGCAGAGAGATCTTTGCGATCTCTTCCTCGTCCCCTCACGGAGGTGAAATCAAGGGGCTATTCTCTTGGTCCCTTACTTCCTTCATTCCTGTAGGTTTTTCCACTTCACGTAGCTCCAAACATCAAGGTAATTGCATAACCCTCTTTTCACACAACAACATTTTAATCCAAGTATTTAGAGACTTTACGTACTTACCTCGCGGTCCTTTGAGAAAGCGTCGCTCTGCCTCGCTATAGTTGACTGAAGTGTCTACCGCGAACTCAATAATGAATCCTCCTATAATCTGATCAAGCTGCATGCGTGATCTTATCCTTTGATGCTTCCAATCTGTGCACTAACTCTGGGGTCCACACTATAGGATTGTTGAGTTTCCACCTTCCCTGGCTATCTACTAACTTCACAATCCACTCGTACAGCTCAGTAGGGAAAGACAAGAGGAAAATTTCGTGGATCTTTGTGTACAGGTAGCAGTCTAACCACTCTTCTTTTGTCAGTTGCGAATTCCTGTTCTCCTGTGCCACGAACTTGTGAATTCTTCTATCCAACCAACCTTCAATTTCCTTCTTAGTTGGATTCCAATAATACAACATCAGACATCTCTATGTAGATTCTGGTCCCAGCAACAGAACCATTTGTTGGCTTGAGGGGGCCTAACCCAGGTTCATAGTTAATTAGCCAGACAAATCCTTGTACTACTGGCCCTTTCGGCAACAAAACATGGAGCGTGGACTGAGGTCTCACCCAAAGCAGTATGGGGGGATGCTGGAACAAGTTTCCGATCCCTTGAGATGTCTGAGGGGTTGATTTAGTCTAACTGTGAATAGCTTCACGTAGGTCACTTCGCACACTATCCTGACCTGCGATACCTTCATGCCCCATTACAATCGCCTTTGCATAGCCCTAACTAGGGGCTAAGGTGCTTTAGCACTGCTAAGGCAGCGATCTGCACTGTTTCCCCAAGTTACACCATGGATCTTACTTATGTTCTTACAATTGTTAGTTAACTTTTCATAAACAGATACTTTATCTTATATTCTCTTAGTCAACACAACCATATAAGTTCGCGCAACATATAAATAGTATAAATGTAATTTATACCCAACACATTCAATGCACAAAACAGGAAAAAGATACACAAAAATGATATGAAATCTTCTTCTTTATTACTTCTCCAATCGGTTACAGACTCGACTCACCCTGCACACTCAGCTGCAACGGTCCGTTCACTTAGCTGCAAACTACTAGGCCTCTGTGCACTCAGCTATAGAGCCTTATCCTACTCTATGACCCAAAGACTTAACTCCACACTTAGATCAGACTCAATTCTTCATCTTTTATTCATCACTTGAGATTCTGATATGCCTTAGCTACTTAGAGCCTCGCTCTATTTATAAAATCCCATGGTTCGTGAACCATGGGAATATCTCTAAGGCCGACATTAAATTACAAAAATGAGGGCGGACAACCCTATGAATCATTTACAATCTTCGCTTTCCACGCCCACAAAGTGCAGAGTCTCTACATTGGATTTGGTCAAAACTTGGGCTTTAAGCCCCAAAAGTTGCCTTGGGGAATCTCACACCCAAGAGGGAGCTATCTACCTATGTACACAGAGAAATCTCTCTTAGACCTTCATGGCAAGCTATGTGGACTACAACAGAAATAAAAGACTCTTTTTTTTGGACAACAATGACAATAGGGTGTGTTTCATAGACACACTGCACAGTGAAGACAAGGGCATACTGAAACCTTCAAAGGATGTTGGAAAATCACACAACCCTACAAACCTTTACCAAGACCAGCTTAGCATATGACATCTATCACCATTCATTTACAAAACCCCAATTTCAATTTTAAAATAAAATCTTCGTGGCACAGGGCATGGGCAGTGACTCTTAAACATGAGGCTAATCATGAATTATTTAACCCTGATTTCGACTCATTTACAAAAATTAGGATCTGAGTGTTAAGACCCTACCTCTAGAAAATGTTAGCCAAGTTGTTTCAAGGTTGTGTGGCTTTGGAAGTATGTTGCACAACAACTGCATAGAGCTGTGTGCAGTGATGACTGCATGGCACTAGTGCATAGAAAATCACTCTGTGATGGTTGTAACTCTATCTTCGATCACTGGCTTAGCTGCAAATCGATCCTTATTCTTCAACCATGATAATTAACCAACTTGAACTCAACAAAGTAGACACTGTGCAAGAGATATGGCAATTATTTTGTTTGATTTGAATTGGAACCTATTTTTTCATGTAGCATGATGTGATAAGGCGCTCCATTTGGGGTGATATGATGATTTGTGCATGGGAATCATTAGAATGCTTGGGTAGATACGTTTCTTAGATAGTGGGGGGAATATATGGGTTATGTCATGTATAATATGTAATCATGGTCTTTTGAGGGAATAGGTTTAGGATGGGATGGGGAAAATAAAAGTCATATGACTAACGAATAGGGGATAGGGAAAGGGATTTATGAATGAACAATGGGAGATTGGGAGATATAGGTTATGGAATTAAGGAAACAATGGTAGATTAGAAAGGGGAAAACATAGGATATTCTAAAAAGACCATTTTGCTTGAGCAACAAAACTTCAACTATATTGAACTCAAGATAACTTTCTGACGGACACATAATTGACACATACCGCATGACTTGACTATTCAAAAATTTGTAACCATGAATCCTAATGACTCGATATTGTTTCATACTTTGACTGGACCACTTGATGACTAAACTCATGGTGATTTTGGACAGTGAATTTCGAACTTATGACAATGACAGTTATTATAAGTTCGACTTATTTAAACTGAAAATTAAAGAATTTGAAAAACATTTGACAAATGAAAACTATTGACCCTAATACCATGGTTGGAAGTTTTCACTGAGATGCCAAATTAACACTCCCTCTTAGCTAGGGAGAAATTCCAATTACATAATGTAATCATCATAGGTACTCTGTCATCATCACATGTCCCATCTCTGCTCAACTCTATCTATTGAAACATTCTTGAATCTAAAGAGGAGGAATCATTGGGGATCATTAGCTACCACCCTCTCAAGACAATGAGGAAGCTCCTAAGGGAGACACTCACCTCATGTCATCTCATAGGGGAGAAAACATCTTCCACACTATTTCAAGAAATTGGAGCCATAGAAGAGGGGAGAAAACATCTTCTACCCTATGTCGATTAATGCAAGATTCATTAATAATGAACCTCAAGATTCATGTGATAAAACACCTGGATCATAATAATCTTAGGTGAGATACCTGAGTAAGAATCTCACACTCCCAAGCTCTCTCTCAACCTGTTGGCTAGATGGGGAGCGACAATACCAATAAGGCCATCTTATGGGTATGATGCCAACCGGGGTGTACTTTGCATAGACCAAGATAGCAGAGAAACATCTTCACCCTATGGGTAATATATAGGGTTGATACCCTATTGTCTAGAGATACCTCAACCCCAGGAGCCCTCTATCTCAATTCCTCACCCTAGGAGATCAAACAGGGGGGAAGAGTCAACATAATGCTCTCGATCATTGATTCCCCTTATCAGGTGGGGTCACATCCATCAATCCAAGTTGTTCTCTAAAGACCAAGAAATTCCCTTTCAGCAAATCCTTGGTGAGAATATCTACAATTTGATCATTTGTCGATATATTATGGAGTCTAACAGCTCCTATCTACACCATGTCTCAAATGTAATGATATAAGATCTCTATGTGTTTGGAATTTTCATGAAATATGATATTCTCTGCAAATCGGATCCCACTCTTATTGTCAAAATATATCACTTTAGTGTCTAGAAGCTACTCAAATATCTCTCTGTTTATGGTGTTGGACCCACCAAAATTCAAGGGATCTCCCCGATATGAAGTCCTAACTAGACCTCACACCGTTTGGAGTAGGAGTCCCATCAGTGGGTGGTAATGTTATGCCTTGACATTAGAAACGCACAGAGGGAAGTACGATAACTTTGGGTGAGAGAAAGTGTGTGACCCCGCAGAGATTCAAGTGTGATGCATGAAGGTTCCAACACACGAAGGGAGAAGGAAGTACATCCCTTGGAAGCCTGTAATAGTATGCATCTTGAAAGGAACACAGGAGCAGAATGACATCACAAGCTAAGATGCAAAATAGTCCACAAGTTAAAGTGATGGATTAATACAAGAACATGCATTCGACAGGATTCATACAAATTCAAAAGAAATAGTTCATAAGCATATGCGTAAGTTAAATAACATATATTTTCAATACAACAAGAATAATCTTACTATATTAACAACATATGCATGAAAGCATGTTGGCTTGGATTTTATTATTTGTAAGTGAAAGTTCCTTTCATACATACACCATTGATGACCACTAGCCCCAATTGTGGAACATTACAGTCAAGAACATTTTCTCCTCCAAAGAAGTATACTCACTATACACTACGAAGAAGCCAACGCTCTTGACAATACTCCCAAGCTCTTCCTAACCCTAAGCCTAGGCAAAATCTTGGCTCCAAAACACTTGTTACATGAGTTATGAGTTTCTATTTATAACAAGAGCGGGTCACTCTTCAACTCACCCTTTGTGACCTTTGGACTACCCTCACGACTCTTCAACTTTTTCATAAAATAACACATTACATTACATGATGACTTTCAGATTCCAATATTGACACTTGGAATTTCATTTACAACATAATTACAAATAATATTTCATTTTACATTTGTACCCATATAAGAAAAAATAGGGTAGAGACAACTTGACAGCCTAACAAGACACAAAAATATGATGTTGGAGTTTGGGAGAATTCTAGCTTAGCAACCTCCACGTGTCGCTTCTCAGTCACATATTGGTGCCAAGCTTGGTATTGTGTGATGTTGTCCCCAAACTACATAACAGTGTCTTGTTGGAAGCGAACTCTAGCCTCCATGGAATTTGGGTACAATGTCTTGGAACCTGTGTCCAATTCATTTTGAAGCATGAGAAACATTGTTTTGACTTTGACAGAACCACCGATGAAATTCTGCATGTTTTATCTGTTCATCTACAAGTCTTCCTTGATGGAATTCTGTCTCAATTACTCCAAGTACTCTTCAACCTCTTGCTGGACTTGGTTCTTGGGTTTAGCTTTGGTGAGGGAACTGACTGATGGGATCTGGTGTGTTCTCACCAATACATACAAACTATTGTACAACTATACATATGAGGTCTGAATCCTGCCAATGAATTGGGCGATCTGCTTGTTGTTATGAATCACAAATTGAAACTTCACTTTCTCCAGCTCTACCTGTGGTTTGATTTCTTCACTAAGTCAAGTGGGGCCCCTTTTTATCGCATTGTGCATCTTGTATGTTTTTGAGAATTTTAACAAACTCTTTTCTTTCTCGTTTTAAGCCATACAAACAAACAATTGCTTTATGTAAGGTGACAAACCCATCATAGATCTTCCACATGGTTTCTCCAAGTGTTGATACTTCAACAAGTATCGCTGCCCTCATCTCCTTCAATGCAGAAACTACATTCTATGCTATTGCTTGGAGTTTTTTTGCCTCTTGCCTGGCAGACTTCAAGTTATGTACCCTGGTAGCCTTCAAGTTATGTACCAGTCACTTATTCTTGGTCATCAAATACTGAACATTTGATCTTGTTGCTCCTGCATATGCCAAATTGGTTTTGGAAACGACATTTGGATGCTTCTTAGTGTTTGAAACTATCACCCTTTCTCTAATGAATGTAGGTGATGTGTGATCATCTGGAAAGTTATTTCTTCGTGCTTGTAATATCCTCTTTTGGAATTCATCGAATGATAGATTTTGCACATCCATTACGAGATCATCATCAAGGAGAAAAACATCACCTTGCTCACTCGGGGTTGGCTCTGCTGCTGGAGGTGGCAGAGACTGAGGGATGACCCGTGGTGCTCTCAAAATAAGATCAACATCTTCATGTTGTGGCTCCTATTTTATCTCCATGTCTGTCACTTCGATCAATTGCTTCATCTACTGAGAAAGCTTTTGATCCTACATCTGCTCAGTTTCCTCCTATGTCATTGGTTGTTCCTATCCCTTCTCTTCAACCTATATTAACAATGTTTCCTCTGTCATCGCACCTTGACTTTGTTCTTCTTCCTTCTCCTATTTCTCTTCTCGTTGTTTCCTCCTCAACTCATGTTCTTCCTTCAAATTCTTCTCTGTCTCTTGTAGCTTTAGTTATGCTTCCTGCAACCTCTACTTTTCTCTCTTCCTCTGCTCTGCTCTATGCATCCTTTGCTTCCTCTTTTCTTTTGCTACCAAAATTGGTTTCATGAGAAGAGGACATGGTTTCATCTTTCATCTTTGTTTTCCCTCTCGACTGTCAGCATTATTCCTCTTTCCCTTGTCTTGTGCAGAATTGCTGCCTTCTGCTCCTGTTGCTTCCGAAGTTGTTGTCATTTGTCGAGTAGCTTGTGAAGTCCTTGCTAAACTAACTGACTCATTAAGTCTAGAGGAATTGTAGTATTACCTCCAAGGATCCTCCTATGGCCAATCAAATTCCCCGCCAATCCAAGAAAAGTAAACTCTCGTACAATGGTCCTTGAAAATACTGTAGGGATCATATGGATTACAGTCCTTAGTGTTGAATTCAAATTTCACTATCTCCTTACATTAGCATCTGTGAATTTAATTTTCTTTATCTCGTATAATCCAATATGCAAGGGAAGAGTGGGCCATGGTGCTTTCTTCTTCCTGTGCAATGTTACTGACAAACCTATAGTGAGATGGTATGATACTTCTTGCATGATCAGTTTTTCAGTGGCATACCTTGGTAACACATGCAAAAGCTTCTCTTTGCCAAACAATCTAATGAACGTGCCACCTGGTGAGGCATACCAATATGCGATGTCTACTATCGCCTCCATTTCTTCTCGTGATATGCAAGGTGGATCTTCTTCAAATATAAGCTTGTACAATAGGATGATGAAGTGGTCAGTTAGTCATGCCATTACTCCTCAATAGCTACATTCTGAAGGAAACTTGCAATAGATGTGCACGATAGTCTCTCGTGGTGTCCATGTCTAGCTCATGTTAGGGAATTCATGTTGCACAGAAATTACATGCAGTAAGTATGCATACATGTAGAACCTTGCTCGCTCACCCTTGGGTGGATTCCAAGCCTATGCTACATGGGTGTTCAATTGTTGAGCCAATAGATCTAACTAGTTGAACAACCTCCCATCATTCACCAATTGGTCCAATAATACTACCCACACTTCAAGAAAGGTTTTCATGCTCTCTTGGCCATGGATTCTGCAAGCAAGGATAACCAAGATAGGGTAAGCCTTCTTGAGGGACTTTGTCTTGTACACATGGGTGGGTGTCTATTGAAACTTTGATGGATCTTTCACCCAACATTTGACAATGTCTCTTGTGTTTACATAGTTGTGGGTGACATAAAGTGGTGAGTCCATGCGCTCTACTGGCTCGGGAAAGTGATACATTTGTTGAAAGTCTTATGCCAGGCAGGTGGCAAGTTTTTTCCCGCTCGCACTGCTCAATGTCATGGTCTACTCATTAATGTGTGAGATAATCCAACTGATGATATTTTCACATGGGAAGGAGGGGTACCTGCATGCAACCTTGTATAGCCCTGAATGCTGGATGTTGAGACATACCTATCGATCCTCTAAGTCTGCCTCAAAGTCCTTTGTAAAAGCATATTTAATTTGTTGCTATGTCAATGATGATCCCTTCTCTATAAACAACTGAGTATCTGCATACACTGGAAAATCAACTGATGTTTTATCAACTACTTCCCTAGTACTGCTCTCAATGATTTCTAATGAGGTTCATCAATAGGTAAACTATATGGGTCACAATGCCACTCTCCAACTTATTAAATTAACTTTTTTGACATTTATTTACATATGTTGTTATCGTTTTCTTAGTGAGAAGAGTAAAGGTGAGTTACTATGTCATGTGGCCTAATGTGTGTTAAATGCAGGAATTGGAGCAGTTTTGGGTTGACTTAAGTGTAGGGATTCATAGTAAGCCAACAAGAGATATTTTAGGAGTTGGTCTCCCTCCTTAACTCCTCAAATCATTTGAAGATTCCTCCACTGTATCTCATCATCTCAGTGTCACTGACAACTAGGAAAGTCAAGTTCATTGGAAGGCAAGCTAGTGACAATCAAGGAAGAGTTATTCTCGAGTTAGGGAGCCAAGTATCCCTATTTTCTAGGGAGTTGTTGGCAACTCCAGTTTTTATAAATAAGAGAGCCAAGGGACTCATTAGGATTCGATTTTTTATTGTAGCCAAGATTCCATTTGAGTTGTTATTGTTATGATGTACTTGAAATTTTTTATGATAACGAGAAATTTTGTTTTGGTCCAGCATTGAGTTGCTCAGAGGGCTGAAGCTCTTGGGTTAGGGCCCAATCCTAGCAGTAGAAGTTCCTACTTTGTAGCTGTATTCTTAACTTAGAATGATAGTTAGATGCTGAAGATTATTTATGTCTTTTTTTAGCTTAGCAAGTTACTTAAATTGTTTCTTAACCTTGTTTCCATTAGTTTAAAGACGTAGATTAGCATTGCAATTTAGTGAAGGAATTTGTAGTAGAAAATCTTGTGAGAGTGGTCCCTATCTCATCTCGCTCATGGGATCATGATTAGAGGATCCCACTCTCGCAGCCCCAAAAATAGAGTTGGTCTTTTGTTTATTGCATAGATTAATTTTCATTCTTACCTAGATAATTGTTTATGATTTCTTGGAAACATATGTAGTTTCTTAAGTTTGTTGTAGCTTAAAAGGAAGTCCATGTCATAGATCTAGTCGATAATAGTAGATATATAAACTTCCTCATATTCAACTCATCTTTTCCATGTGGACATGTAGTGATTTATAAATGAAGAGAAAAACATGTTTTATTGCATGTATTTTTGATCTGTAGGAAGGGGCTCCTCAAACCAGCTTCACCTAGGTCTTCTCCACCTTTTGTCAAGTCATACCATCCCATAGTCTGAACCTTTGTTTTCTAGCCACTGTGAGCAAGCTACCTTAGGCAAATCCAACCTCCTTGGGGTGTTGGGCTTGGCCTTGGGCAATGTTCACCTTCCCTACACCTTCTACAACTGTCATGCATCCCTCCAACACCTCATCTCACTATTATTACCCTCCAAAACCTCTCAGCTAACTTCCTGTAGTAGTTCAAGACATCCTGTAGCAGATCAGGACATATTGTAGTAGTTTCCTGTAGCAAACCTGTAGTAGCTTGTTTTGACCCTGTTTTGACCTAAAATGATTGGATAACCTGGTATAGGAGTAGGTTAACCCCTCCGCTTGGACTCCATGACCAGAAGTTCCACCTAGAACAAACTTCCCATTCCTTTCCCTCCTGTAAGATCAGATAGCATTAGCTTTTATATTTCTAAAATTAGAAATTAAGGCTTTTTCTGCAAACGTGAATGAGATAGTTAATGTATGCATGTTTGAATTCTGAGATGATAGAGTAACTTTCTATTTTCAACCAATCCTGATAGCTTTATGATCAATTGAAATATTAGCATAGTTTCCTTTCTACAAGTGATTTGTGTCATTTCATAGCTAGATGATTTATGTCATTTCATAGCATTTACCATTTGGCAACTTTCATTTCCTGAATAGACAAGCATTTACTTTCCCTGCACTAGAAATAGATTTACATTCACTGGCACTTTTCAAACTCCCTTTAGTTCAATAAAGGATTGGTTTAGAACCCTAATGGTCAAGTGTCCCAGTTGAGAAGTGACATGAGTAGAATGATGAATCTACTGTGCACATAGCACTGTCACCTCCAAGTTTGTATAAAACCCCGCGTTGATAAAGTAAAGTTGATAGCCCTATTAGTTGTAACATTCTTGCTGTAATACTCAGGCTCATCATTTTTGGTGTCGTTTTTGGGGAGTTGTCTAGGTAGATGTAATTTCTTCTTTTGTTTATAATTTGCATTCAGTAGGTAGATTTTATTCTTCTTTCCTTTCTGTTTTACAATTGATTCTGAAAACACATAAAAAGAAATTTTTTTTTCATGCCTTGTAGGAGTAGAGACAATTTCAGGAAATTCTTTCCAAACACTCCCACACCATCAAACATTCAACCTTCCCTCTTCTTTGGTGATTGTCAGCTTCCCTCTTTGATTGCAGGGAAGTTAGAGGACCCATTAGGTGAACAACTAGAGATCTTTGAAGAGCCTATTGGGGAGTAAGAAGAAGAAACCATTCCACACACTTGCATCATGGATGAAAACAAAAATTAGGGTTCTTTCCCCATTAGAGGGACTAATGGAGATGCTAGGATGAAAAACATAGGCCCGTCTTCCCTTCCTCGCTTCCATGGCTTAACCTCAGAGGACCTTGATACCTTTTTGTTTGAGTTTGTTGTCATCTGCATAACTTATGATTATACCTCTGACAACCAGAAGTTGAAGTTGTTCCCATCCACCCTTAAGGATGCAGGCTTGTGTTGGTTCATTGGTTTACCTAGGGACAACATCACTACCTAGGCTCAAATGTAGCAAGCCTTCAACAACAAGTACATGGACTATTGTAGCTCCAAAGACACCAACGATAAATCTTTAGAATGACCTTGGGACATGATGAATCTTTGGAAGATTATGAGGAAAGGTTCCAAATCAGTTACAAAAGGGCTAGATGCACCCTTGATCTTGAATCACTAAAGTTATCTCTTCTCAAAGGAATAAGGGAGGAAATTTTGGAAACCATAAAAATGTTGTTTGGAGAGGATATTTATCAACTATCTTATGATGATATGAATATAGTTTTCAAAAACCATTCTAGGGCTACCAAAAAGAAGGGTAGGGCTAGTCAAGCTTTGGTCAGTTCCTCTTCCTCCAACACATCCATCAAGAGTGAAATTGGAAACATGTCGGAAGACTTTAAAAGTGAAATGATGCATAACCTTTCTCTTCAAATGGACACAATTCAGATCAAGAGGAAGCAGGAGGAAGGAGAGAGAGCCTTAGCTATCTTTTTCCCTAGATGCACTAGAAGGCACCCTAGAAATGAATGTCCATTGAATGTTATAGAGGTCTACTCACTATGTGAGGAAAACCATTCCATAAATGGGTTCCCTTCTCTGCTTGGATTAAAGGTTATATAACAAGGGGCTAAAGGCGGGGCTGAACAACTCTGTTATATCAATCAAAGGAGGCCTAAAGGACCTCAACCATATCAGCATGGCATGCAAGGGGCATCATATTCCTATTACAATCACAATTAGAATGCATCCCTTCCCCCTTTGTGTTCTCCTACTCATCCTTCATGGTCCACACCTTCTCTTTAGTCTTATGCACCTCAATACCCTTCCCAACCTTCCAATCAGTCATTTCATCCATATGCCCACCCACATCCTTAGTGGAATACCCCATCACAAGGTTGGAGGCCTCCATTCAATCAACATCCAACCTTACTTCTTTCACCTCCATGTTATAGAAATTTTTGGGCATTGCAACCCCAATCATACATGTCCATAAACCAAGGGCTCCTAAGTCCCTAAAAGTGTTGTTTCATACCCTAAAGGAACAAGGTCAGTTGATTACATCATCTTCCAGAAGTTCTCCACAGGAAACTGCTCAGAATTGGTCAAAACTGGACCATACAAGTTGCTCAGTGCTAAGGGTGCGATGCATCCCACCTTCCCAGTGTAAAGGGTGCGATGCATACTGAAAAGCCCTTCTGTAGGGTGCGATGGGCAAGAGCAGACAAATGGTAGAGACAGTTTGCAAGGTGGATCATCATGGAATCTTCCATAAACTTCTCTTGTGACACTTGCCTCTCTGAATTCACCCAGGGATGAGTAAGAGATCATCAATCTCCAAGTGGAATCAAGAACTATTAGAGGGAGGACACTAATCAAAATCACAGAAGCTGACTCACCCCCCTGTAATAATCTATATATGGATCCCTCATCCCAGAGATCTAGAGGCTGGAATTTTGTATCTTGTAAGGAAGTGTTGTTGGTTTCTTGGTGCAACATCATAGTGTTGGGTGATATAAGCTTTTCATGAGGTGAAGAAGGGCTTTCATGCTGGGAGGATGACGTTGGGTCAGAACAATTGGTTGTAATCCTCTTTGCTATTCTTGATATTAATAAAGCTATTCAATTTTTCCTCCACATTCTTGTATGTTTGATGATATATGCATTTGTGTGGTCAATATATATCTGGTCCTATATTGCTTATGATTGTAGATCTATGTTCTTCGATAGTGTTATGCTGCTTTGATTCCACAGGTGCTCTTTGAAGCTGGGTAGACGAAGGCAAAGCGGCAAGGATCTGTCAGAAGAGAGAGGAACCAAGCAAGGAACTAAGCGCAAGACTGAGGTTGGTGTCCTTTGTTCCCCTCTTATCTACTTCTCATAAAGGAAAACGAAAGTAGTTTTAGTTTGTTTGTTTCTAAGATATCTACCAATCTTAGTGGGACTAGCAGCTCCGAGTGGACACTAGATTTCCCGATAACAAAATGGCGACTCCGCTGGGGAGCGAATAGATTGTTTGCTTGTCTATATTTGTTTGATTTATAAACTTATAGACGGAGCCTGAAGTCAAGCCAGCTAGCCTTCGAACTGCATTTGCTATGCAAGTGCAAAGTAGATCAATGCTGCTTCAGTCTATCTTTTGGTTTTGTTTATAAGCTGAACAATTGATTTTCAAACCTTCTAATTGCCCTAGTGGTGGCTCTAGTAACCTCATTAGGTCAGCCCCTGTGATTTATATTTACTAAAAATCACTTGCTCGGCCTAAATCCCTGAACTGAGCTGCAAACTGTGACCCGGAACCCAGTTGAAGTCTCGTCCCTAGACCATCACACCTTCTCCTCTTGGGAATCTAGATGCATCGCACCTCCAGTGTGCAGTAAGTGCACTGCATCGCACCTTCCCTGTGTTGCAGGTGCGCTGATCAGATAAGACCTCTTCTGCCCTAAGAGTTTGGTTTCTGTGTTCACTCTCTTCAGCTTTATTTAGGAGTTTTGCTGTCTGTGATCAGTATACCACTATAGAAACTCCCTTCTTTTACATGATTCCACCTCCATAGTACAAAGAATATTGAATGTTTTTATGTATTGTGCGCCATTTACAGTTCACTTTTACAAAGAAGTAGCATAATCAAACTGTCGTCTTTTGATTTGAAAGTGTCGCAAGTGTCATTTTCAGTCAAAGAAAAGAATTCTATTGTTATTGATGGTCGATTATACAATTACTCTTGTATTTGATTTGAATTAGTAGTTTTTCAAGGGTTGAAAGCAGTTTTCAATTCAAAATAGCAAGGTGTCATCATAATCTTCCTTTCGTTTTTGAAGAGATATTTGTTAGTACTGTCTCTTTGAAAAGATAATGTAGATTTGTGCTTAGTGTTCTTCTTGTCATTCACACATTAAGAAAGCTGAAAAAAAATACATGCATGTGCATTTACATTTAGATTGCTTGTTGGTTTGATTTAGGATAGTGCATCTAGTGTGTGCTCTCTGCTCTATGTTGAAAGAATGTCATCTCTCTTTCTTTAGTAGCTAGGATTTTCATTGCAAAAAGAAGATTAAACGATTGTTTATCATCTTAGATTTCATTTTAGGAATTGTATATCTACATCATGCGGTGAACCTGAAAGGAAAATTTCTTAAGAAAGATCAGCTGTAAAATAAATATAATGAACCTAAAAATGCTTTGGAACCTAACGCACAACATCATGAAGTCTAGGCTAGAGACGTATTCCGGCGTCGTAAAGCCTGGGAATTGTCGCTTTCACTATTGGTTAGGTGATTCCTCCTCTTTGAGACGAAAAGTGCCAGTACGAACTTGTGCTCCCACGTATCATCGAGTATATATTGGGAGACCACAATAGGCTATATCCTTTATCCATAGGAAAGCCATGTCTGCCGCCCTATCGATTGCAATGCACTGAACACAACATTCGGGAAGATTCGCTGCCGTACTGTAAAAAGTATTCTGCAGTTTTGCGATTGGTTTGGTACTCCCTCTGTCTAGATTTCCAGAGTAGTCTCTTTCGTTCCTTTTCAGACTCCTTAAAGGAAAAGGTCCATCTGAGCACTTGTCACTTCAGGCTCATTAAAAATCGAAGGCGACTAGAGTCATCTTTTGTTTTTTCTTGACTCTTAAAATTGAAAAAACGAGTTGTGTCAAAGCGTCTAAATTTTATTTTAATTGGAATAATATCACCATTCCCACGTTGGTCTTAGGTTGAGAAAAATGGAGTCCACCAACCAAGGATTTCCCCTTGGAGGAAATCCCAGTCCTTTCTCCTCTTGGGGAGGTGTTGGTGCACCTCATATGGCCACATTGTCACTTCCAGGATTGATGATTGGCTTGCCAATGTTCTCGATCTCCGTCGTTCAGAACACCGTGATTCCTGAACAATTGAGCCAGCAACTGGATGATACTAAAGTTACCCCCCAACCTTCTACTTCGTCCGATTCTCCCTCTCCTCCTTCTTCACTTGATAAAGCTGGTAAAGCCAAAAATCAAGCAACTAAGAAGGAGAAGAAGGGGAAGGAGAAGAAAGAGAAGAAGAAGGAGCCAAAGGAAAAAAGGGGTAATTGGGCATCGTCTAGTGAAAATCCACACACTGCACCATCCAAGCCTAAATCTCCATGTGTCATTTGCAAAGGAGACCACTATCATCGAGATTGTCCTTGCATCCCTTGGATCTTAAGGGACTGGTCTCCTCGTTTGCACAATCCGGTGTCATCAACCTCTGAAGATCATGTTGAAAGTACACCATCAACTAGTGAAAGCGAAGCATTTGGACAAAAAAGGAAATGTAAATTTCCTTGTAAACTGTGTGAAGGCGATCACGTCGTCCACCGTTGTCCCTTCCTAGATGAAGCTAAAAGAGTCTTGGATGATCGTCCTGCTTCACCGCTACGGCTTCCTCCTGGATACAAGAAACTCTTGCCGAGTCCATCACTAGTTGAAAATCCGACTGACACGCCATTGTGGTCGGTCGAAGCATATGTCATTGAAGATAAACCCGTTGAATCCATACCAGACGAAAGTCAAAAGGTTGAGGCGGCAGTCGACCCAGTCTTGTCTTCGGAAGGTTCATCTTCAAATGACACAATCACCGAAGAGAATGAGAATGACATTGTTCAAATTATTTTCGTAAACACAAACTCCGATGAACATGGGGGCAATCCACCCATTCCTTTACTGCAGGAAGGAAGATCGTCAGAGTCATATCCGACCGTCTATTCGATCCCACCTCCAAGCAATCTAGTCGTTTCCTTCGATTGGAATCTACTAGGCAGACCCCGGGTACCGGCTAATGTACCATTCCGAATCATTGTACAACCTTACAAAATGATCATGGTCGGTACCATCATAGATGAAGGGGCTTCTGTGAGTATCCTTTCCTCAACTGCTTGGGAAGTGCTTGGCTCACCATCGCTTCTGCTTGAGATGAGAAATCTGATAGGCTTTGACAAAGGAACCAGTCGACCGTTAGGGATCCTTCCCAATGTGCCAATAATGTTGAGGAGGAAAACGATTTACATGAACGTAATGGTAGTCCAAGGACCTCTAGATTATAATCTACTCCTTGGACGCGACTATATTTATAGCATGGGAGCCATTGTCTCCTCACTCTTTAGAGTAATGTGTTTTCCGCATGAAGGCCGAGTGGTCAAGCTCGTAGACTAGCTTTCATTCCCCGGATCACACATAGCTAATAGTAAAATGCCATCCCTAAATGGTCTTTTCACGCAAGGAATGTCTCATCAATCTCCAATCCGTCCACCTGAAGAGCACGAGTGATTTGGGAAGACATGATTGAAACCCAGGGGGCATGCACCCTGGTCTGTTTCGGCAGGAAAACCTTGGGTATAGGGTAGGTTTCCGCGGAGGATATATGACTAGTCTGACACACCCGTCTGTTTAGAAAAATGGGATTAGACTGGAATAATATTCCTTCGTCAAAGTTATGTGAGTGGAGGTGACCGCGGCACTCACCTTTGTCTATTTTGGTAGACATCGCCAAGGAAGTGTTTTGTCTGCAACGCGGATGGAGCAATCCTATGGTAACCTGGAAACTATACTTCGCTATGCCTGGGGGCATGAAAATATTTTTGACTGAAAGTAAAGAGTGACCATTTATTTTCTTAGTTTGTAGTTTCTCAACCCTTTAAACTCATAGGATTGGTCGTTCCTAGCTTGCATAATGAAAGGATCTGGAGCAAAGTTTCGAATGGTGCAAGCTCCCTAAAAATTGAACCTATCAATAAGACCTCCTTATTATACGACTGGCACGAGAAGTTTTTATGCAAATTTCAAGCTCGTTAAAAATTAAACCTTGGCAATGAGCAAATGTTTCCCCCAGAGTTTAAGCTCATTAAAAAATGAACCAATTTCCGGTAAATAACCATTGTGAATGCATTATCATCAGCTTTTGAGCCCTGGTCGTGTTCTTATCATCACCTCCACTCTGTTTTAGTTGATCATTCACCTCCATTTGATTGTTTACCCCTTTTGAGGAACAGCTGGGATGAGTGATCTCGTTAGCCATCCTTGTGACCCTGTCGTGATTGGAAAATTCCAAACCTTACCTAGAATCAGCTGCTACCTGAAATTATCACTCGTTCCTCAAAAGACGAGTCTCCTTTAAGCTCTTTTCATCTGACTCGTAAAATATGAAAATATTACTAAGCAATTGGCCTCTCCAGCTCATTAAAGCAACTGGAAGTGCTATCTCTCCTCTAGAATTTAATCTTTTTGGACTTGAGGGATTATTACACAAAAAGATCGAGCGCTTGTTTTGTTCGGCTCATTAAAATTACCGAAAATTCATCCCTTTCGTATTATTTTATACTTTTTCAGACTTAAGGGATTATATGACGAAAAAGGATTATTGGAGTTTCCTTTATGTCCCTTTCAGACTCTCTAAAATTGAAAAGGACCGAGTTATCTTTGTCGTTAAACTCCTTAAAACCAAATAGCGACAAACTTGTCCATTCAGACAAGAACGAGTTTCACTGTCACTAGGCTCGTTAAAACATAGCGATGGGTTTTCCCAAAGGGAAAATTATAGAACAAGCATATGTTTACCTCCTCAAGCTTGATAAAAATAAAGAGGTACTGGTAAGCAATGACTAGGGAAAAATTGGGAAGAAAACTTGAAGAAACTTTATTGGTAGCAAGTTGCTCTTGAACATGACACTTTCACTCCACATCCGAGTCGGGTTGGGTTATTCCATTCACCGGTCATATCACCATTGGTCCATTGCACCATCCATATTTGGTGTTAACGCTACCAATCCATGTCAGTGTCGTCGGGATGTTCAAGAGAAGTCGCTTAGAGAATTCACCTGTGTCTCATCCGCTGCAATATATTCATGCTCCATTCTTTCATGACCGCCACCCTGAACCCTCTATCATCAGATCGTTTTAGCCTCTAAAATCATTTACTCCGTTCCGTGTCGTAGATGTGGGATTCATTAAGGCCCTCCTATGACGGGTCGCTTCTTGTCGACATCAACTCATTATCCAAGAAGTCGACTTAGGAACAACCCTTTCAGTACTTTGAAGCTTGCATGCCTCAATGGAAAGTTTCTCACTTCCGGTGACAGGTTTACATCAATGGCCTTCGACCGAAAGATTTTGCATGGTGTTCGACGCCAAGTCCCTTTTTCACACCACGCGAATTGTACTATAGTACCTTGAGGGTCATCATCATTATCGGTGATTCCTCTCGCGCTTGTTAACAACTTACATCATTGGCTGGTAATCAGGCAATGTCTTTCCATGTTCGACTCTAGAACATCTTTCACATGGATCGACTTGTACTCCGAGTGAAGATTTGACGAGTTTGAAGACCCCAGATCTAGTTTCATCCATCCGGGATGCGATATATTCAGGAAAATAAAGACATCAAATGTACATCATTGCTGCACAGATGATCATACGAATCAAAGGATGATGGCTCTATCAGAATCATCAGTTTGCGACACAGACAGTTGTCTGTCTTATGTACATGGAAATGAATTTATGAAGCTGAGCATGGGAATGCCTGCCTCAGCTAGATCATGAAAAATATTATGAATATAATGTATTGTGTTGTATCTTATTACAGGGCGCCTTCTAGCTCGAAAAAACTTCAGATCATCATGATAAAGCATTTCACCCGACATCAAAAGATTAACAACCTCATGCTTTAGGGGACAACTGTTATAGACATTTTTGGGAACTGCAACCCCAATCATACATGTCCATAAACCAAGGGCTCCTAAGTCCCTAAAAGTGTTGTTTCATACCCTAAAGGAACAAGGTCAGTTGATTACATCATCTCCTAGAAGTTCTCCATAGGAAATTGCTCAGAACTGGTCAAAACTGGACCATACAGGGTGCTCAGTGCTAAGGGTGCAATGCATCCCACCTTCCCAGTGTAAAGGGTGCAATGCATACCACCTGCCCAGTGTAAAGGGTGTGATGCATACTGAAAAGCCCTTCTGTAGGGTGCGATGGGAAAGAGTAGACAAATGGCAGAGACAGTTTGCAAGGTGGATCGTCATGGAATCTTCCAGAAACTTCTCTTGTGACACTTGCCTCTCTGAATTCGCCCAGGGATGAGTAAGAGATCATCAATCTCCAAGTGGAATCAAGAACTATCAGAGGGAGGACACTAATCAAAATCCCAGAAGCTAACTCACCCCCCTGCAATCATCTATATATGGATCCCTCATCCCAAAGATCCAGAGGCTGGAATTTTGTATCTTGTAAGGAAGTGTTGTTGGTTTCTTGGTGCAACATCATAGTGTTGGGTGATCTAAGCTTTTCATGAAGTGAAGAAGGGCTTTCATGCTGGGAGGATGACGTTGGGTCAGAACAATTGGTTGTAATCCTCTTTTCTATTCTTGATATTAATAAATCTATTCAAGTTTTCCTCCACATTCTTGTATGTTTGATGATATATGCATTTGTGTGGTCGATATATATCTGGTCCTATATTGTTTATGATTGTAGATCTCTATTCTTCGATAGTGTTATGTTTCTTTGATTCCACATGTGCTCTTTGAAGCTGGGTAGATGAAGGAAAAGTGGCAAGGATCTGTCAGAAGAGAGAGGAACCAAGCAAGGAACTAAGCGCAAGACTAAGGTTGGTGTCCTTTGTTCCCCTCTTATCTACTTCTCATAAACGAAAACGAAAGTAGTTTTAGTTTGTTTCTTTCTAAGATAGCTACTAGTCTTAGTGGGACTAGCAGCTCCGAGTGGACACTAGATTTCCTGATAACACTCCATATCAACCATATCTCCTTCATCCTGCTCCACCTAAGCAACCTCAGATTCATGCTCAACCAAATCTGAGCCCAAACAACAAACAGGCACAACAGGTCTATAGTGGAGAGACAACCTACCCTGCCTATGCTGTGGAAATTCAAGAAATCAACCTCAAGTCTAGAAGAGTGCTTCTAGATAACCAACCCCCATATCCACCTGAGGATCTTGAAGAGGAAAAGGAAGAGAGTGCTCCTAAAGCCAATCCACCTCCTTTTTCTGAAAGAGTTATACATCCTAGTCACGACAGCCTAGAAGAGACTGAACTTCTGAGAGAATTGAAAACTTATGTGTTAACATCCCACTTCTCCAAGCCCTCAAGGATGTCCCCATCTACAACAAGCTAATCAAGGAGAAATTATTCAAACATCCTTGGAGGAGAAAGAAAGACACCCCTACCATTAATATCAATGGAAATTTGTCTGACTTAATGTCAGGGAGAGTGATTTACCCAAAGTACCTAGACCCTAGAAGTCTTGTGGTAGATGTGCACATTGATGGAATCACTGTCCCCCACACCTTGATTGATCTTAGGTACGTCGTCAATGTGATGACCAAGGAAACCATGCTCAAACTGAATCTCCAATGATACTTAAGAAAGACCACAATAGTATTTCAACTTGCAGACAGATCACAGTAGCCCCTAAGGGAGTTGTTGAGGATGTGATGGTCTCTGTTGATTCGTACGAGTACCCTCTTGACTTCTTAGTTCTCCAGCCCAAGACCAAATTCAATGGTTATCCTCTCATCCTTGGAAGGCCATGGCTAGCCACTGTTGATGCTTACATAAGATGTAGAGTTGGGAACATGACCATTAAGAATGGGAATTTGTCTAAACAATTGGTCTTGTACACTCCTGCTAAACCATCCCTAGAGGATGGCTTACCCTTATGGTTGGAAGAGGAGGAGGAAGATGAAGTATACCATACCACATCCTACCAAATATGTACCTTATTATAGGAGGGGGGAAAGCTAATTAAGATGACCTCGTTGATCAAATCCTCCAAAACCAACCCCCTAACACCATGCCTCTTGATGAGCTGGCGATGAAATCTAAAGATAACCCGTGGATGAAATTGTGCCTAGTTGAATCAAGTCCTGCTCATGTCAAAATGGTATAATTTGGTCCATATAAAACATTCAAAATGAACATGTCTCTCCTAGCACATCAGGAAAAGAAGTTATGTAACATGTTGAGAGAGCACATAGATTCCTTTTCCTGGAGCTATAAGGAAATGAAGGGAGTGCGCCCTTTGGTGAGTACTCACCACATCTACATCAAGGAAGGTTGCAAACCAGTATGCCAACCTCAAAGGAGAATGATACCAACCCTCAAAGACATAGTCAAAGAAGAAAAACAAAAGTTTTTGGATGCAGGGTTCATTTACCCCATCTAAGATAGTGAGTGGGTGTCTCCTCTAGTTTTGGTCCCAAAGAAGAATGGAATCTGTGTGGATTACAGAGAGTTAAACAAAGCCACTAAAAAATACAATTTCCCTCTACCTTTCATTGATCAAGTCTTGGATGGTCTTGCAGGGAAGAAGATCTTCTCTTTCCTGAATGGATTCAATGGTTATAATTAGATCTAAATCAGCCCAGAGGACAAAGATAAAACCACATTCACTTTTCCTTGGGGTACCTTTTCTTATAGGGTCCTTTCTTTCGGATTATGCAATGCCATTGAAACTTTTCATAGGGCAGTTCTAAGCATCTTTGTTGAGCTATTCCATGACTCTGTAGAGATCTACATGGATGATTTCACTCCTTATGGGTGTGAATTCCTAGAGGCTATCTCCAACTTGCAGAAAGTACTAAATAAGTGCATTGAAATCAACCTATCACTTAGTCATGAGAAGTGTGAATTCTTGATTAATGCAGGGATTGTTCTAGGTCACTCAGTATCCCAGGAAGGCCTACAAGTGGACCCAAATAAAATTTCCATCATAAAAAGGGTCCCTACTCCTCAAAAGCAGAGGGATGTCAAGAGTTTATTGGGCTTAGATGGATATTAAAGGAGATTTATCAAAGAATTCAACAAAGTAGCCTTGCCATTTTTCGGACCGTTGGCCAAGGACTCTGAATTTTGCTGGTCAAAAAGTTACCAAGAGGCCTTAGAAATCTAGAAGGACAAGATGACTACTGCACCCATACTCAGAAGCCCAAATTGGGCTCTTCCTTTCCACATCCATGCTGATGCATCTGACAAAAGAGTAGGAGTAGATTTAGGTGAGATAGATGGAAATTTTCCTTATGCCATTTACTACATTAGCAAAAATATGTCCAAGGATGAATTGAACTACACTGTGAGTGAAAACGAACTCCTAGTTGTTGTCCATTCCTTGAATAAATTCATACACTACATCACTAGTTATCAAGCCTTTGTGTATACTACCATTTTGTTGTCAAGTACTTAATGAACAAGCATGATGTGAATGCTAGAATTATTAGATGGTTCTTTTATTACAATAGTTTGATTTAACTACCATTGATAAGCCAGGTAGAGAAAATTTAGTTGCATATTTTTTGTCTAGATTTGCTTTGCCTGCAGGTGAGGAAGGAATGGTTGATGATCAACTTCCATATGAGAATTTATTTGATATCTCAGTCTCTCTCCATTGTTTTTTTACATAGCCAACTACCTAGTTGCTACAAATTTCCCTCCAAATTTGTCATCCAGGGAGAAGAGCATAATTCTAAGGAAGAGCACCTCATTCACTTGGATTGGGGGCAATCTCTTCAAGATGGGCCCATATCAAGTTTTGAGGAGGTGTGTCAAGGACGAGGAAGTCCTTGACATCCTTCTAGCCTGTCATGATAGGCCTTGTGGAGGTCACTTTGTAGCCAAGAGGACAACTTTCAAGGTACTGCAAGCTGGCTACTAGTGGGCTACTACTGGCCCACTCTTCACCAAGATGCAAGAAGATACGCCAATCGATGTGATTAGTGCCAGAGGATAGGGAAACCTAACTCCAAGGATGAAATTCCCTTGCAACCACAGGTGACTCTAGAGTCATTTGAAAAATGGGGCATGGATTTCATTAGGCCTAGTGATCCACCATTAGGGCATAAAAAGTACATAATTGTATGCATTGATTATTTGAAAAAGTGGGTTGAGACCAAGGTTGTCAAGGTAGCATCAAAGGAGAAATTGGTTGAGTTCTTAAGGGAGAATGTATTCTACAAGTTTGGGTACCCTAGAGAACTAGTGATCGATCAAAGAGCTCAATTCCCATCACATCTGATCGAAAATTTGTTGAGACAACATGGGATAAAACACAGGAAGAAAACTTACTATCATCCTCATGCCAATGGACAAGTAAAGGTCACCAATAGAGCATTGGAAGGCATCCTCACCAAGGTCATCAGCAACAGTCGAAAATATTGGGTTGATGGACTAGTGGAAGCCACTTGGGACTATAATACAACCTGGAAGGCAACCAATAGTTTCACCCCTTTTGACTTGGTTTATGGAAAGAAGGCTCTTCTCTCCATTGAGTTTGAGTACAACACCTTAAGAATGAAAACAAAATTGGATTTGGATGTTAAAAAGTCACAGAAGGAGAGGTTTCTCCTGCCGAATGGTCTGGATGAATTCAAGAATGCAAGCCCTCCTACACACTGAAGTTATCCAAGTACAGAGGAAGGTTTGGCATGACAAGAACATCAAGGAAAATGTTTTTAAAGAAGGGGATTAGGCTATGCTATATGACTCTAGTTTAAAGGATTAAAAGGAAAATTGATGACAAGGTGGTTAGATCCATACCTGATAGAGAAGTGCCATGGCAATGGGGTTGTTCAAATCATGACCATTGATGAGGAAGGTATTCCCTTGCTCATCAATTGATACAGACTGAAATCACATAAAAGACCTTTGTCTAGGGAGGAGTTCATTGCGGCACCATTAGTAAGGAGTAAAATGTGATTGGAAATGTCCCAGATTCCAAGTAACCCAATTCTTGAAAACTGTTTTTTTATTTGTGAAAAACTAAAAAAAGAAGAAAAAAACAATAAGAGGCCTGGATGAAAGCCTCTATGAGGCATATGAGGCCAACTCTTGGGTTGAAAACCTCCTTGAGGCAACCTAGGAGTGAAAAACAAAAAAAATAATCCTTGGGTGAAAACCCGCCTTGAAGCGCCAAGTGTAGGCAGGCAAGTTGAAAACCTCTCTTGAGGCAGCCTATGTGTCTTTCAAAAAAAGAGAAAAAAAAACAAAAAGAATACCATGGTAGGGAACTTAAACTTGTCCACTAATAGATTATATGATTTTGCAGGTTTTGAAGGTAGTGAAAGATGCAAAGCCATATGGGCAACATGCCTAGTTTAATTCCATTTCTACCTCCATCAACTCCATCTAATCCATGCAAAGCATGTCCTTACCACTCATCCATTGTCAGGCATCAAAAATCATTTTTTTTGCATTTTTTGGCTTGCTATAGGATGTCCTGTAGCTGTGACAAGAAGATCTTGTAGCACTACAAGAGGTCTTGAAATGCTACAGGAAACGGGAATCGATAAGAAAATAATCACGCATGCATATTCTAGATTTATTAGGGACCTTACACTTCACTAAACCACTCACCCATCATCCATGCCTCCCTAGTCCAATTCACCATACACATGCCTAGCTCTGTCTCATTTAGAAAAAAAAACACATTAAAATGTCCAAAATATAATGAAAAAACAGAGGACATGTCCTACCTTGCCTCAACCATTCACTACTCGATTAGATCTCTCCATCATCCTCCAACCCCTACACCACTACCCAACATCCCTCTAAGAAAAATTCATTGTAAAAGGAAGAAAAGAGGCAGCTACGAGATCTCCTATGGTAGGTTGTTCCATTACTCCAACCAGCCTAACACTTAACTTTTCTTCCCAATCAGAGCAAGGAGGAGTATCATCATCTTTGAACACCTTGTTTCTCCTAGCCAGGCTCCACAGCAGCATCAACAACAAAGATATATCAAGCACCTGCACACATGAATAGAGAAGTAGTCAGCTACACAAGCAGGAAGAAATACACAGGAAGAGAGTAAAGGAGCACTTCCCTGAGAAGAAACACATAAGGAAAATTATCCAACATGCATCGGTAAGCAAAAGGTACGCATAGGTATGGAAAATTACCCAGCTCTTCCATACGTACGATATAATGGAAAATGTATAAATCTAAAAGAAAGGTCTTTTTATAAGATGGAGGTGGCCAGTTAACTTGGCCAGCCTCAACTCATGATAGAAAATTGAACCCTCAGTCAACATGCCACGTTAGAGTTTCACACTAATGGGAATCAATTAAAAAGGTGGTCAAATTAGGTAAGGGGGAGTGGGTGATGATTATGAGAAGCAAGTGAATTATCCCTAACAATGGGTGAATGGTCCCAATTAGGAAATCTCATACCACTGCCAGCCAGCACAACACATTGAGCCTCCACCATAAATATCATAAAACCCCAAACTTTCATGCACTTTTTATTATCTCATTTCGAAATCAAGGAGATAGGGACCATCTTGGGAAGCCATCTAAATTTGAACCCTGCTCTGACCATCCTATAGGAGACAACTATAGGACAACTATAGGAAACATAAAAGCCTACAGGAAGCTACATGAAACACTGGAATTCCACAAGAAGTCTGCAAGGGGATTCCTAGGGTCAACTTGGTCATCAATTGTCATAATCCCAAGCATTACAGTGAGAAGTAAGTGGCCCATCTCTCCTCTGTTTATGCTTTGATAAATCATAAACTCTGCACTCTTTTAGTAATTACAGTTAACTTGGGAATCAGGCAAAATTTGGGGCTATATAAGAAACAATTTGTGGCTATAAGGAATTGTGTTAATTACAGTCATCCACTGAAAAGGTTAAGCTTTTAGTCACCCTGAAATCCAAACTAAAGGTATCCTACAAAACCTCCTGCACTTAGCTAAAACCAGAGAATAAAATGGGAAGGGGATTCAATAGAAGAGAAACCACAGATACATCAAGAATTCACCTTCAACCCCCTGTGGTAGATATCTTCAGGAGGCATCAAAGGTTAGGTTTCTTTGAGTTGCTTAAGGGATACGATGATGATATAACCTATGAGTTTTCCATGGCACTAAAACCTCAAGCAAGAACAAGTGCAACTACTATGGTGAGAGGGTTGTCCATTACCATCAACCCTGATGTGATTAGCAAAGTGAAAAAAATTCTTCTAGGGGTTCAATGGAGAAAGGAGGATGAGGCCAGCAACACCGTTGCTAAGAAATGGGGTCAGAAGGGAGAGCCTTCCTTATCCTTGGGATAAGGCGGGCTACCACATGATGAAGTACATTTCTTGTGAAGGGAGACTAAATGTAGTCTATGGATACCAATTCAAACTCCTCCATGAGTTGAGATTCAAAGCTAGAATACCCATAAACCAAAGGCTCAGTGTGCCTTATTTCCTTTTACAGTCCATAATGAGCATGAGTTAGAAGTTGAAAGAGGGGAAACACCAGCAGTTAGCACCATGGTCTCATCAAGCAAATAATGGAAGATGCCTTGAGCTAATTGAGAATTCCTGTTCTCTGGTCCACATTTAGAGACATGGACAAAGAAGCCTTTCTTGAAACCCAAGTCCTTGAACATGGTGGGATCCCAACCTCTAGTGTTGAATAGGAGGAAGATGAAGGAGAATAAGGAGAAGAAGAAGTAGAAGAAGAAGAATAAGAAAAGGAAGAAGAGGAAGACGAGACAGAAAAAACATAAGAAGAAGAAAAAGGAGAGGCAAAGACAGACATAACAGAGGAAGATGAAGTAGAAGAAGAAGAAGAAAAGGAGGAAGAGGAAGCAGAGACAGACAAAAAATAAGAAGAAGAGGAGGAGCAAAAGGCAGAGCTAAGCCCTGAGAAAAATATCGCACTTGAAGAAGAGGAGATATCCCCAAGATTTCCTCCTGAACCCATTGAAAAGTAGGCAGATGCTGCCTCGGCTGCCTTGATCACACCTATCAAGTCCAAGAGGAAAAGGTAGAGGTAAACTCCCCTATATTTCAAAACAAGAAGCATCAGGATTAACCAGAGGAAGCCACAAACACCAACAAAAATCCCCATCATAATTGAAGAGTCACCAAACAAGCATGAAGATCTAGAGTCCATGGGAATGAAGGTTGAGAAAGTCACATCACCAGAAGAAACCCTAAAGGCTACCATCACCTATGTCAGGAAGCTTGTAACCAGGTCAACATCATCTAAGAAAATGAAGGCAGCTGTAACCCTCCAATAGAAAAGCAAAGGTGTGCTATAGGATCCCCAAATAGTGCTATAGGAAAGACTAGTAGTGCTACAAGAAAGACAGAAAGAGCTACAGGAAGAGCGATAGGGACAGAAAGAAGGAAAGGAAGCAACACCATAGGCATAGGAGGGGGAGGCTTCCCCAAATACATTTGAGGGAGATTTTCCAGAGTTGCAAGAGCCTAGCCCACAACCAAATCTTAGCTCCTACTACAAGTTCATTGAGGGAGGCAAAATGATACCACAAAATTTGTAATCCCTCTCTTCTTTGAACTTGAAAAATAAAGAGGAAGGACACATCGATGAATGCAAATTTCTAAGTCAAAGAAAGTAGAAGATGTGGGCCATATAGAAGAAACAAATCCTAGATATGGGTAGGGAGTTGAGTGAATTGAGAGATAGAGAATAAACCATGAGAATAACGTTGCAGGGAGAAAACACATGGCTGAGAAGGAAGTTGCAAGAAAAGGAGAGCCAATTGGCCACCATGGCAAGCCTCTCCATGGAAGCACTTCAATGTAGAATGCCATCCAAATCATATGCACTTGCCTCAAAGATCAATGGATGCAGTTTCAAATTAAGACATTGGCACAACATGGGACCATGCCATTCCAAGATTATAGGAAATTCATTGAGCTATGTGACAAGAGCACCCTTGAAGATAAGGCTGAATTATCATAATTATATGTTGGCATTATGGCTAAAGTGTTGTCCTTGATGGCAACCCATACAGGTGATAGATCACAGTACTTCAGGTCAGTAGCAGAGATTGATGATCAGCTCTCAAATATTGAAGAAAATAAGGGGTACGCAGGTACACCGTACAGAAGGTGCGTACACGCAGGCCTGTCTTACATAAAGTGTGTACATACCCGCAGTTATCCCGTTCAGAAGGTGCGTACCCCCAGTTCACTCACTTCAAGGCAGAGAAGCGCGCTCACGTGGGGTTTCTTATGTTTGGCCCGTGGTATTTAGCCCGTCGTTCTTGATTCTATGGTTTTGGCCCATGGTATTTTTTTATATTATTATTATTGAGCCCCTATTGATCCATGATTCTATGAAGAGCTTGCCTATATAAAGCAAAGGAGATCATTTGGCTAGACACTGGTGAAATAAGAAGATCTTAAGAGAAGCTAGATCTGAAATTCTAGTGATGGGTTTGTGAGAGATAGCTAGATCTAAATCAGGAGAAACATGAGAACTACAAGTCGGATCTACTAATGGGTTGATATCCCCTCGGCGCATGTTCAGATCTGTAGATCTGACAGTTTGAGTTAATCTTGAAGTCTTGAAATTATCTTTACCTGCAGGTACGCAAGTACAGTGAAAGAAAAGTGCGGAGATACGCAGGCGCAGAAGTGTTGCAAGTGCGCAGATACGCAGGCCCAGAAGCGCTGTAGATGCGGACGGGCGCAGGCAGTTCATTGGACACAGAGCGCAGGTACGCAGGAGGTCTGTGAGGCACAGTGCGTGGGTACACAGGAACACAGTTGGGAACAGTGCGTACTTATACGCAGTGTATCCAGTCTGAAAATTGATGAAACGTGGTACATGGAGGAGAGAAGATTGTAGGTCAGCACCTACGTACTAGTATCTAAGCTAGTACAAGAGCTAAAGGAAATCTTTGGAGCATTGTAGCAGGTAGTAGCCTGCGTACTAGTAAATGGATCGGGTAGTACAAGAGCAAAGGGGGTTGTAGCTCCCGTACTGGTATAAGACTGCACCAGTACAAAATATTGTAAAAGGATTTTCTTATTAAGAAGAAGATTGAGATGACTTGCAGCAGGTGGTTTTCTCCCGCATTGGGTTTCCACCTTATATCATGGTGTTCATGTGTGTGCCTTATGTGTGATGATCTATTCTATGTTACTGCATCTGTTAACTGATAATATGGTTGATAATGTTCTAATGCACTCATTGAAGATCAATTAACTTAATCATAAGAAGTTGTGGAAGTAGCATATATGAATCTGATTATGGAAATGAAAAAGTTTTATTAATGTGATAATACTGATTCACCCCCCCCCCCCCTCTCAGTATTATTTCCAACAATTGGTATCAGAGCAGGTCCTTTGGTAGAAGCTTGATCGCTTGAAGGAGATCCGTGGAACAATGGGAAAGAAGCTTAAGAAGAAAGCACCTAAGAAGAAGAAGTCATCTCAGAAGAACTATGACAATGGGAGAATCGATTGGGGATTAGGTATAAGAAGCTCTTCAGATTCAGAATCAGATTCAAAATCATTATCAGGTATGAATATATTATCCTCTGATGTTCCAGCTATCTTTCCTTTTGGAAAAGATGAAAGTGATAGCGAAACTACTGAATTTGCTCTTATGGGTGAACAAGAAAGATATCAAATAGAGGCAGAATTTAAAAGGATGACAGAAAAAATTAGAGATCAACAAGATCTATTGAACAAAAGGGAATGTGACTTCAAAGAAGAAGCTACCAAACTAAAGGCCCAACTAGAAGAAGGAAACAAGGTAAGAAAACTACTCAAGGACAAGGAGGACCAATGTCAAAAATTGCAGCATGAAGTGACATCATTAAGAAAAGAAGTCAACGAAAGAAGCACAACCATCAAGAAACTCAAAGATAGATCCAGCTACTATGAAAATCTTGAAGCTACAATCCTCTCACTAAAAGGAGATCTTGAAGAATCAAAGAAGCAGAATGAAGATCTACATCAAGCAATTGAAAAACAAGACAACGAAGTCATCAGCTTAAAATCTCAGCTGGAATGTGTCTTCCGAGTTCGTCAAATGCAGCAGGATCTGAATGAAGAACAAGAAAAGGAGATTCTCAAACTAAGGGAACAAATGGAAGAAGGAAGGAAAGATGAAGAAGATTTGAAAAGGCAATCTCTTGAAAAGGAATAACATCTTCAGGTTGAGGTAAATATCTTGAAAGGTAAATTAGAAGAAAAGGATAAGCTTTTACGATTTCAAGATAGTACTAAAGTCTTGGATGATATTCTTAATAGTCAAAGGTCTCCTGCTATCAAAACTGGTCTTGGCTTCCATGAAAATGTTGAAGGTGAATCAAGTTCACAAGGTGAGGCAAGGAACTCTAAAGAGAAATCTAAAGTGATCAAAGAAGAAATGAAAGGTCAATTTCATCATCAACCAAGGAAAGAGATTCCTCAAAGAAAATCCTTTACTGCTCCTATGAATAATGTTGAATGTTATGTATGTCATAATCTTGGACATGTTGCAGCTAGATGTAGAAGAAGAAGGGTTCAAGATCATTATGAAGAAAGATCATCACATTCAAGGTACTTTAATGGATATTTATTTGCTTGCAATATGTATGGTCACAAAGCTGCTGATTGCTACAAATGGAATATGAAACATGTAAGATGTTATGCATGTAACAAGCTTGGACATATAGCCAAGAATTGCAGGAACAAAGTTTGGGCACCATATCAAAAGGAGAAAATGTCATCATCACGCTTGAAGATATGGAGGAAAAAGGAAGTACAGTCAGAAAAAGGCGGCACAACACAACGTACAGACATACCAGAATCAGAGGGAGCTGAAAGTACAAAACTTCAGTGTCCTGAATCTCATATGCAAACTCCATAAACGGAAGTCGCGTATATACGCGAGTTGGATACTTCACAATCGCGTATATGTTTGTTTGAAGAAAGGCAGTAGGGAAAGTGAAGTGAATCTATGAAGTATGATCTCTCAAGCACAAGATCAGATCTGGGAATCTGAATGTTAGTAGCACAAAGGAGGACTGTTAATTGGGTTCTAATCAGAGGTACACAGACCATTCACTGTGAAAGTGCGGGCGTACGCAAGTGATACACAGTGAAAGTGCGAGGATACGCAGCAAAGGCACAGTCCAAGTGCATATGTACGCAGCATAACAAAAGAGCACATGCGGACGTGTTATAGAAATTTTTGTGCCTTACAGCTCTAAGCATGAAATGTCCATAAACCAAGGGATCCTAAGTCCCTAAAAGTGTTGTTCCGGCCCCTAAAGGAACAAGGTCAACAAATTACAGCTTCTCCCAGAAGTTCTCCACCAGAAACTGCACAGAATTAGTCAAATCAGGATCATTTCAGCTGCTCCACTAGCTAGCTGCGTTGCATAGCACCCAAGTACACTAGCTAGGTGCGTTGCAACGCACCTAAATGCACTACCAGGGTGCGTTGAGCGGGAAATGACAAATGGCAGTGTCATTCCGCGAGGTGGACAGATAATGGAAGCTTCCAGAATCTTCCCTAATGACACTTGCCTCACTGAGTTCGACAAAGGATGAGTAAGAGGCTCTTAGTCTCCAAGTGCAAGCAAGAACTGACAGAGAGAAGCCACTAGTCAAATCATAAGCTGACTCATCCTCTTTGCATACATCTATATATGGATCCCTCATCCCAGAGATCCAGAGGCTGGAATTTTGTACATTGCAGAGAATCGCTGTTGGTTTTGAGATAGATATCAGAGTATTGGGTGATTTATGCTTTGTTGGAGGTGAAGAGGGGATTCCTTTGCTGGGAGGTTGATGTTGGATCAGGAATCATCGGTTGTAACTCCTCCTGTATCTTCTTGTTATATCAATAAAACTATTCGAGTTTCTCCTACATGCTTGTGTATCATTGATGTTTGTTACATTTGTATGTTTAGCTTAAATCTGATCCTAAGCTATTTATGAATATAAATCCATGTCTTTGTGTAGTTTTCTTCTTCTGTGATCTTACAGGAACTTGGTGAAGCTGGGCGAGTAAGGGAACAGGTAGCTGGAAGCTGTCAAAGAGGAGAGAGATTGGATCAAAGGACTAGCGCAAGACACAGGTTGGTTCATCCTATTCCTCTTCGTTTATAGTTCATAAAGAAGAACACGAAAGTAGTTTTCCTTGTTTGTTTCTAAGGTCACTGTCACGCCTTAGTGGGATAGGGTCGTTCTGAATAACACTTTTCCCGTTAACAAAATGGCGACTCCGCTGGGGATCGTGTCTAATTAGTTTGTTTGTGTTTCTCTTGTTGTTTGTTTCATAAACATAGAAGTAGCAATCGAACTGCATTTGCCATTAACAAATGCAAAGTAGACATTTGCTACTTCAATCCATTCACTGGATCTGTTTATGATTTGAACAGCTGATTCACAAATGATCTGATTGCCCTTTGTGATAGTTCTTAGACCTCCTTTAAATCTACCCTCTGATTGTGCATTGCTGATTACTTTTACTCGGCCAAAAACCATAGATTAAACTGCAAACCGTGACCCAGAACCCGGATAGAATTCTCGTTTCTGCCCCAGTACAGGCTCTGTGAAGAGATTCTGCATTTCAACGTAGTTCCCGAGAGGGCTACCTGCACTGCAATTCAGTTTCTTTGTGTAACAGGTGCGCTGATCAGCCCAGCCTTGTGCAGCTGAGGTTCTTTGCTTCATTTTTTCAGTTTTGTCTCTGATTTTTGCAGCCTGTGATCAGTGTGTGTGTCTATTTAAAAACCACTTTTCTTTGCCTTAATTCCGCCTCCTTTGTACAAAAATATTGTAGATGTTTTTGTGTGTTTGTTACATCATTTACAATTTTCCATTGAAAAAGTAGAATAGTCATACTGTCGTCCTTTGATTTAAATCTGTTGTAAGTGTCGATTTTGATCTTAGGAGAAAGTTTATTTGCTGTTGACAGTCGATTATGCTTTTACTTTTGCCTTTGGTTTGAATTTGTGACTTTCTAGTGTCGAAACGAGTATTTATTTCAAAATCATAAAGTGTCGTAATCATCTCTACCTTTTGATTTCGAAAAGAAGCTTGTTTGTGTTTGTCACTTGAAAGCAAATTCAGATTTGTACATCAACTTTCTTTTTAGGCATCAATATTAAGAAAGTGAAAACAAATACATGCACATGTGCATTTGAATATTGATAGTCTGTTTGGCTTGATTTAGGAAAAGTGAATTTACGGTGTGCTCTTTGCTCTTTGAGAAAAGATTGTGTCTTTCTTTTCCCCTTGTAGCTAGGATTTTCATTGCTGAAAAGAGATAAAAGTTTTCTTATCATCTTTAGATTGCATTTTAGGAATTACATCTACATCTCGTGGTGATCCCAAAAGGCAAACTTCATAAGAAATATCAACTTAAAATAAATTGAATGAATCTAACAACACTTTGGAACTTAACGCACAACATTTAGAGGTCTAGGCTAGAGACGTATTCTGGCGTCGTAAAGCCTGGTAACTGTTGTCCTCACTGATGGTTGGGTGATTCCTCCACTTTGAGACGATAAGTTCCAGTACAGACTTGTGCTCCCATGTACCGTCGAGTATATATTGGGAGACCCCTATAGGCTTAAAACCCTTTATCCATAGGAAGCCATGTCGGCCGCCCTACTGATCGCAATGCAACGAACACAGCGTTCGGGAAGATTGACTGCCGTACCGTAAAAAGTATTCTGCAGTTTTGCGTTTGGTTTGGTACTCCCTCTACCTAGATCTCCAGAGCAGTCCCTTTCGTTCCTTTTCAAACTCCTTAACGGAAAAGGTCCATCTGAGCACTTGTCACTTCAGGCTCATTAAAAATCGAAGGAGACTAGAGTCATCTTTTGTTTTTTCTCGACTCTTAAAAATTGAAAAAACAAGTTGTGTCAAAGCGTCTAAAAATTTATTTTAAACGGAATATTCATACCCTTTTCCTACGTTGATCTTAGGTTGAGAAAATGGAGTCTACCAACCAAGGAATTCCCCTTGGTGGAAATCCTAGTCCCTTCTCCTCTTGGGGAGATGTTGGTGCACCCCATATGGCCACATTGTCGCTTCCAGGACTGACAATTGGCTTGCCAGTATGGCTCTTCTCAACCAATGTCGTTCAGAACACCACCATTCCTGAACAATCGAATCAGCAATTAGATGAGTCCAGAGTTGCCCACCAACCTTTTACTTCCTCTAATTCTTCCTCTCCTCCTTCCTCTTCGCTTGATGGGGCTGGAAAAGCCAAAAGTCAAGTTCCTAAGGAGAAGAAGGAGAAGAAGAAGAAAGAGAAGAAGAAGAAGGAGCCAAAGGTGAATGGGGGAAAACGAGTGTCGTCTAACGAAAATCCACACACTGCACCGACCAAGCCTAAATCGCCATGTGTCATTTGCAAAGGAGACCACTTTCACAGAGATTGTCCTTGCATCGCTCGGATACTAAGGGACTAGTCTCCTCGTTTGCACAATCTGGTGTCATCAACCTCTGATGATCATGTTGAAAGCACACCGTCAACTAGCGAAAGTGAAGCCCCAGGACAAAAAGGGAAAGCTAGATTTCCTTGTAAACTGTGCGAAGGCAATCATGCCGTCCACCGTTGTCCCTTCTTAGACGAAGCGAAAAGATTTTTGGATGATCGTCTGGTTTCACCATTACGAATTCCTCCTGGATATAAAAAACTCTTGCCGAGTCCGTCGCTAGTTGAGAATCCAGCTGGCCCGCTCAAGTGGTCGGCTAAAGCACCTATCATCGAAGATAAACCATCTAAATCCATACCAGACGAAAGTCAAAAGGTCGAGGCGGCAGTTGAACCGGTCTTGCCTTCAGAGGTTTTATCTTCGGATGATACAATCACTGAAGAGAACAAAGATGACATCGTCCAAATTCTCTTCATCAACACAGACTCCGACGAACATGGGGGCAATCTACCCATTCCTTTACCGCAGGAAGGAAGTTCGTCAGAGCCATACCCGACCGTCTACTCGGTCCCACCTCCAAGCAACCTAGTTGTCTCCTTCGACTGGAACCAACTAGGCAGACCCTGTTTACCAGCAAGCATACCATTCCGAATTATCATTCAAATATATAGAATGGTCATTGCTGGTACCATCATAGATGAAGGGGCTTCTGTAAGTATCCTTTCCTCTACTGCTTGGAAAGCGCTTGGTTCGCCATCGCTTTTGCCTGAAATGAGAAATCTGACAGGCTTTGATAAAGGAACCAGTCGACCTTTAGGGATCCTTCCCAATGTGCCCATAACATTGAGAAGGAAGACAGTTCACATGAACATAATGGTAGTTCAAGGACCCTTGGATTATAACCTACTCCTTGGACGAGACTATATTTATTGCATGGGAGCCATCGTCTCCTCACTCTTTAGAGTAATGTGTTTTCCGCACGAAGGAAGAGTGGTCAAGCTCGTGGACCAGCTTTCATTTCCCGGTTCACGCATAGCAAATAGTCATATACCATCCCTAAATGGTCTTTTCACGCAAGAAATGTCTCAATCTCCAGTCCGTCCTCCCGATGAGCACGAGTAATTCGGAGGGATATGCCTGAAACCCAGGGGGCATGCATCCTGGTCTACTTCGGGTATAGAGTAGGTTTCCGCGGGAGAATATGCCTAGTTTGTACCCCCGTCCGTGAATGGAAGAGGGGGTTATTCTAGTACAGGATTCTCTTGTCAAAGTTATGTCAGGGATGGTCTCACTATATCATCCGTTCACCTTTGTTTATCTCGGTAGACATCGCCGAAGAAGTGTTTTGTTTACGCCGTAAATAAGACAATCTTTGGGTAACCTGTAAGAGGTAGTACCCTTCCTGATAAAACGAATGTTTTGTCAGCTCGAATAAAGGGTGACCCTTCCTGATTAAACGAATGTTTTGTCAGCTCGAATAGAGGGAGACCTCGAAACTTTGTTTTATACCTGGGGGCATGCAAACCTTTTGGAGTGCAAGCAAGGGGCGACTATTTATTTTTAAAATTTTTAGGACCTCTAACCCTTTAAACTCGTAGGATTAGTCATCACCTAACTTGCATAAAGAAAGGATGTAGGGTAAAAATCTAAAATTTTCCGTTTTATATGAGACATTCTTATCATATGACTGGATTAATCGAGCAGTTTTAGCGCATAGTTCAAGCTCGTTAAAAAATAAACATAAGACATGAGCAAATGTTTCCACCCGCGTTTAAGCTCGTTAAAAAATGAACTATTCCCCGGTAAATAACCACCGTGAGTGAAGCATTTCAGCCATCCTTGTGACACTGCCGTGATTGGAAAATTCCAAACCTCACCTGGAATCAGCTGCTACCCATTTTATCACTCGTTCCTCAAAAGACGAGTCTTCTTTAAGCTCTTTTCAACTGACTCGTAAAATATGAAAAGATTGCTGAGTTTTGGCCTTCCAGCTCGTTAAAGCGACTAGAAGTGCTATCCCTCCTCTATATTTTAATCTTTTTGGACCTAAGGGATTATTGCACAAAAATATTGAGCGCTTGTTTTGTTCGGCTCGTTAAAACTATCGAAAATTCATCCCTTCTATATTGTTTTATACTTTTTCGGACTTAAGGGATTAGATGACGAAAAAGGAATTTTGGAGTTACCTTTACGTACCTTTTCAGACTCTCTAAAAATGAAAAGGACCGAGTTATCTTTGTCGTTAAACTCGTTAAAAAGATTAATAGCGACAAACTTGTCTTTAGACGAGAACGAGTTTCACTATCGCTAGGCTCGTTAAAACATAGCGATAGGTTTGCCCGAAGGGAAAATTATAGAACAAGCATATGTTATCCTCCTCAAGCTTGACAAAAATAAAGAGGTACTGGTCAGCAATGACTAGGGAAAAATTGGGAAGAAAACTCAAAGAATCTTTATTTGTAGCAAGTCGCTCTTGAACATGACACTTCCATTCCATGCCTGAGTCGGGTTGGGTTGTTTCATTCACCGGTCACATCACCATGGTCACGCCATACCATCCACATTTGGGGTAAATGCTACCAATCCATCACATAAGTGTCGCCGACATGTTCAAGAGAAGTCACCTGTGTGCCATCCACTACCATACATTATACTTCATTCTTTCATGACCGCCATCCTGAACCATATATCATCAGATCGTTTTCACCTCCATCAAAATCATTTGCTCCGTTCTGTGTCATTGATGTGGGATTCATTAAGGCCCTCCTTTGACGGGTCACTTCTTGTCGACATTAGCTCATTATCCAAGAAGTTGATCTAGGAACACCCCATTCAATACTTTGAAGCTTGCATGCCTCAATGGCAAGTTTCTCACTTCCGGCGACAGGTATACATCAATGACCTTCGATCGAAAGATTTTGCGTGGTGTTTGACGCCAAGTCCTTTATTCACACCACGTGAATTGTACTGCAGTACCTTGAGGGTCATCATCATTATCGGTGATTCCTCTCGCGCTTGTTAACAGTTTCCATCATTGACTGGTAATCAAGCGATGTCTTTCCATGTTCGACTTCAAAACATTTCTCACATGGATCGACTTGTACTTCGAGTGAAGATCGGACGAGATTGAAGACCCCGGATCTAATTTCATCCATCCGGGCTGCGATATATATTCAGGAAATAAAGACATTGAAATGTACAGCACTGCAGCACAGATAATCATCCTACCAAAAGGATGATGGCTCTATCAGAATCATCAGTCTACCATCAGATGATTGTCTATCCTATGTACATGAAAATGAATATATAAAGCTGAGCATGGGAATGCCCGCCTCAGCTAGATCATGAAAACAGTATGAAGATAATGTATTGTATTGTATCTTATTACAGGTCTCCTCCCAGCATTGAAAGAACTTCGGATCCTCCTAATAAAGCATTTCACCCGATAAACGGCCTCATACTTTAGGGGGCAACTGTTATAGACATTTTTGTGCCTCACAGCTCTAAGCATGAAATGTCCATAAACCAAGGGATCCTAAGTCCCTAAAAGTGTTGTTCTGGCCCCTAAAGGAACAAGGTCAACAAATTACAGCTTCTCCTAGAAGTTCTCCACCACAAACTGCTCAGAATTAGTCAAATCAGGATCATTTCAGCTGCTCCACTAGCTAGCCGCATTGCATAGCACCCAAGTACACTAGCTAGGTGCGTTGCAACGCACCTAAATGCACTACCAGGGTGCGTTGAGCGGGAAATGACAAATGGCAGTGTCATTCCGCGAGGTGGACAGACAATGGAAGCTTCCAGAATCTTCCCCAATGACACTTGCCTCACTGAGTTCGACCAGGGATGAGTAAGAGGCTCTCAGTCTCCAAGTGGAAGCAAGAACTGACAGAGAGAAGCCACTAGTCAAATCATAAGCTGACTCATCCTCTCTGCATACATCTATATATGGATCCCTCATCCCAGAGATCCAAAGGCTGGAATTTTGTACATTGCAGAGAATTGTTGTTGGTTTTGAGATAGATATCAGAGTATTGGGTGATTTATGCTTTGTTGGAGGTGAAGAGGGGATTCCTTTGCTGGGAGGTTGATGCTGGATCAGGAATCATCGATTGTAACTCCTCCTGGATCTTCTTGTTATATTAATAAAACTATTTGAGTTTCTCCTACATGCTTGTGTATCATTGATGTTTGTTACATTTGTATGTTTAGCTTAAATCTGATCCTAAGCTATTTATGAATATGAATCCATGTCTTTGTGTAGTTTTCTTCTTCTGTGATCTTACAGGAACTTTGTGAAGCTGGGCGAGTAAGGGAACAGGTAGCTGGAAGCTGTCAAAGAGGAGAGAGATTGGATCAAAGGACTAGCGCAAGACACAGGTTGGTTCATCCTATTCCTCTTCGTTTATAGTTCATAAAGAAGAATACGAAAGTAGTTTTCCTTGTTTGTTTCTAAGGTCACTGTCACGCCTTAGTGGGATAGGGTCATTCTAAATAGACACTTTTCCCGTTAACAGGATGGACGTGGCGAGGCAGAAGAAGAGGTGCGTAGCAAGATCGGAGGTACGCGGCGCGATAGAAGGATAACCTGCGGAGCTACATAGAAGTACGCGACGCGATAGAAGCAAAGGATGCGTGAGGTACGTGGCGCAACTGATGGCACAGGTGCGTGGGTACGCACTGTAGTACAAGGCTGTCTGCGTGAGTACGAAAAAACACAGAAGGACAGGTGCGTGGATACGCAGAGGAGCGAAAGATGATGTGCGGAGCCATGCAGGTCTTATAATGAAAAACTGCGTATCTGTCTTAAGGCATTTAATGGCTGACTTTTCTTGTTGATAAGATTTGACAGATGGCACCAGTTTAGGGGGAGCATATGATTTTAATGCATTGTTGGCATTATGGGTAATAATCCTTGGTGATGATGCTTAAATGATTCATCTTGCTATGAGTTGTTCACATGGTTCTTGGATCAGATTTGTGGTTGATTCTCTAATGAGGATAAGGAGAAACACTTCGCTTAAATTCACATCTTCTTGATGATGAGTCACTCATATGCTGCTGTTGACATATGCATAAAGATCATATATTACAGTTATGATGCATGATTCCTTTCATTCTTGGCACAAATGGATGAGGACTGTTGGCTGGATACAGGGATGATTATTCAAAATTTGCATTGTTGAAGACATGATGATGATGAGCTGTTACCTATATGATGATAGGTTGTTTCGTACATATGTTGATTGATGCAGATATTCCCAAATGATGATCATGATGGCTATGGTGTTTCTCACATATAATTCTGTTGATGCGGACATACCTTGATGATTCATGCACTAATGCAAGTTGTTGATCTAGTTGTTGTTGACAGATACTATGGAGCAGATCATACAGAGTTGTTAATGATGTTTATCTTAGGTGATTGGTTTCTGTTATAAATATCATATCACGACTCATGATGTAATAGTATGTCTCTATCTATTATATTCATCTCTTCAGGTCATGTAATGGCCTATGTTGGTTTCCCCACTATTCCTGGGATGAATGATGTTATTCTTTTATGTTATCATATGTACACTTTTTGTATATCACCATTGTGTTGGGTGATGGATGTATTGAGTCTTTTGGTGATAGGAAGGTCATTTATATAGAGTCATGTTCTTCTTGTAGAACATCTTCTTGCAAACCTTGCTTACAGTCAGGGGGAGCTTGAGCATGAACAACATTATATAGAAGAGCATACATTTCAGCTTGTTCTCAGAAAGTGCATTGTCAGATTAGTGCACCATGACATATACAAAGGGGGAGCTCATTCAGAGACTTCAGCAGATCTGGTTTATAGTCAAGGGGAGCATGTTCTTAGGGGGAGCATAACCCTTTGCCCTTGATGTCAAAGGGGGAGAGTGATTTGGTGTTGTTGCCATCAAGTCCAAAGGGGGAGATTGTTGGCTTTATGATGTATGTGTTGTACTTGATGGCAACCCACTCATAGAAGATCATCTCACTTGTATACATTCAGATGAATCCACAGAAGAGATGGATGTAGGACAGTTCAAAGGGATCAGATGACAGTTCACAAGTAAGCTTTGCCATCAAGTCCAAAGGGGGAGATTGTTGGCATTATGGCTAAAGTGTTGTCCTTGATGGCAACCCATACAGGTGATAGATCACAATACTTCAGGTCAGTAGCAGAGATTGATGATCAGCTCTCAAATATTGAAGAAAATAAGGGGTACGCAGGTACACCATACATAAGGTGCGTACACGCAGGCCTGTCTTATATAAAGTGCGTACATACCCACAGTTATCTCGTTCAGAAGGTGCGTACCCCCAGTTCACTCACTTCAAGGCAGAGAAGCGCGCTCATGTGGGGTTTCTTATGTTTGGCCCGTGGTATTTAGCCCGCCGTTATTGATTCTATGGTTTTGGCCCGTGGTATTGTTTTATATTATTATTATTGAGCCCCTATTGATCCATGATTCTAGGAAGAGCTTGCCTATATAAAGCAAAGGAGATCATTTGGCTAGACACTGGTGAAATAAGAAGATCTTAAGAGAAGCTAGATCTGAAATTCTAGTGATGGGTTTGTGAGAGATAGCTAGATCTAAATCAGGAGAAACACGAGAACTACAAGTCAGATCTACTAATGGGTTGATATCTCCTCGGCACATGTTTAGATCTGTAGATCTGACAGTTTGGGTTAATCTTGAAGTCTTGAAATTATCTTTACCTGCAGGTACGCAAGTACAATGAAATAAAAGTGCGGAGATACGCAGGCGCAGACGTGCTGTAGGTGCGCAGATATGCAGGCCCAGAAGCGTTGCAGATGCGGAGGGGCGCAGGCAGTTCATTGGACAAAGAGCGCAGGTACGCAGGAGGTCTGTGAGGCACAGTGTATGGGTACGCAAGAACGCAGTTGGGAACAGTGCGTACTTATACGCAGTGTATCCAGTCTGAAAATTGATGAAACGTGGTACATGGAGGAGAGAAGATTGTAGGTCAGCACCTACGTACTAGTATCTAAGCTAGTACAAGAGCTAAAGGAAATCTTTGGAGCATTGTAGCAGGTAGTATCCTGCGTACTAGTAAATGGATCGGGTAGTACAAGAGCAAAGGGGGTTGTAGCTCCCGTACTGGTATAAGACTGCACCAGTACAAAATATTGTAAAAGGATTTTCTTATTAAGAAGAAGATTGAGATGACTTGCAGCAGGTGGTTTTCTCCCGCATTGGGTTTCCACCTTATATCATGGTGTTCATGTGTGTGCCTTATGTGTGATGATGTATTCTATGTTACTACATCTGTTAACTGATAATATGGTTGATAATGTTCTAATGCACTCATTGAAGATCAATTAACTTAATCATAAGAAGTTGTGGAAGTAGCATATATGAATCTGATTATGGAAACGAAAAAGTTTTATTAATGTGATAATACTAATTCACCCCCCCCCTCTCAGTATTATTTCCAATATTATACCTCCATAACCTTGCCTTGATAGACTTGAATGTGTGGGAACCCAATGCAATTTTTGGGGACTTGTAGTTGATGGCCCTTTCATCATGAATGAGTCACGAGGAGGCCAGGGCTAAGGAGGTGAAGAGAATAGTAGAAAAAGAGGAAAGAGAGCCCCTCTACATCAGAGAAGGACAAATAAATTCCATGGTTGTTATTAGTAACCACAACATCATTTCCAATGATGCTCAACTTGCACCAAGGTAGCTGGCTACCCAAGAACATGCCATCTCCCATTTTGATAATTCTTTAAGATTGTTGGGGACTGAAAGCCAAGAAGCATACTAGAGGATATGGAATAACCTACCACATAGTCTCCGGATTAGGGGGTACCACTCTCCTGAGAGATTGAGAAATTCATTGGAAAGGACACCCCTATATAAGAAGGCCATGCAAACACTGAATATCAATTGGATTGGAATAAATTTCAAACCACCTTTGTTGTTGGGTTTATTGGAAGTTAGGAAGGAAGAAGAGGAAAGAAAATAGTGGGAAGAGATAAAGAAAAATGCAGGGTTCCATCCTCAAGAAGAGACACCATCCATAGAAGCCTGGGTTGTCAAAGAGGCCACCAGGGATATGAAAGATATAGATATAGATGACTAGGTTGCTCAGAGGATGAACAACAATTCCAGTAGGGTGGTGATGATGAATCTCATTACTAGGTAAACTATATGGGTCAAAATTCCAATCTCAAACTTATTAATTTGACTTTCCTCACATTTATTTACATATTTTGTTATCTTTTGTTTAGTGAGAAGAGAAAAGGTGAGTTACTATGCCATGTGGCATAATGTGTGTTAAATGCAGGAATTGGAGCAGTTTTGGGTTGACTTAAGTGCAGGAATTCAGAGTAGGAAAGCAAGAGATATCTTAGGAGTTGGTCTCCCTCCTTAACTCCTCAAATCATTTAAAGATTCCTCCACTCTATCTCATCATCTTGGTGTCACTGACAGCCAAGAAAGCCGAGTTCATTGACAACCAAGCTAGTGACAACCAAGGAAGATTTATTCTCTAGTTGGGGAGCCAAGTATCCCTATTTTCTAGGGAGCTGTTGGTAGCTCCAGTTTTGTATAAATTTGAGAGCCAAGGGATTCATTAGGATTCAATTTTTTGTTGTAGCCAAGAGGCCATTTGAGCTGAAACATTTTTGACTCTTATTGTCATGATGTACGTGACATTTTTTATGATAATGAGAAATTTTGTTTTGATCCAGCACTAACTTGACTCACAGGGCTGAAGATCTTGGGTTAGGGCCCAACCCTAGCAATAGAAGTTCCTCTTTTGTAGTTATATTCTTAGCTCAGAATGATAGTTAGTTGATGAAGTTTATTTATGCCTTTCTGTTAGCTTAGCAAGCTACTTAAATTGTTTCTTAACCTTTTTTTCATTAGTTTAAAGAGGTAGATTAGTGTTACAGTTTAGTGATGGAAATTATACCAGGAAATCTTGGACAGTGGCCCCTATCTCATTTCCATCATCGGATCATGATTAGAGGACCCCACTCTCACAACCCCAAAAATAGAGTTTGTCTTTTGTTTATTGCATAGATTAAGTTTCATTCTTAGCTATATCATTGTTTATGATTTCTTGGAAGCATCTGCATATGTTATCTTGTTTTCTTAAGGTTGTTGTAGCTTAGAAGGCAGTCCATGGCATAGATCTAGTCCTTAACAGTAGAGATTTCAGCTTCCTCAAATTCAACTCATCTTTTCCATGTGGAGATGTAGTGATTTATAAATGAAAAGAGAAACATGTTTTATTGCAGGTATTGTTGATTTTTAGGAAGGGGCTCCTCCAACAAGATTCACCTACGTCTTCCCCACCTTCAGTCGAGGCATACCATCCCATAGTCCGAACCTCTATTTTCCATCCACCATGAGCAAGCTACCTTAGGAAAATTAGACCTCCTTGGGGTGATGGGCTTGGCCTTGGATGATGTTCACCTTACCTACACCTTCTACAACTATCATGCACCCCTCCAACACCTCATCTCACTATTCTTACCCTCCAAAACCTCTCAGCTAACTGCCTGTAGAAATTCAGGACATCCTGTAGCAAAACTGTAGCAGCTTCTTTTGGCCCTGTTTTGACCTGAAATGATAGGATATCCTAGTCTAGGAGTAGGTTAACCCCTAATATTGGACTCCATGATAGGAAGTGCCACCTAGACCAGCCTTCCATTCCTTTCCCTCCTACAAGATCAAATAGCATTAGATTTTGTATTTCTGAAGTTAGAAATTAAGACTTTTTCTGCAAATGTGAATGACATATTTAATGCATGCATTTTTGAATATTGATATGAAAGAGTAACTTTCTATTTTCAAACAGTTATGATAGCTAGATGATTAATTGCAATATTAGCATAGTTTCCTTTTTGCAAGTGATTTGTGTCATTTCATAACTAGATGATTTATGGCATTTCATATCATTTACCATTTGGTAGCTTTCATTTCCTGAATAGGCAAGAATTTATTTTCCCTGCACTAGAACTAGCTTTACATTCACTGTCAGTAGTCAGAATCTCTTTAGTTCAATAGAGGACTGGTTTGGAACCCTAATGGTCAAGTGCCCTAGTTGAGAAGTGACATGAGTAGAATGATGCATTTGTTGTGCATATAGCACTGTCACCTCCAAGTTCGTACGAAACCCCAGGTTGATAAAGTAAAGTTGGTAGCCCTAAGGGTTGCAAAATTCTTGCTGCAATACTGAGGCTCATCAGTTCCTAGGATGCAACTCTCTTAGATGCCATGATAATAGTGACTGTTGGAGAGGTGCTTAACAACTGTTGTACTTGTGGGATAGAAAGGATGCTCATGGCATGGAAATATCAGTCTTAATCAAATCAACTTACAAGGTGAGTTCAAGAAGAAAATTGGGCATCATATCGAGAGGATTGCATAATTTTTTCTGGTAGGAGGGACTCATTTCCTGTGGGAACTATGCACTACGCAGTCCCAACAACCAAGGTGGAGGCTTGGGGCTTGAAACTATGCAATGTGCAATTCAACATGGGCAGAGGTCTGAGAGAGACTATGCATTGTGCAGTCTATGTGGCTGTCAGGCGGAAAGAGTCGATTGTGCGGACACAACCAACCTCCCTAGGAGCCTAAGACTCTCTAGTGACAAACAAGACAAACGAGAGCAATGATCCTTCTCTAAACATGCATTTACTATATAAGAAATCAAGTGTTTAGATCCTACCTGTAATCCAACGATGTTGTAGCAGTCCAGCTCCGCTGATCCGGATGAGCTCCTCCTTCACTTTGAAACCTGCATCCACTAACAATCAAACGATTAAATAGCACTTGATAATCTCATAGAATAAAACATATTTAAAACATAGACCAAGGAGTACATGAAACAACTCATAAATAACAAGTTATTGAGAAGAATGGACTCATTTGCATTAATAGGTAACAAAAGGAACAAATACAACCTGAGCCTTGGTGTTGTGCAAGTCCCTCCCAGGGTCCATCAAGAGTTTTCCTTTACTTTGACAAAGCTCACCCACTTCCAAATAGAACAAGCAAAGATGGCAATCTCTCCTCACAAGCTTCTAAATGGGAGTCCTAATTCCTGCAACATCTACCCTTAGAAATGTATAGCTTCCAACCTCTCCTCCTTCTGGCCCAATGCCTGTATTTATAGTGCTCAAGAGGAAGTTAATCAGGTCCACCATCAATGGGATAATCCCCTCTTTGGATGGGATAGCTCCCTTATTGATGGGATAAGTTCCTCTTTGGTAGGGGTGCATGAACCATCTGGAGGCGCTCAATACACGTCGAACAACCTTCTAGAATGCTCTAGAAATGACCACAAGTAACTTTTTAAAGATGAAACTTGCGCATTTTAACCTTTACAGGGGGACGCACCTGCCCCTTTACATACAGAGCGTCCAAAGACGCAGCTTTTGTGAACATTGGGTGCGTACCTGCAGGTAAGGTTGAGAGAACCTGCGTACCCAGAGATAAATACATTTGTAAAGACTTTCTCTCTTTTTGGAGTTTGACATGGAGAGCAGAGGCATAAGACTTGCCTAAGAGGATAGCATGACTGTTGATAGAGCCATACTAACTGTAAATAGTCATGGTGACATTTTTTAGTGTAACAGATTGCCCCCTAAAGTGCGAAGCCTGTAATAGATTAGGGTTTTGTTTTATCTAGGAAGGGTGAAGTGCTTTATCATTTCAAGGATTATCTCGTGGAGAGCCTGGTCAGAACCTGCAATTTTCAACACAAAATACATGTATAATATTATATCATCACTGAGGTAGGCATTCCCATACTCAGATCAAAACTTTAATTAACAGACTAACTACTCTGATACAGGAATGATCTTGTAGTACATCATAATCATAGACTTTTGTAGACACAGTATGGGCGCAGCCATCTGTTTATGATTAGTCTACTTTAGATAATGAATACAAAACTCCTCGCAGCCTGGATGGTGGAAACTAGATCCAGGGTCTTCATTTCTACTTCCCGAATTGGTACGATTCTAGCCATGCGAATAAATGAGTTGATGTCGAACATGGTAGAAACCACTTGATTACCAGTCGATGATGTAAACTGTTAACAAGTGTGAGAGAGACCACCAGTAATGTCAATGGTTCTCAAAGTACCCAGTACAATCCATGAGATGTGAATAAATGAGTTGATGTCGAACATTTCACGGAATCCTTCGATCGAAAGTCAATGATGTAAACTGACGTCAAAGGCGAGAAACCTGCCATTGATGCATGCAGACTTCAAGGTACTGACGATTTCTAAGTCATCTCTCTAGATAATGTGCTGATGTCGATAGAAAGCGACCCGTTGCAGGCAACCCCACAACATGAAATCATTGTTCAAGTTGAAGAAATGTTGCTGTAAGGACTGACTCAGGGATGGTCAAATGGATGACAAGTATTTTGCAGATGAAAGTTTTTCTTGCAGACCTCTTGAACACATAACGACACGACAGATGGCTTGGTGATAAACGACTCAAAGTTAATCCCCGGAACCCGGCTGAAGACTTTCAAAGTGGTTTGATCAACTGTGAGGTAAAAGATTTCCCAACCCAGGTAAATGAAAAATGTCGTGTTCAAGAGTGGTAATAAAGTTTCTTCTGAGACAAAAGATAACAAACAGGTCCATTCTTCTCTCTTTTCCCCCACCATTTATGGCAAGTACCTCTTTATTTTTAACAAGCTTGACGAGGATAACATATGCTTGATTATAAGCTTATCCTTCGGATGAGTCCAACCTAGTTTTGATTCGAACCCTAGGAAGGAGTGGTTCGTTTATGTTTGTAATTGAACAGGTCCTTTACTGTGAAATGTTTAACGAGCCCAGTATAGGAGAAACTCGGCATTTTTCAATTTTAGAGAGTCTGAAAAACTTAAGAAGACTCAAAGTTGAACTTTTTCGTAGATTTGTGTCCCTCAAGCCCGAAAAAGTATAAAATAATACCTGGGGGAACCGATTGATCTTGCGACCAAGAAGTACTTTCATAATTAGTGTCACTGACCTGAAAAGTAAAAAGCGATCAAGGACACGTCGTTTTATTTCCGTATCGAGTTTGAAACGACAAAAACCCGGCAATCTTTTCCTGATTTTACGGTCAGAAAAGAGCTATAAGGGGACCGTCTTTTAATTCCGTTTTAACGAGTGTAAAATAAACGCTCGGCAATCTTTTCATATTTTAGGAGTCACAAAAGGGCTTAAAAGATGACTCTGATATTTTGGTTCGTGAAAAATGACAATTTTCCCTCTAAATCCCTTTGTCCTGCAAAAAAACGACACATTACTCATACCTGTTTAAGATAGGAAAAAATACATTGAAAAATATCATTCCATGGTGAAAAATGAACTAACCTAGCATTCATTCATCCAAAAAACCTATAAAAAGACTTTTTACCATGTCATTTTTACCATTTTACTGCTGAGGTTGAAAAAAGGGCTTTTGGCAAGAAACTTCCCGTGGTCGCTGCGGAGAATCCGACTGTCAGAATCGAACGCCGTCTCTTCCAGGTATTTCACAACATCCTCCTCTTCAATTTCATCCGATTAAAATTTTGTTTTAGGTTTTAGTTTTGATTTTTGGGGGGTTTTGGGTTTCAAAGTTCGCTCTGCGGGGTACGCAGGTGCCCTTAGGGTGACCTGCGTCCCCCGACTTTTTCCTATACAGGAAAAAGGTTGGGGGACGCAGCCCACCTTTAGGCCAGCTGCGTTCCGACGCTCTGTGTCCTAAACGCGGGGTGCGTCCCCCGCGAAAGGCGGAATTTGAAACCCCAAACTCCACAAACAACCATTTAAAATTTCCCAAATCAATTCTAATCTTTGTTTCTTGGTGTGTAGGGCACTCACCATGTTGGATTGGAGAGAAAGAGAGCACGAGGACGTTGATTTAGCCGCAATTGAACATCAACCTTCCATTGATGCCCTAAAAGCATGCGGACTATATAAATACTGGGCCATACCTGGCATGAGGGCTCAGGTGAGATTCTTGGAGTGGCTGGTTGAGAGATGGAACATTCATGAGCAATGCTTTTACATCGGAGGGCACCAGCTCGAGATAGAGCCCTCTGACATATACTTTCTCACTGGCTTGCCAAATAGAGGCGAGCAACTCAATCTAGCCGGGACTAGGCTGGGTGGCCAATCCCTTGCTAGTCTTCGGGCAGATTGGTGCACACCCAATGCACACCATACGAAAGGCGTAGAAATCAAACACATCTCTCTGCGTGAACTCAAGGTTATAGCTTTCACGGTTACCAGAATTTGCGGTGCAGCCGCTTTACATATTGCCACCGGGTCCCAAATGCGGATGGCATTGACTGTTTCCAAGGCACCATTTTCAACTGGTGTGATGCTGTGTTGGCTAATATGAAGAGCCAACTGACTAGGGCAAAGAACGGACAACTGAAGACCTTTGGATATGGGCCTCTAGTTGTGAGCTTTGCCTTAGAGAGAGTTCTGATGCTGATCCCTCAGCAACTCACTGTTGATATCTTGGGTCCTCGGGAGCCAAAGCTGATACGATGGGTTACGGTGATGGCCCGGCATCCTGACGAGGGCGCGGCGATTGTTCGATTCTCTGATAGTTATTTTCACTGGTTAGAGGACCAGGTTTTTTCGATCCAGGACTTTCCGTATGCCGGAGTAGATTTTCGAGGTGATCCGGACATGGTTCTTCCACAGGGAGAACAATGGGATGACAGACGTACTTTATTTTTCACAAGTTTTCAAATTATGTATTTTTTTTGTTTTTTATATATATCGTCTCAAAACTGACAGTAAAAATTTTCAAAATGCAGATGTTGGTCCACAGCGCCCAGCCAACCTCCGACCTTTTGAGAGGAGACATCCAGTTGCACCGGTACCAGCCCCACAGGACGCGGCTGCAGAGTCACTAGCTGAGTTGGAGCAGTATCTAGAGCGTCTGACGGTGGATATACCTGAGACTACCATAGATGATATTCCTATCAGAATTCAGCGCTATGTAGTCGCAGTCCCTGGACCGTTTAGGAGATTTTTGTGTAAGGTAGCCCGTGCAGTGGTGTCGTATAGGGAGCACCACCAGCGATTGGCTAGTCACTTTTGTAGACACATATGACATTTTTGGCTTTTTGTACTTATCATTTTTGCCGATCATAAGGTGTTTTTCAACCTATGATCGAAGACGATGTATATTTTTTGACACACTCCTATCTATATATATATCACTATTACCGGCTTATCTTGTTTAACATATGTGATGAAATGTTTTTAAATTTACTTGCATGATTATCGTAAATGTCTGTCCAACATTCAAGAAGCAATTGCATCTGCTAATGTATTTAAATACCTTGGAATATGTTGATATTCAATGTAATCAAATTCACGTTCCAAGAGACGCACTCTCAAAAACAACCTTAATAACACAGGATTTCTAATGGCATATACTCTATTAAGCTGTAATACAACAAGTTCAGAATCTAACCTCACTATCAAACGTCGAATTCCAAATGTAATAGATTCAGACAATAATTCAACCACTACACTGTATTCTGCAATGTTGTTCGTTGTTTGACCGAGGCTTACCCCATGCATAGAAACTAACTCGTTAGAGGGCGAATAAATAACCCAAGCTGCGGAAGATATATTCCGTGTACTACGACAAGCACCATCAGCAAATCCAATGTATGTTTGGAGAGGCGTCGACATCTGCAATATCAAGAGTAAAACCAAGATAAGCCAGAATAACGACGAAAAACACACTCTCTAAGCTAAGCACACTAACTAAACTAACAAACATGCTAGCTAGAAAGAAAACTTAACCTAACTAAAAAATTCTCCATACCCACCATTTAAGCATAATACCTCTTTAGGTAAAGTCCATTTCTGGGTTTACCCAAAGAGTCCCCATCAAAATCTACCAGCTCATAAGCCCCTTTTGCTAGCTTTCGCTTTACAATGTAGGGTCCATGCCACATAGGAACGAATTTTCCAGCACCTAGCTTATCGTTAGCTTGATCATATAATAGCACTAGGTCTCCCTCCGAAAAACTTCGAGGGGTCACATTTCTATCATACTGAGCTTTCATTCGCTTCGCGTGAGTCTCGATTGCCAATGCAGCGTCAAGTCGAGTCTCATCTAATTTAGCTAAGTATAATAAACGTTTCTCCTCTTCGGAAGTAGCTGGAAGTAATTCGACAGCCATTTGAAGTGATGGGATTTCGCATTCAATGGGTAACACAGCTTCCAAGCCATAAACTAGCTGGAAAGGAGTGAACCCTGTTGAAGTTTTCACTGAGGTTCGGTACGCCCATAGCGCTGAAAATAACATGTTGTGCCAATTCGACCGATGAATACCAATGGTTCGTCGGATCATGATAACTAGAACTTTGTTGATAGACTCAACCAAACCGTTGGCTTGCGGATAATAAGGAGTAGAGCTATCGTGGCGCAAACCAAGCTGGCTTGTAAGCTCAGTCATCATGATGTTCCGAAAATGGCTCCCATGGTCAGTAATGATTGCTTGTGGGACACCAAACCTAGTTATAATATGATTGAATACGAAAATTGCAGCTGTTTTGCCGCTTGCGTCGAATGTAGGCATCGCCTCGGCCCATTTAGTAAAATAATCAACCGCGAGGATGATATACGCATGCCCCCCGGCCGAGTGAGGGTTACAAGTAATAAAATCGATACCCCATTGGCGAATGGACCAACGGCAATTATAGGGTGGAGAGGAGCAGGTGGTGCGCACATCTTGCGATCAAACACTTGACAGTTGTGGCACTTCTGGACTGCAATGATACAATCTTTGAACATGGAGGGCCAGAAGTAGCCAGCGCGCAACACCTTCTGAGCTGTGGCATACCCAGACATATGACCGCCACATGCTCCAGAGTGACAATCATTCAAAACCCTCTCAGCCTCTTCGTGAGTTAAACAACGTCGAAAAACTGAGTCTGCCCCCCGGCGATAAAGTGTATCTCCAATAATTTTGTATTGCTGGGATTGAAACCGAATTTTTCGACATTCTACCTATGAAGCTTCAGGCCGAAAGGTTTGGGTTTGGAGATAGATGATTATATCCCCGTACCACGGATCTAAAGTACTGATAAGAAACAAAGAGTCGTCCGCAATGGACTCCTCTGCCACAGTCTCTGTGTCAGCACGCGGGAAATCACACATCAATTCCGCAAAAACTAAGGATTTCTTAGACTTGGACTTCTCGAACTCCAAGTCGAACTCTTGCAGGATAACGATCCATTTAGAGTACTTGCCCCCTAGCAGTTGTTTTTTCAAAATATAAATCATAGGGTTGCAATCCGAAATAACTGTAGTTTTACGGAGAAGAATGTAGTGACGAAAACGCTGGACAGCTTGAACGGCTGCCAGGGCCAATTTCTCCACATGCGAATATTTTAGCTCAGTGGGATTTAAGGTCCTACTAAGATAATATATCACATGTTCCGCTCCGAATTCATCTTCTTGAACTAACACCATTCCAATGGTGGAATGCGAAGCTGCGAGGTATAAGAAGTAGTCCTGGTTGTAGTTGGGAGGATGCAACAACGGTGCATGGGTCAACGCGTGTTTAAGTGCATCAAAAGATTGCTAGGAAATCTCATCCCAAAAGAATTGAGCGTTCTGTTTCAACAACCATGTAAAACCTTTAGTGACCTCGGCGTAGTTTGGAATGAATCGGCGTAAAAAGTTTGCTTTCCCTTGCAAACTTTGGAGTTGGCGCAAACTCGAAGGAGGAGGCAATTTGATGATAGCTTCGACCTTCGAGGGATCAACGCGAATGCCGGATTTTGAAACAAAAAATCCCAGCAATCGACCTGTCTCTATACAGAAAACACACTTGTGAGGATTCAACCGAATTCGATAATGCCTACACCTCATAAAGATTGCTCGTAAGTGGACAAGGTGATCAGCTCGATGTAAAGAATGAGCAGGCAAATCATCGAGGTACGGTTGCACAATGTGCTTGATGTCATGAAATGCGTAAGACATCGCCCGTTGAAAAGTGGCCCCGGCATTCTTAAGCCCAAAAGGTAATTTGCAATAAGCAAATGTCCCCCATGGACAAATGAATGCCGTTTTTGGTTGGTCGGCAGGTAGAATATTGATTTGATTATAGCCCGAAAAACCATCCATAAAGGAAAACATTTCACTTCCAGCACAATCATCAATAATTTGATCGATATAAGGTGTAGGATAGTTGTCTTTTGGACAAGCTCGATTTATATCCCTATAGTCGATACAGATTCTTATTGTTCCTTGTTTCTTGTTGACCGGAACAATATTCGATACCCAATCCGTTAACGGGATCGGATAAATGAAACCTGCTTTCAACAACTTTTCCACTTCTGCTTTAATCGCAGCCGCTTTCCGAGGGTGAATCTGACGCAACCGTTGCCGGACGGGTTTAGCATCCGGGTAGGTCTTTATTTCATGAACAACAATGGCAGGATCGATTCCCGGCATTTCCTCGTAAGACCAGGCAAACACATCACGAAATTCTTGGAATAGGGCCTTGTAAGTTTGGATTTCATCTTCTGTACATGCGGCACCTATATGAATGTTTTCCTCAATTCCGGGCTTCACTGAAATATCAATGGGAATAGTGCGAGAAATATTCCCTAAATTCAACTCTGAATCAGAATGTTTCGTTGGATTCTGAGCGTCTTTGACATATTCAGCGGTAAAGATAGATGAAAAATCATTTTCAAAAGCATCATACTTAGTTAAAAACGAAGATCTGTGATGGAGATCTTCCCACGGTAAATCATCTACACTTAGGATTTCTCGAAGTTGTTCGTCAGATGACACGACTTCGGGAAACGCTATCCATTCTAAGGTTGAGGTGAAAAGTGATTCTTCACTGACCACATTCATTTGGTCGATTTGGGTTGAACGCAAGTCGGTAAAAGACACGACGGCTTCATAATCAATTTCATATGGACTCAAAGGCATAGCATCACCGAATGAGTCTATCTCAGATTCAGATGGGACAATCGAAGGATCATCATAAATAATGTTTTCTGATGTAATCATATGAATTGATGCAAATGAAGGATCTACGCTGATTGGAGGGAGAGGAAAAGTTCCCAGTAAACAAGAATCTTTAACTAAACCTACGCCAACGTCCCTATAAGGGATTGTCGTCTTACCGACATGCTGGATACTCTCTGAAGAGGCTGGATCGGATGAAAAGTATGTCAGCTGATCAATAGTCATGATCTTACCATTATATGGAAACTTAATTACTTTGAAGACCGATGAAACTACCGCTGTCATAGCATATGACCAACTTCAACCCAAAAGAAGGTTGTAGTCTAGAGGGGCATCAACCACCTCCACATCCAGACTAACGGTTTTACCTTCTACCCCTATAGGCAATTCCTGTAGAATACCAAACGGACGGAACCCACAGCCATCAAAGGCCTTAAGGATGGTCAGGGATTGGTTCAACGAAGGAGAAGCAAGCGATCTCCAACATTGAATCGACATAATACACGTAGAAGCTCCCTCATCAATCACAATCCGATGAATAGGCCTATTTTTTACTATCACTGGAATTTGGAAAGCCATTTGATGGGGTAGACGCGGTGTACTATTTTCTAGATCGAAGATTATGAGATTCGGGTCCTGAACATCAACAGCTCCGATAGCCGACAAAAGTAATTTTCGTTGTGATGGGCATGATTGCAGCACTTCTAACGCCGACATTGCTGAGGGTGAAACAGCTAAGTCCTCAACAATGTTGTAATTCTGGGCTGCTCTCGCATGTGGATTGAAAGCAGACCTTCGAAGTACACCCTTGGCGGGCGGTTTAATTACTAAGTCCGAGTTAGGTTTTTCGATCTGTAGTGGATCGGAACCAGGAGCTAAGGTTGATGGGTTAGAGTGAGACGATTATGCTTCCTTACCATCAACAGGATCCTTACTACCATAATCTTGCGATCGAGTCGCAATCCTCACATGAGACATCATCAAAATGGGTTCTTCACTGGCATTCGAGGAAGAACCTATCATCTTATACTCCTGCTCCGGAAATGGATTTTTTAACACAGTAGGAGTGGGAGAACCTTTGACTATTTTCACAACCTCGGCCCGATGAGGGCAATCTCTCGTAAAATGATCCTCTTCACAAATAAGACAAGGATATCGAGGTTTGCGCTTTTCGTCATTGGTTTCCGACTTTTCCGTTTTTTCCTTCGGAGCCTTGTCTGCTTTAGCCTTCTTTTTTCCTTTCTTCTTTCCACCGTTTTTTTATTTGGCCGTAGATGACTCTACAGCGTGAATATCGGCGGTAATTTCAGGAGAAGACTCTCCTGTCGGGGAATCAGGCAAAGTGATTATAGGAGTAGTTGAAACCTTGGAAGACTTCTTCTTGCTCTTTGTATTCACGATACCAATCATACCATCAGCGGAATGAGATCCCGAAGGAGCAGCAGCAATTTGATTCGACTTTGGAAGATCCGGAATCTTCTCGTGTAACGTACTCGACTGAGTGTAAACTAAGTCAAGGTATTGCGCCTGAGCAATGACTTGCTCCTCAGTAACTACTCCGGCCTTAGCTACATCTTCAGTAATCTTCGGTAATAATGATTTAACAAACCATTCAGCTAAGATTTGGTCCGGGATAAAAACTTTCACTAGCCTTCTTCGACGTCTCCACTCATGAATGTGATCAGAAATATACGTGGACGTCGATTGTTTTAGTGAAGTTAATAACTCCGTGCCGTTATCGTATCTGACCGGCAACTGAAAGTGAGTTAAGAACGAGGTAGCTAACTGGCTGAAATTGTAAAAAGAGGCTCGTGGTAACTCAATGTACCACTTGGCCGCGAGACCAATGAGTGTACGCTAGAAAAGACGTAAGCGGATCGAATCATCCGAGATAGAATTTGAAGCACACCAGAGGTGGTAAGTCATCACATGATTGGACGGATCCTCTCCAGACTTACCTTCGAACTTGGGTATATCACTGGGCAACTTATTTGGCATTGGCGGCCAGAACTGAAGATATTGAATTGGATTGTTCGTTAGGCGCGTCAAGTCTGGTAAATCCAAAGTTGCGATAAACGGTAACTGCCGGTTAGGATCTCTAAAACTCTGGGTCACAAGACCAGTCCCAGGAGGAGGATATCCAGGATAACTAGGAACAGGAGTCGCATTTGGGATATTATATCCTCCTGGAAAACCAGGATTAACCGGACCGTACTGGGGTTGTTGAGGTTGTTGATAAGTATACCCAGGATACGGTTGATACTGGTAAACCGGTTGTTGGACAGCTTGCCCAGGTTGGTACTGTCCCTGGTACGGTTGATGAACAAATTGAGGTTGAGTAGTGACAACCGTACTTATACCAGGCTGACCTGTAGGCATCTAGATCGTGGTTTGGATCGTAGATCCAGACAACGGTAAAGATGTCTGAGGAGTGGTTACAGAGACAGTAGAAACCGGAGCCGTCGATACTCCAGAAGTAAGTATGGTAGATGTGGCGGTAGTTGCAACAGCCATTTGAGATGGAGTACTAGGTGCAATTGGCGGCTGAGTAACTACCGAAGTTACAGAAGTTTGAACATTTGACTGGACAGGTTGCGGTTGCTGGGGTGGACCAGAAACTACGGGTTGTCCAGCTTGAGGTACCAACTGCATACTTGGCTGCAACACCTGTTGACCCTGTGATGGATCCCACACTAACATTCCGGGGTATTGACCCGTAACAGGTTGAGGATACTGAGATCCATAACCAGATTGAGGATAGGATTGATAATTGTAAGGTGCAGTTCCCATACTTGGAATATATGACTGACTTTTAGGCGATTGATAACCTTGACTCGAGTATTGACTTTGAGGTTGATAACCTTGAGGTAAATACAGATACTGGGGTTGACCTTGACCTTGAGGTTGGTACCCTTGAGGTTGATACCCTTGGGGTTGATACCCTTGGGGTTGCCATCCTTGAGGTTGACATCCTTGAGGTTGATATTGATACTGAGGTTGACCCTGGGGTACATATTAAGGCTGGGGTTGACCTTGAGGCATGTATTGCACCATAGGTGCATACTGACCTTGAGGTTGCCCCCCAGACACGATTTTTGTACCTTGAGGTTGTCCCCCAGGCGTTAACTGAGGTTGCCCCCCAGGCGGTAATTGGCCACCTTGAGGTTGGGAAACGGGAACAGAACCTAACATCATGTAAATGTCTCCTACACCCAATGGTATATTACCACTGTTTCCAGCTAATAACCCATGATCAACGGGTTGAGGAGATGCCCCCGCAAAGGTACCAGAAAGTGATTGATACCCGGTGGGAACAGAAGGACCGCCGTGTAAGAAAGATTCAGGACTTTGAGTAAACACAGACGACTGACCAGACATATTTACAGGAGTATAAATACCTCCAGGTGGAAAAGGAGTACGAGGTGTAGAAAAACCTACCCCTGAGTTGTCTAAATAATTGGTTAACGAAAGGTACCAAGTAGTACTTCTAGGAGGACTGTAAAAGATGGATTCACGCTCCCTTAGATCAATAGTAAGTTGCTCTTCAAGGTTAGAGACACCTATTTCTTCCTCTGGAGCAAGTTCTTCGATAGCAATCAAACCAGTAGGAAGATTTTCGGTGATAAATCTTTCTATTCTTGGTGAATCTGGAACACTAGAAGTCGGATGTAACAGGTTCAGATATTTCAGGTTCTTCGCCTGTATCACTAGCAGACGAAAAACTACCAACAAGATCAGAAACTGTAACAGCTTCGAGATTATAACCTGTCTCTAGACTTTGGTAATCTGTATGGACTACCAAGGAAGATTCTCCTTCTTCAGGTGAACCTACTCTACTGCCACTAGGAGGAGTTACAAGGACCTTCAACCCTTCGTACTGACCCGGAACGTCTTCAAGAGATCCACCCCGCGATCTACAGAGTTTCCTCAACAAATCTATTCCGGTAACAATCTCAGGTGACTTGCCCCGAAGTCTACGGGACTGTCTCGGTAATTCCGCCACAGCTAAAAACTTTTAACTACTACACACGAAAACAAAGTAAAATCTCAAATCAAACCACCTAAAGTCTCTAAAGAACCAAACAAATTTGAATCACATGCCTAAAGAATCTAGGGCATCAAACCAAGCACAAACAGTAGCCTTCCAGACCGAAAGCGCTAGTTGGTGATGAAACCCAACATCGCCGGATTCAGTACAGAAGTGGCGGGTGGAACAGTTACCCCGGCAACCTGCTTAATGAATAGACTGGCACAAGTTCCTCCACTTTAACTGTCTCGAGTGAAGTGAACCCCCCGGAAAATCCAAGTGAGTGTAGCCGACGTCTGCTCCAGGTACAGTGGGATCTTCCCTCCACCGTCACCTCGATAGAATCCTAAAAATAATGGTCACTAAGGTTACCAACCGCAACAAATGCACCTGGGGGAACAGTCTACACTCCGACAGCACGCAAGGGCAGAGTATCAAGCTCAATCCCCTTGCCGGCTCCTTGACAATAATCCAAGGTTTACCGACAAGTGACCCCTGGCTCCTCGACAATGGTTAATCCGAGGTTTACCATTTGTAATACGTGCGTGTCTGGCGTCGTTCCCAACGAGGGGGGATTGATCCCCTCACTGGTTCGGACACGAGCTCGTGCTTCTCCTTTAAGAGGAGCTTTCCCAGGGTACAAATGAGACAATTGGATTTATTCTATCACAAGATAAGCTACTTGTTTGGTTTTGTTGTCTTGGAGAGTTAATTACTCACCTACTCCAAGACACTAGCCTGATCTAAATTGGTGTTTCAGAGCCCTAGTAAATAAAAGTTACTACGTTGTTTTTACTTTAAGCGTTAATTTTATGGTTTTTCTTAAAGACAAAAGGTAGCGGAAGTGAAACCAATGGTGTGTAGACTCGACTCAAACCACTACAAAGATGCACCTAAGATGATTTACGCTACTTTCCTTTTTCAATGAGATTCTTAACTAGGAGAGTTGAGAGATGCAAATTTTATAGAAAACAACTTTCTTAGTAAAGACAATCAAAGAAACAATTCTCTTTATCTTTTCAAGCATACAAACATGACCACTCCTTACGTGCACCAAAAACTCTTTTTCTTTCAAAACTTTTCAAAGCTACTTGAAACAAAACTTTTCAAAGGAGATGTTTTTGTATTTTCTCTTTTTAATAAAGCATATAAATCTATCTTAACGAAAATCAATCTCGAAAGCTATAAAATCTATGAAAACTTGATTCACAAGCAAATCAAAAAGGAAATTACTCTAAGCAAACCTAATGAGGCAAAAGCCTACAAAGATGATTCTAGGTTGTTTTACTTGACCAAAATCAAATCAAGGACCAGCTAATGCAGAATCAAAAGACTAGTCAAAACAAAACTCAAATCTTTTTGTTCTTTTTGTAAAATGGAATTCAAGACTCAATCAACAAGCACTTCGAAATTTGCCAAAGAGACAACTCAATGGTAAGTTGCTCTCACAGGTAGACTTTATGACAGGTCTGACTTCTAAGAATGCTGACAAAACCAGAGAGATCTAAGGCTTGACAACTTCTACCGCCAAAGTCACTACAAGACCTACTCAAAAATCAAACCCTAGGGCTTAAACTTCTATGAAATCCACTAAAACACTCAATGCTATCGAAACAAGTTCAGGTGAAGATCTTTGACAAGAGACTAATGGATCTGGGCAGTAAAAACTGAGAAAAAGCAAAATCTAAGAGAAAAAATGCAAAAAATGGAATTTTCTCAAATTTTAGCAGGGGACGCAGGCAACTTGTTAAGACAGGTGTGGTCCCGCTCTGTGCACGCAGCGACAGTGCGTCCAGGGACGCACTGTGCAATACTCAGAGGGTGCGTCCTACTGGAAAATTCAAGAAAAACTAAAATGAAACTAACCCTAAGCTAACCCACCCAAAAACAAAGTCACAGAGCCAAAAACCAGAAAAATAAACCAATTTTCTCAGAGCAAAGTTCATACAAAGGAAAAGACTTTCACATCAATGGAGTCCCCAGCGGAGTCGCCAATTTGTCAGGCAGAAAGAGTCGATTGTGCAGACACAACCAACCTCCCTAGGAGCCTAAGACTCTCTAGTGACAAACAAGACAAACGAGAGCAATCCTTCTCTAAACATGCATTTACTATATAAGAAATCAAGTGTTTAGATCCTACCTGTAATCCAACGCTGTTGTAGCAGTCCAGCTCCGCTGATCCAGATGAGCTCCTCCTTCACTTTGAAACCTGCATCCACTAACAATCAAACGATTAAATAGCACTTGATAATCTCATAGAATAAAACATATTTAACACATAGACCAAGGAGTACATGAAACAACTCATAAATAACAAGTTATTGAGAAGAATGGACTCATTTGCATTAATAGGTAACAAAAGGAACAAATACAACCTGAGCCTTGGTGTTGTGCAAGTCCCTCCCAGGGTCCATCAAGAGTTTTCCTTTACTTTGACAAAGCTCACCCACTTCCAAATAGAACAAGCAAAGATGGCAATCTCTCCTCACAAGCTTCTAAATGGGAGTCCTAATTCCTACAGCATCTACCCTTAGAAATGTATAGCTTCCAACCTCTCCTCCTTCTGGCCCAATGCCTGTATTTATAGTGCTCAAGAGGAAGTTAATCAGGTCCACCATCAATGGGATAATCCCCTCTTTGGATGGGATAACTCCCTTATTGATGGGATAAGTTCCTCTTTGGTAGGGGTGCATGAACCATCTGGAGGCGCTCAACACACGTCGAACAACCTTCTATAATGCTCTAGAAATGACCACAAGTAACTTTTTAAAGATGAAACTTGTGCATTTTAACCTTTACAGGGGGGCGCACCTGCCCCTTTACATACAGAGCGTCCAAAGACGCAGCTTTTGTGAACATTGGGTGCGTACCCGCAGGTAAGGTTGAGAGAACCTGCGTACCCAGAGATAAATACATTTGTAAAGACTTTCTCTCTTTTTGGAGTTTGACATGGAGAGCAGAGGCATAAGACTTGCCTAAGAGGATAGCATGACTGTTGATAGAGCCATACTAACTGTAAATAGTCATGGTGACATTTTTTAGTGTAACAGTGGCCAAGATGACAGGATGACTCCTAGAATTGTGTAGTGCACAGTTGGAGCTAGCTTGGACTACAAAATTCCATAGGCAAAGCTTGTGGCTTGAGCCTTAGCATTACATAATGCCAGCTGGGCAAAGTGAAAACTGACTCAGGGAAAGCCATATATGCCCAAGGGAAGTGTGGAAAACAAGAAGATCTAAGAGATAATGTGAAGCTTAGTGAAAATCTCACTAAGTTAAAGTAAATGCATGTGAATCAAGTGCAACAATTAATCAAACAGAAGGAAAACAAAGTAAGTAAGGAAAGTTGCCACAACAACGACTATTGATGCAAAACAACAAAACTATTGTGACACTTGGGAAAGGAAATCTAAAACTTAAAACAACACTTCTACAAGTCAAAACACTAGCAACCATGAGGAGAAACAAGTGAAACAATAATAAGACAAGAAAAATGACAAAAAGCAATAGAAAAAATGGCAAAATATGACAAAAGAAAAACTCACCCAGAAAAGTGACGATGATCGCATCGAAGGTTCCTTGATCTCCTTGGGAGTGCTAGAGCTCCAAGATCGAATATTGTGCAAATGAGATATAGAAGTGTCAATTAAATAGATTTGGACATATCAGGCTTTATGATGTGCATGCCTAAAATCAAGGAAAAAGCGACACTTGGAGGAAGTTTCTAAAAATAGTGCAAGTGCCTCCTTCAAGATACTAAAAATAAATCCCTATTTTTTAGGGATTCTTTTCAATTTTTTCTATTTTTCTTTTTCAGGGAAACTTGATGCACACTGTCGGGAAAGACTGCATAGTTATGGGGAACTGGGAAACTTTTCGACTCAATGCATTACGTAGTCTCTGAGCTCTGTGAGGGTTGTGCAATTTCTAGAATCAATGTTGGGCTACCTCCCATGACTACATAGTTTCTGAGTGTAAGGCTTGTTACACTAAAAAATGTCACCTTGACTACTTACAGTTAGTATGGCTCAAAATCAACAGTCATGCTACCCTCTTAGGCAAGTCTATGCCTCTGTTATCCATCTCAAACTCAACGAAGAGAGAAAGTCTTGTAAAAACTATGTTTATCTCTGGGGTCGCAGGTTCTCTCTAGCCTTACCTGCGGGGACGCAGGCAATGTTCACAAAAACTGCGTCCATGGACGCTCTGTATATTAAGGGACAGGTGCGTCCCTCTGTAAAAGGCAAAATGCGCGAGTTTTATCTTGAAAAAGTTACTTGTGGTTACTTCTAGAACATTCTAGAGGTCGGTTTGATGAAATGGATGCGCCTCCAGTTGGTTCATGTATCTCTATTAAGGGGGAACTTATCCCATCAATAAGGGAGCTATCCCACCCATAGAGGGGGATGATCCCATTGATAGTGGACCTGAATAACCTCTTTACAGCACTATAAATAAAGGCATTGAGCCAGAAGGAGGAGAGGTTGGAGCTATACATTTTCTTTGGGTAAATGCTGCAGGATTTAGGTCTTCCATTAGAACCTTTGTGAGGAGAGATTGTCTTTACATGATTCTACTTGGAAGTGGGTGAGCTTTGTCAAAGTAGAGGAAGACACTTGATGGACTCTGGGAGGAACTTGCACAACACCAAGGCCAGGTTGTAAGAGTTTCTTTGTTTCGTTATTAATACAAACTGGTTTATTTTTCTCAATAGCTTATGTTAATGAGTTATTTCATGTGTTCCTTGGTCTGCATGTTGAATCTATGTTTTATTATATGAAATACAAGTGCTCGGTAATTGTTTGATTGTTTGTGGTTGCAGGAATTGACTTGAAGGAAGAGCTCATCCGGATTGGCAAGAACGAACTACAACAATAGCGTTTTGGAATAAGGTAAGCCTAAACACTTGTACTTTTCATGTTGTAAAAGGTAGATTTAGAGAAAGATCACTCCACTTTGTCTTGTTTGTCATTAGAATGTCTTAGACTTCTAGGAAGGTCAGTCGTGTCCGCACCCTTGACAAATTCCGTGTGACAAATTGGCGACTCTACAATATACCTACTTAACCTACCCTTGTTTCATTTTTTAAAGAGCTTGACACAAGACAAGGAACTATGCTCAAAAAGTTCGCATGCCCCCAACATAATGATGCGAAATGAGGTACATGCCCCCCAGGCTTCATTGCATTCAACTGGCTGGATGAAATGAAGGTTTACTTTCAATATTTAACTTGAAAAGGGAGTTGTTTCATTTTTTAAAGAGGTTGACACAAGAAAAGAACTATCCTCATACCTGATTCATTTTTTAACGAGGTTGACTTAGTAACAGGAACTGTCCTCAAACCTGATTCATTTTTTAATGAGGTTGACTCAGTAACAGGAACTGTCCTCACACCTGATTCATTTTTTTTACGAGGTTGACTCAGTAACTGGAACTATCTTCAAACCCTACTCTAAAAAATGAAACAAGGATAGGTTATATAGATAGTTAGAAAGTAGAATTGTGAGGAAAGTTCCTTTTACTGTGTCAACCTCATTAAAAAATGAATCATTGTGAACGAGGATAGTTTGTTCCTATCTCAACCTCGTTAAAAAATGAAATTGGATACGAGGATAGTTTGTTCCTCTCTCAACCTCGTTAAAAATGAAATTGGATGTTATGAGGAAAGTTCCTGTTACTGAGTCAACCTCATTAAAAAATGAATCAGGTAGATCGTAGGTTATATAGGAAAGTAGGATTAGGAGGAAAGTTCCTTTTACTGTGTCAACCTCGTCAAAAAATGAATCAGTGTGTTCGAGGACAGTTCCTTTTACTGTGTCAACCTCGTTAAAAAATGAATCAGTGTGTTCAAGGACAGTTCCTTTTCCTGTGCCAACCTCGTTAAAAAATGAAACAGGCTAGTATGAGGATAGTTCTTTTACTGAGTCAACCTCATTAAAAAATGAATCAGCTAGATTTTAGGCTATATAGATTGTAGAAAGTAGGTTTATGAGGACAGTTCCTGTTACTGAGTCAACCTCGTTAAAAAATGAATCAGGTATGAGGATAGTTCTTTTCTTGTGTCAACCTCGTTAAAAAATGAAACAACTCCCATTTCAAGTCTTTCCAAGATCTTGAAAGTAAAGCTTCATTCCATCCACCTCATTGAATGCAATGAAGCTTGGGGGGCATGTACCTCGTTTTGCATCATTATGCTGGGGGCATGTAAACTTATAACAAGCATAGTTTTTCGTTTCAAGCTTGCTTAAACATGAAACCGAATCCGAGCATAGTTCTTTTCTTGTGTCAAGCTCGTTAAAAAATGAAACAAATCCTCCTCTACTTGAGTCGAGAGATTGACTAGATCTCGTAAATGTTAAGTAGTATTTTTAGGTTAGTTATTTCAGTTTTTGTTTTAGGTCCAGTCTTTCAAATGATCTCGTAACTCAAACTTCATTTCATCCAACTGTTTGAATGAAATGAAGCTGGGGGGGCATGCGCTCTAGCAGTTACGCTTAGGGGGCATCAAGCACAATTTTCTTTATGTTTCAAGCTTGTAAAAAAATGAAACTACTTCGAAGCATAGTTTTTCTCTGTTTCAAGCTTTTGTAAAAATGAAACCTATTTCGAGTCAATTTCAGTTATTTTCAAGACTCGTTAAACTCATGAAAATCCCGAGATTATTTTGCTATTTTTCATTCTCGTAAAACAAATGAAAATGCCGAGTTCTTTCCATCTTTTCCTGCTCGTAAATTAAATTGAAAGTTGGCCATATGAGTACATTTTTATCATTTTTTCGAACTCATTAAAACTTACGAAAAAAGTGAAAACCATGAGTACATTTTTATCCCTTTTTCGAACTCGTTAAAACTTACGAAAAAGTGAAACCTCAGAGTCATCTTTTAAGCCCTTTTCTGACTCCTAAAACATGAAAAGATCGCCGAGTGTTTCTTTTACACTCGTTAAAACGGAATTAAAAGATGGTCCCCTTTTAGCTCTTTTCTGACCGTAAAATCAGGAAAAGATTGCCGAGTTTTTGTCGTTTCAAACTCGATAAGGAACTAAAACGACGTGTCTTTGATCACTTTTTACTTTTCAGGTCAACGACACTATTATGAAAGTACTCCTTGGTCGCAAGATCAAGTGGTTCCCCCAGGTATTATTTTATACTTTTTCGGGCTTGAGGGACACAAACTTACGAAAAAGTTCAACGTGGAGTTTCCTTAAGTTTTTCAGACTCTCTAAAAATGAAAAACGCCGAGTTTCTCCTATACTGGGCTCGTTAAACTTTTACAGTAAAGGACCTGTTCAATTACAAATAGGAACGAACCACTCCTTCCTAGGGTTCGAATTTAAACTAGGTTGGACTCGTCCGAAGGATGAGCTTATAACCAAGCATATGTTATCCTCCTCAAGCTTGTTAAAAATAAAGAGGTACTTGCCAGAAATGGTGGGGAAAAAGAGAGAAGAATGAACCTATTTGTCACCTTTTGTCTCAAACAAAACTTTATTACCACTCTTGAGCACGACACTTTTTCATTTCACCTGGGTTGGGAAATCTTTTACCTCACAGTTGACCAAATCACTTTGAAAATCTTTAACCGGGTTCAGGGATCAACTTTGAGTTATTCGTCACCAAACCATCTGTTGTGTCGTTATGTGTTCAAGAGGTCTGCAAGCAAAACTTTCATCTGCAAAATACTTATCATCCATTTGACCATCCCTGAGTCAGTCCTTACAGCAACATTTCTTCAACTTGAACAATGATTTCGTGTTGCAGGCTTGCCTGCAACGAGTCACTTTCTATCGACATCGACACATCATCTAGAAAGATGACTTAGGAATCGACAGTACCTTGAAGTCTGCATGCATCAATGGCAGGTTTCTCGCCTTTGACGACAGTTTACATCATTGACTTTCGATCAAAGGATTCCGTGAAGTGTTCGACATCAGAACATATATTCACATTTCACGGGTTGTGCTTGGTACTTTGAGAACCATTGACATTACTGGTGGTCTCTCTCACGCTTGTTAACAGTTCACATCATCGACTGGTAATCAAGTGGTTTCTAACATGTTCGACATCAAATCATTTAATCACATGCTTAGAATCGTACCAATTCGGGAAGTAGGAGTGAAGACCCTGGATCTAGTTTCTACCATCCAGGCTGCGAGGAGTTTTGTATTCATTATCTATGTAGACTAATCATAAACAGATGGCTGCGTCCATACTGTGTCTACAAAAGTCTATAAAATGATGTACTGCAAGATCATTCCTGTATCAGACTAGTTAGTCCATTAGTTAAAGTTTTGAATCTGAGTATGGGAATGCCTACCTCAGTGATGATATAATCTTATACATGTATTTTGTGTTGAAATTGCAGGTTCTAACCAGGTCATCCACAAGTCAATCCTTGAAATGATAAAGCGCTTCACCCTTCCTAGAATTACAAAATACCAATCTATTCCAGGCTTCGCACTTTAGGGGGCATTCTGTTACACTAAAAAATGTCACCTTGACTACTTACAGTTAGTATGGCTCAAAATCAACAGTCATGCTACCCTCTTAGGCAAGTCTATGCCTCTGTTATCCATCTCAAACTCAAAGAAGAGAGAAAGTCTTGTAAAAACTATGTTTATCTCTGGGGTCGCAGGTTCTCTCTAGCCTTACCTGCGGGGACGCAGGCAATGTTCACAAAAACTGCGTCCATGGACGCTCTGTATATTAAGGGACAGGTGCGTCCCTCTGTAAAAGGCAAAATGCGCGAGTTTTATCTTGAAAAAGTTACTTGTGGTTACTTCTAGAACATTCTAGAGGTCGGTTTGATGAAATGGATGCGCCTCCAGTTGGTTCATGTATCTCTATTAAGGGGGAACTTATCCCATCAATAAGGGAGCTATCCCACCCATAGAGGGGGATGATCCCATTGATAGTGGACCTGAATAACCTCTTTACAGCACTATAAATAAAGGCATTGAGCCAGAAGGAGGAGAGGTTGGAGCTATACATTTTCTTTGGGTAAATGCTGCAGGATTTAGGTCTTCCATTAGAACCTTTGTGAGGAGAGATTGTCTTTACATGATTCTACTTGGAAGTGGGTGAGCTTTGTCAAAGTAGAGGAAGACACTTGATGGACTCTGGGAGGAACTTGCACAACACCAAGGCCAGGTTGTAAGAGTTTCTTTGTTTCGTTATTAATACAAACTGGTTTATTTTTCTCAATAGCTTATGTTAATGAGTTATTTCATGTGTTCCTTGGTCTGCATGTTGAATCTATGTTTTATTATATGAAATACAAGTGCTCGGTAATTGTTTGATTGTTTGTGGTTGCAGGAATTGACTTGAAGGAAGAGCTCATCCGGATTGGCAAGAACGAACTACAACAATAGCGTTTTGGAATAAGGTAAGCCTAAACACTTGTACTTTTCATGTTGTAAAAGGTAGATTTAGAGAAAGATCACTCCACTTTGTCTTGTTTGTCATTAGAATGTCTTAGACTTCTAGGAAGGTCAGTCGTGTCCGCACCCTTGACAAATTCCGTGTGACAAGGCTCACTAGTATTCATGACTACGAATATCCTATCATCAATGTTGCTTTCCATCAAGGATTGTACATTTTTTGGTGGTAAGCCCAAAATTTCTATGAGACCAAGTTGGGATATCATCTTGTGACTTAGAAGAATTAACTAAGTTATAAAACACAAGAAAAAATGAAAGGATAAGTCTCAATTGAAGCATGAATATTTGGATTAGTGTGCGATGAGCTGATGTTGTTAAGAACATAGGTTCCAAAATCAAAGGATAGGAAAAATTTTGGAGGGTGGTTGTAGCCGTTACAACACTGGTGACACACTGGTAGAACTCAAACTCTCTGTATGGATCTTGTCTCATGCAAAGATAGTCTAACTCGTCTAGAAGCATTGTTTGGTTCTTTGATTACCATAGCTTCTTCACTTAGCTCGAGTTAAAGATATGGTCCCAACCATTCTCTTTATCAGAAACACGAATACAAAGCCAAGTCAAACTGAGTTGTTTCAATTGGGGATGAGGAGTATATATATGCACAAGTAAAATAGATTTTTATAGTCTTAGTTTTCATCTCTGGTGTTGCTCTGCTGCTCGCAGGCCTGGACAGTACCACGACGGAGTCACTTCAGGAACACAAGCATTGCTCTACTACCAGCGAGCCTAGAAAGTACCCTGACAAAGTTACTTGCTTCACCTCTCTACGCAGGAAGCCTTTATCTTATTTCACCCTTTATTTCATTTTTTCTTTTCTTAATTTTCATATTTCTTCAAAGAATTATGCATAGGAACTTATTTATTTCATTGGGCAGAAGAGGGATCTCAACTTATTGAGAGCAGAAGAGGTTGTCCCTTAAGAGAATATTATTTATATATACCTCTGATATACATGTTAAGGTTTCCCCCCTCTCCTTACTCTACTCAACTTAGTTGACAAAGGTTAACCGAAAATAGAAGACCGATTAGATTAGGCGGTACTAGTTAAAAGTGCAAGCATCGTGATTTCACTATGACTCTCTCTACAAGGAGCATATTTTCCATGAGGGTATCATTGACTAGAAGAAATGAAAGACTCACATAAAGAGGGGGAATAAATATATAACCAAGCATTGATATCAATACAACTTCCTCTTGGATTTCATCGATCTTTTATGAGAAGCCAAACACAGTTCCATGCAGAAACTAATCTAAAAATAACAAGAAAAGAAATAAAGGAAATAAGCAGAGTGAAAGCAAAACAAAGTAAAGAAAATCAAAGGAAACAACCAAGAAAATAAAAACTGCTCCTACTCCAAACCTAAATAGAGCATAGGCCACACTTATGTAAAGTGATACTTCTAATGCGGTGACTAGCGCATTGGTTGGCCTATGTAGGCAACGCAATGCATGTCAAGAAAAGTTCGAAGTTTGAATGAATCCACAGAGAAGTAAAAATGAAAAGTGCATGAAAGGCACTCTGCAAATATACCATGGTATTCAAACACATTTCGAGTCAAAGACATGCAGGCACAAACTTTCGAACTTGAGAAACGAGCAAACATGAAGAAAGAAGAAAATTTATGTTTTGCAATAGTTCTCTCTACACATGACTCCTCCAATGTTTCACAATAGTGAAGATTGTAAACTATACAACAGAGTGATGAGGGTCTTGGAAAAATTCAACACTTTTTTTATCAGAAGTGGAACTCACCTCAAGGCTATGAGAACCTAACATAACCATAAGCTCGGGCTGAAGTGCCTCGATAAATTGGGGAGGTTCAAATTCATCAGAAGATGGATCATCAAAGATCAATGGCTTAGAAATAATAGCAATGGAAAAATTAGAATCGTGATCAAATGAATCAATGAAAAGATCACGACATCCACGATCAGAAATTTCAACATCATAAATGGTGGCATCCTTATGATATGATGGATCATAAAGAGTGGATAATGAAAAATAAGAAATTTCACCCTCTATGTTCTCGGAAAGCTAAGATGAGAGATTGGGAGGATAAGGGAAAAAATATTTGTCCTCTCCACATTCAAATGAAAACTTTTCATTCCACGTGTTCTATGAATGATCGAAAATAGTAACGTTAGAAAAATGAATTTTCGCAAGATTGAACAAAAATGGCAGAACTGTGGAAAATGTCAAGATAATGCAGAGGGGGTGCGTCAGAAGGAGGTCATCCTTCACCACAAATTCTTGTTCAGACTCCCGCACATACTCATCAAAGATGATATCCCAGGTTGGATGTTCAACACCCACTCCATCCAGAACTTGATCCTTGTGAACATCACAAGATGAATTTGAAACATGTGAACACAACACATAAAAATATGTAGGATCAAAAGGGCCGAAGGATGGAGGATGAGGAGATAACACTTCATCACAATCAGCGGAGTCATAGTCCAAATTTGTGCTGAAATTCTGAGTAAGTGAGGTAGGAGAATATGGTTTTAGATAAACAGATGAATTCTCAACTTTTCCCACCCCAACCTACAGAACTAGAGATTTTTGATGAGAAGGGGATGGAGGGCCTCTTGGAACAACAATATTGTTCGTCTCAGATTTAGAAGCTCTAACACTGAGGTATGTTGGGAGAGGTTCAAAATATTCTAACTTGTGTGGATTTTTGGAAATGTGAATAATATATAGAAATGTGTCTACCAAGAAAGACCAATCAAATTCATCTTCATGAAATTCAAAGCAGTAATGGACGAAATGGTCATGAAAATCTTGAACAAATTCATGAGGTGTTTTTCGCAATTTTAAAATTTTCTTATTAAAAGCTTTACAATCATAGAGATCGAAAGTATGACATGACTCTATGAAAAGTTGTTCTAAAGAGTGAATGGATCCATTAGGAAATGTGTTACACCATTATCCCACACGCTCTTCAAACATGAGAATGAACAACCTACAACTAACATCCTCACAGACGATGTTGTGCTTTGTGCAGAAATTAAGAAACTGTATGGTGTGATCAAATATGGTTGTTTCACCCTTGCCATTGAATTTTAGATTGGACAAGTCATCAATAATTTTTTCTGTCACTTTCAGATTTGCATGTCTGGAAAACATGCCAAGGTTATGATTTGGTGAGAAGTTGTTAAATGATCCAGGTGGCTCCAGAGGCACACGCAGGACAAAGAGGGCTTATGAAAGCTCAAAAATAGAAGTGTTTGGATTATGCTTGAACCTGGAGAAGGGAATCTTTGAGGAATTGAGGGGGAATCTAAAATATTCCTTGAGCACCAGATACTCACTTTCTCAAAATTCATAAATTTGACGGTCGATCTTGCACTATTCGACACCACAAATCTGATGGTGCATTCAAATTTTCAATTTTCTCATTCTATATTTTGGCCACTTTTCTAAGTGGAGTGCAGGTGTCAACATTCATGAGTGAGCAGTCATTTCCATGCAATTTGATGCCGTGAGATCGATGGTCCGAACAACTTCAGCAGTTTGAAATCTGCTTCTTCAGATGGCCCCTGGATGTGAGGCATATGCAGTGCGTTCATGTACTTCTTTTGCTATGAATTTTGCTGCACATATCCCTGTTTCATGTTTCATGTGGGATCCTATTTCTTACTCGTCTCATGATTCCTGCTTGATGTGATGCGGAATCAGCTGTGTGATGTACTTGTTGTCATGATTCTTCATGTTGTGTTTTGAGATCCCTTTGTTGTATTTTGATGGGATACTCATGTTGTCGTCATGCATGTTTGCATTGAGATATATTTTATGCCATGTTGGTAGGATGCTCATGATCATCATGCATGAGTTTGTGTCATATTTATAGGAGTCCTTTTTGAATTAGAGGTCCCGTAGTGGAACATATCTTTGAGCCACTCCCGTGTGAGGGCATTATCCTAGTATGATAGAGAAATCACCTCTTATGTACATCATCACTATTGACAACACTTAATGCAGCAGCCTACACCATCTTGACACCGGGGTCCGGTGACGTGGTCCCTCCTTGATGAACTTCGTTATCAACGATTTATGTTTTCATGTGCTGATGATTGTCATGTTCCTCTTCTTTACAACATGTAGATGTATTCATTTATTTTCTCTTAAAAATGAAATTTAACACATCACGAAAGTAAAAGGTCTTGGAAGGGTCCTTCGTCACACTCGGACCTAGATTAAGTAGTATTAGAGCGGCCTTTGCGTTGATGTGAATTGCAGTGTGAGCAATGGAACATGCAGCGATAGGGGATGAAAAATAAATGTACGAAACCATGCTCAAAATTTCCAAAAGGGTGGAAATAATGTATGAAAATCTACAGAAAGAGACAGAGGAAAAGGAGCGATTGCAGCTTCAGTTGCGAGACACGAAAGAGGCCCTGGAAGAATTGAAGCACAACAACCATAATCTTCAAATGAAGAACATTGAATTGAAGATGCGTCTACATGAAGAGAAAGAGGATAAACATATTTTTCTACGATAGCTGCAAGCAAAGGATGAGGCCTTAGAAAAGCTGCGGCGTGACCCATGTGAGGTAAAAAGTAATTCTCTGAATTTATGTATGTGTCTTGATGATGATTTCGCTATTTTTGAAAATCATACCGCAAGAATTGGCTCCAAACTATTGAAGAAAATGGGGTATGAAGGAAAAGGCTTGGGCATTAATGGCCAAGGCATTGTCAACCCCATCAAAGTGGAGGAATTACCCCATCATATAGGACTCGGGTATGTTAGAAAGGAAGTTGGGGAATGCGCCGAGACAACGAGTGAACCACCAACAACAGATGATGAGCAGCCCTCATCAGTTCTTTCCAAATCAATAGAGGAGGTAAAATATGTTGATTTCCTTTCAGTTTCGTCTTCACATAGTATGATGTCTGTTGGAGATTTGGAGATCCCAATTACAAGTAAAAACATGAAGCTCCTTACTAGGATGAGACACAAGGAGGAAAAAGAACTTGGTGTTAATAACCAAGACATAACTCAACCAATGGAGGTTATGCAGAGACCTCAATTTGTAGGTTTGAGATACACTATGGGAGAATTCTTGAAGGTGTCAGATTCTTCCGAGACATTGTCTAAATCGTCAAGGAAAGAGAATGATGGGAACACATCCCCATCATCCCATGGCAGTGGCCATTGCAAGGAAAGAGTTGAGGCAAGATCTCAACGCCATACTTACGCTAGAGACAACAAGGAAAGGTATAACCACTCTCGACATTCAAATGCTCATTATAATCATGTTGTTAGAGATGAATGTAAAACATGGAATCGAAAAACATGTACCTTTTGTGGATTACATAACCATACATTTTCTAAGTGTTGGAAAAGAATGACAGCACAGAAAAGGATGAGGCGTGAAAGACCCTCTTAACAGCAGGTAAAGAAACATGTTAAGAAAATCTTGAGAAAGAAGACATATTGCAGTCATTGTGATAAAAGTGGCCATCAAAGAGCCTCTTGTTGGAGGCTCCATCCAGAGCTACGCCTTAAAGACAAAGTGTCGGTGCATGAACTAGGTGAAACAGTTGTTCGACAAGCAAAACCACCACAGGGAGGTGTTATAGACAATTTTGTGCCTTACAGCAACAAGCATGAATTGTCAATAATCCAAGGGATCCAAAGTTCCCTAAACATGATGTTCCTACCCCTAGAGGAACAAGGTCAGCAAACCAACAGCTCTCAGATCAGTTCTCCACCTGAAAACACTCAAAAGCAAGCAATCCTGAAATCAAAGCTGGTGCTCCACTGGGTTTCTGCGCTGAAACACAACTGCTCCATGGTGTACCTGCGTTGCAAAGCAGGTAGAACAAAGCCCACCTGCGTTGGGTGAGTTTGGACATGTGGCACAGTGTGTCATTGCTTTGGAATCTTCCAAAAATGACACTTGGATCAGGTATTTCGCCTTGTGATGAGTCAGAGGCTTTGTTTCTCCAAGTGGAAGCAAGGTTCACCAAGTGGACTCAAGAACTGAAGATCAACTAAAGATTAACTGAAGAGAGAGAGGACACAAGGCAGCTACACATCAGTTGCAAGCTGACTCATCCTTTCTCAATTCATCTATATATTGAGCTCTCTCCTATGAGCTCAGGAGGCTGGAATTTTGTGCAAAGTAATGATATGTTGTTGGTTTCATTCTTGAGTTATTGGGTGATTGTTTGAGAGAGGTGAAGAAGAGCAATTCTTTCTGCTGGGAGGTGTTGCTGGGTTGGAGCCTGCAATGGTTGTAATCCTCTCAGAACCTTTATTTCTTCATTAATAAAATCTATTGAGGTTCTTCTATGTGCTCTTGTTTCAATTATGTATTGTGATGATTGCATGTTTGGTTTACACTAATCCATGAACCAGTTATGATTGCATGCCTCTTGTAGTTTCCTTCTTTGTCATTGTGCAGGATCTCATTGCAGCTGGGTGAGCAGAAGGACAAAGAGCTAGGAGCAAGCGGCCAAAGAGGAGAGTTTGGATTCGACATTAAGCGCAAGGCAATGGTTAGTGCTTTCTCCATCCTCTTTTGCTTTCATAAAGAAGTAAACTTTCAGTAGTTTGTTTTACAGTTGTTGCTAAGGAACTGTCACCCTTAGAGTGGGTTAGGGTCATCCGAGTCGGATACTTTTCCCTACAACAAACTGGCGACTCCACTGGGGATCGTATCCGTTTGATTGTGTTTGTAGTATTTTTCTATTCATTTCCTGAACAAAAGAGTACCAAATCGAAAAGCTTTTGACTATATCAAAAGCGAAGTAAAGGGGCAGCTACTCTTGCTCATTTTCTGAGTAAATTCATGATTTGAATAGCTGATCTACAAAGATCCTTGTAAGCTCTTAGTGATAGCTTTGCACCTTCTAAATCATCCCTTTGAGTATGCTTGACTGAATGCTTCTGATTTGAGCAAAAACCGTGCATTTTTGAGAAAATTATGACCCGGAGACTGTGAAAACGCAACTCTCGTTTTCCAAAGCAGGTAGTACACAGGCTACCTACTTTGCAACGCAGGTCCCGAACTAGCTACCTGCGCTGAGAGCCAGTTTGACTGTGCAGAGCCTGCGTTGACCCAAATTTGCTTAGTGCATTTGGGGTTTCCTCCTTTCTCTTGCCTGTTTTCACTTAGTTTTGCTGCTAGGTGTCAGTCTTGTGCCTGTTTTGAAACCAATATTACTTGCCATCATTCTGCCTCTGTTATATAACGAAATTGTACTTGTTCTTTGTATTTCTTGCTCATTTACAATTTCCCATAACGAAAAGTAAACTAGTCATGCTTTTGGCCTCTTAGATCTGAACCTGTGTTAGACGTTTTGCTGGTCTAAAGAGTTAGCTTGTTTACTATCCATAGCTGATTAGTCACTTTACTTTCGTTAGTATGGTTTGATTTCATGTATTTCCAGTGATTAAGCAAGTGAATCTTAAGGCGTCTTTTGATTTTGGACAAACTTGTTTACTTTCGCTTTAAATTGAAATCAAAGTTATATAACCACTTTCTTTTTGTAATCCATCCACATTAAGAAAGGGAAAAGAAAATACATGCATTGTGCATTTTGCATTTGAAAAAGTTTGCATGATGATTTAGGAGAAAGTGCATTAGTTTGTGCTGTATGAACTGTGTGAAAAGAATTTGCTTTTCTTCTCCCTCAGTAGTTAAGATTTTCATCAGTCAAAAATATTTGAAAAAGCTTGCTTCTCATCTTAGGCTGCATTTAGGAATTTGTCATATACATCTCGTGGTGAACCTTGAAAGGCAAACTTTAAAAAGATCAACTTAAAATATACTGAATGAACCTAACAACGCATTTGAAACATAACGCAAACATCTAGAGGTCTAGGTAGAGACGTGTTCCGGCGTCGTTAAACATAGTGACTGTCGATCTCTACGAAGGTGGGTGATTCCTCCTGAGAGTCGGTGGCACTAATACGGACTTGTGCTCCCACGTGCCGTCGTGTATATATTGGGAGACCCCTATAGGCAATTATCCTTTATCCATAGGAAGCTGTGTCGACCGCCCTACTGATCGCGATGCAGTGAACACAGCATTCACGAAGATCGACCACCCGTACCGTAAAACGTATTCTGTGGTTTCGCGAAAGGTTTGGCACACCCTCTGCCTAGATCTCCAGAGTAGTTTCTTTTGGCCTTTTTCAAACTCTATAACTGAAAAGGTCCAACCGAGCATTTGTCACTTCGGGCTCGTTAATACATCGAAGGCGACTAGAGTCATCTTTAGCTTTTTCTCGACTCTTAAAACATGAAAAAGCAAAGTTATGTTTAAAAGCGTCTAATAAAATTCATTCAAATCGGAAACACAAATTTTCCCCTTTATATTTTAGTTGATCGAGTAATCCGCAATCGTGGAAGAAAGTCAATTGAATATCCGTCGTTCTCGGAGGCTTGCGAGTCAACCGTCTTTGTCTCTGGAATCGAAAACAATCCGGACAAAGCGAGCTCGTCGAACCAGTTCAAAATCTCCCTTAAAAGTTAGAACAAGCGTTCCAACAACATCTGAGATTCTGGTCACTCCAAACATTTCCGAAAACCCTGCCTCTATAGAAGAAGTTCAACCGCCACAGAGGGACAGTAATACTGATCCTAGTCTGGGGGCAAATACTTGTATGACTGAACCAGTTCCATCTGTAACCGGTCCAGAGAGTTTTGTTCCTCAAACATCCGTCGCGGTCGATACAACCCCTTCTTCGGCACCGGAAATCTTTTACGGACCTGACGGTCTTCCTCTTCCACCTGGTCTGATTGCGATAGAGGAAATTATAGAAGAACCGCAAGTATCCACTCCAAGTCAGTTTGGAGTAGGGGTCGCTCTATTTCCTACTACAACAGAAGTTTGTCCATCACCAGTGGAAGTTCCTGTAGAATCACTAGGTGATCAATTGGATAGACTAAAAATGACTGAACAACCGTCGACATCTAGGACTGTGTCGAATGACGCAGCGACGGCAGAATTACCTGCTGCAAATCCAACAATGTTCGCCGGCATACCATCTGTCCCAACTAGCTCGCAGTCGCTAGAAGGAGTCCAGCAAGAGACTATCTCGACAGTATGGTCTGTTCCTGTTTGTTCCGGAGTAATGTCTGGTAACTCTCATGGTGAGGCTCATCAAATTGACCCTTTTGGGAATCTAATTAGGCCATCCAGTCCTCCAAGGCAGGAAGATGCCTTGAGTTCTGGGTTGCTACCGTATGGGGGGCAGTACCCATACGGGAGCTCTCAACCTTATTCAAGTTATGGCGGAATTGCAACGAGTAGTTGGGTACCTGTGCTATCCCAGCCACCGAGAGTTGTATATTCTATGCAACAGTGTGTACCTGTGACAAACATCCCAACTACACCGGCTATTGTGACCGTGTCACAAGTTCAAACAATGCCTGTTGTGTGTCAACCTCAAATTGCTCAGGTTCTCATACAACAACCACTTGACCCTGCGACCCAACCACAATCACCTACTGGTGGGACAACACAAGTACAGTTGGGTACGACTACCCCACATCTTGGTCCAGTGGTTAGTGTAGCGCAACAACCCATGGTGTCGCAACCGTGGATAATGCAATACCAACAGCCGCAATTCCAACAAGTGTACCAAGGTTCTGAACAGCAAATATTTGCGAATACTGGACAACCATATATTCAAAATGGTCAAAATCAACCACTTTATAGTGGTCAAGTCCATCAACCGTATTCATCATACCAGCATCAACTCCATTATGCTGGTATGCAAAGACCGACTGTTCAGGCGATTCCATCGTATCCTGGTTACGCTTCACCTAACTTGAACCAGCAGTTACCATTCGTGGCAACTTTAGAGTTGCCTGATTTACATCGGTTAACAAACGATCCAATTGCTTACGCCCCTTGGTGGCCAGTGATTCCACACAAACTTCCATCCGACATTCCTAAATTCAATGGAAATCCAGATGAAGACCCGTCGAATCATGTGATGACATTTCATCTATGGTGTTCGTCGAACACTTTGAATGATGATTCGATAAGGCTTCGCCTCTTTCAGAGGACATTGACAAGTCCAGCGGCAAAATGGTATATAGAATTGCCTAGAGCTTCGTTCGACAATTTTGGCTCCCTTGCCACAACATTCTTGACCCACTTTCAATTACCAATAAGGTATGAAACAGGAACAGAGATATTGACTAACTTCAAATAGACAACCGTGACTCATATATCAGATCATATACATGAGTGGCGACGTCGACGAAGAATGGTTAAAACATACGTTCCTGATCAGCTTTTAGCTGAGTGGTTTATAAAGTCATTACTTCCGGCTATAACGGAAGATTTAGCAAAGGGAGGAGTCATAACAGAAGAGCAAGTTATCGCTCGTGCACAATACTTGGATTTAGTATATACTCAGTCCGGCACACTCTATGACAAAATACCAGACGCCCCTAGACCAGAGTTTTCAATCCCTCCTCCTCCTAAATCAAACAGTGACTCTCATGCCGGCGATGGCGTGATTGGCACAGCAAACACGAATCCGAAAAGGACCCATCAAAAGAAGGCCCGTAAGGATTCGAATCAAAATGCGCATGAAGAAGTTCTTGCTTCGGAAGTAAATGCCGTATCGACAGATAGGGGCAAAGAAACCAATCAACCAGGAAGCAAGAAGAATCAAAACAAAGGGAGGAAGAATAAACAAGGTGGGTCATCCCCTAAGAAAAATTCTTCAAACCCTCCTGGGAATAGGAAACGGTTTCCGTGTCACATATGTGACGACGATCATCGGACGACAGATTGTCCGTACAAAGCTGAGTTTAAGAGATCGTAAAGAGTCCGCACACTCCAGCCGTATTAACTGATCCGTTTCCCGACCCAAGTCAGAATCTGGTTGACAGTGGAAATGCTTCCCCATCACAAGTCATGATGTTGTCAAGTTTTAAGCGCCAAGATGATGCTTTAATTTCAACATTAAACAAAAGCCGTGGGAATCCGCAGCCGTTGAGTGGCGAAAGAAAAGGTCGACCAGGCAGTTCGACAACAACTTCGACAGAAGTTGAGCCGCCATCCAACACAAGAAGCATTCCATCGATCCACGGAAGCAATCATTCTATCCAATATATCGGGGTAATTTTCCCAAAAGGCCCTTCTTTAATGGGCACTTTTACCCCACCACCGCCAAGTAATCTCGCGGAGTTGGATGCAACGGGATATGAAGCCTTCTATTTTTAATGGATCTAAAAGTTTCGAGGATAGTTCCTTTTTCAAGTCAACCTCGTTTAAAAAATGAAATAAGGAGTAAATGAGGATAGTTCTTTTACGATGTCAACCTCATTAAAAAATGAAATGTCCTCTTAAGGTTTAGAGGATATATGCCTCGTCTGCATTGTTATGCTGGGGGCATCAGGATCGAGTAGTTTTAGCAATGTTCATGCTCGTTAAAAAATAAAAGCAATCATCGAGCAGTTTTTGTGCAGAAGTTCATGCTCGTTAAAAAATAAACGTAAATTGTGAGCAATCTTTCCCTAGCAGTTCAAGCTAATCCAGAAAAAATGAACCGGTAAACAACCTCGAGAAATGTAACCTTTGAAAGCCATATTAAAAGCCCTTGGTCGTGTTTATATGCCATCACCTCCATCTGTTCATTTGGCCAATCGTTCACCTCCATGTGTTTGTTTACCCATTTTGAGGAACAGCTGCGAAGAGTGATTTCACTTAGCCATCCTTGTGACACTGCCGTGATTGGAGAATTCCAACCTGTACCTGGAATCTGCTGCTATCCCTGTTCATCACTCGTTCCTCAAAAGACGAGTCTTCTTTGAGCTCTTTTCACTGACTCGTAAAATATGAAAAGTTTGCCGAGTTTTGGCCTTCCAGCTCGTTAAAGCGACCGGAAAGCTATCCCTCCTCTAGATTTTAATCTTTTTGGACGTGAGGGATTATTGCACAAAAAGATCGAGCGCTTGTTTGTTCGGCTCGTTAAAGCAACCGAAAATTCATCCCTTCTGTATTGTTTTAAACTTTTTCGGACTTAAGGGATTAGATGACGAAAAAGGAATTTTGGAGTTAACTTTTCGTACCTTTTCAGACTCTCTAAAAATGAAAAGGACCGAGTTTTCCTTGTCGTTAGACTCGTTAAAATGATTAAATAGCGACAAACTTGTCTTTAGACGAGAACGAGTTTCCCTATCGCTAGGCTCGTTAAAACATAGCGATGGGCTTGCCCGAAGGGCAGGTTATAGAACAAGCATATGTTATCCTCCTCAAGCTTGACAAAAATAAAGAGGTACTGGTCAGCAATGACTGGGGAAAAATTGGGAGAACCTCACAGTATTAATGGTAGCAAGTCGCTCTTGAACATGACACTTTGTCCTCCGTCCGCATCGGGTTGGGTTGTTTCATTCACCGGTCGTAGAATCATGGTCCTCGCCACACCATCCACAATTGGGGTAATGCTACCAATCCATCACATCAGTGTCGTTATATGTTCAAGAGATGTGGTTCTGTAAAGAGTCAACCGTGTTCCACCCACTGCCATACATTATCCTTCATCCACTTCATGACCGCCACCCTGAATCATACATCACAGTTTGTTTTCACCTCATCATAATCACTAGCTCCGTTCCGTGTCACTGATGTGGGATTCATTAAGGCCCTCCTTTGACGGATCGCTCCTTGTCGACATCAGCTCATTATCCAAGGAGTTGATCTAGGAACACCCCCCTCAGTACTTTGAAGCTTGCATGCCTCAATGGCAAGTTTCTCACTTCCGGCGACAGGTATACATCAATGACCTTCGACCAGAAGATTTTGCATGGTGGTCGACGGCAAGTCCTTTATTCTCGCCATGTAGATTGTACTGTCGTACCTTGAGGGTCATCATCCTTATCGGTGATTCCTCTCGCGCTTGTTAACGGTTTACATTATTGACCGGTAATCAAGCGATGTCTTTCCATGTTCGACTTCAAGAAATTCTCACATGGATCGACTTGTACATCGAGTGAAGATCGGAAGAGATTGAAGACCCCGGATCTAGTTTCATCCATCCGGGCTGCGATATATATTCAGGACATAAAGACATTTGATATGTACATCATTGCAAACAGATGATCATCCTTCTCAAAAGATGATAAATTCGGCAGAGAATTATCAGTGAAGGATGATAAATTCGGCAGAGAATTATCAGTCTAGCATCAGACGATCGTCTGTTCTATGTACCGAAATGTATTTATAAAGCTGAGCATGGGAATGCCCGCCTCAGCTAGATCATGAAAAATGTATGAAAAATAATGTATTGTATTGTATCTTATTACAGGACACTTCTCAGCAGATTGAATGAACTTCGGATCCTCTCAATAAAGCATTTCACCCGATAAACGACCTCATACTTTAGGGGGCATCTGTTATAGACAATTTTGTGCCTTACAGCAACAAGCATGAATTGTCAATAATCCAAGGGATCCAAAGTTCCCTAAACATGATGTTCCTACCCCTAGAGGAACAAGGTCAGCAAACCAACAGCTCTCAGATCAGTTCTCCACCTGAAAACACTCAGAAGCAAGCAATCCTGAAATAAAAGCAGGTGCTCCACTGGGTTTCTGCGCTGAAACACAACTGCTCCATGGTGTACCTGCGTTGCAAAGCAGGTAGAACAAAGCCCACCTGCGTTGGGCGAGTTTGGACATGTGGCACAGTGTGTCATTGCTTTGGAATCTTCCAAAAATGACACTTGGATCAGGTATTTTGCCTTGTGATGAGTCAGAGGCTTTGTTTCTCCAAGTGGAAGCAAGGTTCACCAAGTGGACTCAAGAACTGAAGATCAACTAAAGATTAACTGAAGAGAGAGAGGACACAAGGCAGCTACACATCAGTTGCAAGCTGACTCATCCTTTCTCAATTCATCTATATATTGAGCTCTCTCCTATGAGCTCAGGAGGCTGGAATTTTGTGCAAAGTAATGATATGTTGTTGGTTTCATTCTTGAGTTATTGGGTGATTGTTTGAGAGAGGTGAAGAAGAGCAATTCTTTCTGCTGGGAGGTGTTGCTGGGTTGGAGCCTGCAATGGTTGTAATCCTCTCAGAACCTTTATTTCTTCATTAATAAAATCTATTGAGGTTCTTCTATGTGCTCTTGTTTCAATTATGTATTGTGATGATTGCATGTTTGGTTTACACTAATCCATGAACCAGTTATGATTGCATGCCTCTTGTAGTTTCCTTCTTTGTCATTGTGCAGGATCTCATTGCAGCTGGGTGAGCAGAAGGACAAAGAGCTAGGAGCAAGCGGCCAAAGAGGAGAGTTTGGATTCGACATTAAGCGCAAGGCAACGGTTAGTGCTTTCTCCATCCTCTTTTGCTTTCATAAAGAAGTAAACTTTCAGTAGTTTGTTTTACAGTTGTTGCTAAGGAACTGTCACCCTTAGAGTGGGTTAGGGTCATCCGAGTCGGATACTTTTCCCTACAACAGGAGGTGACCCATTCACATTGATAAGTGAAAAATGGTTCTTAGATATGTTAGCTTGTCATGGCTGTGCTTTTGTAAATCATTTGTTGCATTTTAAAATGTAAAAGTGATGATGTGATTTCCATCACTTGTTAAGCAACAATGATGTCTAGTCTTTTTGAGTTACATGATAAACTGTCAAAGTGATGTCATGTTTCCATCACTTGTCAAAGATAAACAATATAGTTTGGCCTTATGTTTGTAAATCATGTGTTGCAGTGATGATGTGTTTTCCATCATTTGTTGAAGCAACAATGATATGTTGGCCTTGTTTTTGTAGCTGGGGTATTGCTTCCATTTCAATGTAAACTTGACCACTGAGTATGTGTTATAAACTTGTGGCAAGTATGGGATGTTTGGGTCATTATTTGGTCATGAATGTCAAGCATGTAATTTGCAAAACAATGTACTACAGGTTGCAGAGGTTGCAGGTGTTGGCTCATCGCTTAAGGCTCCGAAGAACAAAGGTGAAGGTGATGGAAGTGAGACCTTTCAGGACATTTGTGATGTAGACAAGGTACATAAAAGTTGCTGATATTTTTCATGCTTTTGGAGGACCAAAAGTTCCTTAGTGGGGAGGATTGATCCAGGTGGCTCCAGAGACACACACATGATAAAGAGGGCTTACGAAAGATCAAAAATAAAATTTTTTGGATTATTCTCAAACTAGGTTCATGTTAAAGATCTCTTCGTCATGATCACGGTGGTTCAAACGGTTCGTCAATCCGAGTTCGGATGAGGAAGATAGAGGCAGTCAAAGTTTTGGTTGACTTTTGCTCACTAAGCAGGTTAATGGAGACACAATTTAGATTTTTTTCGGCGGACGGAATCCGGCCAACTTTGGCTGCATTCTGGGTGAAATTGTTTCCTCGTTAAATTGACTCCTTCCGTCAATGTTCAAGAATCTGCGATTTCACATGGTTATATATTAAAAATAATATATATATATATTTATATTTATATATTTATATATATAAAGAGGTGGTGGGCCACCACCCCCACCATCCCACACCTCACCTTACATACCATATACCAAGCAACGATTAAGGTGATGCTAGCGGGAGTTGAACCCACTTAGCCACGTGGGCCGGCCCCCACCGGGCAACCTCATATGAAGTGCCAACAACCCATGACAAACAAACCACACCATTAATACACCAAACCAAATCCACACCATAAAGGAATATTAATGCGCCATGGTTACGGAGGGTATGGGGGCGGGCTGCCCAATGCAGACCCGAATCCTAGACAAATACAAATGTGGTTGATTTAAAACGGTAATGTATAAGAAAAAGCAAGGGTGGGGTTTGACGACTCGACCCCTCCTCAACAAACCACTATTTTTACCATCACACCAACCAGGCTTCTTGTAAGCTTCACTTGAGAATTTATATAAACTCTCATTTGTACAGTGCACCCAGGTAGAAGGAGGAACCAGGAATGGGCACGGAAAACAAGGAAAAGTCATTTTTTTAATTAATTTTTATGCAGGTGGAACCATCACTGAGCAAAATTTCCAAGAGGGTCAAATTTTCGTAGTGTCCAAATTGGACAAACTTTATGTCGATTTTACACCTCTCAATGACACGAACCCAATGGTGTAGTGAGTTTCTTGATCTGAGCAGCAGATTTGCAGAGGAACCATAGAGGGAATCTTTGTGGAATCTAGGGGGAATATAAAATATTCCTTGAGCCCCAGATTCTCACTTTCTTAGAATTCAGAAATTTGACCGTTGATTTTGCACTATTCGATGCCACAAATCTAATGGTGCATTCAGATTTTCCATTTGCTCATTCTATTTTTTGGCCACTTTTATAAGTGGAGTGCAGGTGTCAGCATTCGTGAGCGAGTAGTCATTTCCATGTGATTTGATGCCGTGAGATCGATGGTCTGAACAACTTCAGCAATTTGACATTTGCTTCTTCCGATGGCCCTTGGATGTGACGTATATGCAGTGTGTTATGTTGTACAGATCCCTGTTTCATGTTTGATGTGGGATCCTGTTTCTTACTTGTCTCATGATTCCTACTTGATGTGATGCGGAATCAGCTGTGTGATGTACCTGTTGTCATGATTATTCATGTTGTGTTTTGAGATCCCTTTCTTGTATGTTGATGGGATACTCATGTTGTTGTCATGCATGTTTGCATTGAGATCCATTTTATGCCATGTTGGTGGGATGCTCATGATCATCATGCATGAGTTTTTGTCATACTAATAAGAGTCCTTTTTGACTGAGAGTTCCTGTAGCGGAATATCACTTGGAGCCACTCTTGTGTGAGGGCATTATCCTTATATGATAGCGACATCACCTCTTGTGGACATCATCACTATTGACAACACTTAATGCATCGATCTACACCATCTTGACACCGAGGCCAAGAGATGTAGTCCCTCCTGGATGAACTCCGTTATCAATGACTTATGTTTTCATGTGCTGATGATTGTCATGTTCCTCTTCTTTACAGCATGTAGATGTATTCATTTATGTTCTCTTAAAAAATCAATTTAACACATCACGGAAGTAAAAGGTCTTGGAAGGGTCCTTCGTCACACTTGGACCTGGATGAAGTGGTATCAGAGCGGTCTTTGCGTTGATGTGAATTACAACGTGAACAATGGAACATGCAGCAATAGAGGATGAAAAAGCGATGTACGAGAACATGCTCAAAATTTCCAAAAGGGTGGAAATAATGTATGAAACTCTACAGAAAGAGATAGAGGAAAAGGAGCGATTGTAGCTTCAATTGCGAGCCACAAAAGATGCCCTAGAAGAACTGAAGCACAACAACCAGAATCTTCAAATGGAGAATGTTGAATTTAAGATACGTCTACATGAAGAGAAAGAGGAGAAACATAGTTTTCTACGACAGCTGCAAGAAAAGGACGAGGCCTTGGAAAAGATGCAGCGTGACCCATGTAAGGTAAAAAGTAATTCTCTAAATTCATGTATGTGTCTTGATGATGATTTCGCTGTTTTTGAAAATCATACCACAAGAATTGGCTCCAAACTATTGAAGAAAATGGGGTGTGAACGAAAATGATTGGGCGTTAATGGCCAAGGCATTGTCAACCCCATCAAAGTGGAGGAATTACCCCTTCAGATAGGACTTGGGTATTTTAGAAAGGAAGTTGGGGAATGTGCCAAGATAGCGAGCGAACCACCAATAACAGATGATGAGCAACCCTCATCAGTTGTTTCCAAATTGACAAAGTAGGTAAATATCTTGATTTCCTTTCAATTTTGTCTTCACATAGTATGATGTTTGTTGGAGATTTGGAGATCCCAATTACAGGGACAAACATGAGGCTCCTTACTAGGACGAGGCACAAGGAGGAAAAAGAACTTGGTGTTAATAACCAAGACATAACTAAACCAATGGAGGTTATGCAGAGACCTCAATTTGCAGGTTTGAGATACACCAAGGGAGAATGATCGAAGGTGTCAAATTCTTCCGAGACATCGTCGAAATTGTCGAGGAAAGAGAGTGATGGGAACACATCCCCATCATCCGATGGTAGTGGCCATCGTAGGGAAAGAGTTGAGGCAAGATCTCAACACCATACTTACACCAGAGACAGCAAGGAAAGGTATAACCACTCTTGACATTTGAATGCTCATTATAATCATGTTGTTAGAGATGAACGTAAAACATGGAATCGAAAAACATGTATCTTTTGTGGATTACATAACCATAAATTTTCTAAGTGTTGGAAAAGAATGGAAGCACATAAAAGGATAAGGCGTGAAAAACTCTCTCAATAGCAGGTAAAGAAACATGTTAAGAAAATTTTGAGAAAGAAGACCAATTGGAGTCATTGCAATAGAAGTGGCCATCAAAGAGTTGCTTGTTGGAGGCTCCATCTAGAGCTGCGCCTTAAAGACAAAGTGTCGGTGCATGAACTAGGTGGAACAATTGTTCGACAAGCAAAACCACCATAGGGAGGTGACCCATTCACATTGATAAGTGAAAAATGGTTCTTAGATATGTTAGCTTGTCATGGTCGTGATTTTGTAAATAATTTGTTGCATTTTAAAATGTAAAAGTGATGATGTGATTTCCATCACTTGTTAAGCAACAATGATGTCTAGTCTTTTTGAGTTGCATGATAAATTGTCAAACTGATGTCGTGTTTCCATCACTTGTCAAAGAAAAACAATAGTGTTTGGCCTTATGTTTGTAAGTCATGTGTTGCAGTGATGATGTGTTTTCCATCACTTGTTAAAGTAACAATGATATGTTGGCCTTGTTTTCATAGTTGGTATATTGCGTCCATTTCGATGTAAACTTGACCACTGAGTATGTGTTATAAACTCGTGGCAAGTATGGGATGTTTGCGTCATTAATTGGTCATGAATGTCAAGCATGTAATTTGAAAAACAATGTACTACAGGTTGTAGAGGTTGTAGGTGTCGGCTCATCGCTTAAGGCTATGAAGAACAAAGGTGAAGGTGATGGAAGCGAGACCTTTCAAGATGCTTGTGATGCAGACAAGGTACATAGAAGTTGTAGATTATTTTTCATACTTTTGGAGGACCAAAAGCTCCTTAGTGGGGAGGATTGATCCAAGTGGCCCCAGAGACACACACAGGACAAAGAGGGCTTATGAAAGGTCAAAAATCAAAGTGTTTAGATTATGCTCAAACCAGGTTCATGTTAAATATCTCGTCATCATGATCGTGGTGGTGTGAACGGTTCGTCAATGCGATTTCGGATGAGGATGATAGAGGTAGCCAAAGTTTTGTTTGACTTTTGCTGACTGTGTAGGTTAATGGAGACACAATTTAGAATTTTTTCGGTAGATAGAATCCGACCAACCACAGCTAGATTTTAGGTGAAATTGTCGCCTCGTTAAATTGACTCCTTCAGTCAATGTTCGAGAATTTTCAAATTCACATGGTTATGTATTAAAAATAATATATATCTATATATATATATATATGTATGTATATGTATATATATATATATATATATATATATATATATATATATATATATATATATATATATATATATATATATATATATATATATATAAAGAGGTGGTGGGCCACCACCCCACACCTCACCTTACGTACCATATACCAAACAATTATTAAGGTGAGGCTGATGGGAGTTGAACCCCCCTGGCCACATGGGTCGACCCCCACCGGGCGGCCTCATATGAAGTACCAACAACCCATGACAAACAAACCACACCATTAATACACCAAACCAAATCCACACCATAAACGAATATTAATGCACCATGGTTACAGAGAGTGTGGGGGTGGGCCGCCCAATGCGGACCCGACTCCCAGACAAATACAATTGCGGTTGATCTAAAATGCTAATGTATATAAAAAGGGAGGGGCGGGGTTTGACCACCTGACCTCTCCTCAACAAACTGCTATTTTTACCATCACGCCAATAAGGTTTCCTGTAAACTTCGCCCGAGAATTTATATAAACCCTCATTTGCACAGTGTGCCTAGGAAGAAGGAGGAACCAAGACTGGGCACGGAAAACGAGGCAAAGTCATTTTTTTATTAATTTTTATGCAGGTGGAACCATGATTGAGCAAAATTTCCAAGAGGGTGAAATTTTCACAGTGCCCAAATTGGAGAAACCTTATGTCAATTTTACACCTCTCAGTGACACGAACCAGATGGTGCAGTCAATTTCCTAATCTGAGCAGCCGATTTGTAGAGGACCTGGAGAAGGGAATCTTTGAAGAACCTAGGGGGAATCTAAAAGATTCCTTGAGCCCTAGTTCTCACTTTCTCAAAATTCAGAAATTTGACAGTCGATTTTGCACTGTTCGACACCACAAATCTGATGGTGCATTCATATTTTCCATTTTCTCATTCTATTTTTTTGCCACTTTTCTAAGTGGAGTGTAGGTGTCAGCATTCATGAGTGAGCAGTCATTTCCATGCGATTCAATGCCGTGAGATCGATGGTCCGAACAACTTTAAGAGTTTGACATCCGCTTCCTCACATGGCCCCTGGATGTGAGGTATATGCAATGTGTTAATGTACTTTTTTTTCTATGCATTGTGCTGCACAGATCCCTGTTTCATGTTTGATGTGAGATCGTGTTTCTTACTTGTCTCATGATTCCTACTTGATGTGATGTGGAATCAGTTGTGTGATGTACTTGTTGTCATGATTCATCATGTTGTGTTTCAATATCCCTTTGTTGTATGTTGATGGGATACTCATGTTGTCGTCATGCATGTTTGCATTGAGATCCATTTTATGCCATGTTGGCGGGATGCTCATGAGCATCACGCATGAGTTTGTGTCATACTGATAGGAGTCCTTTTTGACTAAGAGTTCCTGTAGCGGAACATCTCTTGGAGCCACTCTTATGTGAGGGCACTATCCTTGTATGATAGTGACATCACCTCTTATGGACATCACCACTATTGACATCACTTAATGTAGCGACCTACACCATCTTGACACTGGGGCCCGAAGATGTAGTCCCTCCTGGACGAACTCCATTATCAATGGCTTATGTTTTCATGTGCTGATTATTCTTATGTTCCTCTTCTTTACATCATGTAGATGTATTCATTTATGTTCTATTAAAAATGCAATTTAAAACATCACGAAAGTAAAAGGTCTTGGAAGGGTCCTTCGTCACACCCGGACCTGGATCATTAAATGAGTGCATAAATTCAAAACAAACTTCAAGGGCTCATCTTGTCATCTGGCCCTCCTTCTAGTGCCAAAAATGTTGACGGTGTTGGACCTGCCAACATTCAAAGGATCTCCCCGATATGAAGTCCCAACTAGACCTCACACTATTTGGAGTATGAGTCCCAATAGTGGGTGGTAATGTTATGCCTTGATCACAGAAACACGCAGAGGGAAGTATGGTAACTTTGGGTGAGAGCAAGTGTGTGACCCTACGGAGAGTCAAGTGCGATTCATGAAGGTTCCAACACATAAAGGGAGAAGGAAGTGCATCCCTTGGAAGCCTGTAATAATACACAGCTTGAAAGGAACACACGAGCAAAATGACATCACAAGCTAAGATGTAGAATAGTCCACAAGTTAAAGTGATGGATTGATACTACTGTTATCACCAAAAAATTGATCATCTAGCCTAAATTACTAGATGGATCGAAGTACACCATGTAAAGCCAATTTTACCATAGTAAAATTGCTTTCACCGTGAGAAATTACCTAATAACCCACCTTTATTAAGTAATTTATAGTTAAACCCATGAAGAATAATTAAATAAATCACTATTTATTTGATTTTCTTCTAGGAATAATTGATTAAACATTGTTTTATTATTATTCCTTGTTAAATTTGACCTAATCATGAAAAATAAAGAGAGAAATCATTATTTATCTTATTTTTATCTAAGAATAACTAATTAATCATTAATTAATTACTATTCTTTGTTAAGTTTGAGTAAATCCCTTAGGAATAATTGAATAAATCATTATTTGTTTATTATTCCTTAATGAATTCCTTGATATAATAAATAAATCATTTATTTATTATTTCTAAATAAAAGTTTAAATACTTTTTCCCTCCTAAACAAATATAATAAAATATTCCAAGTGGTAATTCCAAGAATGGATCAATAATATATTATAATTGCTCATTATTCGAGGATAACTCAATATTTTGTTATAAATAGAAGGGTTTTTCATTAATTATTCACTTTTGATTATTTTCATTGTTGCACTCATTGTTGTAACTCTGATTATTTTCATTGTCGCACACCACATTTTTGCTAGGTTTATGCATTATAGAGGAGAGAGATTCTACAGAAGATGAAAGCGTTTGAGGATTACCAAGAACCCATCTCATAGAGGGGGATTGGCAACATATATTTGTTCCCTAAACATGTGTTATAATAAAATTATTCTTTACATATTTGGTTTCCATTGGACGTTTTGGGGTTATTACTCTTCATTTCACTATTTAACTATGATTGCAGCATATATAAGAATTTTGGTAGGTTTTGTTTCTATCAATAGTTGCAAATCTACAATGTTTAGCAAAAATTTCTATTGTTGAGATCATTTTTCATCCACAATCTTAAGTGGGTTCTTTTCATACATCATCGAGAAGAAAACACTACAACAAATTGGCACCTTCACTGTGTTTTATACTTTAGATCTAGAAACCTGGGTAAAATTTGGTTTTTAGCTTAGGGTTTCCTCTTTTTTCTCTTCTATTAATGTTTCCTAGTGTTTTAACCCTAGATCTGATAAATTTCTGACTTCCGTAAGCTTTCTGGTCATTTCTGCAGGTCACAGAAACTAGCCACGGAAAAGGCGACACTTTTTTCTAAAATTTGCAGACCAAAGTTGTTTTGGAGAATTTGGTATCTACAGATAAATACTAATTCCATAGATAAGTAGCCATATCTAGAACAATAGTTTAAAGCACTTTAGCCTTTTCCTATAAGAAATATATAAGACAAAGAAGATGAGAAGACCTACTTGTAGTTTTGTTTTCCTCTTGTCTCCTTTGTATCGATCATGTTGCTCCTTCTCATACTTAACACGCTTGAGAAGATCTATTGAATACAAGTAAATGGAATCATATTCATTTCATACATATAAGCATCATAAGACAATACAAACATATGGGAGAAAGGTTCAAATACTTTATTGAATAGAAGAAGGAATTACAACCATTTTGTTTGATTCAAAGTCATTCCTCCAACTTGAATCCCATCCACATCACATAAAAATCATCACAAACTTGTAGCATTACAATACTTGCTTCAAAGCCAAATCTCATAGCAACATTATCTCCTTACAATTCAACATATTCCAGCCCTTGATCACTTAGATGAGTGGTCAATTTATAGGGAGATGAAGGAGGTTTTGTCATAAATGGTGGTATTGAATGGCCTTCCATACTTAGAATTAGTTCCATGGAGGAAGGGATGAGAGGATAGGATGCATCTTAACTCATTCCTCATCCATTTTCGAGCTCATAGGAGTTGATAAGTGAGGGAACCTTCTAGATGACTCCTCAAGATAAGAATATTCCCCAAACCCTATGTGAATTTCGCTCAAGCTCACCTAGTGCAGGTGAAAGGAAGCCTAAGTGCACTGTAGAGCACCTTGGCATGGACTCAACTGCTCTGCAGCGCACCCTTACATGGGCCTACCTGCGCTGGTCCCTCTAGAGGCTATTTCTAGATGTCTTCAGGTCATGAAATTGTTTGGGTAGGAGGCATTCAAAGGGGTGACTTGTTTAGGGCATGTAGCAACTGAAATTAGGGTTTGATGAGCCCCAAAACACTAATCTGGATGATGGGATTGATGTGCCCAAATGGATCTGTAACATCTACCCCCTAAAGCATGAAGTCGGAAAAATGCAAATGTCGAATGAAATGCTTTACGATGTGATGAGGAGGTATCGAAGTGGAAGGTGACCTGCATCAATTACAATACACATATCATGATATTTTGATTTTTACATGAATTGATGAGGGAAGGTATACCCATGCTCAGCTTATAAAATTTCATTACATGTACATAGATAGTCGTCTACAAATATAGACCCATGATCGGAATGACTATCAATGTAAAGTGATTGTACATATGATTTAGTACTCCTGAAATCACAGCTCGAATGAATAAAAGTAGATCCAGGGTCTTCTATCTCGTTCAACCGTTCACTCAAGTATGAGTCTAACCATGTGAATATGTGATCTAAAGTTGAACATGGGAAGACACCATCTGATTACCAGCCAATGATGTAAATTGTTAACAGACGCGAGAGAAATAACTGGTAATGATAATGATCCTCAAGGTACTGCAATACATTCTGCATGATGTGAATGGATGATTTGATGTCAAACACCATATAGTCTTTCAGTCGAAGGCCATTGATGTCAACCTATCGCCGGAAGTGAGAAACCTGTCATTGATGCATGCAAGCCTCAAGGTACTAGAAAGGTGTTTCTAAGTCAACTTCTTGGATAATGTGTTGATGTTGACAAGGAGTGACTCGTCGCAGGAGGGCCTTGATGTATCCCACATCAACGACACGAAACAAGGGTAGTGATTTTAGAGATGGAATTTGACTGACGACACAAGGTTCAGGAATGGCGATCATGAAAATGGAGGTTTATGGTATTGCAAAGGATGAATTTTGATTGAATGACTTCTCTTGAACATGTCAACGACACTAAAATGAATTGGCAGCATTGAACCAAAACAAAGTGATGGATGGTATGATAGACCAACGATATGATAACCATCAAGCTAATAACCCAACCCAAATAGTCACGGTGATGGAGTGAAAGTGTCATGTTCAAGAGCGACCTGCTACCATAAAGTGGTTTTCCCCTTTTTCCCATTTTCCCCTGTCATTGTTGACCAGTACCTCTTTACTTTTATCAAGCTTGAGGAGGATAACATATGCTTGTCATGTCATTTCACCCTTTGGGTGAATCCATCGCTATTTGATGTTTTAACGAGTCTAGCAAAGGTGAAATTCGGTCTTGTCTAGATGTACAAGTTTGTCACTATTTGATGTTTTAATGAGTTTAACGACAAAGATAACTCGGTCCTTTCCATGTTTAGAGAGTTTGAAGAGGGACAAAAATAAAACTCCATAAGTTTTTTTCATAGATTAATATCTCAGGTCCAAAAAAATGTAAAACAATACAAGGGAGGTGTCGTTTCCAATTCATTAACAAGCTGAAAATGATAAGCGCTCAACAATCTTTTCATATTTAGAGAGTCTAAAAAGAGCTTAAAGAGGACTCCACTTTGAGGAACGAGTGCTACCTAGGGTAGCAACTGGTTCCGGTGATGTTGGACCTTCTCAAATCATGTTGATTTATTTGAAGAGGCTGGCTAATAAGACCACTCATTGCAACTTTTCCTCAAAATGGGTAAAACAACCAAGTGAAAGCGTATGATTGGCCAAGTGGATAGTGATGATGGAAGGACAAAAACCAAGGATCATATGACGGAAGAGGCTGATAGAATGGCAATCACGAGGGTTAAAATGGACATGGGTTCATTTTTACACAAGCTTGAACCATAGGGAACTATGCTTAGATTCAGTTTCATGTTTACACAAGCTTGAAATGAAAAACTATGCTTGGATTCAGTTTCATGTTTACACAAGCTTGAAATGGAAAACTATGCTTGGATTAAGTTTCATGTTTACACAAGCTTGAAATAAAAAACTATGCTTGGATTCAGTTTCAATTTTACACAAGCTTAAAATGAAAAAACTATGCTTGAGATTGGTTTACATGCCCCCATCATGATGGAAGGGAGAGTCTCCTATAACCAGATGGAAGTCACTGTGGTGAAGCAGGATGGTTATCCAACACTTTTTGGCTTCATCCAAATAGGGACAAAGGTGAATGGGGTGATTCCCTTCACATAACCTACAGGGAAACTTAACTTTACCACTAGGTGCATCCCCCCCGAGCTTCATTTCATTCACCTAAATAGACTTCTCGCGGCTATGAGGTAGATGGAATGAAGGTTCATTTACCATATCAAGTGAAAGACTCGACTGAGATTTTACGAGATCTAATAAAAGACTCGAATTGGAACTTTGCCTTGTTTCATTTTTTTATTGAGCTTGACACAAGACAAGGAACTCTGCTCAGATTCCTTGTTTCATTTTTTTAAAGAGCTTGACACAAGACAAGGAACTATGCTCATATTTCTTGTTTCATTTTTTAACGAGCTTGACACAAGACAAGGAACTATGAGCATCCCTTTGTTTCATTTTTTAATGAGGTTGACACAAGACCAGGAACTATCCTTAGAGTCTTTGTTTCATTTTTTTAACGAGGTTGACACAAGACCAGGAACTGTCATCATATTCCTTGTTTCATTTTTTAACGAGGTTGACACAAGACAATGAAATATCCTCATTGGCCTGTTTCATTTTTTAATGAGGTTGACACAATAAAAGAACTGTCCTCATATCCTTGGTTTCATTTTTTAACGAGGTTGACACAAGACAAGGAACTATCCTCATACTCTTTGTTTCATTTTTTTAACGAGGTTGACACAATACCAGGAACTGTCCTCGTATTCCTTGTTTCATTTTTTAACGAGGTTGACAGAAGACAATGAACTATCCTCGTTGGCTTGTTTCATTTTTTAACGAGGTTGACACAGTAAAAGAACTATCCTCATATCCTTGGTTTCATTTTTTAACGAGGTTGACACAAGATGAGGAACTATCCTCATAGGCGCTGTTTCATTTTTTAATGAGGTCGACACAGTAAAAGAACTATCCTCATCTCCTTTGTTTCATTTTTTTAACGAGGTGGACACAAGACCAGGAACTATCCTCATACCCTTTGTTCATGACCCATAAGAGGTCATGACTTCCAAGACGTTCTCATTAGATGGGAGAACAATGCTCTGGAAGGGATCATTAGAGAGATATGATTCCAATGGCCCTAGTACATAATTTACAACATCACAGAATTGATCATTCGTTGATTTTGGCATGGAACAGGTTACCACATAATTGACCCATGGTAGGGAAGATACCATTGGGACAAAAGGACCATTTAGGGAAGATGGTTGACTGGAAGCCATAATTAGACCGGGAAATGAAAGCTGGTCAACGGGGATAATTTTGTCTTCATGTGGGAAACAAATCACTCGAAAGAGTGCTGAAACAAGAGCTCCCATGTCATAAACATAGTCACGCCCAAGAAGTAAATTGTAATCTAAAAGGCCTGGGACTACCATCACATTCAGATAAATGATTTTTCCTCCCAAAGTAATAGGCAACTTAGGAAGGATCCCTAATGGTTGAATGGTTCCTCTGTTAAAAGCCAATAGATTCTGGGTAACAGGCACAAGTGGCAGTGAACCGAGCGCTTGCCAAGCAGTGGAGGAAAGGATACTCATAGATGCACCTTCATCTATAATAGTGCCAGATACAATCATATTATAAACATGTACTATGATTTGGAAAGGCACATAAGAAGGAATACATAATCCTGCCAGTCGATTCCAATCAAAGGAAGTGACCAGACTACTTGGAGGGGGTACCATAAGAACGAGAGAATTATCCCCTTGCGTTACTATAATGGGAGGATTTTCATCCTGTCTTGATGGAACAGGAGGGTTGCCTCCAATCTCATTAGAATCTGAAGAAATGAAAATAACTTGAGTGGTATCATATTCACTCTCTAGGGAAAGGTACGATTAACCGAAGGTGAAATCGGGTTAACTGTTACCTCAACTTGTTGATTTGGGTCAAGTATAGACTCATAGGGTTCACTTTCCGAGAGAGTGGGCTTGACCGATGGTTGATTTTGGGTAGTCAATTCATCAACTAGTGAAGGATTAACGGAGAGTCTCCTGTAACCAGATGGAAGTCGCTGTGGAGAAGCAGGGCAGTTATCCAACACTTTTTTGGCTTCGTCTAGATAGGCACAGAGGTGAATGGGGTGATTCCCTTCACATAACCTACAGGGAAACTTAACTCTACCCTTCTTTCCATGAACTTTATTATCACTAGTTGATGGTGTGTCACCAGCATGATCTCCAGAAGTTGATGACATAGGATGATGTGAACGGGAAGACCATTATTCTAAGATCTGAGGATTATCAGGACAATTTCGAAGAAGATGGTCTCCTGCACAAATTTTGCATGGATATAGAATTTTGTGAGGCTTGACGGATGGTTTTTCATTAGATGTTGCATTCAAAGCAATGGTTGCTTGGTTGCCCCTCTACTGAATTTTCTTCTTCTTCTTAGCCACTTGGTTGCTAGTACCAATACTTTCACTAGGCGAAGAGGAAGAAGGGGAGGAAGAAACAACCGAGGAAGAAGGCAAAGGGTTAACTTTAGGATCAACTGGAGTTTGATTTTTTCCAGTTGGAGGTGTACTCAATTATGGAGAAATCATGACATTTTGAACCAAGGAGGTTGAAAACAACCATACTGGAAAGCCAATGGTAAATCCCCGAAGGGACAATGTAGCCATATATGGAGCACCAATATTTCCAAAAGGAAGAAAAGGATAGGATTCCCATCAAAAGGAATTCCTTGATCAATGGCTCCTGATTTGTTTCCATATGTCTCAACCTAAGACTAACTAAGGAGCGAGTGTGGAGGATTTTATCTGCAGTCAATTAATTTTATTTTAATCAAAGTAACATAACAAAACAAAAGAGGGATAATCTAGGAAAAAGGTTTACCAAGCAACTGTGAACTGCAGAATACCTCCCGGTGAACCAAGAAGTATGGGTAGGCAATCTCCTCGAATGTTGTGTTTGGTGTATCACAGTGTACAAGGCGATCGACTTGGTGTTTCCGGGAAAACTAGTGTCTTTTCGATCTGCTAGTCCCACTAAAATTGGTAGCTATCTTAGAAACAAGCAATCAAAGCAATTTGCAATTTCCTTTATGTATGATAGGTAAGAGAGAAGCAAAGGGGACCAACTTGGATCTTCTGCTTGGCTCCTTGCTTGATTCCTCTCTCCTTTGATAGAGCTATCAACTCCTCTCCTACTTGTCCCGCTTAAAGAATACCTGTAGAACCAGAGTAACAAAACACCATCAAAGCATCTTGATCTATAATATCATAAACAATGCGGAATCAGATATAAATTGAACATACAATTGCATTCACAAATAAGAAATATTCACAAATACACAATTGTATGGAGGAAAACTCAAAGAACTTTATTAATAGTAGAAGGGAGAATTACAACCCAGTTGTCTGATCCAACATCATCCTCCCAGCATCAAAGCTCTCTTCACCTCATGAAAAGCAAGATCACCCAACAATACAATGCTTTTCTCAAAGATAAACTAACAACACTTCCTTACAAATTACAAAATTCCAACCTCCAGATCTCTCAGATAAGGGATCCATATATAGATGTCTTGCAAGGGTGTGAGTCAGCTCTGGGTTTTTGATTAGTGTCATTCCACTGATAGTTCTTGGTTCCACTTGGGGATTTCATTGATCTCTTACTCATCCCTAGGCGAATTCAAAGAGGCAAATGTCATAGGAGAAGTTTCTAGAAGATTCCATGAGCATCCACTTAGAAAACTGTATCAGTCATTTGCCCATTCTCACTCATTGCACCCTACAGAAGGCCTCTTCAGTATGCATCACACCTGGCTAGTGTAGGAGCCAGTATGCATCGCACCTTGACAGTGGAGCAGTCAGTATGGTCTAGTTTTGGCCAGTTATGAGTGGTTTTTCAGGTGGAACTTCTGGGAAATGATGTAATCAGTTGACCATGATCCTTTAGGGTATGAAACAACACTTTTAGGGGTTAAAGAGCCCTTGTTTTATGGACATATGTGATTGGGGTTGAAGTTCCCAAATATGTCTAGAACAATTGCCCTCTAAAACATGAGGTCGTAAATCTTTTGATGTCGGGTGAAATGTTTTATCATGAGGATCCGAGGAATTCGAACTGGAAGGTGACCTGTATAAGATACAATATAATACATCATCATCATATTATTTTGATGATCTAGCTGAGGCGAGCATTCCCATGCTCAACTTTATAAATTCATTTTCATGTACATAGAATAGATAATTGTCTGCAGTTGCAAACTGGTGATTCTTCATATGAAGGGTCATCGTCCCTGGTTTGGATGACCATCTATGTAGCTTCTGTGTACATTTGATGTCTTTATATTCCTGAATATATCGCAGCCAGAATGGATGAAACTAGATCTGGGGCCTTCAAACTCGTTCAATCTTCGCCCGATGTACAAGTCGATCCATGTGAAAAGATGTCCTGAAGTCGAACATGGAAAGACATCGCCTGATTACCAGCCAATGATGTGAGCTGTTAACAGGCGCGAGAGGAATCACCAATAATGATAATGATCCTCAAGGTACTACAGTAAAATTCACGTGGTGTGAATATATGATCTGATGTCAAACACCACGTAAAATCTTTCGGTCGAAGGCCATTTATGTAAACCTGTCACCGGAAGTGAGAAACTTGCCATTGAGGTATGCAATCTTCAAAGTACTGAAAGGGTTGTTTCTAAGTCAAATTCTTGGATAATGAGCTGATGTCGACAAGAAGTGACCTGTCTTAGGAGGGCCTTGATGTGTCCCACATCTATGACACGAAACAAAGAAAATGATTTTGTGGAAGTGAAAACGATCTGATGATACAAGGTTGAGGAATGACGGTCATGAAAAATGGAGGGTGAAGGTATTGTAGTGGATGAGGCATTAGCTGGATGGTGAATTCTCTGAATGACTTCTCTTGAACATATCAACGACACTGAGATGGATTGGTAGCATTAACCCCAAAATATGGATGGTACAAAGGACCAAAGGTGATATGACTGGTGAATGGAATAACCCAACCCGACTCAATCATGGTGATGGAGTGAAAGTGTCATGTTCGAGAGCGACTTGTTACCAGTAAAATTCTTCAAGTTTTATTCCCTTTTCCCCAGTCATTGCTGACCAGTACCTCTTTATTTTTGTGAAGGTTGAGGAGGATAACATATGCTTGTTCTATAATTTTCCCTTCGGGCAAACCTGTTGCTGTGTTTTAGTGAGCCTAGCAACAGTGAAACTTGTTCTTGTCTGGGTGGACAAGTTTGTCGCTATTGTTTTAATGAGTTTAAAGACAAGGATAACTTGCTCCTTTTCATGTTTAGAGAGTTTGAAAAGGGACGAAAAGGAAACTCCAACAGTCCTTTTTTGTAACATAATCCCTTAAGTCTAAAAAGGTATAAAATAATTTGAAAGGGATGAATTTTTGATCGCTTAGTTAGCCGAAAAAGACAAGCGCTCAATCTTTTTGTGGGATAATCCCTCAGGTCCAAAAAGATTAAAATGTATAGGAGGGATGGCACTTCCAATCACTTTTACGAGATGGAGAGGCTAATTGCTTGACAATATTTTCATATTTAGTGAGTCCGAAAAGAGTTTAAAGTAGACTCGTTTTTTTTTTAGGAACGAGTGGCGTTCTAGGGTAGCAATTGGTTCCAGGTAAGTTTGAAACTTCTCAAAACATGGCGGTGTGAAGAGGGTGGCTAATAGAACCACTCGGTGTAGCTGTTCCTCAAAAGGGTAAACAATCAAGTGGAAGCGTATGATCAGCCAAAAGAATGGAGGTGATGGTAGAACATAACCAAGGCTCAAAAGGCTAATAGCATGGAAATCACAGAGGTCATTTACTGAAGGCAGGTTTATTTTTTAATGAGCTTGAACCTTGTGTTAACACATGCTCAGTGGCGGGTTTATTTTTTAACGAGCTTGAACCTTGCAAAAACATTGCTCATACCAGTAGTTAAATATGTCTCTTATTGGTAGGTTCATTTTTTAGTGAACTTGAAATCTACAATAACATATGCTCATTGCCTTTTTATGTAGGCTAGAAATGACCAAACTACAAAGCTAAAAAAATTAAAAAGCAAGGAACTACTGAGGTTAGGTAGGATGGTTTTGTCTTCCGTCTAGATAAAACCCTTCCTTTGGTCCATCTGCTATGCAGACATTTCCGAACCAATTTCTTAACCTCAGAAGTTAGAATTAAAAAGCTAAAAAATCTAAAAAGCTAAGAAAATGAAATTGGTCGATTTTCGCTTGCATAAAAAAGGTTTTCATGCCCCAGGCATCAAGAAAAAGAGAGTCTCCAGTAACCAGATGGAAATCACTGTGTCTAAGTAGGATTGTTTCGTCGGCAGAGCAAATAAAACATCTCCTTGACTTCATCTGCAGCGCAGACAAAGGTGAATGGTGTGTCAGAACAATCACTAAGCTTACAGTGAAACACATATGGTAGGATGGTTTCATCAGCGGTTAGACAAAACACTTACTGGCTTCGTCCACAGTGTTGTGGGGAAAAATGCCTATGCAGGACGATCCTATCCACCTAAGGTGTGACAGTGCCTTAGCAACAAATGAATACAGCTATTCTGGTTTCTTCCTTTATGAAATATGAAAGAGGGGAGATCGATAGACTTACCGTTATCTTCCGTTTGTCCCTCGATCTAGATCCTCTTCTCTTTGAGTGTTCACAGCTACTTGCCTCCTCGCTTGCTCAAGAGAACAACTACTTTATTCCCACGAGATCACAAGAGAACAACTACCTGTGACAAGAGAACAGCTACTTGCGACAAGAGAAGAACACAACACAAAGGCAAATATACATATTCATAAGTGATTCAAGATTAGAAGTAAATCAAATACACTAATGCAATCATACAAATACACCAGCATATAGGAGCAAACCAAGATAGCTTTATTGATAAGTAACAGGGTTCAGGAAGAGATACAACCCATAGGGCTCCAATCCAGCATCTCCTTCCCAGCAGAATGGAATTCCTTCTTCAGCTCCCTTCAAAGCATTAAGCACCCAATGATCCAGTCTCAAACCAACAGCAATTCTTTGCAATAACAAAATTCCAGCCCTTAGATCCCATGGAGGAGAGATCTATATATAGTTATTTTAGAGAGAGGATGAGTCAGCTTGAGATCTAACTAGTGTCCTCTCCCTCTCTCAGTTCTTGAGTCCACTTGGAGGTTCTTGCTTCCACTTGGAGATTTGGAACCTCTTACTCATCACCAGTCGAATTCCTTGATGCAAGTGTCATTTTGGAAGCTTCCTGGGCATTGACACATTGAGGAATGAGCCTGCCACTTGTCCAATTACGCTTAGCGCAGGTAGCCTTTGTTGGAGTTGACATTCAACGCAAGTAGACAGTGGAGCAGTTGACATTCAGCGCAGATGCTCAGTGGAGCAGTTGACATGATCCAGAATTGGCTTGTTTTTTAGTGTTTTCAGGTGGAGAACTTCTGTGAATTGTTGTGGTTGGTTTGCCTTGTTCCTCTAGGGGTAGGAACAACATGTTTAGGGACTTTGGATCCCTTAGATTATGGACATTTCATGCTCAATGTTGTAAGGCACAAAAATGTCTATAACAGTTGCCCCCTAAAGTATGAGGCTGTTTATCGGGTGAAATGCTTTATCCAGGAGGGTCCGAAGTTCATCCATTTGCTGGGAGGAGACCTGTAATAAGATACAATACAATACATTATGATTCATACCGCTTTCATGATCTAGCTGAGGCGGGCATTCCCATGCTCAGCTTTATAAATTCATTTTTGTACATAGAACAGACGATCGTCTGATGATAGACTGATAATTTTGGCTAAATTATCATCCTTTTAGTAGGATGATCATCTGCTGTAATGATGTACATGTCAAATGTCTTTATCTTTCCTGAATATATATCGCAGCCCAGATGGATGAAACTAGATCCGGGGTCTTCAAACTCGTTCGATCTTCACTCTAAGTACAAGTCGATCCATGTGAGAATTGCGCTGAAGTCGAACATGGAAAGACATCGCTTGATTACCGGTCCATGATGTAAACCGTTAACAAGCGCGAGAGGAATCACCGATAATGATAATGACCCTCAAGGTACTGCAGTACAATTCACGTGGTGTGAATAAAGGACTTGGCGTCGAACACCGCACAAAATCTTCTGGTCGAAGGTCATTGATGTATACCTGTCGCCGGAAGTGAGAAACTTGCCATTAAGGCATGCAAGCTTCAAAGTACTGAAGGGGTTGTTCCTAGATCAACTTCTTGGATAATGAGCTGATGTCGACAAGAAGCGATCCGTCAAAGGAGGGCCTTGATGAATCCCACATCAGTGACACGGAACGGAGCTAATGATTTTAATGGAGGTGAAAACGATCTATGACATATGATTCAGGGTGGCGGTCATGAATGGATGAAGGATAATGTATGGCAGTGGATGGGACCCGGTTGACTCTTTCTGAACGACTTCTCTTGAACATATGGCGACACTGATGCGATGGATCGGTAGCATTACCCCAAATATGGATGGTATGGCGAGACCATGGTGATGTGACCGGTGAATGAGACAACCCAACCCGATTGTGGTACGGAGGAAAAGTGTCATGTTCAAGAGCGACCTGCTACCATCAAAGTTTTATTTAGTTTTCTCCCAATTTTTCCCCAGTCATTGCTGACCAGTACCTCTTTATTTTTGTCAAGCTTGAGGAGGATAACATATGCTTGTTCTATAACCTACCCTTCGGGCAAGCCCATCGCTATGTTTTAACGAGCCTAGCGATAGTGAAACTCGTTCTCGTCTAAAGACAAGTTTGTCGCTATTTAATAATTTTAACGAGTCTAACGACAAGGATAACTCGGTCCTTTTCATTTTTAGAGAGTCTCAAAAGGTACATAAAGTTAACTCCAAAATTCCTTTTTCGTCATCTAATCCCTTAAGTCCGAAAAAGTATAAAACAATACAGAAGGGATGAGTTTTCGATAATTTTAACGAGCCGAATAAAACAAGCGCTCGACCTTTTTGTGCAATAATCCCTCAGGTCCAAAAAGATTAAAATCTAGAGGAGGGATAGCTCTTCCTGTCCTTTAACGAGCTGGAAGGCCAAAGCTTGGCAATCTTTTCATATTTTACGAGTCAATTGAAAAGAGCTTAAAGAAGACTCGTCTTTTGAGGAACGAGTGATAAACAGGGTTAGCAGCAGATTCCAGGTACAGGTTGGAATTTTCCAATCACGGCAGTGTCACAAGGATGGCTAGGTGAAATCACTCTTCGCAGCTGTTCCTCAAAATGGGTAAAAAATCATATGGAGGTGAACGATCGGCCAAATGAAAAGTGGAGGTGGCAGGTGCAAACACGACCAAGGCTTTAATGACTGATGATATTACATTCACAGTGGTTATTTACCGGGATAGGTTCATTTTTTAGTTAAAAATGAGCTTAAACACTGGAGGAAACATTGCTCACTGCTTATATTTATTTTTTAACGAGCATGAAGACCGCGTTAAAACTGCTCGGATCTTGCGTTTATTTTTTAACGAGCATGAACTTTATGCTAAAACTGCTCGTTTATATAGTCAAATTTTGATTTTTTACCATAACTAGCTTTTCTCTTTTCAAGGATAGTACTGCATTTTCAATTACTGCATCAAACTTAGTTAGAAATGAATAATATTTGCATGGAAATGAGAATATAACCCTAATATTTCGCTTTGAACTACGTAAAAAACATTTAAAAAGTGTTTTTACCTCTCATTTTACCATTTCATTTGAACTTGGTTTGTTGGAGCTTTGGAGGTGCCTCTTCCCCCTTGATTTTCACCAGCTGATTTCGGGAGATTCTGTGGACAATTCTCGGTGCCGTCTGGACCAGGTAGGAGCTAAACCCTAGCTCTTTCTTTTCATGGTTTCATTTTTCCATTCTGTGCTTGTTTCCCTGTCTTTCTGAGCACCTGGGGTTTTTCCAGGGCGCTCTGCCATCAGCGTAGGCAGCCCATTCGAAACCTGCGTTGAATGTCAGGCTGCCTTAAGGCAGTTTGACCTTCAACGCAGGTAGGACACTTGTCACTTGCGTTGATCACAGAAAAGCAGTTCTGTTGCACAGTTTTTGATGAATTTTTTCCAGTTTCTCATCAAATTCAGGAGCTTACTCTTTCTCTTGTTTGTTTTGCAGGGATCTTTGAGCAAAATGTCCCTTACATGGCGAGAACGAGAACACGAAGAGGAGGACATGATTTCCCTCCACAATCCTGTCACAGTGAACGCGCTGCGGAACTCTGGCCTGCTGAAGTTCTTCCGTATCTCTAGTATGAGAGCACAGATCTCTTTACTGCAGTATATGCTTGATGCTTGGGATCCCATCAACCAAGTATTCCAGATTAGGGGAAAATCCATCCCCTTGACCATCGTAGACATTTACTTCTTGACTAGGTTGTCAAGGCGGGGTGCCCCCATTTCTTTGTCAGGTTCGGCCCGGGGGAATGACTCCGTGAAAGGTTATGTATGTCAGTATTGCAGGGAAGGTTCCCAGCCGAGCAGAGACGGCAAGGTTGTTATCCGTGAGATTACTAATAGGTCTCTCAGGTCCATTCTGTATACTATTGGTAGGATGGCCGGTAGCGCATCTCTACATGTTGCCAACAGGTCTTATGTTCAGCACGCCTTGGAGTGTCTCCAACCGAAAGTATTCAACTGGTGTGATGCAGTACTTGTTTAGATGAAAAGTCAATTGAACAAGGTAAAGGACGGGAAGCTGAAGAACTTTGGATTTGGTTCTATTTTGACTGCCTTCGCCTTGGAGAAAATTCCACTGATGCAGCCTCAGTATATTGCACTCGACTTGCCTTCTCCGACCGAGCCACGCATGCAGAGATGGGTCGACCACATGTCTAGGCATGCTGGTCAATCTCAGATTACTTTCACTGATACCTTCTTCAGGTGGTTCGAGCGCCAGGAGATGGTCTATTCCGAGTACCCATATGTTGGCATGGATTTCCGAGGTGATCCGGATTTGGTGTTACCGGATGGCGAACAGTGGGGCGCTATTGGTAAAATCTTTGACCATATTACTGTTTACTGCTCTTATTTATAATGTTCTTGTGCTTTATTCTATCAAGACTTTAATCAAACTCATGTGTGCATGCAGATGTTGGTCCTGTTCGTCCAGCAGTTCGCCCGAGAGTGCCAGTTGCTGCCCCAGCAGGGGAGACTGTTGGGAGAGTTATTCTCCGCGACCTTGACGTAGCCGAGACCCTTACAGCTGTGCAGGAGTAGGTTGAGAGCCTTACTCTCGGCATTCCCGATGTGAGGATTGACGAGTTACCTTACAGTTGCAGCGGCATACTACTGGCGTGCCTAGACGATGGACTAGACTAGGGTGCCCCCTAGCACTTTTGAGCTTTTGGGTCATATGACCGATTTTTTCTTGGTTACAGAACATTATGTATGAACGATAAACAACTTATATATATTTTGATTTTCGAGTTTTATTCTGGTTGAGTTATATGATCCATATGTACAATCATTGATGATGTGTCTCTTTTTATAAATGTCGCAAATGTCTATCTAACACATAGTTTGCTAATGAGTCAGTTAATGTGTTTAAGTTTCTAGAAATATGCTGGTATTGAATTGAATCAAACTGTCTTTCCAAAATCTTAACCCTTAGGAACATGCGATAAATAGCTAGATTGCGAATAGAATATATACCATTGAGTTGTAGTATTACGAGTTGTGAGTCTAGCCTGACAATTAGTCGGCGTATACCATGGGAGATGGCATCAGAGAGTAGTTCTATCAACGCGCTATACTCAGCGATGTTATTCGTTGATTTCCCAATACACACACCTCTGAAACTTACTAACTCGCTGCTTGGATAAAAAATGGCCCAGGCTGCGGAGGATAGGTTCCACGAACTACGACTCGCTCCGTCGGCATATCCAACACATGTCTCCAGAAGGTTCGACATCTGCAATAAATGTAAAAAGGTGGATTACTTGACCAAAACAAACACTTTAGCGAAAACAAAATACAACAAAAGCATACAAGTTACTATTTAAGCATAGTAACGCTTAAGGTACAACCCATTACGGGGTTGCGCCAGTGGAATTCCGTCATAATCCATTAACTCGTAGGCTCCTTTTGCTAACACTCGTTTAACAATATAATGGCCCATCCATAAGGAATTAAATTTACCTGCTCCCAATTTATCGGATTCTTGGTCATAAAGCAAGACCAAGTCACCTTCTGAGAAGACACGGGGTTTGACATTTTTGTCGAACTGCGCCTTGACTCGTTTCTTATGGGCTTCGTTAGCCAAAGCGGCATCACGACGGGTTTCATCCAATTGGATTAATTCCAAGAAACGAGCCTCTTCTTCCGAAGTTCCGGGGAGGAGATCAATTGCGAGTTTAAGCGACGAAATTTTGCACTGGATTGGCAAGACTGCTTCCAGGCCATACACCAGTTGAAAAGGTGTGAACCTAGTCGCATTCTTTACCGATGTTCGGTAAGCCCACAAGGCTGAGTACAGGATTAGGTGCCATCTTCTCTTATGAACCCCGATCATCCTTTGCAACATACGCTTCAGGACCTTGTTGATTGCTTCAACTTGTCCGTTGGCTTGTGGATAATACGGGGTAGAGCTGTCGTGAGACAGCCCTAGCTTGGCAGCTAATTCAACCATCATGTGATTGCGAAAATGCGATCCATGATCTGTAACTATAGCCTGTGGTACGCTGAACCTGGTGACTACATGATTAAAAAAGAAAAGGGCAGCTGTTTCACCAGTGTTATCCAATGTAGGCATCGCCTCGGCCCATTTGGTAAAATAGTCAACAACGACTATGATATACCCATGCCCCCCGGTCGAGGTGGGGTTACATTGCATGAAATCGATGCCCCATTTGGCGAAAGGCCCAACAGCAACTATTGGTTGTAAAGGTGCGGGTGGTCTTCTGGTTTTTCTATCAAAAATTTGACAAGCATGGCAACTTCTGACTGCGATTATGCAATCTTTGAACATGGTTGGCCAGAAGTATCCTGCTCCTAAGATTTTTTGTGTTGTTGCATATCCAGATTGATGCCCCCCACACGCGCCTGAATGACACTCATTCAGGGCTTTTTTTTGGCCTCCTCATGGGTAAGGCACCTCCTCAGGACTGTATCGATACCACGACGGTAAAGCGTATCACCGACGATCATGTAGTCTTTAGCTTGGTATCGTATACGTTTCTGTTCTGAGTGAGAGGTGTTAGACCTGAATTTTTGGGTTTGGAGATAAATTATGATATCTCCATACCACTCATTGCTTGTAGATATCAGAAACAAGCTTTCGTGCACGATTGACTCTTCTGGTGTTTCATCGTTGGACGACGATGGGAGATCGCACAATAATTCTGCGAAAACTAGAGCTTTCTTTGATTTGGATTTTACAAATTCCAGATCAAACTCTTGAAGGATCACTATCCATTTTGAATATTTTCCCCCCAGCAACTGTCGCGACAGTATATACGTCATGGGGTTGCAATCTGATAAAATGGTAGTTTTCCGAAAGAGGACATAATGTCGAATCTTTGAATCGCTTGAACAGCTGCAAGCGCTAGTTTTTCAACATAATAATATTTGCTTTCTGTATCATTCAAGTTTTTACTTAAATAATAAATAGGATGTTCAATTCCATCGACTTCTTGAACTAAAACCATCGCAATGGTCATACCCGCTGCAGCCAGATACAAGTTAAAATCTCTTTGATAGTTCGGGGCGTACATTAATGATGCTTTTACTAGACAATCTTTCAGAGCATCAAAGGAAGCTTGCGCCACCTGGTTCCAGACGAAAGGTACATCCTTTTTCAAAAGACGAGTATAACCTTTAGCAAGTTCTGCGTAATTTGGAATGAACCTCCTCAGAAAGTTTGCTTTCCCTTGGAGTTTCTAAATCTGAAGCAAATTTGAAGGTGGAGGCAAATTAATGATTGCCTGAACCTTGCAAGGATCGAGATGAATTCCATCCTTAGAGACTACAAAGCCAAGTAAACGACCAGAACCGACGCAAAACACACATTTGTGCGGATTGAGTCTTATCTTGTAGTGTCGGCAACGTAGAAATATCGCTCTTAAACGCTGCGGATGATCAGTCCGTTTTCGCGAATGAGCCGGAAGGTCGTCGAGATAAGGTTGAACGATGTTCTTGATGTCATGGAAGGCATAATTCATTGCCCTCTGAAACATCGCCCCTGCGTTCTTTAAACCAAAGGGTAATTTTCGATAAGCGAATGTGCCCCACGGACAAATAAATGCAGTCTTTGACTGGTCCTGTGGGCGGATATTTATTTGATTATACCCGGAAAATCCATCCATAAATGAAAAAATTTCACATCCAGCGCATTCATCAATTATCTGGTCGATGAAGGGTGTAGGGTAGTTGTCCTTCGGACAAGCTTGGTTTACATCCCTATAGTCGACGCACACTCTAATTGTTCCTTGTTTCTTCATAACAAGGACAATATTCGATACCCAATCGGTTAGAGGAACCGGGTAGATGAATCCACCATGGAGAAGTTTTTCAACTTCCGCCTTAATGGCAGCGGCTTTCTTGGGGTGCACCTTCCGAAGCCGTTGTCTTACTGGTTTGACATCAGGATACATTTTAATTTCATGTTCAACGATACTCGAGTCAATGCCTGGCATTTCATCATATGACCAAGCAAAGACATCACTGAATTCGCGAAAAAGAGCGTTATATATTTCCAGTTCTGAAGGGGAACAACCTTTGCCGACATAAATATTCTCTACAACATTTGTTTTAGTCGAGATATTTATGGCTATAGTCTCTTTGATATTGGATAAGTTTCGCTCGGAATCCACCGTATTTACAGTATTTGATAGGAATTCAAAAACTGAAGGGTGATAAAGGTCATGTTGAGTATCTTCTTCATACTCCTGAAGAAGGGAACGATGGTGGCAATCATTCCATGGTGCCCCCTCAATCAACATTGATTGTAGAATTCCTTCGTCAGTCCCATGTACTTTCGACCAAGGATCTAACGGGGTACCATATTCTCTAGACCTATCTACCCAAACGCTTGACGAGCGTTGATTTGGGTTTGCCTCCCATGCCTGAAACATTGATTGCTACAATATTTCTATAGGGCTTGGGGGAAAAACCATTGCATGATCCATTTTGACATCGTCTTCTGAGATCTTTGTAGAAGATATCATGTTGCAGGCTCTTACGAATGCTACTTCTCCTATATAGAATGGAGGTGGAAGTGTGAAAGTTCCCATTAATGTGGGGTTTTTCAGTAGGCCTACTCCGATGTCTTGAAGCGAATGGTTGCTTCCATGGATCATGGGAATGCTTCCTGTAACTTGTGAACCATTAGGGAGGAAGTTTTGTTGGTCGACCATCGTAATCCATCCTTCAAACGGGAATGCGATCTTCCTAAAATAAGTCGACACAACAGCTGCCATGGCATAGATCCATGGTCTTCCCAGTAGGATGTTGTAGTCAAGATTTCCATCGATGACTTCGACATTTATTTCTACTGTTTTTTCCCCTAGTTCAACCTTCAAGTTATTAAGGATACCGTATGGGGTATAAGTCCTTCCGTCGAAAGCTTTTAATGTCATCGAAGATCGCGACAAGGTTGGAGATCCTAAAGTTTTCCAGCAACTCATCGACATGATACATGTAGATGCTCCCTCATCAATAATTGTTCTGTGAACAATTTTGTTGAGGGCTTTCACTTGAATAAGGAAAGCTAGTTGAGCTGGTAACTGAGGATCGTATCCTTTGTGATCAAAGGATACTAGATTGGAATCCTTAGGATCAACCCCACCAATAGCCAATAACAAAGCCTGCCTTTGGGATGGGCAATTCTGTAGTACCTCAAGAGTCAACATAGCGGATGGCGATTGGGCCAAATCTTCCACTATGTTATAATGCTGCGCCACTCTGGCGCGAGGATTAAATGTCGACTTGTGTACTACTCCCTTTGGCGGTTTTATTGTTAATTCAGGAATGATGGGTGGTACAACTTCTGTCGAAGTTGTTGTCGAACTACTTGGTTGATCTTTACCTTTGTCGTTCGACAGCTACGGATTCTCGTAATCTTTGTTCCTTGTCGAAATCAAAGCATCATTCTGCTGTTTTGAAACCGACAACATAAGTACTTGCGACGGGGAAGCATTTCCACTATCAACCAGATTTTGACCTGGGTTGGGAAATGGATCAGTTAACACAGCTGAGGTTTGCGAACTTTTAAAGAAACTCTTCAACTCAGCTTTGAATGGACAATTCTTTGTATAATGATCCTCCTCATCACATATTTGACATGGATAATTTTGTTTCCCTTTCCCAGGAGGGTTTGAAGAAGTTTTTCCAGGAGATGACTCACCCTGTTTCTTCTTCTTCCCTTTGTTTTGCTTCTTCTTGCTTCCTGGTTGGTTGGTTTCTTTGCCTTTATCTGCTGATACGACATTTACTTCCGAAGCAAGAATTTCTTCTTTTGCATTTTGATCCGAATTCTTATGGGCTTTCTTAGACGAAGCCTTTATCGATTTCGCGTTTGCCGTGCCAATCACACCATCACCGGCATGAGAGTCACTATTGGATTTAGGAGGAGGAAGAATTGAAAATTCTGGTCTAGGGGCGTCGGGTATTTTGTCGTAGAGCGTGCCAGACTGAGTATAAACTAAGTCTAGATATTGTGCACGAGCAATAACTTGCTCCTCTGTTACGACTCCCCCTTTGCCACATCTTCTGTTATAGCAGGAAGTAATGACTTTATAAACCATTCAGCTAACAGCTGATCGGGAACGTATGTTTTCACCATCCTACGACGACGACGCCACTCATGTATATGATCAGATATATGAGTGGCAGTTGTCTGCTTGAAGTTGGTTAATATTTCGGTTCCCGTTTCATACCTTATCAGTAATTGAAAATAGGTTAAGAAAGTCGTGGCTAGGGAGCTAAAATTGTCGAACGAGGCTCTAGGTAATTCAATATACCATTTAGCCGCTGGACCTGTCAATGTCCTCTGAAAAAGGCGAAGCCTTATCGAATCATCGTTCAGGGTGTTCGACGAACACCACAGATGAAAAGTCATCACGTGATTCGATGGGTCTTCACCTGGATTTCCATTGAATTTAGGAATGTCAGATGGAAGTTTGTGAGGAATCGCTGGCCACCAAGGGGCGTAAGCAATCAAATCGTTGGTTAACCGGTGTAAATCAGGTAACTCTAAAGTTGCCACGAATGGTAACTGTTGATTCAGGTTAGGTGAAGCATAACCAGGGTACGATGGAATCGCTTGAGCAGTGGGTCTTTGCATACCAGCATAATGTAATTGATGTTGGTATGACTGATACGGTTGGTGGACTTGACCACTGTAGAGTGGTTGGTTTTGACCGTTTTGAAGATACGGTTGTCCACTGTTCGCAAAGATCTGCTACTCAGAACCTTGGGACACTTGCTGGAATTGTGGTTGTTGGTATTGCACCAGCCACGGTTGTGAAGCCATGTTCTGCTGCGCTATACTAACCGTAGGACCAAGATGTGGGGTAATTGTACCCGTTTGGACCTGTGTTGCCCCACCAGTTGGTGATTGTGGTTGTGACCCAGGGTCAAGGGGTTGTTGCATTACAACCTGAGAAATCTGAGGTTGACATACAACAGGCATCGCTTGAACTTGTGACACTGTTACAATAGCTGGTGTGGTTGGGATGTTTGACACAGGTACACACTATTGCATAGAATATACAACCCTTGGTTGTTGGGGTAGCATAGGTACCCAACCACTTGATGTAATTCCAGTATAACCTGAATACTGTTGTGAACTCCCGTATGGATACCCTCCCGGAGGGGGTAATGAAAGGGCATACTGCCCCCCATACGGTAGCAACCCAGAACTCAAGGGGATTGTTTGTCCTTGTGGACTGGATTGCCCAAATTGACCTCCAAATGGATCAATCTGGCAAGTCTCAACATAAGGATTGCCGGATATCATTCCGGATGAACAAACTGGAATAGACCACACTGTCGAAATAGTCCCTTGGTGGACTCCTTCTAGCGGTTGTGAGCTAGTCGGGACAGATGGTATGCCGGAAAACATTGTCGGAGTGACGGCAGGGGCTTCTGCTGTCGTTGTGTCGCTCGACACAGTCCTAGATGTTGACGGTTGTTCAGACATTTTGAGTCTATCCAATAGATTGCCTAGCGATTCTACAGGAACTTCCACTTGTGGTGGATTAACTTCTGATGAAGGAAATAGAGTGACCCCGACTCCAAAATGGGTTGGAGTATTTGCTTGCGGATCCTCTACAATTTCCTCTATCGCAATCAAACCCGATGGAAGAGGAAGACCGTCAGGTCCGTAAAATATTTCTGGTGCCGAAGAAGGGGTTGAATCGACAGCGACAGTTGTTTGGGGAGCAAGACTCTCTAAACCGGTTACAGATGGAACTGGTTCAGTAATGCAAGTATTTGCCCCCAGACTAGGATCAGTATTATTGTCCCTCTGTGGCTGTTGAACTTCTTCTATAGAGGCAGGGTTTCCAGAAATGTTTGGAGTAACCAGAATCTCAGATGTTGTCGGAACACTTGTTCTAACTTTGATAGGAGATTTTTAACCGGTTAAACGAGTTCGCTTTGTCCATACTGTTTTCGATTCCGGAGACAAAGACGGTTGACTCGTAAGCCTCCGCGAATGACGGGGTTTCAATTGACTTTCTTCCACGATTGCGGATTACTCGATCAACCAAAATACAAAAGGGGAAAATGGTGTTTCCGAATTGAATGAATTTTATTAGACGCTTTAGACACAACTTGCTTTTTCACTTTTAAAGAGTCGAGAAAAAGCTAAAGATGACTCTAGTCTCCTTCGATGTTTTAACGAGCCCGAAGTGACAAATGCTCGGATGGACTTTTTCTGTTATACAGTCTGAAAAAGGCCAAAAGAAACTGCTCTAGAGTTCTTGGTAGAGGGTGTGCCAAACTTTTCGCAAAACCGCAGAATACTTTTTAGGGTACGGGCGGTCGATCTTCGTGAATGCTGTGTTCACTGCATTGCGATCAGTAGGGCGGCTGACACGGTTTCCTAAGGATAAAAGATATATGCCTATAGGGGTCTCCCAATATATACACGATGGTACGTGGGAGCACAATCTGTACTAGCGCTATCGTCCCTCAGGAGGAATCACCCACCTTCCACGAGATCGACAGTCACTAGGCTTAACGACGCCGGAACACGTCTCTAGCCTAGACCTCTATGTTGTGCGTTATGTTACAAAGCGTTGTTAGGTTCATTCAGTTTATTTTAGGTTGATCTTTTTAAAGTTTGCCTTTCAAGGTTCACCACGAGATGTATGATACAACTTCCTAAATGTAGTCTAAAGATGATAAGCAAGCTTTATTATCTTTTCAACTTTGAAAATCCTAGCTACTAAGGGAAAAGAAAAACACTATCTTTTCTCAAAGAGAAATCAGCACACTCTAATTCACTTTCCCTAAATCCAACATGCAAACTATCAAATGCAAAATGCACAATGCAGGTGTTTGTTTTCCACTTTCTTAGTATAAATGCCTACAAAGAAAGCTTTTTGCACAACTTTGAATTTGCTTTTTAAATGATCAATACAAACAAGTTCACTTTTTTCGAAATCAGAGAAGGTAGAAGAGATTACACTACTTAACGATTTTCGAAATAAAGACTTGTTTTGACACTTTAAAAGAGACAAATTCAAACCAATAAGCAAAAGTAAACCTATTATCAATCTGCAAACAGCCAATGAACTCTCTTCTAAGATCACAATCAATCAGATCTGAATCAAAGGCTATAGGATGACTACTTTACTCATGCAAAGGAAAACTGTAAATGATGCCACAAACACATAAAAACATTCACAGTATTTTTGTACAAAAGGAGGCGGAATCTAAGCAAAGAAAAGAAGTTATCTGACTGGTACCTATGCTGGTTAAAGGCTGCAAAAAACAGAGATCAAAACAAGGCAATAGACAGCAGAGAACCCCAGCTGCATAAGGCCAAACTGGTTCAGCGCAACCTCAACACTGAGGATTTGACATTCAGCGCAGGTAGCCCTCACGGGACCTGCGTTGAAATGCAGACTTCCTTCACAGCAGTTGCGCTGAAGGAGAAACTCTCGTTTCCCTTGGGTTCTGGGTCATTAAATGCTCAAAAATCAACTGTTTCAGGCCTAATCAGAAACACAAGCAAGGTATAAACAGAGGGATGCTTTGAGAGGGTACTAAAGACTATCACAAAGGATCTTCAAATCATTTGGGGATCTATTGTTTGGATCATGGACAAGTCCAGCAACTGGATCAAAGCAGCAACTTTCTACTTTGCATCCGGGAAAGATGCAGTTCGATTGTTGTTGTCAAGTCTATGAAGTAAACACATGACAGAAACACAAATGAAATGAATAAACAAATTCTCCCCAGCGGAGTCGCCAATTTTTTGTGGGGAAAAATGCCTATGCAGGACGATCCTATCCATCTAAGGTGTGACAGTGCCTTAGCAACAAATGAATACAGCTATTCTGGTTTCTTCCTTTATGAAATATGAAAGAGGCGAGATCGATAGACTTACCGTTATCTTCCGTTTGTCCCTCGATCTAGATCCTCTTCTCTTTGAGTGTTCACAGCTACTTGCCTCCTCGCTTGCTCAAGAGAACAGCTACTTGATTCCCACGAGATCACAAGAGAACAGCTACCTGTGACAAGAGAACAGCTACTTGCGACAAGAGAAGAACACAACACAAAGGCAAATATACATATTCATAAGTGATTCAGGATTAGAAGTAAATCAAATACACTAATGCAATCATACAAATACACCAGCATATAGGAGAAAACCAAGATAGCTTTATTAATAAGTAACAGGGTTCAGGAAGAGATACAACCCATAGGGCTACAATCCAGCATCTCCTTCCCAGCAGAATGGAATTCCTTCTTCAGCTCCCTTCAAAGCATTAAGCACCCAATGATCCAGTCTCAAACCAACAACAATTCTTTGCAATAACAAAATTCCAGCCCTTAGATCCCATGGAGGAGAGATCTATATATAGTTATTTTGGAGAGAGGATGAGTCAGCTTGAGATCTGACTAGTGTCCTCTCCCTCTCTCAGTTCTTGAGTCCACTTGGAGGTTCTTGCTTCCACTTGGAGATTTGGAACCTCTTACTCATCACCAGTCGAATTCCTTGATGCAAGTGTCATTTTGGAAGCTTCCTGGGCATTGACACATTGAGGAATGAGCCTGCCACTTGTCCAATTACGCTCAGCGCAGGTAGCCTTCGTTGGAGTTGACATTCAACGCAGGTAGACAGTGGAGCAGTTGACATTCAGCGCAGATGCTCAGTGGAGCAGTTGACATGATCCAGAATTGGCTTGTTTTTGAGTGTTTTCAGGTGGAGAACTTCTGTGAATTGTTGTGGTTGGTTTGCCTTGTTCCTCTAGGGGTAGGAACAACATGTTTAGGGACTTTGGATCCCTTAGATTATGGACATTTCATGCTCTATGCTGTAAGGCACAAAAATGTCTATAACACACAGAGTGGACAAAAGTGAATGGTGTGGGTCAACACTTCCAATCACATAGCCTACAAGGAAATGGTGTTTCAGACCAATCACATAACCTACAAGGAAATGGTGTTTCGGACCAATCACATAACCTACAAGGAAATGGTGTTTCAGACCAATCACATTACTTACAAGGAAATGGTGTTTTGGACCAATCACATAACCTACAAGGAAACTTATTTTTTCAGCTAGATTTGTCTGCCGAAGCAGACCAGGTTCATGCCCCCTAAGCTTTGTTACATTCATCAGATTACTCGCCGCAATCAGGTGGATGGAATGAAGGTTGAAGAGACACTCTTGATGAAAAGAGACCATTTAGGGATGATGTTTGACTTAACTCTGTGTTTGAATCGGGAAATGAAAGTTGGTTGATAAGCTGTACCATTTTGCCCTCATGCGGAAAACACATCACTCGAAAGAGTGTGGAAACAATAGCTTCCATGCTATATATATAGTCACGTCCAAGGAGTATATTGTAATCTAGTGGTCCTTGGACTACCATCACATTCAAGTGAACTGTTTTCTTTTTCAAAGTTATTGGAAACTTCGTAAGGATCCATAATGGTCGACTGGTTCCTTTGTTAAAGCCTGACAAATTTTGTGTCACAGGCATAAGCGATGGTGAACCAAGCGCTTTCCAAGAAATTGAGGAAAGGATACTCGTTGAAGCCCCTTCATCTATGATAGTGCCAGACACGATCATTTTGTAAACTTGTACTATGATCTTGAATGGTACATTAGATGGAAGGCAGGGTCTTTCTAGTTGATTTCGATTGAAGGAAATGACTAGACTTCTTGGAGGGGGTACCGGATAAATGGCTGGATGAACCCCTTGAACTGGGGAATTTTCCTCCTATTGTAAAGGAACGGGTGGATTACCCCCAAGTTCATCAGACTTTGTACTGACAAAAAGAATTTGAATGGTGTCATTCTCATTCTCTTTGGAAATTGTATCATCTGAAGGTGGATCTTCTGAAGGCAAGACTGGGTCAGCTGCCATCTTGACCTGTTGACTTTGGTCTGGTATGGACTCAGAAGGTTCACTCTCAATGATATGCATTTCGACCAACGATTGAGTTACGTCAGTCGAATTTTCAACTAGCGAAGGACTTGGTGAGAGTTTCTTGTATCCAGACGAAAGTTGTTGTGGCGAAGCAGGACGGTTATCCAAGACTCTTTTGGCTTCATCCAAAAAAGGATAATGGTGAAGAGCATGATTACCTTCACATAAGCTACATGGAAATCTAACATTTCCTTTCTATCCATTGACTTCATTTTCACTAGTTGATGGTGTGTTGTCAACATGATCGCTAGAGGTTGATGGCACCGGATGGTGTGAACGAGGAGACCATTCTCTCAAGATCCAAGGGATACATGGACGTTCTTGATGAATGTGGTCCCCTTTGCAAATTATGCATGGAATTATGTGTTTGGAAAGTTTGGTGTGCGGATTTTCACCAGATGCTACGTGGTGCCCCCTTGTTTAACTGACTTCTTCTTCTTCTCCTTCCCTTTCTTCTTCTTCTCAGCTACTCGGTTACTAACATCACTATTTTCACCAAGCGAAGAGGAAGAAGGGGAGGGAGAAACAAACAAAGTACAAGGTGAAATGACAACTTCAGTATCATCTGGTTGCAGATTCGATTGCTGAGGAATCACGATATTTTGAACGATAGAGGTTGAGAATAGCCATACTGGCAGGCCAATTGTGATTCCTGGAAGGGAAAATGTAGCCATATACTGAGCACCAATATCTCTCCAAGAAGAGAAAGGAATAGGATTCCCCCCAAGAGGGATTCCTTGATTGGTGGATTCCATTATCTCAACCTAAGATAAACGAAGGAATAGGGGCGTTATTCTGAGTTAAATAATTTTTAATGATGCTTTGACACAACTTTTCTTTTTCAATTTTTAAGATTCGAGAAAAAGCTAAAGATGACTCTAGCCCCCTTCGATTTTTAATGAGCCTGAAGTGACAAGTGCTTAGATGGACATTTTCTTTTAAGGAGTTGAAAATGAACGAAAGTGACTACTCTGGAGATCTAGATGGAGGGATTACCAAACCAATCGCAAAACTACAATATACAGTTTGGTGGTAAATTAAAGAGAAATTACCAAGGACTTATGTACGACATTCAATCTTCCTGAATGTTGTGTTCAATGCATTGCGATCGATAGGGTGATAGACACGGCTTCCTATGGATACAGGTTATCAGCCAATTGTGGTCTCCCAATATATACTCGACAGTACGGGGAGCACAAGTCCGTACTAGCACTTGTTGTATCAAAGAGGAGGAATCTCCCAACCTTCGATGAAAATGATAGTTACTAGATTTTACGACGTCAGAACACGTCTCTAGCCTAGACCTCTAGATGTGTTGCGTTAGGTTCCAAAGTGTTGTTATGTTCATTGAGATTTATTTTAGAGTTGATCTTGTTTAGAAGTTTGTCTTTCAAGATTCATCGCGTGATGTAGATGTAAAATTCCTAAATATGCAATCTAAAATGATAAACAATAATTTGTTTTTTAGCAATGAAAATCCTAGCTACGAAGGAAAGAAGATTACGATTCTTTCAATAGAGAGCAAAGAGCACACACTAAATGCACTTTTCCTAAAACATTTTCCTCACACAGTCTAAATGCAAATGCAAGTATTTGTTTTTCGTTCCCTTAATGTGAGAATGCCAAAAAGGAAAACTAAGTACATATTTGAACTATTATCTTCAAAGTGATATTTTGACAATTTCTTTTCAAAATGAAAGGAAGACTAAAACGACATTTTTCGATTTCGAATACAAAACCACTTTCGACACTTCAAATATTAACAATTCAAATCAAATACCATGGAAAAAGTACAATCGACTATCTAGAGGAGGAAGACTTTATGACACTCTTCTTTTTGATCGAAAATGACAGTTCGATTTAAGCTACTTTTGACGAAGGACTGTAAATGATGGAAAAATACATAAAAACATTTACTAATCCTAATAAATGGAGGTTGAACAATGTAAAGGAAGGAGGCTTCAACAAAGAGATACTGATAATAAGTAGCAAAACAACTGAATAGAGCTAAAAACAAGGAGGAAAAACCCAAATTTCAAATAGAGAAATAGTATTACTCATTTATCGCACCTGTGCTTCTCAGAAACAGGGATGCATCTCACCTGCTACACACGGGAGGTGCGATGCATACTGGTTTCCAGTTACAGACAGTGCGATGGGCCAGGGAGTGAAACTGAGTTGGGTTTTTGCTCAAAATTTGCAGCTAAGTTCAGTGATTTAAGATGAGCTATGATGGACAGTAAAAACAAAGTACAGGGGTATGATCTTAGGAGGTTATTGAGATACCACAAGGGCATTTAGGACGCTTGTAAGTCAGAGGTTTAGTTCATAAACCAACCCGGAGATTAACTAAGCAGCATTCATCTACTTTGCAATTGCATAGCAAGAGCAGTTCGAAGGCTATCTGGCTAATTTCAGGCTCCGTCTGTAGTTTGTAAATCAAACAACAATAAAAAACAAACAAACTATTCGCTCCCCAGTGGAGTCGCCATTTTGTTTCCGGGAAAACTAGAGTCCTTTCGATCTACTAGTCCCACTAAGATTGGTAGCTATGTTAGAAACAATCAATCAAAGCAATTTGCGATTTCCTTTATGTATGATAGATAAGAAAGGAGCGAAGAGACCAACCTGGATCTTCTGCTTGACTCCTTGCTTGATTCCTCTCTCCCTTGATAGAGCTTGCAACTCTTCTCCTACTTGTCCCACTTAAAGAATACCTGTAGAACTAGAGTAACAAAACACCATCAAAGCATCTCGATCTATAATATCATAAACAATGTAGAATCAGAAATACATTTAACATACAATTACATTCACCAATAAGTAATATTCACAAATACACGATTGTATGGAGGAAAACTCAAAGAACTTTATTAATAGTAGAAGGGAGAATTACAACCCAACTGTCTGATCTAGCATCATCCTCCCAGCATCAAAGTCCTCTTCACCTCATGAAAAGCAAGATCACCCAACAATACAATGCTCTTTCTCAAAGATAAACTAACAGCACTTCCTTACAAATTACAAAATTCCAACCTCCAGATCTCTCAAATGAGGGATCCATATATAGATGTCTTACAAGGGTGTGAGTCAGCTCTGGGTTTTTGATTAGTGTCATTCCACTAATAGTTCTTGGTTCCACTTGGAGATTTCATTGATCTCTTACTCATCCCTGGGCGAATTCAGAGAGGCAAGTGTCATAGGAAAAGTTTCTAGAATATTCCATGAGCATCGACTGAACAAACTGTCTCAGCCATTTGTCCATTCTCGCTCATCGCACCCTATAGAAGGCCTCTTCAGTATGCATCGCACCTGGCTACTGTAGGAGCCAGTATGCATTGCACCTTGATAGTGGAGCAATCAATATGGTCTAGTTTTGGCCAGTTCTGAGTGGTTTTTGAGGTGGAACTTCTGGGAAATGATGTAATCAGTTTACCATGATCCTTTAGGGTTTGAAACAACCCTTTTATGGGTTAAAGATCCCTTGGTTTATGGACATATGTGATTGGGGTTGAAGTGCCCAAATATGTCTATAACACTTGGTTACCTAAGGATGGATAGCAACCTAGTGTTGTCCTCCCATATATACCCGAAAGTACGTGGAGGCCCAATCCGTATAAGCGTTGTCTAATGCAAAACCGCACAGTGAGAGAATTCCCATGTACTTTACATACTGTAACACCGCCATATATACCTGAAGGTACGTGGAAAAACTACGATATAGTCATGTACGTGGAATGAGGTATCACACTCAGGATGTATTGCAAACAAGTTAGCGACAACTGTTTTGTTTTACGATGCCGGAACACGTCTCTAGCCTAGAACCACTAAATGTTTTTCATTAGGTGACAATGCTCCATTAGGTAAAATCAGATAAATTTCAAGTTGATCTTCTTTAGAATTTTCCTTTCAAGGTTGACCACATGATGTATGTTTGCAATTCCTAAAATGAAACTAATATGATAAGCATTATTTTCATTCAATTGAATAATGAAAACCTTAGCTAGTAGGGATAGAGCAATCAGATCTTTGACAAAGAGCAAAGAGAACATCTAATGCAATTTACCTACACTATTCCTATAAGCACACACAAAATTTTTCAATGCAACAAGCATGTATTTCTTTTCTATTTCCTTAATGTGAATATGAACAAAAAGGAAAATTATGCGCATACAATCAATCAATATTTAACAAAAACGAAGACTTGACGACAGTTCTGTTTCGAAGGAAAAGAAGAATTTCACAAAAATTTCTTTTGAACAAAGATTAATTAACTATATTCTAACTTTGACTATATCGATAATGACAAAGAAAAAATTTAAGAAAAATTAATCAATCAAGTCGAAGTAGGGCTAGAAAAGGAGATAGAAACTTGTTCTCTGAGACATGACATTCATTGATCAATCAGCAAGCAAACAAGCAGAGAAAAGTTGGCAAAAACTCAATCCAGAGGTGGGAAACTGACCCTGGGAGGATCAACATAGCCCTAAATGGGAGATGGTGCACTTTAGAGTATTGTCCCTAAGATAGGGGTGCTCTACAACACACTGTGTCCCTCACAAGCCTGCGCTAGTGACAATGAGCCATTTCAAAAGGCAATTTGATACAGTTTTGACCAAAAATTCAATGAAAAAGAGATTAAATACAATCAATGAACACGGGTAGGGTCTACAAGAATGTCCTCAGAGGTGGATAAGCTACTAGGAAGGATGATCTTCCCCAGTATGGTCACCAATTTGTTTTGGATAATTTGGTATCTACGGATAAATACTAATTCCATGGATAAGTATCCATATCTAAAACAACAGTTTAAAGCACTTTAGCCTTTTCCTATAAGCAATAGATAAGACAAAGAAGATGAGAAGACCTACTTGTAGTTTCATTTTCCTCTTCTCCTTTGTATTGATCTTGTTGCTCCTTCCCATACTTAACACGCTTGAGAAGTACCTGTAAACACAAATAGAAGACAAAGAATCGATCAAAGAAAAATATCTATTGAATACAAGTAAATGGAATCAGATTCATTTCACACATATAAGCATCATATGACAATACAAACATATGGGAGAAAGGTTCAAATATTTTATTAAATAGAAGGAGGAATTACAACCATTTTGTTTGATTCAAAGTCATTCCTCCATCTTGAATCCCATCCACATCACATCAAAAGAATGGCAAAATTGTAGCATTACAATACTTGTTTCAAAGCCAATTCTCATAGCAACATTATCTTCTTACAATTCAACATATTCCAGCCCCTGATCACTTAGATGAATGGTCAATTTATAGGTAGATGAAGGAGGTTTTGTCATATATTGTGGTATTGAATGGCCTTCCATACTTAGAATTAGTTCCATGGAGGAAGGGATGAGAGGATATGATGCATCTTAACTCATTCCTCATCCATTTTCGAGCTCATAGGAGTTGATAAGTGAGGGAACCTTCTAGATGACTCCACCAGATAAGAATATTCCCCAAACCCTATGTGAATTTCGCTCAAACTCACTCAGCACAGGTGAAAGGAAGCCTAAGTGCTCTACAAATCACCCAAGCAGGGACTCAACTACTCTGCAATGCACCCTTACATGGGCCTACTTGTGTTGGCCCCTCTAGAGGTTATTTCTGGATGTCTTTAGGTCATGAAACTATCTGGGAAGGAGGCATTCAAAGGGGTGACTTGTTTAGGGCATGTAGCAACTGAAATTAGGGTTTGATGAGCCCCAAAACACTGATCTGGATGATGGGATTGATGTGCCCAAATGGATCTGTAACAGAAGTATCAGAGCATAAAGTACACTTTTTAGCCCAAAAGGTGCAATCTGGGCTCCAGAATGCATCTTTCTGCGCAAAAAGTGTGATTTCATAAAAAAATAGGTTAGAACTTGCGATTTTTGGGTTTTATGGTTTCTCTCAGATTTTTTATGGGTTTTGCTGAGAGCTGTATGTTGGGTGTTTGAACTTTATCTCATCCCACGTAGGTCTTGATCCATTCTTTTTTACAAGTTGAAGTCGAATTTAGCCCCCCCTAGGGTTTCCAGTACACTTCTGCCTTTCTAGGAGGAGTTTAGCTGAGTGAGAAGTCTGAGTTTCTGCAGCACTTTCAGCCACATTTTCTAGATCTATAACCTTTTGTTTCAGATCTGATAAGATAGGTTGATACCATCCATAGTTTCACATTCAAACTTGTTTGGTCATTTCCTCAGGGTCCCCTTGGTTTCCCTAGGTGTTTCACCCATCTCCCTATCTTTTTGCAACAATCTTCCCCTTTGGTTTTTGGTTGTTGCTGCACCAATTTCTAGCAACTTAGAGTCACTTGATCCCAGTCACACCAACATTCAGATATCTTGATCATTTCAGTGTATTTTCCATTGGTTTAGCTACCTAGAAGTAGAGTGTTTGCAAACCCAGTTTGGGTGGGGTTTAATTAATCGGTTTGTTGTTTATTTTCTGTTATTTACTTCATTTTATTTGCAACAACCTTTTTTCTTTTTTACAAACAAGATATTGTTTTAATGAATTAATACACTTGCACACACAAGCACACCTTAAGTGAAGGGCGCTTGGTTTACACTGCCAAGCCAAGAATTAACATAATAAAATTTATCTCATCGTATCAGAGATAGAAGATATATTGTTGATATCCCTTCACCCTTTCTGTGTTTCGTGTGTCCTTCCATCATTGTGCCACCAAGGCGTCGGTCACATAGAATATTAGGCCTTCACCCCCAGTTCCATCTTGGGCACATTACTCCTCCCTGTTTCATTCAAGTTCATTGCCCTTTGAGTCCCCATTTTGACTATTCTACTGGTCCTTCTGATTCCTCATCTGATTCTGAACCTCCTTCACCGCATATCGTCACCGTGTCTAGACCCACATCTGGTGCAGGACCCCAATCTAGTAGTGGCTCCGATGCCATACCAGTGGTCACATCAGGTGGAACAGTCTTAGGAACCATTTCAATGGCCCCCATGCTCCCCTTTATGGCTGGGTTAATTTTACCAGATCTTAACCAGTTGATAAGTGACCCCATACACCATGATGTTGGTTGGCCCTCTATGCTGTCTAAGCTTCCCTCAGACATCCCAAAGTTTGAGGGTATTGCTGGAGAGGATCCTACCAACCATGTCCTATCCTTCCACATGTGGTGTTCGTCCAACTCCATAACTGATGAATCCATTCGTCTTCGGCTCTTCCAACGAATGCTCACTGGAGATGCTACAAAATGGTATGTAGACTAGCTTGCCACCTCTCATTCTATTTTTCAACACTTGCTAAAGCGCTCTTGTTCTATTTCCAGTTACCTCTCGGGTATGACACTGGTACTCAGATTTTGACCACATTTCGTCAATCCTCCACTACTCACCTTTCTGACCATGTTCAAGAGTGGTGTCAAAGGAGGAGCACATGTTGTGCCCCATCTTTTGAAGGTCGTGTTTATCTAGATTGGTTTCTCAAGAGCCTTTTATCCCCCATCGAGAAAGATGTCATGTCCCATTTTCCTTAGACTGAGGAAGAAGCTCTCCATACCACTTTGAGATATGAACTAATTTATGCTCAATCAGGTTATGTCTATACCATTATTCTAGAACTCCCTCATCCCGGCAGTGCTAATGCACTGGGGGTATCTCATGCCACCGAAAGTATCGTTGGATCCATTTCACACTCTTCTCCCTTTTCTCAGTAGAGTTATGGCTACCCATAGGGGGCACCAGTTCCTCTAATATTTATGCCCCTCCTACTAGCAACATGTTTCCAGGGCCCCAACCCATCTACCAAACTATTTCTCATTCTTATACACAACCTAGTGCTCCAACCCCTTAAGCATTAGCGCCGCAACCTCCTATGCATCCTTAGCCCCAACAGCCACCACCCCCTCAGGGCCATGTGTTTGTGCAACAGAGTGACACCAATCCCTAGAATTCAAAGAAAAATAATAAGGGGAAGGGTAACAAGGGTAACCAAGGTAACTAGCCTAGTGAACCCTAGGGGAGCTAGCCTAACACCAACAACCAACAACAGGACAACCAACCCAAGCAAAACAAGGCCATTCAGACAAATAAGCCTTGTGCATGTTGTGGTGTACATGGCCACTACACACATGAGTGTCTCCTTTTACCCCAGATGCACCAACTATGGGAAGCTCAAGCAACTTCTCGAGGTCAACAATGACCTCATAATCCTACGCCATTACAACCGACCTTGCTCACAAATCCTTTCCCTCAATAAGGATTTGTTGTTGCTCAACCTCAGCCAGGTCAAGCGGCCCATCTCCCCCAACCTTTTAGTCCCGGTGACTACCAAATCCTCATGATGGATTTTGACGAGGTCAATACCTTTGATCAACAGCTAGCTCCTCAACGCTCTGTTGTTAGCATCTCAACCGAGTAATCTAGATCCACCCACCCAGGACCTCCTCTGTTTGTGGGTGCCTCTCCTATGTTCGCACCAAGAACTGTTCGTCAAGGTCTCAACCATCCAGGAGATATTCCACTGGGAAATTACCCTGCAGGCCATATACCTTTCTTATTCCCCCCTCTGGGAGTATTTTTTGTCCCTGTCATGGCTTCACTGGTCCTTCCTAATGTGACTTAGGGGATCCCACTATGGTACATTGATTGCCTAGTAAGCACTACGCCTGGTCAACTACAACCATATCATGTTTTGACCCTGGCTCAACTGTTGTGTGTGGAGCCTGATTATCTTATTTATTTAAAGGTATATCCACATTGGACCCCAGTTCGTAATGTGGTGGCATTGCTACCCATAAAATATACGTTGTAAGGGGGGTCCGGGGGGGCGGCGACCCCGAAGTTAAAAATAGATGTAAAATTGCCTTGTAAAATGTTGTAATTTCGTAGTCAATCTGGGTCATTCATTAGGCGGAGATGTGACGGTAGAAGTTATGTTTAATTTAGGGCTTTTTGCCATAGAAGGCACCCCCTCGCTATGTATGAGGGAATTGTATTGTGTCTATGTAGATCTGTATTCTGAGTGAGAAAGAGAGAGGAGATTGTGTGAGAGCAAAGAGGGAAATACAGCGGATTTGTTGTAGGTTGTATCTCTTCATTTTTCTGGATAATATAAAAGGAAGCACTGACTGTTTCTCTGTGTACATAGCCCAAATTGGGTGAATCACGTATATTTGTGTCTCTCTTGTTTTATGTGTTTTCTGTGTTTATATTTCTGCAATATATTTTATGTGTTCCATTTCTCCATAATATATAATTTTTCTAACAACTGGTATCAGAGCCGAAGGTGTATTTGGCTGATAAACTCGCAGGAGAGAAGGGTTCCTAGTTTGAGTGGGAGCAATGGCAGAAAATGTTAGGTCTAGGGTTGAAAATTTTAATGGCCAAAACTACCAACTGTGGAAGATGCAGATGGAAGATTATTTGTATCAGAGAGATCTGTACCTACCATTGGGCAGAAATACAAAGAATTTGACGAGTATGACAAATAAAAAATGGGATATTTTCGATATAAAGGTACTTGGAACAATATGGCTATGCCTAGCGGCGTTGGTAGCTTTTAATATTTCAAAGGAAATGACAAGAGACAGTTTAATGTCAGCATTGGCAAAACTATATGAAAAGCTCTCAGCCTCCAATAAGGTATTTCTTATGAAGCATTTATTTAATATGAAAATGTGAGAAGGTGTATCTATTTATGATCATTTAAATGAATTTAATACAATTACCAGTCAGTTAAGTTTTGTAGGGGTTACTTTTGATGATGAAATTAGGGCTCTGTTATTTTTATGCTCATTGCCAGAAAGTTGGAATGGTTTAGTTATGGCCATTAGTAACTTTGTCTCTGGATCTAGTACTTAAAAGTTTGATGATGTTGTCCTTGCAATCCTTAGCGAGGAAATGCGACAGAAAAGCTCTGGTGAGACATCAGGTAATGCTTTGACTACAGAGACTAGGGGAAGAAAAATGGAAAGAGGAAAGAGCCCAGGTTATCGCGGTAAGTCAAGAAAAGGAAGATCCAAGTCTAGATTGGGGATAGTGTGTTGGAAATGCGGGAAGAAAGGACACCTTGAGAAAGACTGCAAGTCTCGGAAGGGAAAAGAAGGAGATGCATAGCAAGAAAACAATCATGAAGCGAATGTGACAGGTGATGTGTTGCAAGATGCCTTGATTCTTTCATTAGAAAATAGTATTGATGCTTGGGTGGTAGATTCAGGGGCCTCATTCCATGCCACACCTGATAGGAAAAATTTTCATGATTATGTTCAAGAAGTTTTTGGACAGGTTCGATTGGGTGATGATAAACCCTGTAAAATCATTGGAATGGGTATAGTTTTCATAAAACATCAGAATGGAAATCAATGGCTATTGAAGAAGGTAAGGCATGTTCCAGATCTAGAGAAAAAATATTATTTCAACAAGGAAGTTTGGAACTGAAGGCTGTGTGACTACTTTTACAGATAAAACCTGGAAGGTCACTAAAGGAGCCATGGTAATAGAAAAAGGAGAAAAGGTTGGTACATTGTATTTATGCCATGTTATTTATAATTTTGTTAATTCTTTAACCTCTACAGGAGAAGATACGACATTGTGGCATCATAGGCTTGGGTACATGAGTGAGAAGGGGATGTAGATTCTTCACTCAGGAAATTTGTTGCCAGGTTTGAAGGATGTTTATTTACAATTCTGTGAGAATTGTGTTTATGAAAAACATAAGAGAGTCATATTCCTCAGAGTTGGGAAAGAAAAGAAGAGTGAAAAATTAGAGCTTGTGCATACAGATGTATGGGGACCTACTCAGGTATCATCTATCAGTGGCTCTTATTATTATGTTACTTTTATTGATGATGCAACTAGAAAAAACTATATTTATTATATTCGAAATAAATACGATGTATTTGATACTTTCAAGAAATGGAAAGCTTTCGTTGAAAATGAGATAGAAAAAAGGCTGAAGTGTCTCAGATCATACAATGGAGGTGAATATTGTAGCAAAGAGTTTGATAGGTACTATTCAGGGAATGGAATTCGCAGAGAGAAGACAGTTCCAAGAACAACATAAGAAAATGGTGTCAAAAAGGATGAACAAGACAATCATGGAGCGTGCAAGGTGCATGAGGTTTCATGCATGATTTCCTTTACAATTTTGGGTAGATGTTGTAGATATTGTTGTTTATCTAATAAACAAAGGGCCTTCAAGTTCCTTGGATGGTGGTATTCCAGAGAAGGCATGGACAGGTAGAAAGGTAAACTACTCATTTTTAAAGACTTTTGGTTGTGAAGAATTTGTCCACATTAATAAATAAAATAGAACAAAGGTTGAGGCAAAATCAAAGAAATGTACCTTTATTGGATATGGTGTTAATGATTTGGGTTATCACTTTTATGATTATGAAAAACACAAAATCATTGGAAGCAAATATGTCATATTCAATGAAAAGGTTTTGTATAAGGATCAGTTGCAGGAAATAAAACAAGAAAAAGAAAACAGAGAATACACAGTGCTTGATGAGATCACAGAAAAAGTGATGGTGCCTGAAAATCATAATGATCAACAGCTATAACAACAAAAAAAACCACAACAGCAACAAGCACCTCAAACACCTGAAAGAGGTGTTAGAAGATCTACCAAGATATGTAGACCCCATAAACGATACTCTCCTTCATTATATTATGTATTGTTGACTGATTCTGGTGAACCAGAATGTTATGAAGAAGAAGTGTAGGTAGAAACATTGAAGAAGTGGGAGTAAGCCATGAAAGAAGAGATGGACTCCTTAGCACATAACCAGACTTGGGACTTAGTCAGGTTGCCTGTAGGTAAAGAAACATTGTAGAGTAAATGGGTTTACAGGTTGAAGGAAGAAGATGGAGGTAGAAAAAGGTATAAAGCTAGACTTGTGGTGAAGGGGTTTGAATAGAAAAAGGGTATAGAATTTGATGAGATATTTTCTCCCGTTGTTAAAATAACTTCAATCAGAACTCTTCTAAGTCTAGTAGCAGCTGAAGATTTGCATCTTGAGCAGTTAGATGTAAAGACAACCTTTCTCCATGGGGATTTGGAGGAAGAGATATATATGCAGCAATCACAAGGATACGAGGTAAAAGGGAATGAGAAACTAGTGTGCAGGTTGAAGAAGAGCTTGTATGGCTTAAAACAGGCTCCACGACAGTGGTATCTAAAATTTGATAGGTTTATGTCTGAACAAGGTTATACTAGATGTCACTTTGATCATTGTGTTTAAATCAAAATGAAAAATGATGGTAGCTATATTATATTGTTATTGTATGTAGATGACATGCTTGTTGTGGGTTCTAACATGCAAGAAATAAATGTGCTCAAAAGAAAATTGGCAAACTCATTTGCTGTGAAGGATTTGGGTGCCGCAAAACAAATCCTTGGTATGAGAATAACTAGAGATAGGAAGAACAAAAAATTAACATTGTCTCAGAGTGCGTACATAGAAAAGATGTTGAAAATATTTAAAATGCAGAATGAAAAACCCGTTAGTATACCTTTGGCTATCCATTTCATAATAAGTAAGGAAATGTGTCCCAATACTTAGGAAGAAATGGACTATATGTCTAAAGTTCCATATGCATCAGTAGTTGGAAGCTTAATGTATGTAATGGTCTACATAAGGCCTGATATTTCACATGTCGTGGGAGTTGTAGGAGGGTACATGAACAATCCAAGAAAAGAACATTGGATGGCAGTGAAGTGGATTCTCAAGTATTTGAAAGGTACCACAAATCAAAAATTATGCTTTGGTGGTTCAAACATTTCTCTATAGGGATATGTTGATGCAGATATGGCGGGTGATAGAGATAACAGGAGGAGCACCACAGGATATGTGTTTATTGTAGGTGGAACAATTGTCAGTTGGGTCTCAAAACTGCAAAGTGTTGTTGTACTCTCAACAATGGAAGCAAATTATGTTGTTGCTATAGAGGCTAGTAAAGAAATGATTTGGTTACAAAAGTTTTTGGATGAATTGGGTAAGAAGTAGGAGTTGGGCAGATTATACAGTGATAGCCATAGTGCCATACATCTTGCAAAGAACTCTGCATTTCATTCCAAGTATAAACATATATAGCTCAAGTACCATTTCATACGGTCAGCATTGGAAGACGGACAGTAGAAGTTGGAAAAGATACACACTAGCCAGAATCCTGTAGATATGTTAACAAAATTTGTAACCAGGAAGAAACTGAGATTCTGCTCAGTTTCAATTGATCTTCAAGTATGATGAAGAAGATGAGATATAGCCAGGTCCAAAGTGGAGTCATTTTCCAGCAAATGAAGTAGCCATGGAGATACTATAATTAGTCTCCAAATGTGATATTGTTGGGTGTGGAGCCTGATCATATTCTTTATTTAGAGGTATTGCAACATTGGACCCCAGTTCGTAATGTGGTGGAAACGTCGCCCGTAAAATATACACTACAAGGGGGGTCCGGGGGAGGCAGTGCCCCCGAAGCTAAAAATAGATGTAAAATTGCCTTGTAAAATGTTGTAATTTCGTAGTCAATATGGGTTGTTCATTAGGCGGAGATCTGACGGTAGAAGTTATGTTTAATTTAGGGTTTTTTGCCCTAGAAGGCACCCCCTAACTATATATGAGGGAATTGTATTGCGTCTATGTAGATCTGTATTTTTAGCGAGAAAGAGAGAGGAGATTGTGTGAGAGCAAAGAGGGAATTACAACGGATCTGCTGTAGGTTGTATCTCTTCAGCTTGCTAGATAATATAAAAGGAAGGACTGGTTATTTCTCCGTGGATGTAGTCCAAATTGGGTGAACCATGTATATCTTTTTCTCTCTTGTTTTATGTGTTTTCTACGTGTATATTTCTGTAATATATTCTATGGGTTCCATTACTCTATAAAATATATTTTTTCTAACAACTGGTATCAGAGCCGAAGGTCTATTTGGCTGATAAACGCACAGGAGACAAGGGTTCCTAGTTTGAGTGGGAGCAATGGTGGAAGATGATAGGTTTAGGGTCGAAAAATTTAATGGCCAAAACTACTAGCTGTGGAAGATGTAGATGGAATATTATCTGTATCAGAGAGATATATACCTACCAACGAGTGGAAAGACAAAGAAGGCGACGAGTATGATAGACAGAGAATGGGATATTCTTGATAGAAAGGCACTTGGAATAATATGGCTATGGCTAGCAGTGTCGATAGCCTTTAATATTTCAAAGGAAATGACAATAGAGGGTTTAATATCGGCAATAGCCAAACTATATGAAAAACCCTTGACCTCAAATAAGGTATTTCTTATGAAGTGTTTATTTAATATGAAAATGTTAGAAGGTGGAGCTGTTACTGATCATTTAAATGAATTTAATAGAGTTGCTAGTTAGTTAAGTTCTGTAGGGGTAACTTTTGATCATGAAGTTAGGGCTCTGTTATTTCTGTGCTCATTGCCAGAAATTTGGAATGGTTTAGTTGTGGCCATTAGTAACTCTGTCTCTGGATCTAGTACTTTAAAGTTTGATGATGTTGTCAGTGCAATCCTTAGTGAGGAAGTGTGACGAAAAAGCTCTGGTGAGACATCAGGTAATGCTTTGACTGCAAAGACTAGGGAAGAAAAATGGAAAGGGAAAAGAACCCAGGATATCACAGTAAGTCAAGGAAAGGCAGATCCAAGTCAAGATCGGGGATAGTGTGCTAGAAATGTGGGAAGAAAGGACACCTGAAGAAATACTATAAGTCTCGGAAGGGAAAAGAAGGAGACATGCAGCAAGAAACAATCATGAGACTAATGTGACAGATGATGTGTTGCAAGATGCTTTGAATCTTTCATTAGAAAATATTATTGATGCCTGGGTGGTAGATTCAAGGGCCTCATTCCATGCCACACCTGATAGGAAAAAATTTCATGATTATGTTGAAGGAGATTTTGGATAGGTTCGATTGGGTGATGATAAACGCTGTAAAACCATTGGAATGGGTACAATTCTCATAAAACATCAAAATGGAAATCAATGGCTATTGAGGGAGGTAAGGCATGTTCTAATTTTGAAGAAAAAATTTATTTCAATAGGGAAGTTGGGAGCTGAAGGCTGTGTGACTACTTTTACTGATAAAACCTGGAAGGTCACTAAAGGGGTCCTAGTAATAGAAAAAGGAGAAAAGGTTGGGACATTGTATTTATGCAATGGTATTTCTAATTTTGTTAATGCTTTAACCTCTACAGGAGAAGATATGGCATTGTGGCATCATAGGCTTGGGCACATGAGTGATAAGGGGATGCAGATTCTTCACTCAAGAAATTTTTTGCCAGGTTTGAAGCATGTTGATTTAAAATTATGCGAGAATTGTGTTTATGGAAAACAAAATAGAGTCAGATTCCTCAGAGTTGGGAAAGAAAAGAAGAGTGAAAAATTAGATCTTGTGCATATAGATGTATGGGGACCTGCTTAGGTATCATCTCTCGGTCGTTCTCACTATTATGTTACTTTTATTGATGATGGAACTAGAAAAATATGGATTTATTGTATTCAAAATAAATCTGATGTATTTGATACTTTCAAGAAATGGAAATCTTTGGTTGAAAATGAGATAGGAAAAAGGTTGAAGTGTCTCAGATCATACAATGGAGGTGAATATTGAAGCAAAGAGTTTGATAGGTACTGTTTAGAGAATGGAATTCGCAGAGAGAAGACAGTTCGAGAACACCACAAGAAATTGGTATGTCAGAAAGGATGAACATGACAACCATGGAGCGTGCAAGGTGCATGAGATTGCATGCAGGACTGCCTTTACAATTTTGGGCGGATATTGTAGATACTCTTTTTTATCTAATAAATAGAGGGCCTTCGAATTCCTTGGATGGTGGTATTCTAGAGGAGGCATGGATAGGTAAAAAGGTAAACTACTCATTTTTAAAGACTTTTGGTTGTGAAGCCTTTGTCCACATTAATAAAGAAAATAGAACAAAGGTTGAGCCAAAATCAAAGAAAATGCACCTTTGTTGGATATGGTGTTAATGATTTTGGTTATCGCTTTTATGATTATGAAAACACAAAATAATTAGAAGCAGAGATGTCATATTCAATGAAAAGGTTTTGTATAAGGATCAGCGACAGGAAAAGAAACAAGAAAAAGAAAACAAAAAATACACAATGCTTGATGAGATCACAGAAAAAGTGATGGTGCCTGAAAATCATAATGATCAACAGCCAGAACAACAACACCAACCACAATAGCAACAAGCACCTCAAACACCTGAAAGTGGTGTTAGAATATCTACCAGGATAAGTAGACCCCCTTAACGATACTCTCCTTCATTATAGTATGTATTGTTGACTGATTCTGGTGAACCAGAATGTTATGAAGAAGAAGTGCAGGTAGAAACCAGGAAGTAGTGAGAGCAAACCATGAAAGAAGAGATGGACTCCATAGCACATAACTAGACTTGGGAACTTATTCAGGTAGCCTACAGGTAAAAAAACATTGCAAAGTAAATGGGTTTATAGGTTGAAGGAAGAAGATGGAGGTAGAAAAAGGTATAAAGCTAGACTTGTGGTGAAGGGGTTTGCACAGAAAAAGGGTATAAAATTTGATGAGATATTTTCTCCCATTGTTAAAATGATTTCAATCAGAACTATTTTAAGTCTAGCAGCAGCTGAAGATTTGCATCTTGAGCAGTTAGATGTAAAGACAACCTTTCTCCATGGGGATTTGGAGAAGGAGATATATATGCAGTAGCCACAAGGATATGAAGTAAAAGGGAAGGAGAAACTAGTGTGCAGGTTGAAGAAGAGCTTGTACGGCTTAAAATAGGCTCCAAGGCAGTGGTATCAAAAATTTGATAGGTTTATGTCTGAACAAGGTTATACTAGATGTCACTCTGATCATTGTGTTTATCTCAAAAGGAAAAATGATGGCAACTATATTATATTGTTATTGTATGTAGATGACATGCTTGTTGCAGGTTCTAACATGCAAGAAATAAATGTCCTCAAAATAAAATTTGCAAACTCATTTGCAATGAAGGATTTGGGTGCTGCAAAACAAATCCTTGGTATGAGAATAACTAGAGATAGGAAGAATCGAAAATTAACATTGTCTCAGAGTGAGTACATCGAAAAGGTGTTGAGAATATTTAATATGCAGAATGAAAAACCAGTTAGTATACCTTTGGCTAGCCATTTCAAACTAAGTAAGGAAATGTGTCCCAAGACTCAGGAAGAAAAGGATTATATGTCTAAAGTTCCATATGCATCAGTAGTTGGAAGCTTAATGTATGCAATGGTCTTCACAATGCCTGATATTCTACATGCAGTGGGAGTTGTAAGTGGGTACATGAATGATCCAGGAAGAGAACATTGGATGGTAGTGAAGTGGATTCTCGGTTATTTGAGTGCTACCAAAAATCAAGAATTATGCTTTGGTGGTTCAATCATTGCTCTATAGGGATATGTTGATGCAGATATGGCAGGTGATAGAGATAACAGGATGAACACCACAGGGTATGTGTTTACTGTATGTGGAACAACTGTCATTTGGGTCTCAAAACTGCAAAGTTTTGTTGCAGTCTCAACAACAGAAGCATAGTATGTTGCTGCTATAGAGGCTAGTAAAGAAATGCTTTGGTTACTAAGGTTTTTGGATGAATTGGGTAAGAAGTAGTAGTTGGGCAGGTTATACAGTGATAGCCAGAGTGCCATACATCTTGCAAATAACTTTAAATTTCATTAAAAGACTAAACATATACAACTCAAGTACCATTTCATACGATCAGGATTAGAAGATGGATAGTTGAAGCTGGAAAATATACACACTAGCTAGAATCCTGTAGATATGTTAACAAAATTTGTAACCAGGGAGAAACTGAGATTCTTCTCAGTTCCAATTGGTCTTCAAGTATGATGAAGAAGATGAGAAACAACCAGGTCCAAACTGGAGTCATTGTCTAGCAAATGAAGTAGCGGTGGAGTTGCTATAATCACTCTCCAAGTGGGATATTGTTAGGTGTGGAGCCTGATTAGCTTCTTTATTTAGAGATATTGCCACATTGGACCCTAGTTCATAATGTGGAGGAAACGCCGCCCATAAAATATATGCTGCAAGGGGGGTCTAGGGGGGAAAGCGCCCCCAAAGCTAAAAATACATGTAAAATTTCACTGTAAAATGTTGTAATTTCGTAGTCAATCTGGGCCATTCATTAGGTGGAGATCTGGGGTAGAATCTGTGTTTAATTTATGGTTTTTTTTCCCTAGAAGGTACCCCCTTTCCATATATGGGGGAATTGTATTGCATCTATGTAGATCTGTATTCTGAGCGAAAAAGAGAGAGGATATTGTGTGAGAGTGAAGAGGGAATTACAATGGATCTTCTATAGGTTATATCTCTTTAGTTTGTTGGATAATATAAAAGGAAAGACTGGCTATTTCTCTGTGGACATAGCCCAAATTAGGTGAACCATGTATATTTGTGTCTCTATTATTTTATGTGTTTTTTGTGTTTATATTTCTACAATATATTTAATGTGTTCCTTGCTCTATAATATATAATCTTTCTAACACCAATCGATCCCTACAATCCCTGTCACTGTTCCAGTTCCACTGCAACCTCAACAGAAATCCACTCCTATTATGACAACATCTGGATGGGGGGGGAAGCAAAAAGGAACAAACCTAAGGACAAGGATACCCAAGCTTCTCCAGCCCCCAAAGCCCCAAAGCCATCACATCCGTGCGCTTTTTCTGAAGTCATTGGGCATGCTACCAATAATTGTCCTGAACTTCCTCAACTCAAACCTTTGGTTCATGAAGCGTTCCCTAAGTCAAATATCCCGGAAGTCCATGTTAACTTACCAGGCCCACCTAAGAAACTCAAAGCGTTGTGTACAAACCACTCATGTGCCTTGTGTGATCACCAAGGTCACTATTCCCATTGTTGCCTTCGTCTCAATGAATTTTGTGATTGCCTTGGCGAAATTGGCAAATAAGAGGCCACTCCTAGTGGATCATCTACTCCTGTACCCATGGATTCTAGTATCACTAGTCAACCAAAACAGGGAGACTCTGTCCCCACTATTGTGATCCCTCCCTCCAATGTCGAGGTGACGGACACCACAGTCCATATCCTTTACCTATCGTCATCCTTGAGTTCCTCGAAGACAAACCATTCAAAGGTTTCTGTTTGCACTTTTATCAAACCCCTTTTGACATAATCACAGGTCTTAACATTAGTAGATCCTCCATCTACCAGCTCGTTGTCTGCCATCCAAGATGATGCATATGTGAACCTTATTCCTTAGGTTGATGCACCAGGTAGTGACGTCACATCATGTAGTCATAATTCCTCCCGTTTGCCTATCTCCCAGCCTGATGAGGACACCATGGAAGCTATGGCTACCCCTGATTACCCCTACACTTGAGTAAGGGGGCATTCCTTCACGAAGATTTTGAAGGCCATCTCCCTCTTAGTTCTCCCAATGCACTCTACCTCCAGAAATGTTTCTCACAACACATCCCTTTGATTTGTGTGTCTTTATTTCTTCCATATAGTTAGGTAGAATTCATCATCTCATCTTTTGTCTTTTTCACCTTTCAAATGGATCCATTATCCACACCATATATTGGCCATGCCAATGGTGAGAGTTGCTTCTCCCGGAATCTTGCCTCGGCAGCCTGGGCCATTTTTACCCCCTTGCATACGTTAGTCCTTTCAAACGGTGTGTGCATTGGATCTACCACCAATAATCAGGCCGAATATGATGCAATGATAGGTTTGTTAGTCGATGCCCTTGCTCATCGCCTCCTTCATCTTCATGTTCGTTTAGATTCCTTACTACTTGTCATGCAATTGAATTGTGTGTATCATGTGCATAACCAAGTCCTATTTAGAAAATATCTACAATTGAAGCTATTGGTATGTGAATTTGAAACCATTACTTTCATTCATGTACATAGAGCCCAAAATCACTATGTAGATACCATTGCAAACAACATTCTAAGCTGGCATTTATCACATGTATACCACAGAAGATAACCATAAACAAAAAAAATGGCGAACCATCATCGTCATATAAAATGCATAATCAGATTATGTATCATAAAAGTGTTTGGAGCCATAGCTCTAAATACATCCAGTACAACCATAACATACTGGGGGTCACATAGGCCCCTACATCTCCTTTGGAGGATCTCATGCCAAGTTGGGTCGAGATGCTTTAATCCCTTTTTTCGAGTACTCAGAACACAATGGAACTCCAAAACTCTTCTTGCTAGGGGCATCATTCCCACCTTTGCATACGAGATCAAAATCCCATGCTTGGGGGCATAATGGTTTTCCCCTGACCATCTTCTCAATTAAGTCTCGACCTAGATCCCACTAGATCTAAGTATGGCCGATTATCCTCCCATTCCTCGGATAGTTTGTCCTACCGGCCTCTCCGGCGAGCCATATGCACATCACATATCATAGACGTTTGATACCATATCTTCGAACATTCTACTCTACGCCATATAGTCCCCATGTTTGACTTAGTGGGTGAGGATGATTCTAGACCTCATCTAGTAGTTCATTCTCGTTTTCCTCTTCCCTTAATTCTTCACCGGAACCATCGTTCCAAGAAACATTTAGCCCATCTTTAGACAAGTAGGGCCACTTGCCTGAAAGTTGTAGATCCCGATTCTGATGGCTGGTTCATCCACTATGATCTTCTAGCTCAGTTTGATAAACTGTCAGCACCCTTGGAAATCTCTCACCGAGCTACATAATGGGTCTTCCTTAGATTTTGATGATTTGACACTTCACCCGGGAACCATTTTTCCAAGAAGGGTCACTTCATCGCCTCTCAAAATCAAATTTTGCCATAAAGAGGCACTTGTACTTTGATTTCCACCTGCTCTTAATACTTGTCATACCATATAGCGATTTTCGTCATGAGAAATCATCACTTATGTTTTCATGGTCCACACCGAGCCTAGTCTGTGTGGCAGTGTCATCGAGTCACCCTTGTTCAGAGCATCTGCAATGAGTCACCCTTGCATCCTTGTTGTCTATTTCATGGCCCATCATATCATGACACAATATTCCATCCATATTTGCGTACCGTTCATCTTGTGTTACCCATCTTAGCCTCTAGTCATACTGTCCCCATCCCATCGGAAGTTGAGTCAGTTGCTGCCAAGTCAACCATGCACTTTATGCTTTAACAAGGGTAGCCATCTCTTTGTCCCTCAATCCTAATTTTCCCATTATCCTTGGTGTCAGTCCATCAGTCACATTATTGTTTTCCCTCCTGCATTAGTTGAGGATCCTCATTGCCTTATTTATCGCGGGCCCTATTCTATAGACATCAGCTCATTTATTCCAGAAGAACAACCTAGAGGGCAGTGTATCTTGGTTCCAACTCCCATTCTTGTTTGGCACCTTGGATCGAGCAGAGAGTCTCATTATTTCCCTTTGACTTGGTCGTTTCATGTTTGTGATCCATCCACTTGATGGTGTAGTGATGCAGTAGATTTTACCAGTGATTCCCGGGTATTTGTGAGATTTTTCAAACCTCATGAGGGGGTAGCCCTTCAGGTAGCCCCCCACATGCTCATATGCATACCTACTATGCTAAAGCCTCAGATGCAATTCCGCAGCATTGATGGGTTCAATTCCTACCGATTGTAGTGTTCATAGCATGCACTTCTCCTACAGATGATCCATTCAGTTTTGCAGAGCCCTTCCTTGTTCAGCGGGGCATCTTTGGTTGTTCTACCCTACCTCCCACCCATTTTTTGAGGGAAGGGGCATTGTATCTCATGTACTCAAATATTATTGTATTTAGTCCTGGCTCACATTTTTACCAGGTGAATTATGTATATGGGATACATTGTATTATTTTCTGGTTTTGTTATGCCAGCGTGTCATGTACCATTCAGTATGTACTTTACTGCTCAGTTTCATTTTTCTGGGTGAACCATTATTTTTCTACTAAGTTATTCTGGTGGGTATGGGTATGCCTCCCCCACCTCACTGAGGTCTGGTACCACAACAAAAAAGGAGACTTGCATTAGTCCCACCCCCTCTGTCACTATCCTCTCTCAACTTCAGCTTCATTGGTCTCCCTCACTCTCTCCTTGACTCCCCTGTGTTATCTAGTGATTGTGTCTTTACAATGAACTTCGGTCATATGTTTTTCTCCTAAAACTCGTAGGTTTGGGGGGAATATGTTATCACCAAAAAATTGATCATATAGCCTAAATTACTAGATGGATCAAAGTACACCATGTAAAGCCAATTTTATCATAGTAAAATTGCTTTCACTGTGAGAAATTACGTGATAAACCACCTTTATTAAGTAATTTATAGTTAAACCCATGAAGAATAATTAAATAAATCACTATTTATTTGATTTTCTTCTAGGAATAATTAATTAAACCATTGTTTTATTATTATTCCTTGTTAAATTTGACCCAATCATGAAAAATAAATAGATAAATCATTATTTTTCTTATTTTTCTCTAAGAATATCTAATTAATCATTAATTAATTACTATTATTTGTTAAGTTTGACTAAATCCCTTAGGAATAGTTAAATAAATCATCTATTTATTTATTATTTCTAAATAAAAGTTTAAATACTTTTTCCCTCAAAAAAATATAATAGAATGTTCCAAGTGGTAATTCCAAGAATGGAATCAATAATATTTTATTATCACTCTTTATTCGAGGATAACTCAATATTTTGTTACAAATAGGAGGGTTTTCCATTCATTATTCGCTTTCAATTATTTTCATTGTCGCACTCATTGTTGAAACTCTGACCATTTTCATTGTCGTACACCACATTTTTGTTGGGTTTATGCATTATAGAGGAGAGAGATTCTACAAAAGCTGAAAGCATTTGAGGATTGCCAAGAACCCATCCCATAGAGGGGGACTAGTAACATATTTTGTTCCCTTCAAAGGTGTTATAATAAAATCATTCTTTACATATCTGGTTTCCATGGGATGTTTTGGGGTTCTTACTCTTAATTTCACTATTTAACTACGATTGTAGCATAGATCAGAATTTTGGCAGGTTTTGCTTCTATCAATAGCTGCAGTTCTACAATGAGTCATTTCTATTGTTGAGATCATTTGTCATCCACGATCTTAAGTGGGTTCTTTTCATATATCATTGAGAAGAAAACACTACAACAACAACAACAACAACACGCATTCAACAAGATTCTTACAAATGAAAATGAAATAGTTCATAAGCATATGCATAAGTTAAATAACATACATTTCTAATACAACAAGAATAATCTAATTATATTAATAACATATGCATGAAAGCTTGCTAACTCATATTTTATTATTTATAAGTGAAATTTCCATTCATACATACACCATTAGAAACCACTATCCCCAATAGTGGAACATTACAGTCATGAACACCTGCTCTTCCGAAGAAGTATACTCTCTCTATGATATAGAGAAGCCAAGGCTCTTTACAATACTGCCAAGATCTTCCTAAGCCTAATCCTAGCCAAAATATTGGCTCCCAAAAGCTCGTTACATGAGTTATGAGGTTCGCTTTCTAACAAGAGGGGTTGAATCTTCAACTCTCCCTTTGTAACCTTCGGACTACCCTCATGACTCTTCAACTTCTTCATAAAATAACACATTACATTACATGATGAATTTTCATATTCATAATGACAAATAATATTTCATTTTACACTTATACCCATATAAGAAAAAATAGGGTAGAGACAACTTTACAACCTAACAAGGAACAACACTGTGATGTTGGAGTTTGGAAGAAGTCTAGCTCAACAACCTTTACTTACTGCTTATTGGTCACATATTGGTGCCAAGCTTGGTATTGTATGATGGTGTCCCCAAACTGCATAACGATGTCTTGTTGGAAGCAGACTCTTGCCTCCATGACATTCGGGTACACTGTAACTTGTGTCCAACTCATTCTAAGGCATGAGTACCATTGTTCTAACTTTGACAGGACCACGAATGAAATTCTACATGTTCTATTTGTTCAGCTCCAAATCTTTGCTAGTGCCATTCTATCTCAACTACTCCAAGTACTCTTAAACCTCCTACCACACTTGGTTCCTAGGTTTAGCTTTGGTGAGGGAACTGATTGATGGGATCTGGTGTGTTCTCACCAAGACATCAAAAGTATTGTACAACTGTACATATGAGTCATGAATACTGCTAATGAATGAGGTGAGTTTCTTGTTGTTCTAAATCAACACTCGAATCTTTGCTTTCTCCATCTCTACCTGTGGCTTCATTTTCTTCACTAAGTCAAGCGAGTCCCCTTTGTACTGAATTGTCCACTCTTTCACATAGGAAATGGAAGCTTGTATGTTTTTTATAGTTTTAACAAACTATTTGCTCTGTTTTTGTAAGCCATGCAAACATACAACTTGTTTATGTATGGTGACAAACCCGTCATAGAGCTTCCACATGGTATCTCCAAGTGTTGATCCTTCAATAAGTATCGTTGCTCTCATCTCCTCCAATGTGGAAACTGCTTTTTTCCTGCTACTCGGAGTTGTTCTAGCTCTTGCTTGGCATCCTTCAAGTTCTTGGTCATCAAATACTGAAGATTTGATCGCATTTTTCCTGCATAGGCCAAGTTGGCTTCGGCAATGGAATTTGGATGCTTTCTGGTGTCTGACACTATCACCATTTCTTTAATGAATGTAGGTGATGTGTGATCATTGAGAAATTTATTTCTTCGTGATTGTACAATCCTCTTTTGGAACTAGTCGAATGTTATATTGTGCACATCCATTACCGGATCATCATCAAGGAGAACAACATCCCCTTTCTCGTTCGGGGCTGGCTATGCTCCTAGAGCTGGTGGAGACTGAGGGATGAATTGTGGTTCTCTCCGCATCAAATCAACATCTTCATGTTGTGGCTCCTATTCCATATCCATGTCTATCACTTCGATCAATTTCTCAATCTGCTAAGAAATATCCCAATCCTACATCCATTCACCTTCCTCCTCTGTTGCTGGTTGTTCATGTCCCTACTATTCAACCTGTATCGGTGTTGTTTCCTTTGTCATCATGCCTTGCCTTTTTTCATCTTCCTAACTTTACTTCTCTTCTCATTCTTTCCTCCTTAACTCCTATTCTTCCTTCAACTTCTTCTCTATCTCCCACAACTTTAGTTTGTTTCCTGCAACCTCTGATTTTCTCTCTTCCTCTGCTCTTCTCTCCGCATCCTTTGCTTTCTCTTTACTTTTGCTGCCAAAGCTTATTTCATGAGAAGAGGTTCTGCTTTCATCTTTTAGACTTGTTCTCCCTCTACATTATCAGTAATCTTCCTCTTTCCCTTGTATTACATGGGATTTTTGCCTTCTCCTGTTTTTTATTCTGGAGTTGCTGTTGTTTGTGGAGAAACCTGTGAAGTCCTTGCTAAACTGATAGGCTAATTGAGTCTAGAGGCATTGTAGTAGTACCTCCAAGGATCCTCCTCTGGCCAATGAAATGCCTCGCTGATCCATAAAAAGTAAACTCTTGTACAATGGAGGCTTGCAAATACTATAGGGATCATACAGATTAAAGTCCTTGGTACCGAATTCAAATTTCATTATCTCCTTAGCCTCGACATCTATGAATTTCAAGTTCTTTATCTTGTATAATCCAATATGCAAAGAAATAGTGGGTCATTGTGCTTTCTTCTTCCTGTGCAACACATTTGACAACATTGTAGCGAGATGGTATGATACTTCTTGCATGATTAGTTTGTCAGTGGAATACCTTGGTGAGACATGTTGAGGCTTCTCTTCGCAAAAAATATAATGAAGGTGCCACCTCATGAGGCATACAAATCTACGATGCCTACTTTCACCTCCATTTCTTCTCGTGACATGAAAGATAGATCTTCAAAGATATGCTTGTACAATAGCATGATGAAGTGGTTAGTTAGTTGTGCCATTACTCCTCGATAATTGCATTCTGAAATCAACTTGCAATAGATCTGCATGATAGTCTCTTGTGGTGTCCATGTCTAGTTCATGCTAGGGAACTGTTGCACACAAATTTCATCCAACAATTATACAAACATATAGAACCTTTCTCGCTCACCCTTGGGTGGATTTCAAGCCTATGCTACATGGGCCTTCAATTGTTAGGCCAATAGATCTAATCATTTAACAACCTCCCATCATTCACCAATTGGTTCAATATGACTTCCCACCCTTCAGGAAAGGTTTCCATGCTCTCTTGACCATGGATTCTGCAAGCAAGGATAACCAATTTCTGGTAAGCCTTCCTAAGGGAGTTTGTCTTGTACACATGGGTGGGTGTATGTCGAAACTTCAATGGCTCTTTCACTAAACATTTGACAATGTCTCTTGTAGTCACATAGTTGTGGGTGGCATAGAAGAGTGGTCCATGTGCTCTAATGGCTCAAGAAAGTGATACATTTGCTGAAAGTCTTCTTCTTGGATGGTGGCAATTTTCTGCCCATTGGCACTGCTCAATGTCATGGTTTTCTCAATAATGTGTGACAGGATCCAACTGATGATATTTGCACACGAGAAGGAGGGGTACTTGTATGCAACCTTGTATAGCCCTGACTTATGGATAGTGATATAAACCTGTCATTCCTCTAAGTTTGCCTCAAAGTCCTTTATAAAAGCATATTTAATCTGTTCCATGTCAGTGATGATCCCTTCTTTATAAAAAACTGAGTATCAGCATACATTGGAAAATCAACTGATGTTTGCTCAACTTATTCTCCAATATGACTCTCAGTGGTTTCCTTTGATGTAGCTCTCTTATATGCCATGGTAACAGTGACTGCTGGAGAGGTGCTCAAACACTTCTGTACTTGTGGGACAGAAAGGATATTCATGGCAAGCATATCTGAATCTTAAGAAAATCAACTTACAAGGCAAGTTCAAGAAGAAAACTAGGCATCATATGGGGAGGATTGCATAATTTTTTTTGGCAAGATGAACTAGCTTCCTATGGGAACTATGCACTTCATAGTCCTAGCAGCCAAGGTGGAAGCTTGGGTCTTGAAACTATGCAATGCACAGTTCAACCTGGGAAAAGGCTTGGGAGAGACTGCAAATTGTGCAGTATCAGTGGCCAAGATGAAAGGATGGCTCCTAAAAGTGCGTAGTGCATAGTTGGAGACATCTTGGACTGTGCATTTCTAGAGGCCAAGCTTGTGGCTTAAGCTTTAGGATTGCGTAATGCCAGTTGGGAAAAGTGAAAACGCTAAGGGAAGCCCAGATCTGCCCAAGGGAAGTGTAAAAAATAAGTAGATCTGAGATATAGTTTGAGTTTGAGTGTAAATATGACTAACTAAAAGTAAATGTGTGTGAATCAAGTACATGAGTTAATCAAATGGAAGGAAAACGAAGTAAGTGAGGAGAGTTGTCGCAACGACAACTATTGGTGAAAAAATAGAAAAACTAATGCGATACTTTGGAAAGGAAAAATAAATCATAAAATAACAATTATACAAGCTAAAACACCATCAACCATGAAGAGAAACAAGTGAAACAATACTCGCACAAGCCAAACGACAAAAAATGACAAAAAAATGACAAAAGATGACAAAATCGAAACTCACCCAGAAAAAGTGATGACGATCACACCAAAGATTCCTTAATCTCCTCAAGAATGCTAGAGCTCCAAGATCAAATGTGAAAATGAGCTCTAGAAGCATTTATGACGTGTGTGCCTAAAATCAAGGAAAATGCGACACTTGGCAGAAGTTTCTAAAAATAGTGCAAGTGCCTCCTTTAGGATACTATAAATAGATCCTTATATTTTAGGGATTCTTTTCACATTTTCTTTCTTCTTTTTCGTGGAAACTTTCCATGCACACTACTGGGAAAGACTTCACAGTTCTAGGGAGCTGCGCAGCTTTCTGGCTCAGTGCACTGTGTAGTTTCTGAGCTCAGTGATGGTTGCACAATTTTGGGCTTAGTGTTGAGTTGCTTCCCATGACTATGTAGTTTCTAAGCTCAAGGGTCACTCGCAGTCATGAATGTGAAATTCCTATCATCAAGGTTGCTTGCCCTCAAGGATTACGTAGTTTCTAGAGGTAAGCCCAAAACTATTGTGAGACCAAGTTGGGAGATCAACTTGTGACTTAGACATATTAGCTAAGTGAGGAAAAACAAGAAAAAATGAAAAGATAAGTCTCAGATGAAGCATGAATACTTGGATCAGTGCAAGATGAGTTATTGTGGTTAAGAAGGAAGGATCCAAAATCGAATCATATGCAAAATTTTGGAGGGTGGTTGTATTCGCTACAACACTCTTTAAAGAGCTTCATCAAACAAATTACTTCTATCTATCCATGCTAGTGACAATGTACTCTACCTCTGTAGTACTCAATGCTACATACTTATGCTTCCTATTCATCCAAGATATCATGGTAGATCCAAGGCTAAAATAACATCTAGACATACTCTTCCTGTCAACAATGTTTCTTGCCCATTCAACATCGATATATCCATGAAGTCGAACATCTCCGAAAAAATATCTCAAACCAAGGATGATCATCCCATGCAAATATCTCAAAATGTGTTTGGAAAAAACCCAATGTGCATGGAGAGGAATGGTCATGAATTGATTCAACGAGTTCATTGCTTAGCATATGTCTAGATGGGTGTTTACAAGGAACATCAAATCCCAAATCAACTATCTATAATCGGCTGGATTTTCCAAATTGGGTCTTGCAGCTTCTCCACATAGCTTCTTGAAATTCATTTCCATTAGTGTGGGTAGGGACTTTCATTCTGTCATTCCAAATCTCTCCAACAACTTCATGATATATTTTCCTTGTGAAAGGAAAATCTCACCGAGTCTTTGCCACACCTCAAGGCCTAGGAAATAGTGCATGATTCCAAGGTCCTTCATCTCGAATTTAGAGGCTAGCACCCTCTTACACTTGGTCATCAAGGGCTCACTACCTATCAAGAATATATTGTCAACATATAAAACAAATATCAATGACATATCATTGACTACCTTGAAGTAGAGGTTGGGATCAACATTGGTTTTTATGAATCCCAACTTCACCAAGTAACTATTTATGCAGGCATATCATGCTCTCGGGGCTTTCTTCAAACCATACAATGCCTTCTTCAACCTACAAACATCGGTATTTCGGTCCTCTACTTCAAATCCCTATGGCTTCTCAACGTAGAATTCTTATTGGTAGCATGCCACGAAGGAATGTTGTCTTCACATCCATTTAATGAAGGGTCCATCCTTGACTTGCAACAAGAGAAACTATTGAATGAATGGTTGTATATTGGGCCACAGATGCAAATATATCATCATAATCTTCTCCCTCTTTCTTGGAGAATCCTTGTGCCATGAACCTTGCCTTATATTTGTCAATGTTTCTATCGAATCCATGTTTAATCTTAAATAACCATTTTGAAGTCACCACATATTTCCCCTGTGGTCTCGGCATAACATCCCATACATTGTTCTTCATAATTGATTCATATTATTCGGCCATAGCATCCTTCCAAACTTGTTCTTTCATGACTTCTTCAAAGGTGGGAGGTTCAAATTGAATCATAGTGCTCATAGTTGCAACATATCCCTGGTATCTACATGACTTCTTTCTTTCTCTAAATGATCTTGTAGCTGTAATGCATCTCTTTTCATCTTGTAATGTGTCACAAAGCCAAAGTGGCCTTTTCCTAGCAGGAGGATCACATGGAGAATGATCTAAGGGGTCCATGGTCTCCATGGGATCATCAACAATGTCTCTCTTGAATTTAGGCATGGAAGGACCATCTAACATATCCATATCATCATTCTTCTTCTTAGGAGGAGGAGGCAGAGGAAGGTCCCTTGCTTTCCAAAGGGAAACATCTTCACCAAACATTACATCCCTAATAATTTCAACCTTCCTTTGACTAGGAATATATATTCTAAATGCTTTAGAATCTTCACAATATCCAAAAAACGTACCTTATGACCAACCTCAAGCTTTCCACCTATGAATACTTCTTCGAGGGTCTTGTTTTCCAATACTTGATGAGGTACCCTGTTTTGAACATATACAGAAACATTCGTTGCTTCTCCCCGAAGGAACTTCAACAACTTTTGATCATGAAGCATGGCACAAGAAACTTCTACAATAGACCTGTTATTTCTTTCATCCACTCCATTTTGTTCAGGATTATAGGGCACAAGAGTCTCTTTCTTGATACCTTCCTTCTTGAAAAAATCAATGAACTCATTTGAAATGTACTCTCCACTATTTTCAGACTCGAAGATCTTAATTTTCTTCCTTGTTTGATTTTCCACCAAATCTTTGAACTCCTTGAACATTTCACAAGCTTCATCCTTGTGCTTCAACTAATATATCAACGCCTTTCTTGAGAAATCATAAATGAAGGTGATGTAGTAGAGATGGCCACCAATAAAATGTACAGGCATCGATCCACATATGTCATAATGAATGAATTGGAGGATGGTGTTTGTCTTATTCTTATTAGACAGGAATGATCCGCTTGTCTTCTTTCCACTGCCACAACTTGGACATACTCCATCATGATAGGCTTGAACATAATGAATTTCAGAGATCAATTTCTTCAATTTTGAAAGAGAATCATAGCTAATATTCAACACCATAGATTTCTTATATGATTAGTATCATGGATCAATTCTAAAAGAGGTCTACCATTGACTCTATAGAGTCCTTCAAATCTCGATCCTAATGTGAATTCATCTCTCATAAAGGATCCAACAAGCCAAGTAAGAACCTTTCCCTTAATGAAGGAAACCCTCATCCCTTTGTCTTCAAAAGAAGATATTGATACCAAATTATTCTTCAACCTATGCACATACATCACATCATGGAGCAAAACAAATTCCCTAGAATCCAAATGAAATTTGACAGACCCAAAACCTTTAACAGGATGAGTGGAGTTGTCTCCAAGAATAATTTTCAAATTTGACTCCATCTCTACCAAATTAGAGAGAACTTCCTTATACCCAGAGAAATGATGAGTGGCCCCACTATCAACCAACCAACTATCCCATGAATATGGAAGAGAGGAGCTAGTGAGTGCAGAAATAAGGATATATTCAGATTTATTAGAAACATTACTTTCATACCTAGAATATGTTGACTTCTTTTGCAGACGATGATCTTCTTCATGATCACTTGGAGCATCTATTATTTTTCTTTCATCTCTTCCATTACGATCACTCCTTTGGTAATCTCTTCTTCTTTGATTATGATGTAGGTGTTCTACCACATCAATCTTGATAGTCATTGTTGGGAAGATCAACAGGAAATAGGATGGGTTGAGATGTGCTCCCCTATATCACCTATTACTCAATATGGGGTTGTAGATGTTTAGCTCCCCCATGAGATTTTGGGTTGAGATGTGCTCCCCAATGTGATTTTGAGATATTCTGTCTAATGTTGATGTGGGTCATAGATTTGGATCCCCACTGATGTTTCCTGGATGGTAGCATTGGGCTCCCTGCTGGCAGTGATTTTGGGAGGTCGTAGTGGCTCCTCGATGAATAGAGGGTGGTAGCTTAGGCTCCCCTCTGATGTCAAATTATTCTTCTTTAAGATTTGATAATGTTCAACATATGAGCAAGGACAATTAAGAGATAAGCATGAATAAGAAAGAGAATAATCGAGTTGATCAATGATGATACATGATGATGAGATTCTTTAGATTGGATATGATTTGATGATAGGATACACAAGATATGATGCAGGTAGAATCCACCCTAGTTGAGAGGGAATGTTAAAATTGGAAACTAGGGCCCAATTCCACTTTGGAAATCTCATTTGATGGAGATGGTGATTGCATTAAATTCCTCTTTTCGAGGGGACCAAAATTGACCTAAATATCATCAAATTTGGACAAGAGAAAGTGTATTTTTGAATTATAAGCCCACATATGCATATTTGATCAGGTCAACCCTAGAGTAAATTGGGAAACATTGGAAGGTTATAGATACAAGTGATCTGAACCTCATTTGGACATCATCATGAGATATTATTCTATTCTCTTTGTTGTTTTTGGCTCATGCGGGTCTAAGGAAGATCCACAGAGGAATGGGGTCGCACGAGGTGAAATTGCAGGGTCCAAACCTCACATCTTTGTTTTAGGGTTTTAGGTCTCAATCGAAGGCAAAACACAGATAAATATTAGCTATAGTCACTCGCTGGTTGGTTCATCTATGCAAATAAAGAGTTTCGATTTCTCGCATAACATGCTCTTTATGTAACTAGAAGTTAGGGTTTGGTTTTTTAGTTATCTAAAGTTTTCGCTCACTAACCACAGTGTTCGGAAGTTGACCACAGACTGTGATAGTTCATTATAGGCTTCAGGATCATGGTTTTGAGTATGAGCATGATTGGGTTCATCTCATGGATATTATTTAGTTCTTTTTTGGCTGGATAGTTGTATGGATGAAGATATGGACCAATGTACTCTCTTTTGTTGAATCATTCAATGACAATCTAATAAGAATAAGAATTTGAAAAGGATTTCCCCATAGTATGATTTTCCCTGCTCTCCAACCAATTCTTGTGTCTCTATGTGTGAATTCTTTTCTTCTATTGTTCCTTTACGTTCCATTGCATTGATGATAATATTTTTCTTTCTACATAGTTGCATATGTTGCTGAATAATGATGTAAATCCAAATAATGTTATGATGTTATGGGGTGAATTTAATGTGTAAATGAAGAAATGCAATTATCAAAGGAAAGAACAATATAGCCCTAAGAAAAATTAACACATTGAACAAGATATTGTTGCTTCTAGTGTTTTAGCATGGACTATTGTTATTTTCAGGGCAATATCAAGCATAGTGACCTTTCTTGTGACAATTGTAGCATTCAATGTGCGATGATTCTCTTTCATTCCTTCTTTTTGAATTTCGAGGAGGAGGATTCCTTGAATTTTATGGACATCCTTTTCCTTTCTTCTTTTTATGAGTGACGAATGCAATAGGCTCTCCTTCTTCATGCTTTTGTATCATGCCTCTTGCTATCATCTTTGATTCTTCTTGAGTGAGATTTCCAATGATCTAATCAAATGGAGGTAAACGATTTTTGTTTCTTATAGAAGTAATGAAGGTTACCCAAATAGGAGGGATACCTCTAAGGGTTACAATCACCAATTCACTTCCAGGCATAGTTTCCCAAACTCTGTGCAATTGATCTTTAATACATGATATCCTCATAATATAGGACTGCATAGATTCTCCTGTATTCATCTTCATAGCCTTGATTTTATCTTTCAAGGAGAGGATTTCATTCAAATTGTTGACTTCATACATTCTATCTTGCTTATCATACATGTCCTTAGACTTCTTCAAATTCCCAACATAAGCAAGTAAATTATCTTGTAAACCATCAACTGTTATTTTCTTTTCTTTTAACTTAAATTTCTTATACTTGTTCTTGGCAGTAACAGAAGCATTCTTTGGAGGCCCAGGTACCTTTCCTTAAATGTATTCCAAAACATCATTGTTATCGGTTATGATCTCCAACCTGATCTTCCAAGCCCTAAGGTTGGATGAGTTACCCAACTTCTCATTTTCCTTGAAGAAAGAGGAAGACATATTGACTTTATTAAATAGACTCCTTCAACTTTCCAAATATGACTGCTTCAATTCTTGTCTCCCTTTGGGCTTGTCCTTCACCCTAGCTCTAATACCATGTTAATTTTCACAATACTCTATGTTGATTCAATTACTTTAGCCCAATTCAATTCTTCAATTAGTAATCTTTCAACAATAATTAATATTTCTAATCATCAACAATAGTTGAAGATAGAATTAACACATTAACAAGAGACACCAAATTTTCGGTCAATGACTAGGGAAAAACGTTTGAAATTTTCCATCTATAATATTGTCATAAAATGTTCAGCAGAGAGTACAACAAACCAATACAAAATCATCCAGTAAAATTGACCCAACAACATTCGAAAATATGTTCCCAACATCAATATAGATCAAAGACAACTTTTCATGTTTGTAGTCAACTGTGGTCAAATATAAAAGTGTAGCCCTATATCCCAACCACATGGAGGAAGAGATATGCAAGTGGTTGACTGCATGGTGGTGAGCTCCAGTATTGTAGCAATAATGCTAAAACTCCTGGGGCTTCCTGTCTCTCATTTTATCAACCCGGTAGTTCGTACAAACTTGGAAGCGACGGTGCTGTATGCACAAGTACTAGCTCTTGTCGCAGCTGTCACTTGGTCAGCTGGCACAAGTCTGCTAGGGCTCAAGACAACTTCTATAAGCTCACAAAAGAAGCTTTATCAATGATGGAAGAAAGCTAATCTCAAAGGAAAGCTATTCTACTTGACAAAAATGAACTGAGAGCAAATCAAAGCATGTAAACCTAGGAAACCCTAATTTAACTAGTCTAACCTCTACAATGCATGGAATGTGAATGAAACTTCTACCAATGCTGTCACTACCTCTGATAAATGAAAATGCATCATTCTAAACTACTTGCATCATGAAAGTTATGTTTTTGTATTTTCTTGTGAGTGTGTGTGGGATGATGGTGATCTTGAGCTAACTAGGGTTTGGTTGTGCAGATGGGATGGAGAAGGAAGGAAAGCGTGGGATAGGTTGGGGAGGCTAGGAGAGGTCCCTAGGGATCCTTAGCACCCATCCACAGAGGTTCCTCGCATCCAGATGCTCAGCAACCGAGAGAGTGGCCTCCTACAGGATGGCTGTGGAGAATCCTACAGGATACTCTGTTTTCTACAGGATGTCTAGAAATGGCTACAAGATGGCCTACCGTGAGTGTTTGGAGTGATGGAGGGATGGTGAAATGGTAGAGGGAGATGTGGAAGGTAGGGATGAGGTTGGTGATGGCCTTAGAAGTGAAAGATTAGGATGGGAGGTGAGTGTAGGAAGGAGGATGGAAGGTGAAGGGCTATGTCAACGAAAGGCTAGGGAATGGAGACACGTGAGGAATGCAAGACTTGGTGAGGTAACAGAGCGGAGCAGGGGTCAAAGAGATGTCTGCATGCGTGATCAAGATGGAGGACAAAGTGATGGAACGAGAGAGAGAGAGTAGTGTAAGTGAAACAAATGATTATGACTATTACTTAACCAAAAATGCATCAACCTAAACTACTTGTGCTTGTACATTCAATGAGCAGCAATCGAAATGTGAAAGAGAACGTGCATGAAGCTGTGGTAAGGAAGTGCAGTGCATGAGTGGATGACAAGGAAGCATCTAACGTAACAGTGAATGTATTGCAGCAATCATCAAGTGAAGAAATGCATGTTTTTGGTGGCTAGCTATGGGTTGCACCCCAATCTTCAAGAAAGATGGCAGTGAGTCCTAACAGCCTTTTTGTTGGAGCTCCAATGGACTCTATCTATCCTTTGCTACACTAAATGACTGTAAACAAACTCACCGTAAGCAAATCCTATCTACTCATGAAAAAGACCAACTCATCAACTTGTATTTCGAATTGCATGTGTAAATGGAAAGCTCACAATGCTGAAATGAAATGGAAATAACACTACAACAGAGGGGATCTATGGCTCTCAGGTTGGGCCCTAACCTGAGAGCTATAGTCTCCTTAAGAAAAACTCAGAACTAGATCACAAACTGCCTTCTTTATTCATAACTGATATCATGCCAAATTGGCTTACAAAAGAGAACGAAACTTGAGCTGTGCTCCAAACTTACAATAGTAACACGAGAGTTTCAACAACCTAACCAAGGCTAAGGCCTTCTATACTTATACAAAACGATGCTCCAACAAGTATCCATGATTCTAGGAGCTCGGCTGTTCAATCTATAGTTTAACTGCTGATCCTGTAGGATGATCATAAATGATGTTTCCTGTAGAGCAGTTTTGAACTGTTGTTCCTGTAGAACAGCTGGCCGTGTATTAAGCTCGGAGGGAGGATGGAGTGGGGCTCGGAGTTCTTGGTGAGGATCACGAGGAATGTCCCCCAAGATCGTGGACAACCTCTCCTTACGTCAGCAATGCCAACTCGTTGTCTCCTTGCCACCTTTTCGTTGTCTTTTGCTCCCTTTTAATGCCAAAACCTGGAATCAAAATGCATTAGCTACGTAGATAAAGTGCCTATCCTTTCCCTACAAACAACATGAATAAACTAAGAAGTGTATGCATAAACAATAAAAATGAATGGTTTGAGCAAGCAAAATAGGCCAAAATGAGCCCAAATTGTACCAAAATTGGGGCTCATCATCACCCCCAGCTGAACCATTTGCTCATCCTTGAGCAACCTTGTCCCTGCTCCTCGTCCTTGGCCGAGGACTCGGGACCGGAACAGGCTGTTTCCCTGCCTTTTCTGCCCCTGATGGTGATGAGGGTGATGCTTCCTTCCCTTTTTCTATTTCTTTGAGTCGGGCTTCAGAAGGTGACTGGCCTATCTTTCGAGTCCAGGAGGTTATTTTTGGGCTCCCCTTTTTGGGGGTAGCTGATGGTTTAGAGGGGGTTCTTGCACTGGGTGAAGTAGGTACGTCCCCTGAAGTGGTATGGCCACTGGGTGAAGGTTGTGGCTTGCTCGGGGACATCCTCTTGCTTCTCCTGGCTTCAGGTGGCAGAGGGGTCTCCCTCTCCCTTTTCTCTTTCGGTTTTGGAGGTGTGCTGAGGGCAGCCAGTGCCACTGCTGCCTCCTTATCGAGGATTTCAGCCTTCTCTTTCTTGCGATTTTCCCTCTCGGAGCTCCTTGTAGAAGGCCTCTCCTTTTTAGATTCTGGGCTTCTTGTGGAAGACCCTGCTTCCGGGCTTCCTGTAGAAGATTCTTTCTTTGTCTTCGGGCTCTCTACAGGAGGTTGTTTCTCAATGTCCTTCGGGCCTCTTGTAGAAGCCCCTCTTTCCAATCTTGGGCTTCTTGTAGAAGCCCCTGTCTCTGTCTTCGGGCTTCCTGTAGAAACCCGGGGTTGCACTTTCGGGCTTCCTGTAGAAGCCTCTTTCTCCGTTTTTGGGCCTCCTGTAGAAGCCTGTCCTCCAATGATTTTCGAGCTTCCTGTAGAAGCCTTGGTTGTTGCTCTTGGGCTTCCTGTAGAAGCCTGCTCCTTACTGATCTTCGGGCTTCCTGTAGAAGCCTTTGTCTTTGTTTTCGGGCTTCCTGTAGAAGCCTGTTTTTGTGTTTTCAGGCTTCCTGTAGAAACTTGTGCTTGTGTTCCTATAGATGCAACTTCCGCCACCTTTTCTTTCTTGGCTGCATGGATTTTGCTTTTGGCTTTGCCTGCAGGAGCTGACGAGGTGCTTGGGCCGGCAGGGGCCACCTCAGTTTTGACTGCCCTGCTTTTCAACCTCTGTTCCCTTGCTGATAGGATGGGGGTGTCCTCTTTGACTTTGTCATCTTTTCCCTCCTCCTTCTTCTTTCGTTCCTTTTTCTGTGCTGGAGCCGGAACTTTTTGGCTTTTTCCTTTCTTACTCCCGACTGCTGGCTCTTCTTCTTCTTCGTTAGAGGATTCCGCTTCTTCAAGCAACATTTTTATGTTCCCCATTCTGGATAAGTTCCTAAATGATTCCCAAGCGAGGGGGACTTTATATGAGTGGAGAGCATCCTCCACGAGGAGCTTGACTAGCCCATGGTGGGCTATCTGGTCCGGAATTCCGTCCTTGAGCTTGGTGGAACACTCCATTAAGGACTGTAGTAGAAAGTAAGGAATGCTCAACCTCTGTGCTGCAGGGAGGTCAATCTGGTGTCTTAGTTCGTTAAGCAGCCTGAAGTGATACGCATATACAATGCTATATCGACCCTCACAGGTGATATATTTCATAATTTGTAAACTGACTTCGTTCCATGGCGGCAACAGGCTTGCCCTTTTGACTCCATTTTTGTCTTCGGTGAATGACTCTTCCGGTGGGAAGAACTCCTTCTTTGCTTGCTGGCTCATCTTCCGCTCTTCTTTGTCCCACGGCAGACCCATGGGCAGCTCTGTAATCCGACTGATATGCTCTGGGGTGAGTTCGAGGCTGAGACCTCTGAAGGTTACCGTGGCCAATGTCTGTGATTTAGGCTGCAGAGCCTGCAAAAATTCCTCGGCTACTTCATCATCGTAGCCCTGTAGTTTATCACAGAAAGGCATCCATTGCGATCTAGTGAAGAGCTCAACCACTGCCGGGTTTCTCCTTAATGCATTTGAATTAGTGGGCTCTCACCTGATAAACCCGCCAGGCATGATGAACACAGTGGTTTATACCAGAGGTGGTGGATACACAGGAAATTCGGTCTTAAAGACAGAACATGCAATGAATTTTCAGACCACAGTCGATTATACAGCTATCCTGTAGGAGCGATAGTATAGGCACGGCAATCCAATTTTTTTATGACCAACTGGTGAAAAAATGACTTTGCCACCTTTGGAAAACAATTGTGGAAGGAGTTGCAGGGTTATCTCTTTTCTACCACCTTTTTTTACGTGAAGACTTCACCTTCCTGTAGAGCCGCGTTCCTGTAGAAACTGCTTCCTGTAGGACGGCGTTCCTGTAGAAACTGTTCCTGTAGGAGCAGTGCGCAGGCCTCGGGAAGAGCTTTAGTTGGCTGGCGGTCGAGAGGTGCTTTACCAGCGTTCACATAGCCGAGAGCTCGGCGTATCAACATGCAGAGGTAAGCAGAGGATCGACTCGAGTTTTGAAGTGAGGTTGATGGAGATACACGCTTAATCGAGCCGATTAGATTTTGAATCGGCGCAGCTCGTGGCGCGGGGGTGAGCTGTCCCCGCCGGACCGTTGGGTGACGTCACCCATCATCCGCCTGCACATTCGTTTGTTGCCGCATTCATTCCCACAGATCTGTCGCCGCCCTTTTCGGTTAAACTTCACTTCTCGGTTGACGGGACTGATCCTCACGTGCTTACTGCGTGTTTCTTTCGTCGTGGCTGCCACCTCGTCCTCTGACTATCCCTTTACTAACCGACGTGGCCAATCACTGGCCTTTAGGCCGCTCAACCATTCACCTTTATGCCATGCAAAACAAATCGAAGTAATAATCATGCAGTTTGATGGAGAGAAGGATTAGAACACTTACCTGCGCGCGGCTGCACATGATTTCCAGTTTTCTGAGCGATGGATCTACCTGCCGCATGAGGCTGCACATTCTTGTAGGCTCGTGGTTACAAGATGCTGGCGATGGAGTGAATGGTTCTGCGTTCATGCGCCCGTGTTTGATCTCAGATGGCGGTGCTGTGAACGGTCTTCACTTGAGCAGGTTGAACTGTTACAGGATCCCCGCGAGGGGTTTTGTCACCGTTCTTTCTCCTCGGGTGTATGTTGCATGCTGGCGGTTCTGGCCTCTTGATCACGATCCCAGCGCTTCTGATGTATCAACGTGGATGTGGTATGGTTCTCGGTGCCTAGTTTCTCTTTGACAGATGCTTTCTCACGAGAACTGATTACTTTGTTGTGCTGCTGCAGGGATCTTGGTTGCATGGCGACGAGGATGGTGGAGGACGATAATGGCAATGTTCAGGGGTGCCATCATTGGCATGCATGCATTCAATCCACTCCTCAGTCGCTAGATCTTCATTTGAAACACATTTCGGCCATCGTAACCTTCTACAGGAAGTTTCCTGTAGAACACAGAGCTTCCTGTAGAAACTTTGCACTTTCCTGTAGAAGATCTGCGTCTTCCTGTAGGAAGACTGTCTGTTCCTGTAGAAAACTGTATCTTCCTGTAGAAGATCCAGATCATGATGAAAATTGCACGCACCTTGGAAAACATTGTTATTCTTGGAGGAGGTGTGATGACATCCTTTGATAGCATGATGAAGGCCCCTGGCTTGGAGTGGAGAGGCTTCTTCTCCTCCATAGAACATCTGCATGCAAAACTTTTATTGTGCTTATTGTTTTTTTCTCTTTTTTTTCTTTTCTTTTTTTTTGAAAAGATAGCAGGGACGCCCCAGAGAGGTTTTCACCCTTGCTACCTGCCCCGAGCGCCTCAGGGAGATTTTCACTCAAGGATCTTTTTTTTTTTTTTTTTTTTTTTTTTACTTTTTTCTTCTTTTTTTTTTTGAAAGACAATAGGAGCGCCTCAATGAGGTTTTCACTCCCACTGCCTGCCTTGGGCGCCTCAGAGAGGTTTTCACCCAAGGATCTTTATTAATTTTTTCCTTTTTTTCCCTTCTTTTTTTTTTTTTTTTTTTTTTCTTTTTGCTTTTTTCTTCTTTCAGGGCATGCCCAAAATGGAGGCAGAACCCTTCTCTATGACCAAAACAGACTTCTCCATAGTGCTGATAAACTCTTGTCTTGAGGGAGGCTTCCTGTAGATCTTCAATCGGTGCCCATTGACAAGCATGGGAATGGCTTCCTCATCAATGGTTCGAATGAGGACAGATCCATTGTCATGGCACTGCTCCACTACATATGGCCCTAGCCATCTGGTTCTCAACTTCCCCTTGAAATATTTGAATCTGGAGTCATACAACAAAGCCCAATCTCCCGGCTGAAATTGCTTGTCATGGAGATGTTGGTCATGCCACACCTTCCTCTGAAGTTGAACCACTTCTGAGTGAAGGAGGGCCTGCATGCGGTGCTCATCCCGTCCATTCAGCTGCAACAACCTTTCTTGCTGTGCATGGCTGAGATCTAAATCCAGCTGAGCTGCCATCCTCAAAGTGTTATACTCAAACTCAATGGACAGCAAAGCTTTCTTCCCATAGACCAGCTCATAAGGTGTGAAGCCGGTGGTGGTCTTCCAAGTGGTGTTGTAAGCCCAGGTGGCTTCAACCAGGCGATCTGCCCAGTCCTTTCTGCTGCTGCTCACCACTTTGGTCAAGATCCCCTCTAATGCTCTATTGGTGACCTCCACCTGCCCATTTGCTTGAGGATGATAGGGAGGAGGTTCTATGCTTGATCTTGTGATGAGCTAGGAGATCTTCAACCAAGTGGGAGGTGAACTGGCTCCCTTGATCGGTGACCAGCTCTCTTGGATAGCCAAACTTATAGAAGATGTTCTCTCTCAAGAACTCGGCCACTTTTTCTTCTGTTGCTGCTTTGATGGCTTTGGTCTCTGCCCACTTCGTCAGGTAGTCAGTGCATACAATGATGTAGGATCTTTGCCTCGAAGAGGGATTGATTGGACCCACAAAGTCCATGCCCCACTTCTCAAATGGCTCAAGAGTCACTTGAGGTTGGAGAGGCATCTCATCCCTTTGGGTCGGTTTTCCCATTCTTTGGCATTGGTCACACTGGCTGACATATCTTCTGACATCTTGATGAAGTGTGGGCCAATAGTAGCCTGTCTGCAGGATCTTGAAGGCAGTTCTCTTTGCTGCAAAATGTCCTCCACAAGGCCCATCATGACAGGTGAGGAGGATGTCAAAGACTTCCTCTTCCCTTACACAATGCCTTAAGATCTGATCGGGGCCAAGCTTGAACAGGTTGCCCCCAATCCACGTAAATGAGGCACTCTTTCTGATGATTTTGCTCTTCTCTTTTGAAGAGAGGTGCGGAGGGAACTGAGCTGAAACAAGGTAGTTTGCTATATCAGCAAACCATGGAGAGAGTACTGATATAGCAAACAGATGCTCATCAGGCATCTGATCATCCACCGTCCCATCTTCATCTGCAGACAAATCCAATCTAGACAAGAAGTCAGCAACAACATTTTCTCTCCCTGGTTTATCAACAATGGTTAGATCAAACTGCTGCAATAAAAGTAACCATCTAATAATACGAGCATTCACATCTGGTTTATTCATCAAATATCTAATAGCAGCATGGTCAGTATGTACAAATGTTTGATATCTGGTAATGTAATGACGGAACTTGTTTAGTGCATGGACTACAGCTAAGAACTCTTTCTCGGTTACAGTGTAATTCAGCTCAGCTTTGGACAAGTTCTTACTAACGAAGTAAATGGCATATGGAAGTTTTTCCTCAATTTTTCCTAAAGCTGCCCCTATGGCTTTGTTTGAGGCATCAGTGTGGATGTGGAAAGGTAGGGCCCAGTTTGGACCTCTCAAGATTGGTGCTGACACCAACTTGTCCTTTAACTCATTCAAACTCTTCTGACAAGCGTCAGTCCACTTAAACTCCACATCTTTTGCCAACAAGCCAAACAATGGCGAGGCGAGCTTGCTGAAGTCCTTAATGAATCTCCTGTAGTATCCCGCTAATCCCAAAAAACTCCTAACATCCCTTACTTTTTGAGGAGGTGGAACCCTCTTGATGAGAGCAATTTTGTTAGGATCCACCTGCAATCCTTGGGAAGAAATGGTATGGCCTAACACTGTCCCTTCAGTCATTAGGAATTCACATTTCTTAGGGCTAAGGGAGATGAACTTGGTTAGGACTTTTCCCAAGTTGGACAATGCTTCCTGGAAGTTGGCCCCATAAGGGGTAAAGTCATCCATGTAGATTTCCACTGCATCATGGACCAACTCCGAGAAGATGCTCAGGACAGCTCTCTGAAAAGTAGCAGGAGCATTGCATAGCCCAAAGGGAAGGACTCAGTAGGCAAAGGTACCCCAAGGACAAGTGAAGGTGGTCTTATCTTGGTCTTCCGGGCTGATTTGGATTTGATTGTACCCGCTGAACCCATCCAAGAAAGAGAAGAACTTCTTTCCTGCCAGTCCATCCAACACCTGATCTATGAAAGGTAGAGGGAAATGGTCTTTCTTGGTAGCTTTGTTCAGCTCCCGGTAATCTACATAGATCCTCCACTTCCCATTCTTCTTGGGAACCAACACTAGATGGGACACCCATTCACTGTCTGAGATGGGGTAGATGAATCCGGCATCTAACAGTTTTTGCAATTCTTCCTTGACAATGTCTTTAAGGGCTGGATTCATTCTCCTCTGCGGTTGCCTAACCGGTTTACAGTCCTCTTTGATGTATATATGATGAGTACAGACCGAGGGATGGACTCCTTTCATCTCCTTATAGCTCCAAGCAAAAGCATCTAAGTGGCTGGCCAACAGGTTGCACAGCTCCTTTTCCTGAGAAGGAGATAGGGAGGAGCTGATTTTCAATGCTCTCTCAGGGCTGAACTCCACATTCTTAACTCTGGGAGTGACAGGGTTGGTTGTACAAAGATCCACTAAGGTGCTGGCTTGGGCATCCTCCACCAATTTTTCTAAAGGTAGTGCACTGGTAGGTGGATTTTGGATCAAGTTCTCGATCAAATCATCCTCGGTTGGGGGATTTCTTTTATTGGTTTCTATGGTACATAGAGGTGCTGAATACACCTCGTCTTCTTCTCCTTCTTCCAACCAGAGTGGTAAGTCATGCTCTAAAGAGGGTTGGGCAGGAGGGTATAGGACAAGTTGCTTGGACATAGGACCATTTTTTATGGTCATATTCCCAGCACGACAACTGATATAGGCATCTGCAGTGGCTAACCAAGGCCTTCCCAAAATGAGGGGATATCCAGTAAGCTTTGCCTTTGGTTGTAGAACCAGGAAGTCTGCAGGATACTCCCAAGAGTCAATAGAGACCAAGACATCCTCCACAATTCCTTCGGGAGTCACAGTGGAGCGATCTGCTAATTGCAGTACTGTCGAGGTCTTTCTCAAGGAACCTTGAAGATTGAGCTTGCACATGGTATCCCTAGTCATTACATTAATGGCAGCCCCCAGATCAATCAGGGTGTGGGGTATGATGGTGCCATTGATGTGGACATCTACTACAGGACTTCCAGGATCTAAGTATTTTGGGCAGATGACTTGTCCTAGCATAAGGTCAGACAGTTGTCCTATGACATTGATAGTTGAAGCATCTTTCTTCCGTCTGCCTGGATGTTTGAAACACTTCTCCTTAACCAGCTTGTTATAGATTGGCACATCCTTGATGGCCTGGAGAAGGGGTATCTTCACACACAACTGCTTGAGCTCTCCCAGAAGCTCATCTTCCTCTGGGTTGGGTTGTGTGGTGGCTGTAAGTCTCTCAGGAAAGGGTGGAATAGGCTTTGGTTCACTTTCCTGATGGTCTTCCTCCTCCTCTGGGGGAGGAGGTTGGCGATCTGGAAGAGTCTTTCCAGATCTAAGATTGATCTCCTGGATCTCCACAGCATAGGTAGGGCATGAGGTCTCCCCAGTATATACCTGCTGAGCCTGTCTATTGTTGGGGTTCGGGTTCGGTTGAGCAGGCATTTGAGGTTGCCTTGGAGGAGCAGGAGGTAATGGTTGTGGCTGAACTGGAGGTGGAGGCAGAATGGCGGGAGGATTGTTGTATTGAGGCCTCCACCCCGACTGAGGTGCACTCCATTGAGGCTACGACTGGGTATGTGAGTGATATGGATGAGAAGTAGGTTGAGTAGGGTACTGAGGTGGATAAGACCATGGAGGAGGCATGGACCAGGAAGGATGAGCAGGGGGACCCCAGGAAGGCATGGGAGCCAAGTGGTTGGGGTTGTAATAAGCTTGAGATGCCCCTTGCATCCCCTGCTGATAAGGTCTAGATCCTTGAGGCCTCCTTTGGTTGATGAAGTAGAGAGGTTCAGTGGGGGCTTCAGTTCCTTGGTACATGGCTTTAAACCCAGGCAAGGTTGGACACTGATTTGTTGGGTGGTCCTCCTCACAAACGAAACACACTTCAACCGAATGCAATGGACATTCGTTCTTAGGGTGTCTTCTGGTGCACCTAGGACAGAAGACAGCCAAGGCTCTCTCAGCTTCCTCTTTCTTTTGCTGGATCTTGAATGTGTCCAGCTGCATGGCAATGGTATGTCTCACCTCACTCTTAAGATCTTCTAATTGGTTTGTAAGCTCATGTTTGGAGAAAGGGACACCGGTGGAGAGGAGGTTTCCCCTACCTCGTTTTCTAGTTGCCCTGGAGTGATTTCGAAACACATTCTTGATGTCCTCATAAGGCAGTTGGTAAATGTCCCCCCCAGCCAACATGTGAAGGGTATCTAAGAGATCTTCAGGTACTCCTCGGAGCAGAACCAACTTAAGGGATTCAGGGTCAAGTGTGCACCTGGCCCGCTTGTAACTAAGTTGGAACCTTTCCTCATAGTCCTCTAAAGATTCATCATTTCCCATGGTCATCCGAAAGATTTCCCCCTTTGTTTCCTTGGACCTACAATAATCCCGGTACTTGGTGTTGAAGGCTTGCTGCATCTGAGCCCATGTGGTGATACTATTCCCAGGCAAACCCATGAACCAGCGTAGTGCTGCATCCTTGAGAGTAGAAGGGAAAAGTTTTAGCTTTTGTTCATCCTCAGTATAGTCATAGGTTCTACAGAGGACAGCAAACTCAAATAGGAAGGTATCAGGATCCTCAGTGGTCATTCCATGGAAGTGAGGCAAAGCAGAGGGGCTAATGTTTTTCATTCTCATCTCACCATTGGTCTCTCGGATGGGGAAAGATCCTTCTATCCTCTCATCCTCTCTATTGTCAACCATAGCTTTAGGTGGAGTGGTCTCTAACTCTTCTTCTTCTATAGGATTTCGGTATGTCTTGGGATGTTCACCTATAGTTTCCTCTGAATCACTGTCACCACCGAAGAGTGAAGGGTGACTAAGTGATGTGGTGGGGGTGTTTGGTAGGAATTTGCCTGATCTATCTCGGTTCCTACGAGGCATGAAATGGAAAAGAATTCTCTTTTTTTGATTGCTTTTGTTTTTCTCTGTGCACCTGCAAAAAAATGAAACAGAGTGATTGCAAAATTGAAATTCTAATCTACACTTGCAGAATCGAAAGTCTAATCTATGAAAGCAGGAAATGCTAAGCTATGAAAGCAGGAAATACTAATCTATGAAAGCAGGAAATGCTAATCTATGAAAGCAGGAAATGCTAATCTATGAAAGCAGGAAATGCTAATCTATGAAAGCAGGAAATGCTAAGCTATGAAAGCAGGAAATGCTAAGCTACTTTTGCAGAAGGGAAATGAAATAAACTACTAAGAAGAAGTAAGAGTACGAAAGTAGAAGAAAAGCAACAATTACTAAAACTCTGACGCTTCCCCGGCAATGGCGCCAAAAAGCTGGTGAGCTCCAGTATTGTATCAATAATGCTACAACTCCTGGGGCTTCCTGTCTCTCATTTTATCAACCCGGTAGTTCGTACAAACTTGGAAGCGACGGTGTTGTATGCACAAGTACTAGCTCTTGTCGCAGCTGTCACTTGGTCAGCTGGCACAAGTCCGCTAGGGCTCAAGCCAACTTCTATAGGCTCACAGAAGAAGCTTTATCAATGATGGACGAAAGCTAATCTCAAAGGAAAGCTATTCTACTTGACAAAAATGAACTGAGAGCAAATCAAAGCATGTAAACCTAGGAAACCCTAATTTAACTAGTCTAACCTCTACAATGCATGGAATGTGAATGCAACTTCTACCAATGCTGTCACTACCTCTGATAAATGAAAATGCATCATTCTAAACTACTTTCATCATGAAAGTTATGTTTTTGTATTTTCTTGTGAGTGTGTGTGGGATGATGGTGATCTTGAGCTAACTAGGGTTTGGTTGTGCAGATGGGATGGAGAAGGAAGGAAAGTGTGGGATAGGTTGGGGAGGCTAGGAGAGGTCCCTAGGGATCCTTAGCACCCATCCACAGAGGTTCCTCGCATCCAGATGCTCAGCAACCGAGAGAGTGGCCTCCTACAGGATGGCTGTGGAGAATCCTACAGGATACTCTGTTTTCTACAGGATGTCTAGAAATGGCTACAGGATGGCCTACCGTGAGTGTTTGGAGTGATGGAGGGATGGTGAAATGGTAGAGGGAGATGTGGAAGGTAGGGATGAGGTTGGTGATGGCCTTAGAAGTGAAAGATTAGGATGGGAGGTGAGTGTAGGAAGGAGGATGGAAGGTGAAAGGCTATGTCAACGAAAGGCTAGGGAATGGAGACACGTGAGGAATGCAAGACTTGGTGAGGTAACAGAGCGGAGCAGGGGTCAAAGAGATGTCTGCATGCGTGATCAAGATGGAGGACAAAGTGATGGAACGAGAGAGAGAGAGAGCAGTGTAAGTGAAACAAATGATTATGACTGTTACTTAACCAAAAATGCATCAACCTAAACTACTTGTGCTTGTACATTCAATGAGCAGCAATCGAAATGTGAAAGAGAACGTGCATGAAGCTGTGGTAAGGAAGTGCAGTGCATGAGTGGATGACAAGGAAGCATCTAACGTAATAGTGAATGTATTGCAGCAATCATCAAGTGAAGAAATGCGTGTTTTTGGTGGCTAGCTATGGGCTGCACCCCAATCTTCAAGAAAGATGGCAGTGAGTCCTAACAGCCTTTTTGTTGGAGCTCCAATGGACTCTATCTATCCTCTGCTACACTAAATGACTGTAAACAAACTCACCATAAGCAAATCCTATCTACTCATGAAAAAGACCAACTCATCAACTTGTAATTCGAATTGCATGTGTAAATGGAAAGCTCACAATGCTAAAATGAAATGGAAATAACACTACAACAGAGGGGATCTATGGCTCTCAGGTTGGGCCCTAACCTGAGAGCTATAGTCTCCTTAAGAGAAACTCAGAACTAGATCACAAACTGCCTTCTTTATTCATAACTGATATCATGCCAAATTGGCTTACAAAAGAGAACGAAGCTTGAGCTGTGCTCCAAACTTACAATAGTAACACGAGAGTTTCAACAACCTAACCAAGGCTAAGGCCTCTATACTTATACAAAACGATGCTCCAACAAGTATCCATGATTATAGGAGCTCGGCTGTTCAATCTATAGTTTAACTGCTGATCCTGTAGGATGATCATAAATGTTGTTCCCTGTAGAGCAGTTTTGAACTGCTGTTCCTGTAGAACAGCTGGCCGTGTATTAAGCTCGAAGGGAGGATGGAGTGGGGCTCGGAGTTCTTGGTGAGGATCACGAGGAATGTCCCCCAAGACAGTGGACAACCTCTCCTTACGTCAGCAATGCCAACTCGTTGTCTCCTTGCCACCTTTTCGTTGTCTTTTGCTCCCTTTTAATGCCAAAACCTGGAATCACAATGCATTAGCTACGTAGATAAAGTGCCTATCCTTTCCCCTACAAACAACATGAATAAACTAAGAAGTGTATGCATAAACAATAAAAATGAATGGTTTGAGCAAGCAAAATAGGCCAAAATGAGCCCAAGTTGTACCAAAATTGGGGCTCATCACATGGATGAGCCTTTGTGCTTGTGGTTGTAACTGAAATTTTCCTGTGTCAAGCCCGTGGTTGGAAACCAAAACCCTAAACACATGTGCGAGCTTCGAACCCTGCAATTTTGGACCTGTACGAACCAATATCCATGACCCAGCCTCAGACCTGTGAAATCCAATCAATGAATAAGAGAAGAAGAAGATTCTTGGTGATGTCCAAATAATCTTAAGGTCACTTGTATTTATAGGCTTTGAAGGTGTTAGAGTCGGTCTTTACATCCCTCTGTTAGGGATCATTTCTCTTTATTGCATTTCATTTTTAGGTGTCTCGCTCGTTTCACTCAGTTGCATTCCGCTAGGGGCATGCCATAATCTGACGAAAGGGTTTGGTCATTCATCACCCCTCATGCTTTGCACTGCTGGCTCAGGTTTGTTCATCAAAATCAAGTTTTCGTGTCTTTTGATCAGCAAGAGTTATTTTCAGTCACTAGGTCTAGGGTTTCACAAATTGTGTCTTCACAATGTCCAATAAAGCTAACAGGCTAGAGGGAGGTTCTTAAAAAAAAGTTTTCATTCAAAGATTTTCATCATCATATGGATGGATTATGACTCTTCTTAAAAACTCTGTTTTCAAGAAAAGTTGACATTTCGTTTTTGTAAATTTTTAAAAAAAATTCAGTTGTTGAATTCTTCAGACGCAGCCCTGGTTGCCTTTGCCAAATTCCATGTCAGCTATCCCTGCAAAAAATAACTGAAAGATTCATCATTCAAGCTAAAATTAAAGAGGAAACAAAAAGATAGAGTTTGTATTACTTGCGAAAAAGTACCAAAGTGTAAACATTACAAAAATGGGTTTGAGAAAAGAAAAATCAAAGTCCATGGCTATATGAGAGATTTTCCATTTTGAGAAATTCAGTTGCATACCAAGAAGCAAAGAGTAAACTATTCAAAGCAATTTTGGTGCGTAAGAGAGAAATTGGGTGAAGTCGGGTTGGCGCGACGCACTGGAGAGGCACGGCACGCTGGGAGGAGAAACCCAGTGCAAATTTCCTCAGGCGCGACGCACTGGGACGATGCGGTGCGTTGGGTATGCGGCGCATCGCACACAGTCCAAAGCCCGAAAACGTTTGAAATTTCTCCAAATTGCCATTTATTTGCATGGATTTTCCAAGTAGGGTCGACATCTTGATGTTTCATCCATTTTTGTACTGAGTGATGCTGGTTTATGGATGCTAATGATTGAAACAAAACTCCAAACCCTACTTCAACGTGCCTCAAAAGAAATTGTTGTGGTTTCCACAATTCGTCATTTTTTCTACCAAAGTCACTCCTTTTTCCCATTCTTTCCTTGTTTTTATCATTCCCTAATTTCCTACCACCCTAAGCTCATTAATTCCTTCTCCTAAATGCTCTGTCCCAAAATTATCCATTCTCACACCTCAAACCCTACACAACAATTCCTAACCCTATACATCAAATCCCTCAAAACCCTCCTATATTTCCCTAATCCCTATAGTCCCAATAGTCCCTAATCTTTTTACTACTTTCCCTCTTCCTAACATTCCTTTGTTTCATTTGTTTCCCCTTGGTGGCAGAATTTGAACACATCACTAAAAGAGCAGTTCAGCACAGTTTTCCTACACCAGCATCTTTTTCTCCAAGGCAGTTTGAAAAACAACAGTCATGGCATCTGAGCATTCATCAGATTATGAAATGGAAACCCAAAGTGACTCTCCCACAGAGGTACATGCACCCAGGAGGCCTCATAGAGGTGGCAAACATATTCAAGAATCACCAAGCTGCACAAAGGAGAAGGATTGAGCTCCAGGGAAAATTTTAAGAACCCCCCCTAAATTTATAAATATAATAAATGGGCGAATCTCCATGGTATATAGGAAAAATGGAAGGCGATTTTATCAATAATATAATATGTATATATAATTTTTTGGCGAATCTCTCACCAGGCATGGCGAATATTTTACTCAATTATAAAATCTTGTAAGATCTTGGCGTGTCTTTCACTAAATAATATAACTTTGTAAAGTCCTAGTGAATCTTAGCATATGCTACACGCTGGTTTAATTCCCCCATTTAAATAGGCTAAATTCCGGGTGAATACCATGTGCCATTTTGGTGAATACCATGGGTGAATACCATGTGCCATTTTGGTGAATACCATGGGTCAATACCATGTGCCAATTTTATTTTTATTAATTCTAATATTAGGGTTAATAATGGTTTTTTGCATGGTATTAATAACAATCTAGTCCATGGTATTTGTCTCATAGTATTTTGGCCATAGGTTTCACCTAAATATAACCCATCTTTTGAGTGTTCGTAAATATAAGGTGACTTATGGAGTAAATATAAAAAAATGTTTTATTTGTTTACCATACCTCTAGTTTATTTATATTTTTACTAATTTACCATACCTCTTTTACAAATATGGTATTTGGCCCATAGGATTCACTTAAATAAAACCTCTTTCTTGAGCCTTCATAAATAGAACGAGGGTTATGGACTAAATATAAAAAGAGGTTTTATTTATTTACCATACTTCTAGTTTAGTTATATTTTTATTTATTTACCATACCTCCACTTTACTTATATTTTTATTTGTTTACACCGTTACATGTATATAAGGTGACTTATGGAGTAAATATAAAAAATGTTTTATTTATTTACCATACCTCTCATTTATTTATATTTTTATTAATTTACCATAACTCTTTTATAAATATGGTATTTTGCCCATAGGATTCACTTAAATAAAACCTATTCTTGAAAATGGGCGAATGGAAGGTTGTAAGTCCTAATTTCAAGGGCTAAATTTACCTTTTTTACCCTCTCCCTTAAAATAAGGTGGGCTATTTGAGGTGATTTGTAAAAATGTACTATGATACAAAATATTCGCCCACTAAAAATTTAAAACCCCTTAATTTCGCCAAAGGGCGAACATTCGCCCCTAAAATTATCCTTGTTGAGTTCACTTCGTTGGAGCAAGAGATTAATGATGATCGGGAGTCTTGGATAGAGAATCCACTTAGAGAGACTATTGGACAAGGCTGATAAGGACCATGCACTCCTGAGACACATGGATTTCCACTACATGGCACAAAACAAGGTCTGCAAGGCACGAATCAGGAATTTAAAGGCAAAATTAAAGAAGGCAATAAGGAAGCAAAAGAGGCAAAAGGAGCTTGATCATCATCAGATATTGGCTGAAGCCTCTTTAGCCCAGCATGACACTTGAGGGAGAAGATCCAGCCCAAATTTCAAGAAATTTGGGGCATTTTGGCATTTTGACAAATTTTGGCACAAAAAACAGGGTTTTTCTCCCTATGCGTCGCGCCACGTGGCGCGCGCTTTTGATAGGGACCTCCAAATTGAAAAAAGTTTACATCATTGGATTTGGCATGAAAAATCATGACTGTTGGTGCATGGCCAAGAATTTTGAGCAAGTTTTGAGTCCTCATGAGGTCAAAAACACTCACAAAATGACCTCTCTGCCCCTATTTTAACACACAGGAAGCAGTCCTGGGAGATTGCAGTTTTGGAGGTGCAAATGACATCCAAATTGAAACATTCCACTTGGGTTGGAAATTTGATAGGTAGGGCTTTCCAATGAGATATCTTGGGCTCAATTTGGACTTCTTGAAGTGCCTCAAACTCAGCCTCAACGTGGTGCGACGCATAGAGGATTTTTGCTCAATTTTTCACCTTCCAGCTCAGAAATTCGGCCAGTTTGACTAGTTTTGCTTTTTGATGTAATTTTTGATCTATCTTGATGTAATTGGATAAAAATGATGTAATTTTGGCACTTATTTACTTGTTCTAGAGGATTCATTCACTAAAAAGTGAAAATTTAATGAATGAATAAGTTTCCTACCTTATAGAGGCAAGTTGTTTTGATTGCCTAGATTTTAGTGCTTTGTTTAGAATTGGTTGAAATAGCTCCTAGAATGATGAGCTAGACCCCTAGAGGCAAGGGAATGGGTTGGGCTAGTCTATATCATGTAATTCATAAGTCATTTTTAGGGTTGGACACTAGGGATTTCTTTGGCATATCATTGTACATTCTATCTTTGCATTTTTGGCTAAGGAAAGACCAGGGTTTTGCAGCACTGTTTGGGATCCATGTGGCTTTATTTTTTGATGGTGTTCTTCTCTAAGTAATTGTAAGTTCATTAGTGTTATGTGTATCATTTTCCTATCTCTTCTTCTGAATTTTAACAAATGAGTGATTAAGGTAGAATCCATTAACTGCTATGCTCTGCCTTTGAATTGGTTTAAATTTACATGCTTTCATCTGTTTAAGGAGAATTCTTGAGACTCTCTTGCTCTCCTTAGCTCCTCACCTGTCTGATCTATCCATTCACTCAATTTAAAGCATCAAAATGATTGCCTTCCTTTCCCTAATCAAAACTCTGCAGAAACTGTGCCTCATCCCCGAGCCTAATTTTCCTTTCCCTGTTTCCAGCACAAAACCCCCAAAAACTTAAATCAAATCCTTTGCACTTCATACCTAGCCTAAAATTAGTTTTTTTTTCAGTCATCTCCAACCCCATTGATTATCTTTCGGTGAGATTGACCCGAAGAGAGCCCTCTCCTGTCCTCGTAGGGCTAGTTATGAGGCTGAGCGTGGTTTGACGTGGACCTAAAACCTTGTCTTTTTAGCCTGAGGAAAATCTAGGCTCTAACAAAAGGGTGTCCATTTTCCTGTTAGGGTTGACCTAGCCTTTTGAGAACATGTGGAATTTTCTTCAAAAATACACTTTCCCTTGGCCAAATTAAATGCTTCAATAGCAAAAATTGATCATCTGGAAAATAGGAATCTAGTCCCATGGTTGGAATTTTTCACTAATCTTCCAAATTAACAGAGCCAAGATTGGATTCTAACAAGTGGAGGTGCATGGCTATGGCTAACGAGGTGAAACATGAAGGTGCTCAACACGCTTTTGTACCCCAAATTTAATTTGGAATCTCCATTCAATTCACGCTCTGTAGTTGGCCTTCTCTGGAATTCAGGTAAGTGGATTTGGAATTTTCAGTGAGGGCCTCGACTTGGGCTCCAGGCATAGCAAAGCAGAGGGTGATGGAGCAGGGGATAACACATATTCTTAGGTAATTAAACTCTTTTATTTTTGTGTCGTGTTTGTTATGAGGAATGCTCTATTTTTGTAGCCTAACTGTTAGTTTGATTGGTGGGATAATAGGCCATTTTCCTCTTGTGGGTGGCTTGGGAGGATGTTTTTTATCCTCTCCTTTTGTTTTAGTCTCAGGAGGCCATGCAGAATCTTAATCCTGATAGTGGTTTGGAATTTGGTGTCTTTAAGAACCCCCTCGTATTAGAGCATTCATGATAGACTGGTTGGGGGCTGCCCTGAGTGATGCATTTATGTATTAGTTGGAGACTACATTTACATGGAGGTCACAATTGATCTCAATTTTGGGATTCCGAGTGAAGTCTTCAGAGGAGTGAGTAGTGAACTCGTTTGGTCTCAACTATTTCAAGTCCTAGAAGTAGCAAATTTGTGTCATGTGTGTGAGAAGAGTGGGGCCCATTGGAAGGCTTGTGGTTTTAGCACATACTTGGTTTAGGAGGAGGGATAATTACAAACCCTTAATGAGGGTGTGCATGTGTGATGAGGGTGTAGGAACTGACGTAGTGGTCTGGTGTTGTGCTTTAGGGCTGAGTCATTGTTTATATGGCCACCTCATGCAATGTCAAAGAGGTAGGTCATGGTTAGGTGGGGACCATGGGGGAAAATGAGATCATCCTCATGTTGTGCCACTTGTAGACAAAGGTGACCTGGAGTAACTGTCAGTGGTTCCCCTAGATGAGTGGAATTTTTGCCTCCTCTCAATTCCCTAGAAGCTCAAATCCACCTAGTTTATGCATCAGTTGACCAACAGACTTGGGAACACCACAATTATAGGAATGAAATTATCATCTTTCTCAATGATATTCAACATAACCAATGACACATCCTTGACTTCCAGGACTCCCTTCATCATGGTAAAATGTGGCTCTAAGATCATATGGTAAACTTTGATGGGTGCATGGCACATATGGAATCTCATATTCATGATGCTTTTCACCCCCCCGACGAGGGAGGTAATGTTGATTTGGGTCCCAATAATACTAATGTGTAATGGAGCGACTAGGTTACATTTTTTTTTTTGGCAAATTTTGGGCCTCTTGGGCCATCGATATGTGTTTTTATAGCTTTATCTTGTTGATCTAAATGTTCTTTTGTTTGTACTTGATGGCCAACGAATTTGGTAGGCATGAGGCCTTAGTTATTTGGCATAAGTTATCCCAAGATGTTATATTCTCAAGAATTAATAGAAATACTTGACTTACAAAAGACACATGGTATTCAACTAATAAAATGAAAAGACAATAAACCAATAATTAATTTATTACATGCTTAATATCTATCAAAATTTCATAATTTTAATATGATTATATAAAACTTACAACTTACCACTAGGATATTAAAATTTAGAGTCCTTAAAACATAAAGTATATTAGTTGATTTTATGAATAGGATTGGAAATTAACTTGTGAGATTAATCGACCATTAAATAAATAATCAAGGGACATTCCTTTTTCACACACACACACATATATATGTTAGGAGTTTCAAAAGACAAAGATGAAATGGTTTTGGAAAAATACTTAACTCTCAAACATAATGTTTAAATTGTGTATTACTTAAGTGTACATTTTATATAGTGCAACAAAGCCTTAAATCCTCCACCATAGAGTCATTCTTTTTTTAATACATATATTATGAGTTTCAAAATATTGAGAATAAGTGGTTCTGGAAAAATATCCACCCCTTAAATATCATGGTCTAAGTTTTGTATGCCCTAGTGTACACTGGTATCCTCTTTGCACCAATGCTAACCCTTATTTCATGGAAAAAATGCCTTTTGATGCTTTTGTCTCTGATTTACTTGATTCTAGTTGGTCCTCCTTATGTCCCTGAGTGTGTTTAGCCCTATCAGAAGCCTTGATTTGGTTTTCTTTTGGTTTTGAGTTCCTTTGATAAGAATTTGTTTGGGTTTTACTTTCTTCTGGTCATTAGGTCATTAGTGAATTAATTGCTTGATCATTGGATTGCTTGAAATAATTGGTGTTTCAGTCATCGTTTTGAAAAGTGTTTTTTATCAGTGATTAGTCGAATATCTTAGTTTTCAATGAAAATTAAGTGGAATTGAAAAGAAAAATCTTATGCAGTATGCATTGCATCTAGGGTTTTGTGAGTGAAAATTGTAGTTAGAAACAGTTGCATTAGGGGAATTTCTTGATAAATATTGTTTGTTGCACATGGTATGTTTCATATTATTTTTTCTCTTCCCTCCCATATATAGATTTTCATTTTAATGAAAAACTTCATTTTATCATGCTAGTTTGCATTTTAGGATGTTCAAGTGAAATTTGTGGTTAGCCCTAAAAAAACAAAACTTAAATCAAGATAAACTTTAAAATTTATTGAATCAACCTAAGGAGTATTTGTAACATTAATGCAAACATCTAGAGGTCTAGGTTAGAGACATGTTCTAGTATATTTAAACCTACGAGTTGTCATTTTTTCCAGCATTGCATTCCAAGGGTGATATCTCGTTCCACGTACTTAAGTGTATCAAACCTTTCTCTACGTACCTCTGGGTATATTGGATGGCACTTCACACATGAAAAATATATGGGAATGTTCTCATCATACGGTTATACATTAGACAACACTAACACGAGCTACACTTCCAAATACTATCGTCTATATTTTGGAAGTACACCAATAGGTTTCTATCCTCGCCATAGGTAATCGATTCGGCTGCCTTATACACGGTGATACACTGAACATAGCATTCAGGGAGATTTCCTACCCATATGTAAATCATTGGTTTTCCAAGGTTGTATATTTTAGTTTTGAGTTTCTTGTTAAACCTTTATTCCTAGTTTACACTCTTTTATTTTTTCTTTGTGTTAGTTGTTAAAAGTTATTAATCCACAGTGGAAGAACAAGACCCTTTACACTGTCATTTGCATAGAATGAAAAATAAGCCTCCTCTTCCTCTAGTGGCAACTCCTGGTCATCATCAGAATCATAAGAAAACACATACTACCGAATCCAATACTTAAATGGATATTACTTATGGTCCTACATCCAAGATATATCCACCAGAATCATATTTTCCTGTGAGTAAGGTGCCCAAGATCACCTCTCCATTAGATGGTGAAATTGATACAACCGATATTGAAGCACCTGAAATATCTTTACCTAAGGTCACTGAACCAGAATTTCCAAAGTCAAATACAACTCAACCAAAAATTATACAACTTGAGGTACCTTAGTTATCTACATCTATCACTTTAGGACCTTGTCATTCTCTTCCACTATCTCAGACACAACCCCAAACTATATATCTTGGACTTGACGGTGAACCCCTTCCACCTTGTCTTGAGAGTATTGAAGTGATTATAGATGAAGAGCCTCAAACCTCATCTCCCATTTGAGAAGGGACCCATATTTATCAGGTCGATCATTTTTTGTCTCCTCATACTCCATTTCAACCTCCTTTGTTCGATTCTTTTCATTGCAACTCACCTATGAGTTTCTCTTGGAAATCGTCATTGGGATTAACCATGACTGAGTCTATTTTTGTTTCCTAGCTTATATATTCTACCATTATTGAGAAAACCCAAGTTGCAACCTCATCCATGTTTGTAACCACATCAGAGGCACATTTGTGTTGTGCCCCTTCTATCCTGTCTAGTTACCAATCCTTGTCTGCTACCTTATTTGGTGCAACAATCAGTGCATGGGCCTCCCCCATCACATCTACATCTAGGATTCCTTCTAGCACTTTCTTAATGAGCTCTAAAAAGGCTTCTTCTCTTCCTCCATCTACATCTACAGTTCAGCAGCAGGCTGGCCCTTATGTTAGTGGACATGGTTATTTACAACAACCCAATCCATCTCCTATTGGGAACCCTCCACTTCGGGGGAATTTGCCTTTGTATTACCCTCCTCTTTCGGTAGGGGGAAACCTGTTGTAGGTTCATTTACATATATTAAAATTAGTGCTCAACCTCAAATGATTCCTCCTTATTCAGGAATGACTACTAGAGTTTGAAAACCTACTTTTCCTATTCAACCTGGTTCATTTGTGGCTTCATCTTTAGCATCTCAACATGTTCCATCTATCCCTTAGATTTTTGTTTAGTAACCCATGACTCAACCTATCCAAAATCAAATGAATGTGATCCAACCTTTACATGTTGTATCTTTAACTCAACCCATTCCGTTGGTTTCTGGCAGATATCAACCAATGTATACCCAACCTCTTTAAGGTAACTTACAATCATAACAATTTGGACAGGCCATTCCTCAAGCTCAGATGGGTCAGAATGTGTATGGTATGGCACAGGAATAACCACAACTAAATCCACCTTAGGTTGGGATGATGCAGAATCACACAGGGTAAGCATACCCACTGTATCAAGGTATCCCTCAAATTTATTATGATCAACAAGTCCAAAATCAATTGTTCCAACCTTTGCAAGGTCATCTTGGAGTTGGACAACAAAGTTATGTGTATACTAGCTATCAAAATCCTCCCTATCCTGGGACACAAATACCTGTTGCTCAAGCTATTCCTTCTTATCCAGGATTTCCTCCATTGAACCTTAACATGCAGTTGCCATTCATGTAAGTCTTGAATTTCTAGATTTGACCAGGCTTTCCAATGATCCCATTGCACATTCTGCTTGGTGGCCTATTATTTATACTGAGTTTCCTTGTCATATTCCCAAATTCAATGGAAATATTGGAGAATACCCATCCATGCATATAATGACATATCATTTGTGGTGTTCTTTGAACTCCCTCAATGATGATTTTGTTTGTTTGAATTTTTTCTAGCGTACACTTACTAGTACAAAAACTAAATGGTACATAGAATTACCACGAGCTTTATTTGATAACTTTAGCACCTTAAATACTACATTCCTAACACATTTCAAGTTACCCATCAGATATGAGACTATAACAGAACTCTTAACTAATTTCAAATAGACCAAAGGCACTTACATCTCTCATGATATTCATTGTTTCTAGGAAAACTAGTGTCTATTCAGATCTGCTAGTCCCACTAAGACGGGTAGCTATCTTAGAAACAAACAATTCAAAGTAACTTGTGTTTTCCTTTATGAGAGATAGATGAGAGAGAAGCAAAGAGCACCAACCTCAGTCTTTCGCTTGGCTCCTTGCTTGTTTCCTCTCTCTCTTGATAGAGCTTTCACCACTCCTCTCTCACTTTTCCTACTTCAAAGAACACTTGTATAGTCAAAGCAACAAAAAACCATCAAATCATAGAGATCTATAACCATAAACAATGTAGAATCAAATGTACATTAACCATACAAATGCATACACAAATACAAGATTCATAAATATGCAAGTATATGGAGAAAAACTCAAATAGCTTTATTGATAGAAGTAGTAGAAGAGAGGATTACAACCCAATTGTCTGATCCAGTGCCATCCTCCCAGCATGAAAGCCCTCTTCACCTAATGAAAAGCTAGATCACCCAACAATATGATGTCTCACAGAGAAAACAACATCACTTCCTTATAAAATACAAAATTCCTGCCTATGGATCTCTAGGATGACGGATCCATATATAGATATTTGTAGGGGGGTGAGTCAGTTTCTGGGATTTTGATTAGTGTCATTTCACTGATAGTTCTTGGTTTCACTTGGAGATTTCATGATCTCTTACTCATCCCTGGGCGAATTCAGAGAGGCAAGTGTCATATGAGCAGTTTCTAGAAGATTCTCTGGGTTTCCACCTAGAAAACTGCCTCTGCCATTTGTCTGCTCTCGCTCATCACACCCTACAGAAGGGATTTTCAGTATGCATCACACCCTTTGTGTGCAACAGGTGAGACGCATCGTACCCTCAGCATGGAGCAATCTGTATGGTCCAGTTTTGACCAATTCTGAGTAGTTTTTCAGGGATAACTTCTGGGAAATGATGTAATCAGTTGACCTTGATCCTTTAGGCTATGAAACAACACTTTTAGGGCTTAGAAGCCCTTGGTTTATGGACATATGTAATTGGGGTTGCAGTGCCCAAATATGTCTATAACAGTTGCCCCCTAAAGCATGAGGTCATAAATCTTCTGATGTTGGGTGAAATGCTTTATTATGAGGATCCGAGGTTTTTCGAATTGGAAGGTGACCTATAATAAGATACAATACAATACATTATCTTCATAATATTTTCATGATCTAGCTGAGGCGGGAATTCCCATGCTCAACTTTATAAATTTATTTTCATGTACATAGGACAGACAATCGTATGTGTGGCAGACTAATGATTCTGGTAGAGCCATCATCCTTTAGCTTGGATGATTATCTGTGTAGTTATGGAGTACATTTGATGTCTTTATTTTTTTGAATATATCATAGCCGGATGGATGAAACTAGATCCAGGGTCTTCAAACTCATTCAATCTTCACCTGAAGTACAAGTCGATCCATATGAAAAGATGTTTTGGTGTCGAACATGGAAAGACATCGCCTGATTACTAGCCAATGATGTAAGTTGTTAACAGGCGTGAGAGGAATCACCAATAATGATAATGGCCCTCAAGGTACTGCAGTACAATTCACGTGGTGTGAATACATGAGTCAATGTAGAACATCACCCAAAATCTTTCGGTCGAAGGCCATTGATGTAAACCTGTCGCCGGAAGTGAGAAGCTTGCCATTGAGGCATGCAAGCTTCAAAGTACTGAAAGGGTTGTTCCTAAGTTAACTTCTTGGATAATGAGCTGATGTCGACAAGAAGTGACATGTCGTAGGAGGGCCTTAATGAATCCCACATCTACGACATGAAATGTAGAAAATGATTTTGTGGAGGTGAAAACGATCTGATGATACACAATTGAGGGTGGTGGTCATGAAAAATGGAGCGTGAAGGTATTGCAACGGATAAGGAGTTAGCTGGGTTGGTGAATTCTCTGAGCGACTTCTCTTAAACATATCGGCGACACTGAAATGGATTGGTAGCGTTAACCCCAAAAATGGATGGTACGGCGAACCAATGGTGATATGACTGCTAAACGGAATAACGCAACCTGACTCAATGATGGTGACAGAGTGAAATTGTCATGTTCAAGAGCGACCTGCTACCAATGAAGTTCTTCAAGTTTTCTTCCCTTTTTCCCCAGTCATTGCTAACCAGTACCTCTTTATTTTTGTCAAGCTTGAGGAGGATAACATATGCTTGTTCTATAATTTTCCCTTCGGGAAAACCTGTCGCTATGTTTTAGGCAGCCTAGCGACAGTGAAACTTGCTCTTGTCCGTATGGACAAGTTTGTCGCTATTGTTTTAACGAGTTTAACGACAAATATAACTCGGTCCTTTTTAGTTTTAGAGAGTCTGAAAAGAGACAGAAAGGAAACTCCAGTAGTCCTTTTTCGTAGTATAATCCCTTAAGTCTGAAAAAGTATAAAATAATATGAAAGGGATGACTTTTTCGATCACTTTAGCGAGCTAAAAAAGATAAGCACTCGATATTTTTATGTAATGATCCCTCAGGTCCAAAAAGATTAAAATATAGAGGAGGGATGGCACTTCCAATCACTTTAACAAGCTGGAGAATCCAATTTCTCCTCAATCCTTTCATATTTTACGAGTCTAAAAATAGCTTAAAAGAGACTCGTTTTTGAGGAAGGAGTGATGTTTTCGGGTAGCAACTGGTTCCATGTAAGTTTGGCAATTTTCAATCATGGCAGTGTAAAGATGGTGGCTAACAGAATCACTCGTCGCAGCTGTTCCTCAAAAGGGTAAACAATCAAGTGGAGGTGTATGATTGGCTAAAATAGTGGAGGTGATGATAAGAACACAACCAAGGCTCAAAAACTAATAGCGATGTGATCACGAAGGTTATTTATTGAGGGTGGATTCATTTTTTAATGAGCTTGAATCTTTTGGAAACTATGCTCAGAGCTATGTTTACTTTTTAACGAGCTTGAACTTTGCGGAAACATTACTCGTACCAATCATCTTTTAAGGATGTCTCTCATTAGTAGGTTCATTTTTTAATGAGCTTTCCCCATGCGAAACTTTGCTCATGAGCCTTTTGTATGCAGGCTAGGAACGACCAACTATTTTCCTAAGGTTTAATGAACTACTGAGGTTAGGTAGGATAGTTTCGTACAAAACATTTCCTTTACTTTTCCCATGCCGCCGGTACCGGAAAAGGTGAATGGTGGATCAGAACAATCACCTAACCTAAGTAGTTGAAGTTAGTAAAATATTATGGGGTTAAAGTTACGTTGGTCACTTTTCACTTGCGTAAAAAAGGCTTGCATGCCCCCAGGTATAAAGAAAAGTAGAGTTTCCAGGTTACCATATGGAAGTTCTTGCATTAAAGAAAGGTTGTTTCATCCACATTACAAACAAAACACTTCCTTGGCTCTGTCCATCGAAATAGACAAAGGTGAAAGGTGTGGATCCACTCCAATCACATAACCTTCGACGAGGAAATCCTATTCCAAACTGATCCCATATCCTAAACGGACGGGTGTGTCAGACTGGTCATATATCCTACGAGGAAACCTATCTTTTATCTAGGGTTTTCCTGCCGAAGCAGACCAGGGCGCATGCCCCCTGGGTTTAGTCACATTCACCGAATCACTTGTGGTCATCAAGTGGATGAACTGGAGGTTGATGAGACATTCCTTGTGAAAAGAGACCATTTAAGGATGGAATTTGACTAGTAGCCGTGTTTGAACCAGGGAATGAAAGCTGGTCAATGAGTTGGACCATTCTACCTTCATACGGGAAACACATCACTCGGAAGAGTGAGGGAACAATAGCTCCCATGTTATAAATGTAGTCATGCCCAAGGAGTAGATTGTAATCTAGCAGCCCTTGGACTACCATCACATTCAGATGAATGGTTTTCCTTGTCAAAGTTATAGGCAAATTTGGAAGGATCCCTAATGGTCAGCTGGTTCCTTTATTGAAGCCTGACAGATTTTGAATCTCAGGCAAAAGTGATGGTGAACCAAGTGATTTCCAAGTAGTTGAGGAAAGGATACTCACGGAAGCCCCTTCATCTATGATAGTGCTAGCCATGATCATTCTATACTATTGTACTACGATTCGGAATAGCACATTAGATGGTAGGTGGGCTCTCGCTAGTAGATTCCAATCAAAGGAAATGACTAGATTGCTTGGAGGAGGGACCGAATAAACGGCCAGATGAATCTCTTGAAATGGGGAACTTCCTTCCTGTGGTAAAGGAACAGGTAGATTGCCCCCATGTTCATCAAACTCTATGTTAACAAAAAGAATTTGAACGGTGTCGTTCTCATTCTCTTTGGAGACTGTATCATCTGAAGGTAGACCTTTTGAAGACAAAACTGGGTCGACTGCCATCTTGATGTGTTGACTTTGGTCCGGTGTGAACTCAAAGGGTTTATCTTCAATGATAGGTGCTTTGACCGACAACATAGGTATGTCAGTCGAATTTTCAACTAGATATGGAATTGGCAAGAGTTTCTTGTATCTAGGAGGAAGTCACCGCGGTGAAGCAGGACGGTTATCCAAGACACTTTTAGCTTCGTCCAGGAAAGGACAACGGTGGAGGGCATGATCGCCTTCACACAGCCTACAAGGAAATTTAGATATTCCTTTTTTTCCATTGACTTAATTTTCACTAATTGATGGTGTACTCTCAACATGATCGACAGAGGTTGAAGACACCAGATTGTGCAAGCGGGGAGACCAGTCTCTCAAGATCTGCGGGATGCAAGGACAATCTTGATGATAGTAGTCTCCTTTGCAAATGACACGTGGAGATTTGGGTTTGGATGGTGCAGTGTGTGGATTTTCACTAGACGATGCATGGTTGCCCCCTTTCGTCGTTGGCTTCTTCTTCTTCTTCTCCTTCTCTTTCTTCTTCTTCTCAGTTACTTGGTTTTTAGAGTTACTAGTTTCACCAAGTGAAGAGGAAGAAGGAGAGGGAGAAACAAACGAAGTGGAAGGTGGGGAAGAAACTTCAACATCATTTGGTTGCTGATTTGATTGCTGAGGAATCACGGTGTTTTGAACGACAGAGGTCGAGAATAGCCAAACTGGCAGGCCAATTGTCAATCCTAGAAGGAACAATGTAGCCATATAAGGGGCATCGATATCTCCCCAAGAAGAGAAAGGACTAGGATTCCCCCCAAGAGGAAATCCTTGATTGGTGGAATCCATTTTCTCAACCTAAGACCAACGAGGGAACAGTGATGTTATTCCGAATAAAATAAATTTTATGACACTTTGACACAACTTTCTTTTTCAATTTTTAAGAGTCGAGAAAAAGCTAAAGGTGACTCTAGTCACCTTCGATTTTTAATGAGCTTGAAGTGACAAGTGCTCAGATGGAACTTTTCTTTTAAGGAGTCTGAAAAGGAACGAAAGTGACTACTTTGGAATTCTAGATAGAGGGATTACCAAACCAATCGCAAAACTACAATATACACCTCGGTGGTAAATTATAGAGAAATTACCGAGGACTTTATGTACGACAATCAATCTTCCCGAATGTTGTGTTCAGTGCATTGCGATCGATAGGGTGGCAGACACGACTTCCTAAGGATAAAGGATATCAGCCTATTGTGGTCTCCCAATATATACTCGACGGTACGTGGGAGCACAAGTCCGTACTAGCACTTGTCGTATCAAAGAGGAGGAATCACCCAACCTATGATGAAAAAAATAGTTACCAGGCTTTACAATGCCAGAATAAGTCTCTAGCCTAGACTTCTAGATGTTGTGCGTTAGGTTCCAAAGCGTTTTTATGTTCATTGAGGTTTATTTTACAGTTGATCTTTCTTAAGAAGTTTGCCTTTCAAGGTTCATTGCGTGATGTAGATGTACAATTCCTAAATATGAAATCTAAATGATAAATAGTCGTTTATTTTATTTTAGCAATGAAAATCCTAGCTACTAAGGAAAGAAGAGTAAAATTCTTTCAACATAGAGCAGGGAGCACACACTAAATGCACTTTTCCTAAATCAATTTCCTCATGCAGTCTAAATGCAAATGCACATGCATGTATTTGTTTTTCAGTTTCCTTAATGTGAGAATGACAAAAAGAAAACTAAGTACAGATCTAAATTACTTTTCTTCAAAGTGATACTTTAGAAATTTCTTTTCCAAAACAAAAGGAAGATTAAGACGACACTTTCACTTTCGAATGGAAAACTGTTTTCAACACTTCAAAGAATTGATAATTCAAATCAAATACAATGGTAAAACTGTAATCAACTATATAAAATAGGACGACTTTACGACACTCTTTTCTTGACTGAAAATGACAGTTGCGACACTTTCAAATCAAAAGACGACAGTTCGATTAAGCTACTTTTTGCAAAGGAGGACTGTAAATGATGAAAAATACATAAAAACATTCACAATTCCTTATCAATGGAGGCTGAATAATGTAAAGGAAGAGAGTTTCAACAGTAATATACTGATCATAGGCTACAAAACTACTGAATAGAGCTAAAAAAAATGAAAAAAAAAAAACCAAAATCTGGAGAGAGGAACAGTGTCACTCAATCGTTGTACCTGTCCTTAAGGGAGATAGGGACGCATCTCACCTATGCACACGGGAGGTGCGATGCATCCAGACTGCTAATGAGAGATAGTGCAATGGTCCTGGGAAAAGAATGAGCTTGGTTTTCACCCACAGTTTGCAGTGAAGTTCAGGGATTTAGGCTGAGCTTATGATAGGTAGTAAACACAAAGTATGGGGGCTAATCTAATGAGGTTATTGAGCTACCACCAAGGCTCTTAGGATGTTTTCAAGTCAGATGTTTAGTTCATAAACCAACCCAAAGATTGACTGAAGCAGCATTTATCTACTTTGCAGTTGCATAGCAAAAGTAGTTCGAAGGCTAGCTGGCTTAACTTCAGGCTCTGTTTGTAGTTTATAAAGTAAACAATAGTAACAAACAAACAAACTATTAGCTCCCCAGTGGAGTCGCCATTTTGTTTCTGGGAAAACTAGTGCCTATTCAGATCTGCTAGTCCCACTTAAACGGGTAGCTATCTTAGAAACAAACAATTCAAAGTAACTTGTGTTTTCCTTTATGAGAGATAGATGAGAGAGAAGCAAAGAGCACCAACCTCAGTCTTTTGCTTGGCTCCTTGCTTGTTTCCTCTCTCCCTTGATAGAGCTTTCGCCACTCCTTTCTCACTTGTCCCGCTTCAAAGAACACCTGTAGAGTTAAAGCCTCAAAAAACCATCAAAGCATAGAGATCTATAACCATAAATAATGTAGAATCAGATGTACATTAACCATACAAATGCATACACAAATACAAGATACAAGTATATGGAGGAAAACTCAAACAACTTTATTGATAGAAGTAGTAGAAGAGAGGATTACAACCTAGCTGTATGATCCAGCACCATCCTCCTAGCATGAAAGCCCTCTTCACCTCATGAAAAGCTATTTCACCTAACAATACTATGTCTCACAGAGAAACCAACAACGCTTCCTTATAAAATACAAAATTCCAGCCTCTGGATCTCTAGGATGAGGGATCCATATATAGATATTTTTAGGGGGTTGAGTCAGCTTATGGGATGTTGATTAGTGTCATTTCACTGATAGTTCTTCGTTCCACTTGGAGATTTCATGATCTCTTACTCATCCCTGGGTGAATTCAGAGAGGCAAGTGTCATATGAGCAGTTTCTAGAAGATTCTCTGAGTTTCCACCTAGAAAATTGCCTCTGCCATTTGTCTGTTCTCGCTCATCGCACCCTACAAAATGGCTTTTCAGTATGCATCGCACCCTTTGTGTGTGACAGGTGAGATTCATCACACCCTCAGCATGGAGCAGTATGTATGGTCTAGTTTTGACCAGTTCTGAGCAGTTTTTCAAGGAGAACTTCTGGGAAATGATGTAATCAGTTGACCTTGATCCTTTAGGGTATGAAACAACACTTTTAGGGGTTTCATCAGCTATGTTTTCTCTTTAGGTGTTGCACAATTTCCCCACACAAAATAAGGATTTTCTCTTGCCAATTGGATATATTGATCCTTTTGATTCCAACCTGGTAGTCTTTAACCATTAGAAACATACACCTCGAATTCTAGCTTTGTTAGCCTTCATGATTTAGGTTGTTTTCCATGGTAAAAATATTCCTCATTCCATTATGGATGAAGGTGCCTTAGCCTATATTATGTTCATGTCTTTCTAGAAGACTGTTGGTTCTCCCCAGTTGGGCTAGTTACCAACTACTTTGAAATATTTTGATGGAAGAACTTACAAACCACGTGGGATTTTGATTTCTCTACAGGTAGAATTAGGTGGCAAGAATGTATCAATAGAAGTTGAATTTATCAATGGAACTCTAGATTATAATCTTCTACTGGGTTGCACGTGGTAATATGCCATGGCTATGGTTGTTTCCACATATTTCTGAATGATCTCTTTTCCTCATAAAGGTGGTATTGTAGCCATCGATAAACTCACTTTCTTTGCCACTAATTCTTCATTTACTAGAAGTGTCCCTCTCATGGGGGAAACCCCTCACCTGTATCAGCATGTTGGAGTTGGACTGCTTAAGGGTTCCTCTCTCATGGGAACCTTTCCACTTCCTTCCCCCCCAACTACCTGACAAATCTACTTTGGTCGCTTACATTAATATGTTTTCTTCTTGTACTGCTCTAGTTGATACATGGGTAGTACTAGATCAATCCAATATTGATATTTTTGGTGACCGTATGCCACTCAGTGATGTTGAGCAAGATTACGAAGCCATCCATTTGACTTGTGCAGGTTATTCTGATTTTTCCTCTTCGATTAATTAGGTTGACCATTATTTAGATTATGGCATGTCATTTGATCCTTTCTCTCGTACATTTTCCACCGATGAGAGCATCGTGGAGATCATGATGTTGGATGATGCACCATGGGATGATCATCATCATCGCGCCAACTTGCCAGATTCCTTCGAGGACGATTGTAATGAACTTTATCAACCCAATATCATAGATTTATCTATGAATTCCGCATCCATTTATGATGTCAATTCTAAGAATAACTTGTCAAACATTGAAGAGACCATTCCTCTTGACATTTCAACTAAACCTAAAACTATCAAAAATATACATATCAGTGTGTCTTGTTCTCCCAATGAGGTCAAGAATTATAAATCCATTTTCCAGGAATTCAGAGATGTTTTTTCCTGTTCTTAAGAAGAAATTCCTAGTATACATGAAATTAAAACGTATCCTGATGCCTAACCAGTGTCACAACACCTTTCCCCCTTCATACCAAGAAAGGTTTCGCCATCAAAGCTGAAGTTAAAAAACTTCTATGAGCTGGTTTCATCCACCCTATCCCTTCAACTCACTGGGTGTCTAATATTGTTCTTGTTATGAAAAAATAGTGGAAAATATGCATGTGCATCGATTAACCGGGCATCAATTGTGTTTGTCCGAAGGACAACTATCCCTCCTCATTCATTGACCAGATTATTGATGATTGAGATGGTTGCGAGAAATTTTCATTTACGGATGGTTTCTATGGCTATAATCAAATCAACATTCTCCCAGTGGACCAACATAAGACTTCATTCGTTTGTCCCTGGGGCACATTTTCATACAAAAAATCCCTCTTGGATTAAATAATGTTGGGGCTATGTTTTAGAGGGCCATGAATTACACCTTCTATGATATCAAACACATTGTGCAACCTTAGTTGGACAATTTTCTTGCTCATTCACGACACCGAGTTGATCACTTGATGCATCTTGGGGCCATCTTTTTGAAATGTAGACATTATAAAATTCAACTCAATCCACACAAATGTGTGGTTTGTGTTAGCTTCGGTCGCCTTCTCAGATTTGTTGTATCAAAACATGGAATTCATATTGCTCCTTTGAAAGTTAAGGCGATCATTGATTTTCCTACTCTTTCTTCCCTCCAGATTCAATGACCCCAAGGGAAGGCCAACTTTATTCGGAGGTTCACTCCCAATTATGTCGAACTAACCAAATAATTTACTTGCTTACTAAAGAAAAGGGCCCCCTTCCATTAGGATGACGTTTCTCAAAAAGTGTTTGATGCCCTGAAAAGATGTACTTGTTTGGGCATCTTTATTATACTCCCCAGATTACCAACATACTTATTTCTTGTACCTCATTGCTACAAGTAATACCACTACTATGGTATTGGTTTAGGAGGGTGATATAGGAACTGGACATCCCATTTATTACTTGAGTTCAAATCTCAATGATATTGAAATCAAGTACACTCATGTTGAGAAGTTATCTTTGGCAGTTAGCTAAGTTATTCAAAGTTTTCTCCACTACATCTTGCTCCTTTAAAGTATGGTTGTTTCGGATTGCTACCCCATGATGTACATCCTCTCACGACAATTACTAAGGGGAAAATACTCTAAGTATATTTTCATCCTACAAGAGTTCGATTTGGAATTCGTCAAATCCAAGTCGAAGAAATCCCTATTTTTTGCTGAGTTAATTTGCGACCATCCCAATTCTGAAGCTGAAATGACATCTAGTGATTATATTCCAAATGAATAATTATTTCTTATTTCGTCATCTGACCCATGGTATGGAGGAATTCTCATATATCTCCAAACTCAGAATTTTCTATCTTATACCTCTCACTCTGATCAACAACGTATTTGATATCAAGCCAAACATTACATTATAATTGGTGATACTCTCTATCATTGCGGTATCGATACTATTTTTTGGAGGTGCCTCACTCATGAGGAGGCTGAGAAAGTATTAAATGAATGCCATTTGGGAGAAAGTGGCAGTAATTTGTCTGGCTATGCCACAACATAGAAGATTCTATGTGTAGGTTACTTTTGGCCCATCATACTTTGTGACTATATCCTCACTATCCAGAAGTGTCATGCATGCCATACTTTTGTTCAAAAACTCCATGCTCTACCCACTCCTTTGCATCTTGATATCTAGTCCTTTTGTGAAATGGGATATTGATTTCATGACATGTAACCCTCACTCTTTCAAGGGGCATGGCCATATCATTGTAGTAGTTGATTATTTTGCCAAATGGGCCAAGGTGATGCCTACATATAACAATACCGGAGAAACAACTGCTTTATTTTTCTTTAACCATGTCATTGTGTGGTTTGGTGTTCCAAAAGATGTAGTTTGCGGACCATGGAAAACATCTTCGTAATCACATGATGTCTAAATTAATTGCCAAGTTATGAATTTTCCATGAAAGCTCCATTCCCTACTAACTTCAGGTGAATGGGAAAGTAGAGGTGATACATAAAGTTCTCAAAAAAATTCTTCAACATATTATAGGGGTCCATAAATCAGACTGGAATCTCATTCTTTATGTGGCTTTGTGGGCGTACCAAACTTCTGTTAAGACTGCTACTAGATTTAGACCTTTTCAATTGGTATATGGTTTGGAAGCAATCTAGTTGGCTTTGGGGGTCTTGGCCCAAGTTTAGAGTTAGTTGCGCCAACCAAGAAATCTCTACACTACTAGCCTTTGGCCAACAACCCGCATAACGCAGGTTGCAGTCTTCCCTGAAGCAGTATGGGGGGATGCAGGAACCAAGTTTGTGAATCCAGAGACTAGTGTGATGTCTTCCAGCACCTCATATTTTCTTTTGTGTAGATCGATACACTCTTAGGGAATGTTTCTACAACTCCGTTAAAACAACCCTAGGACCTTTACAAAGGTCTATGATTAGTCTTTATGGACCTTTAACAATCAATATACCTACTTACGTGCATCAAAAAGCAGTCCTAAATTAGTGTTCGCACAGGTTTACTTAAGTTATTAATAAACATCCTAGAATTCATCAGAGTCTGCGCAAAAGTACTTAAACATGCATTGCACACATCAATAACAATTATTCAATGGAATCACACAACATTCAATCAATATTCCATAAACAACATCATTCATTGAGAACATATATCATAAATAGAACTAAACAAAAATACACAAGAATTATGCAGAAACTATCCTTATTAATCTTCAATCCAAGATTACAGACTCAAAAATACCCTGCGCACTCAGCTGCAAGGGTCCACACACTCAGCTGTGGACTCTACCTAGGCCTTTGCGCACTCAGTTGTAGAGTCGTTCTTCTCCTATCTGACCCACTTCTCTTTGGTAGCACTTCTCTTCTATCTACCCATTGCTTATCTATCTATTTCCTTAGACTCTCTAAGACACACCTATTTATAGCCTTTTTTTATATAATTCCATGGTCCGCAGATCATGGGTGGATCTCAAAATCGACTCAACCTTTACATAAACAAGGGGCTAAACCCCTTTGAATCCTAATCATCTACGTACTCTGCGTCCACAAATCATGGAGACTTTACAGTAATTACAAAAATGTACCAAAAATTGGGTTATCTTAACCCCAAAACTGACCTAGGGGACCCCATCCCAAAAGGCCTACAACACAAAGATCGTGAATCACCCTCGAGTCACTATGCTGGTGTAGCGATCTTACTGTGAAGATTCCCCAGCTCCACCTAGACCACTACAACTTCGGAATCACTATTTTTTTCTACCTGCTTGACTTCCTCAACCAATTTCTCCGTGGTTGGTCCTTTCATGGCCAACCTCTTTGTCTGTTGTGTCTGCTGCAACCTTGTAAGCTTATCCTGAATAGTAGTCGTGACTTTATAAGCTTCCTATAAACATGGTTGCAACCTAGCCTTTAGTAAGGCCTCCTTTTTCTGCGCTTCCTCTACCTACACTAGGAGCTTCTTTCCCTCCTGTAATTTATCAAGGCACTGTGTTGGTTCTATGGAGCGTGCAGTTGCCATGACTTCATCATATTTCTGCTGCAACTCCCTTACTTCTGTATTCAACATTTGCAGGTTCATATCCTCATGCATATTGGTCACTAACTCCATTTCTTGCTCGAATAATGTCATACAGTCAGTGACTGTGGCATCTAGGGTGTCCATTCCTTCCTTTATCATGGCTCCACGCTGCTCCCAGACCTCAGGCAGAGTCGTGGACTACAACTTTAATGGCAGCTCTCTAATCTTCATGTTGAGATCAAACACGACTTGCCGAACCTCTGCTTTAGCCTCGTGCACATGAGCGGATAGTTTTCTGATATTTGTTTCTCGTTGTGCATCCTCTAGGATGTGAAGTTTAGGCAATGACTTGCATGCCTCCGCTACTACTGACTCCAGTCATGAACTATGCGCCTGTATCGTCTCCTTTTCCTTCAGAACCTATGACTTTTTAGCGAACAATTGCTGATTATTGAATTTAATTTCATTGACAACACTGAGTGTTCATTTTTCCCTAATCTGAAGCTCTTCCACGAATCCCTGTAGTAACACATGTAGTGACTCAAGTGATATCGCAACAAGGTTCAATCTCATTTTTGTGACCTTGTCAAGGAGTGTACATTGTTCATTGGTTTTGGTGTAGACTAAGCCTTCAGGCAAGGGGAAGACTCTCACATCCTACGGCCGGGCCATCTCCACGACTATAATTTTTCCCCGTGCCAAACTACCTTGTGCGTTGCTTGCTTTCTCGAAATCTTCTTGGATCTTGGTTGCTTGGAGGCACAAATCTCGGAGATACTTTTGAATGGCTCCCAATGTCTGCTAGACTACTCCTTAAACTGCTGCAACATTTCTATTGCGGTGTCCCTGACTTTGTCATCGATCTCATCAAGATCGCTTTCTGTTAACACCATGTGATCAACCTATGTTTTCTAAGCTTTATGCTTTTTCCACATTCCACCTTGTTGCTCTAGGTCATACCTTTTCAAAATGAGGGGGTGCGCTACCCCTCCTCACCTCCGTTGCCTTGTCTTGAAAGCTCTTCTGTGTCTATTTCCAGTGAAGGTGACTTACCACCTTTCTGGGACTCACAATGGTCTTTGTCTACCTGCTGCTTATTAGGGCATTCGTGCTCAACATGAACCTTCTCTACGACTTCCTTCTTTTTCTGCACAGCTAGGCTACGTGCAACTTTCTTAGTTTCCTCCTTCCTTTTATGTGCGTAAAAAATTTCTACACCAGTGCTTGGTCTAGCAGCTAACTTTGACGGGGCACGCCACTCTGCAGGCCATCTTGCTACCACCTCCTACACATTTGCTTCCATCCCCAAATATGGCAATTCATGCCATTTCTACTCTAGATCCTTTCACACTTGGATGTATACTCAGTGAAGTCAGCCTTGAATGTCGTGTAGGTTGACAGTTGCGTGAACAAGGTTGGGGACAACTTGAGACGTTGATTGATGGCCATGTGAAGACTCATTTCCATAAGGACCCAAAATATCTTCGTTTCTGTAATTCGTGTAGGATCCCTTATAGCCCATAAGGAAGTGAATTGCACTACCTCCAGCAATCCTTCCTCAAGCAGAGGAAATTGGTTGTCCTCCGATAATTCCCATGTAACAAGCACAATAGACAACAATAACCAAGCGTAGTGACATGACTTGGTTTCATCCCGGACCTCTCGACATTTTGCTAGGAACTCCTGACAAAGGTATCTTGACCAGTTAAACTATACGCCCTTCGTACATTATGCATCCAGGGAAACTAATGGTGTCAGAACTTCATCTCACCTTCCCTGCTAAAATTTTGGCAACCATAGACAACCATCATGCACCAATGTGAGAAGCTAGCACACATAAATTATGTTAATGGGGGTGCAGTGATAATGTGGCACCTATCAAAAATTGATCAACCCTGATTGCTCGACACCGAGGACCAATTCTTCCATTTCCAGTGTTGTAACACCTATTTCTTCATAATAAAACCTTCTCATATATTTTTCCATCTCCAAGTGTGGGAAGTTAGCATGATTTATGAGGTACCAATCCTCCATTTTCAATAGCGGGATCCATGTGAGCCGAGGACCTTCAAACGAGACCTGCTTAGGTAGCAAGGGCATTGAAATGGTGAAATTTTCAGAATCCGGGTCCTTCGTGACCTTCGCTTTTCCCTTCCATGAAGGGATATACTCGGGTAGCATGATTATGGGTTCTTTTCTTTCAGTATCAATGTCTTCTATTCCATAGCCTTCTTCTACCTCTAGGTCCACTACTTTTGATGGATGCTTATATTTCTACTACATCTATGTCGCAGTATGCTTCCTTGTGGATGTGTGTACCTTCATTGTCTTTTTTTGTTTTTCCTTTGCTCCAGGTTGCTTCTCTTTCATGGCAGGTTGTTTGTCTTTTACCGTGGTCTGTTTCAGCATGGGAGACCTCGACCCCATGGGTAGTGCAAGCGTAGCTTCTACACTTTATACTTCTAGTCCTGGAGTGTTAGATATAGCTGCTTCCAAACTCAGGGCTTTAGTGAGGTTGGTGGTAGTCATCCTCTCCATAAACAACTTGTGAGCTTTAGGAGAATTGTTTGTGTGTGATAGGAATTCTTCCCAAAATTCTCATCTCATAGGCGACAAATAGCGAAATTCAGCAACAAATATAAGAGTGCAAATTGTTCTTTTTTGGATTGGTGTAGGAATTTACAGGGTAAGTTCCTCAGACAGAACACCAAAAGGACACCGCTCACAACCAGATCGCAGATCAATACACCAGTATTTTGACGTGGTTAAAACCCTCAAAGAGGGAAACAATCCACGACCTGAGCCAACACGGCCACTTCAAGCAATTTATTAATAAAAGAATGAAAATTTACATATGTTTCTCTCATGCACGGATTACCCTACATGGCACATGCACTTTAAATAGAATTCATGGACCAATCGGGTGTCAAGCCACGGATCAAGTGTCGGTAATACTGAGGAGAGAATGAACCGTCGGATCACTACATATCGTGACCGTCGGATTGTAAGTTACAAAATGTACAACGGTAAAGAAACACACTTTACCTAACTCTATACCTAACTCTACACTAGACCAAGTTGTACTTAACTATTTCCTATGTGTCGGAATATCCTAACATCCCCCCTTAAGAACAACTTGGGATAGGATTGAAGGATTTACAAATATGACACAATAGGAGAAGGAAGGAGGCACTATAGCCTATCCCCCCTTAGTGACAACTTCCTGAACTCCAACCATAAATCGAAGTTTAGTGAACTTCGCCTCTGTGAGAGCCTTTGTGAAGATGTCTACAACTTGATCATCTGTTGAACAATATTGCACTTCAAGAACATGGTCGTGAATGAGCTTTCTGATGAAGTGCATGTGCAGTTCAATGTGTTTGCTGCGCTGATGTTGGACTGGATCTTTGCATAGCTGAATGGCACTTTGATTATCACACCAAAGTGTAGTAGGATGCTGCTGTTGAAATCCAAACTCTGACAGGATCTGACGAAGCCACAAGGCTTCCTTACTAGCTTCTACGGCACCACGATACTCTGCTTCTGCTGATGAAAGAGAAATGGCAGCTTGTTTCTTACAAGCCCATGTAATAGGTCCTGAACCAAGAGTGAACACATAACCAGCAGTAGACTTCCGATCATCAGGGTCACCAGCCCAATCGGAATCAGTGAAACCAACCAATAGAGGAGATGCTTCGGCACTGTAATGAATCCCAAACTGAACTATACCTCGAACATAACGAAGTATTCTTTTAGCTGCTTTCCAATGACTTTCACGGGGGTTTTGCATGAACCGAGCAACAAGGCCAACAACAAAGGAAAGGTCAGGACGAGTATGAGTTAGATAGAAGAGTTTTCCTACAAGTTGACAGTATAATGTAGCATCAACTTCAGGAGAAGTACAAGTGACTGAAAGTTTGACTCCAGACTGAAAGGGAGAAGGGGCTGGCTTACAGTCTTCCATGTGAAAATGACGTAGAATATCACAAGCATACTTGGACTGGGAAAGGGAAATACCCTCCTTGGATTGCGAGACTTGAAGACCGAGAAAATAGTGTAAGTGTCCTAAGTCTGTCATTTCAAATTTCCTTTTAAGGCTAGACTTCACATGGTTTATAAGGTTGGGATCACTACCAGTAAGGATAAGATCATCAACATAAAGAACAAGGATGATAAGACAGTTGCCCACTTTCTTGGTGTAGACAGTATTGTCAGAATGACACCTAGAAAAGCCAGATTCTAAAAGAAAGCTATCCATTTTGGCATACCAAGCCCGAGGAGCTTGCTTGAGACCATAAAGGGATTTCTTAAGTCGACATACAAGGCTGGAGTCTATTTGTATGAAGCCAATGGGTTGTTCCATATAGATTTCTTCATGCAAGTCCCCATGCAAGAAGGCAGATTTAACATCCATCTGATGGACTTCCCATTTGAAAGAGGCAGCAAGGGAAAGAACAAGGCGGATAGAGTTCATTTTGGCAACAGGGGAGAAGGTTTCGGTGTAGTCAATGCCTTCAACCTGTGAAAAACCTTTAGCAACAAGACGAGCTTTATGTTTATCAACTTTCCCATCTGGTCCATACTTGGTTCTGTAAACCCATTTGCATCTGACAAGTTTTCGTCCCTTTGGTAGAGGAACAAGATCCCATGTATCATTTTCCAATAATGAATGATATTCTTCATTCATAGCTGCTTCCCAATCTGGATGGCCTGAAGCCTCTGCGAAGGTGTCAGGATCATAATTTACTGGAGCTTGAGCCAGTAAAGAAGAGGCTCTCTCGAACTGAGAACGTGTACGTCGCTGATCTGTAGGATCACCGGCAAGATCACCTGCTGCATCTCGAGTAGCATGAACCCATTTTGGAAGCTCAGGAGCTGAAGGAGGATCCTGAGATGGTGGGGGAGGATTTTCATCCTCACTTTCATCATCTGAAGAAGAAATGTTTTCAAAAGTAGAAGAGATAGGGAGAGGTGGCACAACCGCCAGACTAGGCTCGCAGGCCGATATATTTTCATCAAATTTTACATCTCTTCTAATGATAACATTTTTGGACTTAAATGGAATAAGTCTATAGCCTTTTACATCTTCAGAATATCCAACAAAAGTACATTTTTCACTCTTAGGTTCTAAAGCTTTATGCTTTTCATCTGGAATATGGGCCCACGCTTCACTTCCAAAAACACAAAAGTGACTTACATCTGGTTTGATTGAGCTCCATGCTTCTTCTGGAGTGATATTCTTTAAAGCCTTAGTAGGAGTGCGATTTATTATGTAATTTGCACAGTTAATTTCTTCTGCCCAAAAACTAAGACCAAGTCCTTTAGATTGTAGCATACAATTAGCCATTTCCTTTAAGGTGCGATTCTTCCTTTCAGCTACACCATTTTGTTTTGGAGTATATGGAACAGTATGTTGCATTTGAATTCCATTCTCAGTGCAATAGTTGATGAATGTATTTTTAACATATTCTCCGTCATTATCAGATCTTAACTTATGAATTTGATGTCCAGATTGTTTTTCAACAAAGGCCTTGAAGGCCAAAAAAGTGTTAAATACTTCACTCTTGAGTTTTAAGAAGTATACCCAAGTGCGTCTGGAGAAATCATCAATGAAAGTTAAGAAATACTTGCAGCCAGAGAATGACACAACTGGAAGTGGACCACATAAATCACTATGCACAAGCTGTAAAGGGGCCGAGGCGTGCCAAGAGGCACGTTTTTCAAAACTGTCCCGATGATGTTTTCCGAGTACACATCCGGAACAAACACCATCTCTGCAAGATACCATAGGAAGACCTGTCACCATATTTTCTTTACATAGATACTGAAGGGACTGATAGTTTAAGTGACCAAATCGCTCATGTCAAAGTTTGCTCACTTCATCGTTATGAGCAACAAATACTGAGGGAAGATTTGATGACCCAAAGTTGTGAAACTTATACAACCTTGTGGAATCATCAACAATGCCGGTAGCCAAAATCTGTTTAGGATCTCTTAAGTCCTTGATTACAACATCATGAGGTGAAAATTCAACGATTTTACCTTCACCTGAATGAGTTATCTGATATACAGATAGAAGGTTGCAGGATAAGGTTGGAACACATAATACATCATTAAACTGACCATTGTCTAGATGAATAGTTCCAGTCCCTACAACATTAAGAGATCTATCATCACCAACATATATATTTTTTGTGTTACAATCATTTAAAGAAGAAAACATGGCTTTGTTTTTGGCCATGTGATAAGAAGCTCCAGAATCAATGAGCCACTCAAGAGAATGAGAAGAAGAAGATACATTTAATGCATAGCTAGACCGAGATGCTTGACAACCACATGCAGAAAGTGCCATTCCTGAAGATGAAGTTGAAGTTGAAGATTGCCCCAAATGGATGTTATGCTTCTTCATTGCTGCTTCCAAGACTTCCATCTTCTTAAAGCATTTTGATTCTAAGTGGCCATCTCGATTACAAAAATTGCAATGTCTATCAGTCTTCTTCCCTTTGTTTTTATTTGTCTTATCATTTTGTTGAAATGATTTTTCATTTTGGGGCTGAAATTTCTTAGGACCCTTGTTTGGTTTAGGACCATTCTTTTTAGGATATGGCTTCTTGGGATTCTTTGAATTTGGTTGTTGCTGGGCGGCTAACGCTTTCTTGGAAGAGTTTCCAAGATTAAGAAGACCTAGGTGTAAGAGTTTTTCTTGTTCTCTTATTAAAGAATCACAAAAAGAGTCAAAGGAAGGGGCCTTGTAGTCTGTTCCTTGAGAAATGAAGGCTTCTCTTGTAGAATGGAAGGTGGAAACAAACACAGAGTAGGCTGGTCCCAACTTTGTAAGAATGGAATAGATAAGATTACTATCTTCTTTCTTAACTTTAACACCTTCCAAAAGATATCTAAGGGTCTTGAACTTGGACAAGAAATCTTCAATGCAAGAAAAATTATTAGGGTCCAATGTAAGCAACTCATTTTCAAGTTGATGGGCTCTAATTTCATTTTTAATGCCAAAAACTTTATTGATTTGTTTCATTGCTTCATCAGGAGAATCAATTTCTGCAATATGGAATCTAAGATCTGGAGAAATAGACATCCCTATCAGTCCACGTGCTTGATCTTGCCTATTTTCCCATTTAGCAGCCTTATCTTCATCCTTCGGTTTCTTTTCTTGGCCTGAGTCTATTCTGAAGAGACCTTTACTTCTAAGTAAATCCTCAATGTAAGCCAACCATTGGAAGTAGTTGGTGCTGTCAAGGGTAACTTGGTATTGACTTTCCATTTCAATGGAAACTGAAGCTAAAGATGCTAAAAATAAGTGTTCCAATGGATAGATCTACAAAAAATTTGAGAGAGAGAGAGGGGGGGGGGTGCTTTGGGTTGCGTGCTTGCCTTGAGAAAGCTCTTTTTCCCTACAAAACACAAAACACGAAACCCAACACGGACATGCAAAGAAAACGAACATTATGGCTCGAAGTTAGCTTTAGCTGAAAAACTAAATATTTTCAAAAATGAACCTTGCGGCTCAAAGTTAGCTTTGGCCGGAAACTAAATATTTTTCTCAATGTTTCTGATTTTCCGAGATCACCCTAAGGTGCAGGGAAAAGAGCATACGCATGAGAAAAATCCTTCCTTTCTATTTTTTATTTGCCCAGATCGCACAGAGTCACAGGGCAAAGAGCATACGCAGAAATGAAAGGTATAGGTCCGGTAATAAAAAGGCTAAATAAACCGAAACCGAAATAAACAGAGAGAAAATAACAGTAAACTGCAAATAAACACTGTATACCTCCAGATCTTAAAAATGACGCAGCTAGGGCTATCGGAAACCTTTTCGCGTGAAATGAAAGGGGTTCCTCACTGGAACAGATGCTCCGAACACAACAGAGCAGTCCTCTCGGCCCGAAAGCAGTCAGAAACAGCAGATCTAGGAAACGGCAGTCGGATGCAGTTCTACCGGCTTCAGATTTGGATCACCAACGGACGCGGCCCTCAAATAGCTCTGATACCATGTAGGAATTTACAGGGTAAGTTCCTCAGACAGAACACCAAAAGGACACCGCTCACAACCAGATCGCAGATCAATACACCAATATTTTTACGTGGTTAAAACCCTCAAAGAGGGAAACAGTCCATGGCCTGAGCCAACGCGGCCACTTCAGGCAATTTATTAATAAAAGAATGAAAATTTACATATGTTTCTCTCATGCACGGATTACCCTACAAATGACCCTCCATGCGCTTTAAATAGAATTCATGGACCAATCGGGTGTCAAGCCACGGATCAAGTGTCGGTAATACCGAGGAGAGAATGAACCGTCGGATCACTACATATCGTGACCGTCGGATTGTAAGTTACAAAATGTACAACGGTAAAGAAACACACTTTACCTAACTCTACACTAGACCAAGTTGTACTTAACTATTTCCTATGTGTCGGAATATCCTAACAATTGGCACGTGTAATTAATAGGGGGTTTTGAACTCAAATCCAATCATTTCCCCCAAAATCTGACAATAAATGTTGTTTTGGCTGCAAATCTTCAAAGATTGTTTCCTTAAATGCCGCCATCCCACTCCACTTAACCGTCTTCTGGCCGTCAAGTCATGAACAGTGACTCCAACGGTCACTTTTCTATTGTGCTATGCGGCACCTCCCTCCATGGTGCTAGCTTCATAGGTTGCAACTTCATCACTTTCCACGTAGCCTGCTCACTACGTTGTCCTCCAAACTAGGTAGTGCAGTTTATAGTCCTGCGCTCCGTTGCAACTTCCTGTAGCACTAAGTCTATCCTGCCACCATATAGTCATTTCGCAGGATCCCCTGTATACAACTTCAATATGCTCCCATTCACTCTGCCCGAAATAGATTCTCCATTTAGGTTTTCAAGAAGAACTGTCTCCATATGTAATTTCTTTGATAATATATGGCCCTAAGCAATGCATCTAGAATTTACCTGGAAATTTGGTGAATTTACTATCATATAACAAGAAAAGATCGTTTACCTTGAACATGCGAAGCTTGATGTGGTGATCATGCCATGATTTTGCATGTTCCTTCTATACTTGTTGATGAAATCTTGCCAAAAATCGGTCCTCTTCAAGCTCCATGAGCTGCGCGAGCCATTCCTCCAAGGCCTCGCGATCTGCCATACTTGTGAGAGCTATTATGCGTAGACTAGGCATAATATACTCCATAAAAATGACAACTTCGACCCCATATACCAATCTGAATGACGTTTTCCATGTCTTCTTATTACAAGTAGTCCTATATTCCCATAGTACCACAGGCACGTGCACATTCTAGTCATTTTGCCACGCATTGCATATCTTCAGTCAGGGCGCTAATCGTTTCGTTCAAAACGTGCGTACCTTTATCACTCATCGACACTTTCGAGCAACCAAATCTGGTTAAGACATATTTAAACAAAAAATTTGCTCCCATAGCCCCTGTACAATCCTTAACCAGTTGTGCTTTTTCCCATCTGGTTAGATATTACGTCATGGTGATGATATAGTGTGCACCTATTTTCTTTCCTGGGGGTTGAATTGGCCCAACGAAATCAATCACACATTTCTCAAATGGTTGCAAAGATACTTGAGGATGTAATTGAAGTTCATCCTTTCACGATGGTCTGACTGTTCTCTGACATGCATCACATGCCTTACAATAAGCCTTGGAATCCTTATGCAAGGTAGGCCAACATAGACCTGTAAGAAAAATCTTCTGCGTGATTTCCTTTCCTGCATAATGACCTATTGCAGCTCCCCTATGAGATTCAACAAGAATTCTATCACATTCAAAATCCTGCACATATCTTCACAATATTTCATCGACACCCATATTATACAAATGTCCCACAATAACTGAAAAATCTGTCGCGCACACTACTAGTTCCTTCTTTTGCTAACTTGTATACCCTTTCGGTGCCATCCTCGTAGTCAGGAAGTGAATAATGTCTGTAGAATGATTATCTACTACACACATCGTAAATAGCTAAACATATGGTGACCATTCATCTAGATTTTTGGGCTCCTCGCTTGTGTCGATCCATGATAGATGGTCAAGCCCTGGATTTAACCTCCCTGGCTTCACAATGACTTCAAAGCCATACTCATGAAATAATAGCAACCATCTGTAGATCTTCCCCCCTAACACAGGCTTATTGACCAGGTATTTCAAGGTCGAATGATCTGTGTACATTTTGAAATGCCCTCCTAAGAGATAATGTTTGAATTTCTACAGCACGTACACCATGGCCAATCCTTCGTGCTCAATTGTTAAATAATTATTCTCAACCTTTGATAATTTCCTACTCGCGAAGGCTATAGGATGGTACATTTTTCCTTCACCGGCGTGTGTTAACACTGCACCCAACGCAATGCAAGAGGCATCCACATGTATGTGGAACTCCTTTTTCCAATCAGGGAATAACAAGATCGACGTTGTGACCATATTTTCCTTCAATACATCTAAGTCACATTGACACTCTTCATCCCAACAGAATGTTGTGTCCTTCTTCAGCAATTTCTCCATGGGTGTGGTAATTTGAGCATATGCTTTGATAATTTTTTTGTAATATCCCATATGTCCATGCGTTGCGCTTAGCTGCTTTACATTCCTCGGGGCCTCCAAATTCACAATTATTGCAATCTTTGTAGGGTCCTCCATCAACCCTTGCTTACACACCACGTGACCCAGCAAGATCCCAAAGGGAACATAGAAGATGCATTTATTCAAATTCAGTGCAATCTGATATCTGTGACATGTATCCAACATCAGGCGTAGGCTTGCTACATGGCACTTTACTAGTCCAAACATTGTCCAGTCATCAAAGTATACATCCAGGAACTTGTGAATGAACTCCTTGAATGCTTCTATGACTACGCAGAAAAATATCACAGGTGCATTCTTAAGTCCAAACGGCATCACATTGTATTGAAAACAACCCCACTCTATTGTGAAGGTCGTTTTTCTCCCATCCTTGGGCACGATCTTAATCTGATGATGCCCAGAGAACCCATCAGTGAAGGAATAGGCCTCCTACCCTCCAACATTGTCTAATACTTCATCGGTAAATGGAATTGGGAATGGGTCGTGGACACACACATCATTAATCTTCTGTAGGTCAATGCAAATCCTTATCTAACCCATTTGTTTCTTCTCCTGAACCACCATCGGGCTCACCCAATCAGATTCTTCAACCGGTTCTATGATACCTGCTTCCAGCATCTTATCCAGCTCTAGGTGAACCTTTTCCTTGTATTTAGGATTAAGGCGATACGACCTCTATTTAATAGGCTTCACGTCTGGCTTCAGAGTGATGTTCATAACGCCCAAATCACTAATTATGCCCTTCAAATGTGAAAACTTGGTAGGGAAGAGATCTTAATATTCACGAAGTAACTCAACAACTTTATCCACAGTAGTATCGTCCCAATAATATCCAATCTTTGCAAACTTCGGTTTTGCTTCAGAGCCAATATTTACTTTCTTTGTCTTCAATGGCACAATGATGTTTGGGTTGTCTATTTGCGGGTTTTCGACTTCGCGATGCCCCTCTACCTCTGGAATATTAATGTTTCTCGGGTCTTCCTCTTCCTCTTCAGTGATCACATTATAACATTCCAGCAAATGGTGCATCTAGGTACTCCAATCTGGTTGAGTCCACTCCATAGGTTGTTGCGGCATTTTGAAGATAACTCCCTTAATATCTTGTAGAGCTTCATCGATGTTGGCAAATCTGTCTTCAAAGATAAAGGTCAATAAGAACCCTTCCTTCAATATATGCCACTCCATGGTGCCATGGCGAAGCTCCGTTTCCAGATACTAGTTCATGGGAATTGTATCCAAAGTATGGAAAAATATGTGCACCCACTCTGGCTGTGGTTCTGTCCCCCATGCTTTAGTCCGTTTCACTAGATGATCTCATGAATCATCCATTCCATTATATTTATCAGTCAATCTAGTGTTATGCTGCCCAAACCGTAACCTCATCATTCTTTTGTAATCTCTCCATCCATCAAAACTATCTTTATGTGTACCTCACCATCATGCATGCATAGCACAAAGTGCCAAATCTAATGCTTGGAAGCAGTGATCCTCAGGGAATTCACGCTCAAATTCATCCAGAAACTTATCTACATCAGTTAAACCGTCATAATAGGGTTGTTTCCTTACCTCCGACGAGACACAACACAGCGACTTTGTCATCATATTGCATTGCAATGTGGATACTTCATGCTAATGTTTCTGCCAATGCTCCAACTCTTCGTCTGAATCAAACGTGCAAGAACTCTCCCAGTCCCATGGAATCCTCCCATCTGTCGTCGGATTGATCCAATCCTAGTCTTGCGTTGTTATTTGGTACATTTGATCCAGTTCATCCTCAATTTCTTCATAATCGTGGACTGGTTCAGTATAGCATGCTCCTTTTGCAGGGTCCAATGGTACTACAACCAGAAGCGATTTCCTTTCAAATGACATTGTCCTTTTCTTCAAATTGATGACCCCATTCATATCAATGGCCTAGTTAATTCCTAGGAGCGCATGGTATGGATTAATATTGTCAACGATCTATATAACCTCAAAGTCAACCATTGCGCTTGCACCTTCTATATCAACAATTACTCCATATAATCGTCCCATAAGGATGATTTTCTACTGGTTCTCCATTCTGAGCTGAATCGGAGACCACTGCAGCATAGGTCTCCCCATTATTTCCCATGTTTGTTTTGGAAAAACGTTCACATCATACCCCAAGTCCAAGATGACCTAGTCCATCTCATAATCACCTATCTGCACAGTGAGCCTCATCTCGTGCCCTATTTGTGCCTTATGTTTGCCAAAATTTTTTACCACCCGGTGTCAACCAAGGACCTTCTCTTTGCTGGTGCATTTGTTTATCAATTCCTATAGGCCTTCCATAGATTTTCTATCATGCAAAATCTTTATGTAGGTCTCCAAAAATGTAGTAAGCACAGACGGGTCAACCTCTGCACGTGTGCTAGTTTCTTGCACCTTGTCCTGACTTCCTGAGGTGGAAGCCTCAACGAAGCTTTTCTTGGCCTCCATAAATGTTTCCTTCACATGATTCAGATCAAAACCCACTTCCTTCTCCAGGTCCTTATGAACCCATCCATCCTCTTTAGGCTTTTTACCTTTATCCTAACCAGTTGTTATTCTACTGCTCAACACTATATTAATGCTTTGATCCTCCTCGCGGGGCTCATCTCTCATCATCTGTAAGTTCTTTGTAGGCTATTGAGGCTGCGATTTATTCTCTTGCATTTTAGATATCAACACCAAGCATTCTTCTATGGTATGGTCAAACTGGCTGCAGTATTGACATGATGGGTGTATCTAGTTCTTACACTCCCACGTGTAGTGACCTAGCTATCCATAGTTGTAGCAGATGATCTGGCCACGGTCTCTACTAGGCCCTCCTCATCCTCAACTCTGTCCTTGTCCCTGATAACCTCCATGCTCTCCTCCAATGTCCTGCTCTGGAGGTCGATTTTCTGCTTGCATCTGGTTTGTAGGTGTTCTTTCCATCATCAGCTCATAGTTGCAACAATGGCGCTCTTCGTGGTCCAACAATTTGTAGAAGTTACAAAACAACTGCTAGGGTGTCTGGACGAAATTTTGAAGTAAATGACAATAATCCATCGCATGTTGTCCAACAACCTGACAACTAGCGAACCATAGTGCAGCCCCCGTGATCGACCCTATGGGAGATTCTAGCTTCAGGGGAATTGGTCCCCCTTCTATAATATAATTCGAGTACACAGGACAATGGTCTTTATCGTGCCCCTTGCTTTTGCACTTCAAACACTAGACTTCCACGCACACCGTTGGTTTAGTCTCCTTGTCTTTCTTTAAAATCTATAGTTCTAATTGTAAGCTATGTAACTAAGAGTGGATCTACTATAGCCCCCAAGTTCGCACCATGAATATGCATTGCATTTAACCTCATCGCGATTTCCAAGGCTTCTGCCTCTGTTCCTATCTTCTGTTGCGATAGAGAAATTCTCAGGTGGGGCAGAAGCGAAGCTATAAACCACTCACACTGCTGACTATCTGTGAGCTGCATGTCAGCTTCTCAAATATAACACTTCAACCTTTGATCTAATTCCCAAGGCGTCTCGTCAACCCTCATCATGATTTCCTTGAATCCAATTACTGATTGTGAGTCAGACTCAGGCTTACTAAACTGCTTGTTTAAAGTCGCCTTAGTCTTTGCTAGTAATGCAAGAGGATTATCAAAACAATACTTAATATACCAAGTTAGCGCGTGATCCTATAGAGCGGTAACCAATTGTGCCTTCTTTATATTGTCAACAGTAATCTATTGCATTTTCCATACAACATTCGCAAAATCCAAAATTGCTATGCGTCTTCACTCTCGATGCCCTTGAAAATCGACAACTTCATTGTGTTCGCTATGTTGAATGGTGGTGGTGGAGGTGGAGGTGGAGGTAGGGTGGATGGATAATGTGTTCATGGAAAAACCTGCGTTATCATCTTGACAACACTTCGCAGTGAATCTTGCACCACTCCTTCATTGTTACTTGAAGGACGATCGATTAACAGACTATATTCTGGACCTGATCTTTTTCGATCTCTAAAGAGTCTTCTTCTTCGCGTAGCTCTGAATATCAAGGCAATAGAATAATTGGTTTTTCACATAAATACATTTTAATCCAAGTATTCAATGATCTTAAATACTTACCTCATGGTCCTTTGAAAAATCGTCGCTCTGCTTCACTGTAGCTGAATGAGGTATCAAATGAAAATTTTGTAACAAATCCTCCCAAAATTCAATCGAGCTAATGATCAACAACCCATGCGATCTTGTTTTCAGAGGCTTCTAATCATCACACTAATTCAAGAGCCCACACTATAGGACTATTGAGCTTCCACCTTCCTTGATTGTCTATTAATTTAGCCAACCATTCATACAACTCAATGGGGAAGGTGCAGAATAATATATTGTGTATCTATGTATACAGATACCTGTTCAACCACTCCTATTTTGACATGCACGAGTTCCTGTTTTCTTGCACTGTGAACTCATGAATCTTCTGATCCAACTACTTTTCAGTTTCCTTCTTGGCCGGATTCCAATGATGCAACATCACACATCTCTTTCAAGCAGATCCTAGCCTCGGTAACGAAACCATTTGTTGGCTTAAGGGGTCCTAACCCAGGTTCAAAGTTAGTTGCACCAACCAACAAATCCCTGCACTACTGTCCCGTTTGGCAACAACCCATATAGTGTAGGCTGCAGTCTCACCTGAAGTAGAATGGGGGGATGCAAGAACCAAGTTTCTGCATCTAGAGACTAGTGTGATGTCTTCCAACACCTCAGATCTTCCTTTGCACATATCGATATTGTTACAACTTCATTAAAATAGGCTTAAGACCTTCACAAACATCTATGATTAGTCTTTGTGGACCTTTAACAGTCAATATATCTACTTATGTGCATCAAAAAGTAGTCCTAAATTAGGGTTCACACAACTTTACTTAAGTTATTAATCAACATCTGAGAATTCATTAGTTTGCGCGAAAGTACTTAAACATGCCTTTGTACATCATTAACGGTTATTCAATAGAATCGTGAAACATTAAATCAATATTCCATAAAACACATCATCATAGACAACATATATCATAAATAGAAGTAAACAGAAATACACAAGAATTCTTTAGAAACTGTCTTTATTGAACTTCAATCCATGATTACATACTAAAAAATAACCTATGCACTCAGCTACAGGGGTTTGTGCACTCAACTTTGGACTCTACCTAGGCCTTTGCGCACTCAACTGCTTATCCGTTCTTCTTCTATCTGACCCACTTATCTTCTATCTACCCATTGCTTATCTATCTATTTCCCTAGAATCTCTAAGACGCACCTATTTATAGCCTTTTTTGATACAATTCCATGGTCCTCGGACCATGGTTGGATCTCAAAGCTGACTCAAACTTTACATAAACAAGGGGCCATACCCCTTTGACTCCTAATCATCTACGCACTCCGCATCCACAAATTACGGAGACTTTACAACAATTACAAAAATGTACCAAAAATTGGGTTATATTAACCCCAAAACTGACCCAGGGGACCCCATCCCAATAAGTCCTTCTAATTGAATGTGAAATTCCATTCCTCAAACTTTTTATCTAACTACTCCCTGCTACTTCCACTGAAGAGGAACATCTCTTACATATGATGTGATTAGATGAAACCCTATGAGATGCTACTATGGCTAATGAAGCCCATAAGAAATGTATCAAGGCGCAATCAAGAAATATGTCTTCTTGAAAGGAGACCTAGTTCTATTATATAATCAAGAGTCCGATAAATTAGGATTGAGGAATTTTGAACCAATGTGGCTGGGTCCATATATTGTCAAACATTTTCTTGATAAAGGAGCCTATGAGTTAGTCGATTTTGATGGAGTTCCCTTGGCGCAACCCAGAAATGGGTTGTACCTTAAAAAATATCGTGCTTGAGTTTTGCATAGTGCACTGTGTACATACTGTATATAGGTGTGAATGACAATGTTTGCAATGTGTTCTCTTCAGAGTTTCATAGGTTTCTATTAATTATTTTTACATTTGGTTTATAGATGTCAGAATCCCTCATTGCTCAAACCATATGTTAGTTATGTTGATGGTGCTAGTCATAGTACTCGAAACCTCTCTTCCACATCTTGGGCCATATTTTCTTCAAATGGTGATTTAATGAGTTTACAAGGAATTTGTGTCAGTCGCTCTATATATAAAATCATTGAGTATAGTTCAATGATCAAACTTTTTTTTAATGCTATCTCACTTGGTATATGTCGTATAGTTATCAAATTTGACTCACAGCTCGTAGTACTACAATTGACTAATGTCTACTCGGTTATAAGTCCAACTATGTTTCACATGTTCATGAGGGTTCGCCTTCTAGAAAGATATTTTGATTTCATCTGGTATCAATACATTTCTATAAATCTAAATACATTGCCAGATGCACTTGCTAATCATGTTTTAGATATACATCTGCGACACATGTAAATTAATTTAATACACATCACATCATATTGAAATGAAATAGTAGAACAATAAGAAACAATGAAGACAAATAATTTTATATATACATATCAAAGTTTTTTTTTACAAAATTTGTGTTTGAGACACATGTGGCCACACGTCCTAAAATATTCATGTGACCAAAATATGGCTATAAGCCTCCTAGTAGACTAATCATAGTGTTGATGGTAGCCTGGCACTCCGCAAGCCATATTGCATAGAAGTCAATTGATACGATAAGGCACACCAATAATATGTTGTTGCAGCTGCATAGGGAGCTTGTCGACCCTAGTCTCAGGTATACCATGGGTCAGCCCCTCAATATGATGCTCAACCTCTGCTAGGACCTCAACCACATTGAGATCATGTAGTACTTCTTGTCCAATTGTGCCTACCTATACCTTGGTTCCTATTGCGAGTCTCCTGCACCATGAAGATAATAAGAACCCACTGGCCGAACGGGTCTAATATCTACATGTGTACAAACTGGTAGTTTAGTCTTGGATACATAAAAATGACAAAAAATTATAAAACTTAAAAATACAAAAAATGGTCAAAATGTCTTACTTATGGCACCCCATCGCTCGCTATCAGGAAGCATGAGCTCTGGGTCTCTACAGAAATCCATGCCTTCATATGGATAGTTTTCTACCATAATAAGTTGTGCATGTAACCTAATGAAGAAGATAGGTGTGAAGCTCATCGATGAAGGACCTGCATGTCTAGACATGAGATCTACCCATCTCCTCATCCATGAGACTCTCAGATCTGTAGGCTCAAGCGCAATATGTTGTGGCATGAGCAAGGAAATCCAATATAGAGCAAAAGATACCAGAATCGAACCATAGCCAAAGTTTTTCAACTGTCCATATTTTGCTTTAGTCAACTATCTTTCATGTTTACCAATACCCCTTCACTGCAGTTGAATGCTTTAGGCTCCAAAAATTCTAGATAATATTGCATATGTGACTTATTTGCCACATGGAGAGTTACAATACCGACCAATCTGACAATAAGGAACATGATAATTCTTAGAGGCAAACAGACTACATCTGTAACACCCTCTTCCCACATGTACCCAAGTAACTAGCCAACCAAGGTAAACATGTGATGAAAGGCTACTATGATATGATTCAACCTCCTAGATGACCTTAAGGAAGTGGAATTGATAGAAATACATCAAACATACCTTCCACATCAGCAACAAAACTCCCAGGAGCCATCCCAACCACTCAGGTATCATGCCCCTAGGTCCCACTAAGGTTATTGTTCACTTGACCTCTTTACTCTCTCATTCTATGGGCATGCCAATGTCGAGGGACCTTTGGATCCTCTCATGGACCTAAAATCTAGCGTTCAGGAACCATGTTTTCCAATTCTGTGCCAACATCCTCGGGATTTGAGCCACTTTTTCAAGCCCAGGTCACTGACCATAATGGAATGACATTTTTAGAGTAGTAAAGTAACATGGAAACAATGATGCAAAAGAAATTAGTCGAACAGGCCCTTAACTAGACCCCCACTAACCATGACAGGAATTGCATCAAACATATTACAAACATGTAATCTATAGGTGTAAACAATAGATTTAAGCATAGGGATCTCATACTTATTTGAGAATTGCTAAGAACCATTGTTCCCTCCTATCTTTTGCTGCATTATCATCTATTAGGTCATAGATACATTTTCCATTCATTTACAAGGAAAAACATGATGAGAGTCATACAAAGTTGTTTTCATAAAACATATACATAACCAACATAGTAACAAGAGAAATACCATAAATACGTCAGCCATAGAATCCACATATAAACCATTACATTCACACATGAAAACCAAGGGAATTAATTTCTCATTAATGAATGTAGAAACCAACTGGGGATGGGACTACCACATTCCACCCAACCATAGATTAGCTGAGCCAAAACTCTCTTCAACCAATCAACCTCGTACCATATTCCAAGCATGAATATGGGACTCATAACCAACCTAAAAGAGGCAAACAAGCATGGATGCTACCGGAGTTTTCCACCTACACCATGAGGAATTTGAGTGCCTCATAATCTCTCAAGCTTTGCTGTAATCCACAGTCAGATCTAGGGATCACTAGGCCCTATACTAAGACCCACTCTCCAAGATTTACCGTCCATCCCATCCCAGGGCTACTAGGCCCAACAGAGAGAAATCCACCTATTGGATTTACTGTATATCTTGTCATTCACCAACAAGGATTCCTGGCCCACCAAGGCACACAATCCTAGATTGACCACAACCCACAGTTTGGATCAAGGGTTACTAGGCTAGTGGATTTACCGTGATGCAAATTCTCATTCAGGGACCACTAGGCCATGTTATTTTCATTTCAGAGATCCACCCCAATCAGCTTCAAATCTGTTTGGAAATCTAGCTCAACCGAAGTATGAGAACCCATCTCATCAAGGCTATCATAAAATGGAAAGGCTAGGTTGAAAAACATTGTCACGCCTAGAAAAACCCATGCCATAACATAAAACAACCACATTCAATATCATGCATGAAAAATATAGAAAGGAAATCACAGATGCAAATCAATGCCTACAAAGAATCTTGTTTTAGCTGCTTGATCATGCTCTTCCTTTCTTTATCCTTCCAAGTATGCCACACTCCTCCAAGAGTGCTCCAAGAAAAATCTAAGTGTCCAAGAGTATAAGAGAGAGGGAGAACAATGAGAGAGCTCCAAAACCGAGCAAAAATCTTGCCAACTGATCCTCATAAGCCTTTTTATCAATGAGGCCTCTATTTTCTTCAATTTCCATTATTTCCCTTCTATTTCTTCCTCACATGCAACATGTGACCTTTCACCTTTTTTTTCTCCTAATTTCCATTATTTTCATAAATAAAATGCCAGCAATGCCATTTTTCCTTTCCAATGCCTTTTCCATTACCTTTTCCAATTTCCTTTACCCATAATAACCAAAATAATCACCCATTAGGATGTCTTTCCCACCATTCATCTTAGAATATAGGTTGCATGAATTGTGGTCTTATATATTTTTACATGAGTTTTGAACCAGGGTTGTTACATAACCCTCCCCCTTGGGGGAACACTGTCCTCGATGTTCAATGACACCTATAACCAACAAGACTGCTGAAGACAAAACGTACTACCCATGGAGCTTTATAACCCAACTCGTTGCAATATTTACAATGGCCACTGGTGACAAAAATACCATTTATTGGAGCTTTATAACACAACTCATTATGGTATTTACAATAACAACCATATTTTCACAACCAACAAATAACCATACTATCTATGTAGCTTTATAAATCCATCTCGTTACAATATTTACAATAATATACACATGTACACATATGCACATTTTCTCAATCAACAAATAAAAGGATATGATGAATGTATCAATCAACAAGGGAATCCAGAGGCTCACACCTCCACCCTCAAAAGTAGTACCAGGATTCACCTCCTTCCCAGGAAGTCAAGAATCCACTGCAAATTCAAAGATGCATCCAATGTCCAGTGCTACAATCTTGCACCACTTATCCTCTTAGTGAACACTTTCCGATTAATTGTTTCATGGCACACTCCTAATGTGCATTTGATTCCATCTGGCAATGCTAATGACAAAAATAAATATATCCCTAACCTTCCCTTCTCCGCTACACACTCCCTTGGGCAATCCGATCACCCCTTCCGTGTAGTCACTCACCTTCCAATTTGCATTGGCACCCCCATTCAGGGTAGTCTATCCCTTGGCAAGGCTTCCTCACATCGAAAGATATAAAAACCAAGGCATATCCCTACCTTAAAACTAGCATACCGACCATAGGATGCTCATGGAAATAAATGGACACTATTGGGTACTAGTGTCCCACAATGGCCCTGCTCCTGAATGATTTACCGGCATACTGCTACTTGTTCCAATTCCTTTTTCTGTTGCAAATTCTTGCAATCAATTTCAACCATCCAACCAAGCATGTTCATGTTTTCCTATACCAAGCACATAATTTCCGTTTGATTTAAAATAAATTTAAATAAATTTAAATCATACCTCATTGGTAGCTCGTTAATAAGGTACACTTGCGATCTTGTTTTCTTATTGTCACAACAATTCAAACTAACATATTTGACCAAATCATCATGTATAAACATATCACATCAGGTTAGCTCGAAACATAACCATCTTAGATCAAAATCATAACTCACATGTAACCATCATAAACCATAATCATAGAACACATGTAATCATCATAGACCAAAGCCATAAATAACATGCATAATTAAAGTGAAATAAAATATTGATACTTAGTCAATCCTTAGCTTCTACCTTTGTCCTTATTTTTTGTGCACACCAAATCGGTTGCCACACCGAAAAAACACCCAGTGCCTTCTCCTTATCCATGTGCACTTACACATAGTGTGCATCACACATACACCCACACATGACACACAACACCCTACAATACATGCACCTACACCCAACATACAACTCATACACCTACACCCAGCGTACGACACAACACAATACATACACCTACACCCAATTTACAACAAAATACATCCATCTATACCTGATGTACAATGCCACACAATACATGTACCTACACCTGGCATACAACCCAATACAATACATATACATACACAGAGTACAAAATAACGAATACACATGTCATGATACCATGACTACACAATGCACATACATAGTACTGCACACCTGCAACACAACATGTACAACACACACAATACCACATGTACAACAGTTCGATATGTAAAACACGTACATAGTAACACCTATACAAAGCACAACTTGCACAACGTCCCATGTACATGGCACCATCTTAACAACATGTACACAATGCCACATGTACATCGTACCACATGTACAATGTTTACACAATACCACATGTACATAGTACCACATGCACAACATGTACACGACACCACATGTACACAACATCACATGCACGACATGTACACAACACCACATGGATACAACACCACATGTACAACATGTACATGACACCACATTCTCATAGCACCACTTGTACAATCATGAACACAACACCATATGTACATAGCACCGTATGTACAACATGCACACAACACCATATATACATAGCATTTCATATACAACATGTACATAGCATCCTATGAACACAACACTGCATATCCAACATTCGCACAACACTATCTGTACCACCCTATACATAACATTGCATAAGCAACACGTACACACATTATATATGAACAACACCGCATGTGCACAACATCAGAGATGCAACATGTAAAACATATACAACATATGCACGACAATAGTACCACACATCCAGAACCACATTGTCTCTACCAAGCAACCTTGCTTCCAGTGTCTCTCTGCCATCCATGCTTATCGTAGCTTGTTAAAAAGCACATTGTTTTCATTCTATTGATGTATCCTTCAGCATTACCTGTCATAACATAAACATAGGCACAATACAAGCAGACAGTATCAATTCATATCCACGTGATACTGACTTGGCATATATCTGTCATGACTACTCTTCCCACTCGATTCCCATAAGACCAGGAACCTTGTCATGCCATTCACCTGCATAAGAAATCATTCTTCCACAAGAATGATCCTTGAAAAACTTGTCAAACAGTTACATAGATACATGGATACATACATTCATATACATAAACATTAGCATAAACAATCACGATCCTCTCAGAAAAACATATGCATACATACACATACATACATATAAACATCAACATAAAATAATAATGATCTAGTCAGTCAATGACATACATACATACATACATAGATAAAACATTAGAATAAAATAATTATGATCAATGATGTGTCAGACATGACATACATACATAGATACATACAAGTATACACATATATACATAAGCATAATCATGATCACAATGTAATTACTAGATATCATAGGGTTAAGGTTAAGAGAACTCCCTTTATGTGTACAACACATGTGCAACATCGAGAACAACAATTCCCAACATAGCCAAGGAATCTGACACCTCATATTTATTTACTTCATATTTCTTGATTACCTTTCCCAACCAATTCCCAAGACTCAAAACTTAAAATGAAAACACAAGAAACAAACAAGAAGAAAATCATGAAAACCAATAATAATACAACACCACAAACAAGGTGGCATGATCATGCACTAGATATAACAAAACTGCAAATCAATTGCAAGCAAAATAAAAAAATACCCAAAGCACAATACTAACAATAGACACCATGACTCAATCCCATAGTTCCCAAGGAAAGATCAACCTGAGCCTTCTTCAAGATTTCATGGCAGTCTCTTTGCCTGCAATCCCCTGCATCACATTGCCATGAACACATAACTCTTAGTGCATAAATAAACATAACAACATACTAGTTACCTTACATTTTCGTGCTAAGAGCATTTCCTTGTAACTAAACACGTCCATGCCATCTCTCAAGGGACTCCAATTCCCTTGACAGGTCTAGTTATAACTAGACACTAGTTGTTATACTTTTCAAATACATGTCCATGAATATATCACCTTTCCACATAATTTCAGACAAATCAGGGTTAATAAGACTTCTTGTATGCAAAACACTCATTCTTTTGGAATTAGGGTTTCCAACATAGCGAAAGTAATTCTTGCCAAATTCCTTTCTTTTATATTTCAACTTTGTTGGACTTGAGGCTTACTATATGTTGTCACATCACCCAACTGTTAGTTATATAAATACATCAACTATTACCTTGTCATGCTAATACCAAGTACGTTTCCTGCAACTCTTCACACATGTCAACCACATGTTCCAAATATCAATACAATCATATATATCAATTTAAAATCAACCTTTAATAATACTAGTAATCATGTCATAATCCATAGTCAAGTCATAGTCATTAGACATACTGCTACAACTATCACGTACTACACTCAAGTACAAATCAACTGTCTCAACACATATGTATTAGTACAATCATCTTAAAACAAGATCATTGGAACACATATCCAATTGACATAATGCATGACCAACACACCCAAACCATCCATTCCGAGGGGTGAACCATTCTCTGATACCACTCTGTAACACCCTCCTCCCACATGTACCCAAGTAACTAGCCAACCGGGGTAAACATGTGATGAGAGGCTACTGTCATATGATTCAACCTCCTTGGTGACCTTAAGGAAGTGGAATTGATAGAAACACATCAAACATACATTCCACATCAACAACAACACTCCCAAGAGCCATCCCAACCACTGAGGTATCATGTCCGTGGGTCCCACTAAGGTTTTTGATCACTTGACCTATGTACGCTCTCATGCTATGGGCATGTCAGCGTCTAGGGACCTCTCGATGCTCTCACACCCCGACGTTTGGGCCCCAGAATGGAATGACATCTTCAGAGCAGTAAAGTAATAGGGAAACTATTGGATTCAAGGGCCTATACCCAAGTTCAGAGTTAGTTGTGCTAACCAATAAAACCCTATACCACCATCCCTTTTAGCAACGACCTTATTGTGCAGATTGCGGTCTCACCCGAGGCGATATTGGGAGATGTCAGAACTAGGTTTATGCATCCAAAGGGACTATGCAATGTGGCTGTAATGCTTCTCTAGTTTACGGCTTAATATGATCTTCATGAACTGTTAACTTTATTGTTACATTCGTAAAGTGTTTTCCTACTTAACAGACTTACAAGCTACATGTAACTAGTCTATCATGTATGATTCATCATATAAAACGGTTTTTGAACCTTCCCAATGAAATTGCAGAAGAAATGCACAAAACAAACCATAAACAGGCTAAAACTATGAAAATATAAGAAAATATACAAATATATCTCAAATTCTTCTTTATTAGTTCAAGTCTTCACAGATACAATCTTAGTGACCCTGCGCACACAGCTGCAGGGGCCTACGCACACAGCTGCAGGTGCCTTCCCCTTAACCTGAATATAGAAATATCTCCTAATTATAGACTCAAAGACATTTCATCTCATCAAATTGATTACCTTAGACTTGCTAAGGCATCCCTTTATATATTCTTTGAACCTTACAATACCATGGTCCGCAAACCATGGGCAAATCTCAAAATACTCTATATAATCCCATCCCTTTAAAAATAAGCAGCTTTGACCTACCCTAAAGCCCCTTTGACTCTTATAATCATGCGCTAATCACACTCTGCTCCTCAAAATGTGGAGTCTTTACATGACTCGAACAAAACTTAGACATAGGGGACCCCTACCCAATAAGCCCCCAATACAAAGATGTGACTCGTCCTCGAGTCACTCAGCTGGTATGCCCTCAATATTTGCTTTCAGACCTCTATATGCATACTGTTGAAAAATGGCAACAAGAAATTGCTAAAATTAGAAGTGCTAAAAATAGAAGTTTGGGCATCAGTGCTGGATTGGGCAACAGTGAATGAAAAATGGAAGTGCTAAAAATGGAAGTTCTATTTTTAGTAGTTCAAGTTGGATTCCTATTTTTAGTCAGTCCCTCGTCTAAAATAGGAATTAAAATTCGAATTTGGTCTTACCAATAGTTTGAATATTGATTAATTAATTCTCCATGAGTTAATTAGTTAAGGAAAATCAAACTTGAAGTCTTTGTGAGAACATGCAATAATTTCTCCACTGATTGGGGAATGTGTCCTTGATTTTCTCCACTAATTGAGGAATTAAGGATGAGTTATATATTGAGAGGATCAGTTGACTTAGTTTAACTTAGTCAAGTTCAGTTAGATTAATTTAACAAGTTGTTAAATTAATGAGATATAGTTTGTTGATGCTTGCATGCATGTGACAACTATTATTTTCAGACAACTGTGTATTCACTCATGGATAACTGATGCATGTCAGTTCTGTCAGAGACCCAGCTGAGATCAGAGAAGGGAGAGTGTACTATAAATTGGATGAATATTTTTCCTATAAAGGAAGCTCATCCATGATGAGGATTTATCTCCTTCAGGTTTGTGCAGTTATTTTAGAGGTCAGTGTTGTGTGTGAGGTGAGAATCACATAGGTTGCAGATGGAGGACCCAGGAAAAAATGTGCATATAAATAGGAGGCTTGGAGGGCAGAGGGATTGTACTGAGAAGCCTTTGACTGTCTATGAACAGCAGAGGGATTGTACTGAGATCTGGGTAGTTTCCAAGCTAAGGCTTTGTATAATCCGGACATATTTCCACTTGTATGATAATACAGAGATGGGGTTTTAGGCTGGTGCTTTCCCCTGGTTATATCTTTTGTGTTATGTGTGTTTGATTTCTCCATATTAGTTATATGTGTCCTTATTGATGTTGCTCATGTTCGATTAAGCTTCTACTAAATTGTTTGTAGAAGTAGATCAAGTATTTTTCTTTAGTGCATTGCATTACCAGGTTGATCTATAGATGGGAAATTTCTACATGGTATCAGAGCTAGCTGATTTGTAGAAAAACTCTACAAAATTCTACATGGTATCAGAGCATAGGTGATCAAGGAGAGAACATTATACTGAGAGGAGATTTCAAAGTTTTGAGTTTTGGGCCGAGATTTTGCAAAGCAGATCTAAAAATTTATGTACAAAATTTTCAGAAATAAATAGCAGATTTGGATTCCTTGCGGAAGAAAAACCCAAAAATAGAAAATAAAAAATCTCCTGAATCGGAGTTCGGATGAGGGAGACATCGTTGATTTAAAATTAGCTCTTTTTCTAGAAAATTTCGTGACGGCAGGAAAGTGGAAATAGATTGGTGTGCTAGCCAAGAACCTGTATGCACTTGAGGTACAAGATGCATGCAAAGCCTTGAGGAGCAAGGCAAAGGTTAGATACTTGGTGGTTGAGAGGGAGAGTAAATTACCTCTCAACATGTAGAGCCAGAAGAAGTCTTAGACAATTGTGGAGGAGCCACGATGGTGCAGCAGCTTCAGGAGGTTGAAAAGTGTGCAACAAGAAATGATAAATTTAGGAAGCGCTAAAAATAGAACTGCTAAAAACAGCAGTTTGGCCAATGAGCATTTTGGCCACCTTGGGTGAGAGGCGAAACTGCTAAAAATAGCATCTTCTAAAAATAGTATTTCTGGGTCCCTTCCTATTTATAGCAGTCCCTGATCTATCTATAGGAAGTAAATTCTAATTTGGTCTTACCAACAGTTTGGAATATTAATTAATTAATTCTCCATGAATTAATTAGTTAAGGAAAAGCAAACTTGAAGTCTTTGTGAGAACATGCAATTATTTCTCCACTAATTGGGGAATGTGTCCTTGATTTTCTCCACTGATTGAGGAATTAAGGATGAGTTCTATATTGAGAGGATCAGTTGACTTAGTTTAACTTAGTCAAGTTCAATTATATTAATTTAACAAGTTAAATTAATGAGATATAGTTTGTTGATTCTTGCATGCATGTGACAACTATTATTTTCAGATCGTTGTGTATTCACTCATGGATAACTGATGCATGTCAGTTCTGTCAAAGACCCAGTTGAGATCAGATGTGGAACAGTGTACTGCCAATTGGATGAATATTTTTCCTATAAAGGAAGCTCATCCATCATGAGGATTTATCTCCTTTGGGTTTGTGCAGTTATTTCAGAGGTCAGTGTTGTGTGTGAGGTGAGAATCACATAGGTTGCATCTAGAGGACCCAGGAAAACTATGCATAGAAATAGGAGGCTTGGATGGCAGAGGAGAAGGTTTGTGAGAAGCCTTTGACTGTCTATGAGTAGCAGATGGATTGTACTGAGAGATGGATAGCTTCCGAGCTAAGGTTTTGTGTAATCCAGACATATTTCCACTTGTATGATAATACAGAGATAGGGTTTTAGGCTGGTGCTTTCCCCCGGTTATATATTCTGTGTTATGTGTGTTTGATTTCTCCATATCAATTATATGTGTTCTTATTGATGTTGCTCATGGTTGATTAATCTTCAACTAAATTGTTTGTAGAAGTAGATCAAGTGTTTTTCTTTAGTACATTGCATATATTAGTTTGATCTGTAGGTGAAATTTCTACATGATATCAATGAGCTAGCTGATTTGTAGAGAAAATTCTACATGGTATTAGAGCACAGGTGTGTTATAGACATTTTTGGGCCCTGCAACCCCAAGCATAAAATTTCCATAAACCAAGGGCTCCTAAGTCCCTAAAGGTGTTGTTCCAACCCCTAAAAGAACAAGGTCAACTGATTACAGCATCTCCCAGAAGTTCTCCATGAAAAACTACTCAGAACTGGTCAAAACTAGACCATTTCACCTGCTCCATAGGCAAAGTGCGTTGCATCCCACCTAAATACACACCGTACGTGCGTTTCATTTCAAAAATCCCTTCTATGGGGTGCGATGGGTGAGAAGGGACAAATGGCAGGGTCAATCCGCAAGGTGGAGAAGCATGGAATCTTCCAGAAACTTCTCCAGTGACACTTGCCTATCTGAATTCGACCGGGTATGAGTAAGAGATCATCAATATCCAAGTGGAACCAAGAACTATCAGAGGGAAGACACTAATCAAATCACAAGCTGACTCATCTCCCTTGTAGACATCTATATATGGATCCCTCATCCCAGAGATTCGGAGGCTGGAATTTTGCATCTTGTAAGGAATTGTTGTTGGTTTCTTGAGGCAACATCATAGTGTTGGGTGATCTAAGCTTTTCATGAGGTGAAGAAGGGCTTACTTGCTGAGAGGATGATGCTGGGTCAGAACAATTGGTTGTAATTCTCTTGGCTCTTTCTTGATTATCAATAAAACTATTCTAGTTTTCCTCCATACACTTGTGTGATTGATGTTTTATTCATTTGTGTGGTTAATATACATCTGATCCTATATTGCTTATGATAATAGATCCATGTTCTCGTATAGTGTTATGCTGCTTTGATTCTACAGGTACTCTGTGAAGCTGGGTATACAAGAAAGCAAGTAGCAAAGGACTATCAGAAGAGAGGGGAATCAAGCAAAGGACCAAGTGCAAGACAGAGGTTGGTCTCTTTTATTCTTCTCTCATCTATCTTTCATAAAGGAAAACGAAAGTAGTTTTACTTTGTTTGTTTCTAAGGTAGCTACCAGCCTTAGTGGGATTAGCAGTTCTGCATAGACACTATTCCCGGTAACAAAATGGCGACTCCACTGGGGAGCGAGTAGATTGTTTGTTCATCTACATTTGTTTACTTTATAAACTTACAGACGGAGCCTGAAGTCAAGCCAGCTAGCCTTCGAACTGCATTTGCTATGCAAGTGCAGAGTAGATCAACGCTGCTTCAGTTAATCTCCGGGTTTTTTTTATGATTTAAACAATTGATTTACAAGCTCTCTAATTGCCCTTGTGGTGGCTCTAGTAACCTCCTTAGATCTACCCATGTGATTGATTGACTGATTACCACTTGCTCGGCCAAAATCCCTGAACTGAACTGCAAAATGTGACCCAGAACCCAATCAAAGTCTCGTCCCTGGTCCAGCGCACTGTCTGTTCTGTGAATCTCAAATTCAGCGCACTTCCCGAATGTAGTAGGTGCGCTGCATTTCAGTTTCACTCTGTTACAGGTGCGCTGATCAGACTAGGCATTGTTCCTAAATTTTGGTTTCTGTGTTCACTCTTTTCAGATCTATTCAAGAGTTTTGCTGCCTGTAGTCAGTACACCTCTGTTTGAAACCCCTTTCCTTGTTGTTATTCCGCCTCCATTGTGCAAAGAACTGTAAATGTTTTTATGTATTTTTTGAGTCATTTTCAATTCTCCTTTACAAAGAAGTAACGTAATTGTACTGTTGTTTCTTGATTTGAAAGTGTCGCAAGTGTCATTTTCAGTCATAGAAGAGAGTCTGATTGCTCTTGATAGTCAATTACCCTGTTACTATTGTATTTGATCTGAATTAGTAGTTTTTCTAGTGTCGAAAGAAAGTTTTCAATTCCAAATCGCAAAGTGTTGTCATTGTCCTCATTTTGTTTTGAAAAGAAACTTGTTAGTAATTGTCGCTTTGAAAAATAATTCAGATTTGCGCAATGGCTTTCTTTTTATCATTTACACATTAAGAAGGCTGAAAACAAATACATGCATGTGCATTTGCATTTAGACTGTTTGTTGGTTTGATTTAGGACAGTTCATATAGTGTGTGCTCTTTGCTCTTTGTTGAAAGAACGCCATCTCTCTTTCCCTAGTAGCTAGGATTTTCATTGCACAAAGAAGATAAAACAAATGTTTATCATCTTAGATTGCATTTTAGGAATTGTACATCTACATCACGCGGTGAACCTGAAAGGAAAATTTCTTAAGCAAGATCAACAATAAAATAAATTTAATGAATCTAACAACGCTTTGGAACCTAACGCACAACATCTAGAAGTCTAGGCTAGAGATGTATTCCAGCGTCGTAAAGCCTGGTAACTATTGTTTTCACTGTTGATTGGGTGATTCCTCCACTTTGAGATGATAAGTGCCAGTACGGACTTGTGCTCCCACGTACCGTCGAGTATATTTTGGGAGACCACAATAGGCTTAATCCTTTATCCATAGGAAGTCGTGTCTCCCGCCCTATCGATTGCAATGCACTGAACACAGCATTCGGGAAGATTGACTGCCGTACCGTAAAAAGTATTCTGCAGTTTTGCGATTGGTTTGGTAATCCCTCTGTCTAGATTTCTAGAGTAGTCCCTTTCGTTCCTTTTCAGACTCCTTAACGGAAAAGGTCCATCTGAGCACTTGTCACTTCAGGCTCATTAAAAATAGAAGGCGACTAGAGTCATCTTTTGTTTTTTCTCGACTCTTAAAAATTGAAAAAACAAGTTGTGTCAAAGCGTCTAAAATTCATCTAATTCGGAAATATACTTCCCCTTGATTTTTAGTTGATTTAGTAATCCGCAATCATGGAAGAAAGTCAATTGAAACCCCGTCGTTCGCGGAGGCATACGAGTCAACTGTCTTTGTCTCCGGAATCAAAACTGTTACGGACAAAGCAAACTCGTTTAACCGGTTCCAAATCCCCTGGTAAAGTTAGAACAAGTGTTCCAACACCATCAGAGACTCTGGTTACTCCAAACATTTTTGGTATCCCTGCCTTTACAGAAGAAGTTCAGTAGCCACCGAAGGATAGTAGCACTGATCCTAGTGTGAGAGTAAACACTTGTGTTACTGAACCAGTTCCATCTACAACTGATTCGGAGGGTGTTACTCCCCAAACATCTGTCGCTGCAGATTCCATACCTTCTTCGGCACCAGAAATATTTTACGGACTAGACGGTCTACCTCTTCCACCTGGTCTCATTGCTATAGAAGAGATTGTGGAGGATCCTCCATCCAGTACTCCATCGCAATTTGGAGTCAAGATCACTCTATATCCTTCTTCATCAAAAATTAGTCTACCGCCATCAGAAGCTCCTGTAGAATCGCTAGGCAATCTTTTGGATAGACTGGAAATGTCTGAACAACCGTCAACATCTAGGACTGTGTCATCTGATACGGCGACGGCAGAACTTCCTGATGTCACTCCAACAATGTTCGCCGGTATACCATCTGTCCCAACTAGTTCTAAATCGCTAGAAGGGGCCCACTCAGGGGCTATTTCGACAGTATGGTTCGTTCCTGTTTGTTACTCCGAAATAGTATCCGGAAACTCTTATGTTGAGTCTCAGCAAATTGATCCTTCAGGGTGTCAATTTGGGCAGTCCGATCCTCAAGGGCAAGCCATACATTTAAGTACCGGATTACCGCTGTATGGGGAGCAGTATACCCTTTCATTGTCTCCTCCGGGAGGACAACCATACGGGAGTTCACAACAAAATTCAAGTTATGTTGGAATTACATCTAGCAGTTGGTGGTGGGCTCCAGTATTGTAGCAATAATGCTACAACTCCTGGAACTCCCTTCTTTAATTTTATCAACCCGGTAGTTCGTAACAAACTTGGAAGCGACGGTGCTGTATGCACAAATACTAGCTCTTGTCGCAGCTGTCACTTGGTCAGCTGGCACAAGTCCGCTAGGGCTCAAGCCAACTTCTATATGCTCTCAGAAGAAGCTTTCTAAATGATGGACGAAGGCTATCTCGAGGGAAATTGATCTACTTTGTAAAAGTGAACTGAAAGCCAACCAAAACATGAAACCCTAGTAAACCCTAATTTGACTAGTTTGACCTCTATGATGCAATAGTGAAAGTGCAAATGTCTAAAAAGGATGCCATTACCTCTAATGATGTGAAATGCATGAACTCAAACTACTTCTATGAAAAAGAACATTGTTTTTGTATTTTTGCTTAAGTGGATGGAGTGATTATGACTTTGTTTCTTATTAGGGTTTGGCTGTGCAGAGGTAGTGCAAAGGGAGAGAAAGCTTGGGAAAGGTTGGGAAGGCTAGGAGAGGTTCCAGGGATCCAAAACATCATTCCACAGAAGTCCACAATGTTCAGGTGCTCGGCAACCGAGTGTGCAGGCTTCTACAGGATGTCTGCAGGGGTTTCTACAGGATGTTCAGAGATTTCTACAGGATGTTCTGAAAAGAGGATTTTGGAGCATGGATGGAGGGAAAAAGATGATGGAATGAGTATGGGGGTGAAATAGGGGTGTGAAGAGGTCTATGACTTGGAGTATGGAGTTGAGGAGAAGGTGTGGATGGCTGGACTTATTCCAAGAAGACTGGAGTAATGTTGCACAAAAAGATGAGAATCATGGCAAAGTAAGCGAATGAGGTAAATGCAAGGTAAGGGTTCTGAGTGAAGGATGAAACATGTCGGTTGGATGGGGTATGTGCAGGTAAGGAAGGGTAATAGGTACTCTGCAAGTGGTTTTCCAAACTGAACGAACACACACATATAAAACCTATGACCTAGTTACTTTAATCTAATCTGACCTAACAGCAAAAGGAAATGGATAGAAGTTTATTCGAAATGAAATACGTGAAATGACTCTACAACTAAGCAATCATAAATTGAAGCATGCAATCAAAACTGATATCAAGTTCGACCACTAAAAATCCAACACTATTAATTGCATGGTGAAGCAAAGGATGTGTTTTTGTGGGCAGCAAGGTTACATTGGTCCCAGCTCATGATTCCACTGAAGGGGAGGTGAGATCCAAAGTACTTGGTAGCATTTTTCTGAATATATTCCCTGTGATTAACATATCAAGTAAATCTGAACATGAAAAGCTATTTTACTCATCAAAAAGACAAACTAAATAACAAAACAAAATAGCAGATTTTATTCTCAGAATGCAGCAAAACACATAGAGATAAACAAGGGAGGTACTGGGCGCTTGAGATGGGCCCAACCCCAAGAGCTACAGCCTCCCAAGAGAGATTTAGAGCTGGTGCCAAGCTGGATTCATATTTATTAATCAAGAATGAAGAGTTACATCAAAACTGTCCACAAGGAAAACTTGAAAATAAGCTGACAGCAAAACTAATCTATTGCCTAAAAATCGAATTACAAAATGACTACAATAAGACTATGAAATGACTAACTACCAGCTACAAAATAACTAACCACTAGCTAACCCCAAAATTACTAACTAAAATGAGGTCTTAATCCCTCTTATTTATACAATTTGAGGACCCAACAGTCCTCCTAAAATTTAGGGACTTGGCTGCCCAAGACTTGTAGTTAACAGCAGTCCAACTTGACTTGCTTGGCTGCCCTTGAGCTGATTGATTCGGTGGCCCTTGAACTCCGAGCTGATGGTGGAGAATTCGAGGTAAGGGCCCATAAATGAGGGGGACACCTTCCTACAAATCCTCTAGCTTGTTCTCCCACGAATTTGGATGCCAAGTGCTCATTAAGACCTTCATTTTTGTCTCCAAGTTTACCAAAAAGGCTACACAAAGCACCCATTAGACTTGTTGGCATAATGACTAACCAAATTCACTCTATTAACATAAAAATAATCAAAAACATGCAATAAACAAATGAGAATGATGGATTAAGTCAACTTAGGAGGTTGAATGAGCCCAAATAATTGTCCATTTTTGGGGCTCATCATCACCCCCCTACTGAAAGTGTTGCTCATCCTCTGAGCAACCAATCTCTCTCCTCATCTTTGATGGCCCTGGTGGCTTCTTTGGCTAAAATCTCGGCCGATTTCTCCTTTGGCTTCCCTCTTTTCAAACTTCCTGTAGAAACAGTTCGCTGGCTTCCTGTAGAAACAGTCCTCTGTCTTCCTATAGAAACAGTCTTTGAGTCCATCATCTTGATTTGCTCTCTTTAGGTGAAGGCTTTTAGCCTCCTCTTTCATAGATGATGGATCTCTTTGAAGGAGACTCTTTCTTTTGTTTAGCTTGTGTGTCCTCAATGACAATTTGCTTCTTTGACTGTGGTTTGGGGTCTGCCAATTCTTATCTGCATGCCCTTTCTTGCCTTAAAAAATAGTGGAAGCTCCCTCTTTTACTTCTCCTTCGGCTTGGGAGAGGTACTTAGGGCAGCCAGCACAGCTGCTGCCTCCCTAGCTAGGATGTCCGCCTTCTTCTCCTTGGGTTTCACCTCTTAAGGGCTTCCTGTAGAAGACCTTGTTTTAGCCAATTTCGGGCTTCCTGTAGAAGCCCTTGTTTTGGTAATTTTCGGGCTTCCTGTAGAAGCCCCTTTTTCAATGATTTTCAGGCTTCCTGTAGAAGACCCTTTTACTGTTTTCGGGCTTCCTGTAGAAGCATGTTTCTGCTTTCCTGTAGACACAGGTGTCACCACCTTGGCTTGCTTTGCTGCATGGGTTTTGCTTTTCTTTTCAGCTTGGCTGTGGCAGCCTTCGTCTTCTCGCCCTTCTGCTCTTCTTCCTCACTGTTTGCTGCTTTATCATATCCATGAAGTCTACCTGAAGGTTAGATCTCCATGTGTGTCTAAACTGTGATTGCAACCGTGGAATTCAAATACCCATTGAGAGATATCAATTTGCAGTTCACCCTGAGGTATGCAGGCCAATATAAACTGTATGCTGAGATCCTTGATCATAGGACAGACCCTTCAACTTCATCTCTTTGATAAAAACACTTGCAGGTTGACGAGATGATGTTCATATATGTTCCTAGGTTTATACATCCATAGATATTTCCTTTAATCACAGGTATACTGAGTATCACATATATTCGTTGTGATATGTCTAGACAGATCTGCATATAGAGCCGAGATGTAACCCTTGTTATTGCTGCAATATACATACACAGTCTTCTCTGCCCATCAACTGCAAGGTTCACAGTAACAATCCTTCCATCAATGGTTTTGTTTGGTTCCTTACGGGCTTACTTAGTAGCCTCCACAGTCTTGGAAGTCACAAATGCAAATCCCCTGTTGGTGAAAAATACCTGCAACATTAACCAAGACAAATACAGCCAAACAATCTAGGCTTCGGAAAAACATGCATAAATCTCTGAGAATAGAGGCATTTTAAACTGCCCATCATAAAGAAATATGATGTATATTAGATTTGTAACCTAGATTCGTTGGTATTCTCATCATATGCAACTGGACCTTCTACCTCTTTACTCATTTTCATTTGACTCGGAAGCTTTCAACTTCACACGAGAGTTTCTAGTCAAGCTACTTGGTGAATATCTTGACCTATCTTTGCACATAATTTCAAGGTCTGAGCCTTCACTCACATATGATTGATCAATTTCTTGATCAGATCCACTTTCAGGGCCCTGCAACTTCCTTCACTAAAGGAACAATCAGAAGACAAAGATGTATCATCATTTATATCAGCGGAACTTTGAATCTGACACAGACTACCTGGTTTTGGTAAATATTCTATAACCTGGAGCTGTGTGTTGGACAATGTGAGAAAGGGAACCAGGCAAGAAAACTCGAACATTGCTTCCTTGATGCAACAACGTAGCCAGCTTGGGTGAAAAGAACATGCTTTGCAAGTGCAAGTTGAACAACCGTCTTTGAATTTCAGTTGAGCGCTTAGACTTCTGCGTGATTTTTGGTTGAGTGAGGTGGCCAAGACGTGTGCTGGCCCATGCAACTGTTGTCTCCACTGCAGTGTTTAACTATTTGTTCTCTGCTGTTAATCTCATCCATCAAGCACGCTAAAGTTTAACTATCCATCACTACCCGTTTTTTAAATTTCCACGTGAGTGAACTGTCCACGTGTACTGCGTGACTGCTAGAGAACTGGACATCAAGTGAACCTTCCTAAATTCGTGGCTTAATTCCATCACTCCATTCGTTCATGCAGTTCTTGAATTAGATTCATGCAATAGAGGAATAGGTTTTGTCACGTACCTGAAGCCAAACGACTGTCTGTGAAGCTTCTTGCCACTGCATGCTCTAATTCTTTGATTGCATGAGGCTTGGCTAATGATTTCTGATTGTGTTTGCTTGTGCAGGTGTCCTCTGGCCGGATCTGAGCTACATGCAATCGTTTCCAAATTCAACTCTGCCCGTTCAAGCTGCTGCTGCTGCATGGTCACAAAATCAGAACTTATTTTTGCCATTTCTCCCAAACGGTAGATCGGATTGATCTGAAACTCGGTGAGCATGTTCCCACCATCATTATGCATCTCCCATAGCAAATTCGTGATCAATGGATGCACGGATTTCAAGAAAAATGGAAAATGGATGAATATTTCAGAGCTCGATTTCTCGGAAACCGTGCATCAGAATCGGCTGAAACTGCTTAGGTAGGTTACTATCACCCATTTGCATCTCCCCATGAAACAAGTTTTAAAACGGATGCACGGATATGGAGAAAATGCAAAAATGGCTTATAGTGATGGAGGCTGATTTCTTGGAAACCGTGCACCGGAATTGCATGAAACTGCTCAGGCATGTTTTCATCCACCTTGTACAATTCCCCATAAAACGGTTTGTCAAATGGATGCATGGTTTTCAAGTTATGGCAAAAACAAATTCTGCTCTATGTGTTTTTGCTTCAAGGCACTTTGCATTTTGGTTGCATGGTATGACAAAATGAATTTTGGCTGTGATACAGGTATGGAGATGATGGAGGAGGAGTTGGAAGATTGCATGAGGGCTTCTGAACACTTGAGGAAGCTACCATGCTCGCCAAACCACTTTTTGAAATGCATGCCTATTTTCCCACAATTTCTACAGGAAGTTCCTGTAGAAGCACAATGAGAAGCACAAGGAGGTGGAAAAATGATGGAGAAAGGCAAGGGATGGACACACAAGTGCTTGTAGGCCTAATCAACATATTCCCACCATTAGATTCACTTTTGGAATTGGATTTGGCTCGTCCAAAGGTTCTACAGGATGTTTCCTGTAGAAATACAGAGCTTCCTGTAGAAGGCACAAGAAAGATTACTTTGACCTTGATTTGAGTGCTCCTCCTGTCATGAAACGTCCTTCTTGCAACCTGCAATGTCATTGCTGCAACATGAAATTATTCAATGGAGATTAGCTTTATTTTTCTTTTTCTTTTTCTCTTTTTTTTTTTTTTTTTTTGAAAAACAACTAGGGCGCCTCATTGAGGTTTTCACCCTAATTGCCTGCCCTGGGCGCCTCCAAGGGAGGTTTTCACCCAGAGATCTTATTCTCTTTTTTCCTTTTTTTTTTCCAACCCATTGACCGCCTCATGGAGGTTTTCAATCAACGAGCCAATCTAAGGCGCCTCCGAGGAGGTTTTCACCTTAGATTTCTATTTTCCTCTTTTTTCGTTTCTTTTTCTTTTTCTTTTTTCTCTTTTTTTTCTTTTTCTTTTTTTTTTTATACCCTACCCTACTTGAAAAAAACAACATCATTTTCAAGTATAAGAATACTTCCAATGGAGCCATGTGCACATCAAGATTAGAGACAAAATGATGTGAAGGCTCGAAATGCATGCTTTGACAACGATCCAGATTTCAGAGACAAAATGATCTGACTTTGAATGGATCAAACATGGATGAGGAAGAGAGTACTGCTGCAACTTAGTGACTGTTTGGAACCATGTCTCAATATAGCTTTGATATCCTTGGTCCTTTTGCTGATCTGGATCATTCTTCATGTCACCTTCTATCATGATTTTCTCATCTTTCTCTTTTTGTTGATCTTTCTCTTGAATACATGGAAGATTTGATGGTAACCATGAGGAAGCTTTCTCGATCTCTGATTCTGATCTCTTCTCTTCATCAAGTGCAGCCCATGGTTCTTTGATCTCCTCTTTTGAATCTTCTTTTGCTGGATGTGATCCTTCAATGCTTTCAAGATGATCTCTTTTTTGCAATGCTTTTCCTGAGCTGTGGTGAAGATCATTGAGCTAACGAGGAATCATTTGCATAGGTTGTGCCTCAGATTTGTAATGGGGTTGAGCTGCTCCATGGTATGGCTTTGGAAATGGTACGGGTAGTTGAGTGGAGGTGTGAAATTGAGATGGAGATGGATGGCATGGTGGTTGGGTAGGAATTTGAGGTCTCCTTGGTGGAGGAGGAGGCGATGGTTGTGGATGAGCAGGTGGTGGAGGAAAATGAGCGGGATGAGAGTTGTACTGGGGCCTCCACTTCTGATAGGGTGCATTCCACTCAGGCTGTGGCTGAGCATAAGAGTGAAATGAATGAGCAACTGGTTGGGTATAATATGGATCTGTGAAGGAACAATGAGAATATGACCAAGGAGGAGGTGTAGACCAGGAAGGATGAGCAGGGGGACCCCAAGAAGGCATGAAAGTGGCTTGATAGGGGTCATAATAGGTCTCGGATGTCCCTTGCAGTTCCTGTTGGTAAGATCTAGGTCCATGCGGCCAACTTTGGTTCATGTAATAGAGTGATTCAGTGGCTCCTTTGGCTCTCTGATATGCAGCTTTGAATCTGGGTAAGGAAGGGCACTGATCTGTAGGATGGTATTCTTCACAGATGAAACACACTTCTAGGGAGTGCATTGGACATTCGTTCCTAGGATGCTTTCTAGTGCACCTAGGACAAAAGATGACCAAAGCCCTCTTGGCTTCTTCTTTCTTCTTTTGGATCCGCAAGGTATCCAGTTGCATGGCAAGAAACTGCCTCATATCACTCTTGAAATCTTTGATCTGGTTTTCAAATTCATCTTTGGACAAGATGTTGCTCCCAACATCTCTGCTTGTAGCCATTTGCTCCAGAGGAATGTTTTCTTCTTCTTCTCCCCTATAGGTTCTTTAAATATGCCTTGATGTCCACCCAGGGGTTCTTTAATCACAGCCATCGAAGAAGAGAGAACGTTGGCTGTGTGAAGCAGTGGGGGTGTTGTGAAATCATTTTTCTAACTTATCTCTACTCCTACAAGGCATGAAATGAAATCTTTTTGGTTGATTTTTGCTTTTTTTTCTACTTCTACTTGCAAAACTGAAATAGATTGAACTGCAACTAACTATCTTTCTAAAATGAAAATGCGGAATTGAAATGAAAGCAGGAAAGGACTAATCTATTTTGCTCAAATGAAATGGCAGGAATGAAATGCTAGTCTACGCTTGCAGAATTGAAACACTAATTTACGCTTGCAGAAATGAAATGCTAATCTATGAAAGCAGGAAATGCTAATCTATGAAAGCGGGAAATGCTAATCTATGAAAGCGGGAAAGGTCTATGCTACTTTTGCAGAATGGAAATGAAATAAACTACTTAGCAGAAAGTTGTAGTAGAAAATAGAAGAATAGCAACAATCACCAATACTCTGCCGCTTCCCCGGCAACGGCGCCAAAAAGATGGTGGGCTCTAGTATTGTAGCAATAATGCTACAACTCCTGGAACTCCCTTCTTTAATTTTATCAACCCGGTAGTTCGTAACAAACTTGGAAGCGATGGTGCCGTATGCACAAGTACTAGCTCTTGTCGCAGCTATCACTTGGTCAGCTGGCACAAGTCTGCTAGGGCTCAAGCCAACTTCTATATGCTCTCAGAAGAAGCTTTCTAAATGATGGACAAAGGCTATCTCGAGGGAAATTGATCTACTTTGCAAAAGTGAACTGAAAGCCAACCAAAACATGAAACCCTAGTAAACCCTAATTTGACTAGTTTGACCTCTATGATGCAATAATGAAAGTGCAAATGTCTAAAAAGGATGCCATTACCTCTAATGATGTGAAATGCATGAACTCAAACTACTTCTATGAAAAAGAACATTGTTTTTTTATTTTTGCTTAAGTGGATGGAGTGATTATGACTTTGTTTCTTATTAGGGTTTGGCTGTGCAGAGGTGGTGCGAAGGGAGAGAAATATTGGGAAAGGTTGGGAAGGCTAGGAGGGGTTCCAGGGGATCCAAAACATCATTCCGCAGAAGTCCACAACGTTCAAGTGCTCGGCAACCGAGTGTGCAGGCTTCTACAGGATGTCTGCAGGGGTTTCTACAGGATGTTCATAGATTTCTACAGGATGTTCTGAAAAGAGGATTTTGGAGCATGGATGGAGGGAAAAAGATGATGGAATGAGTATGGGGGTGAAATAGGGGTGTGAAGAGGTCTATGACTTGGAGGATGGAGTTGAGGAGAAGGTGTGGATGGCTGGACTTGTTCCAAGAAGACTGGAGTAATGTTGCACAAAAAGATGAGAATCATGGCAAAGTAAGCGAATGAGGTAAATGCAAGGTAAGGGTTCTGAGTGAAGGATGAAAGAGGTCGGTTGGATGGGGTATGTGCAGGTAAGGAAGGGTAATAGGTACTCTACAAGTGGTTTTCCAAACTGAACGAACACACACATATAAAACCTATGACCTAGTTACTTTAATCTAATCTGACCTAACAGCAAAAGGAAATGGATAGAAGTTTATTCGAAATGAAATACGTGAAATGACTCTACAACTAAGCAATCATAAACTGAAGCATGCAATCAAAACTGATATCAAGTTCGACCACTAAAAATCCAACACTATTAATTGCATGGTGAAGCAAAGGATGTGTTTTTGTGGGCAGCAACGTTACATTGGTCCCAGCTCATGATTCCACTGAAGGGGAGGTGAGATCCAAAGTACTTGGTAGCCTTTTTCTGAATATATTCCCTGTGATTAACATATCAAGTAAATCTGAACATGAAAAGCTATTTTACTCATCAAAAAGACAAACTAAATAACAAAACAAAATAGCAGATTTTATTCTCAGAATGCAGCAAAACACATAAAGATAAACAAGGGAGGTAATGGGCGCTTGAGATGGGCTCAACCCCAAGAGCTACAGCATCCCAAGAGAGATTTAGAGCTGGTGCCAAGCTAGATTCATCTTTATTAATCAAGAATGAAGAGTTACATCAAAACTGTCCACAAGGAAAACTTGAAAATAAGCTGACAGCAAAACTAATCTATTGCCTAAAAGAATTACAAAATGACTACAAGAAGACTATGAAATGACTAACTACCAGCTACAAAATGACTAACCACTAGCTAACCCCAAAATGACTAACTGAAATGAGGTCTTAGGCCCTCTTATTTATACAATTTGAGGACCCAACAGTCCTCCTAAAATTTAGGGACTTGGCTGCCCAAGACTTGTAGTTAACAACAGTCCAACTTGACTTGCTTGGCTGCCCTTGAGCTGATTGATTTGGTGGCCCTTGAACTTCGAGCTGATGGTGGAGAATTCGAGGTAAGGGCCCATAAATGAGGGGGACACCTTCCTACAAATCCTCTAGCTTGTTCTCCCACGAATTTGGCTGCCAAGTGCTCATTAAGACCTTCATTTTTGTCTCCAAGTTGACCAAAAAGGCTACACAAAGCACCCATTAGACTTGTTGGCATAATGACTAACCAAATTCACTCTATTAACATAAAAATAATCAAAAACATGCAATAAACAAATGAGAATGATGGATTAAGTCAACTTAGGAGGTTGAATGAGCCCAAATAATTGTCCATTTTTGGGGCTCATCAGTTGGTTACCGATACTACCTCAACAACCAAGAGTTGTATATTCGATGCAACAATGCTTACATATGTCAAATATATCGACTACGCCAGCTATTGTGACGGTATCGTAAGTACAAGCGCTACCTGTTGTATGCCAACCTCCAGTTTCTTAGGTGGTAATGCAACAGCCTCTTGTCCCTGCGACTCAGTCACAATTGCCAACTAGTGGAATGACATAGGCCCAAACGGGTACAATTACCCCTCATCTTGGTCAAACAGTCAGTATTGGACAACAGCACATGGCTTCACAGCCATGGCTGGTGCAATACCAACAACCGCAATTCCAACAGGTATACCAAGGATCTGAGCAACAAATCTTCACAAATAGTGGGCAACCGTATATTCAAAACGGTCAAAATCAATCATTCTACAATGGTTATGCCCATCAACCTTACCAAAGTTATCAGCACCAAATGCATTATGTTGGTATGCAGAGACCAACTGCTCAGGCGATTCCATCTTATCCTGGGTATGCTTCGCCTAACCTAAATCAACAGTTACCCTTCATGGCGACTTTAGAGTTACCGGATCTAAATCGGTTAACAAACGATCCAATCGCCTACGCCCCTTGGTGGCCAGCGATTCCGCATAAACTTCAGTCAGATATTCCTAAATTTAATGGAAATCCGGGTGAGGATCCGTCGAATCATGTGATGACCTTTCATCTGTGGTGTTCATCATACACCCTAAACGATGATTTGATTAGGCTTCACCTTTTTCAGAGGACGTTAACTGGTCCAGCAGCAAAATGGTATATCGAATTGCCCAGAGCTTTGTTTGACAACTTCAGTGCCCTAGCCACCACCTTTTTAACCCATTTTCAGTTACCAATAAGGTACGAAACGGGAACGGAACTTCTTACCAATTTCAAGCAGACAATCTCCACTCACATATCTGATCATATTCATGAGTGGCAACATCATCGTAGAATGGTAAAAACATATGTTCCTGATCAGCTATTAGCTGAATGGTTTATTAAGTCTTTGTTACCTTCCATTACAGACGATGTGGCAAAAGGAGGAGTCATCACCGAAGAGCAAGTTATTGCTCGTGCGCAATATTTAGACTTGATTTATACTTAGTCTGGCACGCTCTACGATAAAATCCCTGACGCTCCCAGACTAGAATTTTCGGTCCCCCCTCCTCCTAAATCGAACAATGACTCTCATGCCGGCGATGGTGTGATTGGCACGACCAACACAAAATCGAAAAAGGCTACATCTAAAAAGGCCCGTAATATTTCCAGTCAAAATGCGAAGGAAGAACTTCTCGCCTCGGAAGTAAATGCCATCTCAACTGATAAAGGCAAAGAAACCAAGCAACCAGGAGGCAAGAAGAAAAACAAAGGGAAGAAGAAGAAACGGGAGGAATCATCACCTGAAAAATCTTCTGCAAACCCTCCTGGAGATAGGAAACCGAGAAATCCATGCATAATATGTGATGAGGATCATTGGACAAGAGATTGTCTGTTTAAAGCTGAGCTTAAAAAATTCTGTAAGAATTCAAAAACCTCGGCAGTATTAACTGATCCGTTTCCGAATCCAGGAACAAATCTGGTTGACAGTGGAAATGCTTCCTCATCTCAAGTGCTGATGTTGTCGGTTTCAAAAGAGAAAAATGATGCTTTAATATCAACAAGGAATAAAGATTATGGGAATCCACAGCGGTCGAACAACAAGGATAAAGATCAACCTAGTAGTTCGAAAACAACTTCGACGGAAGTTGTGCCACCCATCATTCCTGAATTGACAATAAAACCGCTAAAGGGAGTAGTACACAAGTCGACATTTAATCCTCGTGCCAGAGCGGCACAGCATTATAATATAGTGGAAGATCTGGCCCAATCGCCATCCGCTATGTCGACACTTGAGGTACTACAAAATTGCCCATCCCAAAAGCAGGCTTTACTATCAGCTATCAGTGGGATAGACCCAAAGGATTCTAATCTTGTGTCCTTTAATCATAAAGGATACGATCCTTAGTTACCAGCTCAACTATCTTTCCTCATTCAAGTGAAAGCCCTCAACAAAACTGTTCATCGAACAATTATTGATGAGGGGGCATCTACATGTATTATTTCGATGAGTTGCTGGAAAACTTTAGGATCTCCAACCTTGTCGAGGTCTTCAACAACATTAAAATTATTCGATGGATGAACATATACCCCATATGGTATTCTAAGTAACTTGCAAGTTGAACTAGGAGGGAAAACAGTAGAAATAGATGTCGAAGTAATCGACGGAAACCTCAATTACAACATCCTACTGGGAAGACCATGGATATATGCTATGGCTGCGGTTGTGTCGACCTACTTTAGAAAGATTGCATTTCCCTTTCAAGGAGGGATTACAATCGTCGATCAACAAACTTTCCTCCCCAATGGTTCCCAAGTTACGGGAAGCGTTCCGATGATCCATGGAAGCCCCCATTCGCTTCAAAATATTGGAGTAGGCCTACTAAAGGACCCTATATTAATGGGAACTTTTTCCCTTCTGCCTCCAATCAATCTGGCAGAAGTAGCATCGGTAGGAACCTGCAATATGATATCTTCGATTGAAAAGATCTCAGGAAACGATATAAACATGGATCATACGCAGGTATTGCCTCCAAGCCCAATAGAAATATTGTAGCAATCAATGTTTCTTGCATGGGAGGCAAACCCAAATCAACGATCATCAATCCTTTGGATAGATAGGTCTAAGGAATATGGCACCCCTTCATATCCTTGGTCGCAAGTGCATTACACCGACGAAGGAATTGTTCAATCAATGGTAATTGAAGGGGCACCATGGGAAGATTACCACCATCGTTCCCATCTTCCGACTTGTAAAGAAGATACTCCTGATGACTTCCATCATCCGTCAGTTTTTGATTTCCTATCAAACACTGTAAACATGGTGGATTCCGAGCGAAACTTGTCCAACATTGAAGAGACTATCGCCATAAATATCTCGACCAAAACAGATGTTGTAGAGAATATTTATGTTGGAAAATGTTGTTCCTCTTCAGAAATTGAAATATATAATGCTCTTTTTCGCGAATTCAGAGATGTCTTTGCTTGGTCATATGATGAAATGCCAGGCATTGACTCGAGTATAGTTGAACACGAAATTAAGATGTATCCAGATGTCAAACCAATACGACAACGGCTACGGCAGGTGCACCCCAAGAAATCTGTTGCCATCAAAGCAGAAGTTGAAAAGCTTCTCCATGCTGGTTTCATTTACCCGGTTCCTCTAACCGATTGGGTATCGAACATTGTTCCTGTTATGAAAAAACAAGGAACGATTAGAGTGTGCGTCGATTATAGGGATGTAAATCAAGCTTGTCCAAAAGACAACTACCCTACACCCTTTATTGACCAGATAATTGATGAATGCGTCGGATGTGAAATCTTTTCATTCATGGATGGATTCTCCGGGTATAATCAAATAAATATCCGCCCACAGGACCAGTCAAAGACTGCATTTATTTGTCCATGGGGCACATTCGCATATCGCAAATTACCCTTTGGTTTAAAGAACGCATGGGCGACGTTTCAAAGGGCAATGAATTATGCCTTCCATGACATCAAAAAAATCGTTCAACCATATCTCGACGACCTTCCGGCTCATTCGCGAAAGCGGACTGATCATCCGCAGCATTTAAGATCAATATTTCTACGTTGCCGACACTACAAGATACGACTCAATCCACACAAATGTGTGTTCTATGTCAGTTCTGGTCGCTTACTTGGATTTGTAGTCTCGAAGGACGGGATTCGTCTCGACCCATGCAAGGTTCAGGAAATCATAAATTTGCCTCCACCTTCAAATTTGCTTCAGATACAGAAACTCCAAGGGAAAGCAAACTTTCTGAGGAGGTTCATTCCAAATTACGCCGAACTTGCTAAAGGTTATACACGTCTATTGAAAAAGGAAGTGCCCTTCGTCTGGGATCAGGTCGCGCAAGCTTCCTTTGATGCTTTAAAGGAATCCCTAATGAAAGCATCATTAATGTACGCTCCTGATTATCAAAAAGACTTTAACCTGTATCTGGCTGCAGCAGATACAACCATCGCAATGGTTTTAGTTCAAGAAAACAACGGAATTGAACATCCTATATATTATTTAAGTAAGAACTTAAATGATACAGAAAGCAAATATTCTTATGTTGAAAAGCTAGCACTCGCAGCTGTTCAAGCGATACAGAGATTTCGACAATATGTCCTCTTTCGAAAAACTACCATTCTGTCAGATTGCAACCCCATGACTTATATATTGTTGCGACAGTTGCTGGGGGGAAAATATTCAAAATGGAGAGCAATTCTACAAGAGTTTGATCTGGGATTTGTAAAATCCAAGTCAAATAAAGCCCTGGTTTTCGCAGAATTATTATGCGATCTCCCATCGTCGTCCAACGATGAAACATCCGAAGAAGCAATCGTGGATGAATCTTTGTTTCTGATATCTTCAAGCAATCTGTGGTATGGAGATATAATCATTTATCTCCAAACCCAAAAATATAGGCCTAATACCTCCCACTCCGAACAAAAACGTATTCGATACCAATCAAAAGACTACATGATCGTCGGTGACACGCTTTACCGTCGTGGTGTCGATACAGTTCTAAGGAGGTGCCTCACCCATGAGGAGGCCGAAAAAGTCCTGAATGATTGCCATTCAGGTGCGTGTGGGGGGCATCAATCCGATTACGCTACGGCGCAAAATTTTTTACGAGCAGGATACTTCTCGCCAACAATCTTCAAAGATTGCATAACCGCAATCAGACGTTGCCATGCCTGTCAAATTTTCGATAGCAAAACCAGAAGACCACCCACACCTTTGCAGCCAATAGTTGCTATTGGGCCATTCGCCAAATGGGGCATCGATTTCATGACATGTAACCCCACCTCGACCGGGGGGCATGGGTATATCATAGTCGCAGTGGACTATTTTACCAAATGGGCCGAGGCGATGCCTACATTAGATAACACTGGTGAAATAGCTGCCCTTTTCTTTTTCAATCATGTAGTCGCCAGATTCAGCGTTCCACAGGCTATAGTCACAGATCATGGATCACATTTTCACAATCACATGATGGCTGAATTAGCTGCCAAATTAGGGTTGTCTCACGACAGCTCTACTCCATACTACCCACAAGCCAACGGACAAGTTGAAGCAATCAACAAAGTCCTGAAGCGCATGCTGCAATGGATGATTGGAGTCCACAAAAGGAGTTGGCACCTGATCCTGTACTCAGCCTTGTGGGCATACCGAACCTCGGTAAGGAATGCAACTGGGTTTACACCTTTCCAACTGGTGTATGGCCTAGAAGCAATCTTACCGGTTCAGTGTGAAATATCGTCCCTTAAACTCGCAATCGACCTTCTCCCTGGAACTTCAGAAGAGGAGGCTCGTTTCTTGGAACTAATCCAATTGGATGAGATCCGTTGTGATGCCGCTTTGGCTAACGAAGCCCATAAGAAATGAGTCAAGGCGCAGTTCGACAAAAATGTCAAACCCCATGTCTTCTCAGAAGGTGACCTGGTCTTACTTTATGACCAAGAATCCGATAAATTGGGAGCAGGTAAATTCAAGTCTTTATGGATGGCCCCTATATTTTTAAACGTGTATTAGCAAAAGGGGCCTATGAGTTAATGGATTACGATGGAATTCCACTGGCGCAACCTCGTAACGGGTTGTACCTTAAGCGTTACTATGCATAATCAGTATGGTAACCTATATGCTTTTGTTACATTTTTGTTTTCTCTAAGGGTAATCATTTTGGTCAAGTAAAAACACTTTTTACATTTGTCGCAGATGTCGAACCTATTGGAATCTTTTGTTGGATATGCCGACGAAGCAAGTCGTAGTTCGTGGAACCTATCTTCTGCAACCTGGGCCATTTTTTATCCAAACGGCGAGTTAGTAAGTTTCAAAGGGGTATGTATTGGTCGATCAACGAATAACATCACTGAATATAGCGCGTTGATAGAATTTCTCTCTGATGCCATCACACATGGCATACACCGACTTGTTGTCAGGCTAGACTCATAGCTCGTCATACTACAACTCACTGGTATCTACTCCGTCCGAAATCCAGCTATCTATCGCATGTTCCTAAGGGTCAAGAGTTTGGAAAGGCAATTTGATTTTATTCAATATCAGCATATTTCCAGAAGCTTAAACACATTAACTGACTCATTGGCAAATTATGTGTTAGATAGACCTTTGCAACATTTATAAAAAAGAAGCATTTCATCAATATTTGCATGCGGATCATATAACTTAACCAAAAAAAAAAAACTCTGAAAATCAAAAATATATATATAACTGTTTACGGTTTACACATAATGTTCTGTAACCAAGAAAAAATTGGTCAAATGACCCAAAAGTCAAAACCCTAGGGGGCACCCTAGTCTAATGATGTTGGTGATAACAAGTCACCACATGTGCAATCATGCGTAAAATCCTAGTCCATCGACTTGGCACGCCAGTGGTATGTTGCTGCAACCTCAGGGGCAGCTCATCAGTCCTCACATCTGGAATACCGAGAGTGAGGCCCTCGACCTGATCCTATAATGTTGAAAGAGTCTCAGCCACATCAAGGTCGCGAAGGATAGCCCTTCCCACAGCCTCTCCTGCTAGAGCGGCAGCTGGCCCTCTCAGGCGTACTACTGGCCGAACGGGACCAACATCTGCATGAGCACATGAGTTCTGATTAGTCTTGATAGAATAAAGCACAAGGACATTATAAAAGAAAAACGATAAATAGAAATATGGTCAAGAATTTACCAATAGCACCCCACTGCTCGCCAGCCGACAGTACCAAATCTAGGTCACCCCGGAAGTCCATACCAGCATATGGGTACTCGGAAAAAACCATCTCCTGACAATCGAACCACCCGAAGAAGGTATCAAAAAAAAAATCTGAGACTGACCAGCATGTCTGGACATATGGTTGACCCATCTCTGCATCCATGGTTCAGTCGGTGGAGGTAAACCAAATGCAATATACTGCGGCTGCATCAGTGGTATCCTTTCCAAGGTGAAGGTGGTCAAAATGGAACCATATCCAAAGTTCTTCAATCTCCCATTTTTCACCTTGGTCAACTGTTCTTTCATCACAAGGAGTACTGCATCACACCAGTTGAACACCTTCGGTTCGAGACATTCCAAGGCGTACTGCATATAAGACCGGTTGGCCACATGGAGAGCCGCACCACCAGCCATCCTACCAAAAGTGAACAGAATGGTCCTCAAAGACCTGTCAGTGACATCTCGGATGATGATCTTGCCGTCTTTACTCGGCTGAGATCCCTCTCTGCAATACCTGCGAACATAATCTCTCACAGATTCACCTCCACAGGCCGAACCTGATAAAGAGATAGGGGCACCCCGCCTCGATAAGCCGGTCAAAAAATAGATGTCCACTACAGTCAAGGGGATGGATTTTCCCCTAATCTGGAACACCTGGCTGGTAGGATCCCAAGCATCGAGAAAATACTGCAGCAAGTTGATTTGTTGTCTCATGCTAGAGATGCGGAAAAACTTCAACAGGCCACAGTTCCGCAGTGCGTTTACTGTAACCGGATCATGTAAAGCAAGCATGTCCTCTTCTTCATGCTCACGTTCTCGCCATGTAATAGTCATCTTACTCCAATAAATCTCTAAAATCAAACAAGAGAAGAGTTAGATCCTGATTTGGTGAGAAACGGGAAAAAATTTCCATTAAGAACTCTGCACAAATGTCCCTCCTTGCGCCCATCGCACCTCCAGCTTAGTCCTAGGTGTGTTGCATGTCAATTGTCTAGTGAGTAGGCCAACATGCAATGCACCTTTCGATGCAGAAAGGGTGCGATGGGGCCAAAGCGAGTTTTTTAAAACCCAGGGGCTCGGAAAAACCAGAAATCAGGCTTAGAATGCAAAATGGAAAGGATGAAATGAAAGAGCTCAAGTTTAGCTCCTACCTAGTCCAGACGGTGCCAAATATCATCCACAGAATCGCCCGGAATCAGCTGGTGAAAATCAAAGGGGGAAAGCACCTCCAAAGCTCCAACAAGCCAAAGTTCAAATGAAATGGTAAAATGAGGGGTAAAAGCACTTTTAAATTACTTTTTACTTAATTCAAGTAAAATTTTGGTGTCTTAACTCATTTTCTAGACATGTATTATTCATTTCTAACTGATTTTGATGAAGCAATTGAGCATGCAGCGCAACCTTTGAAGGAACAAAGTCATTAATGGTAAAGTCAAGAAATGACCGTTACATCGAGCAGTTTTATTGCGGAATTCAAGCTCGTTAAAAAACAAACATAAGCAATGAGCAAGTGTTTCCCCCCGCATTTAAGCTCATTAAATAATGAACTAATTTCCGGTAAATAACCATCATGAATGTAGTACTTCAGCCTTTAAAGCCTTGGTCGTGTTCTCATCATCACCTCCACTCTGTATTGGCCGATCATTCACCTCCACTTGATTGTTTACCTCTTTTGAGGAACAGCTGCGAAGAGTGATCTTGTTAGCCATCCTTGTGACACTGTCGTGATTGGAAAATTCCAAACCTTACCTGGAATCAGCTGCTACCCGAATTTATCACTCGTTCCTGAAAAACGAGTCTCCTTTAAGCTCTTTTCAACTGAATCATAAAATATGAAAATATTTCCGAGCCATTGGCCTCTCCAGCTCATTAAAGTGACCAGAAGTGCTATCCCTCCTTTAGATTTTAATCTTTTTGGACCTGAGGGATTATTACACAAAAAGATCGAGCGCTTGTCTTGTTCGGCTCGTTAAAATTACCGAAAATTCATCCCTTTCATATTATTTTATAGTTTTTTGGACTTAAGGGATTTGATGATGAAAAAGGATATTTGGAGTTTCCTTTACGTTCTTTTTCAGACTCTCTAAAATTGATAAGGACCGAGTTATCTTTGTCGTTGAACTCCTTAAAACCTAATAGCGACAAACTTGTCCATAACAGACAAGAACGAGTTTCACTATCGCTGGGCTCGTTAAAACATAGCGATGGGTTTTCTCAAAGGGAAAATTATAGAACAAGCATATGTTATCCTCCTCAAGCTTGACAAAAATAAAGAGGTACTAGTCAGCAATGACTGGGGAGAAATTGGGAAGAAAACTTGAAGAAACTTTGTTGGTAGCAAGTCGCTCTTGAACATGACACTTTCACTCTGCATCCTAGTCGGGTTGGGTTGTTCCATTCACTGGTCATATCACCATGGTTCCATCACACCATCCACATTTGAGGTTAATGCTACCAATCCATCATGTCAGTGTCGCCGATATGCTCAAGAGAAGTCATTCAGAGAATTCACCTGTGTCTCACCCACTATAATACATTTTCGCTCCATTCTTTCATGACCGCCACCCTGAACCATATATCACCAGATTGTTTTCACCTCCATTAAAATCATTTGCTCCGTTCCATGTCATTGATGTGGGATTCATTAAGGCCCTCCTATGACGGATCGATTCTTGTCGACATCAGCTCATTATCCAAGAAGGCGATCTAGGAACAACCCTTTCAGTACTTTGAAGCTTGCATGCCTCAATGGCAAGTTTCTCACTTCCGGCGACAGGTTTACATCAATGGCCTTCGACCGAAAGATTTTACATGGTGTTTGATGCCAAGTCCCTTATTCACACCACGTGAATTGTACTGCAGTACCTTGAGGATCATTATCATTATCGGTGATTCCTCTCGCGCCTGTTAACAACTTACATCATTGGTTGGTAATCAGGCGATGTCTTTCCATGTTCGACTCCAGAACATCTCTCACATGGATCGACTTGTACTTTGAGTGAAGATTGAACGAGATTGAAGATCCCAGATCTAGTTTCATCCATCCGGGCTATGATATATATTCAGGAAAATAAAGACATCAAATGTACATCATTGCTGCACAGATAATCATCCAATCTAAGGGATGATGGCTCTACCAGAATCATCAGTCTACACTCAGACGATTGTCTGTCTCATGTACATGAAAAATGAATTTATAAAGCTGAGCATGGGAATGCCCGCCTCAGCTAGATCATGAAAAATTATGAAGATAATGTATTGTATTGTATCTTATTACAGGTCTCCTTCCAGCTTGAAAGAACTTCGGATCCTCATGATAAAGAATTTCACCCGACATCAAAAGATTAACGACCTCATGCTTTAGGGGGCAACTGTTATAGACATTTTTTGGCCCTGCAACCCCAAGCATAAAATGTCCATAAACCAAGGGCTCCTAAGTCCCTAAAGGTTTTGTTCCAACCCCTAAAAGAACAAGGTCAACTGATTAAAGCATCTCCCAGAAGTTCTCCATGAAAAACTACTCAGAACTGGTCAAAACTGGACCATTTCACCTGCTCCATAGGCAAAGTGCGTTGCATCCCACCTAAATACACACCGTAGGTATGTTTCATTTCAAAAATCCCTTCTATGGGGTGCGATGGGCGAGAAGGGACAAATGGCAGGGTCAATCCACAAGGTGGAGAAGCATGGAATCTTCCAGAAACTTCTCCAGTGACACTTGCCTATATGAATTCGACCAGGGATGAGTAAGAGATCATCAATCTCCAAGTGGAATCAAGAACTATCAGAGGGAAGACACTAATCAAATCACAAGCTGACTCATCTCCCTTGCAAACATCTATATATGGATCCCTCATCCCAGAGATCCAGAGGCTAGAATTTTGCATCTTGTAAGGAATTGCTGTTGGTTTCTTGAGACAACATCATAGTGTTGGGTGATCTAATATTTTCATGAGGTGAAGAAGGGCTTACCTGCTGAGAGGATGATGTTGGGTCAGAACAATTGGTTGTAATTCTCTTGGCTCTTTCTTGATTATCAATAAAACTATTCTAGTTTTCCTCCATACACTTGTGTGATTGACGTTTTATGCATTTGTGTGGTTAATATACATCTGATCCTATATTGCTTATGATAATAGATCCATGTTATCGTATAGTGTTATGCTGCTTTGATTCTACAGGTACTCTGTGAAGCTGGGTATACAAGAAAGCAAGTAGCAAAGGACTATCAGAAGAGAGAGGAATTGAGCAAAGGACCAAGCGCAAGACAGAGGTTGGTCTCTTTTATTCTTCTCTCATCTATCTTTCATAAAGGAAAACGAAAGTAGTTTTACTTTGTTTGTTTCTAAGGTAGCTACCAGCCTTAGTGGGATTAGTAGTTCTGCATAGACACTATTCCCGGTAACAAGGTGATCAAGGAGAGAACAGTATATTGAGAGGAGATTTCAAAGTTTTGAGTTTTGGGTAGAGAGTTTGCATAGTAGATTTGGATTGCTTGCGGAAAAATACCCAAAAAAAAAAAAATCAATTGAATTGGAGTTCGGATGATGGAGATATCGCTGATTTAAAATCAGCTCTTTTTCTAGAAAATTTCATGACAACAGGAAAGTGGAAATAAATTGGTGTGCTAGCCAAGAACTTGTATGCACTTGAGGTACAAGATGCATGCAAAGCCTTGAGGAGTAAGGCAAAGGGTAGATACTTGGTGGTTGAGAGGGAGAGTAAATTACCTCTCAACATGCAGAGCCAGAAGAAGTCTCAGACAATTGTGGAGGAACCACGATTGGTACAACAGCTTCAGGAGGTTGTGGAGTAGCCACAACAGGGGAAGATGAGTGGAGATCAAGTAGAGACATTTACTCATGCAGAGACCTCTAGTGGGGGGAAACTTCGAGCCAGGTGGGCAGAGGGATCACATGCAGCGATACCTCCAGGTAGGAGGTGGGGTGATGTGGAGCGATTGTCCTAAGGAGGAGGGGCAAGATCCTTGAGGTACCCAACCTCTTGTATGAAACCTTGCTATGGGAGCCCCCAATGTGGATTAGTAGGAATTGACTGATTGGGTAGAGACAGATGCAGATGGAGTGACAGAAAGAGCTACAGTGCAGGGAATCCTAGGATAGCGCAGAGCTTGCAGGCTGCAGCAATGCGAGAGGCACAAGTGTGTTGCACAATGCAAGGTAGCACAGAGAAGGGTACAACGATGCGGGATGCATGGAGATGCTGCAGTAGTATAGAGGTCAGAGAGGGAGCATTTGTCAGCAGCAGGTAGAGCTTCAACATTAGAGTATGTTTCTAGCCCAACAGAGAGGTCATTTGAAAGTTTTTTGTTTCGAGTGTTGCTGGAGCAACCACACTTGGTAGATGTGTTGCATGTAGTAAATTCTATAGTTAGATGATCGGGTTCAAGAGGAAGCCTTTCTTGTTCATAGGGAGTGTTGAAAAGTGTGCAACAAGAAATGATAAATTTAGGAAGTGCTAAAAATAGAACTACTAAAAATAGCACTTCTAAAAATAGCGGTTTGGCCAATGAGCATTTTGGCCACCTTGGGTGTGAGGTGAAACTGCTAAAAATATCATCCTCTAAAAATAGTATTTCTGGCTCCCTTCCTATTTATAGTAGTTCCTGATCTATCTATAGGAAGTAAATTCGAATTTGGTCTTACCAACAATTTGGAATATTAATTAATTAATTCTCCATGAGTTAGTTAGTTAAGGAAAAGCAAACTTGAAGTCTTTGTGAGAACATGCAATTATTTCTCCATTAATTGGGGAATGTGTCCTTGATTTGCTCCACTGATTAAGGAATTAAGGATGAGTTCTATATTGATAGGATCAGTTGACTTAGTTTAACTTAGTCAAGTTCAATTAGATTAATTTAACAAGTTGTTAAATTAATGAGATATAGTTTGTTGATTCTTGCATGCATGTGACAACTATTATTTTCAGATAACTGTGCATTCACTCATGGATAACTGATGCATGTCAGTTTTGTTAGAGACCCAGTTGAGATGAGATGTGGGACAATGTACTATTAATTGGATGAATATTTTTCCTATAAAGGAAGCTCATCCATGATGAGGATTTATCTCCTTTGGGTTTGTGCAGTTATTTCAGAGGTCAGTGTTGTGTATGAGGTGAGAATCACACAGGTTGCAGCTAGAGGACCCAGGAAAACTGTGCATAGAAATAGGAGACTTGGAGGGCAGAGGAGAAGGTTTGTGAGAAGCCTTTGACTGTCTATGAGCAACAAAGGGATTGTACTGAGAGCTGGATAGCTTCCGATCTAAGGCTTTGTGTAATCCGGAAATATTTCCACTTGTATGATAATACAGAGATGGGGTTTTAGGCTGGTGAACTATGTATTCACTCATGGATAACTGATGCATTCCAGTTCTGTCAAAGACCCATTTGAGATCAAAGAAGGGACAATGTACTATCAGTTGGATGAATATTTTTCCTATAAAGGAAGCTCATCCATGATGAGGATTTATCTCCTTCAGGTTTGTGCAGTTATTTCAGAGGTCAGTGTTGTGTGTGAGGTGAGAATCACACAGGTTATAGCTGGAGGACCCAGGAAAAACTGTGCATAGAAATAGGAGGCTTGGAGGGCAGAGGAGAAGGTTTGAGAGAAGCATTTGACTATCTATGAGCAACAAAGGGATTTTGCTGAGAGTTGGATAGCTTTTGAGCTAAGGCTTTGTTTAATACGAACACATTTCCACTTGTATGATAATACAGAGATGGGGTTTTAGGCTGGTGCTTTCCCCTGGTTATATCTTCTGTGTTATGTGTGTTTGATTTCTCCATATTAGTTATATGTGTTCTTATTGATGTTGCTCATGTTCGATTAAGCTTCCGTTAAATTGTTTGTAGAATTAGATCAAGTGTTTTGCTTTAGTACATTGCATTACCAGGTGATCTATAGTGGGAATTTCTACATGGTATTAGAGCTAGCTGATTTGTAGAAAAAATTCTACACAGACTTCAATGGATGAAGTGTTGTTGTGCATTTCTCTATGGCCTGTTGAACATCATCCACGAGCTTCTTTGTTGTCGTCCCTTCTGCTACAAGGTTGATTTTCCTGTGTGTTTGTTGCATGGTCTTCAATTTGCCCTCTATTTCCGGTGAGAGTTGGCAGGCCTCATCTCCCCAAGATGAATCCGCACGGAGATGATATATGCCTTTCTCCGCAACTCATCAATATGTTCCTGCAAAATTGTTTCTTCCTAAAGATGGGTGAACTGTTGCATAGGTTCTAAGGTCTACGCCATTGCTTTAAGATCATCGAACTATAGTTGCTTGTCTCTAATTTATACTTCGATCTTCTACACATGTGGATCCTCCTGTAGCGAGGTCCGAACTTCCATTTTATCTTCAAAAGGTTGACTACAGTCCTTGACTGCAATCTCTATCTGTGCCATATCAGTGTTTATGGCAGTTTCACGCTGCTCTCAAACTTTGGGTGGCATTGTAGGGTTTAGCTTCATCTGAAGTTCTGTAATCTACATCTGCAGTTCAAATCTAACCTTTCCCACCTCTTCCTTTGGATCTCTAACTGTTTCTACCAGTTTCTGAAGTTTTTTTGCTAAATCGCCCTTGGCTAAGATCAAGAGCTCATGAATCTCACTGCATACTTCGGTTATGGCCTCTTCTAATCATTGGTTGTGTTCAGCTTCCTGATCGCGATCATGCACCACTTTATTCTTTTCTTCGAACATCTATTGGTTGTCATGTTTAACTTCTTTGATGACAAATAGAGCTTGTTGTTCCCAAATCTTCAACTCGTCAGAGACTCCCTGGTGTAAATCATGCACTTCCTGAATGGGGAACACCACAAGTTTGAGACTTAGATCTTTCCAGTATTGTGTGTGCTCCTATTCTTCGGTTGTCTCAAAATGGAGAGAGCCTCCTGGTAGTTTCACTGCTTTGAGTTCGAATTTGATTTCGGTAGTGGTACTAAAATTTGACATACTCGCTTAACCCATGCTTTCTTGAGTCACGCTTGTTGGAACCATGGTCGCCTGAAATTATAGCTTCTTGAGGCCCTATTGGACCTCTGTCAACACTGCTTTGTACTGGTATTCAATATTTCCCCATAAGTCCTCCATCACAGCCCGGACTGTGTCTCCTATCTCATCGATGTCCCCTTCAGTGAGGACCATCGGCTCTACGCCAGTGGATCTTTTGGACTTCTGCTTCTTTTGCGCTCCTCCAATACTTTGCTTCTTCTGCCTTTCCACTATAAATGGGGAATCAGCATCCTTTGTGTCCACAAAATGGTATTCACCACGTTGATCACCCTTGTCGGTCTCCTTGTCAACTTCGCACTTTGTTTCCTCTGTGGTGTTTTTTTCAAGGTCAATTGTGACCTTCAGAGGCACCTTCTCCTTTGTTGTTGGCTTTTCGATATGCGCACCTCCAATGGCTTGTTGTGTCTTACTTGTCACCTTTGAAGTTGGCTTCCTCAGTGGCATATAGGGTGGCAACCTAGAGATTGGTTCCACCTCGTCTATGCTAATATCCTCTATTTCGACAACCACTTCTTCCTCATCCAAATACTTGGTCTCCATCAGTTGCTTGTTTTTATCCATTTTCTCCTTACTCTGTTGTTATGTGGGGATTTTCCTCGGTGATTGCATAACCAGGGTCCTTTGGGGCTTCTTCTACTTCTTAGTTGTTGCTGCTATAGTAGTATGCTTTGTTCCTGGTGATCTTGGTGCAGTAGTATGCGTTGGTTGTGAAGCAGACACGATGGACACTAGCCCTCGACTCAGAAACTCCTCCTCAAGCTCCTTCCAACTCCAACCAGACATGTAGCAGAATGATTGACTCACACTTAGGCACAAAATAAAAAGGAATTCTCAATAAACAAAGTGTCTTAATGTGGAGCGAGGTTCCATATTTATAACATTTTTCAAATTCAAACCACTCAATCCCCTCTAGATCCTCCTCATAAATGTGAATTTGGTGGCATATTTACCTAGATATGGTCCTTAAATGTGTTTCCCCCACTCCTTTTAACGACCATTCCCCTGTCAAATCAACCCCAATGTTCATATTCTGGTCGAACTGCATCTGAACCATCCTTGCAATTCAGTTACCCCTTCTTCGTCGCAACTTCCTCTACCTACGCCATCCTCTCGAATGTCACGCAACCCTCCATATTCGACAAGGTCCTTCATTGACAGAGTACTTTATAGTCCTATGCTTCCTTCCAACTTCTTGTAGCACTAAGATTGTTCTACATTCATATACTCATCGTGCATCACCATGGACAAAAACATCCCTGTAGAGTTTCAACCTACTCCCATTTACTCGCCCAACAAATAATTCTCCATTTAGCTTCACGTGCTGAATTGTACCACCATATGAGATATCCCTGATAATGTAAGAGTTCATCCAATGCATCTTGAAGTTACCAGGGAACTGTGTGAACTTACTATCATACAAAAAAACCAAGTCTCCATTCTTAAAAGTTCACTGCCTAATATGTCGATAATGCCATGCCTTTTCCTGGGATTTCTGTACTTGTTGGTGAAATCCTGTAAGGAAGAGATCTTCTTCTAGCGTGTGCACTTGTTCCAATATTTCTTCCATAATATTGTTGTCTACCATATTTGTGACCGTCGCGATTCTAAGACTTCATACTATATATTCCATTGGAATTACAACTTCCTGTCCATACACCTATCTAAACAGAGTCTTCCCTGTCAAATTCTTGCAAGTAGTCCTATATGCCCATAATAATGTGGGGATGTGCACATCCAATCATTTATGTTGAAATTGCACACCTTCGTTAGAGTGTTCTCCAAAATTTATTAAAAGCCTTGACTGTGCCATTCACGTGAGGGTGATAAGGCATGTTTTTTCTGGTGATGTATCTGAAACTCTTATGTTAATGATTCAATAGTGTTGTTGAGGAAGTGTGTTCCTCTATCACTCATCAGGACCTTCAGGCATCCAAACCTCGAAAATATATACTCAAAGATGAAGTGTGCAACAATGTTTGCGCTACAATCCTTTACCATTTGTACCTCAACCCACCTGGTCAGATAATCCATCACAGTAAGAATATATCACACACTATCTTCTTTCCTGGTGGATTGATTGACCCCACAAAATTAATTCCCAACTTATCAAAAGCCTTCAAAGTAACTTTTGGATTCAGCAGCAATTCATCTCTCTGCAATGGTCTTCTGGACCTCTGGCAGACATCACAAGCACTAAAATAGTCCTTAGAATCCTTGTGCAACATGGGCCTACATAGTCCTTCCCTTAAATTTTTCTATGTGGTTGCTTTTCCTGTGTAGTGCCCTCCCGTGACTCCACTATGCGTTTCTACCAAAATATTATGTCTTTCATGCTCAGGGACATATCTGTGCAATATTTCATCAGGGCCCATTTTATACAAATTCCCAGTAATCAGAGAAAAATTCATTGCTTTGACTACTCGTTCTTTCTTCTGTTGCATTGTATACTTCGTAGGGGCTACTTTCCTAGTCAAAAATTAAATAATATCTGCAAAATGTTCATCAGCAACCCTTACTGCGAAGATCTGCGCATTAGGCAATCCTTCTTCAATGTTGGTCGGTTCTTTGCTGGTCTCAATTCTAGACAGATGATTTGGTTTGACATATAGTGATCTTGGCTTGACTATTACTTCAAAATCATATTCTTGGAGCAAAAAATAGTCATCTGCAAATCTTTCCCCCTAACATACTATAGATGCATTGACAAAATCTATGATCTTTGAGAAATTCTCTTGGTGTAGAGAAACAATGGGCATTGCAGGGCTGGATAAATGACTAAGCTCTCTTGTGGCCCCCTATGGAAAGAAAACAACAAGTGGGAGAATGTTGGGTTGTGTTATATTATTTCCATGACTAGCCCACGTAGTTGACCGGGGGGTTAGAAAGGGAGCAGAGCCCCCCCCTTCATTGTGTCAGTTGCGTAGCAGGGGGAGTCACAGGGGGTTTGAGGGGTGCAGGTACCCACACTCTATGGGGTTTGCGGCAACGCCCTGAGAAATTTTGTTTTTGAACCCTATATTAGGTTGGGCAGACCTACATATGGTTTTGTGCATGATTTTTTGCACATGGTTTTGGACGCGATGGTTTTCGATACATGGTTTTGGACGCAATGGTTTTCGGTCCATGGTATTGGATTCTTCGGCATGTATAAATATGTATTGTAACATTGAAAGGAATATAATGAAAAATCAAGCTGGTAGTCCTAGTTTTGGGATCCAGGGGAAAATATATTTGTATATGTGTTTTATGTGTTATGCTCTCGCATGTTTATTTTTTGTGTTTTTAGAATTCGTATCAAGGTAATTCCTATATGGGGTTAAAACCTACATTTGGTATCAGAGTTGTTTTGGCTTCAAGGGGATGCCTTTATTGCTGAGGGGTTTCGCTCGAACCTGTGGTAGACCCTGTTCAGTGGGAGATCTGAGGGATCGATTCTGGTAGTGAAAGAAGATGGCAAGCAGTGGAAAGATAGAGATCGAGAAATTTAATGGTCAGGGTTTTGAGTTGTGGAAACTCAAGATGGAGGATCTGTTGGTGGATAAAGATCATTGGATCGTGGTAGATCTAGGTACTAAACCAACGGGAGTGTCTGATGAAGAATGGAAGAAGTTGGATCGGAAGGCAAAGAGCACAATATGATTGTGTGTCTCAGATTCAGTATTGTTGAATGTATCAGGGGAAGCTACAACGAAGGCTTTGTGGGACAAGTTAGGGACTTTGTACCAATCTAAGTCTTTGGTGAATAAACTGTTCCTACGGAGAAAGATGTATAACCTGACGATGAAAGATGGAGACTCGGTGATAGAGCATCTGAATGCATTTAATTCTGTGGTAAGTCAGTTATCATCTATTGATATCAAAATTTTAGATGAAGACAAGTGCATTAGCTTGTTGTGTCCTCTACCAGATTCGTGGGATGGTCTGGTTATTGCAATAGGTAGCAATGCAACTGCCTTGTAGTTTGATGAAATAGTCTCATCCTTGCTGACAGAGGAAATGAGACGGAAAAACATGGAGAGCCAGAATGGTGATGCCTTGTTTGTATGAGGACGGTCCCAGAACAGAAACAAAAATAAGTCATCGAGTGGGAGGTCTAAATCTAGAGGGAGATCTAAATCTCCAAGAAACCCTGTAAATTTGGTGTTCTAGAAATGTGGAAAGGAAGGGCACTACAAAAGGGACTCTAAATCTAAAATTCCTGACAAAGGAAAGGGATCTGATGATTCTCCTTCTGCAGAGGCGAAAACCACCTCAGATGAAGGTGGGGATGTGTACTTGGATTCTTCAAGTACACTTGTAGATCATGAGGCATGGTTGATTGACTTAGATGCATCCTTTCACTTCACTCCACATAGAGAGTGGTTTTGCAAGTGTGAGAAATACGATGGTGGTGAGGTCTTCATAGGGGATGATAGGAAGGCTAGAATCATTGGTCACAGAAAAGTAAAGTTGAAGTTGCAAGGTGGAAGGGTTAGAACACTTCCGGGTGTTCTACATATTCCTACATTGCCCAGAAATTTTATTTTTGTAGGCAAGATGGATGATGCAGGTGTAGAAATAGTGTTCGAGAAGGATACCTGTAAGATGGTTCGGGGAGCACTGATATTGATGTGGGGAGTTCAGATTGGAACTCTATACAAGCTACAAGGTAGCACTGTTGTTGATGGGTGCAACAGTTCTGTGGTTCTTGAAAGTAGAGCAGAAAATCTAGTGGTCTTTGGAGAGAAGACCATGCTATGGCATCAAAGGCTTGGACACATTGGAGAGAAGGGCCTTCGAATACTTCATGGTAAAGGTATGGTAGAAGGTATGAGTAATAGCTCTCTGGATTTTGATTTCTATGAAAATTATGTATATGGGAAACAGGATCGAGTGAGTTTCCCCTCTGGTGGTAAGGGGGCGAAACATATATTAGAGCTTTTGCATAGTGATGTGTTTGGACCTGTGAAGGTTCCATTATTGGGTAAGTCTGTGTACTATGTATCATTTATAGATGACTTCTCAAGGAATACATGGATATATCTCCTTAAGAAGAAATCTGAAGACTTTGACAGGTTTAAAGAATTAAAGGCTCTGGTGAAAAACCAAACAAAGAAGAAGATAAAGGTGCTGAGGACAGATAACTGTGGAGAGTTTTGTAGCAAGGAATTTGAAGAATTTTGTAAGAAGTATGGTATATCACAGTAGAAGACTACTCCATATACACCTCAGCAAAATGGAGTTGCAGAAAGAATGAACAAGACGTTGATGGAAAGGGAAAGAAGTATGCTCAGTGGTGTCAAGTTAGGACAGGAATTTTGGGCAGAGGCAATGGAGACAGCATGTTACCTAGTCAAAAGATCACCTTCATCGACGTTGGAGGATAAGACTCCACAAGAGGTATGGACTAGTAAGAAACCCTCTCTTTCACATTTGAGGGTATTTGGATGTGATGCATATATACATGTTCCAAAGGAGAAAAGAACCAAGTTGGATAGTAAATCTGAAAAGTGCATCTTTATTAGGTATAAGGCTAGTTTAAAGGGTTATAAGCTTTGGAACCCATTAACAAGGAAGGTTGCGTACAACGGAGATGTGGTGTTCAGAGAGGTGAAAGATGTTATTAAACATGAAGTCCAACCAAAGGAACCTAAGAAGATAGAGTTTGAGCTTAAGGAGGAAGAATCATACTCTACAACAGAGGAGGAATCAGAAGATGAAGAGCCACAAACTCCGGGTGTGAGAAGATCAATTCGAGAAAGAAGGTAGCGAGAAAGGTATAGTCCATCTGCTTTCTATTCAAATTTTTCTTTATTTATCACTGATGATGATCCTAGAACTGTGAAGGAAGCAGTAGATTCAAAGGATGGAAAACTCTGGAAGGAGGCCATGGTTGATGAAATGGCATCTTTGCACAAAAATGAGGCTTGGGATCTGGTGGAGTTGCCAGCTGGAAGGAAACCCCTTGGCAACAAATGGGTGTTCAAGAAGAAGAAAAATGCAGAAGAAAAGGTGGAGAAATACAAAGCTTGGTTGGTAGCAAAAGGTTATTCCCAGGTGTCGGGAATTGATTTTGGTGATATTTTTCTCTTGTTGCCAAGGTAACTTCTATTAGATTACTTTTATCTGTTTCTGCTGGTTTTTATTTCAAGGTAGAACAGATGGATGTGAAGACAAAATTTCTTCACAGGGATCTAGAAGAGGAGATCTACATGAAGCAACCTGAAGATTTTGCAGTGAAGGGTAAGAAAGAACCGGTATGCAAGTTAAAGAAGTCTTTCTATGTGTTAAAACAGTCACCAAGGATGTGGTATCAGAAATTTGATACATTTATACGGGGACTTTGCTTCACCAGAAGCAAAGAAGATCACTGTGTGTATTTTAAATTAATTGGTTACCATGTTATTTATTTGGTCTTGCATGTGGATGATATGTTGTTGGCTGGAAATGAAAAAGAAAGTATCCATGATTTGAAGACCTGTTTGTCCTCCAAATTCGACATGAAAGATCTTGGTGCTACAAACTATATTTTGGGCATGGAAATTAAAAGAGATCGAAAAAAGAGGAAGCTTTGGTTAAACCAGAGGAAGTATGTCGAGACAATATTACAGAGGTTTAATATGTAGGATAGTAAACCGGTGAAGGTTCCTATTCTTGTAGGTGTAAATTTATTTACTGAACAATGTCCCAAGACACAAGAAGACGAAGAGGACATGTCGTGTGTTCCATATGCAAGTGCAGTTGGTAGCTTGATGTATGCAATGGTCTGTACTAGACCAAAAATTTCACATGCAGTGGGAGTATTGAGCAGGTTTATGTCAAAACTAGGGAAGGATCATTGGACAATAGTGAAGCGGGTTTTCACGTATTTGCATGGCACTAGTGATTATGGTTTGTGCTACCGAGGAAGACCAGGATTGGATAGAGTGTTGGATATTTATGGCTTTGTTGATGCAGACTGGGCTGGAGATCTGGATCAGAGAAGATCTACAAGTGGGTATGTGTTTAACCTATTTGGAGGTGCAGTCAGTTGGATGAGAAAGAAACAATCTATAGTGGAACTATCAACTACAGAGGCAGAATACATGGCAGCCACTCATGCAAGCAAGGAAGCAGTTTGGTTGCAGAGATTGTTTTCAAGTATGGGGTTAGTATAGGGAGCTATAAGGATAGACTGTGACAGCCAAAGTGCAATTTTCTTGGCAAAGAACCTTGCATATCATTCAAAGACAAAGCACTTTGTGAAGGATATGATAGAAGACAAAAAGGTGCTACTGGTAAAGGTGGACACTTTGAAGAATATTGTAGACGCATTGAAAAAATATGTGAGCTCTGAGAAGCTCTCTTGGTGTAGAGAAATAATGGGCATTGTAGGGCTAGATAAATGACTAAGCTCTCTTGTGGCCCCCTGTGGAAATAAAACAACAAGCGGGAGAATGTTGGGTTGTGTTATATTCTTTCCACGACTAGCCCACGTAGTTAACCAGGGGGTTAGAAGGGGGGCGGAGCCCCCTCTTCATTGCGCCGATTGTGTAGCAGGGGGAGTCACAGGGGGTTTGACGGGTATAGGTAACCCCACTCTATGGGGTCTGGGGTAGCACCCCAGAAAATTTTGTTTTTGGACCCTATATTAGGTTGGGAGGACCTACCTATGGTTTTTTGCATGATTTTTTGCACATGGTTTTGGACGCGATGGTTTTTGGTCCGTGGTATTGGATTCTTCGGCATGTATAAATATGTATTGTAACATTGAAAGGAATATAATGAAAAATCAAGCTGGTAGTCCCGGTTTTGGGATCCAGGGGAAAATCGCTTTGTGTATGTGTTTTATGTGTTATGTTCTCGCATTGTTTATTTTCTGTGTTTTTTAGAATTCGGATGGAGGTAATTTTTGTACAGGGTTAAAACCTACAAATTCTAGATAGATGATCTAGTCTGACGTATAGTGATCCTGGCTTGACTATTACTTCAAAATCATATTCTTGGAACAAAAATAGCCATCTGCAAATCTTTCCCCCCAACATAGGCTTTTTCACCAAGTATTTCAGTGCAGAATGGTCCGTGAACATCTTGAATTTTTCACCCAACAAGTAATGCCTGAACTTCTGTAGTGTGTACACCAAAAATATTTAGTTTCTGGCTAAAGCTAACTTCAAGCCATAAGGTTTGTTTTCTTTTATGTCCATGTTGGGTTTTGTGGTTTTTGTTTTGTAGGCAAAAAAAAGAGTTTTTTCAAGCACACACCCCAAAGCTTTAGTGACTTACAAAAAAAAAACAACCCCACTTACTCTTTTCCAAAAAATACTAACATTTTAAACTAGCTCACTTGGTTCAAAGTTACTTTATGAGAATAGAGGTCTTGAGTTCAAGTCTTTCTTTATGTTGAGTTACTTTTTCAAAAAGCACATGTAACTTATGTTTTAAAGTTACTTTATTTAAAAGTGTTCTCACCCATTATAAAAAATGAGTCACTTATAATTCTAAAGTCTTTTTATCTTTTATTTAAGTTACAATTTAGTGGGTGGCTCATTAAGTACCATTGTAAAAGTGACTTTCACTTATTTATAAAAGTGAGTCACATAATTTTGTTTTTTAAAGTGAGCTAATTAGATTAAGTTTGGAAAGGGAGGAGATTTTGTTTAAATATAACATTATCATTCATTTCCACACATTCACACACTTTGTCAACATCTTCAACAACTTTTCTTCAAAAAGTCATAACTTCTTCATCTGGAAGCCGTTTTCAGAGCCGTTTTTTTTTTAATCGGCCAAATGTTTCGAGATCTTTCCATTGGAAGACATAGTTTTATAATTTACAGCTTCAGTTTCTGTTAAATGAAAATTCCATTCCAAGTTATTTTTTATAGCACCAACTACTTCCAATGGTGGTCCTACATTGTGGATTTACTTAGAAGTAAAGGTCTTTACAGAATAGTCTCAGGCCAAGAAACCAAACCTCAAGATGAAGATAAGGTAGCCAAATGGGAAAATAGGCAAGATCAAGCACGTGGGTTGATAGGGATGTCTATTTCTCCATAACTTAGATTCCATATCGCAGAACTTGATACTCCTGATGAAGCAATGAAAAAACACACTAAAATTTTTGGAATTAAAACTGAAATTAGAGCCCATCAACTCGAAAATGAGTTGCTTACATTGCACCCCAATAATTTTTCTTCCATTGAAGATTTTTGTCCATGTTCAAGACCCTTAGACTTCTCTTGGAAGGTGTTAAGGTTAGGAAAGAAGATGGTAGCCTTATCTATTCCATTCTTACTAAGTTGGGACTAGCCTACTCTGTGTTTGTTTCCACCTTCCATTCTACTAGACAAGCCTTTATTTCTCAAGGACAAGACTACAAACCCACTCTTTTGATGCCTTTTGTGATCCTTGAATAAGAGAACAAGAAAAGCTCGTATATCTTGGTCTTCTTAATCTTGGAAACTCTTCTAAGAAATCCTTAGCTATCCAGTAGAAACCAAATTCAAAGAATCGTAAGAAGCAGTATTGTAAAAAGAATGGTCCTAAACCAAACAACAGCCCTAAGCAATTTTAGTCTCTAAATGAAAAATCATTTCAAAAAAATGATAAGGAAAATAAAAACAAAGAGAAGAAGACTGATAGACATTGCCACTTTTGTAATCGAGATGGCCACTTAGAATCCAAATGCTTTAAGAAGATGGAATTCTTGGAAGCCCCTTTACATCTTGTGCATAGTGATTTATGTGCTCCACTTCCAGTTGTTTCATTCTCTGGCTTCAAGTATTTCTTAACTTTCATTGATGATTTCTCCAAACGCACTTGGGTATACTTATTAAAACTCAAGAGTGAAGTATTTAACATGTTCTTGACCTTTAAGGCCTTCGTTGAAAAACAATCTGGACATCAAATTCTTAAGCTAAGATCTGATAATGGTGGAGAATATGTTAACAATAAATTCATCAACTTTTGCACTGAGAATGGAATTCAAATGCAACCTACTATTCCATATACTCCTCACCAAAATGGTGTAGCTAAAAGGAAGAATCACACCTTAAAGGAAATGGCTAATTGTATGCTTCAATCTAAAGGACTTACTCTTAAGTTTTGGGCAGAAGAAATTAACTGTGAAAATTACATATTAAATCACACTCCTACTAAGGTTTTAAAGAATATCACTCCAGAAGAAGCATGGAGCTCAATTAAACCAGATGTAAGTCACTTTCATGTTTTTGGAAGTGAAGCATGGGCCCATATTCCAGATGAGAAACATAAAGCTTTAGAACCTAAGAGTGAAAAATGTATTTTTGTTGGATATTCTGAAGATGTCAAAGGATATAGACTTATTCCACTTAAGTCCAAAAATGTTATCATTAGAAGAGATGTAAAGTTTGCTGAAAATATATCATCCTACGAGCCTAGTTCGGCGGATTTTCCACCTCTCTCTATCCCTTCTACTTCTGAAAAGATTTCTTCTGTAGATGATGATAGCGAGGATGAAAATCCTCCCCCACCTTCTCAGGATCCTCCTTCAGCACCTCAGCTCCCAAAATCGGTCTGTGCTACTCAAGATTCAGCAGGTGCTCTAGCTGGCAATCCTATAGATCAATGATGTACACATTCTCAGTTTGATAGAACCTCTTCTTTACTAGCTCAAGCTTAAGTGAATTATGATCCTGACACCTTTGCAGATGATTCAGGCCATCCAGATTGGGACGCAACAATGAATGAAGAATATCATTCACTATTGGAAAATGATACATGGGATCTTGTTCCTCTTCCAAAGGGACGAAAACTTGTTAGATGCAAATGGGTTTACAAAACCAAGTATGGACCAGATGGAAAGTTGATAAACATAAAGCTCATCTTGTTGCTAAGGATTTTTCACAAGTTGAAGGCATTGACTATACTGAAACCTTCTCCCCTATGGCCAAAATGAAATCTGTCCACCTTGTTCTTTCCCTTGCTGCCTCTTTCAAATGGGAAGTCCATCAGATGGATGTTAAATCTGCCTTTTTTCATGGGGACTTGCATGAAGAAATCAATATGGAAAAACCTACTAGCTTTATACAAATAGACTCCATCCTTGTATGTTAGCTTAAGAAATCCCTTTATGGTCTCAAACAAGCCCCTTAGGCTTGGTATGACAAAATGGATAGCTTTCTTTTAGAAACTGGCTTTTCTAGGTGTCATTCTGACAATACTATCTACACCAAGAAAGTGGGCAAGTCTCTTATCATTCTTGTTCTTTATGTTGATGATATTATCCTTACTAGTAGTGATCCCAACCTTATAAACCATGTGAAGTCCAGCCTTAAAAGGAAGTTTGAAATGTCAGACTTAGGACACTTGCATTATTTTCTTGGTCTTCATGTCTTGCAATCCAAGGAAGATATTTCCCTTTCCCAGTCCAAGTATGCATGTAATATTCTACGCCATTTTCACATGGAATACTGTAAGTCAACCCCTTCTCCCTTTCATTTTGGAGCCAAACTTTTAGTCACTTATACTTCCCTTGAATTTGATGCTAGCTTATACCGTCAACTTGTAGGAAAACTTTTGTATCTGACCCATACTCGTCTTGACCTTTCCTTTGATGTTGGCCTTATTGCTCTGTTTATGCAAAACCCACATGAAATTCATTGGAAAGCAGCTAAAAGAATACTTCGTTATGTTCGAGGTATAGTTCAGTTTGGGATTCATTACAGTGTAGAAGTATCTCCTCTATTGGTTGGTTTCATTGATTCCGATTGGGTTGGTGACCCTGATGATCAAAAGTCTACTGCAGGTTATGTGTTCAGTCTTGGTTCAGGACCTATTACATGGGCTCGCAAGAAAAAAAGTGCCATTTCTTTCTTCAACAGAAACAGAGTATCGTGGTGCCGTAGAGGCTAGTAAGGAAGCCCTGTGGCTTTGTCAGATTCTGTCAAAGTTTGGCTTTCAACAGCAATATCCGACTACACTTTCGTGTGATAATCAAAGTGCCATTCAACTATGCAAAGATTCAGTCCAACATCAACACAACAAACACATTGAACTACACATGCACTTAATCAGAAAGCTCATTCATGATCATCTTCTTGAAGTGCAATATTGTTCAACAGATGATCAAGTTGCAGACATCTTTACAAAGGATCTCACAGAGGTGAAGTTTACTAAACTTTGATTTATGGTTGGAGTTCAGGAAGTTGTCACTAAGGGGGGATAAGCTCTAATGCCTCCTTCCTTCTCCTATTGTGTCATATTTGTACATTCTTCAATCCTATCCCAAGTTTTTCTTAAGGGGGGATGTTAGGATATTTCGACACATAGGAAATAGTTAAGTATAACTTGGTCTAGTGTAGAGTTAGGTAAAGTGTGTTTCTTTACTATGTACTTTTGTAACTTACAATCCAACGGTCATGATATGTAGTCGTTCGATGGTTCATTCTCTCTTAGGTATTATCGACACTTGATCCATGGCTTAACACCTGATTGGTCCATGATCTCTCTTTAAAGAGCATGGAGGGTCATTTGTAGTGTAACCGTTCATGAGTGAATCTTATGTAAAATTTCATTCTTTTATTAATAAATTGCCTGAAGTGGCCATGTTGGCTCAGGCCATGCACTGTTTCCCTCTTTGAGGGTTTTAACCACATCAAGAATACTAGTGTATTGATCTGTGATCTGTTTGTGAGCGGTGTCCTTTGGTGTTCTGTCTGAGGAACTTACCCTGTAAATTCGTACAACAATTGAACCATCAGGATAATTTTCTATTGATTGGCCATGCGCAATTGAATCGATGAACATTGCAACTTTAGTTTCCCCATACACTCCCAAGTCTGCTTCAGCAACACATTTGCATCTGATCCTAAGTCCATAATTACTTGATCCATTTCAAATTTTCCAATCTGCGTAGTTAATCACATTTCCTGGCCAATCCTTTTCTTATTTTTGTTGACCTTATTTACTACGCATTGACATTATTTAATGGAACCATTTGTTGGCTTCAGGGGATTAGACCTAGATTCAGAGTTAGTTGTGCTAACGAATAAAACCCTATACCACCAGCCCTTTCGGCAACAACCTGCTTGCACAGACCGCAGTCTTACCCGAGGAGATATTGGGGGATCCTAAAACTAAGTTTTTGCATCTAGAGGGACTATGCAATGTGGTTAGAATGTTTCTCTAGTTTAGGGCTTATTCTGACCTTCATGAACCATTAACCTTATTGTTACAGTCGTCAAGTGTTTTCCTACATAACAGACTTGCGAGTTGCACCTGACTAGTCTAACATGTATGATTCATCATATAAAATATTATTTGAACCTTCACAATGCAATTGTAGAAGAAATGTACAAGACGAACCATAAATAGGCTAAAACTACGCAAACATAAGAAAATACACAGATCTATCTCAAATTCTTCTTTATTAGTTCAAGTCTTCACAAATACAATATTCCTGACCCTGCGCACACAACTGCAGGTGCCTACACACACAATTGCAGACTTACCAAGGTCTCCAAGCACACAGTTGTAGGAGCCTTCCTCTTCACTCGAATACAAAAAGATCTCCTAATTACATACTCAAAGACATTTCATCTCATAAAATTGATTACCTTAGACTTGCTGAGACATCCCTTTATATATTCTTTTACCCTTACAATACCATGTTGTTGGGATGGGGTCCTGTTGACGGTGTTGGACCTACCAACATGTAAGGGGATCTCCCCGATAAGAAGTCCCAATCAAAACTTAGACCGTTTGGTGTAGGAGTCCCAGCAGTGGGTCATATGGTAATGCCTTGACTGTGATGTCGCACAAAGGCAAGTAAGATAACTCTATCAGTAGCAATGGTGTGACCACTGCAGTGAGTCAAGGAAGGTGTATGAGAGGTTCTAACACAGGTGGGTTGAGATGAGGGTGAAGGTGAGTTACAAATTGAAAGGCATCAATCCCAACTCGGCTAGGAACACACAACATATCGGACATACACATCTTCCGATGGAGTAATCCAATCAGATGTGATAGTCACAACATACAAGGTAAGATAACACGTACAACACTCATGGATCAGTCCAAACAAGTGAAATGGTTGTTACATCAAGGTTCATGTGAAAGGTCTATATGATGTCCGACAGAGAATTCAACATGGAAAGGACAACATTAACAGCATATACAACACAATTCCATTAATAGATCATGCATTACAACAAATGAATCAGTTCAGATGTAGAACATAGGTTGAAGCAACATGCATTACAAGTGTTAAAGATCAGCCTTACAATAGATACAATACATGTGTGAAAATGTGTTGGCTCTTATTATATAAAGAAGTGTAAGTTCCAATCAAACAATACATCCATGTAAACCTGCTAGCCCTAACAGTGGAATGTTACATCCACATCTACCTACTCCTCCAAAGAGATGAACTAGCTTCGTGCAATGGAGAAGCCAAGGTGTGTTACAATACTATCCAAGCTCTTTCCAAGATATTCTTATCAGAAGCTTGGCTAACCAAAAGACTATACAATGCGTTATGAGGGACTATTTATAGCAAAGGGTGGGTTGACCTTTGACATTCCCCTTTGTGACAGTTCAACTACCCTCATGACACTTCACCTACTCTATGACTGTTACATCCAATTATTGACACTTGACTTACACTTGACATGACTCAACATTACAATGCACATGTACTCATGTGAGACAACATAGCTTGAGAAAGCCTTGCAAGACGTCACTGACACTCTGTCCGCTATGATGAGACCAACTCTTTCACATGCTTGTGATGGTCAAGTTGTTGAGCTAATGCCAAGCTTCGTCGTCCGTGATGGTGTGCATGCACCTCATGGTGACATATTTCCGAACCGAACTCTTGCCTCCATTGGAACCAGTGAATTGGTTCGCCCCCTTCATCCAACTCATCTGCTAACATGCACATGGTCTTCTTGGGTGTGGCTGAATTGACAACAAACTGATGCATAGTGTCTATGCTGATCTTCAAGTGTGTGCTAGTCGTCATGGACATCAACTTGCTGAAGTACATGTTTAGCTCAAAGTGGAATTGCTTCTTGTCTTTGCCTTTGTGAGTGTGTTGGATGGGTTAGATTTCTTGCATGCTCACAATGACATGCATGTTGTTGAATCCCTTGCATGCAATCATCAACACTGCTCACCATGTCTGCTCCGTGTTAGCTATTGGGGTGGATCTTTAACTTGTACGGGTGCAGTTTCATCCGTGAGTGCATGTTGCGCCCACTATTGTTCCTATTCTTGTTGCAACTCATTCGTCTGTCTGTGCAACTTCATGTTCTTCCTAAGTTGCTGCTTCAACACATGCAACCCCTTCTCTATTCCAATCTCCACCTTCGCATGATCTTCACGTCGCTCCGTCACCTCATAGCCTGAGTCTCCCAATTTCCTTTCATTATGAGTGGATCTGCTTAATCTTGCAACTTTGTTCTGCCTCTGTGTTGTCAAAAAAATTCCTCTTACATTCATTGCATTCGCTGTGTTCACTGCATTTGCTGTGTTTGCTGCATTCATTGCGTTCGTTGCATTCGTTATGTTTCCTTCAGCTGTTGTTCATGATGCTACTCATTGTGATGCTGCTATTGTCATATATTGATGTCCTTGTCTATGAAAAACTTTATGTCTTCATGAGTAGGCAAGCTCATAGACACTTGATCAACTCCATCCCCAAGTGTGCTTTGAATGGTGTCTTCAGCTCTGCTCTCTTGAAACCATTGCACCTGCACTGCTGAGAGGTAGATGAACACATGCAATACCTGGATACATGGAAACATTCATGGCAAACAATCGGTCAGTCGAAAACCAAAATGAAATTGAGAACTAACTTGCAACATACCTATGTGACTAATCATGAAGGTTGCGGAATTTGAGTCGGAAGGTTGGGAGATCGACTGTCAAGACTGCACAAGGCACAGTTTGGGTTGCTGACTACTGGAAATGGCTACAGGCTCAGTGAATGCATTGCGCAATTTTCTTGGCTAGCAGACACCGACACTCAGGATTGAACAAAGTGGGTCTAGGGAATAACTGTTGGGAAGAAATGCACATTTCTGGAGAGGAAGGCATATCCTTCCCTCTCAGAATTCCACAATGCTATCTTGGTGAGGTAGAGTCTGGGCCAAGGCTGCCCAGACTCGCTGATGGGCAACTGAAGGAAAACGTGACAATGTGCATGGTAACACTTAATTATAGCAAAAGAGATTGATAGTGCATACAAACATGAATGAAAGATTCAGTAAATAGATCAACATGCGAAGTGATTCATCGAATCTCAGACCGTTCGTGCAAAATAGTGTCATGCATGCGACAGTAGTGAGATAGCAATGGAAATTGAAACAGTGCTAGGACAAGCTCTTATACATGTAAATGACAATGAGCACTCACTAAAATTAGGAAAAAAGTAATCACACAAGCGAAAGCACAAAAAGTGACAGAAATGTAAGAGAAGGCATGGGAAGCGGGCTTACCCCAAAACAGTTGAGTTGAATGTGTCGACTACTCCTAGATGTGATGTGGGCTATTAGAGATACAAGGTTGATATAAGGAATGAGCTCTGCAACATTCGGTTGATGAGTTTTGATAACATCAAGGTTGTGATGTGCATGCCACAAATCTAGGGAAAGCGACACTTGGTGGGAGGTTTTTGAAATGTTCCTTGCATGTAACCTCCAACTGCTAAACATAGATCCCTAAAAGAAGGGATGCCTTTTCATACTGACTTGGGATAAGTAGCCCATGCATGCAAGTCTGTTTTGCTCGATCCTGGAGGGAACTGGTCAACTCAGCTGCACATGCAAGAGACTGCTCGACTGCTGGAAGGAAATGTGCATTTATAGTTGGGAGCTAGGCTAACTTCACAGGCGATTTGTGTAATTACTATGCATAGCAGCTGACTGCTGCCCAGATTTGCACAAATTCTAGGTTGAGTAGCCTTGCTGGGGAAAGTTGTGCAATTCCTGATAGGAGTGTTGACTGATAGGATTGCACAATCTTGGAGCCCAATAGGTTGCCAAGCAAGATTGCACAATTTCTAGAGGGAAGGTTGGTTACCCTCTGTTATCACAAAATCATGTACTGATGGCTGCTAATCAGTTAGACTCTATGTAACTATTCCAGACCAGACTCTTGGCTAAGGATTAGCCTCCCTAACCTGAGAGGGCTCTCTCAAAACAAGCTAACAAGATACTGATTATGATTAACACTAAGAGGGCTAACTCTTGAAATGAAAACTTTAATAAACATGTTGGTTGGACAGACAACATAAGATTTCTTCCATTGGGCTCATGGAGTCAAACACCATTTCAGTAAACTATAAACTACTCATTCATGGAAGTCAGGGCATGTAATGTCCAAACACTCAAAACCTTTCTCAAATGAACCTCAACTCATAAATATACACGGGAAATCTGAGCAACTAGGTGAATTCAGAGTGATTGCATATCTATAGAGCTGTAAAACATAAAGGACAAGACAAAACCACATACATCTTGAGCCTCTGAACAAAGTATGAATCCTGAGAAGAAAAAGTAGTCTCTTATATTACTGTAACAAGTCTTTTTCATAAGCCAATATAAACTCTGTTTTTTCATAGACATCCAACCCCTATTACATCCATCGTTCAGCTATATATAAAAACATGACTCTAACTACTTGGAGCTTCCTCCTCCAGCATGAGGGGAGCTCGATTCTGCCTATGATGACACCTGCTAACAGTTGAAACTAACTAATAAATACATCAGACTACAAATTGACAGCTCTAAAGTCCTAAAACAATTAGGACTCTAATTCGACATCATGCTGGAAATGGCATTTATTATAACCAAGATGGTGCTCCTACGAGAAAAATGATAAAACAGGCTCATTCTCTGACAAGTGGTCTCTTTTAGTTTGGCTGTGATAGGTGTCTGTAGTTGCTTGCTGGCCTTTAATGTAACATGTTTTCCAATACCCTGAATTGTAGGAAACTGCTCCTGTTTGTCGGTCAATTAATGTTACACGCTTCTTCTGCATCATTCATGGAGACCTTTATCACAAAAGATTGCTCATCAAACGATGCTGATAGCATAGAATCACCAAGTGAATGTTGAGAAATTTCATCAAGGATTCTTTTGTGTGAAGACAAGTTGTTTTCCCCTGTATAAACAGAGTTGCAAGAACACATCTGCTCTTCAAAACATAAGCCTATTTGATTTGCCAAGGTACTCATAGATGTTGAGAATGCTAACTCAGACTCTTCGTGCACTGAGACATCAGAAGGTTCCGATAATCACCTCTGCTCTCACTGTGTGGCACCTTTCATGTTCACTTCATCACTATCACTTAGACCTCGAACATTACTGGTATAGATAGCCTCAATAGCAGTTCCACTTTGAGCAGCTTCAACACTACTGCTACGCTTTGCACTTGATTCGCAGCCTTCAGAGAAACTTGAAGAACTATCAGGGCTTTTCCTCCTAAATCCCTCCTTCAGATAAATCACGGTGCTCTCCAAAGCATATTAAGAAAACTCTGTATATTCCAGCCACAAACAAAGCAGCAATTCAACTTTTGAGAGGCTCAAAGCCAAATAAACATGCTTTCATCGCATCTTTCATAGATAACCCTTAATCTGGTAACTATTAGCTAAAACTGCCATTTTGGCCTCGTCCTTAATACAGTCATCACAATATTCATTTTCCACCTTCGATAATTATTGATGGCGATGACGTAGTTGAGAAATCGAAAGCTGGGTGAATTCCCGCAATATAGGCTTCGGCATCATCATGAACATCTCTTCTGGATGAAATATGATTCCTGAGAGCATTTTTTACCCGCTGGAAAATCCCCATTAGCAGAAGCTTGAGTTGCCAATCGTTGTGATCAAACCTTCTAAAATGGGCTTAATCGCACAATTCAGAACATAATTAATCATACGTGAACCCCTATCACCAGAGCTATGTCGAGTGGATTTATTATTTCTTTAATTACGGTTCCACGCTCATTATAAAAACTATTTGCAAATCTCACTGGTTATGCTCTCTCCTTCAGATCAGGCTCAGGGTTCCCACGTTATCCACAAACTTGAAGCCCTTCTCCATTTTTTTTAAATTGTAGGCTCAATTCGACTAAGAATATGTCGGTGGATCTCAGCTCTTTCAGGTCTGACATTTGGCCGGCTCCTATAACACTTTTCACAGTTACTAATTCCGCTTGATTGCACTATTTGTCGTCTTGTGCGCCTAGTGAAATAGCTGCAGAAAAAAAAAAAAAACGATGGAGGCAAGGCTTTTGGGTTCTTTAATCATTGCTCACAATTGGGTCTTCTTCTCTAAGATTCCTTCCTCTATTCTATTGTTTCCTTGGCAAGAACGGTGCTTCTACGAGTTTCGCTGATCAACAAGCCCTCATCTGGCACCTTTCTTCTTTGCAATTGAGCACCCGGAGACCTTTTACAATCCTGTGCTTCAAGATTACAATGGACAATCAGAGAACTTCCTCTTCTTTTTCCGTCATCGATAAACCTACCCAGTGCAACCTCTGTCCGCACTTCCCAGTGGATTGGCAAGGGGAAATCAATCATCTCCTTTAACAGTCAAACACGATCCTATCATATATATCATGGCGTAGAATCTTTCCTTCTGGTGTTGCCGTGAGTAAATCCACAACTTTATCACACCAATGTCCAAACAGCTTCAATAGTCTCTCTTTTCTTCCATTTTGAGGATTAACACCTTCAGCTGGTTCATTGTAGAATGTATACCACTGCATCTTCCCACATCCGACATCAGAAGAAACAAAATACTGTTTGTAGCCCAGAAATACTTGATACCCCATAGTTTTAATGTCAGGGGGCACAATATCTGTAATGCCAGTGTAACAGGTATATCCTGAGTACGTAGCTTTTTTTTTTGGCCCAAAAAGCTACCATATGCCATCTGCACCAACCAAAAGATCATCTTCATAATGACAGTCATCCTCTAATGTTACCTTTAGATATTGCAGTTGCATATTGAACAAACAGCTGTTTAGAAGAGCTCCCTGTATGAACATTATCTTGTCGGTGACCAGTTGATGCATATGCTCCTTGTTACAAAGAATTAATTTGTGAAACAGAATATGAATCAGAGATATTTGCAACACTGGGATAATCTATGCTTCCTTTAGAATAATCCTTCAAGGTAGTGCTCTCCATCGGAGAATGCATAGGAGAATCCTCATACAGAAGATTGTCTATTGTGTCTGCCCATTCCCTGTGAGATTTCCACTGGATGCAGATTTCTGAAAGGAAGCAGAACTCTGTACAATAGGCATGCTAGGATATTGACCTCCACTAGATACCAGAACTTTGACCAATGTAGCGGGATTATAGAGAAAACCTTGGAGATAAAAAACACAGCAGTATTATTTGTATTTTGATGATAAGAACCAGCACTGTGACATGTCGAGCCAGATATTCCCACAGAACCCATAGGAGACAAAAGTGATATGGGTGAGTTATGATTTTGGACAAATCCCCAGTTTCGTAGCGCGCTACGAAACCACCTAAACAGGTAGCGCTGCGAAACTGCTAAAAGAATTCATGCGCTGCGAAAACACTTTGTCCTTAAGCTAGTCTGAACAATTTTGGCAACAGAATTTTCAGTGATAACACCCTCAAAAAATGCGTAAGTTTCTTGGGGAAGCTACTCAACCTGCAGCTGGACCAAGTCCGGGTGAACAGCCTGTGAGGGGAATGCATCAATATGTGATCGAAAGGATGCCTTTATGCAAGAAAAACATTGAAGCTTGTGAACTTGACGAAGAAAGGCAAGTTGATGTGAAGGTTGGAAGGGAGGCTCGAAAAATAAGTTGAGGAAAAATTTTGGAGGGTGGTTGTAGCTACTACAATAGGTCCCCTAGGTCAGTTTTGGGGCAAAAGCCCAAGTTTTGATGTAAAAATATGTAAAGTCTCTGAAAATTGTGGTCATGGAGCACGTAGCTAGTTAAGAGTCAAAAAGGGTTTTACCCTCCTTTATGTAAGCTTGAGTTGTCTTTTAGAAGATCTACCCATGGTTCGTGGACCATGGGATTGTATAAGTAGGTGTGTCTTAAAGAATCTAAGCTAAGTAATGGAGGTTTTCCTATGGGTATGACAAAAAGATTCTATAAAGTTAGCGAAGGAGAGTAAGAAGAAAGGCTCTACAACTATGTGTGTAGAGGCCTAGAGTAGTGTCTGTAGCTGAGTGCGCGGACCCCTGAAACTGAGTGCATAGGGAAGTCTTGAGTCTGTAAACTTACACTAAATGTCAATAAAGAAGAGTGTTGCAGAAATTCCTGTGTTTAGTCTCTTTACTTTTGTTATGTATCTTTGCGATATATGCTATGATAAATGATGTTTTTATAAAATAATGATGTATTGATGCATGACTTTACTTGATCTGTATTGTTATCTGAATGTAATTAATATTAAGTGATTACACAAAGATCATAAAAATTTCTGCTAAAGTTATCGAACTCTTAGGTATATCTGAGTAATTACTGATCTAAGGGTAATCTAAGGTGTGTGTAAGTGGCTAATCGACCTATTCAATGTCTGCAAAAGCCAGTCGTAGACCTTCGCGGAGGTATAGAAGTTGTTTATGGGAAGTTACAACAATAGGCTGTAAGGAACTAGAGATTTATGCAAAGGCAGATCTAGGTCGCAAAAGGACATCACACTGATCTCTGGGTGCACAAACTTGGTTCCAGCATCCCCCCATAGTGAGACTTCAGTCTGCGCACTGCAGATTGATGCTGAAAGAGCTAGTAGTGTAGGGATTTGTTTGGTGCAACTAACTCTGAACCTGGGTGAGGACCCCCTAAGCCAACAAAAGGTGTGACAACAGAATGAAGAGCACAGGAGCAACACTCTCTCAGCTTAATATGCGAATATCTGGTGAACAATGAGAAAATGTTTGGTGAGAAGACAGAGGCCCTGAAAGAAAAAGAAATGATCCAAACACAAAACACCCAGCTAGCGACTGCAGTTGCAGAGGCATGCACGATAGTGATGGAGTTGCACATACTTGAGGAAGCACCACTTGAGGCCAAGATCAAGAAACTTGTTGCAGGCATCTATGATGCTAAGGTAGAGGTGGCTAGAGTTCAATTTGAACTGAATATTAAAATCACAGAACTGGAGCTCAATTCACAGCCTTCGACCCTGCTAGAAGTTAGGGAACAATGCGAAGCTATTATTAAGGAAGGAATAACTATTGTGGATGTCGCGGTTGTGGACTACACTACTTTGTTTGAGCATGCCATGAAAGTGGTGTCGACCCTGTAGGAAGATTGCACCCTGTAGATATTGAGTACAGAGATCCACGAGCTTCAGCAGCAATACGATGAAGTAAGGATGTCGACGTGCTCCATTGCTACAACATATCACCTCGCCAAGCTATAGGAGGCTAAGAAGCTCCTTACACAGGTGGATGCAGCACAGAAGAAAGAGGCAGTCCTTAAGTCTAGGTTAGGGCCTTGGTTGGATGAAGCCTACCTAGTCTTGACCAAAATAAAGGAAAAGTTGGCGAACTTTCATCTTATGCAGCAGAAGATCAAGCAAGTCGGCAAAGGACTATCCACAAAGAAGCTGGTAGAGAAAGTCAAACAGGCAGCCACACAGAGTGTGGCTGAAGTTGCAGTTGTGCAAGTAGAGCTCGGGGATCTTCGCAGCAAGATCACCATGTCAGCCGAGTGACTAGAGGGCGAGTCAGAACCTTTGTGTTGGGGACCTGTTGGTATGGGGTCCCCTGGGTTAGTTTTGGGGCAAAAGCCCAAGTTTTGATGTAAAAATATGTAAATTCTCCACAAATTGTGGTTGCGGAGCGTGTTGCTAGTTAAGAGTCAAAAATGGTTTTACCTTCCTTTGTGTAAGCTTGAGTCAACTTTTTGAAGATCTACCTATGGTCCGCAGACCATGGGATTGTATAAGTAGGTGTGTCTTAGAGACTCTAAGGAAAGTAATGGAGGTTTTTCTATGGGTACGATAGAAAGATTCTAGAAAATTAGTGTAGGAGAGTAAGAAGAAAGGCTCTACAACTGTGTGCACAGAGGCCTAAAGTAGTGTCCACAGTTGTGTGCGTAGAGGCCTATAGTAGTGTCCGCAGCTGAGTGCGCAGACCCCTGCAACTGAGTGCGTAGGGAAATCTTGAGTTTGTAAGCTTATACTGAATGTCAACAAAGAAGAGTGTTGTAGAAATTCCTGTGTTTAGTCTCTTTACTTTTGTTATGTATGTTTGCAATATATGTTATGATAAATGATGGTTTTATAAAATAATGATGTATTGATGCACAATTTAACTTGATCTATATTGTTATCTGAACATAATTAATACTAAGCGATTACGTGAAGATCATAACACATTCTACTGAAGTTATCAAACATTTAGGTAGATCTGAGTAATTACTGATCTAAGGTAATCTAAGGTGTGCGTAAGTAGCTAATTGAATTGTTTAGGGTTTGTGAAATCTAGTCATAGACCTTCGCAGAGGTTTAGAAGCCGTTTAAGGGAAGTTACAACGATAGGCCGTAAGGACCTAGAGATCTGCACAAAGGCAGATCTAATTCACAAAAGGACATCACACTGATATTTGGGTGTGGAAACTTGGTTCCAACATCCCCCCATATTGCTTCAGGTGAGACTTCAGGCGGCGCACCGTGATTGATGCCGAAAGGGACAGTAGTGTAGGGATTTGTTTGGCGCAACTAACTCTGAACTTGGGTTAGGACCTCCTAAGCCAACACATGGTCCACAAACCATGGGCAGAGCTCAAAATACTCTAGATAATTGCATCCCTTTATAAAATAAGGGGATTTGACCCACCCTAAATCCTCTTTAACTCTATAACTATCTGCTAATCATGCTTTGCTCCTTAAAATGTGGAGCCTTTACATGACTCGGACAAAACTTATACCTAGGGGACCCCTAACCAACATAAATAATGATTCATAAGCAATTATTTGAACAAGCCCTTAACTAGACCCCTACTAGACATGACATGCATTTCGTCAAACATATCACAAACATGTAATCTACGTGTGTGATCACGTGCTCAAAATTATGCTCAAAACTCAAACTGTCAGAATTTTGTTAAACTTAGCTTTAGATCAAAGAGCTTGTCATTCTGATTCCAATAGTGTGAATGACACTCAAATCCGAGCTCGTATGCAGAAGTTATAGAAGTCAAAGTTCAGGTTTGACTTACTTACACGACATGATTGGATGATTTGGTAGGTTCCATCAACGAATTGGGAGGTGCCAAGTGGCAGGAAGCCATTGGTCCCTGCATTTCGAAAATCGCATATCGGTGAAGGAGATGTTACAGAATCATCCCCCATAAAGAACAGGGTTGCGATGCAATAAATCACATATCGCATATCGCAACAGGGAAGCAGGTCAGCATCACAGAATCAGCCTCGACAGGTTTTGGGTTGTGATGCAATAAATCGCATATCACATATCGCAATAGGGAAGTAGGTCAACATCACAAAATCGACCTCGATAGGTTTTTGGGTTGCAATGCGATATCACGATCGAACATCACAATGGTGAAAAGTCGCGCATTGTGATTACCGCCGAGGCACCACCGAACTGCGATTTGTGATAACATTCCCGAATGTGAGATATCATCAGTTCCAGTTTAATGTCCCATAAAATTTGTCGAATCGCAATCACATATCGCTGCTTGGTTCACAAACCATAAGCCTGCAAAACTCTTTCGATTGTGATTTGCGGTGAACAATTGGTGTCGACAGATTATGGCCTGCTGCTCAGCAAAATTCTCTCTCAGTTAGCGGATTTTTGAGAAAATTTGTGGGTTCCTGCCAGTTGTGGAGCATTTGTGGAACGAATAGTGGGAGAACTAGGAGAGTCATAACTTCTTCAGTCTTGCACCAAATTTGTTGCAAAAATAGGCTAGATAGCCATTTTGAGCATTCTTGACTGATTGGAGCAGGTTTCAGAAGAATTTGAGTATTTTAAACACATACTTTAACACTTTTAAGCATAATAGAGAGGCCCAAGCCATTGGAAGTTGGACCTAGGAGACGTAGCCCAGGAGGGGTGAGTTCCTTTATCATGTGGTTGTTGTAATGTGTTTATGATGATGTTCTATACATGTTTATGCTACTATTCAATTTCTGATTTATGTTAAATTGCTCATAAAATTAACATAAAAACTCCTCATTTTACTTGCAAAAATTGATGAATCCTTAAGCACAATGAAATCATTTTTCTTATAATCTGAGGAATATCTTAGCATTGAAAACTAATATTCTAAATCAGATCAATTTGGTATCACAGTTCTAGGCTTGCTTTGAGAAAGAAGGATTTAATTGTTTGCAAGTTTATGTCATGCTTACAAGGTTAAAACTCAAAAGAGGTGAAGGAAAGATGGTTGGAAGCCCTGAAGTTGGGTCAAGGGGAAGAAGAGAAAGGTTGCCACAATCTCCAACACGAGTTCAGCCTCAACTTGCAGTTGAGACTCCAGAGATCATGTCTCACGAAGGAGAACCTACAAACATGACAGAAGATGAGAAGACCTTCTGAAAGTCTTTCTTTGATATGACAGATATGGTGAAGGTCCTATATGAAGAGAGGAATAGCAGATTGCAAGGAGAAAGTTCCAAACCTCCCAATGGAGAAGGCTCTTTAGGAGGAGGTAATGGGAATGGAGTCAAACCTCCACCCTCTCCAGCATCTTCTTCAAAAGCATCTTCACCCTCTTCCGCTAATACAACCCTTACTCATACTCATTATCATTCTTCAAAAGGAATCGGTAAATCACCTTTTTTAAAACTTGATGTTAAATTAGATTTGCCCATGTATAATGGTGAAGTGAATACAGAGAAGCTTGATAATTGGATTCGTCAGTTGGATATCTATTGTAGGATTCAAAACCTTCAAGAGGATGAAATAAAGATTTGGTTATCTTCCTTGAGAATGGAGGGTGTTGCACTAGTATGGTGGGAATCAAATACCCAAGAGGAGATTAAAAAACACGCTAAGATCTGCATTTCTTGGAATGATTTCATTGCTGCAATCAAAAGACAATTCTACCCTCTAGCTTATATTCATAAATCCATCATTAATTGGTAGAACTTTAGACAACTTAAAGGTCAAAATGTGCAATATTACACCAAAGAATTCATAGAAAGGTCTTTGATGTTAGGTGTACATTTGCAATCACAGGACACTTTGTTGAAGTACATAGGGGGTTTACATAGTTAACTTAGGCATAATATCTTAATGTTTAATCCCAGTAATCTAGAAGATGTGTGTGTGCAAGCCACTCATCTTGAAGCAAGAGGGTAAAACACCCCTGAAGAAGGTAGTAAAAAGCCATTTAAGGGTAAAAAGAAAGGAAAGGGTTTCAAGGGAAAGAAAAATGCATCCATTAAAAAGGAAGGAGAGAAAACAATCTAAAAACATTGTTCCGGAGAGGGTCATGATGAAGCTCACTGCTGGAAGCTTCATCCCGAAATGAAACCAAAGAAATTCAACAACAAAGGAAAAGAAAAGAGAACAACAATCACTCAAGAAGAGGATTTGGGATCTGAATCGAATGATGAGACAAAAATCACAACCATGGCATTTCAAGGAAAGGAATCCATTGCCATCCCTAGTTCTTCAAACTCAGATAATGAATCTACAAATGAAAAGAGGAGAATATACTTGTTTCACATAAGGGTGATATCAAAACACAACAAGATTGATACGTTGTTTAATAGCGGCTTCCAAGCCAATATTATCTCTGAAAACATTGTCAAGAGTTTAAATCTAGAAACTGTTCCACATCATAAACTGTATCAACTAGGATGGGTATCTAAGAATGCACAATTTGAGGTTACGAAAAAGTGTAAACTGAAATTTGCAATCACTGCAAAATTCATAGATGAAGTGGAGCTTGACGTTGTGTTGTTAGATATCTGCGACATCATTTTGGGTAGCCCGTACCTTTATGAAAGAAAAGCTATTTTCCATCGACATGAAAAAAAACATCACGTATTTAAAAGTGGAGTAGAGTATATTGTGAGAGATCACAACAAGAAAACAAATTTTTCATTTGTTAATGCGGGACAGATGAAAAGACTAGTGAATTTGAGCAAGAACTTTATGCTTCTCATGATCAAACCTGAGATTGATTATGAAGTGTTTGATGGTTGTAATTCGAATTTGAAAACGGATTTGGTTGACGTTGTTAACCAATCTTATGAGATGTTTCAGGAATCAAAGGGATTACTTCCCAAGAGGGGAATCCAACCTGAGTTATAGTAGCAACAAAATTGTCTTCTTCCTAACATTGGCATGTACAGGATGTCAGTGATGGAAAGCGCAAAAATTAAGACACAAATCCTGAGATTGTTGAATAAAATGATCATTCCACCTACTCATTTACCATGTGGTGCACTTCTTGTTTTGGCACCCAAGAATAATTGTAAGAATTTCCTTGAATGTGATTCAAGAAGTGGTTTTCATCAAAGTAGAGTTGTTGAAAAAGATATAGGGAAGACGAAATTCAAAACCAGGCAAGGTTTGTTTGAATGGCTTGTTATGCTTTTCGGTCTTTTCAATGCTCCTACTTCTTTTACGCATATGAAGAAAGATGTGTTGAAGCCATTTCTAGACAGGATAGTCTATTTGGATGACATTTTCATTTTCAGAAAATTTCAATATTAACATGTCATGTGTGTCAAGAACATTTGTTTCTGTAGATGTCAAAGTATATGTTGGATAAAACTTCTTTGATGTACTTGAGCCGTGAAATGGGTTCTTCCAAGTGTGTTCAAGTTCCCAAGGGCTTTTTAGCAGTCTGCGTGGGATGTGGAGAAGGTGAGATGAAGTTAGAACTCTCCAAGATTGATGCCGTAATAGTCTGTGGTGGTATTGACTCCATTCCTACAGACACAGGTGAAAGAATCATACATCCTCATGAAGCCACAAATGCCTTTGATCCCCTCACAATTTACGTAGGCAGGTTCAAGATAATCATTTAGATAAGAGATTTTTTGGGAGCAGCACAATGTTGGAGGATAAATTTTGTTAATTTTTCTTCTATTGCAATTCATTTGCATTTGTTGGCAATTATGCAAAAGATATTCCAGTGCGGAGGAAAACAACGAGAGGCATTTGATTTTTTTAAACAAAAGATCAGTTTAGCCTTTATACTTTCTTTTCCAAACTTGAAAAAGTCGTTTAAGTTTCAGATTGTTGTATGTGACTATGCCATGGGCGCAGTCTTTTTGCAATGTGGTAACCCCATTTCTTTTCATTCATAAATTTTCAATGATAAAGTGTTTAAGTTGCAGCAATAAATGCACTTCCATTGGATGGGTTTTCTTCTACTATTCCACTCAGTCAAAAGGTATAAGAAAGGTATAAGTGACAAGTTTGTTGATGTACTTTCTAGGCCTATAGTTTTGTTGTATCGGTTACAACCACCCCCCAAAATTTTTCCTTAGCCTGTTTTGGATCCTCCCTACCAACCTTACATAGTAGTTTTCCTTGCTTCGTCATGTCCTCAAGCTTTAGTATATTTCTTGCTCAAATGTAGCCTGTCAATCATAGTTTGATCTTTTCCATTCACAAGCTACTCACTCGAACTTGGTCCAGTTGCAGGCTGATCAGCTTCCCAGTGAAATTTGTGCATTTCTGGAGTGCAACTAAGCTTTCCCTCTAGGAACTATGCAATTCCCTCTGACAGCCTGCTGGGCTCCAGGATTGCGCAATCCTGCCAGCCAACCCTCCCAGTAGGAATTGCAAAATTTTTCCCATCAATAGGCAGTTCAACTCAGGATTTGTGCAAATCTAGGTAGCAATTAGTTGTTGGGCCCAGAAATTTCTCAATCGCGTTGGGCAGTCAGCTCATCATAGAGTTAGGAATGTGCATTTTCCCCAAGTAGTTGAGCACTGACATGCATGGATAGTCTAGTTGATTAGTTCCACCCAGGACCGAGGAAACTTGACTTGCATGCATGAATAACTTGACCTTCTTGGAATATCAAGAGGCAACATGCAAAAGGAAGTCCATGATTTAGGGAGCTATTTTTAGCAACAGGAGGTTACATGCAAAGTTGTTTTAGGAGTTTCCCTCCAAGTGTCGCTTTTTCCTAGATTTGTGGCATGCACGTCCTGAGATGAAAATTATCTATCTGTCGCATTAGAGCTCATTAATTCACATCAATATTGGAGCTCTGACATCCCACAACACATCTAGGACTCTTCGACACATCTGGCTAAGCTATTCATGGGTTAGAGGCATCAAATTTTCTTTTTCATCATTTCTATTGCTTTTTGTCTATTCGCTTGTGTGAATTTTGTTTGCTTGATTTCTTTGAATGCCTACTGTCATTTACATGTATTCTAGCTTTGCCTACCTATGTTTTCATTTTCGTTGATGTTGTCACATGCATGAAACTGTTTTTCACGGATGTGCACCTAACCAGTGAACGACCTCACCCACATGCATGTTGATCTATTTTCTCAATCTTCCATTCATGTTTTGCATGCATTGTTTATCACTTCTGCTATCACTTAGTGTCACCATGCATTTCATCGACTTACTTACTTTCAGTTTCCCGTCGGCGAGTCGGACCAACCTTGGCCTAGTCTCTACCTTCACCAAGGCCACATTGCGCAATCTAGATAAGGAAGGCTCACCTTCCCCTCCATATTTGTGCATTCTGGCCTAGCACTAGTGTCCTAGACTGAATTGTGCATTTCTGGAAGCCAGTGATTTCTTGGCCCAAAAATTTGCGCAAATCGTTCCCTAGGCCAGCAGTCTTTCCCAGCTGGAATCACGCATTCTGCAATCCTAGTAGCTAACTACCCAATTGGATTGCACATTTTGCTGTTTCAGAAGTCAGTTAGTCTCCCAATAGCCCGAATTATGCCTTGTGCAGTCTTGGCAGTCAGTCTCTCGACCTCCCGGCTGAAATTGCACAACCTTCATGATCATTCACCCAGGTATGTTGCAATTCAGTGATCATGTTCATTTTTGTTTTCACTAATAGATTGCTTTCTATGAGTGTTTCCATGTCTCCACGTATCACAGGTGTTCATATCCCTCTCAGTAGTATAGGTATAATGGTTTCCAAGAGAGCAAAGATGAATACACCGTTCAGAGCACGCTTGGGGATGTAGTCGATCAAGTGTCCATGGGCTTACCTATTCATGAAGACATCAAGTTGTTTGTGGACAAGGACATCAAGAAGCAACATCACAACGAGTAGCATCATGAACAATAGCTAAAGGCAGCATATCGAATGTAGAGAATGCAACAAATGAAGAAAACGCAGTGAATGCAAGAGGAAGGTTGTTAACAACATAGAGGCATAGAAAAGTTGCAAGATCAAGCAGTTCCACTGGTAATGAAAGAAACTTTGGAGACTCAGGCTATGAAGTGACGATGTGACATGAAGATCACGCAAAGGTAGAAGATGGAAAAAAGAAGGAGCTGCATGTGCTGAAGCAGCAACTCTTGAAGAACATGAAGTTGCATGAGTCGTCGCAGGAACAAGAACAACAGTGGGTGTAACATGCACTCACAGATGAAACCAAGCCAGTACAAGTTAAGGATCCATCCTAACAGCTAAAACATAGCAAACATGGTAAGCAGTGTTGTTGATTGCATGCAAAGGATCCAACATCCTGCATGTCATTGAAAGCATGCATGTAATCCAACCCATTCAACACACTCACCAAGGTGAAGACAAGAAGCAAGTCCAATCGGGGCTGAACATGTACTTCGGCAAGTTGATGCGCATGACCACCAGCACACACTTGGAGATCAACATAGACATTATGCATTAGTGTGTTAACGGTTCAACCATACCCAATAAAACCGTGCACATGTTAGGAGACGAGTTGGATGAAGGGGCCGAACCAATGCACCGATTGCAACAGAGGCAAGAGTTCGCTTCAACAAGATGTCACCATGAGGTGCAACCACATCATCACAGATGACCAAGCTTGGCATCAGCTCACCACCTTCACCATCACAAGCATGTCAAAGTTTTGGTCTCATCACAACAGACAGAGTTTCAGTGATGTCTTGCAAGGCTTACTCAAGCCATGTTGTCTCAAATGAGTAAATGTGCATTGTAATGTTGAGTCATGTCAAGTGTAAGTCAAGTGTCAATAGTTGGATGTAACAGTCATAGAGTAGGTGAAGAGTCATGAGGTAGTTGAACTGTCACAAAGGGGAATGTCAAGGGTCACCCCACCCTTTGCTATAAATAGTCCCTCATAACTCATTGTATAGGATTTTGGTAAGCCAAGCTTCTACTAAGACCATCTTGAATAAGGCTTGGACAATATTGTAACAGACCTTGGCTTCTCCACTACACGGAGATAGTACATCTCTTTGGAGGAGTAGGGGGATGTGGTTGTAACATTCTACTGATAGGGCTAGCAGGTTTACATGGTGCATTGTATGATTGTGACTTACACCTGTTTATATAATAAAAGCCACCACATTTTCATGCATATGTTTTTATTTTAGTTGGACTACTCTGGTTGCCTTAATCATATATGTTGTTTAACTTACGTACTTGTGTATGAACTGATTCACATGCAATTATATGAATCTTATTGTTAATGTGTTGCATATGTTGTTAATTTTGTGACCATCCGTGTTGAATTCTTTGTCGGACACTAGACAAACCTTTCTCTGAACCTTTTTATATCAACTATCACACTCGTCTCAGACTGATCCATGATTGTTGTTCGTGTTATCTTACCCTGTATGTTGGGACTATCGCATACGTGTCGACTTCTCTACTAAAAGTTGTGCATGTCCTTTATGTTGTGTGTTCCTAGCCGAGTTGGGACTGATCCCTTTCAACTTGGAACTCACCTTCACTTTCCTCCCCTTTTGATGTGTTGGAACCTCTCATACTCATTTCTTGACTCACTGCATCAGTCACACCCTTGCTACTGACAGAGTTATCTTACTTTCCTCTGTGTGACATCGCAATCAACGCATTACCTTACAACCCACTATTGGGACTCCTACACCAAACGGTCTGAGGTCTAATTAGGACTTCTTACCAGGTGCTAGAAGGAGGGCTTGATGACAAGTAGTTTCCTCTCATCCAGTTTTGAACCTTTGCATATCTTTCATGGAATCTTGAATTCTTCTTCCCCTAAGTGTTTTTCAAATCGTGAAGATGTCTCCATCTCGGGGAAGCTTTTCAATATTTTTTCCACTCACACATATGATGGTGAAGGCGAAGTGGTCTGGCCTGAGCACTTACATAACTTGCTTTCCATGATTTATGAGGAAGATGAGTTTACTGACGAACAAGCTGGTTTGCTGCTTGCATTCACACTTCGCAAATATCCATTTCGTTGGGTGCTCAGCCTACCGACTGACACGTGTACTCATGTAACCACTTTTTTGATCTTATTGATGACATGTACTATCACTTTGATCCAAACCATATTGACTAGAAACTGTTACAACAACGGAGGGCTTTGCATGAATCCATTATTGATTTTTGGCAGTGCTTTCGTGACTTACAGTGTCAAGCTCCGAAGAGCCAAATGAAGTTCCCTTATCTTTGGGACTGGTTCGAGTATTTTCTAAAGAAATCTACCCATCCCAAGAGAAATCTTGATGTCAAGCCTCACTCAACCTTCTTCATTGATGGAACTGTGCAATCCCATGTGGGAGCAGGAATTGTCTCAACGCATTGTCCGCCTCCCTTTCATTCAATAGTTCCACCATTTCCCAATCATGCTGAGGATCATTTTCACACATATGTTCATCCTTCACACCCTCCCAACATCACTCCACTTAATTTTCATGTAGATTTGGTTGTTAGTCCTTCGAGTTCCCCTATGCCTTCTTTTCTTCAACCTCCATCTTCGCACCCATGTGTTCCTCCAGATGATGTTGTCTTGTGTTCATCCATTCCAGACTCTTCACTTGTTGTGAACGAGGAACAACACAATGACAGACTTGGTGTTGCACAACCAACATGCACTGTCATTCATGAAGATTATGAGTGGGAGCTCGAACATCAACACTTGGCAAAGGATGACTATCTTTTGTCTAAGCCCCCTCAGTTCCTTCCTAGCTTCTTTGGTGAACCTGCTATCCATGATTTTGTATGTGTGTCTTCATCTACAGATGCACCCATTTTTTATCACTCACAGGACTCACCAGATGCTAGTCCATCATTCGAAAACAGAGAGGATAAGTTATTCATTGAAGATCCACTTGATCTTTCATCTATCTTTTATAGAAACGTAGAGGATGAGTTCATTCATTTTTCGTCTACCCTCTCTGTTTGATTCATCTGATCATGAGGATGCCGAAGAATTAATTGATTTTTTTGATCGTGGCGATCGTGATTCATTTTCTTCCATTTTTTATCACGATCATGAATCTATCGTAGTTGATCTTTCGAAGCCACCAATTTATGATGATCTACCTGATGATGAAGTTGAGACACCCAATATTGTCAAGGCACTTCAGCCCCAGCTGATGTGTATGTCAGGTCCTCGCTTTCTTGGGATTAGTCTCACTTCTGATCATGAAACTATTCAATCACCCAAGGCTCCTCATCACACATCTGTATGCATTGAAGATCCATCTCACACACAGATCACACTTCCTCCACTCAAACTGCATGATCCCATTGCTTAGGCATTGGAGGAGTCTTACATTGCAAGCACTCGTGTGCGACGCAAGTTATCTTTGTTTCTTTCATTTGCTTGCATGTCTCAGTCAAGAATGTGCTTTTTCTTCAAATTTTCACATCGTGTCACACAACACCATGATAATTCCACGGACTGTCCTTCATGCACATGCACTCACTTATGTCCCATGGGCACTTTGAAACATGAAATATGGTTGTCTTCACTATCATATCTTTCTTATATGCCGGTCTGCACAACTAGGTTACTTGCAGACCAAGCTTTCACCCACATGGGTCTACCAATACGCTGGTGGCTGCTTTGGAAGTATCACTTCACGTGATCAAGCCCATACACCGTTAGTGTAGGAGTAGGAGTAGTGTTTGCTTTCAGTTGTTTTCTTGCACGCTTGTTTGCTTATATGCTTTGTTTGCTTGTTTGTTTGCTTGCTTTTTTGATTACTTTCTTTGCTTTCACCTTCACTTCTACTTTTCATTTGATTTGATGTTTGTTAGTTTGTTTGTTTCGTTCGTAGGTTAGTTTTGCATGAAACCATGTGTGACTCATGAAATGAGCTAGGTAAAGTACAAGAGGGTTTGTACAGCTATCACTACTTGGTTATCTATCATCTTGCCTCTGTTTGATGAACTTGTTACTCTTATTCCTTGATATTTCGAAGGAAAATATGTACTCTTTGAAGTGAACCTTGGTGTAAGCACAACGCTTGCACGCTAACTAGTGTCACCTTCTCTAGTCGATTGTTTTTGGGTTAATCTTTGTCATCTCAACCAAGTGGAGTAAGGTGAGGGGGGAAACCTTAACAAGCACGTCAGAGATATAATAAACTACTTCTACACTGGAAAAACCTCCTCTGCTCTCAATAAGTCAGGATCCCTCTTCTGCCTCTAAATTGAATAAGTGTTACGCACAGTAAAAATGAAAAATGAAAAAAAAATGAAAAGTAAAAAAAAAATCAAAATGAAAAATGAATAGGGCGAAAGAAGAGAAAGGCTTCCTGTGCAAGGAGGTGATGCAAGTAACTCTGCCAAGGTACTGACTAGGGTCACTGGCAATATAGCCATGCTTTTGCTCCTATGTGACTCCACCAGGGTACTGTCCAGGCCTGTTGGCAGTGGAGCAACACTAGAGATGAAACTTAGACTCTATTGACTATACTGCTTGTTCACCTATATACCCCTCAAACCCAATCAAAACAATTGTGTTGCCTTAGATTGGAATGTGTTTCAATTGACCAAGGGCTTGGTAGATGCTACATCTTACAATCAAGTTAGTGTGAAACCAAGATGAGCTAAGTATTCAACAATACCTCTGGAGGTGTTAGACTTGCTTTTCACGAACAAGCTCAATACAGAGAGCAAAAGTTCTACAAGTGTGTCACCAAGTGTTGTAGCAGCTACAACCACCCTCCAAAATTTTTCCTTAGCTTGTTTTGGAGCCTCCCTACCAACCTTACACTATAGCTTGCCTTGCTTCGTCAAGTCCTCAAGCTTCAGTGTCTTTCTTTCTCAAAGGCAACCTATCGATCATAGTTTGATCTTTTCCCTTCACAGGTTGCTTACCCGGACTTGGTATAGCCGCAGGTTGAGCAGCTTCCTAATGAAATTTGTGCATTTATGGAGGGTAACCATCCTTTCCCTCTAGGAACTGCGAAATTCCCTCTAACATCCTGCTAGGCTCCGGGATTGTGCAATCCTACCAGCCAACCCTCCCAGCAGGAATTGCCCAATTTTTCCCATCAACATGTAGTTCAGGCCAAGATTTCCACAAATATAGGTAGTAGTCAGTTTTTGGGCCCAAAAATTACACAATACCCTTGGGTAGTCAGCCTAGCTTACAATTAGGAATGCGCATTTTCCCCAAGCAGTTGAGCACTGACATGCATAGATATTCTGGTGGAATAATTACACTCGAGACTGAGGAAAATTGACTTGCATGCATGCATGACTTGACCTTCCAGGAATAGCAAGAGACAACATGAAAAAGGCATTTTATGATTCAAGGAGATATTTTTAGTAGTGGGTGGTTACAAGAAAAGTTGTTTTAGAAGTTTTCCTTGAAGTGTCGCTTTTTTCTAGATTTGTGGCATGCGCGTCCTAAGATCAAAATTGTATATTCAACGCATCAGATATCATTCATTCACATTGATCTTGGAGCTCTGACATCCCACAACACATTCAGGACTCTTTGACACATCCAACTCAGCTATTCACGGGTAAGTGTTCTTTTTCAACATTTTTGTCACTTTTTGTGTATTCGCTTGTGTGAATGTTGTTTGCTTTATTTCTTTGAATGCTTACTATCGTTTACATGTATTCTAGCTTGTCCTAGCTATGTTTCAATTTCCGTTGCTATTGTCACATGCATGAAATTGTTTTGCATGGACATTCGCCCAATTGGCGAATGACCTCACCCACATGCATGTTGATCTTTTTGCTCAATCTTCCATTCATGTTTTGCATGCACTATTTATCACTTTTGTTATCACTTAGTTTCGCCATGCATTTCATCGACTTACTTGCTTTCAGTTTCCTGTCACCGAGTCGGGCCAACCTTGGTCAGGTCTCTACCTTCACCAAGGTAGCATTGTGCAATCTAGATAAGGAGGGCTCACCTTCCCCTCCAGATTTGTGCATTCTAGTCCAGCACTGGCCTCTTGGACTGAATTGCGCATTTCTAGAGGTTAGTGTCTGCTTGGCCCAAAAATTTGCCCAAATTTGTCCCTAGGCTAGCAGTCTTTTCCAACTGGAATAGTGCATTTTGCAATCCCAGTAGCCAACTGCCCAATTGGATTGTGCATTTTGCAGTTCCAATAGTCAGTTAGTCTCCCAGTAGCCCGAACTGTGCCTTCTGCAGTCTTGGTAGTCAGCCTCTCGACCTCTCGGCCAAAATTGTGCAATCTTCATGATCATTCACCCAAGTATGTTGCAAGTCAGTTCTCATGTTCATTTTGGTTTTTGAATGACAAAATGCTTGCTATGAGTGTTGCCATGTCTCAAGGTATCATAGGTGTTCATCTGCCTCTTAGCAGTACAGGTGCAATGGTTTCCAAGAGAGAAGAGATGAAGACACCGTTCAAAGCACACTTGGGGATGTAGTCGATCAAGTGTCCATGGGCTTACCTACTCATGAAGACATCAAGTTGTTCGTGGACAAAGACATCAAGTAGCAGCATCATAGCAAGTAGCATCCTGAACAATAATTGAAGGCAGCATACCGAATGTACCGAATGCAGCAAATGAAGCGAACGCAGCGAATGCAAGAGGAAGGTTGTTAACAAAATAGAGGTGGAGCAAAGCTGCAAGATCAAGCAGATCCACTGATAATGAAAGAAAATTTGGACTCTGGAGACTCAGGCTATGAAGTGACGATGTGACATGAAGATCACGCGAAGGCAGAAGATGGAACAAAGAAGGAGTTGCATGTGCTGAAGTAGCAACTCTTGAAGAACATGAAGCTGCATGAGTTGCTGCATGAATAGGAACAATAGTGGGTGCAACATGCACTCATGGATGAAACTAAGCCAGGACAAGTTAAGGATCCATCCCAATAGCTGACACAGAGCAAACATGGTGAGCAGTATTGTTGATCACATGAAAGGGATCCAATAGCATGCATATCATTGATTGCATGCATGCAATCCAACCCATTCAACACACTCACCAAGGCGAAGACAAGAAGCAAGTCCAACCAGGGTTGAACATGTATTTTGACAAGTTGATGTGCATGACCACGAGCACACACTTGGAGATCAACACAAACACTATGCATCAATGTGTTGAAATCTCAACCATACCTAAGAAGACCATGTTCATGTTAGCAGACGAGTTGGATGAAGGGGCCGAACTAATGCATCGGTTGCAACAGAGGCAAGAGTTTGTTTCAACAAGATGTCACCATGAGGTGCACGGATCATATCACCACCTTCACCATCACAAGCATGTCAAAGAGTTGGTCTCATCACAACAGACCAAGTGTCAGTGATGTCTTGCAAGGCTTACTCAAGCCATGTTGTCTCACATGAGTACATGTGCATTGTAATGTTGAGTCATGTCAAGTGTAAGTCAAGTGTCAACAGTTGGATGTAACAGTCATAAAGTAGGTGAAGAGTCATGAGGGTAGTTGAACTGTCACAAAGGGGAATGTCAAGGGTCACCCCACCCTTTGCTATAAATAGTCCCTCATAAATCATTGCATAGGCTTTTGGTCAGGCAAGATTTTACTAAGATTATCTTGAAGAAGGCTTGGACAGTATTCTAACACACCTTGGCTTCTCCACTACACAGAGCTAGTACATCTCTTTGGAGGAGCAGGAGGATGTGGCTATAACATTCTATTGACAGGGCTAGCAGGTTTACATGGTGTATTGTATGATTGTGACTTAGACTTATTTATATAATAAAATCCAACACATTTTCATGCATATGTTTTTATTGTAGTTGGACTGCTCTACTTGCAATAATGATATATGTTATTTAACTTACATACTTGTGTATGAACTGATTCACATGCAATTATATGAATTTTGTTGTTAATGTGTTACATATGTTGTTAATGTTGTCACCATCCGTGTCGACTGCTCTATTGGAGGCAAGACAGACCTGTCTCTGAACCTTTTTATATCAACCGTCACACTCATCTTTGACTAATTTGTGAGTGTTGTTCATGTTATCTTATCCTATATGTTGGGACTTCTACATCTGTGTCGACTACTCTACCGGAAGCTGTGCATTTCCTTTGTGTTGTGTGTTCCTAGCCGAGTTGGGACTGATCCCTTTCAACCTAGAACTCACCTTCACCTTCCTCCCCTTTGGAAGTGTTGGAACCTCTCATACTCATTGCTTGACTCACTGCATCAGTCACTCCCTTTCTACTGACAGAGTTATCTTACTTGCCTCTGTGTGACATCATGGTCAAGGCATTACCTTACAACCCACTGCTGGGACTCCTACACCAAATGGTCTGAGGTCTAATTGGGACTTATTACCAGGGAGATCTCGTTGACATGTTGGTGGGTCAACACCATCAACAAGTTTGTATAACTACTTTCCTCAAGCATCATTTTGTTTTACATGAAAGTTATATTCAGAAAAATACATATTTTCAAGATGTATATTCAAGCTTGAGTCAAAGGAATCAAGTGGAGGAATTTGTTTACCATTTGCATCATAATTTATTGTATCATATTAGTAAGAAGGATGTTGCTACTAATAGTAACATGGACAAGGCAAAAGCATCCAGTGAATGACTCCAAATGGTACATCAAACAATGCAAGAAGAGCTTGAAAAGGTTAAAGGAAAGTACACAAAAATGCATGACAAGAATCATGGAGATCACAAGTTCCAATTCAGTGATCAATGGATTGAGATTGGAAAGGTGAGGGAACTGTACCCTCATTTGCTGAACAATTGAAAGTGATCAAGTGTTGAAAATTATATTCAAAACTCAAAGTGTCAGAACTTTGTTAAACTTAGCTTTAGATCAAAGAGCTCGTCATTCTATTTCCAACAATGCAAACAACACTCAAATATGAGCTTGTATGCAGAAGTTATAGAAAGTCAAAGTTTAGGTTTGACTTGCTTACATGGCAGGATTAGATGACGTGGTAGGTTCCATCAATGAATCGGGAGGCGCCAAGTGGTAGGCAGCCATTAGTCACCGAATTTCATAAATCGCATATCGGTGAAGGGAGATGTTATAGAATTTCCCCCGGCAAGAACAGGGTTGCGATGCGATAAATAACATATCACATATCGCAACAGGGAAGTAGGTTAGTGTCACAGAATCGGCCCCAATAGGTTTTGGGTTGCGATGTGATATCGTAATCACACATCATAACAGTGCAAAGTCTCACATTATGGTTACTACTAAGGCACCATCGAACTACGATTTGTGATAAAGTTCTCGGATGCGAGATATCATCAATTCCAGTTTAATGTCCCATCGGATCCACCAAATCACAATAGCATATCGTCGCTTGGTTCATAGACCATAAGCCTGCAGAAATACACTGATTGTGATTTGTGATGGATAGTCAGTGCCGATAGATTATGGCCCACCACTTGGAAAAATTCTCGCTCGGTTAGCAGATTTTGGAGTGAAATTGTGGGTTCGTATCGATTGTGGAGCATTTTGTGGAAAAAATAGTGGGGGAACTAGGAGAAGTCATAACATCTTCAGTTTTCCACCAAATTGGTTGCAAAAATAGGTTAGATAACCATTTTTTAGTATTCTGCACTGATTGGAGTAGGTTTCAGAAGCATTTGAGCATTGTAAACACATATTTTTACACTTTTGAGCATAATAGAGAAGCCCAAGCCATTGGAAGCTAGACCAAGGAGATGTAGCCTAGGAGGGGTGAGCTCCTTTATCATGTGCTTGTTGTAATGTGTTTTTGATGATGTTCTATACATGTTTATTAGGTTGTTTAGTTTGTAATTTATGTTAAATTGCTCATAAAATTAACATAAAAACTCTTCATTTTACTTGCAAAATTTGATGAATCCTTAAGCACAATGAAAGCATTCTGTTTATAATCTGAGGAATATCTTAGCAGTGCAAACTAATATTCTAAATCAGATCAATGTGTAAACAATATATTTAAGCATAGGGATCTCATATTTATCTGAGAATCTCTAAGAACAATTGTTCCCTCATGTATTTTGTTGCATTATCATCTATTAGGTCATAGATATATAGTCCATTCATTTACAAGTAAAAACATGATGAGAGCCATACATAGCTGTTGTCATAAACATATACATAACCAACATAGTAACAACATAAATACCATAAATACATCATCCACCGAATCCACATATAAACCAGTACATTCACACATAAAAACCAAGGGAATGAATTTCTCAGTAATGAATGTAGAAACCAACCGAGGATGGGACTACCATGTTCTACCGGACCATAGATTAACTGAGCCAAATCTCTCTTCAGCCAATCACCTCTGTGCCATATTCCAAGCGTGAATGGGGGACTCATAACCAATTGAAAAGAACCAAACAAGCATGGATTCTACTAGAGTTCTCCACCTACACCATGAGGAATTTGAATGTCCCCTAGTCTCTCAGGCTTTACCTTAATCCACAGTCTAATACAGGGATCACTAGGCCCTACACTAAGACCCACTCTCCAGACTTTACTGTACATCCCATCCCGAGACTACTAGGTCCAACGAAGAGAAATACACCTCTTGGCTTTACCATATATCCCGCCATTCACCAGCAAGGATTCCTAGGCCCATCGAGGCACACAATCCTGGATTTACCGCAGCCCACAGTTAGGCTCAGGGATTACTAGGCTAGTGGATTTACTGTGGTCCATATTCAAGTTCAGGGACCACTAGGCCATGTGTTTTTCATTTCAAAGATCCACCCCACTCAGCGTCGAATCCATCTGGCAATCTAGCTCAATTGAAGTATCAGAACCCATCTCATCAAGGCTATCAGGAAATGGAAAGGCTAGGCTGAAAAACACTATCACACCTGGAAAAAACCATGCCATAACAACAAAGAACCACATGCAATATTAAGCATGCCAAATATAGCAAGGAAATCACACATGCAAATCAATACCTACAAATAATCCTGCTATAACTACTTGATCCTACTCTTCCTTGCTTGCTCCTTCCAAGTATGCCACACCCCTCCAAGAGTGCTCCAAGAAAACTCTAAGTGTCCAAGAGTATTGAGCAAAAATATTTCCAATTGATCCTCATAAGCCTTTTTATCAATGGGGCCTCTATTTTCTTCAATTTCCATGATTTTCCTTTAATTTCCTCCTCACATGCAACCTGTAACCTTTCACCTTCCTTTTCTCCTAATTTCCATTATTTTCAAAATAAAATGCCAAAAATTCCATTTTTCCTTTCCAAGGCATTTTCCATTGCCTTTTCCAATTTCCTTTAGCCATAATAACCGAAATGAACACCCATTAGGATGTCTTTCCCACCATTCATATTGGAATACGTGTCCCATCAACAGTGGTCTAATATATTTTTACATGAGTTTTTAACCAGGGCTATTACAACATCTTTGATATCAATTTTTCCATCCTTAGTTGGTTGGGATCTCAATAGATAATGTGTACTGACATAATATTTGACTGTTTCTCCACCACTCCTTGAACAAAAAAAGAAACAGGGGTACATCGCCTTGACAGACCAATCAAAAATTATATGTCCTCTACCTATATTTCCAATGTATGTAGACCAAGTCTGAATTCTTGTGCTTGAACATCCCATGCATGAAAAAGATACCTCAATAGCTTTATTTCTTGTCTCATACCAGGAAGCCAGAAGAATTTTAAGAGCCCACAATCTCTTAAAGCCTGGATTGTGGCAGGATCATTACCTACAGTCAAATCTTGTTCTTCATGTTCTCTTTCCCTCCATATCAAGGCCATTTTGTTCCAATACACACCTGCAACATCACAAGGAGAATCATTAGGATACATTTCATGCAAAAAATAAGAGAAGATTTGAGGCAAAGAAGCAAAACCAAGTTGGCGATTATGCCCAACACACCCTCCTAAGGGAAGATAGTGCATTGCAGCACTAGCCCCATTGTAATTTCCTCCTAATCAATGCACCTTTCAACCTTTTGGGGGTGTGTTGGACCTAAGGCAAGGATTTAGAGCCCTAGGGGCCTCAAAATCTTGAGAAATGTGCATGAAATTGCAAAATGGAACCATGAAAAGGTAGAGAAAGGTCTTAGCTCCTACCTGGAAGTGACAAACTTGAAATGGTCCATTGGATTGGTCACAATCAGCTACAGAGATTGGGGGAAAAACACTCAAAACTCACTCCCCAAGAGGTAAATGTGAAATGGTGACAATGAGTTACCTACCTCTTGCCTATTTTATGGTGTTTTTCATAATTTTCATCATTACTTTATTTGTGTTTTGACCTAAATATGACTAAGGTTTATCATGAAATAGGTGTTGATAATATTTTGGTGGTGTTTTGAGTGGGATGACAAATTTTTTATTTGATTTCACGATGTCTCGATTGAAATATACCATAATTGACCAAGGAGCATACTTTTATCACTTTTTCAGGCTCTGTAAACCTACAAAAAAGGAACCCTCTAGAGTCCTCTTTCAGCTCTTTTCAGACTCCTTAAACATGAAAATATTTCCAAGCACTCGTCTTTTTGAACTTATCAAAGTAAATGAAAATATGTCTACTCCGTATAAGTTTAACCCTTTTTTGAAATGAGATAGAATAAATATGAAAAAGGAATACCTTAGTCAAACATCGCTAAGAGGTTCTCCTGAGTACTTTTTTCTACCTTTTTGGACTTAAGAGACTACATATGAAAAGGAATCTTTGGAGATTTCATTTTCGCCTCTTTTGCAAACTCTCTAAACATGAAAAAGATGTCGAGTTAGACCTTTGTTAGATTTGTTAAAACAACAAACAATGATTGACTCATCGAACATCATGGGATCGAATCAATCCTTCTTAGGGTTTGTTAAACATATTAAGAGGGATTCATATGAAGGATGAACTTATAGGCAAAACATATGTTATCATTCTCAAGTTTGTTAAAAAATAAATAGGTACTAACCAACAATGTTGGGGAAATTGGGAAAATGGAATACTCCACCTACTATGGCAATGATTCGCTCTTGAACATGACACTCTTCCACTTCATCTCCATGGTTTTTGGGTTAGGAATCTTCTTTTCTTTTGGTTCATCATACCATTTTAGAGCCTTTGTTTTCAGTTTTGGGTCAATGCTTCCAACTCCATTAAGTGTTATCGATGTGTTCAAGAGAATTCATTCAGTTAATATCTTCTATAATAATCTTAAGACTTCATTTCTCGGGGATACATAAAGGTCCTCCTGTGACAGGTCACTTCTTGGATCAGCTCATTATCTAGGAAGTTGACTTAGAAGCTCTTCCTTCAGTACCTTGAGACTTTGATATTGTGGTGTAGGTAAATTATCGATGTGGAGAAAGACAATTCCTCTAGCTTGAGAGAGCGGGTCTAGCCACAAGCAAACAATCTAGCAAAAACTTCCTTAATCTAGAATCAAATAAGAGGGCCTACCTCTTAGAATGCTATTCCGCTTGGTGATGATCCCGCTTCCTTACTCCAACTACCCTTCATTTCCTTCCTTCGAATACCTGAAACAAGAAAAGAAACAACAAACGTGATAGCATACAAATTTCATTCAGCCTACTTAAAAGGTCAAGGAATCTTAAGACATCAAATGTAAGATAACACTTAATGTAGGAAATCAATCAATAGTTGTATTCATATAAGTTCAGAAAGGGATTACAACCAAAGTCTTGATGTTGCAGGTCTCCTCCGATGTATCTGGGTTCCCAAACCTCTGCTAGCATCGCATGAGTAGCCCCAGCAATGGAATTTTTAAGGCTTCTTCCCCTTAATTCCAAACCAAACCAAACACACTATTCTCCCTCCACAAATATAAACTAGAAAGCTACAAGCTATAAATATCTTGCTAGCTATTCAAGCTCCAAAAAATACTAGTTCAGCTTGGAAAAGGGGGAGTTTATATAGCTTGGATGGAGGGGAGATGGTTCCTCTTATCATGGGAGAGGCTTTATCTCTTGGGTTTGTTCCATCCTAATAGGGAAAAGGAGCCCAAACTAAATTCCTTGGCTCTATCCAGCCCAACCATTTACCAGTCTTCCATTACGAATCTTCTAGACCTGGATGCTTCGACTCCATATTTAAAAAACTTGCCAAAATAGGATTGGCGTGACTGAGAAAAGGCTCATTCTTATCGTACAGTGCTATGCCAGGTTCTAAACTCTACGAATCAACGTGAGGAGGGAATGGGTCATTAGCGTCGGTCTTGTAAATTGGGGTAAAAGGAAGATTATTGGGAAATGATGCAAAAGGGAAATGTTCTGCTCATGAAGAGGGAAATAATGGGAGTCTCTTCATGATGGGAAAGCATGTAGGGTTCATTGTAGAGGTCCTCCAAGATCGAGGAACGAGGAGTACAGGGACTGTGAAAAACTTTTGTGTAACGGATGCCCCCTAAAGCATGAAGACCAAACTAGAGTGAGGGGTGAAATGCTTTACAAGTAGATGCGGGGAGCCAGAGTCCATCATCGGAAAACTTGCAAGCAATGATAGATACATATGCAACACTGGAACTCGGAAAAATGATACATGAATGATGGTATGGATGCAACCATCTAGAGAAAGGTCATGTAAATGGATCCAAGGCATGGGCACAACCATCCAATAAAGAGGATCATATCGAAACCAAGGTATGGTAGTACCCATCCAATAATGATAAGGATCACATATAACAACCCATGGTATGGTCGCAGCCATCCATCTAAAAGAGACATGTACATTATCATGACCATGTCACATTTCCTTGCAACCTAGACTTTAGTAATCTTAGCCTAGGATCTTTCGCTCCAACATGACCCGATCGAAGTACAAATTCTAACATGTGAATAAATGTGTTGAAGTCGAAAATGCTAGAAAGTCGCTCAATTACCAGTCAATAATGTGAACCATTAACAAGTGTGAGGGAAACCATCAATAATGACAACGGTTGTCAAGGTACCAGCAACACAATCCACAAAATGTGAATAAGGAATGAGTTCGAACACCTGTGAAATCACCCGATCGAAAGCCAATTGTGTGAACTTGTTGTCGAGTATAAATAACTTGCGATTAAGGAATGCAATCTCTAAGGTACTGGAAGGGAGTCTCTCGGCCAACTTCCTGGATAATGAGCTAAAGTTGACAGGAAGTGACCATGTCGAAGGAGGGCCATGATGTATCCCACATAATTGACACGGGACAAAGGGATACAATGATTATGAATGATACAGAGGATCATGAATGGGTGTAACTATAGAAGGACAACTCTTTATCATATCGGTGACATGACTTCAGAGTTTGGCAACATTTGGATCCATAGGATCGGAGGTCATGATGACGTGGCAGAGATCAAATGGAAGGCAATAATGAATGGACCAACCTAGGAAATTCAACGATGAAGCGAGGATATCCCAACCCGACACAAAGTAGAAAGTGTCATGTTCAAGAGTGAGCTGCCGACACAACTGATAGAATTTCCCATTTTCCCCCACCATTTCTGGCAAGTAACCCAATTTTTTTTATCGCAAGCTTGAAGGGGATAACATGTTCTTGCACTGTAAGTCCATTCTTCAGATGAATCTGACCTAGTAAGATTAATGAGCGCTAATAAGGGGAAGCTCATGTTCGTCATGGTGACAAATTCGATGTCGTTTAATGTTTTAACGAGTCCAACAAAGGTGTAACTCGATATCTTTTTCATGTTTAGAGAGTTTGAAAAAGACATGGAAAAGAAAACTCCACATGGTCCCTTTTCATACATTTGTGTCTCTTGAGCCTGAAATGGTAGAAAACGATACTTGAGAGAACCGCTTGACCATTTCATTCAAGGAGTACCTTTTTCATAAATAGTTTATCCCAACTCAAAAAAGGGGTAAAAGCATACTGGGTCAATGACGTTTCGCAACCTTTAACGAGCTCAAAAAGATAAGAGCTCGACAATATTTTCGTGTTTAAAGAGTCGGAAAAGAGGTTGAAAGCAGACCCACCATTTTTATTCTCTTTAACGAGTTAAAAAGGGAAAACTACTCGGTGATCTTTTCATTTGAGTTTTTACGAGTTGAGAAAAGAGCTTAAATGCGACTCCAGTACCATCATCAACAATATGTCACCTGTCGCTGCACAAGAGGCAAATGTATTATCCAATTTCTGAGGTAAAATAGATGAAAAATACTTTTAAAACCCTAAAATATCATGAAAAATGAATAAAAGGGGGAAAAGTAAATAATTTTTTACCATTTTACCTTTTTACCTTGTGTGGAGAAATTTTCACCCATTTGTGCCCTAGATTTTCAGGAGTAGATTACGGCAGATCCAGGAGGCCATTCGATGATCTGTCAGTTGCAGGTAAGAGTTGAGACCCTTAGCTTCATTTTTATGCTTGTTTTTCCTGTTTTTAACTGCTTTTTGGATTTCTAGAGGAGATCTTAGCAAAAAGAATTCGCCCTCGGTCGACGCGATTCCCAGGCACGGGATTGTGCCAATTGAGGGTCATTAACATGACCAAGTGAGTCGTCGGCACTACTATTTTTAAAATAGTTAGATCAGTGCCGTGAATATAAAAAATTTGATTTTGGTCTTGATTTCCCTTCTTTGAAACCAAATTTCCTCAGTCAAGGATGAACGTTGACTTGATTCCATGGTTTTTGCAGGCAAAACACAACAAAAAATGGTCGATTGGAAAGAATGTGAGCATGAGGAAATCGATTCATAGGCATTGCCAGAGCCGAACTATTTAAATTCCTGGCATTGCTAGCCATTCACATTGGGTCTTCAGGCTCAACCTGAGCTACTGCAATATTTGATCAGTCTTTGGGACATTAACCAGGAAATTTTTGTGATCCGGGACCAGGAACTGGAATTAGAAACTTATGACACCTATTTCATCACTAGACTATCCCGAAGAGTGGAACCAGTCAATCTGTATGGGGCCAAGCCTATTGGGGCAAGTGTGAACATGTTGCTTGCAGAACACTTCCCAGAAGCATTGAAATAAAAAAGCGGCAAGGTTGATATCACAAGTGTTAATGACCTTGTATTGAAAACACTTCTCTTGACCATAAATAGAGTAGCTGGGGCTCAGGCATTGCATGAGTCCAACAACTCCAAATTATAGTATGTTATAGATTGTACGACCTTGACTATCTTCAATTGGGCAGAAGCCATGAAGGTAAACATGAAGCGCCAGTTATCCAAAGCCAAGTCAGGAAACTTGAAGCAGTTCGGATATGGCTCCATTCTAGTGACCTTATTTTTGGAGCAGATCCCATTATTTCACTATCAGCTTGCAGAGGTGAACATGTAATTTCCACGAGACCCACGGATGGTCCGTTGGAGTGAATTGATGCCTAGAATCACCGGGGGCTAGCATATGTCATAAAAGCCCACCTTCTTTTCATGGCTAAGGCGTCAGCTGATCGTAGTAGAGGATTGGCCCTATAGCGGTACCGACTTCCGTGCGATCCAGATATGCCACTCCCAGATGGAGAAGATTATGATGATGGAGGTAAGGAAAGAAATCTTAATTTTTTATTTTTTATTATTTTTTGAAATATATGCGTTCCTGGCATTTCAATTTTTGTAAATGCATATGTGGGACCAGAACGACCAGCCGGGATGTCCCCGATCGCCAAGTGCATTGTTTGACAGTTTGATATCGCTCCTTATCAGAAAGGAGTTGATAATGAGGAGGAAATCACATGGTACCTTGAGGGATTAACCAGAGGTATCCTAGAGTATGCCTAGGTGGGTGACATGCCATGCCAGTATCATCAGCACACAGTGGGGGTATCATATTGGATCCGCCAACTACTGGCTCGTGTAGTATGAGCAGTAACATGCTATCATGAGCACTATGCTGAGTAGTCCATAGGTTTAGAAATTTACAGTTTTGAGGCCTGCAAGCCACGAATGTAATTTTGAACATATATATTATTTTTTTGAGTTTTAATGTATGACACTCAAACATTATCGGCATATATATATATATGCTATATTTTCTTACTTACTATGATACAAATGTTTTGCTTTTTCACATATTTCCCAAATGTCTATCCAACACATAATTATCTAATGCATATGTTAATGTATTCATGTGCCTAGGAATATGATGATATGTGATGTAATCAAAAAGTATTTCTAAGAGACGAATACACAAATAAATTATAAATATGTGAGGGTTTCTAACGGAATATTTCCCGTTGAGTTGAAGAACAACAAGTTGTGAATCAAGGTTGACAACCAATTCCCGAATGTCAAGAGCAATGACTTCTGATAACAATTCGATAACTACGTTATACTCAGCAATGTTGTTAGTTGTTTGACCTAAACAAATACCTTGAAGATCAATCAACTCACCATGGGGTTCATAAATGGCCCATGCCGCAGAGGATAGATTCTGGGTACTATGGCAAGCACCATCAATGAAATCAATGTTAGGTTTCACAAACATATGCAAAGAAGGCGAAGACATAGTAAACAGGAAAGCTACTTGAAAAACACACCAAACCTCACTGCACAAATATGAATAACACACTATTGTACAAAAGTAGCCATGCAAGATGACTCAGGCATAGTACTTTTTGAGATACAACCCATTACGGGGCTTGTCTAAGGGATTGCTCTCGTAATCAATCAGCTCATAGGCCCCTTTTTGTAACATCTGTTTAACAATGTAGGACCCATACCACATGCGTTAAAATTTACCTGCCCCCAGCTTATCATTAGATTGATCATACAGTAAAACCAAATCACCCTCATAAAAAGCATGAGGGGAGACCAACTGATCAAAATGGTACTTAACCCATTTTTCTATGCTTCAATGACTAAAGCAAGTAGACGTCAAGTTTCATCCAGTCGTTCTAGACACAAGAGGCTCTCTTCTTGATGCGAGGTCTCGGGGAGAAGTTCCACAGCTAGCTTGAGTGAGGGAATTTCACACTCAATCAGTAAATTTTCTTCTAGACCATAGACTAGCTAGAAAGGGGTGAATCTAGTTGTGTCTTTGGTCGAGGTTCGGTAAGCCCACAGAGTTGAAAAAAGCATGAGATGCCAATTTGACTTGTGCATCCCAGTGGTGCATTGAAGCATCGTAACCAAGACTTTGTTCACAGCTTCAACTTGGCCGTTGGCTTGAGGGTAGTACGGGGTCAAGCCATCGTGGCATAAGTTCAACTTAGAAGTCAGATCAACCATCATGTAATTGCGAAAATGGGAACCATGGTCGATGACAATGGCTTGAGGCACTCCAAACCTAGAAATAACGGGATTGAATAGAAATTGAGCCATTGTTTTACCGTCAGCGGAATATGTAGGCATTGCTTCGGCCCATTTGGTGAAGTAATCCACAACAACGATAATATAACCATGCCCCCCAGTCAAAAGAGGGTTACATGTCATATAGTTAATGCCCCATATGGGAAAGGGACCAATGGTAATAACGTGGTGAAGGTGAGTGGGTGGAGTGCACATTTTTCACTGACAAATATGGCACTCATGGCATTTGCGAACAGAAAGGATGCAATCCTTGAAGATGGAGAGCCATAAATAACCAACGCAGAGTATCTTTTGAGAAGTAGCATATCCAGATATATGACTACAACATGCGCCAGAATGATAGTCATTCAAGACTCTCTCAGCCTCCTCGAGAGTTAGATATTGGTGAATAATTGAATCAACACTAATGCGGTATAAAGTATATCCAATGATGCGGTAAGGTTAGGATTGATTTCGAATGCGTCAGCGATCATCCTTGGTCAACGCAGACCGGAAGGTGGATGCTTGGAGACACACGTTGATATCACTGTACCAAGGGTCGAGAGTGCTAATAAAAGAAAGAGACCCGTTGGGAGCTGCTCATCAGCACCAACAGGAAGAGACGCAGAGGGAAGAGAGCAAATCAACTCAGCAAAAGACAAGTGATTTCTTAGATTTGGCAGTAGTGAACGTCAAATCGAATTCGTAGAGGATGAAAATCCACTTGGAATACTTACCCCCAAGCAACTGACGAGTCAGGATGTAAGTCATGGGGCTACACTCGGATATCACAGTCGTAGTGTGGAGGAGAATGTAATGCCAAAAGCGCTGAATAGCCTGAACAATAGCCAAATCCAACTTCTTGACATGAGCATAACTCGTCAAAGTATCGAGGAGATTGTGATTGAGGTAGTAAATAACAGGTTCATTACCTTCGTCATCATCTTGTACTAGCACCATAATGATGGTACTAGAGGTTGCAGCTAGATAAAGGAAACAATCACGATGATAGTTCGTAGGGTGCAGCAAAGGAGCGTTAATGAGGATAGATTTTAAATCATCGAAAGAGCTTTGGGCAGCCTCATCCCAAATGAATGGTGTTCCTTGCTTAAGAAACCAGGTGAATAATGAAGATAGCACAACATAGTTTGGTACAAAACGATGGAGAAAATTTGCATTCCCTTGTAGACTCTGTAGTTGATGCAATGAAGAGGGAGGGGGTAAATTAACAATAGCCTCAACTTTAAGAGGATCAAGACAAATTCCTTCTTTTGAAACAATAAAGCCGAGGAGACGTCTGGATTCGTTGCAGAATACACACTTATGTGGATTTAGTCGAATGTTAGAGTGTCTATAGCGAAGAAAGATTTGCCGGAGATGATCAGGATGATCATGGCGCTTACGCGAATGAGCGAGAAGATCATCTAAGTAAGGCTAAATGATGTTTCTAATGTCGTGGAACGCATAAGACATCGCTCTTTGAAATGTAGCCCAAGCATTAAGGCCGAAAAGGAGCTTTTTATATGCAAAAGTCCCCCACGAACATATAAAGGCTATCTTATCTTGATCAGCAAGTGCAATGTTTATCTGGTTGTAACCAGAAAAACTATCCATAAAGGAAAAGATTTCACTCCCAATGCATTCATCAATGATCTAGTCTATGAAAGGAGTGGGGCAATTATCCTTTTGACATGCACAATTTAGGTCACGATAATCAACACAAATGTGAATAGTGCCTTGTTTCTTTGTCACCCATATGATATTAGACACCCAATCTATAAGAGGGATTAGATAAATAAATCTAGCTTTAAGAAGTTTTTCAACTTCATCCTTAATGGCGACCGGTTTTCTAGGGTGCACTGGATGAAGTCGTTGGTGAATGGGCTTCACATGAGGGTAAGTCAAAATTTCATGCACGACTATACTTGGGTCAATGCCGGGCATTTCTCCATATGACCACGTGAAAAAATCTCGAAATTATTGGAATAGATGAGTATAAAGATTGATCTCATGAGGAGAACAAGTTACCCCAATATGGACATTTTCAACGACACCAGGCTTGATATAAATATCAATCGGCATCATTTGGGTAATGTTACCTAGGTTCCCTTCTGACCAAACTTCATGAGTCATGATTGACGTCTGAAGTGATTGGGTCGGGAACTGAGAAGAGAACTTCTCAAGACAAGTAGACATGACCGTCGAGCTAGGCAATAATGAGGAACGATGATGAGTGTCATTCCAAGGTACTTCCTCCAGATAGATAACTTCCATGATACTTTCCTCAGAAAGAAAAGTCTCGGCTAAGGGATCAGGAGATTCCAAAGAACCAAGCCATGGGGATTGAGAATACATGTCAAGAGATGTACTTGAAACAAGATGATTGGAGGATACTGAAGTCGAAGCCGAAACAATCTCCACATATTTAATTTTAGTAGGGCTTAACGACATAACATCACCCCATGTATCAACAAGATCTGATGAGGGAACGAGCCAAGGATCAGACTTGATCGAGATCATGTTGACAGAGGCAACATGCAGAGGTGGGAGTGGAAAAATACCCGTCAAGGCAGCATCTTTAAAATTTCCAGCCCCCACACTCTCATAAGGAGCACCAATGTGCTTAACATAAGGAACATTAGCATTCGAGGGGGAAGAGGCAAATAAGGACAGTTGGTCAATCTGACAATCTTCCCTTGATGGGGAAAATGAATCATGTGGAAAAGGGAGGAGGCTACATCATGCATGGCATGGGTCCAACTCTGTCTGAGTAGAATATTATAGTTAAGCTTAGCTTCAACAATCTCTACTTCAACATGTATTGTCTTACCCTCCAAAGTGATGGCAAGATTCGGAAGGACATCGAATGGTCACAAATCACATTCGTCAAAATCTTCCAAAGTGTTAGGGGACTGGTTCAAGGTAGGAGAACCAATAGCCTTCCAACAAGTGACAAACATGATGCAGGTAGAGGCACCTTCATCAATTATGGTCCTATAAATGGTTTTCTCATTTATGATGACCTCAATGTGAAAGGCATCTGATGAGGTAAATGCAGAACGCGGTTTTCCAGATCAAAACAAATGAGATTAGAGTTAGTTGGATCATTACCTCCAATGGCCGAAATTAATTCTTTCCACTCAGATGGATAGCTTTGAAGGACCTCAAGAATAGACATAGATGATAGTGCCTGAGCCAAATCCTCAACAATATTATAATGCTGAGTGGCGCGAGCATTCAGCTTGTATGAGCACTTTTGTAGCACACCTCGAGAAGGTGGTCAAATGGTGGAATCGGGATTGGGTCGCTCTATATGGAGAGGACCGAAACTTGACAGGATAGAGGAAGAGGGGGTACTTTCTTTCTCTTTCCCTGCTATCGGGGTAGGTGTTTGATAATATTTTGACTTGGCAGCCACATTCATAGGCATATATATCATGAACACTTATGAACCAGAGCAAGAAGATGACTAAGGGTGGTTTACCATTTGGGTCTGCTGAGATGGAAAAGGCTCTTTTAGGACATTTGGGGTCCCTTTTAGAAAACGACTAACTTCGAACCGCCTGGGACAATATTTAGCATATTGATCCTCCTCACAGATGAGGCATGGATACTTGGGCTTTCGTTGAGAAGCATCACTAGCAGTCGACTTAGGAGGGCCCTATTTCGGGGCATCAGATTTACCCTTGCCTTTTCCTTTCTTTTTTTCTTTAGAGGATTTGTTCGTTGCGATAGACTAGATAGCGTGAACCTCCGAGGTTTTACCAGGACCAAGTGTATTTTAAGAGGAATCATTGGAAGCAGTGTTCGAGACCGACTATTGTTTGGAAGAAGATTTGACGGAGGTCTGGGACACTGAAACAATCACTCCATCAACAAGTGGTGTAGCCGGAGACTTGGATGTTTCTAGATCAAATGATGGTATGGGTGCATCAAGTAACATATCACATAATATGTCAGATTGCAAATAGATGAGGTATAGATACTGGGCACGTGCGATGGCTTATTCCTTAGTGACAGATCCGCCCATAGCAATGTCCTCAGCAATTTTGCTAACGAATGATTTGGTGAACCATTCGGTCAACAACTGATCAACAATCTTGAACTTGATCAGGCGATGCCGACATCTCCATTCATGGATGTGATCGGAGATGTGGGTCGCAATGTCTTTCTTGAGTGACATTAGCAAATGGGTGCCAGTTTCATAGCGAACCTGCAGCTGGAAATGTGTGAGAAAGGACATAGCGAGAGTGTTAAAGTCATGATAGGTACTTCGAGGTAGTTTGATGTACCACTTGGCTACAGCACCTATGAAAGTTCATTGGGAAAGCCGGAGATGAATGGAATTATCAACGTACGAATTCGAGGAGCACTAGAGGTGATATGTCATCACGTGGGTTGTTGGATCCTCTTTCGCTTTTCCTTCAAACTTCGGACAATCGCTTGAGACCTTGGACGAAACCGGAGGCCAGTATGGAAAATGAATAATATGATCATTCGTGAGTCTAGACACATATGGCAACTCTGATGTGGCCAAGAACAGAAATTGGGTATTGAAAGGCATTTGAGGCCCATGAGCGGGCCCGGACTGCATAACCCATCCTTGTTGGTAAGGATTTTGTCCCCATAGTGGAGGGTTTTGTCTATATGGCATTTGATTTTTCCCCCACTGTAGGTTATCTTGCCCGTAGGGAGGATTCTAACCTTGATAGCCTTAAACCTATCCAGCACTAGACTGCTGATAAGAAACATATGGGTTAAAAGGTTGTTGAGCTTGTTGACATTTGACATATGGATTTTTCACCTGCTGCCCCTGGTCGTAAGGGTTTTGAACTTGTTTTCCCTAGACATAAGGGTTTTACACCAGCTTTCCTTGGACATAAGGATTTTGGACCTAGTTCTCTTGGGCATAAGGATTTTACACCTACTTCCCTTGGACATAAGGATTCTGAACCTGTTGCCCTTGAACATAAAGATTTTGGGCCTGTTGCTACAGGACTTGACCTTGACCTTGCCCTTGCAAAGGTTGACCCTGTTGATATGAATACAAGGGGTGTTGCTGCCCGGGTTGACCTTGTTGCTGCAAGGGTTGACCTTTCATCTGTAATGGTTGTCCCTATGGCTACAAAGGTTGACCTTGTGAGCGCATAGAATGGGAGGATTGAGGAACATATGACACCTGCGTCTGCAAGGTTTGTTGCGACTATTTCAAGGGTTGCCCTTGTGGTCATTGAAATTGTCCTTGCTACTACACTGTCTATCCTTGCTGCTACAAGGGTACTTGGACAGCTCCCTGAAAGTTCCCGAATTGGATATGGCCATATCCACCAGGCGTAGTGAATGGACCAGGATGAACATAAGGTCCATCTTGAGGGATGTAAGGTGGATGCACCATCGCTTGTGAACCATGTGGAACATAAGGAAGTTGGTATTGAACCTAAGCCACATACGGCTGGTGGTACTGGAAATTACTCGACCCAGAGGGACCAACAAGGTTGGGTTGTTGGTACTAGACATTACTCGATCCAGCAAGACCAACAGGGTTCGGAATAGAACCGGAAGAGGGTTGTTTCAGTCCAACCATGTGAGCTTGTGAGACACTCACATTGGTCATGCCAGACATCATAGAAATATTTGGATTCTACCCCCTAGGCAGTGGCACAACCTGTCCATTTACTGGAGGGATCGAAGAACTGACAAAGACTTGACTTGAAATCGTCAGTTGAATCGGATGAGTAACTTGGACTGACAAAACAAGTGGATTCAAAACGGTGGGTTGCAATGGAACTGAAGTGACTGCAGAACGCACCATTGGCTGAGAGGTCAGGTTTTGAATGAGAGGACCTGAGGTAGGCATAGCGCCAGATGACCAGATAGGGTTGTGATATAATGACAAGGCACTAGGGGTGCATATCACCAACTGAGCTAACGAAACGTAATCACGAGGTAACTTAGGATAAACACTATTCGAAATGATTCATGTGTAAGGGAAACCTTTAGGAGGGAATGGATATCCCTTCTCATCGACAATGTGAGGAGTGTGTGTAGCAGACACCTTCGAGTGACCCAGAGAGGAGACTGGGATCTCGCCTTCTGATTCCATGGGTGGAAACAAACGGTGACAGACAACCGAAGATGTGCAAGGGGATATTTCAAAGGAATACCCGGCCGATCGTATGAACTATACGGACATTGTAGTGATATCACAATAGGATCGAACAAAGGATTCAGAGGATAAACAACTAGTTGTAGCCAACCTTCAGAATTTGGCGGACTCTCAGGAGTCTGGATAGGATTATCCAGAGATTCCGAGCCAGATTCGTAAGGTGATCCAGAATCTGAGGGAGGAGGAGGATGAGATGACAAAGGTTGAATACTCAGAACAATTCCAAGTTCAACACCTTGGTCCTCAAGTGACTGTAGAAGCTTAGGGAGAGGATCCTCGGATGATCTTTCAAACAAAGGAGAGGAAGAGGAGCTGGGTGAACCTAATGGTTCAACCATGATGACTTTGTCTCAAACAACAAGAAGAGAGAGATTAATTTCAGGGATTTTAAAGTGTATTTAAAAGGTATACTCACAATGTCGTCCAGAAAAATACTAACAAGAATGTTATGTGATCATGGGAAACAAATTTTTAAGACGCTGAAACAAACTGGTGCTTTTTCATGTTTTAAGAGTCGAGAAAAAATAAAAGATGACTCGATCACTTTTGGTTTGAAGCAAGCTCAAAAGGAAAAGTGCTCAGTGATATTTTTATATTTAGGGAGTCAAAAATATCAAAATGACTGCTCGGGATAATCTAGGCAAAAGGATTACCAGGTAACCATGAACTGCACAATACCTCCTAGCGAACCGAGAAGTACGAGTAGGAAATCTCCTTCAATGTTGTGTTTCGTGTATCATGTTTGCAAGGAAGCAGAATCGGCTTCCAACAAATAAAGGATTGCAACCTAGTGGGGTCTCCCTTTATATATGCGGCGATACAGGGAGAAAAAGTCCATACTAGCACTGTCTAGTGTCGAAGCGAACGACAGCTGTTAGGTTTAAAGACGCCATAACACATCTCTAACCTAGACCTTCTAAATGTGAGCGTTAAGCTTCAAATGTGCCTTAGGTTAATTGAATACATTTTAAATTTTATCTTGAAATTATGTCTCAGTTTTTAGGCCTTATCGATGTGACTCGAAAAAGAAACTCCTATATGTAGCTAAATGAGACAAAACCCTTTCAATTCAATGAATGTTTACACTTTTTTTTTTCTCCATAAAAACTAGCTAAGCAATATAATATATGTACAAGTAAAATTTACAAACAGCAAGACATGTCTTCCAGGGCCTGCAGTAGCACCCTGGGAATCCTGACCATAGACCTAAAAGCTCCCTCGCAGGGGCAGCTTCGCCAAAACCATTCAGAACTTTCCATGACAACAAAAGCTCCCACACAGGGGCAGCACCGGACCGAATTCTCAAAACAGTAGCAGAAAATATCAGACTCCCTGAGGAGCAACATTGTATAGACCCGACACATGACTGCCCACGCAGGGGCTTACTGCTAAGATAGACTGACCCATAGACCAGACAGATGTGAGCATGACAGAGTCACTAGTGTCAGCTATCAGCTTAGACCACCCAGAATTGAGACTAGACCAGAGACTCGACAGAATTAAACAAGGCAGAGATACAAGTATCAACTGCCAGCAAGCAATACCAAATAACAAGAGAAAAATACCCGCGGCTGCGCTAATCCTGGAGACGAGCTGAAGATGGAAGGAGGGCCGCGAGATGGGCATCCGCCTCTTCACCGAGGCTCTTGTCTTCAACCACGTACGCCCAACCATCACCCTCTGCTCGTCCTTCCCACATTTTCCTCCATATCTCTTCGTCGACGCCTGGAGGGGGTGGCCCCACTGGAGGAAAGAGGTCTTGCGAGCTTTTTTCCCCCATGCTTCCAGCTTCAGACGCTGGAGGCACCATAGCTGTGCCCTTTTCCGCAGCTGCTTGTTCTCCAGTGTCAATTTCCTTGCCCGGGCCTTCCAATTGCTTCTCCAGCAAGCCCTGAGGGATGTCATCCCCATTGCCTTCCGGAATTTTGGTAAACAGGACTGATATGTGGGCATTAACGCCTGGGTTGTCCTCAGAGCTTTGCAGGGTGAATACCACAGAGCCGAAGGAAGGAAGCTCCGGTTTCCCTTCACTGGAACTCCCGACCTCCACGAATTGTCTAATGGGGAGCGGGGTTGCCCTGGCTCGCCTATGACAGTAACAGCAGCAGCAGTGGTGATGCTCATCTGCTGCAGGGGTTCGTGAGGAGGACCCTCTCGATGGACCCCTTCTGCTGGGCTGTCGTTCTCGAATTTTAACCATGGTGAATCTGATGCTTCCTCTGTATGCTTGAGGGTGAGCTTGAAATCGATGGCAGAACCAATTCCCTTCCAAATCTCTCTCTGGTGCCCAACCCTCACCTTGAATTCCTCCCATTGGTAGCAGACTATACCATTTCCAGAACTGTCGCTGCAAATTTGCCAATTGCCTTCTCCTGCCAATCCAGCGACCAGGATGGCAATAGAGACGAGTTTCCAAGCCACCGGGTGATGAAAACTTCCGCAGCCGAAGCCCTCTGTGCTTCCGCACCCACCAACTCTCCTCAGACCAGAATTCCCTGCCCGACCCATCAAGCTTGTAATATGCTGCTTCATTTCCTCGTTGCAGGCGCACATTAACTTCGCCCTGCTCCTCCATCTACCTTGCCTCCCCGCCATTAATTGCCTTAACATTGTAAGGGGTTCATTTATCAGATGACGGCCTTCTCCGGGTGGCCGTGGGGTTAACATGGGGCAGCCCATGCGTGGCATGTGGCTCGCCCGTCCTTATCAGTCCAACACCCGCATCCGGGGAATGAATGTTTACACTTGAGAGTAGAGAAAACAATCAATGCAACAAACAAGCAACTGAAAGCAAGATTCTCTTTTCAGTACTTCGTTTTTGAAAAATAAATAATGAAAGTTATTTCCACTTCCTATATTTCCTATCAAATGCACTTCAAGTAGTCCTTTCAACAGTAAAAATAATTCATTTCTTTTCGAATGAAAATGATGATGCAAGTCTAATTTTCAATGATGCTAGCTAATGTAACATAATGATTCAACAAACTAGAATTATGTATTTTTCAATGGGATGATAAGACGAATTTTTCACATACACTTCAATGAAAAATTTCAAGCAATCAACATCAATAAAATACAAAACACAAAAAGATAATTCTTTCCTAACCAATGATGCAAAGACTCAACCAAAAACAAGATGAGCAATGTAATCTATGCCTGAAAAGAAACACTTAATCAAGAGAAGAACAAACGAAACTTTTCAAACTTGTTTAATTGAAATCAAAGTGATACAAGGACTAAAAAACAAAATGCATGGAGCAGCTAACCAAAAACTTGACTTGTTGAGCACACTAACAGCTGAATGCACGATGACCTAAATTCCCTAAAGCCAAAAACCATCCAAAGACTCAAAAAATCAAGGAAAAGAAAACCAAAAAAGCACACAAACCAAGATAATGAGGCTTTCCAGTCAGGGAGAACATAGGCAAAACAAGCTATGGGGGAGAAAATAAGAGGGCAAGACACACTGGCTATGATCCAAGAGAAACCTTGATCTTCACCTATATGAATTGGCGTGATTGCCTAACTAACAACAAGCGCCACAAGGGGTACAATGCGACTGTTTTAAGATAAATTTCACTGGTCGGCGTGATTGTCAGAAAATTAAATGCGCTGATCGAGGATTTCAAGAAAAAAATAAAAATTTTCAAAGGCCAAAACTAGACTTTCCACTGTAAATTTCAGACTTGGAGCAGTAAACCAGGCAAATCATAGAAAACCAAAGGGAAAAGGTGATACTAAAAAAGTTCACACAACCCATGAAATGAAAATCAATCAAACGAGAGGATTGGCTCCCCAGCGGAATCGCCAATTTGGGGTGTAGGTAAACTCTTGATGCGGACAAAGAAAAATCCTCTAGCCCGAGAGAGCGGTTCTAGCCACAAACAAACAATTTAGTGAAAACTTCCTTAAGTTAGAATCAAATAAGAGGGCGTACCTCTTAGAACGTTATTCTTCTTGTCGGTGATCCTGTTTCCTTACTCCAACTACCTTTCGTTTCCTTCTTTCGAATACTTGAAACAAGCAAAGAAATAACAACAACAAATGTGATAGTATACAAATTTCATTTAGCTTACTTAAAAGGTCAAGGAATCTTAAGCCATCAAATGTAAGATTACACTTAATGTAGGAAATCAATCAATAGTTGTATTCATATAAGTTTAGAAAGAGATTACAACCAAAGCCTTGACGTTCCAAGTATCCTTTGACGTATCCGGGTTTCCATACCTCTACTGTCATCTCATGGGTAGCCCCAACAATGGAATTTTTAAGGCTTATTCCCTTTAGTTCCAAACCAAACCAGACACACTATTCTCCCTCCACAAACATAAACTAGAAAGCTACAAGTTATAGATATCTTGTTGGTTATTCAAACCCCAAAAAAGACTAGTTCTGCTCAGAAAATGACGTGTTTATATAGATTGGATGGAGGGGAGATGGTTCCTCTTGTTATGGGAGATGCTTTATCCCTTGGGTTTGTTCCATCCTAATAGGGGAAATGAGCCCAAATTGAATTCCTCGGCTCTATCTAGCCCAACCATTTACTAGTCTTCCATTGCGAAGCTTCTAGACGTGGAAGCTTCGACCCCATATTTAAAAAACTTTCCAAAAGAGGATCAGTGGGACTCAGAAAAGGCTCATTCATGTCGTACGACGCTAGGTCAGGTTTGAAACTCTGCAAATCGTTGCGAGGAGGGAATGGGTCATTAGCGTCGGTCTTGTAAACTGGGGTAAAAGGAAAATTCTTGGGAAATGATGCAAAAGGGAAATGTTCTTCTCATGAAGAGGGACATAATGGGAGTCTCTTCATGATGGGAAAGCATGTAGGGTTCATTGTAGAGGTCCTTCAGGATCGAGGAACGAGGAGTACATGGACAGTGACAAAATGTTGTGTAACACACATATCAATGGCACGTTTCCTTGCTCTCAGCGATAGGCTTTCATCACTGGCCTTTGACTGACAAAGTTTGTGTGGTGTTCGACTTCAACTCATTCATTCACACCATACAAATTGTATTGCAATATCTTAAGAGCCATTAACATCATCATTGGTTTCTCTCGTGTCTATTAACAACTTACATCATTAGACAGTAATCGGATGGTGTCTACCATGTTCAACTTCAGCTCCTTTATTCACATGGTTAGACTCGTACGTTAGACGATCGAGTGAACGAGATATAAGACCCGAGATCTAGTTCCATCCATGCGGGTTGAGATTTCAAGATTAATACAAAATCACAATGTATGATGGCTATGATCATACAAATAGTCATCCAATCATAGATCCACCTTTTGTCATCAATGGACATGTCTACTTGATCATTGTACATGTAATGTTAGCTTATGTGTTGAGTACGGGTATGCCTCCCTCAGCAGAGATATCATGATGTAAATGTATTGTAATAGTTGATGATCCGACTAGTTGTTTTGTATCTAGACTTGTCACAAAGTAAATCACTTCATTCATTAGCCACTATTTCAGACTTTGCACTTTAGGGGGAAATCTAGTATAGGTCATTTTGACACTTCTGGTCAGTAGGCCTACAAACTGGATCCATCGACTTCCATGAGTACCTTGTCATCATCCCTACATAAAGCCCTAAGCATGAATCTCTTAATTCCTCAAGTTTTTAACCTTTGCTGCTTCATTTCAATGCTTTTAAGCCCCAGTGCACCTTGGCCCCTTAGGGACCTCCTTTGAGTGGTATGATGCTCAGTTATGCACCTGCTCTAATAAGAGAAAGTTTTCCCTTTATGGGGGTGCACTGATCAAGAAAATTTGGGAAAACTAAGAATAATCTCAAATATTTCTCTCCCATAAGCTTCCATGAGTTGTTATAACCATTTACTTTGGATAAGAACTTTGAATCCTATCTTCCCTACCTTGGAGCGTTCACCTTCTTCTCTCTTGAGCTCATCCTCCCATCAAGAGTGGATCTCATGCCTAGATTTGTAAATGGATAAGAATTCCTAAACTACCATCCTTTCCTATATATTTACTGCCATCCACAAGCTATAGGTTGGATTTGGATATTAATCATACACTTATGATGTTTCTCTGATAATAAGAGAGACAACATTCCTATGCATTAGGGTGGCTTTGAGGTGTATGTTGTGGCAAGGAAGGACAAGTCAACTTGGGAGGTTCTCTACAAGATCAACTTCCACTTTTGGTTGTAAACTATCTCCCTTCCATTTTAATACAGAGAGTATACTATTTTCCTACATGTTTATGTAGATGTGTTTCATTTCTATGTTGATCCATTGAATAAAATGATTGGATAATGCTACATAGATGTCATAGATCTTTGGCCAAGAGGAAAGAAGAGCTTGCGACAAGTCACAAGTAATTCATCTTTCCGTTCTCCAATTCTTCTAAGGAAAACTCTATGGTCTTTGATTTCTGTTGTTCTAGACCAGGCCACTACGTCTAGGGAAGATACTTATGTCCGCAGCCGTATATTCCGTATAGCAGGTACCTAGTCATATAAATTCATGGTTTTGGATTAAATAAACTATGAATGTTTGTTAAATATGTAGATATATGGTATACTTTTAAGTTTTATTCAAATATATTAAGATTTAATTTGTACACTATCTCCAAGGTTGTTATTTCTTTTGTAGAATTATACACCTTATCAATTATACGATATATTTGAAATTGTTTTTGGCATGCATGATGAGGAAATCTTACATTGAATTAACAATTGTGATATAGCCTACCATAGGCTACTAGTTTTGGACGATCTGATATTGATCGAATCGTATGGGAAGATAAATTATGTAAAGGTGAATCGATATTCCCTACAACGATACAACTAGCAGCAAAGTTGTTAAATTAACTACCTTGAACTTATCTAAACTAGTGAATATGCAAAATTCGAAATATTTAATTTACTTAACGATGGAAACGCTCTAATTAGGTTTTAAAAAAATTAAAAGAAATTTAGATATTCACTTTAACGGAAATTCTCTAATTAGGTTTTTAATTTTTTACAAAGATGAAAAAAGTTTTCAGTGGTCACTTTTTCAATGTATTGACATATATTAAGAATAATTATTATTGAACTTGTATTGCATCAATATGATGGCCCCAAGTTTTAGTTATAGCTTTCTAACTTAAAGGTAAAACTATTAATATTCCATTAATATTTTTCCATGTCTTTGATTTTTTGATCTTATAACCATATGTTGGATTTTAATGAGCATGTGATTTTCGAAGTATTTTTAAATTTACTATTTGCACATTCATGTTGCGAGATTTAGACTTGATGGACTTACTATTTACACATTCATGTTGTAAGGTTTAGCCTTGATGGACGTATGCACATGGAACAACATGAGAAGGATAAATTTTCATACAAGATTAGACTTCAAACAGATTTAACTTAATGTTCATCTAGAATGAAATGTGAAGCTTTCTTTGAATTCAAATAATTCAGGGGTGTTATTTATTTAGTGGAAAGTCAAGATATTTCTTGTATAAAGGGGTGAGTGATGCATTTTTCAAAAATTGGATTTATTGACATGATTTAACTTTTTGATCTTAGATCTTACTCATGATTGTTTGAAGCAATATTTTTTAATATGGAATGGGTTTTCCCAATGTTTCGTTCTTCTTAGTCTTTCCTATTTGTTCATGACAGCTTGGAGTCTCATGTGATTTAACCTTTCTCACAATAAAAGCCTTAATTTGAACTTTGAAATGTGGAAATATAAATTCTAGATTCTATTTCAAGAATAAGTTCAAAAATTTTGAGCAGCTTGCAACCTAATGCACAAGAGATTCTAATGCATGTGTTTAGATGTAGACTTTATTATTTTTAAGGTTTTATGTTGATTTTTCATTTAGATTTTACTAGTTATACTACAATACAAACTATGATTGTTGTTAGATTTAGTATAGTAATTTCTACTTTGAGATGCATATTAACCCATCACTACCTTAATGGAATACAAAGATTGGAAATCAACTTTGACATAATGAAATATTAAAAATAACTATATATTTATATTGTTAAATTCTCATTTATATATTTAAAAAAAAATCATTCTATTTCTTAAAAACACTACATTGAAAAATTTGCATTTACACTTTAAAAACATACACAATTGTTTTATCAAACATCTAAGATGTAAGTAAACCTTATACATTAAGTTATGGTGAATATGTACTCAAATACTCAATTAGGTATTCACTATTGTAGTATAGAAATAAATGTGGAAGCATCGTAATTTGTTACATAACCCTTGTATCACATTCATTTTTTTATTTGAGATCCATATGAAAAAATCCATTAATGGTCTTCATAACTGCAATGATGGTATTGCAACATTAATTGATACAGTGATAATATTGCACACTACAATGTCAAACTCTCGTGTACTCACTAAAACTAAAGTTGTTGATTTGTTAATTAGATTTTTTCCTTAAGCCTAACCATTCAAAAAATATAACCTTTTTTTGTGGCTTCCCACCACCAGTTCTAGTGCATCCAACTCGATGCCTTCTACCACCCCATCTTGAGAGAATATGGCTCTCAAATTTATTGCACGTTGACTTGAATGCCAATGTAGTATGTACTCCATTGTCTTCACTTCAAAATTGAAAAGTTTAACACAAATTGGCCTCCCCCTCTCTAAATTCACCCTTGTGTTTAGCAACCAAACTCAATATAATTCTTATGTAGTCATCCAATAAAGGAAGAGATTTCAACACTGCCCCTAGTGAAAGTTTATTCATATGATCATGCTCATGAATAATCAACTTGCAAAGGGTGTAAGTTTCACTGAAATGCTAAAGTTTTAACCACATATTCAATTCAAAAGAAGCTTATTAACATCATTGAGTGTCAAGCCATCAGAGATAAATGATATGTATACTCTTTATAATCGACGCAAGTAAAGCATGTGATGATTTTCACCTCAAACTCACTTTCAAAATTGTGAAGGTTACAAGATACCATTCTCCTCATTTGGGAATTAAAGAAGAAGGAATTGGGAAATAGATCAACATTGGTGTTGATTGGAGTTACGAATATTTTCTAATTTTAAACTCTGTCCTAGGAGTTTTGTTATCTTTTCCGGCCTAAGGCCGAGGTGTCATTTTAGGAATTTTCAAGGAAATGGACTTTGAAGCATGGAGAAATTTTTCATATTCTATGGTTTGGTGTTTTTAATTATTAGAATTGTTTATTGTAACTACCCCCAGTTGATTTTCCATGTAAATAAAATAAGACGAAGGTCATGGGACACGTATTCCAAGTTGAATGGTGGGAAAACATTATAGTGGGCATCACTAGTGCTTTATTTATGGCTATGGAGATTGGAAAAGCCAAGAGGAAATAATTGGCAATTAATTATGAAAATAAAGAATAATAGGAGTAAAGGAAGATGAAGAGACACAAATTGCATGCAAACGGAAATTAGAGGAAAAATGAAGGAAACTTAAGAAAAAGGAGACATTAATGATTAAAAGGCACATAAGAATCAGTTGACATATTTTTCTTAGCTTTTGATCAAGATCAACAAAGGAAAGAAAACAAGCACTCAGACAAGCAATCAAGGAAAGAAAAGGTGCACAAGAGAAAGCTTGGACATCGATAAGTAAGGACACAAATTAGTTGTGGATTGCAAGTAAGAGTGTGCATATGAGATTTAGCACGTTGGTTTTTGGATGCATGGTATATACATGTGGTTCCTTGGTTATGTGTTGTCTTGGCATGGATATTTTCCTAGAGTGAGAATGATTTCATCCTTTCCTTGTCATTTCATGGATAGCGTTGGTGTTGTGGGTTTCCTAATTATTTTTCTAATTCGTTCTTAGGTTCCCTAAGGCTATGGGTTGGAACAAGCACTTTGAAGCCCTATAACAAAATGGGTTGAGTTACTAGTTCCTGGATCCTATAGGCTGGGAGATATGCTCTAGAACCTTGTGGGTTGAGTTACTAGTCCCTGGAGCCACAGGTTGGAACAAATGCTATGGAGCCTTGATTAGTTGTGGGTTGAATTACTAGTTCTTGGAGCCTTGGACAACTTGGGTAGACACAAAACTAGTTGAAGATAATGGTTTCTGAACGAAATAGGTGAGGTCACTGTGGTTGAGGGTTGAGGTGGTTGGACTGTGGAAAACCTAGCTGGTTTTATTTTTGTTCAACCCATATGATCCCACATTCATGCTTGGAATATGGAATAGGGGTGATTGGTTGAAAGAGAGATTTGGTTCAACCCAATCTATGATTGGGTGGTACGTGGAAGTCTCTGACTTGGTTGGTTGATATGAGCATTTGTAGTGATTATTTTGTGATTTAATGGTTTTTTCTATGGTTTCCATTATGTTTATATGTTGGTTATATGATGTATTCTATGTATGGATCTTGAAATGTTTTAATAAGTATTTGAATGGTTAATGAATGCAGGGGCTAACAAGAGTTTTTGAAGCTACTTGAAAGGGAATTACACCTTCTTGGTGATTCTTAGATGAAATTCAGAGGTTTATGATTAGATATGCATTCATGACCTATATCTTACAAGTTTACCATATGTTTAATGAAATTTCTATTGTCTACTAAGCATGTATAGGTCAAGATATTGTTCAAGTTTGAATGTTTGGAATTACTATTATCTTAATCATGATTCTGGAAAGTTATAGGTAGTTTCGAGAAATGGTCTAGAGGCTAGCTTGAAAAGGTGGCACGGAACCTAGAACCGCATGGAGACAAGATTATGGGTGTGGTTGGAGCCTCATAACAACATGCATGTTATGTTGTGGGTGTGGTTAGGGTGTTAGGATTATAGAAAATTAGTTCCAACTTAGGATCTAATCACCATAAGTTGTGGACTAACTTCTGGGTGATCTAGTGCTTCTAAAATGTATCAATAAGTTTTTAGATTGTAGACCCCACTTCCATAACTGGAACTTGGAGGTTGAGTCATGTCATAGTAGCACTCAGCTCATGTTTATCCAGGAGAGCTTGTAAAAGCGGGTAAATGTGGGAGGAGGAATTTATAGAGTGGTATCAGAGCAAGGATGCAACACTAGACATTGGGGTAAAAGCATATCGTCTTACAAGTTTACATGTTTGGCATTCAGGTATGATGGTTAATGATTGTTATATGCATCACGGTTATATGCATGCTTGTCAATGTTGTTGTGGTTACATTCATGATATATGTTATTTGATCAATGCAGTTATATTCACATGCATCAGTTATTCATACAGAGAGATAACTTGTTTTTATATCCATTGTAGTCATATGCATGAGGAGTATTGTCATTATGGTTAAGGTCTTGATAAAATCATGTATTCTGCTAATCTGGATTGAGTTGTGCAGATGTGATGGCCTCACTTGAGATACACTAAGGTATGATTTTAATTATTTCTTTTATTTGGTTTAGGGTGAATGCATGAAGATGGGTTACACTTTTGGGCCAAATATGGCAATGAAATTTCAAGTTTTTCCTTTTTTATCGAATTGAAGCCCTCAAAATTCATATAAGCGCTCTGAATTTTGATTCGAAGTATAAAATAAAAAAATAAAAAAATGTGTAGAATTATGTTGTTGTCCTAATGACATTTTTTTCAAAAATATTTGGTGTCACATAATATTCCAATTTTCCATTAAATGAAATGCTTGTCCTTGCAAATTTTCACACATATTAAGAGGTCGGTGTGTGTTCATGTAGCATAACTTAGTCTAAAATGTGCAATTTTTAAAAAAATATATATATGAGCATGATCTACAAGAAGAGAGCTAAGTTTTTCATATTGAAAATTTATTTTTTTACACAAAATTATATTTTTATTATTTTTCGAAGTTGGAAAAGTAACATTTCAAATGCATTTTGCAGACACATTTGTTCGCGTAAGGTTTTTTTCAACTATTTAAATAAATTGAAAATAAAAAGAGTACCTGTTTGAAGTGTACTCGTAAACAAAGATAATAGTATTTTTTGAATTTTTTTCGCTGTGTATATTTATGATATTGATTTTTTATTCAACCTTTTTAAAATTGTTCAAAAAATTGTTAAGCATTATGTTTAAAAGAAATTAGATGAAAAATATCATATGAATTCAAAAATGTCAAAGTCGTATGCCATTGGATAGAGGATTCCTTCATGAATACAAGATGATCAACTCTTTGACCTACAGACAAATTCTACCCTAAGTCCACTAAGCTACAAAATGGTGTTGCAGGAAAGTTTGTAGAAGGGGCGTTGAAATTGTGGATTTTAGGACTTCAAAGGCTTGATTGAGCACTAAGCGTTTAAATTTCAATCTAAATAACTTGATCGAGGGTTCCATAAACCATCGATCAAGCCATATACATGGTTAACAAGGGTTTGATCGAGCATTTCGGCTTTATCAAGCTCTATAGCTCGATTGAGCCTTTATATCATAAAAAATTGAATCCTCATAATTTAAATTTTATAATTAATAAAGATATAAAATTTAAGTTTTTACCACATTTTAAAATCCTAAATTTTATTATAATTTTTGTTATCATGTCATGTAGAAACATTATTAAATTTAATATTAATATTAAAAAATATATTATTATTGTTATTATTATTATTATTATTAAATTACGAAATATGATATTAATATAAAAAATTAATATTAATATATTTTAATGTTAATATTAAATTTATTAATTTTGTCCACATGGGGTAGCTCAAGCGGCAAGGGCCGTGGAAATGAAGTCTCACCGAACCGGAAGTCTTGGGTTCAAATCTTGGGCTACCCTTCCCCCGTAGAGGGGTACATAATGGACATGTAAATCGGAGAGTCCCACCCCAGCTTACAAAAAAAAATATTAAATTTATTAATTTTGGATTAATATAATATTATTAACTTTAATATAATATAAATTTTGTTATATTATAATATATACTAGCACAACCACATTAATAAATGTGGTTGATATACGTCGTAGGCATCAACAAAAGAGTCATTAACACAAAAAGAGTCATACAAGTTGACTCAATATGTTAATTTTATTTAACCTAATTTTTTTATAAATCTAACATAATAAAATATATAATATTTTTAAAATCCTGAAGTAATCATAACCTAAAGCTACCTAAAACCTAAACAATTTCAATTGGAAGATATGAAGTGATCTATGTATCTCTAATGGAGATATTTGGACCATTAATATTTTGGAAAAACACATATTTGAAATCTTGCATTTGAAATATGTATTGTATAAAAAAACTGAATTGTTGTACGACATTAAAATATATATATATATATATATATATATAGTCAAAGTATTTAAAAAATTTTGAAATATAGAGGAGAGAGAGTGGGAGAGAAGGGTAGGAGAGAGAGAGGGGGACACAAATATGGAGAGAGGGAGAGGAGGAGAGAGTCTCTGATAAAGAGAGGGAGCTTGAGAGATGGAGTTGGAGGAAAATATAAGGAAGGAAGAAGTTCAAGACATATAGAGAGAAAAATGTGGAGAGAGAGAGAGAGGGAGTGGCCATAAGGGAGAGATGGAGAGAGAGTGTGTATGTTTGTGGGTGAGGGAGAAATACAAAGAAGGAGAGATGGAGAGAAGGGGGAGAGAGAATGAGAGAGGGAGGGAGATATTATATAGATTTGAAGGATGAAGCTTGAGAGGGGGAGAGAGAGAGAAAGACGACGAGGAAAGACAAAGGGAGGTGGGAGAGAAAGGAAGAAAGATAGGGAGAGAGAGAGATGGAGTTGGAGAGGGGGAGAGAGGGAGGTAAGAAGAAATCAATATAGAGAGATACAGGTGGAGAGGGAGAGAGAGGGAGTGACAAGGGAGATGGGGAGAGAGGGAGAGAGGAGAGTAGGAGGGAAGAGATATAGAAGGGAAGACAAAGGGAGAGAAGGGGAAGAGAGAGATAGGGGGAGGGAGGGAGAGGGACGGAGATATAGATAAATATGGAGAAATAATGTATATGTTTGCAGGGTGATATAGAGAGATGAAGAAGGAGAGATAGAGGGAGATAGAGATATAGATGGAACGGGGGGAGAGGGAAGAAGAGAGAGATAGAGAGAGGGACGGAGAGATAAAAAGACATGGAGGGAGAGACAGAGTGCGTGTTTGGGGGGTGAGATAGAGAGACAAAGAAGGAGAGATGGAGGGATATATCTATATAGATGTAGGGGTGAGAGAAAGGGAAGAAAATTGCTTGGACTAGATGCATTGATTTCAGTGTACAAATGTTGATTTCTAATCCTATTTGATTTATTGCATTAAATGTGTTGATTTCTATGCAGATGTTGATTTCTAATTTTATTTCATTGCTTGCATTAGATGAATTAATTTCATTACAGATGTTGATTTATAATCTTGTTTGATTGATCTTGCATTAGATGCATTGATTTCAATGTATATTTTGATTCATAATCATATTTGGTTGTTAGCACTAGATGCATTGATTTCAGTGTAGATGTTGATTTCTAATCCTATTTGATTTCTTGCAGCACTAGGTGCACTGACTTCAGTTTAGATGTTGATTTCTAATCCTATTTGATTATTTGCATTAGATGCATTGATTTTAGTGTAGATGTTGATTTCGGATTTGATGTAACTAGATATATTGTGTACATTAATTTCAAGGTAATTAGTTTAACATTGTGCATTGATTTTAGCAAAAGCACAAAAAAATTATTAACAACGTGAATTATGACTAAGCTTTTGTAGATAACCTCAAACAAAATAAAATCGAATAAACGTTGTATTTGTAACTTTTACATCACATCTTTTAAAATTGAATATAACTTATTTCAATCATATTTGAGTTTTTAAAAATTGAATAAAACTTATTTCTATCATAAGGAATAGATTGAAATACTTGGATAACTACTTGAAAATCTAGGAAAGTTGATAACATTATATAAAATTATAGAAATGTTTTCATAGATTGTTTTTTGACCTATATATTAAATTTCAAATAAATTGAGTTATATCATGTTATGACTAAGCTCTTGTAGATAATATCAAAAGAAATAATGATGAATAAAACTTGTTTGTTGTTTACATGATATCTTTTAAAAATGAATAAAATGTATTTCAATCATAATTGAGTTTTTTAATTAAACTTTGAGATAACAAATTGATTGAAATACTTAAAAACGTTGATCATGCAATGGTATATGGGTGGGTCACAAAAATTTTCATATATATATTTTTTATTATAATATGGATGACTTTATTATTGAAGTAATTTAATTTTAAAATAGAATTGTAATAACATACATGTTGATTGCACTAAAAGGCACTTTCTACAAGCGAATATGAAGCATGATTGCAATTATCTCCATGTTCAATATTAAATTGATACATGATATATTTTAATTCATTTTAAATATCAAACTGACTTGCATCATAACTTTAGATTGTACTTATTTTCTTAGTCTATGAAACTGGAAATCAAAATTATTATATTTTACTAATAAATGTTATAATATATAGATTTTTTATTTATTTATTTATTTTTGTTTTTTTTTCATTTGAAAATAATTTTAACAGATCCATAAACTTAAAAAATTAATGGGGATCCATAAACAAGATTAATACAAATCCATAAACTAAAATAATGAATACATGTATCAATAAACTATCCATATGAAAATATATACAAATTAAAAATATCACGTGAACATCCATAAACTAAAATAATGTCCATGTACATCCATAAACTTTCCATGTATGAAAATATAAAAAGTTTGTATCACGTGTGAATGTTCTCTATGAAATGAGCTTGAAAATATACAAACTATCCACTCTAAGTGTTGTTAGGTTCCTATACCAATAGGAGTCATAATTTTCAATGACTAAGGTTAAGCCTTATAATATTGTACATACCTTTGCCTTCTACAAATGTTTTCTAATATTAAAAGATTATAAAAATGTAAAGAGGGTATGTCCTAAAAGAAAAATCAAAGGACATGTTAGTGTCAGTGTCTTCACACTTCCATCAATGATCAAAATTACTCTTTTGTATTCATGTTAGGTGTCTCATTCGATCAACTGCATTCCATTAGGTCATGGATCAACTGATGGTAGTGGTTTCATTTCAGTTTCCCTCATGTCATATACCTGCTGGCTCATTCAAAACCTATTTTCAGTCATTTATAGTCATTTCAGTTCATTTCATTCAGTTTTAGGGTTTAGTTTCACTAGGTCTAGGGTTTGTCATCATGGTCATCCAAAATTGAATAAAAGGGTCAGCATGCACATGAGGAGGATAAATGAGTTCATAAAATCATAAATTTACTTCTAATATGCTCAATAAATCCTTTTTTTACCTTAAAACTCTGTTTTGAGGTGAAAACAAAGTTCTTCTATTTCTTGTAAAAATTTCATATAATTTAAGTGTTTTTATATGTAATAAGCTCAGCAGTTGTTCTTGGTCACCTTGCCAACTCCTGCCACTGCAAAAACAAAAGCACCAGGGCATCAGTCCATCTAATTGTGAAGAAAAAGTCAAACTTCAAATGAAAAACAGAGTTTTTGAGAAAAAGTGACTAAGACTTTATAAAAGTGGGTTTGTAATGGAGAAAAATTAAAATGTATCATATATAAAGAAAATTCATGCTAGCTACTCCTTTCATTGTGCAAAAAGTCAAATAGAGAGCCGAAATCGTTTTTTGAAGGGAAATTGAGCAAAGGAGGAAGAAAACCTGAAATTTGTAGCAAGTTTGCCTGGTGTTGTGCATCAGAGGGTCAGCATTTCACATCAGAGGAGCGTTGCGCATCAGGCTTAGGGCACTACACATCAGGAAAAATTTTGCCAATTTTTCCTAAAACTCATAATTTCGCCCAGTTTGACTACCAGTTGACTTTTTCTCTTCTCCTTGGTAAATTTGTGATGGTAAATGATGTAATATGATGCCAATTTGATGCAAAATGACTTGAGGATGTAGATACATCAGTTAGAGGTGGTTTGAGGTTGAATGAATTAGTTTCCATGGTTTTAGAGGCTAGTTGCTCCATTGCCTATATTCTTGTTCTTAGTTTAGATATGGTTGAAACCACCCCTCTTCTCATGGATTCGACCCCTGATGGCTAGCATAGGTGGTTTGATGCCTATATTATGTACTTTCTTAGTCATTTGTAAAGGTTGGACTCTTGTGGATGCTTTGAGCTTCATTATAAATCACTTCTGCAGTTTGGCAAAGAAATGAACTAGGGTTTTGCAGCATTTTGTGGGATTCTTGTGGTAATGTGTCTTGGCATTGTTTCTTCCTTTTTTATTTAGTTTCTCTTATGTGTTATATGTGCTAGCATCTATTTCTTTCTTCATAACTAAATGAATCAAGATAGATAGGTGGAATCCATTGATATTCAGTTCTCTGCCTTGGGAATACATTTAGTTTTTAATGTTTTCTACTATTTGAAGAGGACTCATGAAATTTGCATGCCATATCCAACTCCTCACTGGTCTTAGACTTACCTTCACACTCAATTCAAAGTACCAAAACACCTACCTACCTCACCCCATAGAACATCCTGCAAATCTGAGTTGATTTCCCGGACCCAAAGCTGCCTTCTTCATTTGATCCAGCAACCAACCATCAAAATCAAACAAAATTTTCTGATCTACTATACTTAGCCTAAAATCAATATTCATTTCAATCATCTCAAGCCCTAGTTGCCAATGTCCTAATTGAGATTGACAAGGAGAGAGCCCTCTCCCGACCTGGTAGGGCTAGCTACCAGGTTAAGCATAGTTTGATGTTACCCTAGACCTGCCTTCTTTCAGCCTAAGGTAGATTTAGGCGCTAACATAGTGGTGACCATACTAGGGAATGTAGTTTTATGTTCCTCAGTAAAATGTATCAAGTTTAGATCTGATTGTTGATGGTTGACAACAATCAGACATCGGAAGGCTGAAATCATTCACCTGGCGACTCTAAATCAGTTTTGACATCAGATCCAAGGACTCCACTAGAGGATGAACTTGACCAGCAGAAACATGAAAGGACAATATGGAAAGATCTGGTATTCAAGTTGGAATTTCATCCAAGACATTTTGTTCTTTGTTATAAATTATTTCTTCTCTTTTCCTGAGAATGTCAAGAAGGCTTTGCAAAGTATATTGTATTTGAGACAAGATCTTAGACCTGCGTTTGATTCCTTCCCTTTGAAGATTGCAAATACCAAATATTCGCATACCTTTAATCTTGATCAAGACCCTTTTTCTGAAGCTTGTGATGACCGTCTTCAAATTGATGAGCCTTAAGAGACCAAGACTGATTCTACACCTTCTGTACATATTCCTATACCTTGTAAAATTCCAGATCAATACAAGCCTCTGATTTTACCTCCTATATCCCATGCTTTCCATAAAAATCATGACCTATATCTACCAAGATTTGATGGTGAATGTTACAACATCACTGTTGAGAGACATGTACTGAATTTTGAGTCTTTTCTTGACCTTTTTGAAGTTGATGAAGAGGATGTTAGTATTAGGCTTTTTTCTCTTTATTTGCAAGGAAAAGTCAAGAGTTGGTTCAAAACCCTACCTGATGCAAGCATCTCAGATTACCAGCAGTTCGTCAAAGTTTTCCTCGATAGGTGGGTGGTCAAACAAAACCATTTCTTGATTATAAAAGAGTAAAACCAACTGAAAATACTGCCAGGGGAGACAGTACAACAATTTTCTGCCAGATTTAACCAAGTCTATTTTTCGAGGCCGGTTAATATAAGACCTCCTCCTGGATCCACTCTCTTGCACTACCCGGAAGCCTTTGATCCGAAAATGGAGCTTCAGCTGAGAGAAAGGAACCTTGCAACACTTGAAGAGATGCAGAACAATGCAGTAGATGTAGACGCTAATTTGTTGATCAGAAGGGCCAAGTTGAAGGAAGAAGAGATGAAGAGCATAGATCTAGAGGAATCGACATCTTTAGAGGTAAAGCTCAACATTTTGGTAAGTGTAGTGGAAGATATGATGCAAAATATCACCACAAGGAATGAGTATGATGTTCAAGACCATGGCTCGCTGATTGAAGAGGAACAAGTTGTTGATCCAAAACATTTTCTTTCTTATCCCAGTTGTCATAGATCAGATAATGATTGTTTTAAAAATCATCTTGGAGAAGAGAGATTTGTTGATATGACATGTATGCTTGATGATTTGTTTTATACTGATGAATTCCCTAAGTTTGATCAGTATGATGATGAGTATGTTCTCCAAACAGAAGCTAATCTGGTAGACAAACCAGCAGCTAGTTTGTGGAAGGAGGAAGTTCACTTTCAGTAGTTCGAGTACAGTGATTAGCCGTTACATATCAGCTATGGAAATGACGAGGAAATTTCAACAAATTTTGACATAAGTGAAGTATATTTGCCTTTTTGTTTTCCTTTTTTTCAGTTCATCAGAGACAACTTTCATGCAATCAGAAATCAATTGTCGACAAGTCTTGATATGGACCATCTTGAGGACAATGAAAACCTTGTCCAAGACTTTTCATATCTAGAGTTGCAGCCCCCGAATGCCATTGATTGTCAAGTTGTAGATGAAGATTTGGAAGCTGGATCAAATGATTCCAGATGATTCTGTACCATTTTTTTTTGAATCATTTCAGTTTTTGAAGGTAAAATTGCACAATATATCTTCAAACGAGCAGCCTGTAGGAAATCGTGTAATCTCATCAGAACTAATAGAAAATGGGTTGCAGCAGTCTTTTCAAGTTTTTCACAATCCAATAGCTGATGTGTTGGATGATGTCTGTAGTCAAAGTCCTTCTCCATTAGCTAACTATGAGCTTGAAAAAAGTGTTGAAAGTTTGATTCGGCAGCCGATTTCTTTGTCATTATCAACAGGAGTCTCGTCACAATGCTTAGATGAAAGTTTGCATTCATGGTACAAGGAGAAGAAAAGTAATCCATTGGATGAGCTAAGTCCCAGTGCACATGAATTTCAAGATCCTTATGCCGTGTTTTTGGAGTTAGATAGAGAATCCATATCATTCAACGGATCTTACCAAAGGGAGAGGAGAGGACACAACACCTTAGAACATTTTCACCCGGTAAGACCTTTCAGGATGCGCAAGCAGGCTCGACAATAAGCCCCCCCACCCAATAAGTAAATTGAACCTTTATCCATTTATCCATATATAGGGTGGAACATGGTGGTGATAGCATAACAGATGGATAAGTGATTCCCAACCCCCGAGTAATAGGTCGGGGCTGGGCCTGGGAACTATTCCTCGCTCGCCACTTGAGCCGTATGCGGGGAAACTCGCACTGTTTACAAGTTTTCATGGGAGTTGCCTTTCAGTAGTTCTCTCTTGTTGTTCATAAACAAGCACTTGTGGAGAATGCAAACAACAACGAGAATGCTTACTTGGTCGCATTGGTTGTTTCATTTCACTTTATCAAATGATGAATGGAATAGCTAGAGTAGGTTTTATTGAATAAGCTCCATTTTGAGCATATTTTCCAGTTTGTCAGTTGTGTTTTAGTATTGCGTCAGTTTCATTTCAGTTATGAGTCTTGAGTCTTGAGTCTTGAGTTTTGTTGTTTTTGTTGCCAAGATATTGATTCCATATTGCCCAATGGATAAGGCACTGGTCTACTCTCCCAAAGATCTGTGGTTCTTGGCACCTCCAAGGAGCTACCATCCCCAGTGGATCCAATGTTATTGTCAGTGTCTTCACACTTCCGTCAGTGATCAAAATTATTATTTTGCATTCATGTTAGGTGTCTCATTCGATCAACTGCATTCCATTAGGTCATGGATCAATTGATGGTAGTGGTTTCGTTTCAGTTTCCCTCATGTCATATACCTGCTGGCTCATTCAAAACCTATTTTCAGTCATTTATAGTCATTTCAGTTCATTTCATTCAAATTTAGGGTTTAGTTTCACTAGGTCTATGGTTTGTCATCATGGTCATCCAAAATTGAATAAAAAGGTCAGTAGGCACATGAGGAGGATAAATGAGTTCATAAAATCATAAATTTACTTCTGATATGCTCAATAAATATTTTTTTACCTCAAAACTCTGTTTTGAGGTGAAAACAAAGTTTTTCTATTTCTGGTAAAAATTTCATATAATTTAAGTGTTTCTATATGTAATAAGCTTAGCAACTATTCCCGGTCACCTTACCAACTCCTGCCACTGCAAAAACAAAAGCACTAGGGCATCAATCCATCTAATTGTCAAGAAAAAGTCAAACTTCAAATGAAAAATAGAGTTTTTGAGAAAAAGTGACTAAGACTTTATAAAAGTGGGTTTGCAATGGAGAAAAATTAAAATGTATCATATATAAAGTAAATTCATGCTAGCTACTCTTTCATTGTGGAAAAGGTCAAATAGAGAGCCGAAATTGCGTTTTGAAGGGAAATTGAGCAAAGGAGGAAGAAAACCCGAAATTTGCAGCAAGTTTGCCTAGTGTTGTGCATCAGAGGGTCGACGTTGCGCATCAGAGGAGCGTTTCACATCAGGCTCAAGGCACTACACATCAGGCAAATTTTTGCCAATTTTTCCTAAAACTCATCATTTCGCCCAGTTTGACTACCAGTTGACTTTTTCTCTTCTCCTTGGTAAATTTGTGATGGAAAATGATGTAATATGATGTAAATTTGATGAAAAATGACTTGAGGGGTTAGATACATCAGTTAGAGGTGGTTTGAGGTTGAATGAATCAGTTTCCATGGTTTTAGAGCCAAGCTATTCCGCTGCCTATATTCTTGTTCTTAGTTTAGATATGGTTGAAACCACCCCTCTTCTCATGGATTCGACCCCTGATGGCTAGCATAGGTGGTTTGATGCCTATATTATGTACTTTCTTAGTCATTTTTAAAGGTTGGACTCTTGTGGATGCTTTGAGCTTCATTGTAAATCACTTCTACAGTTTGGCAAGGAAATGAACCAGGATTTTGCAGCATTTTGTGGGATTCTTGTGGTAATGTGTCTTGGCATTGTTTCTTCCTTTTTTATTTAGTTTCTCTTATGTGTTATATGTGCTAGCATCTATTTCTTTCTTCATAACTAAATGAATCAAGATAGATAGGTGGAATCCATTGATATTCAGTTCTCTGCCTTGGGAATACATTTAGTTTTTAATGTTTTCTGCTATTTGAAGAGGACTCATGAAATTTGCATGCCATATCCAACTCCTCACTGGTCTTAGACTTACCTTCACACTCAATTCAAAGTACCAAAACACCTACCTACCTCACCCCATAGAACATCCTGCAAATCTGAGTTGATTTCCCGGACCCAAAGCTGCCTTCTTCATTTGATCCAGCAACCAACCATCAAAATCAAACAAAATTTTCTGATCTACTATACTTAGCCTAAAATCAATATTCATTTCAATCATCTCAAGCCCTAGTTGCCAATGTCCTAATTGAGATTGACAAGGAGAGAGCCCTCTCCCGACCTGGTAGGGCTAGCTACCAGGTTAAGCATAGTTTGATGTTACCCTAGACCTGCCTTCTTTCAGCCTAAGGTAGATTTAGGCGCTAACATAGTGGTGACCATACTAGGGAATGTAGTTTTATGTTCCTCAGTAAAATGTATCAAGTTTAGATCTGATTGTTGATGGTTGACAACAATCAGACATTGGAAGGCTGAAATCATTCACCTGGCGACTCTAAATCAGTTTTGACATCAGATCCAAGGACTCCACTAGAGGATGAACTTGACCAGCAGAAACATGAAAGGACAATATGGAAAGATCTGGTATTCAAGTTGGAATTTCATCCAAGACATTTTGTTCTTTGTTATAAATTATTTCTTCTCTTTTCCTGAGAATGTCAAGAAGGCTTTGCAAAGTATATTGTATTTGAGACAAGATCTTAGACCTGCGTTTGATTCCTTCCCTTTGAAGATTGCAAATACCAAATATTCGCATACCTTTAATCTTGATCAAGACCCTTTTTCTGAAGCTTGTGATGACCGTCTTCAAATTGATGAGCCTTAAGAGACCAAGACTGATTCTACACCTTCTGTACATATTCCTATACCTTGTAAAATTCCAGATCAATACAAGCCTCTGATTTTACCTCCTATATCCCATGCTTTCCATAAAAATCATGACCTATATCTACCAAGATTTGATGGTGAATGTTACAACATCACTGTTGAGAGACATGTACTGAATTTTGAGTCTTTTCTTGACCTTTTTGAAGTTGATGAAGAGGATGTTAGTATTAGGCTTTTTTCTCTTTATTTGCAAGGAAAAGTCAAGAGTTGGTTCAAAACCCTACCTGATGCAAGCATCTCAGATTACCAGCAGTTCGTCAAAGTTTTCCTCGATAGGTGGGTGGTCAAACAAAACCATTTCTTGATTATAAAAGAGTAAAACTAACTGAAAATACTGCCAGGGGAGACAGTACAACAATTTTCTGCCAGATTTAACCAAGTCTATTTTTCGAGGCCGGTTAATATAAGACCTCCTCCTGGATCCACTCTCTTGCACTACCCGGAAGCCTTTGATCCGAAAATGGAGCTTCAGCTGAGAGAAAGGAACCTTGCAACACTTGAAGAGATGCAGAACAATGCAGTAGATGTAGACGCTAATTTGTTGATCAGAAGGGCCAAGTTGAAGGAAGAAGAGATGAAGAGCATAGATCTAGAGGAATCGACATCTTTAGAGGTAAAGCTCAACATTTTGGTAAGTGTAGTGGAAGATATGATGCAAAATATCACCACAAGGAATGAGTATGATGTTCAAGACCATGGCTCGCTGATTGAAGAGGAACAAGTTGTTGATCCAAAACATTTTCTTTCTTATCCCAGTTGTCATAGATCAGATAATGATTGTTTTATAAATCATCTTAGAGAAGAGAGATCTGTTGATATGACATGTATGCTTGATGATTTGTTTTATACTGATGAATTCCCTAAGTTTGATCAGTATGATGATGAGTATGTTCTCCAAACAGAAGCTAATCTGGTAGACAAACCAGCAGCTAGTTTGTGGAAGGAGGAAGTTCACTTTCAGTAGTTCGAGTACAGTGATCAGCCGTTACATATCAGCTATGGAAATGACGAGGAAATTTCAAAAAATTTTGACATAAGTGAAGTATATTTGCCTTTTTGTTTTCCTTTTTTTCAGTTCATCAGAGACAACTTTCATGCAATCAGAAATCAATTGTCGACAAGTCTTGATATTGACCATCTTGAGGACAATGAAAACCTTGTCCAAGACTTTTCATATCTAGAGTTGCAGCCCCCGAATGCCATTGATTGTCAAGTTGTAGATGAAGATTTGGAAGCTGGATCAAATGATTCCAGATGATTCTGTACCATTTTTTTTTGAATCATTTCAGTTTTTGAAGGTAAAATTGCACAATATATCTTCAAACGAGCAGCCTGTAGGAAATCGTGTAATCTCATCAGAACTAATAGAAAATGGGTTGCAGCAGTCTTTTCAAGTTTTTCACGATCCAATAGCTGATGTGTTGGATGATGTCTGTAGTCAAAGTCCTTCTCCATTAGCTAACTATGAGCTTGAAAAAAGTGTTGAAAGTTTGATTCGGCAGCCGATTTCTTTGTCATTATCAACAGGAGTCTCGTCACAATGCTTAGATGAAAGTTTGCATTCATGGTACAAGGAGAAGAAAAGTAATCCATTGGATGAGCTAAGTCCCAGTGCACATGAATTTCAAGATCCTTATGCCGTGTTTTTGGAGTTAGATAGAGAATCCATATCATTCAACGGATCTTACCAAAGGGAGAGGAGAGGACACAACACCTTAGAACATTTTCACCCGGTAAGACCTTTCAGGATGCGCAAGCAGGCTCGACAATAAGCCCCCCCACCCAATAAGTAAATTGAACCTTTATCCATTTATCCATATATAGGGTGGCACATGGTGGTGATAGCATAACAGATGGATAAGTGATTCCCAACCCCCGAGTAATAGGTCGGGGCTGGGCCTGGGAACTATTCCTCGCTCGCCACTTGAGTCGTATGCGGGGAAACTCGCACTGTTTACAAGTTTTCATGGTAGTTGCCTTTCAGTAGTTCTCTCTTGTTGTTCATAAACAAGCACTTGTGGAGAATGCAAACAACAACGAGAATGCTTACTTGGTCGCATTGGTTGTTTCATTTCACTTTATCAAATGATGAATGGAATAGCTAGAGTAGGTTTTATTGAATAAGCTCCATTTTGAGCATATTTTCCAGTTTGTCAGTTGTGTTTTAGTATTGCGTCAGTTTCATTTCAGTTATGAGTCTTGAGTCTTGAGTCTTGAGTTTTGTTGTTTTTGTTGCCAAGATATTGATTCCATATTGCCCAATGGATAAGGCACTGGTCTACTCTCCCAAAGATCTGTGGTTCTTGGCACCTCCAAGGAGCTACCATCCCCAGTGGATCCAATGTTATTGTCAGTGTCTTCACACTTCCGTCAGTGATCAAAATTATTATTTTGCATTCATGTTAGGTGTCTCATTCGATCAACTGCATTCCATTAGGTCATGGATCAACTGATGGTAGTGGTTTCGTTTCAGTTTCCCTCATGTCATATACCTGCTGGCTCATTCAAAACCTATTTTCAGTCATTTATAGTCATTTCAGTTCATTTCATTCAAATTTAGGGTTTAGTTTAACTAGGTCTATGGTTTGTCATCATGGTCATCCAAAATTGAATAAAAAGGTCAGTAGGCACATGAGGAGGATAAATGAGTTCATAAAATCATAAATTTACTTCTGATATGCTCAATAAATATTTTTTTACCTCAAAACTCTGTTTTGAGGTGAAAACAGAGTTTTTCTATTTCTGGTAAAAATTTCATATAATTTAAGTGTTAGATATCATTTTTGGGATTCAACTGCGTTAAGTAAGTCATTCAAACGTATGACCATTTCCATGAGAGGTAGTCGTAACTGACTAATTTCTCATGATTTTTGAATAGTTCACTTAGCACTCATTGCATCGGGTGATGCTCACAGGGGTGAAGAAGTGGGATTGAAACTAGTGAAATGTGGAGAACGAATCACATAGCATCAATCATCACTTCCGGGGCTTGCACCCGGTAACCAGGACTTCCCAGGAGGTCACCCATCCCAGAACTCCTCTGGCTCAAGCGCGCTTAACTGTGGAGTTTTTCCCCACAATGAAGCCCACTTAGCTTGCTACCCCATTTGCAAAACCTTAGCAAGTATTGTGCCTCATGAACCATTCAAGTAGAGATCCCTTGACTCTTTTTGAATTTAAGTATGGGGGATTTACGCAGTGCATTATATTAGATATCATTTTTGGGATTCAACTGCGTTAAGTAAGTCATTCAAACGTATGACCATTTCCATGAGAGGTAGTCGTAACTGACTAATTTCTCATGATTTTTGAATAGTTCACTTAGCACTCATTGCATCGGGTGATGCTCACAGGGGTGAAGAAGTGGGATTGAAACTAGTGAAATGTGGAGAACGAATCACATAGCATCAATCCACTGCAAAAACAAAAGCACTAGGGCATCAATCCATCTAATTGTCAAGAAAAAGTCAAACTTCAAATGAAAAATAGAGTTTTTGAGAAAAAGTGACTAAGACTTTATAAAAGTGGGTTTGCAATGGAGAAAAATTAAAATGTATCATATATAAAGTAAATTCATGCTAGCTACTCTTTCATTGTGCAAAAGGTCAAATAGAGAGCCGAAATTGCGTTTTGAAGGGAAATTGAGCAAAGGAGGAAGAAAACCCGAAATTTGCAGCAAGTTTGCCTAGTGTTGTGCATCAGAGGGTCGACGTTGCGCATCAGAGGAGCGTTTCACATCAGGCTCAAGGCACTACACATCAGGCAAATTTTTGCCAATTTTTCCTAAAACTCATCATTTCGCCCAGTTTGACTACCAGTTGACTTTTTCTCTTCTCCTTGGTAAATTTGTGATGGAAAATGATGTAATATGATGTAAATTTGATGAAAAATGACTTGAGGGGTTAGATACATCAGTTAGAGGTGGTTTGAGGTTGAATGAATCAGTTTCCATGGTTTTAGAGCCAAGCTATTCCGCTGCCTATATTCTTGTTCTTAGTTTAGATATGGTTGAAACCACCCCTCTTCTCATGGATTCGACCCCTGATGGCTAGCATAGGTGGTTTGATGCCTATATTATGTACTTTCTTAGTCATTTTTAAAGGTTGGACTCTTGTGGATGCTTTGAGCTTCATTGTAAATCACTTCTACAGTTTGGCAAGGAAATGAACCAGGGTTTTGCAGCATTTTGTGGGATTCTTGTGGTAATGTGTCTTGGCATTGTTTCTTCCTTTTTTATTTAGTTTCTCTTATGTGTTATATGTGCTAGCATCTATTTATTTCTTAATAACTAAATGAATCAAGATAGATAGGTGGAATCCATTGATATTCAGGGCTCTGCCTTGGGAATACATTTAGTTTTTAATGTTTTCTGCTATTTGAAGAGGACTCATGAACTTTTCATGCCCTGTCTAACTCTTCACTAGTCTTAGACTTACCATCACACTCAATTCAAAGTGCCAAAACATCTACCTACCTCGCCCCATAGAACATCCTACAAATTTGAGTTGATTTCCCGGACCTAAAGCTGCCTTCCTCATTTGATCCAGCAACCAACCATCAAAGACAAACAAAATTCTCTGATCTACTATACCTAGCCTAAAATCAGCATTCATTTCAGTCATCTCAAGCCCTATTTGCCAATATCCTAATTGAGATTGACAAGGAGAGAGCCCTCTCCCAACCTGGTAGGGATAGCTACCAGGTTAAGCGTGGTTCAATGTTACCCTAGACCTGCCTTCCTTCAGCCTAAGGTAGATTTAGGTGCTAACAAGAAAAAAATATTGAAAAAATGTCAAAAAAATAAAGATATATCAACCCCAAAAGACAAAAACAGACTATGAAAGTGTGCAAGTCAAAATTCCACTACTATTTACTTTCATGCATAACAATGATTATGTGCAACTTGTCACTCATGCCACAATCCATGGTAATCAAACTGTTTAATCTTGATTATAACAGGCTTTAAATTTTATGTTAATAGTTAGAGAATAATATCTGAACAAACAGTTTAATCTTGTCAGATCATTAGATAGGTAGAGAAAATAAAAGGAGCTCATTAGTTTAATATGAGCCCTTGTATGATATAAGGTTAGAATTAGACAATGTACTTTGTAAAAGAAAAGGATTGATAAGGGTTTTCTAGCCTAAATACACCCAAATAAAATGAAGAAAAATGGTAGGGTAAGTAAATGGGTAAGTAGAAGAAAGGTTGCACAAATGTCAAGTGATTACTCATGTTTAAATGCATCTTTCAAATGTGCATAAGAAGTAAGCAAAGCAAATACAATGGTTCACAATATGGTTTATTTAACATCCCCTCATTCATTTTACCCCTTTGCTTCACTAATTTCCCATAAATAAGTTCTAGTACTTAAATCCTTTAAGTCAAAGGGGCTCAGAGCATTTCTCCGACCTTTGGAGGGACCAGACACTTAACTTGATGACTTATGAGACTAAGTGCTAGAATCCCCTTCATCAAAAATTCATCTCCCTTCATATCCCCTCATTTTCCTATTAAAACCACACTTTCCTATGGTTGATACCATATACCTAGGAAAAGTGACCCCCCCGCCCCCTCGGTATAAAACCCTTTCATACAAAAAACCCACAAAAGGCCTTTTTTCCTATGTATAAATTAAAATGCATAATCACATACACTTTACTCCTTTTTTACTTAACCCACTCCGCCATCACTTTCATATTAAATAACTGACTTTATTATATAAACCCATTATAACCCTTTTCCCGTAAATAATTAAAACCCCATATAAAATACCCCCCACCCCTTAGTTTTAATCAAAACTAATATGAACTACCCCTTATCCCGATATAACTTCACTTAACTTACCTAACCCCGATAAAACTCAAGTTAATTCCGCATCGACCTGACCCGACTCCCTAATCCCTCATTAAGCCCAACCCGATCATTTTAAACATGTGATTTATCCCTAAGCTAATCCCAATACCACCGTAATTAAACCCCTGGGCCCCCCATCAACTCCCGTCATTTCCCCCCATGCAGCTCTTCTGTCAGACTACCACTGATCATCAACCCCCCAACATCCAACAATGCACAACCATATCAGTCATGCCCGATGTCTAAACAATAACCACCTGATAAAGTGGTTTTCCCCTGACCCCCGATGGCTACTTGTCAGACAATGTATGGCATCAAGTGACCCCTCCTAAATACTGCCTGCACCACAAAAGTGGTGCGATGGCCCTCCAAAAACCGCTTCCCCTACTTAACCAAAAAATCGTCAACTGTTCATCCGAAAGTGAAACCTACCAAAATTAAGCATTTTCTCTATAAAAAGATGCGAAGCTCTCTTTCTCCCTTTTTTCCGCGCATTTCCCACCAGACTTTCAAGACTGCTCTAGAAGACGTCGCAGATAACCCAGCTAACTTTGCAGTCCGTACCAAGACCAAGCCAACCACTCCAGCTGCCGTAAACCATAAATTTTAGAGCCAATTCACCCAATTCCAAGTATTTCACCATGAATTACCTCTTACCCCTGAAAATTTTCAAAACATTTAGCTTGTGTTGTGTTTTGATTTTTAAATTGAGTAACAATACTGTTAATTTTAAATTGTTTGCCTAAACCCTCTAAAAGTCCCAAAACCTTTGCTAAAACCCCCAGAGCCTAATTCAAATCCACAAGCACTGAATTATGGTTGCCCCTATCGCCATGGACATCAGACCCATTATCACTCCTCACTTAGACTTGGACCACCTACCCCTAGATGACAGGGATTTCCAAATCAAAGATATCACTGCCATAGAGCTTCTGCTAAAAATTCATTGTTTAAGAAAGGAAGGACACCTGAACCATATAGATGATATTGGCCTCTGGGAGTCTAATTTACCTAGATACCAGTTCCTCTAAGTCCATATTTTTCCAGAAGTTGTTCATATGTGCTATGCATGCTACGTCACTAGCCATAGAGACATAATGTCTCATGACCATAAGGTTCTATTCACTATCACAGCTAAGCCCATTAATGAAATGTTGTAGTTCCAACCAGGGCCAAACCTAACCCCACTCTCAATTGGAGACCTGTTGGACTAGTATCCCAAGCTAAGCCCTGCAAAATTGGCCCAGTTGTTCCAGACCTTCATTAAAGAGGAAAAACACATCCCCAAGGACCCCCCTCCATATGTGGCAGCTATTTTCTCTAAATGGCACCAGAACATTGTAACCATGATATAATGTGTTTTGGGTTACACTACAAGTGAATACATTGATGAAATTATTCTTGCTTTCATGTCCATTTATACCCCAGGGCAGCCTCCTACAACCACATATGACTTTGCCACATTCATAGCCGATACAATGCATGAGTAGTTCACAAGAATGGGCAATGAGAGATTTTTCAAATATTCATGTATATTGTACCATATATTTTTGTATTATCAATCGGATAAGTTCCCTTTCACTCTCCAGAAGCTTGACACCAGGGGCCATCCCAAATCTGTCATTTTTTGGACCCCACTTTTCCATGAGTTTAGATCACCATATACATACTCAGACTTCATAGATTCTTTTGTGCATCCAATCATGACTATGCTCACTGGGAATCCTCCACCTAGGATAAGCCCAGAGATAAAAAGAGTCCTCCAGCTTTCTAAGCAAACCAAAGTGGTTGATTGGTACCTTTACCAAAACCATACAAAAATAAGAATATATGGTTGCCTGATTGCACCATATAAGTTGCCAAGATACCTCCCTTTGAGGTTGTTTACCGTAGAATATTACAGATAGATCATCAATGCAGATGAAGTCAACTTTATCAATGACAAGAAGAAGGCCTATTTCAAAATCAAAGACAAATTAGGTCCCTTCATATGCAATTCTAGAGAGGTAGGGAAAGAGGTAGAAATGATCCTGCAAACAGTGAAATTCCAAAGGAGTTTTGTATGGATATATAACCCTTTGGAAGTCATTACCAATAAAACGAAAAAGGTCAAGCTAGGACCTTTTATCCACCACCCTGTTAGAGCCTAGATTTGCCTCAGGCTGAAAATACAAGGTTCTAGGTCCACATCAAACCACGCTTAGCCTCGTAGCTAGCCCGACGAGGACAGGAGAGGGCTCTCTCTGAGTCAATATCAGCGAAAGATGATCTATGGGGCTTGAGATGACTGAAATATAAACTAATTTTAGGCTAGGTATGAATTACAAGGATTTGTTTTTAGTTTTTGGGGGTGAGGCCATATTTTTGCAGAGCTTGTTGGAAAGCCCTACCTGTCTACTTTCCAACCCAAGTGAAATTTCTGAATTTGGATGTCATTTGACCCTCCAAAACATCAATCTCCCAAGACTGCTTCCTGTGTGTCAAAATAGGGGCAGTGAGGTCATTTTTTGAGTGTTTTTGGCCTCTTGAGGACTCAAAACCTGCCCAAATTTCTTGGTCATGCACCAGAAACCATAATTTATCATGAAAAATCCGAAAATTCAAATTTTTTCGGATTTGAAGCCTTCTAGCAAAAGCGAGCGCCACGTGGCGCGGCGCATAGGGAGACAAAACCTGTTTTTTAGTGCAAAAGATTTCAAAATGTCAAAAATTGTTCCAAATTTCTTGAAATTTGGGCTGGACCTTCTCTATCATGTACCATGCTCGGCTAAAGAGGCTTCAGCCAATATCTGAAGACGATCAAGCTCCTTTTGCCTCTTTTGCTTCCTTATTGCCTTTTAGTGTTGGGTCCCTATAATACTAGTGATTACCCCATTACTATTATAGTTATACCCCTTATTTATATTGTTGTGCCCCTATTACCCCCATATTGTTATTTCTGTGCCCCATAGGATCCCTCTATTGTTATTTTTGTGGCTTTATATTATTATTGTTAGGTCGGCTGGATTATATTGTGACTCCTTAGACTCCTATATATAGAAAGGAGGTTTTGTCATTTGAATCATCCAAGAATTGTTCATTTATGTAATGTAAAGGAGGTTTCCCCCTCGAAGAGGCTGAATTCTAAGGCGTTGATCTATCTTTCTATCTTTTCTTGAGCTGGTTTCATAACATTTGGTATTAGAGCTTTGGATTCTAGGGTTTCGCTGCTCCAAACAGGTCATCGTGGAATTTTCGCTATAACTTTTTTTCTGTAATGTTTCAGAAGTCGAAAAAAAAACCCATTTGAGAAGAAATCACGTTGAACCTTGGATCCGAATTTCAGATCTTTTCGCGCAATATTTACGGAGATATGATCTGAGGAAATTGGTCTTTTTGCAGACTCTTGAATTACATTCAAAACAGGTGACCTTGGGAAAATCATCATAACTTTCTCTCTGGAGATCAGATTGAAATTTCATAAGAAGGTACAGAAAGAGTACGGACTTTAGTTTCTTGTATGCATTTTTCAGATCTAAATATCGAAACAGTGACTCCTGGCACGTCGTACAAGTTCGCTCTACTGAACTAGTCTATAATCAAGTCACTGTGGGAGATTTCGCATAACTCTTCCTTGGAGAATCCAATTTGGTTCAGACTTGTGGCATTGGAAAGAGGACATAGAGGGCTACTACAGGTCACAAATTCAGAACTAGATGATCGAAAAGTATAGAGATACATCAGAGGAAATATTGAGATCCTACAAAGTGAAAAAAGGTGTGTAGATTTTCTTAAATTTTTGCTTAAGCTTGGTTTGAAAATTTATTTTGAAGGAATTCAAAGGGCATAATAGAGCATTATTATCGGTAACTGATGCCCCGAGGAACGAAAATTCAAACACCTAGTAAGGAACCTGAAAGCTCTAGCATGACTCATGAAGAAGAAGAAGAAATGTTATATGATATATCAAAATTACAAGAACAAGTGCAACGAGTGTCACTTGCACAAAAAGCAACAGAATCTAAAATGGATGGTTTAAGGAAAGATGTAGAAGCTAATATGGATGGTTTACAGAAAGGTGTAGAAGCTAAGATGGATGGCATGGAAGCTAAGGTGAATGGCATGGACGCTAAAATTGATGGCATGGATGATAAGATGGAAGAATTGAAGATAAATATGAATAAGTTGCTACAAGAAATGGTCACTAAGGGTGAAAGGGTACTAAAGGAAACTCATGATGAGAACAAAAGAAATGTTAATCATGATTCCATAGACTCTAATGTGGGATCAAAGACTCACCATGTTCCAAAAATCGATATGCGGAAGTTTGATGGCAAGGATCCCGCCACATGGATATTACAAATGGAGCAATTATTCGATCTCAATAATGTGCAAAACGCACAAAAGGTACGTATGGCAACTGTATATTTGGAACCAAATCAATTTGTATGGTATCAATGGCTTTGTTCTCGTAAACAATTTATCACTTGGGCAATTTTTACGGAAGAATTGATAGCACATTATGAGGATACAAAAAGCAACACTTTTCTTAGCCAATTGATAAGTCTCAAACAAAAGGGTTCAATAATGGAGCACATTGAGGAGTTCCAAAAATTGAGCATAAAGGTAAAAGATATTGCAGAGGAGCATAGGATTGATTTTCATAACATTTAGATTCCTGAATCGTGCCTTGAAAACCTTGTTCCGTGCCATGTAGTGGAAAGCCATGTGTCTCATAAATGCTTTGTCCCTATCAGCTTTGTCTAGTAGTCCCTTTAAGTGGATGTTGACTCTCTCGAGCCAAGACTCCCGATCATCATGAATCTCTTGCTCCAAAGAAGTGAATTCAATCCTCCTCCTTTGGGCAGCTTGATGATTCTCCCTGATGTTTTGTAATTCCATAATCGCCTACTAACCTTCAAGCTACTTATTCCTTTGCTCCAAGTATTTTATATTCCACTTAGCCCTCTCCAAGTCGAGGGACAAGGCTTTGATCTCTGTCTGCTGCTCCTAGATGATATCTCTAAGGTTGGAACTTTGTGAGCCCATGTCTGTATCGTCATCCTGAATGAGAACAAAGTCGGTCTCTCGTTCACCTAAAGGCCCCTCATCCTGCATTGGCCTCTTGCCTTTGTCCTGTACCTGTGGTGCTGATGTCAGAAGCGAGGCCCCTTCCACCCCGGGTGGAGATAACACTCACTTCGCTGCTACAAACAAATGTCTAGTGCCCCTCTGATATGTGATTAATACCGGCACACTAACAGGCTCATGGTGCTCATACTGATGAGAAGGTCCACCTGTCTCACGCTTAACCTCTGATGGTCCATGTGAAGCTCTGAAAAACTCACGTGAGATGAAGTCATCCCAAGTGATGCCCTGCAATCCAAGCTGATGAAACACCACAATCTTGATGAGAGCAAAATGATAAACACTGTTAAGTTGCAGCTAAGGGGTTTTGTGTTGCACAAGGGTAGTCATCCTCTCTATGTTCCAGCATATGAAATTAGGAATTTTCATCATCCGTACCGGGGTGAAATGCATGAGCAACCTTATGAGAAACCGGTTTTAATATATGGCTCATAATGCTGCCAGTCAATCTTCTTCCTCTTTTTCCATGGTTCTCCAATGTTTGGTATGCCGGTTTCCAGTGAGACAGATTCTGGTGTAAGTGTGAAGGTGACACCAGCCAAAGTAACCTGATATCCATGTAAATGCAGCACAAATAGATGAGCCAACTCATGATGAAAATGAACATTAGCCACCTTCTCACAAAACTCATAACATGACTGATGTTGAAAACGGGAGATGGCTAGAGGGTAGGCCCGTAATTCAGTGAGGGTGATTGGTTCTTCTCTGATATGTCTGCCACCTCTATGAGGCCTCCGGGGTGCATGTTCCTCCATGGGTGAGTCACTTTGGGCTTCCATTCCATAATCAGATGAATGACCGGATGACATGACTGATGTACAAAATGCCTTGGAGAAAACTGATTGATGATGTATGAAGATTGTGTTGGACTGCTCTTTGTGATGTGCTTGACCTTTGAAACCAAGATAATGTAGGCGATTTTGGTGATTGGAGGTGATTTTGGAACGTTTTGGGCCAGTCAGATGTATGTGTTGCACAGCTCGCCTAATGCGTCGCGCCTTCCCAGTGCGCCACGCCCGTTCAAAAATACACTGTGTGTTCACTCCCAGTGCGTCGCGCCTCCTCGGTGCGCCGCGCCTTCTGCCCAGTGCGCTGCGCGCACTCTAAACACAGTTTTGACTTGGAAAATTAAAGTTTCGCCCTCTCACCACTAAACTTTGACCTTCTTTGATCTCTTGGATGCAAATGACATTCATACACATAGATATATCTTTATAAAGACATGGCTTTGATTTTGTCTTTGTAAAGACCCACTTTTGTAATGTTTTAAAATTGGCATTTCTTCACTTTAATACAAACCCTGTTCTTTTGTTTTCTCTTTGATTATTTGACTTAAATGATGAATCTTTTGGCTATTTTTGCAAGGATAGTGGCATGTATTGACGATGGCCTTCCCGTTCTTTGACATACATCACATGCCTTGTAATGTGCTTTTGAATCCTGATGAAGGGTTGGCCACCACAACCCCGCATGTAGACTCTTTTGCATGGTTTCCCTCCCTGCATAATGTCCTCCCGCGGTGTCTCCATAAGCGTCCACGAGGATTCTACTTCTTTCAAACTCAGGTACATACAGTCGCAATAACTCATCAGTCCCCATCTTGTATATATGCCCAACAATGACAGATAGATCAGTCACGCACACCACTAATTCCTTCTTTTGCTAGATAGTGTATCCTTCCGTTGTATTTCATATTGTTAGGAAGTGTATTATATCCTCAAAATGACCATCCGCGACACGTACTACAAATAGTTGCGCGTCAGGCAATCCTTCTTCCAATTTAGTAGGCTTCCCCCTATTTCGATTCGCGACAAATGGTCTTGTCCCACGTTAAATCATCTAAGCTTCACAACGACTTCAAAATCGTACTCTTGGAACAATAAAAGCCATCTACAGATTATCCCCCCCAACACAGGCTTATTGACCAAGTACTTTAGCACAGAGTGATCCGTATACATCTTAAAATGGCCTCCTAGCAAGTAATGCCTATACTTCTGGAGCGCATACACCATAGCTAGTCCTCGCGCTCAGTGGTGGAATAGTTCTTCTCTACTTTAGATAATCTACAGCTTGTGAACACGATAGGATGTTCCAATCCTTCTCCATCAACCTGTCTCAGTACTGCTCCCAGCGCTATACATGATGCGTCGACATGTACGTGAAACTCTTTTTTCTAGTCCAGGAAGACTGGAATCGACACAGTAACCATATTTTGTTTCAATATATCCAAGCTATTCCTACAGTCATCATTCCAGCAGAACATGACGTCCTTCTTCAACAATTTCTCCATAAGTGCAGTGATCTGGGTGTAGCCCTTGATAAACTTTCTGTAATCGTATGTCCCAGAGTAGCACACAATTGTTTCACACTACTCAGCGCTTCCAAGTTGAGTATCATCGCGATCTTTGTGGGGTCTACCATCAGTCCTTTTCTGCAAACCACGTGCCTCAATAGGTTCCCAAATGGAACACAAAACAAACACTTCTTGAGATTGAGCATGATCTGGTATCTTCGACAAGTATCCAACATCAGGCGCAAGCTTGCTACATGGCACTTAACCAATCCAAATACAGTCCATTCATCAAAATATACCTCTAGGAACTTATGAATAAATTCCTTGAATGTCGCAAAAATCACGCACGAGAAAATTGCAGGCGCATTATTCAATCCGAATGGCATTACAGTGTACTAAAAACAACCCCACTCAGTTGCAAAGGTTGTCTTTCTCCTATCCTGTAGCGCGATTTTGATTTAGTGGTACCCAAAGAACCCATCAATCAAGGAATATGCTTCCCGATCACCTACATTGTCCAACACTTCATCAGTGAACAGAGTCGGGAAAGGATCATGCACACAAGCGTCATTCAGTTTTCTAATATCCACGCATATCCTTATCTCATCCTTCTACTTCTTCTCTTACACCACCATTGGGCTTACCCAATCAGATTCTTCCACAGGCTCAATGATGCTTGTCGCGAGCATCTTGTCCAGCTCTAAATAGACCTTCTCCTTATATTTCGGATTGAGACGGTAAGGCCTTTGCTTAACTAGATTAGCGTCAAGTTTTAACGTGATCTTCATCATTCCTAGGTCCCCGATTATTCCTTTCAGATCCGTAAACTTGGTAGGGAATAAGTCCTGGTATTCGCGAGGTAGTTCAGTGACCTTATCCACCGTTTCTTCATCCCAGTAGTCTCCAATTTTCACAAATTTGGGTTATGCCTTCGTACCAATGTTTACTTGTTTTGTTTTCAATGGCACGGTTATATCATGGTTCTCAATCTGCGGTCCTTGAACCTCGTGGTGACCTTCTGTTTCCGGAATGTTAATCTTCCACATATCCTTTTCCTCTTCTCCAACAGTTACATTATAGCATTCAAGCTGAATCAGGTCTAAAGGATCTTGTGGTATCCTAAAGATTGTTGCTTTCACTTCTTGTAATGCTTCATCAATATTGTCAAACCCATCCTCAAAACTGAATGTCATCATGAATCCTTCGCGCAAGATATCCCATTCGCTTGTCCCATGGTAGAGCTTTGTTTCTATATACAAATTCATTGGGATAACATCCAGGGTATGATAGAATAGGTGCACCCACTCAGGTTGGGGCTTTTCTCCATAAGCCTGGGTCCAATTGGCCATATGCACGCGCAGATCATTCTGCCCATCATACTTCTCTGTCAGTCGCATCTTAGGCTTCCCAAATCATGTTCTCATCATCCTCCTACATTCGTGCCAATCATCAAAGCTTTCTTTGTGCATATCCCACAATCTTGTGGGCGTAGCGCGCAATGCCCAGTCCAAGGCCTGGAAGCGCTGCTTTTTTGGTACCTCTCTTTCAAATGCATCCAAAAATATATCTACCTCATTCAGACCATCATAAGTAGGCAAATTTCTTACCTCTGACAACACACAGCGCAGCGACCAGGTCATCATGTTGCAATTCAGCATAGTTACCTCATGTAACAGATTTTGCCAGCGTTCTATTTCTTCATCAAAGTCTGAAGTGCAGGAACTCTCGCAATCCCATGTAATCCATCCATCCATGATGGGATTCACCCAATCTTGCTCTTGTGTTGTTATCTTATAATTACAGTCCAGGTCGTCATCACTCTCATAATCGCGGACAGGTTTAGTATAGCGCGATCCTTCAGCAAGATTGAGGGGTACTATTACGCGCAGTGATCTTTTCTCAAAGATCATCTTTCGCTTCTTCAGATTGATTACCCCATTCATATCAGTAGCCCAGTAAATTCCCAGGAGCGTGGGATAGGGATTTCTATCATCCACTATCTCTATTACTTCAAAATCATCCAACGCGCTCGCTCCCTCAGTATCCACGATCACCCCCTACAGCCACCCCATGGGGGTGATCTTTTGTTGATTCGCCATCCTTAGCTGAATCGAAGACCATTGTAGCACAGGTATCCCATTCGCTCCCAAGTCTGCTTTGGTAGGACACTCGCATCTCATCCCAAGTCCAAAATGACCTGATCCATTTCATACTCTCCTATCTGTGTAGTCAATCTCATCTCCCATCCTGCCCTTGTTTTATTCTTGCCAATCTTTCATACTACGTGTGGCTCACCTGGCGTGGCTCCAACGCATCTATTGATAAGTTCTTGTAACCCTTTCACAACCTTACTTTCGAGCAGTAACTTCATATAGGTTTCTAAGAAAGTTGTGAGCATAGAAGGGTCCATCTCCTGCTCAGGCTTAACCTTTCTTCTTGAGGTGGAGGCCTCAGTGAAGATCTTCTTAGCTTCCATGAAGGTTTCACATGCACGCTCCAAATCAAACTCAGCCTCCTTTTCTGGGGCTTTGCAAACTCATGTACTATCTTCTGGTTGTTTCCCCTTGTCATCTCCTATCGTGATTCCACTTCTGAGCACTATATTTACCTTTGGATCTTCCTCGCGCGACTCGAACCTCATCATCTGCAGGTTCTGAGTCAGCGGAGGTGGTAGCACCCCTTTATCACGTATCCTAGCTATCAGCGTAGGACATCCTTCCATTTCATGATCAAACAATGTGAAATACTTGCACGACAGACGCGTTAGATTAGTGCAATCACGAGCATAGTGTCCTAGTCCTCTGCAATTGTAGCAAATCAACTATCCTCGTCCTCTACCAGGTCCTCCTCTGCCTCGGCCTCTTTTGTGCCCTTGAAATCCTATCCACGTCATTCCTGCACTCTGGTCAAGGGGCCGCATTTCAGCCTAAACCCTATAAGTGGGAGTTACATCCATCATCAGTTCATAACTCCTACAAGTACGCTAATCGTGCCTTATCGACCTACAAAAGTTGCAGAACAGTTTTTGCAGTGTCTGTACAAATTTCTGTAGCAAGTGACAGTTATCCATGGCATGTTTTCCAGCTATCTGACAGATAGCGCACCATAATGCAAGCCCTGTGCTAGGTCCTGCGTGAGCTTCTGGACTTAAAGGCATCGGTCCTCCTCCTGCAATATAGTTTTCAAAGACCGGGCAATGGTCTTTGTCATGACCCTAACTCTTGCATTTCAAGCACCATACCTCCTCACGTACCTCTGGTCGAACCGTTCTATCCTACTTCAGACTTTGCATCTCAAGGCACAGATTCTTCAGCTACGCATGGATCTGTTGAACTCCTAGATTAGGATCTTGCATCGGAGTTTCATGTAGTCTCATGGCAATCTCCAAGGCCTCTGCCTGAGTTGTTATCTTCTGCTGCAACAGCGCACTCCTTAAGTGTGGTAGTAGTGAAGCCAAAAACCACTTGCGATGATGTCCATCTGTCAAATTCATGTTGGCTTCATGGATTGTACATTTCAGCCTTTGATCTAGTTCCCAAGGCATCTCTCCTAGTTGCATCATGATCTCTTTGAATCCCACAATCGATTATGCCTCATATTTAGGTCTACTAAATTCCCTGTTCAGTGTTGCCTAGATGTCTGTTACTCCACCATTCAGGTTATCATTAGAGTACTTAAGATACCAGGTTAGCGCGCGATCTTGCAGAGCACTAATCAGTGTTGCCTTCTTTATATGATCATCTATAACACCTTGAGCTTCCCATACATCCCTCACAACGAACCAAAATTATTCTGGGTCCTGATTTCCCAATCCTTTGAACAAAGGAAACTTCACTGTATTTACCATACTGAACCGCGATGGAGGTGGAGGTGGTATGGGTGAAGTTGGAGGTGAGGGTAGTGAAGTCAGAGGTGGTGTGGGCAGAGGTGGTATTCGCAAGAATCCTTGTCCTATTAACTGAATTTTAATCCAGGTATTCAAAGATTTTACGTACTTACCTCGTGGCCCTTTGAAAAAGCGTCGCTCTGCCTCATTGTAGTTGATTGAGGTGTCAACCGTGAATTCAATCACAAATCCTCCTATGATGCGATCGAGCCAATGATCGACAACATGACCAATCTTATCCTCTGAGGCCTCCAACCTTCGCACTAGCTCTGGGGTCCACACAATAGGACCGTCAATTTTCCACCTTCCTTGGCTATCTGCTAACTTCGTGATCCACTCGTATATCTCAACAGGGAAGGAGCATAAAAAGATCTCGTGGATCTCTGTATACAGGTATATGTCCAACCACTGTTCCTTTGTCAGTCGCGGGTTTCGGTTCTCTTGTGTCATGAATTCATGGATTTTTCTATCCAATCAGTCTCCAATCTCCTTCTTAGTTGGATTCCAATGACATCACACATCTCTTATGCATATTCTGGTCCCGGCAATGGAACCATTAGTTGGATTGAGGGGGCCTAACTCAGGTTCAGCGTTAGTTAGCCAAAAAATCCCTACACTACTGGCCCTTTCGACATTAGCCCGCGGAGCGCGGACCGAAGTCTCACCTGAAACAGTATGGGGGGATGTTGGAACCAAGTTTCCGCACCCTGAGATGGTTGTGATGTCATTTGATTTCTTCTATACCTTCCTTCACGGGGTTGTTTCACTCTAGGGCTTGCAAGACAAATCCTCTATTCCGGTCCTCAATACCTTCACGGAAGTATATGATCGACCTTCACGCAGCCCTAACCTGTGGCTCAGGTATTTTCGTGCTAATTTGGAAGCGTGCAGTGTAGAATCCTCAATTATCCTAAGTGATTTGCTTATCTTGTCAAATACTTAAAGTTATCACCGTGTAAGCAGATATTCGTGATTGCATTCAATTATTCAATGTAATTGCATTCATCCGCGCATCATATAAGCATAATAGAGGAAATTTATACATAATATATCCAAACCTGTCAACATAACAAAGACACAGAAATTGCAGAATAACTCCTTTTATTAATATCTCCAAGTGCTACAGACTCTGTCCACCCCGCGCACACAGTTGCAAGAATCTGCGCACTCAGCTGCAGACTTCTACCCTAGGCCTCTGCACACTTAGCTGCAGAGCCTTTATCTACACTACGACCCAAGACTTAGACTTCCTTCTCAAAGCTATCACTCTATTACATGATCTGCCATTCTATTGATTCATTCATAAACTACTTAGAGCTTAGCTCTCTTACAGCAGACTTTACTTTACAAAACTAAGGGCGGACTACCCTTTTTGACACCTAACACCTTCGAGCTCCGCGACCACAAAATGCAGAGTCTTTACAATTATATTGCAAAAATTGACTTAACATGGGCTTTTAGCCCCAAAACTACCCTTGGGGGATCCTGCTCCCAACAGTCATGTAAAAATTTATGAATCTAGAAAACTTAAAGACCATGAGAGGAACTATGCTACACATGATCTAGAAATAGTAGCCATCATTCATGTGTTAAAAATGTGGAGGCACTATTTTATAGGAAGGAAATTAGCTAAAAATCGATAATGTCAGTCTTAAATATAGTGTTTGATCATCCAAATCTTAATGTTAGGCAAGCACAGTGGCTGGAATTCCTTAGTGAATATTATTTTGAAATGATACACATTAAAGGAAAAGAAAACAAAATAGAAAATTCTCTTAGTTGAAAATTAAACCAGATTCGTGTCATTTATGCAAGCAATTGGCAAACAAATCTGGTTGAAAAGGTGAAAACAATTGCATATTTTGATCAAGAATATGTAAAAATTAAGGAAAAAATATTAAAGATTTGATTCGCAAGCTGAGGAAGAGAATATTTTTTAATGATTGATCAAAATTTGTTGATTTATAGGGACATAATTTATATACCTAATGATCCAAATATAATAATAATAAAAAATGTTCTTGATGAATTGCATAAGAAGCCTACAATACATCTTGGTTATCATAAGCTAATAACTATGTTAAGAAAATATTTTTATTTTCCTAATATGAAATCAGAAATAGCAGAATATGTGGCCAAATGTTTATAATGTCAACAAGTTAAAGCTTCTCGTCAACATCCGGTAGAATTATTACAGCTTTTACCCATTTCCAGTTATCAGAAGCTAATAACTATGTTAAGAAAATATTTTCATTTTCCTAATATGAAATCAAAAACAACAGAATATGTGGCCAAATGTTTAGAATGTCAACAAGTTAAAGCTTCTCATCAACATTCAGCTGAATTATTACATCTTTTACCCATTCCATAATAGAAATGGGAGGTAATATTTATGGATTTCATCACTGGATTTCCAAAAACAAGGAGACAACATGAATCTATAATGGTTGTAGTAGACAAGCTTAGTAAGGCATCACATTATATTCTTGTAAAGTCTACCTTCAAAGCCATAAACATAATAGAAATATGCATGAAGGAAGTATTTAGATTTCATATCATGCTTAATGTTGAAGAATGTAACTAGTGTCAACCTTCATAATTGTATTTGAGTCATAATGAAATATATTTTTCAAAATAAAGAAAAATAAATTGTATTATTAAAGAAATTGACTTATTAAAGCATGGATTTCATGCTTGGGTAAATTGTTTTTAGGTCAAAGCCTCCATTGGATTATTCTAGGGTGTATGTCAAGTGTCCTTGTCTAATTCATATTGTAAAGAACCCTTCTTGGGATTTATTTGTCAAAGAAGAAATTTATTTTTTTGTATTTTAGGTCTTCTAGGCATCCTTCACCAAGTCAGCTACAAGGAAGGATGAGTCAACCACAAACAAAGGAATTTGACCTCACAAGAAGTCTATATATTGGAGCAACTAAACCTCATTTGAAGCACCAACTCAACAAGTTCGATCTGTAGTTTTTGGGCTAAGAAAAAGTGTAAATTTCAAGGGGAGAAGAGGAAAATTATAGTAAAGAAGAAGGAGGCAACATCTTGCTAAAGAAACTGAAATTTATCTCTCTTATCTCACACGTGCGAAGTTATGGATTGCTTCTAGGAGCCAAAATTACTAAAGGAAGAGTTCTTGACTGGGTTTTCCCCTGCATAGGGGTTTTATCATTGCCTGAGTGCTTACATCTGATGTCCTTGATCTTCGTATTTTGGTTTTGGTAATTGCTTGATGAGCTAATATAAAAAGAAGAACATAAGAAAGATAATAAGAACTAAAAGAAATCACAAGTAATTATCAAACAAGAGAAAATCTTTTTTCCTTTCCAATTTTCTAACATGGTATTAGAGCTAAGGTGAAAGAAGGAAGAAAAAGGTAGATTGAATATCTAGTGAAAGGAGAATGAGTTTTAAGGTCAGGTCGCAAGGAGTTGAAGATATCAATATTAAAAATCCAATGAAGGGAGAAAACAAAATAAAAGGAGCCTCTAACTATAGGGCCTGGAAAAAGAGGATAGATCTTATTCTCAAAAAGAACAAAGTTTTGAATTTTGTTTAAGGAAAAATCAAGAAGCCTATGGATGAATCAAGTGAAGAACAAAAAGAGAAGTTCAGATAAACAGAAATATTGGCTATGAACCTAATAGTGGATGGAGTTGAGGACAACCTAATCCCATAGATATCCAACATAGATTTCACTCAAGAAATGTATGAGGCTCTTTCCAAACTATTCACAATCAAAAACATTGGTCAAAATAGCAAGTCTCAAGAATGAATTAAGGACTATTAAGATGGAACAATACGACACTATGTCATCCTACTTTATAAGGATATCCAGAATCAGAGATGAACTCCAAGCGATAGATGAAGTTGTCCCAGAAAAGGATCTCATAATTACTTCTCTTCTAGGACTACCAAAATCTTGGAGTGCCTTTGCATCAAGACTTAAAAGTTGGAAGGATACACCAACATTTGAACAAATGGAATGCATGCAGTTAAGAAGAAGCTCAAGTATCATTAGTAAACAACAAGGAGGATGAAGAAGAAAACACCTCTAATTCCTATTCTTCTCATCACAAGAAGAAGGGAACCTTCAAAAACTTCAAAGGACCAAAGAAGAAGGTTGACTTATCCAAGATCAAATGTTACAATTGTCACAATATGGGTCACTACAAAAATTAATTTTCGGAGAATCCAAGGAATAAGAAGAGAGATAAGGATCAATCAAATGTTACCGATGAAGCTCTGCCTAAGAAGAACAAGACCTAATAATCAGAAGTCAAGGACTTATATTACTAAGTCCTCTCTCTCTCACATATCCCTCTTTGTCTTCTATTTTTAGTTTTGACTTTCTTTCCTTGTGTTTATAGGTCTAACATGTCTTGTTAGAACGTTTTTAAATTATTTTGATAAGGTTGTAGGTATCCCTAAAAAGGATTGGGTTAAGAGGGAGCCTCCACCATTTTACCAAAAGATAAGTATCTTATTCTTTGTTTCATCATTTCATATTTTCCTCCTCGCATCAAGACTTGTTTATATTATATGCTAATAACCTTTCCCTTTATATTCTTCTTAGTGAGTAAAGCTTGTTGAATGCTCAAGGGTCATGGAGGAGACTTCAAAGGATAGACTTGAAGCATAGAACAAGTTTTTCCCTTTAAGAGTTGATGTCCTACAAGGTTTGTTAAGGAACAACTCAAGGTATGTCTTAGACTATAAGCTTTGCTATAAAGTTCTATTCATGTAAAAGGTACGATCATTATTCTTTTGAATTTTTCTTTACACTACTGACATCATTATGTCTAGGGCTTTGAATCTTAAATATTCTTGTTAAGTTGATTAATCATTAGATTGAATCTACACTCGTGATATTATTGATCATTCTTGTGTAACCCTAGCCTTTAGGGTTCACTACAAAACCCTAGCCTCTTGTTGCTAAGGGTATGTCAATGTTGATTATGAAACCCTAGTCTACTTAGGGTTGTTGATGAAATCTAGAATTCCTATTCTTTTGATGTTTAGGTTTTGGTATTGTTATAATAGAAACCCTAGATCTTTAGGGTTTGTTGTTAATGTCCAAGTTATGTATTGAATCCATAGATATTTAGGGTTTGGTGAATTAGGGTTTATGATCAAAACCATGTAATGTCTATAATAAGATCTTAGGAGTGAAACCCTAGGTGTATGTTCATATGTTTTATCAAAACCCTAGCCTGAATGAAATTATTGTATATCTAACTTTGATGTATTAATGTTTGTTTATTTGGTTTACCTAGTGGATATTGATATGAGATGTTAGTGCACGAAGTTCTCGATATGTATATGCTAGTATGCTAACCTAATTGTTTATATTTTATAGAGTTTGTAACAAAGCCCTAGTAGAGATTGATATTCTAGGATATAATAATATTGTTTTCTATTATTATTTAATTTTGATAATAAAAACTAGGGTATGTAACAAACCCTAGTAGAATCTATCAAAGAATTCCAAAAGTAATATTAAAAGTCTTAGATGTATAGTACTATGATTGGATTGCTATTGAATTGATGATATATAAGACTTTGTGTCTCGTGGATGGGGTCTAGGGTTCATGATTAAACCCTAGCAAGAGGTTGAAGTCTAGTATGTGTTTATTGTTGATTATGAACCTAAATAGATTTAGTTGTTTGATGCTTCCATTATAGTATTGACATGATTTTTATATAATTAACTTCATGCTTATGTATATTTGTTTTTTTTTGTACTTGTTGTTTAAGTTGTGCAAGTATATAATCTTCAAGATGTTAAAGATGTTCATAAGTGAAGATGACTTGATAATACTGATAAGCATGATAAAGGAAGGTATGATGATCAAGATGACCTTGATGTTGTAAGAAGATTTGGAGCCATGAAAGGCTCTCTAGTGTTATAGAAGAAGGAAGTGGTTGATCTCCCTAAGTTGAGAGGGAACTTGGATAGAGAAAAGGGTATGTATCCCCAGTTAGGAGGGAGGGCATAGTAGGACAGTGAATACTTTGAAGTAAGAAAAATTACTATCGATAGATGTTCATAAAGTTGCAAACAAAAGACTTGAGAAAGATATGAATAGGTATTTGGTGTTGTTGAAGAAATGAAAGAAGAAGAAAACTTCCGACACATTGTATAGATAACTTGATGATAGTAGCATCAGAAGACGTTGAAGGTTTGTGTTTACTTGTATATTTGAAACTTTATTTTCAATTGGGTTTTGTGTTTGTACAGGTAAATATCTCCACAAGAAGATTAAACACTCTGGAAGCATGCAGGGACAAATGGATATATCTAGTTTGATAGGGAGAGTTGAAGCATCTAATGGTGGATGCTTGGAAGGACATTTGGTCGGCCTTTGTGTTGATGTCTAGATCCCGAAGAGGGAGGGTGGCGTTGGTCTTGGATATTTGACATTGGATATGCACCTAAATCCCTAGGTTGATGGTTAGCAAGTAAGCCTTATGGTACTTAGACTGGCTGAAATCTTGAGTCCATATTAGTCCCACCCGGATAGAATACCTTGGTCAGGTTTCTAGTCCTCAGCACTAAGTGTGCTAGAACTCTTCATAGTTCATTTTGGAGTTCTTCCATGTACCTATATATATTTTTTATTATGAATACCTCCCTAGTTAAGAGGGAGTGTTGAATAATGTAACTAGTGTCGGTCTTTATAATTTTATTTGAGTTATGAGGAAATATATTTGTCAAAAGAAAGAAAAAGAAATTTTATTCTTAAAGAAAATGACTTATTAAAGCATGGGTTTCATGCTTGGGTCAATTTGTTGGGTCCCTATAATACTAGTGATTACCCCATTACTATTTTAGTTATACCCCTTATTTATATTTTTGTGCCCCTATTACCCCCATATTGTTATTTATGTGCCCCATAGAATCCCTCTATTGTTATTTTTGTGGCTTTATATTATTATTTTTAGGTCGGTTGGATTATATTGTGACTCCTTAGACTCCTATATATAGAAAGGAGGTTTTGTCATTTGAATCATCCAAGAATTGTTCATTTATGTAATGTAAAGGAGGTTGCCCCCTCGAAGAAGCTGAATTATAAGGCGTTGATCTATCTTTTCTATCTTTTCTTGATCTGGTTTCATAACATTTGGTATCAGAGCTTTGGATTCTAGGGTTTCGCTGCTCCAAACAGGTCATCGTGGAATTTTCGCTATAACTTTTTTCTGTGACGTTTCAGAAGTTGCAAAAAAAACCCATTTGAGAAGAAATTTCGTTGAACCTTGGGTACGAATTCAGAGCTTTTCGTGCGATATTTACGGAGATATGATCTGAGGAAGTTGGTCTTTTGCAGACTCCTGAATTACATTCAAAACAGGTGACCTGGGGAAAATCATCATAACTTTCTCTTTGGGAATCAGATTGAAATTTCGTAAGAAGGTACAGAAAGAGGACGGACTGTAGTTTCTTGTATATCTTTTTTAGAACCAAAGATCAAAAATTGTACACGTGGTACTTCATACAAGTTCGCTCTTCTGGAAAGGTCTATAATCAGGTCATCTTGGGAGATTGTGCATAACTCTTTCTTGGAGAATCCAATTTGGATCAGACTGGTGGCATTGGAAAGAGGACACAGAGAGCTACTACAGGTTACAAATTCAAAACTAGATGATTGGAAAGTACAGAGATACATCAAAGGCAATATCGAGCTCCTACAAAGTGAAAAAAGGTGTGTAGATTTTTTTAAATTTTTGCTTAAGCTTGGTTTGAAAATTTATTTTGAAGGAATTCAAAGGGCATAGTAGAGCATTATTATCGGTAACTGATGCCCCGAGGAAAGAAAATGCAAACACCTAGTAAGGAACCTGAAAGCTCTAGCATGACTCATGAAGAAGAGGAAGAAATGCTACATGATATATCAAAATTACAAGAACAAGTGCAACAAATGTCACGCTCACAAAAGCTAACAGAAGCTAAGATAAATGGCGTGGAAGCTAAGATGAATGGCATGGAAGCTAAGATGGACAATTTGAAGATAGATTTGAACACAAATTTTAAGACAGGCATGACAGATTTCAAGACAAATTTGACAAATTTCTATAAGAAATACTTATTAATGGTGAAAAGGTAGTAAAGGAAACTCATGATGAGAACAAAAGAAATGTTAATCATGATTCCATAGACGCTAATGTCGGATCAAAGAATCACCATATTCCAAAAATTGATATGAGGAAGTTTGACGGCAAGGATCCCGCTATATGGATATTACAGATGGAGCAATTCTTCGATCTCAATAATGTGCAAAACGCACAAAAGGTACGTATGGAAACTGTATATTTGGAACCAAATCAGTTTGTATAGTATCAATGGCTTTTTTCTCATAAATAATTTATTACTTGGGCAATTTTTACGGAAGAATTGATAGCACATTATGAGGATACAAAAAGCAACACTTTTTTTAGCCAATTGATAAGTCTCAAACAAAAGGGTTCAATAATGGAGCACATTGAGGAGTTCCAAAAATTGAACATAAGGGTAAAAGATATTCCAGAGGAGCATAGGATTGATGTGTTCATAGGGTCTTTAAAGGATAATATCCAACATGATGTTCGCCTTTGGGAACCTGATTGATTAGAGAAGGCATTCAGGTTAGCAAGAAAAATGGAAAGCAAAATTATGGCAACTAGGAAGCATACCACTCACAACTATAAAGACGGAAGTGTTGTTGCCCCTAGTCTTCCACAACCTACAAGGTTGACACCACAACAATTGGAAGAAAAAAGAGCAAAAGGGCTTTGTTACAATTGTGATAGCAAATACACAAAAGGTCATAAGTGTGCTGAGAAGAAATTATTCTACATAGATTGTGAAGAGGAAGAAGAAAAGGAGCAAGAAAGGTCAAAAGAAGAGGATATACTCCAGGAACAAAGCCTAGATGAAGAAAAAATAAATCCGACCATATCTTGTAATGCATTGGCGGGAATTACCACTCCTCAAACCATCAAGATAGAAGGACAAATCAAGAAGAAAAAGGTAATAGTGTTGATTGATTCCGGAAGCACCCGCAATTTTATTCATTGTAGGGTAGCAAAAGAATTGAATTGCTTCCTATATCCAGCACCAGAGTGTCAAGTGATGATTGCAAATGGAGGGACAATAAATTGCTCTGGAAAGTGCCATAATATCAAGCTATCCATGGGAGAATATGTATTGACTAGCCCAATTCTTTCCATTCCAATGGGAGGTGTTGATGTTGTACTAGGAGTCCAATGACTACCCTTGGGTACAATAGCTTTTAATTTTCAAGAACTTTTCATCAAATTTTCTACGGAAGGAAAGGAAGTTGAATTAATGGGTATTGCAGGGAAACCAGGAAAGATAATCAGCTCCAATGGCATGACAAAGCTTCTAAAAAAGGAGAAAAGAGGTGTAATTGCACAATTATGTTCGCTAGATGTTTCCACATTGGAATCATCTATTTCTCCAAATCTCCAAAAAGTCCTGGAATTCCAAGGTATTTGAGACTCCCAAAGGTCTCCCACCTATGCGTGATCATGATCATGCTATTCATCTGACTCCAGGAAGTGTTCCTCCAAACATCAGGCCGTACAGATATCCCTATGTCCAAAAAAGTGAAATTGAATGTATGGTTGCAGAAATGCTAGAGGCTGGTATAATTCAACCGAGTCAAAGTCTTTCTCAGCTCCAGTAGTATTGGTGCACAAGAAGGATGGATCATGGCGCATGCGTCCGGATTATAGGGAGCTCAACAAGCTCACTATTAAAGATAAGTTCCCCATTCCTGTCATTGATGAATCACTGGATGAATTGCATGGATCAATTTACTTCACCAAGTTGGATCTTCGTTCGGGATATCATCAAATCAGAATGAAGATTGAAGACATTCCGAAAACGGAATTTAGAACTCATGAGGGTCATTATGAATTTTTGTTCATGCCTTTTGGCCTTACCAATGCACCTTCAACATTTCAAGGTTTGATGAATTCAATTTTCAAACCATTCCTTAGAAAATTTGTGTTAGTATTTTTTGATGATATACTAATCTACAGCAAGTATTGGAAGGATCATGTTGAACATGTTGACAGGGTGCTACAACTATTGGAGGAGAAACAATTATATGCAAAAAGATCCAAATGTTTCTTTGGAGTCCAGGAGGTGGAATATTTGGGTCATATTGTATCTCATGAAGGAGTTAAGGTAGACCCTAGCAAATTTAAAGCCATTAAGGAGTAAAAAATCCCCACATCCATAAAGCATCTGCGAGGATTTCTTGGGTTGACAGGGTATTATCGCAAGTTTGTTAAGAATTATGGGAGAATAGCAGCACCTCTAACAACATTATTGAAGAAAGATTCATTTTCATGGACTCCAGAAGCAACAAAGGCCTTTGAACATCTTAAAGAGGCAATGTGCCAAGCACCGGTCTTAGCTACACCGTACTTCACAAAAACCTTTATTGTGGAATGTGATGCTTCAAGAAATGGAATTGGTGTTGTTCTAATGCAAGATGAAAGACCCATTTCTTTTGAAAGTCGTCCAATCAAGGGAAAGTTTTTAAGCAAAGCTATTTAGGAGAAGGAAATGTTGGCAATACTCCATGCACTTAAGAAATGGCGACCCTACCTAAGGGGAAGACACTTCAAGGTAAAAACGGATCATGATAGCCTTAATACTTTTTAGAACAAAGATTATCCTCTGAAGAGCAACAAAAGTGGGTCACAAAGATGTTGGGTTATGACTTTGAAATCATCTACAAAAAAGGGAAGCAAAATGTGGTGGCAGATGCACTCTCAAGAAAGGATGAGGATGTGGAAGCATTATTGTGTGCCATTTCTATTATCCAACCAGATTGGATAAACGAAGCAAGGGAGGAATGGAAGAATGACGAAGAAGTGTGGGCACTTATTCGAAAGCTACAACAAGATTCCAGTACTTCTGATACATTTAGCTGGAAAAATGATTCGTTATGGTACAAAGATCACTAATATATCTCTGTAAGAATTCCCAGCTAAAACAAAAGATTCTTATGAAATTGCACACTTCTCCCTTAGGAGGGCACTCAGGATTTTTAAAAACTTACCACAGGGTTAAGAAGGAATTTTTTTGGGATGGCCTTAAATCAGATGTTCAAAAGTTTGTGGTGGAATGTTTGGTTTGCCAACAAAATAAAGTTGAAACAATTAAGACACCGGGTCTATTGCAACCTTTATCCATTCCAAGCCAACGTTGGGAGGAGGTTTCAATGGATTTTATCATAGGTTTACCCAAGTCTGAGGGAAAGAGTGTCGTCATGGTGGTAGTTGACAGACTTACCAAGTATGCACACTTTTGTGCATTATCACATCCATTTAAAGCCAATACAGTTTCTACTGCATTTATGGAAACAGTTCAAAAGCTACATGGAAACCCAAAGATTATTGTAAGTGACAGAGATCCCATTTTCACTGGAAAATTTTGGACAGAATTATTTTCTTGTCTTGGTACTCAGTTAGCTCATAGCTCATCTTATCATCCTCAATCTGATGGGAAAACTGAGATAGTAAACAAATGTTTGGAAGGATATCTTCGTTGCTTTGTATCTGATAAATAGACACAATGGGTCAAATGGTTGCCTCTGGCTGAATGGTGGTATAACACTTCCTTCCATATAGCAACAAAAATGACCCCATTTATGGCACTTTATGGGTATCAACCACCATCCATCACATCATATTTAAGAGAAAATTCTAAGGTTCAGGCAGTGGAACATCACATCGAACATCAACAACAAGTCCTCCAACTCTTAAAGGATAACCTCGTGTTGGCACAAAATAGAATGAAACAACAGGCAGATCAACATCGCAGTGAAAGAAGTTTTGATGTAGGTGATTGGGTATTCCTACGGCTACAACCATATAAGCAAATGTCCCTAAAGTAAGCTAAGAAGGATAATAAATTATCACCAAAGTATTATGGTCTGTACAAGGTGTTGCAAAAGATTGGTACTATGGCATACAAATTGGAGCTTCCTGCAGCTTCTCGATTGCACCCAGTTTTCCATGTTTCATGTTTAAAGAAGGTTATAGGCGACAAGCTTCAAATTCAAACAATATTGCCAGAACTTGACGAGGAAGGAAAAATTATATTGGAACCGGAAGCAGTCACAGAAACAAGAACTCGACTGCTACGAAATCGATCAATTTCAGAGTATCTTATCAAGTGGAAGAACTTATCTGCTGAAGATTCCACATGGGAGGATGAGAATTTTATGCAGAAGTATCCAGAACTACTCAAGCGTTGAGAACAACACTTTTTTGAAGGAGAGGGGCATGTTGGGTCCCTATAATACTAGTGATTACCCCATTACTATTGTAGTTATACCCCTTATTTATATTGTTGTGCCCCTATTAACCCCATATTGTTATTTATGTGCCCCATAGAATCCCTCTATTGTTATTTTTGTGGCTTTATATTATTATTGTTAGGTCGGCTGGATTATATTGTGACTCCTTAGACTCCTATATATAGAAAGGAGGTTTTGTCATTTGAATCATCCAAGAATTGTTCATTTATGTAATGTAAAGGAGGTTGCCCCCTCGAAGAGGCTGAATTCTAAGGCTTTGATCTATCTTTTCTATCTTTTCTTGAGCTGGTTTCATAACACAATTGCTTTTAGGTCAAATCCTCCATTGAAGGCTTCTAGGGTGTATGTCAAGTGTCCTTGTCCATGTCATATTGTAAAGAACCCTTCTTAGGATTTATTTGTCAAATAATAAATTTATTTTATTGTATTTTAGGTCTTCTAGGACTCCTCCACCAAGTCGGCCTCAAACACGGGAATCCAACCTCACAAGAATCCTATATATTGGAGCAACACGACCTCATTTGAAGCACCAACTCAACAAGTTCGATCTACATTTTTTGGGTTAAGAAAAAGTGTGAATTTCAAGGGGAGAATAGGAAAAGTCTAGTAAAGAAGAAAGAGGCCAACATCTTGCTAAAGGAACTGAAATTTCTCTTTCTCTCTATTATCTCACATGTGTGAAGTTCTGGATTTTCGTTGGAGGCCGAAATTCTACAGTTGTTGGAGGGGCTAAAATTATGAAGTTGTTGGTGAGGTTGAGGCCAAAATTTCTAGGTTGATGCTAGGTTGTAGCTTCTAGACAAGAAGAGACTATTGAAGGTTGGAATATCTCATTGGAAGGTTGACTTGGTGGAGGATAAAGGTTTGTAGGTCTAAGTTCTTGGTGTATCTCATTTTGAATTACTGAAGGAAGAGTTCTTGACTGGGTTTTCCCTTGCATAGGGGTTTTAGCCTTGGATGAGTGCCTACATCTAGAGTCCTTGATTTTCACATTTTGGTTTTGGTAATTGCTTCATGAACTAAGATAAAATAAGAGCATAAGAAATATAATAATAACTCAAAGAAATCACAAGTAATTTTCAAACAAGAGAAAATATTTATGCCTTTATGATTTTCTAACACTTAAGACTATGATTCAAACTGTGATGCAAAATTTACTTCCAAGTTTTGGAAGTTTTTATTTGATGGCATGGGTACAAAACTAGTTTTAGCATATCTTATCATCCTTTTACTGATGGTCAAACATAAAGGACCAATAAAATTCTAGAGGACATGTTGAGAATGTATGTCATGGATAGGCCCACTAAGTGGGAATATTATCTCAACTTAGTTGAATTTGTCATGACAATAATGATTATCAAATCTAATTAAAAATTAGTCTTTTTGAAGTGATATATTGGAGATGGTGTAAAGTTCCCTTGAGTTGGGATCATCTTGAAGATAGGTTAGTTTTAGGACCAGATATGCTGAAAGAAATGGAAGAAATAGTTAAACATGTGAAATTGAATTTGCAAACAGCTCGGGATAGACAAAATAGTTATGCATATTTGAAAAGGGCTCAAAAACAATTCAATGTTGGTGACCATGTTTATCTAGAAGTGAAACCAAAGAAGAGCACTCTTAGACTTGATAATTGTGCCAAGTTATCACCCAAATATTGTGGACCCTTTGAAGTGTTAGCAAGGATTGGTCCAGTGGCTTATCAAATTGCTCTTCCAACAAGCATAAAAGTTCATAATGTTTTTCATGTGTCTTTATTAAAGAAGTATGTACATGATACAACTCACATAATTGATTAGATTGTTGTACATATATAACCAAAGAAAAAATTCATGGTATACCTCTACACATATTAGTCCGGAGGGAGAATTCCTAGCAGAAGCTCTAAGCATATTAGACCAGAGGGAAGTCACCCTATGGAATAGAAACATTATCCAACTTAAAGTTCAGTTGAAGCATTTTAGTCGAGAAGAGGCAACTTAGGAAATGGAAGATGCTTTTAAAGAAGCATATCCATCCTTATTTTGAAAACTAGGTTGAATTCTAGAATTTCATAGTAGACAATGGGGCAATGTCAAACTCAAGCAAAGAAGGATGCGATATCCCCTGACTTGGAGTTTATATTGTAAATTTGTGAATGTTAAGTGTGTTTATTGTTATAACTTTAAAGACATATTTGAAACTAGTTTATGTGTTGTATCACTAATAAATATTAAATGTAGATATATGTTAACATGATGTTAATAAAAATAAAAGAATATGGAAATTAATGCTGAAGGTACATTTCGCTGAAAGAGATGAGGCTAGAAGTTAATGATTGAAAGTAATTACCCCTATTGATTAAGACCTAGGCATCTACTCTGGGGATTATATTATTAAGAATGATGGAAATTATTGATCAATAACTTCCCCTAAAGAGATAACATTGTCTTTGAGCGTGGAGAAGTGGTACTTATTAATGAGCAAATAACCGCCTGCCACCTAGTGGACGAGGTAGAGGTAGTTATCAACTACCAACTACTTTGGGAAAAAGGGGATGTTTTTTGTCTTTTGTTATTGGAATGATTCATGCAGTGTAGAAATAGGTGAGAGGCAAAAGAAAAAAAACTAGAAAAAGAAAAGGAACTTGCAGACTTGAGAGCTAGGGGGGACTCCTTGCCGAAAGAAATTACAGTTGGGTGGAGCATGGTAGCTCCAATATTAATTTCCATATTGCCATTTTCAATTTGGTATCTCAAATATATCATTTTATGAATTGATTTGTTAAGATGTTTTATATCGAAACTCTGTGGAAATGAGAGAACTTTGTGTAAATACGTTGGAAAGAGGAAACATAATTGAATTATTTCCTGGAATAGAAGATATGATTTTTAGATACCTAAAATATTTAGAGTCGGTGAAATTATCAAAACAGAAGATGTATTTTGAGCTGCTAGAAAATTATTGTTCATATTATATTGAGAATAAGTGTTTTTATAGAATTTTGTGTGATATAAGTAGAGAAATATTTTGTTAGTTTAGAAATACTCTGATTGTTTTCTTTTAAGTGTATATTTAGCTGTATATTTGTATATAACCAAAAAGAAAGGAGAAAATGAAAATGACTTGAAAGTAGTCCGAGAGGATGGAAATCTAGTTTAAATAACAATTTATGTGTAAGAGTGTCAAACTCAGAGATGTTATTTCACTGAGATGGTTATAAAAGTATGGAAAACATGCTAAATATAGGTAATCATAGAGTTAAATGATGAACAGAAGCATATGTATAAGTTCAAAAGGACCTGAAACAATAGGAAATGAGTAAAGGTTGAGCAAAAAATGTAGAAGAGACATTACTTTATCAAAAGATTTTAGACAATATAATTTTCAAAGACATTACTAAAGTATTAACTAAACTTTTTACAATAAATCCTTTGAAGAGAACTAGCTCAATTTGTACTTAGTATGGAGGTAGACAACCTTTGAGTATAACTACAAGGGTAAAGAACTAACCTATATAAATATGACATTTAAAATACCATAGTATCAATTAATACACGAGTAATCCACAAATTAATAGAGAGAATTTTATGAGAAAAGAAAATTAAGAACATATGAGCGTAAAACTAATAGAATCATCTCATATGAATTGTATTGGAAAGGAAAAGCATTCAACATATTTTTCTTATACACACCCCACCCCACACACACAACTGAAACTAATAGAATCATCTCATATGAATTGTATTGGAAAGGAAAAACATTCAACATATTTTTCTTATACACACCCCACCCCACACACACAACTGAAACTAATAGAATCATCTCATATGAATTGTATTGGAAAGGAAAAACATTCAACATATTTTTCTTATACACACCCCACCCCACACACACAACTGAAAAGTAAAGTAATGGTTAAAAAGGATATCATAATATTAATAATTTAAATCCTTTTATTTGAAGGATTATCAATAGGTCATAACTCCTTAAAATTATACATTAGGCCTGGAAGCCTTCAAATTTATAAACTTCCTCTCAGGAATTATTCTGAGAAATTGCATAGACATATAAAATTTAAAAATAAAATTGTATCTTGGGGTCTTGTCTTCGGCAAGGGAGTCAGTCACAATCAAAGTAACAACCAAAAGTTTAGGGACACCCAACCTAGAGAAAGAAGCCGAAAATTTTTGTGAAACATTGGAAAGGCTCCTTATTACTTTCACGAAGGAATTTTCTTATAGTCAATAAACATAGTTTCAGTTGTAAAATTCTACCCAGGTCATTACACATCAATATCTATTTAAATTTTTGAGATTTTACATATAAATATCCCTTAAAAATCCTTTTGGATTTTAACATAGCAATATACATTTTATATATACATTTTTTATTTAGACTTCACAATCACAATTTTCTTGTGGTCAATAAACATAATAAAATTCTAATAATAAACATAGTAAAACTCTAATAAGTTAACCGCATATCAAAATTTATTTAAATTTTGCGAAATTCTACCGAGTTAACTGCATATCAAAATTTATTTAAATTTTTGCAAAATTTTAACGAGTTAACCGCATATCAAAATATATTTAAATTTTTGCAAACCTCTACCAAGTTTACCACTGCAAAATTCTACGAAGTTTACCACCAGTGATAATTAAACATACCAAAATTTATTTAATTCTTTTAAAACATACCTTACTGATAGAATTTCTACAGCCAGAAGTGTGCGTGCCAGACTGTATGTGTACAACAGACTAGAATATATTTTGACTCGACAGCCTGTCTGTGTACAAGAAACATGATATTCTCAATTAAAGAACTTTAAGTCTTTGAAATGTAAAATACTAAATTAATCGGCAAGTTCAGATTGTAGCCTGAAACCACCCTCTGTTCAATGTAAACAACCCCTTCGAGATCAAAATGTTAAGACTTGTAACAACTCTCGACATTAGATAAGTGTAATAAGCATTTTTTGATTTTCTCTGGAAAAAAAGAAAGCTAACAAATATCAACCCACTTTCTACAGAAGAAATTTGACTGAAAAGTCTCGAGACTAAAAAGGGACTAAAAAAATTAAAATTTAATAAAAAAATTAAAACTACATAATCAATTTTAGAATTACATCATACAGAAAATATTTGTTTACATTTAAATTCAACCTTAAAATTTAGTATCCTAACCTCCATATACCCAGATTTGAACTTGAACCACATGCCAAACAACCACAATTCTTTAAAAATGGCGAAATGATGTCCAGATTCAATGAATATTTTTTTCATTAAAAATAATAATAGCAAAGACAACCAAATACCACATCAAATAATAGCAGAGAATAAAAAATAATATGCAATGGTAAAAATCAATGGCACACTACATTCAGCCAGAACATCAGGAATTAAAAATTCTGTAGAAAACTTCAAAAATTGGAACCATACATGGTTCATCCAGCAGTCATGTGCACTGTCAGAATTTGATGTGATATCAATCACATTGTACAACATCCATTTTCAGAAGACAAAAAAATTGAACATACCATCTACTATCTACAACTATCTTTCTATCTCTGTGGAAAAAACATTTCTTTCCATTTTAAGACCAACCTACTTTCAGCAAATACCAATCAAAATAGCCCACTTGCAGGGCCAGTACCAATCAAAATAGCCCACTTGCAGGGCCATGCTTTGCATGCATAATCTCAGTTCCTTAAAATCATATACAGTGAAATAGCAAAATCAGCAAAAGAACATGGCGTTCTTGACCCCATCATGAAGTTTAGGAAAATTCAGATGAGCTGAGGACGACGATGAGGAAGAAGTGGATGCAGTCTCAGACGATGTAAATGCTAATCCCTGCAAGTATAATCGACCCCGATAGGCCGCAAGATCTGCATAATACACAGGGGGGGCCAATGACACTGGCTTTGTGCATCTTGCAAATGTATAACAAAGATTGTTAATCAAGGTTTCCAGCTCATCAGAACTGAAGCGGTTATCATCCCAGAGAACATGGTAATGAGTGGGCTTGCTAGTGCCCAGAAGCCCATTATGGCTGCACAGATAGAAATCAAACTGTCGTGGATGAACAATGACTGTGTCCACCACAGTGCCAGGAGGAACATTGCCAGACTTCGTCTGTCGCTCTCCATCACCAAGGAACAGTCTGGTGTGATGTCTCTTCTGAGCTACTATGAAGGAAACAGGAGGATTGTAGTTTTTGAAGTGGGCTACTGCTTCTCTGAGGGCATCTAATTCTGAGTTGAGAACCATATCGAATTGACTTTCACTGACACCATCTCTGAAAAAGAGTATCCTATCAGGTAGCTTCTTGTTTGCTTTGAAATAATCGTCCAGTAATTCCTTAGACATCTCCTCGAGTTGTTGGATGTGTTCCACCCTGTGAGTCTGATAGCTGACTCTCGCATTATAGCGATTACACCAGGGCCAGTTGATGCTTCCAACCACTGCAGCAATGGAAGGACTCGTACTATCCCCAGATCCAGGATGATTGACATCTGCGCCAATGTACATGACATGGTCGCTGCCAAATCTCGGTAACTGGCGAGACAAGTTATGAAGAAGCGCCGCGTTACTTCCCCCCACTTTGGCATTTATCTTCAATGCCAAATTAGCCAGATACTGTGATGCCTGCGACTGTTTTTCTGGATCTGAGCATTTTTTGACATGCTCAAACAAACAACACTGCGTCACCAATCCGACATCTGTTTCTGCAATAAGCTTCAGAGTATTATACCCTGGATGTTTCTCCTCCATAGCAATTATTAAAATTTGTAACTCCCCTTTGGCTTTTACCTGCACACCCAACAAAGTTTGTTGAAGGAGCTTCATATCATTGAACTGGCTCATGGGCTTATATTCCAAAATGAAAGGAGACGGATTCATGGCCACTCCTATCTCTCCACACCTTCTCACCAAGGAAGATGTGAAGGTCTTAATATTGTTGTCTAGAACAGCCGAAGGCTTGTCCCAGCTGAAGCTTAGGAGACCCCATTTTTGAATCCGCCTCCCATCAAAAACATGGCTACTCATGAGGTTCCACTGTCGATGTTCCTGGGGTGGAATTACTTGCTTATTTCGACCTCCATCCCCGAGCTTAAGCGTGGGAGCTTCTAGTACTCGCCCCATCAACTTTGTCATATCCCCAACCACTGCCATTCCAAAGTGAGGAAGAAAGGGACCACTGCAAATGCCAGAAAACATAGCCAAGTTAGCAGAATCAAAACACTATATATCTAGACCAACAAAACGCTAATACTACTCAATCTTCTAGGCAACCAATACGCACTCAGCTACCGAGCATTAATAACAGTTTATGAGCAATATGTATGCCATTGAAACTCTGCGTATATATGAACTTATACTGTCATTAATGCTTTACTGCTCTGTGCTTATAATTCTCCAATAAGCTCACAAAAAAACTATTTTCAGTAAATAAAAACCCTATATACATCTCTGCATATGTAAAACAGTTTATGATATATGTCAAAAGCTAAGTTGCAGGATGACAAAAGAACCAGAATTGTGAATATGAACATCCAGAATAAACAAACTTTGTTAGAAGTAATTTGCAGGATGACAAAAGAACGGGAATTGTGAATATGACCATCCAGAATAAACAAACTTTGCTAAAAGCTAGGGTGCAGATTGACAAAAGCACCAGAAACCGGAATCGTGAATATGACAATCCAGATTAAACTTACTTTGCTAAAGCTAAGTTGCAGAATGACAAAAGCACCAGAAACCAGAATTGTGGATATCACAATCCAGATTAAGCTTCTTTGCTAAAGCTATGTTCCAAAATCACAAAAGCACCATAAACCAGAATTATGAATATGACAATCCAAATTAAAATTACTTTACTAAAAGCTGGGTTACAGAATGACAATGGCACCGAAAACCTCAATTGCAAATTACAATCCAGATTTAACTTATTTTGCTAAAAGCTAAGTTGCTGAATGACAAAAGCACCAGAAACAATAATTGTGAATATGACAATCCAGATTAAACTTACTTTACTAAATGCTAAGTTGCTGAATGACAAAAGAACCAGAAACCAGAATTGTGAATATGACAATCTAGATTAAACTTTGCTAAAAGCTAAGTTGCAGAATAACAAAAGAACCAGAATTGTGAATTTGACATTTCAGATTTAACTTACTGTTTAGGTCCATCTTGACTCAGCATAATTTGATTGATTCTCCCTTGTCTTTCATCAGCAGGTGGGCAGGCAATTCGACTAAAATTCTTTGACTGGTAACCGTTCAAGTTATCTCGAGGAAACCTTTGGCCTTCACAAAGCATACAATACTCCATGGGAACATAATTCGGTTTTTCTTTGCTTTTACTGATGTCCAGGCAAGGCAGCAGCTGGAAAGCAATTTTACAGTTATGCTTTATCCTGAAAAATTCCACCATAGTAACCATTCGCTGAGTGCCATTCTCCTCGGTCATGAGAAATTTGATTTCTTTGGTCACCTGTTTTGTCAGTCCTACTATTGTGAATTTCTGAGAACACCGTCTGTGGGTAACTTTAATTTTCAACCCCTTGAGAACTTTCTTTGCTTCCCTCATCTCTCTTTCAGAGAGAGCTTGGTTCTCTTTGCAGTCAATTCTACTACTTTCCCATAAATAATCAAGCACGTAAATGCTCTTGTGAAAAACTATTGCAGATAGGTCTACGTTCAACACTAATCCTTGAGCCGTGGGCCTCAGACTTTGATAAAAGCCCCTTGCGGCCACTGCTGCACCGCCAATATCTGCATCTCGTTCAAATTGCTTGGGATAAAGACTTCTTCCCACCATAATTCGATTCTCATTGGGATGCTCTCTCATGACCAGATCCAAGCACTGCAGAAGGTCCGCATTTAATTCTACATGGTTCTTATCATTGGTGTTTAAAAATTGGGCCAAAGACACTCCACTCAGCTCATGCCCAGTATACTTCAGCGCCACAGAAAACTCTTTGGCTGCGGCCTCTTCATCTTTCTTCAGTTTAACAGTGTATTTGCCTTCAGGCAAACGCTGTGTACTGTATATGTTTTTTTTCCCATCAAAAACAACTTTAGCATTACCAAAGGCCGCACGATTTTCTGTCAACAACTGCTTTTTAACTTCTATTGTATCATCTTTGGAAACCCTCCCTACTTTCGTTTCCTTTTCTGCTTTCCCAGGTTTCTTCTCCTTTTCCTTCTTCGCAGATCCATTACTGACTCTCTGTATATCGAAGTCATAGTGGAAAATTTTCACTCCCGGGTTAAAACTAACGCGGAAGTGATTGGCATAAAGTCTGATAGGGGCAATGGCTTTCTTGCCTCCACCATCTGGTCGATTAACGGGAACAAGAGTGGTCTTAGATCTCTTTCCACTCTCCAACTTGCTTTCTAACTTAATGGATCCGAATGAAACCGAGCTCGAAGGAATCTGGACACTGCTAAATCCCTCAACAGACTCCTTCGCAGAAGCCATAGATGTAGAACAGCTAGCTTCAGCTGCAGCAGGAGCCACTGCTGGAGGGATATAAGGTACCCTAGAAGGCTCTTGAGTACTGATATTAAGATCCCTCATTTGAGAAGCTAGAACTGTAAAAAAAAATTAAAACAAAAAAACAATCAAGAAACAAGAAACATTCGCCTTCATCGTTTTTACAGAAAAACCAAAAGCAAGCACAAAAAACAGAAATTCACTTACCAGTTGCAGGAATATTAGACGTATGTTCTTGAGGCGGAGGACCTCGGGGTTGATCCGCTGAACCCCTACCTCTGCCTCTTCCCTGACCTTGACCTTGACCTTGACCTTGGCCCTGGCCCTGGCCCTGGCCTTGGCCTTGGCCTTGGCCTCGCCCTCGGCCTCGCCCTCCTCCATTTCCACCTTTTCCTCTTCCTCTTCCACCAAAGTTGCCTCCACGATCCATAGCTAAGGAAACAAACTACCGCGATCTGAAATTAAATGAACTCGCTCTCAAGTCTTAGCAAAACAGCTTAGTCAGACCTGCTCAGCAATCTTCCACAGTGATACAGAGGGAAAACTCCGCGTTTAATTTATAATAAATGCCCTGAACTTAAAACGTGAGAGGAGGGAATATTTCAACTTCCACCGGAAGAAACCTAAAAAGCCAAGCCGCTGCGAAGAGTGGAAGAGTGGTGCTGGGAAGGAACCTCGGAATACGGAAGGGCCTTTAAATCAATGCGATGTGGACGAAGGAAGGTCCATGGTGGCACAGCAGTTTGCTTTTTAATTTTCAATACACTGTGCCTTGTCCTATTGTTTTGACCATTATTGAATCCTGGGGAGCCCTTGGGGCCGGGGGGTTGTTATTCCCTGCTGTCACGAAGCTTCAACCTTTACCAAATTATCCTTGGTTTGCCGCGAATATTAACGGCTTTATTAAATTACATTTATTCCTTTACACGTCTCTTCCTTAAAATGTTTTATTAAAATTTATCTATATTATTTTTATTAATAGACTCTCTTTATGTCAATGTCATATTAAATTGATTAGTTGTTTTTTAAATAAATCGATATTCAGCACTCCCGGAATCAACGCTTGAACATTACTCCGAAAGATCGCCAAGGGAAAAGAGGACTTAATTAAGTTCTATTTTTAGAAAATAGATAGGTGTTTTTTCAATGGTTTTTATTTTATTTAGAATGGGTAAGAATTATTTTTAAAATTAATAAAATGTTCAATATTTTATATTTTATTATTTTTAATTATAATTTTTATTAATTTTATTTAAAATTTTGATGTTTACGAATTTTTTAGTTTAAAATTAAATTTGTTTGAAATTAAATTATAAATAGTTAAAATAGCATAGTTTAGTAATTGAATTCACACTATTTGAATATCTTAAGATTTTTTTATGTTTTATATATATATTTTTAAAATTAATAAAATGTTCAAATATTTTATATTTTATATTATTTTTAATTATAATTTTTATTAATTTTATTTAGAATTTTGATGTTTACGAATTTTTTAGTTTAAAATTAAATTTGTTTGAAATTAAATTATAAATAGTTAAAATAACATAGTTTAGTAATTGAATTCAGACTATTTGAATATCTTAAGATTTTTTTATGTTATATATATATATATATATATATTTGGTGTCTTTTTTGATCGCTAAAATATGTTATATATACTAATTTGATTTCTTACTTGATCGCTAAGAAATTTTCATGTTATATATATAATTTGATTTCTTACTTGATCACTAAGAAATTTTCATGTTATATATATCAATTTGATGTCTTGCTTAATCGCTAAAAAAGTTTCATATTATATATACCAATTTGATGTCTTGCTTAATAAAATAATAATAATAATATAATATGAGTATTAAATAATATTAAAATAATTTTTCTTATAAAATAATAATTTTTTCAAAATTGAAAATTTCAAACATTTTAATAAAATAGTAATAATAATATTACTATTAGAGAATCTATATTATTTTGAATTTTTAGAGATAAAATGTGAGTAAGATCTTTGAAATGTGTGTAAAGTTATAAAACCTGATTTCACGCGAACTATTTACTCATGGTCCAATTGAAACCACCAGAAATAACTAAATTTTGACAAATGTCATTTAGTAAAATGAATAAATTATAAAAGAAGTCGTTAGTAATTAATTGCATATATTTTTAAGAAAAATAAATATCGTTAAGGAAAATAATAAATTTAAAAAAATATATAGTTTAAATTGTCCACCAAAAAACGATAAGTATTAAAGAAAGATTAAAATAATAAAGAAAAAATATTTCAAAATGTTATATATATCAATTTGGTGTCTTGCTTGTTCACTAGGAAATTTTCATGTTATATATATTAATTTGGTGTCTTACTTGATCGCTAAAAAAAGTTCATGTTATATATACCAATTTGAAAATTTCATGTTATATATACCAATTTGATGTCTTGCTTAATCGCTAAAAAATTTCATATTATATATACCAATTTGATGTCTTGCTTAATAGTGACTTTAAAATTGGATAATAATAATAATAATAATAATAATATAATATGAGTATTAAATAATATTAAAATTATTTTTCTTATAAAATAACAATTTTTTCAAAATTGAAAATTTCAAACATTTTAATAAAATAGTAAGTATTACTATATTATTTTAAATTTTTGGAGATAAATTGTAAGTAAGATCTTTGAAATGTGTGGAAAGTTATAAAACTTGATTTCACGCGGATTCTGATTTCACGCGGACTCTTTACTCATCGTCCAATTGAAACCACGAGAAATAACTAAATTTTGACAAATGTCGTTTAGTAAAATGAATAAATTATAAAAGAAATCGTTAGTAATTAATTGTATATATTTTTAAGAAAAATAAATATCGTTAAGAAAAATAATAGATTTTGAAAAAATTATAGGTTAAATTGCCCACCAAAAAACAATAAATATTAATGAAAGATTAAAATAATAAAGAAAAAATATTTCAAGTGGATTTCTCCACTCATTAAATTTGGGATTCACATTGAAATAATAAAATGTAGATGGTTTAGATCTCTCCACCCATATTGGGATTCATATTAAAATAATGAAATTTAAATAATTTAGAACTTCAAAGTATGTGTAAGATGGTGAAATGGATTCTTCACCCATAGTCCACTTCAAAGCAGTTGTCTATAACTCGATTTTTTGAAAGCCTTTCCGGCGGGTTTTTCCGGTCGAAATCCGGCAGGAATTTATTGGAATCCCAAGTTTGATAGCTAGTTTATGCACAATGAAAGCGTCCCAGGGGTTTTCCAGGGTGCTGAATCCAAATATGCAGTTAAAAAACCATTTTAACTGCAACAAATCAAGATTTAACCTCAATTTCTTTGCCGGATTCATCACCGGAATCTCCAAAAAGTCGCATTATAGACAACTCCCCACTTCAAACCACAAAATAAAGTCTTCACCCATGGTTCAAATAATTAAAAGGTGCGAAATTAATTATGAAATGAGTAGTTAGGGATTAATTACACACTAGAAATAATAAGTTAAAGAAAAAAAAATTGAATAGTTATGTGGCATTCATATCTAAATAAAAGAAATTTAATAACTATGGTAAAAAATAACAAAACATTGTTGAGTAAAATGAATAAAATATTAAAAGAGTTGCCAATTAAATTGAGCCCCAAAAAAATAATAAATAATAATGAAATATTAAAATAAAAATAAATAAATTTAAAATAATAAAGGAAAATTGTTTCAAAGTGGATTTTACCCATATTTAGGATTCATATTGAAATAATTAAATTTAGATAATTTAGATCTCCAAAATGTAGGTAAGATTATGAAACTTGGTCTCAAGTGACTCTTCACCCATGGCCCACTTGAAACTTGAAACCAAATTTTGACAATTACCATGAGAAATAACTAAAAATGGTTTAGTAAAATGAATAAATTATGAAATGAGTTATAGGTGATTAATTATACATAATAAATAAATAAAATTAAAGAAAAAAATATTAAGAAATAACATAACATTGTTAAGTAAAAATGAATAATTTCTTAAAAGAATCTTGGTAAAATTGCACACAAAAAAACAATAAATAATAATGAAAAAATAAAATAGTAAAAAATAAATTTAAAATAATAAACAAAAAATGTTTCAAGTGGACTTCACCTATCATATTTGGAATTCATATTGAAATAATGAAATATAGATAATTTAAATTTCTCCACCGATCAAATTTGGGAATTCATATTGAAAGATTGAAATTTAGATAATTTAGATATCTTCACCCATCAAATTTGGGACATATTGAATTAATGAAATTTAGATAATTTAGATCTCCAAAATGTGTGTAAGATGATGGAACGTGGTTTCAAGTGGAGTCTTCACCCCTGGTCTACCTGGAACCACAACAAATATTGAAGTTTTGACAACCATCCTATCAAATGATTAAAAGTTGTTTAATAAAATGAAATAAATTATAAAATGAGTGGCGGGTGATTAATTGCACATAAAAATAATAATAATAATAAAATAAAAAATCAAGAAAAAATATTGAATAATTATCTTGGATTCATATTTAAATAAAGGAATTTTAGTAACCATCTTACAAAAATAACAAATTAATCAGTTAAATTGTACATCCAAAAATAGTAATAATAATGAAATATTAAAATTAAATTAAATTAAAATTAAAATAAGAAGGGAAAAATATTTAAATTGGACTTATCCACTTATGATATTTGGGATTTATATTAAAATAGAAATTTAGATAATTTAGATCTCTAAAATGTGTATAAGATTATGAAACAAGGTTTCAAGCATTTCTCGTCCACTTGAAACTACTAAAAATAACTAAAATTTTGACAAATGGTATGAGAAATAACTAAAAATTGTTAAGTAAATTGAATAAATTATGAAAAATAATCAATTCAAGAAAAAAAATTCAGAAATAGCATAACATTGTTAAGTAAAATGAATAATTTTTTAAAGGAATGGTCTATGTAATTGCATGCCAAAAACTAATAATAATAATAATAAAAAATTAAAATAATAATAAATAAATTTAAGATAATAAAGTAGAATGTTTCAAGTAGACATTTTCGTTCATGAAATCCATATTGAAATTACTAAATTTAGATAATTTAGATCTCCAAAATGTGTGTAAGAAGATCAAACGTGGTTTCAATTAGAGTCTTTACCCACGATCCACTTGAAACCAGGGGAAATAATGAAATTTTAACCATTGGCATGACAAATAATTAAAAGTTGTTTTGTAAAATAAAATAAATTATGAAAATAGTCGTGGGAGATTAATGGCACATAAAAAAAATAAGGTAAAGAAAAAGATATTAAATAATTATCTGGGATTCATATTAAAATAATTGAATTTAAAAAAAAAAAATGGTTAAGTAAAATAAATAAATTATTAAAATCTTAGATTAAATTGGGTACGGAAAATATAATAATAATAAATTAATTAAAAATAATAAAGCAAAATTGTTTCAAGTGGACTTCTCCGCCCTTCATATTTGGGATTCATATTGATCTCCAAAATGTGTTGAAGATTATGAAATGTTGTTTCAATTGGACTCTTCACCCATGGTCCACTTGAAACCACAAGAAATGAGTAAAATGAACTGGTAAAAATAATAATAATGAAATGTTAAAAAAATAATAAATAAATTTAAAATAATGAAGGAAAATTGTTTCAAGTGGACTTCTCCACACTTCCGATTTGGGATTCATATTGAAATAATGAAATTTAGATCATTTAGATCGCTAAAATGTGGGGAATATTACGAAATGTGATTTCAAGTGGACTCTTTACCCATGGTCCACTTGAAACTTGAAACCACAAGAAATAATTAAATTTGGTGTAGTTTAACTTATAGATGAAATATACTTTTTCGTCAAAATTGGGCAAAACAATTTCAAGAAAGCATATGATTTTTTGATGTTTAAAATTCATTTTTGAATGCATAAATAGATTCAACACCCTTAAAAATCCGTTGGGGCACTTGAATTATACAAATTACACAATTTAAACTCAATTTTTTTTAAATATCTCTGATTTTTGTTATAAAAAAAAAAAAGCCATTTGATCTATAAGTTAAACGACCATTAAATTTTGACAACTACCTTGACAAATAATTAAATGTGTTCAGTAAAATAAAGAAATTATGAAAATTGCACATAAAAAACAATAGATTAAAAAATAAAAATGTTACCCATACATTTGGGATTCATACTGAAATAATGAAGTTTAGATAATTGTTACAAGAAATGATAAAAAAAAACTATTGAGCAAAATGAATAATATTGAAAGATTAAACTAATAGTAAATAAATTTAAAAATAATAAAGGAGAATTGTTTTAAGTGAACTTCTCCACCCATCAAATTTGGAGTTCAAATTGGAATAATGAAATATATAACTCTTGAGTAAAATAAATAAACTATTGAACAAGTAATTGTAACTAAATAATAAATTAAAGCATAAGAATAATTAATAATAATGAGAAATTGAAGTAATGGTAAATAAACAAGACCCCTTTGTTTATGAGTTAAGGAGTTCTAATCACTTGTGGGATTTGAAACTAGGTGGAGCAAATAACATCCCATTGTGTTAACTTATTTGTGAGCCAATGTATTATAAAGTCACATAGAGTTTGAAACTAGTTGGAGGGGATAACATCTCATTATGTCAACCACTCTTCATTCCAAAAGGAGACTACAAAATAATTATTATTATTATTATAACGATCTATTTTTAAGGTCATCTTGAAATTAGACACTAAAATTATGTATAAGACCCCCTTGTTTGTGGGACAAGGGACCTTGTATATGGAGGTGTACATATCTCCCTAAAAATATGGTGTAGTCTAACTTATGGATGGAATGGCCTTTTCACCAGAATCCGAGAATACAATCTCAAGCAAGATTGTGATTTTTTGTTATTTAAAATACATTTTTGAATGCATAAATGGATTCAACACTTTGAAAAACCCTTGGGCATTCAAATTCTACAGATTAAACAACTCAAACTCAAGTTTCAAGCAATGAAAAATAGAAATTTTTAACCTTCAAAAAAGATTACACGTGGATGCCTTAACAAGACTTTGTTGGACATCCAAAACAAAACTATCTGAGAAACCTACAAAACCTTTTATATCTAGAGAAAGTAAAAAATAAAAAATAAAACATTTTCTTTAGCTTATAACTAAAATTCTCTATCATAAATGGCTCGAGATGTAACTATCTTATAGCTTTGTATATTGATTCCAAAACATATATGTTCATAACGAACCCTGAAATATCACTAATAACTAGGATAAAATGCAAATGAAAAAGATCTTGGGGTTAAAAGAGGAACTCCACAGCTTCCACTTCCTAGCCTTCCCTAAACACATAACAGCGAAAAGGCCTAACTAGTAGAAGAAGTGCTTATTTCAACATCCCGTATACTTTTTATTGTAGTCTTTGCAAATGTGAGTGAAATAAATCCACTAAAAAGATTGAATTAGGATGAGAATGTCCTACAACAGGAAATTCAAACTTACATGTTCCACCACAACTTCTTTCTAGGCCCATTATATAGCCAACTTTCAATTTCCCATGATTTGAACTTTTTGAAGATCCATTTTCTTTGCAAAAATGTAAGAGAACCCAAAGGGAGTAGTCTCTACTTTTGAATTAGAACCTCTACTTAGGGAGTATCAAATTTGGAAAAAATGATTGTGCTTTAAATATAAAACCACTTGATGTAACAGCCCCTAGTTGATTTTCCATGTAAATAAAAAAAGACCAAGGTCATGGGACACGTATTCCAGGATGAAAGGTGGGCAAAATATTATAGTGGGCATTACTTGTGGTTTAATAATGGCTATAAAAATTGGCAAAGGCAAAGAGGCATTAATTGGCATTTAAATATGAAAATAAAGGAAAATACGAGAAAAGGGAGATGAAGGGACACAAATATGCATGAGAGAGAAATTAGAAGAAAAATGAAGGAAAATGATGAAAATAGAGGCATCAATGATAAAAAGGCTCGAAGAAATAGTTCATAATTTTTTTCCGGTTCTAGCTTTTGTCAGTTCAGTTTTGGCTCTCTCCTCTCATTCTCTCATACACTCTTTCATGCTTAGAGTATTCTTCGAGCACTCTAGCATTCTCTTAGATTTGGAAGAAGACAATCAAGGAAGCAAAGGGCAAGAAAAGGTGAGCAAGGAAGCACAAGGAGGTAATTTGATCGACAGCTACAGTTGGATTGATTTGCAAGTAACAAGTTGCATGTATGATCTCCTTGTTGGTTTTTGGATGCATGTGATTAATTGGTTATGCGTTGTCATTGGCATGGATATTTTCCTAGATTGACATTGGTTTCATCCTTGCCTTGTCATTTCTTGGATAGTCGTGGTGTACTGGGTTCCCCATTTGTATTTTCTAGTTGGTTCTCAGAGTTCCTATGGTTGTGGGTTGGAACAAATGCTTTGGAGCCCTGAAATAGTTTGGGTTCCCTCGAGGTTGTGGGTTGAGTTACTAGTCCCTAGAGCCTAAGGGTTGGGACAAATTCTCTAAAGCCCTTAAACATCTTGGGTTCCCTGGAGGTTGTGGGTTGAGTTACTAGTCCCTGGAGCCTTGTATAACTTGGGAAGGGATCAATTTGGTTGTTGTTAGTGATTTCTAGACCGGTTAGGTGAAATCACTATGGTTAAGGGTTGACGTGGTTTTTCCTCTGGAATCCCTGGTTGGTTTTGTTTTGGTTTAACCCTTATAATCCCACATTCATGCTTCAAATATGGTGCAGGGGTGATTGGTTGAAAGAGAGATTTGGCTCAGCCCATTCTATGGTCAGGTGGTACATGGAAGTCCCTGACTTGTTTGGCATTTTCATATGCTAATATGAGATATTTTCCTATTGTGATCTACGAGAATTTGTATTGATTATGATGGTGATATTATAGTTGATTTTCCATGGCTTCTATTATGGTTATATGTTGGTTATATGATGTATTCTACCTATGGCACTTATTCACGATTTGATAAGTTATGGAATGGTTGATGAATGCATGTGCTAACAAGTGTCATTGCAGCTATCTACAGAGGGCATAAAGCATTCGTGGTGACTCTTGGATGAAGCTCAAATGTTTATGATCAAATATACATTCATGACCTGTAGCTTTCACGTTTACCATGTGTTTAACGAAATGTCTATAATGGATTAGGCATGTCTAGGTCAAGTTCCTGCTTGAGTTCTGTTTGGTTGGCTTTGTCATCATCGCTTAATTTTCTGGGAAGCTATAGGTTGTTATGGGAAGTGGTCTAGAGGCTAGCCTAAAAAGTGGCTTATATCTCAGAACCACTGGCACAAAAATGGAGTTTTTGGGTCATAACCGCATGGAAACAAGCCTATGAGTGTGTTATAGCCTTGTAACTGCATGCATGAAGTGGCAAGGGTACCATTGTGGAGTAAACCTAGTGAAAGAAAATTCAATCTTAGAGATTGAGCACCTAGGGTTATTTGCCGCCTCTTGAGTGGTATGTGGTCTCTGAGGGATGTCAGTTTGTTGTCAAATTGTAGGCTCCACTTCCATAACTGAAACTTGGAGGTCAGGTCATATCATAGTGACACTCGTCTCATGTTTACCCTAACAAGCTTGTAAGAGTGGGTAAATATAGGAGGGAATGTTACAGGGTGGTATTAGAGCTTCGAGGTTCAAACACTTGGACTAAATGGGCTAGTGCATATTGTTATGCATGCATGTTAATTTTATGTGTGTTTACTATGCATGCATTGTAGTGGTTATGGTCATCATGTATATAGTTAGTGTTACAGTTTTGCATCATCATGCATGATGTTGAGAGGTCAATCTGTTGATGGAATTATATCTATGTGTGTATGTATGTATGCATGCATGAATGTATCGTGCTAATCTGGAATGACTTGTGTAGACGAGATAGCCTCTCCTGAGATACATTGAGGTATGATCATGATTTTTTTCTATTTAGTTTATATAATATGGTATGTTTGCAGGAAAGTGAAGGCCAAATATGAAGAGTAGAATGGTGGACTTCAATTCACATGACTCCCCTTATAGGCTCGATGAGAATTCAATGGAATGGGATAGGTCAGTTGAACAACAAGGAGAAGAGTATTCTCCTGATATAGTAGACACACTGAGAATTTTGAAGGCAGAAATCAGAAGTTGTGAGGCAGACAATAGAAGGTTGATTGAGGCACGGGAAAGGCTTGCTAGAGCTCGAGAAAAGAAAGAGGAAGTTAATGTAGTGATTCTTTAGTCTTTCAAATTTGCAGAGACAAGGACAGTTGAGGATCAATCATGGATAGGAGGAAAATACTAATGGGGCATATGGTAGCAGGTCTCGATTAGGATACATGTTGGATAGAGATGACACAGTCAAAGGTGGCATATATTTGGATACACTTGACATGAGTGGTAGTGCTTATGGGTTATATTCTAGTTCTGGTTCTAAGGGACATCATCTTCATCACCGCCATCATCCCTATAGGAGGAGTGAGAAGCAATATTTTCCAGAAGAGCTCAAGAAAGCCAAACCTCCTACATTTGATGGAGAAATAAAGATATCAGAGGATGCAAAATCATGGTTTCTTGGGGTGGAGAAGTTTTTTAGAATGCATGCTTACTTAGAGAATATGAAAGCCAAGATATTTATCTTCAGTCTTAAAGGAAAAGTAGACCTATGGTGGGAAGATGTGAAGAACGTCAGAGGAATTCGAGAAGAGGCGATGATATGGGATGAGTTCGAGAGAATATTCAAGAAGAAATACTTTTCTGAAAGGTACTATGATGACAGGGCTAAGGATTTCTATGAGCTGAAGATGGGTTCCATGAAAAATGATGAGCATACTATCAGATTTCTGGAGTTGTTGAGGTATTTGCCTTATCTTTAGGAAGAGAAAACACAGATTCAAAGGTTCATAAGTGGATTACCAGTAGCATTTAGAGATCGGATTGAGTTTGATGAGCCTCATTCGTTGGAGGAAGCCATCAGAAAGTTGAAGCATTGTTGTGAGTAGTCAAAGTGTAAATTTGAGTCTAAGCAGGATTGGAAAGGGAATGAGAAGAATAAAGGAAAGTGGGCTAAGAAGAAAGTGTTGAGAAATCTAGGGGGCAACAAGTGTAGATGATTTCTCTTACTTTGATAAATGCTTGTGATGTATTTTTACTTTACTTTATTAACTTCTTCTTTCCTTTATTATTATTAGTTTTCTATATCATCAAACAACTACCAAATCAGAAATAATAGTGAGACAATAGGACACAAGATATAAGCAATTAGTCAGGGCCAAAACATGTCCAAATGAGAAGAAAACCCACCAGAATCCTTCTCTTCTTATAAAAATTCAATTAACAAATTCCAAGACCTATGACCCTTGACCAAGACCCTTCAAGACCATTTCATTCTTCCTTCTTAATGAGTTTTCTCTCCAGCAACAAACTTCGACCTTCCAACAAATTCTTTAGCAACTTTGTCCACATCAACAATTTTCTGCAACTTCGACCTAGAAGCTTCAGCAACTTCAACCTAGAAGTTTCAGCAACTTCGACCTAGCAGCTTCACAGCTTTGACCTTGATTCAAATTCAACAACTTCAACCTAGCATCTTCACAGGTTCGATCTAGAGGCAGCTTCGACCTTACAGCTTCATAGCTTCGATGGAGCTTCACAGCTTAGACCTTGCAGCTTCACATCTTCAATGCAGCTTTAGAATTTCCTTTAGCCCAAAAAATGTAGAAACCTAACGAAAGAGAGAGAGAGGACCAAAAAAACTTCAATATTGATCTTCTTCTTCTTCATCGTCCTTTTCCAACTTCTATCTTGAGGAGATCAAAATTGCTTTAGTAAGTGAGAAAATAAGGTCGAATTCCTTCTTATTTATAGGCTTGTGAGGGGTACGAATTTTTATCTTGAGGTCGACTTGTCCCTTCATGTAGGCCGACTTGATATTCGTGCCATGACGAGGTCTTGGAAGGCCTTTTGACTCTATTTTGACTCAATAATTTTTTATTTACAATATGTAACATGCCCAAATGGGTCTTTAATACATGACAATGACTCAATTGACTTTATGACAAACCTAGAAGCACTCAATGGGTGCTTGACCTAAAAATAAATTTCCCTTGAGCATGAAACCCATGCCTCAAGAACACAAATAATAAATTTACTTTTCTCTTTTTCATTAAATACATAAAATCACAATTACATATTCCATTATGAAGACTGAACCTAGTTACATATTTCAACACTCCCTCTTAACTAGGGAGGTATTCATAATCCATACAAGGTACTTAGACATTCTCAATCTGAAGAATTCTCATAAGAAGAGTCAGATTGGTAACCCATATGTATAGCATCATATAATCCAGCATTGTCACATTGCAAGACCTTGAATAACATATCTATCTCTCCACAAGGTCATAGCACAATGTTAGTGATACCAATGATTTATAGACACCCTCATCATTGTCTCTCTCGGAACATACCCCACCTAGTTCTCTCAGAGTATGTTCCACCAGGACTATTCTTATCTTGGATTCCCAGTCCTCAAAGAATATTGGTCGTCTATGACTACTCTTATCTTGGATTCCCTACCACATCCTCAAATAGCATCGGATGCCATATGCTTACCCAATCCTCCATTATTTCTTCCCAAGTGAATACAAGAATGATGTGTTTATCTCTCCCTCTCAAACAGGGAAGATATACCCATTCCAATGAAGGAATGTACCCATTCCTATAAAGGAATGTACCCAAGTTCCCTCTTAACCAAGGACTTGCTTCCACCAGCTCTCTAGGTGGATATCATGGAACAATCAAATACTTGTAGGGATCCCTCTTTCGATGTCATGAATTTTATCTTCCTTGATATGAAGCCTTCATCGTTGGGACTTCTTCGTAGGGAATAGACCATCCATCACTTTCATTCATGAATCATGTCAGTCATGTCATCGTTTCTTTCATCGGAAAGTGATCCTTTAGTTCATATATGGCCTTCATTCATACCTTTCTACCTTCTTCACATCATGTTTCCTTCAAGATATTTCATCCATCACATGAGTACTAGTTGTAGGTGACATCCACACCTCTTCCTTTGGTAGCCCTGTATTAGCCCATCCAGATATTTTTCAAAAATGAACATCAAATTAACATTACATTTGCGATGGTCTTTTCATCATGACATCTCCTTGTTTGCATCATCAACATCCTACATACATATTAACACATTTCCAAAAATATATTAAATGTCAAGGGTCTACTTTTCTAGACTTCATCAGAGTCTTCATATCTTTTCTATGGAGATGCCATGGTCAATTCTTCTAGTCATCGGATGTTGATTTCCTTTTCCATGTAGCCATAGTTGCATTTTTCATGATCTCTTCTTCCTTTCTTCACATATTGACCCCCATGAACTTTCATCCTTAGTTCCTCCTTTATTATCAACCACCTCATATTCCATATGAGGACATACTATGTTGATTTCATCTAGTCAATATGTGAGCCATACCTTCATGCATCCTTCCAAAGTAATAGATCCCTTTCTCTTGATTATGCCCATGAGGTGGACCATTTATCCATGTTATCTGCAACTATATGACATGACTCAATTTTATCAAATACAAGCATACATATCTCATCTCTTCCTTTTGGTCATCTAGACTTCCTTCAACATCTTCCTTGATTGAAAGAAATTCAATCACCTTGACCTACTTCACTTCTTTTGACATCATACCATCATTCCATGAATCCCATACAAGGTGGAATTCTCGGCGAGACACTTGCTTCTTCCAGTATGTGAACCTTCCGATGAAGATTCCAACGAAGGATCTTGACCATCTTCCTCCTGCAAATGCTCCATTTTTTGAATGATGTTTGATTAGCTCTATAATATATGACTTTATTTTTCCCATAAATAGTACCTATGCTTCTAATGAGGTTACCAAGAGCTACATCCTTCTATAGGTGAAAAACATGGACTTCTATTTAAGTTATCTTGATGTTTCTTTATGATGATGTCACGAGCTCTTGCTTTCAATCGTATGCTTATATGATGCCATCTCCTAACATGATGCATTCTATCATGCTTCTAATGATTCCTACCATGATAGTTATACTCTACAACAGAAAACTTGAAACATAAACTTGAAAAGAACTAGGTGAGGAAGACTATCTCAATCATAGTAGAGATATTTTACTTCCTCCTTCTTGGATTTTTTCTTTTTAGCTTCTTCTATTGGCTTATTGGACCCTGACCCAGGTTTGGAAGAGTTATTAGCCAAACAAATCTCGTAGCTATTGGCCCTTTCGGCAACAGCCCGCAGAGCGCGGACTGAGGTTTCACCCGAGGTAGCAGGGGAGGGTGCTAGAACCAGGTTTCTGCACCCTTGGAATGTCTTGATGTGGTCTGGAGGGGGTCGCGAACCTTTCTGTGGCCTCACACCACTTCTGTACTACTATCAGACTGCAGGTGTACTTTAAAATTATTATAGATGTGATCTCCTTGTTATAGTCTTTAAGCAAACATTTAATAGTAAAACCCAGTGCGCGCAATTATAAAGAGATATAACAGATGCATAAACCAAAACACAATATATCCGCGATATTTCAGGAAACTACTTATCTTTATTAATATCTTCCGTCACTACAACCAGATCCACCCTGCGCACTCAACTGCAGGGGTCCGCGCACGCAGCTGCGGACTCTACCAAGCCTCTGCGCACATAGCTGCAGAGCCTCTATCTATCTACCAACACCCTTGACTCAGACTTGTTGGAAATAATACTGAGGGGGGGGGTGAATCAGTATTATCTAATTCTTTTTCAATATATTTATACTTTGAATTATTGTATGTCAGTACCATAAAATAATGAGCATGAACAAGAAAAACAGATAGTCACACCAAAGAACACCAGATATAAGGTGGAAACCCAATGTGGGTGAAAACCACCTGCTGCAATATGTCTCTATCTTCTTTCAATTAGAAACTCCTTTTACAATGATTTTGTACTGGTGCATTCCTTTACCAGTACGCAGGCTGCAACCTGCAGAGAGTTACAACTCTCTCTCCTGGAAGGGAGTTACAACCCCCTACTTCTTTTCTTTCAAGGACCACTTTTCATAAATTTTCAGACTGGATCCATGAACATCAATCAATCATCCAGTATATCTGCATCAAATAATCTCCTTTTCCCAATTAGCACTGAATCAAGTAAACACTTCTCTGACAGTTGTACCCAGAACACAGTAACAGTAACCACACACCAAATTCTGAACCTAGAATACTGCAGCAATAGACAGAGGCAGCTAGATCATAATTTAAAGATATACGCTACTTCAACAACCTGAAACCTACGTGCAGGTCTATAAAGGATAATTCCTTCTTTCAAATATTCAGACACTAATTAACCCAGATTGTCAGATTTATAGTTCAAGCATGCGCCTCATATAACAGATAAAAATCATCCAAAGATACTATTATTCAAGCATAAAGATTATGGCCCATCAATAGAACTTATCCTTCTTTATGCGCTAAGGTTCCTCCTTCATTCAGATCCAGATCTGCACCATAACCCAATTACAAATATTTCAGATCTAGCACTTATTAGATATTCAATTCATTCGATGATACTTTGCCAAATGATCTTCTTCCTCTTATATAGTCTTAGGCCTTCCATAATACCACGGTCCAAAACCATAGGATCAAAAAACTGTTGGACTAATACCATGAACCAACCATGAAAGTGCGTGAGATCAAGACTTTTGGATGCAATACCATGAACCAAAACCATAGGATCAAAAACTATCGGACTAATACCATGAACCAACCATGAAAGTCTGTGAGATCAACACTTTTGGATGCAATACCACGGACCAAAACCATAGCATCAAAAACTGTCGGACTAATACCATGAGCCAACCATGAAAGTGCGTGAACTTTTCTCTTCATGAAAGGAACTTTTCTCTGCATGAAAGTGCGTGAACTTTTCTCTACATGAAATAAACTTTTCTCTGCATAAAAGTGCGTGAACTTTTCTCTACATGAAAGAAACTTTTATCTTCATGAAAGTGCGTGAACTTTGCTGCACTATAATTTATCATCTGAGATGAGTGGGTTTCCATCAAGTACAACATATGTATCATAATGCCAACAAGACTTACAGACGCAAAGAATATTGCCTTCACAAACCCATAAACGTCAAGATCCAAAACCAAAACTTAACTCCAAAACTACTTTCTACCCTTAGAGCCTCTCTCTATTTATACATTCCCATGGTCTGCAGACCATGGGCAGGCCAGCTCACTTTCTATTATTTTACATTATTCTCGGCCAGACAAGCCTTTGACTTGACTCGTTACAATTCGCGCTCCGTGCACTTCGCGGATTCTTTACCATACTTTCACCCAAAACTGTGGGCTTTGAGCACCAAAACCATTACGCGGGCCCTCCACTACCCAACAGGGCCCCAACACAATCAACGTGACTCGTCTCGAGTCACTTGGTTGGTGCATCAATCTTCGCACGAAGGTCATGCAACAATTTCTACACTTCGCTTACACTTGCAACAAACTCTTCCGTCATCTGCTGTACTTGTTCAACGTGAGCCATCGATGCATTAGTATTTGATTTAGTCGCCTCTCTGAGTGCATATGCTGCCTGCATGTGGGCCACCTTTCGCTCGATGGCGGTGGAAACCGTGAATGCCTCATCAAGCCAAGGCTGGATCCATTCTTTAATCACTGCTGCTTTTTGCCAAGCGACGTCGACCTGTATATTAAGAGCCTGAGCCTCCCTCATTTTGGCCAAACACTGTGTAATAGCAACAGTCTGTGTGGCCCCCCTGACATTATCATAGGCTTGCTGTAGCTCCCTTGCCTTTGTTTCCAACTGTTGTAAGGTTGGATCCTCCTGTAGGGAAGTGAGCATAAGAAGTGATTGATCCAACACATTAGAGCACTCCTGCATAACACGTGCTATTGTTTCTAATCTGGATTAAATGATGCCTCTCCACTGTACGGTGACCTCCAGTGGTGTAGAAGGCTGTGCTTTGAGTCTCAGCTCTGCGATCTACAAGCTGAGAGCCAACTGAATCCTCGCGGCCTCCTCCTTTGCTTCACGGAACCTGCTAGCTATCTTTTGGATTCGCATGCCAACAGGAAACTCAGCCGCAATCTCTAGCTACGGAGCACGCGAACAAGCTTCCCCTACAAGTTGCTCCAAATGTTGACTCTATGCGTCCGCTTTGTCCCATTGGAGGCTTAACTGTTCTATATTAATTCTTTGTTCACTGAGTACCTATTCCGTGCATCCTTCCATGGCGCGAAGCTCCATCGTTGCATTATCCTAGAGCTGGTACAAGCTTTCGCGCGGGAGGGTAGCCAAATTTAATCCAAGCCCCGTAAGCCGGCCCACCACAGCTCTGTCCGCCTCATTTTCTGTTACCAACGCTCCTACTAGGATAGCGATAGTATTAGCCATTTCGGCCTTTAACAGCTGCTCAGTGGCTAACATACCCATAACTCCACGAGTAGCGATGGTTCCTGGCTGCGAGGCCTGTGTCCCAAGTTCTTGTACCTGTGCGCCCCCAACACAATCTGTTGCTCTGACATGGCTTCATCGATTTCTTCCCGGGTGACTTCGCAAACTGTGTCCCCTATGTCACCTAGGTCGCCCTCGGTCAATGTGGTTAGTTCTCCATCCCATTTAGATGCCTTGGCCTTCTTCCACGGCTTCGTCCGTTCTGTGGGCTGCAGCCGTTTGAGGGGCGCACCCGTGGTGATTGGCGGCATTCCTCCCGTCCCTGTATCCGTGGCTGTCTCTGTAGGCACCTTCAGATTGCTTACATCCTTTGTTGTCGCAACCCCTTCTGCGGGTGTTTTATCTGTAGAAGCCTGCGCTGCCTCCCGGGCCGCCCGTACTTCTGCAACATGCCGTTCGTTCCTCTTTTGTTGTGCTACTCACTTAGTTTCAGCCTTCTGTTTTTGGATACTAATCTCATTGCGCCCCACCGCGTCGGGTTCATGCCATTCTCGTGGCCAGGTATCCAAAACCACATATACAGCCTCGTCAATGGCAATGAAGGGAAGTGTGGACCATGTCTGGTCTGGGTCCTTGCGCACCCGAATGTATATGTGGTGCATGTTTGCCTTAAACTCGGCGATGTTCTTCACACTATCATATGTCTCGTCGGACAGACGGGGTTACTGGTTGATGCATTGGCGGACGTTTGCGTCCATTAGTATCCAAAAAATTTTGATGCCTCGGATTCTTGCAGCGTCCCTCGTCACCCAGAGTGACGTGTATTTGGTGGCTTCTGGCCAATCCTGGTCCAAGGAAGGGAACTAGCTGTCTTCAAGTAGTTCACTTGTAAACAACATGATGGATAACAGCAACCATGCATAATGGAAAGTTTTACCCTCCTCTTGGACCTCCCTATAATTGGTCAGGAATTCGTTGTAGAGGAACTGCGCCCAATTGAACCGTTCCCCTTCTGCGCACCGCTCTGCTAGCGCGACGACTATTGTTGGGACCTCGTTGGCGCGGCATTTTCGCATCGCTTTTCTTGCCAGCAACTGGGTAGGAATGCGAACCCCTTTGTTTGGAATACTGTCAATAGCATACCCTCGTTGCTTCTTCTCCAAATTGTATTTCTTTTTCAAGGTTTTCGTCATCGTCACATCGCCACTCATATCAACTATTTCCATTGGGTCCCTACCTTCACAGGGAAGTTGTGTGATCTTGTGAATAAGTTCTGCCATGATGGGAACAGGTTTATCTATCCATAAGTATCCATTGTGTACCAAATAGAGCAATTGCCGGATGACCAATATTGTGATGGGGGGCCGTTGAAAATGTGGAATGGACAGGAGACAGAGCAACCCAGCTTCCTTTACCTTTCACAGCCACTTCCTCAGTTGAAGTTTCGTAACAGTTCCCTCCACACTTTGTTTCATTAGTTCGTTGGTCACCAAATGGGGAAACTTATTGGTATCTGCAAGGTCCTAGTCTTCAAACTTCATAGTCGAGATGTGGCCATTTGTCGTTCCTTCGAGCGGCACCTATTTAGGAAGGGACGGGGTGAGGAGTATATTGTCAACGTCATCCAGATTTGTAGGGACCTTGGCCCTCCCTTTGCTTGGAGGAACATACTCAGGTCATCGTACTGGTTGGATATCTTCTTTGCCTTCTTCTATTTCTTCAACATAGGTCGAAGGTTCCTCTTCCTCATCATCGCTTTCAATAGTAACAACTTTGCCCTTTTCTTCCATTGTGAGCTTGCTAAATTGCGGATTTCGTGGCGACATCCTTACTGGTCCTGGTATTTGGGGGTCCTTCTTGGTCCGCGGCGTCCTGGGTGATTTGGGGATTTCGATTGCCTGTGGCGTAGGATTCTGTGGAACCTCCTTGGTGGGGGTTATCGACTTGAGGAATGATTCGTATTTCCTTTGGCAATTCTTGAAACCATGGGTTTTCCTTCAGTAGTTTTTCATTCATCTTGCTCCTCTCGGTTTGAACCTTGGGCGTCCTATTCTTCGAATGATCAAGCTTTGTTGTGTGCCCCTTCACTTGCTTTCTATATACGATTGCAAATTAAAATTTGGCCTTTTTCCCTATTTGTGGCTCATTAATGCGATCTTAGCGGTAACCCCTATGCCTTAATTGCCCGCCCCCTACTCCTCAGTGTCATAAATGGGACATCTTATCATGAATAGTAACTGCAACAGTCGTCTTCCATCCCTCCCATGCGGCAGCGCAACCCCTCGTACGTGGGTGTGTTCTATGCGTTTGACTAGCCCTGTGTGCCATGGCTGAATCGCGCAGCTTTCCTGCAGCTTGTTTTATAGTCCCACGCCCTCTTTCAACTGCGTGGAGTGCTGAGGTTGGGCCTCCTACAGATAGTCAGGTGGTCGCACCTCTCGTGCGAGCCTTCCTTTTCCCTGCTAGCCCGAGCCCCAGGCACCCTTCGCGTACCTTCAAATTGAATAGCTTCTTGGGGTGTGTACTCCCTTGTTCAATAGAGTGCAGTCGCAACCATGATACCAGGGTCACGACTTGTGCCAGGATCGTAGGAGGGTCGACCAGGTCCGATTCCTTCCCTCATGTGCTCGCACGATCCGTTTGGGGGTAGCCTATTTTTATTTTGTCAATTTCTTCATCCAGCCTCGCGCTTTTCCTGCTTAGCCTCGCCCCTCTTTCCTCCAGTTCGCGAAGTCTCAGGCTACCGCGCCGAACGGCTTCCTGCAATGGTCGGATCCTTTCATATAGGTTTGTTTGTTCAGTTCGAATGGTACGGGAAGTGGTCGATGAATTTCCCTTTACTTCCCGTCCGACCGTGGATAGAGTTTCCTTAGCACACCTTGCCCTGTTTACAGTCTTATTGGCCCAACGAACCCTGGTTACACACAGATTCAGTTGGGTCGATGGTTGTGCAACATACCACTGTGTCTGCGTTGTAGATGGGTGGCTGCCCTGCTCCGTCGTGGTTGCCCTAGCTGCGTTCGCCACGCATGTCCTCGTACCTAGAATTGCCTTCTACCTTCGCTCTCATTCCCCCTCATCTTCCTTTGTGCACACCATCCTGGTGTGGTTGCCACGCGCGGGCCTCTTCCATCACCCCCTTCAGCTTCAACCTCATGATTGAAGTTTCACGAGGATTTACAAAATCCTCCTCCTTTATTGCACCCTTGTCCGCTGGCTGTTGCCGTGCCTCGGTTGTCATGTGTTGTGGCGATCTAATCATCATGTTACAGTTGAGTGTTGTGACTTCATGCAATCAGTTCTGCCATCGTTCAATTTCCTCGTCTGAATCCCAGGTGCAGGAATTATCGTGCTCCCATGAGATTCGTCCATCCGCTGTGGGATTCACCCGATCCTGGTCTTGCACTGTTATTTAATAGATGCAGTCTAGTTCATCATCACTGTCCTCGTCGCGCACCAGTTCGGTGTAGCGCGCTCCTTCAGCTGGGTCCAGCGGAACTATTACCCAGAGTGACTTTTTTTCGAATGTCATTTTCCGTATTTTTAAGTTGATGACCCCATTCATGTCCGTGGCCCAATCTATTCCTAGCAATGTAGTGTATGGATTACTATCATCAACAATTTCTATTACCTCGAAGTCGGTTTGCATACTTACGCTGTCAATGTCCACTGTCACCCCTTGCAGTCGGCCCATCGGTAAGATCTTTTGCTAGTTGGCCATCCTTAGTTGAATAAGAGACCACTACAGTGTAGGCCTACCCATGCGTTCCCACATTTGCTTAGGCAATACATTTGCATCCGACCCTAAATCCAGAATGACCTGGTCCATCTCGTACTATCCGATTTGCGCTGTCATTCGCATATCCCGTCTAGTGTGCAAAGCATGTCTTCCCAGTTTCCAGACTACGTGCGGCTCCCCCGACCCTGCGCAATTTGTGATCAGCTCTTGTAGTCCTTTAACGGCTCTATTGTCGTGCAACAACTTCATACATGTCTCTAGAAAGGTAGTAAGCATAGAGGGATCCATTCTTGGCTCAATTGGGTCCCTTCTACCTGGAGTAGAGACTTCTATGAACCTCTTCTGAGCTTCGCTTAGGCGTCTTCTTCACCTGTTCCACTATAAATTCAAGTTCCCTCATAGGGGCATCACGACCCTTCTCATCTTCTGCAGATTGTTTCTGTGCATCCCCCCGATAGCTGTGCCGCTCCTTAGTACCATGTTTACACTGGGGTCCTCTTTGCGTGGCTCCGACTTCATCATTTAGACATTTTGAGTTGGAGTGGGTTGTAACACCCCCTTTTCGCACATCTGGGCAATTAGCGTCGGACAGTTTACCATTTCAAGGCCAAATTGCTCACAGTAGGGACACGATATTCTCGTAGGGTTAGTACAATCACGAGCGTAATGCCCCGGCCCGCCGCAATTATAACAGATCAGCTGTCCAGGCCCCATTCTCTTCCTCGTCCGCGTCCTTAGAATCCCCCGCAGGGCCCTGCGGCTGGGTCGAAAATCCACACCTCAGTCTGCATTCGGTAGGTTGGAGTCCTCTCCATGATTAGGTCATATCTTTGACAATTTCACTCATCGTGACCTATTGACCTATAGAAGTTGCAATACAGTTGTTGCGGGGTCTAGGTATATTTCTGCAATAGGTGGCAGTTGTCTGTTGTGTGCTTTCCTCCTACTTGACAAATTGCGCACCATAGGGCAGGCACTGGACTTGGCCTTGTTTGTACCTCCAACCTTAATGGCATCGACCCCCCTCCGCCAGATAGTTCGCAAATACGGGGCAATGATCTTTGTCGTGACCTTGAATTTTGCATTTGATGAATCCTACTTCAGTACGCGCCTCCGATCGGGGCGCCCTTTCTTGTTGCAAACTTTTCATTTCTAAGCACAGGTTTTGTAGTTGCACGTGGATTTGCTAAACTCCCAACCCCAGATCCTGTATTGGAGTTTCATGCAACCTCATTGCTATCTCTAATGCTTCAAATTGGGTTGAGATCTTTTGCTGTGATAGCGTCGTCCTCATGTGTGGTGTCAAAGACGCCACAAACCACACGCATTGCTGCTTATCTGTCAGAGTCATGTTAGCCTCGCGAATTGTATTTTTCAGTCTCTGATCTAGATCCCATGGGGTTTCACCAAGTAGCATCACGATTTTCTTGAACCCGATGATCGATTGTGTTTCTGATTTAGGCCAGATGAACTCTTTGTTCAATGCATCCTAGATCGTCGCTCTTCCCGCATTCGGGTGATCGCTCGAGTACTTTATATACCACATCAACGCATGGTCCTGCAGTGCGCTAACCAGAGAGGCCTTTTTGAGGTTCTCATCTGTTACGATTTGGGCTTCCCATACAGCCTTTACCACGAACCAGAACTGATCTTGTTCCTCATTTCCTACGCCTCTAAATACCGGTAACTTGATCGCTCCTGCCATCCCAACCCTTGGTGGTGGCGGCGATGGGGTAGGTACAGATGGGTTTGATGTAGGTGAAGTAGGTGGTGGCGTGGATGGTGGTGGTATCAGTGGAATGTGCTGATTGATTATTCGGACTGTGCTTCTCGGAGAAAACCCTGCGAGCTCCTCCTCGCTTTCTCGCGAAAGTGAAATGGGAGGACTATCTTCTAATCCTTCAATCCCGCGATAGGCTCTTCCGCTCCTTGTTACCCCAGACATTAATGGATTCACATAACCCAGTTTTCACATAAAATCATTTTAATCCAACTATTCAATGATTTGATGTACTTACCCCTCGGTCCTTGGAGAAATCGCCTCTCCGCTTCGCTGTAACTCACAATTGTGTCTATCGCGAATTTAGTGATAAACCCTCCTATTATCTGATCCAACCAGTGGTCTACTATCCGTGCGATTTTACATTTAGACGCCTCTAGTCTGCACACCAACTCGAGAGTCCACACTATGGGTTGATCAATTCTGCACCTTCCCACGCTGTCAGCTAGACTCGCGATCCACTTGTACAGCTCTGTAGAGAAAGACACGAAGAAGATCTCGTGGATTTTTGTGTATATGTAGCGATCCAGCCACCTTTCCTCAGATATCTGTGGTGTTATCACCAAAATAGGGGTTTACATTGTTCCTAGTCATGGTCTTAGATAAGTGTCAAGTCACCCTATGTTTTAATGGGTAGGTGATAGGTTAGGAGTCCCAAAGTTTTCATTTTTCATATCCAAATAAAAGTCTAACATCATTTTTCTATGTTTCATAAGTCTTACATTCTTTTTAGAAACTCATAGCTTAAGCCATTTTGAAAATTTTTGGAATTAGCTCTGAAACCACATTTTCGTAGTGCAGACAGTGTAAAATCTCTATTTTGCGCTATGAAAACGCTGCTCTTTCGTAGCGCTTTTCCCTGCGCGCTACGAAAGCGGGAATTCGTAGAACAATCTTGTCAAACATCAATCCGTTAGCATTTTGTTAAAATTTTCATTATTAGGTGTCAGCTAGGAGTCAGTCCTTAAGCATGCTGCCATCCAAACTCATCATTTCGAATTTAGGGCTCATTATGAAAGATATTTTCAAATTCGAAAGGGCTGGCTAGTCTCATCATTTTAGTTTGCATGTAAACCCTCAAACAGAGTTGTTTTCGAACAGTAAGCTTTGGTAATCTTCCACCAATGTTTTCGTCATCCATAATTCAGGCGAGGTTGACCACCATTGGCAAGCGAGGCTGATCAATAGTATTTCAAGCAAGGCTAGTTTTGTTATAGGAATTCAGAAGGAAAGATGACAAAGGAGAAGAAACATCATAGGTCTGGCCATTGTTTAAGAACAGAGCCTAAAAGCACCGAGGTCATAGTCAAAGAAAAAATCAGTTGTAGAAGCTTTCAAGAAAGCAGGATGCTGGAAGTTTTGTAAGAAATTGCATGGAGGACATACTCAAGTGACAAAGGAGTTTGCACTCCATTTCACTGGCTCAAGCACAAAGGTTGGAATGCTGAACTTGCAAATGTCTCCAGAGGTCATAGCTTTGGTGACAGAAATTCCTAGAGGGCAAGATACATGGTTCAAAAACTTCAAATTCGACATGGAGCCATGTAAGGTGTTTCTAAAGCCAGAGTTTGTAGAAACCGACTTAACCAAGGCAGTTCCCAGAGACTACATCAAGGACAGCTATGCCAACTTGCTCTTCAACATTCAACGCTATTTTTTCTGTGAAGGTAGATATCAAAAGGTTTATTCATATCATTTCAAACTTCTGTTACATTTTACTGGTATGATTTCTTTAGACTTTCCCTACTTCTTATTTCGAAGTGTAGCTAAGATGGCAGATAAAGTACAGTTGAAATCTCAAGGATGTGAAACTTCCCTGTTTCATCATGGTCTAATTAAACTGATAGTTCTACATGAACTCAAAAGGATCAACAAAGAATGGTCTTCGTTTTTGTTTTTATGTGACTTTGGAGCAGAAAAACAAGGTGTAGACATTAGCCCTAGGGTTAAAGGAACTCCATCTGCAGAAACCAACAAGTCTGTAATGTCTAGGGCAAAAAGGTATGTTAAGTTGAAACCTAGGAAGCAGGTGAAAGAGCAAGTAAGAAAAGCACCAATAGTCATTCTTGAAACTCCTAAATCTACAAAATAAAAGATATTTGAGGTTAAAGGAATGACACAAGAACAGTCAACCAGCAAACCAGTTCAAAGAGATTGACTAGAAGTCAAATTTCAAAGGAGAAAGGTAAAATAGTGATCTCAAGAGAAGGTTCAAGCTTGAAGGGTGATTTAAATGATATTTTTAAAAGCCATTGATATTGCAGATTCACCTTTGGTGCAGGCAGATGTAATAAAATTTGATCAAGGAAAGTCGAAGAAAATGAAACCCTCCAAGAAATTGGAATTTGAGGATGATGTTACAACATTTGTTTTCAAAACCAGAAAACCCTTAATCAGGCAGTCCAAGAAAATGCAAGAGTCCAATATTGAGCTGGGGAGAATAGAGGAAGCATCTGCTGTTCAAGAAGAGTTGATAGACTTTCCGTCTCCAAGACCTGAAGGTGACAAAAACACAGTTCCTGTCACTCAAACAGAAAAAGCCAATTACGAGGTTATGGAAGAAAGGTTAAAAGCTGCTAACAATGAAATTGCTAGACTAAGAGTGAGAGTAAGAGGGCATGCTGCTGAAAGGGAATATTTCAAAAGGATGAAGGCTCTCTGGGAAGCTGAAAAGGTGTACAAACTAGAAATAGTAAATAGTGAATCTCAATACTTTACCTGGACTATTCCTGCAATCAAAGAAGCTAGATTTGTAAGGAGGATTAATGCTCAGCTGAGAGCTATAAACAGGGGATTGAAGAGGCAAATTGAAGACCTAGAAATACAACTAACCAAATCTGGAAAAGGATCTACAACAATAATGAATCAGGGTGATGAAAAAGGGCAGTGAAGGATATATATTAAAACAGTTTTGGCACACTGTGAAGAAGAACATCTTATAAGGGTAAGTGGTTTTGATTTTTGGTTAAATCATATTAGTCTTCACGGAATTTTGAAAAACTCCCAAACTACAAATTTTTGAAGGTCGTGTTGAAAAAGAGCACACATAGCAGTTTCGTAGCGCGCCATGGAACTGCTGAAGATGATCATTTAACACTTATGGATGCTTTCCGGAGGTAAGGTCTGATTAGTTCCAAATTTTGAAGTTGCTGGTAGGCATGGGATCATATAGTTTTCAGGTGGAAGTGGTGTAGAAAGCAAAATTCCAAGAATGATTTCATAAGTGATGTAAAGGCTGTGCTACGAAAATAGAGTATTTTTGCAGCACAATCATGTTTCATCCTTTCCTCCATATTTTCAAGTTTCCTTTTTTGCACAGGTGGAAAATGAAGTTTTTATGGATTATTAATGCATGCCACATGTACACCAACAAAACTGTTTGAAGATAAGAATTAAGGATTAAGGGCCTTAAAAGGAGGAACTCTGTCTCCTAGTTTTCAGGACAGTTAGGTCATGACTCAGCAGGTTTTGCAACAACACTGTGGACATCATCAAGCTCGAAGACATGGTTGGTAGCTGATTAAAGAATGTATTGAAGACATAGATAAGGTTGTTAGAAGCATGTTTTAGGAGTTTCACTCCTATTTGTATTAGGACTCTTAAAGACAGCTAGCTGTCAAGTTGTAATTAAGTAGTTTGTTTTATGAAAAGATAGGTGTCAAAGTTAGGAATTCGAATTCCCCTAAAGATGGATCCTAGTATCCAAGATTGTAAAACTCTATATAAAGCTTGAGAATCGAATTCCTTAGGGTTGGTAATTTCATTAGCAAAAGAAAGTTGTGTTATTGTAAGAAACTATGGTTTTTCATACTTAATACAGAGATCAGTTTGACTACTCAAGATTCACAAGGAATTTATGTGTCTGATGTTCTTATGACCTTGTTCAATTACTTATTTACAGTGGTATGAGCTTGTGATACTTAGAATTCATTGGAAAATGCTCTAACTTCCTTCACATGCTTGTAAATTGTGTTGATTCATTGTGTTATTGTTTTATTTATAAACCTAAACTCTAAGTGTCTTGACTTCCATGTTTGTTGATCATGTTGTTTTGTTGAAGACTATCTTGACTCCATAGCCCAATAGATATGTGCTAATCTTTGATTCAACCAGTCAACCCGTTATACATTTGTCCATTTTGTTCCTAAAGTTAGCCATCTAATCATTAATAAAAAATCTTAAACCTATTGAGAGAACCCTCTTAGGTTGAGAAGGCTAAGCCTCAACCAAAAGCTTGGTTTGAAAGAGTTACTAAGAGTCTACTTGATCAACAGTCTATCAAGGTCAGATTTTGTGATAACACACGGATTTCTATTTTCCTATACCATGAACTCGTGAAGCTTATGATCCAACCAGACTTCAAGCTCTCTCTTTGTAGGGTTCTAGCGTTCCAACATTAGAAATCCCTTAGGTAGATCCCGGTCCCGGCAATGGAACCAATTGTTGGCTTATTGGGCCCTGACCTAGGTTCGAAAGAGTTATTAGCCAAACAAATCCCGTAGCTACCGACCCTTTCAGCAACAGCCCACAGAGCGCGGACTGAGGTCTCACCCGAGGTAGTAGGGGAGGGTGTTGGAACCAGGTTTCCGCACCCTTGGGATGTCTTGATGTGGCTTGGAGGGGGTTGCGAACCTTTCTGTGGCATCGCACCACTTTTGTTCTACTATCGGACTGCAGGTGTACTTTAAAATTATTATAGATATGATCTCCTTGTTATAGTCTTTAAGCAAACATTTAACAATAAAACCCAGTGTGCGCAATTATAAAGAGATATAATAGATGCATAAACCAAAACACAATATATCCGCGATATTTCAGGAAACAACTTATCTTTATTAATATCTTCCGTCACTACAACCAGATCCGCCCTGCGCACTTAGCTGCAGGGGTCCTCGCACACAGTTGCAGACTCTACCAGGCCTCTGTGCACATCGCTACAGAGCCTCTATCTATCTACCAACACCCTTGACTCGGACTTACAGACGCAGAGAATATTGCCTTCACAAACCCATAAACATCAAGATCCAAAACCAAAAATTAACTCTAAAACTACTTTCTACCCTTAGAGCCTCGCTCTATTATACATTCCCATGGTCTGCAGACCATGGGCAGGCCGACTCACATCCTATTATTTTACATTATTCTTGGGAGGAAAACCCCTTGACTTGACTCGTTACAATTCGCGCTCCGCGCTGTTAGCCCTGCTATGCAGCACTGATTTTCTAATGTCAGAGAAAAGCTTGGTTTGATTGGTGGTGTCTTCGAAGGGGCCCCACATTGGTTATTTTCCCTTCTCCTCCTTCCCCATTTACTCTCCACCACCTCCATTTCCCTGTTTGCCTCTTAAACCTGACAAAGTAACCCCTTCGGTTTTAGCCCTGAGCGCAAAACCCTAAACCCACCATAAAACCCCACCATACAGCCTCACGCGCTCATTAACCCCTCATCACTTCCCCGCCATTGATCATTCCCCCCACCGATCCAACGGCTCTTATTGCACCCGATAAAGGCGACCCACTCTACCACTCTCCGCCGTCAGATCATCTCCACCAAGATCTGACGGTCTTCGCTTTCATCACGTCGACAACTTGATCGAGTGATAGTGCGCGATGAGAGTGGTTTTTCTCTCTCATCCGCCTCTACGTGTCGATCATTGAATGGAATCGCTTGTTCCCGAGCTTTTACCACTTTATGCCCAAAGCGGTGCGATGGAAACCATTAATGCCTAACCAATCCGCCCCGCCCGTTAAACATCTGTGCAACTACGTAGCCCAATGACCGTCTGATCTGCCTGATGGAGATCCAACGGCCATAACACACCCCGCTCCCACCTCGGCCGATAGCCTCCGCCGAGCCATCTCTGTCGTCCTTTTTCCAGATCCGATAGTCATCCTTCCCTCTCATCCCGGTTGTCCTTTTGCCCATGCATTCCACGTCCTCTAACCATTCTATTGCCCGAAGAAGGAGATGACCAGCTCCACCATCATCAGTTGCAGTCAGACCCACAAACACCATATTTAATAGAAATCATGGCCAAGGGAGAAAAGGACATAGCAGGACTCTGTAACTAAATTTGAATTTATCAGTCATTGACTCCACTGGTATGTGCGCTCCAACAGCCTAAAAGGACAGTACAACACTTGAACAGATCGTATTCACCCACTAAAGCAAGCTAGCATGTTCAAAGACTCCATCATGCGATTAAATGCAGTCGTTGGTCAATTATGACCCCTCCATACCTAAATGGCCAAGTGCCATAATATTGTAAACTTATAAATATCCAGAAGTAAGATGTAATCAAGGTTGGAATTTGATGTAAGGTTCAACTTCTGGAGATTGTAGACATTTTGTCACTTGCAGCGTCTCATCTTCATTTTCAGCTAATAGAGGCTTCTTTTGCTGTTAACTACTCACTGTCCATTTTATTTTTATTCTAAGCTTGTGCCTGATATTCTGTATTCTTTAGCTCTTGGTCTTTAGCACTATATAACTGTCATCTTATCTCTGTGTTAAAGTATTGATTACATCACTGAATAGGTTGCTCAGGTTTCTTTCTATTAAATGCAGGAGAGTTGTCATCCTGTCTTTGCATTAATAGACTAGATTTACAGGTTTCTTTACTGGTTGCAGCCGGCCATCACATGGTCTTGTGTATCTGCTGGTGTGGTTAGTATTCTCCATATTCACCTTATATCTAAAACTGTGAGCATTGGTGGTCTAAAGCCTTGTAGTCTGAGGGTGTTCATGCATGTCTGGAGTGAAACAAAGTAGAAGTGGCTATCTGTCTTGAACAAAACCATCATTCCTTCCATTAAACCTGCAACAATAGTTGAATTTATATGTTACCAGGCATCTATGAGTTACAACCTAGGAGATTTTCTTGGAATCCTAACATAATTGGCACTGTTTCCGGGGAGAGGAGATTGAAGCTCATCTTCCCTGGGAGAAAGACACAGATCTAGCTTTGATGATAGACAAAGTCTGGATACATTTTTGGTTGTAATCATCTATTTGGCGACTCTACTGGAGGACGAACCTTTTGGCAACTCCACATCACAGTTCTAGCTCAGTTCGTGAGACATACTCGGAGAAATCCTCAAGAATCACTATCTGAAGTGCCTAACCCTGAGAAGATTTTCAAGCAAAGCAAGATATTATGAAAAGGAGCATCAGGATCAGGTAAGCCTAAACAATCTTATGTATCTCTGCAAGAAAGGCTTGTAGCTGAGCATGCACATGTTGAAAATATAGAGCCTAGCATGATCAGTGAAGGAATACCCTTAGAGATTCATAAAGCTCCTTGTTCAATAAGTTCCCCTTTGGATCTCAGTCCAAAGAAAACCGCCCCTTTAGTCCATCAGTTTCCTTCAACCCTATTATTTGTTTCTCAGCTTTCTATTATCCAAACTGCCAGTACCATTCCATCTATCCCAGTCATGGCAGGCCCACAAGCTCCCACCAAAATGGAGAGAATCATAGCTGCTAGGTATGGACCCCTGGTCCTGCCTACTCCTTTGAATGCCATGCCTGCAGGAGAATATCAGAAATACATGCCTAAGTTCACTGGTACAGAGGGAGTAACAGCTGAAGAACACCTTGAGTCTTTTTATAGCTATGCTGATAACCTAGATATCAGTGAAGATGATGTGTGGATGAGAGTGTTTGTCCAAAGCCTTGATGGAGAGGCTAGAAAGTGGTTCAGAGAGCTGACCTCTAGGTCTATAACAGACATTGAAGCATTAGATGATGTGTTTTTAAAGCACTGGGGAGATAAGAAATACCTGCTATATTACCATACCAAGTTTGGCAACCTCAAAAGGGAAAATGGGGAGTCATTGTTTGACTTTAATAAAAGATTAAATCGTATGTATAGCAAGATATCGCTGAAGTGAAGCCTACCCCCACCTTTGCCAAACTCACCTATGCCAATGCCTTTGATTCTGATTTCTGCCTGCTATTAAGAGAAAGAAGATGTGCCTCTCTAGCTGAAATGCAAGATGCAGCGTTAGAGGTGGAATCCAATATCATGGCTGCAGAGAAACTCAAATGACACACTGATAGAAGGAGGCAGAGGGGTGAGGCTTCCTCCTCTTCTTCATCCTCAGAACCCAAAATAGACAAAATGACTAAAATGATAGAGTCATTAGCTGCTAAAATATCCAAACTGAAGGTTGAGCAGATCTGGGAAAGCAAGGCTTCCTAATACATTTTCTCCTATGAACGCAAACCTATTCAGAAGAGAAAATGAACAATTCCAGATCATTCAGAGGGGCAAAGAGGCCAGTGAAGAACAAAGGGTTAAGACTCCTTTTCAGAGCGTAGTCATGGAGGAGGAAAAATTTGATGAAGAGGATGAGATTCACTGCATGGAAGACAAGGGCAGTGTTGCCTATGAAGAGTCATTACTCAGGGACCAGACCAGTCAAGAATGGGATAGAGAAGCTGTTCTACAGACTGAAGACCAGCAAAGATATAACTTGAGGTCAAGAACGAGTAATGTCAAAGAGAATCCTGCCCAAAGAGCTGTTGTCCCCACAGAGCAACAGATCAGCAAACAGAAGAGACCAGCAGCTGATCCCATCATCCTCAAAGCACCAGCTCAAGAGGTAAGAGGCCTTGACAAGTCCCCTTCCCCTTTCAGTTTTGAATCAAAAGTCCAGAAGTTGAAAATATTTGTACCCCTGATAGAACTTGTAAAGAGTGAGGCCTTTAGGAAGCCCGTCCTTGATGCCCTTGAGCTGAAAGCCACACAAGCATCCAATGACTATGTGAATTTACAAGATGATAAACCTACAATGGTGCTTAGCCCAATGACTGAACCTACTGATGATAGTTCCCCATCATTTTATGTCTCCTTGACCATTCATGACAAAGTCCTCCACAATTGTCTACTGGACATAGGTGCAACCATAATCTGATTCCCAAAGTTGTCATGGAAGAGTTAGGCCTTGATATTACCAGACCTTATCATGACTTGTTCTCCTTTGATTCAAGGAAGGTGAAATGTCTGGGGTTAATCAAAGACTTGGCTATCACCCTAACTCAGCTGCCCATGAAGAGCATGATGATGGATATTGTGGTAGCAGATGTTCCCCCTAAGTTTGGTATGCTACTTTCCAGAGGGTGGATTAAGAGGTTAGGTGGGACATTGCAAAATGACTTATCTTATGCCACTATTCCAGTTTTTGGAGGAGAAAGCAGAAGATTATACAGGGAAGCCCAACTAGCCTATATCATCAGTGATGAGAAGAATCCCACTAATCATCCCATTTACGGTGTGGAAACTAATTTTGGAGCATGTATTCTCCAAATTGAAGAATCCCATAGGGTCTCGGTGCAACTCAAGAAACCAGTATGCCAGGTCATGGAAGAGGAAGGGACACAGGCTTGGGATATGTTCTTTGATGGAGCATGTTTGAAGGAAACCGCAAGTGCAGGAGTGGTGCTAGTGTCTCCAAAACAAGAAAGCACACATCTGTCTTTCAAATTGACTTTTCAGGTCACCAACAATATAGCAGAGTATGAGACTCTGATATTTGGCTTAAACACTGCCAAAGACATGGGAATTAGAGACATAAAGGTGTTTGGAGATGCTGATCTCATCATTCATCAGGTGAACAAAACGTTCTAGGAAAGGAACCCAAGGCTAAAAGCGTACATAGATGAGGTATGGAGACTCAAAGAATCTTTTGATAGCTTTTGTATCTCATATATTCCTAGAGTAAAAAATCAGCTTGCTGATTCCCTGGTTGTGTCTGCTAGCATGTTCATCTCTCCCCTGCCCCCTAAATTGGTTTATGAAGTCCAAATAAAATATACACCATCCCTACTTGATAATGTCCAACACTAGAAAATCTTTGAGGATGATGATGAATTAAATAGGTTTCTGCAAGTCATTGATGAATTCTCTGAAATGAAAATCGATCAAGAAAATGAAATCTTGGAAGAATGTCCCCAGCCCCAGCTAAGGAACAGAATTGGCCAAGACAGTATTGTTCAACGGCCTAGCAATCATATACCTAAAGGGCTAGTGCCTCTAGAGAAGCTGTTTGACCATAATGATGTGCCTCATAAGATTGCCCAAAAAGAAGATCAGTTTGCAGTCTATAGGCATAACATAGGGAGTCCAGACCATCCAAAGTATATAAATCTGTCCACCCATTTGTCTGTTGTCAAAAGTTCTGAGTACTGAACCTTGATGAAGTAGTTTGTTGATGTCTTTTCCTGGGAATACAGTGACCATAAAACTTATGACAAAAAGATCATCCAACATAAGATCCCATTGGAGAAGGACACCATTCCTTTCAAACAGAAGCTGAGACCCATAAATTCTTTGCTCCTTCCCCTGATTGAAAAAGAAATCAAGAAGTTGTTGGCTGCCAAAATCATAGTTCCTCTGAGATATTCAAAGTGGGTAGCCAACTTGGTAGTAGTAAGGAAGAAAAGTGGAGAAATTAGGCTGTGCGTTGATTTCAGGAACCTGAACAAATGCTCTAAGAAAGACAATTATCCTCTGCCCAAGATGGAGCATTTGTTGCAGAAAGTCTCAGGAGCCAAAGTGATGTCTTTCCTGGATGGATTTTCAGGGTATAACCAAGTTGTTGTACATCCAGATGACCGCGAAAAGACTGCATTCACCACTCCTTGGAGCACTTTTATGTACTCTAAGATGCCTTTTGGGCTGATGAGTGCTGGAGCTACCCTTCAGAAAGCCATGGATATAGCGTTTGTAGGAGAGAAGGATAAGTTTGTCCTTGTCTACCTAGATGATATAACAATATACTCCAGCAACCATCAAGATCATTTGTAGCATTTGAAGAAAGTGTTTCTGAAGTGCAAAGGTTTGGGATATCGGTGAATCCTAAGAAGTCACAATTTTCTTTGGAAGAGGGCAAGCTTTTAGGACACATTGTTTCTGCTGCAGGTATCAGAATTGACCCTGAGAGAGTGAAAGCAATACAAGCCTTGTCTATTCCAAGATCAAAAAAGGACATCCAATATTTTCTGGGCAATTTAAATTTTGTAAGGAGGTTTATTCCTAATTTTGTAGAATTGGTAAAACACATCACCTCCATGCTGAAAAAGGGATCAGAGATCAAATGGACTGATGCAGTAAGAAGATATTTTGAAGCCATCAAAAGAGCTATTATGGAAGCTCCCATTTTGATCAGCCCAAACTATAGAAAGGAGTTCCATATCTTCTCCTTTTCTTCTGGTGACACCCTGGCAGTAGTCTTATTGCAGAAAGATGACGAAGGTTCAGAGCATCCAGTAGCATTTTTCAACAAAACCTTAAGGGATGCTGAACTAAGGTATGATACCATTGAAAAACAGGCTTATGCTCTTATCAAATCTTTAAAAGCTTTCCGAATATACATTTTTCACTCCAGGGTGATTGCATATGTGCCCTCTGTTTCAGTAAAGGATGTCCTAACACAGCCAGATGTTGATGGAAGAAGGGCTAAATGGATTGCAAAGCTTATTGAATTCAACATAGAATTAAATCCCACCAAGCTTGTCAGAGGTCAGGGCCTTGCCAAGCTTATGGCTGCAGAAAATTGCAGGATGCTGGACATGAACTGGATAAGTACAAATTCAGATGACAGACAGACAGAAGAAGAAACAATAGGACAGGACCCGTTGTTCGCTGAAAATCTAGCTTCTTGTGAATGGTATGATACAATAGCTCAAGTTTTGCTGAAGCTAGAATTTCCTCTAGGCCTAAGCTCAAGCCAAGCCATAACCATTAAGCTAAGAGTAGCCAAGTATTGCATTCATGAAAACTTGCTGTATTGGAAGGATCCATCTGGAATCCTTTTGAGGTGTCTGGACAAAGAACAATCTGTGGAGGTCATGCATCAGTTTCATTCCAGCATTTGTGGGGGACATCACTATTGGAAAACCACAGCCCACAAGATCCTTAGAGCTAGGTATTATTGGCCCACTTTGTTTTCTGATGTCTTTTAATTTGTAAAATCTTGTGACAAGTGCCAGAGGTTTGAAGGAAAACAACAGTTGAAGTCCTTACCCTTGAAGCCAATACATGCTAGTGGTCCTTTTCAGCAGTGGGGTTTGGATTTCATAGGGGAAATTAATCCACATTCCAGTGGCCAGCACATTAGTAGCCACTGACTACTTCACTAAATGGATCAAGGCCATCCCTACTAGGAACACTAATCACCATGTTGTCATGAAGTTCTTAACAGAAAAAATTTTCACCAGGTTTGGCTGTCCACACAAATTAGTTACAGAAAATGCAGCAGCCTTCAAGGAAAAAGAGTTGGTGGACATGTGTGACTCAATGGGCATTAAGATAGTACATTCTACCTCATATTACCCTCAAGGTAATGGTCTAGCAGAATCATCCAATAAGAGCCTGATAAGGATAATCAAAAAGCTACTGGAAGACAACAAAAGGAACTGGGATTCCAAACTGAAGTTTGCATTGTGGGCTGACAGGGTGACCACCAAGAAATCTACAGGGAATTCTCCGTTCAAACTGGTATATGGCACTGAGGCTGTATTCCCAATTCAATTGACCCTCCTTGTGGCCAAGTTCTTGCAGGAAGAGCAGAATGAGGAAAATGACATGGCAAAGAGGATTAGTGACTTGGCCGAAGTGCATCAGATCAGAGATCAATTGATTGAAAAGTCTGTAGCACATCAAAAGAGAATCAAGGAAGCCTTTGATAGAAAGGCAAAGATGGACAATTTTCAAGTTGGAGATTTGGTGCTCAAATGGGAAGCACTGAAGGAAAAGAAAGGCAATCATGGGAAGTTCGATGCTCTGTGGACTGGACCTTTTGTCATTTCTCAGACCCAGGGGAGCAACACTTTCATGTTGTAGAGTATGGAAAGAGAAACAGTTTTTGATGGCCCAGTTAATGGGCGGTTTTTGAAGATTTCTGTTGTTTAAGGCCTTTAGGCCTCAAAATTGTAAATATGTTCTTTTTACAAGTTGTAGTGTAGGCTTAATTAGACTCCATGCCCAATGGAACACTAGGAAATATTGTTGATCTTGTTTTTGTGTGAAAGGCAGTGGTCTACGGTTCTTGAAACCTCACAAGAAGGATTTCATCCCTAGAAGGAGCCAGTGTTAGCCCTGCTATGCAGCATTGATTTTATAATGTCAGAGAAAAGCTCGGTCTGATTGGTGGTGTCTTCGAAGGGGCCCCACATTGGTTATTTTCCCTTCTCCTCCTTCCCCATTTACTCTCCACCACCTCTGTTTCCTTTTTTTCCTCCTAAACCCGACAAAGTAACCCCTTCGGTTTTAGGCCCTAGTGCAAAACCCTAAACCCACCATAAAACCCCACCATACGCCCTCACGCCCTCATTAACCCCTCATCGCTTCCCCACCATTGATCATTCCCCCACCGATCCAATGGCTCCCGTCACACCCGATAAATGCGACCCACTCTACCACTCTCCGTCGTCGGATCATCTCCGCCAAGATCTGACGGTCTTCGCTTTCATCGCGCCGGCAACTTGATCGAGCGATAGCACATGATGAGAGTGGTTTTTCTCTCTCATCTACCGCTACGTGTCGATCACTGAATGGAATTGCTTGACCTCTGGATTTTACCACTTTATGCCCCAAAGCTGTGTGATGGAAACCATTACCGCCTAACCAATCTGCCCCGCGCGTTAAACATCCGTGCAATGACGTAGCCCGATGACTATCTGATCTGCCTGATGGAGATCCAACAGCCATAACACACCCCACTCCCACTGTTACACAAAAATATTGTCACCATGATTATTTGCAGTCAGTATGTGTCTATCATCACTTGTACTATCCTCCTAAGTAAGTCTCAGACCTCAACTCTTCAAGTCAAGCTTTGAAAATGAGAGAAAGACTTTGAAAATCAACAAAGCTCTGGTTCTGCACTTTCTCTCACTATTACTTGCGGTCCCGCACCTCCTGTTCACAAAAACTGCGGACCTGCCTGCTCTGTCCCTAAAGGAGTGGGTGTGGACCCCTGTGAAAGTCAAAAAGGCGCAATATTATTTTAAAAAACTCACTTTGGGTTAATTCTAGATGATTCTAGAAGGAATTTTGACGTGGATTGGTCGCTCTTAGGTGATTCATGCATCCCAAAAGAGAAGGAGCTAATCCCTTGATGAGAGGAGCTATCCCTTTGAAGGAGGGCTTTATCCCTTTGAAGGAGGATCTAGTAACTTCCCTCCATTGCAGTATAAATTAAGGCATTGGGCTTTTTGCTAGGGAGGTTAGAAGCTGAACGTTTTTTAGGGTAAATGCTGGTGGAATTGAGACTTCCTAGTTAAGCTTGAGAGGAGAGATCACATACCTTTTTGGCTTCATTGGGAAGAGATTGAAACTTGTCAAAGTAGAGGAGACTTCTTGTTGGACCCTGGGAGGAGCTTGTACAACATCAAGGCATAGGTTGTAAAGTTCTTCTTTGATTTGAATTAATACAATCAGATTCATTTTTCTCAACAAATTGTCTTAAGTCATTTGTTTCATGAATTCCTTGATCATCATGTTAAGTATGCTTTATGATATTGGCTTTTCAGGTGCTATTTAATTTGTTTGCTTTTTTGTGTTTGCAGATTGCAACGAGGGAGCTCATTTGGATCAAAGGAGCGAGACTTCCAAAAAGTTGCATTGGACCCAAGGTAGGCCTAAACACTTGTTTGCCTTTGTTTATAAATGCATATTTAGAGAAAGATAGTTTTTGATTGGCTTGCTTGTCACTAGATATCGTTAGATTCTAGGAAGGTCTATCTTGTCCGCAAGATCGACTCATTCCATGTGACAAAATGGCGACTCCGCTGGGGACTTGATTTTTTCCTTGTTTTTACTTTGACTTGAGAAATGGTGTTTTTGTTTCTGTTTTTGGCTTGTTGTGTGTGGAATTGGGTAGATTTAGTAGATCTAGGATTATTTTTTGCTTTTCATAACTTTAGGAGAGGACCGCACCCTCGGCTTGTGACACAGTGCGGACCTATCCGCACTTTTGCTTTTAGCACAGAGCGGTACGGCACCTGTGTTAACTGTGGGCCTGCAGACCCTGTCAAAATTTTGGAAAATCTAAGATTTTCTCTGTTAGTCAGCTTAGTTTTTGTTTAGATGTTGTTATCCCCTGCCCAAACCTGCATATAACTTGTCAGAAGCTTTTCTTAGGTTAATTCCATTGGTGTTAGGGTTTTAGGTGAAATTCCTAGAAGTTTTGATTGTTGGGTTTGGTTTTCATTTTGGTCTTGTAGTAGCTATGAGCTTAGAAGCTGTAGAAACCTCAGATCACCTTGGTTTTTACTAGCCTTCTTATGAGTCTAACCATTTGCAAAATCTACCTTTGTTGAGGAATCCACCTTGTGTTTTCTCCTTACGAAACTTCGAAAAATCTTGTGTTAAAAGTTTGGATTTCATTTTTAGAAAAGAAAACAAAAATTGGTTGTTTTTTGACTGATTTGTGATTCTGGACAAATTAGTCCTTAGTTTTCTTATAGCTAAGTAAAACATCCCTGAAAAAGACATCTTGTAAGCTTTGACTTCAAATAGGTTTTTTATAGTTTATAGATCTCAAGATTAGTCATTTCCATAGTTTTGAGTGTTTTATAAAAAATAAAAAATCTCTTTTGGAAAAAGTTTGTTTTTGTAGTGTTTGAGTGTTTTGAAAGAAAAGGGAAATTTTTGTGAAAATAACTAGTTGTCTCGTTTTGAGTGCATTGGAAAAGACAAAAAGCTCTTCTTTTAATTTTTTTGTTAAGAGAGACTTGTGTTTACAAGTATTTGCATTCTCAAACTCTTTCCTAGCTAGAAGTTCATTGAAGGGAAAAGATTGCTTAATCATCTTAAGTGCATTTTTTAGTGATTTCGAGTCGAGTATTCACATCACGAGTTTCATCTTTGCACCTCTTGACTTAAACAAAAACCAATAAAAATAACGCTTAAAGTAAAATCTATCTAGTAATATTTTTGTTTCTAGGGCTCTGATACACCAACATAGCTTAGGCTAGTGTCTTGGAGTAGGGAGTAATTAACTCTCCAAGAAAGTAAAAAAAACAAGTAGCTGTATCTTACGGTAGGAAAGAAATCCAATTGTTGCATTTATGCTTTGGGAAAGCTCCTCTTAAAGGAGAAGCACGAGATCGTGTCCGAACCAGTGTGGGAATCAATCCTTCCTCATTGGGAATGACGCCAGATATTCACGTATTAGAAACGGTAAACCTCGGATTAACCATTGTCGAGGAGCCTGGGGTCACTTGTTGGTAAACCTTGGATTATGTCAAGGAGCCTTCAAGGGGATTGAGCTTGTTACTCTACCCTTGTGTGTGTATCGGATCGTAGACTGTTCCCCCAGGTATATTTGTTTCCATTGGTAACCTTAGTGACTATATTCTATAGGATTCTTCCTAAGGTGATAGTGGTGGGAAGATCCCACTGTACCTGGAGCAGACGTCGGCTAGACTCACTTGGATTTTCTGGGGGGTTCTCTTCACTCGAGACGGTTTAGTGGAGAAACTTGTACCAGTCTATTCATTAAGCAGGTTTCCGGGGTAATTGTTCCAACCGCCATTTCTGTATTGAACTCTGCGACGTTGGGCTTCATCACCAACTAGTGTTTTCAGTACGTAAAGTTATTGTTTGTGTGTGGTTTGATCTCCTAGATTATTTAGGCATGTGATTCAAATTTGTTTGGTTTTTTAGAGGCTTTAGGTGGTTTTCATTGAGATTTTACATTGTTTGCGTGTGAAGTAGTTAAAATTTTTAATCGTGGCTGAATTACTGAGGAAGTCCCGTAGACTTCGAGGCCAACTTCTTGAGTTTTCACCAAGCCAACCTGAAGGGTTAAGAGCCCTCGTAACTCCTAGAGACAGTAGAGTTGGGTCACTTGAAGAAGGAGAGTCTTCTTTGGTGGTACATCCTAATTTTCAAGCTTTAGTAGCAGATTATAATCCACAATCAGTGTCTATTTCTGAAATTACTGGTAGCTTTTCATCTACTAGTGATATAAGTGAGGAACCTGAAATATCTGAGCCTGAAAGTGAATTTGTTGCTACTCCAACATCGGGGTTTATCTCTCCAACTTCTAGTGGTCCTGGTTCACCCAGGGTAGAAAGAGTAATTACCCAAAATCTTCCTTTTGGACTTATAGCTATCGAAGAACTTGCTACTCCAGAAGAAGAAGTAGGCATCCTTATCCCTGAAAATCAACCTATTATTAAACTTAGGAAGCGTGAATCAATTTTTTACAGTCCACCTAGGAGCAGTGCTTGGTATCTTTCATTGACTAATTTTTTGGAAAACCCATGGCTAAGTTTTTCACCACCTCGTATTCCTTATCACCCAACACCCAGAGGTTACTATCCTCCGTTAAATATGTCAAGACAGTCATCCATGTTTACTCAATTGCCAGAATCCTTTTTGTACGGCGGTCCTTCTGTTCTCTCTGGGTATCAGTCACTTTCTGGTACTTTTGCGGGAGCATCTCCTCAACCCATTGAACAAGGGTTATTAACTGGAAACAATGGTACTAAGCCGTTGAGTGTAGAAGATATTCTCATGATGTCAGGTACTATTTCTAATCCTCAACCTCAAGGTGGTCAGTTACCGCCTGGGGGGAAGCCTCAAAATCCTCAATTATCGCCCGGGGGGCAACCTCAAGGTACCCAATTTGCACCTGGGGGGCAACCTCAAGGACAGTACATACCTACGGGATAGTACGTTCCTCAAGGTCAACTCTAGACTCAATATGTACCTCAAGGTCAATCCCAGTATCAATATGTACCTCAAGGTCAACCCCAGTATTAGTACATGCCTCAAGGGTATCAACTCCAAGGTCAGTACTCGAACCAAGGTTTCCAACCACCCTCCGATCAATCATATGTTCAAGGAACGGGAAATGTACCTTTGAATTATCAACCTTACCCTCAACCCGGTTATGGTCCTCAGTATTCTCAACCTGTTATGGGTCCGTACCCCGGAATGAATTTAGTGTGGGATCCATCGCTAACTCAACAGGTCTTGCAACCAAATGTACAGTTTTCATCTCAAACTGGACAACCCTTAGTTTCTGGTTCACCCCAACAACCTGTCTAGTCTACTATTCAAACTTCTGTACCTTTGGTAGTTTCTCAGCCTAGGCCTAGTATGCCTCGTACTCTGCCTCAAACGGCTGCTGCAACTGCCGCAACATCTGTTCAATCTACCCCACCTACTTCTGGAGTATCGACAACTCCAGTTTCTACTGTTCCTGTATCTACTCCTCAGACATCTTTACCTCAGTCTAGATCCATAATTCAAACTTCGGTTTAGATGCCTGTAGGACAACCTGGTTCAAGCACGGTTGTCACAAGTCAACCACAATTTACTTATCAACCGTACCAGGGACAGTACCAATTCGGTCCTGCTGTGTAGCATCCAGTCTATCAGTATCAACCGTACCCTGGGTATACATATCAGCAACCTCAACAACCCCAGTACGGTCCGGTTAATCCTGGTTTTCCGGGAGGATATAATATCCCAAATGCAATTCCTATTCCTAGTTATCCTGGATATCCTCCTCCTGGGGCTGGTCTCATGACCCAGAGTTTTAGGGACCCTAATCGTCAGTTACTGTTTATCACAACTTTGGACTTGCCTGACTTGTTGCCCCTAATGAACGATCCCATTAATTATCTTCCGTTTTGGCCGCCAATGCCGAATAAGTTGCCTAGTGATATTCCTAAGTTTGAAGGCAAATCAGGAGAGGACCCGTCGAACCATGTGCTGACTTATCACCTCTGGTGTGCGTCTAACTCTATTTCAGATGATTCAATCCGTCTAAGGCTTTTCCAGTGCACTCTAATTGGTCCTGTGGCCAAGTGGTACATTGAGTTATCGCGAGCCACTTTTTATAACTTTAGTCAGTTAGCTACCTCGTTTTTAACTCATTTTCAGTTTCCAGTCAGATATGACAATGGCACAGAATTACTAACTTCATTAAAGCAGTCGACGTCCACTTACATTTCAGATCACATTCATGAATGGAGACGTCGACGACGTTTAGTGAAGGTTTTTATTCCGAATCAGATCTTAGCTGAATGGTTTGTAAAATCTCTATTGCAAAAGATCATTAAGGATGTAGCTAAGGCCGGAGTCGTTACTAAGGAGCAAGTAATTGCTCAAGTGCAGTACCTTGACTTAGTTTACACTCAGTCAGGTACGTCACACGAGAAAATCCCCGATCTTCCTAAGCAAAACCAAATCGCCGCATCTCCTTCAGGGTCTCATGCCGCTAATGGTATGATTGGTACAGTTAACACCAAAAGTAAGAAGAAGTCTTCCAAGAATTATTCTCCTATCATAACCTTGCCAGATTCCCCGACAGGAGATTCTTCCGTGGAGATTTCTGCTGATATTCACGTTGTAGAGTTATTTACAGCCAAATATATCGACTCAGTCCGTGTGACAAAATGGCGACCATACTGGGGAATTGATTTTTTCCTTGTTTTTACTTTGACCTGAGAAACTATGTTTTTGTTTTTGGCTTGTTGTGTGTGGAATTGGGTAGATTTAGTAGATCTATGATTATTTTTTGTTTTTCATAACTTTGGGAGAGGACCGCACCCTCGGCTTGGGACACAGTGCGGACCTATCCGCACTTTTGCTTTTAGCACAGAGCGATACCGCACCTATGTTAACTGTGGACCTGCGGACCCTGTCAAAATTATGGAAAACCTAAGATTTTCTCTGTTAGTCAGCTTAGTTTTTGTTTAGATGTTATTATCCCCTGCCCAGACCTGCATATAACTTGTTAGAAGCTTTTCTTAGGTTAATTCCATTGGTGTTAGGGTTTTAGGTGAAATTCCTAGAAGTTTTGATTGTTGGGTTTGGTTTTCATTTTGGTCTTATAGTAGCTCTGAGCTTAGAAGAGGTAGAAACCTCATATCACCTTGGTTTTTACTAACCTTCTTATGAGTCTGACCATTTGCAAAATCTACCTTTGTTGAGGAATCCACCTTGTGTTTTCTCTTTACGAAACTTCGAAAAGCTTGTGTTAAAAGTTTGGATTTCATTTTTAGAAAAGAAAACAAAAATTGGTTGTTTTTTTACTGATTTGTGATTCTGGACAAATTAGTCCTTAGTTTGCTTGTAGCTAAGTAAAACATCCTTGAAAAAGACATCTTGTAAGCTTTGACTTCAAATACATTTTTATAGTTTTTAGATCTCAAGATTAGTTAGTTCCATAGTTTTGAGTGTTTTATAAAAAAAAAATCTCTTTTGAAAAAGTTTGTTTTTGTAGTGTTTGAGTGTTTTGAAAGAAAAGGGAAATTTTTGTGAAAATAACTAGTTGTCTCGTTTTGAGTGCATTGGAAAAGAAAAAAAGCTCTTCTTTTAATTTGTTTGTTAAGAGAGATTTGTGTTTACAAGTATTTGCATTCTCAAACTCTTTCCTAGCTAGAAGTTCATTGAAGGGAAAAGATTGCTTAATCATCTTAAGTGCATTTTTTAGTGATTTCGAGTCGAGTCTTCACATCACCAGTTTCATCTCCGCACCTCTTGACTTAAACAAAAACCAATAAAAATAACGCTTAAAGTAAAATCTAGGCTGTAGATGACTCTACAACGTGAATATCAGCGGAAATCTCCGCGGAAGAATCTCCTGTCGGGGAATCTGGCAAGGTTATGATAGGAGAAGAATTCATAGGGAGAAGAATCAAAATCCGGTGGTAAGAAGAAAGGGAAGAAGAAAAATAAAACGGATAAAAATTCAAAAGATAAACCAGAAAAAGCGGAATCAAATGATGAGAAACGTAAACCTCGTTATCCTTGTCTCATTTGTGACGAAGAGCATTTTACAAGAGACTGCCCTCATCGTGCAGATGTTGCGAAGATTGTCAAAGGTTCCCAAACGCCTACTGTTTTGAAGGATCCTTTTCCAAGTCAAGACAGTAAGACGATAGGTTCTTCCTCGAGTGCCAATGAAGAACCCATACTGATGATGTCCCATGTTAGGATTGTGACTCGATCGCATGATTATGGTAGTAAAAGTCCTGTTGATGGTAAAGAAGCAAAACCTTCTCATTCTAACCCATCAACCTCAGCTCCCAGTTCCGATCCACTACAGATCGAGAAACCTAATCCAGACTTAGTAATCAAACCGCCCGCCAAGGGTATACTTCGAAAGTCAGCTTTCAATCCACATGCGAGAGCGGATCAGAACTATAACATTGTTGAGGATTTAGCTGTTTCACCTTCATCAATGTCGGCTTTGGAAGTGCTGCAATCATGTCCAACACAGTGCAAATTACTTCTGTCGGCTATAGGAGCTGTTGACGTTCAGGACTCGAACCTAATAATTTTCGATCTAGAAAATAGTACACCCCGCTTACCTTATCAAATGGATTTCCAGATCCTAGTGATAGTCAAAAATAGGCCTATTCATAGGACTGTGATTGATGAGGGAGCCTCAACGTGTATTATGTCGATACAGTGTTGGAGATCGCTTGGTTCTCCTTCACTAAATCAATCCCAGACGATTCTAAACGCCTTTGATGGCCGTGGGTTTCATCATTTTGGCATTCTACAGGATTTACCTATAGGGATTGAAGGAAAAACTGTTAATTTAGATGTGGAGGTGGTTGATGCCCCTCTAGATTACAACCTTCTCTTGGGTCGTAGTTGGTCTTACGCTATGACAACTGTTGTTTCATCGGTCTTTCGGGTTATAAAGTTTCCTCATAATGGAAAGATCATAACAATAGACCAGCTGGCTTACTTTTCATCCGACCTAGCCTCTTCTGAAAGCATTCAGCGTGTCGGTAAAACGACTATCCCGTATAAGGATGTTGGAGTAGGCCTAGTTAAAGATGTCGGTTTACTGGGAACTTTTCCTTTTCCTCCGATCAACGCATCGTCTTATTTTGCAATCATTCATATGATTTCGTCAGACACCATTGTTTATGATGATCCTTGGATCGTACCTGCTGAATCTGAGATAGACTCATTTGGTGATGTTATGCCTTTGAGTCCATATGAAATTGTGCATGAGGCCATGCAATCGTTTACTGACCCATCTTCAACCAAAATTGACTTACTGAATGTGGTCCGTGTCACACGGAATAAGTCAATCTTGTAGACAAGATAGACCTTCCTAGAATCCAAAGAAGACCTAATGACAATCAAACCAACTAGACACTATCTTTATCTAAATATGCTTTGATAAACAATAGAAAACAAGTGTTTTTAGGGCCTACCTTAGGTCCAACGCAAGCTTGTGGATGCCATCGCTCCTTCGATCCAAATGAGCTCCTTTTCGCGAATCTGAAACGCAAACAAGGCAAACAAATTAAATAGCACCTGAAAAGCCAATTGCATAAAACATATTAAACATGAAATTCAAGGAGTCCATGAAACAAATAACATGAGATACTTGTTGAGAAAAATGAGTTTGATTGAATTAATTCAAAAGAAGAAGAACTTTACAACCTTTGCCTTGACGCTGTACAAGCTCCTCCTAGGGTCCAGCAGGAAGTCTCCTCTACTTTGACAAGTTTCACTCACTCCCCAATGAAGCCAGAAAGATGTGTTATCTCTCCTCTTAAGATCAACTAGGAAGTCTTGATTTCACCAGCATTTACCCTAAAAAATGTTCAGCTTCTAACCTCTCTAGCAACCAACCCAATGCCTATATTTATAGTGCAATGGAGGGAGGTTACTAGGTCCTCCTTCAAAGGGATAACTCCTCTCATCAAGGGATTAGCTCCTTCTCTTTTGGGATGCATGAACCACCTCAGAGCGAACAATCCACGTCAAAATTCCTTCTAGAAACCTCTAGAATTAACCCAAAGTGAGTTTTTTAAGATAAAACTTGCGCCTTTTGACTTTCACAGGGGTTCGCACCTACACCGTTAGGGACAGAGTAGGCAGGTCCGTAGTTTTTGTACACAGAAGGTGCGGGACCGCAGGTGACCATGAGAGAAAGTGCGGAACTAGAGTTATATTGATTTTTAATGTCTTTCTCATTTCCAAAGCTTGATTTGAAGAGCTGAGGTCTGAGACTTGCTTAGGAGGATAGTACAAGTGATAATAGACCCATACTGACTGCAAATAATCATGGTGACGATATTTTTGTGTAATAGATTTCCCCCTAAAGTGTGAAGTCTGTAGTAGATGAGGATTTCTTATCATTTAGGAAGAGTGAAGTACTTTATCATTTCGAGGATCATCTTGTGGAGAGCCCGGTTGGAACCTGTAAAAACATTCAATGCAAGATATATATATGAGATCATATCATCGCTGAGGTAGGCATTCCCATACTCAGATCAAAATTGACTAGAAAACTAACTATTGCTCTGATATAGGAATGATATTGTAAAACATCACAAGTAAAGACTCATGTGGACACAGTATGGACGCAGCCATCTGTTTATGAATAGTCCATTATATAATGAATACAAAATTCCTCGCAGCCTAGATTGTAAAAACTAGATCCAGGGTCTTCATTTCTACTTCCCGAAATGGTACGATTCTATCCATGCGAATAAATGTGTTGATGTCGAACATGGTAGAAACCACTTGATTACCAGTCAATGATGTAAAATGTTAAAAAGTGTGAGAGAAACCACTAGTGATGTCAATGGCTCTCAAAGTACCCAGTACAATCCATGAGATGTGAATAAATGTGTTGATGTCAAACACATCACAGAATCCTTTGATCGAAAGTCAATGATGTAAACTGTCGTCAAAGGCGAGAAACCTGCCATTGAGGCATGTAGATCTCAAGGTACTGACGATTCCTAGATCATCTTTCTAGATAATGAGCTGATGTCGATAGAAAGCGATCCGTCATAGGCAAGCCCACAACACGAAATCATAGATCAAGTTGAAGAAATTTAGTTGCAAGGACTAACTCAGGGATGGTCAAGATGGATGACAAATATTTTGCAGATAAATGGCTTATTGGCAGTGACCTCTTGAACACATAATGACACGACAGATGGCTTGGTGACAATTGACCCAAAGTTAATACCCAGAAACCGGCTGAAGACTTTCAATGTGGTTTGATCAACTGTTAGGCAAAGGATTTTCCAACCCAGGTGAATGAAAGTGTCGTGTTCAAGAGTGGTTATAAAGTATGACAAACATACTCATTTTTCTCTCTTTTCCCCCACCATTTCTGGCAAGTACCTCTTTATTTTTGACAAGCTTGAGGAGGATAACATTTGCTTGATTATAAGCTCATCCTTCGGATGAGTCCAACTTAGCTTAAATTCGAACCCTAAGAAGGAGTGGTTCGTTCCTGTTTGTAATTGAACAGGTCCTTTACTGTGAAATTTTAACGAGTCCAGTATAGGAGAAACTCGGTGTTTTTTCAATTTTAGAGAGTCTGAAAAAACTTAAGAAGACTCCAGGGTTGACCATTTTCATAAATTTGTGTCTCCCAAGCCCGAAAAAGTATAAAATAATACTTGAGAGAACCGCTTGATCTTTTACGACCAAGGATTACTTTTCGTTATTAGTTCCTTTGACCCAAAAAAGTAAAAAAGCAATCAACGACATGTCGTTTTATGACCGATATCGAATTTGAAACGACAAAAATCCGGCAATCTTTTCATGTTTTTTACGGTCGGAAAAGAGCTGTAAGTGGACCGTCTTTTAATTCTGTTTTAACGAGTTTAAAAGAAACACTCGGCAATCTTTTCATGTTTTAGGAGTCAGGAAAGAGCTTAAAGATGACTCTACTGTAGAAATTTTGAATAATTTAACACATATTCAATGGAGATTATCCTGATCATGTACTAATGCGGAAAACATACACAATACATAAGCTCCTCTACGTTGATCAAGAATATAGCAGCATCAATAACAATAAAACATCAAGAGCATTCACACATTAACACAGTATGTATCACGGGGAAAGCATCGCGCTAAAAACCCCAACTATCTGTATATTAATGATTGAGTCATGTAACATTACATAGCATAATACTTCTCACAAGTATCTCCACCTCTGTTACACACAATACAGCTCAGATCTGATCTCCAAATCTCTTCCACTGCTTGCCTGCCTCCACTGCTCAAGAACTGATGAGAATTGCTTCCCAAACTCGATTTTCACCTGCAAAATAGTCACTCACTCTTTGTGGACGTGAGCAAAGGCTAAAATGCGGGCCAAATACGTGAGCAAACTCATTGGCATACTCAATCCTTTGATTGTGCAAGATCTGGTGCACAACTATAGTCACAACTGATAGCAATCTGATTCTCTACCACCTGTCCCTGTTGAACTGAACATGCACTGACATGCAACTGAGTTAACTGATGTATTCTTTAGTTGTATTATGAGTTAATAATTAGTTTAACAACTCATCATTAGTCTATCTGCAGTTAGACTAACTACAACCAGTTTAACTAAGTTAAACTGAACACAACTCCATCAACTGTACCTCCAGTCCACTAAACTCAACTCACTTGAGTTCTAACTGAAGTCATGCATGCAACAACTCAACTGACTCATAAGAAAAACGAATTTCCTTCTGACAGCTGCATGTGCCACTTCCGTAGCTCAAACTGAAGTGCTCCAAGAGAATAAGATTAAGTTTATAGTTCAAATATTATTGTGAGATAATAATATTTGACTTTTCTATTTTTGACAGCCAGTCTAAAAATAGACTTGATCACTCACACTGTGATCACTCACACTTTCATCAAAAATAGAAGTCCATCTATTTTTCCCAACTTGATCAATCATCCATAAACATAGACATGATCCATATGTCTAAAAATAGACATAGTCTAAAAATAGACTTGCGCCAAAAATAGCCCGCGGGCCCACTTAGTGAAGGCAACTCTTTTCACTAAGCTCCATCATCTTGTTGCAATCTCAACATCTACATGTTTTTTCGTCGAAAATGATAGATTTCGCCTGAATAATCCTTTATTCTGCACAAAAACACAAACATTACTCATACCTGTTTGAAATGGATAAAAATGTCGCAAAATACCTTTTCAAAGTGAAACATAAACAAATTTGCAATTTATTTACTCAAAAAACTTATAAAAAGGGCCTTTGTCAATTCATTTTTACCGTTTGAGTTTGGGTGAGAAAATAGTGCTTTTGCTCAGAAAACTTCCTGTGAAGATTGCGGAAAATCCAACCGTTGGAATCGAACGCCGTCTTCTCCAAGTAATCCACTTCATCCCACTCTTCATTTTTAACCGTTTAATTTTTTTGTTTTAGTCCTTTATTTCATTTTTGGGAGGGTTTTTGGGCGCAAAACCCGCGCGCGGGGGCCCGCAGGTTTACCATTGCGGGCCTACGGACCCCGACTTTTTCTCCATTGGGAAAAAAGCTCGGGGTCCGAACCTTCCGTGTAGACAAAGTGCGGTCCCACGCACTGTGTCTAACCTGGAGGGTGCGGTCCCCGCCGCAAGGGTTTTTAACCCAAAAATTCTCAAAAATAGACCATATAAAATATTTTCTAGCATTTTAATTTGCCTTTATACTTGATGCAGAGAGTACATCATGCTAGATTGGCATGAACGAGAGCATGAGGACGTGGATGCTGCCACACGGAATCATCAGCCTTCCCTTGATGCTTTGAGGGCGTGCGGCTTGTATAAATTCTGGGCCATTCCTGGCATGAGGGCTCAGGTGGATTTCTTACAGTGGCTGGTTGACAGATGGAGCATACAGGACCAGTGTTTTTTCATCGGCGGCCACCAGCTCGAAATCGAGCTGGTGGACATATATTTCTTGAGTGGTTTACCCAAGAGAGGCGAAGACTTGACTCTGCACGGGACTAGGCCAGGTGGCCAGTCTGTCGATAGCCTCCGGCTAGAGTACTGCAACAGCCAGGCTAGAGACAAAGGGATAGATATAAAGACGATATCTCGTCCTGAGCTCATGGTGATTGCATTCACTGTCACTAGACTTTGCAGAGCTGCCGCATTACATATTGCCACCGGATCTCAGATGCGTATGGCAGTTGATTGCTTCCGAGGCACCATCTTCAACTAATGCGATGCTGTGTTGGCCAATGTGAAAGGCCAACTGACCAGGGCCAAGAACGGACGACTAAAGGCGTTTGGTTATGGGGCTTTGGTCGTGAGTTTTGGCCTGGAGAGGGTTCCTATGCTGATCCCACAGCACCTTACTGTTGGAGCTGGGCTTCCTCGAGAGCCCAAACTGATGCGATGGGTCGCAGTCATGGCCCGTCACCCGGATGAGAGGACAGAGGTTGCTCGGTTCAAACCTAAGTATTTCCGATGGCTGGAAAACCAGGTCTTTTCTATTCAGGACTTCCCTTACGCTGGGATAGATTTTCGTGGTGACCCAGACATGGTTCTTCCACCAGGAGAGCAGTGGGACGAGTCAGGTAAAATCCTTTTCAACATTTTTTATTTTAATTTTTTGTTATTTTTTTATTTATTTTTTTTATCGTCTCAAAACTGATAGTAAAAATTTCAAATGCAGATGTGGGTCCACAGCGACCAGCCGCTCTCCGGCCTTATGAGAGGAGGCAACCAGTTGCACCCGCGCCATCCCCACAGGACGAATCAACAGAGGTTTTGGCCGAGTTGGAGGGTCATCTCGAGCGCTTGACAGGAGATATTCCTGAGACCACTATAGACGATATTCCTCGTCGACTTCAGCACTATGTGATTGGAGTCCCGGGACCTTTTAGGAGGTTCCTTAGCAAGGTGGCCTGTGCAGTGGTTTCTTATAGAGATCATCACCAGTGATAGGATGATCGCCTATTGTGGGCACATGTGACATTTTTGTTTTTTGTACTTATCATTTTTGCCGATCATAAGGTATTTTTCAACCTATGATCGAGGACGATGTATTTTTTGACACACACTCTATATATATATATATATATATCACTATTACCGGCTTATCTTGTAAATCATGTTATGGAATGGTTTTAAATTTACATGTATGATTATTGCAAATGTCTATTTAACATTTGAGAAGCAATTGCATCTGCTAATGTATTTAAAGATCTTGGAATATGCTGATATTCAATGTAATCAAATTCACGTTCCAAGAGACGCACTCTCAAAAATAATCTTAATAACACTGGATTTCTAATGGCATACACTCTATTAAGCTGTAATACAACGAGTTCAGAATCTAACCTCACTATCAAACTCCGAATCCCAAATGAAATAGATTAAGATAATAACTCAATCACTGCACTATACTCGGCAATGTTGTTCGTTGTTTGACCGAGGCTTACCCCATGCATAGATACTAACTCGTCAGAGGGCGAATAGATAACCCAAGCTGCGGAAGAGATGTTCCGTGTATTACGACAAGCACCATCAGAGAAACCAATGTATGTTTGGAGAGGCACCGACATCTGCAATATCAAGAGTAAAACCAAGATAAGCAGGAATAATGACGAAAAACACTCTCTAAGCTAAGCACACTGTTTAAACTAAAACACACCAGCTAGAAAGAAAAAACTATCCTAACTAAAAATCTCCATACCCATTCTTTTAAGCATAATACCTCTTCAAGTAAAGGCCATTTCTGGGTTTACCCAAAGAGTCCCCATCAAAGTCTACCAATTCATAAGCCCCTTTGGCTAGCTTTCGCTTGACAACATAGGGACCATGCCACATAGGAATGAATTTTCCAGCGCCTAATTTGTCATTAGCTTGATCGTAAACTAAGACTAGATCTCTTTCCAAAAAATTTCGAGGGGTCACATTTTGATCATACTAAGCTTTCATTCGTTTTGCGTGAGTCTCGATCGCCAATGCAGCATCACGTCGATTCTCATCTAATTGAGCCAAGTATAACAAATGCTTTTCCTCTTCGGAAGTGGCTGTAAGTAACTAGATGGCCATTTGCAGTGACGGGATTTCGCATTCAATGGGTAACACAACTTCCAAACCATAAACTAGTTGGAAAGGAGTGAACCCTGTTGATGTTTTTACTGAAGTTCGGTATGCCCAAAGCACTGAAAATAGCATGTTGTGGCAATTCGACCGATGAATCCCAATGATTCATTGGATCATGATAACCAGACCATTCGCTTGTGGATAATAAGGGGTTGAACTATCGTGACGTAAACCAAGCTGGACTATAAGTTTGGTCATCATAAAGTTTCGAAAATGACACCCATGATCAGTGATTATCGCTTGTGGGACACCAAACCTAGAAATTATATGATTGAACACGAAAATTGCAGCTGTCTTGCCGTCTGCCTAGAATGTAGACATCGCCTCGGCCCACTTAGTAAAATAATATACCGCAAGGATGATATACGCATGCCCCCCGGCTGAGTAAGGGTTACATGTAATAAAATCGATACCCCATTTGGAAAAAGGACCAACGACAATATAGGGTGGAGAGGAGTAGGTGGAGTGCGCATCTTACGATCAAAAATTTGGCAGTTGTGGCATTTTCGGACCGCCGTAATACAATCTTTAAATAAAGACGGCCAGAAGTAGCTAGCGCGCAATATCTTTTGGGCTGCGGCAAACCCAGACATATGACCGCCACACACTCCAGAGTGACTGTCATTTAGAATCCTTTCAGCTTCCTCGTGAGTTAAGCAATGTCGAAAAACGGAGTCCGCCCCACGGCAATAAAGAGTATCTCCAATAATCCTGAATTGTTGGGACTGGAATCAAATTTTCCGACGTTCTGACCTTGAAATGTCTAGCCGAAAGGATTAGGTCTGGAGATAAACGATGATATCCCCATACCACGGATCTAAAGTGCTGATTAGAAACAAGGATTCGTCCACAATGGGCTCCTCCACCACAGTTTCCGTGTCAGCATGCGGGAAGTCACACATTAATTCCGCAAAAACTAAGATTTCTTAGACTTAGATTTCTCAAATTCCAAGTCGAACTCTTGCATCCATTTAGAGTACTTGCCCCCTAGCAATTGCTTGGTCAAAATGTAGATCATAGGGTTGCAATCTGAAATTATTGTAGTTTTACGTAGTAAAATGTAGTGACGAAACGTTGGACAGCTTGAACAACTGCCAATGCCAATTTCTCCACATGTGAGTATTTTAGCTCAGTTGGATTTAAAGTTCGACTAAGGTAATATATCACATGTTCCGTTCCTGATTCATATTCCTGAACTAAGACTATTCCAATGGTGGAATGAGAGGCGGCGAGATACAAGAAGTAATCCTGGTTGTAGTTGGGAGGATGCAACAATGGTGCATGGGTCAACGCGTGTTTGAGTGCATCAAAAGATTTCTGAGCTATCTCATCCCAATAGAATGGTGTATTTTGTTTCAACAACTGGGTAAAACCCTTTGTAACCTCGACGTAGTTAGGAATGAATCGTCGTAAAAAGTTTGCTTTCCCCTGCAAACTTTGGAGTTGGCGAAGACTCGCAGGAGGAGGCAATTTGATGATAGCGTCGACCTTCGAGGGATCAACGTGAATGCCGGCTTTCGAAACTACAAATCCCAGTAATCGACCCGTTTCTATACAGAAGACACATTTGTGTGGGTTCAACCGGATCTGATAATGCCTACACCTCATAAAAATTGCTCGTAAATGGACGAGGTGATCAGCTCAATGTAAGGAATGAGCAGGCAAGTCATCAAGATACGACTGCACAATGTGTTTGATGTCATGAAACGTGTAAGACATCGCCCTTTGAAAAGTTGCTCCGGCATTCTTAATCCAAAAAGGTAATTTGCAATAAGCAAATGTCCCCCATGGACAAATGAAAGCCGTTTTTGGTTGATCAGCAGGTAGAATGTTGATTTGATTGTATCCAGAAAAACCGTCCATAAAGGAAAATACTTCGCTGCCGGCACAACCATCAATGATTTGATCGATCTAGGGAGTTGGGTAATTGTCCTTTGGACAGGCTAGATTAATATCCCTATAGTCGATGCATATTCTTATTGTTCCCTGCTTTTTGTTAACCGGAACAATATTCGATACCCAATCCGTTAACGGGATCAGATAAATGAAACCTGCTTTCAATAATTTTTCAACTTTTGCTTTAATTACAGCAGCTTTTCGTGGGTGAATCTGACGCAAACGTTGTCGGACGGGTTTAGCGTCCGGGTAAGTCTTGATCTCATGAACAACAATCGCAGGATCAATTCTTGGCATTTCCTCATAGGACCAGGCAAACACGTCGTGCAATTCTTGAAATAGGGCCTTATATAATTGAATTTCGTTATCTGTACATGAGGCACCTATATGAATGTTCTCAACAATTCTGGGCTTAACCGAAATGTCAATAGGAACAGTTCGAGAGATGTTTCCCAAATTTAACTCTGAGTCGAGATGTTTCATTAGATTCTGAGGTTCCTTGACATATTCAGTTGTAAAAATTGATGAGAAATCATTTTCAAAACGATCATCCTCAGGTAAAAATGAAGATCTGTGATGGAGATATTCCCATGGTAAATCATCTACACATAGGATTTCATGAATTTGCTCGTCAGAGTGAACAAGTTCAGAAAACGTAGTTAAATCCGAGGTTGATGTGAAAAGTGATTCCTCATGGACCACATTCATTAAGTCATTTTCGGTTGAAAATGGGTCGGCAAATGACTGCACGGCTTCATAGGCAATTTCATATGGACTTAAAGGCATGGTATTACCAAACGAGTCTATCTCAGATTCAGAAGGGACAATCCAAGGATCATCATAAATAATGGTGTCTGATGTAATCATATGAATGGTTGCAAATGAAGACGATGCGTTGATCAGAGGAAAAGGAAAAGTTCCCAGTAAACCGGCATCTTTAACTAGTCCTACCCCAACATCCTTATATGTGATAGTCGTTTTACCAACATGCTGAATACTCTCTGAAGAGGCTGGGTCGGATGAAAAGTAAGCCAACTGGTCTATTGTTACGATCTTTCCATTGTGTGGAAACTTTATTACTCGAAAGACTGATGAAACGACCATTGTCATAGCCTAAGACAACTTCGACCCAAGAGAAGGTTGTAATCTAGAGGGGCATCAACCACCTCCACATCTAGACTAACGGTTTTTCCTTCAACCCCTATAGGCAAATCCTGTAGAATGCCAAAAGGATGAAACCCACGGCCATCAAAAGCCTTTAGAATCATCGGGGATTGATTTAGCGAAGGAGAACCAAGCGATCTCCAGCATTGTATCGACATAATACACATTGAGGCTCCCTCATCAATTACAGTCAGATGAATAGGCCTGTTTTTTACTATCACTGGAATCTGGAAAGCCATTTGATGAGGCAAACACGGTGTACTATTTTCTAGATCGAAGATTATTAGGTTCGGGTCCTGAACATCAACAGCTCCTATAGCCGGCAAAAGTAATTTACGTTGTGCTGGGCATGATTGCAGCACTTCCAAAGCCGACATTGCTGAGGGTGAAACATCTAAATCCTCAACAATGTTATAATTCCGAGCCTCTCTCGCATGTGGATTGAAAGATGACTTTCGAAGTATACCCTTGGCGGGCGGTTTGATTACCAAGTCTGGATTAGGTTTCTCGATCTGTAATGGATCAGAACCAGGAGCTGAGCTTGATGGATTAGAATGAGAAGATTCTGCTTCTTTACCATCAACAGGAATTTTACTACCATAATCTTGCGATCAAGTCGCAATCCTAACATGGGACATCATCAGTATAGGTTCTTCATTGGCATTCGAGGATGAACCTATCATCTTACTGTCTTGAGTCGGAAAGGGATTCTTCAAAACAGCAGGAGTTTGGGAACCCTTGACAATCTTCGCAACCTCTCCACGATGAGGGTAGTCTCTTGTAAAATGTTCATCGTCACAAATGAGACAAGGATAACGAGGTTTGCGCTTTTCATCATTGGATTCTGCCTTTTCAGGTTTCTCCTTTGAACTTTTGTCCGTTTTATTCTTCTTCTTTCCTTTCTTCTTCCCACTGGATTTTGATTTGGCTATAGATGACTCTACAACGTGAATATCGGCGGAAATCTCTGCAGAAGAATCTCTTGTTGGGGAATCAGGCAAGGTTATGATAGGGGAAGAATTCTTGGAAGACTTCTTCTTACTTTTAGTGCTAACCGTGCCAATCATACCATCAGCGGCATGAGATCCCGAAGGAGCTGCAGCGATTTGATTTTTCTTGGGAAGATCGGGGATTTTTTCGTGTAACGTACCCGACTGAGTATAGACCAAGTCAAGGTACTGTGATTGAGAAATTACTTGATCCTCAGTAACAACTCCAGCTTTAGCAACATCTTCAGTGATCTTTGGCAACAAAGATTTTACAAACCACTCAGCCAAGATCTGATCCGGAATAAATACCTTCACTAAACGTCGTCGACATCTCCACTCATGAATATGATCTGAAATATAAGTGGATGTCGATTGTTTTAGCGAAGTTAACAATTTCGTGCCATTGTCATATTGGACTGGCAACTGAAAATGAGTTAAAAACAAGGTGGCTAACTGAATAAAATTACAAAAAGTGCCTCGCGGTAACTCAATGTACCACTTGGCCGCGAGACCAATTAGAGTGCGCTAGAAAAGTCTAAGACGGATTGAATCATTTGTAATGGAGTTAGACGCACACCAGAGGTGGTAAGTCATCACATGGTTCGACGGGTCCTCTCCTGATTTACCTTCGAACTTGGGAATGTCACTGGGCAACTTATTCGACATTGGTGGCCAAAACGGAAGATAATTAATGGGATCGTTCGTTAGGCGCGACAAGTCAGGTAAGTCCAAAGTTGCGATAAATGGTAACTGCCGATTAGGATCCCTAAAACTTTGGGTCATGAGACCAGCCCCAGGAGGAGGATATCTAGGATAACTAGGAATAGGAATGGCGTTCGGGATATTGTATCCTCCTGGAAAACCAGGATTAACCAGACCGTACTGGGGTTGTTGAGGTTGTTGATAAGTGTACCCAGGGTACGGTTGATACTGATAAACTGGCTGTTGCACAGTAGGTCCGAATTGGTACTATCCCTGGTATGGTTGATAAGTGAATTGTGGTTGACTTGTGACAACCGTACTTAAACCAGGTTGTCCTACAGGCATCTGAACCGAAGTTTGAATCATAGATCCAGACGGTGGTAAAGATGTCTGAGGAGTAGATACAGGAATAATAGAAACCGGAGCTGTTGATACTCCAGAAGTAGGTGGGGTAGATTGAACAGATGTTGCGGCAGTTGTAGCAGTCGTTTGAGGCGGAGTACGAGGTGTACTAGGCCCAAGCTGAGAAACTACCGAAGGTACGAAAGTTTGAATGTTAGACTGGATTGGTTGATGGGGTGAACCAGAAACTAAGGGTTGTCCAGTTTGAGATGACAACTGTACACTTGGCTGCAACAACTGTTGGGTTTGCGATGGATCCCACACTATATTCATTCCGGGGTACTGACCCATAACAGGTTGAGAATACTGAGGACCATAATCGGGTTGAGGGTAGGATTGATAATTGAAAGGTACATTTCCCGTTCCTTGAACATACATTTGACCTTGGGGTGGTTGGAAACCTTGGTTCGAGTACTGACCTTGGGGTTGATACCCTTGAGGAACATACTGATACTTGGGTTGACCTTGAGGTATAAATTGATACTGGGGTTGACCTTGGGGTACATATTGAGTTTGGGGTTTACCTTGAGGAACGTACTGTCCCATAGGTATGTACTGTCCTTGAGGTTGCCCCCCAGATGCAAATTGTGTACCTTGAGGTTGCCCCCCAGGCGTTAATTGAGGCTGACCCCCAGGTGATAACTGGCCACCTTGAGGTTGAGGATTGGGAATAGAACCTGACATCATAAGAATGTCTTCTACGCTCAATGAATTAGTACCATTGTTTCCAGTTAATGACCCTTGCTCAATGGGTAGAGGAGATGCTCCCGAAAAAGTACCAGAAAGTGATTGATACCCGGAGGGAACAAAAGGACCGCCGTACAAAAAATATTCGGGCGATTGAGTAAACATGGATGACTATCCTGCCATATTGACGGGAGTATAAAAACCTCTAGGTGTTGGGTTATAAGGAACACGAGGTGGAGAAAAACTTAACCCTGAGTTTTCTAGAAAATTAGTCAAAGAAGGATACCAAGAACTACTCCTAGGTGGACTGTAAAAAATTGATTCATGCTCCCTTAGTTCAATAACAGGTTGATTTTCAGGGATAGGGATGCCTACTTCTTCTTCCGGAGCAAGTTCTTCAATAGCAATAAGTCCAGAAGGAAGATCTTGGGTGATTACTCTTTCTACCCTAGGTGAACCAGGACCACTAGAAGTTGGAGAAACAAACCCCGATGTCGGAGTAGCAACAAATTCACTTTCAGGCTCAGATATTTTGGGTTCTTGACCTATATCACTAGTAGATGAAAAGCTACCAGTGATTTCGGAGACAGACACTGACTGTGGATTATACTCTGCTACTAACAGTTGAAAATCATGATGTACTATCAAAGAAGATTCTCCTTCCTCAGGTGACCCAACTCTACTGTCTCTAGGAGTTACGAGGACTTTCAAGCCTTCGAGCTGGCTCGGTACTTTCTCAGGAGATTGGCCCCGAAGTCTATGGGACTTCCTCAGTAACTCAGCCACGTTTACAAACTCAGGAGACTGGCCCCGAAGTCTACGGGACTGTCTTGGTAATTCAACCACATTTAAAAACTTTTAACTACTTCACACGCAAACAAAGTAAAATATCAATGAAAAGCACCTAAAGTCTCTAAAGAACCAAAGCCATGAAACCCAAACCACACCACGGGGTCTTGATCCCCCAAAACACCTCTCATCCAAGGTCAAAACTCTAGGGAGCCACCATGGATACATACCCACACTCCCTGCGTACCAAAACTCATCTCCCAAGCTTACACACTAAACTTCCTTCTCAACCATCTTCTAATTATAAACACTATAGGAGCCTCCCACATGCCTTTGGATTGAATGCACTATGTTTGCATGAGTGTGAAGTTATGAAGCATGGTGGTGCCACTTGTACCACCATTCAATCACCTCCATCGGGGGGAGGAGAGTCTTTTTCTGTGAGGTCCTAAAGCATCTGAGATTTCCCAGGGTCTAAGTTAGCTATACCAAGCACTTCATGTCAAGGCAAGGTGAAATCACGATACTTATGTGATGCTCTCTTGTTATCCAACCTATCTGCCACTTTGTTACCAGCTTGGAAAACATGACCAGTAGTGACATAATCAAATATTTCGAAGATATGTCTTATACATTTGAGCTGAGCCTCTAGCCGCCCATTCTTGGCAATTTTGGTGGTAGGAAACCATTAATGAGCTTCTCGACCATCTGGATGACCAATTTTGAGTCTCCTATGATATGAACTTTATGACAATCCAGATTCCGAGCAAGGGAGAGGCCTTTCTCAAGAGCCATCAATTATGCTACATTATTTCTCGTGGAGCCACATAAGGCAACATAGATCCCAAAGGGGGAGTCGCTAAAGGATCTTAGGATACCCCCATACCTAGCAGGGCCTAAGTTTCCTTTAGAGGCTATGTCAAAATTGATTTGAATGAATCCTTATAAGCGTAGTTGGAATATAGATGGTGAATATACAGGGGGGATCTTTTATAAAAGGCGTTTGAGGAATGGACATGTTCTGATCCAGGTTAAGGGCTACAAGAATGGTTGTCTCATGTAGGTTGGCCTTCCAATCATCTAGATCCAATCTCTTTGAAATGATTGTCTCCCTTCTGTTTTCTTTCACAAGACCCCAAGTAGAGGTGTTGGAAGAGGGTTAGTATTGAAATATACCTTTGTTCCTTTATTTCCATACATTCCAAAGAATAAATCCTAGGATTAGGCTCCAAGCTTGGTTAACAATGGGGTTTTTGAAATAGTTGTTGGGCCAATGCTCAGTCATAGTGAGAATGTCCTCTTGATGATGATGTGTGGTTCCAAAGAGATCAACAACAAGATCCCACACTTCCCTAGCAAATGGGAAAACGAGTAGAAGGTGCTCCATAGTTTCCTCCTAAACTCGGCACAAAGGGCATTGAGATGGACCAACAAAGTCGTGTTTCAGTAGGCGGTCATAGGTAAGGATCCGCTTGTGCCCTATCAACCATAAGAAATGAGTGACTTTGGGCCATACATTGCCCCCTCCAAAGTCTGCTCCAGAATTTCCGTCTCAGCGTGTTGTGGGCCTGAGTCTTCTTAATGTAGGCCTCTTTAAGGGAGAAATATCCCATAGATCAGAATACCTAGAACAAGTCTATTGTGTTCCAGGGAGAAGGGGATGCGTCTGTATTGCATTTTCTACATAAAGTGTTGCCAATCAGCCTGAGGGACCTCTATATTCCATTCAAATTCAGATTTTCATTGTCACTATTCCTCCAGAGCTTGGTTCTCAATCCAGTAATTAGCTATAAACCCTTAGAATGAGGAAGAAGCGAGAGGTGAAGAGCTTGTATAGAGGCTTGTTGAGCCAGGCGTGGTAAACGTTGCCACGATTCCTCCCAACAGAGCATTGTTTTGCCATTTTTGGTTTCTTAGAATAAATGTTCCCTAATGAGGTGGTTATTTTGGTTAGCCAAACTCCAAATGGTAGAGCTTTGTGGGTAGGAGTGATCTCTTAGCAACATACTTTGCGTTTTCATTTAACCGTACTTTTGGGTCCAAATTTGTTTCCATTGCTCTACTTTGCCTTGTATCCAACGCCACCATAGCTTCACCCCCAGTGCTGTTTTAAGGTCTCTAGGATCTCTCAAACAAAGACCCCCTCGGTCCTTTTGAGGACAATGTTTTTCCCAAGCAATGAGGGACCATTTCTGTTCCAGTTTTGCACCTTTCCATAGAAACTACTTGAAGATAGAGACCATTTCTTGGTATATTCCCTTGGGGGTAGGGAGAATAGAGAGTTGATAAATAGGGATCGCTTGCAGGACTGACTTTAAGAGTGTAGCTCAACTAGCCAGATTCATAATTCTAAAGGTCCAATTTGATAGTTTTTTCATTATTTTGGTGCATAACTCCTTCCAGTGGCTAATACACAAAGGATTTACCAACAATGGAATGCCCAGATACTTTGATAGAAGGGCCCCAATAGGGAATCCCAGAATATGGGCCAAAAACACATGAATGGGCCGAGGAGTATTGAAAAAATAGACATTGGACTTTTCCTTGTCCAGAAGCATACCTGAAGCAGCTTGGAATTCTGCTATGATTCCATCATACATTAAGGCTTCTCGAACTATCATCGCCCCATACAACAAGTTATCATCCACAAATTGCTGGTGGGTCATTGAGATGTTAGTGCATAGGATTTGGATGCCCTTCAAATCATTCTGCAATTTTTCCACCTTAATCGCACGACTCAAGCCCTCAGCTGCTATAATAAATAGAAATGGAAAGATATGATCTCCTTTCCTGAGTCCTCAAGAGGATCGGAAGGTAGGGGAAGGGGCCCCATTGACCAAGATAGAGAAGAAGGGGGTAGAGATCATTGAGTAAATCTAGTGCAACCATTCATCTGCAAAGCCAAAAGCTCGCATCACCGAGATGAGGTAAGACCAACTGAGCCGATCATAGGTCTTTGAGAGGTCCAATTTAAGAAACATTCCCCTTTTCTTTTGGCTCATGAGAGAATGGATGACTTCATGAGCGAAGACTATTCCGTCTAGAATTTGTTGCCCCTTGACAAACCCAGATTGCTCTTGGTTGATGATGTGGTGAAGGATGGGCTTCAATCTTCAGACCTGAACAAAGGACATGATTTTATAGATCACATTGCAAAGGGCGATCGGTCTAAACCCACCTAGGGTATTTTCCTCTTTGGTCTTAGGGATAAGGGTGAAGAAAGTAGCATTGATACCTGACCAGATTTGACGCCTTTGGCGAGACTCCTCCATAAGATCTGCAATCTCAGGGCCCAGGAAAGGCCAACATGCTTTGAATAATTTTGAAGTGAAGCCGTTCGGACTAGGAGCCTTATTAGAGGGAATTTCCTTCACCACCGCTTCCACCTATTCATATGATACATGTCACATAAGATCCTCATTCTGATCCTCAGTCACAAGCTGGGTAATATGACAGGTGATTCTCTCTATATCTTTGGCTCTGCTGATATCTTCTTCAGTTAGGAGAGAAGATTTGTAGTAAATCAATTCCCTCTCCATATCTTGGTGGTTTTCTGGGTGAGCCCCCTCCTCTATAGTGATAGAGGTCATTTGATTATGTTGGTGATGATTGATCATCGATCGATGGAAGAATTTCGAGTTCCGCTCTCCCTCTCGGAGCCATTGGATTCAAGATTTCTGACACCATAATGTTTCCTCCTGGATTCACCTTTCCTCTATCTGGGCTAGTAGGTGTCCTTGCATTGCTAAGTCCTCATATCGACCATCTCATACGATTTGCATTTGGAGCTCCTCCATTTGTTGCTTAAGCTTATGCTTCTCATTTATGATATCCTTGAACTCCTCTCGGTTCCAAACCTTGATCTTTAATTTCAGAGCTTGGAGTTTTTTCTAAAAAGATTGCATGCGTGTCCTTGGACGAGCTTCTAGGGCATTCCACCAAGCTTCTATCTTCTCAACGAATCCAGGATGCCTTAGCCAGAAGTTTTCGAATGAAACGACTTCTTTTTCGGGGGGGAGAGGGTCATTATCTTTAGGCAAATCGGTTAGTGGTACAAGCTTGGAGACAAAAAAATAGAAGCCTCAATGAGAGGGCCTTGTAAGAGCATATCTTCTGACAAGAGGAAATGATAAAGTCGGCAGGTGATCTGGTGTGTGCCTCCTCTCCGGTTGTTCTAAGTGTGTAGCCCTGTCTTCATTTGCACATCTGCTAGGTGGAGATCATCGATCAGTTTGTTGAAGGAAATGGAGCTTGAATCGAACCTTATGAAACCTCCCCTTTTCTCTTTCAAGTTCCAAATAAGATTGAATTCCCCACCCATGATCTAGAGGGGGGAGGAGATTTGAGGGCGCAAGGCATAAATGTCTCTGATGAAGCACTCCTTGGCATGAGGGGTGGAAGGTCCATAAATTGTCGTCAAGATGAGCCAAACATTAGAGCCAATGGGCCGACATGATCCATTGAGAGAGTAGCATGTTCCGATCCAATATTTGAAGATTACTTGTTGGGGATTCCATAATACTGCAATTTCTCCAGCCATTCCTATGGCGTCTATCATCATAACTTCGCTGAACTTCCAGCTGTATTGACTTGTTTCCAACAATTTATCTGCTGTCATTTTGGTTTCCTGTAACAATACAATATTCAGTTTGACTTTATTGATTTTATCTTTCAGATATAGGAGCTTACCTTTGATATTGCAGCCCCAAATGTTCCAAGATGATTTTCATTGAGATGGTTGGACGGATTTGGGGAAATAATCTGTCAATTTCCCCATTTGTCCCGAATTGAGCAAAAGTTCACCTGCTTCTCTAATCACCTCCTTTGTCATCTTGCGAACCTTCTTTCCTTTTTTTGGAGCTACAGAGTCAGGAAGAGTTATGGCCAGCAAGCTCCCTTCCCTACCAGAGCCAGAAGCTTTGGAGTCACCTGACATGGGTATCACAATGTACGACACAGACACATAGATCCCCAAAACAGGATACAGAGGACACACACATACATAATGTTTTATAAAATTATAGAAACGATATATAGAACGAGATGTAAATCGTGTTTTTTAAGTAAAATGTAAATGTAACAATTTACATTAAATTCATGGGTATCAATGTTTAATTGAAATGTCTTCACAGTTACACCCATAGAGAATTTCCTCCACTGATGGTTGATTGAATCCTTTAGCTAAGATGCTATATTTTTAAGTTCTATGTGCATGAAAATGTACTATTGAAATTGACAGTCTTCTTGTATTTGAAACCTGAACAATAATTTTGATTTTATTGGCATCTACAGTATGGAACTTCATTCTTTGATTGTAAATGATTTGTATTATCATCTTCAAGGAGAGTTAGAAGGTTGAAAAATTCCCCCAGGTTCCTTTCAGAGAGTTTCAAAGTACCTCATAAAGTTGGAGATAGATCAAATTTTGCAAACTGATAAATAGTTCCATTTAAAGGAGCTTCGTCCATTGTGTGAAGATAAGTATTTACGATATCAAATCCCTTGAAACAAAATTGGTTATAGAGTGGTGGTATCACTCTGATGACAAAGGATTCACAGCTGCAAAAGAAAAGGCATTAGAAATCTTTAGATGCGTAAACAAGGCCTCTTGTCTTGCAGATTTGCAGTTGAATGCATTAAAAACATGGATGACTATGTTAGCCTTGTCAATATTCGAAAAAAATGTTGTAAGTTCATTCATGCTTGAGAACTATCATACTTATCCAAAACAATTTATGTGCTTGTTATGTCTCTAGACTCTACCTACATTCCTTGTTTATGGTATAACATTTCTGGATCAGTCCGTTTTGGTGCTTATCCTTTTGTTTATAGGACCTCATATTGTGTTTTGCTGAATAGGGGACAAAGTTGGGATCAAAAAACCTAAATGCAACCTTGTCAGAAGAATCAATAGGGTTTTGTGTTGAATATCTTTTCAATTATCTATCGTCAATGCAGTTGTTAGGCCCTGCGATCGAACAAATTACATGCTAAATTTTCTCTTAAAATAGTGATCACAAGTTTAAGATCATTGATGGATATCAAGCCATTTATTCCATATGGATTTGAAACAATGCTTAGATGTCTCCTGGAAGTGCTTCTAACATTATTAGAGCTTATTCATTCTCAACATAAAAAGTACCAGGAAAATGGAGAATCAAATACATATAGGAAGAATGTGGGAGATGTCCTTTCTAATGTTTCTCTTATGAGTTTGGGATTTCTGCATGTTCTTTGCAGTTGTGTTGAAAAAACAATGTTACAAACCTATCTTTAATTCTAAATTCTAATTGATATGCTCTTAAAAGGCTTCCTGGTACCTAATAACTAGATGCCTATTTTTCAAAATCATTTTCCCACACAATGTGTAATTAGTCAGCTTCGACATGATAGTTGGAGAGATTCATCTCCTGTAATCTTGAATTTTTGTTTATCTTTAGCATGTGTTAGAGGAGGTGCTGAGATGTTGCAGTATGTTGGTATTTTTTCAAGCTTTTCAACATTTAGTCACTTCCTATGGGATGAACTTTCATCAAGCTCCAAAGATAGAGAGGTTCCATTCTCTGTGTTGCGTAAAGATAGACAGTGTGATGGGTTATGGGGCATAGGGCTAGCAATTGTAACAATGATGGTGAATTCTCTTGGAGAAAATGTTGCAAGTTGAAACACATTCTTTTGTGAGTACTTTGAAGTAGTCACCTTTGCAGAGAAACATGATTATTGTGAAAGAAGCAATGCACGAACCCTCCACATAGTTGGAGATTTTATACATTTGTCAGAATTTTAGTTGGTGTTAAACCAATACGTATAATTCTATTGGATGCCTGATGATTTCTATTAATGTGAAATCGAATTTATATAGACTAAGTGATTCTTCACTTCATTTTCCCTCAAAATGATGAAAATTGGACCCCTGTTTAGCATAAAGTCCTTGTGTTCATACCCATTTGGGAAACCCTATGCATACCCATTTAATAGGACATCACTAGGGTATTCAGTGCAGCCAAATGGGTGTCCGGATATGGTTAAACATCCCATAAATTGGACTACTCCCATTACCTATACACTCAGATATTCTCATGATGCAAGGAATCCCTCAAATACAGTCTATTCCTGTGTATACCATTTTCTAGGAGGGCACTTCACTACCAGATTATCCCATTGTGCAATATGAAACTACCTCTCTGACCATGTTCATTTTCTTTCAATGCATTTTCACCGACCACGATATACCATGCCACATCCTCTTTATGTGGAGGTAATTCGACATTGGAATGAAATGGATTTTTTAAAATAGAATATAAGGAACTGAATATCAATTTATTCTTCTTAAAATGCATTGTAAAGAAGAGAGTTTTCTTCTTAGTATTTTTACCATTTTATTTGGTGGAACACATGGTAGAGAATGATGCACTACTCAATTTCTCATTATGTTTGGAATTTATACTGATTGACTAAGTATTTTGTGTAGCTCCATTGTTGTTTGTTTTATACCTATAACTTCATTTCTATTTTATGTAGTTACCAATAGAAATTAAGTTTCATTATACTAATAGAAATTAAGCTTCATTGTGTAGCTTCATTGTTTGTTTTATACCAATAGCTTCATTTTTGTTTTATACGAATACTTAGTTTTGTGTAGCTTCATTGTTGTACAATGTTGATCATAAGAAAGTATTAATTCCTATGGTTTATGAAAAATATGGAAAGTATTAATTCCTATGGTTTACGAAAAATATTGATGAGCATTATGATCTGGAGATATTGGGGTTGTTTTTATTTTTGAAACGAATATTTTTTAGGATGTAAATGAATATGAAAGAAGAAAATCAAGTGGGTACATTTGGTTAGATACATTGGAAGGGGTTATAAATGACATAGTTTTAGAAACAATTCCAAAATGCCATTTGTTTGGCATATATGACATTTTTGGTAGGCATGTGGAGATAACATGCAAAAATGATACTATGGAGTACAACTAGTTAATTATGGACTTATTTTTATTTTTTTTGGACTCACAAAGGAGAGACAAGGCCAAAATGCAACCAATCAATCATTATGTTAGTAGAAGGTTTACTTCTTCTGGACCCTAAGGATCATGGCATATTGGGGCATGTTATTCACCCACATGTATGGGTAACCATAGGATATTTTTTTTTCTTCTAGGATGCAATTGTTTAGCTAGTTGTCATACATTGTTTATTATATGTTGTCTTTCTCTTTCCATTTACTTTCACAAGATATCTACAACTTGATCTTTTTAGATTGTAACTTAGTTGAAATGATTGTTATTAACTTCCCAGGGTGTTCTTTTTCTATGGTGACATTTTATTTGTTTTTTTTTATACAGGTCATCTGGCCACTATCGCCAACTGAAGAAAACTTGTTCCAGTTTTTTGCTTTTCTTGGGAAAAATGGCATTGACATAGTTGATGTTGAGGTATATGTCATATAAATCCTTTGTATTCTACTTTAGTTTATATTCCAATGTTCATCATATTTCATGTCTTACACTCTGCATGATATCTTCTTTGATTTCAGAAGAGGAACTCAGTATTGATGGTCAAAAACAGGAATTGAAGAAAGAGGAGAACAATAACACTGGAGCGACAAATGCAAAGAGAGAGAGAGAGAGAGAGAGAGAGAGAGAGAGAGAGAGAGAGAAGAGAACCGGTCTAGTGATACCCTTAAAGACAATATCTCGCATGAGACACACACATAGAGACTGATGATCAAGTCTTCAAAGTTGGTGAATTCACCTACAATGCCTTGACAACACAATGATGATGTTTTGAAGTGATGAAACAATATTTCATGTGTAAATTGTAGTCCAACCAATATTAAGTTGGAAACTCATATTGTAATACTTGACATTTCATATAATATAATTTATGTGGTTGAAGTTATTTATAGTTGCACTTGATATTATTTAGTATTGTAATTAACATATGTAACTTTGCGTTTTCATATTAGATGAACATGCACATTGTATGAGATTTTTTTAATTAATTTGCAAAATCATACTAACAAATTTATGTTAATTAATAATGAACATATAAAATTAATCTAAAACTATTAAATTAGTAGTTTATATTGATTAATGATGAACACAAATAAAATGAATATACAACTAAATTAGTTGTTTATAATGAATAATAATGAAAGTAAATAAAATGGATATAAACTATTAAATTAGTCGTTTATATAATGAATATGAAATTACCAAAAAAAGATAAATTACTACTACAAATGATAAATTTGAGATTACAAATGACGATTAAATTTTGCATATATATGACTATTAGTAGCTAATTTACAGTATCTTATAACGCGACCAAAATTTAGTCATATTTAATTGGTTAGTAATTGGTTTCAAACGATGACTAAAATTTGCATATATATAACTATTAGTAGCTAATTTACAGTGTTTTATAACACGACCAACATTTTGGTCATTAATTGGTTTTCTTGGGTGATCATATAGTAATATATTTTTTTGTATATTTGGTCATTAATTTTGGCAATTAATGACTAAATCAATGACTAAATTAATGACTAAATATACTACTAGATGATAAAATTGAGACAACCAATTAATGACTAAGTTAAAAAGGACTAAAAAGTTGGTCGCGTTATAAGAGATCGCAAATTAGCTACTACTAGTCACCGACTGAAAAATGGTCATTTATATGAAAAATTTAGTTGTTTTTCTAGTAACTAATTATCCATTTTCTACTAGTGTGATATGGGAAAATTTTTAGTGTCAAAACCTTTGCTGCCTGAGTGTTGTGTTTGAGGGTCCTAGGCTAGTGTGCATTCCATTGCTTAAAATGGAAAATTGGAACCTCACAGACCACACAAAGTTTCCGCACTTGGTGACTCACAAGTACATGTAGAAAAAATACTTTAATGACAACGAAGTTACAATTTTGGAGCCCATGAAGTGGGTGCACGATGTTGAGTAGTCAGGCTTGCTCAATTTGTTGTCGGTGCCACATTATCATCACACCCCCATTAATACGATCTGTGTGCACCAGCTCCTTGTACTGGTGCATGATGGGTGCATATGGCTAGGAGAGCCTATCCCTGTCACTGACATGTTGATCCACAGGATCACTAAGTTACCTTACAAAGGCATGAACCTTGCCAAGGAGTTTGGAGGAAAAAATGGAGAGAAAGAGTTGACAGATAAGATGAAGAAGGAGTTTGATCTGATAAAAAAGTTGTGAGGCTACTCTATCACCTCCATATCAGACACGACAATAAAGTTGGCTGCCCAAATTCTAGTAGGAAAAACAATGAGAAAATGTTGCATCGTTGAAGTTTCGGCGCTGGCCATATTGCTCGCCTCTTGGTGCACGAGGGGTTTCAATACAACTGGGCCAAGTATCTATGTCAAGAGTTCCTCACGAATTGTCGTGAGGCCCAGGGCGATGTGGCATGGTACATTATGGTCGGTGAAAATGCATTGAAAGAAAATGAACATGGCCAAAGAGGTAGTTTCATATTGCACAAAGGGATAATCTGGCAGTGAAGTGCCCTCCTAGAAAATGGTATACACATGAATAGACTGTAGTTGAGGGATTCCTTGCATCATGAGAATATCCGAGTGTGTTGGTAATGGGAGTAGTCCAATTTATGGGATGTTTAACCATATCCGAACACCCATTTGGCTGCACTAAATACCCTGGTGATGTCCTATTAAATGGGTATGCACAGGGTTTCACAGATGGGTATGAACGCAAGGACTTTATGCTAAACAGGGTCCAATTTTCATTTTGAGGGAAAATGAAGTGAATAATTACTTAGTCTATATAAATTTGATTGCACATTAATAGAAATCATCAAACATCCAATGGAGTTATATGTATTGGTTTAACGCCAACTAAAATTCTGACAAATTGATAAAATATCCAACTATGTGGAGGGTTCGTGCATTGCTTCTTTCACAATAATCATGTTTCTCTACAAAGGTGACTGCCTCAAAGTACTCACAATAGAATGTGTTTCAACTTCTAACATTTTCTCCAAGAGAATTCACCATCGTTGTTACAACTGCTAGCCCTATACCCCATAACCCATCACACTGTCTATCTTTATGAAACACAGAGAATGGACCCTCTCTGTCTCTGGAGCCTAATGAAAGTTCATCCCATAGGAAGTGACTAAATGTTGAAAAGCTTGAAAAAATCACAGTAGACTGCAACATCTAAGCACCTCCTCTAACAAATGCTAAAGACAAACAAAAATTCAATATTAGAGGAGCTTAATCTCTCCAACTATCATGTTGAAGCTGAATAATTACACATTGTGTGGGAAAATGCTTTTGAAAAATAGGCATCTAGGTATTAGGTACTAGGAAACCTTTTAAGAGGATATCAATTAGAATCTATAAATAAATATAGGTTTGTAACCTTTTTTTTTCAACACAACGGCAAAGAACATGCAAAAATCCCAAACTCATAAGAAAAACATCAGAAATGACATCTCCCACATTCTTCCTATCTGTATTTGATTCTCCATTTTCCTGGTACTTTTTATGTTGAGAATGAATAAGCTCTAATAATGTTAGAAGCACTTCCAGGAGACATCTAAGCATTGTTTCAAATCCATCTGGAATAAATGGCTTGATATCCATCAATGATCTTAAACTTGTGATCACTGTTTTGATCTCCTTTGCATAAAGTGTCCAAGTTTGCATCCTATTTTTTGTTGATATTATATAGCTAGACATCCATCTAATAGAAATAAGAAAAATTTGGGTCTATTTTAAGAGAAAATCTAACATGTAATTTGTTGGATCACAGGGCCTAATAACTGCATTAATGCCGATAGATAATTGAAAAGATCTTCAACACACAACCCTATTGATTCTTCTGACAAGGCTGCATTTAGGTTTGTTGATCCCAACTTTGTCCCCTATTCAACAAGACACAATATGAGGTCCTATAAATAGAAGGATAAGCACCAAAACAGACTGATCCATAAATGTTATACCAGAAACAAGGAATGCAAGTAGAGTCTAGATACATAACAAGCACATAAATTGTTTTGAATAAGTATGATAGTTCTCAAGCATGAATGAACTTACAACATTTTTGTCGAATATTGATAAGGCTAACACAATCATCCTTGTTTTTAATGCATTCAACTTCAAATCTGCAAGACAAGAGGTCATGTTTACACAACTAAAGATTTCTAATGCCTTTTCTTTTGCAGCTGTGAATCCTTTCTCATTAGAGTGAGACCACCACTCTATACCCAATTCTGTTTCAAGGGATTTGGTATCATAAATATACTTATATTCACACAATGGATGAAGCTCCTTTAAACGAAACTATTTATTAGTTTGCAAAATTTGATCTAACTCCAACTTTATGAGGTACTTTGAAACTCTCTGAAAGGAACTTGGGGGAATTTTTCGACCTTTTAACTCTCCTTGAAGATGGCAATTTAAATCATTTATAATATGTAGAAATTCCCACTGTAGATCAAAAAATTATGCAATATACTAAAGAAAAATACAAGATCCACTTCTACAAAAAACTTGTGTAAGCTTAATCGATTTTGAGCAAGATCAAATAGAACACATATAACTGAGAATGAGAGAGAAATCACACATGAACACAGAAGAATACTCTAGGGAAAGCCTCGGCTAAATACCCCGATCTTTGTATTATCATACAAGTGGAAATATCTTCATATTACACAAAGCATCAGCTCACAAGCTATCTTGCTCTCAGTACAATCCAACAATACATCTCACAGAATGAATAAACACAAGATATGCCTTCCCTCAACCCTCCAAGCCTCCTATTTCCTTGCGCAGTTTTCCTTGGGGTCCAATGTTTCCACTTGTGTGAATTGGCCTCATCACACACTCATTAAACCCAAAAGTAACTGCGCAATCTCCAAGGAATGAATTCCTTCTGCATGCAAGAGATATCCTCCATGGAATATTCCTGCAACTGATAGTACACTGTCCCATCATTTGATCTCAGCTGGGTCTTTGTCCGAAATAAAATGAATGAGTTATTTATGAGAGAATATTCAGTTATACAAAGTGCAACAGTTACATGCATGCATGCATTAACTAACTAAACTCACAATTAGTTCAACAAACTATTTGAACTAATCTAACTAGACTTAACTCAGTTAACGAAGCTAACTAATTACAACTCAAAGTACAACTCATCCTGATCTCCTTTAATCAAGGGATAACTTCCTCAATCAATGGAGAAACTATTGCATGTCTTCACATAGACTTCATGTTTGATTTCCTACAACTAATTAACTCAACATGAATTAATTAATTATTTTACAAACAACTGCTAAGATCAAATTCGAATTTTAATTCTCAATTTTAGTTTAGGGACTAACTAAAATTGGAATGTATCCCGAAATGCTATTTATAGTAGTGTTATTTTTAGCACTTCTATTTTTAGCATTTCTTGTTGCTATTTTCAACACTCCCTCTCAATAAGAAAGGGATTATCGGTCACCCCAATCCTGTCTTTGTGGAACTCGAACTTGCATTTTGACAATGCCTTAGCTAAAATATCTGCATCCTGTTCCTCGGTTGAAACATACATCAAAAACATGATCCTCTTCACCACACAGTCTCGAAGATGATGGTACCAGATATCTATGTGCTTGGACTTGTCATGAAATACTAGATTCTCAGAGAGTTTGATACAACTCTGATTATCGCAGTAGATCACAGTTGGTTCCATCCTCTGACAAAACAATCCCACTAGAATCTTTTGCATCCAAATGGTCTCACATGCTGTCTGACTGGCAGCCATGTATTTAGCCTCTACTGAGCTAAGTGAAACTGACTTATGTTTCCTGCTGTACCAGGAAAGTGCAGCTGAACCAAGGTTGAAGATTCCTCCAAAAGTGCTCTTCCAGTCTAATGGACTCCCTGCCCAATCTACATCTGTGAAGCCCTGAAGCTTCACTCCCTCTATCCATCTGTACCACAATCCATACTAAGATGTGCCTCTGAGGTATCTCAACACATGCTTTGCTGCCTTCCAAAACAGCTTGGTAGGCTGAACCATAGCTTGACTCAGTTGGTTCAACGCAAAGCATAAGTCTGGTTGTGTGTTCACTAGATACATCAGTGAACCCACAAGCTACCGATAAATAGTAGCAGCTACTACCTCACCTGGAGTAGCATCCTCCTTCCTCTAATTCCTAGCTAGAGGAGTTTGCATGGGCTTGCACTTCTCCATGTGGAAGCACCTGAGTATCTCATTGGCATACTTTCCTTGAGACACAAATACTTCCCCATCTTTCTATCACACTTCGATGCCTAGAAAGTAGTGCATAAGACCCATGTCCTTCATCTAGAACTCTCTTGCAAGGTCCTCCTTGCAAGACTTGATCAAATAACCATCACCTGTCAAAATCAAATCATCCACATAAAGAACAATGATCAATGGCTTACCTTCTACCATGATGTGGTAAAGGTTCGCCTCTGCTTCACTCTTGGTGAAGCCCAACCTGGTGAAATAGCTATCGATCCTGGTGTACCAAGCACGGGGTGCTTGCTTCAGCCCATACAAAGCCCTTTTGAGTCAGCACACATGTGACTCATGATCAAAGGTCTCAAAACCTTCTGGATGCTCAATGTACACCTCTTCCTCAATCTTCCCATTGAGGAACGTTGTCTTCACATCCATCTAATGGATCTTCCAACCCATCTGAGCTAATAGTGCCAACATCGATCTGATAAATGAGTACCTTGCTACTGGAGCAAAGGTCTCATCATAGTCAATCCCCTTGACCTGTTTGAAACCACAGGCAACAAACCTTGCCTTATGTTTCTCAACACTGCCATCAGCTACCCGCTTTACCTTGTAAATCCATCTGGAACTCACCACTGACTTGTCCTAAGGTCTTGGGACAACATCCCACACACTATTCCGAATGATAGAGTCATACTCCTCTACCATTGCATCAACCCAAACTAGTTGTTTCACTACCACCTCGAATGCAGGAGGTTCAGACTCTACACACTCCCCAACCAAGGCCATGTAACTAGTGTACTGCTCCGGTGACCTCCTCTGTCTGCACTGAGAAGATGGGTGCCCCACATTCTCTCGCACATCCATCATCAACTTGTCATCTTCCCTTGAGCATTTCCACCCATCTCTGGAAGACTCAGCATGAGTGGATGTCTCCACTCCTAGATCCTCTGCTTGCAGCTGCTCTGCATCGATCTGAGGCTCCTCCTCCTTAGGAACTAAAAGTTCCTCCTCTGCATGCAACTTGAGCTCCCTCTCAAGTGATACTCACATGGCTTTCTACTTGTCGAACTTCAAATCTCTGCGTACCACTGTCCTATGACTGGTAGGCAGGAACACCCGATAGTTGTGGGGTGTATCAGTGTACCCCACAAGGATCCCTAGCTTAGCTGTTAGATCTAGCTTCCTCCAAGCATATTTGGTCACATGGCAATAAACCAATGATCCAAATATCATGAAGTGACTCACATCTGGTTGCTTTCCGGAAGAGGCCTCCATAGGTGTCTTCATTCCCAGTATATGGGGTGGGCTTTTGTTATGCAAGTATACTGATGTATTGCATGCCTCAGCCCACAAATGAAGTGGTAGGCTTTGGTCATGAAACATCGCTTGAGCTGCTCCCACAATATATCTATTCTTCCTTTCGATCACCCCATTCTGCTATGGATTATGGGGTGTTGTCAACTCTCGTTTAATTCCTTCTGCAGCGTAGAAGTCCTTAAACTGTTGGGATACATACTCTCCACCATTGTCGCTACGCAAGGATTTAATTTTCTTTCAATATTCTTTCTCTGCCAAGGATTTAAACTCACAAAACCTCAAGAAGGTCTGATCCTTCTTTTGCATAAAGTAGATCCAACATCTACGAGAAAAATAATCAACAAAAATAACATAGTACCTTTGTTTAGCAGTGGAGGCTGTAGAGAATGGTCCAAAAACATCTATGTGAACTCGCTCTAGGATTTCTCCAGCTCTACTGTCTCGATCCTGAAAGGAAGATTTCACATACTTACCCACGTACAACCTTTTCATGTATCCGTCTGCTCCATTTTTCCCTTGGGAAGTCTGGTAGAAATCTGTTGCATGATCTTCAAGGCCCCATGGTGCAAGTGGCCCAATCTTCTACGCCATAGCTCGCCAACATCTTGGCTTTGCACCACCTCTACTTTGGAACTCAATGCAGCATAATCGTCTACCTCCAGCTTGTAGATATTCTTTACTTGAATCCCAATCCTCTTGGTCTGTCCAGTATCGATATGCCTCAGGAATACCTTTCCTTTACTAAAGACTACATCATAACCTTTGTCTTCTAGCATAGCGACAGACATAAGATTATTCTTCAGACCCGGTACATACTTTACATCAGTCAAGGTGAGAGGAGCTCCATGCTCCCTCTGAAACACAACCATACCTTCACCTAAAAAATGGTACTTTCCATCATCGCCCATCTCGATCCGCATCTGGAGATCCTTCTCCTCTAGGGTACTGAAAAGATTCTTGTGCTGGACATGTGGAAAGAGGCTTCACTATCTAGGTACCAAACACATCCCACCATGGATGAAACCATGCATGCGACAAGAGAGAAATCCAACTTGAATTGTGAGGCCAGTGCCTCACCGTACAATCCCTTCGAGGATCCCTTCTTGGATTTATTCTGTGGATAATTCATAGGATAATGGCCCACCTCATGACAACGAAAGCATCGCGCTTTCGATTTGTCAAACTTCTTCCCACCATGGGAAGAACCAGATTTCGGATGGGAAGCCTTCCCTTTACCTTTCCTCTCCTTACTCGCTAAGGCTAGATTTCCTTCATCATCTTGCTTTGATGAAGATCCATCTCTATTGCTTCTTCTTATCTCCTCCTGCATCAAATCCAACCAAATTCATTCCCAATCTGGCAGTTTTTCTCTTCCATTTACCGAGTCTTGGTAGCTATGCTAGCTCTTAGGAAGACCGAGGAGAGAAAGACTCACCATGTCATCATCGGCTGTCGTGATCCCTACTCTTCCAAGCTCATCCCTCCAAGTGGTGAGCTTGTTCAGATATGTAGAGATCGTGTCGCCCTTTTCACACTTTATTTTCCGAATCTTGTCTTTCAGCGACAACTTCCTTTGATTGTTGTTGTTCTGATATAGATCTTTCAATGTTTTCCACATTGAAAATGGTGTCTCCTTCCCTTGGAGGCTCGAGACAATGTGCTCTCGAACTCCCTCCAGGAGGATTCTCCTCTCTCTAGCCACACATTTATTCCATTTCGCCAATTTTTTAGCATTAGCTGCTGCTAACTTGGGGACTTCTTGATCAATTAATTCCTTTAGACCGTTGTCCTCTAATGCTGCTTCCATGCGATCATTCCAGGTTATATAATTCGAGCTGCCATCAAGGGCATGCTCGAGTCTTAAACCGTTGAACGCCATTGGTGAAATTTGAGATGTGATAAGAATTCAAATTCTATAATCAGGGACTTGAAACTTGAAACTTCTCCCTTCTTTGTATATTGTTCTTCGCTTTGATCACCTTTACTCTAATACCATGTAGAAATTCCCACTGTAGATCAATAGATTATGCAATATACTAAAGCAAAATACAAGATCTACTTCTACAACAAACCTGCGGAAGATTAATCTATTTTGAGAAAGATCAAATAGAACACATATAACTAAGAATGAGAGAGCAATCACACATGAACACAGAAGAATACTCTAGGGAAAGACTCAGCTAAAAACCCTGATCTCTGTATTATAATACAAGTGGAAATATGTTCAGATTACACAAAGCATCAACTCACAAGCTATCCTGCTCTCAGTACAATCCAACAATACATCTCACAGACTGAATAGACACAAGATATGCCTTCCCTCGACCCTCCAAGCCTCCTATTTCCTTGCGCAGTTTTCCTTGGGGTCCAATGTTGCCACCTGTGTGAATTGGCCTCATCACACACTCATCAAACCCAAAAGTAACTGCGCAATCTCCAAGGAATGAATTCCTTTTGCATGCAAGAGATATCCTCTATGGAATATTCCTACAATTAATAGTACACTATCCCATCATCTGATCTCAACTGGGTCTCTGTCTGAACTGACATGCATGAGTTATTTATGAGAGAATATTCAGTTATCTGAACTGCAGTAGTTACATGCATGCATGCATTAACTAACTGAAATCACAATTAGTTCAACAAACTATTTGAACTAATCTAATTGGACTTAACTCAGTTAACTGAGCTAACTAATTACAACTCAAAGTACAACTCATCCTAATCTCCTTTAATCAAGGCAAAACTTCCTCAATCAATGGAGAAACTGTTGCATGTCTTCACATAGACTTCATGTTTGATTTCCTACAACTAATTAACTCAAGATGAATTAATTAATTATTTTACAAATAGTTGCTAAGATCAAATTCGAATTTTAATTCTCAATTTTAGTTTAGGGACTAATTAAAATTGGAATGTATCCCGAAATGCTATTTATAGTAGTGCTATTTTTAGCACTTCTATTTTTGGCATTTCTTGTTGCTATTTTCAGCACAATCAAAGCATTAAGTTCCATACTGTAGATGCTAATCAAATCAAAATTATTGTTCAGGTTTCAAATACAAGAAGACTATCAATTTCAATAGTACATTTTCATGCACATAAAAATTAAAAATATAGCATCTTAGCTAAAGGATACAATCAACCATCAATGGAGGAACTCCTTTATGGGAGTAACTATGAAGACATTTCAATTAAACATTAATACCCATGAATTTAATGGAAATTGTTACATTTATGTTTTACTTAAAAAACACGATTTACATCTCGGTCTATATATTATTTCTGTAATTTAATAAAAAAATATGTATGTGTGTGTCCTTTGTATCCTGTTTTTGGGGATCTATGTGTTTGTGTCGTACATTGTGATACCCATTTTAGGTCACTCCAAAGCTTCTAGCTCTGGTAGGGAAGGGAGCCTGTTGGCCATAACTCTTCCCAACTCTGTAGCTCCAGAAAAAGGAAAGATGGTTCACAAGACGAAAAAGGAGGTGATTAGAGAAGTAGGCGAACTTTTGCTCAATTCAGGACAAATGGGGCAACTGACAGATTATTTCCCTGAATCCATCCAACCATCTCAATGAAAATCATCTTGGAACATTTGGGTTGTAATAGCAAAGGTAAGCTCCTATACCTGAAAGATAAAATCAATAAAGTCAAACTGAATATTGTATTGTTACAGGAAACCAAAATGATAGCAGATAAATTGCTGAAAACAAGTCAATACAACTGGAATTTTAGCGAAGTTATGATGATAGATTCCATAGAAATGGCTAGCAGAATTTCGGTATTATGGAATCCCCAGCAAGTAATATTCAAAGACTGGATCAGAACATGCTACTCTCTCAATAAATCATGTCAACCCATTGGCTCTGATGTTTGGCTCAGCTTGACGATACTTTATGGACCTTCCACCCCTCATGCCAAGGAGTGCTTCATCAGAGACATTTATGCCCTATGCCCTCAAATCTCCTCCCCCCTCTAGATCTTGGGTGGTGACTTCAGTCTTATTTGGAACCTAGAAGAGAAAATGGGAGGTGTCATAAGGTTCAATTCAAGCTCCATTTCCTTCAACGAGCTGATCGATGATCTCCACCTAGCAGACGTGCAAATGAAGTTAGGGATACACACTTGGAACAATCGGAGAGGAGGCACACACCAGATCACCTACCGACTTGATCGCTTCCTCTAGTTGTCAGAAGAGATGCTATGACAAGGGCTTCTCATTGAGGCTTCTATTTTTCTATCTCTGGGCTCAGACCACTGGCCGATTTTCCTAAATATGATGACCCTCTCTCCCTCGAAAGAGAAGTCGTTTCATTTCAAAAGCTTTTGGCTAAGGTATCTTAGATTCATTGAGAAGATAGAAGCTTTGTGGAACACCCTAGAAGCTCGTCCAGGGACGCGCATGCAATCTTTTTAGAAAAACTCCAAGCTTTGAAATTGAAGATCAAGTTTTGGAACCAAGAGGATTTCAGGGATATCTTAAATGAGAAGCATAAGATTAAGAAACCAATGGAGGGGCTCCAAATGCACATCATATGCGATGGTCGATATGAGGACTTAGAAATGCAAGAATGACACCTACCAGCCCAAATAGAGGAAATGTGAATCTAGGAGGAAACATTATGGCATCAGACATCTCGAATCCAATGGCTCCAAGAGGGAGAGAGGAACTCGAAATTATTCCACTGATCGATGATCAGTCATCACCAACATAATCGAATGACCTCTATCACTACATAGGAGGGGGCTCGCCTAGAAAACCACCAAGATGTGGAGAGGGAATTGATTTCCTACAAATCTTCTCTTTTAACTGAAGAAGATATCAACAAGCCAAAGATATAGAGAGAATCACCTGTCATGTTACCCAGCTTGTGACTAAGGATCAAAATGAGACTTATGCGACGTGTATCGTATGAAGAGGTGGAAGCGGTGGTGAAGGAAATGCCCTCTAATAAGGCTCCTGGTCAGAAGGGCTTCACTTAGAAATTATTCAAAGCATATTGGCCTTTCCTAGGCCCTGAGATTATAGATCTTATGGAGGAGTCTTGCCAAAGGCATCAAATCTGGTCAGGTATCAATGCTACTTTCTTCACCCTTATCCCTAAGGCCAAAGAGGCATATACCCTGGATGGGTTTAGATCAATCGCCCTTTGCAATGTGATCTATAAAATCCTATCCTTTGTTCGGGTCCGAAGATTGAAGCCCATCCTTCACCACATCATCAACCAAGAGCAATCTGGTTTTGTCAAGGGGCAACAAATTCTGGATGGACTACTCTTCGCTAATGAAGTCAAACATTCTCCCATGAGACGAAAGAAAAGGGGAATGTTGCTTAAATTGGACCTGTCAAAGACCTACGATCGGCTCAATTTGTCTTACCTCATCTCAGTGATGCGAGATTTTGGCTTTGCAGATGAATGGTTGCGTTGGATTTACTCAATGATCTCTACCCCCTTCTTCTCTATCTTGGTCAATGGGGCCCCCCCTTCCCCTACCCCTGATCCTGACTCAGGCAAGGAGATCATATCTCACCATTTCTATTTATTATAGTAGTTGAGGGCTTGAGTCATGCGATTAAGGTGGCAAAATTGCAGAATGATCTGAAGGGCATCCAAATCCTATGCACTAACATCTCAATGACCCACCAACAATTTGTGGATGATAACTTGTTGTATGGGGCGGTGACAGTTCAAGAAGCCTTAATATATGATGGAATCATGGAAAAATTCCAAGCTGCTTTAGGTATGCTTCTGGACAAGGAAAAGTCCAATGCCTATTTTTTCAATACTCCTTGACCCATTCATGTGTTTTTGGCCTGTATTCTGGGATTCCCTATTGGGGCCCTTCTGTCAAAGTATCTAGGCATTCCATTTTTGGTAAATCCTCTCCGTATTAGCCACTAGAAGGAGTTATGCGCCAAAATAATGAAAAATTGTCAAATTGGACCTTTAGAGTTATGAATCTGGCTTGTTGAGCTATACTCTTAAAGTCAGTCCTGCAAGCGATCCTTATTTATCAACTCTCTGTTCTCCCTAACCCCAAGGGAATATATGGAGAAATGGTCTTCATCTTCAAGCAGTTTCTATTGCAAGGTGCAAACTCGGAACGAAAATGGCCCCTCGTTGCTTGGGAGAAACATTGTCTTCTCAAGGAATGAGGGGTTCTTGGTTTGAGAGATCCTATAGATCTTAACAAGGCACTGGCGGTGAAGCTATTGTTGGCTTGTTCGGGCCTGACCAAGGTTCAGAGTTAGTTAGCCAAACAAATCCCGGTACTATTGGCCCTTTCGGCAACATTTTGCGGAGCGTGGATTGAGGTCTCACCTGAAGTAGTATGGGAGGGTGCTAGAACCAGATTTCCACACCCTGGAGATGTTTGATGAGTTCGACTAGTCTACGATTTCTCCTTGCGAGTAGGTTGCTTCGCGCACCTTCTTATTCCTTGCGACCTGATACGCTGCCTTCGCACAACCCTATCCAAGGGTTGTACCATGTTTTGCACTGCTGCCCAAGACCTTGCTTATATTCCAATGTTAGTTAATTATCTTTGCCTACTTTGGTGCTTTTAAGTTATGTTTAACAACATAAAACATTCTTACAGGTGCGCGCAGTAAATAAACAATATAATTGCAAGTTATATCAATCATGCATTAACCCAAGAACAGATACACAAAACTATAACCAAACTTCTCTTTATTGATTCTTTCCATGGTTACAGACTTGACTCACCCTACACACTAAGCTGCAGGGGTCTACGCACTTAGCTGCGGACTACTAGGCCTCTGCACACTCAGCTGCAGAGCCTTCTCCTACTCTACGAACTAGAGACACACTTTACATTGCGATTAGACTTCCTCTGTTCTATTCTCTATCCCCTATTATCTCTATCATTCTTACGCTTAGAGCCTCTCTCTATTTATACAATCCCATGGTCTGCGGACCATGGGTAGGTCTTGTTGAAAATAGCAACAAGAAATGCTAAAAACATCACTGTTATAAATAGCAGTTTGGGTACCAGTGTTGGACATAGTTGTGATGCAGGAAAGTGTTCCCTCTGCGGACAAAGGCAACCCCTCAAGCCTTAGAGTGGATCTAGTCACAGCAAGGACAGATCAACAATAGATCTCCTTAAACAGTCATAGTTGGAGGCCTACCTCCACCGGTGGTTGATGGAGTTCCGTTGCGTTGCTCCAGCTTTCGCTTCCTTCTCCTCAATGAGTGATCAACTTGAAACAATGCAAAGGAAATACAACAAAGCACATAACCGGAAAACAACAGTGATCTATTTACTCACAAAGTCAAGAAGTCATGATCTATCAAGTAAATTAATACAAGACATAGGAAACCACCATTGATTGTATTAATAATGAAATAAGAGCAAGCTTACAACCAAAGTCTTGATGTCGCAAGCCTTCTCAGAGGGTCCAACCAGTGTATTTCTCAAGCATTCACTCTTTGAAGATGGATCTCCCAACACACAAAATCTCTCTCTCACTCATAAGCTCTTACACAAAGTTAAGGGCACTTCACAATCTCCCACAAGCTATCAACAATCCCACACTTGTCACACCCACACCAGCTATCTATTAAACCCAAAAGCACTAACAGCACTGCTCAAACAAAGAAATTACCAACTAGGGAACTAAGGAACTAGCAGATCATAGCAATGGTGAGTGATTTTATAGGAGGAGGATCCTCCATGAAATGAGGGAGAGGGAGTGTTACATAGTAATTTGTCACTGCCTTCACTTCCAGTTCATCTACTATGTCATGTGTCCAAGTCAAACATGCTCATATTGAACAAATGCTCTCTTTTGCTGCCAAAAATCCACCTTTCCTAAGTTATCTGCCTCATCCTGACTATGGGTTTAATATACGCGTTGAAGTGCACTCATAAACAGTCCAACCGCGTTTCCAGCGTGGAAGTACATCTGATTCCCATGATGGTTCGATTACATGCCCTAGCGCGAGGCTATTTGTTGTCTTTAGCGATGATCTAAATGTTTACATTGCTCACTAGTGATGCCAGCGCTAAAGCTCAGTTATGTACCTGCGATGATCCAGATTGGGTGAATTTGTTACAACAGTCGGCCTTCCAGATGACTCCAGACCTGGTTGTTGGCATAGTTTGTATCGCCCTCCATTCTCTGGCATGGCAGTTCCATCCATTGTGCTACCTTCCTTTGAGATAAGCTCACTTTTCCACCTTTCATGGAGACTCCTTCTCCTATTTAAACTCTCACCATTGCTATGCATTGCTAGTTTTTGACAGTTGGAAAATTCTTGGATTGAGCAAGTGCTGTTAGTGTTTGTAGATAGCCGGTGTGAGTGTGATAAGTGTGGGATTTTTGATAGCTTGTGGAAGGTTGTGAAGTGCCCTTAACATTGTGTAAAACTTATGAGTGAGAGAGATTTGTATGTTGGGAGATCCATCTTCATAGAGTGAATGCTTGAGGAACATGCTGGCTGGATCCCTCTGAGAAGGCTTGTGACGTCAAGACTTTGGTTGTAAGCTTACTCTTATTTCATTATTAATACAATTAATGATGTTTTCCTATGTCTTGTATGTAATTTACTTGATAGCTCATGACTTCTTGACTTTGTGAGTAAACAAATCATCATTGTATTCTGGTTCCGTGCTTTGTTGTATTTCCTTTGCATTGTTTCAGGTTGATCACTCTTTGGGAAGTAGAAGCTAGAGCAGCGCAACGAAACTCTATCGACCTCCGGTTGAGGTAGGCCTCCAACCATGATTGTTTAAAGAAAATTGTTGTTGATCTATCCTTGTTTGTGACTAGACCCACTCTAGGGCTAGAGGGTTTGCCTCTGTCCGCAGAGGGAACACTTTCTTGTATCACAAATTGGCGACTCCACTGGGGAGCTTGGCCTATGTTCTTTTCTTGTTTACTCTTGTCTCGATTTGTGATTTGGTCTCTTTTGAAGTTTTCAGGATTGGTTACCAGTCTTTTGATTTTCCTGGGTTGATATGGGAAATACCTCTATTTGATTGAAGGGTTCACTAGTTTTGGTTCGGGAGTCTTTGTTCATTTGTCATTATTTTTTGCATCATCGCGAAAAAAAGCCTAATAGTTGCGATGTCATTGCAACTTTATAGCTTTGCACCTGCGATGATCTCGGTTTTAGTTTAATTCCCGCGATGACTCTTGAAATCGCATCATCGTGGAAAATAGGTGTTTTTCCGCGATCATCTCGGGTTGTATGTGTAAAACTTGCGCTGACATCTCTATTTGTCTATCCATCACAGGCGATGGTACCTAAACTAGCAATGACATCTCTAGTTGTCAGTGTACAACTTGTGATGATTCCTGTAAAGTTTTTTTTACAAATTTTTACCTCCTGAATTCATCAATCTTTCTTATCCCCTGTTGTTTCTTGTCTCTCATTAGCTTGTTTTAATTGCTTTTGGTTAGGGTACTGTCTCTTTGATTTCATTGAGTGAGTCTTGTGCTTTTTGGACCATGTGACCTAGCCCTTTAGAAGTTTCATCGAGAAACCGTTTGCTTGGGTTACTTGTCTGTTCAAGGTTCGTCCACAACCCTCTTATCGATTTGATTGAGGCTTTTTCACTGCTTGTTTTCTTACTGGTTGATTTTTAGTGTCGATTATTGAACCAATTTTTTATGTTGATTCAATTTCTTCACTACCAAGCATAGATCACAATTGTTTGGATTGATCAGTTCACACTTGCTTGTTTGTCTCTTTAAATTCAAAAAAATAATAATCAAAAGTTTGCATTCATTTATCATATGAAAGTGAAAGTACATTTTCATTACGAATTTTCATGTTTGAGAAATTGGAAAGCAAATTCTAAATCTTTCATTAGTAGTATCGATGCATAGTGAGATTAGTGTATTGATGCATTGTGTTTCTTAGTGTTTGCATTCACTTGTCTTGGTTTGGGAATGAACTCTCTACCTTTCTGTAAATAGGTGTTCATCGAAATGAATGATGCTTTATTCATTCTAGCTGCATCCTAGGTTTTTGTGATATACATACGGTAGGGCCTGGAAACTGAAACATAATTCAAGATCAACTCTAAAATGAACTGAATGAATCTAACAACGCATTGGAACATAACGCTCATTACATAGAGGTCTAGCCTAGAGACGTGCTATGGCATCGTTAAACCTAGTCACTATTGTTTTCACTTAAGGTTGGGTGATTCCTCCTTCTGTGACTCAGTAGTGATCTAGTATGGAATTGTGCTCCCATGTACCATCGAGTATATGTTGGGAGACCCCACTAGGTTATCATCCTATATCCTTAGGAAGCCGTGTCTACCACCTTGCAAACCGTAACACACCGAACACAACATTCGGGAAGATTGACTGCCGTACGGAAAGTCCTTAGTTTTCATACGACTGCCAAGGTGTATATGCAGTTTTACAGGTTTTTTGGTAAAACTTTTGCTTAGTTCTCCAGAGTAGTCACTTTCGTTCCTTTTCGGACTCCCTAAAAGAAAAGGTCCATCTGAGCACTTGTCACTTCTGGCTCATTAAACATTTGAAGATGACTAGAGTCACTTTTCATCCTTTTCTCGACTCTTGAAACATGAAAAGGTCAAGTTTTGTTCCTGTGTAATAAAATTTATCTGCCCATGAAATATTCATGGTAACTGTTCGAGTTCTTGGTTGTGATAAGAGTGTTTTTCAAGCTTGTTCTTGATGGCAACATTCCCCGAGTCTACCAGCCCAGGTCTTCCCCCAGATGGAAATCTTGGTCCATTTCCGCCTTTTGGAAACGTTGGTGCTCCGTATATGGCAACATTGTCCTTTCCTGGGTTAACCATCGGTCTGCCCGTGTGGTTATTTTCCACCTCAGTGGTCCCGAGTGTCATGACTCCTGTTCCACCATCTCCTTCATCCAAACCATGACATGTTGATTCCAAGGCTGAGCCTACGCCTTCTTCCCCTGTTTCTTCCTCCTCCTCTCCTCCTTCGCCTGGTGAAAGTTTCACATCTAGTAACCAGGAGGCTAAGAAGAAGAAGAAGAAGATGATGAAGAAGAAGAAGTCTGATAAATGCGAGTCCACCTGTGCAGCTACTTCTCTGAGTACATCCCAGGCTGGAACACCTTCTGCTCCTTCGCGGAAGGTTAAGTTTCCTTGTAAATTGTGCAAGGGTGACCATATTCTTCGTGATTGTCGTGGTATTCCTAGGATCTTAGACATATGGTCTCACGATCTGGCTCGTCCCTCTTCATATTTTGAAGCTCATGGCGATGCTACCCTATCAATTGGAAATGGTAAGAAGAAAGGGAAGATTTGATTCGCCTGTAGGCTATGTGAAGGCAACCATCCCCTTCACCTTTTTCCGCTCATGGATAAAGCTCCCACCGTTTTGGAACGTCTTACAACTTCTTCACCCCAACTTCCAGTTGGTTATCAGAGGCTCTCTTCAGACCCTCTCCCCGTCGACAAAGAGATTGAATTAGATTCTTCTCTTGTCTGTCCTCCTCCTTCGAGCCTGGCTGTGCTAAGCTTGTTCCCGACCAACCATTGGTCGGAGAGAGTGTCGACTTGGGTTCACCACCTGTTGATCACTCTGTTTCGAAAGAGAATCATGTTCATGTTATTCTCGTCTCGTCAGATTCTCCTGATTCCGAGAATGACCCTCCTATCCCTGCTGATCAAGGGGGTCCTCCTTCAGTTCCTGTAGAGCGGGGGAGCAATCATACGATTCCCCCACCAAGTAGTTTGGTCATTTCCTTCGACTGGAGTCATTTGACTGCTTTCCGCCTTCCATCCTAGGTGTCTTTCAAGATTACAGTACACGCCTACGATAAGGCAGTACCTGGCACTGTCTTGGATGAAGGTGCATCGGTTAGTCTCATGCCTTTCACTACTTGGCAAGGTTTGGGCTCCCCACAGCTTGCGTGAGTCATGTAGAATCTGTTAGCATTTGACGGAGGAGCCAGTCAACCTTTAGGGATCCTCCCGAAGTTTCCTGTTACTTTGGGAGGCAAAACCATCTATATAGACGTACTAATTGTCCAAGGTGCTTTATATTTCAGTCTTCTTCTTGGCTGTGACTATGTTTATGCCATGGGGGCCCTCGTCTCTTCACTTTTCTGTGTGGCTTGTTTTCCACACGATGGAAGAATGGTGACCATAGATCAATTATCATTGTGTAGTCCCTCGGTGCCTCCTACGCAGCTGTCATCCCCTCTCGGTTCTTTCTCGCAAGCAGTACCTTCCTTTCCACAGGTCAATTATGTGGCTACCCGTTCCATCTCTGCATCTGCTGATGATCATGCAGATGGTCTCGTACGTCATGTACTGGGGGCATTGGAACCCAATCTGTCATTGGTGCATCATGACATGTATTCCTCCCAGAGTGCGTTTCTTCCATCCCACGAAGACCTCTTGGGATCCATGTTGACATCTCGCCCATGAACAGATGATCGAGCATAGTTCCTAATCTTGTGTCAAGCTCGTTAAAAAATGAAACAAGGTGTCTTGAGGATAGTTTTGATCTTGTGTCAACCTCGTTAAAAAAATGAAACAAGGTGTCCAAGGATAGTTTTGATCTTGTGTCAACCTCATTAAAAAATGAAACAAGGTGTCACGAGGATAGTTTTGATCTTCTGTCAACCTCGTTAAAAAATGAAACAAGGAGTCTTGAGGAAATTTCTTGATCTTATGTCAACCTTGTTAAAAAATGAAACAAGGGTTATGAGGATAGTTCTTTTTGCTGTGTCAACCTCATTAAAAAATGAAACAATTCCCCTTTCGAAATCGAGTCTTTGCTTAAGATCTAGTAAATCCAAGTCGAGTCTTTCCAAGATCTCGAAAGTGAACCTTCATTCTATCCACCTCGTTGAATGCAATGAAGCTTGGGGGGTATGTACCTTGATTCGCGTCATTATGCTGGGGGCATGCGAACTTATAACAAGCATAGTTTTTCGTTTCAAGCTTGTGTAAACATGAAACCGAATCCAAGCAGAGTTCTCCATGGTTCAAGCTTGTGTAAAAATGAACCCATACCTGATTTACATCTCGTGATTTCCATTTATTCGCTAAATTTTGCTAGATGAGCCTTGGTTGTTTCATTCCAATGCCACCATCTCTTTGGCTGATCATATGCTTTCACTTGATTGTTTATCCTTTCCTGAGGAACCACAATGATGAGTGGTTTTATTAGCCAACCTCTTAACCATTACATGTTTTGAGCAGTTCCACCATTGCTGGAATCAATTGCTACCCTTTAGACCACTCGTCCCTCTAGGACGAGTCACCTTTAAGCTCTTTTCTGACTCGTAAAAGATGAAAAGATTGCCAAGTATTTTTTCCCTTTTTGACTCGTTAAAGAGAATAAAAATGGAGGTCTGCTTTCAACTCTTTTCCGATCGTTTAAAGACAAAAGTATTGTAGAATTTCCCCTTTTAACTCATTAAATGGAACAAAAGGCGGTCCACTTTAAGCTCTTTTCCGACCGTATAAGTGTGAAAAGATTGCTGGGCTTTTGACGTTTCGGGTTCGTTATTGGTTACGAAACGACGTGATTTTGATCGCTTTTCTACTCTTTCGGGTCGAGACCACTAATCACAAAAAGTACTCCTTGATCGTAATGGTCAAGTGGTTCTTTCGAGTATCGTTTTATACTTTTTCGGGCTCGAGAGACACAAATCTACGAAAAAGGACCCCCCTGGAGTTTTCTTTTCCGTGTCTTTTTCAAACTCTCTAAACATGAAAAAGACTCCGAGTTTTACCTATGTCGGACTCGTTAAAACCTGACGACATTGGACTCGTCGCCATGACGAGACTCGAGCTTCTCCTCCCTAGGGCTCGTTAAACTATTACTAGGTTGGATTCAACCAACGGTTGAACTTATATTACAAGCATATGATATCCCCTTCAAGCTTGTTTTCAAAAATAATTGGGGTACTCGCCAACAATGGTGGGGGAAAATTTAGAAATCATCATTGGCAGCTAGTCACTCTTGAACATCGACACTTTGCTTCTTGTCGGGTTGGGACATCCATACATCGTCACTCAGCCTTCCACGGGTTTGGGTTGTCATTTAGCCTCATTCCATCCGATTCATGCCGTCTCCATCGAGCCTCTGATCCTTGGGTACCTGAATGCTGCCACCCTCCAGAGTCGTGTCGCTGACATGTTCAAGAGTATAATCCTTCTGCAGTTTACCTCCTTTGTCTCCCCTGATACTCTATTTCACCATCTACCACTTGTTCCTTATCTCGTGTCGTTGATGGGGAAAACATTATGGCCCTCCTGTGACAAATCGTCTCTTGTCGACATCAGCTCATTATCCAGGAGTTTGATCTAGAGATCCCATTTGGTACCTTAGAGCTTGCATGCCTCAAAGGCAAGTTCTTCACACCTGACCATCGAATTTCATCATTGGTCGTCGACTGGGTGATTCCATGAGTGTTTGACTTCAGCTCCTTCTTCACACTTCATGGATTTTGCTAGATAGTACCTTGAGAACCATTGGCATTATTAGTGGTTTCTCTCGCACTTATTAACGGTTTTCATCATTGACTGGTAATCAAGCGATTTTCTATCATTCTCGACCTCAGCACATCTATTCGCATGTAGGATTTGTACGATGATCGGATGGGTTCAAGACCCCGAACTCAGATTACATATGTTTGGGCTGCGTGAATTGGTTCATGATTACATGACTCATTGATGGATGGCTGCAACCATACTTGAGTCCTCATGGATGGTTGCAACCATACCTTTATTATTATCATGGTCTTACTAGCTGGATGGATGCGTCCATACCATAGACCTAGTTCCTATGTCTTTTGGATGGCTACACCCATGCCCAGATTATATGTATTTCACTATCAGAGATATCAGCTGTACTTGCGTGCAGGTTCTTCCAGGTGGTGTTCCAACTCAGTCGGTTTGTAAAACATTTCACCCCTCCCACTCTCTCAGGCTTCATACTTTAGGGGGCATCTGTTACACAGTAATTTGTCACTGCCTTCACTTCCAGTCCATCTACTGTGTCATGTGTCCAAGTCAAACATGCTCATATTGAACAAATTCTCTCTTGTGCTGCCAAAAATCCACTTTTCCTAAGTTATCTGCCTCATCGCGACTATGGGCTTAATATACACGCTGAAGGGCACTCATAAACAATCTAGCCGCGTTGCCAGCACAAAAGTACATCTGATTCCCACGATGGTCCGATTAAATGCACCAGCGTGAGGCTATTTGTTGTCTTTAGTGATGATCTGACTGTTTACATTGCTCACTAGCGATGTCAGCGCTAAAGCTCAGTTATGTACCTGCGATGATCCAGATTGGGCGAATTTGTTACAACAGTCGGCCTTCCAGATGACTCCAGACCTGGTTGTTGGCATAGTTTGTGTTATCACTTAGAATTTTAAACATTTGTATATATAGTCTTTTGTCCAAGTTTAATGTCAAAATGTTGTTATTCTATGTTTCTTACTTAGGGTTGGAATTTTAAAGGGGTTTGATGTAAAATGTGTTCTAATCTTATGGGTCATCCTCCGCCATCATGTTTTCATAAGTCATGTCTTGTCTCATTCATGTCACCAATCCTTTCCATAATCTCGCAGCGCAGCCTCCTATTGGTCAGTTTTGCAACGTATTTCCGTAATTTTGCAGCGCAGTTTCTTATTGGTCAATTTCGCTGCATAATCATGGTTTAGCCATTCCGCAGCGTGTCATCATCAAGCCGTTTCGCAGCACATTTTGACAATTCAAAACTAGCCGCGCTGCGAAATCGCGGATTCCTGCGTTTTGCAGCAGATATTTTTCAGAGGGTCATGTCAGTTGTTGAGTCATCGTTCCCGTCCGTTCATGTCAGTTGGCGTACCTCCCAAATACTCATAAACCATCACTTCACCAATAGGTTTGTAGGCATGCACATTAATATTATTCAAATTGGTTTTGCCGTGCATAGATTTTGCATGATGATCTTAAATGCTGCGTAAATGGCCAGCCTGGGTAATGAGATATTTGAATTGCAAGCGAGCCCGAGTTTATCAAGTGAGCCTGAATTGCAAGTGAGCCTGAGTGAAAAAGAACTGAAACATCAGTTTAGTTGGAGCTGTTGGTAATTGACTGTGCGGAAATTTCAAAGGCAAATGGAGAGGAAGGGGCATAGGTCTGGGAAATGTCAAAGAACAAAGCCTGAAGGTTTGGACCTCGCACTAAGAGATGAAGGCGTGAAGAAAGCCTTCAAGGATGCCGGCTGTTGGAATTTCTATGAGAAGCTGCAGGGTGGCCATGCTTAGGTAACAAAGGATTTTGCCTTAAATTTCACCGGTTTGAATTCTAAAGTTGCTATGCTAGAGGTTCAAGTGTCCCCTGAGGCCATTGCTGCTGTAACTGAGATTCCAAGGGGGGGACAAGAGTGGTTCAAGAACTTCAAATTTGATATGAACCCCTGCAAAGAATTCTTGAAAGAGGCACATGTGAATGAGGATCTAACAAAGGCTGTACCTAGAAATTATGTTAAGGAGCACTATGCCCTTCTTCTCACTTGTATTCAAAAGTATTTAACCTGTGAGGGTAGATATAACAAGGTTTACTCCTATCACTTTAAGTTGTTGTTGCATTTTACTGGTAAAGCATCCATAGATATTCCATTTTACCTGTTTCGTAGTCTCAGCAAAATGTGTGATAAAGTGCAATTAAGAAAGGATGACTGTGAAACATCATTATTTCACCATGGTTTGGTAAAAATTTTAGTGCTAGATGGTCTTCAGAAAATTGGTAGAGATTGGAACTCTTTTATCTTCATGGCTGGTTTCCAGAGTAAAACAGGGCTTACTCCACAGCCGGTTAGAGAAAGAGAAAAATCAGTTGATGAAGAGCCCACAATAGCCCAGCTTCGAAAGGAAGCAAAGGATAAAAAAAAGGCCAAGTCACAGTTGAAGAAATCAGTGAAGCCACTGATTATTAAAGAGCAGCCTCAGCCATCATCAAAAGAGAAAACTAAGCATGAGAAAGTTGTACCTGGACCAAGTGAATCTAAAACAGTGTCTAGAGCTAGGACAAGGAGTCAAGTAAGTAAAGATAAGGGCAAAGCATTGGCTGTTGAGGAAAGCCCTACATCTAAAGCCAGCTTGAGTGATTTGCTTGAGGCCATTGAGTTTGAGCAGGTGGAGCCAGTGCATATTGAACCAATGCACATAGATTTAACTCAATCATCACCGGAAAGCACTAAGAAATCTAAAGCTTCAAAGAGACTGAGGTTTGAAGAGCCCGGTGATGAATTTGTCCTCAAGCCAAGAAGACCTGTTACAAGAAGACAAGTAAGGGAAGCCTCTAAACTACCTAGAACAGAGGAAGTTGAAAAATTGTCTAGAGCAGAGGTGGCAGAGAAAAGCAAGCAAAAGCACTCCAATAGAACAGTCATTATTTCCCAAGGAGGTAATGTTATAGCCATAAAGGACCAGCTGGAGGCAGAAAAGATTGAAATTGATAAGGTGAAGAAAGCCACTAGGGAGGTTGCAGTCAGATATGCAAACTATCGGAAAGCTGTGTTAAAGGGGAGTAAAAACCTAGTAAGCCAGGTGGATTCAATAGCTGATGTCTACACATGGACGGTTCCAGCTCTCAAACAGGCCCAATGCATCAGAAAAATAAACATGTGTGTTTAAAGGCCGAGAAAAAAGCCATGAAGAGGAGGATTAAAGAATTGGAATCACAGCTAGGTCAGTGGAGGAAGGTGGAAGAATTAAAGGCTCAGCTAGATCAATTAGCTGATAAATAAAGTTGCTGCTCAAAGAGAGGTATTGTTCTAAGTTTTGTAAAATTTTGGCTTAGTTTCATTATTTTAAAGGCATCTAGACCCCTGCCATATATAAAGGAGTTTTAGCCATTGGAGGTATAAGCAGTGAAAAACTCAGAGCAAATACAAGCTGTATAAACAAAAAACAACGGTTTCGTAGCGCGCTACGAAATTGCTGTAGGTGCTGTTTTTGAACGAAAACAAATAGTTTGATGGGAGGATCAGATATTTGCCAAAGGAAACACCTAAAGAACATTAAGAAGACCACATGAAGTTAACATAAGCCATTCAAATGATGACAGGTGTGCCTCTTTTGTAAAGTGAAGTATTTTTGTCTCAAGTTAAAGTTTTCATTATAAAGGCACTTTATGTTCAGTTATTAGGGTTTGGAAGGAGGTGCATACGAGGAGTATTGTTTTGGCTTGCACACCTGTTCATCAACTAAGCCTCCAGCACATCTGGTATCATGATGGTGCTCTTCATTTTTGGGGTGTTAAAGAGTTGGAAACATGCTGCTACATTTTCGAATAGGTGATGGAAGACAGAGACCGGAAAAACAGGGGCTTGTCTCCTAACATTATTGAACCATCAACGCATCCAGCATCCAAAGCTAGCATGGAACATTGAATCCTCCTCTCAGCTATCTCGGCCAAACTGAAAGGAGACAGGTGTCAAGGAGCAAGAAAGAATCATTCTACGAGGAGGATATAATTAGAGCTTTAGTTTAATTAGGACTCTTTAAAATTCCAGTTTAGCACTTGTTGTATTTAATGAGTCAGTTAAATAGCAGATAAGGGTAATTAGTAGCAGTCATCGAGCTCCCCTCATGCTGGAGGAGGAAGCTCAAAGTAGTTAAGGAGATGTTTCTATATATAGAGAAAATTTTGATGTAATGAGGGTTGGATGTTTTGGAGAAAACAGAGTTTATTTTGGCTTGTGTAAAAACTTATTTCAGTAATACAAATGACTGCTTTTTCTTCTCAGGATTCACACAGTGTTTCAAATGCTCAAGATATATGTGGTTTTGTTTTATCTTTTATGTTTTACAGCTGTATAAATACACAATCACTCAGAATTCACATTGTTGCTCTGACTTCCTGTGTGTATTTGTAAGTTGAGGTTTCTATGAGAGGTATTTTGAGTGTTTAAACATTACATGCCCTGACTTCTATGAATGAGTAGTTTTATAGTTTGCTGAAGTGATGATTAACTCCATGAGCCCAATGGAAGCCTTTGTAATGTCTGTCCAGCCAACATATGTGTTAAATTTACTTTGCAAGAGTTAGCCATCTCATCAATAATTAAAATCAATAATCCTTTGAGAGAGCCCTCTCAGGCTAAGGAGGCTAAGCCTTAGTCAAAAGTCTGGTTTGAAATAGTTACACAGAGTCTTACTGATTAGCAGCCTTCAGTGCTTGATTTTGTGATAACAGTTTGTATCACCCTTCTTTCTCTGGCATGGCAGTTCCATCCATTGTGCTACCTTCCTTTGGGATAAGCTCACTTTTCCACCTTTCATGGAGACTCCTTCTCCTATTTAAACTCTCACCATTGCTATGCATTTCTAGTTTTTGATAGTTGGAAAATTCTTGGATTGAGCAAGTGCTGTTAGTTTTTGTAGATAACTGGTGTGAGTGTGATAAGTGTGGGATTATTGATAGCTTATGGAAGGTTGTGAAGTGCCCTTAACATTGTGTAAAACTTATGAGTGAGAGAGATTTGTATGTTGGGAGATCCATTTTCATAGAGTGAATGCTTGAGGAACATATTGGCTGGATCCCTCTGAGAAGGCTTGTGATGTCAAGACTTTGGTTGTAAGCTTACTCTTATTTCATTATTAATACAATCAATGATGTTTTCTTATGTATTGTATGTAATTTACTTGATAGCTCATGACTTCTTCACTTTGTGAGTAAAAAAATCATCGTTGTATTCTGGTTGCGTGCTTTGTTGTATTTCATTTGCATTGTTTCAGGTTGATCACTCTTTGGGAAGCGGAAGCTGGAGCAGCGCAATGGAACTCCATCGACCACCGGTTGAGGTAGGCCTCCAACCATGATTGTTTAAGGAAAATTGTTGTTGATCTGTCCTTGTTTGTGACTAGACCGACTCTAGGGCTAGAGGGGTTGCCTCTTTCCGCAGAGGGAACACTTTCCTACATCACAAGGAGCTTATCCTCAAGGAAGGTAGCAAAAAAGACAGAACCAACATCCCAGAGGCGGAAAGGCGACCCAAACTGACCCAACAACTAGCTCCAGAAACATCTAGAAGGCTGACTGTTTCAACTAATTCGCCAAATCTGGATTGTCGTAGGTCATGAACTAGGGACTAGCGACGACGTCACAATGACACATTGCATGACAGAGAATCATCGTGGATTTTAAGGGTTTACTAGCGACGATGCAAAAACTTAGTCAAAAAGGGTCAATCTTCAGCATTACAGAGAATTTGCTTAATCTTCTTACACTGGTGGGAAGATACGAACATGTTTATTTGACACATGACACAGTAGAGGGACTGAGATGAGGATAGTGACAAATTACTGTGTAACAGATGCCCCCTAAAGCATGAAGCTTGAGAAAGTGGGAGGGGTGAAATGCTTTACAAAACTGTTTGAACTGGAACACCACCTAGAAGAACCTGCAGGCGCAAGTACAACTAATATCTCTGATAGTGAAATACATGTAGTCTAGGCATGGGCGTAGCCATCCAAAAGACATACAAACTAGGTCTGTGGTATGGACACAACCATCCAGCTAGTAAGACCATGATAATGATAAAGGTATGGTTGCAACCATCCATGAAGACTCAGGTATGATCACAACCATCCGTTAAAGAGTCATGTAATCATGGACAAATCCATGCAGCCCGAACATGTGTGATCTTAGTTCGGGGTCTTGAAACCCAACCGACCATAGTACAACTTCTAGCATGCGAACAGATGTGCTGAAGATGAGCATGATAGAAAGTCACTTGATTACCGGTCAATGAGGGAAATCGTTAACAAGCGCGAGAGAAACCACCAATAATGTTGATGGATCTCAAGGTATTGTCCAGTATAATCCATGAAGTGTGAAGAATGAGCTGGAGTTGAACACTCGTGGAATCACCCAATTGACGACCAATGATGAAAGTCGACCGTCAGGCACGAAGAACTTGCCATTGAGGAATGCAAGCTCCAAGGTACCAAAGGGGATCTGTAGATTAGTCTCTTGGATAATGAGCTGATGTCGACAAGAGACGATCTGTCGCAGGAGAGTCATAATGTTTCCCCCATCAACGACACGAGATAGGGAAAAAGTGGTAGATGGTGAAAATAGAGTATCAGAGGAGGAGGTAAGGATGTGAACTGCAGAAGGATTATACTCTTGAACATGTCAGTGACACGACTCTGGAGGGTGGCAGCATTTAGGTACCAAGGGATCAGAGGCTTGATGGAGACAACATGGATCAGATGGAATGAGGCTAAATGGCAACCCAAAACCCCAGAAGGCCAAATGACGATGTATGGATATCCCAACCCGACAAGAAGCAAAAGTGTCGATGTTCAAGAGTGACTAGTTGCCGCAAGTAACCAATGACAACTTCCAAATTTCCCCCACCATTGCTGGCGAGTACCCCAATTATTTTTAAAAAAAAGCTTGAAGGGGATAGCATATGCTTGTAATATAAGTTCGACCTTAGATCGAATCCAACCTAGTAATAGTTTAACGAGCCCTAGGGAGGAGAAGCACGAGTCTCGTCATGGTGACGAGTCCAATGTCGTCAGGGTTTAACGAGTCCGGCATAGGTAAAACTCGGAGTATTTTTCATGTTTAGAGAGTTTGAAAAATACACGGAAAAGAAAACTGCAGGGGGGTCCTTTTTTGTAAATTTGTGTCTCTCGAGCCCAAAAAAAAGTATAAAACAATACTTGAGAGAACCGCTTGACCGTGAGGTCAAGGAGTAATTTTCGTCATTAGTGACCTCGATCTGAAAAAGTAGAAAAGTGATCAAAACCACGCTGTTTCGTAACCAATAACGAACCCGAAACGACAAAATCCCGACAATATTTTCACGTTTACACGGTCAGAAAAGAGATGAAAGGGGACCACCTTTTGTTCCATTTAATGAGTTAAAAGGGAAAACTCGGCAATATTTTCATCTTTAAATGGTCGAAAAGAGCTGAAAGTAGACCTCCATTTTTATTCTCTATAACGAGTCAAAAAGGGAAAAATACTCGGCAATATTTTCATCTTTTACGAGTCAGAAAACAGCTTAAGGGAGACTCGTCCTGGAGGAACGAGTGATATAAAGGGTAGAAACTGGTTCTGACAATGGTGGAACTACTCAAAAGATGTAATGGTCAAGAAGCTGGCTAATAAAACCACTCATCGCTGCGGTCCCTCAGGAAAGGAAAAACAACCAAGCGAAAGCATATGATTGGCCAAAGAGATGGTGGCGATGGAATGAAACAACCAAGGCTCATCTAGCAGAAATTAGCAGATGAAAAATGGCAATCACAAGGTGTAAATCGGGTATGGGTTCATTTTTACACAAGCTTGAACCATGGAGAACTCTACTTGGATTCAGTTTCAAGTTTACACAAGCTTGAAACGAAAAACTATGCTTGTTATGAGTTAGCATGCCCCCAGCATAATGACGCAAATCGAGGTACATGCCCCCCAAGCTTCATTGCATTCAATGAGGTGGATGGAATGAAGGTTCACTTTTGAGATCTTGGAAAGGCTCGACTTGGATTTTACGGTATCTTAGTCAAAGACTCGATTTGGAAAGGGGAGTTGTTTCATTTTTTAATGAGGTTGACACAGAGAAAAAGAACTATCCTCATAACCCTTGTTTCATTTTTTAACGAGGTTGACATAAGATCAAGAACTTTCCTCAAGACTCCTTGTTTCATTTTTTAACGAGCTTGACACAACACAAGGAACTGTGCTCCACACCCCTTGTTTCATTTTTTAACGAGGTCGACATAAGAAAAAAACTATCCTCGGAACTCCTTATTTCATTTTTTAACGAGCTTGACACAAGACAAGGAACTATGCTCGTCACCCTTACTCATGGGCCATACGAGAACATGGCTCCCAAGAGGTCTTCACGGGATGGAAGAAACACACTCTGGGAGGAATACATGTCATGATGCACCAACAACAGATCGGGTTCCAATGCCCCCAGTACATGATGGACGAGACCATCTGCATAATCATCAGTAGAGGCGGAGATGGAACAAGTAGCCACATAATTGACCTGTGGCAAAGAAGGTACTGCTTGCAAATAAGAACCGAGAGGGGATGACAACTATGCAGGAGGCACCGGGGGACTAAAAAGCTATAATTGATCGATGTTTACCATTCTTCCATTGTGTGGAAAGCAAACCACACGAAAAAGTGAAGAGACAAGGGCCCCCATCGCATAAACATAGTCACGGCCAAGGAGAAGACTGAAATCTAAAACACCTTGGACAACCATGACGTCTATATAGACAGTTTTGACCCCCAAAGTAACAGGAAGCTTCGGGAGGATCCCTAAAGGTTGACAGGTTCCTCCGTCGAATGCCAACAGATTCTGCATGACTGGCACAAGATGTGGGGAGCCCAAAGCTTGCCAAGTAGTGGAAGGCATAAGACTGACAGATGCACCCTCATCCAAGACAGTGCCAGGTACTGCCCTATCATAGGCATGTACTGTAATCTGGAAAGGCACATAGGATGGAAGGCAGAAAGTAGTCAAGTGACTCCAGTCGAAGGAAACGACCGAACTACTTGGTGCTGGTATCATATGATTACCCCCATGCTCTACCGGAACCGAAGAAGGACTCTCGTGATCAACAGGGATAGGAGGGACATTCTTGGACTCAGTAGAATATGACAAGACGAGAAGAACATGAGCATGATGCTCTTCCGAAACAGAGTGATCAATGGCTGGTGAACCCAAGTTGACACTCTCCCCGACCAATGGTTGGTCAGGAACAGGCTTAGCACAGCCAGACTCAGAAAGAGGAGGATGGACAAGAGAAGAATCTAAGTTAATCTTTTTGTCAACAAGGAGAGGGTCTGAAGAGAACCTATGATAACCAATGGGAAGTTAGGGTGAAGAAGCTGTAAGACTGTCCAAAACGGCAGAAGATTTATCCATGAGCGGACAAAGGTGAAGGGGATGGTTGCCTTCACACAGTCTACAGGGGAATCGAATATTCCCGTTCTTCTTACCATTGCCAGTTGATAGGGTAGCATCGCCATGAGCTTCAGAGGACGACGAGGGATGAGCCAGATCGTGAGACCATACTTCTAAGATCCTAGGAATGCTAGGACAATCACGGAGAAGATGGTCACACTTGCACAATTTACAAGGAAACTTAACCTTCCGCGAAGGAGTAGAAGGTGGTCCGACCTAAGATGTACTCGGAGCAGTAGCTGCACAGGTGGCCTTGCGTTTATCAGACTTCTTCTTCTTTTTCATCTTCTTCTTCTTCTTCTTAGTCTCCTGGTTACTAGATGTGAAACTTTCACCAGGCGAAGGAGGAGAGGAGGAGGAAGAAACAGGGGAAGAAGGCATAGGCTCAACCTTGGAATCAACGTGTCGTGGTTCGGATGAAGGAGACGGTGGAATAGGATTCATGACACTCGGGACCACCGAGGTTGAAAAAAACCAAATGGGTAAACTGATGGTTAACCCAGGCAAGGACAGTGTTGCCATATATGGAGCACCGACATTTCCAAAAGGAGGAAACGGACCAGGATTTCCATCTGGGGGAAGACCTTGACTGATAGACTCGGGGATTGTTGCCATCGGGAACGAGCCTGAGAAACACTCTTATCACAACTAAGAACTTGAACTATTACCAGGAATATTTTGTGGGCAATAAATTTTATGACAGAGGAACAAAACTTGAACTTTTCATGTTTCAAGAGTCGAGAAAAGGATGAAAAGGTGACTCTATCTCTTTCGAGGTTTAATGAGCCTGAAAGGACAAGTGCTAAGATGGACCTTTTCTTTTAAGGAGTCTGAAAAGGAATGAAAGTGACTACTCTAGAGAACTAGGCAAAAGGTTTACCAAACATCCTGTAAAACCGCATATACACCTTGGCGATCATATGAAAACCAAGGACTTTCTGTACGACAATCAATCTTCCCGAATGTTGTGTTTGGTGCGTTACGGTTTGCAAGGCAGTAGACACGGCTTCCTAAGGATATAGGATGATAACCTAGTGGGGTCTCCCAACATATACTCGACAATACTGGGAGCACAATTCCGTACTAGACCGCTATTGAGTCACAGAAGGAGGAATCACCCAACCTTAAGTGAAAACAATAGTGACTAGGTTTAACGACGTAGGAGCACATCTATAGCCTAGACCTCTAAGTAATGAGAATTATGTTCCAATGCGTTGTTAAGTTTATTTAGTTCATTTTAAAGTTGATCTTGAATTATGTTTCAGTTTCCAGGCCCTACCATATGTATATCAAAAACCTAGGATGCAGCTAGAATGAGTAAAGCATCTTTCATTTCGATGAAAACCTACTTACAGAAAGGTAGAGAGTTCATTCCAAAACCAAGACAAATGAATGCAAACACTAATAAACACAATGCATCAATAAACTAATCTCACGATGCATCGATACTACTAATGAAAGATTTAGAGTTCACTTTTCAAGTTCTCAAACATGAAAATTTGAAATGCACATATACTTTCACTTTCGTATATCAAATGAATGCAATCCTTTAATTTTTTTTGTTTTGAATTTAAAGAGACAAACAAGGAAGTGTGAACTGATCGATCCAAACAATTGTGATCTATGCTTGGTAGTGAAGAAATTGGATCAACATAAAAAATTGGTTCAATAATCGACACTAAAAATCAACAAGCAAGAAAACAAGCGGTGAAAAAGCCTCAAGCAAATCAATAAAACAGTTGTGGATGAACCTTGAACAGACAAGTAACCCAAGCAAACAATTTCTCGACGAAACTTCTAAAGGGCCAGGTCACATGGTCTAAAACACAAGACTCACTCAATGAAATCAAAGGGATAGTACCCTAACCAAAAGTAATCAAAACAAGCTAATGAGAGACAAGAAACAACAGGGGATAAACAAGATTGATGAATTCAGGAGGTAAAGTTGTAAAAACAAATTTATAGGAATCGTCGCAAGTGTTACACTGACAACTAGAGACGGTCTCAGAAGTACACCTATTTTCTGCGACGGTCCGATTTCAAGAGTCGTCACGGGAATTAAACTAGTAACCCGAGATCGTCGCCGGTACAAAGTTATAAAATCGTGACGGTTTCGCAACTGTTAGGCTATCTTACGCGACGATCTTAAAAAAACGACAAACGAACAAAAAACTCCCAAACAAAAACCAGTCAATCCTACAGACAATAGAGGGATTTCCCAGATCGACCCAGGTAACCCAAAATACTGATAGTTTATCCCCAAAATCCAAGATACACTAAATCAAAACCAAAACAACAGCGAACAAGAGAAGCAACATACAAAGGACTCCCCCGTAGAGTCAGCAACTTGTGATGTAGGAAAGTGTTCCCTCTGCAGACAGAGGCAACCCCTCTAGCCCTAGAGTGGGTCTAGTCACAACAACGACAGATCAAAAATAGATTTCCTTAAACAATCATAGTTGGAGGCCTACCTCAACCAGTGGTCGATGGAGTTATGTTGCACTGCTCCAGCTTTTGCTTCCTTCTCCTCAATAAGTGATCAACCTGAAACAATGCAAAAGAAATACAACAAAGCACATAACCAGAAAACAATAATGATCTATTTACTCACAAAGTCAAGAAGTCATGAGCTATCAAGTAAATTACATACAAGACATAGGAAAACACCATTGATTGTATTAATAATGAAATAAGAGAAAGATTACAACCAAAGTCTTGACGTCGCAAGCCTTCTCAGAGGGTCTAACCAGTGTATTTCTCAAGCATTCACTCTTTGAAGATGGATCTCCCAACATACAAAATCTCTCTCTCACTCATAAGCTCTTACACAAAGTTAAGGGCACTTCACAACCTCCCATAAGCTATCAATAATACCACACTTGTCACACCCACACCAGCAATATATTAAACCCAAAAGCACTAACAACACTACTCAAACCAAGAAATTACCAACTAAGGAACTAGTAGATCATAGCAATGGTGAGTGATTTTATAGGAGGAGGATCCTCCATGAAATGAGGGAGAGGGAGCTTATTCTCAAGGAAGGTAGCACAAAAGATGGAACTAGCATTCCAGAGGCGGAAAGGTGACCCAAGCTGACCCAAAAACCAGCTCCAGAAACATCCAGAAGGCCGACTGTTTGAACTAATTCACCAAATCTGGATCGTCGCGGGTCATGAACTAGGGACTAGCAACGACGTCACAACGACATAGTGCATGACAGAGGATCATTGCGGATTTTAAGGGTTTACTAGCGATGATGCAAAAACTTAGTAAAAAAGGGTCAATCTTCAGCATTAGAGAGCATTTGCTTAATCTTCTTACACTGGTGGGAAGATACGAACATGTTTATTTGACACATGACACAGTAGAGGGACTGAGATGAGGACAGTGACAAATTATTGTGTAACAATAGCAACAAGGAATGAAAAATGGAAGTGCTAAAAATAGCATTGCTATAAATAGCATTTCGGGATGGATTCCAATTTTAGTTAGTCCCTGAACTAAAATTGAGAAGTAAAATTCGAATTTGATCTTAGCAGTTGTTTGTAAAATAATTAACTAATTCATCTTGAGTTAATTAGTCGTAGAAAATCAAACATGAAGTCTATGTGGGGACATGCAACAGTTTCTTCATTGATTGAGGAATTTATCCATCAGTTAAAGAGATAAGGATGAGTTGTAATTAGTTGTCTCAGTTAACTGAGTCAAATCCAGTTAGATTAGTTAAAATAGTTTGTTGAACTAATTGTGAGTTCAATTAGTTAATGCATGCATGCATGTAACTACTGCACTTCAGATAACTAAATATTCTCTCATAAATAACTCATGCATGTCAGTTCAGTCCATGACCCAGTTGAGATCAGAGGAAGGGACAATGTACTATCAGTTGGACGATTTTTCCTATATAGGAAACTCATCCATGCAGAAGGAATTATCTCCTTCAGCTTTGTGTAGTTATTTCAGAGGTCAGAATAGTGTGTGAGGGATTATTACACACAGGTGGTAGCTTGAGGACCGATGAGAAACTACACAAGGAAATAGGATGCTTGCAAGGTAGAGGAGAAGGTTTGTGAGAAGCCTTTGACTGTCTATGAGCAGCAGTGAGGGATTGTACTGAGAGCTGGATAGCTTGTGAGCTAAAGCTTTGTGTAATTATGAGATATTTCCATTTGTATGATAATACAGATAACAGGGTTTTTAGCTGAGGCTTTCCCTAGATTATTCTTCTGTGTTTCATGTGTATGATTTATTCTTCTCTGTTATATGTGTTCCATTTGATCTAGCTCAAATCGATTAAGCTTCTACAAAGTTTGATTGTAGAAGTAGATCTAGTATTTTGCTTTGGTATATTGCATTATCAGGTGATCTACAATGGGAATTTCTACATGGTATCAGAGCTAGTTCATCTATAGAGAAAATTCTACATGGTATTAGAGAAAAGGTGATCAAAGTAGAGAACAATATACGAAGAAGAGCATTCGAAGTAAAAAAAAAAAAAAAAAAAAAAAAAAAAAAAAAAAAAAAAAAAAAATTGGGCCGTGAATTTTCAGAGGAGATCTGAAATTTTTTGTGCAAAATTTTCAGAAAAAAATAGAAGATCTGGATTCCTTGCGGAAAAATACGCAAATTCAAAAAAACAATCGACTGAATCAAATTTCGGATGAGAGAGATATCGCTGATTTAAAATCAGCTCTTTTTCCAGAAACTTTCGTGACAGCAGGAAAGATGAAACAGATTGGTGTGCTAGCCAAGAACCTGTATGCAATTGAGGTACAATATGCATGCAAAGCCTTGAGGAGCAAGGCAAAGGTTAGATACTTGGTGGTTGAGAGGGAGAGTAAATTACCTCTCAACATGCAACGCCAAAAGAAGTCTCAGGCAATTGTTGAGGAGCCACAATTGGTGAAGCAACTTCAGGAGGTTGTGGAGCAGCCACAACTAGAGAAGACGAGAGGAGACTAAGTGGACACATCCACTCATGCAGAGACCTCCAGTAGGGGGAAATTTCAAGCCAAGTGGGTAGAGGGATCATATGCATCCATACCTCCAGGTCGGAGGTGGGGCGTTGTGGAGTGACAGTCCCAAGAATGCTAGAATAGGGGCAGGATCATTGAGGTACCCAAACTCTTTGATTATAAATTTCTATGGGAGCCTCGGTGAGGAGTAGCAGGATTAGCTGAGTGGGTAGATACAGATGCAGATGGAGCGGCAGAGAGAGCTACAATGCAGGAATCCCAAGATAGTGCAGAGCTAGCAGGCTGCAACAATGTGAGAGGCAGAGGAGTGTTGCACTAGTGCAGGATGGCACAGAGAGGTGTGCAACATTGTAAGATGCATGGAGTGTTGTAGCATCTCAGAGGTCACAAAGGGAGCACTTGTCAATGGAAGAGGAAGCTTCAGCATGAGAGGATGTTTCTAGCCCAACAGGGAGGTCAGTTGGGAGATTTTTTGGTTTTTAGAGTTGTTGGAGCAACAACACTAGGGAGAAGTGTTGCATGTAGAACATTCCAAAGTTTCAGGATTGGGTTCGAGAGAAATTTCTTTCTTGTTGAGAGGGAGTGTTGAAAATAGCAACAAGAAAATGTTAAAAATAGAAGTGCTAAAAATAGCACTGCTATAAATAGCAGTTCGGGTACCAATGTTGGACATAGCAACAAGGAATGAAAAATGAAGTGCTAAAAATAGCACTGCTATAAATAGCATTTCGGGATGGATTCCAATTTTAGTTAGTCCCTGAACTAAAATTGAGAAGTAAAATTCGAATTTGATCTTAGCAGTTGTTTGTAAAATAATTAATTAATTCATCTGGAGTTAATTAGTTGTAGAAAATCAAACATGAAGTCTATGTGGGGACATGCAACAGTTTCTCCATTAATTGAGGAATTTATCCATCAGTTAAAGAGATAAGGATGAGTTGTAATATTGATTTGTAATTAGTTGGCTCAGTTAACTGAGTCAAGTCTAGTTAGATTAGTTCAAATAGTTTGTTGAACTAATTGTGAGTTCAGTTAGTTAATGCATACATGCATGTAACTACTGCACTTCAGATAACTAAATATTCTCTCATAAATAACTCATGCATGTCAGTTCAGTCAAAGACCTAGTTGAGATCAGAGGAATGGACAATGTACTATCAGTTGGAGGATTTTCCTATATAGGAAACTCATCCATGTAGAAGGAATTATCTCCTTCAAGTTTGTGCATTTATTTCAGAGGTCATAGTAGTGTGTGAGGAATTATTACACATAGGTGGCAGCTTAAGGATCGAGGAGAAACTACACAAGGAAATAAGAGGCTTGGAGGGCAGAGGAGAAGGTTTGTGAGAAGCCTTTGACTATCTATGAGCAACAGTGAGGGATTGTGTTGAGAGATGGATAGCTTGTGAGCTAAAGCTTTGTGTAATCCTGAAATATCTCCACTTGTATGATAATACAGATAGTGGGGTTTTTAGCTAAGGCTTTCCATAGAGTATTCTTTTGTGTTTCATGTGATTTCTTCTCCTTTGTTATATGTGTTCCGATTGATCTAGCTCAAATTGATTAAGCTTCCGCAAAGTTTGATTGTAGAAGTAGATCTAGTATTTTTATTTAGTATATTGCATTATTAGGTGATCTATAATGGGAATTTCTGCAGGTATATCCAGCCGACATTACATTACAAAACTAGGGCAGACAACCCTGTGACTCTATCATACTTTCACACCCTGCACCCACAATTCACGGAGCTTTACAAAAAAATTCGGTCAAAACTTGGGCTTTGAGCCCCAAAAAATGGCTTGGGGGGATTCCATGCCCAACAGGCCCCCAACACAAACATCGTGACTTGCCCTCGAGTCACTCTGTCGGCGCGGCGATCTTTGTGCGGAGTCCCTCCAACTGTTCTCAAACTACGTCGAGGTCAGCAGCGCATTGAGCTACTACTTGTTGGATCTGTTGCATACGTTGTTCTGATACTTCTGTGTCAGTAGTGCTTCTCTACATCAGTGTGTGCATTCCCTACATGTGTGCAAGCTTGCCTTCGATTTCTGCTGTGATGGTGAAGGCCTCGTCGATCCAAGGCTGAACGCACTCCTTCAGGACTACTTCCTTATGTCGTGCTGTGCCCACCTGCTCCTTCAGTGCTTTAGCCTGATGCATCCATGCAAGCCTTTGAGTGAGGACCACCGTCTGCACAGTTCCTCGGACATTATCATACTACTGTTGGAGTTCTCGCATCTCTGTCTCAAAGCACTAGGTGTTGGGGTCCTCTTGCAGATTTGAGAGGACCTCAAGTGATTCTTCCAACATATTGGTGCAATATTGCACTGCACCTCCAATTTCCTCCAACCCTGCTGTGATGGCGCTAGCGCACTATTCTCTAACTTCCGGGGCAGTGGATGGTTGTGCCTTTAACCGCAACTCGGCGATTTGAAGGTTTAGATCCAGCTGAACCTTTGTCATTTCTTCCCTCGCCTCACGGACCCCTACTGCTAACTTGTGGATCCGCACCTCCGTTGGTATGTCTGCTAGGATGGCCAGCTCCGAGACGCTTTTGCAAGTGTCGTCTATCACCTGTACCAGCTGTTGATTTTGCGACACCAATTTGTCATGCTACAAGCTTAGTTGTTCCATATTTATTTTCTTCTCACAGAGGACTTGGAGCGCGCGACTCTCCCTACCTCACTGTGAAGTAGGAAAGTGTTCCCTCTGCGGATAGAGGCAACCCCTCTAGCCCTAGAGTGGGTCTAGTCACAGCAAAGACAAAACAACAATTGATTCCCTTAAACAGTCATCATTGGAGCCCTACCTCAAACCAGTGGTTGATGATGTTCAGTTGCACTGCTCCAAATTCCATTTCTTTCTCCTCAATGGGCAATCAACCTGAAACACCACAAGAAAACAACAAAGCATGTAACTGAGAAAAACAATGTTCTATTTACTTATAAAGTCAAGAAATCATAAGCTATCAAGTAAATGTACACAAGATATAGGAAATCATCATTGATTGTATTAAAATAAATCAAGAGCAAAGCTTACAACCAAATCTTGACGTCGCAAGCCTTCTCGGAGGGTCCAGCTAGTATGTTTCTTCAAGCATTCACTCTCAAATGGGTCTCCCAAATAGACAATATATCTCTCTCACTCAAAAGCTTTAATGCAAAGTTAAGGCACTCCACAACTTCTTAGCAAACTATTAGCAATCCCACACTTGTACCACTCACACCAAAGCTATCTACTAAACTCAAAATAGCCAGCAACACTTCAACTAAAAGAACTAGCAGATCATAGCAAAGGTGAGTGATTTTATAGGAGAAGGTTTCTCCATGAAATGAGGGAGAGGGAACTTATCCTCAAGGGAGGTTGCACAAAAGACGGAACCACCATCCTAGAGGAGGGAGGGCGACCAAACTGACCCAACAACCAGCTCTTGAAACATCCAGAAGGCCGACTGTTTGAACAAATTAGCCAAATCTGGATCGTTGCTAGTCGTAGACTAAGTCTCAGCGATGGCATCGCAAGGAGGCAATGCATGCATACCAATCATCACGATAAATAGCTGGCAGCCTTGCGCCAGGCCCTAAAATTCGACCGTCACGGGAAATAGGTGTACACCTACAACGGTGTTGCGATGAGACTGTTTTTGACAGGGGATCGTTGCGTATATTAAAGTCTTACTTGTGATGAGGCAGAAACTTGGGGAATAAGGGTCAAGTTGCAACATCAAATAGCATTTTCTTAATCTTCTTTCATGAGTGGGAAGATATGAACATGTTTATTTGACACATGACACAGTAGAGGGACTGAGATGAGGATAGTGACAAATTATTGTGTAACACTCGCAACTCTACAACTATCCCATCCCATCCTGCAACACATATAAGGTCTCGCATGGGAGTGCAGATAGATTAATACCGAGACCTTTTAGAGTGCTAACCGAAGGCCTGTCGGCCTCATTTGATGTCACTAGTACCCCTTCCGGTAGCACTATGGTGTTCGTCATCCACGCGTGCAACATCAGCTCTGCTGCCGTGGATCCAACTACAAGGATGGTCGAAAGGGTACCAACCTAAGGGGGTCGCGCCTGCAATTCCTGCAACTGCACTCTGAGGGACCCCAACACAATCTGGTTCTCTTGTATGAAATCTTGGAGATTCTCAAAGGTGACATCACGCACAGTTTCGCCAATGTCATGCAGATCACCTTCGGTTAAGGTCATCGAGTCAATGGACAACTTTGATGCCTTGACCTTCTTACACGACCCTGCCCGCTCTGATGGGTGCTGGAACTTTAGCTAGGTCAACACGATTTGTGTGTTCGCGCCTCCTTCTTCTGTCTCTGCTGCCTCTGATTCCTGCCCCTGTGTCGTGTGGCCCTCGCCCACCTTCGTGGCTACCTCCTGTGCTGTTGCTGCTGCTGCGACCTTTTCCAAGTCAGCTGCTTTCTGTGTCATGTCCCATGCTGCCCATACTTCTATTGCGACTGCTTCCTTCCTTTGCTTTTCGGCCAACTGTGCGATGCGCAACTTGGCCTCGTCTTTCTTCTTTTGCGCCATCGACTTCTCGATCTCTGCGATGTCTGGGGCGTGCTATTCCAATGGCCATGCCTCCAGTACATTGAAAATAACATCGACAGTGGCTACGAAGGGTAGATTTTTCCATTGTTTATTCAGGTCCTTGCGCACCCTGATATATATGTTTTGCATGTCTACTTTAAATTCTGCAAAACTTTGCAGACTGTTGTAAACAATGGATGACAACTGTGACTTATGATTGATCCCCATTCTAAGGTTCATCTCCATGAACGCCCAAAATATTTTGTTGTCGCGTATCCTTTAGCATCCTTTGTGGCCCATAGCGAAGTGTACTTCGCGGCCTCCAGTAAATCCCTATCAATTATGGGGAATTGACTGTCTTCCGACAATTCCCTAGCCATGAGCACTATGGACAACAACAACCATGCATAGTGGAACATTCTACCTTGTTCTTAGGCTTCACGGAAATTTTATGAAAACTCCTTGGAGAGGAATTTGGACTAGTTAAACTGGACCCCCTCTGCGCACTGCTCAGTCGGTGCTACCACCGGCGTAGGTACTTCGTCTATGCGGAAATTGCACATGACCTTTCCTACTCAGATTTAGGTTGCCACGCACACTACTTTCTCCTTGATGCTGGACATGGCATAGCCCTTTTTCTTATTTTCCAGCTTGTACATTTTATTCATGGCCTCCGCGATGGCGAGGTCATTGCCCTTCCCTTCCAATATGTTTGTGGGGTCCTCTCCTTTGCATGGAAGCTGGGAGACATGGTGAATCAGGTCTGCCATGATGGGGATGGGCTCCTCCAGCCACAAACACCCATCATGCACCAGGAAGAGCAGTTGCCTAATGACGAAAATTGTTATTGGTGCGCGGTGGAAGTGCAACACCCAAAGAAAATTCAGTAGTCCAGCCTTCTCCACTCCGCATGACCACTTCCGCGGCTCTAGCTCTGTACCGCTGCGGTGTTCTGCTTGGGCTTCATGAGGTTCCTTATCTCCGCGTGAGGGAACTTCTTGTGGTCAGCGAGGTCCCAATCTTCAAATTTCAGGCTCGACACACATCCGAGGTGCATGCCTTCAAACATAATATTGTTTGGGAGGAGCGGGGTTTGGAGCGAGCTCTTGGTCTCATCCAGGTCCTTGGGCACTTTCGCCTTCCCTTTTTGCGGGGGGACATAGGCGGGAAATTTTGTCACGTGGTGCGTAGGCTGAGTGTCCTCCTCCATGCCTTCATCTTCTTCCTCCACGATGATAAGATCCTCTAGATCTTCTTCTTCTTCATTCGTCTCTATGGTGACGACTTTCCCCTTGTCCTCCATTAACAGTTTGGTGCACAATGAGTTCCGTGGGGACACACATACGGGGACCATTGCTTGTTTGTCATTCTTAGGTCTTGGCGTGCCCGGTGATTTCGGGATTTCTACCACAATCTTGGTACCTTATGGAACATCCCCCATAGTCAAGACCTACGCGGCCTCCTCGGCGGTCATTTATGTTATGTCCATAACATCTTGACCAGTTTCCATTGCACTAGTCCGAAAATCTAGCACTCGCGAACTTAGTGGCTCAATCAACGCTCGGCTCACAACACTCAGGGCTCTACTCAATCACTCAATTTGAAAATGACCAAGTGTTGTTTGCTGGGCAGCCCTTTGTATTTTATAGCACTTTTTGAATTCGAATTTGACCATTCCCCCCAATTCTGGTTCATTAATGCTTTCTTGGCGGCAGATTTTCCCAAATCTTGCCCATAAATCGCATCTTAAATGCCTACCGCCCACTCCATTTGGCCTCAAGTCGAGCATCCCATCATGAATAGTGACTTCAACGATCACTTTCTGACCAACCCGCATGGCAGCGTAGCTACCCGTTCATAGTCACGGACCTTGTGACTTTTTGTTTTTGCACACAACTCCAACCTCACGCAACTTCTAGGCAGAGTAGTTTATAGTCCCCCGCTTCCTTTCAACTGCTTGGAGTGCTAAGATTGTATTTCCTTCGGCTAGTCAGGTGGCCGCAACAACCATGTAAAGTTCCATCCTATCCTCCATCATAGTTCCTGGAGAATCCTCACCTTTTATTGTTACAATCAGCATCACACACTTCAACATTTGCAACACACTACACTGGTCACTATGCTTAGCAATATGCGGTCCAAGCCAAGGCATCAGACTGATCAATTCATGGCGATAGTGCTCAAACTTGTCAGCATGATCGTACGCACCATGCCTTACCATCCTAGTCTTTTTGCTGATAAAATATTCCTTTATTTTTTCCTCCAACTTCTTGACTTCTGCTTTAACCAGAGCACTTTTCTTCCTTAACCGTACCCTTCCTTCATCAAGTTCTTGGAGTTTAAGTTTTCCCTGTTGGATATTTGCTTCTAATGTTCCACGAACCGTCATTCCTACCAGTGCTGGATTAGGCTTGTCAAGTACTAGAGGGCATACAGTGTTCATCTCATATTCCAGCCTCGGCGGTGCCTGCGCAGTTAAGTTCTTGCACATGGTCCTATATGCCCATAGAACCGTTGGTACGCGCAGGTCCCAGTAAGTCTGTTTCACATTGTGGACCCTGTTTAGTACTTTCCACACTTTTTCAAAGGCTTCCATGTGGATAACCTTCAACGCGCTTGGTCTTTCCATACCTCCTGGTCCCAAGCAGAGGGGTTGTTCGTGCCATTGTCTTGCCCACACCTACTTACTGATCATGTTTCTTATTGCGCGGACGGTGTGCCTTTGTGCAGGTTGTGCACCATATGCCTGTATCCATTTGGGAAGGTGGGAACGCGGGCCATTTTGTCCATCATACTTGGCTTTTATTCGCATCTGAGGCTTCCCAAATCGTAGGCACATCATCCTTCTGCATTCACGCCAGTCCTCAAAATTCTGCTGGTGCGTACCCCACCACCTTGCAGGCATAGGGCACACTACCCATTTCAGAGCATCAAGCCGCTATTGTTCCAGAACTTCTTTTTCAAATTTATTCAGGAACTCCTCCACCTCCCTTAACCCGTCATAGGTAGGCAGGTCTCTTATCTCCATTTCTACGCAACACAATGACCTTCTCATCATGTTACAGTTGAGCGTGGTTACCTCGTGTAATAGCTTCTGCCATCGTTCTATCTCTTTGTCAGAATCTGATGTGCAGGAGCTTTTGCGCTCCCATGATATTCATCCATCTGCAGTGGGATTTACCCAGTCTTTCTCTCACGCGGTTATCTTGTAGATGCAGTCCAAATCGTTGTCGTTGTCGTTGTTGTGCACTGGTTCTGTGTAGCGTGATCCTTCTGTCGGGTCTAAACGTACCACTATGCGAAGTGACTTTTTCTCAAAAATCATCTTTTGCTTCTTTATATTTATCACTCCATTCATGTCAATGGCCCAATCTATTCCTAGTAATGCAGGATAGGGATTGTTGTCATCAATAATCTTTATCACTTTGAAATCTGGTAGTGCGCTCGCTCCTTCAATTTCTACTGTGATTCCCTGCAATATCCCCATAGGTAGGATCTTTTTCTAGTTTTCCATTCGCAATTGGATAGGAGACCATTGCAATGTAGACCTGCCCATGCCCTCCCATGTCTACTTTAGCAGAATGTTCACATCCGATCCTAGATCCAGAATCACTTGATCCATCTCATATTCCCCGATTTGTGCAGTCAATCTCATCTCTCTTCCTGTTCGCGTCTTGTGCTTCCCGAGCTTCCAGAATATGCGCGACTCTCCTAGTGCGGTCCCAACGCATCTAGTTATGAGTTCTTGCAGCCCCTTCATAGCCTTGCTGTCATGCAACAGCTTCATGCATGTCTCTAAGAATGTAGTGAGCATCGATGGGTCCATTTCTGGTTCTAGTCTGTCTTTACTTCCTGAAGTGGAGGCATCCGCGAAGCTCCTCTTAGCTTCCATGAATGTCTCTTTAGCACGCTCTAAATCAAATTCATGTTCCTTCGTCGGAGCCTTGTGAACCCAGGTACTTTCTTTAGGTTGCGTGCCCTTGTCATCCCCTATCGTAATACCGCTTCGGAGCACGATATTTACATTAGGTTCTTCCTCGGGTGGCTCAGACCTCATCATTTGTAGGTTCTGAGTCAGGGGAGGTTGGAGTGCTCCTTTATCGCGCAACCTCACTATCAGTGTTGGATAGTCCTCTATCTCATGATCGAACAATGTACAATACAAGCACGATGGTCACGTTGGATTCGTATAGTCATGGGCATAATGTCCTGGCCCTCTGTAATTGTAACATATCAGTTGGCCGTGACCTCTTCCTGGTCCCATTCCTCCTCGGCCTCATCCACACCCCTGAAATTTGGTGTGCGCCATTCCTGCATTTTGATCAAGGGCCCATGTTTCGACTAAAACTCTGTAGGTAGGAGTCTGATCCATCATCAGTTCATAATGTTGAGATTGCAACAAGATGATGGAGCTTAGTGAAAAGAGTCGCCTTCACTAAGTGGGCCCGCAGGCTATTTTTGGCGCAAGTCTATTTTTAGACTATGTCTATTTTTAGACATATGGATCATGTCTATGTTTATGGATGATTGATCAAGTTGGGAAAAATAGATGGACTTCTATTTTTGATGAAAGTGTGAGTGATCACAGTGTGAGTGATCAAGTCTATTTAGACTGGCTGTCAAAAATAGAAAAGTCAAATATTATTATCTCACAATAATATTTGGACTATAAACTTAATCTTATTCTCTTGGAGCACTTCAGTTTGAGCTACGGAAGTGGCACATGCAGCTGTCAGAAGGAAATTCGTTTTTCTTATGAGTCAGTTGAGTTGTTGCATGCATGACTTCAGTTAGAACTCAAGTGAGTTGAGTTTAGTGGACTGGAGGTACAGTTGATGGAGTTGTGTTCAGTTTAACTTAGTTAAACTGGTTGTAGTTAGTCTAACTGCAGATAGACTAATGATGAGTTTTTAAACTAATTATTAACTCATAATACAACTAAAGAATACATCAGTTAACTCAGTTGCATGTCAGTGCATGTTCAGTTCAACAGGGACAGGTGGTAGAGAATTAGATTGCTATCAGTTGTGACTATAGTTGTGCACCAGATCTTGCACAATCAAAGGATTGAGTATGCCAATGAGTTTGCTCATGTATTTGGCCCGCATTTTAGCCTTTGATCACGTCCACAAAGAGTGAGTGACTATTTTGCAGGTGAAAATCGAGTTTGGGAAGCTATTCTCATCAGTTCTTGAGCAGGTATTGAGCAGTGGAGGCAGGCAAGCAGTGGAAGAGATTTGGAGATCAGATCTGAGCTGTATTGTGTGTAACAGAGGTGGAGATACTTGTGAGAAGTATTATGCTGTGTAATGTTACATGACTCAATCATTAATATACAGATAGTGTGGGGTTTTTAGCGAGATGCTTTCCCCGTGATACAAACTGTGTTAATGTGTGAATGCTCTTGATGTTTTATTGTTATTGATGCTGCTATATTCTTGATCAACGTAGAGGAGCTTATGTATTGTGTATGTTTTCCGCATTAGTACATGATCAGGATAATCTCCATTGAATATGTGTTAAATTATTCAAAATTTCTACATGGTATCAGAGCAGCTTGATTTGTAGAAGAGATTTTTACAGGATATCAAGCGAGGGTTGATCGGAAGCAGTTGAGTTGGTTGCTGGTGGAATTCGAATTTGCAGCAGTGTTTTCTTGGTGACAACGCAGCAATGTCTTTCAACGGATTGCGATTGGAGTATGCTCTTGAGGACAGCTCAAACTATATTGCATTGAAGGACAGGATGGAGGCAGTATTGGATGATAACGGGCTGAAGGAATTCATAGATACGGATATCCCAAAGCCTACTGATGCTACTCAAGCTGATGCTTGGCAAAAGAAGATCGCAAAATGTCAAAGAATTCTGTTGGAGGGCGTGAAGGATCACATTGTGTCCAGCCTCCATGGAAAGGTTACTCCATATTTGATGTGGAAATCATTAACAGAATTATTCCAAAGAAAGAGCGATCAGAGGAAGCTGGCGCTCAAAGATAAACTTAGAAACATCAAATGCGAGAAGGGAGACAGTATTCCCAAGTATCTCACGAAGTTCACTCAGTGTCGAGATGAGCTGGGAAGTGTGGGGGTTACTGTCGATGATGAGCTTGGCTCTCCTTGGTCTTCCGAAGAGTTGGCATTCCTATCAGGACTCTGTCAATGGTCGGGAGAAGTTGCCAGGATGGGAAAGACTATGGTCAGATCTTGTGCAGGAGGAGATCAGGCGGAGTACCAGGGACGGATCTTCGTCAAAGGGAGCTGATGAAGGGAATTGTGCTTTGGCTGCCAAAGCAAAGAAAGGGAAGAGAAAGAAAGCTTCTCAGTCTGGTGCGAAAGGCAAGAAGCAGGATATGTCCAAAGTGAAGTGTTTTCACTGTCACCAGCATGGACACTATGCCACAAATTGTCCGCAGAAGAAGAAGAACAAGCAAGCTGCTGGATCTGCAGGGGGAGAGGCTTTAGCTTCTCAGTTTGAGCTTGATTTTTCATTGATCGCATGCTTGGTTTCAAGTGTGATGGGATCAGTGTGGTTCTTGGACAGTGGTGCGTCTTTTCACATGACGGGAGATAGAGATTTGTTCTCTGATCTGGAGGACAAAGATCTTGGAGTGCACATCGAGATGGGCGATGATGGTAGATACAGTGCGACCAGTATCGGTACCATTTCCTTTGAGAGGGAGTCTGGTAAACCCTTTGTATTGAAGGAAGTCATGCATGTTCTAGGATTGAAGAAGAATCTCATCTCAGTGGCGATGTTAGAAGACAAGGGGTATGATGTTGTTTTCAGCGAGGGAAAGGCCTTCCTGCGCAGCAAGACAACTGGTGAGACCCGGAAGATAGGGGTTCGAGTGAGGAACCTTTATCAGTTGCATGTAGATGGATGCGCAGCAATGGCAGGCAAGGCAGAAGGATTGGTGAGCCGGGATGATGGCGAGTTGTGGCACAGGAGATTGGGTCACCTTCACCATGGAGCCTTAAAGATACTGCAGCAGATCACTACAGGGCTTCCTAAAGGCACACTTGCGTAGTCAGATCAGTGCAAGGGGTGTACTTTGGGGAAGTTTGTGAAAGCCACCTTTCACGAGAAGGATAGTCGCGCCACGACGATCCTTGAGAGAATTCACACAGACGTGTGTGGACCTTTCTCAGTTGCTTCGACAGCAAAACACAGGTATTATGTGATTTTTGTTGATGATTTCTCTCGTAAGTGCTGGATCTTCTTCATGCAGAAGAAGAGCGAGACATATTCAAAGTTCTGTGAATTCAAAGCACTGGTCGAGAAGGAGTCGGGGAAGAAGGTGAAGGCTCTTAGGAGCGATAATGGTGGTGAATACATCTCGGACGAGTTCAAGGATTTCTGCAAGGCAGAAGGGATTCGTAGAGAGCTCATAGCTCCCCATAACCCACAACAGAACGGGGTAGCTGAGCGGAAGAACAGAACGATTGTGGGTGCTGCACGGGCAATGTTGCATGATCAGGGCCTACCCCTTCACTTGTGGGCGGAAGCATGCAATACAACAGTTTATGTGCAGAACCGTTGTCCTCATAGGATACTTGGCATGAGTACACCCGAGGAGGCTTATTCTGGTAAGAAGCCTGATCTTTCTCATTTGAGGATTTTTGGTGCTAACGTTTACATGCATGTGACGAAGGATGCCAGAAAGAAGTTGGAGCCGACTGCAGAGGTTGGGATATTTGTGGGGTACACTGATACGCCCCACAACTATCGTGTGTATTTGCCAGACAGTGGTAAAACTGTTGTGAGACGGGATATAAAATTTCAGGAGGAGAAAGCCATGAAGTGTTCGCTTGAGAGGGAGCTACACTTGCATGCAGATGAGGAGCTATTAGTTCCTAAGGATGAGCTTCAGGACGTGGATCAGCCACAGGACGAGGTTCATGGAGTGGAAGAGACCACTCATGCAGCGCCAACCATCAGACGGCGAAAGCGCTTGACAGAAGCTGAGCGACTGGCTCAAGATGCAGAGAAAGTTGTAGGACCACCTACAGCCCAACGCAGGCAGAGACAGTCACCTGATCAGTACACTGGATACATGGCTCTTATGAGCAAGTGTGTTGTGACTGAGCCATCCTCTTTCGAGGAAGCTGTGGAGGATCCCGCATGGGTAGATGCCATGGTGGAAGAGTATGATTCTATTGTCAGAAACAGTGCATGGGAGATTGTTCCTAGACCGGAAGGGAAATCAGTGGTAGGTTCGAGATGGATCTACAAAGTTAAGCAGGCAGCTGACGGGAGTGTGGAGAAGTACAAGGCAAGATTTGTTGCCCGAGGCTTTTCACAGATTGAGGGGATCGATTATGAGGAGACCTTTGCACCTGTCGCAAGGTATTCTTCCATACGGACGATTCTTGCTCTCTCAGCGCAGATGGGATGGCACATTCATCAGATGGATGTGAAGACTGCGTTCCTCAACGGAGTCATTGAGGAGGAGGTGTACATTGAGCAACCCGAAGGCTTTGAAGTCTTCAGCAGCGAGTCACATGTGTGCAGGCTCAAGAGAGCGTTGTATGGGTTGAAGCAAGCACCACGTGCTTGGTACACACGGATAGACAGCTATTTCACAGGACTTGGATTCTCCAAGAGCGAGGCGGATCCGAACCTATACCAGATTGTGGTGGAGGGTAAGTTGCTTATCATTGTACTGTATGTTGATGATTTGATTCTAACGGGTGATGAGCTGTTGATACTGTCATGCAAGAAGGATCTTGCTACAGAGTTTGAGATGAAGGACTTGGGCCTCCTTCACTATTTCCTAGGATTGGAAATATGGCAGCGCAGTGGTGGACTGTTTGTTTCTCAGGGCAAGTATGCTCGGGAGATACTGGAGAAGTTCAACATGCATGGCTACAAGCCTGTTGATACTCCTCTTCCTGGAGGTTGGAGGAAGGAGGATGCCACTTCGGGAGAAGAAGTGGATGCCACTGTTTATCGACAGTTGGTGGGGTCGCTGATGTATTTGGTCAATACACGACCTGATATATGCTATGCAGTTAACCAGCTTTCACAAGCTATGGTTAAGCCTACCAAGCTCTTCTGGAAGGCGGGCAAGCATGTATTGAGCCACTTGAGAGGCACATCAGGATATGGATCTTGGTACAGGCAGGAGGATGCAGAGTGGGTAGGGAGCCCAACGGACAGAAAGAGCACATCAGGAGGGGTCTTCAGTATCGGATCGACAATAGTTTCTTGGTACAACAGGAAGCAGAGATCTGTGTGGATGAGGATGATCTTGGTCGAGTTTTTCGGGTCCAAGCACATCAGGTACCATCATATCAGAGATTGTGTGCAGCGGAGGATCATGTTACTTTCGTACATTCCAACGGAGGATCAGGATGCTGATATTCTGACGAAGGCTCTCACCAGGAGCAAATTCGAGTACCACCGAGACAGGATAGGGGTTGTTGATAATCCATATCTTGTCGAGAGGGAGTGTTGAGATTGCAACAAGATGATGGAGCTTAGTGAAAAGAGTCGCCTTCACTAAGTGGGCCCGCAGGCTATTTTTGGCGCAAGTCTATTTTTAGACTATGTCTATTTTTAGACATATGGATCATGTCTATGTTTATGGATGATTGATCAAGTTGGGAAAAATAGATGGACTTCTATTTTTGATGAAAGTGTGAGTGATCAAGTCTATTTTTAGACTGGCTGTCAAAAATAGAAAAGTCAAATATTATTATCTCACAATAATATTTGGACTATAAACTTAATCTTATTCTCTTGGAGCACTTCAGTTTGAGCTACGGAAGTGGCACATGCAGCTGTCAGAAGGAAATTCGTTTTTCTTATGAGTCAGTTGAGTTGTTGCATGCATGACTTCAGTTAGAACTCAAGTGAGTTGAGTTTAGTGGACTGGAGGTACAGTTGATGGAGTTGTGTTCAGTTTAACTTAGTTAAACTGGCTGTAGTTAGTCTAACTACAGATAGACTAATGATGAGTTGTTAAACTAATTATTAACTCATAATACAACTAAAGAATACATCAGTTAACTCAGTTGCATGTCAGTGCATGTTCAGTTCAACAGGGACAGGTGGTAGAGAATCAGATTGCTATCAGTTGTGACTATAGTTGTGCACCAGATCTTGCACAATCAAAGGATTGAGTATGCCAATGAGTTTGCTCACGTATTTGGCCCGCATTTTAGCCTTTTCTCACGTCCACAAAGAGTGAGTGACTATTTTGCAGGTGAAAATCGAGTTTGGGAAGCTATTCTCATCAGTTCTTGAGCAGGTATTGAGCAGTGGAGGCAGGCAAGCAGTGGAAGAGATTTGGAGATCAGATCTGAGCTGTATTGTGTGTAACAGAGGTGGAGATACTTGTGAGAAGTATTATGCTGTGTAATGTTACATGACTCAATCATTAATATACAGATAGTGTGGGGTTTTTAGCGAGATGCTTTCCCCGTGATACAAACTGTGTTAATGTGTGAATAGCTCTTGATGTTTTATTGTTATTGATGCTGCTATATTCTTGATCAACGTAGAGGAGCTTATGTATTGTGTATGTTTTCCGCATTAGTACATGATCAGGATAATCTCCATTGAATATGTGTTAAATTATTCAAAATTTCTACACATAAATTCTACAAGTGCACTCATGATGGCCTACTGACATGCAGAAATTACAGAACAACTGCTGGAAATTATGTGTATACTTTTGTAATAGATGGAAGTTGTCTGTAGCATGCTTCCATCCTATCTGAAAAATCGTGCACTACAATGAAGGCGCCACGCTTGGTCCTACTTGTGCCTCCGGTCTCAATGGCATTGGTCCTCCTCCTGCAAGGTAATTCGTGAACACCGGGTAGTGGTCCTTGTCATGCCCCTAACCCTTGAATTTTACACACCATACCTCATCATGCACTTCTAGACGAGCTCTCCTATCTTGTTTCAAACTCTGCATCTCAAGGCAAAAGTTTTTTCACATGAATCTATTGGACTCCCATGTTTGGATCTTGTATTGGAGTCTCGTGTGATCTCATCGTGACCTCTAAAGCTTTAGCTTGAGTTGTTAGCCTTTGTTGCGACAACATGTTCCATAAATGCAGTGTTAATGATGCTATAAACCATTCACAATGTTTCCCATCTGTTAGTGTCATGTTCGCTTCGTGAATTGTGCACTTCAATCTTTGATCTAGCTCCCATGGGATTTCGCCTGGTAGCATCGTGATTTCCTTGAATCCAATGATAGATTGTGCCTCCGATTTTGGTCTACTAAATTCCATTTTTAGTGTAGCTTGGATATCCGCTATCCCAACATTCGGATTGTAATTGGAATGCTTAATGTACTAGGTAAGCGCGCGATCCTGTAGAGCATTGACCAATGTTGCCTTCTTTATATTGTCGTCTGTGACACCCTGTGCTTCCCATACCACTTTTACCACGAACCAAAATTGGTCTGGATCTTCATTCCTTACTCCCTTGAACACTGGTATCTTTATCACACTAGTCATATTGCTTTGTGGTGGTGGTGGAGGTGGTATGGGCGAAGTAAGGGGTGAAGATGGTGAATCTAGTGGTGGTGTGGGTGGGGGTGGTATGTGCGGAATTCTCTGCTTTATCAAATTGATCACACTTCTTAGTGAAACCTTCGCGAGTTCTTCTTCACCTCCGCGTGGTGGTGAAATCAAGGGGCTAGTTTCTAGTTTTGTGCTTCCTTCATTTCTATAGATCCTCCCACTCTGTGTAGCCCCAAACATCAATCTATTCGCATAACCTGTTTTTCACACAATAGCATTTTAATCCAGGTGTTCAAAGATTTAACGTACTTACCTCACGGTCCCTTGAGGAAGTGTCATTCTACCTCGCTATAGCTAATTGAAGTATCTATCGCGAATTTAGTGATGAATCCTCTAATGATTCGATCTAGCTAATTATCGACACTGCGCGTGATCTTATCTTCTGATGCTTCCAGTCTGCGCACCAACTCTGGAGTCCACACAATAGGTTTGTCGATTTTACACCTTCCTTGGCTATCTGCTAGCTTCATGATCCACTCGTACAACTCCATGGGGAAGGATGCAAAGAAAATTTCGTGGATCTTCGTATAAAAGTAGCAATTTAACCACTCTTCCTTTGATAATCGCGGATTCATGTTTTCCTGTGCCGCGAACTCGTGAATCTTTCTGTGCAACCACTCCTCAATTCCTTTTTTTGTCAGATTCCAGTGGTACGACATCAGACATATTTATATAGATCCTGGTCCCAGCAACAGAACCATTTTTTGGCTTGTTGGGGCCTGACCCAGGTTCAGAGTTAGTTAGCCAAACAAATCCCGCTACTACTGGCCCTTTCAGCAACAATCCGTGAAGCGCAGAATGAGATCTCACCCGAAGTAGTATGAGAGGGTGCTAGAACCAGGTTTCTGCAACTTGGAGATGTCTGATGAGTTTGATTGGTCCACAGTTTCTCCTTGCGCACAGGCTGCTTCGTGCACCTTCCCGTTCCTTGCGACTTGATACGCTGCCTTTGTGTAGCCCTATCTAGGGGTTGTGCTACATTTTGACTGCTGCCCAATACCTTTCTTATATTCCAATGTTAGTTAATTATCTTTGCCTACTTGGGTGCTTTTAAGTTATGTTTAACAACATAAAACATTCATACAGGTGCGCAGAGTAAATAAACAATATAATTGCATGTTATATCAATCATGCATTAACCTAAGAATAGATACACAGAATTATAACCAAAATTCTCTTTATTGATTCTTACCACAGTTACAAACTCGACTCACCATGCACACTCAACGGCAGGGGTCCGCGCACTCAGCTGTGGACTACTAGGCCTCTATGCACTCAGCTACAGAGCCTTCTCCTACTCTACAACCCAGAGACACACTTTACACTGCGATTAGACTTCCTCTTTTCTATTCTCTATCCCCTATTATCTCTATCTTTCATACACTTAGAGCCTCACTCTATTTATACAATCCCATGGTCTGCGGACGATGGGTAGGTCTATCCAGCCGATATTACATTAAAAAACTAGGGTGAACAACCTTATTAATCTATCATACTTTCTTGCCCCGTGCCCGCAATTCGCAGAGCTTTACAACAAAATTCAGTCAAAACTTGGGCTTTGAACCCCAAAACATGCCTTAGGGGGATTCCATGCCCAACAGCTCTAGTGACATTGGATACAAGGTAGAACAAAGCAATGGAAACAAATTTGGACCCAAAAGTATGGTCAAAGAAGAATGCAAATTATGTTGCTAAGAGATCACTCCTACCCACAAGGCTCTGCCATTTGGAGCTTGTCTAACCAAAATAACCACCTAATTAGGGACCATTTCTTCTAGGAAACCAAAAATGGAAAAACAATGCTATGTTGGGAGGATCGTGGCAATAGTTACCACACCTGGATCAAAAAGCCTCTCTACAGGTTCTTCACCTCTTGCTTCTTCCTCATTCTAAGGGTTGTATAGCTAATTACTGGATTAAGAACCAGGCTCTGTAGGAATGGCGACAATGGAAATCTGAATTTGATTGGAATATAGAGGTCCCTTAGGCTGATTGGCAACACTTTATGCAGCAGATGCAATAGAGACGCATCCCCTTCTCCCTAGAACACGATAAACTATGCTAGGAATACTCATCTACAGGATCTTTCTCCCTTAAAGAGGCCTACATTAAGAAGATTTAGGCCCACAACACACCGAAACGAAAAATTTGGAGCATACTTTGGAGGGGGCAATGTATGGCCCAAAGTCGCTCATTTCTTATGGTTGATAGGGTACAAGCGGATCCTTACCTAGGACCGCCTGCTGAAACATGGCTTTTTCGGTCCCTCTCAATGCCCTTTGTGCCGAGTTTAGGAGGAAACTATGGAGCACCTTCTACTCATTTTCCCCTTTTCCAGGGAAGTGTGGGATCTTGTTGTTGATCTCTTTGGAACCACATATCGTCATCAAGAGGACCTTCTCGCTATGATTGAGCATTGGCCCAACAACTATTTCAAAAACCCCATTGTTAACTAAGCTTGGAGCCTAATCCTAGGATTTATCCTTTGGAATGTATGGAAAGAAAGGAACAAAAGTATATTTCAAGACTAATCCTCTTCCAGTGCCTCTACTTGGGGTATTGTGAAAGAAAATACAATGGAGACAATCATGTCAAAGAGATGGGATCTGGATGATTGGAAGGCCAACCTGCATGAGACAACCATTTTTGTAGCCCTTAACCTGGCTCAAAACATGTCCATTCCTCAAACGCCTTTTATAAAAGATCCCCCATGTATCTTCACCATCTATATTCCAACTACCCCTAGAAGGATTCATTCAAATCAATTTCGGCAGAGCCTCTAAAGGGAACCCAAGCCCTGCTGGGTACAAGGGTATCCTAGGATCCTCTAATGACTCTCCCTTTGGGATCTATGTTGCCTTATGTGGCTCCACGAGAAACAATGTAGTAGAATTGATGGCTCTTGAGAAAGGCCTCTCCCTTGCTTGGAATATGGATTGTCACAAAGTTCATATCATAGGAGACTCAAAATTGGTCATCCAGATGGTCCAGAAGATCATTAATGGTTTTCCTACCACCAAAATTTCCAATAGTGGGTGGCTAGAGGCTCAACTCGAATGCATAAGACATATCTTCAAAATATTTGATTATGTCACTACTGGTCATGTTCTCTAAGTTGTTAACAAAGTGGGAGACAGGTTGTCCAACAAAAGAGCTTCACATAAGTATTGTGATTTCACCTCCCCTTAACATGAAGTGCTTGGTACAACTATCTTAGACCCTGGGAATGCTCAGCTGCTTTAGGACCTCACAGAAAAATACTCTCCTCCCCCCAATGGAGGTGACTGAATGGTGGTACAAGTGGCACCTAAGCGACCCTCAGGACCCGCTCCGACTCCACACACTTCATAACTTCACACTCAAGCAAACTTAGTGCATTCAATCCAAAGGTATCTGGGAGGCTCCTCTAGTGTTTATAATCGCAAGCTAGTCATGAAGGAAGTTAAGTATGGAAGCTTGGGAGATGAGTTTTGGTACACAACGAGTGTGGGTTTGTATCCATGGTGGCTCCCTAGAGTTTTGACCTTGGATGAGAGGCATTTTGGGGGATCAAGACCTTGTGGTATGGTCTGGATTTCATGGCTTGATTTTCCCTTAGGACCCAGGGACGCGAACATGCACGGAGCTAAGCCACCACCAAGCTCTGGCCCATCACTGGTTCGAGTAGAAGGAATTTGTCTCACAAACCTTCTTGCCTATGTGTGGGATAAGGAGTGTGAGACTCTTCGTCTCTCTATATCGTGGTTAGTCTAGAACTCTGCCCATCTGGTGGTGCTTAAGTAGCAATTAGTGGGTTCTTAGTGGATTGAATTGCACCTGGGGTGTCTATGGTGGAAGAGGTGAAGGCCATCCAGTGTGGACCATGGCTTTTTTGTCTTATTCTTGTCAAAGGGTGGTGAGCGGTGTGTGGGTTGAGGAGTTTGAACCTCCCATTTATGTAAGGTGGTTTGCTCAGAACCTCGCCCATTTGGTGGTGCTCGGGTGTGAATTTTGGGATCCATGTGGTTTGTAATTTCGGCCTCGGTGTGACTGGGGTGCATACGGTGTGCCTTTATGGGTTGAAGTGCACTTAGGGTTGTTGTAGCAAAGGGGGCTGCAAGCCACCTGCTGTGGTTATCGACTTGTTTATCCCAGCCTTGCAGAAGGGTGGTGACCAGGCCAGTGCAATAGTCTCCTTGGGAGTGGTTTAGCAAGCCAATTATTGGTTATTGTTATTGCAGGTGTCCTTCTTTTCGGGAAGCCTTCCCCTTCTCTCTGGTTAATTTTCCTCTTTTCTCAATGCCCAGTCAACCCTACCGTGGGGGGGGGGGGGCAACAACAGCAAGAGAGGCGTCCTGAGCCTGGACATAGTGCATCCTCAACCAATTCTAGTAGCGGGGACACTGAGGAAACAAAGATTGTCTCTCCAATTCATTCGCATGGCCAAGTGGTAGCTCCAGTCACTCTGGAATCTCTTGTAGTGCAACTTCGTCAAATCTAAATCAATATGGATATCCTCTGAGATCACAGGTATGAAGACAAGAATGAGACTATGGCATATTCCCAGGACATCCAATATAGCCAGAATGAGATATTGGAGCAGCTGGATAGTCTTTGACATCAACATCGTTGTACGAACGACCACCTTCATAGTTTGGGAGCGAGGGTGGAGCATATTGACTTCCATATCCATGATTGTGTCAGTTTCTTTGTTGCTCTTCCTATACTTCCTCCTCACCTGACACCATGATATGCAACTATCAATTATGGTTTTCTTTTTGTTTATGTCAGTTATGTCTAAGCTTGAACACCCTCCGAAATAATGTATGTTAGTTTTCATTTTTGGTATGTCCCAGCCACCACTCTCAAAAAATCTGGTTATAATGATAGAGCGGAGGTTGCCATGATGATCTTTGTAAGTTGTATTTTATTGAAAATCTAATGAAAGCATTTTTTACCAACAAAAAAAATGCAGTTAACATAACAAGGCTTAGTTGTGTGCAGAGTAAACATTTGGAGAGGCTTATTTGTGTCTGATAAATTATTTAAAAGGCTTAGTTTTGTGTTGATTTGAGGCCTAGAACCAAGAGGAGGAACTACGATAGAAAATCCCCTTCGCTGAATGGAAAACTTTCCACTGATTTGGGCAGTTGATTGTTGGCCATCGGATTTGAAAACCAAAAAATTTCAAAAAAAAAAAGAAGAGAAAAATTATTTGTATGAACCCCGAATTCAAGGATAACCCTGGTGTATTGATGAGGCCTTATTAATTTTATGGAGATACATGGTTCAAACTCTCTCCCTTCATGATAAATTGGATTTTTATGTTCATAGCTACCAATAAATTAGCTGCGCATTGTGACATTCGCATAGGAGGAGAGGAAAACACAAAGTATCATTTGCATCCAAAGTGTTATCACTTAGAATTTTAAACATTTGTATATATAGTCTTTTGTCCAAGTTTAATGTCAAAAGGTGGTGTCAAAATGTTGTTATTCTATGTTTCTTACCTAGGGTTGGAATTTTAAAGGGGTTTGATGTAAAATGTGTTCTAATCTTATGGGTCATCCTCCGCCATCATGTTTTCATAAGTCATGTCTTGTCTCATTCATGTCACCAATCCTTTCCATAATCTCGCAGCGCAGCCTCCTATTGGTCAGTTTTGCAGCGTATTTCCGTAATTTTGCAGCGCAGTTTCTTATTGGTCAATTTCGCTGCATAATCATGGTTTAGCCATTCCGTAGCGTGTCATCATCAAGTCGTTTCGCAGCACATTTTGACAATTCAAAACTAGCCGCGCTGCGAAATCGCGGATTCCTGCATTTTGCAGCAGATATTTTTCAGAGGGTCATGTCAGTTGTTGAGTCATCGTTCCCGTCCGTTCATGTCAGTTGGCGTACCTCCCAAATACTCATAAACCATCACTCCACCAATAGGTTTGTAGGCATGCACATTAATATTATTCAAATTGGTTTTGCCGTGCATAGATTTTGCATGATGATCTTAAATGCTGCGTAAACGGCCAGCCTGGGTAATGAGATATTTGAATTGCAAGCGAGCCCGAGTTTATCAAGTGAGCCTGAATTGCAAGCGAGCCTGAGTGAAAAAGAACTGAAACATCAGTTTAGTTGGAGCTGTTGGTAATTGACTGTGCGGAAATTTCAAAGGCAAATGGAGAGGAAGGGGCATAGGTCTGGGAAATGTCAAAGAACAGAGCCTGAAGGTTTGGACCTCGCACTAAGAGATGAAGGCGTGAAGAAAGCCTTCAAGGATGCTGGCTGTTGGAATTTCTGTGAGAAGCTGCAGGGTGGCCATGCTCAGGTAACAAAGGATTTTGCCTTAAATTTCACCGGTTTGAATTCTAAAGTTGCTATGCTAGAGGTTCAAGTGTCCCCTGAGGCCATTGCTGCTGTAACTGAGATTCCAAGGGGGGGACAAGAGTGGTTCAAGAACTTCAAATTTGATATGAACCCCTGCAAAGAATTCTTGAAAGAGGCACATGTGAATGAGGATCTAACAAAGGCTGTACCTAGAAATTATGTTAAGGAGCACTATGCCCTTCTTCTCACTTGTATTCAAAAGTATTTAACCTATGAGGGTAGATATAACAAGGTTTACTCCTATCACTTTAAGTTGTTGTTGCATTTTACTGGTAAAGCATCCATAGATATTCCATTTTACCTGTTTCAAAGTCTCAGCAAAATGTGTGATAAAGTGCAATTAAGAAAGGATGACTGTGAAACATCATTATTTCACCATGGTTTGGTAAAACTGTTAGTGCTAGATGGTCTTCAGAAAATTGGTAGAGATTGGAACTCTTTTATCTTCATGGCTGGTTTCCAGAGTAAAACAGGGCTTACTCCACAGCCGGTTAGAGAAAGAGAAAAATCAGTTGATGAAGAGCCCACAATAGCCCAGCTTCGAAAGGAAGCAAAGGATAAAAAGAAGGCCAAGTCACAGTTGAAGAAATTAGTGAAGCCACTTATTATTAAAGAGCAGCCTCAGCCATCATCAAAAGAGAAAACTAAGCATGAGAAAGTTGTACCTGGACCAAGTGAATCTAAAACAGTGTCTAGAGCTAGGACAAGGAGTCAAGTAAGTAAAGATAAGGGCAAAGCATTGGCTGTTGAGGAAAACCCTACATCTAAAGCCAGCTTGAGTGATTTTCTTGAGGCCATTGAGTTTGAGCAGGTGGAGCCAATGCATATTGAACCAATGCACATAGATTTAACTCAATCATCACCGGAAAGCACTAAGAAATCTAAAGCTTCAAAGAGACTGAGGTTTGAAGAGCCCGGTGATGAATTTGTCCTCAAGCTAAGAAGACCTGTTACAAGAAGACAAGTAAGGGAAGCCTCTAAACTACCTAGAATAGAGGAAGTTGAAAAATTGTCTAGAGCAGAGGTGGCAGAGAAAAGCAAGCAAAAGCACTCCAATAGAACAGTCATTATTTCCCAAGGAGGTAATGTTATAGCCATAAAGGACCAGCTGGAGGCAGAAAAGATTGAAATTGATAAGGTGAAGAAAGCCACTAGGGAGGTTGCAGTCAGATATGCAAACTATCGGAAAGCTGTGTTAAAGGGGAGTAAAAACCTAGTAAGCCAGGTGGATTCAGTAGCTGATGTCTACACATGGACGGTTCCAGCTCTCAAACAGGCCCAATGCATCAGAAAAATAAACATGTGTTTAAAGGCCGAGAACAAAGCCATGAAGAGGAGGATTAAAGAATTGGAATCACAGCTAGGTCAGTGGAAGAAGGTGGAAGAATTAAAGGCTCAGCTAGATCAATTAGCTGATAAATAAAGTTGCTGCTCAAAGAGAGGTATTGTTCTAAGTTTTGTAAAATTTTGGCTTAGTTTCATTATTTTAAAGGCATCTAGACCCCTGCCATATATAAAGGAGTTCTAGCCATTGGAGGTATAAGCAGTGAAAAACTCAGAGCAAATACAAGCTGTATAAACAAAAAACAGCGGTTTCGTAGCGCGCTACGAAACTGCTGTAGGTGCTCTTTTTGAACGAAAACAAACAGTTTGATGGGAGGATCAGATATTTGCCAAAGGAAACACCTAAAGAACATTAAGAAGACCACATGAAGTTAACATAAGCCATTCAAATGATGACATGTGTGCCTCTTTTGTAAAGTGAAGTATTTTTGTCTCAAGTTAAAGTTTTCATCATAAAGGCACTTTATGTTCAGTTATTAGGGTTTGGAAGGAGGTGCATACGAGGAGTATTGTTTTGGCTTGCACACCTGTTCATCAACTAAGCCTCCAGCGCATCTGGTATCATGATGGTGCTCTTCATTTTTGGGGTGTTAAAGAGTTGGAAACATGCTGCTACATTTTCGAATTGGTGATGGAAGACAGAGACCGGAAAAACAGGGGCTTGTCTCCTAACATTATTGAACCATCAACGCATCCAGCATCCAAAGCTAGCATGGAACATTGAATCCTCCTCTCAGCTATCTCGACCAAAATGAAAGGAGACAGGTGTCAAGGAGCAAGAAAGAATCATTCTACGAGGAGGATATAATTAGAGCTTTAGTTTAATTAGGACTCTTTAAAATTCCAGTTTAGCACTTGTTGTATTTAATGAGTCAGTTAAATAGTAGATAAGGGTAATTAGTAGCAGTCATCGAGCTCCCCTCATGCTGGAGGAGGAAGCTCAAAGTAGTTAAGGAGATGTTTCTATATATAGAGAAAATTTTGATGTAATGGGGGTTGGATGTTTTGGAGAAAACAGAGTTTATTTTGGCTTGTGTAAAAACTTATTTCAGTAATACAAATGACTGCTTTTTCTTCTCAGGATTCACACAGTGTTTCAAATGCTCATGATATATGTGGTTTTGTTTTATCTTTTATGTTTTACAACTGTATAAATACACAATCACTCAGAATTCACATTGTTGCTCTGACTTCCTGTGTGTATTTGTAAGTTGAGGTTTCTATGAGAGGTATTTTGAGTGTTTAAACATTACATGCCCTGACTTCTATGAATGAGTAGTTTTATAGTTTGCTGAAGTGATGATTAACTCCATGAGCCCAATGGAAGCCTTTGTAATGTTTGTCCAGCCAACATATGTGTTAAATTTACTTTGCAAGAGTTAGCCATCTCATCAATAATTAAAATCAATAATCCTTTGAGAGAGCCCTCTCAGGCTAAGGAGGCTAAGCCTTAGTCAAAAGTCTGGTTTGAAATAGTTACACAAAGTCTTACTGATTAGCAGCCTTCAGTGCTTGATTTTGTGATAACACAAAGCATCTATTGAAAGACTTATCTAGATACCCAAACTGTCTTTCACACACCCTAAACCGATGGATGATCTAATAGTGTATTGGAAAATGCATTGTTAATGAAAGTGAAAGTTCAAAAATTTCAAAATCTCTCCAACCATGTGAAAGCTTTCTTGCGTATCACTGATCAATAAAAAATCAAAATTTACCAATAAAAAAGTCATATTAACTTTGAACCCAAAGGAAACCCAGTAATCATGTAAGTCGAAATGGTCCCCATTGTTCTTTCGTATTAGTGTTCGTAAGCTCTAAACTTTGACCTCAGTCAATCCATTCATTTGATTCGTTCACTCATTTGATTTAATGGTTGAGTGCTTGAGTGATGCATTAGTCATTAGTTTCGATCAATATCTAGAATATGTCTGGTATAGTAAACAAATGTGCACATTTCCCATACGGATTCCGGATCGGATCAACTAAAATATCAATTTCTAGTTCATTTCAGTGGCGAACCAATATCACCTTTTAATTTCCTTGCTATATTGTTAAAGTGTCTTGATGAATTTCACCAGGTTTCATAACTCCTATGATTAAAAATATAAAGGGCATAAAAATAGGGTATGAGCACAAAATCAAACCCTGAGCATGGCCAAGCTTTATGATGTACTTACAAGGCATATGAAGCACCAGATCAACGGGCTTCTTCAAGGAGATCATCTACATGGAGAAGTACCAGAAGACGACCATTCTCAAAACCACAAACCATGTCTGCCCTGTTGATGTTGTTGGTGTTTCCTGCCTACAGGTGAAATGGGTTGCCTGCCTCTTCTAAGCGGTGCAATAATGCTTAATTAGATTAATGAATACTGAAGACTCCGACTACTCGCAGATTGAAGCCATTGTAGACCCTGAAAATAGATCAATGAGGTTTTGGGCAAAAAGAGAAGAACTGAACTCAGAAGGAAGCGTTGTCAAAGTTACATGGATTGTTTTTGGAGGGATTACATTTTCACGGGATGAATTTATCTCCTCATTAAAATTGTGTAATTTAAAAAAAAAATGTATTAACAATAATTTTGTTGTAAATTTTTATTTATTTTTTATTTTGAAACATGTAATCTTTCAATTTGAATATAACTTAATATTAATAAAAACTTAAAAATTTAGAGAAATTTAATTTTAATAAAAACTAAACCATGTGTAAATTGATTAATTTATATTTTTTTAATAGTAGAAAAAATTATTATAATTTAGTTGTTAAATTAGCAGTGAGGACAACTCTCTTTAGTTATTCAAGGAAAACTAGGCAACTTAAAATGAACCATTGGTGGTCTATAAATAGGTAGGCCTTCATTGCTACTAGATGCCTCTGTGTCTTGGGTGGTTAGCCAACTTCCTTACTTTTGAGGAAGACGAGCTCTTAGCCAAGCAAAAGCAAGTTATTTTAAGGCATACTCCAGACCCAATCGATTAATTTATATTTTGAAGAATATATTAAAATTAATTGTGGAATTTTTTTGTTTATTGAATCTTATATTAGTATATCATACTTTATTTTAATAAATATGATTTTATTTTTGAAAATATAAATTATAAAGATTATGATAGATAAAAATATATTTGTTTAAGTTTCTTATTTTCAATTATGAGTTTGATAGAGATAGTTTATGGTACTATTATATATCTATATGTGACAAACATAACCATAACTCTGTAAAGAAAAGTTAATGAAATCATGACAACTTAAATGGTGAGGTTCAGGAAATTATAAAGGGTTCCAGCTCTATGTGAATTGACATCTAGGATAAGGGTTTCATTATGAGGTTTTCCACGTCATATATGGGATTTAGGGATTATATCTTGGCCAAGGAATGAAAAAGGGCCCTAGGCTTAAAAAAATTATTTCTCATGTTTAATATCCATATTGAATAAGATATTAGAATGGGAATATGGGCACAATTAGTATGTTTTTCATAATAAGATTAGGTTTTATGGCCTCTATGATAGTGTTGAAGCCCCGAAAAACGGGTCGACAACAAGAGGGATACCCACCCGGTCCAGACCTTGGTTGGCAGCTCCTTATCTGTTTGGTATAGCGGGTCTGACTGGGGATAATGGGACCAGTTTCCCAATCTAAGGGTGTGTGTGTGTGCAAAGTTGGATGATGTCGATCTAAGAGTTATAATCTAAGCTACTTTAATCTAATTCTATGCTATTGTAATATAATGAAAACAGCACATCTAATCTATGCTAACCCGGGGTGTGTTTCTTCTATTATGCGATCTAAAGAGATTTCAAACAATAACTGGTAATAAAGATCATTCAGCTATCATAAGAATGGAAATCAATTAAGATGAACCACTTTGCATAAAAAGTTAGGCAAAACAGCTGTGAACAGCATATCGCATAATAAGTTATTCATATATCAAACATAAATAAATGACTCCACCGTACAAAAGTGCCAAATGGTAACTATTCATGCATATAAACAACTAAAAACTGTATATCACTTTAAGAGTATAAGCAAAAATATAAAAGTACCATTTCTGACTACCTTGTGAGGGTGCAGAAGTGCCAAGTTTTTGACAAATTTCTTTCTCCAAATGCATACTGCTAACTAAATAACCGATCATGACACCCACAGTGAACTGACCCTTACACAAAACTGTCCTTCATGAATACCTTGGTGATTTTCTTTAAAATTTTTGGTTTAGGAACAACTTTTCTTGAATGCTGAGCCGAGGAAAATTTGCAATGGGAAATGTCTGTGACTCGCAGATCGCATATATCGCAGATCGCATATATCGCAGATCGCATTTATCGCAGATCGCATTTATCGGAGATCGCAGATCACAACAATTTGTCAAGTTATTCAAGTGTTGTTTATGCGACGTTGCGATATGCGATGTCGCATATCGGCCTTTGGAGATTTCTTAAGATTCTCATTTATGGGCGCTTCTTAATGTATGTGATGTGATGAATTTAGCGCCGCTTCTTAGCAGTTGTTTTAATGTGCTCATAAAGAAATGCTTCACTCTTCTCTGTGATGTATTTTTGAGGAGTATAATACAAAAAAAAATTTATAAAATCTTTTTGGATTTTTTACTAAGAGTCCCCACTTCTTTAGTGTTATTGCTAATACTAAAAGAAGTAGGGGGGTTGTTGGTGGTCACAACAATGGCGATTCACTTGGAAGAACCAGTTATCTCTGCTTTTCTATTGAATTCTTTAAACTTCCAAAACAGAAAAATTGTCATAAATCTAAACTTTGTTATGGGCAGATAGAGTACATTATGCCTCATTCTATCAATGATATTTTGTTTCAACTTCTTTCTTTTCTAATTGTTTGCTTCCTTAGGCTTGTCCTTGTATCTACATCAACCATCACTTGGTTATGTAAAGATAAAATAAAGTCTTCTCTGTGTGCTAGCCTTAAAATATGCTCGTTTGCCATAGGTAGAGCCTTTGCTGCCAGCAGGCGTCCATAGCCTTGACAGGATTACCTGTTACCCAGCAATGATCCTTTATCCTGTTTAAGGTTATCTACAACCCTCAAAGAAAAATCCATTTTGACACTTTTTCTTTTTTTATTCTTAAAGAACAATGTCTTGGTTTGGTAGCCAAATTATGACACAGTCATTCACTTGATTTACACTTTTGCTGAACAAGATGGCTCGTGATGAGACCCCTTGTCTTTTGATTTCAATAATCTTGAGTCATTGCCCTGTTTTGATGGACAGTGTTTGGAAAAGTCAGCAAAGTTATAATATCTGTGATCATGATAAGCCGACTCGTGAAGATACCTCTTATTCTTTGAGATATAGTGTTTCTTGGATTGTCCCTCTGAATGCTGCGATTTTCTTTAACAGGGAGGATATCATTGTTTTCCTTAAGAAAGCTCTGGACGACAATAATAGAGTTTGAAAATAGCAGTTTTACAGAGAATCTTTATTTTGTTATTGATACCTTTCATTGTACTGATATAAAACAATTCCTTCGCTAAAGGTTGCTTTCATCAAAATTTTTTGAAGTTGAAACTAATATCATATCTAGGCTAAAGTTTTTAACTGTATCTGTCAATAATAAAGATCAGATTTTCAAAAATTTTCTATTTATACAAGCGAAAAGCTCAAAATCTGAAAGAGAATTGGTGTCTTTTTGCAAATACCGATAGTAACCATTAACAACCGGTTTTATTATGAAAAGGGAAAAAAGAAAAGACAAAACTACTCTACAAAATAGAAGAATAATCTTCTATGGAAAATATATTTTAAGGATTTGACCATTAACAGGCAAAGAATCCCTTCTACCTGCTAGATCCTATAAGACAAACGTTGATGGACCTATGACTTCAACAATCTGAAAAGGACCAAGCCACATCTTTTGAAATTTTGTATGTTTTCCCTTTTCTTCATGAGCCTTATCCCATTTTAAAACTAAATCTCCCATCTGAAAATTTTTTCTAGTCATTTTGTTTGAATCAAAAGAGGATTTTATTAGCGCTTGATGATGAGCATGGGTTCTTTTAGCTTGTTCTCGCTGTTCTTCTAATTTGATTATTTCCATTTGTCTTAGTTGTATGGAGGAAGTAGGTACTTCATCAATGTATTGTATTAAAGACAAAGAGGGAATGACTAAGTGAGTTGGAAGAACTGTTTCTTTCCCATAAACTAAATTAAAGGGGGAAGTGCCGATCGAAGCTTTTTTTGTTATTCTATCTGCCCATAAAGCATTTATCAAAGCTTTATGCCAATTCTTTTGGTTCTGGTCAACTGTTCTTTTAATAATCCTGATCAGGTTTTTATTTGTTGACTCAGCTAACCCATTACCTTGCGGATAGTAATTGGCCGAATATTTTAGTTTGAATCCTCTTTTAAGTGCAAACTCAGTCATTGCATTTCCAGAAAAGTATGATGCATTATCAAACATTAAAGCCGTTGGCAATCCAAACCTAGTGATTATAAATTAATCTATGAATTCGATAATATTTTCAGAATTAGCTGTCTTGAGAGGAACTGCCTCTACCCATTTATTAAAATAATCTGTTGCCGTGAGGATGTATCTATGCTGCTTAGAAGAGTGAGGAACGATCTCACCTATTATGTACAAGCCCCACTGGCTGAATGGTTGCTCGATGTTTACCGGTTGTAGTGGCAGGGACGGCTTCTTTTGTCTTCCAGCAGTTGTTTGGCAGACTTGACATTTCCTCACGTAACTGTGTGAATCTTTGAACAGCGTAGGCCAGTAATATCCTGCACGTAAAATTTTATGTGCAGTAGCGTCTCCAGCATAGTGTCCGCTTGCTGGTCCATCGTGGAGTTCCTGCAAAACTTTTTTGGCTTCAGTTTTTTCAAGACATCTAAGAAGAACAGAATCATAATTCTTTCTAAAAAGAATATCATTTATGAGCTGATATTGTTTAGCTTTCAATCTCAGAGCTCTTTTCTTAGTGTGATCTAGGTGTGATGGAGCATACCCATTCTTAAGATAATAAATGATATCAGCATACAATGATTCTGCATCGTTTAGGCTTACCTCATACATTTGTACCTCTTCGGATGAAATTTCAGGGATTTGTGATGCTCCAGCCAACATCTTGCAGAAGCCTTGACCTCTTACAATGTTTGCTGGTTTGATCTCAAGATCGTATTCCTATAAAGCAGTGATCCAATTTGCTCTTTTCTTGCCCATATCCTTCTGTACTAGAAGATTTCTTACCGCTGGAAACGGTACTATGATCTTAATATGGGTTTTCAGTAAGAAAGGTCTGAAATATTTGACCGCTTTGAAAACAACATAGGCCTGTTTCTCTATGTCTGAATAATTGAGTTCAGCACCTTGTAAATTTGAGCTAAAAAACGCAATTGGGGCTTCTGTTTTTTCTTGATTTGCTTGGGTTAGAATCGCAACATATGATCTCTCTGAGGCAAATGTGTATAAAACAAAAGATTCTAAAAAATTCGGGGTTGCTAAAGATGGAGCATTAATAATAGCTTGTTTGATCAGGTTGAATGCTTCATGTTCATCTTGACCCCATTTGAAAATTGAATTATTTTTAATCATGTTTTGCAAAGGAGACACAATTCGTGAAAAATCTGGTACAAATCTCTTTACAAAATTGATTTGACCAAGGAAAGATTGCATGGCTTTTTTATTATGAGGTAGGGATATTTCAAAGATTTCTTTGATTCTGTCAGGATCAATGTGAATGTCGGATTTTGACACTATGAATCCTAGAAGTTTTCCTTCACTTAATGTGAAAAAAGATTTCTTTGGGTTAAGTGAAATCCCATACCTTAAACATCGTTGAAAAATTTGTTTTAAATCTCTGAGATGGTCGCTTCGCTTCTTGGAATACACTGTTATATCATCCAAATAAATCACTATAGATTTGTTGACTAGACCCTGAAATGCGATGTCCATGGCTCTTTGAAATGTAGCGCCGGCATTAATCAAACCAAATGGCATCTTCCGATATGCGTATGTGCCCCATTTAGTTCTGAATGTGGTTTTCAACTGATCATTGGGATGCACCAACACTTAATTATATCATAAAAATCCGTCCAGGAAAGACATCAGTTCTGAGCCTGCTATTGCCTGTAATATCTGTTCCATAGGTGGAAGAGGAAAATTGTCTTTTTGACAGGCTTTGTTAAGATTCTGAAAATCGATACAGATTCTAATATCTCCGTTTTTATTTCTAACGGGTACCATATTGGAGACCCATTTGGAATGTCTGACGGGGAAAATTATTCTGGCTTTTAATAACTTATTTAGCTCAGTTTTTATCTGATTTTCTAAATTGGGGTGGATCTTTCTCAGTTTCTGTTGGACAGGTTTTTCGTTGTCAATCATAAGAATAGTGTGTTGAATGATAGAAGTGTCGTACGTATTCAGCTCATCGTAATTCCAGGCAAAAACATTTCTATATTGTCTCAAAAGACGAATATACGCTAGTTTTTCTTCCGGGGCCAGGCCTATGCCTAAATTAATGTTTTGTGGTTTATCATGGGTTCCTAGGTTTACTAATTCGTAGTTCAAAGTTGAACTGTAGACCTTTGAATTGGTAGACCTTTTAAACTGATTTTTCAAATCGTACAAGTCTTCTAACTTAACCACCGATTTAGGTATAGTATTATCAGTGCTATTTTGTTGTGTTTGTCGATCATGATGGTCTTCGTCAATTATCTGATTGGAGTAGGATCCTTCAGAAGTTAGGAAATTTACAATATTAGGATCGTCATTAAATACTCTCCAATTTGTAATGTTGTCAGGGATGGATGGTCTAAAGATTAATTCTATTGAGAATCTATCTGGACTAAAATCTTCGGAGGGAATAAGCCTAGAGGCTACGTTAGCCAAAAGGTCTGCGCTCGCGTTTTGGAGTCTCGGGATTGAAGAGATATTAAATGCTATGAAATGCTCAGTCAGATCTTGTACTAAAGATTGATAGTGTTTTAAATGACCTGATAGGCAATGTATAGTGTTATGTACCTGTTTGACGATAATCTCAGAGTCTCCAAAGACCTGAATATACTTGAATTTTAACCCGATTGCTTTGTATAGGCCTTGTACCAAGGCCTCATATTCTGCTGTATTGTTTGTGCAATTGAATTCGAGTCTGCATGTAACCATGGTCTTGTTTCCTTCTGGACTAATCAGAACGCATCCTGCTCCTGCTCCTTCGTTAGATTTAGAGCCATCGAATTCTTTGATAGGATCTTTAGCTTGGGCCTTAAGATTGGATAGGTCATTGATTAATGTTGCTGTTGATCTGTCATCACCAAACTTTATAAGGAATTGATTGTGGAAGATATCCCAACTTGTGATAGACCCAGAAGGTAATGAAAAATACCATGACCCGACTCTTCCTTGCAGTGTGTAGGGAAAAAGCCGAAAAACAACATCTTCATTAGTAACTCCGTTGAGATTGATAGAAAGCATGAAATTGTTTATGTGTTCTTCTGCTAGCATGCCTGCTTCTAGATTGAATTTAGGCAGCCATTTCTCAGGATGGGCCGGTATTGGGCTCAAGGGTGCAGGCATCAAGACTGCCCCAGGGTTGTTCCATGGAGATTGGGCCATCGTTGAGCTGCTAGTAGAGAAAAGTGTAGGAGATGATCTCTGTGGTTGGGAAGATGATGATACTATGATCGTGGATGATAGAAGGGGGATTGTGGTAGACGGATGGATGATGGTTTGGAATGGAGGTGTGGGTGGTTGTCTTCACAATGAGGTAGTTGAAATGGGTGATGTAGACGAAAGAGTCTCACTGTCAGACTCTTGTGGTGATTTCCTCGCTCTTTTCTTGGTGGGAAGAGGCAACTCAGTTGGATGGATGCGAAATTTTTCACTTTTCAATCTGGTTAGGGGATGAGCAGGATTATACTGCGAAGTCACACTGCTTTGAGATTTATCAGACCTCTGAGGGGAAATGGAAAATCCCTGAAGTTTATGAATCAAAGATTCAACTACAGGAGGTTTAATGGTAAATTGGTCTGAAATATCAGGGTGTGTAGCAGCGATTGATACTCGAGCGACTTCCGAATCTGGATTTAAATATACTGGAGAAGTCGGGGGAGATGATAAGGGCGATTTACTCTCAGAATGGTATTTAGATTTCGTTTTAAGTGTCATTCATAGTTTAGGCCCTCCTTCTAACGCCAAAAATGTTGAAGCCCCGAAAATCGGGTCGACAACAAGGGGGATACCCACCCGGTCCGGACCTTGGTTGGCAGCTCCTTATCTGTTTGGTATAGCGGGTCCGATTGGGGATAATGGGACCAGTTTCCCAATCTAAGGGTGTGTGTGTGTGCAAAGTTGGATGATGCCGATCTAAGAGTTCTAATCTAAGCTACTTTAATCTAATTCTATGCTATTGTAATCTAATGAAAACAACACATCTAATCTATGCTAACCCGGGGTGTGTTTCTTCTATTATGTGATCTAAAGAGATTTCAAACAATAACTAGTAATAAAGATCATTCAACTATCATAAGAATGGAAATCAATTAAGATGAACCACTTTGCATAAAAATTTAGGCAAAACAGTTGTGAACAGCATATCGCATAATAAGTTATTCGTATATCAAACATAAATAAATGACTCCACCGTACAAAAGTGCCAAATGGTAACTCACACATTCATGCAATAACATATAAACAACTAAAAACTGTATATCACTTTAAGAATATAAGTAGAAATAACCAAGAGATAAAAGTACCATTTATGACTGGTCCTACTCATAAGCTTCAAGTAATAATGATTTATCTCTCCTTGTTCTGATATCTACCAAGAGTACAGAAGTGCAACATCAGTAGCAGATATCAAATGCAAAAATTAATAAACCTTGATCCATTCATTCATCAAAACCTCCTCTGAGGGTGTAGAAGTGCATGTTTTGAGGACAAGTTTTTGACAAATTTCCGGACCCTTCTCCAAATGCATGAGAAGGGTTTAAATACTGCTAACTAAATAACTTAATTACATAAATTTCGGATACGGTTTAAAATGACCGTCCTTTATCTAAGAAAACTTATTTCTAAAAATTTAATCTAATTTCTAAATATTTCTGCATTTGCTCCTTAGTGCTGTGAGCATGCAACATTTGCCTGGGAAGAGTCGGCTGGTCGTCTTCTGCTTTTGTTTGAGCTACGAAAATAGAAATGGCAAGCGTTGTCACCTCTTTTTAGTAAACTAGAAGATATTTTTGAGAATCATCTTCTGGTTGGGCGAATTTACTGCGTGTATGCTTGGTAACAACCCAGATTCTTCTTAAACTGCCGCTGCTTTTGCTATCTTGACTTCCGGACTCGTGGATGACTAAGCAAGTTAGGGACTTTGCTTTCTGAACAATTTTCTTAGCGATGCGCGATTAGCACTAGGCGCTAATCGCGCATCAAAAACTGCCTTCGTTCTTTTATCCGGGCCTTTCTGGTGCGTTTTCCGCCTTTAGTGCTTTTTCCTTTACCGGGCATGAGCTTAAGAATTTTGCAAACATGCCGCTTTTGTGAGTTTTTGACCTTGAGTGTTGAATCGCCTATTGATATCAGCATCTGTTCAGTAACACTCTGAAATCTGCGTTTCTGTTGCATGCGGTATCCGTTTATGAGGGCATCTCTTCTCTATTCTCCGAGCATTGGCGCTTTTCCCTTTTTCCTTAGATGTTTCCTGCAGTTCACGCAAAGGAAAAAGTAATGATAATAAATTTTGACATGAAAGCTTCAAGTTCTATGAATGTGTAAAATCATGACACCCACAGTGAACTGACCCTTCGAAAAACACAAAACTGTCCTTCATGAATACCTTGGTGTACATTCATTAGTTTTCTTTAAGGTGTGCACCTAATTTTTGGTTTAGGGACAACTTTTCTTGAATGATGAGCTGAGGAAAATTTGCGATGGGAAATTTCTGTGACTCGCAGATCGCATATATCGCAGATCGCAGATCACGTATATCGAAGATCGCATATATCGCAGATCGCAACAATTTGTCAAGTTATTCGTGTGCTGTTTATGCGACGTTGCGATATGCGATGTCGCATATCGACCATTGGAGATTTCTTAAGATTCTCATTTATGGGCGCTTCTTAATGTATGCGATGTGATGAATTTAGCGCCGCTTCTTAGCAGTTGTTTTAATGTGCTCATAAAGAAATGCTTCACTCTTCTCCGTGTGATGTATTTTTGAGGAGTATAATACAAAAAAAAAATTATAAAATCTTTTTGGATTTTTTACTAAGGGTCCCCACTTCTTTAGTGTTATTGCTAATACTAAAAGAAGTAGGGGGGTTGTTGGTGGTCACAACAGATAGATAGGGAAAGAAAATAAGATTTTTAGTCCCTAATAAAAAAGTTATCTAGTAGTTCAATGGATATGAATAAGGCATCAAACCACCACACATATCCTATCTTATAAGATATAGCTAGCCTTCAGGTACATTATGGGTGTTATTTGAAGGTTTTTTGTGCCATAGTTGGTTCTTGGGGCCTCTAAGTTTGGTCTCAATATCATTAGGAGGTTTTTTACACCATGTATGGCACTGGGGGCCTTAATCCTTGTGAAGCTTTCATAAGGTGCTTGGTTCATATTTTAATATTCCCATGATCAATCTTCTTGAAGTATTTGAATTACCGCACATGACATCTCTAGGGGATATTTGGAGTCTGTGGGGGATCTTTCTCACCATTGGTATGGTTTACATGATAAGAATGGGTCTTGGGGAATGTACTATCTCGAGGGGAGGATAAAAGAGGGCCTTAGGCCCTAAATAAAGCTTCTAGAGTTCAAGGAACATGAAGTAACCCTCAAACAACCACATAGATACTCTCTAAGGGATATTTGAATTTCAACTTGGATATGGGAGCCATGGCATGTTATTCTACATAAAGAACCACAAGAATTGTTAGTATGTATGGTTTTCTAATAATAGTGTGTGCACATTCTAAGAATGTGAATGTACTATTAGAATTTGTACACATTTTTGTAATGCATGTATCTGTAGAATTATTTATAGAATAATATGGCTTTAAGAGTAATCTAGATTTATATTAATTAACCAAGTTTAAATCAACATACTTTGAATTCAAATTAATAAAATCATTATCTCTATGAATCTAGTGCAATAATCAACCATGGTATGTAATAACACCACAAAAACCCCACAACAAATAGTGTGTCGTCTCTTTAAGATGTGAGGAACAAATTCCTTATATATTTAACCCTTAAAACCCTTCTATATCAGTTTCAAACTCTCTTTTTTTTCCCTTATAAAACTAATATATATTGTAAACTTATACTCTATATTGTATAAAATTGTTATAAATTTAGCATTATAGATGGATTCATATACCCCTTTAAGGGGATCATTGAATCTATCTAGTTAAATTTTAACATTGCAAATGGATTTAGAAACCCTTGTAGTGAAATGAAACACTTCAGTATCAAAATTGTAATTTTCCATTTCTGGAGTGACACAATTAAAAATTACTAACATAAATGACTAATTCATATACTTGTTGTACTTTTTATTTGCTCATATTTTTATTCTTGGACTGTAGTAGTCATTTACACTAATCATTACTAATTTTTCACTTATTATCTAGTTATATATTTTAGTCCTGGACTAAAATAGTCATTTCAGTTAGTCGTTTTTAGTTTGGTCACTTATTATCTAGTCGTATATTTTATCCCTAAACTAAATTGGTCATTTAAGTTAGTCATTTTTAGTTCGGTCACTTAAAATTGGTCAAATTTAGTAGTAATTCACTTGAAATAATTGTGGTGACCAACTTTTTTAGTCACCTAGTCACTAATTTCATCATTTTCTACTAGTGTGTCTTAATCTCAAATGGTTGTTGTAGGTCTGGTAATGTGAGAAATGGTGCAGAACAAAGATGATTCTTCAACTGGGAGAATGATCGTTGTTGGGTTTCCAACCAAAAGAACTTTTCTTTCGCTCCACCCTTGGTGAATTAACTTAAAGGCCAAGTGATATGAGAGAATCCCAACATGAACGTACGACAAAAATTGGCAAGACCCAAAAATCTGCGAAGCTCTGTATGGTTGGGGTTGGCTAATCCCAAATGACTTGCATCTTGGATGGGTCCACATGTACACCCTGCTCATCAATTATGTACACCAGATATTGAACTTGGGTTAAACCAAAGGTTAGTTTCTCTAATTTAGCACACAACTAGTGTTGTCGAAGGGTTTGAAGGACCTGCTGAATATGGTGGAGGTGTTCTTCCCAAATCTGGTTGAAGATCAAGATGTCATCTAAATACACCACCATGGATGCATTGGTGAAGGGTCGAAATATGTCATCCTTCATTCTCATGAAGGTTGCAGGGGTGTTCTTCAATCTGAACGACATGACCAACCATTCAAAAAGGCCCTCCTTGGGTTTGAAGGAAATCTTCCACACATCGAAGGGTTTGATAAGCACCTAGTGATAACCTGACTTCAAGTCAATCTTTCTGAAATGTTTTTCCCCCCTTGAGCTGGTCCAGAAGGTTTTTCCATGACCTTGTCCATCTGTTGCTGCAGTACATAGGAGCCCTGCCTGGAACTGTGTCCACAACGTTCTCCTTGCCTTGGAGGTGAATCATAAGAAAAATAAATTTCTTGGTCTGGGAAATGATCTTACTGGATTTTTTTGCAGTGATCAAATAGATAACGATAGGTGGGGCTACCTTTGGTATCATATAAAACTTATTATCCAAAGTAATAATCACATAACGAGTTCTAGACTCATATATAACATGTCTCTTCCACAGGTATGGTTTTCCTAACAATACATCAAAAACTTCAAGAGGAGAAACGTCACACAATACCTCATCCGTGAAGGGCTTGATGATGTAGGGAAGGTGACACTGCTTGAATATCTCGTCCTCGGTGAAGCCATGCAATGGCGTATGGCTGTGGATGTGTTGTAGTATTTAGGCCCAGTCACTTCACAACCGTTGCTAAAATGAGGTTCTTTTGGCTCCTGCTACCGACAATGAACTACAGTGGAGAACCCTTCACCCACATATGTGAGTGGAAGAGGGGTTCCCCCTCCTCTAGATCATCAGGCTCAATTTTTTGGATCTTTGTTGTGGCCACGGTGGCATTGGGCTCTGCATCAATGATCTGCTTCCCTTTTTCAGTTCCTTTATCGGGTTCTGATTTAGAGTTAGAACCTCCATTTAATTCGGAAGCCTTCAGCTTGGCCACTAGCAACTGCTTAGCCCGAAACTCACTTGTATTGTGAGTGGAGCTCTTATGGAACTCACACCATTTTCCCGTGTCCTTCTTCATATTCATGGTGTTTTTATTTTCTTGTTATTTCAATGGGTTGTCTTGGGTAGCCCCGCCTTGGCCTGTCCTTTGTTATGTGGTTTGGAGGCACCTTTTCCTTGCTTTGGATTCGCAGATCCAAAGTCCCACTTCTTCTGTTTAAACTTTTGCTCAATATTTACAGCGTACCGATACACTGTGCCAAACAAGGAGATGTCTAGGAACTCCATCTTATCCTGAATGTACTTGTGTAGGCAGTTGCGGTACTTGAGCACCAAATTCTTCTTAGTATCCTTGATACCCAGCTTTGTGCGAAGGGTATGGAAAGTATTTGTGAACTTTGACATATCTTGGTCCCTTCCCTGCCATAGCATGGTCCACTTTATGTATTTATCTTCATATCTCCCGATAGGGTGATACTGTTCTTGATGGCGTCTCGGAAAGAATTCCAAGTGGATGCACTGAAAAAAATGATGGTTCACTCTCGTCCTTTTGTTCACAGTAGGTTTCCCACCAGTCCTTGACGTGTGGGGAAGCTTTGAGAAGTGCAAAAGTAATATTTTCTTGATTGAAAAGTCATGAACTAAAAAATATCCTTCCAACATATTTAACCATTTATCTATGACATCTGCATCTATCAGGCATTCAAATATGGGAATATTGAAGTTAACTTCTACCTTAAAAGGAGTAGCACCTCCAAAGTGGTTGCTGGATGAAGATGCATCACCTGTGGGTAACTGTTGAAGGATATGTGCAAATTTATCCATCATTGCATCTCTCTGTCGCTCGATGGGTTCCTCAAGCAACATTTTGAAAGGATCTCCCACCCCCTCACCTTTATTTTCTTCCACCATGGGAGGTCATCGGGTTTTGCGAGGTTGATCCTGCAGTGGTTCAACCAGATCGAGCCCTAACTCCTTATACCCTAACCTCGTTGGGGACATGCAAAGAAAAACAGAGAAAAAACAAAGCTCTCTGATACCACTAATCCGAACTTAAATAAGAATGCTACAACTTACATATATAATCATAAACACAGAGATGCAGAAGAAAAACACTTCATTTCATTAATAGAAAAATATTGAACTATGCTTACAAACATAATGGAAATAAGATAGCTCGGGCGATGGTAGCTTATCTCCAAGAGAGATGTCGTGGCTACATGCCTCTGAACTAAGTTACAATGAGGGCTCAAGGGCCTTTTTATTATTGAAAAATAAGAGAAAACCCTAAACAACCAAAACCCTAACCCGAGGAGATGTAACACCAAAAGTTTATGGGCCCTGTTGGGGTTAGTTGGCAGCCAACTTCCTAGGGCCATAACATGGTCATATTATCTCCGTTTGACGCGTATGATACCTCATTGGAAATATCTCTTCAAGGACTACATCTACCAATGTGATTGGTATAACAATTCCTAAAGTAATTTTCCAACAAAAAAAATTCGTTTAGAGCCTCAAAATGGCTCCGGAAGTTAAGGACCCAAAAAACTACCAAACATAGTAAATTGTGCTACAATTAAGGAAACTGAAAAACTGAAAGAAAAAATGGTGAGGGTCCAAGTGGAATAGTCGGGTGGCCACCAATATCCACCTGGATCATGAAGCCCCCTCAAGCCAACAAAATTTCAATATTATAACTTTGTTCAACCTCTTGTATTTTTTGAAGGTGACTTGGTTTTGATCTCCAATAAAAGACGTGATCAACTCGGTGTGGGAAAGTTAGAACCCCTTTGGCATTTTCCCTGCATTATTAAAAATATGTTGAAGAAGGGGGCATATTTTCTCATTGATTTTTATGGGAATAGTCTTGTTGAGCCCCACAATGGGCTCTATCCAAATAATATTATATTTAGGCCAATGGGTGTGGTTCCATTTAAATATGTATTTAGTGTATTCTCTTGCTCTTTTTTGCATGTGTGTTACATTTTGATTCATTGATTATCATGTTTGGTACTTGGTTTGAAGATGTTTGTATCCCCTTTGATATATGTAGGATATGTTGATGGTGCTAGATATAGTTCTTGGAACGTTGTTTCCACTTCTTGGATGCTATTTTCACCCACTGATAAACTTTTTAGTGTGGGGAGAATCTTTCTTTGCCTTTCCAATAACAATGTTTTAGAATACAATGCTATCATTGAACTCTTAATTGAGGCCACATTTCTAGGCATCCATCAGTTAGTGTTTAATATGGTCTCACAATTCGTGCTATCATAACTGAATAATGTCTACCGAGTCCAACATCCTATCTTATTTCATTGTTATCTTGGGGTGTATATTATTGAGCATTCATTTGACTATATCATTTATCAACATGTTCCTAGAAGTTCTAATGCATTGGTTGATTTGATGGCTAACTATGTGCTAGAATGGCAAGTATCACATTTATAAAATCAAGTAAACTAAACATGTATGTACATAAATAAAATGGGACCATTTGTGTCATCATTGTAACACATCCATAAGTAACAATTGAAACACATGTGTATATATGTAGAACATAGTTTGCATACGTCATGATAAAACATATAATTTGGTGTGGTGCTAAAGTTGGCCTCATAAGCATAGGTTTATAAGCCCATAACTACTACACTATTGTCCAAAATTTCCCTGAAGGGAGCATACATAGTCAATAGAGGTGTCCTATCATTAATCATCATTTTATTTTCAATGATTCTGGTAACGCACAACCATCCTAGCCACATGGTGAAGAAGACAACACATCCTACTAGACACACCCATGATATGGTGTTTCATATGTTGTGTAACATCCTCTAGTCGTTTTAACATTACACTAATTGTCATACCCTATAGGTTCCATTGTACCTGCTTCAGCTCATTGCGGTCATTGTCATTGTCATGATCTAAATCTCCTTAGGATGCCAATGCCTTAACCTATTTGACTGCTCCCTAATGTATGTATGGAAACTCTCCCTCCATTTTGTATATTGTAACATATATGCCAACAAACATGTTGATGATTAGTGCATTATACCAGCTAAAGAAATAAACAAACATATAAAAAAAAATAACAAAAACACTTTAGTCACCCAAGTCTCCCACTACTTTCTTGGGGGCAAATCTATGTCAGGGTCTTGGAAGAAATTAGTCCCCAGAAATAATTTATCACAATAATCTTCTCCTCAAACCAATTTAAGTAGTCAATATCATATTCCTGTGTCTATGCCCCACCTCCCAATCTCTCCATCAACTCGGTCCACTAGTTTATCCGAGGTTTTGTCCTCCCTGGTCATGGCATAGAAATACTTGGTTGAAATATTGACACTTGCTCAAAGAATAAAGGGACTACAATGCTACCATAATGATACACATTCTATTTCCTATCATGCATTTGATAAGTTTCTCCTTTAATTTTGTCAACATACCCTCGCATTAGTTAAACATTGTTGGGACCATGCACCAAACTACAATGTCAACCTAGATTTAGAAGCCAAGTGAGGACTGGAGGAACCCACCACTTAGGTCATAGTAAACAAGATGGTAGGAAGAGGAAGGTCCACTATATCCATAATTTGGATTTTCCCACTTTCCTTTGTGCATTGGGAAAGCATTTCACTGCAATTAAATCTTCCACTCTCTCCAAAAAACATGCCCTTTAAAACCACTATAGGGGCTCACCTCAAAAGGCCAGTGAGAAAGTAGATATCTTCTACCTCTATTTTAATACCAATACCTTTCCTTCAAAGTGCTATTATACAAGTTCCAACCATTGGAGGGTCATTTCTAATAATCCATGTTCAACCCTCATATTTTGTGTCCTAAAAAACTTGAGGAGACCATAGTTGCACAATGCTACTAATGTCTCTTGTGTCTACCAAGGAAGCCACATAAATAACATCATATTCTCTTTACATCCACTCAAATATCTTGCAACCTTTTCAAAACCCAAATAGAAAAATATTAAAATCCATCCATATGAAAAAACTAGGACCAACCCCTTATTTCTGTACATGAGATTTATAAAAAAAAAAAAACCCTTAAATGCTCTGCCACTGAGAAAAGGGAGAGTTGAAGGGCCCAACAATTTCTTGTTTCCTTCCTAGGGGAGTTTTTAAGAGCATAACAACTCTCCCTTTTCTATACTATAGAGTGTTGGAGCACACTCAATTTGGACAACGTACTCCCAACATGCAAATATTAGGAAAGCACAAGGTGAAATGTATATAAATTGAAAGAGAAGGTTAAGAACTCTAACCTAGTGGTGAGGGAATCTCATTTTGTGGCGTGATGCTCTCAATATCTAAAAAAAAAAATCTAACTACAAGATATTTTCTCCACAATTTGTCTCCTTTTGGGTAAAAAATGAGCACAATGATCAAAATTTCCTCTTCTTCTATGTGGTAAATCGATTAAAAATATCCATTTTCACATTGACTATGCTGCTTTATATTAGATATTTCATTATTGGGAATCATTTTTACTATTTTATCATGCTATTATTTATTTTGTAAGGATATTTTGGCTCTCTCTTGTACATTAACATGGAGCTTGCACCACAATTAATGCTAACTTGAGGTATACTTTCACAACCAACGTATAGGGTTAGCTTCCACATCAATAGTTCCACTACATTATTGACCTTTACAACACCATTTCAATATGCCTTAGGCCCCACCCTATCCAATTGAAAAATTAACCATGCCTGTTTGCACACTGTAACTTGTACGATAGAACCTACCCTTCATGGACACCCTAGAATAACACATGATTTCCATTTTGGTGCCCATGTTGTGTTCTTTTGTAAGACAAAGGTGTTGGAAATCGAGAGACTTTTATTTAGATTTCATTTTACATAGTAATTTCTTGTTAATTTAGTTGGCTTCTTAATAGTTTTTATTTTGATTCTTTCATCAAACAAATACCATAATGTGAAGATCACATAAACAAAAGAACACAAGATATAGGCTCCAAGCCAGGGAAAAACCCCTCTAAAGGGGAAAACCCAGAAAAATTATCTTCTTATAGAATCAAATCATATGATATATCAAAGACCCATAACCACATAAACTTCCACCTCTAGATGCCAAGTAAAACCTTCCTTCTTTCCATCAAATCTATCAGCAAGATATCAACAACAAGAGATGTGCCAAGACAAATATTCCACAAACTCTTGCTCAAGAAGATATCCTCTCTTCCAAAATTCATCCTTAAATTTTTCTTTGCCCTCTCTGTAATATTTCATGCCATAATCCACCAAGTGTGTGTGTCCAAATGAGCTCCACCTACCCTCTAGTTCTATAGTTCAAAGGGGGTGTGAATAGTTATGTCTATTAGGGCAAGGCCAACTTGACATGTAGGTTGACTTGACACCAAGAGGGGTTCTGACCCAAAATTACATATTTAAAAATTCATTTAATTTTTCTTTTACAATAGGTCCAAATAGGACTTTGTCTAAAAAACCTAAAAGCATGAAGACCATTCTTGTTTAGAAAAATAATAATAATTTTTTCTTTTCTTTTCTTTTCCTTTTTTACATAAAATACATAATGGTACAAATTATGAAGACCACAACTAGTTACATTTTCCAACACTCACTCTTAACTATGGAGGTATTCACAATTGTACAGCTAGTTCATGGATACTCTCAAACTAAAATATTCTCATAAGAAGAGTCAAGTTGATAACCATATTTAGGCATCAATATCATAACCAACATTGTCAACATAACAAGGCCTTGACTAACAAGCTCTATCTCTCCAATAGATCAGAGCACAATGTTGGGAGGATTTACATGAGTCAACACACTACCTCTTAAGGAACATACCCCATCCAAATGTTTACTAGGTATTTCATTTTAGGACTATTCTTATCTTGGAATCCCAATCCTCACAAAATATCGATCCTCTTCAACCACTATTATCTTTGATACCCTGTCCAATCCTTAAAGAGTGTCGATCCAAGAGACTACTTCCTATCTTGGATTTCCAATCCTCAAGGATTATCAGTCTCAAATGCTTATCCAATTCTCTGGACCGCATTCTCCCTCTATGGCCTTCACTAGACACATGATTGTTAGTCCCGACCTAGTGCATGACACATGAAGAAGAGAATATAATCTCCATATATCACTCTCTCTTAGCTAGAGAGGAGATCCTCATTCCCTCTCATACACAGGTAATATATCCAAGCTCCCTCTCAACTAGGGAGACATTTCCATCATCAACTACTTATTCTTCTATGGAGATCAAAGTAGTAACAAAAAGAGGTTCTCCTATCGCATCACCATATCATATGTGTACTATGACCTTCCTAGATATCATGGAGCCAACCTCTTTCTCAACTTATCATCAAGATAGGGTATATGCCATCACTTTCCTTAATCATCAATCATCATTAATAATATATTCTCAAAGTAGAGCTTGGATATAACTTTTCTCTAAACATCATGAAAGTGATATTATTCATAAAAAACATGACCATTGAGTTGTCTCATGTCCTACTACCTTTTCTTCCAAATGTGGCATACACATTTATACCACATTTTTGTCATACATTCTTTTAAGCCATAGGAAAATCCATCCAATCAATCCATACATTCATTGAATTGAGTTGCAATCAGATGGTTCCCAATTACCATATGTGTATCCTACAACATATCTTTCCAAGTATCAAAGTCATATTCCAACCAAATCATCAATACTTAATCATTATTAGAGTTATTGAATCATGAAAGTGACTTTTCAAGATGTCATGTATTTTTTCTTGCTAATAATAACATCCTTCTATATGGTCCATCTTCATGCTAGAGTAATTTTCCATACTCTTAGCCATTTAGTCATTAGTCAAAGAGAATTCTTCTTTCTTCATACTAGAATCCTTTTCATCCTTCTAGCCTTTTTAATTATCAACGGAAATTCTTCATAATGATACCAACAAGCTTCAATGTCATGTATATCAGAGTTTCTATGACTTCCTCTGAAGAAAGCAGTCTTCCATAATTCAGGAGACCATATCAAATGTTCATCACTTTCATGCTCAACTTATCATGTCTTCAATCGGAAGAGTCCCAAGCATATTTATTTTTCATCAATAAGTCATCTAGTCCAATTCCTTTGGATCAGACTACTTCTTTTCTTGAATATGAGACTTCCTCCATGCTGCAACTATACCAACAAACTTCTAGGAAACTTTCTTCCATAATTTGTGACTATGGTATACTCCTGTCATGTCATCATGAGTCTTCTTCTACATATTGAGGAATCTCCTCATAATGCTATTATTGTAGAGGATATTTGTGATCCTTTCTTTCCATGACATGTTGTTAAAGTGTTGTTACATCAATAGGTTCCAATACTTCTTCTATGGAGTTTTATTTTTCAACTCTTTCTTTCTTTAAGAGGTCGGATCTGAAGTTGATCAATATAATCAAACAAACTCTCCTTCAATATTTTTCACATGCTTATGCAATCTGCCCTACCAGTGAGCCAAGTCATATATCAAGCAGATCGTGAATATTAGATTTTCCAAATTATAGTATCCTCAAGCCAGAGTGTTGTGTCACATTCTTCTACTTGCTTTCTATGAATTCAACATCCCTTTGCATGTTTTATCTTTGCAAGAAGGTTATGCTTCATCTTTCAATCATCAATGTGTTCTTGAAATGAACTCAACTGTTGGAAGCTTCAACATCATTTACTTCAGGCTCTTCAAAGTTCCCTCTTTCCATAATGCTCATCATTTTTCAACAAGTCATAAACAAGTATGAGTGTTGTTTTACTTTTCCATTCTTCTCATCTTTCTTCCTTTATCGTGTACTTGCAATTTTCATCGACAAGTACAACCAAGAAAAATATACAAAGGCAAGAACTTGATGTTAACTTTGTCGAACTAGGGTTTCCATGGTTTTTCAGTGGGTGAAATTCTAGGGTTCTTGTTACAAACCTTATAGTTATTGATCTAACACTTATTATTGTTTTATCAGAAACATCAGGCCTAGGGATTTGATTTCAATTCCTAGGTTTTACCAAATTCAACCTTTGCTAGGGTTTTACCATATACCCTAGATTTGTGAACCCTCTATGTTAGAAGCTAGGGATACCTTAGAGGGAACAATAAATTAGGGTTAGATTCTTCACTTTTCTATGGCTTTCTAATCCAAGTCCCATCTAGGGCTTACGAACCCTATATACCAAAAATCTAAAAAAAAATGTGAACGCTACAAATCCTAGATTCTTACCATGCAAAATATGCTACAAAACCCTAATTATTTTATATACTCTTTCTAATGACTATTGACATACAATGCATATAAAAATTAAACATATCTCTTACCGTGCTTTCCAAAGATTTGATCCTTCTATCTTTATTCAAGATATTTGTGACCAAAAACTACTTCAACGAAAAACTTCTCCATTCATAGAGCCTATTTTAAAACCTTTAATCATCTTCCCATCGATTATCTTTCATAGCTCTATGTCGATTTCATGGATCTCATCATTTCTTGAATCAGATCATCACTCTTTTGGAGATGATCCATGCTATTGTTCAGTAACCATCGTTTTCAACAACAATCAAGCCACACAACAATGTCTTTGTCATATGAAGGCCATCTGGTAATATTCATATATGTTACAGCCGTGTCTCTTACATATGCCTTTCATCAAGTTTGAACGAAAAAAAAAAATCATAAGGATATTTATACAATATTCAAGAAGTTGGATAAATGTCATTGGTAACATTTCTTCAATATATGTTTTAACTTCTCGTAGTCAACACCCATGCTTTATAATCTATCATCGTCATAGATATTTGTTGTAGATCATTCATAAGACCTTATTATTGTCTTATTGTTTTCAATGCTCCTATCAAAAACATTGATGCGAGCCACTTCAGAGTAAGTCAACTTTTACACATTTGTGCATCCAAATCGTATGAAAGTCAAAAAACCCTTCAATGTTTAGCCATGAATAGGAGCTTTTAAGATCGAGCCACTATAAAAATTTGAAGCGATCAATGGAGAAATTAAGTGATTGTCAATTTGATCTTATATTTCATTCCAGCCATAGGACCTAAGTAGCGAGACTCTGTAATTTCACAGTGATACGATGCCACTTTTGCAAGCTTCTCCAATACGAAATAGTGAATGTAACAATGCCTAGAGTAATGTAACAATTCCAAAAGTGTTGTCAAGGGTGATGTCACTATGAAAATGTGCAGATTTAAATACTGTGATGAAAAAATGCAAGCCTCTTATAGAGTGACAACATTATTTATATAATATTCAAGCTAAACGAGCCACATAGATAGAATTCTGCATCATTACTGAGATCAGGATAGTTAGTCACAAAAATTCGTCCAATAGAGACTTCGATAAAATTCCAACAATGTGATCTCCTTCTTCAAACCTTTCTCTAATCCCATGTTGGAAATCGAGAGGCTTTCGATTTATCTATATTTCCTTTTACATAGTAATTTCTTGTGAATTTAGTTGCATTCTTATTAATTTTTATTTTGATTCGTTCATCAAACAATTATCATAATGTGAAGATCACATAAACCAAAGAACACAAGGTATATGATCCAAGCCCAGGAAAAACCTCTCCAAAGAGGAAAACCCAAAAAAATCTCTTCTTTTAGAATCAAATCAAATGAGATATCCAAGACCAATAACCATAGAAACTTCCACCTTTACATACCAAATCAAACCTTCCTTCTTTCCAGTAGATTTATCAGCAAGAGATGTGCCAAAAATAAACTTCCACAAACTCTAGCTCAAGAACACATTCTCTCTTTCATACTTCATCCTTAACTTCTTGTTTGCCCTCTCTATAATATTTGAGACCATAATCCATCAAGTATGTGTGTCCAAATGAGCTCCACCTGCCCTCTTTTTATACAGTTTAGAGGGGGTTTGAATAGTCATTTCCATTCGGGCAAGGACAACTTGACATGTAGGTTGACTTGGGACTTAGAGGGGTTTTGACCCAAAATTACATATTTAAAAAAAAAAAAAAAACTTTTTCTTTTTCAATAGTTCCAAATAGGACTTTGACCAAATAACCCAAAAGCATGAAGAACGTGCTTATCGAGAGAAAGACACACACACACACACACACACAAACATATATATATATATATATATATATTTCTTTTCTTTTCCTCTTTTATATAAAATACATAATGGTACAAATTATGAAGACTAAAACTCGTTACATTATCCAACAAAAGGATCCTCTTTAGAGCAAACCATGACATTGAAATTGAGCCTCATGTCTCTCTTTATCTATTATTTCTAGCCATTTAGCACCCTTATTGGGGGTTCCCACTCTTTTTATCATTTCTTTTGGGTCATTTGTGCCTATGGCCTTCAATGTCTTGCTAACTTCTATCATAATGCTTCTTGCCTTTGTACCACTTCCCAACCTTACAACCATGCTTGATATCTTTCCTTCCATCTTCCAACCATGTCACCCTTTCAGAGAGACCACTACAGTGAGTAGATTTCATTTTTAGACACTTTGCCACTTCCTCCTACTTTGCATAGGTTAGTTCCATCAACCTCGGAACTATGCATACCATTGTTTTAGTTATCTATCATGAAATAACTTTCTTTTGGTTCTCTTTTCATGCTTGTTAAACAATGAAAACCCCAAGATTCTTTTGCAATATTTTCATGCTTGTTAAACTACTTGAAAATGTTGAGTTCTTTCCATTCTTTCCTAATCATTAGTCAAGATGAAATTTTACGAGAAAAATCTTCTCTATTCTCATGCTTGTTAAAACATGAAAATAAAGGTGTACTTTTATCTCTTTTTTGGCCTTTCTATAAAACTCATGAAAAATACACTGATGTGAGTATTCTTTTATCTCTTTTTCAGGATCGTTAAAACTGAATGAAAAAGACACTATCAAGCTCACTTATATTCTTTTTCTTGCTCATGATTGTAGAACTCTACTTTATTTTCGAGTTGCAAGACTTGTGACAATTTTTATGTAATCCAGTGTTTTGATAATAAAGATGAGTTTTGTTTTGAACCAACACTGAGTTAACTCAGAGGGCTGAAGCTCTTGGGTTAGGGCCCAACCCTAATAGTCAAAGCTCCTCTTTATTGTGTTATTATGCTAGCATAGATTCATGGTTTAGTCATTCATTTGCTTAAGTAGATGCATTTCCATTACAACAGTATATAGTAGATGATTCATGGTTTAATTGTTCATTTTCTTAAGTAGCTGCATTTCCATTATAGCAGTGTAGAGTAGATTGGTTGTGTTTTAGTTTGATTCCATTTGTGCTTTCATTCAATTAGTAGGTTAGCAAAGAAAAGATCCATAAGGTTGTTAGCAGGTGTCTCGGCCTCACCTCCTCCTCTGGGACCATGACTTGAGGAAGAAACCCTTCAACAACCCCAAAAACACAGGCGTCTAGTTCTTGCATGAGCTTTGGAGTTTGTTGTTTTGATGCAGTACTTGGTTCATTTCGTCATTATCATCTTTTTCCATCACTCTCTTTTTGTCACTATATCTCATTCATATGCCCATTTTCTTCCTGTAGACACATTGAAATGCTTAAGAGGAAGCTAAAAAATCACATCTTAATCCGATTACACCCATAGATTTCCTTTCACAACAAACTTGACCAATCACCATCTAATTCATTTCAATGCTTGACTTTATGCGCTTTAAATCTCCACCATCGATCTGCCTCGCCTGATCCGACGATTATCGCGTCACCTCAAAACTTTATGCACTCCAATCTCCACCATCGATCTGTCTAGCTTGATCCGACGGCTATCATGCAACCTCGTACGGATTCTTGCACGACCATTATCCTACCAAAAGCATGCGAGAAAAGTGGTTTTGTCATGCTACGTGTCGCCCAGTTAGGCTAATCACGTGAAATTTAGAAATACAACTTACAACTTTGAGGGCGCGCGAGAAACTGCTTATCACCTCCGAAAACCTACTCCATCATTTCCACACATTTCTCCCACGATAAGATCTCCGCTGTTCATTTTCCGTTAATCCTGTCTGTCCATCTATTAACTTAATTCCCCGCGATAAGATCTCTGTTTTTCATCCTATTCATTAACCTTGTTCGTTCATGTATTCACTAAATCACCCGCGATAATATCTTTGTCATTCATCCTGTTCATTAACCCTATTCATCCATCTATTCACTTAAGCCCCCGTGATAAGATCTCCATCGTTCATCTTCTGTTCGTTGATCGATCCAACAGTTCCTATGCACTGTTGCTTCGTTACGTCCTCCTTTCACTGATTTTGACCTCCGATTGCTCTTCCGCTTGAAGATAGATTTAGTTCAGTTTCTTTTCTTACACCTCAGTATGGTTTGATGCTCTTTACTTCTGCAACTTAGATAACAGCATTAGGTTAGTGATTGATTTAGCAATTCTTCTTAGCATAGTTGTTTAATTGGTTAATTAGGTTATGGTGTGAGTTAGCATTACATGTTGTTTTCTTCATTGCTGCAGTAGAGTATGTCTCTCTTAGAATAGATTTTCTCTTCTTCCATCAAATAATTAAGCTTCTTTTGAAGATCATCTATACAAAAATGAGAATGGACGAAAGAGTATTGTTTATTGTTTTATCATGGTATTTGTTATTCCCCCTTAAACATGGAACTTTTTTAATTCATCCTCTTAGAGTTGGTATTTTCTTACCTTTATAGCCACACCATTAGCATGAGTTGAGTCACTCTATTATTGAGTTAGTATCTCACACAATTGGTTACCCTTCCAGTCCCTGGGATGTGGTAATGCATCCTATGCCACCACTTTGTTTGTATGGTATTATTTAATCCAAGCCACCATGTTCACATTTGTGTCATGTCATTATATGTTCAAGTAAATTCCTAGTTATATTTTACCGTCTTCAGTCTCATTCTACATTTTGTGTCATAAATCCTTGTATTAGTTTTCATATGCTATCATTAGACACCTCATTTTGGTGTTAGTTTTGTGTTGAATGATGGTGGATACATCAAGGAATTCATTTGATGGATATCTCCCCATCAATATCAACACCTTATCTAGGGTGTAGATCTGTAAATAATTTAGTACCGTGGAGCTTGCATTCCTCAGTGGTAGGTTCCTTGTGGTCGATGGTGGGTTCTTCATTGGTCCATGTTAATCAGTTCTACAAGTGCTCGGCATCATATCATTCATTCACACTTGATATATTGTGTTAGGTACCTTGGGAGTCATTTTCATCATTAGTGGTCTCCCTTGCATCTATTAACAAGATCCCTCAATTCTTGGTAATCAAATGATCTCCCTGCATGCTTAACATTAACTCATTCATTCACATGTAGTTGAGTCATAACAATGGGACAAGTCAAATACCTTGGGTCATGGGGATATCACACTCAAGCACATTACCTCCCCTAAGCTACATTAGATAATGTATTATATACTTTGAGAGCCATCATTTACTCACATTAGTGTTTATAACCTTATTTATATCTACTTTGACAAAGCTCTACATTGAATCATGACAAGTCCTTGATGACATGAGTTCGGAATATGTTGTGTGGGAATCCATGCTCTATTCCTTTATTTATGAGTATGGGTATTCCTACCTTGGGGATGCATATTATATGTATTTGACTATGTCTATTTCAGCCCTTTGCAAGCCCCACGTCCTTAGTTCACTCACTCTTCCTAACTCACTAAGATATTGTGATGTATTTTGACCATCAACTTCTCTTATGACCTCAAACATTAAGGGACATCTTTTATAGCTCAAAATGTCACCATATAACTCTTCCATAGATTAAAGTGAAACCCCCTTAATTCCATTGAGGAAAGAAATCAAAATCAAGATTGGATTATAGAAAAAATTGCATGGAAATCTTGCAAAAACTAGTGTTTTTCCTCCACATCGCACCTAGAAAACTAGTAGGAAGTGTTTCATTGCTCTTGTTCACTTGATAGGGAGAGTTGCAATGCTCCAGTTACACAAAAAAAGAGAGTTGAAGTGGTTATGACAGGCAATATGGATGGAAAAGGGTAGGAAAGTTCAAAATTAATCAATTATAGAATATAAGGATGAAAGGACGTAAAGAGGAATGGAAAGAAAGGGGCAATTGTTAAAATTGATTATCAAAGGCCTACGAAAGAATAAGTTGGATGTACTTGCGCCTTCTGTTGACTCACCTTGGTTTCAGATTCGATTTTGTAAGGTGGATTATGAGCTGCATTACTTCATCCTCTATCTCCTTATTAATCAATGGAGCAGCTTCAAATTTTTTCAATCCGGAGAGAGGGCTGCGACAAGGATGCCCTTTGTCCCCCCTTCTTTTCTTGTTGGCCGCAGAGGGGATGAGTCTGATGATTAGTAGGGCAAAAAGACAAGGAGAGCTCCGAGCAATTGAAGTGGCTGTTAATCTGTGGGTAACCCATCTGCTCTTTGTAGATGACATCATTCTATTCAGCAATGGAAGTGTGGAGGACTGTAGAGCTCTAAAGAGCATCCTGGACCTTTTTCTTAAAGCTACAGGTCTTAAAATCAATGAGCAGAAATCGACCCTTACAATATCGGGTATGTCTTTGGAGGAAAGTGGAAGAGTAGGGGCTCTTCTTCCATTTGAAATCAAATCTCTGCAGGAAAGCTTTAAATACTTGGGCTTCCCGTTGAAACCTGATACTTACTTGGTATAGGATTGGAAATGGCTCCTGATAAAAATAGAAAAGAAACTAAATTTGTGGAGTCATAAATGGTTGTCTCGAGCAGGGAGGCTGGTCCTAATAAAGACAGTTCTGATGGCAATTCCTGTTTACTGGGCCAGTCTCATGTGGGTACCTAAAGGTATACTAGCTTCCATAGACAAACTGTGTAGCAGATTCTTATCGGCCAGATCTAAAGTAGAACATGTGACTCCCTGGGTTGCATGGGATAAGATTTCGAGATCGAAAGAATGGGGAGGATAGGGAATTAAGCATTTGTATTTTTTTTCAAAATCCTTAGCAGCCAAGCTGGCATGGAGACTCATATCGACCGATTCTATTTGGTCCACTGTTACAAAAAGAAAGTACATAGCTCCGGCCACTGCAATGGAATGGGTCCGCAATCCTGTAAAGTCCTCCAAAAATGCCTCGATGGTCTGGAAGGCAGTAGTTTCTTCGGCTCACACTATTGAACAAGGACTTGCAAGGGAAGTGGGGGATGGTACTCGGGTGAGGGTTGGATGTGATCCCTGGGCTGGATGCTTGGAAGGATATGCCTTATCTCATGATCTGAAATTATTTTTAACTGAACAGGGATATCTTTTTCTGAATCAGGTGGCCAATCCTAGGACTACTACCATTTGGAGACAAGGGTGGTTGACAGAAGCTGACCTTCATTTGGAGGAGAGATGGAGGGAGGAATGGAGCCTTTTTGTCTTGGACCTCCAAAACTCCTCTGTCCGGATTTCAGAAGCAAGGGATGAGCTAGTTTGGGTCCATGCACAGACAGGAAGCTACTCACCTAAGATGGGCTACAAATGGTTGATGTCCCAACAAGGTTGGGAAGACCCTGCATGGTGGTCAAAACTTCTCTGGAAGTTGAAATGCCCTGCAAAAACCAGACTTTTCTTCTGGTGCATCCTTCAAAAAAAAGTGCCAACATGGGATTTCTTGCAGAAAAGGGGGAAAATAGGCCCGGGATGGTGCTCTCTTTGCAAAGCAAATGAGGAATCAACAACGCATTTATTTCTCACATGCCCTTTCAATGTCAGCCTTTGGGCTGAATCCTTGTGACTCATGAATTCTCCCCTCAGGTGGGAAGGAGACAGTATCCAGCAAGCATGGTTTCGGTGGTGGCAGGAGGCCTCTGATGACAAAGTCCGCTCCATCCCTCTCCTGATAGCCTGGGGCACTTGGCTAGAAATGAACCAAGTAATTTTCAAATATCTTCCCTTACCTATTGGAAAACTGGCTGTGGAAGGGGCAGCAATATACGACAGCATCCCATCCTCATCTGGACATTCCATCCACCGCTCTATTCAGACTGAATTTATTAGGGAATCTGTTTCGTGGGCCTACTTTGATGGGGCTGCAGACTTAAATGGACGGTGCGGAGTAGGTTTGGTCATTCATATTACTCCTGAAAATCTTTTCGTGCCTCAATTGGCCTTGGGCAGGGGACTAATAATTTTGCTGAGCTCAAGGCTTTACATCACCTTCTTTGGTGGCTTTCTTTGAAACAGTTGAGACAGGTTCAGATTTTTGGTGACTCAAAGAATGTTGTGAATTGGTTCAACAGGACTCAACATTGCAGAAATTATATTTTGCTTCCTTTGCTTAATGAGATTTTGCATATCAAAAGCTTTTTTAATGAAATCACTATTTGCCACATCTATAGGGAAAGAAACCAGGAGGTAGATAACTTATCTAAAACAGGTGTAGAACAAGATTTGGGGACCTGGTCAATAACAGAGATGGACAAGGGGGTGATCAATCCTATTGACTAGCCAGTCTTCGGATGACATTGTTCTGCTTTGATGTTATACTTAATATCATGTTGCTGCTGTTATTTTAGTTTTATTTCAAACTACATATAATATGTTATGTCTCTCTACCAAAACTATGGACTATCTCATTTATGTTTACTTTTCTGAGGGCTGTTTTCCTCATATGAGGAGGCCTGTTGACACAGTTTTCACAAAAAACTTTTTCTGTGTTGTTTTTTCAAGTAACTTTGAGACCGGAATAGTGCCCACTGCCGGGCTCTACAGGAATATACATTTTGATATGTCTGTTGTTTCTTCATATGATGAAGGCATGCTTCTGTCTTTTTCTCTTATCTCTGTTTCGATGATATGTCGGGAGATTTGAAAGACTGGAAGTGCCCTCTTTTTGAGAAGAAGTTTTTCTGCTTTGGTAGCCTTAGGGATGCTTATGGGTACCCAAGGAAGCCGTGACTGCTTTTCTCCCTCACGTGAAGGAGATCGGGAGTTGATTTGTAATGCAATGCATATGCTATGAGACTCTCCAATATATATAGAAAGTCTGATTTTTTTCCGTGGAAAAGAAAGGATGAAAGGACGATATTAAATATGGTTAACAACACCTCTATATACATTTGACCACTCCTCCAAGACATATATAAAAGTAATGCTCTCCATGGTGTTGATCAAAGAGATGTTTTTATGCTTCTCCTAACTAACCCCTAAAATCTCATAAGGAAAGTGAGATAATGGGACAAGTTTCCAGTTGTTTAATGCCCTAAATGTTAATGAGTTTTTAAGAATAATTTACAAGTTTTTATGACATGAACAAAAATATATACAACAAATATAAAACAACAAAGAAATTTGAAGTAAATATACACATAATTGCGGAAAAGGTAACAAAATGTTGCACAAAATAAACAAAGTGTATAACAATAACAACAAATTAAATAAAAATAAAATAAAATTAGCAACAAACTAATCAATAATTTAAAGTCTTACGACCTTAAATACTATAAAGGATAAGCTGAAATTAAATTTTTTAAAGATTAAGAGAAAAAATGTTGATAAACATGTGAAATTTTGTGAGAAATATGCACAAGAAATAGGGCAGAAAATGTTGATTTTATTAAAAATATTTTGGAGTACAATATATCACAATGGAGGGTTTTTGTGAAAACCCTTGGCCAAAATTACTTCTAGAATATCTGCAATGTAACAAAGATCATATACAGATATTCTGGAAAGAAATGGATGATAAGACAACTTTCAAACACCCTCAAGCAATTTGATATAACTTCGGACAAACTGTAATCTGATATAACTTCAGACAACCTACATACTCTACAAAGTTAATATCTATTAGCATTGGCTAAAGAAAAACCAGACCACCTATCAACAAATAAATTGCAGGAAATTCAAGTTACCTAAAAACAGGTACTCAAAGGTTGAGAGGTCTTGCCTTAAGACTATGCCTCCTCTTCGAAAGAAGTTTGCTATCACCTTTGAATCAACTTCTTAGACACAAAAAAATGAAATCAAAAGGAAAAATGATAATAGGAAATTATTTAGTGCATACCTCTCCTCACATTGTTCTCTCTCTCCTTCACAGGCTCCATCGACTTTTACAGGTCTTGAAAGTAGTTGGGAAGTTGAACTACTTAAGATTCATTTGGATTTATTTCTAATCATGTTTTAATTAGAATGCAAGAAGGATTTTTCCAAATGAATAAGTTAAAATAAATTTAACTTTTCATTATTGTATTTTATGTTTATGTTTTAGTAAGTGGGGCCCTCGTCATCCTTAAAGCTTTTATTTCTTTATTTTACTTCCCAAGCATATTTTTTCCGAATAAATAAATAATCTACAAGTAATAATAGCCGCTATGTATATATTCCCAAAACATGCTGAAATGAAACCATGCTAATCCTAAAAACATGCCAAATAGTATCCACATAACCAATAGTTGTCTATGCAACAAAAAATAAACCATGTGGAAAGTGCATTTAGCTACAGCAATAAGGAAAAGAATAAGAACCCTTTCTACTTGTGCCTCCAATTATTATGATAACTTTCTTATGCCTCCAATCATTACCATCAAAAGTATACAAGTGTCCATATAAAATCAACATACAAAAATATAATAACCCTATTATGGATATCAATAACTATTCCCATAAATTGGCATGACATAAATTGTAAAAAGTTCCCATATGTGTTACTATCTCTAAAATAAATATGATGTATCCATATTGTGTAAAAAGAGTTTAAAAGTATACCCAAAATTTGAAAATGTAAGTGTTTTAAACTTAACTGAAAACTATTTGAAAAATGAAAATGTATAAACAAGCAATTGTCCATCATCCCACTTCACTCTTCCAAGGAAACATATGTTGTGTAACCAATAAATCATATTAACTTTGTAAGAAGAATAATTAATATTTATGTGAACTTTTATCATTGCAACCCTAGATTAAAATGACATGGAGAAGATAATATTTGTAAGAGGAAGTGGAAGAACTCATGCATGCATTAGAAAAGCCACCACCTTCACATAAGAATAAATTTGACTAAAACATGGCATAATCTCATAGCTTATGATTCTTTAGGTTAATATGGGCATGATATATACATGAGGAATCCTGACAGCACAAAGGCATATGGCTATATGGTTGCTATTTTGGAAATATACCTCGTCTGGACCCGATATTGGGGTGTCTCAAAGGTCTAGGTATAGTGTTAAAGTGAAATCAATATTTGGTCAAACACCATTTTTCATTAGTTTCTCACATAAAACAAAGATCAATATAGAGCTATTCATTAATTTCGTATTAAACAGAAAATGTTGTCTTAAAAAAAATACCATTACGAAGAATGGAAGCTCGTTGCCCTAGTCATGGAGAAAAAGAACTTTGTAAAAATAAATAATAACATCGAGAATTATATAATACGGAAAGAACACCAAGGATAGGCAATTCTAAAGTGAGAATTGTGCAAATTAGATATTTTATACTAGAAGTGAGAATTATATATTAGATATTGTGCATTTATAGGTGTTTCTCTATTCTATGAAACTGCCCAATTCCTCATAGAATCTAGGGTTTTTTAGTGTAGTGGCTCATAAGCTCGAGCATGCTATGCTCATTTAATTCTTGAATTGACAAGTCATTGAATTATGATCTCGTGTTTAACTGCCACTAGCTTTGTCACCTGGTATATTATGCCCCCTAGAACGGGCTAGGATCCACATCATGTTGCCACAATGGTAACTACAATCCATGGAGACCAACATCAAAATCTTAATAACAGGGTACATATAGCCACATAGATCTAGTTTTAATACTTGAAGGATGTGTTTGTTGAATCATGATGTTAGGATGCCATCATACGAGATCATCAAACATATTATCAGCATACAATTTTTTTATTGATATTCATTAAAGACTACCTTCTTGGATGATAAAATATAAGTTTAAGCAATGTCACACAATATTTCTACCACGAGGTTGCAAAATAATATGACTTCAAAAGACTTTAAGCATGGGTATGGACTAACTTCCTCCAACTTTTGTATATGGTCACTTTAGTGCTTTAATACACAGACTTATGGATAGAGGTAAAAATGTGGCATCCCTTTTTTAATATTTTTTAAATTGGCCCTTTTTAAATACCCCCATTTGTCCATATCATTTAAAGAAAGGGAAACCATGAATCTTTTCATAATAATAATTTGTTGTATGGATGTGTTTTTGCCGTTGTAGCACCATAGTTTAGTTGAAGATTTATAGACCATCTAGATACATGTAGATACATGTAAAACTGACATGATATTTGAAAAATGAACTACTAGCAATATTGTGATTATAAATTCACTTTATGCCACCCATGGATGTAGGGCCTTGTTATAACATTATCTAGTTTTGATAAGTTAGCATATTAGTCAAATAATTTTGAAAAAAAAAATGTTAAGATAGGACATGGATGTAAAAGAATAAAAAGTTAAAATGTTAGGAAAATTAGATGTTTTATAGGCATCTATATCAATAAAGTGTTAGGATTTAGCTGCCCTAAATAAAGAAGGAAAACGAAAATAAAATTTTAGGGAAGCAAAAGAAAAGGAAAGCTTCAGTTTATGTTTTTGAAAATGCGGAGGCTGCTAGTCTAAATGCGCCATAATCAAACATCCATTGTTTTTCATGTGCAGAATAAATTGAAAGAAGAGTGAAGGTTACTCTAAGGTTTATGTGCTTACTTTGGATATTAACACTATCCTAAGTTTTAAAAAACACATAACCTAATTATTAATCCCATATCGCCCCTCCGTCAATCCATTCCCTTCATATCATTTCCCTAAAGTTCATAACCCCCTTATATTCCATATTTCCCGACATCACATTAAATATCGATTCCCGACCCCACCAATCCATCCCGTCACATCATGTTAATCCTCTGCCATATCACTCTTCATCTCCACCTATCACCTTTCATCCGACAACCCTCATGCCATTTCGGCCCCCCTTCGTCGTTCAAGCCTTACCATCGGGGGGGCAGGGGGGAAGGGGGTTCGAAATGGGTGGTATACCAAACCATGCCCGGCCCTACGTGGCAACTCCACAATGTTTCGAACCCCCCATGAGCAACACCACAAACCACTCACCCCCCCCCCCCCCCCCCCAAAAAAAAAAGTTGAATTCCTCATTCCCTATACCGCTTACCTGACCGTTGTGCATTTGCCATTCCTTTGCTGCCACCTCATCTTTCCATTAACCCCATCAAATCATATCCATTCCCTCCATAATCAATCCGTTAAGAATTTAAATTGCTTAGCCGTTAACTCAACAGACCCACGCCACCATTGGAAAACGAGAACTCCCATATAAACCTTCTTCTTGTTTGTTTATAGGTCACCAAATTTTTGATAATCACTACCATTGCTTTGATTACAGGTTGCTCACCAGATCCCAACACTCTCAACTGCCAGTGACACTACCTGCCTAATCATTGTCAAATTATTCCTTCTGTTCTTGGCCCCAGAACTTTTTGTTTTTCCTTGAATTGTTTCCTCTCCCAATCACGTTTTCACTATCAGCGTTAGCCATCATGCCTCCCAAGGACAAAGGACCAGAGGAAATTGTTAATCCTCTGATCTATCCTCATGTAGATCTTCATCATATCCCTATGGCTGATAGAGACTACAAGATCCATGAAACACTCTGTGAGCTCGACCTCTTCGAGATGTACTACTGGCTCGAAGATAAATACATTGATAAATCAGATGATATCCAATTGTGGGAGTCAAACCTACCTCATTACATCTTTCCTCGTACCCACAACGCTCCTGATTTCATTAGAAAATGCCATGCCTCATATATGCCAAGCCAAAGGGCCATAGTCAATCCCAATGGACACATTCTATTCACCATAACCCCTCAGGCTATTGATCAAATGATGCAAGCCCCCACAGTCAACAATGCTACCCCATTTTCCTATGAAGCTCTGGTTGAAATATACCAGAAATTAGACTTTGCTAAGAGAGCCCAAACTCTTGAATTATTCTTAACACAAGATGTTGCATTACCAAAGAAAAATCCTCCTTATCCCTCATCCATATTCCCTGAGAGAGCCAAGCAGATAATCACTGTCATTTCCTACCTCCTTGGCTACTATTTTGACCAAATGGTAGATGAGGCCATTATAGGATTTTTATCCATCTTTTCTAATGATGTTAAGCCCTCAATTATGTTCAATTTCAGCCATTTCCTTGCAGAGTCTATTCATCAACGACTGGTCAAGTTTCCTACAGAGGAGGTATTCAAATATGCCTCTATCTTAGTCTACATGTTCTTATATTTTTAGGCGGACGACATGAACTTGTCATTGCAAAAGATGGATGAGAAAGGAACCAACAGTCGGTCATTTTCTGGACCACTCTAGTTATGAAAGAGCAGAAATAATATACTTACAAATAGTTTACTGAAATGTTTGTCCATCCATCCATAAGCCTCCTAAGCAGCAGAATCAAACCAAGGATTAGTGTAGAAATCAAAAAGGTCTTGCAGTTGTCAGAACAAGTACAAACAGGAGACTAGTACTTATATGAGAATTACACAGAGATAAGGATCTTTGGATGTGAGCTGCCACCATATAAGTTGCCAAAATTCCTCCCAATGAGGATTTTTTCCTTAGAATACATCAGGAAGATGATCAACATGGATGAAGTCCATTTTGTTGTTGCTAAGAAAAAGTCTCAGTTCAAGATAAAAACGTAGGTCGGTCCATTCATTTGCAACAGTAGGGCAGCAGGTCAAGAGGCTGACAAACTACTCAGGGAAATGCAGTTTAATCTTAGTTTTACCTAGTCCTATGATCCATTAGGGATAATTTCCAGACTAAGGGTAGAAACCAAGTCTACTCCTTATTTTCACACACCTAGGCCAGAGATAGAAAAATATAAGAATCAGCCAGAATGGGTTGAGAACACATTACAGGAGGCAGAAGAACAATAGGTCTCCTCATCAATAGTGCAGACTCCTACAATGCAAGAAAAGATAGCCAAGAGGAGTAGAGAGGAAGAGTCTCCTTTAGGGACTGATATCTTTAGTGAGGGATTTAAAATCATGTACAGAAAGAAGGCTAAGCTTAGCTCCAGACTAAGTCTTAGCAAAGAGTTAGAGTAGAAAACTCTCATCACCACTGATGAGCCTCTTGTATCTTCATTAGTAGGTGATCAGTCTACACAGTCTCCTACCACTTCCATGACCTCACAAGAGCAACAACAGATTATGCACACAAGTACATCTACTTCAAGCGAGCCAGAGAAGAGCATCATGGATGTCTTCAAGGAAATAAAGGTCAGAAATGAAGCCTTGAAGATAAACACATACAACCAATTTTGGAAACAAACCTCTGGTGCCCAAAGCAGGCTACTCTCAGCCTTTGACTCAGAGAAGGGGAAAATGTAGATGGAATTCCTTCAGGCATAAGTTCCTCAGCCCAAAGGAGCATCAGATTATAAGAAGACATATTTTGAGTTTGATATCAAGGACATATGTCCCATTGACCAAATGGAGATGCATAAATAGACTAGAGAAATGATCTTCTCTACTGTAACTATCACAACTATGACCTTGTCCAAGCTGCAGGTAACACTAGCAAATTTCCAGTCACAACTAAAAATGGAGAAAGTTTCAGCTCTTGCCAAAGATACCAATATTAAAACCTTGGAAGATTTGGTAATTAAACTTGGTTATGATCCTGCAAACATCAATGTTACAGAGGAACTGATCAAAAAGAAGAATTTGGATATAACAACACTAAGGCAACAGTTGAAACTCCCATCTACTGAAGATCCTCTAGCCAAGGATATTATAGAAACAGAGACTGAAAAGGCAGACATGATGAAACTCATCATAGAACAAACTTCTCAGCTGAAACAGATGGAGACAGAGATGGAGAAATTAATCAAGGAAAAGGAGACGGCTGCTAAATAGACTACTCCTTTAGAAGCACTTCCTATCATAGTCATTCTGACTACAATATCAACCACCACCAGTATAGGAGAGGCTGCAGAACAGTTGGCTAGTTGTTGTGACCACCAACAACCCCCCTCCTTCTTTAGTATTAGCAATAACACTAAAGAAGTGGGGACCCTTAGTAAAAAATCCAAAAAATTTTATAAATTTTTTTGTATTATACTCCTCAAAAATACATCGCACGGAGAAGAGTGAAAAATTTCTTTATGAGCACAATAAGAAACTGCGAAGAAGCGGCGCGAAATTTATCGCATCACATACATTAAGAAGCGCCCATAAATGAAAATCTTAAGAAATCTCCGATGGCCGATATGCGACATCGCATATCGCAATGTCGCATAAACAACACACAAATAACTTAACAAATTGTAGCGATGCTGCGATCTTGCGATCTGCGATTTGCTGCAATCTTGCGATGCTGCGATCTGCGCGATTGTGTGCCAAACTTATCAGGAAACCTGCGATCTGCGCGATTGTGCGCCAAACTTATCAGGAAACTCTGCGATGACACATCTTGATAATGCGATAAACGTGATGATGCGATACGAGTCGCAGAAATCACCCATCCCAAATTCTCCTCGGCTCAGCATTCAAGAAAAGCTATCCCTAAACCAAAAATTGGGCGCGTGCCTTAAAGAAGATTAATGAATGTAAGCCAAAGTATTCATGAAGGATAGTTTTGTGTTTTTTCGAAGAGTTAGTTCACTGTGGGTGTCATGATTTTATACATTCGTAGAGCTTAAAGCTTTCATGTCAAAATTTATTATCGTTACTCTTTTCCTTTGCGTGAACTGCAGGAATAAAAAACAGGGAACAACATGAAGCAATGTGCAGGAAACATCTAAGGAAAAAGGGAAAGCGTCAATGCTCGGAGAACAGAGAAGAGATGCCCTCATAAACGGATACTGCATGCAACAGAAACACAGATTTCAGAGTATTACTGAACAGATGCTGATATCAATAGGCGATTCGACACTCAAGGTCAAAAGCTCACAAAAGCAGCATGTTTACAAAATTCTGAAGCTTATGCCTGGTAAAGGAAAAAGCGCTAAAGGCGGAAAACGCACCAGAAAGGCCCGGATCAAAGAACAGAGGCGGTTTTTGATGCGCGATTAGCGCCTAGCGCTAATCGCGCATCGCTAAGAAAATTGTTTAGAAAGCAAAGTCCCTAACTTGCTTAGTCATCCATGAGTCCGGAAACCGAGATAGCAAAAACAGAGGCAATTTAAGAGGAATTTGGGTTGTTACCAAGTATACACGCAGTAAATTCGCATAGCCAGAAGATGATTCCCAGAAATATCTTCTAGTTTACTAAAAAGTGGTGCCAGCGCTTGCCGTTTCTATTTTCATAACCCAAGCAAAAGCAGAAGACGACCAGCCGAATCTTCCCAGACAAATGTTACATGCTCGCAGCACTAAGGAGCAAATACATAAATAGTTAGAAATTAGATTCAATTTTTAGAAATAAGTTTGCTTAGATAAAGGGCGGTCATTTAAACTGTATCCGAAATTTGTGTAATTAAGTTATTTATTTAGCAGTATTTAAACCCTTCTCAGGCATTTAGAGAAGGGTCCAAAAATTTGTCAAAAACTTGTCCTCAGAACATGCACTTTTGCACTCTCAGAGGAGGTTTTGATGAATGAATGGATCAAGGTTTATTAATGTTTGCATTTGATATCTGCCACTGATGTTGCACTTTGTTGGGATTATGATTATGGTATGGCTTTATGATACATATGTTGTACTTGATGGCAACCCACTCATCTCATGTAGAGAAAAGTTCACGCACTTATATGCAGAGAAAAGTTTATTTCATGTAGAGAAAAGTTCACGCACTTTTATGCAGAGAAAAGTTTATTTCATGTAGAGAAAAGTTTATTTCATGTAGAGAAAAAGTTCACGCACTTTCATGTTGGAGAACTTACCTTTGGTCCATGGTAGTTAGTCCTTGGTATTTGAACCTATGGTTTTGGACCATGGTACCTCGTCAAAAGTGTGTATATGTTGGAGAACTTACCTTTGGTCCATGGTGGTTAGTCCTTGGTATTATTGAGCCCCATGTTTTTGGGCCCCTTGTATTGGTTATCTATGGTATTGATCCATGATTTTAGGAAGAAGCTTGCCTATATAAAGCAAAGGAGATCACTTGGCTAAATTATCCTTACAAATCGAATATCTTAAGATCTGAAATATTGGGTTATTATTTTAAAAGTTTGATCTATGAAAGTGAAGTTGAAAGCGAATCTGTGAAGGGTGATCTCTCGAGCGCTGCAGCTGCGGAAGTGCGGAGGTGCCACAGAAGGCGCAGTGCGGAGGCGCCACAGAAGACGCAGTACGGAGGTGCCACAGAAGGCGCAGTGCGGAGACGCCATAGAGGCGCCACAGAAGGCGCAGTGCAGAGGCGCCACAGAAGGCGCAGTGCGGAGACGCCACAGAGGCGCCACAGAAGGCACAGTGCGGAGACGCCACAGAGGCGCCACAGAAGGCGCAGTGCGGAGGCGCCACAGAAGGCGCAGTGCGGAGGCGCCACAGAAGGCGCAGTGCAGAGATGCCACAGAGGCGCCACAGAAGGCGCAGTGCAGAGGCGCCACAGAAGACGCAGTGCAGAGACGCCACAGAGGCGCCACAGAAGGCGCAGTGCGGAGGCGCCACAGAAGGCGCAGTGCGGAGGCGCCACAGAAGGCGCAGTGCGGAGACACCACATAGGCGCCACAGAAGGCGCAGTGCGGAGGCGCCACAGAAGGTGCAGTGCAGAGGCGCCACAGAAGGCGCAGTGCGAAGGCGCTACTGCGGTGGTCGTGGCGCCACAGAAGGCGCAGGTGCGGAGGTAGTACAAATATCCGCAGATCTATACTAGTGAAGTTGCGATCCCTGCTTAAAATTTGTTTTAACTGCCTTTGACTATTCTGCAGGGTTTTGGGTGCATAACTGATGTTTGGTTACTGGTATTGAGTTCAGATAACAACATGATTAATGACTTATCTTTATGTAATAGATCTGGTTGATAACTCTCATAATATCATTATGGATCTGGTGATTGGGTGATTCAGAAGGTTGTTTGATTATGAGCTTCAATGTTGTTGTTGGATCCAGTTTGAAAAGTAGTCCTTGAAAGAAAAAAAGTAGGGGGTTGTAGCTCCCTTCCAGGAGAGACTGGAAAACGAGAGAGAGTTGTAGCTCTCTGCAGGTTGCAGCCTGCGTACTGGTAAAGGACTGCACCAGTACAAAATCATTGTAACAGGAGTTTCTAATTTGAAAGAAGATAGAGACATATTGCAGTAGGTGGTTTTCACCCACATTGGGTTTCCACCTTATATCTGGTGTTCTTTGGTGTGACTATCTGTTTTTCTTGTTCATGCTCATTATTTTATGGTACTGAGATGCAAAAATAATTCAAAGTGTAAATAAGGAAGATTTGTTAAAAGAACTTGATAAAACTGATTGACCCCCCCCCCCTCTCAGTATTATTTTCAACAATTGGTATCAGAGCAGGTCCTTCAGAGAAGCTTGATCGCTTGAAGGAAGATCATTCATCATGAGCAACTATGAGAGGGAAGCATCAATCAGGCCACCAATTTTTGATGGGACAAACTTCAATTATTGGAAGGTAAGGGTTACTGCCTATCTTCAATCTCTTGGTACAGAAGTTTGGGATATCATAGAAACAGGCTATACTTTTCCTTCAGCTACTCCTACAGATACGGCCGAAAAGAAGAAATATGAAACAAATGCTAAAGCAGTCAATACTTTGCTGGGATGCTTATCTCAAACAGAATTCGTAAAGGTTATGCAATATAAATCCGCAAAAGAAATATGGGACAAGATTGTCTTGAGCTACGAAGGAGATGAATAGGTAAAGCGTGCTAAACTTCAAACTCTCAGGATTCAGTATGAGAATCTCAAGATGTATAATGATGAAAGTGTGGCTAACTATTTTCTTCGGGTAGATGAGATTGTTAATTGCATGAAAAACTTGGGTGAAGAAATAAAAGAGGCTATTGTGGTTGAAAAGGTTCTAAGATCATTGTCCCCCAAATTTGAATCTAAAGTGTCTGCAATAGAAGAAAAAGAAAATCTACGAATTCTTACTATGTCTCAGCTACATGGAATACTAACTGCTTATGAAATGAGAAAGGGAGGTCCATCAGACAGAAGAGAAGCTGCTTTCAAGGCGTCAGGCAAAGAAGATTATTATGAAGCAAGTCACGTGCCAGAAGAAGAAGAAGAAGAATCAAATTTTGTCAGAAATCTTCAAAGGGGTTCTGGAAGATTCAGAGGTAAGTTACCTTTTAAATGCTTTGCTTGTGGAAGAGTAGGTCATTATGCTGCAAAATGTCCTTATAAGGATAAAGGAAAGGAACCTGCTAGATGGAACAAGAAACAAAGGGCAAATAAGAAAAGTTACTACACTCATGAAGATAGTGATGGTCTATCAAATAGTGATGAAGATGAACGAGGTAATGACTATAAACTGTTAATGGCATTTGAAGATGATGATTATATGGATGCTATAGATGTGGATAGCCTTTATGAAGAAATTACTAGACTCAAGAGATGTGTAGAAGAAAAGAATATGATCATTGATACTCTACAATTTCAAATTGATGAAAAGGAAAAACATCTTGAAAAATTAGAAGGTGAAATTGTTGGTCTTAGAAAAGAAATTGAGAAAACAAAAGCTATTAATCTTAAGTTTGTCAAAGGATCTGAAACTTTGGATGAGATTATCAATGTACAACGTTCTCCACTAAACAAGACAGGTCTGGGCTATAATGGAGGAACTTCTCAAGCATCCACCTCAAAAAGTTATCTTGATGCAGCAAGAAGGAATGAGCAAAAGCACAATGAAGACCATCAGGTAAAGCAGGGACGAATTGCAAACAGAGACTATCAGGGGCAATCCATCTTAAGGATGAACAAAAGCTACAACCAGCCACAGGTAAAATCTTCTCAATTTGGTTCAAGAATGGATGACAATAGAAATTACAATCATTTGGCTGGAAGATTTGATAACCGCAGAAGTTTCTTCAATGGACAATGCTTTTCTTGCCATAACTTTGGTCACAAGGCAGCTCAATGTGTTGCATATAAAACAATCATGACTAGAGAAGCTAAAAAACAAAGAAGTATGACCGGGATTACAAAAAGGACCTATAACAACTTTTCGGTTCTTGAAAATGAAGTTGAATGTTCTGTTTGCAATAATTTTGGTCATGAAGATTCTGAATGCAGGAGCAGGTTTCAGCAGACAAAGGAACAAGCATCAAGCACCAAAACATGGAGAATAAAGGAACCACAAACAGAAAGATGTGGGATAGCATTTTATGCAGAGGGACAGGAAAATCTATGGTACATTGAGAGTGGATGTTCGAAGCATATGACAGGTGATAAAGAAAAACTTGAGTCATTTTCTGCTCTTGAAAAAGGAAAGAAAGTTTTTTTTGGAAATGATACTCCTGCAACTATAAAAGGAAAAGGCATTGCTCAGTTAAAAGAAAAGGTCAAGGCTGGAAATATTTTGTATGTTGATGGATTGAAACATAATCTTCTAAGTGTCAGCTAGATGTGTGATCAAGGAACCGAGGTGATATTTAGATCAAACGGATGTCGTGTTCGTGATCTTGATACAGGTGAAACAGTGATCAAAGGTAGAAGAACTCCAAATAATCTATACATATTTGAAGAAGGACAACAACAATGCTATCTAAGCAAGGATGATGAACACTGGTTATGGCATCGGAGGTTGGGGCATCTAAGCTTTTCACAAGTAAGGAAAGCATGCAAATATCAAGCAGTTCGCGATCTTCCAGATATCAAAATTCCAGACAACACCATATGCAAATCATGTCAGTTTGGAAAGCAAACCAGAACTAACTTTCCAGAGAAGGAAGGATCAGCTAGCATGCCTCTTGAGCTAGTACATACAGATACATGTGGTCCATTCAGGAAAAGGACACCTCGAGGAGAAGAATACTTGATATTATTCATTGATGATTTCTCCAGGTTTGTCTGGTTAGGACTTATGAAGCACAAAGATGAAGCATTCGAAAAATTCAAATCCTTCAAAGCCTTCGTTGAAAATGAATCAGGATACAAAATTAAGTGCCTCAGATCCGACAGAGGTGGGGAGTTTACCTCAAATGAATTTTTCGATTTATGTGAAGAACATGGGATAAGAAGAGAATTCTCTACAGCTAGAACTCCTCAGCAAAATGGAGTTGTGGAAAGAATCAACAGAACAGTCCAAAAAATGGCTCGTGCTATGCTTGATGAGTCGGGAACTCCCGCAACTTTTTGGGGTGAAGCTGCACATGCTGCGGTTGTTATTCTCAACAAAACAAATGTCCGGGTGAACAGCACTCAAACCCCTCATGATCTCTGGTGTGGTGATACTCCTTCGGTAAAGCACTTCAAAATCTTTGGGAGCAAATGTTATATTAAGAACATTGATGAGCAACTTGGAAAACTTGAACCTAGAGCAGATGAAGGAATTCTTCTTGGTTACTCTCCACATAGCAAAGCATACAAGTGCTACAATAAAAGACTTGGCAGAATTGTTGACAGCATTGATGTAGTGGTTGATGAGAAGGGATACATTCCTAGGCAAGTACATCATGAAGACATCGAAGAAGATGAAGGCTACCCTCAAAGACAGAATGATGAAGAAGAAGAACCTCAAGAAGAACCAGAGGAGCAGACAAGAATAGAAGAAAAGACTCCATCTAGATATGTTCAGAAGAATCATCCAGAATCTCAGATTGTGGGACAGAAAGAAGCAGGTGTACAAACAAGAAGAACAGTTGCAGAAGCTTCAAGCTATTTGGCATTACTCTCCTCCACTGAACCACAAAATGTGAAAGAGGCATGCAAAGATGAATTTTGGGTGAAAGCAATGGATGAAGAACTTGAGCAGATTGAAAAGAATAACACTTGGGAGCTGGTTCCTAGACCAAAGGATAAGAATGTTATCGGAACAAAATGGGTCTTCAAAAATAAATTGAATGAAAATGGAGAAGTAATTAGAAACAAGGCCAGACTTGTTTGTAAAGGGTATGCGCAGCAAGAAGGAATAGACTTTGAAGAAACCTTTGCTCCGGTTGTAAGACTTGAGGCCATCCGAATGTTCCTTGCTCTCTCAAGCTTTCAAAACTTCAAAGTATTTCAAATGGACGTGAAATTAGCCTTTCTGAATGGAGACTTGGAAGAAGAAGTATACATCGAGCAGCCAGATGGGTTCATTCTTGGAAATGATCCAAATCTTGTATGCAGATTGAAAAAGGCTCTCTATGGTCTCAAACAAGCTCCAAGGGCTTGGTACTATCGTTTGGACAAATATCTTCATCAACAAGGTTTTTTAAAAGGATCAGCAGATAGCAATCTTTATATAAAAGTTGAAAATAACAAATTGCTAATACTTGTTGTGTATGTAGATGACATTATCTTTGGCAGCAATGAAGAAGCTATGAGTCAAAGCTTTGCCTTGGTGATGCAGAAAGAATTCGAAATGTCCTTGCTGGGAGAATTGACATATTTTCTTGGTTTGCAAATCCAACAAAAAGAAGGAGGGATCTTTTTGTCTCAAACCAAGTATCTCAAACAGATTTTGAAGAAATATGGCATGGAAGATGCAAAACCAGTATGTACACCTATGGTCACAGGATGTAGCCTCAGTGCAAATGATGAATCTGCAGCAGTGCATCAACCAACCTACAGATCTATGATTGGAAGTTTACTTTATTTGACAGGTACCCGACCGGATATCATGCATGCAGTTGGAATAGTTGGAAGATTTCAGGCAAATCCGAAGGAGACTCATCTTCAGGCAGTGAAGAGAATTTTCAAATATCTTCAAGGGACTCAAAATTATGGCTTATGGTATCCTAGAGATACAGATCTCACACTTCATGCTTATACAGATGCAGATTGGGCCGGAAGCGTGGATGACAGGAAGAGCACAAGTGGTGGTGCATTCTTTATGGGTTCCAGACTAGTATCTTGGTTCAGCAAGAAACAGAGTTCGATTGCCTTGTCTACAGCTGAAGCGGAATATGTTGCTGCTGCATCTTGCTGCACTCAACTCCTTTGGATGATGCAGACCTTGCAGGATTTTCAAATCACTTGTACTCCACCTATTCCCATCCTATGTGATAACACAAGTGCAATCAACATCTCAAAGAACCCAGTCATGCATTCAAAAACCAAGCACATACCAATCAAGTATCATTTTCTTCGGGAACAAGTGCTTGAACAGAAGGTCAAGTTGGAGTATGTTCCTTCTAAGGAACAAGTTGCTGATATTCTCACCAAACCATTGCCCAGGAAGACTTTTGAATACCTCAGGCAAAAGCTGGGGGTAGTTGATGCATCATCTTATTGTTGAAACTCTTCTGATTGATGGTTGTACGTATGGTTCATTTGGGGTATATGCGTACATGTGCTGGGTTGCGGATTGGTTGAAGATTGAATTGCACAGGTTCAGGGGGAGCATATAACGCATTGTTGGAGATTATGGAGGATGTACAGAGGGAGTTCATGGATGCTGGTCTGAATATAGCTGCAATATGTCTCTATCTCTTTCATGGTCATTTATGGTGTTTAGTGGATTATGGTTCTTCTTTGCAGATCTGGTTCATATTCAGGGGGAGCATGTTCTTAGGGGGAGCATAACCCTTTGCCCTTGATGTCAAAGGGGGAGAATGATGCTGAAGATTTTGAGGTTGCCATCAAGTCCAAAGGGGGAGATTGTTGGCATTATGATTCTGGTATGGCTTTATGATACATATGTTGTACTTGATGGCAACCCACTCATCTCATGTAGAGAAAAGTTCACGCACTTATATGCAGAGAAAAGTTTATTTCATGTAGAGAAAAGTTCACGCACTTTTATGCAGAGAAAAGTTTATTTCATGTAGAGAAAAGTTTATTTCATGTAGAGAAAAAGTTCACGCACTTTCATGTTGGAGAACTTACCTTTGGTCCATGGTAGTTAGTCCTTGGTATTTGAACCTATGGTTTTGGACCATGGTACCTCGTCAAAAGTGTGTATATGTTGGAGAACTTATCTTTGGTCCGTGGTGGTTAGTCCTTGGTATTATTGAGCCCCATGTTTTTGGGCCCCTTGTATTGGTTATCTATGGTATTGATCCATGATTTTAGGAAGAAGCTTGCCTATATAAAGCAAAGGAGATCACTTGGCTAAATCATCCTTGCAAATCGAATATCTTAAGATCTGAAATATTGGGTTATTGTTTTAAAAGTTTGATCTATGAAAGTGAAGTTGAAAGCGAATCTGTGAAGGGTGATCTCTCGAGCACTGCAGCTGCGGAAGTGCGGAGGCGCCACAGAAGGCGCAGTGCGGATGCGCCACAGAAGGCGCAGTGCGGAGGCGCCACAGAAGGCGCAGTGCGGAGACGCCACAGAGGCGCCACAGAAGGCACAGTGCGGAGACGCCATAGAGGCGCCACAGAAGGCGCAGTGCGGAGGCGCCACAGAAGGCGCAGTGTGGAGGCGCGACAGAAGGCGCCATAGAAGGCGCAGTGCGGAGGCGCCACAGAAGGCGCAGTGCGGAGACGCCACAGAGGTGCCACAGAAGGCGCAGTGCGGAGGCGCCATAGAAGATGCAGTGCAGAGACGCCACAGAAGGCGCAGTGCGGAGGCACCATAGAAGGCGCAGTGCGGAGGCGCCACAGAAGGCGCAGTGCGGAGACGCCATAGAAGGCGTAGTGTGGAGGCGCCACAGAAGGCGCAGTGCGGAGGCGCCACAGAAGGCGCAGTGCAGAGGCGCCACAGAAGGCGCAGTGCGAAGGCGCCACAGAAGGCGCATGTGCGGTGGTCGCAGCGCCACAGAAGGCGCAGGTGCGGAGGTAGTACAGATATCCACAGATCTATACCAGTGAAGTTGCGATCCCTGCTTAAAATTTGTTTTAACTGCGTTTGACTATTCTGCAGGGTTTTGGGTGCATAACTGATGTTTGGTTACTGGTATTGAGTTCAGATAACAACATGATTAATGACTTATCTTTATGTACTAGATCTGGTTGATAACTCTCATAATATCATTATGGATCTGGTGATTGGGTGATTCAGAAGGTTGTTTGATTATGAGCTTCAATGTTGTTGTTGGATCCAGTTTGAAAAGTAGTCCTTGAAAGAAAAAAAGTAGGGGGTTGTAGCTCCCTTCCAGGAGAGACTGGAAAACGAGAGAGAGTTGTAGCTCTCTGCAGGTTGCAGCCTGCGTACTGGTAAAGGACTGCACCAGTACAAAATCATTGTAACAGGAGTTTCTAATTTGAAAGAAGATAGAGACATATTGCAGCAGGTGGTTTTCACCCACTTTGGGTTTCCACCTTATATCTGGTGTTCTTTGGTGTGACTATCTGTTTTTCTTGTTCATGCTCATTATTTTATGGTACTGAGATGCAAAAATAATTCAAAGTGTAAATAAGGAAGATTTGTTAAAAGAACTTGATAATACTGATTCACCCCCCCTAAGTATTATTTTCAACACACTTTTGTACTCTTGGTAGATATTAGAACAAGTGGAGATAAATCATTGTTGCTTGAAGCTTATGAGTAGGACCAGTCATAAATGGTACTTTTATCTCTTGGCCATTTCTGCTTATATTCTTAAAGTGATATACAGTTTTTAGTTGTTTATATGTTATTGCATGAATGTTTGAGTTACCATTTGGCACTTTTGTATGGTGGAGTCATTTATTTATGTTTGATATATGAATAACTTATTATGCGATATACTGTTCACAACTGTTTTGCCTAACTTTTTATGCAAAGTGGTTCATCTTAATTGATTTCCATTCTTATGATAGCTGAATGATCTTTATTACCAGTTATTATTTGAAATTTCTTTAGATCGCATAATAGAAGAAAGACATCCCGGGTTAGCATATATTAGATGTGTTGTTTTCATTAGATTACAATATCATAGAATTAGATTAAAGTAGCTTAGATTAGAACTCTTAGATCAGCAACATCCAACTCTGCACACACACACACCCTTAGATTGGGAAACTGGTCCCATTATCCCTAGTCGGACCCGCTATACCAAACGGATAAGGAGCTGCCAACCAAGGTCCGGACCGGGTGGGTATCCCCCTTGTTGTCGACCCGATTTTCGGGGCCTCAACATATTTGGCACTAGAAAGAGGGCCTGAACTATGAATGGAACTTAAATCAAAATCTAAATACCATTCTGAGAGTAAATCGCCCTTATCATCTCCCCCGACTTCTCCAGTATATTTAAATCCAGAATTAGAAGTCGCTCGAGTATCAATCGCTGCTACACACCCTGATATTTCAGACCAGTCTACCATTAAACCTCCTGGAGTCGAATCTCTGATTCACAAACTTAAGGGATTTTCCATTTCTCCTCAGAGGTCTGATAAATCTCAAAGTAGTGTGACTTCACAGTAAAATCCTGCTCATCCCCTAACCAGGTTAAAGAGTGAAAAATTTGGCATCCAACCAATTGAGTTGCCTCTTCTCACCAGGAAAAGAGTGAGGAAATCACCACAAGAGTCTGACAGTGAGACTCTTTCCTCTACATCATCCATTTCAACTACCTCACTGCGAAGTCAACCACCCACACCTCCATTCCAAACCATCATCCATCCGTCTACCACAACCCCTCTTCAATCATCCACGATCGTAGTATCCTCATCTTCCCAGCCACAGAGATCATCTCCTACACTTTTCTCTACTAGCAGCTCAACGATGGCCCAGTCTCCATGGAACAACCCTGGGGCAGTCTTAATGCCTGCACCCTTGAGTCAAATACCGGCCCATCCTGAGAAATGGCTGCCCAAATTCAATCCAGAAGCGGGCATGCTAGCGGAAGAACACATAAACAATTTCATGCTTTCTATCAATCTCAACGAAGTTACTAACGAAGATGTTGTTGTTCGGCTTTTTCCCTATACACTGCAAGGGATAGCCAGGTCATGGTATTTTTCATTACCCTCCGGGTCTATCACAAGTTGGGATATCTTCCAGAATCAATTCCTTATCAAGTTTGGTGATGACAGATCAAAGACAACGTTAATCAATGACCTATCCAATCTTAAGGCCCAAGCTAAAGAACCTATCAAAGATTTTGATTTACGGTTCAATAAAATTCTCAACAAAATTCCCACTGCTTCCCAACCCAGTGAAGAAGTACGATGTGAATGGTATATTACTGCTTTACCATCAAACATAGCAATATTCGTGGATAGAGCAAATAAAACAACCTTAGTTGAAAACATGACAGAGGCGATAGCAGTAGAGAAACGCGTAATAGCCCTGGAAAAGAGATCCGCGATAGAGGAACGAAAGTCTAAAAAAGTCACCTTCAAGGAAGACTCCAAGAAGAAACAAACAAAAGACCCTTTCGATTTGGAAGGATTGCAGAAAGTATTAAAGACCATGTCTAATGAGATGGTTGACATAAAAAAACAAGTAGCAGAAACTTCTTCAAAAAAGCCCTACAGAGCTTTTAAAAGAGGTCCTTCAACGGATGCAAAACCACCCAATGCCATCTCCAATGCTGAAACTGAGGAAGAGGAAGAAGAAGAAAGTGCCACTGAAGGGCAGACTGATGACGAAGAAGTTGTGGAATTACAAGGAATGTGGGATTTCATCCTCCCACAAGAAGAAGATCAAGAAGTATTTCCGGTTAGCACACGAAGCAAAAATCAGCTTGATCCTCCCCAAACTACCCCTAAGCAGAAGATCGGAAGCCCTACAACAAAAGATAAAGTCGCAACAAAGAAAACAACTACTAAAGCGACTCAATCTAGCCCAGTCCGAGCAGATCAAACAACTCCATCAAAAACACTGATAGTGTCGGATGAAATGGAGTACAATATTATCGATGACATGAAAAAGACTAGGGCTAATATTACCCTTTATGAATTGAGCAAATTGAAGCATCAACAGAAGATAATGATGAAAGAATTACATGCTGTGCCTATTGTACCTTTGCCTGCCTCTGTACTCTCTCAAGCTTCCCATAACATGGGAAGACCTCCAACTAATGCGATCAATAAGATTGATCCAAATGATATCGCCTTGATTGGAGGAAGATCAAGATCTCACACTCCCCCGTTTCTTCTCACTTACGAGATTTTCAACAAAAATGTGCACAATTGTTTGGTAGATTCCGGTGCTTCATCGAATATTTTACCCAGATCAATATGTGCTAAGTTAAATGTTCAACCACAAAAATCCGCAGTGCGCATAGTTCAACTTGATCGATCTCAAGTCGAAGTGGTTGGTGAAATTAATCAAGTAACCATAAGATTGTCATCCAACCCGAAGGTATGTCAAGTTATTGACATTCTTGTGGCTGATATCCCAGAATTCTATGGCTTAATTCTTAGCAGAGATTGGTCCGAGAAACTCCATGGATACTTTGCAACCAACTGGTTGCACATGTGGTTACCCTACAACGGTATTATAGGCAATTACTCGGTAGATTCTTTTCTCGGTAATTTCAATGCTCACACATCACCTTACTTAGAAAATTCAGTTTTGTCCCAAGTCGAAATTTTTTCCTAAACTGATAGTTCAAAGTGTGTTAATTTTGTAGATGAACCTGTAAATACATCTTTGTTTTGGAAATTATATTTCGATGGCTCTAAATCTAACGAAGGAGCAGGAGCAGGATGCGTTCTGATTAGTCCAGAAGGAAACAAGACCATGCTTACGTGCAGACTCGAATTCAATTGCACAAACAATACAACAGAATATGAGGCCTTGGTGCAAGGCCTATACAAAGCAATCGGATTAAACGTCAAGTATCTTCAAGTCTTTGGAGACTCTGAGATTATCGTCAAACAGGTACGTAACACTATACATTGCCTATCAGGTCATTTAAAGCACTATCAATCTTTAGTACAAGATCTGACTGAGCATTTCATAGCATTTAATATTTCTTCAATCCCGAGACTCCAAAACGTGAGCGCAGACCTTTTGGCTAACGTAGCCTCTAGGCTTATTCCCTCCAAAGACTTTAGTCCAGATAGATTCTCAATAGAATTAATATTTAGACCGTCCATCCCTGACAACATTACAAATTGGAGAGTATTCAATGACGATCCTGATATTGTAAATTTCCTCACTTCTGAAGGATCCTACTCTAATCAGATAATTGACAAAGACCATCACGATCGACAAATACAACAAAATAGCACTGATAATGCTATACCTAAATCGGTGGTTAAGTTGGAAGACTTATACGATTTGAAAAACCGGTTTAAAAGGTCTACCAATTCAAAGCTCTACAGTCCAACTCTAAACTACGAATTAGTAAACCTAGGAACCGATGATAAACCACAAAACGTTAATATAGGCATAGGCCTAGCCCCTGAAGAAAAACTAGCGTATATTCGTCTTTTGAGACAATATAAAAATGTTTTTGCCTGGAATTACGATGAGCTGAAGACGTACGACACTTCTATCATTCAACATACTATTCCTATGATTGACAACGAAGAATCTGTCCAACAGAAACTGAGAAAGATCCACCCCGATTTAGAAAATCAGATAAAAACTGAGCTAAATAAGTTATTAAAAGCCAGAATAATTTTCCCCGTCAGACATTCCAAATGGGTCTCCAATATGGTACCCGTTAGAAAGAAAAGCGGAGATATTAGAATCTGTATCGATTTTCGGAATCTTAACAAAGCCTGTCAAAAAGACAATTTTCCTCTTCCACCTATGGAACAGATATTACAGGCAGTAGCAGGCTCAGAACTGATGTCTTTCTTGGACGGATTTTCAGGATATAATCAAGTGCTGGTACATCCCAATGATCAGTTGAAAACCACATTCAGAACTAAATGGGGCACATATGCATATCGAAAGATGCCATTTGGTTTGATTAATGCCGGCGCTACATTTCAAAGAGCCATGGACTCGCATTTAAGGGTTTAGTAAATCTGTAGTGATTTATCTGGATGATATAACAGTGTACTCCAAGAAGCGAAGCGACCATCTCAAAGATTTAAAACAAATTTTTCAACGATGTTTAAGGTATGGGATTTCACTTAACCCAAAGAAATCTTTTTTCGCATTAAGTGAAGGAAAACTTCTAGGATTCATAGTGTCAAAATCCGGTATTCACATTGATCCTGACAGAATCAAAGAAATCTCTGAAATATCCCTACCTCATAATAAAAAAGCCATGCAATCTTTCCTTGGTCAAATCAATTTTGTAAAGAGATTTGTCCCAGATTTTTCACGAATTGTGTCTCCTTTGCAAACCATGATTAAAAAGAATTCAACTTTCAAATGGGGTCAAGATGAACATGAAGCATTCGACCTGATCAAACAAACTATTATTAATGCTCCATCTTTAGCAACCCCAAATTTTTCAGAATCTTTTTTTTTATACACATTTGCCTCAGAGAAATCATATGTTGCGATTCTAACTCAAGCAAATCAAGAAAATGCGGAAGCTCCAATTGTGTTTTTTAGCTCAAATTTACAAGGTGTTGAACTCAATTATTCAGACGTAGAAAAACAGGGCTACGCTGTTTTCAAAGCAGTCAAATATTTTAGACCTTTCTTACTCAAAACCCATACTAAGATCATAGTACCGTTTCCAGCGGTAAGAAATCTTCTAGTACAGAAGGATATGGGCGAGAAAAGAGCAAATTGGATCACTGCTTTACAGGAATACGATCTTGAGATTAAACCAACAAACATTGTAAGAGGTCAAGGCTTCTGCAAAATGTTGGCTGGAGCATCGCAAATCCCTGAAATTTCATCCGAAGAGGTACAAATGTATGAGGTAAGCCTAAACGATGCAAAATCATTGTATGCTGATATCATTTATTATCTTAAGAACGGGTATGCTCCTTTACACCTGGATCACACTAAGAAAAGAGCTCTGAGATTGAAAGCTAAACAATATCAGCTCATAAATGATATTCTTTTTAGAAAGAATTATGATTCTGTTCTTCTTAGATGTCTTGAAAAAACTGAAGCCGAAATTTTTTTGCAGGAACTCCACGATGGACCAGCAGGCGGACACTATGCTAGAGATGCTACTGCACATAAAATTTTACGTGCAGGATATTACTGGCCTACGCTGTTCAAAGATTCACACAGTTACGTGAGGAAATGTCAAGTCTGCCAAACTACTGCTGGAAGACAAAAGAAGCCGTCCCTGCCACTACAACCGGTAAACATCGAGCAACCATTCAACCAGTGGGGCTTGGACATAATAGGTGAGATCGTTCCTCACTCTTCTAAGCAGCATAGATACATCCTCACGGCAACAGATTATTTTACTAAATGGGTAGAGGCAGTTCCCCTCAAGACAACTAATTTTGAAAATATTATTGAATTCATAGATCAATTTATAATCACTAGGTTTGGATTGCTAACTGCTTTAATGTTTGACAATGCATCATACTTTTCTGGAAATGCAATGACTGAGTTTGCACTTAAAAGAGGGTTCAAACTAAAATATTCGGCCAATTACTATCCGCAAGGTAATGGGTTAGCTGAGTCAACAAATAAAAACCTAATCAGGATTATTAAAATAACAGTTGACCAGAAACAAAAGAATTGGCATAAAGCTTTGGTAAACGCTTTATGGGCAGATAGAATAACAAAAAAAGCTTCGATCGGCACTTCCCCCTTTAATTTAGCTTATGGGAAAGAAGTGGTTCTTCCAACTCACTTATTCATTCCCTCTTTGTCTTTAATACAATACATTGATGAAGTACCTACTTCCTCCATACAACTAAGACAAATGGAAATAATCAAATTAGAAGAGCAACGAGAACAAGCTAAGAGAACCCATGCTCATCATCAAGCGCTAATAAAATCCTCTTTTGATTCAAACATAATGACTAGAAAAAATTTTCAGATGGGAGATTTAGTTTTAAAATGGGATAAGGCTCATGAAGAAAAGGGCAAACATACAAAATTTCAAAAGATGTGGCTTGGTCCTTTTCAGATTGTTGAAGTCATAGGTCCATCAACGTTTGTCTTACAGGATCTAGCAGGTAGAAGGGATTCTTTGCCTGTTAATGGTCAAATCCTTAAAATATATTTTCCATAGAAGATTATTCTTCTGTTTTGTAGAATAGTTTTGTTTTTCTTTTCTTTTTTATAATAAAACCAGTTGTTAATGGTTACCATCGGTATTCGCGAAAAGACACCAATTCTCTTTCAGATTTTGAGCTTTTCTGATCCAGGTGGATGTTGGTGGCCACCCACCTATCCCATTTGGACCCCCACAACTGTCTCTTTTAGTTTTTCTGTTTCGTTAATTATAGCACAATTTACTATTTTTAGCAGTTTTTCGGGTCCTAAACTTCCGGATCCGTTTTGAGGCCCTAAACGACGTTTTTTGGGAAATCCACCGCCAGCGATTTTTCTATCTAAAAATCATCTTTTCCGTCGTAGTCCTCGGAGAGATCTTTCCAACGGGCTATCATGCGCGTCAAACGGAGATAGTACGACCAATTCGCGACCCCGGGAAGTTGATGTACCAACTTACCCAAAAACGGGGCCCACAATTTGGCGTTTCATCTTCTAGGGTTAGGTTTTGGAATGTGAAGGGTTTTCCATTGTTTCTCAACAATAAATAGGCCCTCGAGCCTCATTGTAACACAGTTTTTGGAGAACAGTTCAAAGGCATGTAGCCGACACATCTCTTCTCAGAGATAAGCTACCATCTTCCTAGCCGGGTTATTTCGATTTCTATTTGTAAGCATATTTCAGTATTTTACAGTAATGAAATGAAGTATTATTTCTGCTGCATATTTGTCTTTATGGTTATCTCTGTATTTTATTACGTTCCTGTTTAAATCCGGATCAGTGGTATCAGAGCGGTCTTCTTTTTCTCTGTTTTTCTTTGCATGTCCCCAACAAGGTCGGGATATAAGGAGTTAGGTCTGGAACTGGTCGAACCTTTGCAAGACCAGCCGCGCAAATCTCGACGACCTCCCATGGCCGATGAGAAGAAAAACGAGGGGGCAGGAGATCCTATCAAAATCTTGCTCGAAGAAGCCCTCGAGCGACAAAGGAACGCGATGATGGACAACTTTGCCCAAATCCTTCAGCGACTACCTAGAGGCGACGCATTGACTTCCAACAGCTACTCTGGAAATGCCACACCGTTTAAGGTACAAGTTAATTTTGAAATCCCCATCTTCGAGGGTCAAATAGACGCAGATGCTGTAGATAAATGGTTAAATCTGCTCGATGGGTATTTTTCTGTTCATGAATTTTCAAGTTGGGAAAAGATTGTTTTCGCTCTTCTCAAAGCAGCCCCCCACGTCAAGGACTGGTGGGAAACCTACTGCGAACAGAAGGATGAAAGTACAGGCTCGCTGTTTTCAGCTGCACCCACTTAGAATGACTTTCGGGATGCCATCAAGGAGCAGTACTACCCTGTCAAAAGCTATGACGACAAATACATCAAATGGACCACACTGCGGCAGGGACGAGACCAAGATGTGTCGGAATTCACAAACATTTTTCATACCCTTCGCACACAATTGGGTATCAAAGATTCTGAGCTGCATCTGGTACTCAAATACCGCGGCTGCCTACACAGATACATCCAGGAAGAGATGGAGTTCTTGAACATCTCCTCACTCGGCACAGCATACCGATACGCTGTCAAAATCGAGCAAAAGTTCAAACAGAAGAAGCGAGACTTTGGATCTGAAAATCCAAAGCCCAAAGGACAAAGCCAAGGCGGGGTGACCCAAGACAACCCGTCGAAGCTGCAAGAAAAGAACAACACCACGAAGCCGAAGAAGGACACAGGAAAGTGGTGTGAGTTCCACAAGAGTCCCACTCATAACACAAGTGAGTGTCGGACCAAGCAGTCGCTGGTGGCCGAGTTGAAGGCTTTCGAATCAGATGCATGTTCCGAATCTGAGTCAGAACCCGACAAGGGGAATGACAAAGGGAAGCAGATCATTGATGTGGATCCCAGCGCCACTGTTGCTACTGCCAAGATCCAGAAAATGAGCCCGAAGATCCTGCAATTCATTGTCGACAGTGGCAGCCAAAAGAACCTCATTTCAGCAGAGGTCGTGAAGCGGTTGGGCCTACCAACTACACCACACCCACAACCATACAGTATCGGTTGGCTCCACAAAGGACAAGATCTCAAAGTTCGCCAGCAGTGCCGCCTTCCCTACAGCATCAAGCCCTTCACAGACGAGGTATTGTGTGATGTTACACCTCTGGATGTTTGTGATGTACTATTAGGCCAACCATACTTGTGGAGGCGACATGCTGTGTATGAGTCAAGGCCTCGCGCTGTCATCATTTCTTTGGATAATTCATTATACAGGATACCGGAGGTAGCCCCACCTATCGCCACCTCTTTGATCACTGCTAAGAAAGGCAGCAAGCTCATCTCACAGACTAGGAAATTTATTTTCTGTCTGGTTCGCTCCCAAAGTAAGGGGAAGATCGTTGCTACATCCATGACCCCCGCGAAGGGTTCCTCCACACAGCAGCAGCAACAGAGGGATATAGTCATGACAGAACACGGGAACAACTTTTCCTTACCCGGAGGGGTACCACACAAGTTTCAGGTGGGCGACAAAGTTTGGTTACATTTGCAGAGGGAGTGCTTTACCAGAACCCATCAGAAAATCAGACCACTTCGACATGGTCCTTACACCAGTAACAAGGCTATGGGAAACAATGCTTTGAAGAACAGCATTCCTCCATTCCTTCGCTTGCACCGAGTGTTCAATGTGGACCGTCGTCGACCATGCTCCCCACCATTTCTGGACACATCAGAGATTGCAGAACAGCTCACCAGAGGCCCAGCTCAGCAGAAGCTTCATCATCTCAGGGAGGAACTCAACGCAATGCGGACCATTGCTTCCTAAGGGGGGAGGAATGATCCAGGTGGATGTTGGTGGCCACCCACCTATCCCATTTGGACCCCCACAACTGTCTCTTTTAGTTTTTCTGTTTCCTTAATTATAGCACAATTTACTATTTTTAGCAGTTTTTCGGGTCCTAAACTTCCGGAGCCGTTTTGAGGCCCTAAACGACGTTTTTTGGGAAATCCACCCCCAGCGATTTTTCTTTCTAAAAATCATCTTTTCCGTCGTATTCCTCGGAGAGATCTTTCCAACGGGCTATCATGCGCGTCAAATGGAGATAGTACGACCAATTCGCGACCCCAGGAAGTTGATGTACCAACTTACCCAAAAACGGGGCCCACAATTTGGCGTTTCATCTTCTAGGGTTAGGTTTTGGAATGTGAAGGGTTTTCCATTGTTTCTCAACAATAAATAGGCCCTCGAGCCTCATTGTAACACAGTTTTTGGAGAACAGTTCAGAGGCATGTAGCCGACACATCTCTTCTCAGAGATAAGCTACCATCGCCCTAGCTGGGTTATTTCCATTTCTATTTGTAAGCATATTTCAGTATTTTACAGTAATGAAATGAAGTATTATTTCGCTGCATATTTGTTTTTATGGTTATCTCTGTATTTTATTGCGTTCCTGTTTAAATCCGGATCATTTTGACTTGTATAAATAGAAAATTTTTCAAAATCTGATCTTTATTATTGATAGATACAGTTAAAAACTTTAGCCTAGATATGATACTAGTTTCAACTTCAAAAAATTTGATGAAAGCAACCTTTAGCGAAGGAATTGTTTTATATCAGCACAATGAAAGGTATCAATAAAAAAATAAAGATTCTCTGTAAAACTGTTGTTTTCAAACTCTATTATTGTCGTCCAGATCTTTCTTAAGGAAAACAATGATATCCTCCCTGTTAAAGAAAATCGCAGCATTTAGAGGGACAATCCAAGAAACACTATATCTCAAAGAATAAGAGGTCTCATCACGAGCCGGCTTATCATGATCACAGATATTATAACTTTGCCGACTTTGCCAAACACTGTCCATCAAAACAGGGCAATGACTCAAGATTGTTGAAATCAAAAGACAAGGGGTCTCATCACGAGCCAGCTTGTTCAGCAAAAGTGTAAATCAGGTGAATGACTATGTCATAATTTGGCTACCAAACCAAGACATTGTTCTCTAAGAATAAAAAATGAAAAAGTGTCAATATGGATTTTTTTTCTTTGAGGGTTGTAGATAACCTTAAACAGGATAAAGGATCATTGCTGGGTAAACAGGCAACCCTGTCGAGGCTATGCCCTGCTGGCAGCAGTGGCTCTACCTACGACAAACGAGCATATTTTAAAGCTAGCACACAGAGAAGACTTTATTTTATCTTTACAAGACCAAGTAATGGCTGATGTAGATACAAGGACAAGCCTGAGGAAGCAAACAATTAGAATAGAAAGAGGTTGAAACAGAATATCATTGATAGAATAAGGCATAATGTACTCTATCTGTCCATAACAAAGTTTAGATTTATGAAAATTTTTCTGTTTTGGAAGTTTAAAGAATTCAATAGAAAAGCAGAGATAACTGGTTCTTCCAAGTGAATCGCCATTGTTGTGACCACCAACAACCCCCCTCCTTCTTTAGTATTAGCAATAACACTAAAGAAGTGGGGACCCTTAGTAAAAAATCCAAAATTTTTTATAAAATTTTTTGTATTATAATCCTCAAAAATACATCGCACGGAGAAGAGTGAAACATTTATTTATGAGCACAATAAGAAACTGTGAAGAAGCGGCGCGAAATTCATCGCATCGCATACATTAAGAAGCGCCCATAAATGAAAATCTTAAGAAATCTCTGATGGCCGATATGCGACATCGCATATCGCAACGTCGCATAAACAGCACACAAATAACTTAACAAATTGCAGTGATGCCGCGATCTGCGATTTGCTGCGATCTGCGATTTGCTCCGATCTTGCGATGCTGCGATCTGCAATCTGCGATCTACGCGATTCTGCGCCAAACTTATCAGGAAACTCTGCGATGACACATCTTGATAATGCGATAAACGCGATGATGTGATACAAGTCGCAGAAATCACCCATCGCAAATTCTCCTCAGCTCAGCATTCAAGAAAAGCTGTCCCTAAACCAAAAATTGGGCGCGCGCCTTAAAGAAGATTAATGAATGTACACCAAAGTATTCATGAAGGACAGTTTTGTGTTTTTTCGAAGAGTCAGTTCACTGTGGGTGTCATGATTTTATACATTTGTAGAGCTTAAAGCTTTCATGTCAAAATTTATTATCGTTACTCTTTTCCTTTGCGTGAACTGCAGGAATAAAAAACAGGGAACAACATGAAGCAATGTGCAGGAAACATCTAAGGAAAAAGGGAAAGCGTCAATGCTCGGAGAACAGAGAAGAGATGCCCTCATAAACGGATACTGCATGCAACAGAAACACAAATTTCAGAGTATTACTGAACATATGATGATATCAATAGGCGATTCGACACTCAAGGTCAAAAGCTCACAAAAGCAGCATGTTTACAAAATTTTGAAGCTTATGCCTGGTAAAGGAAAAAGCGCTAAAGGCGGAAAACGCACCAGAAAGGTCCGGATCAAAGAACAGAGGCGGTTTTTGATGCGCGATTAGCGCTAAATTGTTTAGAAAGCAAAGTCCCTAACTTGCTTAGTCATCCGTGAGTCCGGAAACCAAGATAGCAAAAACAGAGGCAATTTAAGAGGAATTTGGGTTGTTACCAAGTATACACGCAGTAAATTCGCACAGCCAGAAGATGATTCCCATAAATATCTTCTAGTTTACTAAAAAGTGGTGCCAACGCTTGCCATTTCTATTTTCATAACCCAAGCAAAAGTAGAAGACGACCAGCCGACTCTTCCCAGACAAACGTTACATGCTCGCAACACTAAGGAGCAAATACAGAAATAGTTAGAAATTAGATTCAATTTTTAGAAATAAGTTTGCTTAGATAAAGGGCGGTCATTTAAACCGTATCCGAAATTTGTGTAATTAAGTTATTTAGTTAGCAGTATTTAAACCCTTCTCAGGCATTTAGAGAAGGGTCCAGAAATTTGTCAAAAACTTGTCCTCAGAACATGCACTTCTGCACCCTCAGAGGAGGTTTTGATGAATGAATGGATCAAGGTTTATTAATGTTTGCATTTGATATCTGCTACTGATGTTGCACTTCTGTACTCTTGGTAGATATTAGAACAAGTGGAGATAAATCATTGTTGCTTGAAGCTTATAAGTAGGACCAGTCATAAATGGTACTTTTATCTCTTGGCCATTTCTGCTTATATTCTTAAAGTGATATACAGTTTTCATTTGTTTATATGTTATTGCATGAATGTTTGAGTTACCATTTGGCACTTTTGTACGGTGGAGTCATTTATTTATGTTTGATATATGAATAACTTATTATGCGATATACTGTTCACAACTGTTTTGCCTAACTTTTTATGCAAAGTGGTTCATCTTAATTGATTTCCATTCTTATGATAGCTAAATGATCTTTATTACCAGTTATTATTTGAAATCTCTTTAGATTGCATAATAGAAGAAATACATCCCGGGTTAGCATAGATTAGATGTGCTGTTTTCATTAGATTACAATATCATAGAATTAGATTAAAGTAGCTTAGATTAGAACTCTTAGATCAGCAACATCCAACTCTGCACACACGCACACCCTTAGATTGGGAAACTGGTCCCATTATCCCCAGTTGGACCCGCTATACCAAACGGATAAGGAGCTGCCAACCAAGGTCTGGACCGGGTGGGTATCCCCCTTGTTGTCGACCCGATTTTCGGGGCCTCAACACTAGTGCAGTTCAAAATATGTCCCTATGGACTGAAGAGATTAAGAAACTGCAAGATCAAGTAAAGCTACTAGAGGACCATCAAAATAAGCGTGACATTTTTCATGCAGCAGAGCTTCAGAGAGCTCAAAATCAAGTTGAGGCATGGAAGAAGTCAGCCACTGAGTCTTCCATTGGCTACACCCTTAGTAGTGTCAAAGGAATTATCTGGAACAACATCATAGAGGATATTGACGAAATCTGGCCATGTATCCAGATCATTTTCGAGCAAAAGGAGTTGATGGAAAAGGCAAACCAGACAATTTCCAATATAAATGCTCAACTGGGAGAGATGCCTTCTACAGCCAAAAGAATAATAAGTTTTTTTAATTCTAAGAACAGGTATGAATTGGATGATCTAGGAGTGGATGACAGGGCTGAAACCATTCTATAGGTAAAGAAAGTCCTAACTAAAAAGAACTTGGTAGTACAGTTAGCTGAGAAGTGTCACACTCTGGAAATTGTAGTTAACAGATTTTTCACAAGAATTGATGCCTTAAACAAGAAGGGTTTGCCTTCACTATTTGTCATCAATGATAAGCTAATGACCAGGGAGGATTACTTGAAGAAGGTACAGGACATTGCCAAGAACACAACCAAGTCCTCCAACATCAAAGGTTCCATGACAGGGAGGGCATTCTACGAGGCCATTAGTAATGTATGTTTTATTCAGAATGAGATAAAACATATTTTTACTGTAAAACCAAATTTTGCCAATTATACTGAGGTAGATGATATCTACTGTAGAGTAACTAAAATATCCATTCCAAATGAAGAACGGTGAGAAAAGCTGTGCGAATACCAGGATTAGAAGACAGATCAGCTTGGTCAGCGCAACACCAGAATAGTGGCCACTTAGCAGCAGTTTTCCATCAAAACAGGGCCAGATGTTCATATTCATTCTTTTGGACCGAATTTCTTCTCTTTCTGTTAAATTTTAAGTAATAATAGCATGCCTCGTCACTCAGGCATTGATTGTAATATTTTGTATTTTGTTTAAATAATTCATTCTGTCGAAGTATTCAAGATTGCACCCTTGAGCTAGTTACCAGACAAATTTGTACTAAGATGGAGCATTTTTTATTGAATAAAAGATTATGGATTTACTTCATATGGCTTGTCTCTCTGTGAGTTATTATCTTATGTTTTTCATTATGTATTCCTCATATGATTTATTTCATTTACAACCATTCGATTGAAAATTTAACTGAATCTCAGTTTCATTTAAATACGTTGTGAAGTTGTAGTTTAATTAAGAGATTAATTTACAGGACTGAATGTTCTTGTAAATTCCTCTTTGGATTTAAATTGCACAAGATTAATGAAATGACTTGATTATATTTTGTTAATTAGGAAAATACAGTTTTCTCAATTTTTGCTTGTAAATGGTGAAATACTCTATCTGAATATTAAATCATTTATATTTCTCTATATTCTTCTTATCCGTCACATTTAAAATCAAAATAACCATATGTATTTAAAGAACAACCTTTTTTTGATTAAAGATCTTTCTAATTTTAAAGAACTTGTTAAAAATTAGTTCACTAATCATCCAACCATTGAAATCAAACAAAATATTTTAGATGCTTTGGCATAGCCAATTGACCTTAGGTTATCTCAAAGGAAAACATCAGATTGGCGCCGTTGTCGGGGAGTGAAGTACTGAAAGTTAAATTTTCCCTGGGGCAACGAGTTTCCCTTTCCTTTAAGGTGAATAAAGGATAAAGTCATAGGTCAAAATCTTTCACCTGGTGATTCCACTGGTCCAAGATGGCTCCCTATAAGCATACAAGATCATGTTCTGATTCTGAGATTGTTAACCCTCTGCCAGACCCAGAAAGACTCATTAGGGGAGCCTTTTCAAGGGGAATACGTAGAGCACCTTCTTCCTCTTCAAATTTACACCGTGAAGACATTCCATTTGTAGATCCATTCTCATCTATACCAACTCACCCTAATTGGACTGAACTACCTCCAAGGGTCTTTGATCTTATCTTTAGAGGAGTAGACCTTCCATCAAAATTTTTGATACAGTCACTTGAAACATATCAAGTCCCATCCATTTCTATCAAATCACCTTCGTCTGAGGAAGAATTAGATTTACATTTACCTGAATTCAAACCTCAAGATTTCATTAATCCAACTCCTTATTATTTTCCATCATCCTCAACTAATTCTGAAGAGACATTTTCTGTCTACTCAAATCCTTTATTTGAAAATATGGAAGACTTCCCACCAGGAGTTTAGAAATTGGTTATTAAAACCCCTTTCAAACCCTTAAAGATGTCTCCTCCCTCTCCTCCACACATTAATACACCTACTGACTCATCTTCACCTCCTTCATCTTCAACATCTTCCTCTTCCTCATCCACATCCACTCATACACCCCATACTCCTCCTGTTGTCATGGATTTTCGACCCATTGTTCAAGATAGGTATGCTGCCCTAGTTCTCCCTGCAAAATTGGGAAATTTTACTGATGGATACTTAAAGCATTTGCCAATATTTAATGGAGAAACAAGACCCTCAGCAGAAGATCATGTGTCAGCCTTCCTAGATTTTTCTAACAATATGAATATTAAAGAAGAAAATGTTTATATGAGACTATTTGTACAGTCCCTAGAAGGAAATGTTAGGATCTGGTTTAGGCAACTCATAGTTGACTCTATCAAAACTTGGAATGAACTCATAACCATCTTAAAAAATAAATGGGGTTTAAAGAAAGATCTTGTTTACTTCCTTACTGAATTTGAGGAATTAAAGAGAAACCCAAGAGAACTAGTTGTTGAATTCATTAAAAGATTCAACAAGCTCTATCATAAAATTTATGCTGATTGTAAACCACCAGTAGTAGCTACAAAGGTCAGATTCTCTAAAGAATTTTATGATGAATTTGCAGTCATGCTAAGAGAAAGAGTTTCTAATACCTTAGAAGACATGCAGACAAATTCTATAGAGGTAGAAGCCAATAGGCCAGCTTCTGGTAAACTTAAGGCTAAAGCAGAAAAAGAAGAAAGAAAACTGAAAGCTAAGATAGATGATTCATCCTCCTCCAAATCTAAATTAGAAGATTAGAAAATTGATGAAATTACATCTTTGCTTAGGAACCTTTCTAAAAGAATTTGAAAATTTTAAACTTAGCCTAGAGCTCCTCAACAAACTGTTGTTAGACCTCAAGCTCAAACTCAATTCAGAAGAGCTCCTCAAATGCAAATTCTCCAGAGACCAGGTTCTGACCAAAACATTCAGCCACCCTTGCTTATTGATGATGAACAGTCACAAGATACACGCCCTTTAATTACTGAAGATATCAACAATATTGATTCTTCAGCAATACAAATGGCCATTGTTCCTTCATCTTCATCTCAGTCTTTTGAACTAGAAGTAGGAGATACTCAAATTTCCAGATACGAAGCATTCTCTGAATTTTTAATTGCAGAATTGAAAAAGAGGTATGATCTAAGACCTAGATCAGGTCCTGGTAAACCTCCAAAATCCACCACCATAATCGAACCTGTGGTGAAAACCATTCAAACACAAACTCCAGCCCCTCAGACTATAGAGTCATCTACTGAAACCCTTCCCTTTGATACAGCTATTTTAACTGCTTTTAATATTGAAAAGGAATTGGAAAGGGTCAAGATTCCTATACCTTTAGTTGAACTTTCCAAAAATCCTAGTTACAAAATCATGTGTCTAAATGGATATAGTCTTCTAGTGTAGATGCTAAGGGAGATTTTATTAGTTTGCAGGATGGAAAAACCTCGGGTGTATTTGGCCCTAGTTCGGATATGATTGATGAAATTGTTCCACCATTTTATGTAACATTAAAAGCTCGTGATTTTCTTTTGTATAACTGTATGCTGGATTCGAGAGCATCTCATAACCTTATTCCAAAGGTAATAATGGAAAAGCTTCAGCTACAAGTCACCCATAACTATCATGACCTTTACAAATTTGACTCAAAGAAAGTACCATGCCTAGGATTGATCAAAGACTTAGTTGTGACCTTAGATCAAATACTTGTCAAAAGTATAGTTCTAGACATAGTTGTCACTGATATTCCTACCAAGTTTGGCATGCTTCTATCTAGATCATGTTGTGCTAAACTTGGAGGGTCACTTCAGATGGACATGTCTTTTGCTACTATCCGAGTCTATGGAGGTGAGCACTTAAGGTTATATAGGGAACTCTGTTTCCTTCATATTATTTGAAGGTCTAATCAAGCAAAGAGCCACCATATCTATGTAGTAGATCAGGATTTTGGTTTTTTTCACTTGTCTTTACAAAATGAATCAAACGCTCAACTTGCCATTGAAAATATCATTTCCTAGCCTAAAATTGTAGAATCAGATATCTGGAAACTTTATTTTGATGGCTCTTGCTCAAAGGAAGGAGCAGGAGTGAGAATTGTTCATATATCACCAAATAAAGAAAACATAACTCATTCATGTAAACTTGAATTTGAAATAATGTGGCTGAGTATGAGGCTTTTCTTCTTGGTCTTGAGTTATCTAGGAGTCTAAAAGTCCAAAACTTGAGTGTCTTTTCTAACTGTAAGATTATGGTAAACCAAGTTAGAAATTTATGTCAAACTAAACACCGAAGGCTTAGATCCTACAGAAATGAAGCTTGGGACATAATTGAGAATTTATTTTAAGGTTTTAACATAACTGCTATTCCCAGAGATGAAAACATGCATGCTGATTCACTAGCTGTCTCAGCAAGCTCCTTTAAAATCCCTCAACCAATATTGTTAGAATATCAAATCCAATTTAAGTATCAACCATCAATTCATGATAACCTTAAACATTGGCATATTTTTGAAGATGATGAACAATTAGAATCTTTTCTTCAAGTAGATGAATTTTCCAATATGCAAATTGAAGAGGATCAACAAGTTATCCAAGGATTAGATCAACAGAGTCCAGAAACATCATTCAGTCCTAAAATTCTTGATCATGATATCATACAGTTATATAATAATTTTATCCCTAAAGGATTAGTCCCATTGGAAAAAATATTTGATAATAATGTTGTTTCTAAAAATCCTTTGTTCCACTCACCACAAGAAGAAATTGAAGAATGTAATATTGGGACTTTGGATGATGTGAGAAATGTTAAACTATCTTCAACTTTAGCCTTAGATGTTAATGTCAAATACCTAAATCTTCTTAAGAACTATAAAGATTATTTTTCCTGGCCTTATAATGAATTGAAAACTTATGACACATATTTGATTGAGCATAAGATTCCTTTAAAACCAGAAGAAAAACCCTTTCAAAAAAAGTTAAGAAGAGTTAATCCCATACTATTGCCAACCATTGAAAAGGAACTTAAAAATATACTTGATGCTCATATCGTAGTGCCTTTAAGGTATTCTAATTGGGTGACCAACTTAGTTCTTGTTAGGAAGAATAATGGTGAAATTAGGCTATGTGTAGATTTCCAAAATCTGAACAAATCGTCCTTAAAAGATAACTATCCATTTCCTAAAATGGACCATCTACTTCAAAATGTTTCGGGTGCCAATAGGATATCTATGTTAGATGGAATTTCTGGTTATAATCAGATCATGGTTAGTGAAGCTGATCAAGACAAAATTGCTTTCACCACACCATGGGGTACATTTATGTATTCCAGAATGCCATTCGGGTTAACCAATGCTGGAGCCACTTTCCAAAGATCCATGGACCTTGCATTTGTGGGCAAAGCATCTAAATTTACTATCATTTATTTAGACAATTTATCTGTTTTCTCTGATTCTGATGAAAGCCATTTAAAACACTTGAGCAAGGTTTTTGACAGGTGTGAGAGATTTGGCATATCAATCAATCAAGAGAAATCCTTGTTTGTTGTGAAGGAAGGAAAATTACTAGGGCATATTATCTCTAAGGAGGGAGTTATAATTGACCCAAAAAGAGTTTCAGCTATTCAGACCCTATCTCTGCCAAGGAATAAAAAAGAGATTCAAACCTTCCTTGGAAAGATCAATTTTCTTAGAAGGTTTATCCCAAATTATGTTGAGATAGTTAAAGATATAATATATATGCTTAAGAAAAATAACGAAGTGAAATGGACAGTCCCTATTAGGTATGCTTTTGACCAGATCAAAAAGGCTATATTTGAAGCCCCTACATTAGCTAGCCCTGACTATTCTTCACCTTTCAACATATTTTCTTTTGCATCCGAAACAACCTTAGCTGCTATACTTTTATAGAAGAATACAAATGGTGATGACCAACCCATAGCCTTCTTTTCAAAAGTAAAGAGAGATGCTGAACTCAAGTATGATATTATTGAAAAACAAGCTTATGCCTTAATTCAAGCCCTCAAAGCCTTTAGAACCTATTTCCTACATTCACATATCACAGTTTATGTCCCTAATCATGTTGTTAAAACTTTCTTGACTCAACCTGACACTGGTGGGAGAAGAGGGATATGGGTTTCTAAAATCCTTGAATTTGACCTTGAAATAAAAACCACAAAGCTAGTAAAAGGCCAAGGCCTGGCCAGATTGTTAGCTGAATCCAACTTCAAAGTATTGGGGATAGATATGGTTTCTGAAATGTCATTAGGGGAGAATCCACAAGAACCTTCCTGAATATCATCAACGGATAATCCACAAGAACCTTCCTCAATATCATCAGGGGAGAATCCACAAGAACCTTCCTTAACGATAGAGGAGAATCCACAAGAACCTCTTCCTTCAGATCAAGCCATTATTGTTCATATAGATCACAAATATCTACTTTCTGATTGGTATTCTGATATTGTGCAGTTTCTTAGAAATTTTCAATGTCCAACTGAGCTAAATTTGAAACAGTGAAAAGCCCTCAAGCTTAAAGCAATGAAATACTGCATTGTTAATGCTAATCTGTCTTGGAAAGACCCTCTCAATATCCTTCTTCTGTGCTTAACTGAAAATGAAACAGAAGGTATTATAGATCAGTTCCATGCAGGGTTTTTTGGTGGACACTATGCCTGGAGAGCAACGGCCTATAAAATTTTAAAAGCAAGTTTCTATTGTCCCACACTTTTTAAAGAAGTTGGGGCAAGAGTAAGAAGTTTCAAAGAATGCCATTTGTTTGCAGGAAAATAGAAACTATCAACACTTCCCTTGGTTCCAATATCATTTGATGCTCCTTTTCTTCAACGGGGATTAGACTTTATAGGGGAAATTCATCCACAGTCAAGCAATCAACATAGATGGATTTTAACTACCACAAACTATTTTACCAAGTGGGTAGAAGCCATACCGGTAAATAATACCACTGATACTGTTGTAATTAAATTTATTGAAGAAAACATCCTGTCAAGATTTGGATGTCCTCAACAGATTGTTACAGATAATGCAGCAGATTTCAGCAGTGTTAAGATGATTGAATTCTGTCAAAAGTATTCAATCCTTTATAGATAACCTAAGGTCAATTGGCTATGCCAAAGAATCTAAAATATTTTGTTTTATTTTAATGGTTGGATGACCAGTGAACTTCTTTTTAACATGTGCTTTAAACTTAGAAAGATCTTTAATAAAACAAAAGGTTGTTCTTTAAATACATATGATTATTTTGATTTTAAATGTGATGGATAAGAAGAATATAGAGAAACATAAATGATTTAATATTCAAATAGAGTATTTCACCATTTACAAGTAGAAATTGAGAAAACTGTGTTTTCCTAATTAACAAAATATAATCAAGTCATTTCAGAAATCTTGTGCAATTTAAATCCAAAGAGGAATTTACAAGAACAGACAGTCCTGTAAATTAATCTCTTAATTAAACTACAACTTCACAACGGATTCAAAATGAAACTGAAATTCAGTTAAATTTTCAATCGGATGATTGTAAATGAAATAAATTATATGAGGAATACATAATGAAAAACATAAGAAAATAACTCACAGAGAGACAAGCCATATGAAGTAAATCCAGAATCTTTTATTCAATAAAAAATGCTCCAGCTTAGTACAAATATGTCTAGTAACTAGCTCAAGGGTGCAACCCTGAATACTTCGATAGAATGAAGTATTTAAACAAAATACAAAATATTACAATCAATGCCTGAGTGATGATGCATGCTATTATTACTTAAAATTTAGCAGAAAGAGAAGAAATTCGGTCCAAAAGAATGAATCTGAACATTTGGCCCTGTTTTGATGGAAAACTGTTGCTAAGTGGCCACTATTCTGGTGTTGCGCTGGCCAAGATGATCTATGTTCTAATCCTGATATTCACACAACTTTTCCCACCATTCTTCATTTGGAATGGATATTTTAGTTACTCTACGGTAGATTTCATCTACCTCATTATACTTGGAAAAAGTTGGTTTTACAATAAAAATATGTTTTATCTCATTCTGAATAAAACATATGTTATTGATGGTCTCATAGAATGCCCTACCTATCATGGAACCTTTGATTTTGGAGGACTGGGCTGTGTCCTTGAAAATGTCCTATAGCTTCTTCAAGTAATCCTCCTTGGTCATTAACTTATCATTGATGACAAACAGTAAAGGCAGACCCTTCTTGTTTAAGGCATCAATTCTGTTGAAAAATCTATTAATTGTAATTTCCAGAGTGTGACACTTCTCAGCTAACTATACTACCAAGTTCTTTTTAGTTAGGAATTTCTTTACGTCCAGAATGGTTTCAATCTTGTCATCCACTCCTAGATCATCCAGTTCATACCTGTTCTTAGAATTGAGAAACCTCATTGTGTTGTTGGCTATAGAAGGCATCTCTCCCAGTTGAGCATTTATATTGGCAATTGTCTGGTTTGCCTTTTCCATCAACTCCTTTTGCTAAAAAATGATATGGATACATGGCCAGATTTGATCAATCTCCTCTATGATGTTCTTCCAGATAATTTATTTGACACTACCAAGAGTGTAGCCAATAGAAGATTCAATGGCTAACTTCTTCCATGCCCCAAATTGATTCTGAGCTCTTTGAAGCTTTGCTGCATGAAAAATGTCACACTTCTTTTGATGGTCCTCTAGTAGTTTTACTTGATCTTGCAGTTTCTTAATCTCTTCAGTCTACATGGACATATTTTGAACTGCACTAGCCAACTGGTCTGCAACCTCTCCTGTATTGGTGGTAGCTGATATTGCAGTCAGAATAACTATGATAGGAAGTGCTTGTAAAGGAGTAGTATGCTTAGTAGCCTTCTCCTTTTCCTTGATTAATTTCTCCATCTCTGTCTCCATCTGTTTCAGTTGAGCAGTATGTTCTATGATGAGTTTCATCATGTCTGCCTTTTTAGTCTTTGTTTCTACAATATCCTTGGCTAAAGGATCTTCAGTAGCTAGGAGTTTCAATTGTTTCCTTAGTGCTTCTATATCCAAATTCTTCTTTTTGATCAGCTCCTTTGCAGCATTGATTTTTGCAGGATCAGAACCAAGTTTAGTTACCAAATGCTCTTTCTCCATCTTTAGTTGTGACTGGACATTTTCTAGTGTTACCTGCAGCTTGGACAAGGTCATAACTATGCTAGTTACAATAGAGAATATCATTTCTCTAGTCTGTTTATGCATCTCCATTTGGTCAATGGGATGTATGTCCTTGATCTCAAACTCAAAGGATGTCTTCTTATAATATGATGCTCCTTTGGACTGAGGAACTTGTGCCTGAAGGAATTCCATCTACATTTTCCCCTTCTCTGAGTCAAAGGCTGAGAGGAGCCTGCTTTGGGTACCAGAGGTTTGTTTCCAAAATTGGTTTTATGTGTTTATCTTCAAGGCTTCATTTTTTACCTTTATTTCCTTGAAGACATCCATGATTCTCTTCTCCGGCTTGCTTGAAGTAGATGTACCTGTGTGCATCATATGTTGCTGCTCTTGTGAGGTCATGGAAGTGGTAGGAGATTGTGTAGACTGATCACCTACTAATGAAGATACAAGAGGCTCATCAGTGGTGATGAGAGTTTGCTGCTCTGATTCTTTGCTAAGACTTAGTCTGGAACTAAGCTTAGCCTTCTTTCTGTACATGAGTTTAAATCCCTCACTAAAGATATCAATCCCTAATGGAGACTCTTCCTCTCTACTCCTCTTAGCTGTCTTTTCTTGCATTGTAGGAGTCTGCACTGTTGATGAGGAGACTTGTTGTTCTTCTGCCTCCTGTAATGTGTTTTCAACTCATTCTGGATGATTATTATATTTCTCTATCTCTGGCCTAGGTGTGTGAAAATAAGGAGTAGACTTGGTTTCTACCCTAGGTCTGGAAATTATCCCTAATGGATCATAAGACCAAGTAAAACTAAGATTAAACTGCATTTCCCTAAGTAGTTTGTCAGCTTCTTGACCTGCTACCATGTTGTTGCAAGTGAATGGACCAACCTGCGTTTTTATCTTGAACTAAGACTTTTTCTTGGCAGAAACAAAATGGAATTCATCCATGTTGATCATCTGCCTAGTGTATTCTAAGGAAAAAATCCTCATTGAGAGGAATATTTGCATCTTATATGGTGGCAACTCACATCCAAAGATCCTTATCTCTGTGTAATCTCATATAAGTACCAGTCTCATGTTTGTACCTATTCTAACAACTCCAAGACCTTTATATTTCTTCACTGTTGGGCATGGAATCCCCCCAACGCATGCTTTGGGGCTTAAAGCCCAATTTTTGACCAAATCTTCTTGTAAAAGCTCCGCGAATTGTGGGTGCGGAGCACAAATTTTGATAGAGTCATAGAGTTGTCTACCCTCGTTTTGTAATGTAATGTCGGCTTAATAGACCTACCCATGGTCCGCAGACCATGGGATTGTATAAATAGAGCGAGGCTCTAAGTAGAGAAAAGAGGAAATATAGAATAGAAGAGGATGAGAAGTCTAAGTGATTGAGTCAAAGTGTAAAGTGTGTCTTTGGGTCGTAGAGTAGGGGAATGCTCTGCAGCTGAGTACGCAGAGGAAAAGTAGTCCACACCTGAGTGCGCAGGGTAGGTCGAGTTTGTAACCGTTGGGAGAATCATTAAAGAGAAGTTTTACTATATTTTTGTGTATCTTTTCCTAGTTTAATGCATGATTGGATATAATTTGCAAGTATACTGTTTATTTACTGCGCGAACTTGTATGAATGTTTTTTATAACTAATTTTAACATAAGACATCCAAGTACGCGAATGTAATTAACTGTTACAGGAAGATAAGTAAGATCTCGGGTAATAGTGCAGAGTGTGGCTCTAGCAGCGCAGGAGCTCCACAGCCCTTGGTTAGGGCTGCGCGAAGGTAGTGTGTTAGGCCACAAGGAACAGGGAAGCACGCGAAGTGACCTACGCATAGGAACAAACAGTTGACCAGTCGAACCTCTCAGACATCTCAAGGGTGCGGAAACCTGGTTCTAGCACCCTCCCATACTACATCGGGTGAGACCTTAGTCCGCGCTCCATGGAATGTTGCCGAAAGGGCCAGTAGTACAGGGATTTGTTTGGCTAATTAACTCTGAACCTGGGTCAAGCCCCAACAAGCCAACAAATGGTTCTATTGTCGGGATTGGGATCTGCATAGAGATGTCTGATGTCGTATCACTAGAATCCAAAAAAGAAAGGAATTGAAGATTGGTTGGATAGGAAGATTGACGAGTTCGCGATGTAGGAAAACATGAATCCGTGACTATCAAAGGAAGAGTGGTTAGAATGCTACTTATATACGGAGATCCATGAAATTTTCTTTGCATCCTTCCCCACTGATTTGTACGATTGGATTACAAAGCTAGCAGATAGCCAAGGAAGGTGTAAACTCGATAAACCTATTGTGTGGACTCCAGAATTGGTGTGCAAATTGGAAGCATCGGAAAATAAGATCACGCGTGCTGTCGATCACTGGATCAATCGAATCATAGGACGATTCATCACCGAATTCACTGTAGATACTTTATTCAGTTATAGCAAGGTAGAATGACGCTCCCTCAAAGGACCGCAAGGTAAGTACGTTAAATCTTTGAACACTTGGATTAAAATGCTACTATGTGAAAAACAGGTTATGCGAATAAATTGATGTTTGGGGCTACGCAAAGTGGGAGAATCTACATAAATGAAGATAGCACAGAACTAGAAACTAGCCCCTTGATTTCGCCTCCGCGAGGGGGTGAAGAAGAGCACGCGAAGGTCTCACCAAGAAGTGTGATCAATCTGACAAGACAGAGAATTCCGCGCATACCACCCCCACCCACACCACCACCAGTTTCATCATCTTCACCCCTATCTTCACCCATACCACATCTGCCACCACCGCGAAGCAATATGGCAAGCGCGATAAAGCCACCAGTGTTCAAGGGAGTAGGGAATGAAGATCCATACTAGTTTTGGTTCGTGATAAAAATAGTATGGGAAGAACAAGGAGTCACAGATGACAATATAAAGAAGGAAATGTTGTTCAGTGCTCTGCAGGATCGCACACTGACCTGGTACATTAAGCATTCCAATGAGAATCTGAATGCGAGGATAACGGATATCCAAGTTGCGCTAAACAAAGAATTTAGCAGGCCAAAGTCAGAGGTACAGTCGATCATTGGGTTCAAGGAAATCACAATGCTACTAGGCGAGACCCCATGGGAGTTGGATCAAAGACTGAAGTGCACAATTCACGAAGCGAACATGACATTAATAGATGGGCAACATTGCGAATGGTTTGTAGCATCGTTAATGCCACATCTACGAAACGCGTTGTCGCAATAGAGGCTAAGCACTCAGGCCGAGGCCTTGGAGGTCGCGATGAGATTGCACGAGACCCCGATACAAGATCCCAACCTGGGAGTTCAGCAGATTCACGCGCAGTTGAAAAACCTGTGCCTTGAGATGTAGAGTTTGAAACAAGACAGGACAACCCGCCCAGAGATGCGCGATGAGGTATGGTGCGTAAAATGCAAGGGTCAGGGGCACGATAAGGACCACTTCCTGATGTTCGTAAATTACCTTGCGCGAGGAGGGCCAATGCCATTAAGACCGGAGGCACAAGCAGGACCAAGCGCAACGCTTACACTATGGTGCGCGATTTGTCAGATAGGAGGAAAGCATGCTACATATAACTACCATCTATTACAGAAGTATACGCAGAATTCACAGTAGTTGTTCTGTAATTTCAGTAGGTCAGTGGGACATGATGAGCACACCTGTCGAAGTTATGAGCTGATGATGGATCGAACTCCCACCTACAGAGTTCAAGTTGAAACACAGGCCCTCGATCAAAACATAGGAATGGTGCGCACCAGATTTCAGGGGCGTAGATGAGGCTGAGGTGGAGGGGGACCAGGAAGAGGTCGCAGACAGCTGATATGTTACAGTTGCAGAGGGCTAGGGCATTATGCCCGCGATTGTATGAATCCAATGTGACCATCATGCTTGTATTGTACATTCTTTGATCATGAGATGGAGGATTGTCCCACACTGATAGAAAGGTTGCGCGATAAAGGAGCACTCCAACCTCCCCCAACTCAGAACCTGGAAATGATGAGGTCTGAGTCGTGCGAGGAAGACCCTAATGTAAATATCTTGCTCTGGAGTGTAATTACAATAGGGGATGACAAAGGCAAGAAGCGTGAAGAAAGTACTTGGGTTTGCAAGGCACCAATGAAGGAATAAGAATTTGATTTGGAGCACGCTAAGGAGACCTTCATGGAAGTTAAAAGGAGCTTCGCTGATGCCTCCACTTTAGGAAGTAAAGACAGACTGGAGCTAGAAATGAACCCATTAATGCTCACTACATTCTTGGAGACATGCATGAAGTTACTACACGATAGCAAGGTTGTAAAGGGACTGCAAGAACTCATAACTAGATGCGCTGGGACCACGCTAGGAGAACCACGCATAGTCTGGAAGATCGGGAAGCACACGACGTGAAGAGGAAGGGAAATGAGATTGACCGCATAGATTGGGGAATATGAGATGGACCAAGTGATTCTAGATCTAGGATTGGACGTGAACGTCCTTCCAAAGCATACATGGGAGCACATGGGCAGGCCTGGGCTGTAATGGTCTCCTATCCAACTATGAATGGCGAACTAGCAAAATATCCTACCTATGGGGAGATTGCAGGGAATCATAGTAGATATCGAAGGAGTAAGTGTGGTAGAAAATTTCGAAGTAATAGAGATTGTTTCTGACAACAATCCCTACCCCGTGCTATTGGGAATAGATTGGGCCATTGACATGAATGGAGTGATAAATTTAAAGAAGTGCAAGATGATCTTTAAGAAAAAGTCTCTGTGCATAGTGGTACCTTTAGTCATTGCAGAAGGATTGCGCTAGACAGAGCTGGTGCGTGACTGCAACAACGACGATGACTTGGACTACATCTACAAGATAATTGCATGGGAGCAAGGCGGGGTAAATCCAACCGCGGATGGCCAAATCTCATGGGAGTGTAGAAGCTCCTGCACATCAGATTCTAACGAGGAGATAGAACGATGGAAGAACCAGTTACACGAGGTAACCACGCTCAACTGTAACATGACGACGAGGTCATTGCATTGTGTAGCAACAGAGGTAAGAGATCTGCCTACGTATGACAGGTTAAGCAAGGTGGATGACTTCCTAAACAAATTTGAAAGGGAGGTACTAGAACAATAGCGCTTCGACGCTTTGAAATGGGTACTGCAAGATACGCTCGCAAGATGGTGGGGTACACACCAAAGAATTTTTGAGGACTGGTGCGAATGAAGAAGGATCATGCGCACGCAGTTTGGGAAGCCTCCAATGTGATTAATAGACAAGATTGTCAGACGAACCGACCTGTGCACCCACCTATCCAGGTGGATATAGGCATATGGTGCAAAACATGCGCGAATTCACACAGTCCTTACGGAAGGAGACACGATCAGTAAGCAGGTGCAAACAAGGCAATGGCGCGAACGACCCCTCCGGTTGGGACCACGAAGTATGGAAAGACCAAGTGCATAGAAGGATATCCACGCAGAATCCTTTAACAAAGTACGTGAAGCACTGAACAAGGTCCACAATGTGAAGCGGACTGACTGGGACCGGTGCGTACCAGTGGTTCTATGGGCTTGTAGGACCGCGTTCAAGAACCTGACTGCACAGGAACCACCAAGGCTGGAGTATAAAGTAAGCGCTGTAAGCCCTTTAGGACATGAAAAGCTTAGACTGTGCATGATAGCACTGATAGATACGATGGTTTGTAGAACCTTGGAAGAATAAATCCAACAAGGAAATTCTAGGCTCCAAGAACTTGAAGAAGAAAGGGTACGATTAAGGAAGAAAAGCACTCTGGTGGACGCGAAAGTCAAGAAGCTGGAGGACAAAATAAAGGAAGGTTTTCTCAGTAAAAAGACCAGGGTGATAAGGCAGGATTTGTACGATCACGATGATAGGTTTGAGGCCTATCATTATGAATTGATCAGTCTGATGCCTTGGCTTGGACCGCACATTACTAAGCGAATCGACCAGGGTAGCGCGTTGCAGATGATAAAGTGTGCGATGCTTCCCATAACAATAAAAGGTGGGTATTTTCCAGGAAACATGATGGATGATAGGATGAAACTTTACACAGGTGGTGCGACCACCTGACTAGTCGAGGGAAGTACAGTCTTAGCACTTCAGGCAGTTGAAAGGAAGCACGAGACTATAAACTATTCTGCCTGGGAGCTGCGCAATGTTGGATATGCACGCAGAAGAAAAGAGTCACAATGTCTGCGACCATGCACAGGGGGCTGCGCTGCCACACAGGTTGGCCATAAAGTGACCGTTGAAGTCACTATTCATGATGGGATGCTCGACTTAAGACCAAATGGAGTGAGCGGCAGGCATTTAAGACGTGATTTATGGGCAAGATTTGGGAAAATCTACCACCAAGGGAGAATTAATGAACCAAATTTGGGGGGGACGGTCGAATTCAAATTCAAAAAGTGCTACAAATTACAAGGGGTTTTCCAATAAACAACCCTTGGTCATTTGCGAATTGAGCTATTGAGCAGAGCCCTGTTTGTTTTGTGTTGAGCGTTGATTTAACACCTGAGTTCACAAGTGATAGATTTATGGGCAGACATGATGGCAGCAACTGAGGAAGTTATGGAAATAATAGAAATGACCGCCAAAGCGGCCGCGAAGGCCCTGACTGTGGGGGATGCTCCAGAAGGCATTGGGATTTTGGCAAAAATCCTGAAATCACCGTGCACACCAAGACCAAAGAAGGACAAACAAGCGATGGTTCCCGTATAGGTGTCCCCACGGAACCCGCTGCACACCAAGCTGTCAATGGAGGAGAAGGGGAAAGTCGTCACCATAGATACTGATGAAGAAGAAGAAGACTTGGAGGATCTTATCACCCTAGAGGACGAGGATGAAGGCATGGAGGAGGGAAATGAGCTTGCGCACCCCCCGACAAAGCTACTCGCCTATGTCCCCCCGCAGAAAGGGAAGGCTAAAGTGCCCAAGGACCTTAACAAGACTAAGAGCTTGCTCCAGACCCCGCTCTTCCCAGACAACATTATTTTTGAGGGCATGTACCTGGGATAGGTGTCGAGCTTAAAATTTGAAGATTGGGACCTCACTGACCACGAGAAGTTCCCTCACCTTGAGACCTCACACCTCATGAAGCTCAAGTCGAACACCGTGGCAGGGGTTATAGAATTAGAGCGCGAAAGTGGTTGCGTGGAGTGGAAAAGGTTGGGCTACTGAACCTGATCTGGGTGCTGCATTTCCACCGCACCCCAATAACCATTTTCATCATGAGGTAGCTACTCTTCCTGGTGCATGATGGGTGTTTGTGGCTGGAGGAGCACATCCCCATCACGGAAGACTTGATTCACCACATTACGCAGCTTCCATGCAAAGGAGAGGACCCCGCAGACATCTCAGAAGGGAAGAGCAGTGACTTGGCCATCGTGGAGGCCATGAAGAAAAAATACAAGCTGGCGAAGAAGAAAAGGGGCTACACCATATCGAGTATCAACGATAAATCATTGAGAGTGGCAACCCAAATACTGGCCGGTAAGGTTATGTGCAAGTGTCGCCCGGACGAGGTACCTGTGTCGATGGTAGCACTTGTTGAACAATGCACGGAGGGGGTCCAGTTTAAGTGGTCTGAGTTCCTCTGCAAGGAATTCTTGGAGAATTGTTGCAAAGCTCAGGAATAGGACAAAACGTTCCACTATGCATGGCTTCTGCTATCCATATTTCTCGTGGCAGGGGAATTGCCGGAAGATAGTCAATTCCCCACAATTGACAGGGATCTACCAGAGGCCACGAAGTACGCTTCGCTCTGGGCCATAAAGGATGCCACTAGGATCTATGACAATAAAATATTCTGGATGTTCATGGAGATGAACCTTAGAATGGGGATCAACCGCAAGCCGCGGTTGTCGGCCACTGTCTACAACATCCTACAAAGTTTTGTGGAATTTAAAGTGGACATCCATAGCATATACATCAGAGCATGCAAGGACCGGGCCAAAAAATGGAGAAAGATACCCTTTGTAGCCACGGGTGATGTCATCTTTAACATACAGGAGACATAGTCGCTGGAGTGGCACGCTCCAGACATTGCGGAGATAGAGAAGTCGGCGGCACAAAGGAAGAAAGACGAGGCCAAACTACGCATCACACAATTGGCAGAAAATAGAAGGAAGGAGGTAGTAGTAGTAGAAGCATGGGCAGCATGGGACACTGCATAGATAGCAACTGAGCAGGAAAAGGCCGCAACATTAGCAACAGCAGCAGCAATGCAGGAGGCAGCCGTGAAGGCGCGTGAGGGCCAAACGTCACCTTCGCATGGGCAAGAAGCAAAGGAAAAAGAGGGAGGCGCAGACCCACAAACCGTGTCAACACAGTTGAAGTGTCAGCACCCAACCGAGTGGACAGGGCTGCACAAAAAGGTCAAGGCATAAAAGTTGTCTATTGGCCTGATCACCCTAACCAAGGGTGATCTACAGGGCATCGGTGAGATAGTGTGCGATGTCACCTCCGAGGCCCTAAAAAATTTCATGCAGGAGAACTAGATTGTGTTGGGGGCCCTTAGAGCATAGCTGCAGGAGTTGCAGGTGCGCCCTCCTCAAGCTAGTACCCTTTCGACCAGCCTCGCAGTCGAAACAACGACAACAGAATAGATGTTGCACGCTCGGGTGACGAATACCATAGTGCTGCTAGAAGGGGCACTAGTGACAACAAATGAGGTCGACAGGCCTATGGTTAGTGTGTTGAAGGGTCTCGGTATCAATATGGTTGCACTCCCGCGGGAGACCTTATATGTTCTGCAGGATGGGATAACTGCAAAGATGTGAGCTAGGGAGAGCCGTGCACTGCAAGTCCTCAGCGAGGAGAAAATCGATATGGAACAGTTGATCTTGCAGTGCGACGAAGTGGTGTCGCAAGATTGATAGATGGTACAGGTAATAGATGAGGCTTGTCAAAGAGTCTCGGAGTTGGCCTTCCCAACAGACACACCAATAGAGGTGCGCATCCATAGGTTAGCAGCAGGGGTGCGTGAGGCACAGGAGGAAGTGACAAAGGTTTAGTTGGAGCTGAACCTTCAGATCGCCGAGTTGCAGTTAAAGGCGCAAACGTCAACCCCTCCGGAAGTTAGAGAATAGCATGCTAGCATTATTACAATGGGACTAGACGAGATTGGCAGTGTAGTGCGAGACTGCACCAGCATGTTGGAAGAACCATTTGAGGTCCTCAAAAATCTACAGGAGGACGCCAACATCAGTGCTTAGAGACAGAGGTGAAAGAACTCCAAAATCATTATGACATCATCAAAGGAACTACGCAGACAGTGGTCCTCACTAAGAGGCTCGCGCGGATGCAATAGGCCAAAGCGCTGAAAGAACAGGTGGACATGGCACAACATAAGGAAGCAGTCCTGAAGGTGTGCTTTCAGCCTTGGATCGGCGAGGCCTTCACCACACAACAAAAATTGAAGGCAAGCTCACACACATGCATGGGATACAGGTACAGATGTAGAGAAGCACTTCCGACACCGCGGTCTTGGAACAACGCATGCAACAGATCCAGCATGCAGCAACGCAGTACGCTACCGACCTTGTGATAGTTTGAGCAAAGTTGGAAGGACTCCACGCAAAGACCTTCGTGCCAACAGAGTGACTCGAGGGCGAGTCACAATTTTTGTGTTGGGGGCCTGTTGGGCATGGAATCCCCCCAAGGCATGTTTTTGGGCTTAAAGCCCAACTTTTGACCAAATCTTCTTGTAAAAGCTCCGTGAATTATGGGCGTGTGTTACACTAAAAAATGTCACCATGACCACTTACAGTTAGTATGGCTCAAATCAACAGTCATGCTACCCTCTTAGGCAAGTCTTATGCCTCTGCTATCCATCTCAAACTCAAAGAAGAGAGAAAGTCTTGTCAAAAATGTGTTTATCTCTGGGGTCGCAGGTTCTCTCTAGCCTTACCTGCGGGGACGCTCACAATGTTCACAAAAGTTGCGTCCTTGGACGCTCTGTATGTTAAGGGACAGGTGCGTCCTTCTGTAAAAGGCAAAATGCGCGAGTTTCATCTTAAAAAAGTTACTTGTGGTTACTTCTAGAACATTCTAGAGGTCGGTTTGATGAAATGGATGCGCCTCCAGTTGGTTCATGTATCCCTATTAAGGAGGAACTTATCCCATCAATAAGGGAGCTATCCCACCCAAAGAGGGGGATTATCCCATTGATGGTGGACCTGAATAACCTCTTTACAGCACTATAAATAAAGACATTGAGCCAGAGGGAGGAGAGGTTGGAGCTATACATTTTCTTTGGGTAAATGCTGCAGGAATTAGGACTCCCATTTAGAACCTTGTGAGGAGAGATTGTCTTTGCTTGATTCTACTTGGAAGTGGGTGAGCTTTGTCAAAGTAGAGGAAAACCCTTGATGGACCCTGGGAGGAACTTGCACAACACCAAGGCCAGGTTGTAAGAGTTTCTTTGTTTCGTTATTAATACAAACTGGTTTATTTTTCTCAATAGCTTGTGTTAATGAGTTATTTCATGTGTTCCTTGGTCTGCATGTTGAATATATGTTTTATTATATGAAATGCAAGTGCTTGGTAATTGTTTGATTGTTTGTGGTTGCAGGAATTGACTTGAAGGAGGAGCTCATCCGGATCGGCAAGGACGGACTACAACAACAGCGTTTTGGAATAAGGTAAGCCTAAACACTTGTAGTTTTTTTTTAAAAGGTATATTTAGAGAAAGATCACTCCATTTTGTCTTGTTTGTCGCTAGAGAGTTTAGACTCCTAGGGAGGTCAGTTGTGTCCGCACAAACGACTTTTTCCGCCACGACAAATTGGCGACTCCACTGGGGAATCCATTAATGAGAAAGTCTTTTCCTTTGTGTGAACTTTGCTCTGTGAAAATCATTTTTATTTTCTGGTTTTTGACTGTGAGAATTAGTATTTGGGTGGCTTAGCTTTAGATTTAGTTAGATTTGGTTTTTCTTAACTTTTCCAGAAGGACGCACTCTCTGAGTACTGCACAGTGCGTCTTTGGACGCGCTGTTGCCGTTTGCACAGAGCGGGCCCGCACCTGTTATAACGGGTTGCCTGCGTCTTCCTGTAAAATTTAGGAAAATTCCATTTTTTGCTTTAATTGCTTTTAGATTTTGATTTTTCTTAGTGTTTTCTGCCCAGATCCTTTAGTACCCTGTCAAGAATTTTCACCTGAACTTGTTTTGTGAGCTTTGAGTGTTTTAGTGGATTTCAACGAAGTTTAGGCCTAGGGTTTGATTTTTCAATAGGTCCTGTAGTGACTTTGACGGTAGAAAGTTGTCCAGCCTTAGATCTCTCTGGTTAGTCAGCCTTCTTAGAAGTCGGGCCTGTCGTAAAGTCTCCTTGCGTGAGCAGCTTGCCATTTAAGTTGTTTTGGGTCAAATTTCGAATTACTTGTTTATAAAGTGTTGATTTCCATTTTACAAAAGAACAAAAAGATTAGAGTTTTGTTTTGACTAGTTTTTGGTTCTGCAATAAGCTAGTCCTTGATTTGATTGTGATCAAGTAAAACACCTTAGAATAATCATTGTTGGTTTTGGCCTCGTTAAGATTGCTTAGAGTAAATTTACCTTTTAGTTTGCTTATGAGTGAATTTTCGTAGATTTTAATAGTTGTTAAGATTGATTTTTGGTTATATTAGATTTATTTGCTTTATTAAAAGAAAAATACAAAAACATCTTCTTTAAAAGTCTTGTTTCAAGTAGCTTTTTGTTTTTGAAAGAGAAAAAGAATTTTTTCGTGCATGTAAAGAGCGGTCATGTTTTTATGCTTGGAAAAGACAAACGAATTGTTTCTTTGATTGTCTTCAATTAAGAAGTTGCTTTTATAAAGATTGCATTCTCTCAACTTTTTAGTTAAGCAATTCATCGAAAAAGTAAAGTAGTGGGTAAATCATCCTAGGTGCATTTTGTAGTGGTTTCGAGTCGAGTCAACACACCACTGGTTTCACTTCCATCACCTTTTGACTTAAGAAACAACCTTAAAAGTAACGCTTAAATTAAAATCAATCTAGTAATTTTTATTTTTCTAGGGCTCTGAAACACCAACATAGCTTAGGCTAGGGTCTTGGAGTAGGTGAGTACTTAACTCTCCAAGACTACAAAACCAAACAGATAGTTTATCTTGAGTAGATTAAATCCAATTGTTTCAGTTATACTCTGGGAAAGCTCCTCTTAAAGGAGAAGCACGAGCTCGTGTCCGAACCAGTGAGGGGATCATTCCCCCCTCGTTGGGAACGACGCCAGACAGTACGTATTACAAACGGTAAACCTCGGATTAACCATTGTCGAGGAGCCAGGGGTCACTTATCGGTAAACCTTGGATTATTGTCAAGGAGCCGGTAAGGGGATTGAGCTTGTTACTCTGCCCTTGCATGCTGTCGGAGTTTAGACTCTTCCCCCAGGTGTAATTGTTGTGATTGGTAACTTTAGTGACCATAATCTTTAGGGTTCTACCGAGGTGACGGTGGAGGGAAGGTCCCACTGTACCTGGAGCAGACGTCGGTTATACTCACTTGGATTTTCCGGGGGGTTCACTTCACTTCGAGACGGTTAAAGTGGAGGAACTTGTGCCGGTCTATTCATTAAGCAGGTTGCCGGGGTAACTGTTCCACCCGCCATTTCTGTACTGAATCCTACGAGGTTGGGCCTAATCACCAACTAGCGCTTTTGGTCCGGAAGACTACTGTTTGTGTGTGGTTTGACGCTCTAGATTATTTAGGCGTGTGCTTCAAATTTGTTTGCTTCTTAGAAGACTTTAGGTGGTTTGATTTGAAATTTTTACTTTGTTTTCGTGTGTTGTAGTTAAAAATCTTTAATTGTGGCGGAATTACCGAGACAGTCCCGTAGACTTCGGGGCCAGTCTCCTGAAGTTGTTTCTGTGGCCGAATTGTTGAGAAGATCCCGTAGACTTAGGGGATCACCTCCTCGAGACGACCCGGGTAATTTAGAAGGGTTAAAGGTCCTTGTAACTCCTCCTAGTGACAGTAGAGTAGGTTCACCTGAAGAAGGAGAATCTTCCTTGGTAGTCCATCCAGATTACCAAAGTTTAGAAATAGGTTACAATCCCGAAACTGTTACAGTTTCCGACCTTGCTGGTAGTTTTTCATCTGCCAGTGAAACAGGCGAAGAACCTGAAATTTCCAAACCTGTTACTCCAACTTCTAGTGTCCCTGATTCACCGAGAATAGAAAGAATTATCACCGAAAATCTACCTTCTGGTATGATTGCTATAGAAGAACTTGCTCCAGAAGAAGATATAGGTGTCTCTCACCTTGAAGGTCAACTTACTATTGATCTAAGGGAGCGTGAATCCATCTTTTACAGTCCTCCTAGAAGTACTTCTTGGTACCTTGCGTTAACCAATTTTTTAGACAACTCAGTCGGTTTTTCTACACCTCGTACTCCTTTTCCACCTGGAGGTATTCATACTCCTGTAAATATGTCTGGTCAGTCGTCCGTGTTTACACAAAGTCCTGAATCTTTTTTACACGGCGGTCCTTCTGTTCCCACTGGGTATCAGTCACTTTCTGGTACCTTTGCGGGGGCATCTCCTCAACCCGTTGATCATGGGTTATTTGCTGGAAACAGTGGTAATATACCATTGGGTGTAGGAGACATTTACATGATGTCAGGTTCAGTTCCCGTTTCCCAACCTCAAGGTGGCCAATTACCGCCTGGGGGGCAACCGCAGTTAACGCCTGGGGGGCAACCTCAAGGTACACAAATCGTGTCTGGGGGGCAACCTCAAAGTCAGTATGTACCTATGGTGCAATACTTACCTCAAGTTCAACCTCAGCCTCAATATGTACCCCAAGGTCAACCTCAGTATCAATATCAACCTCAAGGATGGCAACCCCAAGGATGGCAACCTCAAGGGTATCAACCCCAAGGTTATCAACCTCAAGGGTACCAACCTCAAGGTCAAGGTCAACCCCAGTATCAGTATTTGCCCCAAGGTTATCAACCTCAAGGTCAATACTCAAGTCAAAGGTTATCAACCGCCTCAAAGGGTCATCATATGTTTCCAAGTGTACAGATGGTTCCTCAAGCTGGACAACCTGGTCCAACCCAGCAACCGCAATGTAATGTTCAAACTTCTGTAGCTTCGGTAGTTACTCAGCCGTCAATTGCACCTAGTACTCCATCTCAAACGGCTGCTGCAACTACCGCTACATCTACCATACTTACTTCTGGAGTATCGATGGCTCAAGTTTCTACTGTCCCTGTTACCACACCTCAGACATCTTTACCGTTGTCTGGATCTACGATTCAAACCACGGTCCAGATGCCTGTAGGTCAGCCTGGTATAAGTACGGTTGTCACTACTCAACCTCAATTTGTTCAACCTCCGTACCAGGGACAGTACCAACCTGGGCAAGCTGTCCAACAACCGGTTTACCAGTATCAACCGTATCCTGGGTACACTTATCAACAACCTCAACAACCCCAGTACGGTCCGGTTAATCCTGGTTTTCCAGGAGGATATAATATCCCAAATGCGACTCCTGTTCCTAGTTATCCTGGATATCCTCCTCCTGGGGCTGGTATTGTGACCCAGAGTTTTAGAGATCCTAACCGGCAGTTACCGTTTATTGCAACTTTGGATTTACCCGACTTGACGCGCCTAACGAACGATCCAATTCAATATCTTCAGTTCTGGCCGCCAATGCCAAATAAGTTGCCCAGCGATATACCCAAGTTCGAAGGTAAGTCTGGAGAGGATCCGTCCAATCATGTGATGACTTACCACCTCTGGTGTGCTTCGAATTCTATCTCTGATGATTCCATCCGCTTACGTCTTTTCCAGCGTACACTCATTGGTCTCGCGGCCAAGTGGTACATTGAGTTACCACGGGCCTCTTTTTACAACTTTAGCCAGTTAGCTACCTCGTTCTTAACTCACTTTCAGTTGCCGGTCAGATACGATAACGGCACGGAGTTATTAACTTCACTAAAACAATCGACGTCCACGTATATTTCTGATCACATTCATGAGTGGAGACGTCGAAGGAGATTAGTGAAAGTTTTTATCCCGGACCAAATCTTAGCTGAATGGTTTGTCAAATCATTATTACCGAAGATTACTGAAGATGTAGCTAAGGCCGGAGTAGTTACTGAGGAGCAAGTCATTGCTCAGGCACAATACCTTGACTTAGTTTACACTCAGTCGGGTACGTTACATGAGAAGATTCCGGATCTTCCAAAGTCGAATCAAATCGCTGCTGCTCCTTCGGGATCTCATGCCGCTGATGGTATGATTGGTATCGTGACTACGAAGAGTAAGAAGAAGTCTTCCAAGGCCTCCAATACTCCAATAATCACTTTGCCAGATTCTCCGACAGGAGAGTCTTCTCCTCCTGAACTTACCGCCGACATTCACGCTGTAGAGTCATCTACGGCCAAATCAAAAAACGGTGGAAAGAAGAAAGGAAAGAAGAAGGCTAAAGCAGACAAGGCTCCAAAGGAGAAAACTGAAAAGTCGGAAACCAATGACGAAAAACGCAAACCTCGATATCCTTGTCTTATTTGTGAAGAGGATCATTTTACGAGAGATTGCCCTCATCGGGCCGAGGTTGTAAAAATAGTCAAAGGTTCTCCCACTCCTGCTGTGTTAAAAAATCCATTTCCAGAGCAGGAGAATAAGATGATAGGTTCTTCTTCGAATGCCAGTGAAGAACCCATTTTGATGATGTCTCATGTGAGGATTGCGACTCGATCGCAAGATTATGGTAGTAAGGCTCCTGTTGATGGCAAGGAAGCAGAATCTTCTCACTCTAACCCATCAACCTCAGCTCCTGGTTCCGATCCACTACAGATCGAAAAACCTAACCCAGACTTAGTGATTAAGCCGCCCGCCAAGGGTGTACTTCGAAGGTCTGCTTTCAATCCACATGCGAGAGCAGCCCAGAATTACAACATTGTTGAGGACTTAGCTGTTTCACCTTCAGCAATGTCGGCACTCGAAGTGCTGCAATCATGCCCAGCACAACGGAAATTGCTTTTGTCGGCTATCGGAGCTGTCGATGTTCAGGACCCGAACCTAATGATCTTTGATCTAGAAAATAGTACGCCACGTCTCCCCCATCAAATGGCTTTCCAAATTCCAGTGATAGTCAAAAACAGGCCTATTCATCGGACTGTGATTGATGAGGGAGCTTCTACGTGTATTATGTCGATTCAATGTTGGAGATCGCTTGGTTCTCCTTCGTTGAACCAATCCCCCACCATCCTTAAGGCCTTTGATGGCCGTGGGTTCCGTCCGTTTGGTATTCTACAAGAATTGCCTATAGGGGTTGAAGGTAAAACCGTTAGTCTGGATGTGGAAGTGGTTGATGCCCCTCTAGACTACAACCTTCTTTTGGGTCGAAGTTGGTCATATGCTATGACAGCGGTCGTTTCATCGGTCTTCAGAGTAATTAAGTTTCCACATAACGGTAAGATCGTGACTATTGATCAGCTGACATACTTTTCATCCGACCCAGCCTCTTTAGAGAGTATCCAGCATGTTGGTAAAACGACAATCCCTTATAGGGACGTTGGTGTAGGTTTAGTTAAGGATTCCGGTTTACTGGGAACTTTTCCTCTCCCTCCACTCAGCGTAGATCCTTCGTTTGCAACCATTCATATGATTACATCAGAAAACATTATTTATGATGATCCTTGGTTTGTCCCATCTGACTCTGAGATAGACTCACTCGGTGATGTTATGCCTTTGAGTCCATATGAAATTGCTTATGAAGCTCTCATGTCTTTTACTGACTTTCATTCAACCGAAGTCGACCAAATGAATGTGGTCAGTGAAGAGTCACTTTTCACCTCACCCTTAGAACGGATAACGTTTCCCGAAGTCGTGTCATCTGACGAACAACTTCGCGAAATCCTAAGTGTAGATGATCTACCATGGGAGGATCTCCATCACAGATCTTCGTTTTTACCTAAGGATGATGCATTTGAAAATGATTTTTCATCTATCTTTACCGCTGAATATGTCAAAGACGCTCAGGATCCAACGAAACATTCTGATTCAGAGTTGAATTTAGGGAATATTTCTCGTACTATTCCCATTGATATTTCAGTGAAGCCCGGAATCGAGGAAAACATTCATATAGGTGCCGCATGTACTGAAGAAGAAATCCAAACTTACAAGGCCCTATTCCAAGAATTCCGCGACGTGTTTGCCTGGTCTTACGAGGAAATGCCGGGAATTGATCCTGCCATTGTTGTTCATGAAATAAAGACCTACCCGGATGCTAAACCCGTCCGGCAACGGTTGCGTCAAATTCACCCTCGAAAAGCGGCTGCGATTAAAGCAGAAGTCGAAAAGCTGTTGAAAGCAGGTTTCATTTATCCGATCCCGTTAACGGATTGGGTATCGAATATTGTTCCAGTCAATAAGAAACAAGGAACAATAAGAATCTGTATCGACTATAGGGATATAAATCGAGCTTGTCCAAAAGACAACTATCCTACGCCTTATATCGATCAAATTATTGATGATTGTGCCAGAAGTGAAGTGAAGTTACCTTTTGGGCTTAAGAATGCCGGGGCCACTTTTCAATGGGCGATGTCTTATGCATTTCATGACATCAAGCACATTGTGCAACCCTATCTCGATGATTTGCCTGCTCATTCTTTACATCGAGCTGATCACCTTGTCCACCTACGAGCAATCTTTATGAGGTGTAGGCATTATCGAATTCGGTTGAATCCCCACAAGTGTGTTTTCTGTATAGAAACAGGTCGATTGCTGGGATTTGTTGTTTCAAAAGCCGGCATTCGCGTCGATCCCTCGAAAGTCGAGGCTATCATCAAATTGCCTCCTCCTTCGAGTTTGCGCCAACTCCAAAGTTTGCAAGGGAAAGCGAACTTTTTACGCCGATTCATCCCAAACTACGCCGAGGTCACTAAAGGTTTTACACGGTTGTTGAAACAGAATGCACAATTCTTTTGGGACGAGATTGCCCAACAATCTTTTGATGCACTTAAACACGCGTTGACCCATGCACCGTTATTGCATCCTCCCAACTACAACCAAGACTACTTCTTATACCTCGCAGCTTCGCATTCCACCATTGGAATGGTGTTAGTTCAAGAAGATGAATTCGGAGCGGAGCATGTGATATATTATCTTAGTAGGACCTTGAATCCCACTGAGCTAAAATATTCGCATGTGGAGAAATTGGCCCTGGCAGCCGTTCAAGCTGTCCAGCGTTTCCGTCACTACATTCTTCTCCGCAAAACTACAGTTATTTCGGATTGCAACCCTATGATTTATATTTTGACAAAACAACTGCTAGGGGGCAAGTACTCTAAATGGATTGTCATCCTGCAAGAGTTCGACTTGGAGTTCGAGAAGTCCAAGTCTAAGAAATCCTTAGTTTTTGCGGAATTGATGTGTGATTTCCCGAGTGCTGACACAGAGACTGTGGCAGAGGAGTCCATTGCGGACGAATCTTTGTTTCTTATCAGTACTGTAGATCCGTGGTACGGGGATATAATCATTTATCTCCAAACCCAAACCTTTCGGCCTGAAGCTTCCAAAGCGGAACGTCGAAAAATTTGGTTTCAATCCCAGCCATACAAAATTATTGGAGATACACTTTATCGCCGGGGGGCAGACTTAGTTTTTCGACGTTGTTTAACTCACGAAGAGGCTGAGAGGGTTTTGAATGATTGTCACTCTGGAGCATGTGGCGGTCATATGTCTGGGTATGCCACAGCTCAGAAGGTGTTGCGCGCTGGTTATTTCTGGCCGTTGTTTAAAGATTGTATCATTGCAGTCAGGAAGTGCCACAACTGTCAAGTGTTTGATCGCAAGATGCGCGCTCCACCTACTCCTCTCCACCCTATAATTGCCGTTGGTCCATTCGCCAAATGGGGTATCGACTTTATTACTTGTAACCCTCACTCGGCCGGGGGGCATGCGTATATCATCCTTGCGGTTGATTATTTTACTAAGTGGGCCGAGGCGATGCCTACATTCGACGCAAGCGGCAAAACAGCTGCAGTTTTCGTATTCAATCATATCATAACTAGGTTTGGTGTCCCACAAGCAATCATTACTGACCATGGGAGCCATTTTCGAAACGTCATGATGACTGAGCTTACAAGCCAGCTTGGTTTGCGCCACGATAGCTCTACTCCTTATTATCCGCAAGCCAACGGTTTGGTTGAGTCTATCAACAAAGTTCTAGTTATCATGATCCGACGAACCATTGGTGTTCATCGGTCGAATTGGCACAACATGTTATTTTCAGCGCTATGGGCATACCGAACCTCAGTGAAAAATTCAACAGGGTTCACTCCTTTCCAGCTAGTTTATGGCTTAGAAGCTGTGTTACCCATTGAATGCGAAATCCCATCACTTCAAATGGCTGTCGAATTACTTCCAGCTACTTCCGAAGAGGAGAAACGCTTATTGTACTTGGCTAAATTAGATGAGACTCGACGTGACGCTACATTGGCAATCGAGACTCACGCGAAACGAATGAAAGCTCAGTATGATAGAAATGTAACCCCTCGAAGTTTTTCGGAAGGAGACCTAGTACTATTATATGATCAAGCTAACGATAAGCTAGGTGCCGGAAAATTCGTTCCCATGTGGCATGGGCCCTACATTGTAAAGCGAAAGCTAGCAAAAGGGGCTTATGAGCTAGTTGACTTTGATGGGGACTCTTTGGGTAAACCCAGAAATGGACTTTACCTAAAGAGGTATTATGCTTAAATGATGGGTATGGAGAAATTTTTAGATAGGTTAGATTTTCTTTCTAGCTAGCAAGTGTGTTAGTTTAGTCAGTGTGCTTAGCTTAGAGAGTGTGGTTTTTCGTCGTTATTCTGGCTTATCTTGGTTTTACTCTTGATATTGCAGATGTCGACGCCTCTCCAAACATACATTGGATTTGCTGATGGTGCTTGTCGTAGTACACGGAACATCTCTTCCGCAGCTTGGGTTATCTATTCGCCCTCTGACGAGTTAGTTTCTATGCATGGGGTAAGCCTCGGTCAAACAACGAACAACATTGCAGAATACAGTGCAGTGATTGAATTATTATCCGAATCTATTTCATTTGGAATTCGACGTTTGACAGTGAGGTTAGATTCTGAACTTGTTGTATTACAGCTTAATAGAGTTTATGCCATTAGGAATCCTGTGTTATTAAGGTTGTTTTTGAGAGTGCGTCTCTTGGAACGTGAATTTGATTACATTGAATATCAACATATTCCAAGGTCTTTGAATACATTAGCAGATGCAATTGCTTCTCGAATGTTGGACAGACATTTACGTTAATCATGCAAGTAAATTTAAAAAAAAAAAAACATTTCATCACATATGTTAAACAAGATAAGCCGGTAATAGTGATATATATATAGATAGAAGTGTGTCAAAAAATATATACATCGTCTTCGATCATAGGTTGAAAACACCTTATGATCGGCAAAATGATAGTACAAAAAGTCAAAATGTCACATGTGACTACAAAAGTGACTAGTCAATCACTGGTGGTGCTCTCTGTATGACACCACTGCGCGGGCTACCTTACGCAAAAATCTCCTAAACGGTCCAGGGACCGCGACTACGAAGCGCTGAAGCCGGGTAGGAATGTCATCCATAGTAGTCTCAGGTATATCTGCCGTGAGACGCTCTAGATCATGCTCCAACTCAGCTAGTACTTCTGCAGCCGCATCCTGTGGGGCCGGTACCGGTGCAGCTGGATGAAGTCTATCAAAAGGCCGGAGGTTGGCTGGACGCTGTGGACCAACATCTGCATTTTGAAAATTTTACTGTTAGTTTTGAGACGATATATATGAAAAATAAAAAAATACATAATTAGAGAACTTGTGAAAATAAAAGTACCTCTGTCATCCCATTGTTCTCCCGGTGGAAGAACCATGTCCGGATCACCTCTAAAATCCACTCCGGCATACGGAAAGTCCTGTATCGAAAAAACCTGGTCCTCTAACCAGTGAAAGTAACTATCTGAGAATCGAACCACTGTCGCACCCTCGTCAGGATGCCGGGCCATCACCGCAACCCATCGTATCAGCTTTGGCTCCCGAGGACCCAAGATATCAACAGTGAGTTGCTGAGGGATCAGCATTGGAACTCTCTCCAAGGCAAAGCTCACGACTAGAGGCCCATATCCAAAAGTCTTTAGTCGTCCGTTCTTTGCCTTGGTCAGTTGGCTCTTCATATGAGCCGACACAGCTTCACACCAGTTGAAAATGGTGCCTTGGTAACAGTCAATTGCCATCCGCATTTGGGATCCGGAAGCAATGTGTAAAGCGGCCGCGCCGCAAATTCTGGTAACCGTGAACACTATGACTTTGAGTTCCGGCAGAGTGATGTGTTTTATCTCTATGCCTTTTGAATGGTGAGCCCCAGGTGTGCACCACTCGTCGCGGAGACTATCAAGGGATTGGCCACCCGGCCTAGTCCCCGCAAGACTGAGTTGCTCACCTCTGTTCGGCAAGCCAGTGAGAAAGTATACATCCGAGGGCTCTATCTCGAGCTGGTGCCCTCCTATGTAAAAGCATTGTTCTTGAACGTTCCATCGCTCAACCAGCCATTCCAAGAATCTTACCTGGCCCCTCATGCCCGGTATGGTCCAATATTTGTATAATCCGCATGCTCTTAGGGCATCCAGGGAAGGTTGATGATTTATTGCAACTTCATCATCCTCTACATGCTCTCTTTCTCTCCAATCTAACATGGTTAATACCCTGCACATCAGAAATAGCAATTAGAAATTGATTTGGGAATTTTTGGTAGTTTTTTGAGGGAGTTGGGGTTTTGAAATGCGCACTTCTCGGAAGACGCACCCCGGCTTTGTAGCACAGGGCGCCCGGACGCGGCTGGCCTGAAGGCGGGCCGCGTCTTCCGACCATTTTCCCGTATGAGAAAAAGTCGGGGGACGCAGGTCACCCGAAGGGCACCCGCGTCCGCCGAGAAGCGCATTCCAAAACCAAAACCCCCCCAAAAAATGAAACTAAGACCTAAAAATTGATTCTAAACGGATAGAAATGCAGAGTAGGATGTGTAAAATACCTGGATAAGATGGCGTTCGATTCCGACGGTCAGATTTTCCGCAGCGACCACGGGAAGTTTCTTGTCAAAAGCTCCTTTTTTCAACCTCAACAGTGAAACGGTAAAAATGACATGGTAAAAGGTCTTTTTATAGGTTTTTTGGATGAATTAGTTCATTTTTTACCATGAAAAGATATTTTTCGATGTATTTTTGCCTATTTTAAACAGGTATGAGTAATGTGTTGCTTTTGTGCAGGACAAAGGGATTTCGAGGGAAATTGTAATTTTTCACAAACAAAAATATCAGAGTCATCTTTTAAGCCCTTTTCTGACTCCTAAAACATGAAAAGATCGCCGAGCGTTTCTTTTACACTCGTTAAAACGGAATTAAAAGACGGTCCCCTTTTAGCTCTTTTCTGACCGCAAAATCAGGAAAAGATTGCCGGGTTTTTGTCGTTTCAAACTCGATAAGGAAATAAAACGACGTGTCCTTGATCGCTTTTTACTTTTCAGGTCAATGACACTATTATGAAAGTACTCCTTGGTCGCAAGATCAAGCGGTTCCCCCAGGTATTATTTTATACTTTTTCGGGCTTGAGGGACACAAATACACGAAAAAGTTCAACGTGGAGTCTCCTTTTGTTTTTTCAGACTCTCTAAAAATGAAAAACGCCGAGTTTCTCCTATACTGGGCTCGTTAAAATTTTACAGTAAAGGACCTGTTCAATTACAAACAGGAACGAACCACTCCTTCCTAGGGTTCGAATTTAAACTAGGTTGGACTCGTCCGAAGGATGAGCTTATAATCAAGCATATGTTATCCTCCTCAAGCTTGTTAAAAATAAAGAGGTACTTGCCAGAAATGGTGGGGGAAAAGAGAGAAGAATGAACCTGTTTGTTACCTTTTGTCTCAAAAGAAACTTTATTACCACTCTTGAACACGACACTTTTCATTCACCTGGGTTGGGAAATCTTTTATCTCACAGTTGACCAAACCACTTTGAAAGTCTTTAACCAGGTTCCGGGGATTAACTTTGAGTTATTCGTCACCAAACCATCTGTCGTGTCATTCTGTGTTCAAGAGGTCTGCAAGCAAAACTTTCATCTGCAAAATACTCGTCATCCATTTGACCATCCCTGAGTCAGTCCTTACAGCAACATTTCTTCAACTTGAACAATGATTTCGTGTTGCGGGCTTGCCTGCAACGGGTCGCTTTCTATCGACATCGACACATTATCTAGAAAGATGACTTAGGAATCGACAGTACCTTGAAGTCTGCATGCATCAATGGCAGGTTTCTCGCCTTTGACGTCAGTTTACATCATTGACTTTCGATCAAAGGATTCCGTGAAGTGTTCGACATCAAAACATCTATTCACATCTCACGGGTTGTGCTTGGTACTTTGAGAACCATTGACATTACTGGTGGTCTCTCTCACGCTTGTTAACAGTTTACATCATCGACTGGTAATCAAGTGGTTTCTAACATGTTCGACATCAAATCATTTAAATTACATGGCTAGAATCGTACCAATTCGGGAAGTAGAAGTGAAGACCCTGGATCTAGTTTCTACCATCCAGGCTGCGAGGAGTTTTGTATTCATTATCTATGTAGACTAATCATAAACAGATGGCTGTGTCCATACTGTGTCTACAAAAGTCTATAAAAATGATGTATTGCAAGATCATTCCTGTATCAGAATAGTTAGTCCATTAGTTAAAGTTTTGAATCTGAGTATGGGAATGCCTACCTCAGTGATGATATAATCTTATACATGTATTTTGTGTTGAAAATTGCAGGTTCCAACCAGGCCATCCACAAGACAATCCTTGAAATGATAAAGCACTTCACCCTTCCTAGAATTACAAAACCCTAATCTATTCCAGGCTTCGCACTTTAGGGGGCAATCTGTTACACTAAAAAATGTCACCATGACCACTTACAGTTAGTATGGCTCAAATCAACAGTCATGCTACCCTCTTAGGCAAGTCTTATGCCTCTGCTATCCATCTCAAACTCAAAGAAGAGAGAAAGTCTTGTCAAAAATGTGTTTATCTCTGGGGTCGCAGGTTCTCTCTAGCCTTACCTGCGGGGACGCTCACAATGTTCACAAAAGTTGCGTCCTTGGACGCTCTGTATGTTAAGGGACAGGTGCGTCCTTCTGTAAAAGGCAAAATGCGCGAGTTTCATCTTAAAAAAGTTACTTGTGGTTACTTCTAGAACATTCTAGAGGTCGGTTTGATGAAATGGATGCGCCTCCAGTTGGTTCATGTATCCCTATTAAGGAGGAACTTATCCCATCAATAAGGGAGCTATCCCACCCAAAGAGGGGGATTATCCCATTGATGGTGGACCTGAATAACCTCTTTACAACACTATAAATAAAGACATTGAGCCAGAGGGAGGAGAGGTTGGAGCTATACATTTTCTTTGGGTAAATGCTGCAGGAATTAGGACTCCCATTTAGAACCTTGTGAGGAGAGATTGTCTTTGCTTGATTCTACTTGGAAGTGGGTGAGCTTTGTCAAAGTAGAGGAAAACCCTTGATGGACCCTGGGAGGAACTTGCACAACACCAAGGCCAGGTTGTAAGAGTTTCTTTGTTTCGTTATTAATACAAACTGGTTTATTTTTCTCAATAGCTTGTGTTAATGAGTTATTTCATGTGTTCCTTGGTCTGCATGTTGAATATATGTTTTATTATATGAAATGCAAGTGCTTGGTAATTGTTTGATTGTTTGTGGTTGCAGGAATTGACTTGAAGGAGGAGCTCATCCGGATCGGCAAGGACGAACTACAACAACAGCGTTTTGGAATAAGGTAAGCCTAAACACTTGTAGTTTTCGTGTTTTAAAAGGTATATTTAGAGAAAGATCACTCCATTTTGTCTTGTTTGTCGCTAGAGAGTTTAGACTCCTAGGGAGGTCAGTTGTGTCCGCACAAACGACTTTTTCCGCCACGACAGCGTGGAGTGCGAAATTATGATAGAGTCACAACGTTTTCTGCCCTCATTTTGTAATTTAATGTTGGCTTAATAGACCCACCCATGGTCCGTGGACCATGAGATTGTATAAATAGACAGAGGCTCTAAGTAGAGAAGAGAGGAAAGATAAAATAGAAGAGGATGAGAAGTCTAAGTGATTGAGTCGAAGTGTAAAGTGTGTCTTTGGGTTGTAGAGTAGGGGAAGGCTCTGCAACTAAGTGCGCAGAGGCCAAGTAGTCCACAGCTGAGTGCATGGACCCCTGCAGTTGAGTGCGCAGGGCAGGTCAAGTTTGTAACTATTGGGAGAATCAATAAAGAGAAGTTTTACTATATTTATATGTATCTTTTCTTGATTTAAATCATGATTGGATATAATTTTCAAGTATACTATTTATTTACTGCGCGAACTTATATGAATGTTTTGTATAACTAATTATAACATAAGACATCCAAGTATGTGAAGGTAATTAACTGGTACAGGAAGATATGTAAGATATCAGGTAATAGTGCAGAGCATGGCTCTAGCAGCGCGGGAGCTCCACAGCCCCTGGTTATGGCTGCATGAAGTCAGTGTATCAGGCCGCGAGGAACATGGAAATGTGCAAAGTGACCTGCATGCAGGAACAAATAGTGGACCAATCGAACCTCTCAGACATCTCAAGGGTGTGAAAACCTAGTTCTAGCACCCTCCCATACTACTTCGGGTGAGACCTCAGTCCGCGCTTCGCGGATTGTTGCCAAAAGGGCCATTAGTACAGGGATTTGTTTGGCTAATTAACTCCGAACCCGGGTCAGGCCCCAACAAGCCAACATTCACTAATCCTTGGATCGGTTCTACTGCTTAGGAGGCTTATGGATTGATGGACAAACATTTCAATAAATTGTTTGTAAGTATATTCTTTCTACTCTTTCATAACTAGAGTGGTCCAGAAAATGATTGACTGCTGGTTTCCTTTCTCATCCAGCTTTTGCAATGACAAGTTCATGTTGTCCCCTTGAAAAATATAGGAACATTTAGACTAAGACAAAGGCATATTTGAATACCTACTCTATAAGAAACTGGACCAGTTGTTGATGAATAGACTCTGCAAGGAAATGGATGAAATTGAACACAATTGAGGGCTTAGCATCATTAGAAAAGATGGATAAAAATCCTGTAATGGCATCATCTACCATTTGGTCAAAATAGTAGCCAAGGAGGTAGGAAATGACAGTGATTATCTACTTGGCTCTCTCAGGGAATATGGATGAGGGATAAGGAGGATTTTTCTTTGGTAATGCAGCATCTTGTGTTAAGAATAATTCAAGAGTTTGGGCTCTCTTAGTGATCTGAAATTGATCTAAGACAATTAATAAGGCATTATAGACTCATGTGCATGGGTGTGCCTATGTTATTTTATGCAACGGATCGATAAGATTGTGAAATACATAGGCAATGAAGCAGTTAAAGAAAACATAACAGGCAAACATATAAACACTACAAGTTTAATAAGGATTTCACCCAATACTCCTGGGCTACATCTCCCGGTCCAGCCTTCAGTGGTGGCCTCTCTATTATGTTTTCAAGTAGATTTTTTACAACAGTGAGCTCAATTTGAGTCCCACACAACATATATAAATCAACAAGACTATACTTGGATCCCCCAAGTCTCTGGAGTACATAGACTCTCCTTACTAAACTCTTTAACAGTGAGCTCAATTTGAGTCTCACACAACAGATATAAATCAACAAGACTGTACTTGGATCCCCCAAGTCTCTGGAGTACATAGACTCTCCTTACTAAACTCTTTACCTCTATTGGCCACAGTAGTATGAGCCCAATCTGAGACTCATACATGACAAGCATTACAAAGGAGTGCACTTGAACCTCTCAAGCCTTCTCTAGAGCACATAGACTCTCTGACTCTCTCTGTCTCTGTCTTGACTCTGGCTCGATGCTGCCTTTGCCTCTTCAGGTCAGCTCAACTTCTTCTCTCTGCTCTCTGCTTATTTCTTTCTCTATCAGCTTGTGTCTTTAAAGCCAATCTTCTTTCTGATTGTTCGTTTTCGCTTCCAGCTTTCCGGTTCCGCTTCCTCTATCCATTTGAATCCCTTTGTTCTGCGTAATTAGTCACTGTATAATGCCTAACAGGGAGGTGGCCACCTATTTCCTAATGGATTAGTGTCAGTTCTCTTGGAAATATTTGAAACGACTGTTTTTTTCCGCTAACTCTAAGAATGCCCGTGAAACATGACCTTCTGCCAGCGCATTGTCCATATCGGACTTCAAATCCTATACAACTCTGCCTGTTATCCTCATCAAATCTGGTCATCCATCGGAATGCATCTTCGTCGTTGATCTGGAGCCTCCAAATCCTATGCTCATCGTCCATATCGGGTGGATAAGTAACATGATGTTTATCCCTCCGATGTGAGCAGTTTTCTCTCTCTTCCACCGGATGCGTGTCAACCATTGTATGGCATTGGGTGGGACTCGGTTGAAACCGCTTATTGCTTGAAGCCCTTCCGCTATCCTACCGGTTTTTGTGGGACCCCCACTTCTGATGGAATTAGAACAATATCCATTGTATTTTATGATTTTTCGGGTTCGGGTGCTTGCAGCCTTTCCCTCTTTGAGGGGTTTTCCTTGTGATATGCGATTAGCGATTTGTCGCTAATCGCATATAAAAAACAACCCCCATTTCTTGAAATGACCTCTGGATTTGTTAATTTGCAATAACGTGCGTTACCATGCACCGACGGTCTGCGCGCTTGACTGACAGTCCTCATTGCTCAGCGCTGATCACCAATTGCATCTGTTACGAGGATACTTCCGATAAGCTTGATATTCACAAGATTTGTAGCCTTTGGCATAATTTTTGAAGAGTTCATGAAAAATTAGGGAGTGTTCTAGGATCCAATTTGGATCACGGCCTTCCCACTGAAAAAGCTTTTGGACCACCAAAAGTTCTTTTTAAGCATCAATCAAGTGAGGATGTAGATTCCTCACTTTCCCCTCTACACGTAGTTCTCACCTTCTTGTCCATAATTGTATCTTCCTGTAATTCATTGAGATATTCAGGCAACATATCATTAATAGAAGGCAATTGACTTTGCTCTTCGGGATCTTCAATCAATGAAGGTTCAAACAGTCTCAAGCTTTCTGCATTAACTACTACATAGATGTGCATGTAAGCGGGCAAATCAAGGCGAAAAGCATTCTCACTGATTTTCTCAAGTATCTTGAAAGGTCCATACCTATTGGTTTCAACTTCTTACCTTCACCTTGCATTCTGTCTTTGCTGATATACAACCAGATTTGATCACCAACTTGGAAACTATGCTCAATCTGATGCTTATCATGCCTTGCCTTGTACTTGGCTTGGCTCTTTTCCAGCTGTTCCTATATTGCCTGGTGAATCTCTTGGATTTGTTTAATGAACTTGGTTGCCTTGTCCACATCACTGTGTCCATCAACCGTTATGTATTTACCAAAGACAAAATCCAAGGGAGACCTTGGTGTGAAACCAAAACAGGTCTCAAAAGGAGATCTCTGTGTAGAAGAATGTTTGGCTTGGTTGTAAGCATGTTGCACATAACACAAATGTTCATCCCAAAGCTTTGGATTCTTGCTGCAGCAGCCTCTGAGAAACTGGATCACTGTCCTGTTGACCACCTCTGTTTGACCATCTGTTTGTGGATGGAAGGTTGTCCTCTTATTTAGTCTGGTGTCCATCAATTCCCATAGACTTGACCAAAAATTCCCAAAAAATCGGGAATCTCGATCAGATACAATGGAAGTGGGTAATCCAAAATGAACCCATACATGCTGAAAGAACAACTTTTTTGTTTGTTCAGTTGTAATCTGTTTGTTACAAGGTATTAAAATACACATTTTGCTGAACCTATCCACAATAACATATAAATAGTCATGACCTTGTCTAGATTTAGGTAGTCGCCCAACAAAGTCCATAGAAACACTTTCCCAAGGATGAGAAGGAACTGGTAGTGGAGTGTACAAGCCTATTTTTCTATTGTTGGGCTTGCTTTTAGCACACATGGTACACCCTCTTACATATCTAGATACCGTTTCATTCATTTTTGGCCAATAACAAAATCTTTGCAGTTGTGCAACTATTTTACTTACACCAAAGTGACCTGATATTAGAGAAGTGTGTGCTTCTTGAATTATCTTTACTGTTTTGGTTTGAGGAATGCATAACTTTCCAAAATGATACAAGAGTTGGTCCTTAACATGATAATCCAATTCTTCTACTTGTTTGCCATGACTTAAAGTTGCATATACATCTTTAAAATCTATATCTTGAGCATGTTGAAAAATGTGCAACAAGAAATCTTAAATTTAGAATGTGCTAAAAATAGACCTGCTAAAAATAGCATGTCTAAAAATAACAGTTGCGAGGTCATTGGCCACATTGGGTGAGAGGTGAAACTGCTAAAAATAGAAACTTCTAAAAATAGAATTTTTGGATCCCTTCCTATTTTTAGCAGTCACTGGTCTAACTATAGGAAGTAAAAACGAATTTTGTCTTAACAACAGTTTAAAATATTAATTAATTAATCTCCATGAGATAATTAGTTATGGAAAATTAAACTAGAAGTCTTTGTGAGATCATGCAATTATTTTCTCTCTTGATTTAGGAATTTATCCCTTGATTAAAGGAGATAAGGTTCAGTTCTATAATGAGAGAATCATTGACTTAGTCAAGTCCAGTTACATTATTTTAACAAGTTGTTAAAATAATAAAATATAGTTTGTTAATGCTTGCATGCATGTGACAACTATTATTTTAGATAACTGAGGATTCACTCATGGATAATTGTTGCATGTCAGTTCTGTCAGAGACCCAGTTGAGATCAGATGTGGGACAGTGTACTATTAGATGCTTGGATATTTCTAGTAAGTATTCCTTGCATGGAGAAGGATCTATTATAGGAGATTGGAGGACTTGTGGCCTATATATTGAGGCCTAGGTAGTCCATGATTTTCATCTTCTGATTGAAGATCATCAGAGTACAGAGAGAGCAGGATAGTTATTGAGTTGATTCTTTTTGTATGTTGAAGAGGATTTCCACTTGATTGATAATACAGTGTTGGGGTTTTATGCTAATGCTTTCCCCAGTGATATATTTTGTGTTATGTGTGATTTATTTCTCTTGATCAGTTATGCATGTTTCTACTTGATGTTGCTCATGAATTTGATTATGCTTCCGCTTAATGTTTTGTAGAAGTAGAGTAAGTATTATGCTTTAGGACATTGCATATATCGGTTTGTTCTACAGGTGAAATGTGCAACAAGAAATGTTAAATTTAGAATGTGCTAAAAATAGACCTGCTAAAAATAGCATGTCTAAAAATAGCAGTTTGGCCAGTGAGGTCATTGGCCACATTGGGTGAGAGGTGAAACTGCTAAAAATAGAAAGTTCTAAAAATAGCATTTTTGGGTCCCTTCCTATTTTTAGCAGTCCCTGGTCTAACTATAGGAAGTAAAAACGAATTTGGTCTTAACAGCAGTTTAAAATATTAATTAATTAATCTCTATGAGTTAATTAATTATGGAAAATTAAACTTGAAGTCTTTGTGAGATCATGCAATTATTTTCTCCCTTGATTTAGGAATTTATCCCTTGATTAAAGGAGATAAGGTTCAGTTCTATAATGAGAGAATCAATTGACTTAGTTTTACTTGGTCAAGTCTAGTTAGATTATTTTAATAAGTTGTTAAAATAATGAAATATAGTTTGTTAATGCTTGCATGCATGTGACAACTATTATTTCAGATAACTGAGCATTCCCTCATGGATAATTGATGCATGTCAGTTCAAACAAAGACCCAGTTGAGATCAGATGAGGGACAGTGGACTATCAGATGCTTGGATATTTCTAGTAAGTATTCCTTGCATGGAGAAGGATCTATTTCCAAGAGAAATATGTATTATAGGAGATTGGAGGACTTGTGGCCTATATATTGAGGCCTAGGTAGTCTATGATCTTCATATCTTCATATCTTCATAGTTCATTGAGAACTGAATAGCTTGAGAGCTAATTCTTTTTGTATTGTGAAGAGGATTTCCACTTGATTGATAATACATGGTTGGGGTTTTATGTTGGTGCTTTCCCCTGGATATATCTTGTGTTATGTGTGATTAATTCTCTTGATCAGTTATGCATGTTTCTACTTGATGTTGCTCATGAATTCGATTATGCTTCCTCTTAATGTTTTGTAGAAGTAGAACAAGTATTATGCTTTAGGAAATTGCATATATCAATTTGTTCTACAGGTGAAATTTCTACAAGGTATCAGAGCACAGGTGATCAAGTAAGAACATTATACTAGCAGGAGAAATTTGAAGTTTATTATTTGGGATATAGATCTCAAGTTCTTATCACATCTATTTCATCGATGGCGTTCTATGGTTTGAGGCTTGAGTATGCCCTTGATGGCAGCTCAAACTATATAGCTTGGAAGGATTGCATGGAGGTAGTTTTGGAAGATAATGGTCTTAAGGATTTCGTTGATCAAGAAATCCCTAAGCTTACTGACAAGACTGAGCAGGTGGAATGGAGGAAGTGTGTGGCTAGAGCTAGGAGAATTCTCTTGGAGGGAGTGCGAGATCACATTGTCTCGAGCCTCCATGGGAAGGAGACTCCGCATGCAATGTGGAAAACATTGAAAGATTTATATCAGAATAGTAGTGATTAGAGGAAGCTGGCACTGAAGGACAAACTTTGAAAGATCAAGTGTGAAAGGGATGAGACAATCTCTATGTATCTAACCAAGCTCATCACATGCAGGGATGAGCTTGCAAGTGTAGGGGTCATGACATCGGATGAGGATATGGTGAGTTTAGCACTCCTTGGCCTTCCTAAGAGCTGGCATAGCTACCAGGACTCGGTGAATATAAGGGAGAAATTGCCAGATTGGGAACGACTATGGTTGGATTTGATGCAGGAGGAGATCAGACGGAGCACTAGAGATAGTTCTTCATCCATGCATGATGAGGAGAACTGTGCCTTAGCGAGTAAGGAGAAGAAGGGGAAGGAGAAGGTTTCTCTTTCCGAATCTAGTTCTTCCAATGATGGGAAGAAGGTTGGAAAATCGAAAGTGTGATGCTTTCATTGTCATGAGGTGGGCCATTACGCTACAAATTGTCCACGGAGGAAATCCAAGAAGGGATCCGGGGAAGGATCTGAAGGTGAGGCACTTGCTTCATAGTTTGAGTTGGATTTCACACTCTTCGTATGCATGGTTTCATCCATGGTGGGAAGTGGTTGGTTTCTTGACAGTGGAGCTTCTTTCCACATGACCGGCGACAAGAGTTTGTTCAGTACTTTGGAGGAGAAATATCTCCAGATACTCATAGCGATGGGTAATGATGAGAAGTATAGTGTCTCAGGTGTAGGCACGATTATTTTTCAGAGGGAGCATGGAGCTTGCCTTACCTTAACCGATGTCAAGTATGTACCAGGATTGAAGAGAAACTTGGTGTCGATCGCGATGCTCGAAGATAGAGGCTATGATGTAGTCTTTAGTAAGGGAAAGGTTTTCCTTAGACACATCATCACTAGATAGGTGAAGAAGATCGGTTCACGGGTCAAGAACTTGTATGCTCTTGAGGTTCAAGATGCATGAAAACCCTTGAGAAGCAAGGAAACTGATGGAGACTTGGTGGTTGAGAGGGAGGGTATATTACCTCTCAACATACAGAGCCAAAAGAAGTCTTAGACGATTGTGGAGGAGCCACGATTGGTGCAAAAACTTTAGGAGGTTGTGGAGCAGCCACAACAAGGGAATCTGAGAGGAGATTGAGTAGAGACATGTACTCATACAGAAACCCCGAGTTGGGGGAAACTTCGAGCCAGGTGGGCAGAGGGATCACATGCAACCATACCTCTAGGTAGGAGGTGGGGTGATATAGAGTGATCGTCCCAAGGAGGAGGGGCAGGATCCTTGAGGTACCCAACCTCTTGGATGAGACCTTGATACAAGAGCCCTAATGTGGAGTAGCAAGAACTAACCGATTGGGTAGAGGAAAATGCGGATGGAGTGGCAGAGAGAGCAACAATTCAGGGAATCCCAGGATAGCGCATAGCTAGCAGGCTACAGCAATGTGAGAGGCACAAGTGTTTTGCATAATTATAGGTGGCACAGAGAGGTGTGCAATGGTGTGAGATGCATGGAGATGTTGTAGTAGCGCAGATGTCAGAAAGGGAGCACTTGTCAGCAGCAGGTAGAGCTTCAGTATCAGAGTATGTTCCTAGCCCAACAGAGTGGTCAGTTGGGAGTGTTTTTGTCCCAAGTGTTGTTGGAGCAAGTGGACCGGGTAGATGTGTTGCATGCAGAACATTCCAGAGTTACAGGATCGAGTTTGAGAGGAAGCCTTTCTTGTTGAGAGGGAGTGTTGAAAAATGTGCAAAAAGAAATGTTAAATTTAGAATGTGCTAAAAATAGAATTGCAAAAAATAGCATGTTTAAAAATAGCAGTTTGGCCAGTGAGGTCATTGGCCACATTGGGTGAGAGGTGAAACTGCTAAAAATAGAAAGTTCTAAAAATAGCATTTCTAGGTCCCTTCCTATTTTTAGCAGTCCTTGTTCTAACTATAGGAAGTAAAAACGAATTTTGTCTTAACAGCAGTTTAAAATATTAATTAATTAATCTCTATGAGTTAATTAATTATGGAAAATTAAACTTGAAGTCTTTGTGAGATCATGCAATTATTTTCTCCCTTGATTTAGGAATTTACCCCTTGATTAAAGGAGATAAGGTTCATTTCTATAATGAGAGAATCAATTGACTTAGTTTTACTTGGTCAAGTTTAGTTATATTATTTTAACAAGTTGTTAAAATAATGAAATATAGTTTGTTAATGCTTGCATGCATGTGACAACTATTATTTCAAATAATTGAGCATTCCCCCATGGATAACTGATGCATGTCAATTCAGACAGAGACCTAGTTGAGATCAAATGAGGGACAGTGGAGTATCAGATGCTTGGATATTTCTAGTAAGTATTCCTTGCATGGAGAAGGATATATTTCCAAGAGAAATATGTATTTAGGAGATTGGAGGACTTGTGGCCTATATATTGAGGCCTAGGTAGTCTATGATCTTCATATCTTCATATCTTCACAGTTCATTGAGAACTGAATAGCTTGAGAGCTAATTCTTTTTGTATTGTGAAGAGGATTTCCACTTGATTGATAATACATGGTTGGGGTTTTATGCTGGTGCTTTCCCTTGGATATATCTTGTGTTATGTGTGATTAATTCTCTTGATCAGTTATGCATGTTTCTACTTGATGTTGCTCATGAATTCAATTATGCTTCCGCTTAATGTTTTGTAGAAGTAGAACAAGTATTATGCTTTAGGACATTGCATATATCGGTTTGTTCTATAGGTGAAATTTCTACAGAGCATACTATTTAGTGTAGATTTCATGCAATACTGAGTTATGCTTAAGTATAGTAGATGCATTTATGATTGGTCTGGACAACATATCTGCAACTTTATTGTGTATTCCCTTTTTATATCTGATGACAAGATGAAACTGTTGTAGAAATCCCATCCACTTATAGTCTCTTGATTGCTGCAACTTAGTTTGTGAGTGTAAATATTGAAGTGGTTGATGATTAGTATGTATAACTATCTCTTTGCCCATTAGATAATGTTTCCACCTTTTCACACTATGTACTAATGCATACAATTCTTTATCATATGTGGGATAATTAACTACTGCAGAATTAAATGTCTCAGAATGATAACACATGGGTTTATCGTGCTGCATCAACACTGCTCCCATGGCATAGTCACTGCATTCGTTTCAATCTCAAAGGGTCTTTAAAGATTTGGCAGTGCTAGTACTGGTGTTGTACTAATATTTTATTTTAAGGTGTCGAAGGCTTTTTGCTGTTTGCCTCCCCATTGAAACACCTTGTTCAATCCTGTTAAAGCATGTAAGGGAGCTGCAATCAGGGAAAAGTTAGAAATAAACTTTCTCCAATACTGTGCCGCTCCTAGGAATCTTCTAACTTCTGTAGCAGATTTGGGTTTAGGCCAGTTTACAATGACTGCAACCTTAGAGGGATCTATCTTCAATTCACCATCCCCTACAATATGACCCAAATAATTCAAAGATGTTTTTCCAAATTCACATTTTGGTAACTTAACATAAAAAATTTCTCTTTTCAAAACATCTAGAGTCTGCTTTACATGCTTCAAATTTTCTTCCCATGTTTTACTAAATATAAGAATGTCATCTAGATATACAATGAAAAAATCATCAATAAAAGGCCTGAGTACATCATTCATTACTCTCATGAAAGTAGCAGGAGCATTAGTTAAGCCAAAAGGCATAACTAACCACTCATACAATCCCTGCTTTGTTTTGAAAGCAGTCTTCCATGCATCTTACTCTGCAACTCTGACCTGATGGTAGCCACTATGCAAGTCCAAATTGGAAAAGTAAACAACTTCTTTCAACTGATCTAACAGATCATCTATGCGAGGAAGGGGATAACGGTTTTTGATCGTTATCTTATTCAATGCTCGGTAATCAATGCAAATTCTCCATGAGCCATATTTCTTTCTCACCAAGACAATTGGAGACCCACATGGTGATGTGCCAGGTCTTATGAACCCCTTCTCGAGCAGCTCCTGTACCTGCTTCTTTATTTCTGCATTCTCTAAAGCGAACAACCTATACATTCTGATGTTAGGCAATGGAGCATATTGCTGCAAATTAATATCATGTACTATTTCCTTTTTGGGTGGTAGACCTTTAGGTTCTTGAAATAGCATATCATATTCTAAAACAACTTTTTCTAAATCAACTTGCTGTTTAACATTACAACCCTCAAATACATTGGTTTTTTTAGGTTTCTTTTCCTTTACAACCATCAGTAAAAAGTGTTTGCATGAATTTACAATTCTTTTCATCTGCCTTGAGTTTATGAGAGTATAATTATTCTTGAGTTTATGAGCTCTTACAATATATTCGATTCCATATTTAAAGAGTTGATACTTGTTTCCAGCTCTATAGAAAATGGCTTTTCTATCATACAAGTAAGGACTTCCTAAAACAATTCCACATATATCCAAGGGAACAATATCTAACTCAACCTCATCTACGAATTTTGACCCAAAAGAAAACCTAAGTTTTCATTGTCTAGTCACTTGTAGCTTTGCTTTATCACATAACCAACCCAATGGATATGGCTTCTTGTGAGGTGTGGTTAGTAATCCCAACTTCTTTACAATTGCTTCAGAAATTAAGTTTACTTGTGAGCCACTACCAAACAAAGTATCAATCTTTTGATGCTTGGAAATAACTCTAATATGAAAAAGCTCATGTCTTTTCCTCTCATTTTCTTCATTATCAGTAGATTGTGTAGAATTACTAGTAAATGCTTCATAATTTTTACCTTTTATACCTGTGGCTGTGATCGTTGTTTCATCCCCTGAGTCTGACCCCAAATCCTTCTGAATAGCTACAACAATCTTCTTCTTTTTTCCATCGTACTTCTTGGGCCTCAGCTCTAGATGCAGAATCCAGCAGTGTTCATCATCATGCCCATCCTTCTTGCAGTGAGTGCATGAAGGCTTGGTCTTTTGTACAACATTTGTCTTCCTCTCTTTCCATTTCTATTTTCTCTTTTCCTTGTTCTTTCTTGCAGTGAGTTTTGATGATCCCCCAACTTCTGGGTTCACATTCTTGCCTTTGGCCTCTAGATGTGTAGCCTGAACAAATACCTCATCTATGCTAGTAGGATTAAACACGAGAATGGTGTGCTTTAAATAGCTATGTAGACCACCTATATACTTCACCAGAGTTTCAGGTGAGTCTAAAGAAATTCCTAGAATCAAATCTCTTTTTCTAAATTCTTGGGTGTAACTTTTTACACTTTTCCCTTTCAATTGGCGAAGAGTTTTCCAACTCATCATAGCTTGCTACATGTAAGCTAGTGGATAGAATCGTTTTTTAATTGCAGAAACAAATTCACTCCTGACAGAAAGAATTTTACCATGCTTCTTCATGTCAACTTGTGTTTTGCCTTCCCACCATACCAAGGCAGTTCCTCCAAGGCATAGGCTGGCCAACTGCATCTTACTTCTGCCTGAATCAATGCTCTGCACCCTACAATATACATCAATCTGTCTAATCCAATTATCCAGCTTCTCTACATTCAACTCTCCATCATATATTGGCAAATCAAATTTAACACATAATTTAATTAAAGATGCTTTCTTCTTTTTATTTTCAGGACTATCAGGAGGTGTGGGAAGTTTTTCTTCTTTCCCTTTGCCTTTAGAATGGTCATTTAGGAGAGATTCTTCTACTCCTTTGTCAGGTTGGGAAGTTGAAGAATCTTCACTTCGACCTTTCTTAAATTCTCTATACATTTCCTCTACCATGGCTCTCATGGTTATGAAACTGTCCATGAACTGGGAGTTTGATTCCAAGGGATTTTCTTCTTCCATTTTCCTCCTAGGATAGACTCTTCCAATTTTTGGGTTAGCTTCAACCAACTCTCCTTCTCCTAATTTGAGCCTTTTCCTAGTTAGCATTCAACAAAAAAAACCAGCACAAGCTTGTCTAACCTTAGTAACCTAAAGCTCTGATACCACTTGATCTGAAATTGATCTAAGACAATTAATAAGGTATTACAGACTCATGTGCATGAGTGTGCCTATGTTATTTTGGGCAACGGATCATTAAGATTGCGAAATACACAGGCAATAAAATAGTTAAAGAAAACATAACAGGTAAACATATAAACACAACAAGTTTAATAAGGAGTTCACCCAATACTCCTGGGCTACGTCTCCCGGTCCAGCCTTCAATGGTGGCCTCTCTATTATGTTTTCAAGCATAGTTTTTACAATAGTGAACTCAATTTGAGCCTCACACAATAGATATAAATCAACAAGACTGTACTTGGATCCCCCAAGTCTTTGGAGTACACACACTCTCCTTACTGAACTCTTGACCTCTATTGGTCACAGTAGTATGAGCCCAATCTGAGACTCATACATGACAGGCATTACAAAGGAGTGTGCTTGAACCTCTCAAGCCTTCTCTAGAGCACACAGACTCTCTGACTCTCTCTATCTCTGTCTTGACTCTAGCTCGATGCTGCCTTTGCTTTTGCAGGTCAGCTCGGCTTCTTCTCTCTTCTCTCTGCTCTTAGTTTTCTACTTACTGCTTTCTCTGTCATCTTGTCGCTTTAAAGCCAATCTGCTTTCTGACTGTTCATTTCTGCTTCCCAGATTTCTGGTTCCCCTGCCTCTGTCCATTTGAATCCCTCTGTTCTGCGTAATCAGTCACTGTATAACGATTCATAGGGAGGTGGCCACCTATTTCCTAATAGGTGAGTCTCAGTTCTCTTGGACATCTTTGAAATGACTGTTTTTTTCGTTAACTCCAAGAATGCCTACAAAACATGATCTTCTGCCAATGCATCGTCCATATCGGACTTCAAATCCTATACAACTTTGCGTGTTAACCTCATCAAATCCGGTCATCCATCGGAACACGTATCCATCATTGATCTGGAGCCTCCAAATCCTATGGTCATTGTCCATATCGGGCGTATAAGTAACATGATGTTTATCCGTCCGATGTGAGTGGTTTTCTCTCTCTTCCATCGGATGCGTGGCAACCATTGTATAGCATCGAGCAGGACACGGTTGAAACCGCTTACCGCTAGAAGCCCTTCCGATATCCTACTGGTTTTTGTGGGACCCCCACTTCTGATGGAATCAGAATGATATCCGTTGTATTTTATGATTTTTCAGGTCCGAGTGCTTGCATACTTTCCCTCTTTGAGGGGTTTGCCCTGAAATATGCGATTAGCAACTTGTCGCTAATCGCATATCAGAAACGACCCTCATTTCTTGAAATGACCTCTGGATTTGCTAATTTGAAATAGCACGCATTACCATGGGCCGACGGTCTGCGCGCTTGACCGACAGTCCTCGTTGCTCCACACTGATCACTAATTGAAATTGTTATGAGGATACTTCCGATAAGCTTGATCTTCACAGGATTTGTAGCCTTTGGCATAATTTTTGAAGAGTTCATGAAAACTTAGAGAATGTTCTAGGATCCAATTTGGATCACTTAGCAAAGTATAATTTCTGGTATATTTCAACCAGAGCTTCATAGGAAAATGAGGTAGCATTGTTGACTGTGGGGGATTGCATCATTTGATCAATAGCCTGAGGGGTTATGGTGAATAGAGTGTGTCCATTAGGATTGACTATGGCCCTTTGGCTTGGAAGATACAAGGCATGGCATTTTCTAATGAAATTAGGAGTGTTGTGGGTATGAGGAAAGATGTAATGAGGTAGGTTTGACTCCCACAGTTGGATATCATTTGATTTATCAATGCATTTATCTTCGAGCCAGAAGTACATCTCGAGGAGGTCAAGCTCACAGAGTGTTTCGTGGATCTTGTAGTCTCTATTAGCCATAGGGATATGATGAAGATCTACAGGAGGATAGATCAGAGGATTAACAATTTCCTCTGGTCCTTTGTCCTTGGGAGGCATCATGGCTAAGCCTGATAGTGAAAATGTGATTGGGAGAGGAAATAATTCACGGACAGACATAAAGTTCTAGGGCCAGGAACAGAAGGAATAATTTGACAATGATTAAGCAGGTAGTGTCACTGGAAGTTGAGAGTGTTGGGATTTGGCGAGAAACTTGTAATCAAAGAAATGGTAGTGATTATAAAAAATTTTGTAACCTATAAACAGACAAGAAGAAGGTTTATATAGGAGTTCTGGTTTTCCGTTGGTGGCGCAGGTCTGTTGAGTTAACGGCTAAGAAAATTAAATTTTTATGGATTGATTATGGAGGGAATGGATATGATTTGATCGGGTTAACACACAGATGAGGTGGCAGCAAAGGAATGACGAATGCGCAACGGTCAGGTAAGAAGTATCGGGAATGAGGAATTCAGCTTTTCAGAGGGGGGTGAGCGGTTTGTGGTTTTGCTCATGGGGGGTTCGAAACGCTATGGAAATGCCACGTAGGGGTGGGCGCGGTTTGATATACCGCCCATTTCGAATCCCCCCCCAAGCAGTAAAGCTCAGATGGCGAAGGGGGGATGAAATGGCATGATGGCCGATGGATGAAAGGAAATAGGAGGAGATGAAGACTGATATGGCAGAGGATTAACACGATGTGATGGGATGGATTGGTGGGGTCAGGAATCGATATTTAATGTGATGTCGGGAAATATGGAATATAAGGGTGTTATGAAATTTAGGGAAATGATATGAAGGGAATGGATTTGCGGAGGGGCGATATGGGATTAATACTTAGGTTATGGGTTTTTCAAAACTTAGGATAGCGTTAATATCCAAAGTAATCATATAAACCTTAGAGTAACCTTCACTCTTCTTTCAATTTATTCTGCACATGAAAACACAATGGATGTTTGATTATGGCACATTTAGACTAGCAGCCTGTGCATTTTCAAAAACATAAAATGAAGCTTTCCTTTTCTTTTTCTTCCCTAACATTTTATTTTCCTTTGCCTTCTTTATTTAGGGCAAATAAATCCTAACATTTTATTGATATGGATGGCTATAAAATATCATTTTTTCCTAACATTTTAACTTTTTATTCTTTTGCATCCATATCTTATCTTAACAATTTTTTTTTGAAAATTATTTGACTAATATGCTAACTTATCAAAACTAGATAACGTTACAACAGGCCTCACCTACCAACAATTTTGTTTTCATTTCTTTTTCATTAAGGAGAGTGAATTAATTAGGGGAAAATCATAATGGCTTGTGAAACGTTTTTAATGATGTGTGTCAACATTGGCGACTCCATAGGGTGGTTTGCTAGAGGAAAACCAGAACTCGGGATTTCTGGTGATCGGAAAGATAACTTCGACTGTGAGTGAGGAGGATGTAATTTTTCATTGGGGGATAGGAAGCATGAGACGCAAGAGATGGGATGAAGAAGAAAAAATATGAGGTGATTTAGTGTCAGAAATGATAACGTTCAAGAGAGCATTTTGCAATTCATATCTACATGGAAACATATAGGTTTCATGTTTCTTACATTGAAAATATTGTTGATCACAAGTCAAATGTATCAACACATTTTTTTTATAGAGAAATATAGCTGGAAACAAGTTATATCAGTGAAGGGTTTTATTTGTTGTGTTATAGATATTTCCAGTTATACTTAAAGATATGTATTTATCAGCCCTGCAAGCATTCAGTAAACTCAAAATAAAAATTCTGCAGAGTAAAGAGGAGCAAAGAAATTAAAGTGGAAGGTGTAACTAAAAAATAGGAAGTTAAGACAATGATGTTAAAGTAGAAAATATAAATAAAGCAATAAATTGGCATTAGAATGCCAAAACTAAAAACCTGAAACAAAAGTAAAAGAAAGGATTGACATTGACACAAAAAAAAGGAAAAGAGAAATATTTGCAAAATCAGGGCGAAATTTAGCATAAATGAATATATTGTTATGTTGCAATCTAGTTTTCAATATTTATAAAATATAAGGATAAATATTCAAGGAGCTAAATACATATAATGCAAGAGGGTGACCAACCAAAATTCAGAAGAAATCATCACCATCTTGTAAAGCAGACCATTGAGTGTGATTATTGTAAGATCCAATGCTATCTTTCAAAGGCTTTATGAATTTAGTTTCATATTGGTTTGGGATAAAGTGATTTGAAGGAGAAGCTTTCATCCTCTCTATTATGATGTCTGGATAAGGCTTCGTGTAGTCATAAGGTACTCCTATAATATTTATGTTGTGATGAATATACAAGGATTTATCAATATTGTTATAAGTGTATTTAGTGTTAGAGAGGAGGAGCGTGAAATCCAGATCTATGACTGAATTCATTTGCAAATAGGAATTAAAACCTATATCTCCTTTTTCACTATGCAATAGGATTTTTTCTCTTAGGTCTGAAATTCGTTTTTGTCTTCTTTTTCCTCAAATCAAAAATTTTAGGTTCTTCTTCCAAGATCTCACCATAAATTAGTGCCAAAGAATCCCCTTTTTTAACTTCATGTTCATTGATTGAGTAATTATCATAATTCGAAAAAGGATAAGAATTTAACAATTGATTATCAAGAACTTATGTAAAGAAAGGAACTAGGGTCTGAGAATTACATACTTTAACAAAATATATATCCCAAATTTGATATTCTTCATGATAATTAGAAGAAACAACATTTTCAGGTTGACATGATTGTTGGGTCCTTAATTTTTGATTGGTCAATTTTGATTGAAAATTGGTGGCAAAAAGAAGATAGCAAGAACCAAAAAAGGATAGAGCCATTGGAGATTTTGAAGTGAGAATGAAAACATGATTCACAATGTCAAGCGAGTGGGAGTTAGAATTTATCTTATCAAAGCATAGTTATAATTATCTCATCAAAGTGTGTGAGTTAACTTTGAAAACATCAAAGGAGTGGGATGATTGACAATGCTAATATGAAAAATATATAAAGGAAGCTAAAAAGCGAGTTATGGGGCACAACTGCACATGTGTGCAAATAGACAAAGAAAAGAGAGAGGCCAGAGGACAAAAATGACATGCAATCAGAAATTATAATCATGTTATGATCTTGTTCCTATGTATTTGTTGCTATGACTCTGATAATATTTGTTGTATTGAGCATAATTATAACTCTATGGATTGGTGTAAAAAAAGTTGTACTCTTTGTGTTGCCTTAATGTTAATGAAATGAGACTATTTGGAAGGGGGTATCTCTACTGTAATGTGTGTGATCTATGCGTTGTTTAAATATCTTTTAAGTTTATGATTATGTTCATGTGTGATGGATCATTGCTTCTTAATGATTGATAACTTGTTTAAAAGGCCCAAAAAAAACTTGCTAACATTCTAAAACCCTGTCAATATACTTAAATCCTTGGAAGTGCTTTGCGTGAGACCTTATTACCTCGTGGAAGATCCAACATAGGTAGACTATAGTGAAATCATTTTATTGTCCCTTGAAGCAAAACAATGGTCTCTGCATTATTTTTAACCAACAAATGGTTTCATTTCTAGGACATGATATTTAACTAGGGGCTTTCTGATAATTGTGAGTACGATATTAAAGAGCGATATTTATATGTGGTGGGAAGAGAAGTATGACACTTTTATTATTCAACACGGTGAGTTATGACAAAAGAATCTTGACTAGATTTGAGAAGAGCTATTTTTGTCTAAGACTGCTACTGATTAGTATGAAATATTTTGGGTTGAATTCTCTAAAAAATATATATTAATGGTTATGGTAGTTGTGGAAGTCTTTAAGAGATCAAAGTTCAAGTTGGATCTATCAAAATTGGACTTCATCATATCTGGTTGCATTACTCTTCCTAGATCACAAACTTATGAGGGTTGTTGATTTCTGGGTGAAAGCTACAATGGAAAGGTATATTATTGAATTTGCTGGAGAAAATAATTAGCCTTTCTCTAAGGCAGAAGCAGTTTTTAAGTTTGGTTTAGGAGGAATTTTTTTGAAGGAAATCCCTTTGTGGTACAAGAACCTTTTGGTGGAGGGAAGGTTTTTACCCTTCCCTTGACTAACATGGCAACTTAAAATCCTTGCGCTAGGGGGAGTATCTTGGAGGAGAAGATGACTTGTTGTAAAATATAGGAAAGAGCTGTGATGGAAGGGGAAGAAAGATGGAGTGCTAGAGATTTTAGGGCGAAAATAACAGTTCACATATTTGAGGAATGGAGGGAGAGAAAGATGAGGAGATTCGAATGAGATGAGAAGAGCTAAAGAAAATGGAGGAATTTCTAGCCAACCCAAAGTTTCAAAAGACGGGATTGAGAGGAGATGAGAGTTACAATAGAGGAAAGCAAGCTAGAGAGAGTGAGTTAGGAAAACAAAGTTGTGGTGATGATTCCCATCAAGAATCAGGTGAAACCTAAACACCATACCAGAAGATCATGGTGACTAACCCTAGTACCCCTATAGATGAAGATATGTAGTTTGTAATGTGAAGGTTGTACCAAGAAGACATTCATTACCTTGAAATTAGTATTCCGCAAGATAACAACACAATTGGTTCTCTTCGATCCCTCCCCTTTGTGGTTTATCAAATTCCATTTTATTTTCTATCAAAATCCATTTTATTTTCTAATATCTCTAAGACTATGAATTTTCATAGTACTCACAAAGGATATACAGTTGTAGTTCCTCTTGTGGTAGTTAGCATAATCTCATCATTTTTTCAAAAATTGGTCCAAATGGGTTTGTTTTAATTTTACATAGTGATACTCTAATTGTTAGTAATGTAGCGGGATCTTTCACCTAATACCCTAATTTTTGGGGCCAAGGAGATGAAGATGTTGGAAAACAAAGGTACCTATGTGAGGCCATCTAGAGGTCCAAAAAAACTCTAGATACTAATAATATAGTTGAGTTCTAGACGATGTTGAGGGGAAGAGCCCTTCGATGGTACATCAAGTCTATCCAAACCCTTCAAAAATTGACTTTGGATATATTGAAAGAAGAGTTCATAAAAGTACTAACTTAGTATAAGAAACATTATTTGATTGAGTTGTGGGACGTTAAGCAGAAGGAAGGAGATAATGCATGGGATTTCATGCAAAGATTCAAAGATGTTGTAGGGAAACTGACCCATCTTATCCATCCATATCATCAGAAAGAGTGGTTCATTCAGTATTTGTTACCATTAACAAGAATACCTTTGACACAACAAAAGATTACCACTTTAGCAGAAGCCCTAGAGCAAGCAATGAAAATTTAGGCCATGGCAAGATATCTTGTCTACTTCAGATTAGGCTTTACTACCACTGATCCTGGTCTAACTAATGTACATAACCAAATATCTATTTTCACTGAGAAGTTGAAGGAGATGAATGTTGTGAAACATGGATGTCCTTAAGTACGGCACATGAGTTTCTACACCAAGGTTCATCATCTTACAAAGTGTCCAAGCTTGCGGGGTGCAGGATCTTCCATTGTTCCTTTAAGATCCCATCCTGCACAAACATGGCATTTAGGAGGAGTTGTACAAGTATCTTCAATTATTCATTTTTAGGGACACACTCAATATCATGCCTTCCCAAATCAACAAAGTACGTCATCTAATGAATATTGTGAAATTTTTCATTCTCATGGCCATTCGCCTTGATTATACCACATATTGAAGAAATATTTGAATGTTCCTAATTCCATATTTTGTGAGTTCTGCAAATATCCTACACATAGTACAAACTAGTGCAAATATGTATATGCTCTAGATGATTGAATGGATTGTTCCACCTTCCAAGTGAATGAAACTTCTTGTAGAAGGGGAGGAGAAGGGTATAGAGGAGGAATAATTGGAAAGAGATGACCAATCAAATGGTACAATTGTGATGAACAAGGACATGTAAATAGGGATTGTCTACTACCAAAAATACCATGGTTTCCACACTATCATTTTAATTCCCATGAAATAGAGGTTTCCTGAACTGGTTTCCCAATGGGGGGAATGAAATTTAAAAAAAGGGGAAAATTTGATTATTTCAAAGCCATAGAAACTAGAAACATTCCTTCTTTGAAACATTAAAAGATAAATTTGCAAGTGTTGTAATACTAGTTTACCTTAACTAGATTAAAAAATTTAATGTGCATATTGATTCTTTCAGAACTACTCTTGGTGTTGTTCTTATGCAACCAGGAGAAGGGAACCTAGATCATCCAATATATTTTTCTAGTAGGAGGATATATATTGCAGAGTGAAATTATACTACAATTGAATGAGAAGCTTTAGAAATAGTGTGTTATCTTCAAAAGTTCTGCCACTATTTGTTGGGAGGCCATTTCAAGTTTTTCACAGACCATTCAACTTTGAAGTATCTAGTGAATGAGATTGTCCTGGGGGGAAGAGTATGATGGTTGTTGTTGTTGTTTCAAGAATTCTCTTTTGAAGTCATTATGAAACCTGGGCAATCTAATGTGGGACCTAATAATTTTTCTCAATTGGAGTCTGGGGAATTAGGGGGTTTTTTTGACGACCAACTCCCCGATTTTGATTTGTTTTGAATTGAAGCTATTCCTAATTACTTATAATATATTTACTTTTTATAAATATTGGTATTTTCCCTGAGGATTATTACACAACACAAAAGAAGAAACTTGTAGTTAGAGTATCGAACTAGCAACTTATTGCGAGTTAGTTATAGAAATTGGACCTTGATAGTGTTCTCCACATATGTAACTTTAGTCATGAAAGGGATGATATTTTATGGGAATGTCATAGTGGAGTTGTGGGAGGACATGTTGGAGGAAAATCTACCACTCATAAAGTACTATAAGTAGGATTGTGGCGGCTAAATTTGTTTAAGGATTCCAAGGAGTTTTCCAAAACTTGTGATGTTTGCCAGAGGGTTGGAAGACCTTCTCATTGAGATGAGCTTCCATTATATCCAGTTTGAGAATTATAGGCTTTTGAGAAGTGGGTTTTTGACTTCATTAGACCTATCAACCCTCCTATGCAACATTCGCAAGAAAGATACATTATTACCACAACTGAGTATCTCACGCGATGGGCAGAAGCTATTCTAGTGAAAGATTGTACCACAATATTACTACTCATTTCATCTATGAAAACAATATTCCTAGGTTTGGTTGCCCAAGGAGTCTAACTAGTGATCAAGGGACCCATTTAATTAATGATATTATCATAACTATAACTCATCATTTTCTTATTCAACACCATAAGAGTAGTCCATACCATCCTCAGGCTAATGGTACAATGGAGGCATTTAACAAAATTCTTGAGAAAGGTCTCACCGAAGTTTTTTAAGCCAATAGTTATGATTGGGATGAGAGAGTTCCTACAATGATTTAGGGCTATAGGACCACCACCAAGAGGTTACACAAGTACACTGCAATGCAGTTGGTGTATGGGAAAGAAGAAATAGTCCATGTATAATTCCTTATTACAAATTTATACATTGGACAAGCCACCAGGATGATAGATGATGACTCACTTGTGGAACGACTTCATAAGTTATGGGAATTAGATAAACAAATATTCTTAGAAGGTTTCCATCAACGTGTAGAAAAGTAGAGACAAAAAGCGTGGAATGATTTCCACATTTAGAATAAATCCTTTTCAATTAGGGATCAAGTTATTCTTTATCACAATAAGTACTTGAAACATCTAGGGAAACTCCAAATGCATTATTTGGGTCCATTCATAGTTGCGTAAATCAAATATTCAAGAGCTTTTAGACTTCCACAACTTGATGGTATTATTTGGTCTAATTGAGTGAACGATATTCACCTGAAACCCTAATATGCCCCTTAATTCATAGATTTCTATTTCTCTCTTTCTAAGAACATAGATTAGGTCTTAAGCTAGGGTTGAGTCATTGTTTTCAGTTTTTCTAGTATACTCTGGTTTCTTTCAGGTTGTTAGTGGTTTTCTATTTTTATGTTACATTATACCTCAAATGATTATGGTCGAGGAGGTATCCTCTATGTCACGTAATTGTCAATCTGTGTCTTTTAGTTAAGTGTCAAATATGTTGAGTCATCCCTATTATAATGGTTGGATTTGCTAAGTTAGAAATCTCTTTTGTTTTCACCTACTGTATGGTCACCTTTTTGAGTTTGTCATTGATATGGCACCTTAGGATATTGGTTTCTATCACACTCAATTTTAAAAATCAAGATTTAATTTGGTAGTCCTTTAACTTACCTACCATATCAAATTCCTAATTATGAAATTGGTTAGGATTTGATGGGAATTGTCTATAAGTATTATGAGCCACGTCCTTATCATTAAAAATCAAGATTTAATTTGGTAGTCCTTTAACTTACCTACCATATCAAATTCCTAATTATGAAATTGGTTGTTAGGATTTGATGGGAATTGTCTATAAGTATTATGAGCCACGTCCTTATCATTAATCTATTTTCATTTTTCGATTGAATTTATACCTTGGAGTATGTGTCTGAGCTTTTAGTTCCTACTTTTCATCACTATCCACCAGTTACTTATGTCTATTATCATAAGCATATTAGTATGGATCATTCTCTCAAGGCTGCTATTCCTCACGAATTTTCTAACCCTCAAGTCAAACCTCTTGAAGACTTGCATGGAAAATACAAGAAAGCCACCCTAGTCGATAATGAATTCACTAACACTACTCTCTTTCTAGTCCTAAGACCAAAAATATATATTGAATACACTCTAGTGATGTCAGGAAATGTTGTTTGAGCAAAACAACCTTCATTCTAGTTATTGCATTAGTCTACCCTCCTTATGCTTTGGGAACTGTCGGTGTTTGGAACTACTAGAGAGGTTGGTTGATGAAATTAACTCATAATTATCAGAGTTCAACATGGATCTCTTTTCCTAGATAAGGAATATCTTATCCATGTCCATGATATCAATAAATTGATGAGGTTATCTATGGAGGGAGAATAAATTTCCACTGCATTTCAAGGAGCATCCAAGCAAAGTAAGAAGACAAGCTCTTCCAATTTGTTTGAAAAATATGGTACTAAGCAATGAGGACGTGGAATATCCATATAACTCATCCACAATGTTTATATCACATTTTCCTGTCATATCATTGCAAGAAAATTCACCTGCCATTCGAAGAGCATGCTCGACACCATTTGTGTTGTTGGATTTTTTGCATAGGGAATTAAGTTAAATTAGTGCAAATATATTTTGGATGATTTTTTCTAAGTCCATGACAATGTTTATAAAAAAGGGGGATATTTCATATACAGGTACCTGATCCTTGCTTTTACTATGATGAAATGACATTCCTGTTGGTGCACTAAGATGCCTCTTTTTAAGCAATCTTAATTCCTACATTAATTGTCTACCCGAGGTACGTCTTTTTATCTCAAGAGTGTCAGCACAGTATATGCAGTGAATCTAGAGGTTATCTAATGATGAATCATTGCAATCACTAATAACTAACTCTTCAATTCAATCCACACAATTCTGAAAGGAACTAGTTATGGAAGAAATAACTCTTAACACACTCTGCAATTCTATCCAACTTGTTTCGAAATCAAATGAAACTGAATGCAAATAAGAATCACACTTGGAATGTCAAATAGACTTAAAGCTAACTCACTCAATCAAGAAAGAGAAATATGATTATTAAACAACCTTGTTGATCTATAGCAATCCAAATCAAACAACAATCTCAATTGAACAACAATTGGAAATTGAACAACGAACAGTAATTGAACGACAAATGGTAATTGAACATCAAGCACACATATAACAATAAAGGATTTCTGAATAGCAAATGATCTATATTGCAACCTGTAGAAATTAATTGGAATTATCTCTAGGATTTATGATAACATCACTCAAAATGAACAACAATCTACGATTGGCACTAATTCACTCATTTCAATCAACGCATTGCTTAACTATGTCACACAGCTTAACTCAGAATCTAATTGAACAGCAATATGAATCAATCATCACAAATCTTTACGATAAATGGAATAACCAATGTCTGAACATTAATCAACTAGAAAAGACTAAATAGAAAGATTATAACACAAGGAAGCAATAGAACTTCTCGTGACCGAGCCAAGAGTCGCCAGAAGCCTCCGCTTAATAAGAACTCAGAATATAAATATGTATCAAACGCAACCTTTCTTCATTAATGCAAGTAACAACTTACAGCGTCACTGAGATAATAGTGTTATATGTCTTCAAAAAGAATAATTACAGATTATCAAAGTCTGGTCCTTTTCCATTTGCCTTTCAGCCTTATATATAACATAAAAGAGTAACTAGATAAAAGCGAATCCTTAGGATTAGGGGATCTTTAGGATTTCGCAATACATAATCCGATTGTGTCATAAAATAGCATCATTCAGGCTAATCTCCCGCTGCCTTATCTGCCAAAGACGTTGTAGTTTCCCTTTTACGGCCTCGTGCTGCTCTGTCAACTGAACAACTTTTGCCCAGTCCGCATCTTCTGCACACAAGGATAGTAAAAAATCAGTTTCTTGTGCTAGATTTGCCTATTTTGTCACCAAATGATTTCATCCAACTTTAGCTGATATTTTCCTTATTTTAATCCATAAACAGAGATGATCGTATAAGGATGAATGTTAAATAAAGAATGTTAAATAATGAATGTTAAATAAATGAATGTATATAATAAAGACCTACTTGAAGGAATAATATGAATTAAATGTGTGGAGTTACTACCTGGTCTGACAAAGGAGATCATCTAGGCAAAAAGGGGAAATGAGGGAAGAGTATTGTTATTTATTTTATTATGGTAATTGTTATTCTCCCTTAAACATGGCACTTGTTTAAGTCATTCTATTATAGTTGGTATTTTCATAGCTTTATATCCACACCATCAGCATGAGTCGAGTCACTTTGTTATTAAGTCAGTATATCACCTAGTCAGTTACCCTTTTGGTCCCCGTGTTGTGGTGATGCATCCTATGTTGCCACTATGTTTGTATGGTATTTTTTAGTCCAAGTTGTCATGTTCACATTTGTTTCATGTCATTATATGTTTAAGTAAATTCCTAGTTAGATTTGACCATCTGCAGTCTCATTCTACCTTTGTGTCAGCCATCCTTGTATAATTTATGCATTAGTCCTTCATATGCTATCATCAGAGACCTCATATTGGTGTCAATTTTGTGTTGAATGATGGGGGATACATTAATGCCTTCCTTTGATAGATATGTTCCCATCAATTTCAACACCTTATCTGGGGTGTAGATCTAAAAATAATCTAGTACCTTAGAGCTTGAATTCCTCAGTGGCAAACTTCCTTGTGGTTGATGTTGGGTTCCTCATTATCCCATGTTGATTCATTCTATGAGTGATCAATATTATCTCATTCATTCACACTTGATAGATTTTTTTAGGTACTTGGGGATCCATTTTTATCATTGGTAGTCTCCCTCACATGTGTTAACTCAATTCCTAGTAATCAAATGATCTCCTTGCATGCTTGACATCAACTCCTTCATTTGCATGTAGTTGAATTGTACCATCAACACAAGTCGAACACCTTGGATCATGGGGCTACCACACTCAAACATGTTACCTCCCCTAATCTATGTTGGGTTGTGTTATATTCTTTCCATGACTAGCCTCCCTAGTTAACCGAGGGGTTAGAGGGGGGCCAGAGCCCCCCCTCGTTGTGCCAATTGCGTAGTGGGGGGGTAGTAGCCCCCCCTGTCGAAGGGGTTTGAGGGGGGTGAGTAGCCCCCCTCTACAAGGTCCGGGGCAACGCCTCAGGGAAATTTTTTTTGGACCGTATATTAGGTGGGGCTAACCTACCTATGGTTTTGTGCATGGTTTTTGCACATGGTTTTGGGCGCAATGGTTTTCGGTCCATGGTATTGGATGCTTTGACATGTATATATATGTATTGTAACATTGAAATGAACATAATGAAAAATCCATCTAGTAGTCCTGGTTTTGGATCCAGGGGAAAATCTTTGTGTATATGTGTTTTATGTGTTATGCTCTCACATTGTTTATTTTCTATGTTTCAGAATTCGTATGCAGGTAATTTTTGTACGGGGTTAAAACCTACATTTGGTATCGAAGTTGTTTTGGCTTCAAGGGGATGCCTTTGTTGCTGAGGGGTTTCATGCAGGCTTGTGGTAGACCCTGTTCAGTGGGAGATTTGCGGGATCGATTCTGGTGGTGAAAGAAGATGGTGAGCAATGGAAAGATAGAGATCGAGAAATTTAATGGTAAGAGTTTTGAGTTATGGAAACTCAAGATGGAGGATTTTTTGGTAGATAAAGATCAGTGGATCGTGGTAGATACAGGTACTAAACCAACGGGAGTGTCCGATGAAGAATTGAAGAAGTTGGATCGGAAGGCAAAGAGCACAATACGATTGTGTGTCTCAGATCCAGTATTGTTGAATGTATCAGGGGAAGCTATGACTAAGGCTTTATGGGTCAAGTTAGGGACTTTGTACCAATCTAAGTCTCTGGTGAATAAAATGTTCCTACGGAAAAAGTTGTATAACCTAAGGATGAAAGATGGAGACTCGGTGACAGAGCACTTAAATGCATTTAATACTGTGGTAAGTCAGTTATTATCTGTTGATATTAAAATTTTAGATGAAGATAAGTGCATCAGTTTGTTGTGTTCTCTACCAGATTCGTGGGATAGTCTGGTTATTGCAATAGGTAGCAATGCAATTGCCTTGCAGTTTGATGAAATAGTCTCATCCTTGCTGACGGAGGAGATGAGATGGAAAAATATGGAGAGCAAGAATGGTGTTTCCTTGTCTATACGAGGACGGTCCCATAACAGAAATAAAAATAAGTCATTGAGTGAAGAGATCTAAATCTAGAGGGAGATCTAAATCTCTAGGAAAACCTGTAAAGGTGTGATGGAAATGTGGAAAGGAAGGGCACTACAAAAGGGACTGTAAATCTAACGCTCCTGAAGAAGGAAAGGGATCTGATGATGCCCGTTCTATAGAGGCAAAAACCACCTCAGATGAAGGTGGGAATGTATACTTGGCTTCTTCAAGTACACATGTAGATCATGAGGCATGGTTGATTGACTCAGGTGCATCCTTTCACTTCACTCCCCATAGAGAGTGGTTCTGTGAGTATGAGAAATATGATGGTGGTGATGTCTTCTTAGGGGATGATAGGAAGGCTAGAATCGTTGGTCGCGAAAAAGTAAAGTTGAAGTTGCAAGGTGGAAGGGTTAGAACACTTTTGGGTGTTCTACATATTCTTGCATTAGCCAGAAATCTAATTTATGTAAGCAAGATGGATGATGCAGGTGTAAAAACAGTGTTCGAAAAAGATACCTACAAGATGGTTCAGGGAGCACTGGTATTGATGCGGGGATTTCGGATTGGAACTTTGTACAAGCTGCAAGGTAGAACTATTATTGATGGGTGCAACAGTTCCGTGGTTCCTGAAAGTGGAGCAGAAAATCTAGTGGTCTCTGGAGAAAAGACCATGCTATGGCATCAAAGGCTTGGACATATTGGAGAGAAGGGCCTTTGAATACTTCATGGTAAAGGTATGGTAGACATTAAGACTAATAGCTCTCTGCATATTTTGATTTCTATGAAAATTGCGTATATGGGAAGTAGAATCCAGTGAGTTTCCCCTCTGGTGGTAAGAGGGTGAAACATATATTAGAGCTTGTACATAGTGATGTGTTTGGACCTGTGAAGGTTCCATCACTGGGTAAGTCTATGTACTATGTATCATTTATAAATGACTTCTCAAGGAATACATGGATATATTTCCTTAAGAAGAAATCTGAAGTCTTTGACACGTTTAAAGAATTTAAGGCTCTGGTGGAAAACCAAACAGAGAAGAAGGTAAAGGTGCTGAGAACAGATAACGGTGGAGAGTTTTGCAGCAAGGAATTTGAAGAATTATGTGAGAAGTGTGGTATAGCACGACAGAAGACTACTCCATACACACCTGAGAAAAATGGAGTTGCAGAAAGAATGAACAAGACGTTGATGGAAAGGGCAAGAAGCATGCTTAGTGGTGCCAGCTTAGGATAGGAATTCTGGGTAGAGGTAGTGGAGACAGCATGTTACCTGGTCAATAGATCACCTTCATCAGCGTTGGAGGATAAGACTCCACAAGAGGTATGGACTCGTAAGAAACCCTCTCTTTCACATCTGAGGGTATTTGGACGTGATGCATATGTACATGTTCCAAATGAGAAAAGAACAAAGTTGGATAGTAAATCTGAAAAGTGCATCTTTATTGGGTATAAGGATGGTTTAAAGGGCTATAATATTTGGAACCCAGTAACAAGGAAGGTTGTGTATAGCCGAGATGTGGTGTTCAGAGAGATGAAAAATGTTATTAAACATGAAGTCCCATCAAAGGAACCTGAGAAGATAGAGTTTGAGCTAAAGGAGGAAGAATCAGACTCTACAGCATAAGAGGAATCAGAAGATGAAGAGCCACAAACTCCGGTTGTGAGAAGATCAGTTCAAGAAAGAAGGTAGGCAGAAAGGTATAGTCCATCTACTTTCTATTCAAAGTTTGCTTTATCTATTACTGATGATGATCCCATACTGTGAAGGAAGCAGTAGATTCAAAGGATGGAAAACTTTGGAAAGAGGCCATGGTTGATGAAATGGCATCTTTGCACAAAAATGAGGCTTGGGATCTAGTGGATTTTCCGGCTAGAAGGAAACCCATTGGCACCAAATGGGTGTTCAAGAAGAAGACAAATGCAAAAGGAAAGGTGGAGAAATACAAAGCTCGGTTGGTAGCAAAAGATTATTCCCAGGTGCCGAGAATTGATTTTGGTGATATTTTTTCTCTTGTTGCCAAGGTAGCTTCTATTAGATTACTTTTGTCTATTGTTGTTTCTTTTGATTTTGAGGTAGAACAGATGGATGTGAAGAAAAAATTTCTCCACGGGGATTTGGAAGAGAAGATCTACATGAAGCAACCTAAAGGCTTTGCGGTGAAGGGTAAGAAAGAACTGGTATGCAAGTTAAAGAAGTCTCTGTATGGGCTAAAACAGTCACCAAAGATGTGGTGTCAGAAATTTTATACATTTATATAGGGACTTGGCTTCACTAGAAGGAAAGCAGATCACTGTGTGTATTTTAAATTAATTGGTGACTGTGTTATTTATCTGGTCTTGTATGTGGATGATATGTTGCTGGTTGGAAATGAGAAAGAAATTATCCAGGATTTGAAGACCCAATTATCCTCCAAATTTGACATGAAAGATATTGGTGCCACAACTATATTTTTGGCATGGAAATTAAAAGATATCGAGCAAAGAGGAAGCTCTGGTTAAACCAGAGAAAGTATGTTGAGACAATATTACAGAGGTTTAATATGCAAGATAATAAACCAGTGAAGGTTCCTATTCCTGTAGGTGTAAAGTTATTTGCTGAAAAGTGTCCCAAGACATAAGAAGAGGAAGAGGACATGTCCCATGTTCCATATGCAAGTGCATTCAGTAGCCCGATGTATGTTGTGGTCTATACTAGACCAGACATTGCACATGCAGTGGGAGTATTGAGCAGGTTTATGTCAAAACTAGGGAAGGAGCATTAGACAACAGTGAAGCGGGTTTTTAGGTATTTGCGTGGCACTAGTGATTATGGTTTGTGCTACCAAGGAAGACCAGGATGGGACAGAGTTTTGGATATCCATGGCTTTGTTGATGCAGACTGGGTTGGAGATCTAGATCAGAGAAGATATACAAGTGGGTATGTGTTTAACCTATTTGGAGGTGCAGTCAATTGGATGAGTAAGAAACAATCTCTAGTGACACTATCAAGTACAGAGGCAGAATACATGGCAGCAACTCATGCAAGCAAGGAAGCAGTTTGGTTGCAGATATTGTGTTCAAGTATGGGGTTAGTATAGGAGGCTATAAGGATAGACTATGACAGCCAAAGTGAAATTTTCTTGGCAAAGAACCCTGCTTACCATTCAAAGACAAAGCACATTGATGTTTAGTATCACTTTGTGAGGGATATGATAGAAGACAAAAAGGTGTTATTGGTAAAGGTGGACACTTTAAAGAATACTGCAAATGCATTGACAAAATATATGAGCTCTGAGAAGTTCTCTTGGTGTAGAGAAAAAATGGGCATTGCAGGGCTGGATAAATGACTAAGCTCTCATGTAGCCCCCTGTGGAAAGAAAACAACAAGTGGGAGAATGTTGGGTTGTGTTATATTCTTTCCACGACTAGCCTCCTTAGTTAATCGGAGGGGTTAGAGGGGGGGCGGAACGCCCCCTTCGTTTCGTCGATTGCACAGCGGGGGGGGGGGGGGTCACAGGGGGTTTGAGGGGGGCGAGTAGTCCCCCTCTACGGGGTTCGGGGCAACGCCCTAGGGAAGTGTTTTTTGGACCCTATATTAGGTGGGGCAAACCTACCTATGATTTTGTGCACAGTTTTCGCACATGGTTTTGGGCGCGATGGTTTTCGGTCCATGGTATTGGATGCTTCGGTATGTATATATATGTATTGTAACATTGAAAGGAACATAATGAAAAATCAATCTGGAAGTCTCAATTTTGGGATCCATGGGAAAATCTCTGTGTATATGTGTTTTATGTGTTATGCTCTCGCATTCTTTATTTTCTGTGTTTTAGAATTCGTATGCAGGTAATTTCTGTATGGGGTTAAAACCTACAATCTATGTTGGAGAATGTATTATATCCTTTAATGGACATCATTTAGTTACTCACATTTGTGTCTATAACACTATTTATATATACTGTGACAGAGCTTTACATTGTATTATGACTAGTCATTGGTGACATGAGTCTGCAATATGTTTGTGGGAATCCATGCTCTATTCCCTTAGTTCTGAGTATGGGTATTCGTACCTTGAATATGCATATTATATTTATTTAACTATGTCTTTTGCATCCCTTTACGAGTCCCACATCCTTGATTCACTCACTCTTCCTCGCTCACTAAGATTATTGTGATGTATTTTGGCCATCAACTTCTCTTCTAACATTAGACATTATGGGAAATATTTTATAGCTAAAAATGTCTCCACATGAGTCCTTCATAGCTCAAGGTGACACTGCCTTCAGTCCATTAGGGAAATAAATCAAAATGAAGACTAGGTTGTAGAAAAAAACGTCCATGGAAACCTTATAAAAAAACTATTTTTTTTCCTCTTCAATGCACCTAGAACACTAGTAACAAGAGTTTCAATACTCTTGTTGGCCTTCTAGGGAGAGTTTCAATGCTCTAGTTACACAAAAAAATAGATTTGAAGTAGCTATGGCAAGTAATGTGAATGGATAAGGGTAGAAAAGTTCAAAATTAATCAGTTCTAGAAGAAAAGGATGAAAGGACCATGTCAAATATGGTAAAAAAAATGTCTAGATACATTTGATCACTCCTCCAAGTCACATATAAAAGTAATTCTCTCCATGGTGTGGATCAAATAATTTTTTTTATGCTTCTCCAACCAACCCCTAAAATCCCACAAGGCAAGTGAGATAATGGGACAGGTTTCTTGTTGTTTAATGCCCTAAAGGCAAATGAGTTTTTAAGAAGAATTTACAAGTGTTTATGATATGAACAAAATTATATACACAAAATACAAAACAACAAATAAATCTAAAACAAATATACACAAAATTGCAAAAAAGGTAACAAAATGTTGTACAAAATAAACAAAGCATATAGCAGTAAACCAATAAATATCAAATTTCAATTAGCAAAAAACTAATTATTAATTTAAATTCCTATGACCTTAAATATTGTAGAGCATAATTTTCAATTTAATTTTATAAAAATTAAGAGAACAAACTATTGATAAACATGTAAAATTTTATGAGGAATATGCACAAGAAATAAGGCAGAAAATGGTTGATTTTAGTAAAAATATTGTTGTGAGTACAACATATCACAATGGTGGGTTTATGTGAAACCCTTGGCTAAACTTAATTCTATAATATCTACAATGTAATAGAGATCATACACAAATATTCTATAAAATAATGAATGATAAGACAACCTTCAAAATCCCTCAAGCAATCTAACATAACTTCAGAAAACTTGCTTTCTTTGCAAGATTGATAGCTATTAGCACTAGTTAAAGATAATTTATACCTTCTATCATTAAATAATTTGTAGGAAATTCATGTTACCTTAAAAAAATTACTCATGGGTTGATCAAAATTGCCTTCAAATGGTGTCTCCCCTTTGAAAGAGTTTCTACCACCTTTGGATCAACTTCTTAGACACAAAAAAATGAAATCAAAAGGAAAAATGACAATAGGAAATTATTTCACAGTTTTCTCTCTCTCATTCATAGGCTCCATCCTCTTTTAAATCTCCTCAAAATATCTTAGGAAGTTAAACTACTTGAGAGATTCATTTGGATTTAATTGTAATCATGTTTTGATTAGAATGCGAGATAGAGTTTTATAAAGGAATAAGTTAAAATAAATTTAACTATTAATTATTATATTTTGTATTTATGTTTTTGTAAGTAGGGCCCTCCTCATCCTTAAAACTTTTATTTATTTATTTTAATTCATGAACATGTTTGTTTTCAAATAAATAAATAGTTTGTAAGTAATAATAGGCCTTGCATATATAAGCTGAAATGAAACCTTGTTGATCTTGAAAAACATGCCAAATAGTATCCATGTAACCAATAGTTGTATATGTAGTAGAAAATAAACCATGTGGAAAGTGCATCCAACTATAACAATAAGGAAAATAATAAGAATCCTTTCTACTTGTGTCTCCAATCATTATGATAACTTTATTATGCCTCTCGTCATTACCACCGAATGTAGAAGAAGAAAAATATATTTTAACGTCCACGAGGCTAAAAATAGCCTATGTATACAAGTGGCCACAAAAATCAACATACCAAATTAGAATACGGCTATTCAAATAAAGTTCCATGACAGGAACTATAAAAAGTTCCACCCTGCTAAGAATATCAACGACTATTCAAATAAAGTTCCATGACATGAACTATAAAAAGTTCCAATATGTAATACTATCTATAAAATCAATAAGGTGTATCCATATTGTGTAAAAAGAGTATGAAAGTATGCCAAAATATGAAAATCTAAGGTGTATCCAGAGAATTTTCTTGTTTCCTACTTCAAAAATCTTGTTGATCATGGGTCAAATATATCAATGCAATTTTTTTTAGGGAAATATAGCTTGAAACAAGTTATATCATTGAGGGGTTTTAACTTTCTTGTTAAAGATATTTGTAGATGTACTTAAAGATATGTATTTATCAGCCCTGCTAACATTCAGTAAACTCAAAATAAAATTCATCAGAGTAAAGAGGAGAAAAGAAACAAAAGTGAAAGGTGTAACTAAACAACATGAAAGTAAGGAAATGAAGCTAAAGTAGAAAATGGAAATAAAGTAGTAAATTGGCATTAGAAGGCCAAATCTAAAAACTTGAAATTGAAGCAAAAGAAAGGACTGACATTTACACAAAACAAGAAAAGAAAACATAACAAAAAAAAAAAATTGTCTTTGGGTTCAATTAGGGTGAAATTTAGCATAAATTAATATATTGTTATGTTGCCATGCAATTTTCAATATTTCCAAAATATAAGGATAAAGATTCAAGGAAATAAATCCATATAATGCAAGAAGGTGACCAACCAAAATCCAAAAGAAATGATCACCATATTGTAAATTGTGCCATTAAGCATGATTATTGTAAGATCCAATGTTATCTTTCACGGGCTTTATGAATTTAGATTTAAAATGATTTGGGATGAAATGATTTGAAGGAGAATGTTTCATCCCCTTTCTAGTGATGTCTAGAGAAGGCTTCGTGCAGTCATAAGTTATTTCTATAGGATTTATGTCATGAGGAATATACAAGTCTTTATCAATATCCTTATAATCAAAATGAAACGGGAGGGGTACGAAATCCAAATCTATGACTACAACCATTTGCAAATAAGAATTAAACATTTATCTCATTTTGCATCATGCAATAGGATTTTGTCTCTTAGTTATGAAATGAATTTCTGTATTATTTTTTCTTGAATCAAAATTTCAATCTCTTCATCATAAATTGGTGTCAGAGAATCCCCCTTTTTAACTTAATGTTCATTGATTGAGTAATTATCATAATTCAAAAAAGGATAAGAGTTTAACGATTGATTATCAAGAACTTTTGTAAAGCAAGGAACCAGGGTTCTAGAATTACATACTTCAAAAGAATATATATCCTTGACTTGATTTTCTTCATGATAATTAGAAGAAACAATATATTCAAGTTGGCATGAGTGTTGGGTCCTTCATTTTTTATTGGTAAATTTTGATCGGAAATCGGTGTCAAAAGGAAGAATGCAAAAACTGGAAAATGACAAAGCCATTGGAAATTTTCAAGCGAGCATAAAAATAGGATTGACAATGTCAAGTGAGCGGGAGTTAGGATTGATCTTATCAAAGTGTAGTTACATTGATCCTGTCAAAGCACGTGAGTTAAGTTTGACAACATCAAAGAAGTGGGATGATTGACAATTTCAACAAGCCAAATCTATAAACGAAGCTAAAAAGTGAGTTTTGGACACAACTACACACATGCACATACAAATAGGGAAAAGAGAGAGGCCAAAGGAGAAAAATTACATGTGTTCGAAAATTCTATTCATGTTATGATCTTGTCCTATGTATTTGTTGCTATGGATTTAATAAGATTTGTTGTATTGAGCATAATTATAACTATGTGGATTGGTGTAAATGAAGTTGTACTCCTTTTTTTGGCCTAATATTAATGAAATGAGACTATTTGCAAGGGGTATCTCTAGTGTAATGTGTGTGATCTATGTGTTGATTAAATTTTTTCTTTTAGGTCTCATATTATGTTCATGTGTAATGTATCACTACCTCTTAATGGTATTGGAAACCTTTGAGCACTACTGAGAGGGGGGGTGGGTGAATCGAATCAGCGATGTGATCTTCTTAACAATTTTACCAATTAAAAATTCTCTACTAAATCCCATATATTAACTGGCAACACATTAGATTATGTCATGCATATAAACAATAGAAGCAACTAAAACAAGATAACCATGAGAGAAACAATAATCAACACATCAAAAACATATCCACAGAAGAGACACAAGACATTAGATGGAAAAACCTTCACCAATCAAAAAACCACCCTTGTTGTTGTGGTGGTGCTTTGAATCTTCTATTAAGAGAAATTTTTCTTTTACATAGATTGCTAACTTCGACCATTTAAGAGACTCAAACTCATATACAATCAGTGAACTCCCATCAGCCAGGAGACTTGATTTTATTGATCAACTTGGAAGACTATGTTCTCACATGGACCTATGAATGACCATCCACTGAAGGCCACCACGATCAATGATCCTCACCCAAATCCGATTGAACTATCCAACTACCATTGGATTGAGAAACTGTTTCTTTCATTGAAACTTCGCAATCAATGCTCCACAGTCATGAAGTCACTTCTCCTCCACTCTATGTGGACATCGTTTCATCTGTTTTCATATTGGATCCCAAGACTTTCTGCTCAACTTGATTCAGCTATGCAACATGATCTCCAACAACAAGGAAATCTCATCAAATCAAAATAACACCACAAATATGCTCTCTACTCCAGAAATATAGTGGCCACAATCTATCCAACATAAATTTAATAATATCACCCACAACTGAAATAAAACCCACACTCTGCCATAACATCAAACCCTCACTCCAAAATAAAATTTTTGCATAATACAATTAGCAACATACAACACAATGGCTAAGTGATAAATTCACTAGCAGCACCTGCAAAACAAAAGCGAGAGTCTCAAATATGGAGCTATACCAAGATCTCCATCTCTACAACAAGTCTACTACAGTTCTCTTCTTCTCTGATCTACAATCTGAAGTTCTAAATCAAACACTGCTTCAGAAAATAGATCTACTCATTTTGCTGCCATTAGCACACATATACTGAAGCAATCCTTCTCACAAATATGTTTGAATCATACTCACATAATGCAACCTTATTTTACTCACAATCACACACCATCAACCATCACTTAGCTCCAAAGTAAAGAATATAAAACATGTAGGGTGGAATTCACTTTAGGAATGGGATCAAGCGTGCAAAAGTTTGACAAAATCAATCCACTATCACCACTACTTGTGCACTAAAGGTGTTCACATTATTGGACTACCTTTTAAAACCATTCCCTACCTTTAGAACTTAATCTAGAAGCCTCTAGGAATTTCCATGCCAATTTTCATCTGATTTGCATGAGGAATCCAGAGGATTTTTCATTTTAAGTCTTAGCCACAAGCACAACACTAGATGATCTCGACTGGATGCATGCATAAGTATACATCTCCACAACCAATGGCCTTTCAGTCACATGCACAATCCTTGATGGGAGCGACTAGGGAAGAGAATAAGGAAAAACAACAAACTTCAATTTAGAACCTCTGCCGGTTGTTTGGTCACCTTCTCGATCTTTTGTATTAGACTCCAAGCCTCTGTCAAGCCTAGCAACACCTCAGCAAATGGATCAAACAAGTCTTCCAACTGTCACTACGAAGTTGACCTAAAATTCCAACAAACAAAGGTTGGCAAGGCTACGAACAAGTCCTCCACTCTCCAACAAAAATATGCACAAAATGCGACACGTGTACACTACTGAAACATCTCTGCAACATCCTGATCAATCCAACACATTGTTACAACAAGTCATCCTCATAAGCATAATCATGAAGACTTAGTATGGCAATGCATCAAGTGTGTCAACTCCATCCATGAACACCATACAACCAACAAGCTACATCATCAAGGTTGACATCATACAGCTGACATCAATGCCAACACAATCATCTTAGTGCCAACTCAACTAGATGCAACTATGCTATCAATAAGACATCCAAACATTAGCTAGTCTACATAGCGTTGACATCATTTCCAACATGAGCTAGCTTCCATCATGAACCAATGCCAATATCATCGTGTTGGAACCATGCACACCATAATGCCAAAAATCTCCTACTTTGGCATTGATGGAAACCATACACAAACTCCAAACCATTCTACTCTATCACTCCCCCTTTGACATCAATGGAAAAGGGACAACTCCATCTAAATAGGCAGCAATAAATGAAGTATAATCACTAGAGAAAATAATCTCTACATGGCTGAAAAATGATGTACATCAATAGGCATCCATGCCTCTCACATCAATAGCAATAAGAAGCACACTAAACCAATCAACCTCTAGTAGTAGAAACAATATGCCAACATAAGGAAACCATATAAGCATCAATGAGGAACATCATAATGAACAACCACATGCAACAATGTGCACATGAGGCATCAACCAACACTCTCCATAGAAACTACATAGCATCAACTACCAAACATATCTGGAATAACATGAGGCCAAGAACCCCAACAATCAAAGCATAACACGAGGCACATCATGACACCTCCAAGTAGACCATAATTCCAAAAATGTATGTATGATGTAACAATAGCAAGTAATTCTCCCCCTAAGCACATGCCATCTCCAAGTTGTAGTGACCGCTTCCACTGCAACATTTTCTTTCTTGTTAAAGGAAAGAAGCACAACGTGGAAAAATACTCCACATGACAATGAATCAAACGACATACACATTGATAAATGCATGGTTGTAGCAGCAACATAATACCTCATACATGACTGATACATGATCCCATGAAATACTTTTACATGAATGCCCAACTCTAGCACTAAACCACTAGAAGACCCAATGATAAAACAATACTAGTACAGGGAATTATGAGCATTTTACATGAATATATCAATAAATAAATGGATGTTATAATCATATCCTATGGACCAAAGACTCAAATACATGATATATCATAACTGTTACATCAACATTAGCCCATACCCATGGCTACAAAATGACTTTGTAAGACTCCTCCATAACATGCCTATCACCATGATGAATCAACTCACTAATGACTGGACCCAATACCGTTGTGAAAAAATGAAACAATGGTAAATACATGATTGTAATAAAATTCATATAACGACCTCTACATGATCGTTCCATGTCTCATTTCATATTTATACATCATGTGGCAATGAACTCCTTCTATGCATGGTTGTACCATCTTTTCAACCAACTTCTCAGTGAAACCAAAAGCATATATATGGTTGAAAAATGTACTACTTTCACTTAGAAATCATATGTGAAGAAGATACAAATAACTAAGTGAAAATGATGAAGAATATGCCAAATAATATAGGCAAATATCGTACCATGCATAGCTCCCCCTGAGCTAAATATACCTCCAATAGACAGGCTGATCATGTGGACCTACATGTGCAAGAAGCTCAATGAACTCATAATATGTTGTCACAACAACTTGTACACATCAAACTATTACACTGCTACCATACGATCCCCCTGAGGTTATGCACCTCTCATTAAGATATGCATTCCTCTATAAGTATGAAAGAAATAATCATGGACTGCAGGAGGGGATGCTCTTCACTACTTGAAGAGTTTCTTCTCCATCTTCCTCCACACGATCTTTGGCTACTTATTTTATTCCTTCACTGGTTTTTTGTTAGGTCCTCTTTGTTTTTTATTCTTTTGTATATTTTTCCTTGAATAATGGGCATCAAATAATCTCTTTCCATATGGCCAAAGTTATGACATGTGTAGCAACCCACATGGCTAAGATACGAAGCAGTTGTTCATGCCATATCCAAATTGTTATCACTCCTCCAGATCTCCAAGGCCGAGGAAGAGTTCGGCTGAGGTAACCACAGACCAATATTTTAGCTTAGTAGCTAGCCCTACCAAGCCGGAGAGGGCTCTCTCCAAAGGGTCACAGCCAGGAGGGTTGGAGAGTTTAGGGTTTTAGGCTAGATGTAAAGTGCAAGGGGTTGTTTGATTTGATTTTGGTTGGGTAGTCACAAGGATGGGTGATTTAGGTCAAAGGGACTAGGTCAGGGCGAATGAGATATGATTGCAGACATCCAAAGGGGAAAGGTAGGTATGAATATTAACACTTAAAAGGTGATTTTTATGAGATGGTTTAAGACTGATGAGGAGTTAGGAAGAGTGTAAGAGATGTATTCATCCTAAACTAAAGAAAAATGGACAAAGTATGATAAATTTCCCAAAACAGAGCATGAGCAAGCATGTATTCTGCTTATCAACTTGAAAATTACCATATAACAGACATGAAATGGTTTATGAACTGATAAAACATTCATACAAATGATCACAAAGAAGAAACAATGCTAAACATTCATACCACATGTATCCCAGAAAAATAGCTGCAACTCATCTATTGAAACTGGCCAAAAATTTGATACAATAGTCTTTGATCACTAGTACAGCATCCCACTGAATCCAAATTGTAAAATGACTAAGAAATCCATAATATAGGCCAAAAACCAACTCATCGTAGGCTCAGGGATCGAATCCATGAGTGGAGGAGCAGTTGCAAGAAAGGTTGAACTGATAGCTAGAGTGTAGGGTGGTCAAAGTGACTCATTCCTCACTCTAGAAAACGGATTCATTACATAATTTAATTTATTTAATAATTATAATTTTATTAATACATTAATACATTAATTAATTAATTATTATAATATTTTATAATATTTTAATCATCATTATTTCTGTGTTGTAGTTTCATATTAATTTAATTTGATTAATTAATTTCTTAATTATAAATATCATTTATGTTTAATAATTAGTAATTAATATGAATAACAAGAAAATATGATTATTATTAATTATGTATTATAATTGATAAAAAAAAAAAAAAAAAATTGAAAATATTAATTATTTATAATAATTAATATGTATAACAAATAATATTATTAATACTAATTAATTATTTATTATAAAAATTAATTATTTATAATATGAATAAAATAAAAATAAAAATAAAATAAAAATATATAAAAATAAAAATAAAAATATATAAAATAAAAATAAAAATGCAAGCCGACTCTTTGTTCTCTCTTATTCTTCCTCCTCATTAGTATTTATTAAAGTCTTTTGCTCTTCTTGTATCATCATTCTTCAACCCTGATGATGGATCCCACTTGGGATTTGAAACGTTGGTATAAAGATGTTAAAACTGTGGATTCTCCGATCACTGATTCAAAAGGATTCATTACATGCCACATAGGCCATCTAAATGATGTATCTACCCTAGATAAAAGTAAAAACATAATAATTACATAATTTGGATGAATTACATAGGTAAAAATTTCATTTCTCATGGGTAAAAGTCAACTTGGAATGAAACAGTGAAAATTGTGGAAAACTATCAAACGCGCAGTGACCTGGTTAAACGAGCAACGACCCTGGTCAAACGTGCAACGTCCTCTTCAAGATGACTTTTGACCACCTTCCCGATGTCCAAATCTAGCCCAAGGTAGCTCGTTGGAAAGGTATCTCTCTTGGAAGGACTGAAGCTTGTTACCTGCAACACCACTCGCCACGTAAGATTGTCCTAGCCATTCAGGGATTGGATCATAAACTTTAAGATGGTTTTTTCGAAAGATTCATGATCTTTGAGAAGATGGATTCTTTATTCGAGAGAGGGGATCGTGATGGGAATATGATACAGACAGATAGATTTGGTCATTCTCATCAGTGATGTCAAGACAGTGACGGCTTGCCATAGCCATAAACGCAGGCCGAGGTGCCTCACTTGCTTGACAGAAATCTAAGAATAAAGATGTTACACAATGAAAATCATAGTGTGTGAAGTGACTGTCATAGGATGTGATGTTGGGAAAATGATAAACTGCATGACAGCTACCCAAGGTAGGAGAAAAATCAGACCAGTCGATCGAGATGTCAGATTCCCAGTTTGAGACAAACAAAGAAAATTTTTGAACAACCGTGTGAACGATCTGAATGAGGGAACCAAGTTCGATGTCTGCTAGACATGATAAAACACCCACCTGCAACTGGTGAAAAAGTGCACAGGCATCATGATAATCACATAAATGTAGAAAGGATGCTAGCACTGTGAATGTTTGAAACTAGTTAGGGTGTGGTGAAATGAGAGTAACTTGAATCGCGTGATAGGTTGTGCGCTCGTCATCACAGAGGGATATTGTTGGTGTGATGATTTGGCAGATTTGATGTGTGAAATTTGCAAAAAGACCAAGGAGCTGATTACGAGAGAGAACATCTGATAAGTGTGATTCCAGATAAAGATAGTCTTTGAGGTGACCAACTTCGCTTTCCCATGATTGAATGAGGGACAGACACTCCCAACCCGAATTAAATGTAAGAGAGGCACATGAAGACAGACATGATGTAATGGACTCGTGGATTCAATCATTAGCAAAAATATGAAATTTTGAAATATCACACCCAGAATAGTAAATATTCTTTACACGGAGATCCACATAGAGTGCAACCATGTAGATATAAGGATTGTGCATGAGAAACGAAATCTGATTTGGTTTGGTGGGCTTACCAAAGTCGCAAGGTCCTGACATAACCATCAATAGACATTGAAGTGCCTCGACTCCTTGGCACATCCCAGAACTTTCTAGAATTGAAAAATTGCATTTTGAGATGTGAACCAGATCATGCATGACTTGAGGATGGTTGTTGTTACTGATTTCAAAAGGGCTCAGGATGATGGCCATCTCTGTCACAGGCTTCATCAAAATTTTCAACAAGCTGACTTGAAGAGTTTCCTTCATGCAACACACAAGATGATGATGAGTGGGAAGAGTCCTGTGTGTTGAGACTATTTCCATCGTGGGCAACCTCATTGCCTTGTGTTGATCGGGGAGATAACTAGCGGGATGAAGAAGAAAGAGAATGTGGAATATCTCTGACGCATGTTGATGTGCAATTAATGATAGGACATGTTATCACTCTATGATTTTTAATATTGGCAAGAAAAATATCATAAAGGACACATCAAACCACTTTGGAGTCTAGGATCTAACCATCCTTGACTCAGAGAGGGTTCTCTCTGTATATTTTGAGATTTGATTTTTCTTTCCGGTGCTTTAATATTTTAGGCTAGTTATATAGATAAAAGCTTGATTAATTGATTGATTGGTTGGGATAGATTCTTATTTAAACCTTTTCCATTGGGCTATGGAGTCAACAACTGGATTGTAGCATCAATTTTTTCAGAGCATTCTCAAGGCTAGTTAACTATATCTACTAGATCTTAAAGCACAATAAGGAATGAAATGACAAAATAGTGAAATCAGTAGTGGTTAAAAAGCATTTAAGTATTTCCTAACCAAACTTTAGAGGAAAACATCTATATAGTAAACATAGACAGAAATAAGGTGCTCTAACAACATATCTTATTCTAAACTTTTTGTTTTACAACAAGATTTGAATGATGCACATTGAAAGAAAGAATGAAACATTTAACGCAAAAAGAAAAACATCACCAGATAAACAATAGCTCAAGTATCTTGCAAATGGTCTTTATTATCAATGCTCTAGCTCCAAAATTACAGTACTCCAAAAAAAAAAAGTTTTTTAGTTGCTCAGGTCCAACCCCTAATACTTCCAATGCATGAAGTATTTAACTAAAGTCTACAACAACTGTCGTATACACTTGGCAATTTGTTATTAATTATAACGAAACTAAAATTTGACTAGTGTAACCATGAAGTGGCCACAATGAGATAACTTGGACACCTTATCCATTTTTTTCTGAATGTGTTTGATGGGTAATAAATTATGTTGTAGTGGCTTATTTGACTGCTCTTTAATAAGGTGTGCTGAATTTGCTAACTCGGCTAGGTGCTAACTCAGCTCTATGTTGTTCCTTCAATCCTTCTTGTCCTATTCCTCTTGGTAGTCACACAAGTCACTCCATTCATCTTCATCTGGGATTTTAACTTTGATCAACTTGCGGTATATCTCATATGTTTCTGTGTACCGCACAAAAGTAGGCTTCAATGTGAAAAAGTGTTTCAATTCATGTTCAATGAAAATTGGATTGTTGATAGCTTCTAGCATTACTCTTCCTGTTATGTTACCTCTGATATTGGAGAGATTGACAACATCCTTTGCTATGTCCTTTAACTTCTTGACATAATCTTCTCTGGTCATGAGTTTATCATTAATGACAAACAAAGAAGGGAGCCCCTTTTGTGTCAAAGGTTCAATTCTATTGAAAAATCTGTTTACTGTCAGCTCCAAATTCTTGCACTTCTCCTCAAGTTGTGTAGAATTTTGTAGAATTTTTCTACAAATCAGTCAACTCTGATACCATGTAGAAATTTCCCACCTGTGGATCAACTTGGTAATGCAATGTACTAAAGCAAAACACTTGATCTACTTCTACAAAAAATTTAGCAAAAGCTTAATCAACCATGAGCAACACCAATAAGAACACATATAACTAATAAGAAGGAATCAATCACACATAACACAGAAGAATTTACCTGGGGAAAGCACTTGCCTAAAACCCCATCTTTGTATTATCATAGATGTGGAAATATAGTCTGGATTACACAAAGCCTTAGCTCGAAAGCTATCCAGCTCTCAGTACAATCCCTCTGCTCCTCATAGACAGTCAAAGGCTTCTCACAAACCTTCTCCTCTGCCCTCCAAGCCTGCTATTTCCTTGTGCAGTTTCTTTGAGGTCCAGTGCTGCCACCTGTGTGAATTGGCCTCTTCACACACTCACTAACCTCTAATCTAACTGCACAAACTTGAAGGAGATAAATCCTCATCATGAATGGGCTTCCTTTATAGGAAAAATATTCATCCAATTGATAGTACACTGTCCCTTCTCTGATCTCAACTGGGTCTCTGTCTGAACTGACATGCATGAGTTATCCATGAGTGAATACTCAGTTATCTGAAAATAATAGTTGTTACATGCATGCAAGCATCAACAAACTATATCTCATTAATTTAACAACTTGTTAAATTAATCTAACTGAACTCGACTAAGTTAAACTAAGTCAACTAATACTCTCAATATAGAACTCATCCTTAATTCCTCAATCAGTGGAGCAAATCAAGGACACATTCCCCAATCAGTGGAGAAATAATTGCATGTTCTCACAAAGACTTCAAGTTTGCTTTTCCTTAACTAATTAACTCATAGAGAATTAATTAATTAATATTCCAAACTGTTGGTAATACCAAATTCGAATTTACTTCCTATAGATAGACCATGGATTGCTATAAATAGGAAGGGAGCCAGAAATGCTATTTTTAGAAGATGTTATTTTTAGCAGTTTCACCTCTCACCCAAGGTGGCCAAAATGCTCATTGGCCAAACTGCTATTTTTAGAAGTGCTATTTTTAGTAGTTCTATTTTTAGCACTTCCTAAATTTAGCATTTCTTGTTGCACACTTTTCAACACTCCCTCTCAACAAGAAAGGCTTCATCTCGAACCCGATCCTTTAACTCTGGAATGTTCTGCATGCAACACATTTACCAAGTGCGGTTGCTCCAACAACACTCGGAACAAAAAAAACTCCCAACTGACCACTCTGTTGGGCTAGAAACATACTCTGATGCTGAAGCTCTACCTACTGCTGACAAGTGCTCCCTCTTTGACCTCTGCCCTACTACAACATCTCCATGCATCTTGCACTGTTGCACCTTTCTCTGTGCTACCCTACACTGTGCAACACACTTTTGCCTCTCGCATTGCTGCAACCTGCATGCTCTGTGTTGTCCTGGGATTCCCTGCACTATATCTCACTCTACCGCTCCATCCGCATCTGTCTCTACCCAATCAATCAGTTCTTGCTACTCCACATCGGGGCTCCCATAGCAAGGTCTCATCCAAGAGGTTGGGTACCTCAAGGATCCTGCCCCTCCTCCTTGGGACGATCACTCTATATCGCCCCACCTCCTACCTGGAGGTATGGTTGCATGTGATCCCTCTACCCACCTGGCTCGAAGTTTCCACCTACTGGAGGTCTCTGCATGAGTAGATGTCTCTACTTGATCTCCACTCAGCTTCCCCTGTTGTGGCTGCTCCACAACCTCCTGAAGCTGCTGCACCAATCGTGGCTCCTCCACAATCATCTGAGACTTCTTCTGGTGCTACATGTTGAGAGGTAACATACCCTCCCTCTCAACCACCAAGTCTCCATCAGTTGCCTTGCTCCTCAAGGCTTTGCATGCATCTTGTACCTCAAGTGCATACAGGTTCTTGACTTGCACACCAATCAGTTTCATATTTCCCGCTGTCATGAAATTTTCTAGGAAAAGAGATGATTTTAAATCAGCGATATCTCCCTCATCCGAACTCCGATTAAACCGATTTTTTTTTTGATTTTTGGTATTTTTCTGCAAGGAATCCAAATCTTCTATTTTTTTCTAAAGATTTTGTACAAAAATGTTCATCTCTGCTCTGCAAACTCTCGGCCCGAAACTCAAAACTTTGAAATCTCCTTGTCTTGTATATTGTTCTTCCTTGATCACCTGTGCTCCGATACCATGTAGAATTTTGTAGAATTTTTCTACAAATCAGTCAACTCTGATACCATGTAGAAATTTCCCACCTGTAGATCAACCTGGTAATGCAATGTACTAAAGCAAAACACTTGATCTACTTCTACAAACAATTTAGCGGAAGCTTAATCAACCATGAGCAACATCAATAAGAACACATATAGCTGATAAGAAGGAATCAATCACACATAACATAGAAGAATTTACCCTAGGAAAGCACTTGCCCAAAACCCTATCTCTGTATTATCATAGAAGTGGAAATATAGTCCGGATTACACAAAGCCTTAGCTTGGAAGCTATCCAGCTCTCAGTACAATCCCTCTGCTGCTCATAGACAGTCAAAGGCTTCTCACAAACCTTCTCCTCTGCCCTCCAAGCCTCCTATTTCCTTGTGCAGTTTCCTTGAGGTCCAGTGCTACCACCTATGTGAATTGGCCTCTTCACACACTCACTAACCTCTAATCTAACTGCACAAACTTGAAGGAGATAAATCCTCATCATGGATGAGCTTCCTTTATAGGAAAAATATTCATCCAACTGATAGTACACTATCCCTTCTCTGATCTCAACTGGGTCTCTGTCTGAACTGACATGCATGAGTTATCCATGAGTGAATATTCAGTTATATGAAAATAATAGTTGTCACATGCATGCAAGCATCAACAAACTATATCTCATTAATTTAACAACTTGTTAAATTAATCTAACTGAACTTGACTAAGTTAAACTAAGTCAACTGATCCTCTCAATATAGAACTCATCCTTAATTCCTTAATCAGTGGAGAAAATCAAGGACACATTCCCCAATCAGTGGAGAAATAATTGCATGTTCTCATAAAGACTTCAAGTTTGCTTTTCCTTAACTAATTAACTCAGAGAATTAATTAATTAATATTCCAAACTGTTGGTAAGAACAAATTCGAATTTACTTCCTATAGATAGACCAGGGACTGCTATAAATAGGAAGGGACCTAGAAATGCTATTTTTAGAAGATGCTATTTTTAGCAGTTTCACCTCTCACCCAAGGTGGCCAAAATTCTCATTGGCCAAACTGCTATTTTTAGAAGTGCTAGTTTTAGCAGTTCTATTTTTAGCACTTCCTAAATTTAGCATTTCTTGTTGCACACTTTTCAACAAGTTGTACAGTTAAGTTCTTCTTTGTCAATACCTTTTTTACATGTAGAATAGTTTCTATTCTGTCTACTACTCCCAACTCTTATAGCTCATACCTGTTATGTGAATTTAGAAATTTGAAGATTCTGTTGGTTATTGCTAGCACGTCTCCCAGCTCTAAGTTAGTGGTTGAAATAGCCTCCTTGGCTTTTTCAACTAGCTCCTTCTATTCAAATATAATTTGGATGTTGCGCCAGTTCTCATTCATGCCATTGATGATATTGATCCAGATGATTTCCTTCACCCTTCCCAGAGTTTGCCAATTGATGATTCCTTTTCAGAGTTTTGCAATTTTTTGATTAATGTTCACACCCTCTGCATTTCTACTGAATGTGCACTTTCAGCTCTTTTAAGCTGGTCTTGCCGAACGTTGACTTGATTTTCCAGTCTCTAGATTTCCTCTGTTTGGAGATTTATGCTCTCCATGGATCTGGCTAGTTGTTCTGTACTGCTTCCTGTACCTGTAGTAGTAGTTGTTGGAGTATCTATAAGAGGAAGAGCCTCCATAGTGGTGATAGCCAATTTTGTTTCTTTTTTCTTCTCTTTAACCATCTTCTCCATCTCTGTTTCCATTTGTTTTATTTGGAGTGACTGCTCCATTACCACTTTCATCATTTCTGCCTTCTGACTCTCTGTTTTCTCTATTTCTTTGGTCAAGGGATCCTGTGCTGCAGGAATTTTGAGTTGTTTTCTCAAGGCTGCTATATCAGTGTCCTTTTTAATTATCTCTTCTACTCACATCTGATGGATCATATCCAATTTTCACCACTAAGTCTTCCAAGGACTTAATCCTATTATCTTTTGATTGAGATGAAATCTTTTCCATCTTCGGCTGAGATTGGGTATTTGATAAAGCCACCTGCATTTTAAACAAACTCATAGAGGTACTTAGAGTGGAAGAGATCATCTCATCTATTTTCTTATGCATTTCCAGCTGATCAATAGGACGAACATTTCTGGCATCAAACTCAAAGGAGGTATGTTTGTAATCAGCTAGAGTTTTAGGTTCCATTGTTTGTGATTCAAGGAATTCCATATGCATTTTTCCTTTTTATGAATCGAAAGCTGATAGAAGTTTGCCTTGGGAAGTAGAACTTTGCTTCCAGAACTAAGCATAAGTACTCTTTTTCAACATTTCATTTCTGATCTTTATCTCTCTGAAAGTATAAAAAATGGTCTCCTCATTTTCTCTTGTTACATTTGCAGATGTGGAAACTTGGAGAGTTTGTTGCCTTTCTAAGATTGGAGTGGTAGGAAAATATTGACCTCCTGCTGGAGATGAATCAGGAATATAATTGAGATTAATAACTATTTGTTGTGGTGATTCCTTTCCTAGGTCCATGTCCATGCATATCCTAGCCATTTTTCTAAATTTCAGTTTGAACTCTTTCATAGAAGTATCAATCCCTGGTGACTGATCTTCTCTCAGTCTTTTCCTAGTTGTTTCTTTTTCATGTTCCTTAACCTTGTCTGGTCTGTCCTCTGTACTCTGCCTTTCTTATTGCCTAGGATTCTATGCACTTGAAGAAGAAAATATTTTCTCCTTAGCCTCTTACAGGGTTTCAGGCATCCACTCTATCTGGTTCATGAATTTCTCTATTTCAGGCATGTGGGTGTGAATATAAGGTGTTGATTTGTTTTCCACCATTTTCTTGGAGATGATTCCCCATGGGTCATAGGACCATGTGAAGCTGTGAATGAACTTCATTTCTTTCAATTTCTTGTCAGCCTCCTCACCTGCTGCCCTGCTGTTGCAAATAAAAGGGCCAATCTGGAATTTGATCCTAAATTGAGACTTCTTCTTTGCTACCACAAGTGAACTTCATCTGCATTGATCATCTTCCTGATATACTCAAGTGCAAAGATCCTTATGGGGAGGAACTTTGGCAGCTTTTAAGGGGCCAATTCACATCCATATACCCTTAATTTTGTGTAGTTTTGGTACAAGTACCAATCTCCTGTTCTTGCTTGGTCTGTCAGCTGCATAATCCTTTTAATTTCTTCACTAATTCTGGGTTCTGTTGTACCACTGAGGAGGCTCATAGCTGGATGGACAAACATCTCTATGAATGTTTTGTATGTGAAGTCCCTTTGATCCTTCATCACCAAGGTTTTCCAAAAGATGACAGATTGAGGTTCACCTTCTTCATTTAACTTTCTCATTACAAACTGAAATTTGTCTGCCTGAAAATAAACAAACATGTACACTAATACTGAAGAAGACTGAAACACTTACTCTGTGGTGAAATTTATGAATTTCTCGTGGATGACATCTACCATGAACTGACTAAAATTAAATAAGATAGAGGGCTTTACATCAGATGAAAATATGGACAAGAAACCTTTTATGGCCTCATCAAGCCGCTGATCTGAAGAATAGACTAGCAGATATGATAGTACAGTGACTATATGCCTGGTTCTATCAGGGAAAGCAGAGGAGGAATATGGGGGATTTTTGCTAGGCAGTGTGGTTTGTTCAGTCATGAAGAGTTCTAGGGTTTTATCTCTTTTGTAAAAGTCTAGGCTCTTGTACATTTCACTGAGAATTTCATGGGAAAAAGGAGTGGTTCCTTCAATGATAGGAGCTTGCATCATCTGCATTATGGATTTAGAATCAATAGTGAACAATATTTCTCCTACAGGGGCTATTACTGCTCTTTGTTGTGGGTTATAGCAGGACTGGCATTTTCTGATCAATTCTGGGTAGCTATGGGTTTTGGGAAAAATGTAGAAAGGAAAATTTGTATCCCAGAGTCCTATATCATCCATTTCATCAACGAATTTATCCTCCCACCAACAGTAGATGTCAAAGAGGTCAAATTTAGATATTGTCTCATGTATCTTGAAATCTCTATCTGCAAGTGGAATATGGTCCAAGTCCACTGGTGGGTGCACCATTGGATTGAACAACTCCTGTTCTTTCTTCTTTGATGGCATGGTTATCTTCTACAAATTTTAAACCTGTACTGTCTTTGGATTTGCAGGTGAACTGCAATTAGAAAAGGGATGAGAAGAAGAGGGAACTCAAAGAGGGAAAATAGAAAGGGAATGAGTAGAAAATGAGATTCAATAAGGGGAATGCCTGCTAAAAAAGACAAGTGAAGCTTTCTACAACTGTGTTGATAATTTGACTCTGTCAACTCCTTATTCGTCTATGCCTGAGAAAAATTTCACTTTCACCTGTAAGTAAAGAGGACATATCAAAATTCTGTAAATGAGTGAAAAATGATGCCTTTGTAATTTTCAGAGATTTCCCGTTGTAGTGGCATAAAGTGGCGTGGGTCCATTGGTTAACGGTCCTACGAATTGAATGTGCAACGGCATAGCACGGGAATGTAGGTGACAGGTGGATGGAACGTCGAGGAGTGCCGGGATTGGTGAACAGTGATAACGAAGGAGTGGTTTGTTTGAAAATGGAAACCACTTTTCGGAGGGCATGTGGAGTGGTAAGTGGAATTAGTGGGTGGGTGCGAAATTACGATAGCATGACATGTAGGCAGTAGGAAACCAATAATTTCGGACCCCCCTCCCCCTAGCATTAACGTTCGGAGGGTGAGGGGGGGACGAAAACTCATATGGGTCGTTGGATCAATCATGGAGTGCGGGGATTTGACGAAAGGTGCGGGGTGGGTAATCGTTGATGTGACGGGCACGTGGGTGGTGAGGTTGGAAAGTGAAATGGGGGGCAGAGTATAGAATAAATCTAGGAGTATAGTATAAGACCCCTATCCTTTTTTTTTAATTTCCTTTTTCCATATTAGGAAAAGCACATGAAATATGTAATAAAACATTTAAAGTAATTTTCATGTCCTTTTCCCTTTATAATTATTTCAATCTACCTACCTTTTGTTTCTAATCTAACATTTTTTCCTTTTTTGCAGGGTACAGTTGGACTTGCAGACCCTTTTTCACTTTCTCCTTTTTCTTTTTTTTTCTAACCCACTCTATCACTTATCTCTCCTATTGGTCCAGACTGAACAGTTGAACCAATTTCATTTCTACCTAGCTACTAATTTGCCAATTTTGAACCGTTTGACAGATCTTTATTGTCTACCCTATCAACAGAAATTGAAATTTGTTCAATCATGCTTAGAATGTATGAATTGAACAATATTTGGGGTTTTCTTTTCTTTTCATTTTTTTTTCTCCTTTTTTTTTTAATACCCTCTTTTCTTTTCTTTTCTTTTTTCGAAATCAATTGAATATTGAGATCTATGAACAATATAAATTTTGCAAAATGTGAGATACTCAATCACCTTGAGTTCCTATAAATTATAGGATCCTAATAGTGGCTCCAACTGGGGATGGCACTTCTCAGTGTGAAGTTTCAAGAACATAAGATTAGTAGCCTTGAGTTCTCAATATCTGCATTGTCTTCAATCTGATTTCTTTTTGTAGTAACTTCATCAAAGAAGGATTAGGGCCTTCTTTGCGGGCTTCAACCTTTGTCAAATTAGTCATCCAATCAAAAACATAAAAATTGTGATATTTATAATGGAATGAGGGAAATCTGTGTGCTTATGAGAAGTAATGTTTGAGCATCCTGCCATTGGCAGGGCCTCCTGACAGCTCTGTCCCATCCAACTCTTTGAGAAAAAATGCATTATTTCCTTTGAAAGCAGAAATAATATATGGACCCTTCCAAAGATTTTGAAATTTACCATTCTTCCCTCTATCTTCTCTTCTTGAGTCTCATTTTAGCACTTGGTCTCCTAGGTTGAAATCATCAGCCTTGGTTGTTTTGTCAAAAAAATTCTTTATGTTTTCCTGGACAACCTGAGTTCTATTGTATACCTCTTCTTTGGAATAATGCAATTGAATTGTCTAATTTATCCTTCTTTGTATATAATTTGGTTCAATTTGTATCTCTTGAATAATCTTCATAACTGGCACTCCCATGGAAGAAGGGAAAATTGCATGCATTCCGTAAACTAGTTGGAATGGGGACATGCCAATTGATTTCTTTGTAGTCAATCTATCAGCCAATAATGCGTAGATCAATTTGTTATTCCATGAATTCTTATTGTCCTCCAGTATATTCTTAATGATTTTTACCAAACTTTTGTTTGAGGATTCAGCTAACCCATTACCTTGAGGGTTGTTACACAAAAATATCGTCACCATGATTATTTGCAGTCAGTATGGGTCTATCATTACTTGTACTGTCTTCCTAAGCAAGTCTCAGACCTCAGTTCTTCAAATCAAGCTTTGGAAATGAGAGAAAGACTTTAAAAATCAATGTAACTATGGTTCCGCACTTTCTCTCATGGTCACCTGCGATCCCGCACCTTCTGTGTACAAAAGCTGCGGACTTGCCCGCTCTATCCCTAACGGTGTAGGTGCGGACCCCTGTGAAAGTCAAAAGGTGCAAGTTTTATCTTAAAAAACTCACTTTGGGTTAATTCTAGAGGTTTCTAGAAGGAATTTTGATGTGGATTGTTCGCTCTGAGGTGGTTCATGCATCCCAAAAGAGAAGGAGCTAATCCCTGTTAGAAATAATACTGAGAGGGGGGGTGAATCAGTATTATCAAGTTCTTTTAACAAATCTTCCTTATTTATACTTTGAATTATTTTTGCATATCAGTACCATAAAATAATGAGCATGAACAAGAAAAACAGATAGTCACACCAAAGAACACCAGATATAAGGTGGAAACCCAATGTGGGTGAAAACCACCTGCTGCAATATGTCTCTATCTTCTTTCAAGTTAGAAACTCCTTTTACAATGATTTTGTACTGGTGCAGTCCTTTACCAGTACACAGGCTACAACCTGCAGAGAGCTACAACTCTCTCTCATTTTCCAGTCTCTCCTGGAAGGGAGCTACAACCCCCTACTTCTTTTCTTACAAGGACCACTTTTCATAAATTTTCAAACTGGATCCATAAACATCAAATGATCTTCAAGTACATGTAAATTACACAGTCAACTGCAGTAACCAGATCAATAATAACAGAACTAAACCCAGAACACCTTATCAACAGAAAGATTCAGTCAACAGAAGATCTTAAGACAGATACGCAGTTTTTCTTTCTCTGGCCTGCGTCGCTACGCACTTCACCTTCTGCTTCCCTGCGTATACCCGCAGAGAGCCTTCTGTTGCACCGCGTACCCACGCACTGCTTCTTTAATCATGCTGCGTACTGTTACTGTAGGCATGCACCCAGAAACACTATCGCGCCGCGTACTGCTACTGTAGCCATGCACTCATAGACACTATCGCGCCGCGTACTTTTACTGTGCGTACGCACCTGAACCTCTGTCGCTCTGCGTACCCATGCAGTTCTACTTCTTCTGCTCTGCGTACCCACGCAGTGCCCCTTCTTCTTCTCTGCGTACCCACGCACTTGCACCGTTAATCACCTGCGTACTTCTGATTAGGGCCGAATTGATAGTTCACCAGTGTGCCACAGTTAGTCGGATGCCCAGATCTGATCATGCGCTCGAGAGATCACCCTTCACAGATTTGCTTTCAACTTCACTTTCATATAGATCAAGCTTTTCAGACAATAACCCAATATTTCAGATCTTAAGATATTCAATTTGCAAAAGATACATAGCCAAGTGGTCTCCTTTGCTTTATATAGGCAAGCTCCTCCTAAAATCATGGATCAATACCATAGATAACCAATACCAGGGGCCCAAAAACATGGGGCTCAATAATAATAATAATAATAATAATAAAACAATACCACGGGCCAAAACCATAGAATCAGGAGCGGCGGGCTAAATACCACGAGCCAAACATAGGAAACCCCACGTGAACACACTTCTCTGCCTTGAAGTAAGTGAAACTGGGGGTACGCACCTCCTGAACGGGTGACCTGCGTGTCTGGCCGCGGTCCCTTCACGGTGTACCTGCGTGTACGCATCTTCTGAACTGTTCTCCTGCGTACTTCTTAATTTTCAACATTTTGAGAGCCTGATCAGAGCATTGCCACGGGTGTTGCCATCAAGTACAACATCTGTAACATAGAGCCATACCAGAATTATAATTCCAACAATCTCCCCCTTTGGACTTGATGGCAACCTCAAAATCTTCAGCTTCATTCTCCCCCTTTGACATCAAGGGAAAAGGGTTATGCTCCCCCTAAGAACATGAACCAGATCTGCAAAGAAGAACCATAATCTACCAAACATCATAAATGACCATGAAAGAGATAGAGACATATTGCAGCTGTATTTAGACCAGCATCCATGATCTCCTCCTGTACATCCTCCATAATGCCAACAATGCATTATATGCTCCCCCTGAACCTGTGCCATTTTATCTTCAATCAAACCGCAACCCAGCACATGTACGCATATACCCCAGATGAACCTTGCGTACAACCATCAATAAGATGATGCATCAACAACCCCCAGCTTTTGCTTGAGGTATTCAAAAGTCTCCCTAGGCAATGGTTTGGTGAGTATATCAGCAACTTGTTCCTTAGAAGGAACATACTCCAACTTGACCTTCTGTTCAAGCACTTGTTCCCGAAGAAAATGATACTTGATTGGTATGTGCTTGGTTTTTGAATGCATGACTGGGTTCTTTGAGATGCTGATTGCACTTGTGTTATCACATAAGATGGAGATAGGTGGTGTATAAGTGATTTGAAAATCCTGCAAGGTCTGCATCATCCAAAGGAGTTGAGTACAGCAAGATGCAGCAGCAACATATTCCGCTTCAGCTGTAGACAAGGCAATCGAACTCTGTTTCTTGCTGAACCAAGATACTAGTCTGGAACCCATAAAGAACGCACCACCACTTGTGCTCTTCCTGTCATCCACGCTTTCGGCCCAATCTGCATCTGTATAAGCATGAAGTGTGAGATCTGTATCTCTAGGATACCATAAGCCATGATTTTGAGTCCCTTGAAGATATTTGAAAATTCTCTTCACTGCCTGAAGATGAGTCTCCTTCGGATTTGCCTGAAATCTTCCAACTATTCCAACTGCATGCATGATGTCCGGTCGGGTACCTGTCAAATAAAGTAAACTTCCAATCATAGATCTGTAGGTTGGTTGATGCACTGCTGCAGATTCATCATTTGCACTAAGGCTACATCCTGTGACCATGGGTGTACATACTGGTTTTGCATCTTCCATGCCATATTTCTTCAAAATCTGTTTGAGATACTTGGTTTGAGACAAAAAGATTCCTCCTTCTTTTTGTTGGATTTGCAAACCAAGAAAATATGTCAGTTCTCCCAACAAGGACATTTCGAATTCTTTCTGCATCACCAAGGCAAAGCTTTGACTCATAGCTTCTTCATTGCTGCCAAAGATAATGTCATCTACATACACAACAAGTATTAGTAATTTGTCATTTTCAACTTTTATATAAAGATTGCTATCTGCTGATCCTTTTGAAAAACCTTGTTGATGAAGATATTTGTCCAAACGATAGTACCAAGCCCTTGGAGCTTGTTTGAGACCATAGAGAGCCTTTTTTAATCTGCATACAAGATTTGGATCATTTCCAAGAATGAACCCATCTCGCTGCTCAATGTATACTTCTTCTTCCAAGTCTCCATTCAGAAAGGCTGATTTCACGTCCATTTGAAATACTTTGAAGTTTTGAAAGCTTGAGAGAGCAAGGAACATTTGGATGGCCTCAAGTCTTGCAACAGGAGAAAAGGTTTCTTCAAAGTCTATTCCTTCTTGCTGCGCATACCCTTTACAAACAAGTCTGGCCTTGTTTCTAATTACTTCTCCATTTTCATTCAATTTATTTTTGAAGACCCATTTTGTTCCGATAACATTCTTATCCTTTGGTCTAGGAACCAGCTCCCAAGTGTTGTTCTTTTCGATCTGCTCAAGTTCTTCATCCATTGCTTTCACCCAACATTCATCTTTGCAAGCTTCTTTCACATTTTGTGGTTCAGTGGAGGAGAGTAATGCCAAATAGCTTGAAGCTTCTGCAACTGTTCTTCTTGTTTGTACACCAGCTTCTTTCTGCCCCACAATCTGAGATTCTGGATGATTCTTCTGAACATATCTGGATGGAGTTTTCTCTTCTATTCTTGTCTGCTCCTCTGGTTCTTCTTGAGGTTCTTCTTCTTCATCATTCTGTCTTTGAGGGTAGCCTTCATCTTCTTCGATGTCTTCATGATGTACTTGCCTAGGAACGTATCCCTTCTCATCAACCACTACATCAATGCTGTCAACAATTCTGCCAAGTCTTTTATTGTAGCACTTGTATGCTTTGCTATGTGGAGAATAACCAAGAAGAATGCCTTCATCTACTCTAGGTTCAAGTTTGCCAAGATGCTCATCAGTATTCTTAATATAGCATTTGCTCCCAAAGATTTTGAAGTGCTTTACCGAAGGAGTCTCACCACTCCAGAGCTCATGAGGGGTTTGAGTGCTGTTCACCCGGATATTTGTTTTGTTGAGAATAACAACCGCAGCATGTGCAGCTTCACCCCAGAAAGTTGCGGGAGTTCTAGATTCATCAAGCATAGCACGAGCCATTTGTTGGACTGTTCTATTCATTCTTTCCACAACTCCATTTTGCTGAGGAGTTCTAGCTGTAGAGAATTCTCTTCTTATCCCATGTTCTTCACAGAAATCGAAAAATTCATTTGAGGTAAACTCCCCACCTCTGTCGGATCTGAGGCACTTAATTTTGTATCCTGATTCATTTTCAACCAAGGCTTTGAAGGATTTGAATTTTTCGAATGTTTCAGCTTTGTGCTTCATAAGTCCTAACCAGACAAACCTGGAGAAATCGTCAATGAATAATATCAAGTATTCTTCTCCTCGAGGTGTCCTTTTCCTGAATGGACCACATGTATCTGTATGAACTAGCTCAAGAGGCATGCTAGCTGATCCTTCCTTCTCTGGAAAGTTAGTTCTGGTTTGCTTTCCAAATTGACATGATTTGCATATGGTGTTGTCTGGAATTTTGATATCTGGAAGATTGCGAACTGCCTGATATCTGCATGCTTTCCTTATTTGTGAAAAGCTTAGATGCCCCAACCTTCGATGCCATAACCAGTGTTCATCATCCTTGCTTAGATAGCATTGTTGTTGTCCTTCTTCAAATATGTATAGATTATTTGGATTTCTTTTACCTTTGATCACCGTTTTACCTGTATCAAGATCACGAACAAGACATCCATTTGTTCTAAATATCACCTCGGTTCCTTGATCACACATCTGGCTGACACTTAGGAGATTATGTTTCAATCCATCAACATACAAAACATTTCCAGCCTTGACCTTTTCTTTTAACTGAGCAATGACTTTTCCTTTTATAGTTGCAGGAGTATCATTTCCAAAAGAAACTTTCTTTCCCTTTTCTAGAGCAGAATATGACTCAAGTTTTTCTTTATCACCTGTCATATGCTTCGAACATCCACTGTCAATGTACCATAGATTTTCCTGTCCCTCTGCATAAAATGTTATCCCACATCTTTCTGTTTGTGGTTCCTTTATTCTCCATGTTTTGGTGTTTGAGGCTTGTTCCTTTTTCTGCTGAAACCTGCTCTCGCATTCAGAATCTTCATGACCAAAGTTATTACAAATAGAACATTCAACTTCATTTTCAAGAGCCGAAAAGTTGTTATAGGTCCTTTTTGTAATCCCGGTCATACTTCTTTGTTTTTGAGCTTCTCTAGTCATGATTGTTTTATATGCAACACATTGAGCTGCTTTGTGACCAAAGTTATGACAAGAGAAACATTGTCCATTGAAGAAAATTCTGCGGTTATCAAATCTTCCGGCCAAGTGATTGTAATTTCTATTGTCATCCATTCTTGAACCAAATTGAGAAGATTTTACCTGTGGCTGGTTGTAGCTTTTGTTCACCCTTAAGACGGATTGCCCCTGATAGTCTTTGTTTGCAATTCGTCCCTGCTTTACCTGATAGTCTCCATTGTGCTTTTGCTCATTCCTTTTTGCTGCATCAAGATAACTTTTTGAAGTGGATGCTTGAGAAGTTTCTCCATTATACCCCAGACCTGTCTTGTTTAGAGGAGAACGCTGTACATTGATAATCTCATCCAGAGTTTCAGATCCTTTGACAAACTTAAGATTAATAGCTTTTGTTTTCTCAATCTCTTTTCTAAGAGCAACAATTTCACCTTCTAATTTTTCAAGATGTTTTTCTTTTTCATCAAATTGAAATTGTAGAGTATCAATGATCATATTCTTTTCTTCTATACATCTCTTGAGTCTAGTAATTTCTTCATAAAGGCTATCCACATCTATAGCATCCATATAATCATCATCTTCAAATGCCATTAACAGTTTATAGTCATTACCTCGTTCATCTTTATCACTATTTGATAGACCATCACTATCTTCATGAGTGTAGTAGCTTTTCTTATTTGCACCCTGTTTCTTGTTCCATCTAGCAGGTTCCTTTCCTTTATCCTTATAAGGACATTTTGCAGCATAATGACCTACTCTTCCACAAGCAAAGCATTTAAAAGGTAACTTACCTCTGAACCTTCCAGAACCCCTTTGAAGATTTCTGACAAAATTTGATTCTTCTTCTTCTTCTTCTGGCATGTGACTTGCTTCATAATAATCTCCTTTGCCTGACGCCTTGAAAGCAGCTTCTCTTCTGTCTGATGGACCTCCCTTTCTCATTTCATAAGCAGTTAGTATTCCGTGTAGCTGAGACATAGTAAGAATTCGTAGATTTTCCTTTTCTTCTATTGCAGACACTTTAGATTCAAACTTGGGGGACAATGATCTTAGAACTTTTTCAACCACAATAGCCTCTTTTATTTCTTCACCCAAGTTTTTCATGCAATTAACAATCTCATCTACCCGAAGAAAATAGTTAGCCACACTTTCATCATTATACATCCTGAGATTCTCATACTAAATCCTGAGAGTTTGAAGTTTAGCACGCTTTACCTGTTCATCTCCTTCGTAGCTCAAGACAATCTTGTCCCATATTTCTTTTGCGGATTTATATTGCATAACCTTTACGAATTTTGTTTGAGATAAGCATCCCAGCAAAGTATTGACTGCTTTAGCATTTGTTTCATATTTCTTCTTTTCGACCGTATCTGTAGGAGTAGCTGAAGGAAAAGTGTAGCCTGTATCTATGATATCCCAAACTTCTGTACCAAGAGATTGAAGATAGGCAGTAACCCTTACCTTCCAATAATTGAAGTTTGTCCCATCAAAAATTGGTGGCCTGATTGATGCTTCCCTCTCGTAGTTTCTCATGATGAATGATCTTCCTTCAAGCGATCAAGCTTCTCCGAAGGACCTGCTCTGATACCAATTGTTGGAAATAATACTGAGAGGGGGGGTGAATCAGTATTATCAAGTTCTTTTAACAAATCTTCCTTATTTATACTTTGAATTATTTTTGCATATCAGTACCATAAAATAATGAGAATGAACAAGAAAAACAGATAGTCACACCAAAGAACACCAGATATAAGGTGGAAACCCAATGTGGGTGAAAACCACCTGCTGCAATATGTCTCTATCTTCTTTCAAGTTAGAAACTCCTTTTACAATGATTTTGTACTGGTGCAGTCCTTTACCAGTACGCAGGCTGCAACCTGCAGAGAGCTACAACTCTCTCTCGTTTTCCAGTCTCTCCTGGAAGGGAGCTACAACCCCCTACTTCTTTTCTTACAAGGACCACTTTTCATAAATTTTCAAACTGGATCCATAAACATCAAATGATCTTCAAGTACATGTAAATTACACAGTCAACTGTAGTAACCAGATCAACAATAACAGAACTAAACCCAGAACACCTTATCAACAGAAAGATTCAGTCAACAGAAGATCTTAAGACAGATACGCAGTTTTTCTTTCTCTGGCCTGCGTCGCTACGCACTTCACCTTCTGCTTCCCTGCGTATACCCGCAGAGAGCCTTCTGCTGCACCGCGTACCCACGCACTGCTTCTTTAATCGCGCTGCGTACTGTTACTGTAGGCACGCACCCAAAAACACTATCGCGCCGCGTACTGCTACTGTAGCCATGCACTCATAGACACTATCACGCCGCGTACTTTTACTGTGCGTACGCACCTGAACCTCTGTCGCTCTGCGTACCCACACAGTTCTCCTTCTTCTGCTCTGCGTACTGACGCAGTGCCCCTTATTCTTCTCTGCATACCCACGCACTTGCACCGTTAATCACCCGCGTACTTCTGATTAGGGCCGAATTGACAGCTCACCAGTGTGCCACAGTTAGTCGGATGCCCAGATCTGATCATGCGCTCGAGAGATCACCCTTCACAGATTTGCTTTCAACTTCACTTTCATATAGATCAAGCTTTTAAGACAATAACCCAATATTTCAGATCTTAAGATATTCAATTTGCAAAAGATACATAACCAAGTGATCTCCTTTGCTTTATATAGGCAAGCTCCTCCTAAAATCATGGATCAATACCATAGATAACCAATACCAGGGGCCCAAAAACATGGGGCTCAATAATAATAATAATAATAATAATAATAATAATAAAACAATACCACGGGCCAAAACCATAGAATCAGGAGCGGCGGGCTAAATACCACGGGCCAAACATAGGAAACCCCACGTGAACGCACTTCTCTGCCTTGAAGTAAGTGAAACTGGGGGTACGCACCTCCTGAACGGGTGACCTGCGTGTCTGGCCGCGGTCCCTTCACGGTGTACCTGCGTGTACGCATCTTCTGAACTGTTCTCTTGCGTACTTCTTAATTTTCAACATTTTGAGAGCCTGATCAGAGCATTGCCATGGGTGTTGCCATCAAGTACAACATCTGTAACATAGAGCCATACCAGAATCATAATGCCAACAATCCCTTGATGAGAGGAGCTATCCCTTTGAAGGAGGGCTTTATCCCTTTGAAGGAGGACCTAGTAACCTCCCTCCATTGCACTATAAATACAGGCATTGGGCTGGTTGCTAAGGAGGTTAGAAGCTGAACATTTTTGAGGGTAAATGCTGGTGAAATCAAGACTTCCTAGTTGAGCTTAAGAGGAGAGATCACACATCTTTTTGGCTTCATTGGGAAGTGAGTGAAGCTTGTCAAAGTAGAGGAGACTTCTTGCTGGACCCTGGGAGGAGCTTGTACAGCGTCAAGGAAAAGGTTGTAAAGTTCTTCTTCTCTTGAATTAATACAATGAAACTCATTTTTATCAACAAGTATCTTATGTTATTTGTTTCATGGACTCCTTGACTTTCATGTTAAATATGTTTTATGCAATTGGCTTTTCAGGTGCTATTTAATTTGTTTGCCTTGTTTGTGTTTGCAGATTCGTGAAAAGGAGCTCATTTGGATCGAAGAAGCGAGGGCATCCACAAGCTTGCGTTGGACCTAAGGTAGGCCCTAAAAACACTTGTTTGCTATTGTTTATCAAAGCATATTTAGAGAAAGATAGTGTCTGGTTGGTTTGCTTGTCATTAGGTCTTCTTTAGATTCTAGGAAGGTCTATCTTGTCCGCAAGATCGACTTATTCCGCGTGACAAAATGGCGACTCCGCTGGGGACTTGATTGTTTTCCTTGTTTTTACTTTGACCTGAGAAACTCTATTTTTGTTTCTGTTTTTGGCTTGTTGTGTGTAAAATTGGGTAGAGTTTGTAGATCTAGGGTTATTTTTCGTTTTTCATAGCTTTGGGAGAGGACCGCACCCTAACCATTTGACACAGTGTGTACTTACCCGCAGCTTGGCTTTTAGCATAGAGTGGGACCGCACCTGTGCCAACTGTGGGCCTGCGGACCCTGTCAAAATTTTGAAAACCCTAAAATTTCCTCTGTTAGTCAGCTTAGTTTGTCTTTAGAAATTGTTATCCACTGCCCAGACCTGCATATAACTTGTCAGAAGCTTTCCTTGGATTGATTTCGTTAGTGTTAGGGCTTTAGGTGAAATTCCTAGGAGTTTTGCTTGTTGGGTTTGTTTTTCATTTTGGTTGTGTAGTGGCTCTGAGCTTAGAAGCTGTAGGGACTTCAGATCACCTTAGTGTCTACCAGCCTTCTTATGAGTCTGACCATTTATGAAATCTCCCCTTGTTTGAGGAATCCGCTTTGAGTTTTCTCTTTACAAAACTTTGAAAAGCTTGTGTTTGAGAGTTTGGATTTTCATTTTCAAAAAGAAAACGAAATTGGTTGTTCTTGACTGATTTGTGATTCTGCATAAATTAGTCCTTAGCTTGCATCTAGCTGAGTAAAACATCCTTAAAAAAGACTTTTAGTAGGCTTTGACTTCAAATAGGTTTTTATAGTTTGTAGCTCTCAAAGTTAGTCATTTTCATTAGTTTTGAGTGTTTTATTAAAAAATATAAAAAAATCTCTTTTGAAAAAAGTTTTCTTTTTGTAGTGATTGAGTGCTTTGAAACGAAAAGGGAAATTTTTGTGAAATAACTAGTTGTCTCGTTGTGAGTGCTTTGGAAAGGAAAATCTCTTCTTTTAATTTGTTTAATTGAGAAAGATTTGTGTTTACAAAGTATTTGCATTCTCAAACTCTTTCTTAGTTTAGAAGTTCATCGAAGAGAAAAAGATTGTTTAGATCATCTTAGGTGCATTTTTAGTGATTTTGAGTCGAGTCTTCATACCACGAGTTTCATCTCCGCACCTTTGGACTTAAACAAAAACCACTAAAATTAACGCTTAAAGTAAAATTCACCTAGTAACATTTTTATTTCTAGGGCTCTGATACACCAACTTAGCTTAGGCTAGTGTCTTGGAGTAGGAGAGTAATTAACTCTCCAATACAGTAAAAACAAACAAGTAGCTGTATCTTGTGGTAGGGAAGAAATCCAATTGTTGCATTTATGCTCTGGGAAAGCTCCTCTTAAAGGAGAAGCACGAGATCGTGTCCGAACCAGTGTGGGAATCAATCCTTCCTCATTGGGAACGACGCCAGATATTCACGTATTAAAAACAGTAAACCTCGGATTAACCATTGTCGAGGAGCCTGGGGTCACTTGTTGGTAAACCTTGGATTATATTAAGGAGCCTTCAAGGGGATTGAGCTTGCTACTCTGCCCTTGCATGCGTATCGGATCGTAGACTGTTCCCCCAGGTGTATTTGTCTCAGTTGGTAACCTTAGTGGCCATATTCTTTAGGACTCTTCCTAAGGTGACAGTGGTGGGAAGATCCCACTGTACCTGGAGCAGACGTCGGCTAGACTCACTTGGATTTTTTGGGGGGTTCACTTCACTCGAGACGGTTAAGTGGAGGAACTTGTGCCAGTCTATTCATTAAGCAGGTTGTCGAGGTAACTGTTCCAACCGCCATTTCTGTACTGAACTGTGCGACGTTGGATTTCATCACCAACTAGTGTTTTCAGTCCAGAAAGTTACTGTTTGTGTGTGTTTGATCTCCTAGATTCTTTAGGTGTGTGATTCAAATTTGTTTGGTTCTTTAGAGACCTTAGGTGCTTTTTATTTAGATTTTACTTTGTTTTTGTGTGAAGTAGTTAAAAGTCTTTAACTGTGGCTGAATTACCAAGGCAGTCCCCTAGACTTCGGGGCCAGTCTCCTGAGTTAGTAAACGTGGCTGAGTTACTAAGGAGGTCTCGTAGACTTCAGGGCCAACCTCCTGAGGAAGTACCGAGCCAGCTCGAAGGCTTGAAAGTCCTCGTAACTCCTAGAGGCAGTAGAGTTGGGTCACCTGAGGAAGGAGAATCTTCTTTGATAGTACATCCTGATTTTCAAACGCCAGTAGCAGAGTATAATCCGCAGTCAGTGTCTGTTTCCGAAATTGCTGGTAGCTTTTCATCTACTAGTGATATAGGTGAAGAACATGAAATATCCGAGCCTGAAAGTGAATTTGCTGCTACTCCAACATCGGGGTTTGTTTCTCCAACTTTGAGTGGTCCTGGTTCACCTAGGGTAGAAAGAGTAATCACCCAAGATCTTCCTTCTGGACTTATTTCTATTGAGGAACTTGCTCTGGAAGAAGAAGTAGGTATCCCTATCCCTGAAAATCAACCTGTTATTGAACTAAGGGAGCGTGAATCAATTTTTTACAGTCCTCCTAGGAGTAGTTCTTGGTATCTTTCTTTGACTAGTTATTTAGAAAACTCAAGGTTAATTTTTTCACCACCTCGTGCTCCTTATCACTCAACACCTAGAGGTTTTTATACTCCCGTCAATATGGCAGGACAATCATCCATGTTTACTCAATTGCCTGAATCTTTTTTGTACGGCGGTCCTTCTGTTCCCTCCGGGTATCAGTCACTTTCTGGTACTTTTTCGGGAGCATCTCCTCAACCCATTGATCAAGGGTTATTAACTGGAAGCAATGGTACTAAGCCGTTGAGCGTAGAAGACATTCTTATGATGTCAGGTTCTATTCCCAATCCTCAACCTCAAGGTGGCCAGTTACCGCCTAGGGGGTAGCCTCAATTAACGCCTGGGGGGTAACCTCAAGGTACACAATTTGCATCTGGGGGGCAACCTCAAGGACAATACATACCTATGGGACAGTATGTTCCTCAAGGTCAACCCCAGACTCAATATGTACCCCAAGGTCAACCCCAGTATCAATTCATAACTCAAGGTCAACCCCAGTATCAGTATGTGCCTCAAGGGTATCAACCCCAAGGTCAATACTTGAACCAAGGTTTCCAACCACCCCAAGGTCAAACGTTTGTTCAAGGAACGGGAAATGTACCTTTCAATTATCAATCCTACCCTCAATCCGGTTATGTTCCTCAGTATTCTCAACCAGTTATGGGTCAGTACCCCGGAATGAATATAGTGTGGGATCCATCGCAAACCCAATAGTTGTTGCAGCCAAGTGTATAGTTGTCATCTCAAACTGGACAACCCTTAGTTTCTAGTACACCCCAGCAACCAATCCAGTCTAACATTCAAACTTTTGTACCTTCGGTAGTTTCTCAGCCTGGGCCTAGTACACCTTGTACTCCGCCTCAAACGACTGCTACAACTACCGCAACATTTGTTCAATCTACCCCACCTACTTCTGGAGTATCGACAGCTCTGGTTTCTACTGTTCCTGTATCTACTCCTCAGACATCTTTACCACCATCTGGATCTACGATTCAAACTTCGGTTCAGATGCCTGTAGGACAGCCTGGTTTAAGTACGGTTGTCACAAGTCAACCACAATTCACCTATCAACCGGACTAGGGACAGTACCAATTTGGTCCTGCTGTCAAGCAGCCAGTCTATCAGTATCAACCGTATCTTGGGTACACTTATCAATAACCTCAACAACCCCAGTACGATCCGGTTAATCTTGGTTTTCCGGGAGGATACAATATCCCGAACGCGATTCCTATTCCTAGTTATCCTGGATATCCTCCTCCTGGGGCTGGTATCATGACCCAGAGTTTTAGGGATCCTAATCGGCAGTTACCATTTATCGCAACTTTGGACTTACCTGACTTGTCGCGCCTGACGAACGATCCCATAAATTATCTTCCGTTTCGGCCACCAATGCCGAATAAGTTGCCCAGTGACATTCCCAAGTTCGAAGGTAAATCAGGAGAAGACCCGTCGAACCATGTGATGACTTACCACCTCTGGTGTGCGTCTAACTCCATCACAGATGATTCAATCCGTCTTAGAGTTTTCCAGCGCACTCTAATTGGTCTTGCGGCCAAGTGGTATATTGAGTTACCGCGAGGCACTTTTTATAATTTTAGTCAGTTAGCTACCTCGTTTTTAACTCATTTTCAGTTGCCAGTCCGATATGAAAATGGCACAGAATTGTTAACTTCGCTAAAACAATCGACATCCACTTACATTTCAGATCATATTCATGAGTGAAGACATCGACGTCGTTTAGTGAAGGTATTTATTCTGGATCAAATCTTGGCTGAGTGGTTTGTAAAATCTTTGTTGCCAAAGATAACTAAAGATGTTGCTAAAGCCGGAGTTGTTACTGAGGAGCAAGTAATTGCTCAGGCACAGTACCTTGACTTGGTTTATACTCAGTCGGGTACGTTACACGAAAAAATCCCCGATCTTCCCAAGCAAAATCAAATCGTTGCAGCTCCTTCGGGATCTCATGCCGCTGATGGTATGATTGGTACGGTAACACTAAAAGTAAGAAGAAGTCTTCCAAGAATTCTTCTCCCATTATAACCTTGCCTGATTCGCCAACAGGAGATTCTTCTGCAGAGATTTCCGCCGATATTCACGTTGTAGAGTCATCTACAGCCAAATCAAAATCCGGTGGGAAGAAGAAAGGAAAGAAGAAGAATAAAACGGACAAAAGTTTAAAGGAGAAACCTGAAAAGGCGGAATCCAATGATGAAAAGCGCAAACCTCATTATCCTTGTCTCATTTGTGACGATGAAAATTTTACAAGAGATTGCCCTCATCGTGCAGAGGTTGCGAAAATTGTCAAGGGTTCCCAAACTCCTGCTGTTTTAAAGGATCCTTTTCCGGCTCAAGACAATAAGATGATAGGTTCATCCTCGAGTGCCAATGAAGAACCCATATTGATGATGTCCCATGTTAGGATTGCGACTCGATCGCAAGATTATGGTAGTAAAAGTCCTGTTGATGGTAAAGAAGCAGAATCTTCTCATTCTAATCCATCAACCTCAGCTCCCGGTTTCGATCCACTACAGATCGAGAAACCTAATCCAAACTTGGTAATCAAACCGCCCGCCAAGGGTATACTTCGAAAGTTAGCTTTCAATCCACATGCGAGAGCGGCTCAGAATTATAACATTGTTGAGGATTTAGCTGTTTCACCCTCAGCAATGTCAGCTTTGGAAGTGCTGCAATCATGCCCAGCACAACGCAAATTACTTTTGTCAGCTATAGGAGCTGTTGATGTTCAGGATCCGAACCTAATAATTTTCGATCTAGAAAATAGTACACCACGTTTGCCTCATCAAATGGCTTTCCAGATTCCATTGATAGTAAAAAACAGGCCTATTCATCGGACTGTAATTGATGAGGGAGCCTCTACGTGTATTATGTCGATACAGTGTTGGAGATCGCTTGGTTCTCCTTCGCTAAATCAATCCCCGACAATTCTAAAGGCCTTTGATGGCCGTGGGTTTCATCCTTTTGGCATTCTACAGGATTTGCCTATAGGGGTTAAAGGAAAAACCGTTAGTCTAGATGTGGAGGTGGTTGATGCCCCTCTAGATTACAACCTTCTCTTGGGTCGAAGTTGGTCTTACGCTATGACAGCGGTCGTTTCATCGGTCTTTCGAGTAATAAAGTTTCCACACAATGGAAAGATCGTAACTATAGACCAGCTGGCTTACTTTTCATCCGACCCAGCCTCTTCGGAGAGTATTCAGCATGTTGGTAAAACGATTATCAACGCATCATCTTCATTTGCAACCATTCATATTATTACATTAGACACCATTATTTATGATGATCCTTGGATCGTCCCTTCTGAATCTGAGATAGACTCACTTGGTAATTCCATGCCTTTGAGTCCATATGAAATTGCCTATGAAGCCGTGCAGTCGTTTGCTGACTCTTGTTCAACCAAAAATGACTTAATGAATGTGGTCCGTGAGGAATCACTTTTCACATCAACCTCGGATTTAACTACGTTTTCTGAACTTGTTCACTCTGATGAGCAAATTCGTGAAATCCTATGCGTAGATGATTTACCATGGGAAGATCTCCATCACAGATCTTCGTTTTTACCTGAGGATGATCGTTTTGAAACTGATTTCTCATCAATTTTTACAACTGAATATGTCAAGGAACCTCAGAATCCAATGAAATATCCCGATTCAGAGTTAAATTTGGGAAACATCTCTCGAACTATTCCTATTGACATTTCGGTTAAGCCCGGAATTGTTGAGAACATTCATATAGGTGCCTCGTGTACAGATGACATAATTCAATTATATAAGGCCCTATTTCAAGAATTCCGCGACGTGTTTGCGTGGTCCTATGAGGAAATTCCAAGAATTGATCCCGCAATTGTTGTTCATGAGATCAAGACTTACCCGGACGCTAAACCCGTCCGGCAACGTTTGCGTCAGATTCACCCACAAAAAGCAGTTGCAATTAAAGCAGAAGTTGAAAAACTGTTGAAAGCAGGTTTCATTTATCCGATCCCATTAACGGATTGGGTATCAAATATTGTTCTGGTTAATAAAAAGCAGGGAATAATAAGAATATGCATCAACTATAGGGACATTAATCGAGCCTATCCAAAGGACAATTACCCAACTCCCTATATCGATCAAATCATTGATGATTGTGTCGGCAGTGAAATATTCTCCTTTATGGACGGTTTTTCCGGATACAATTAAATTAATATTCTACCTGCCGATACCCAAAAACGGCTTTCATTTGTCCATGGGGGACATTTGCTTATTGCAAATTACCTTTTGGGCTTAAGAATGCCGGAGCAACTTTTCAAAGGGCAATGTCTTATGCGTTTCATGACATCAAGCACATTGTGCAACCTTATCTCGATGACTTGCCTGCTCATTCATTACATCAAGCTGATCACCTCGTCCATTTACGAGCAATCTTTATGAGGTGTAGGCATTACCGGATTCGGTTGAACCCACACAAATGTGTCTTCTGTATAGAAACGGGTCGATTGCTAGGATTTGTAGTTTCGAAAGCCGACATTCGCGTTGATCCTTCGAAGGTCGAAGCTATCATCAAATTGCCTCCTCCTTCGAGTCTTCGCCAACTCCAAAGTTTGCAGGGGAAAGCAAACTTTTTACTACGATTCATTCCTAACTACGCCGAGGTTACAAAGGGTTTTACTCGGTTGTCGAAACAGAACACTCAATTCTATTGGGATGAGATAGCTCAGAAATCTTTCGATGCACTCAAACACGTGTTGACCCATGCACCATTGTTGCATCCTCCCAACTACAACCAGGATTACTTCTTGTATCTCGCCGCTTCTCATTCCACCATTGGAATGGTCTTAGTTCAGGAAGATGAATCAGGAACTGAACATGTGATATATTACCTTAGTCGAACGTTAAATCCAACTGAGCTAAAATACTCACATGTGGAGAAATTGGCATTGGCAGCCATTCAAGCTGTCCAACGTTTTCATCACTACATTCTACTACGTAAAACTACAGTCATTTCGGATTGCAACCCTATGATCTAAATTTTGACCAAGAAATTGCTAGGGGGAAAGTACTCTAAATGGATTGTTATCCTGCAAGAGTTCGACTTGGAATTTGAGAAATCTAAGTCTAAGAAATCTCTAGTTTTTGCGGAGTTAATGTGTGACTTCCCCCGTGCTGACACGGAAACTGTGGCGGAGGAGCCCATTGCGGACGAATCCTTGTTTCTAATCAGCACTTTAGATCCATGGTATGGGGATATCATCGTTTATCTCCAGACTCAATCCTTTCGGCCAGAAATTTCAAGGTCAGAATGTCGGAAGATTCGATTCCAGTCCCAACAATTCAGAATTATTGGAGATACTCTTTATCGCCGTGGGGTGGACTCTGTTTTCGACGTTGCTTAACTCGCGAGGAAGCTGAAAGGGTTCTAAATGACTGTCACTCTGGAGCATGTGGCAGTCATATGTCTGGGTTTGCCACAGCCCAAAAGATATTGCGCGCTGGGTACTTCTGGCCGTCCTTGTTTAAAGATTTTATTACGGCGGTCCGAAAATGGCACAACTGCCAGATTTTTGATCGTAAGATGCGCACTCCACTTGCTCCTCTCCACCCTATAATTGCCGTTGGTCCTTTTGCCAAATGGGGTATCGATTTTATTACATGTAACCCTCACTCGGCTGGGGGGCATGCGTATATCATCCTTGCGGTAGATTATTTTACTAAGTGGGCTGAGGCGATGCCTACATTTGAGGCAGACGGTAAGACAATTGCAATTTTTGTGTTCAATCATATAATTGCTAGGTTTGGTGTCCCGCAAGCGATAATCACTGATCATGGGCATCATTTTCGAAACGTTATGATGACCGAACTTACAGGCCAGCTTGGTTTACGTTACAATAGTTCAACCCCTTATTATCCACAAGCGAATGGTCTGGTTGAGTCCATCAACAAAGTTTTAGTTATCATGATCTGACGAATCATTGGGATTCATCGGTCGAATTGGCACAACATGCTATTTTTAGCGCTTTGGGCGTACCGAACTTCAGTAAAAACATCAACAGGGTTCACTCCTTTCCAACTAGTCTATGGTTTGGAAGCCATGTTACCCATTGAATGCGAAATCCCGTCACTACAAATGGCCATCGAGTTACTTAAAAAGCGTTTATTATACTTGGCTCAATTAGATGAGAATCGACGTGATGCTGCATTGGCGATCGAGGCTCACGCAAAACAAATGAAAACTCAGTATGATCGAAACATGACCCCTCGAAATTTTTCGGAAGGAGATCTAGTCTTAGTTTATGATCAAGCTAATGATAAATTAGGCGCTGGAAAATTCGTTCCTATGTGGCATGGTCCCTATGTTGTCAAGCGAAAGCTAGCCAAAGGGGCTTATGAATTGGTAGACTTTGATGGGGACTCTTTGGGTGAACCCAGAAATGGCCTTTACTTGAAGAGGTATTATGCTTAAAAGAATGGGTATGGAGATTTTTAGTTAGGATAGTTTGTTCTTTCTAGCTGGTGTGTTTTAGTTTAAACAGTGTGCTTAGCTTAGAGAGTGTTTTTTCGTCATTATTCCTGCTTATCTTGGTTTTACTCTTGATATTGCAGATGTCGATGCCTCTCCAAACATACATTGGTTTCGCTGATGGTGCTTGTCGTAATACACGGAACATCTCTTCCGCAGCTTGGGTTATCTATTCGCCCTCTGACGAGTTAGTATCTATGCATGGGGTAAGCCTTGGTCAAACAACGAACAACATTGCCGAGTATAGTGCAGTGATTGAGTTATTATCTGAATCTATCTCATTTGGGATTCGAAGTTTGATAGTGAGGTTAGATTCTGAACTCGTTGTATTACACCTTAATAGAGTGTATGCCATTAGAAATCCAGTGTTATTAAGATTATTTTTGAGAGTGCGTCTCTTGGAACGTGAATTTGATTATATTGAATATCAGCATATTCCAAGGTCTTTAAATACATTAGCAGATGCAATTGCTTCTCGAATGTTAAATAGACATTTGCAATAATCATACATGTAAATTTAAAACCATTCCATAACATGACTTACAAGATAAGCCGGTAATAGTGATATATATATATATATATATATATATATATATATAGGAGTGTGTCAAAAAATACATCGTCTTCGATCATAGGTTGAAAAACACCTTATGATCGGCAAAAATGATAAGTACAAAAAACAAAAATGTCACATGTGCCCATAATAGGCGATCATCCTATCACTGGTGATGATCTCTATAAGAAACCACTGCACGGGCCACCTTGCAAAGGAACCTCCTAAAAGGTCCCGGGACCCCAATCACATAGCACTGAAGTCGACGAGGAATGTCGTCTATAGTGGTCTCAGGAATATCTCCTGTCAAGCGCTCGAGATGACCCTCCAACTCGGCCAAAACCTCTGCTGATTCGTCCTGTGGGGCTGGCGCGGGTGCAACTGGTTGTTTCCTCTCGAAAGGCCGGAGAGCGGCTGGTCGCTGTGGACCCACATCTGCATTTTAAAATTTTTTACTATCAGTTTTGAGATGATGGAAAAATAAAAAAAATTAAAATAGGAAAAATGTTGAAAAGGATTTTACCTGACTCGTCCCACTGCTTTCCTGGTGGAAGAACCATGTTTGGGTCACCACGAAAATCTATCCCAGCGTAAGGGAAGTCCTAAATGAAAAGACCTGGTTTTCCAGCCATTGGAAATACTCAGGTTTGAATCGAGCAACCTCTGTCCTCTCGTCCGGGTGACGGGCCATGACTGCGACCCATCGCATCAGTTTGGGCTCTCGAGGAAGCCCACCTCCAACACTAAGGTGTTGTGGGATCAGCATAGGAACCCTCTCCAGGCCAAAACTCACGACCAAAGCCCCATAACCAAAGGTCTTTAGTCATCCGTTCTTGGCCTTGGTCAGTTGGCCTTTCACATTGGCCAACACAGCATCGCACCAGTTGAAGATGGTGCCTCAAAAGCAATCAACTGCCATACGCATCTGGGATCCGGTGGCAATATGTAATGCAGCAGCTCCGCAAAGTCTGGTGACAGTGAATGCAATCACCATGAGCTCAGGACAGGATATCGTCTTTATGTCTATCCCTTTGTCTCTAGCCTGGCTGTTGCAGTACTCTAGCCGGAGACTATCGACAGACTGGCCACCTGGCCTAGTCCCGTGCAGAGTCAAGTCTTCGCCTCTCTTAGGCAAACCAGTCAAGAAATAAATGTCCGCCAGCTCGATTTTGAGTTGGTGGCCGCCAATGAAGAAGCACTGGTCCTGTATGCTCCATCTGTCAACCAGCCATTGTAAGAAATCCACCTGAGCCCTCATGCCAGGAATGGCCCAGAATTTGTACAGTCTGCACGCCCTCAAAGCATCAAGTGAAGGCTGATGATTCCATGCGGCAGCATCCACGTCCTCATGCTCTCGTTCACGCCAATCTAGCATGATGTACTCTCTGCATCAAGTATAAAGATTAATTAAAATGCTAGAAAATATTTTGTGTGGTCCATTTTTGAGAATTTTTGGGTTCAAAACCCTTGCGGCGGGGACCGCACCCTCCAGGTTAGACACAGTGCGTGGGACCGCACTTTGTCTACACGGAAGGTGCGGACCCCGAGCTTTTTCCCAATGGAGAAAATGTCGGGGTCCGCAGGCCCGCAATGGTAAACCTGCGGGCCCCCGCGCGCGGGTTTTGCGCCTAAAAACCCTCCCAAAAAATGAAATGAAGGACTAAAACAAAAAACTAAATGGTTGAAAATGAAGAGTGGGATGATGTGGATTACCTGGAGAAGATGACGTTCGATTCCGACGGTTGGATTTTCCGCAATCTTTACGGGAAGTTTTCTGAGCAAAAGCACTATTTTCTCACCCAAACTCAAACGATAAAAATGAATTGACAAAGGCCCTTTTTATAAGTTTTTTGAGTAAATAAATTGCAAATTTGTTTATGTTTCACTTTGAAAAGGTATTTTGCGACGTTTTTATCCATTTCAAACAGGTATGAGTAATGTTTGTGTTTTTGTGCAGAATAAAGGATTATTCAGGCGAAATCTATCATTTTCGACAGAAAAACATGTAGAGTCATCTTTAAGCTCTTTTCTGACTCCTAAAACATGAAAAGATTGCCGTGTGTTTCTTTTAAACTCGTTAAAATGGAATTAAAAGACGGTCCACTTACAGCTCTTTTTCGACCGTAAAAACATGAAAAGATTGCCGGATTTTTGTCGTTTCAAATTCGATATTGGTTATAAAACGACGTGTCATTGATCGCTTTTTTACTTTTTCGGGTCAAGGGCACTAATGACGAAAAGTACTCCTTGGTTGTAAAAGATCAAGCATTTCTCTCAAGTATTATTTTATACTTTTTCGGGCTTGGGAGACACAAATTTACGAAAAAGGTCAACCCTGGAGTCTTCTTAAGGTTTTTCAGACTCTCTAAAATTGAAAAATGCCGAGTTTCTCCTATACTGGACTCGTTAAAATTTCACAGTAAAGGGCCTGTTCAATTACAAACAAGAACGAACCACTCCTTATTAGGGTTCGAATTTAAACTAAGTTGGACTCATCCAAAGGATGAGCTTATAATCAAGCAAATGTTATCCTCCTCAAGCTTGTCAAAAATAAAGAGGTACTTGCCAGAAATGGTGGGGGAAAAGAGAGAAAAATGAGCCTGTTTGTCATACTTTGTAACCACTCTTGAACACGACACTTTATTCATCTGGGTTGGGAAATCCTTTGCCTAACAGTTGATCAAACCACATTGAAAGTCTTCAGCGGGTTTCTGGGTATTAACTTTGGGTCAATCGTCACCAAGCCATCTGTCGTGTCGTTATGTGTTCAAGAGGTCACTGCCAATAAGCCATTCATCTGCAAAATATTTGTCATCCATCTTGACCATCTCTGAGTCAGTCCTTGCAACTAAATTTCTTCAACTTGATCTATGATTTCGTGTTGTGGGCTTGCCTACGACGGATCGCTTTCTATCGACATCAACTCATTTTCTAGAAAGATGATCTAGGAATCGTCAGAACCTTGAAATCTGCATGCCTCAATGGCAGGTTTCTCGCCTTTGACGACAGTTTACATCATTGACTTTCGATCAAAGGATTCCGTGACATGTTCGACATCAACACATTTATTCGCATCTCATGGATTGTGCTGGGTACTTTGAGAGCCATTGACATCACTGGTGGTTTCTCTCACACTTGTTAACAATTTACATCATTGACTGGTAATCAAGTGGTTTCTACCATGTTCGACATCAACACATTCATTCGCATGGATAGAATCGTACTATTTCGGGAAGTAGAAATGAAGACCCTGGATCTAGTTTCCACAATCTAGGCTGCGAGGAATTTTGTATTCATTATATAATGGACTATTCATAAACAGATGGCTGCGTCCATACTGTGTCCACATGAGTCTATACTTGTGACGTTTTACAAGATCATTCCTGTATCAGAGCAGTAGTTAGTTTTTCTAGTCAGTTTTGATCTGAGCATGGGAATGCCTACCTTAGCGATGATATGATCTCATATATATATCTTGCATTGAATGTTTTTACAGGTTCCAATCAGGCTCTCCACAAGATGATCCTCGAAATGATAAAGTACTTCACTCTTCCTAAATGATAAGAAATCCTCATCTACTACAGACTTCGCACTTTAGGGGGAAATCTGTTACACAAAAATATCATCACCATGATTATTTGCAGTCAGTATGGGTCTATCATCACTTGTACTGTCTTCCTAAGCAAGTCTCAAACCTCAGTTCTTCAAATCAAGCTTTGGAAATGAGAGAAAGACTTTAAAAATCAATGTAACTCTGGTTCCACACTTTCTCTCATGGTCACCTGCGGTCCCGCACCTTCTGTGTACAAAAGCTGCGGACCTGCCCGCTCTGTCCCTAATGGTGTAGGTGTGGACCCCTGTGAAAGTCAAAAGGCGCAAGTTTTATCTTAAAAAACTCACTTTGGGTTAATTCTAGAGGTTTCTAGAAGGAATTTTGACGTGGATTGTTCGCTCTAAGGTGGTTCATGCATCCCAAAAGAGAAGGAGCTAATCCCTTGATGACAGGAGCTATCCCTTTGAAGGAGGGCTTTATCCCTTTGAAGGAGGACCTAGTAACCTCCCTCCATTGCACTATAAATACAGGCATTGTGCTGGTTGCTAAGGAGGTTAGAAGCTGAACATTTTTGAGGGTAAATGCTGGTGAAATCAAGACTTCCTAGTTGAGCTTAAGAGGAGAGATCACACATCTTTTTGGCTTCATTGGGAAGTGAGTGAAGCTTGTCAAAGTAGAGGAGACTTCTTGCTGGACCCTGGGAGGAGCTTGTACAGCGTCAAGGCAAAGGTTGTAAAGTTCTTCTTCTCTTGAATTAATACAATGAAACTCATTTTTCTCAACAAGTATCTTATGTTATTTGTTTCATGGACTCCTTGACTTTCATGTTAAATATGTTTTATGCAATTGGATTTTCAGGTGCTATTTAATTTGTTTGCCTTGTTTGTGTTTGCCAATTCGCGAAAAGGAGCTCATTTGGATCGAAGAAGCGAGGGCATCCACAAGCTTGCGTTGGACCTAAGGTAGGCCCTAAAAACACTTGTTTGCTATTGTTTATCAAAGCATATTTAGAGAAAGATAGTGTCTGGTTGGTTTGCTTGTCATTAGGTCTTCTTTAGATTCTAGGAAGGTCTATCTTGTCAGCAAGATCGACTTATTCCGCGTGATAAGGGTAATAAGCTGTTGAATGACCCAAAGAGATATGGTACTTATGACAAAATTCCACCATATTTTTTTATTTGAAATCTGCGACATTGTCATTGATAAGTTTCCTAGGACAGCCAAATCTAGAAAGGATATTGGTTTCAAGGAATTTTATAATAACAGAATTAGTAGCAGATCTAGAAGGGGTGGATTCTATCCATTTGGTAAAGTAGTCTGTGGCAGTCAAGATCCATTTGTCTTGGGCAGAGGATGGAGGATGAATTTCACCAATCAAATCCAATCCCCACTATTGGAAAGGACTTTCAACAGAGATAGGTTTTAGGGGCAAGGGTAATAATTTTCTCTTCCCTTAGAATATTTGGCATTTATGGCAAGCGGTTACCATCTTATGGATGTCTGGGAAGTGTGTAGGCCAACAGAAGCCAGCTCTAAGGATTTTATTAGCATTTTTTTTTCAATAAAGATGGCCTCCATAGTCACCTTAATGGAATTCTTGCATAACTCTATCAGCATCATCTTTTAACAAACATTTGAGTAATATACCTCTAGAATTTTTCCAATATAATGTATTTTTAATAATGCAAAACTTGACTGCTTTTAATTTTAGAAATTTAGCCTTTGTTTTGGATAATCCAAGAGGAGCATTCAAATTGAAAAGAACATACAAAAGGTCTTCATACCAGGGGGAATTTAAGAATGCTTCATCTATTGGTGGAGTCACCAGCTCCTCTCGATCATCCAAGAAAAATACCATGTTGATATCCAATGCATTAAAATTTGATTCAACCATCAGTTTGGCTAATCCTTGTCCTTTGATCAACTTGGTGGGTTTGATTTCGATATCATATTCCAAAATAACAGCTATCCATTTGCCTCTCTTTCCATCAGGTCCATTTTGTGTTAGAATATCTTTGAAAACCACATTAGGCACATAAGCAATGATATGAGAATGTAAAATACAAACTCTGAAATATTTTATTGCTTTGACCAGAGCGAATGCCTTTTTTCCATGATATTGTACTTTAAAGAAGCATCTCTCAAAGCTTTGCTAAATAATGCTATTGGTTGTTCATATCATTCTCTGTTTTTTTGTAATAGTACAACTGCAATAGTATGTTCAGATGCAAAAGAAAAGATAATAAAATCTTTGGTGAAATTTGGGCTAATTAAAACTGGAGATTTTGTTAATGCATGTTTGACTATATCAAAAGATTGTTTGGCTTCAACATTCCATTTGATTTTTGTATCTTTCTTGAGCATGTTTGTTATGTTTCTAAGCAGTTCAACAAGATTTGGTATGAACCTTCTCAAAAAATTAATTTTTCCAATAAAAGACTGAAGTTCCTTTTTGTTTCTTGGATGACTGATTTTAAGGATACCTTCAATCCTACCAGTGTCAATTCTGATTCCATCTTTGGAAATGATATGACCTATAATTTTTCCTTCTTCAAGCCAAAACAATGTTTTCTTGGGATTTAGTGAGATACCAAATTTTCTGCATTTTTCAAATACTCTTCTCAAATGTGCTAGGTGTTCTTCATCAATGTTTGAGAAAACTGTGATGTCATCAAGATAAATCACAATAAAGTGTCCAAATTCATCGGCAAAAGAAATATCCATTTCTCTTTGGAAAGTAGCCCCAACATTCATTAATCCAAAGGGAATTTTCACATACATGAAAGTTCCCCAAGGAGTAGTAAAAGTTGTTTTATCTTGATCGTCAGGAGATATTAAACATTTATTATATCCCGAGAAACCATCTATCAAGGAGATCCTACTAGAACCTACTACTCTTTGTAATATGTGATCAATTTTTGGTAAGGGGTAGTTGTCCTTGAGGGAAACCTTGTTTAGATTTCTAAAGTGAATGCACAATCTTATTTCACCAGTCTTCTTTCTTGTAGGCACAATATTGGATACCCATTTGGAATACCTGATTGGGACTATGATTTTAGCCTCATACATTTTCTTGATTTCCTTTTCAACAAAGGGAATTAGGACAAGATTTATCCTACGCAGCTTTTGTTTAAATGGTTTATGGTCTTCCTTGATTGGAATTTTGTGTTGTATAATGCTAGTATCATAAGATTTCAAATCCTCATAGCTCCAAGAAAATACATCTATGAATTCTTTAAACAGAGCTATATACCTTCGTTTTGCCATGATGGGCAGTGATTTTGACAGTTTTATGATTTTGGGGTTTTGCTCACTGCCTATGTTGCATTCTTCAATGTTTGTTCCTATTGGTTCCATTTTTGGCTTTTTGGCAACGTCATTAAAGTCAAACAACTCTTCTAAAGGGGTAAGCCCTCTGGGAAAGATGTTATCCTTGAGTTGAAGTACTTTGAATTCCTCTTTTTCTGGGTCTTTATGTATTTCAATTTCATGTACAATTTTATTTGCTGAAATATTTACATCAGAAACAACAAGTTGCTCTATACTAATATGTACATCAGTTTGACTGTCTAGTCCATCCTCCAAATCTATGTTGCTATTCTCAAATTCATCTTTTGATTGTAAAAAACTCTCAATTTTTTTATCACTTCCAAAAACTTGCCAGTATCTCATGTTATCAGGTACTGCAGGACGATGTTTCACCTCAATTGTGTGTTGTTTGTTTGGGTGAGGTAATTTGTAGGTGATGGCTGAGAAAGCTAAACCATTTTCCAGTACATTTTTTATCCTTGCGATGACAGCAAGGTCATACTATTCAAACGTTTTTAGTAAATCAATCACATCATTTTTGTACTCTCTCAATCTAGGATGCTTTGCAGAATATTGTCCTTTAATTTGTTTTATGATCAATTCAGAATCTCCCTGGACTAAAATTCTTCTAGCACCTAATTTTTTAAGCAATTTCAAGCCTAATAGTAATGCCTCATATTCTGCTATATTGTTTGTACATAGAAAATTCAATTTGTAAGAATGACCTTCACCCTGATTAGTATTTCAATTGTACAACTAGACTCCTGCCCCAGAACCTATTCTACCGCATGAACCATCGAAAGTCATATTCTAAATAGGCTCTGTTTTAGGGTTCTGTTGCACAATTGGTATTTGTGAGTTATGCCTTTCATTAAAATCAATTTCTGTAAGAGTGACCTACGTATCTATAGTCCCATCATTATACATAATGAAGGAATCAAGATCAGTATGGACAGAATATAGGGGATAGTTGTCTGGATTTTCTTGGCTGCTCACCATATATTTCATTAAGGTTTCTCTATACAGTCTTCTCGGTTGGCCAAATACTGGTATTGTGGCATATGTATCCATTTGAAGTGTTCCTTGTAACTTAGCCACTCAATAACGTGACAATAGCATGCCATACTTAGGAGGAATGTCTGCTACCACTATGTCCATGACTAAACTTTTTGTTGGTATCTGGGCTAATGTGACCTAGAGGTCCTTGATTAGACCTAGACACCTAACCTTGCTAGAGTGAAAAGATACAAATCTTTGTATGGTCTAGTGATTTCAAGTCCAAGTTTTTCAATAACATTCTTTGGCATAATATTATGAGATGCACCTAAATCCAACATGGCATTATGAATAATTTTGTCATGAATATTAAGGATGACATAAAATGGGGGAACACCTTCTTCCTGAGGCTTTCCATCAACTTCTGGTCCAAACAGCAGCTCAGGTTGATCATCATTCAAGTTTATAGCATCGATCATTCAAGTTTATACACCTTTTTGTTTATCAATTTAGTGAGAGGAATATAAATTTTGAGTTTAGCAAGTTCATTCTCAATACTAAATGGTGTTCGAATTTTAAGAAGATTTGAGAAATCAGCTCTTTCAACCACTGCTTTGGTGATAGGTTCAATTTGTTGAATTGTACTAGGGATATCAGTTTGGACACTTTTAGTGGAAACATCAATTGTTTTCTGGTAACATTCTCTGCGTTCTTCTTTTCTGAACTGTTTATATTTTTCTTAGAGCTTTTAGCTATTTTCTTGAGATCACGCTCAGCAGTGTTCTTGGTAGCGTTATCAAAATTCTTTTTGTTTGAGTTGTCATTTTTTTATTACTTCTAAGATTATACTATCTGTGGACTTCTAATATTTCATTCTCAAATCCATGTTTATAGTCATAAGATTCTTCAGATTCCATCTCTGTTTGAGCTAACAAAAACAGTTATTGTTCCTCTTGTGTAAGAAAAACAGAACTATCTTCATTTGTCCCCATTAAATTAATTTGAATTTCCTCAACTTCTTCAACCACACCTACATATTCATCAGCGTAATTTTCTTGAAATGGGGGCCTAATTGGTTGATATGGGCCTCTTTGTTCTCTTTCTATGATTTGTGGAGTGTTTCTTCTAGGATTTGGATTTCGGTTTTGGCGAATAGGTTGGTTTTCCCTAGGGACACTTCTCTCATTCAAACTTATTATCTCCATCATTCTTTCCATGGTCCTCGCTAAGGAATCAACCTTAGCATCTGCTGCAGAAGTTGAAGTTTAGTCTCTTATTGTCACCCTTCTTTCAGTTTTCATCCTAGCTCTTTTTACTTGTAAATTCGCTTCTACACTCACGACATCTCTTTGCATCGCTTCTAATGTAGGATAATTCATTTCGCTAAGCTGGTAGGACATATCTGTATCAAATTCATCTGGAAATTTTATCAATGCTAAATCCTGTGGTGGTTTAAGATTTACAGGAATGGCATTATAGGTATTTTTGAACCTAGCACAATAGCCCTGAACACTTTCACCTACTTCCCTCTTAATATTTCCATATTATGGTAAAATATGCAGAGGGTTCTTTTTGACTTCCCATATATTAATAAAGGTTCGGTGGAACATAGGGAGATCATTTATACTATTTGCAGGAAAATATTTAAACCATTTCTGAACTTCCCCTCCTAAACTTTGAGCAAACATTCTGAGTTTGAAACTTACATCGTCTACCTCTTATAGGTCAAAAAAATCATTCATTTTATCCACATGTTGTTGGGTTGTTAAAGGACCATCCCCATCAAATATTGTGATTTTGGACTGATAGTCTTGTGGCATATTGGCCAATGGTGTTGGAAACACTAAGGGAGCATAGCTGGCTGCCATGATTGGTGGTGGTGGAGGACTACTTGAAGGAAGTTGAACAGTAGATGAGGTTGGATTAGCACTAGGTGGAAATGATAGTAAAGGAATTTGAGTAACCTTATGTGGAAGGATAATAGAAGGGGTGAGAATTATGGAGGCAGTAGGAATTGGTGACTGAATATGTGTATATTGAGATGTGATGGAAGAAGCTGCTATGTTTAAGGTATTTAATTCTACTAAGTGTTGAAGGTAAGCATCATCAATATCTGAGGTGAGATATGTTACTAAATCTTGAAGAGTATCAAAATGTTGTAAGAGCTGAAGATCGGATCCAGTTTTTGAAGAAAATTCTCTCACTGGTGTTATGAAGATTTTGGTATCTACAAATAAATACTAATTCCCTAGATAAGTAGCCATATCTAGAACAACATTTAAAATCACTTCAATCTTTTTCTATAAAAAATAGATAAGACAAAGAGAATGAGAGGACCTACTTGTACTTTCGATTTCCTTTTGTCTCCTTTGTATCGGTCCCGTCGCTCCTTCCCGTACTTAACATGTGAGAAGTACCTGCAAACATCAACAGAAAGCAAAGAACCAATCAAAGTAAAAGACCTACTGATTACAAGTAAATGGAATCATATACATTCACACATATAAGCATCATATATCAAGATAAGCATATGGAAAAAGGTGTAAATACTTTATTGAATAGAAGGAAGAGTTACAACCATGAAGCCTGATTCGAGGTCACTCTGCCAACTTTGGTTCCATCCACATCACATCATAAGCATGACATTCTGGCAACATAACGACACTTACAATAGTCTCAATTATCAAACTAACATTATCTCCTTACAATTCATCAAAGTCCAATCCCTAATCACTTAGATGAGTGCTCAATTTATAGGAAGATGGAGGAGGTTTTGTCATCAATGAGGGTATTGAATGGCCTTCCAAACTTAGAATTAGTTCCATGGAGGAAGGGATGATAGGATAGGATGTATCTTAACTCATTCCTCATCCATTTTCAAGCTCATAGGAGATGATTAGTGTTGTGATCTTCTAGAAGGCTCCAGAAAATAAGAATATTCCCCAAACCCTATGTGAATTTCACTCAAACTCGCCAAACACAGGTCAAAGAGGGCCTAAGTCCTCTGCAAAGCACCTTGGCATGGACTTAACTGCTCTATAGCACACCCTTGCATGGGCCTACCTGCTCTGGTCCCTCTAGAGGTTATTTCAGGATGTCTTCAGGCCATGAAACTATCTAGGAAGGAGGCATTCAAAAGGTTGACTTGTTTAGGGCATGTAGCAACTGAAATTAGGGTTTGATGAGCCCTAAAACACTAATTTGGATGATGGGAGTGATGTGCCCAAATGGATCTGTAACAGCTGCCCCTAAAGCATGAAGTCGAAAAATGTTAATGTCGAGTGAAATGCTTTACGATGTGATGAGGAGGTTCCGAAGTGGTTGGTGACCTGCATTGATTACAATACATAATATCATGATATTTTGATTTTTTCTCATGAATTGCTGAGGGAAGGCATACCCATGCTCAGCATATAAACTTTCATTACAAGTACATAGATAGTCATCTACAGATATAGACCCATGATCGGAATGACCATCAATGTAAAGCCATTGTATGGATGATTTGGTACATTTCTTGAAATCGCAGCCCAGATGGATGAAACTAGATCTGGGGTCTTCTATCTCGTTCAATCATTCGCTCAAGTACGAGTCTAACCATGTGAATATGTGATCTAAAGTTGAACATGGGAAGACACCGTCTGATTACCAGCCAATGATGTAAGCCGTTAACAGATGCGAGAGAAATCGCCGATAATGATAATGATCCTTAAGGTACTGCAGTACATTTTGCATGGTGTGAATGGATGTTTTGATGTCGAACACCAAACATAGTTTTTCGGTCGAAGGCCAGTGATGTCAACCTATCGCCGAAAGCGAGAAACTTGCCATTGATGTATGCAAGCCTCAAGGTACTGGAAGGGTGTTTCTAAGTCAACTTCTTAGATAATGTGTTGTTGTCGACAAGAAGCGAGTCATTGTAGGAGGGCCTTGATGTATCCCGCATCAACGACACAAAACGAGTGTAATGATTTTGGACATGAAATTTTACTAAAGACACAAGGTTCAAGAATGGCGGTCATGAAAATGAAGGTTTATGGTATTGCAAAGGGTGAATTTTGACTGAATGACTTCTCTTGAACATGTTGGCAACACTGAAACGAATTGGTAACATTGACCCAAAACAAAGTGATGGATGGTATGATAGACCAACGGTATGGTAACAATCAAGCTAATAACCCAACTGAAATAGTCACGGTGATGAAGTGAAAGTGTCATGTTCAAGAGTGAGTTGCTACCAAAAGTGGTTTACCCCTTTTTCCATTTTCCCCAGTCATTGCTGATGAGTACCTCTTTAATTTTACCAAGCTTGAGGAGGATAACATATGCTTGTTGTATAATTCCACCCTTCGAGTGAATCCACCACTATGTGATGTTTTAACGAGTCTAGCGAAGGTGAAACTCGACCTTGTCAAGATCGACAAGTTTGTCACTATTTGATGTTTTAACGAGTTTAACGACAATGATAGCTCGGTCTTTTTCATGTTTAGAGAGTATGAAAAGGGACGAAAAGAAAACTCCACAAGTTATTTTTCGTAGATTTGTCTCTTAAACCCGAAAAAGCGTAAAACAATACAAGAGAGAACCTATTGACCATGTTTGATCAACGTGTTATGCTCCTATACCAATAGGTTTCATATATCATGATTGACTTGATGAGCTATGTAATATGTTCATACCTTTACTTGTTGCAAAGGTTTTCCATATTTTCAAAAATCAAAAAATTTAAAGAGGGTATACGCTAAAAGAAAAATCAAAGGGTAAAAACAATAAGATGGTCAAAAAAGTGAAAGAAAATGAACCCCACCAAAAAGAAAAACCAAGGAAAGTGTGCAAGCCTAAATGCCACTACTTTTTACTCTTGTACAATAAACAATTGTGTGCAGCTTGTTAACTTATGCCACAATTAATGAATAGTCAAACAGCTTAAGCTTGGCTAGTTCATATTTCAATTTCATGTTGTAGAACTAGAGAATAAAGATTTGACCAAACAGTGTAATCTTGGCAGATAAGTAGATAGGTAGAGTGAATAAAAGGAGCTCAACAGTTTAATTTTAGCCCTTGGATGTAATAATTCTAGACTTAGATGGATATCTACATGAAAAAGAAAAGAAAGTGTGATAAGGGTTTGCCAGTCTAAGTGCACCCTAATAAAGAAGTGAAAATGCTAGGATAAAGTAGGAAGGGTAAGTAGATGATTGGTTGCAAAACAAATGTGTGATGAATGGTTAAGTTTAATGATTAAATCTTTTTCTTTCATCACTTGGACAAAGCATAACTCACATTGGAGACAACACATCAAGGAGACAAAGTCAAATTAATTAACTTCCTTACTCCATTTTTCCCAAAAAATTCACTAATTTCCCCTAAGTGCTAAAGGTACCTATAAACAAGTTAGGGGGGCTCAGAGCATTTCTCTGACTTTTGGAGGGACCGGACCCTCGACCCAATAATTTGAAATACCTAAAGCACTTAAATCCCCTTCATCAATATTCACCCCTTCATAAAGTCACTCATTCCCTTTATAAAGCTTTTCCTAAGTAAAATCCTATTTTTGTTAGAAAAAGTAAACATTCTATCTACATGAAACCCTCATATATCATTAGCCTAAGGTATAAGTGCTGTATGATGAAATGCATTTCGGAAAACATTAAACTTAGCGCTTTCCAATTCATTTGGTCATATTAACCACTAATGTTATTATTATGTAATTCCCGAATAAAACAACATTACCCACGTCCGTATTATGATATTATACAAAATCCCAAATTTTTACATATCCCGCCTCTTGCTAGTTATAACCATAATACATCCTTAATCGGGATTAATTAGTTAATCAGTAACTAATTAATATCCCTTAATCCCCCACCGCATTAATAAAGTATTAATTAACCCTCACGGTTAATTAACAACCTCCCCGTCCAATCCCGTCAACCTTGATATAATTAATCCTTAAATGTATCGGGCCTGCCTCCATTATATCCCCATCACTTTAGAGCCCCGACAGTCATCTGATCAGGTCCCCAAGATCTAACGGCTATTATGCATATCGCACGGCCCTCCGCGACCAAACGTTAGCGTGCAATCGTGGAGCGGTTTTGTGAATAGTACCCGCACCACGTGTCGAGTAATCTATGGTATCGCACGGATGAACCCAAATACCACCCCCCTCCATAAGCGGTGTGATATAAACCACTTACCGCCTCCACTAAATGACAAAATGTCTCGTCATTCAGTTGCCACTAATTGTCATTCGCCCGCCAATATCAACCATTTACCCGTTTAAATACAAAAACCCCATTTTTGTTCATTTTCACCTGATTGTGTAGTAAAACCCTTTGTAACCCAGCTGCGCCACTTGAAGCCTCTGCTAACCAATTTGAGCATGGTTTACCTCCCAAAAATCATTCTGGACTCACTCCACAGACCTCTTAAGCTCAAATGAAAACTTTTTGACCTCCCCTGCAAACCAATGCTTTCTTAACCATTTGTTTTGTTTTACAGGTAATCAAACGACCACAATCCTTGGATAAACACTCTTAATACTAGTCATAAGACCTATTTACTCCAAGAGTGTTATCAAATCTATTCAAACAAAGATGGAAGATAAAACATACAGTTGAAAGACAAGCAAAGGAAACAGGAAATTAAATGATTTATTATTGAAACAGGCAGTAAAAACCTAAACTACACATTGAAGGTAAAAGGACACAGTAAGGAGAAGTCAAAGAGTATCAGGATTAAAGAGTATCAGATTGAATACCAAGTCAAGTAAATCAGCTAGCATGAAGATAAACAACGGGGAAGACAATTACAAAACAGAGTATACAAATTCATGTCAAAGTGAAGACAGATGAAAAAACAGAGCGGTAAAAGTAAAAACTTAAAAGTAAACAGTAAATAGTAAAAGTAAACATGAAGTCATTAAGGGTTAGACAAAGATGAAAACACTTTCACCAGCTACAATGAAGTTTATCCAAAGTAAATGTGAAAAAAAGTCAAAAGAAGTTTAAGGTTAAAATATGAAATTAGAGCAAAAATGGTACATTCTTCAGAAATTTCCTGTTTAAGTCATAGTTTTGCAGAAACTATTGTGGCAAATCCAAGAAGTATTTCAAGAAACTAGAGGAGTTTTTTGTTCCTAACAGACTAATATACAAAAACCTATCTCACTTTTTACACAGGTATTACCAAGAGGGAGATAAGTGCATGTATTCACAGCCTATTTTTTAGTTTGTGCAAAGTCCTGTTTTTGACATCTTGTTTCAGAAAATATTGTGAACAACTGGAGATGAATTTTGGGAAACTAAGAGATTTTTATCTCAAAAACATTCTTATCTACAAAAACCTCTTTCACTTTTTACATATCTATCATGGATTGAGATATACAAGCATATCATTGGACCCTAAGTTTGCAGAATTTCTGGGGCAGAATGCACAAAGGAAGGATGCAGTTAGTGACTGGGATGCCTCATCATCAACTAAGAGTTGCTACCAAATTCGAATTCCTCTTCTTTTTCACCATTAATCCATAGAAATAGTGTCAAATAGATTCATTAGTTTTTAATGTACTTTATTAAAGTTCTATTAATGTAAACAGTTGGAGATATTTGTGAAACTAATCTTGATATTTTTTCAAGATATTTCAGTTTACAATTAGTATAAATACTTTTTCATTTGAAGTATTTTGGGGTGGATTCTTTGACATTGCTGTAATATTGACTATTTTGGAATAAAGTGTTGTTGGACCAACTTTTTTGTGGCTTTCTGGATAAACAATTGAAGCAAATGACTTTTCACAGATTTCTTGAAGCAAGCACTGGATCAATAAGTCCTCTATACCTTATGTTTTATAGTTTTTCTTGTTTATTATATCATCTATGTTTCACATCTTAATGATAAACAAAAAATAATAATTCATAATATGCTTGATTGCACTCTGTTTTCAATCGTTATTATTCTCCATGTTTTCTTCTGAATTAGGATAAACAATGAAATCTTAATTGCTCCTGTTTTCTAATTCTTTCATTTTGATTATTTATTAAAGAATACTTAATTTCTCTTTAGTAGTAATCATTCAAGTTACTTCTTTAAATATGTTGAAGGATTCTTAACTTCCCTTCATCCATTTTAAGCCCATTCCATCTATTCCAAGTTGATATTTGTTCCCTGTTTGACCATCTTGCCCTGTGAAACCATGTTTTGTTAAGAAACCGAGTCCAGTTAAGCCATCTTCTTTGACTCCATTAGCCCAATGGACTAAGCTACTCAGTTTTACCCCTTTGCTATTGAATCTCACCACCCAAATTCAAACAAAACTCCTAAACTTCACAACTAGCCTAATATCTTTTAAAACCAAGCTAAATCATAAAGAGAGAGCCCTCCCTGGATATAGATTGGCTAGATTTTGTATCTAAAAGTTGGTTTGTGGTTGCCTCGAACCCCTTTCCTCTTCCCAACAAATTCACGGAAAATCTGAGTGATAACATAGTGGTGACTCCACTAGGGAACGAATAGTTTGTTTGTTACTATTGTTTACTTTATAAACTACAGACGAAGCCTGAAGTTGGCCAAGTAGCCTTTGAACTGCTCTTGCTTTGCAATTGCATATTAGATGAATGCTACTTCAATCTATCTCCGGTCTAGTTTATGGATTGAACATCTGGGTCCCAAACATTCGACGAGTTCCTCTTGTCAAATAAGTCTTTAAGAAAGTTCAAATCCCATATCTAAAGCCTCTTAAAGAAATCATAGAAGTTGTTTTAAAAATTCATAAAAAAGTAAAATAATCACAAAATACTCAAAATTTGGCTTCCTAGAGAACTAACTTTTTCTTCAGAATTGTTTTACAGGTTTAGATCTGATCTATGATGGTGGACAGGGATCAGACACACAAAGGTTAAAATCATGCACCTGGCGACTCCAAATAAATTCTACAATAAAGACTCCACTGGAGGAATGAACCTAAAAGAACTGTGTGAAAAGATCAGGCTTTTAACTTGGATTGTTATCCAAGACATTATGTTCTTTCTCATTGATAAAGTTTTTCAATGTATATTTTATTTTAGAGATGATTTTAGATTAAATTTATATTATTTTCCTTTGAAAAATGTAGATATAAAATCTCCTTACACATTTGAGCAGCATTCTTCTAATTCCTATGAATATCATTTTCCAATTAAGGAGAATCAAAAAATTAAGACTAATCATACAATCCCTGTACATATTCTAGTACCTCATAAAGTTCCTGATAGATATAAACCACTCATTTTACCTCCTACACTCCATGCTTTCCCTAACGATTATCCAAAGTATCTCCCTAGGTTTGATGGAGAGAATGGTATCACTACCCAAAAACATAGTCAAGCTTTTGAAGATTATCTTAACTTATTTGAAGTAGATGAAGAGGATGTCAGTGTTAGGCTTTTTGCTCTTTCTTTGCAAGACAAAGTTAAGAGTTGGTTCAAAACCCTGCTTGAGGCAAGCATCTCAAATCTCGAGCAGTTTCTCAAACTCTTCCTTGATATATGGATAATCAAAGTCATTTTTCTCATAATAATAGAAGAATACAATCAGTTAAAAAGACATCCAGATGAAACAATACAATGATTTTCAGACAGATTTAATCAAGCCTATTATTCAATACCATTAAATATAAGACCTCCCCCTGGTTTAGCTCTTTTTCATTACCCAAGAGCATTTGATTCAGAGATAGAATTTCATCTAAGAGAAAGAAACCCCTCAACAATGGAACAGATGAAGAACATGGCAGTAGATGTAGAAGTTAATCTGCAAATTAGAAGAGAAAAGTTGAAAGTAGAGAAAGAGGAAAAACTTGATATTTTGGTAATGAAAATAGAGGAAATGATGCATCAGATCACCACGAAAGTTGAATTTTTTGTTCAAAATAAACATAACATATTTGTTTCACAAAGAGAAGATGTTGATATTCATGAACAAATTCCTACCAACTCAATCTACCATAGACCAAAAGATAGATTCATAGAGCAATATGTAGAGGAACAATCTCCTGAGCTAATGTGTATATTTGATGACATTACTTCTTTTGATGATTCGCCCAAATATGATCAATATGATGATGAATATGTTTCTCAAATCCAAATTAACCTTGCAGAGGAATCAAAATCTAATTTGAGTAATAAGGAAGTTCAAGTTCAGCAGCTCGAAAATAGTGATTAGCTTGTTCATTTCAGCGATGAGAATGAGGAGGAAAGTGCAGAAAATTTTGAAATCAATGAAGGAACTTTACCATTTTGTTTTGCTTCGTTTCAGTTTATTAGAGATAACTATCATGAAATTAGAAATAAAATGTCGACAAGTCTTGATATTAACTATCTAGAGGGCAATAAAATCTTTGTTCAAGACTTCTCATATCTAGATTTGCAGCCCCAAAATGCCATTGAATGTCAGGTTGCAGAAGAAGACTTGGAAGCTGGAACATATGATCAAATGATCCAAGATGATTCCCTGCCTCTTTGTTTTGAATCATTTCAATTTTTAAAGGAAATGTGGTATAAAATTTTTAAAGAAGAAGAGGAGCAGCTTGTAGAAATCTATGAAGTTCCATTTGAACCTATATGTAATAAGTTGCAGCAATCCTTCCAAGTTCTTTATGATCCCATAGCTGATAGGTTGAATGATGAATGCAATCATATTTTTCTCCATTAACAGACTATGAGAGTCAAAATCAAGATGATAATAGTTCACCATATAGATACTACAATCAGTAGAAATATCATCACAAAGATCAGTTGAAAACATGCAGGGTGATAAAGATGAAGGTATAATTTCAGTTTCATGGTATGTAGGCCATACACAATAGATGTACAGTTGTTTGAATCAGTTCAAGAATAGTGTATATATGTTACAAGATCCTTTTGTACAGTTTCTAGATCCAACAAAGGAGATCAGGAATTTCCTTATCTTCTCAAAGGTTAACAAAGCCATATTTTATTTCAAGATCTCAATTTTAAACACCAACAAGCACAAGCAACAAAATTCACCAATGTATATGATGCTTGAGTGGTTGCATTGGTTGTTTCATTTTACCTAACTAGCAGCCAGATAGCTGATTAGAGTAAGTAGGTAGGATTTCAGTTTGATTTAATTCAGTTTTTAGTAGATTATGAAATAAATCCTTAAAGATTTGAATCCAATCAAATGGCCCTAAGATCTTGATGAGTTACTAATTTGGTTTGAAGGTTGCAGTACCTTTTAGTTTCAGGTCATATCTCAAGTTGTGCAGGAAAAGGTTAAAAAGTTTTTTGATAAAAAGACCAAGACTAAAGATTCCTACCTAAGTTACAAGGTGCTCAAGTGGGATTCAAGAAGGAAGAATAAATGTTTAAGTGTTGATTGGACAGTAACTTGTTGGAGTTGAAGCCTGAAGAGAAGGCCCTAAGCTCCAGAAACATCACTGTCATACATATGAATAAAGCAACAAGCAGAAGATGATTTCATAGTATAGTCAAAATCATTCAGACGCTATCTGACCTACTATTCTTGACTTTCCACCAGGAAAAGCCATCCCTAAGTGGAGCCAGTGTTATGCTCCTATGCCAATAGGTGTCATATATCATGATTGACTTGATGAGCTATGTAATATGTTCATACATTTACTTGTTGCAAAGGTTTCCATATTTTCAAAAATCAAAAAATTTAAAAAATGTAAAGAGGGTATACCCTAAAAGAAAAATCAAAGGGTAAAAATAATAAGATGGAAAGTATGCAAGCCTAAATGCCACTACTTTTTACTCTTGTACAATAAACAATTGTGTGCAGCTTGTTAACCTATGCCACAATTAATGAATAGTCAAACAACTTAAGCTTGGCTAGTTCATATTTCAATTTCATGTTGTAGAACTAGAGAATAAAGATCTAACCAAACAGTGTAATATTGGCAGATAAGTAGATAGGTAGAGTGAATAACAGGAGCTCAACAGTTTAATCTGAGCCCTTGGATGTAATAAGGCTAGACTTAGATGGATATCTACATGAAAAAGAAAAGAAATTGTGATAAGGGTTTTCCAATCTAAGTGCACCCTAATAAAGAAGTGAAAATGCTAGGGTAAAGTAGGAAGGGTAAGTAGATGATTGGTTGCAGAACAAATGTGTGATGAATGGTTAAGTTTAATGCTTAAATCTTTTGCTTTCATCACTTGGAAAAAGCATAACTCACATTGGAGACAACACGTCAAGGAGAAAAAGTCAAATTAATTAACTTCCTTACTCCATTTTTCCCAAAAAATTCACTAATTTCCCCTAAGTGCTAAAGGTACCTATAAACAAGTTAGGGGGGCTCAGAGCATTTCTCTGACTTTTGGAGGGACCAGACCCTCGGCCCAATAATTTGAAATACCTAAAGCACTTAAATCCCCTTCATCAATATTCACCCCTTCATAAAGTCACTCATTCCCTTTATAAAGCTTTTCCTAAGTAAAATCCTATTTTTCTTAGGAAAATTAAAAACATTCTATCTACATGAAACCCTCATATATCATTAGCCTAAGGTATAAGTGTTGTATGATGAAATGCATTTCGGAAAACATTAAACTTAGTGCTTTCCAATTCATTTGGTCATATTAACCACTAATGTTATTATTATTTAATTCCCAAATAAAACAACATTACCCACGTCCGTATTATGATATTATATAAAATCCCAAATTTTTACATATCCCGCCCCTGGTTAGTTATAACCATAATACATCCTTAATCGGGATTAATTAGTTAATCAGTAACTAATTAATAGCCCTTAATCCCCCGCCACATTAATAAAGTATTAATTAACCCTCATGGTTAATTAACAACCTCCCCGTCCAATCCCATCAACCCCGATATAATTAATTAATCCTTAAATGTATCGGGCCCGCCTCCATTATATCCCCATCACTTTAGAGCCTCGACAGTCATCTGATCAGGTCCCTGAGATCTAACGGCTATTATGCATATCGCACGGCCCTCTGTGACCAAACGTTAGCGCGCGATCGCGGAGCGGTTTTGTGAACAGTACCTGCACCACGTGTCGAGTAATCTATGGTATCGCGCGGATGAACCCAAATACTGCCCTCATAAGCGGTGCGATATAAAATGCTTACCGCCTCTACTAAACGACAAAATGTCTCGTCATTCAGTTGCTGCTAATTGTCATTCGCCCGCCAATATCAACCATTTACCCGTTTAAATACAAAAACTCCATTTTTGTTCATTTTCACCTAATTGTGCAGTAAAACCCTTTGTAACCCAGCTGCGCCACTTGAAGCCTATGTTAACCAATTCGAGCATGGTTTACCTCCCAAAAATCATTCTGGACTCACTCCACAGATCTCTTAAGCTCAACTGAAAACTTTTTTACCTTCCCTGCAAACCAATGCTTTCTTAACCATTTGTTTTGTTTTACAGGTAATCAGAAGACCACAATCCTTGGATAAACAGTCTTAATACTAGTCATAAGACCTGTTTACTCCAAGAGTTTTATCAAATCTATTCAAACAAAGATGGAAGATAAAACATACAGTTGAAAGACAAGCAAAGGAAACAGGAAATTAAACGATTTACTGTTGAAACAGGCAGTAAAAACCTAAACTACACATTGAAGGTAAAAGGACACAGTAAGGAGCAGTCAAAGAGTATCAGGATTAAAGAGTATCAGATTGAAGACCAAGTCAAGTAAATCATATAGCATGAAGATAAACAGCAGGGAAGACAATTACAAAACAGAGTATACAAATTCATGTCAAAGTGAAGACAATGAAAAAACAGAGCGGTAAAAGTAAAAAGTAAACAGTAAATAGTAAAAGTAAACATGAAGACATTAAGGGTTAAACAAAGATGAAAACACTTTCACCAGCTACAATGAAGTTTATCCAAAGTAAAAGTGAAAAACAGTCAAAATAAGTTTAAGGTTAAAAGATGAAATTAGAGCAAAAATGGTACATTCTTCAGAAATTTCCTGTTTAAGTCATAGTTTTACAGAAACTATTGTGGCCAATACAAGAAGTATTTCGATAAACTAGAGGAGGTTTTTGTTCCTAACAGGCCAATCTACAAAAACCTATCTCACTTTTTACACAAGTATTACCAAAAGGGAGATAAGTGCATGTCTTCACAGCCTATTTTTCAGTTTGTGCAAAGTCATGTTTTTGACATCTTGTTTCAAAAAATATTGTGAACAGCTAGAGATGAATTTTGGGAAACTGAGAGATGTTTATCTCACAAACATTATTATCTACAAAAACCTCTTTCACGTTTTACATATCTATCATGGATTGAGATATAAAAGCATATCATTGGACCCTAAGTTTGCAGAATTTCTGGGGCAGAATGCACAAAGGAAGGATGCAGTTAGTGACTGGGATGCCTCATCATCAACTAAGAGTTGCTACCAAATTCGAATTTCTCTTCTTTGTCACCATTAATCCATAGAAATAGTGCCAAATATATTCATTAGTTTTGAATGTCCTTTATTAAAGTTCTATTAATGTAAACAGTTGGAGATATTTGTGAAACTAATCTTGATATTTTTTCAAGATATTTTAGTTTACAATTAGTATAAATACTTCTTCATTTGAAGCATTTTGGGGTGGATTCTTTGACATTGCTGTAATATTGACTATTTTGGAATAAAGTGTTGTTGGACCAACTTTTGTGTGGCTTGCTGGATAAAGAATTGAAGCAAATGACTTTTCACAGATTTCTTGAAGCAAACATCGGATCAATAAGTCCTCTATACCTTACGTTTGAAAGTTTTCCTTGTTTATTTTATCATCTATGTTTCACATCTGAATGATAAACGAAAAATAATAATTCATAATATGCTTGATTGTGCTTTGTTTTCATTCGTTATTATTCTCCATGTTTTCTTCCGAATTAGAATAAACAGTGAAATCTTAATTGCTCCTGTTTTCTAATTCTTTCATTTTGATTATTTATTAAAGAATACTTAATTGCTCTTTAGTAGTAATCATTCAAGTTCCCTCTTTAAATATGCTGAAGGATTCTTAACTGCCCTTCATCCATTTTAAGCCCATTCCATCTATTCCAAGTTGATATTTGTTCCCTGTTTGACCATCTTGCCCTATGAAACCATCTTTTGTTAAGAAACCGAGTCCAATTAAGCCATCTTCTTTGACTCCATTAGCCCAATGGAATAAGCTACTCAGTTTTACCCCTTTGCTATTGAATCTCACCACCCAAATTCAAACAAAACTCCTAAACTTCACAACTAGCCTAATATATTTTAAAACGAAAGCTAAATCATAAAGAGAGAGCCCTCTCTGGATACAGATTGGCTAGATTCTGTATCTAAAAGTTGGTTTGTGGTTACCTCAGACCCCTTTCCTCTTCCCAACAACTTCAAGGAAAATCTGAGTGATAACACAACGTATTATTTTTTCGTAAATAATCTATCTCAGTCCGGAAAAGGGTTAAACTTACACCGCATATATGTTGTTTCCAATCCGTTAACGAGCTGAAAAGGACAAGTGCTCGACAATCTTTTCATATTTCGAGAGTCTGAAAAGAGCTTAAAGAGGACTCCACTTTGAGGAACGAGTGGTGTCTAGGGTAGCAACTAGTTCCGGTGATGTTGGAACTTCTCAAAACATGTTGATTTATGTGAAGAGGCTAGCTAATAAGACCACTCATTGCAACTGTTCCTCAAAAAGGGTAAAACAACCAAGTGAAAGTGTATGATCGGCCAAGCAGATAGTGACGATGGAAGGAGAAAAACCAAGGCTCATCTGATGGAAAAGGCTGATAGAATGGCAATCACGAGGGTTAAAATGGAAATGGGTTCATTTTTACACAAGCTTGAAATGAAAAACTATGCTTGGATTCAGTTTCATTTTTAGACAAGCTTGAAACAAAGAACTATGCTTGAATTCAGTTTCATTTTTACACAAGCTTGAAACGAAAAACTATGCTTGAATTTAGTTTAATTTTTACACAATCTTGAATCATGAAAAACTATGCTTGAGATTGGTTTATATGCCCCCAACATGATGACTCGATTCTAGGTGTATGCCCCCCAAGCTTCATTGCATTCACCTAAGTAGACTACTCGTGGCTATTAGGTGGATGGAATGAAGGTTCATTTATGAGATTAAGTGAAAGACTCGACTAGGATTTTACGAGATCTAATCAAAGACTCGAAATGGAACTTTGCTCCAGGGGACCTTGTTTCATTTTTTAGCGAGATTGACACATGACAAGGAACTATGATCTGGGACCTGTTTCATTTTTTAATGAGCTTGACACAAAACAAGGAACTATGCTCAAATTCCTTGATCACGACCCATAAGAGGTCATGACTTCCAAGAGGTTCTCATCAGATGTGAGAACAATTCTTTGGAAGGGATCCGTAGCAAGGAAATTGAGATCTAGTTCCAATGCCCCCAGTACATAATGTACAACATCACAAAATTGATCGTCAGTTGATGTAGGCATGGAACGGGTTGCCACATAATTGTCCTGTGGCAGGGAAGATACCATTGGAACAAAAGAACCACTTAGGGAAGATGGTTGACTGGAAGCCATATTTGGACCGGGAAATGAAATCTGGTCAACGGTGACAATTCTGCCTTCATGCGGGAAGCACATCACTCGAAAGAGTGTTGAAACAATAGCTCCCATGTCATAAAAATAGTCGTGCCCAAGAAGTAAATTGTAATCTAAAGGGCTTGGCGCTACCATGACATTCAGATAAATGATTTTTCCTCCCAAAGTAGTAGGCAACTGAGGAAGGATCCCTAATGGTTGACTGGTTCCTCTGTTAAAAGCCAACAGATTTTAGGTAACAGGTACAAGTGGTGGCGAACCAAGCTCTTGCCAAGAAGTAGAGGAAAGGATACTCACAGATGCACCTTCATATATAATAGTGCCAGATACAATCATATTACAAACCTGTACTATGATCTGGAAAGGCACATAAGAAGGAAGACATAATCCTGCCAGTCGATTCCAATCAAAGGAAGTGACCAGACTACTTGGAGGGGGTACTGTAGAAACGGGAGAATTACCTCCTTGAGTTACTAGAAAGGGAGGACTTTCCTCTTGTCTTGATGGAACATGAGGGTTGCCTCCAAGCTCATTGGAATCTGAAGAAACAAAAAGAACCTGAGTGGTATCGTACTCACTCTCTACGCGAAAGGTGTGATTAACTAAAGGTGAATTCGGGTAAATTGTTTCCTCAACTTGTGACGGGTTAGGTATAGACTCATGGGATTCACATTCAGAGAGAGTGGTTTTGATCGACGGTTGATTTAGGTAAGCCAGTCCATCAACTAGTGAAGGATTAAGGGAGAGTCTCCTGTAACTAGATGGAAGTTGCTGTAGAGAAGCAGGATGCTTATCCAACACTTTTTTGGGTTCATCCAGATAGGGACAATGTGAATGGGGTGATTCCATTCACATAACCTACATGGAAACTTAACTTTACCCTTATTTCCCTAAACTTTACTATCTCTAGTTGATGGTGTGTCACCAGCATGATCTCCAGAAGTTAATGACATAGGATGATGTGAACGAAAAGACCATTCTTCTAAGATCTGAGGAATATTAGGACAATTTCAAAGAAGATGGTCTCCTGTACAAAGTTTGCTTGGATATCGAACTTTGTGAGGCTTATCGGACGATTTCTCATCAGAATTTGCATTCAAAGCAATGGTTTCTTGGTTGCCCCCTGCTGAATTTTCTTCTTCTTCTTTTTATTCCCTTCCTTCTTCTTCTTAGCCACTTGGTTACTAGCATCAATACTTTCACCAGGCGAAGAGGAGGAAGGGGAAGAAGAAACAACCGAGGAATAAGGCAAAGGGTCAACTTTAGGATCAACTGGAGGTTGATTTTGTCCAATTGGAGGAGTACTTAATTGCGGAGAAATCATGAAATTTTGAACCAAGGAGGTTGAAAAAAACCATACTGGCAAGCCAATGGTAAATCCTGGAAGGGATAATGTAGCCATATAAGGAGCACCAATATTTCCGAAAGGAGGAAAAGGACTAGGATTCCCATTAAAAGGAATTCCTTGATCAGTGGACTCCAGATTTGTTGCCATATGTCTCAACCTAAGAAAAACTAAGGAGCGAGCGTGGAGGATGTTATCCGTGGTCAATTAATTTTATTTAAATCAAAATAACAAAACAAAACAAAAGAGGGATAATCTAGGCAAAAGGTTTACCAAGCAACTGTGAACTGTAGAATACCTCTTGGCGAACTGAGAAGTACGGGCAGGCAATCTCCCCTAATGCTGTGTTTGGTGTATCACAGTGTACAAGACGTCCGACTCGGTTACCTAAGGATGGATAGCAACCTAGTGTTTTCCTCCCATAAGTACCCGAAAGTACGTGGAGACCCAATCCGTATTAGCGTTGTCTAATGCGAAACCGCACAGTGAGAGCATTCCCATATACTTTATGTAATGTAACATTGCCCTATATACCCGAAGGTATGTGGACGAGCTACGATATACTCACATACGTGGAATGAGGTATCGCACTCGGGATGTATCACATACAAGTTAGCGACAATTGCTATGTTTTATGATGACGGAACATGTCTCTAGCCTAGAACCTCTAAATGTTATTCGTTATGTGATAATGCTCCATTAGGTAAATTGATGTTAATTTTAATTTGATCTTGCTTAAGAATTTTCCTTTCAAGGTTCACCACGTGATGTATTTTCAATTCCTAGAATTCAACTAATATGATAAGCATTCTTTCTATTCAATTTAACAATGAAAATCTTAGCTAATAGGGATAGAGAAATCAGATTTATTTTAGTCAAAGAGCAAAGAGCATAATCTAATGCATTTCCCTAAACTATTCCTATGAGCACACACAAAATTTTCAATGCATAATGCAAGTTTTTCTTTTCGATTCCCTTAATTTTATGATGAACAAAAAAGGAAACTAATGCACATACAATCAATCAATATTTTTATAAGAACGAAGACTTTACGACAGTTCCGTTTTGAAGTAAAAGAAGACTTCTACGACACTTTCTTTCGAACAAAGATTAATCGACTATAATCTAACTTTGACGATGAATCGATAATGACAAAGAAATCATTTAAGAAACATTAATCAATCAAGTCAAAGTAGGGCTAGCAAAGGAGATACAATCTTGGTTTCAGAGACATAACACTCGTTGATCATCTAGCAAGCAATCAAATAGAAGAAATTTGGTGAAAAGCCTTATCCAAAGGTGGAAAAATGACCCAAGGAGGATTAGCGCATCCCTGAATGGGAGACAGTGTGCTTCAAAGCACTATCCCTAAGCCAAGGGTGCTCTACAGTTTACTATGTCCCTCACAAGCTTGCGCTAGTGATAGTAAGCCATTTCAAGAGGCAAATAAACACAGTTTTTGACCAAAATTCACTTCAACAAGGCTGAAATACAATCAATGAAAGGTGGTAAGGTCTGCTAGAGTGTCCTAGGATGTGTATAAGATACTTGGAACTATGATCATCCCTAGTGGAGTCACCAATTTGTTATGAAGAATTTGGTATCTATGGATAAATACTAAAATCCTAGATAAGTAGCCACATCTAGAATAATAGTTCAAAGCACTTTAACCTTTTTCTATAAACAATAGATAAGACAAAGAGAATGAGAGGACCTTCTTGTACTTTCGCTTTCCTCTTGTCTCCTTTGTATCGGTCCCATCACTCCTTCCCATACTTAACATGCTTGAGAACTACCTGCAAACATCAACAGAATACAAAGAACTAATCAAAGAAGAAGATCTATTGATTACTAGTAAATGGAATTGGATACATTCACACATATAAGCATCATATATCAAGATAAGCATATGGAAAAATGTGTAAATACTTTATTGAATAGAAGGAAGAATTACAACCATTAATCCTGATTCGAAGTCACTCTTCCAACTTTGGTTCCATCCACATCGCATCATAAGCATGACATTCCGGCAACATAATGACACTTACAATAATCTCAATTATCAAACTAACATTATCTCCTTACAATTCATCAAAGTCCAACCCCTGATCACTTAGATGAGCACTCAATTTATAGGAAGATGGAGGAGGTTTTGTCATCAATGAGGGTATTGAATGGCCTTCCAAACTTAGAATTAGTTCCATGGAGGAAGGGATGAGAGGATAGGATGTATCTTAACTCATTCCTCGTCCATTTTCGAGCTCATAGGAGATGATAAGTGTGGGGATGTTCTAGAAGGCTTCAGAAGATAAGAATATTCCCCAAACCCTATGTGAATTTTGCTCAAACTCGCCAAACATAGGTCAAAGAGGGCCTAAGTGCTCTATAGAGCACCCTGGCATGGACTTAACTACTCTGCAGTGCACCCTTGCATGGACCTGTTAGCCTTGGAGGAAAATGGCCCAAAAATGGATCTAAATATGCCCCAAAGTCTCCAAGTGTGCTTAAAAAAACACGCCAAAGGATCCAAGCATGCCCCAAAAGTCTTCAAAATCCTCTTAAGGATCGTTCAAAGTCAAAATAGTCGTAAGAGGAAAGCCCTTGGAAGGGCGGGAATACACTATCAGGAGGCTCAAATCACTCTAAAACCATGAAAAATCATTATTGTAGGCTTAATCTGGGCATCGCACAACAAGAGTTAGATCTGTCCAATCAATGGCCCAGATCTAAGCGGAAAATCACATATTGGCCAGGCAAAGGGGATAGTTTAAGGGCGAATGCATGACACCTCTGATCAACGATCGCCGATGATCGGATCGGCGGGTCGCATCAGCGGGGAGCACATGTTATGATATATATATATATATATATATATATATATATATATATAAAGGCCCGGGCATTGAGCAATCAGCGATTACGATCAGATCACATCATTGTATCACATTGACGCTATACCAAGGGTCGAGGCCTTGTTCACATACATAGTCGTGACCCGATAACTGGACCCGACGGGGTTCTAAACAATATCGTATAAAATTTCAAGTCCACGGAGGGCCGTTTTTATTGGTTTTTTGTGTATTTTCGTTGTATAAACGAAATACAAAGGGAAGTTGGGTTTGAGCTGATGCGATAAAGCCCAGACCCAAAAGGGTCTGGGAAGTGAAATATATATAATTGAGATCCGGGAAAAGCCAATTTTCATGTTTTTTCAGTGTTTTACGTATTTCCGAATACGTGGAAAATACAAAGGGACCAGGCCACCTGTGATAGGCGACAATGACCCAAAGGGCGGAGCCAATAGATATATATGCCAAGTTTAAGGACTTTTGAAGTCTGATAAGAACAGAAATGAGCAGGATTTCACAGTATTGTAGTGTTTTGTGTAAAATAGAAAATGCTCATTATTAAATGTTTAAAAGATCAAAGAGGCACACAGATCCTTTCCACTACCTAACAGGGGCTGGGAGACATGACAGAGGCCGGAAAGCATCAATAGACAGTGCAACTCAGTCCCCAAACCGACATAGAGGCTGAGAATAGACAGCGCAACATAGCCACAGCATCAACAACCCTGCCAACTCAACTAAAATATCTGAAAATTTTTATTCCTCTGTCAGAAGGAGGAAAAACCTCCAAGCCATGCTTGCCTTTAGGGAATCAAATGGTTAAGGGACAGAGGGGATAGATTAAGACTCCGAGCCTTCTAGAGAGCTCAGGAGCATTGTAAACAACCTATAAAAGGAAGAAACTTAAATGTAATAAGGGTTCAACTTTTGGAGATTATTCCTCCTTTGTTCCTTCAAGCTTCTCATCTTCATTCTAGAAATACAAGCCTCTTTTGCCATTATATGTTCAAAATCCATTCTCTTTGTTGTTCTATGCTTGCACTTGAACAATTTGTTCATGTTTCCTTTGTGTCTAAGGCCAGATAACTATCATCTTATCTCTACTTTGATAACTGAGATTTGCGAGCTTATTTGTTGCCTATAACTAACCATTCATATGTGGTCATATATGCATCTACTAGTATAGTCAGTTCTCTTTTGCTACCTGTAGCTAGTCATTCATTTATGTTTATATATGCAATCTGCTGATACAGTTAGTATTCTCCATCTATCCATTAAATCTATAAACTATTGAGCATTAGTGGTTTAAAGCCTTGTGTTGTTGAGAGTGTTCATGCATGCCTTGAGTGGGAATAGAGCTGAAATGGTCATCTAACTTGATCCAAACCATCATCCATTCCAATAGTTCTGAGAACAATATTGAAGATTATATGTTACCAGGCATCTCCGAGCTGCAACCTAGGAGAGTTTCCTAGAGTGCTAACATAATTGGCATCGTTGCTAGGGAGAGGAAACTGAAGCTCAGCTTCCCTGGGAGACGACACAGATCCAACTTTGATGATAGACAAAGTCTGGACAATTTTTCTGGTTGTAATCATCTATTTGGCAACTCTACTGGAGGCCAAACCTTTTTGGCGACTCCACATCATAGTTTTGGCTCAGTTTGTGAGGCATACTCAGAGAAATCAATAGAAGTCACAAGCTGACCCAGTACCTGACCCTGAAAAGATCATCAAAGAAAGAAAGGTATTGCAGAAAGGAGCATCAGGTTTAGGTAAACCTAAACAATCTCCTATATCTCTTCAAGAAAATCTTGCAATAAAACAAATACATGTGGAGAGTATAGCTTCTAATACTAGCAGTGAAGAAAATATCTTAGAGATTCATAAAGCTCCTTATTCTTTAGGTTCTGCTTTTGTTGTAAATCCAAAGAAAACCTCACCTCCTATCCATAATACTCCTTTAGTCCTATCAGTCACTCCTCAAACCTATGTCATTCATACTTCTAGTACCCATATAGCCACCACAACTATGGCAGGACCACAAGAACCCACCAAAATGGAAAGAATCATCGCTGCTAGGTATAGACCTCTAATGCTACCCACTCCTTTGAATGCCATGCCTACTAAAGAATATCAAAAGTATATTCCTAAGTTCACTGGGACTGAAGGTGTTATAGCTGAAGAACATCTTGAATCATTCTATAGCTATGCTGATAACCTGGACATTAGTGAAGATGATGTCTGGATGAGAATCTTTGTTCAAAGCCTAGATGGAGAGGCTAGAAAATGGTTCAGAGAACTGAGCCCAAGATCTATAGCTGATATTGAGGCTTTAGATGATGCATTCCTGAAGCATTGGGGGGATAAGAAGGATCTCCTCTACTACCACACTGAGTTTGGGAACTTACAGAGGGAAAATGGTGAGCTGTTGTCTGATTTTAATAAGAGATTTAACCGCATGTACAACAAGATACCTACTGAAGTAAAACCAACCACTACCTCTGCTAGACTCATCTATGCCAGTGCCTTTGATTCTAAATTCTATTTACTGTTGAGGGAGAGGTGATGTGATACTTTAGCTGATATGTAGGATGAAGCCTTAGAAGTAGAATCGAACATCATGGCTGCAGAAAACCTCAAAGGTAATGTTGACAGAAGGAGACAGAGGGATGAGTCTTCATCATCCTCTGATCCTAAGATAGATAAAATGACCAAAATGATTGAGTCATTAGCCTTTGAAGCTTCCAAATTAAAGGTTGAGCAGCATTCTGGGAAAGGAAGGGTTAATAATACTTTGCTCCTCCAAATCCAAATCTATATAGAAGACCTGATGAGCAGTTGCAGATTTTGCAAAGAAGCAAAGAGGCCAATGAAGACCAAAGGCTAAAGGTCCCTTTTCAGAATGCAGTCATGGAAGAAGAGCAGTTTGAGGAAGATGATGAGATCCATGGTATGGAAGACAAAGGTAGCGCCACCTTTTTAACCAAAGCTGCCTATGAGAAGTCATTATTCAATGACCAGATCAGCTAAGAGTGGGATGGTGAAGCTATTCTACAAACTGAAAATCAGCACCAATATAATCTGAGGTCTATGATGAATAATGTCAAAGAAACTCCTGTTCATAAAGCTGCTGTCCCTGCAGAACAACAAGCTAATAAGCAGAAGAAATCAGTAGTTGATCCTATCATTCTCAAAGCTCCAGCCATAGAGGTAAGAGGCCTTGACAAGTCCCCTTCTTCTTTCAGTTTTCAATCAGAAATCCAGAAGCCAAGAATACCTATGCCCTTGATTGAACCAGTGAAGAATGAGTCCTTCAAGAAATCTATCCTTGAGGCTCTTGAGCCTAAAACCATCCAAGCTTCCACTGACTATGTAAATATGCAAGATGACCAACCAGCTGTTATTCTCAGCCCAATGATCGAAAACTGTGAAGACAACTCCCCATCATTCTATGTTTCTCTGTCTATTTATGATGAAATCCTTCACAATTTCCCTCTAGACACTGGAGCCAGCCATGATCCAATGCCCAAGGCTGTCATGGATAAGCTTGGTCTTGACATTACCAAGCCTTATCAGTTGGCCTCTACGCAGCTTAAAAAATCATTTTTCCATATCACAGAGGAAGAAGGCCCACAGATTTGGGACATGTTCTTTGATGGGGCTTGCTCTGAGGGAGCTGTAGGAACAGGTGAGGTCCTTCTGTCCCCCACACAAGAATAAATTGATTCATCTTTCATATTAGCTTTTCAAGTCACAAATGACACAACAAAGTGTGAAGCAAACCTTATCATTCAACAGGTGTACAAAACCTCCCAATCAAAACATCCAAGACTGAAAGCATATGGAGAGGAGGTGAAATATAGATCATCTCTGCCTGATAATATCAAGTGTTCCAAACTTTTTGAAGTAGAAGATCAAATCAATAGGCTTTTGCAAGTCTTTGATGAATTGGTTGATATACACATTGACCAAGAGAAAGAAACCTTTCATGGAAAGGTAAAAAGGGTCAATTTTCAGTTTGGTGACTGATTTCTCAAAAGGTATGCATCAAAGGAAAAATATGTTTTTGATGGCCCATTCAATGGGTTGTTCTTCGAACTTTATTTTAGTTAAGGCTTTCAAGCCTTGGTATTGTAAATATGTTGTTTTCAAAGTTTTTAGTTCATGCTTAATAGACTCCATGCCCAATGCAACACTAGGAGGAAGATTTGATCTTGTTGTATATAGGAAAGGCATTGATCTGTGGTTCTTGAAACCTCACAGGGAGGATTTCATCCTTCATAAGGAGCCAATGTTAGCCTTGGAGGCAAATGGCCCAAAAATGGATTTAACTATGCCACAAAGTCTCCAAGTGTGCTAAAAAATCATACTAAAGGATCCAAGCATGCCCCAAAAGTCTTCAAAATCCTCTTAAGGATCGTTCAAAGTCAAAATGGTCACAGGAGGAAAGCCCTTGGAAGGGCGGGAATACACTATCGGGAGGCTCAAATCACTCTAAAACCATGAAAAATCATTATTGCAGGCTTAATCTGGGCATCGCACAACAGCCGTTAGATCTGGCCGATCAATGGCCCAGATCTAAGCAGCAAATCGCATATCGGCCAGGCAGAGGGGACAGTCTAAGGGCAGACGCATGACACTGCCGATCAGTGATTGCCGAAGATCGGATCGGTGGGGAGCACATGTTATGATATATTGATATATATATATATATATATATATATATATATATATATATATATATATATATATATATATATATAAAGGCCTGGGCATTGAGCGATTGCGATCGAATCGCATCGCTGTATCGCATCGGCGCTATACCATGGGTCAGGGCCTTTTGCACATAGATAGTCACGACCCGATAACCGGACCTGACGGGGTTCTAAAAAATATCGTATAAAATTTCAAGTTCGCGGAGGGCTGTTTTTATTGGTTTTTTGTGTATTTTCGTTGTATAAATGAAATACAAAGAGAAGTTGGGTTTGCACCGATGCGATAAAGGCCGGACCCGAAAGGGTCCGGGAAGTGAAATATATATAATTTGAGATCCGGGAAAAGTCAATTTTCATGTTTTTTCAGTGTTTTACGTATTTTTGAATACAGGGAAAATACAAAGGGACAAGGCCACCTACGACAGGCGACAGCGACCCAAAGGGCAGACCCGATAGATATATATGCTAGGTTTAAGGACTTTTCAAGTCCGATAAAAACATAGATGAGTGGGATTTCACAGTATTGTAGTGTTTTCTGTGTAAAACAAAAATCATTATTAAACGTTTAAAAGATCACAGAGGCACGCAGACCCTTTCCACTACCTAACAAGGGCTGGGAGACAGGGACAGAGGCCAAAAAGCATCAATAGACAGCGCAACTCACTCCCCAAACCAACATAGAGGCCGAGAATAGACAACACAACACAACCACAGCAACAACTGATCATGGAGCATCAACAGCCCTGCCAGCGCAGCTAAAATATCTAAAAGTTGTTATTCCTCTATCAGAAGGAGGAAAAACCTCCAAGCCATGCTTGCCTTCAAGGAATCAAATGGTTAAGGGACAGAGGGGATAGATTAAGACTCTAAGCCTTCTAGAGAGCTTAGGAGCATTGTAAACAACCTATAAAAGGCAGAAAACTAAATGTAATAAGGGTTCAACTTTTGGAGATTATTCCTCCTCTGTTCCTTCAAGCTTCTCATCTTCATTCTAGAAATACAAGCCTCTTTTGCCATTATATGTTCAACATCCATTCTCTTTTCTATTCTATGCTTGCACTTGAATAGTTTGTTCATGTTTCCTTTGTGTCTAAGGCCAGATAACTGTCTTCTTATCTCTGCTTTGATAACTTAGATTTGCAAGCTTCTTTGGTGCCTATAACTGACCATTCATATGTGGTCATATATGCATCTATCAGTACAGTCAGTATTCTCTTTTGCTACCTGTAGCTAGTCATTCATTTATGTTTATATATGAAATCTACTAATACAGTTAGTATTCTCCATCTATCCATTAAATCTATAAACTATTGAGCATTAGTGGTTTAAAGCCTTGTGTTGTTGAGAGTGTTCATTCATGCCTTGAGTGGGAATAGAGCTAAAATGGTCATCTAACTTGATCCGAACCATCATCCATTCCAATAGTTCTGAGAACAATATTGAAGATTATATGTTACCAGGAATCTCTGAGCTACAACCTAGGAGAGTTTCCTGGAGTGCTAACATGGCCTACGTACGCTGGTCCCTCTAGAGGTCATTTCAGGATGTCTTCAGGCCATGAAACTATCTGGGAAGGAGGCATTCAAAAGGTTGACTTTTTTAGGGCATGTAGCAACTGAAATTAGGGTTTGATGAGCCCTAAAACACTGATCTGGATGATGGGAGTCATGTGCCCAAATGGATCTGTAACAACTGGGCTCTTTGGTAAAACTGCTGGATCAAAGTTAATATGATCTTTCCAATTCTCTAATTTAGTCCTAAATAATCCTTGTTCAAAGTGTAAATCAAACTAGATATCTTGAAAGGTAACAGATTTTTCAGGGAGTGAGTTGGCTCTATGAAGGAATATGTTGCTTGTTTGACTCTCAGTTCTAGGAGTTTTTCTTAAGATCTTTTTTGGATTGTCCACTATGGTAGGAGGATTTGGATCTGGGTGGGATCTAGTAGAGATTCTTTTGGGAGCCAGTGTTCATATTTAAAACACTGACAAACTGAATATATACAAGAGTAGAAAGGAAACAATCTTAGGAATAAGCCTATCATACAAAGCTTTTGACTGGGTAATCTGAATTTGAATGAAATGACAAATTTTCAATAGTCCCTAGTATGGTTGCCACTATGTTATCACTCTATGATTTTTAAGGTTGGAAAGAAAAAGATCATAAAGGACACATCAAACCACTTTGGAGTCTAGGGTCTAACCATCCTTAGCTCAGAGAGGGCTCTCTCTGTATATTTTGAGATTTTATTTTTCTTTCTGGTGCTTTAATATTTTAGGCTACTTATATAGATAAAAGATTGATTAATTGATTGATTGGTTGGGATAGCTTCTTGTTTAAACCTTTTCCATTGGGCTATGGAGTCAACAGCGGGATTGTAGCATCAAACTTTTTCAGAGCATTCACAAGGATAGCTAACTATATCTACTAGATCTTAAAGCACAATAAGGAATGAAATGACAAAATAGTGAAATCAGTAGTGGTTAAAAATAATTTAAGTATTTCCTAACTAGACTTCAAAGGAAAACATTTATATAGTAAACACAAACAGAAATAAGGTTCTCTAAAAACATATATTATTCTAAACTTTTTGTTTTACAACAAGATTTGAATGATGCACATTGAAGGAAACAATGAAACATTTAACACAGAAAGAAAAACATCACCAGATAAACAATAGCTCAAGTATCTTGCAAATGGTCTTTATTATCAATGCTACAGCTCCAAAATTACAGTGCTCCAAAAAAAAAAATTCAGTTTCTCAAGTCCAACCCCTAATACTTCCAATGTATGACGCATTTAACTAAAATCTACAACAATTACCGTATACACTTGGAAATTTGTTATTAATTACAACAAAACTAAAATTTGACTTGTAACCACGAAGTGGCCACGATGAGATAACTTGGACATTTGGTCCCTCTTTTTCTGAATGCTAATGCTAGGTAATCAATTATGCTGTAGTGGCTGATTTGGTTGCTCTTTAATAAGGTGTGTTGACTTTGTTGACTCATATGGGTGCTGACTTAGCTTTGCATTGTTCCTTCAATCCTGCTTGTCATGTTCCTCTTGGTAGTCACACAAGTCACTCCATTCATCTTCATCTAGGATTTTAACCTTGATCAACCTGCGGTATATCTCATCTATTTCTGTGTACCGCGCAAAAGTAGGCTTCACTGTGAAAATGTGTTTCAATTCATGTTCAATGAAAATTGGATTGCTGATAGCTTCCAACATTGCTCTTCCTGTTATGCTGCCTCTGATATTGGATAGATTGCCAACATCCTTTGCTATTTCCTTTAACCTCTTGACATAATCTTCTTTGGTCATGATTTTATCATTAATGACAAACAGAGAAGGGAGCCCCTTTTGTGTCAAAGGTTCAATTATGTTGAAAAATCTGTTTACTGTTAGCTCCAAATTTTGGCACTTCACCTCAAGTTATACAATCAAGTTCTTCTTTGTCAATACCTTTTTTACGTGTAGAATAGTTTTTGTTCTGTCTACTACTCCCAGCTCTTCTAGCTCATACATGTTCTTTGAATTTAGAAATTTGATGATTCTGTTGGTTTTTGTTGGCATGTCTCCGAGCTCTAAGTTAGTGGTTGAAATAGCCTCCTTGGTTTCTTCAACTAGCTCCGTCTGTTCAAATATACTTTGGATGTTGGGCCAGATCTCATTCATGCCATTGATGATATTGTTCTAGATGATTTCCTTCACCCTTCCTAGAGTGTTTCCAATTGATGATTCCTTTTGAGATTTCTGTAATATTTTGATTAATGTGCATGTCCTCTACATTTCTATTGAATGTGCACTTTCAACTCTTTTAATCTGGTCCTACAGGACGTTGACTTGAGTTTCCAGTCTCTTGATTTCCTCTATCTGGAGATTCATGCTCTCCATGGATCTGGCTAGTTTTTATGTATTGCTTCATGTCCCTATAGTAGTAGTTGTTGGAGTAGCTGTATGAGGAAGAGCCTCCATAGTGGTGATGGTCAATTGTGCTGCTTTTTCCTTCTCTTGTACCATCTTCTCCATCTCTGTTTCCATTTGTTTTATTTGGAGTGACTGCTCCATTATCAGTTTCATCATTTCTGCCTTCTGACTCTCTGTTTCCTCTATTTCTTTGGTCAAGGGATCCTGTGTTGCAGGCATTTTGAGTTGTTTTCTCAAGGCTGCTATATCAGTCTCCTTCTTCTTAATTATCTCTTCTACTACTTTCACATCTGATGGAGCATATCCAATTTTCACCACTATGTCTCCAAAGGACTTAATCCTATTATCTTTTGATTTAGAATAAATATTTTCCATCTTCAACTGAGATTGGGTATTTGATAAAGCCACCTGCATTTTAAACAAACTCGTATAGGTACTTGTTAGAATGGAGGAGATAGGATGAACATTTCTGGCATCAAACTCAAAGGAGGTTTGTTTGTAATCAGCTAGAGTTTTAGGTGTCATTGTTTGTGCTTCAAGGAATGCCATATGCAATTTTCCTTTTCCTGAATCAAAAGCTAATAGAAGTCTACCTTGGGAAGTATAACTTTGCCTCCAGAACTAAGCATAAGTACTCTTTTTCAACATTTCATTTCTGATCTTTATCTCTCTGAAAGTATCAAACGGTCTTCTCCTTTTCTCCTATTACATTTGCAGATGTGGAAACTTGGAGAGTTTGTTGCCTTTTCGAGATTGGAGTGGTAGGAAAAGATTGACCTCCCTCTAGAGATGAATTAGGAATATCACTGAGATTAATAACTGTTTGCTATGGTGATTCCTTGCCTAGGTCCATGTCCATGCGTATCCTAGCCCTTTTTCTAAATTTTAGTTTGAACTCTTTCATAGAAGTATCAGTCCCTGGTGACTGATCTTCTCTCGGTCTTTTACCAGTTATTTCTTTTTCCTGTTCCTTGCCCTTGTCTGCTATGTCCTTTGTATTCTACCTTTATTGTTGCCTAGGAGTTTGTGTACTTGAAAAAGAAAGTATTTGCTCCTCAACCTCTTGCAGGGTTTCAGGCATCCACTCTATCTAGTTCATGAATTTCTCTATTTCAGGCCTGTGAGTGTGAATATAAGGTGTTGATTTGTTTTCCACCCTTTTCTTGGAGATAATGCCACATGATTCATAGAACCACATGAAGCTATGAGTGAACTTCATTTCTTTCAATTTGTTGTCAGTCTCCTCACCTGCTGCCCTGTTGTTGCAAATAAAAGGGCCAATCTAGGATTTGATCCTAAATTGAGACTTCTTCTTTGCTGCCACAAAGTGCACTTCATCTGCATTGATCATCTGCCTGATATACTAAAGTGCAAAGATCCCCATGGGGAGGAACTTTGGAAGCTTGTAAGGGGCCAATTCACATCCATATATCCTTAATTTTGTGTAGTTTTGGTACAAGTACCATCTCCTGTTCTTGCTTGGTCTGTCAGCTGCATAATCCTTTTAATTTCTTTACTAATTCTGGGTTCTGTTGTATCACTGAGGACGCTCATAGTTGGATGGAAAAACATCTCTATGAATGTTTTGTATGTGAAGTCCCTTTGATCCTTCGTCACCAAAGTTGTCTAGAAGATGACAGATTGAGGTTCACCTTCTTCATTTAACTTGCTCATTACAAAATGAAATCCATCTGCCTGAAAATAAACAAACATGTACACTAATACTGAAGAATACTGAAACACTTCCTCTATGGTGAAATTTATGAATTGCTCGTGGATGGCATCTGCCAGGAACTGACTAAAATTAAACAAGATAGAGGGATTTGCATCAGATGACAATATGGACAGGAAACCTATTATGGCTTCATCAAGCCAATGATCTAAATAATAGCCTAGTAGATATGATAATATAGTGACTATATGCCTAGTTCTATCAAGGAAAGCAGAGGAGGAATATGGGGTATTTTTGCTAGGCAGTGAGGTCTGTTCAGTCATGAAGAGTTCTAGGGTTTTATCTCTTTTGGAAAAGTCTAGTCTCTGGTACATTTCACTGAGGATTTCATGGGAAAAAGGAGTGGTTCCTTCAATGATAGGAGCTTGCATCATCTGTATTATGGATTTAGCATCAATAGTGAACAATATTTCTCATGCAGGGGCTATTACGGCTCTTTGTTGTGGGCTATAGGAGTATTGGCATTTTCTGATCATTTCTGGGTAACGATTGGTTTTGGGAAAAATGTAGAAAGGAAAATTTGTATCCCAGAGGCCTATATCATACATTTTATTAACGAATTTATCATCCCACCAATATTAGATGTAAAATAGGTCAAATTCGAATATTGTCTCATGTATCTTGAAACCTCTATCTGCAAGTGGAATATGGTCCAAGTCCACTAGTGGGTGTACCATTGGATTGAACAAATCTTGTTCTTTCCTCTTCGGTGGCATGGTTATCTTCTACAAATTTTAAACCTGGACTGTCTTTGGATTTGCAGGTGAACTGCAATTAGAAAAGGGATGAAAAGTATAGGGAACTCAGAGAGGGAAAACAGAAAGGGAATAAGTAGAAAACGAGATTCAAGAAGGGGAATGCCTGCTAAATGCAGACAAGTGCAGCTTTTTGGAACTATGTTGATAATTTGATTTTGTCAACTGCTTCTTTGTGTATGCCTAAGCAAACTTTCACTTTCACCTGTAAGTAAAGAGGACATATGAAAATTCGGTAAATGAGTGAAAAATGACGCCTTTGTAATTTTTAGAGATTTTCCATTGCAATGGCATAAAGTGGTGCGAGTCCATTGGCTAATAGTCCAGCGAATTGAATGTGCAATGGTATAGCACGGGAATGGTGGTGATAGGTGGATGGGACAAAGTGGCATTGCGGAGTGGCCGGATTGGTGAACGGTCATAATGGAGGAGTGGTTTGTTTGAAAGTGGAAACCACTTTTCGGAGGGCCTGTGGAGTGGTAAGTGGAATTAGTGGGGGGGGAGTTGGGGGGGGGGGTGGTCGGGTACAAAATTACGGTAGCACAACATGTAGGCAGTAGGAAGCCACTGATTCGGACCCCCCCCGACATTAATGTTCGGAGGGTGAGGGGGGGCCAAAAACTCGTATGGGTCGTTGGATCAATCATGGAGTGTGGGGATTTGATGGAAGGTGCGGGGTGGGTAATCGTTGATGTGACGGGCATGTGGGTGGTGAGGTTGGAAAATGAAATGGGGGGTGGAGTATAGAATAAAGTTAGGAGTATAGTATAAGACCCCTATCCTTTTTTTTAATTTATTTTTTCCATATTAGGAAAAACACATGAAATATGTAATAAAACATTAAAAGGAATTTTCATGTCCTTTTCCCTTTATAATTCTTTCAATCTACCTAACTTTTGTTTCTCATCTAACTTTTTTTCCTTTTTGGCGAGGTGCATTTGGACTTGCAGACCCTTTTTCACTCTTTTTTTTTTTCTAACCTACTCTATCACTTATCTCTCCTATTGGTTCAGATTGAACAGTTGAACCAATCTCATTTCTACCTAGCTACTGATTTTCCAAGATTGAACTGTTTGACAGATCTTTATTGTCTACCCTATTAACAAAAATTGAAATTTGTTCAATCAATCTTAGACTGTATGAATTGAAAAATATTTGGGGTTTTCTTTTCTTTTCATTTTTTTTCTCTTTTTTTTTGTTTTTGTTTTTTTAATACCTCTTTTCTTTTCTTTTCTTTTTTTGGAAATCAATTGAATATTGAGATCTATGAACAATATAAAATCTACAAAATGTGAGATACTCAATCACCTTGAGATCCTATAAATTATAGGACCCTAATAGGACACACATGCAAGTGAGATGTGGAGGAAGCTTCGACATGGATGTCTACTTTGACCGGTGCGCATTCCAGATATGAGTTAGAGTGTACATGAGATGAAAATAGATCATATGACGTGCTTGGGTGTTCATCAAAACATATGGAATCATGGGAGTGATGACAACCCAATACTGGAGGTTGATCGAAATAATTGATTGTGCATGATGTTTCACCAAGATTCGCAGATCAAGGATCGATCAAGAATGGAAGCTAAATGTTTTGAGAGGAATTTACTGTGTCTTCACCATCCTATTCCTCCACTTATTTGATTAGACTTCCTAGAACATGACTACAACTTGATCCAACAACTCGAGAATCAAGAGAGTGTGCGTAGCTAGCTTGTGAAGCAGATATCTCAAGCGCGTCATGGTGCAAGGAGTCATGGCTTGTAGATTGTTTCTGGGAAAACTAGTATCTCTAAGAAATGCTAGCCCTCTAGGTTTGGTAGCTAACCTAGAAACAACAGTCAAAGCAATTCAATATCTTTCCTATGAGTGATAGATAAGAAAGATATTATGAAAGACCAACCTGTAACTTTCACTTGAATCCTCACTTGATCTCCTTCTCCTTTGGCCGATCCCGTAACTCCTCCCCGTACTTAACACGCTTGGAGAGTACTTGCACAGCTACAGAAACAAAGACCTGTCAAAGCATAATGATCCATCACAACATAAACATCATAGAATCAGAAATATGATAAACAAATGAATGCATTTACAGTTAACACAATCAATTGGGAAAAATATTGAAGAACTTTATTGATAACAAGGAGAATTACAACCCATAAGAAGTCTAATCCAGTGCCATCCTCCCAGCTTCAAGCCTTCTTCACCTCATGAATCAGCAAGAACACACCAACAATAACACAATGCTCTCACCTCAATACTAAAACTATCAGTACTTCCTTACAACTCAGAATATTTCACCCTTCTGATCTCTTGGATGAGAGATCCTTTTATAGATGATTGCAGGAGGTTGAGTAATCAATGGGGATAATGACTAGTTTTAGGAATTGGTTCCATGAAAGAGGGGAATTAGAGATGGTTTCCTAGTTCCCTTGGTCATCCTTGGGTGAATTCAAAGAGGCAAGTGGCATAGGAGAAGCTTCTAGAGGCTTCCATGAGCAACTGCCTCATCAAACACTCTCAAAATTTTGTCCTACCTCGCCCATCACACCTACTAGAGGGAAAAAATGCAATGCATCTCGCTTTAGCTGTGCAGTACCTGATATGCATCTCACCCTGACACAGGGCTTTCAGCAATGATTCATTTTAGGCACTTTCTGGATGATTTTTGAGATGGAACTTTTGGGGAATGAGGCATTCAGATGATTTAATTCTTTTAGGGCATAAAACCACTATTTTAGGGGTTGATGAAACCTAATACATTGACATGTGAGTTTAGGGTTGATGTGCCCAAATATGTCTATAACAGTTTCCCCCTAAAGCATGAGGTCATAAATGTTCATGTCAGGTGAAATTCTTTATCATGAGGATCGGAAGTTTTGAACTGGAAGGTGACCTGCATCAATTACAATATAATACATCATGATAATATGATTTTTTCATGAACTTGTTGGAAATACTGAGAGGGGGGGTGAATCCGTATTTCTTTTTCCCACTATTGTTTTACCAGTTAAAACATATATATTCAGAACACAAGATGAACAGCAAGAAAAAATGCTTTTATTAATATAAATTGTGCAGTAAAATAGATACAATATCTAGATGGTTGCAATCAGTTGCCAAGCTCCAACTTGGACTTTGGTGAGGCTCCAACCTCCAGACCACCAACTCTATTTTGCCAAGACACCAATCTTGGACTTAGGAGCATAAACTCTCAAGGACTTCAATCCTTCTTCCTTCTGAGGCTTCAACCCCAAGGACTCCAATCCTACTTACTTCTGAGGCACCAGCCCAAGGACTTCAATCCTTCTCACTTTTGAGGCACCAACCCCAAGGACTCCAATCCTTCTGCTCTCAGAACTCTTCTCTGCTGAGTTCTATCTATTTACAGCTTCACTGTAGTCTCCAAGCTACAGTATCAATGACAACCAGTCTTCTTATGAATGAGTCTTTACAACTTTGCACTCTGCCCACACATAGTCTCCAATAGCCATTTTTCTCTCTGATAATGTCTTCACACAGCTTTAGTCAGTCTTCTGTTAGCTGCACTAAACTCTGTATAAAGAACAATTTTCTGTTCAAGCTTATGTTCTCACTGTCACAATGAATGCTTCAGCATGACTGTTTTTCTACTGGCTGTTTCTCCCCTTCGACTGCCTACTATTCTGTTGGTCCTTCATCCCTCTTTATGTTCTGCTGCACCCTGTTTCTGTTCTGTTGGACCCTCACATGGCCTCTATTTCCTCCAGCGCATTTCAGCAGCTTTCAGCAGCTGTAACGGCCTTCACAGCGTATTTCAGCAACTTTCAGCAGCTGCAGCAACAGCAACAGCAGCAGCACCAACAACAGCAGCAGCTACAGCAGCAACGGCTACAGCAACAGTAACAGCAACAGTAACAGCAACAATAGCAACAGCAACCGCAGCAATAGCAGCACCAGCAATTCCCTGTTTTTACTGTTTTATACATTCTCATGCCTTTGTCCGTTCATTTCCACTTACTCAATGGCTCTTTGGCTTCCTCCTCGCTCGCTTGAGCTTCGGCTTCCTCAACACTTGCTTGACCTTCCGGCTTCCCTCCTCCATTCGCTTTATCTTCCTCATGATTACCTTCGATTGATGGTGTCACAAAAATATAATGTCGTCGCGGAGGTGTTTTATCAACGCGGAAATATAATTTCGTCGCGGAGGTGTTTCAGCAACGCCGAAAGTGGTGTTTCAGCAACGCTGAAACTGGTGTTACAGCAACGCTGAAATTGGTGTTTCAGCAATGCCGAAACTGGTGTTACAGCAACGCTGAGACTGGTGTTGCAGCAACGCTGAAACTGGTGTTTCAGCAACGCCGAAACTGGTGTTACAGCAACGCTGAGACTGGTGTTGCAGCAACGCTGAAACTGGTGTATCAGCAAATTTTTGACAAGTGTCGGTGTTTCAGCAATGGAGACATTGGTGTTTCAGCAACTTTTCTCCAGGAGTTTCAACCGTGTTCAACAACGGTTTTAGCAATGGTGTATTCCGCCTGCTATATATATATAGTTATCTTTTGATACCATATACACTATAATCCTCCCAATGGCTTTGTTTGCTCTTATTTGCTCTGATGGCTCTCTGCGTCCTCTGTTTGCTTTTAAACACATCCATTGCTCCTCCGATAGCTCCTGATGACTCTGATATGCTTCCTTGCTATATGGTTCCTCCTGCAGCTCCACCGATGGCTCTGTGTGCACCTTCTCTTTGGCATATACCGATGGCTCTATATATATTGCTCCTCTTGGCTCCTCTTGCTCCATCTGCTCCTCTCGGTCCATTTGCTCCTCTTGACTCCGATATGCTCTGTCTCCTCCTCTTGAATATTGCCATATTGACATCAATGACAATCTGTGTCCAACAATCTCCCCCTTTGTTATTGATGGCAATATTCTCCTGCCTTCTCCCCCTTTGACATCAATGGCAAAGGAATGCTACGAACTCCCCCTGTTAAGCTGCTCCCCCTGTCTTGCTGCATCTTTATGAATGAACTTGAGTGATGATAAAGAAATAACCCCCATCTTTTGTCGCAGATGTTCGAATGCTTCCCGAGGAAGAGGTTTTGTGAAAATATCAGCTATTTGCTCCTTAGTACTGATATATTCCAGAGCGATGTTTTGTTCAACTACTTGCTCACGGAGGAAATGATACTTGATTGGTATGTGTTTGGTTCTTGAGTGCATCACTGGATTTTTGCTGAGACTGATAGCACTAGTGTTGTCACAATAAACGGTAATTGGTTGATCTGTACATATGTCGACATCTTTTAGTGCTTCCTTTATCCAAAGTATCTGAGTGCAACAGTCTGCTGCAGCGATATACTCGGCTTCGGTTGTGGATAATGATATGGATGACTGTTTTTTGCTGAGCCAGGATACCAAACAGTCTCCTAGGAAGAATGCGTTTCCACTAGTACTTTTCCGATCATCTATATTTCCAGCCCAATCAGCATCGGTGTATGCAGTTACAGTCAGTGTTGAGTTCCTTGGGTACCAAAGACCGAAATCAGAAGTTCCCTTCAGGTATCTGAGAATTCTTTTTACAGCTAATAAATGAGATTGTTTGGGAGCCGATTGAAATCTTCCCACCATTCCTACTGCTTGCATTATGTCTGGTCGTGTAGCTGTTAAGTATAGAAGTGCTCCAATCATTGACCTGTAATGAGTTGCATCCACTAGAGGGGAGTCATCATCTTTGCTCAGTTTGCAGTTTGTGGTCATGGGAGTGCTCATGGGTGCACAGTCCTCCATTCCATATTTTTTGAGTATGTCTTTTAGATATTTGCCTTGAGATATACACAATCCTGCTCTGGTTTGAGATACTTGAAGTCCAAGGAAGTGGGACAGTTCTCCTATCATTGACATCTCAAATTCTTTTGCCATGCTTTGAGAAAATTCATGGCTCATTTCATCATTATTACTAGCAAAAATCAGATCATCGACATAAACAAGAGCAACTAGTAACTTACCTTGATCTGTCTTTATGTATAGATTGCTTCCAGCCACTCCCTTTTTGAAGCCTTGTTGTTGGAGATAGTTATCCAGTCTTGCATACCAAGCTCTAGGAGCTTGTTTCAACCCATACAAAGCCTTTTTCAGCTTACAGACTAGATCCTTTCCTGCTGTCAGATCAAAACCTTCTGGCTGCTCCATGTAGACTTCCTCCTTGAGTTCCCAATTTAGAAATGCTGATTTCACGTCCATTTGATAGATTTTGAATCCTTTCGAGCAAGCAAATGCTAAAAACATCCTGATAGCTTCCATACAGGCCACTGGTGCAAACGTCTCTTCAAAGTCAACTCCTTCAATTTGCGAATAGCCTTTGAAAACAAGTCTTGCCTTGTTTCTGATAACCTGTCCTTCCTCATTCATTTTATTTTTGAACACCCATTTGGTTCCTATTATGTTTTTGTCCTTCGGACGAGGTACCAGCTCCCATGTCTTGTTCTTCTCAATTTGGAATATTTCTTCTTCCATTGCTTTTACCCAATGAGGGTCCTTACTTGCTTCTGTGAATGTTTCTGGTTCTATCATAGATAGGAGGGCAATGGCTTTTCTCTTGGGTGAGGTTGTTATCCTTCTTCTGGTCTGCACACCTTCATCTTTATCGCCAATGATCTGTTCTTCTGGGTGGTATCTTTCTACATACTTCATCTTTGAAGGAGTATAAGCCGGTTCTCTTTCCTCTTCTTCTTCTTCATCATCTATCTCTTCTTCTTTGGATTCTTCTTCTTCAATGAGAAAGTCATCTTCCTGTTCTTCAATTTCCTTTTCTGGAAGATCTTCGTCAACCTTAACATCGATGCTTTCCACTATTTTCTTCAGTCGAAAATTGTAGCATTTGTAAGCCTTGCTCCGTGGAGAGTATCCAAGAAATATCCCCTCATCAACCGGAGAATCAAATTTTCCAGGTGAACCATCATTTATTTTTATGAAGCACTTGCTTCCAAATATTTTGAAATACTTCACCGAAGCAGGTCTCCCTTTCCATAGCTCATAAGGAGTTTTATCACAATTTGGTCTTAATTGAGTCCGATTCAATGTATAGACAGCTGTCCCTACTGCTTCCCTCCAGAATTTAGGTTGTAGGTCTGCTGCTAACAGCATGGTTCTTGCCATTTCTTGGACAGTTCGGTTTCGTCTTTCAACTACCCCATTTTGCTGAGGTGTTCTGGCAGCCGAGAATTCCCTTTTAATTCCATGAATATTGCAGAACTCACTGAACTCGTTTGATGTGAATTCTCCTCCTCTGTCTGTTCTGAGACACTTAATTTTTGAATCTTTTTCGTTTTCTATAAGGGATTTTAGATTCTTAAAACATTCAAAAGTTTCAGATTTATACTTTATGAAATATATCCACATCATTCTAGTATAATCATCAACAAATAACACAAAGTACCTTTCTCCTTGGAGTGCTTGATTTCTAGTTGGCCCACACACATCAGCATGGATGATCTCCAAGGACTTTGATGTACAGTGTTCCTTTGTCTTGTGGCTGGTTCTGGTCTGTTTTCCATGTTGACATGGACCACACACTGCTTGCTTTGGTTTGGACAACCTTGGGATGTCTTGTACAGCGTTGATTTTGCTGATATTGACCAGATTTTCGAAGCTGGTATGTCCAAGTCTCTTGTGCCACAACCAGCTCTCATCTGCCTGACTCAAGTAGCATTTGTTCTCCTGAATCTTGTTCAGAACATAAATATTGTCTAGTGTTCTTACTCCTTTTGCCACAAGTTTTCCAGAGACAGAGTTCCTTATTTCACAGTCTTTGGTGCTGAAGACAACCTTATGTCCTTGATCACAAATTTGGCTGACACTCAGAAGGTTGTGTTTGAGTCCATCAACCAACAGAGCATCTTGAGCTTTTCCTTTTCCATTGATCAAGGTAACTGTTCCTCTTCCTGCAATTTTGCCAGTTCCGCTTCCAAAGGACACATTCCCTTCCTTTTTGCTCAGTGAGATAAATTTCCTTTTGTCTCCTGTCATGTGTCTGGAGCACCCACTATCCACAAACCACTGGTTTCCATTATTTTGCGCAAATAGAGCCAGGCCACATTTGTCCATTGCAGAGATCTTGCTGCTCGTCTTTCTTCCTTTGAGTGGGCAGTTTTGTTCATAGTGTCCATTATTGTAGCAAAACGAGCAAGTCAGATCAAATTTAGTCAAGGGATCGAATGAGTTGAAGGTTTTGATTTGTCCCTGTCTTTTGGGAGCATATGAGTTGATTACTCGGTCATTTTGCGTTGTCTTTTCACTTCTGCGAGCCATACAGTGTCTAGCTTGGTGACCGAAGTTTTTACAGTGAAAACAGTGTCCAAGAAATATGGTTTTGAAGCAACCACGGTTTAATTCGCCTTCCTTTCTGAGAATTACTCCTCCCTCGTCCTTTGGATTTTTGATGGGCTCTTGGTGGAGTACAGGTTTGTATTTGCTGTAGTGTCCATGATTCGACTCCACATTCTTCTTTGGACTAAATCTTTCTTGATTCTTGGAATCTGGGACGCACTTTTGATAAGAAACTTTTTCATCTTTTGGGTTGCAGGAAAGTGCATCGGCATAGCTTTTCGCACTATTCTTAGTGCTTGAGGATTCTCCCTTGAAACCTATTCCAGACTTATCATGTTGAGGTTTTTGATTTTTCAGAATAGTATCAAGTATTTGAGAGCTTTTACATCCCTTTTTAATTTGCTCCAACTCCTTTCTCAGAGATACTACTTCGGCCTCTCGTTCTTCACAAGTCTCTTCTTTTTCCTTAAGCTTTGTTTTCAAGAGATCTTCTCTCCGTCTTATTTCCTCGTTTTCCACTTTGAGAGAGATAATTTTGTTCCGTAGTTTCTCATTCTCTTCAATGGCACTTATTAACAGTTCATCCACATTTCCTTCTTGCCCCGAGTCATCATCATCTGTGAGTGCCATGAATAGTGCTTCTTGGCTTTCATCATGATCGCTTTCCTCATCTGATTTCTTTTTGATGACCATAAACTCATCCTCATCAGACTCATCTTGCTTAGAGAGAAGGTTTTTCTTATTGAACCCTTTCCTTTTATATGTCATTCTTTTAGAATTTCTTTCGTCATCACTGTCATGTTTATGAGGACATTTTGCTGCATAATGACCTATTTTACCACATTTAAAACAGATAAGAGGATACTTGCCTTTAAGCTTAGATCCTCTCTTCAGCTTTCGTACATATTGAGCCAATTCGGATTCCACATCTGACTCATCACTACAGTCATTCCTTTCTTTCCCTTTCTTTGACTTTAAGGCCTTGAATGCTGCATCTTTGGAGCTAGGTCCTCCTTTCCTCATTTCATAGGCAGTGAGAATTCCATGGAGTTCATCCATTTTGAGGGTGTCAAGATCCTTTGATTCTTCTATAGCACTTATTTTGGAGTCAAATCTGTCTGGAAGGGACCTTAATACCTTTTGTACAATAGTACTTTCTTCAACCTTTTCGTCCAATCCTTTCAGGGAATTTACCACTTCAGCAACTCGAAGGAGGTATGCTGCAATATCTTCTTCCTCTTCCATCTTCAAACTTTCAAATTGTCTTCTGTGAGTTTGGAGCTTTGCCTTTTTGACTTTTGAGTCTCCATCGTACAAACTAACTAGCTTCTCCCACATTTCTCTGGCAGAGTTACAGTGCATGATTTTTGTAAACTCAGAATCAGTGATTCCACTAGTGATAGAGTTCATGGCTTTTGCATTTGCAATGTAGGCTTTCCTCTCCTCTTGGTCTGTTGGAAGAGTGGAAGTCGCTTGGTATTCAGTTTGACAAAAATGCCAAACTTCAGGTCCAAGGGACATTAAATAGTAAGTCATTCTTTTCTTCCAAAACCCAAAGTTAGTGCCATCAAACAGAGGAGGTTTTCCTGATGCTTCATGATTTCTCATCATGGTTGCTGATCCTTCTTCAAGCTGTTAGGCTAGAATGAAGAAGCCTGCTCTGATACCAATTGTTGGAAATACTGAGAGGGGGGGTGAATCAGTATTTCTTTTTCCCACTATTGTTTTACCAGTTAAAACATATATATTCAGAACACAAGATGAACAGCAAGAATAAATGCTTTTATTAATATAAACTGTGCAGTAAAATAGATACAATATCTAGATGGTTGCAATCAGTTGCCAAGCTCCAACTTGGACTTTGGTGAGGCTCCAACCTCCAGAGCACCAACTCTATTTTGCCAAGACACCAATCTTGGACTTAGGAGCACAAACTCTCAAGGACTTCAATCCTTCTTCCTTCTGAGGCTTCAACCCCAAGGACTCCAATCCTACTTACTTCTGAGGCACCAGCCCAAGGACTTCAATCCTTCTCACTTTTGAGGCACCAACCCCAAGGACTCCAATCCTTCTGCTCTCAGAACTCTTCTCTGCTGAGTTCTATCTATTTACAGCTTCACTGTAGTCTCCAAGCTACAGTATCAATGACAACTAGTCTTCTTATGAATGAGTCTTTACAACTTTGCACTCTGCCCACACATAGTCTCCAATAGCCATTTTTCTCTCTGATAAAGTCTTCACACAGCTTTAGTCAGTCTTCTGTTAGCTGCACTAAACTCTGTATAAAGAACAATTTTCTGTTCAAGCTTATGTTCTCACTGTCACAATGAATGCTTTAGCATGACTGTTTTTCTACTGGCTGTTTCTCCCCTTCGACTGCCTACTATTCTGTTGGTCCTTCATCCCTCTTTATGTTCTGCTGCACCCTGTTTCTGTTCTATTGGACCCTCACATGGCCTCTATTTCCTCCAGCGCATTTTAGCAGCTTTCAGCAGCTGTAACGACCTTCACAGCGTATTTCAGCAACTTTCAGCAGCTGCAGCAACAGCAACAGCAGCAGCACCAACAACAGCAGCAGCTACAGCAGCAACGGCTACAGCAACAGTAACAGCAACAGTAACAGCAACAATAGCAACAGCAACCACAGCAATAGCAGCACCAGCAATTCCCTGTTTTTACTGTTTTATACATTCTCATGCCTTTGTCCGTTCATTTCCACTTACTCAATGGCTCTTTGGCTTCCTCCTCGCTCGCTTGAGCTTCGGCTTCCTCAACACTTGCTTGACCTTCCGGCTTCCCTCCTCCATTTGCTTTATCTTCCTCATGACTACCTTCGATTGATGGTGTCACAAAAATATAATGTCGTCGCGGAGGTGTTTTATCAATGCGGAAATATAATTTCGTCGCGGAGGTGTTTCAGCAACGCCGAAAGTGGTGTTTCAGCAACGCTGAAACTGGTGTTACAGCAACGCTGAAATTGGTGTTTCAGCAACGCCGAAACTGGTGTTACAGCAACGCTGAGACTGGTGTTGCAGCAACGCTGAAACTGGTGTTTCAGCAACGCCGAAACTGGTGTTACAGCAACGCTGAGACTGGTGTTGCAGCAACGCTGAAACTGGTGTATCAGCAAATTTTTGACAAGTGTCGGTGTTTCAGCAATGGAGACATTGGTGTTTCAGCAACTTTTCTCCAGGAGTTTCAACCGTGTTCAACAACGGTTTCAGCAATGGTGTATTCCGCCTGCTATATATATATAATTATCTTTTGATACCATATACACTATAATCCTCCCGATGGCTTTGTTTGCTCTTATTTGCTCTGATGGCTCTCTGCGTCCTCTGTTTGCTTTTAAACACATCCATTGCTCCTCCGATAGCTCCTGATGACTCTGATATGCTTCCTTGCTATATGGTTCCTCCTGCAGCTCCACCGATGGCTCTGTGTGCACCTTCTCTTTGGCATATACCGATGGCTCTATATATATTGCTCCTCTTGGCTCCTCTTGCTCCATCTGCTCCTCTCGGTCCATTTGCTCCTCTTGACTCCGATATGCTCTGTCTCCTCCTCTTGAATATTGCCATATTGACATCAATGACAATCTGTGTCCAACAAAACTTAGCTGAGGGAGGCATCCCTATGCTCAACTTTATAAACTTTCATTACATGTACATAGATCAGACAGTCATCTGCAGATATAGACTTGTAATCCATGAATTGGATGGTCATCTGTGTAAAGCCTTTGTACATTTGATGTTTTTGTACTCCTGAATATATCGCAGCCCGGATGGATGAAACTAGATCTAGGGTCTTCAAACTCATTCAATCTTCACTCAATGTACAAGTCAAACCATGTGAAAAGATGTTATGAGGTCGAACATGGAGAGACATCGCCTGATTATGAGCCAATGATGTAAGCTATTAATAGACACGAGAGGGATCACGGATAATGAAGATGATCCTCAAGGTACAACAGTACATTTCATGTGGTGTGAATAGATGATTCGATGTCGAACACCACGTAAAATCTTTCGGTCGAAGGCCATTGATGTTAACCTACCACAGGAAGAGAGAAACTTGCCATTAGTGTATGCAAGCTTCAAAGCACTGAAAGGGTGTTTCTAAGTCAACTTCTTGGATAATGAGCTAATGTCGACAAGAAGTGACTCGTCGTAGGAGGGCCTTAATGTATCCCATGTCTACGACATGAAATGAAGCAAATGACTTTGGAGATGAAAACGAACTGATGACACGAGGTTTAGGAATGGCGGTCATGAAAATGAAGGTTTGTAGTATTGCAATGGTTGAGACTTTTAACTGAATGACTTCTCTTGAACATATCGGAAACACTGAGATGAATTGGTAGCATTAACCTAAAAAGATGGATGGTATGATAGACTAATGGTATGATGACCAACGAATGGAATAACCCAACCCAACTCAATCACGGAGATGAAGTGAAAGTGTCATGTTCAAGAGTGACTTGCTACCATTAGTTTTTCAATATTTTTCCCTTTTTCCCCAGTCATTGCTGACCAGTACCTCTTTATTTTTTATCAAGCTTGAGGAGGATAACATATGCTTGTTCTATAATTTTCCCTTCGGGCAAACCCATCGCTATTTTATGTTTTAACGAGTCTAGCAATGGTGAAACTCGGTCTTGTCTAGATGGACAAGTTTGTCGCTATTATTTTAACGAGTTTAATGACAAGGATAACTCGGTCCTTTTCATGTTTAGAGAGTTTGAGAAGAGACAAAAAGAAAACTCCATAAGTTCTTTTTTGTAAAATAATCCCTCAGGTCCGAAAAAGGATAAAATAATACAAGAGGGATGTCGTTTCCAATACTTTAACGAGCTGGAATAGACAAGCGCTCAACAATCTTTTCTTATTTAGAGAGTCTGAAAAGAGTTTAAAGAGGACTCTATTTTGAGGAATGAGTGGTGTCTAGGGTAGCAACTGGTTCCGGTGATGTTGGAACTTCTCAAAACATGTTGATTTATGTGAAGAGGCTGGCTAATAAGACCACTCATTGCAACTGTTCCTCAAAAAAGGGTAAACAACCAAGTGAAAGCGTATGATCGGCCAAAGAGATGGTGGCGATGGGATGAAAACAACCAAGGCTCATCTGATGAAAGAGGCTGATAGAATGGCAATCATGAGGGTTAAAAATGGAAATGGGTTAATTTTTAGACAAGTTTGAACCACAGGGAATTATGCTTAGATTCAGCTTACATGCCCCCAACATGATGAAAGGGAGAGTCTCCTGTAACCAGATGGAAGTCACGGCGGTGAAGCAAGACGGTTATCCAACACCTATTTGGCTTCGTCCAGATAGGGACAAAGGTGAATGGGGTGATTCCCTTCACATAACCTACAGGGAAACGTAACTTTACCATTAGGTGCATGCCCTCCAAGCTTCATTACATTCACCTAAGTAGACTAATGGCTATCAAGTGGATGGAATGAAGGTTCTTTTACGAGATCAAGTGAAAGACTCGACTGGGATTTTACGAGATCTAATCAAGGACTCAACTTGGAAATTTCCTCCAGGGGTCCTTGTTTCATTGTTTAATGAGATTGACACAAGACAAGGAACTCTGCTCAAATTCCTTGTTTCATTTTTTAACGAGGTTGACACAGTAAAAGAACTATCCTCGGGAACCCTTGTTTCATTTTTTAAAGAGCTTGACACAAGACAAGGAACTATGCTCATGGGACCTATTTCATTTTTTAACGAGGTTGACACAGTAAAAGAACTATCCTCATATTCCTTGTTTCATGTTTTAACGAGGTCGACACAAGACCAGGAACTATCCTCGATCCCTATCACAACTCATAAGAGGCCAATGCCCCCAGTACATGATGTACAACATCACTGGATTTATTGTCAGTTGATGTAGGTATGGAACATGTTGCCACATAATTAACCTGTGGCAGGGATGATACCATTGGCACAAAAGGACCATTTAGGGAAGATGGTTGACTAGGAGCTATATTTGGACCAAGAAATGAAAGCTAGTCAACGGTGACAATCTTGCCTTCATGCGGGAAACAAATAACTCGAAAGAGTGTCAAAACAATAGCTCCCATGTCATAAACATAGTCACGCCCAAGAAGTAAATTGTAATCTAAAGGGCCTGGGACTGCCATCACATTCAGATAAATGGTTCCCCCCCCAAAGTAATAGGTGACTGAGGAAGGATCCCTAATGGTCGACTGGTTCCTTTGTTAAAGCCCAACAGATTCCGTGTAACCAGCACAAGCGGTGGCAAACCAAGTGCTTGCCAAGCAGTTGAGGAAAAGATACTCACTGATGCACCTTCATCTATAATAGTGCTAGATACAATCATTTTACAAACTTGTACTATGATCTGGAAAGGCACATAAGAAGGAAGGTGGAATCCTGCCAGTCGATTCCAATCAAAGGAAGTGACTAGACTACTTGGAGGGGGTACCATAGAAATGGGAGGATTAACCCCTTGAGTTACGAGAACTGGAGGATTTTCCTCCTGTCTTGATGGAACAGGTGGATTGCCCCCAAGCTCATTTGAATCTGAAGAAACAAAAAGAACTTGAGTGGTATGATTTTCACTCTCTTCGGGAAAGGTACGATTAGCTGAAGGTGAAATCGGGTCAACTGTTACCTCGACCTGTTGATTTGGATCAGGTATAGACTCATAGGATTCACTTTCAGAGAGAGTGGTTTCAACCGATGGTTGATTTTGGTCAGTCAATTCATCAACTAGTGAAGGATTTAGGGAGAGTTTCCTGTAACCAGATGGAAGTCGTTGTGGTGAAGCAGGACTGTTATCCAACACTTTCTTCGCTTCATCCAAATAGGGAAAAAGGTGAATGGGGTGATTCCCTTCACATAACCTACATGGAAACTTAACTTTTCCCTTCTTTCCATGAACTTTACTATCACTAGTTGATGGTATGTCACCAACATGGTCTTCAGAGGTTGATGACACGGGATGATGTGAACGAGAACACCATTCTTCCAAGATCCGAGGAATATTAGGACAATTTCGAAGAAGATGGTCTCCCGCACAAATTTTGCATGGATATCGAACTTTGTGTGGCTTAACGGATGGTTTCTCATTAGTGGTTGCATTCAGAGCAATGGTTTCTTGGTTGCCCCTCTGTTGAATTTGCTTCTTCTTCTTCTTCTTCCCTTTCTTCTTCTTCTTAGCCACCTGGTTACTAGTACCAACACTTTCACCAGGCGAAGAGGAAGAAGGGGAGGAAGAAACAAATGAGGAAGAAGGCAAAGGGTCAACTTTAGGATCAACTGGAGGTTGATTTTTTCCAGTTGGAGGTGTACTCAATTGTGGAGAAATCATGACAATTTGAACCAGGGAGGTTGAAAACAACCATACTGGCAAGCCAATGGTAAATCCCGGAAGGGACAATGTAGCCATATATGGAGCACCAATATTTCTGAAAGAAGGAAAAGGACTAGGATTTCCATCAAAAGGAATTCCTTGATCGGTGGACTCCGGATTTGTCGCCATATGTTTCAACCTAAGATCAACTAAGGAATAGGGATGTTATTCGTGGTCAATTAATTTTAACGACACTTGGACACAACTTTGCTTTTTTATTTTTAAAGAGTCGAGAAAAAGCTAAAGATGACTCTAGTCGGCTTCGATTTTTAATGAGCGTGAAAGGACAAGTGCTCAGATGATCCTTTTACAGTTAAATAGTCGAAAAGGAATGAAAGTGACTACTCTGGAGATACTAGACAAGAGGGTTTACCAGACAAATCACAAAACTACAATATACACCTTGGTGATAAATGAAAGAGAAATTACCAAGGACTTTACGTACGACTGTCAATTTTCCCAAATGTTGTGTTCAGTGCATTGTGATCGATAAGATGGCAGACTCGATTTCCTATGGATAAAGGATTAAAGCCAATTTGGGTCTCCCACTATATACGCGATGGTATAGGGAGCACAAGTCCGTGCTAGCACTTATCGTATCAAAGAGGAGGAATCACCCAACCTTCAGTGAAAATGACAACCATTAGGTTTAAAGATGTCGGAACATGCCTCTAGCCTAGACCTCTAGATGTGTTGCATTAATTACAAAGCGTTGTTAAGTTAATTTAGGTTCATTTTAAGTTGATCTTTCTTAAAAAATTTCCTTTGAAGGTTCACCATGTGATGTATGTTCACAATTCCTAAATTTCAACTATCATGATAAACAAACTTTTGATTTAGTTTGAACGATGAAAACCTTAGCTACTAAAGGATAGAGTGATCAGATCTTTGACAAAGAGCAAAGAGCACATCTAATGCAATTTCCCTAGCTATTCATATCAAGCATTCACAAACCTTAATATGCACAATGCAAAATGCATGTATTTGTTTTTAGCTTCCCTTAATGTGAATGATTCAAGAAGGAAAACTAAATGCAGCAATGACTCAAAATGTTTCACACAAAATGACAATTTTCAATAATTTTTATTCAAAGAGAGAAAGGAAGACTCAAAATGACACTTTCAAGTTTGAAGAAATATCTTTTCGACACTTTGAACAGAAACAAATCAAATCAAATGCACCAAAAAAAGTTTAATTGATTAGCAAATGAAGGAGGAATTTACGACACTTCACTTTTTCGATGAAAACTGATGATTTTACGACACTTTTTCTATCGAAACGACAAATCGATTAACACTAGCTTTTGACAATGGATTGTAAATGAAAAACAAATACACAAAAACATTCACTAACCCTAATCTAAATAGAGGATGATCTGAGTGATGTAAGTTGGCTTCAGTGATGAGACATTGTTCATATTCAACAAGCAACCAAACAGGAAGAAAACTAGTCAAAAACCTCAACTCTTAGATGGGAAAATTGAGTTTCAGTCATCCATCACAGGTACTAGTGACAAACAGTGCGATGCATAGCACTTTTCCCTTTCAGGAACTGAGATGCATCTCACTTTACAGTTCAAGACAATGCGATGGTCTAGGGAGCGATTCTGAAAATGTTTTGGCTCAAATTTGCAGCAGTTTTCAATGGATTAAGCTTAATTTTAATGAACAATGATAAGAAAAGTGTTATGGAATGTCCTAAGAGGTTACTAAGCTACCAACAAGGGCATTTTTATGCTTTTTCAAATCAAATGCTCAAGATATAAACTAAACCAGAGATTGACTGAAGTAGCATTTATCTACTACGCAATTGTATAACAAAAGCAGTTCGAAAGCTTCTTGGCTAGCTTCAGACTCTGTCTATAGTTTATATAATGCAACATAGAGCAAGAAATAGCAAAAAGCAATCATCGTCCCCCAGCGGAGTCACCAATTTGTTTCTGGGAAAACTAGTATCTCTAAGAAATGCTAGCCCTCTAGGTTTGGTAGCTAACCTAGAAACAATAGTCAAAGTAATTCAATATCTTTCCTACGAGTGATAGATAAGAAAGATATTATGAAAGACCAACCTGTAACTTTCGCTTGAATCCTCGCTTGATCTCCTTCTACTTTGGCCGATCCCGTAACTCCTCCCCGTACTTAACACGCTTGGAGAGTACCTGCACAACTATAGAAACAAAGACTTGTCAAAGCATAATGATCCATCACAGCATAAACATCATAGAATCAGAAATATGATAAACAAATGAATGCATTTACAATTAACACAATCAATTGGGAAAAATCTTGAAGAACTTTATTGATAACAAGGAGAATTACAACCCATAATAAGTCTAATCCAGTGCCATCCTCCCAGCTTCAAGCCTTCTTCGCCTCATGAATCAGCAAGAACACACCAACAATCACAATATGCTCTCACCTCATTACTAAAACTATCAGTACTTCCTTACAACTCAGAATATTTCAGCCTTCTGATCTCTTGGATGAGAGATCCTTTTATAGATGATTGCAGGAGGTTGAGTCATCAATGGGGATGATGAATGCCATTCTATTTTTAGGAATTGGTTCCATGAAAGAGGGGAATTGGAGATAGTTTCCTAGTTCCCTTGGTCATCCTTGGGCGAATTCAGAGAGGCAAGTGGCACAAGAGAAGCTTCTAGAGGCTTCCATGAGCAACTGACTCATCAAACACTCCCAAAAATTTTTCATACCTCGCCCATCGCACCTACTAGAGGTCCAAAATGAAATGCATCTCACTTTGACAGTGCAGTACCTAAGATGCATCTCACCATAACACAGGGCTTTCAACAATGATTCATTTTAGGCACTTTTTGGATGATTTTTGAGATGGAACTTTTGGGGAATGAGGCGTTTAGATGATTTAGTTCTTTTAGGGCATAAAACAACTATTTTAGGGGTTGATGAACCCTAATACATCAACATATGAGTTTGGGGTTGATGTGCCCAAATATGTCTATAACATAGATTATGGAGGATGGCAAAGATGCAAATTAGACTCAAGACTTGGGTTATGAACAATGATGTCCTCTTGTTGAATGGAGGGATGGGTTTCCTCCATAGGCTTTCTGAACAATTTTGGAACTTCCTCTGATGGGGCGGGAGATAGTTGAGCAGATGGGTTGGGAACATGCTGCACAGATTTCTCAGCTTTGCAACCACTACGATGGGGCACCCTCTTCAAGACATGAGGTGTCTCGTGAACTGCAAGAGTCAAGGGAGAAGGAAAATAAGGAGGTTCACCATTTCAAGAGACATGAACCAAGCGTTTCAGCTCTTGGCTCATGAAGTTAAGGTCCAAAAACTTCTTAGAAATTTCATGACATAGGTGAAGGAAGCGGGTAGAAAATTCCTCAACTAATTCATGAGGCTTCATTCTTAAACGAGATATTCTTTCATAGACATCTTGGTGGTCACACTCATCGAAGGCTTGATTGAGCTCCTTGAGGAGAATGAGAAGGGAATGGATGGAAGCAAGTGGAAGGTTATGAGACAACTAATTAGGATGACCTTCAAGGGTGAGGAAGAAGATTATGCAAACAAGCTCATCTCTATTGATTTCATGAGATTAACAGAAATGAAGAAAATCAGAAATGTGCTCGGTTACGGACGTTCTGTCCTCATCGTCAAACTTTAACAAGGACAAGTGATTGAGAAGCTCATCAGGGATTGATAATTGATTAAGGGAGAAATGAGAGAAACACCCTGGGAGCATGAATTGTGTATTATTCATGGGTAAGAGATTCAACCCAGATGTAAGGGCTCATCTCGTCATCTAGCCCTCCTTCTAGCGCTAGAATGTTGACGGTGCTAGATCCGCCAACATCAGGGGATCACCCTGGTATGAAGTCCCAACTAGACCTCACATAGTTTGGTGTGGGAGTCCCATCCGGTACGATGGCCCGATGTCCATTATCTTAAGGATTTTCCTCAACTCTTGCTTGTCAGCACAAGAGTGTGGTTTTCTTTGTCTTCAAGAAGTGAGTTCGTGTGCCTAGTGAGTGTAAGTGTCACTTGTGTCAATGGTTCTTTCACTGTCGAGGGAGAGGGTGAGAATGAGTTCCAGGTCAATTGGGAGTAGTCCCAACACTACTAGGAACACACAACACAAAAGAACATACAAAACTTTCGGCAGAGTAGTCCACACGGATGCGGAAGTCACAACACACAAGGGAAGATAACACATATAACACTTAGTGGATTAGTCCACACGAGTGAAACGGTTGTTTACAGCAACTTTGATGTCAAAGGTCTGTCTGATGTCCGGGAGAGTAGTCTACACGAGCAAGACAATGTTAATAGTGTATACAACACATTTCCATTAATAGATTATGTATTACAACAAGTGAAATAGTTCAAATGTATAACATAGGTTAAAGAAACGTGCATCACAAGTGTCAAAGATTAGTCTTACAACAGTTACAATACATGTGTGAAAACGTGCTGGCCTATTAGCAGGCTTCTGAATTAAGCAAAAGTTCCAAGGCACATTGTTACACCATACATCACTAACCCTGTGTGAGAGGCGTTGGAGCCACTATTTAATCCTAAAAGGAAAGATTACATACTCTCTTGGCTATGTGGGAGGAGCTGAGGTGAAAAGTCCTTTGCATGTACAAATGAGTGGGTATTTATAGCCAAGGATGAAACTGACCCTTGTGGCTGCTCTGCTACCCTCATGACTATTTGACTTCCATGAATATTCGACTTTACATGACTCTTTGTACAACAAGTGGGTCTCTTGGACTTCCACGTTACATTACATTAATTGAAAAAATGGCCCACGGTAGAGATGTGGACGACATGACTCATGACACGACTCGAGATGATAATGTTGGTAAATTCATGTTGTTGTTGGTGTGCATGTCGAGTTGTAGTGCTTGTAGAAATTCTCACTGTAGATTAATTTGATTATGCAATGTACTAAAGAAAAATAATTAATCTACTTCTACTATAAAACTTGCAGAAGCATAATCAATTTTGAGCAAGATCAAACAGAACACATTTAACAGAGAAGAAGAATCAATCACACATGAAACACAAAGGAATACTCTAGGGATTACACAAAGCTTTAGCTCTCAAGCTATCCAACTCTTAGTACAATCCCTCACTGCTGCTCATAGGAAAACAAGGCTTCTCACAAACCTTCTCCTCTGCCCTCCAAGCCTCCTATTTCCTTATGCTGTTTCTCCTGGGTGATCCAGCTGTAACCTATGTAATTATCACCTCACACACTGCTCTGACCTCTGTAGAAACTGCGCAATCCTCAAGGAATGAATTCCTTCTGCATGCAAGAGATTTCCTCATAGGAATATTCTTGCAACTGATAGTACATTGTCCCTGCCTTTAATCTCAACTAGGTCTTTGTTTGAACTGACATGCATGAGTTATTTATGAAAGAATATTCAGTTATCTGGAGAACACTAGTTGCATGCATGCATGCATTAACTGACTGAACTCACAATTAGTTCCACAAACTATTTGGAACTAATTTAACTGGACTTAACTCAATTAACTGAGCTAACTAATTACAACTCAAATACAACTCATCCTTATCTCCTTAATTGAGGGATAACTTCCTCAATCAAAGGGATAACTGTTGCATGACTTCACAAAGACTTCATGTTTGAATTTCTCCAACTAAGTAACTCAAGATGAATTAATTAATTATTTTTCAAATAGCTCGTGAGACTAAATTCGAATTTTAATTCTCAATTTTAATTCAAGGACAAATTAAAATTGGAATATATCCTGAAATGCTATCTTTAACAATGCTATTTATAGCATTTCTTGTTGCTATTTTCAACACTCCCTCTCAACAAGAAAGCGATTATCTTCCACCCTGATCCTATCTCTATGGAACTCGAATTTACACTTTGACAATGCCTTAGTCAAAATGTCAGCATCTTGCTCCTCGGTCGAAATATACTGCAACAACATGATACTCCTCGCCACACAGTCTCTGAGATGATGATACTGAATGTCAATGTGCTTGGACCTGTCATGCAATACTGGATTCTCAGAGAGTTTGATACAACTCTGATTATCACAATAGATCACAGTTGGATCCATCCTCTAATCAAACAAACTAACTAGAATTTTCTGCATCCAAATGGCCTCACATGCTACCTGACTTGCAGCCATGTATTCAGCCTCTGCTGAGCTGAGTACAACTAACCTCTGTTTATTGCTGTACCAAGAAACTGTAGCTGAACCAAGGTTGAAAATTCCTCCTAATGTGCTCTTCCGATCTGATGGACTCCCTGCCCAATCTGCATCTGTGAAGCCCTGTAGCTTCACTCCCTCTAACTATCTATACCATAATCCATACTGAGATGTGCCTCTGAGGTACCTCAAAACATACTTAGCTACCTTCCAAAACAGCTTGGTAGGTTGAACCATAGCTTGACTCAGCTGGTTCACCGCATAGCACAAATCTGGTCGTGTGTTCACTAAGTACATCAATGAACCCACAAGTTGCCGATACACAGTAGCTTCTACTACTTCTCCTAAAGTAGCATCCTCCTTCCTCTAGTTACCTGCAAGAGGAGTCTGCATGGGCTTGCACTTCTCCATGTGGAATATCCTGAGTATCTCATTGGCATACTTGCCTTGAGACACAAACAACTCCCCATCCTTCTGCCACACTTCCATGCCTAGAAAGTAGTGCATGAGACCCATGTATTTCATCTCGAACTCTCTTGCAAGGTCCTCCTTATAAGACATGATGAACTGATCATCACCTATCAATCTCAGATCATCAACATAAAGAAAAATGATCAACTGCTTACCTTCTACCATGATGTGGTATAGGTTCGCATCCGCTTCACTCTTTGTGAAGTCCAACCCAGCAAAGTAGTTGACGATCCTGGTGTACCAAGCACGAGGTGCTTGCCTCAGCCCGTACAAAGCTCTCTTGCATCGACACACATGCGACTCACGATCGAAGGTCTCAAAACATTCCGGCTGCTCTATGTACACCTCTTCCTCAATCTTGCCATTGAGAAATGTAGTCTTCACATCCATCTGATGGATCTTCCAACCCATTTGTGCTGATAGTTCCAACATCGATATGATAGATGAGTACCTTGCTATAGGAGAAAAAGTCTCATCATAGTCGATCCCCTCGACCTGTGAGAAACCACGGGCAACGAACCTTGCCTTATGTTTCTCCACACTACCATCAGTAGCTTGCTTTACCTTGTAAAGCCAACGGGAACTCACAATTGACTTGTTCTCTAGTCTTGGAACCACATCCCAAACACTGTTGCGAACTATGGAGTCATACTCCTCCACCATAGCATCAACCCAAATCAGTTGCTGCACTTCTTCCTCAAAGGAAGATGGCTTGGTCTCAACACATTCCCCAACAAGGGCCATGTATCCAGTGTACCTATCAGGTGACCTCCTCTTTCTGTGCTGAGAAGATGGTTCTCCCACATTCTCTCTGACATCTGACAACAATTTGTCAGCTTCTCTCATGTGCTTCCGCCCATCTCTGGAAGACATTGCTTGAGTGGATGTCTCCACTCCTGGAACCTCTGCATGCAGTTGCTCCGCATCGGTTTGAGGATCCTCCTCCTTAGGAACCAAAAGTTCCTCCACAGCCTGCAGTTGGAGCTCCCTCTCAAGGAAAACTCGCATGGCCTTCTGCTCATAAAACTTAAGATCTCTGCGAACCACTGTCTTCCGACTCATAAGCAAATACACACAATAGTTGTGGGGTGTATCAATCTACCCCACAAGTATCCCCAACTCTGTTGTCGACTCAAGTTTCTTCCGGGCATCCTTGGTCACATGGCAATAAATAGATGAGCCAAAGATCCTGAAGTGACCCACATCTGGTCTCTTCCAGGAGAAATATTCCTCTAGTGTCTTCATTCCAAGTATGCGATGTGGGATTCTATTCTGTAAATAGACCACTGTGTTGCATGCCTCAGCCCACAAGTGAAGTGGTAGGCCTTGGTCATGCAGCATCGCCCAAGCTACCCCCACAATCGTTATGTTCTTCCTCTCGGCCACCCCATTCTACTGTGGGTTATGAGGTTCCGTCAACTCCTGTTTAATTCCTTCTTCTGCACAAAAGTCCTTAAACTCTTGAGAGAAATATTCTCCACCATTATCGCTTCTTAAGGCTCTGATCTTCTTCCCTAATTCTTTCTCAACCAAATCTTTGAACTCACAAAACTTTGAGAAGGTTTGATCCTTCTTCTGCATGAAATAGATCCAGCATTTACGAGAAAAATCATCAATGAAAATCACATAATACCTTTGTTTAGCAGTGGAGGCTATCGAGAATGGTCCACACACATCTGTATGAACTCGCTTCAAGATTTCTTCAGCTCGACTATCTCAATCATGAAAGTAAGATTTTGCATACTTACCCAAGGTACAACCTTTGCATGTGTTCACTTGCTCAAGTTTACATTTAGGAAGTCCGGTAGAGATCTGCTGCATTATTTTCAAGGCCCCATGATGTAAGTGGCCCAACTGCCTATGCCATAACTCGCTAATGTCTTGGCTTTGCACCAATTCTTCTTTCGAACTCAATGCATCATAGTCATCTACCTCCAGCTTGTAGAGATTCTTCACTCGAATCCCAATCCTCTTGGTCTGACCCATGGTTATGTGTCTGTTGTGACCAGCAACAACCCCCCCTTTTCATTTAAGTGTCATCCGAAATACTAAATGTGTGGGGACCCTTAGTTAAAATTTAGGAAAAGCAAAAGTAGTGCTTAAATTCCTTTTCCGCAAATAAAGTTACCATCGTAAGCTTAGGAAATTCCTTGGAATACTTAAAACCTAAGTTTATGATAAGGGAAAAATCTTTAAAAAATCGCATCGTAAAACGTTAGTAGAACGCCACCATTCAAGTGCAATCCCAGCATGTGCGAGATTGTGAGATTGAACAACTATCGCGTCGCAATAAGTAAAACTTATAAGAAATACTTCAGAATTTACCAATTTGTGATGACGCCGATCGCAAGATCGCATATCGCAGGAAACAGGTTAACAAAATTTGTCATACATAAAACTTCTGCGATCTGCGATATTGCGATATCGCGATATAGCGATGGTTGCGATGTTAGGCCAGATCAACGCTGCAATGTTATGTTTGTGTGATTTTACGATATTGCGACGTTGCAATATGCGATGGTGCGATCTGCGATGTTGTGAAGCAAATCGCAAAATCGCTCCATCGCAGATCTTTCGGGCACGATACTCAAGAAAAGCTATTTTTCAAAGAATCACTTCACGTAAGGTGGTGTATTTGGTATGTCTGCGGCATTTAAAACTCTCCCATCACCCTTCCTGGTCATTCATTTCCACTTCACTTGTGAATTGCAGGAACGGAGAATGGAGGACGATACAAAGCAATACGCAGGTTGAAATGGGAAAGAAAAACAAAGCCCCGAGCTCCGAAGAAAAGGAAATGGCACCTTTGTATACAGACACGGCTTGTAACAGAGACGCGGGAATAGCTACGTGGGAAGGCATGTACAATTTGCTCAAAGAGGAAAATCCCAGAGTAATGAAAGTTACTGCTGTCGCAGGTTCACAGAGTTCTTCTGAAGCATCCCTAGAAGAGCTAGCGTGCTCATTCCTACATCGGATAGCGGCAAGGCCCAAAATTCTCCCATACACAAACATGGTCAAGTGGATACTTAATAGCATAGAAATAAAAAACAGACAGTTCAAGGTTCATGGTCAAGGGCTCATCGGGTCATTCGCTGCGCAGGATTTAAAGCTCATGTATCATCTGCCACAGGCAACTTATAACACGCAATTCATAGAAAAATTCGTGAAGGAGAACCAGAACCTATCAGAAACCACCAAAGACTGGTCCAGGAAAGACGAACCGCTCAAGAAAGATAAACACAGTATGTACAGTACTTGTTCCCTTACCTCCCCATATTGCTTTGCTGCTGCCATGCTCTATAGAATATTTGGAATGCCAGATATCAACAAATTTTCATCCGAATGGTTACCATTACTAGATGTTGCCACAAATGTCACTATAGTAGATTGGGCCAAAATTTTATCTGATAACCTAATCACGGCTATTGTCAGTTACCGGTCCAAAAGAGCTACGTCTCAAAGGATTTATCCTCCTTTTTACCTAGCCGCATATATTATGGATTCAATATGTTATGTTTCTAAGTTCCCTGTTATGGGTTGGAAGTGGACAACTCAAGACCCCTTACCCATCCATGTCTATCATAAGATATTGTGGGACTCTCAGTTCACTCCATACTTCTACCAGATTTGTCACAGACTTATGTTGCCCTTGTATAGAATGTTGTATGATAAAGAACCCCTGAGGTGCTCACCTAAAGCACAGATAGACATCCTCCCCATCGCAAGATGGTTCGGAGAGGAATTGTTCACTTATGTTAGGGTATTTGGAAGTACTGCACCCCCTCATGTTCTACCTTTGTATATCCTTGATAAACTCCTAGCTCGAGAAATTGCATATCAAACCTGTGGAGAAGGCGGCCTAATTAAAGACTTAAAGGACAAAAAGAAGGCTATATGGCCACAGTTTCCTGTAGCTTGTGGGGCCTTTTCGTTATTTGATGTAGGTCACGTGTTCATTGAAGAACAGAATATGACGTGTTTACAACTATTTAAATTCCCGGGAAGACCATTTGACCCGAATGAGGTTGCCCAGAATTTCACAACTACAGTCAAGATAAAAGTGTTCGTTGGGAAAAAGGATTTATTTGATGATATATTCCAACAGAAAAGCACACTTCAAGAGATTTTACGTGAAGCCCAATTGCAATTGTCTCCAGAAGACTTTCAAAAGTTCATGGTATACAGAGAAAGAAGATTAGCCAGTATTCCTCTAGAAAAACTACGACTGTCTGCAAGAGAACCAACTCCAAGCATTAGTCTCAGTGGGAGTTCAAGCACTAATGGATCTAAATCCAAGTCTGAACAAGAAATGCCTGAACACTCTAAAAGATCTGGAAATGACCAAGATAGGAGTGAAGAGTCAGCTAAGGATACCGCTCAGTCAATGGAACTTCTACAACAGCAGGTTATTGCCTCCCCGCAAAGAGATCCTCCTCCTCTCATCATTGAAGCACCACCAGTCACGACCGAATTAGATAAGGAATGGGAAACCTTCAACGAACTGATCAATCTTGAAGGACAAGCCCTAAAAACACCTGTGAGCAATACACAGGTAGCACAGGAAGTAGTCACAACAATAGTCAGCGATGTCTCAGATACGGAGCATATTCCTGTTGCCCCATCTTCTGAGCTTATACTTAATATAGAAGAAATTCCCCCTCTGGATATATTTTATAGTCCCCAACATAAAGCAGTGGTAAGAAGACAGAGAAAGAAAAGGAAATTAGAAAATACACTCTCTCAAGATGCAGAACAATTAGACGTCTTGTGGAAAGATCCCACCAGCAATCCTACTGAAAATCTCACCAAACTATCTCAGATCGCAGGAGCGTACGCCTCTGCGACTATTGATAAAGCATCGGAAGTACAGTAGTTGTTGAAAGAACGGGAAGATCAAATACAAGTACTGCAACTACAATTGCAACAAGCCAACACCAATAATGAAGAACAGAAACAACTTGAAAAGTTATAGGAGGACTTCCAGCAAATGCAGATAGGATATGAGAAAAGTTTGGATGAGAAGGGAAAGTAGTTATAGGATTTACAAGAGATGCACAAAGACAACCCTAAGCTTACAAAGTTTATTTCAGAATCTATTTCCTTGAATGAACAATTACTGCAACAGCAAGAAGTGTTGGGCCAAAAGATATCACAGTGGGGTTATTATTGTGAAACTAGTGATATGATCACTAATCAAGTGGTCGATTTACGAAGTGACTATGATCTGATTGATAAATGGGTGACTGAGTACTTGGCTTGGCAGGATGAAGACAAGGGAAAAAGAGCAGGTGCACCAAGGATAAATGAGAACCATAAAGAGCTGCTCTTTAACAAGTGGGACGATCAAATCAGGGAGGCAGAACAAGCGGCAGAAACAGCAGCCACGGCAGCAAGCAGTCTTATTGACTGTGTAAATGAGAATTTGCACAGGGAAAATTTGATCGCAGAAACCACCCCAGGATATTTACCGAACAAACTACAACTAGAGGCGGAATGGAAATAGAGAGTGCAAGAAAAGGCAAAAGCAATTCAAGCGCTGAACAGGTTAAATTGGGAATATTACTAGACATACTTGGTAAAGCCGCATAGTCAGTGGATGACTGTGAAGTGTATCATAAATGCAGCCGAAAAGATGGTACCATCTCTCATCGATTCCATTTTCTCAGCTTAGCTCAAAGCAGAAGTCATCCAGCCGACTCTCCTTAAACTAATGCTGAATACATGCAGTTTTAAAGACCAGATACAAAAGTAGTTTAGTTCTGGATTTAATTTTCACTTTAAATTTTGCTTAGGAAAAGGGCGGTCATTTAAACCGCATCCTGAATTTTTGTAAATAAGTTATTATGAGATTTAGGAAGTAGTATTTAAACCCTTCTCATGCATTTAGAGAAGGGTCCAAAAATTTATCAAAAACTTGTCCTTAGAACATGCACTTTTGCACCCTCGGAGGAGGTTTTGGTGAATGAATGGATCAATATTTGTTGATGTCTACATTTGATATCTACTACTGATGTTGCACTTATGTACTCTTAGTGGATGTTAGAGAAAGGAGAGATAAATCATTGTTGCTTGAAGCTTATGAGTAGGACTAGTCATAAATGGTACTTTTATCGCTTGACCATTTCTGCTTATATGTTAAAGTGATATACAGTTTTTTTAGTTGTTTATGTATTATTTCATGAATGCTTGAGTTATCATTTGGCACTTTTGTACTGTGATAGCTATTTATTTATGCCTAATGTATGAATAGCTCATTATGCGATATGCTTTTCACAACTGTTTCGTCTAACTTTTTATGCGAAGTGGTTCATCTTGATTGATTTCCTTTCTTATAATCGTTGAATGATCTTTATTACCAGTTGTTATTTGAAATCTCTTTAGATCACATAATAGAAGAATTACATGCTGGGTTAATATAGATTTAGATGTGCTGTTTATTAGATTACAATAGCATAAAATTAGATTAAAGTTTGAATTAGAATATCTTAAATAGGAACTATTAGATCAACAACATCGAATTCTACACACACACACTCATAGATTGGGAAACTGGTCCCATTATCCCCAGTCGGACCGGCTATACCAAACGGATAAGGAGTTGCCAACCAAGGTCTGGATTGGGCGGGTATCCCCCTTGTTGTCAACCCGATTTTCGGGGCTTCAACAGTGTCCCAGGAATGCCTTTCCTTTGCTGAAGACTACATCATATCATTTGTCTTCCAACATCGCGACTGATACTAAGTTCTTCTTCAGTCAAGGCACATACTTTACATCAGTCAGGGTGAGAGGAGCTCCATGCTCCCTCTGAAAAACAATCGTATATTCACCTAAAACACGGTAATTTCCATCATCGCCCATCTCTATGTGCATCTTGAGGTCTTTCTCCTCCAGGGTACTGAATAAACTCTTATCACTGGTCATGTGGAATGAGGCTCCACTGTCTAGCTACCAAACACAACTCACCATCGATGAAACCATGCATGCGATGAGGGTAAAAGCCAATTCAAACTGAGAGGTTAGTGCCTCACCTTCTGATCCTTTCGAGGATCCCTTCTTGGATTTCTTCAAAGGATAATTAGTTGCATAATAGCCCACCTCATGACAATTAAAGCATCTCACTTTAGATTTTTCAATCTTCTTCCCACCATGGGAAGAACTCGATTTGGAATGGGAAGCCTTCCATTTCCCCTTCCTTGCCTTACTCACTAAGGCTAGATTTTCTTCATCATCATACTTAGATGAAGAATCATCTCTGGTGCTTCTCCTGATCTTCTCCTGCATCAGATCCAAACATAGTTGTTCCCAATCTGGTAGTTTCTCTCTTCTAGTCACTGAGTCCTGGTAGCTATTCTAGCTCTTTGGAAGACCGAGGAGAGCAAGGCTCACCATATCATCATCGACTGTCATTACTCCTACACTCCCAAGCTGATCTCTGCAGGTGGTGAGCTTGTTCACGTATGTAGAAATAGTGTCGTCCTTTTCACACTTGATTTTCTGAAGCTTTTCCTTGAGTGCCAGCTTCCTCTAGTTGCTGATGTTCTAATATAGGCCCTTCAATGTATTCCACATTAAGAATGGAGTCTCCTTCCCATGGAGACTTGAGACAATATGGTCTTGAACTCCCTCCAGAAGAATCCTCCCCGCTTTTGCCACACACTTCTTCCATTCCGCCAATTCTTAGGCATTAGCTGCTGCTGGCTTGGGGACTTCTTGATCAATGAAATCCTTCAAACCATTGTCTTCTAATACCACTTCCATTCGATCCTTCCATGCTATGTAATTCGAGCTGCCATGTAGGGCATACTCGAGTCTCAAGCCATTGAACGCCATTGGTGAACTTTGAGATGTGATAAGAAATTGATTTTGTACCTGCAATCAAGAAATTCAAAATTTGAACTTTTCCCTTCTCAGTATGCTATTCACAGCTCTGATCACCTTTTCTCTGATACCATGTAGAAATTCTCATTGTAGATTAATTTGATTATGCAATGTACTAAAGCAAAATACTTAATCTACTTCTACTATCAAACTTGCAGAAGCTTAATCGATTTTGAGCAAGATCAAACAGAACACATATAACAGAGAAGAAGAATCAATCACACATGAAATATAGAAGAATACTCTGGGGAAAGCCTCAGCTAAAAACCCCACTATCTGTATTATCATACAAGTGGAAATATCTCAGGATTACACAAAGCTTTAGATCTCAAGATATCCAGCTCTCAGTGCAATCCCTCACTGCTGCTCATAAGCAAAAAAGGATTCTCACAAACCTTCTCCTCTGTCCTCCAAGCCTCCTATTTCCTTGCGCTATTTCTCCTGGGTGATCCAGCTGTAACCTATGTAATTCTCACCTCACACACTGCTCTGACCTCTATAGAAACTATGCAATCCTCAAGGAATGAATTCCTTCTGCATGTAAGATATTTCCTCATAGGAATATTCTTGCAACTGATGGTACATTGTCCCTCCCTTTAATCTCAACTGGGTATTTTTTTGTACTGACATGCATGAGTTATTTATGAGAGAATATTCAGTTATTTGGAGAACACTAGTTGCATGCATGCATGCAATAACTGACTGAACTCACAATTAGTTCTAGAAACTGTTTGGAACTAATTTAACTGGACTTAACTCAATTAACTAAGCTAACTAATTACAACTCAAATACAAATCATCCTTATCTCCTTAATTAAGGGATAACTTCCTCAATCAAAGGGATAATTGTTGCATGACTTCACAAAGACTTCATGTTTGAATTTCTCCAACTAATTAAATCAAGATGAATTAATTAATTATTTTTCAAACAGCTGGTGAGACTAAATTCGAATTTTAATTCAAGGACAAATTAAAATTGGAATATATCTTAAAATGATATCTCTAGCAATTCTATTTATAGCATAGCATTTCTTGTTGCTATTTTCAACAGTGTTGTTAGGTGATGCATGTCTTCATGGTGTGTCATAGCTTCACCTCCGCATGGAAAAGTGTGAGGAGTCTTCAATGTTAATTGGTTCACTTGATGTTTCTTTTGCACGTTTCTCCTCGCTTGTATGATGGAAGGCTTGACAGGTTCATCTGTTCGTGAAAGGTGCATGTTCGTCCATTCATCCATCCATGAGCACATCTTGCATGTTTGCTCGTCCGTTCGGCTGTGAACACATCTTTGCATGATCATCTGTTCATGAGCATATCTCTTTGCATGCATCATTTGTTCATCTGTTGGTGAAATTGTCCTTCAGCGTGTGCTCCCTTCGTTCATCCGATTCATTGTCGTGCCATGTTCGTTTGTGTACCTGTACCTGCAATCACTCATGACGAGACGACATCAAATCCAAAAACCTCCTAGTCTACCATGATACATGATCATTTCAGATGCAGGTGACTGAGAGAGGAAACAAGGTTGCGAGGTGGGATGATGGCTTCGGGCATTGCTGATGAAAACTGTGAAAGAGTCACTGGGTGATGAGGATGGCAAATCCGAGATGACAGTGATCGTCCGTGAGGTCTAGCTCGGCTGGAAGGAAAAACTATGCAAATTTTGGGAGGAACGGTCTAGGTTGTGGAGAGGCAAGGCAGATAAAATCTGCGCATTTTTTGGAATGAGTAGGCAATGGGGTTTTGACAGCAAAATTTGCACAATTTTCTGGAGGAACAAGCCGGGCTACATGGAGGATCAACAGGCAGAAATTGTGCAATTTTTTGGAGGAGCAGGCCGGGAGCTTCGAAGCAAAAACTGCATAATTTTTGGAGGGAACTGGTTGTTGGTTGCTGGGTCACTGTCAGCAAAAACTGTACAATTCCTGGAGGGAACTGGCATTCAGCTGTTGGGGCTTGGCAACAAAAACTGTGCCATTCCTAGAGGGAAATGGCAATCTGTTGTTGGGAGTTGTTGGCAGGGAAATCTTTGCTAAGTTTGGGAGATTGGTTTGCTAATCACCTTTGCGCAATTTCTGAGTTGGGCAGACTACTCGGCAGCAGAGAGCTTGCTCATGAAAACTGCGCAATTTTTTGGGTGAGCAGCCGGTCGACTGTCGGGAGGACTGGTTGGAGAATTGCGTAATTTTCTGAGGGAGATAGGGATGGGCACTAGGTGTCTCTTCGCCTGTCTGCATAATTTTCTCAATCAGCATAGCGGGCAAGGTCAGTAGCCTTTGCACAATTTTTGAGGGGAGTCAGTCCTGGGGTGGCAGCCAGGTCAAACTCTCCGGATGGCTAGCATAAAGGTTGCTTAAATTTCTTGCGGGCAGCACAACTTGAAATGATTTTCTTGGTGCTTCTACACCGTTCTAGGTAACATTCAATCGAGTCGATGGCAGGGTGATGGTCTAACTATCATAGGGGAGTCCAGTCATTAGAACTTCAGCAAAATGACTAGGTGTGTGAACGAGTGAAAGATGCAAATGAGATCTTAAAAACACACACCAACATGACTTGACGACGAGACAACTCAAACCATTCAGACACACATGCTCAACATGACTGATCGACGGTGTGAGTGAAAAGTGAGACACTTGTGATTGATCGTTGATCGACCATGATGACACTTGCACAACAGTGAATGTGACTCCATGTGTGAGTGTGATAGATGTTTACATAGTGAATACCATGAGTACACATGAAGTGAAGACTTAGAGCAAGACCAGAGCATGGTCACATGCATGACTTAGGCATCAACATGCAAACACTTGGGTGAAATGAACAAGAAAGGTGGATGCGAAGACTCACACAGGCTCGTGGAGTGAACTCGAGTGTGTGCAGCCATCAAATGAAACTCTCAAGGGAGACTCCAGAATTGGTTGCAGGCCAAAATTTTGGAGGGTGGTTGTAGCTGCTACAACAACTTGATAAATTCCAACCAGTCTGTCATTTATTTCCTTATAGTTATTCATGTTGGAGACACAAGTGATGAGATGGTCTCTAAGAAAATAAAGGATAATCTCCTTAGCCTTGAAGTCTCCCTTCTTGTATCTATCCTTGATAGCAACATTCTAATTTTCTAGTGGTTCTACTACCATGCTTTCAACATACCTCAATACATCGTGTTCTTCAAGAGTAATATCCAATATTTCCTTCCATGGAACAAAATTTGAAGCATCATTAAGATTCCTGTCATTTTTGAAGTAAGAAGAAGACAACTTTAGTAGCAAACAAATTTCAGTAGAAATCCAAACAAATTTCAGCAGCAGGATGAAGGAGTAGCAAGTGATATTTCAATAGTAAATAGAAGGAATAACAAGTAATATTTTCATAGAAAATAGGAGCAATAGGTCATATTCAAGCAGTAAATAGGAGCAACAAGTGATATTTTAGCAGAAAATAGAAGGATGACAAGTATTATATTCTTGGACTTGTCTTCACCAAAGCTCTAATACCATGTTGAAATTATGATGTTCTATGCCGTAACAATTACTTATTTCAAAAAATTACTTTTTGTTGTAATATTACTTCAGCGATTTTAGATAGAACATAAACCAAATGCACAATATAAGACAACCAAGAACATAAAAGAGACATAGAGATGGAAAAACCAAACCATATTCTTCTTCTATTAGATATCAATTGTTCAACAGAGATACAAAGTACAATGAGAGATCAAGAGAATGAGTAAGTTCACCTAAATTTGAACAAGTTGTAGCATGAATATCACTAGTAGTAACAGTTGATGCAAACACTGAATCAACCTTCAAGTTTTTCTCTCACTCTCTAAGTCTCTCTCTCTCTCACAATCTTCTTTAAATCTCTCCAAATCTCTCTCTCTCAAGCTTGAATCCTTCTTTCAAAATGCACAACCAGTGAGAATGAGATGATATGAGATACATATATAAGAGGAGCAACAAATTCTAGTCATAAATAAGGATCAATAAGCATGCCTTGAGGAGGATTTACATATGCCATTTAGGGAGGTACGCATGCCTTTTTAACTTATGTCATTAAGGAGGTACGCGTGCCTTTATAACTCATGCCATTAAGGAGGGAATGTAACATATGCATTAAAGGGTGTGTAAGAGGAATCTTTTATGAAATGCTTTAATGAGTGTGTAAGAGAGAGTGTAATGTATCCATTAAGTGAGAGAGAGTAACTTATGCATTAATTGAGGGAGCTACATAAGACATGATTGAGAGACATGAATTTCCTTTTAATAATAATATAATAATATCATAAAGGATTATAGTAATAATAATAATAATAATAATGATGATTAAGTTGAGATTGAACTATTAGGATTTATTGATGATAAGTTAAGTGATTTTCCATCAACTATACCAGATTACCAATTGATGCAAGGTGATTTACTATTTTTGGAGAGTCATACTAGAGATGCTATATATAACTTTCTATTTTTAAAAAGTCACTCCATAATTGTTAGAAATGATATTTTAGATAAGGAAATTCATCCTTGAGTTGTCAATTTTGAATAGGGATTGGCACCCTTTCATCCCCATCCTTGATTCTGAGATGGAAAAAAATTCCCTTGAGGTTGATGAACTAAAAGAAAGATGAAAACATAAGAAAACCACAATGAAATAAAAATTTAAAATGCAAAACATGGTTGGGACATTTGATTCGTATGTCGGAAAAATCCTAGCTTTAGCTCTACCCCCCTCATTAGCCATCACCCAATTCCTTAAGCACATGATGTTTCATTTATGAAAGAAACTTTTGTAGTGTCCCAAACTAGAGGATGCGATCAAATAACTCATCCTTTAGTGGTAATAATGAAAAATATCATAAAGAAAGCTTGAGATCCTAAGCCACGTTCACCCAAATCAAAGTAAATCATAAAGATTTAGAGGCGCACCATAGGGGTGTAAAAAGAAAGCCAAGGAAAGGAATAACTCATGCCTCCACGATTGCTCCCTCACATTTATACCCTTAGGATGTTGGACCCCCATTCATTGGTCTCATGATTATGGCACCTTGTCTTAAAGACTTCCCCACTTCGTAGACACCATTCTCACACACACCTATAGATTAATGCACTAACTTGAGACATGTCACTCCCCCCTTGGGATTGAAAACACCTAATTGAATTATCCATCTAACCATCCCTAACATAAGGAGGTAACCTATCTACGAGACTTGATTTAATTAGACATTCGAGGGTGAGATTTGTGTGAAGTATTATTGTGCCCCCAACGTTAGGTATTGTCCAATATGATTCATTTATGGTTATTTTCCCTAATTATTGGTGATTTCACTTAATCTTGAGAGGGCTCTGTAAGGTGGTATTGTTGTAGTAGTGAATACCTTCAGATACATGATCATAACTCCATTCAATAATATGCCAAAGGATATTTTACCCATTTTAGAGACAAAATATGGCCTTGTTTATGCAATGTTTCCCACCAACATAGAGTGTTAGGCTACATGATGATTCCACATGGTACTTGACACATTGATCTAACCCTAGACATTGATATTTTGAGCTAATGAAACTTGGTGTTTGATTTAAAGATGATGTTCCCAGTGGACCCGAGATGCCCCCAAGTTGTCCTTGACACTGTTTGATAGGTGTTTCTTCTTTTGGAGCCCTAATGGTAATGGTTATCCCTTAAATGACGAGGGATGACTTGCACATCACTATTTGGCCCGAACACTTAAGTAGATTGGTGCCATGTCACACATCTTACCCTTTCAAGGGTGACATTGGGAATTTTGGCGATATCATCTTAATATGGAAGCACTTTCAAAGAATTTCGATGGTCTTAGAGCTACCTTTTGGAGTAAGGAGCGCTCATTAGACCATTTGAGCTTTGTGGCATTTAGAGATGCTTTGGAGAATGATGTCATAGTGGAAGATGCTTTTCTCCCACACATGTGGGAATTTTATGCATTATTTGTTATGTTTTTTAGTTATGAGGTTTGCTTGCAGCCTCACTTGTTGAACACAATGAACTTTTATTTTTTCTATGTGGTTCATAGAACCGAAAGATCGGTGACCACTACAGCCACGGAATATTTGTACCAATCATATCCACCTGAAGGGATCACTTCTCGTCTGCTCAACCATGGAGCCTTACCTCAAATGTTGAGAGAATTGAACATGTGACCTCTCAATAAAAAAGGTTCTTTAACAGAGGGGACTTGTCCAATTGAGTTGACCCTCGAGGCTTGAGCACAATGAACTTGTTATTAGGGAATTTACTTGTATTATTGTAAAACTGAGGGAGATAAAGCTCATATGAATATAGCCTTCCCCATCATTTCATTTCATCATCACATTCTTCTCTATTATATCCAAAGAGAGTGTGAATGAGTATTTTCTACTACATTGTGCAAGATGTGATTTTTATATGGTGTGAATTTGTATTGGAGATGATATTTTGAATGGAGATGTTTTTATGGGATTAAAAGAAGTGCTTTGGAAATTTTTGTATGATTGATGCTTTATATTTGATATTTCATATTATATGTGTGAAATGGGGTTTCTATTTGTACCATGACTAGATGTTTGTACATGATATTATGCATTCTCTTGATGAATTCAAAGGATTGAATGATGATGATAAGAAATACCTTAAGGAACTTATTAAGAAATATAATGAAGAACTTTCACTTATAGGGAGCACTATTGAAGAATCTATATTTCCAAAAATTAGTGTAGTATCATCCAAGGAAGCATGGGATATCTTAAAGAACAAATATGAAGTTGTTGATATCGCTAAATTGCAAACATTAAGGAGGAAATTTGAAAATTTCCATATGCAAAGTAATGAATCCATTCTTGATTACATCACAAAAATGCATGATCTTGTTAATCAGATGAGGTCATTAGGTGAAGATGTTTCAGAAAGAAGGTTAATTGAGAATATTTTAAGAAGTCTTATTCCTACATTTCAGATGGTCACCATCTGTATTATGGTCTCCAAAGACTTAAATACAATGAAAATTGATCAATTAAGAGGATTATTGTTAACTATTGAAGAAAATTAACCATCCGAGAAAATGGAACATGATTTTTTGGCAAAGCATAGAGGAAGAGGAAGGAGCAGGGGTCAATATCATAATGAAAATCAAAATAGAAATCAACAAACTTTACAAGGAAAGGCATATCCTTCGAGAGGCAAAGGAAGGAATCCCAGTCATTTCAGGGGAATAGGAAAATATGGATCTCATGGAAGAGGACAACGAAGAGATGGAGGTATAAATGGAGAACCACATTGTTATTATTGCCAAAACTTCAGCCATCTTGAAAGATATTGTTATAAAAAATGTAAGATATAGAGCATAAGGGTGCTAATACAATTGTTAAAGGAACTAGGAATGAAAAGTTACTCATCTCAAGTTTGATGGCATATAGTGAAGGAAGTGAATCATGGTATATTGATTCGGGATGTTCAACTCATATGACATCTCAAGAGGAGTTGATTACCAAAATTAATGAAAATTATTTTGGTAAAGTCATATTTGATGATGATAGTGTTTTCGAAGTGAAAGGAAAAGGCATCGTTGCAATACCAACATTACATGGAAAGAAGAAATTAATTGAGGATACTTTCTTGACACCAACATTGAAGAAGAACCTACTTTATGTAGGAAAAATAATGGAGTAAAACTACAAGTTAGTGTTTGATAATAAAGAGTGCTTAATCATGGATGAGTTGAATCAAAATGCAGTTATAGCAAGAGGTGAAATGACCGAAGATAGAATTTTCAAGCTCTCCTTTGATTCAAGTAATTCACAGAGTTTGAAAGAAACAGAAGAATCAAATAGTAAGCTTTGGCACTTAAGGATGGGTTATCTGAATTTGTAGAGTTTGGTGTTGCTAAGAAAGAAGAATGTGGTGAATGATCTTCCTTATATTAAATTGGATGATAAAGTATGTGGATGGAGTATTTTTGGGAAATAACACAGGGAAAGTTTCTCAAATAAAGCATGGAAGGCTAGAGAACGTCTAGCATTGGTGCATTAAGATTTGTGTGGTCCAATGGATACTGTGTCTCTTTGAAAGGTACATTATTTTCTAACTTTCATTGATAGTTATTCTACGAAGACATGGGTGTATTTTTTGCAAGAGAAGTCTAAAGTGTTTTCTCTTTTTCTTGAGTTTAAGAATCTAGTCGAAAAGTAAAGTGGTTTGAAAATTTTCATCCTAAGAACAGATAATAGGGGTGAGTACAAGTCAAATGAGTTTTTGAATTATTGCAAGAAGAATGGAATAAAGCAAGAGTCTACCAATTCATACTCTCCTCAACAAAATGTAGTCGCATAAAGGAAAATCAGGGCCATAGTTGAAATGGCTAGAAGCATGCTAAAAACAAAGTCTCTTGGAAATGAGTTTTGGGCTGAAGCTGTACATACAATATAATATACTCTTAACAAATGTCCTACAAAGGTAGTGTTGACTCCAGAAGAAGCATGGTCAGGATAGAAACCAAGTGTTGCACATATGAAATTTTTTGGTTTTATTGCATACGTACACGTTCCTAAGGAAAAGAGGAAGAAATTGGATGATAAGAGTGTGAAGTGTATCTTGATTGGATACAGTACTGAAACAAGAAGTTATAGGTTGTTTGGTCCTCAAGAAAAGAAGGCGATAATAAGAACATATGTTGTGTTATATTAATAGGGACTCTATTAGCTAGAATAGGTACAGTTTGAATTGAGGAAAGATGCAGTGAATATTGGTGATGAATCAAATTCCAAGTCGATAAATATATATGAAGTTAAGAAGAAGCCTAAGTAACTTGAAAGGGGTCATTCTGGAAGCAGTATGTTGGATAGAAATTTTGAAAGAAGGGTTAATAGATCTCAAATTTCTCTAGTGAATTATGCACTTATGGGATAGGTAATGAAAATGGATGAGCCACATCATTATGCAGAAGCATCAACAAAGAAACAATGGAATAAAGCTATGGACGCATAATTGAATGCCTTGGTGAAAAATGATACATGAAACTTGGTCAAATTACCAAAGGGAAAATATGTAATTGGCACTATATGGGTTTACAAAACCAAGTATAAATTAGGTAACACAATTGATAAGTACAAGGCTCATTTAGTTGCAAAGGGATATGCATAGAATGAAGGCATTGATTATACTAGGACATTTTCCCCAGTGGAAAATTTGGATACAATCATGATGGTTCTTGCATTGGCTACTCAGTACAAATGGACTATTTTTTAGATGGATGTTAAATCAGTTTGCTTTATGATTATGTGGATGAATAAATTTATGTCGACCAACCTGAGGGTTTTGAAGTGCCAAGAAAAAATATTGTGTTTATAATTTGAATAATGCCATATATGGTCTTAAGCAAGCATGAAGGGTTTGGTATTTAAGATTTGATAAGTATTTTCGGTATTAAGAAAGCACTAAGGACTCAATATTTAAGAATTGATAAGTATTTTTGGTATCATGGCTTGGTTAAGAGTTTATCTAAGCCCAAACTCTATATCTTTCAATCAGGGTAGGACATTCTGATAGTTGTCTTATATGTTGATGATTTGATCTACACAGGGAACAATGTTGAACTATTTAAAAAATTTAAGTCACATATGATTGTTGAGTACAAAACCTGGTGAGTTGCATCACTTCTTGGGTATTGAAGTTTGGCAGAAGGAAGATGGTATTTTCATGCCACAAGCGAAGTATACTTGGGACATTTTGAAGAAGTTCAAAATGTTGAGTTGCAGCCAAGGACAACTCCTTTGGAAATTGTGTTGAAGTTGTATATACAGACATGATGATTCCAATTCAGTTAATGTTACTTTGTATTTTCAATTGGTTGGAAGTTTGATATATTTAAATACAACTCAATTGGATATTTCTTTTGTAGTTAGTATGGTATTGATATTTATGGCAGAACCCAAGGAATTGCATTGGAAATAAGCTAAGAGGATTTTAATATATATACATGGGACAATTGGTGTTGGGAAAAATGCTGAGAGGGGATGGTGAATTAGTATTTTAAATTTCACTATTATGATTTTTCCTTTTCGAACAGTATACACTACTTTACTCAGACCAACCAGCGTATGTCCATTACTACCAGTGTATATGTAATAAACAACTAATTCATTGTCTTAAATCAGAGTGTGATGCATTAAGTAGTAAACAGATGTAGTAAGAACATAATAAATCAACACACATAAGCAACACACATGAACACCAGGATTTTTTAGGTGGAAACCCAATGTGGGAAAAAACCACCGCTATTGTTATCTTAGTCTTCTTATAATAAAAAGTGTTTACAAATTTTGTACTCATGCAGACTTTTCCAGTATACATGCATCTACCTGCTGAAGGCTACAACATTCCCTCGTTTTCCATATTCTATTGGAAGGGAGCTCCAACCCCCTAGTTCTTGTACTGGATGATATGATTACTAGTATGTAGGCACCAACCTACAGAAAGCTACTACATTCACTCTTCCTCCAGGGACCACGTTTCATAAATTTTCAGATTGGATACTCCTAGAACAAAACAACACAATATGAAGGCCACGTTTCATCAAATTTTCATACTGTTCCCATCAGAACATTGAAGCTCAAAAATCAATCACCACTGCAACAACTGCATCAACCAACAATCAATCAATTTGAACAGTCAAATCATTGTCACCAGAACACTGTGCTGAACCCAGAAAATTGCATCAATCAACTAGAACCAATTGCAACCTCAAAAATCATATGTTAGAATGTATACACTACTTCAATGAAGCCAACTTGCATGTATACACTACTTCCTTTAACCCAACCTGCATATACCTATAAAAATACTGAATCATAAAAAATTTGAACCAAAACTGTACCAACGAGTAGCATTCTGAAGATCTACTATCAAATTACAGAATTCTAAACAAATAGTAGCAAAGATCATCTTTCTCACTTAATCAATCAATCAACCAGACTCAATCTCCTTATACAATCAGTTCTACTTTCAAATATATGAAGACATCATTGACAGACAGTAGTAAAACAACAACATTGATCAGATAAATTAGTCATCTCTGAACAACAAGCTTTTCTTCTGCATACGCTACTTGGTAGTACAGAACCAACATTTATACGCACCTTCACCAAGGCGAACCAACATATAGATCTGCAGATTATAACTTATAACTTCAAAATTATTCTAGAATTTAACCATACCCAGATCATAACATTTACAGGATAAAACATGTGTTAGCATTCAGATCTAGCCCAACAATTATCATATCATACAATGATAAGTCATTTTGGGTCTCATGATCCTGATCCAACATTGTATCAAAAGGTGTACAAGATATTTCAGTTCATATCATAACCATAACCCTTACAACATAATATATACTTCATATAGAAGTATTCATGAAAAATCCTTTCACTTTCACACCTAGCTCTTTTATCTTCTCCTCCTTATATAGATTTGTCCTTTCTCAATACCTTGGTCCAAAACAACACTTAGAACCTGTGGTATTCTTGGACGGGATCAAGTAGATGTTACTCTGCTCAATATTGTGGGCTAATACCATGATATGGACCCTTTGTATTCATTAATATTGTTTTTCCTTAATTTTCCATCCCATACACGATTTTCCTCTTGTGAAAGTGCGTGCATATGTATACACTCTTTTTGTTCTATGAACCTACTTGTATATGCTACTTGGACTAGGTGAACCCGCATATACAACTTAAAATAAGTTAAAACATTCTTTTTCTTCAATTGCTTGATTCTAATTTGTAATCCTTTGTCCCGTCATCTTGTTCTTCTATACCATTACTCTGTTACCTTTATGAGCTTCCCTTTATCAAATCTGAACTGACCTATGAGTGGGTTGCCATCAAGGACAACACCTGTACCATAATTCCAACAATCTCCCCCTTTGGACTTGATGGAAACCATACACCTGATAGATATATCAAGAAACACCAAAGATACTCTCCCCCTTTGACATCAAGGGAAAAGGGTGGACCAAGATACTCTCCCCCTTTGAGATATACTAAGTTGTCCATGCTCCCCCTAAGTACATGCAGCATCTGCAGAGATATTTTTCAAAAGAATAGCATGACTCTATAACTCAACTATGTGAGCAAGACATTCCTATCAATGACTCATACATACATCAATCACCCAAGCAAGTGGGGATATACCAAATGTTCATACATGACTGAAAAACTGCAATTATTACATCATCCTTCCCATGCATAGTGGGGGTACAAATTACATCAAATCTCCAAAAGGACTCATTAATAGAATATGATAGAAAGAGTCATATGATTACACCATAGGTCATTACATGACATTTACAACAAATGATATGAATATCTAAGACTGTAGCTAAATTCAACAACCATGATTCCAACAATGCATAATGTTTTTGAAGGCCAATGCTCCCCCTGAACCTGTGCTACCTGTGCATTGTCAACAATTTATTCATCAAGGAATCTTCATCAATCAAATAAATAGTAATGAGAAAAGTATATCAGTAGACTATAACCATTAATATCAGACTGAACACCCATGTCAAAAACTGATTTTGAGTCTGACCCACTATTTTTCTATCAGAAAAACACATATGCTACTGCAGCCACAGAAACTCGTGTATATACGTGACTCTGCTTCATGAAACCCTTGTATAGGGAACATTCCTCTGAAAACTATATTTAACAGCAGGATGATGTAGAAACTACTCCCAGCTTTTGTCTGAGATATTCAAATGTTTCTTTGGGAAGGGGTTTGGTAAATATATCAGTAACCAGTTCTTTGGAGGGAACATACTCCAATTTAACCTTTTGTTCAAGTACTTTTTCTCGTAGAAAGTGGTACCTAATGGGTATGTGCTTGGTCTTGGAGTGCAAGACTGGATTTTTCGAAATACTAATGGCACTTGTATAATCACATAGAATGGAGATGGCTGGAGAACATGTGATTTGAATATCTTGTAATGTTTGCATCATCCAAAGTAGTTGTGTGTAGCAAGATGCAACAGCCACATATTCTTCTTCAGCTGTAGATAAGGCAATTGAACTTTGTTTCTTTCTGAACCAAGACACTAATAGTGGTCCCATATAGAATGCACCTCTGCTAGTTCTTTTTCGATCATCATCATTTCCTGCCCAATCTGCATTTGTATATGCATGAAGAGTGAGATATGTATCTTTAGGATACCATATACCAAAGTCTTGAGTTCCTTGGAGATATTTGAATATTATTTTTACAACCTGAAGATGTGATTCCTTTGGATTAGCTTGGAACCTTCCAACAATTCCTATTGCATGCATGATATATGGTTTGGTACCTATTAGATCAAGTAGACTTATAATCATAGATCTGTATGTTGGTTGATTCACTGTAGGTGATTCTTAGAACTAAGACTCATCTTGTTACCATTGGAGTACATACTAGTTTAGAATATTACATTCCATACTTCTTCAGAATCTGCTTGAGATATTTAGTTTGTGAAAGAAAAATTCCATCTTTTGTTTGTTGAACTTGTAGACCAAGAAAATAAGTTAGTTCACCAAGTAAAGACATTTCAAATTCTTCTTGCTGCATAACAGAAGCAAAGTTCTAACTCATAGATTCTTCATTGTTGCCAAAGATGATATCATCAACATAAACAACAATAATTAGTAGTTTATCATTCTCAATCTTTGTGTATACGTTGTTGTCTACAGATCCTTTTGTGAAACCTTGTTGTTGTACATATTTGTCAAGATGATAATACCAAGCCCTTGGAGCTTGTTTCAGTCCATATAGATATTTTTTGAGCTTGCGTACAAGCTTTGCATCATTTCCTATAATGAATCCTTCTAGTTGTTCAATATAAACTTCTTCTTCTAAATATACATTAAGAAATTAGATTTTACATCCATTTGATAAACTTTGAATTTTCGAAAACTTGAAAGAGAAAGAAACATTTTTATGGATTCAAGTTTGGAAACAGGTGAAAAAGTTTCTTCAAAGTCTATACCTTCTTGTTGAGCATACCCTTTACAAACAAGTCTTGCTTTTTTATAACAACCTCTCCATTTTCATTCAAATTATTCTTGAATATCCATTTTGTTCCTATAACATTTTAATCATGAGGTCTAGGCACTAATTCCCAAGTCTCATTCTTGTCAATTTGGTCAAGTTCTTCATCCATGGCCTTAACCCAACATTCATATTTTCTACCTTCATTAACATTCTTTGGTTCTATGGAGGATAGTAATGCTAGATAACTAGAATCTCCTACAAGCGTTCTTCTTGTCTATACTCCAGACCCTTTTTCTCCTAGAATTTGGGATTTTGGATGATTCTTTTGAACATACCTGGATGGAGCCTTTTCCCTGTCAGTTGTATCTTCTTCTGATGCTTCATTGGTTTCTTCCTCTATGTCATTTCAATTTGATACGGGAAAGCATTCATTGTCTTCATCATTATCATCTTCCTTTGATGATTTCACCTATTCTGGATTTTTCCATGGTTCATCGATTACAACATCAAGGCATTCAACAATTTTTCGAAGTCTCTTATTATAACATTTGTATCCTTTACTTCTAGATGAATAACCAAGAAGTATTCCTTCATCTGCTCTGGGTTCAAACTTACCAAGTTTTTCATCAGTCTTTTTGATGAAACATTTGCTTCCAAAAACTCTAAAGTGTTTTATAGTAGGAGGCTTACCATACCAAGTTTCATATGAATTTTGATCACTATTTACATGAACATGAGCTTTGTTGAGAATATTTACTGTAGTATCTGTGGCTTCACCCTAGAAGGTGTTGAGAGTTCCAGATTCATCAAGCATAGCTAGAGCCATTTTCTGAATTATTTTATTCATTCTTTCCACCACGCCATTTTGTTGAGGAGTTCTAGCAACAGAGAACTGACTTTTTATTCCATGTTAAATTCAAAAAATTCATCTGATATGAATTCTCCTCCCCGATCAGATCTGATACATTTTATTTTTAGATCTAATTCATTTTCAACTAGAGATTTGAAGACTTTAAACTTTTCAAATGCTTCATTTTTATGCTTTAGTAAACCAGTCCAACGCTTTCTAGAAAAATCATCAATGAATAAAATGTAGTATTCTTCTCCATGAAGTGACTTTTTCCTTATCGGCCCACACAAATCAGTATGAATGAGTTCAAGAGGCTTAATTTCTTATCCTTCTTTGGCATTGAATTGAACTCTAGTTTTCTTACCAAATTGACATGGTTTACAGATGGCATTTTATGGGATGCTGATATCTAGAAGATCACAAAAAGCCTTGAGCCTGCATGATTTTCTTATTTGAGAAAAGCTTAGATGCCCCCCAATATTATGTGCCATAGCCAGTTTTCTCCTGTTTTTCTTAGATAACATTGTTCTTGTCCTCCTTTTAGTATATATAGATTTCTTGGAGTTCTTGTACCTTTGATTATGGTCTTTCCCATGTCAAGCTCTCGAACCACACATCCTTTTGATCGAAACACAACTTATTTTCCTTGATCACACATTTCACTGACACTCAATAAGTTATGCTTTAAAACATAAACATACATAACATTTCCATATTTAACCTTTTCTTTCAAATAAACATAACCTTTACCCTTGATGATAGTTGGTGTGTCATTTCCGAAAGAGACGTTCTTTTCCTTTTCTAAAGCATTATATGAAAGGAGTTTATCTTTATCACCTGTCATGTGTTTAGAGAATCATCTATCAATGTACCGCTGATTTTCTTGTCCTTCTGTAAACAGAGATATGCCACATATTTCTAACTAAACTTCCTTCTTTTTTCATACCTTAAAATTTGATGATGTTTTCTCCTTTTGAATTGTTGGTCGAAATTTTCTCCTGCATTCATATTCTTCATGACCAAAGTTATTGCAAAATGAACACTCAATTTCATCTTCAAGAGGAGAAAAGTTATTATAAGAAATTTTCTTGATTCCTGTCACACTCCTTTTTTTTCGTGCTTCTTTAGTCATGATGGTTTTGTAAGAAACACATTGAGTACCCTTATGACCAAAGTTATGTTATGAAAAGCATTGTCCATTAAAGAAGTTTCTATGATCATAAAATCTTTTGGTATTGTTCACCTTTTGGTTGGTGATTCTATTGATGTTCACCCTTGGAGTAAAATGAGCATGATTTACCTAAGGAGTACTTTTAGGCTTTTACTGAGGATTGACGCACTGTTCACTGGTCTTTGTTGCATAAAGATAGCTTCTTGTGATGGCTGAAGGCTTTTCTCATTGGGATGTTTCTCTAGTATATCCAAGACCAGTATTTATAAGAGGAGAACATTGAACCTTGATGATTTCATCTAAAGTTTCTGATCCTTTAACAAATCTAAGATTAAGAAATTTTGTCTTTTCAAGTTCTTTTCTTAGACCCACAACTTCACATTCTAATTTTTCATTGTTCTTTTCTCTTTCAGTGAGTTGATGTGTCAAAGTGTCTATGACCATATTCTTTTCTTCGAAAAAAATTTTAAGTTGAGTGATTTCTTCAAGAAAATATTCCTCTTCTAAGGCATCCATAAAATCATCATTGTCATAAGCCATGAGTAGTTTAAAATCTTGTTCAAATTCATCTTCATCACTATTAGACAAGCCATCACTATCTTCATGAGTATAATAACTTCTTCTATTAACAAATTGTTTTCTATTACCTTTTGCAGACTCCTTTCCTTTTTCATGATTATCTTTATGAGGACATTTAGCAGCATAATGGCCAACTCTACCACAAGAAAAACATTTGAATGTAAGCTTAGCTCTGAATCTTCTGGAACCCCTTTGAAGCTTCTTTACAAAGTTTACCTCATCCTCTTCTGAAATATATCATGATTTCTTGAGATATTCCTTTTCTTTTCCCTTTGCTGAAGCTTTGAAAGTGGCTTCTATAATATCTGATGGACCTCCGTTCCTCATTTCAAAGGTAGTTAAAATTCCATCAAGTTGAAAAATAGTAATAGATTGAAGATCCTACTTCTCTTCTATGGTAGAAACTTTTGACTCAAATTTAGATGACAGAGATCTCAAATTTTTCTCTACTAAAGTAGCCTCCTTTATTTCTTCACCCATATTCTTCATGCAATTTACAATCTCATCTACTCGTAAAAAGTAACTAGCAATACTTTCATCACTATGCATCTTGAGAGTTTCATACTGAATTCTAAGAGTTTGGAGCTTAGTATGTTTTACCTGGGAGTCTCCTTCGCAGCTCTGAATTATTTTGTCCCATATTGCTTTGGCTGTGTTGAGCTGCATGACTTTGATGAATTATGATTCTGATAGACTTCCCAATAAGGAATTGACGGCTTTGGCATTTTTTTCATATGCTTTCTTTTCTACTAGATCTGTGGGGACTACTGCTAGATATTGGTATCCTCCTTCCACAATTGTCGAAACATCAGCTCCAAGTGACTGAAGATAGGCTCTGGTTCTTATCTTCAATATGCTAAGTTATTTCCATTGAATATTGGTGGTCAGATAGGTCCCATGCCTTCGTGATTGTTCATCTTGAGAGATCTCCCTTCAAGCGATCAAGCTTCTTCTGAAGGACCTGCTCCGATACCAATTGTTGGAAAAAATGTTTGGGGGGGGGGGGGGGGTGAATCAATATTTTAACTTTCACTATTATTATTTTTCCTTTTCAAACAATATACGCTACTTTACTAAGACCAACCAGCGTATGTCCGTGACTATAAAGAATGAAACTAGTGTATATGTAACAAATAACTAATTCATTGTCTTAAATTAGAGTGTGATGCATAAAGCAGTAAACAGATGCACTAAGAATAGAATAAATCAACACACATAAGAAGCACACATGAACACTAGGATTTTTTAAGGTGGAAACCTAATTTGGGAAAAAACCATCGTTGTTGCCGTCTCAGTTTTCAATCTTCTTATAATAAAAAGTGTTTACAAAGCTTGTACCGGTGCAGACTTTTCCAGTATGTAGACATCTACCTGTTGAAGGCTACAACCTTCTCTTGTTTTCTAAATTCTACTAGAAGGGAGCTCCAACCCCCTAGCTCATGTACTGGTTGATATGATTACTAGTACGTAGGCGCCAACCTACAAAAGGCTACTACCTTCACTCTTACTCTAGGGACCACGTTTCATAAATTTTCAGAGTGGATACTCCTGGAACACAACAACACAATATGAAGGCCACGTTTCATCAAATATTCATATTGGACCCATCAGAACATTGAAGCTCAAAAATCAAACACCACTGCAACAACTGCATCAACCAACAATCAATCAATCTAAACAGTCAGATCATTGTCACCAGAACACTGTGTTGAACCCAGACAACTGCATCAATCAACCAGAACCAACCGCAACCTCAAAAATCATATGTCAGAATGTATACGCTAATTAAATGAAGCCAACTTGCATGTATACACTACTTCCTTTAACCCAACCTATGTATACCTATGAAAATACTGAATCATAAAACTTCTGAACCAAAAATTGTACCAACCAGTAGCATTCTGAAGATCTACTGTCAAATTACAAAACTCTAAACAGATGGCAACAAATATCACCTTTCGCACTTCATCAATCAATCAATCAACCAGACTCAATCTCCTTATAAAATCAGTTCTACTTTCAAATCTATGAGGACATCATTGACAGACAATAGTAAAACAAGGACACTGATCAGATGAATCAATCATCTCTAAACAACAGGCTTTTCTTCTACATACGCTACTTGGTAGTATAGAACTAGAGTGTATACATGCCTTCACCAAGGCAAACCAGCGTATAGATCTGCAAATTATAACTTATAACTTCACAACTATTCGAGACTTCAGTCATACCTAGATCATAACATTTACAGGATAAAACATGCGTTATCATTCAGATCTAGCCCGTCAATAATCAGATCATATAATGATAAGTCATTTCAGGTCTCATGATCTTGATCCAACATTGTATCAAAATGTGCACAAGATATTTCAGTTCATATCATAACCATAGTCCTTACAACATAAGATATACTTCAGATAGAAGTATTCGTGGAAAACCCTTTCACTTGCACACCTAGCCCTTTGATCTTCTCCTCCTTATATAGATTTAGCCTTTCTCAATACCTTGGTCCAAAATAACACTTTAGAACCTATGGTATTCTTGGACGGGATCAAGTAACCGTTACTCCGCTCAATACTGTGGGCTAATACCAAGGTATGGACCCTTATTATTCATTAATCTTATTTTTCCTTAATTTTCCATCCCATACACACTTTTCCTCTTGTGAAAGTGTGTGCATACGTATATGCTCTTTTTGTTCTATGAACCCGCTTGTATACACTACTTGGACTAGGTGAACCACGTATACAACTTAAAATAACTTAAAAAATTATTTTTCTTCAATTGCTTGATTCTGATTTGTAATCCTTTGTCCCATCATCCTATTCTTTTGTACAATTACCATGTTATCTCTGTGAGTTTCCCTTTATCAAATCTGAACTGACTTGTGAGTGGGTTTCCATCAAGGACAACACCTGTACCATAATGACAACAGTTGGTTATGGTTTGGTATACATGTCTATAAAATATTTTAGGTTGATTGGATATACAAATTCATATTGGTTTAGATGCATGGAGGATAGGAAATAAACATCAGGGTATTCATTCAACATGGGTTCAAGTACAATTTCCTGGAGTACTAACAAGCAACCTATAGTTTCTCTCTCAACAACAGAAGTGGAGTATAAAGCAATAGCGACAACAACATGTGAAGAATTTTGGTTGAGAATAATTCTAGAGAATCTACATGAAAAACAAGAGAAACCCACTTAGTTGATATATGATAACCAAAGTGCTATTCAACTTATCAAGAATCCATTTTTTCATAAGAAGACCAAGCATATTGATATTCAGTATCATTTTGTTCGAGATTTGGTTCAACAAGGAGTGATCGAGATCAAGTAGTGTAGAACAAATGAACAAGTAGCCAATATATTCAATAAAGCACTATTTAAGGAAAAGTTCTGCGAATTCATAGATGATCTTGGAATATTTCCAAATGATCATTATGGGGGAGGTAATTTATGTTGAAATATTGCTCCATTATTGCATTCAGAATTGTTCTCTTTGAAGCCTATAAGGAAACTCTAATTTCGCATTCCTTATATTTAATTTCTTCTATCACAAGAAAAATAGTTATGGCTTTAAATGTACATGCCTTAGTCATCCCCCCTACTCCATCAAATTCTTTTCCATGAAATATAGCCCCAGAAAACTCCACTAAGCCCTTATAGGATAAGACACTAATATTTATTGTGTTGTTCATCCTTTGAATTTATTAAATTTCCTTCTCCTTTTCCTATTTCTAGACAACTTAGGTTAGCGCTAGGGTTTTAGGGAAGAATTTATGCATAAAAGTGAATTTAGGTAGAATGTTTCTAGCTCATTATTTATAAAATGCATCTATAAAACACATAAGAGAAAAATGTAACATAGTGCATGCTTAATATTTTTTGTTTATGCCTGACGACATCCCTTATTTGTTGTTTATGCATGTTTCTCAACAATAAATTTAAATATACTACCCTAATCCGAGTGTCTATTGGAAGGCCCTTTTTCCTTTGTTGTTGATTATCCGTTGGAAGGTATTTTCTTTGGCTATTATGTTAATTTATGAAAATAGGGTCAAATTTTGCCTTAGATATCTCATATGACAAATATGATGATTGGATTGAATTCCTCTTTTTGAGAGGACCAAAATCAACCTAAAGATCACCTCATTTGGACAAGCAGAAGTTGGTTTTTAAATTTATGAACCCACTCATGTATATTGGATTAGGTCGGCCCTATACACATGTACAATTGGACAATTCGGCCTCACCATCAAATGGACCCTCATGGAAGCCTATAAATAGAAGAGACCTCAAGCTCATTTAATCATCATCAACAAGAATCTTCTTCTCCACTCGTCTATTTGTTTGGCTCGCACAGGTTCGTCAAAATAAGTTCGCTCAGGATCTGAAGTTTCTGGTCTAAGGCTCACACATGTCTAGGGTTTCTTTTTTACAGTTGCATGCAAAAATCTGGAAAGATTCGACGTAGTCACTCACTCGTTGTGTTTCAAAGTGCGACTGGAAAGGCACAATTGCTCGCATGTCTGCCTGAAAGGTGCGACTAGGGTTCGAGATCAGATATGGGCAGATCCGACAATAGTCTCACGCACATAGTAGCTAAGGGAGCGACTAGGGAATCATAGTCACTCATAGGACAACTTTAAGGGAGTGATCGAAGCTCTGAGGAAGATCTAGGTTGATCTAACCATAGCCACACACACACAGTGGCTCAGGGAGCGATTATGGCATCATAATCGCTTGCATAACATCCTACAGGGAGAAATCAAGGATTTGAATCTATTCTGCTCCATAGTTGCATGATCGAGTCAAAGTCTCTCACTCACAGTGCCTCAAAGAGTGACAAAGTGGTCACATTCACTCGCAGAATTTATTAATGATTGTGACTAGGGTTTTGAGCTAGGGTTTGATAGTTGACTGTAGTTGACCACAATTGTTTGAAGGCTGAAATGTTTCTCTCTACTACAGTAATTTTGGAAGTCTGTCTCTGATTTGTATTGGGTAAATCTCTGTTGAAATATTATGTATTGGGCTCATTGTACTCTTTTCTAAAACATTTTATGACAAACTAATAAGAAGAATATTTGAAAGGATTTCCCCCCTAGTGGGGTTTTTCCCTGGTCTTTGACCAATTTGGTATCTCTTATGGTTGTGCTATTGTCTCCTTTATCATTTCATATATTTTTTTATCTTCAGTTAGTGCTTATGATTGGAAGCATTGTTAACAATTGGATGCATTGCTTAATGAAGATTTGAATTGGGTTGAAGTAATTGAAACAACATAGAACAATCTGAAAAATTAACATGGCATCAGAGGTAAGGTGAAGGAAAAGCCCAAAAGGAGACAAGCATTGAAGCCATCTTCCTTGGAAAGTTGAAGGAGCTTATCTAGTCAAAGTCAAGATGTCTTCCTCTACCTTCAAGGAGCATGAAAAGTTGGGTGACACGTCAAACTTTTATGCATGAAAATTTAGGTTAGAGATCATAGTTTACAAAAATGATGTGTTTGAGTACGTTCAAGGAAGAATGCGCCAGCCTCCAGAGAATGCTTCCGCTTCCCTAAAAAAAATGTACAAGAAAGGTGAGTCCAAAGAAAAGAAAATTATAGCTGATGGTTTACAAGATCATTTACTTGCATATGTTGGGAATTTAAGGAAGTCTAAAGACATGTATGATAAGATAGCTGACATGTATGAAATCAACAATTTGAATGAGATCATCACTTTGAAAGATCAACTCAAAGACACCAAGATGAACAAAGGAGAAGTTGTACAATCCTATATCATGAGGATATCTCATATTAGAGATCAATTGCAAAGAGTTGGGGAAAATGTGCCTCAAGGAGAATTAGTGATTGTGACCCTTAGAGGTATCCCTCCCATTTGGGAAACCTTCATTACTATGATAAGCAACAACAATTTCCTTCTGTCCTTTGATGAAATTGTTGGAAAGATTACTCAAGAAGAATAAAGGATGATAGCAAGAGGAAAAATTCAAAATCATGAAGAGGGACACCCCGCTGCATATATCACTCATGAAAAAAATAATAAGAAAGGAAAAGGAGTTCCATCAAGGAAGCCTCCTTCTCAAAATGAAAAATGAAGGAATGATAGATCAACATATCATATTGAATGCTATAGTTGTCGCAAGAAGGGTCATTATGCTCAATATTGTCCCGAGAAGAGAAAAAGACCACGTTACAACTCAATAAGCAACAACAACAAATAAAATAATCAAAGAAGGAAAGATGATCGAAGAAATAACCGTAATAGAAAATATGAGAGAAGAAGAAGAGATACCTCAAGCGACCATGAAGAAGATCATCCTCCTAAAAAGAAGTCAAGATTTCCTAGGTATGAAAGTAATGTTGTAAAGATGGAGACTAAGCTGAATATTATTTTTGGAGACTAAGCTGAATATTATTTTTGGAGACAACTCCACTCATCCTATGAAAGGTTTTGGGTCCATCAAATTCCATCTGAAATCTAGGGAATCAATTTTGTGGCATGATGTTATGTAAATGTTGGGATTATTGTAGAATTTGGTATCTATATCCACATTGGAATATAAAGGGATGAGGGTCACCTTCATCAAAGGAAAACTTATAACTTGGTCTCTTGGTTCACCTATGAGATATGCAATCACATTAGGATCAAGATCTGAAGGACTCTATAGAGTCATGAGAAGGCCACTTCTAGCATTGGTTCATAATACCAATCATTTGAGTGAGTTGTGGCATTGAATACTAGCTCATCTACATTATGACGCTCTTCTGAAATTGAAGAAATTGGTCTCAAGTATTCCCAATGTTCAAGCATGTCATGATGGAGTATGTCCAGGTTGTGTGAGTGGAAAGAAAACAAGGGGGGGCATTCCCTTCTAGTGATAACAAGAAAAATTCCATCCTCCATCTCATTCATTCTGCTATATGTGGTCTAATGCATGTGCTTTCTCTTGGTGGTCATCTCTACTACATCACCTTCATTGATGACTTTTCAAGAAAGACATGGATATACTATTTGAATCACAAGGATGAAGCCTTTGAAATGTTCCTGGAATTCAAAGATTTGATTGATAATCAAACAGGGAAGAAAATAAAAGTATTCAGGTCCGACAATGGTGGGGAATACATGTCAAATGAGTTCATAGCATTTTGCAAGAATGAAGGGAACGAGAAGGAAATAATTGTGCCATATACACCCGAAAAAGATGGATTAGTAGAAAGGAAGAACATATATATATTTGAAGTTTATTGTTCCATGCTCCATGAGCAAAAGGTGCCTAAGTTCCTTTGCGGAGAAGCCACACATGTTGTTGTATATGTTCAAAACAGGGTACGTCATCAAGATTTGGAAAACAAGATCCCCTAATAAGTGCTCATAGGTGTCAAGGCCAACATCATCCATCTTCGTATCTTTAGATGCCCCATATATTTCCATGTGTCGAAGGACAAAAGGAACAAGTTGGAAGCTACAAGAAGAAAAGGTACATTTGTTGGTTATTGTGAAAATTATAAAGCATATAGAATATATATTCCTAGTCAAAGGAAGGTCCAAATTAGCAGGATGTAAGATTCGATGAAGATGTTGCTCTTCAAAAAGAAATATACCTTCCTCCACATCCTCCTCGTAAGAAGGAGAATGATGACAGGGATATTCTAGATGGTCCCTCCATGCCCAAGTCCGATACTAATATTGTTGATGATCCCATGGAGCCTATGGATCCCTTAGATCCTCCTCTAAGTGATCCCCCTTCTAGCAAGATACCACTTTGGCTCTGGGACACTCTATATGATGTTAAGAGACATATTATCGTTCGAATATCATTTAGATAAAGTCAGAAACCATGAAGGTACCAGGGATATATGGGAGCCATGAGCACCATGATTCAAGACAAACCTTCCACATTCAAGGAAGTAGTAAAAGAACAAGTTTGGAAGGATGCTATAGCTGAGGAATATGAATCGATCAAGAAAAATGATGTATGGGATGTTGTACTGAGACCGAACGGAAAATATGTGGTGACTTCAAAGTGGTTATTCAAGATCAAGCATGGAGTTGATGGTAGCATTGAGATATATAAGGAAAGGTTTGTGGATAGAGGATTCTCACAAAAAGAGGGATAAGACTATGATGATATATCTATACCTATGGTTCGATACACAACCATTCATTTGATAGTTTCCCTTGCCACAAATCAAAGATGGACTCTTTATCAGATGTATGTAAAGAATGCATTCCTTCATTACAAGAAGAAGTGTATGTTGAATAACCATAGGGATTTGAAGTGGAGGATCAAAGAATGCATGTTTGTAGGTTGAACAAGGAATTGTATGGTTTGAAACAAGCCCTAGAGCTTGGTACTTCTATTACCACTCAAACCAGTAGGGGACCTAAAGGGGTTCCTAAGAGGGCAATTGCTAGGTTAAGGGAAACGATGGAGGCTTAGCCTACTATCACCATAGCTAAGTCTCCCTGCTTTTTACAGACTTTCACTGATGGGAGGAGTCTCGGTAGTGTAGGGATCACTTGTAAAGTATATGTCAATGAATAGGTGAGAAGCGACCCTGAAAACCCTTTCCCAAGGATGGAGTGAAGAATGGAACCTCCTTACTCTTTAAGCAAGGGACTTGGTCCACCAGGGGTAAGGGATGAGGATTGGAGGGATGAGGGAGAAAGCATAGACTTATAAACAAGGTTCGTAATCCCTATAATCCTTGGGTAACTTGGTTCCCAAATGGTCCTTCACAAATAATCCTTGTTGAGAAGTGGGACCACACGGGGCCAAGTGGACCCAGCCAAGGTTCGGGGATGGAATAAAGCAAGCAATGATGTTCCTATCATGAACGAGGTGAGGGGAAAGGACCGAATATGAATATTTACTTCAAAAGGTTGAATTGATCCTATTGAGGTCTAGCCATCGAGATGCTTAGGAAAAATTCTATCCTAGAGCTAGGTCTTGGGATTCCCAGAGATTCCACCATTATAATTGCCTCAAATTTGGAGGAGAGGGAGGGTACCCACCAGCGCAGTAGCCTATAGGAGATCAAAGTTTTCCCTTGGGTCAATTCCCGGAAAATTGATTCCATATGTGACCTAATGGGGCTGAAATTGGGGGAAAGGGGGAAAGTTGTAAAAAGAGGGTTAAAATGATCACCCCTTCAAGGGACTAGTGCCTAATTCACATGGGGATATTGATTCAAGGATGATGATGAGTAAGAACTTGGTTTCTTGATCAAGGAGGCTCAAAAAGTCGGCTTCATCCAATGTTGAGAGAAAGAAAATAAAAGTGACCTTCAAGCATTTATACTTCAAAGAAAACGATGCAAAATTATTGAGAAAAATAATCTCTAGGAAATTTCATTCATATAACGTTGGCCCATACATTAAATTAGCTAAAACATGTTCAATTCCACATTTAAATCACGCAACAACTAGCCCTAATTTTTGCAATATGCAGCAACAAGAATAATAACATCAAAATTTACTTACAACTTTATAGACTATATCCAACCAGCATTTCATTTACAAGACAAATATTCAAGATAAGATAAATAGCCCAAATCAACATGTCAAAATTCATCCATCTCCAAAACATTTCCACCGAGGAAAAAAATGTGAAGTTCTCTGAAGATAGAGATATCCCAAGACCAGTGATGATCGAAATGAATGTATATAACATCAATATATAGCCTCCCAAGGAGTTTGAATTAGCCTATGGGCCTTCATTAGCCCCTAATGATAAAATAATGTGCAAATAATACCTCTATTGGTGACAAGCCCACCAAACTAGCTCACAAATGTAAAAAATAAGCCTCACAAGGGGCCAAATAATAGTATGTGCATGTCGTGGGGTCCTCAAAAGGCTCAATAGTATCCTGAAGTGCCATATTGAGGAATAAATTCCTTGGAATATGATGGAAAAGGGGGTGGCCCCTTGTTCTCCAAGTAGTAGACTTGTGGTGCTCCCAGTGGATCTGAGGGCACATCAATGACACCATTGGTCTCCATATGAATCAGAGATGCCTGTAGATCCTCTGTAATAGTCCAAGTGGTGGAATGAATGGTTCCATGACATCATACAAGTTTTGGGACACCTACCAAGAGTGTGGGGATCCTGTTGGGGCCTGCTGGGCATAGTGTACCAATCATATCACCATTATTCCAAAATTGGATCGCTAATAGTCTCTGAACATCCATGAAAATCTATGGAGTGTTGTTTGATGTTTTGGAGGCCCATGGCTCTCTACGCACACCCTACATGTGCCAATTTAGACCTCTGGGGATCAGGATCCCATATAGGGAAACCAAACCCAAATGGAAACCACCTACAATCCTACATAAGATCCAATGCATCCCCTAGGCTTCCAGTATGCCCAGTCATTAAAATAATCAGGTAAAAGAGCTTACAAATCATGGATAGAAAAGTGGGTACTTCATAATGGCATGCCATTCTGTAGTGGGTTTTGGCATGTTCTAATGTCTCCAAGCTCCAAAGGGGGTTAGCAAAGTACCTTATTAGGTGGTTTCAACCCTTAGAGTGGATAGTATGTCGAAGTTACATCCATCTAATGGGGATTAGAAGTGACAAATAAGTGAGATGGAATAGGGAATGAGGGGGGGTAGTCCTAGGCCACATAATGGGGCATAGGGGTAGCTAGATAAGGGGAAGATCACACCTAGGTATGTAATGTATAGGAGGGAACAGTCATGGTACATGAGGTGCCTCGGACTTGATTTTCCCACCCTTATTTATATGACTTTTTCCTTTTAGGATTTTTCTTTAATTAACTGCTCGGGGCTCAAAGGACAAGAGCATAATGTGTAAGATATAGCAGTGGTTACCCCCTTCAAGGTAGGGTGGTTCATTGCCTTCTAGGGTTTGGGACAATCATGGGTTCTAGAATGATAAAGGAGGCTCATCTAGGGTGTATGGAACCAAGGTGATGACCATGGATAGGGGTAGAGCTCATGTATTGGCTTTTTCCCATGTGCTAATTAATTTTGTCCCAACCATATTTTTCATTTTATGGTTCAATTTCCTATTAAATGTGGCCAATTATGATTATTTTTCTTTTTTTTTAGTTGCTTCAACCTTCGGGGCATCATTCTAGGCCTGACCTAAGGTGGGGGCAAGGGGATAGGGAAGATATCCCTGTGTGGACCCTAAATGGGAATGTGGGCCCAGGTGGGATAAATGATGAATGGCTTATAATGAGTGGGAAGGGAGTAATGTATGTGGGTAAAGGAGTGGGACCACACACCCAAAGTTGGGGTTTCCCAAGTAGTACCACCCTAGAACCAAATGGTCAATAAAGGAGATCCCATGGGACTAAGATTCAAGGGTAACAACCAAAAGAGATCAAGGAGACAAGAGTACAAACTAATCCCACTCTTTCCACCAAATCCCCCCATCAATACATACGTAGAAGTGTCCATGATAAATAAACCCAATACTCAATTATCAAATGATAAGACATACCTTTAGATTCGGGAGTCCCACCTTCAAACATACGATCAATGCAAGTGGGGGAGGGACCACATGGCTAGCTTAGGTGGCAAAGAAATGAGACAAGGAGGTAGTGGGAGGCATTAAGGGGCTGTTGGTTACTGGTTGAGGCTCATCATGAAGAAAAAATTTCTCCTAGGCATATCACCCACAAAATGGTTGGTAACACCTGGCTCCAACTGGGACATGATCTCTGTGAAGAAGTGGACGAGGTTGCTCAAACGAGAGGTCATGAGAACTCCAACAATCTCTTGGTCACTGTAGACCTATTATATGCACATGTCAAAGATCAATGCCATGGGGAAGCATGTTTTTCACGGTTTCTGTGTTGGTTTGTGTTATATTCTTTCCACGACTAGCTCCGCTAGTCAACAGGGAGTTAGAGGGGGGGCAGAGCTCCCCCTTCGTTGCGCCGACTATGCAGTGGGGGGGTCACATGGGGTTTAAGGGGCCTGGTTAGGACCCCTCTATCGGGTTTGGGGCAGCGCCCTGGGGAAAGTTTTTTTGGACCCTATATTAGGTGGCTGGACCTACCTATGGTTTTGTGCATGGTTTTCGCACATGGTTTTGGGGGCGATGGTTTTTCAGTCCATGGTATTGGATGCTTCGGCATGTATAAACATGTATTATAACATTGAAAGGAATATAATGAAAAATCAATCTAGTAGTCCCAGTTTTGGGATCCAGGGGAAAATCTCTATGTATATTTGTTTTATGTGTTATGCTATCGCTATTGTTTATTTTTTGTGTTTTAGAATTCGTATGTAGGTAATTTCTGTACGGGGTTAAAACCTACATTTGGTATCAGAGTTGTTTTGGCTTCAAGTGGGTGCCTTTGTTTCTGAGGGGTTTCACTCGGGCCTGTGGTAGACCCTGTTCAGTGGGAGATCTGCGGGATCGATTCTAGTGGTGAAATAACATGGAGAGCAGTGGAAAGATAGAGATCGAGAAATTTAATGGTCAGAGTTTTGAGTTGTGGAAACTAAATATGGAGGATCTGTTGATGGATAAAGATCAGTGGATCGTAGTAGATATGGGTACTAAACCAACAGGAGTGTCTAATGAAGAATGGAAGAAGTTGGATCAGAAGGCAAAGAGCACAATACAATTATGTGTCTCAGATTCAATATTCCTGAATGTATCAGGGGAAGCTACGGCGAAGGCTTTGTGGGACAAGTTAGGGACTTTGTACCAATCTAAGTCTCTAGTGAATAAACTGTTCCTACGAAAAAAGCTGTATAACCTGAGGATGAAAGATGGAGACACTGTGACATAGCATCTGAACACATTTAATACTTTGGTAAGTCAGTTATTATCTGTTGATATTCAAATTTCAGATGAAGATAAGTGCATCAGTTTATTGTGTTCTCTACCAGATTCATGGGATAGTCTGGTTATTGCAATAGGTAGCAATGCAACTAACTTGCAGTTTGATGAAATAGTTTCATCCTTACTGATGGAGGAGATGAGATGGAAAAATATGGAGAACCAAAATGCTGATGCCTTGTCAATATGAGGAAGGTCCCAAAAAAAAAAAAAAGTCATCGAGTGGGAGATCTAAATCTCTAGGAAAACCTGTAAAGGTGTGCTGGAAATGTGGAAAGGAAGGGCACTACAAAAGGGATTATAAATCTAAAGCTCATGACAAAGGAAAGGGATCTGATGATGCTCCTTCTACAGAGGCGAAAACCACCTTAGTTGAAGGTGGGGATATGTGCTTGGCTTCTTCAAGTACAGATGTAGATCATGAGGCATGGTTGATTGACTCAGGTGCATCCTTTCACTTCACTCCCCATAGAGAGTGGTTCTGCGAGTATGAGAAATATGATGGTGGTAATGTCTTCTTGGGGGTGACAGGAAGGCTAGAATCCTTGGTCGCAGAAAAGTCAAGTTGAAGTTGCAAGGTGGAAGGTTTAGAACACTTCTGAGTGTTGCATATTCCTGCATTAGCCAAAAATTTGATATTTGTAAGCAAGCTGGATGATGCAAGTGTAAAAATAGTGTTCGAGAAAGATACCTGCAAGATGGTTCAAGGAGCACTAGTATTGATGTGGGGAGTTTAGATTGGAACTCTGTACAAGCTGCAAGGTAGAACTATTGTTGATGGGTGCAATAGTTATGTGGTTCCTGAAAGTGGAGTAGAAAATCTAGTGGTCTTTGGAGAAAAGACCATGCTATGGCATCAAAGGCGTGGACATATTGGAGAGAAGGGCCTTCGAATACTTCATGGTAAAGGTATGGTAGAAGGTATGACTAATAGCTCTTTGGATTTTGATTTCTGTGAAAAATTGTATATGGGAAAAAGAATCGAGTGAGTTACCCCTCTGGTGGTAAGAGGGTGAAACAGATATTAGAGATTGTGCACAGTGTTGTGTTTGGACCTATGAAGGTTCCATCACTGGGTAAGTCTGTGTACTATGTATCATTTATAGATGACTTCTCAAGGAATACATGGATATATTTCCTTAAGAAGAAATCTGAAGTCTTCGACAGGTTTAAAGAATTTAAGGCTCTAGTGGAAAACCAAACAGAGAAGAAGATAAAGGTGTTGAGGAAAGATAATGGTGGAGAGTTTTTCAAGAAGGAATTTGAAGAATTCTCTAAGAAGTGTGGTATAGCACAGCAGAAGACTACTCCATACACACCTGAGCACAATGGAGTTGTAGAAAGAATGAACAAGACGTTGATGGAAAGGGAAAGAAGCGTGCTCAGTGGTGTCGGATTAGGACAGGAATTCTGGGTAGAGGTGATGGAGACTGCATGTTACCTGGTCAACAGATCACCTTCATCAACATTGGAGGATAAGACTCCACAAGAGTTATGGACTGGTAAGAAACCCTCTCTTTCACATCTGAGGGTATTTGGATGTGATGCATATGTACATGTTCCAAAGGAGAAAAGAAAAAAGTTGGATAGTAAATCTGAAAAGTGCATATTTATTGGGTATAAGGATGGTTTAAAGGGATATAAACTTTGGAACCTAGTAACAAGGAAGGTTGTGTACAGCCGAGATGTTGTGTTCAGAGAGGTGAAAGATGTTATTAAACATGAAGTACAACTAAAGGAACATGAAAATATAGAGTTTGAGCTAAAGGAGGAAGAATCAGACTCTACAGCAGAAGAGGAATCAGAAGATGAAGAGCCACAAACTCTGGGTGTGAGAAGATCAGTTCAAGACAGAACGCAGCCAGAAAGGTATAGTCCATTTGCTTTCTATTCAAATTTTGCTTTATCTATTACTGATGATCATCCCAAGACTGTGAAGGAAGAAGTAGATTCAAAGGATGCAAAACTATGGAAAGAGGCCATGGTTGATGAAATGGCATCTTTGCACAAAAATTAGGCTTGGGATTTGGTGGAGTTGCCGGATGGAAGGAAACCTATTGGCAGCAAATGGGTGTTCAAGAAGAAGACAAATGCATAAGGAAAGGTGGAGAAATACAAAGCTCGGTTGGTAGCAAAAGGTTATTCCTAGGTGCTGGGAATTGATTTTGGTGATATTTTTTCTCATGTTGCCAAGGTAGCTTCTATTAGATTACTTTTATCTGTTGCTTCTGCTTTTGATTTTGAGGTAGAACAGATGGATGTGAAAACAACATTTCTTCACGGGGATATGGAAGAGGAGATCTACATGAAGCAACCTAAAGACTTTGCGGCGAAGGGTAAGAAAGAACTAGTATGCAAGTTAAAAATGTCTCTGTATGGGTTAAAACAGTTACTAAGGATGTGGTATTAGAAATTTGATACATCTATAAGTGGACTTGGCTTCACTAGAAGCAAAGCATATCACTTTGTGTATTTTAAATTAATTGGTGACTATGTTATTTATCTGGTCTTGTATGTGGATGATATGTTGCTGGTTGGAAATGAGAAAGAAATTATCCAGGATTTGAAGACCCAATTTTCCTCCAAATTTGACATGAAAGATCTTGGTGCTGCGAACTATATTTTGGGCATGGAAATTAGAAGATATTAGGAAAAGAGGAAGCACTGGTTAAACCAGAGGAAGTATGTCGAGACAATACTGCATAGGTTTAATATGCAGGATAGTAAATAGGTGAAGGTTCCTATTCCTGTAGGTGTGAATTTATCTTCTGAACAGTGTCCTATGACCCAAGAAGAGGAAGAGGACATGTCCCATGTTCCATAGTGCAGTCGATTGTAGAAATTTCACTTGTAGAAAAAACCAATATATGCAATGTCCTAAAGCATAATACTTGTTCTACTTCTACAAAACATTAAGCGGAAGCATAATCGAATTCATGAGCAACATCAAGTAGAAATATGCATAAATGATCAAGAGAAATAATCACAAATAACACAAGATATATCCAAGGGAAAGCACCAGCATAAAACCCCAACCATGTATTATCAATCAAGTGGAAATCCTCTTCACAATACAAAAAGAATTAGCTCTCAAGCTATTCAGTTCTCAATGAATTATGAAGATATGAAGATATGTCTCATGAACCAACCAAGCCCTATATATAAAGGCTTTACCTATGGTCAAATCCCTATTTCCTTGCACAACTTGCTTAGGAAATAATAGCAAAAGCATATGCAATTAATTCCAAACATACCAAGTTAACCAATGGTCCAACTATGCAATCCTTGAGGACACTAGTTCCTCAACCATGCAAAAACTACTTACTAGAAATAGTCAAGCATCTGATAGTACACTATCCCACATCTAATCTCAACTGGGTCTCTGACAAAACTGACATGCAACAGTTATCCATGAGTGAATCCTCAGTTATCTAAAATAATAGTTGTCACATGCATGCAAGCATTAACAAACTATATTTTATTATTTTAACAACTTGTTAAAATAATCTAACTGGACTTGACTAGTTAGAACTAAGTCAACTGATTCTCTCATTATAGAACTCATACTTATTCCCTCAATCAGTGGAGGAAATTAAGGATAAATTCCTCAATCAGTGGGACAACTCATGTGCATGCTCACAAAGACTTCAAATTCGAATTTCCTTAACTAATTAATTAATATTTCCAATTGCTGTTAAGACCAAAATTAATTTTACTTCCTATAGATAGGCTAGGGACTGCTATAAATAGGAAGTGACCCAGAAATGCTATTTTTATAACTTTCTATTTTTAGCAGTTTCATCTCTCACCCAATGTGGCCAATGACCTCACTAGCCAAATTGCTATTTTTAGACATGCTATTTTTATCAGGTCTATTTTTAGCACATTCTAAATTTAACATTTCTTGTTGCACATTTTTCAACACTCCCTCTCAATAAGAAAGGCTTTCTCTCAAACCCAATCCTGTAACATTGGAATGTTCTGCATGCAACACATCTACCCGGTCCACTTGCTCCAACAACACTTGGAACAAAAACACTCCCAACTGACCACTCTTTTGGGCTAGGAACATACTCTGATGTTGAAGCTCTACCTTCTACTGACAAGTGCTCCCTCTCTGACATCTGCGCTACTAAAACATCTCCATGCATCTCGCACCATTGCACACCTCTCTGTGCCACCTAGCACTGTGCAAAACACTTGTGCCTCTTGCATTGTTGCAGCCTGCTAGCTATGCACTGTCCTAGGATTCCCTGCACTATCGCTCTCTCTGCTGCTCCATCCGCATCTGTCTCTACCCAATCAGTCAGTTCCTGCTACTCCAAATCGTTGCTCCCGTAGCAAGGTCTCATCCAAGAGATTGGGTACCTCAAGGATCCTGCCCCTCCTCCTTGGGACGATCACTTTATATCGCCCCACCTCCTACCTGAAGGTATGGTTGCATGTGATCCCTTTGCCCACCTGGCTTGAAGTTTCCTCCTACTGGAGGTCTCTGCATGAGTAGATGTCTCTACTTGATCTCCTCTCAGCTTCTCCTATTGTGGCTGCTCCACAACCTCCTAAAGCTGCTGCACTAATCGTGGCTCCTTCACAATCATGTGAGACTTCTTCTGGCGCTACATGTTGAGAGGTAACATACCCTCCCTCTCAACCACCAAGTCTCCATCAGTTGCCTTGCTACTCAAGGCTTTGCATGCATCTTGAACCTCAAGAGCATACAGGTTCTTGACCCGTGAACCAATCTACTTCACCTGTCCAGTCATGATGTGTCTAAGGAAAACCTTTCCCTTACTGAATACTACATCATAGCCTCTGACTTCCAGCATCGCGATCGACACCAAGTTTCTCTTCAGTCCTGGTACATACTTGACATTGGTCAAGGTAAAGCGAGCTCCATGCTCCCTCTGAAAAATAACCATGCCTACACCTGAGACACTATACTTTTCATCATTACCCATCGCTATGAGTATCTGGAGATCTTTCTCCTCCAAATTACTGAACAAACTCTTGTCGCCGGTCATGTGGAAAGAAGCTCCACTGTCAAGAAACCAACCACTTCCCATCCTGGATGAAACCATGCATGTGAAGAGTATGAAATCCAACTCAAACTGTGAAGCAAGTGCCTCACCTTCAGATCCTTCCCCGGATCCCTTCTTGGATTTCCTCTATGGACAATTTGCAGCATAATGGCCCACCTCATGACAATGAAAGCATCACACTTTCGATTTTTCAACCTTCTTCCCATCATTGGAAGAACTGGATTCTGAAAGAGAAACCTTCTCCTTCCCCTTCTTCACCTTACTCACTAAGGCACAGTTCTCCTCATCATGCATGGATGAAGAACTGTCTCTGGTGCTCTGTCTAATCTCCTCTTGCATCAAATCCGACCATAGTTGTTCCGAATCTGGCAGTTTCTCCCTTCCATTCACCGAGTCCTGGTAGCTATTCCAGCTCTTAGGAAGGCCAAGGAGTGCTAGACTCACCATATCCTCATCCAATGTCACAACCCCTACACTTGCAAGCTCATCCCTGCATGTGATGAGCTTGGTCAGATACATAGAGATTGTCTCATCCCTTTCACACTTGATCTTTCGAAGTTTGTCCTTCAGTGCCAACTTCCTCTGATCACTGCTATCCTGATATAAATCTTTCAATGTTTTCCACATTGCATGTGGAGTCTCCTTCCCATGGAGGCTTGAGACAATGTGATCTCGCACTCTTTCCAAGAGAATTCTCCTAGCTCTAGCCACACACTTCCTCCATTCCACCTGCTCAGTCTTGTCAGTAGGCTTAGGAATTTCTTGATCAATGAAATCCTTAAGGCCATTATCTTCCAAAACTGCCTCCATGTGATCCTTCTAAGCTATATAGTTTGAGCTACCATCAAGGGCATACTCAAGCCTCAAACCATAGAACGCCATCGATGAAATAGATGTGATAAGAACTTGAGACCTATATCCCGAATAATAAACTTCAAATTTCTCTTGCTAGTATATTGTTCTTGCTTGATCACCTGTGATCTGATACCATGTAGAAATTTCACCTATAGAACAAACCGATATATGCAATGTCCTAAAGCATAATACTTGTTCTACTTCTACAAAAAATTAAGCGGAAGCATAATCGAATTCATGAGCAACATCAAGTAGAAACATGCATAACTGATCAAGAGAAATAATCACACATAACACAAGATATATCCAGGGGAAAGCACCAGCATAAAACCCCAACCATGTATTATCAATCAAGTGGAAATCCTCTTCACAATACAAAAATAATTAGCTCTCAAGCTATTCAGTTCTCAATGAACTATGAAGATATGAAGATATGTCTCATGAACCAACCAAGCCATGTATATAAAGGCTTTACCTATGGTCCAATCCCTATTTCCTTGTGCAGTTTGCTTAGGAAATAATAGCAAAAGCATATGCAATTAATTCCAAACATACCAAGTTAACCAATGGTCCAACTATGCAATCCTTGAGGACTCTAGTTCCTCAACCATGCAAAAAATACTTACTAGAAATAGTCAAGCATCTGATAGTACACTGTCCCACATCTGATCTCAACTGGGTCTCTGACAGAACTGACATGCAACAGTTATCCATGAGTGAAACCTCAGTTATCTAAAATAATAGGTGTCACATGCATGCAAGCATTAACAAACTATATTTTATTATTTTAACAACTTGTTAAAATAATCTAATTGGACTTGACTAGTTAGAACTAAGTCAATTGATTCTCTCATTATCAAACTCATACTTATTCCCTCAATCAGTGGAGGAAATTAAGGATAAATTCCTCAATCAGTGGGACAACTCATGTGCATGCTCACAAAGGCTTCAAATTCGAATTTCCTTAACTAATTAACCCAACTGAATTAATTAATTAATATTTCCAACTGCTGTTAAGGCCAAAATTAATTTTACTTCCTATAGATAGACTAAGGACTGCTATAAATAGAAAGGGACCTAGAAATGCTATTTTTAGAACTTTCTATTTTTAGCAGTTTCACCTCTCACCTAATGTGGCCAATGACCTCACTGGCCAAACTGCTATTTTTAGCACATTCTAAATTTAACATTTCTTGTTGCACATTTTTCAACATTGATAGCCTAATGTATGTGATGGTCTATACTAGACCAAACATTGCACATGTAGTGGGAGTATTGAGTAGGTTTATGTCAAAACCAGGGAAGGAGCATTGGACAACAGTGAAGTGGGTTTTCAGGTATTTGTGTGGCACTAGTGATTATGGTTTGTGCTACCAAGGAAGACCAGTATTGGACAGAGTGTTGGATATCCATGGCTTTTTTGATGTAGACTGGGCCAAAGATATGGATCAGAGAAGATCTACAAGTGGGTATGTGTTTAACCTATTTGGAGGTGCAATCAGTTGGATGGATAAGAAATAATCTGTAGTGGCACTATCAACTACTGAGGCAAAATACATGGCAGCCACTCATGCAAGCAAGGAAGTAGTTTAGTTGCAGAGATTGTGTTCAAGTATGGGGTTATTACATGGAGATATAAGGATAGACTGTGACAGCCAAAGTGCAATTTTCTTGGCAAAGAACCCTTCTTATCATTTAAAGACAAAGCACATTGATGTTATCACTTTGCGAGGGATATGATAGAAGACAAAAAGGTGTTGTTGGTAAAGGTGGACACTTTGAATAATATTGCAGATGCATTGACAAAATATGTGAGCTCTGAGAAGTTCTCTTGGTGTAGAGAAACAATGGATGTTGTAGGGCTCAATAAATGACTAATCTCTCCTGTGGCCACCTGTGGAAAGAAAACAACAAGTGGGAGAATGTTTGGTTGTGTTATATTCTTTCCATGACTAGCTCCCCTAGTCAACTGGGGGTTAGAGGGGGGGCGGAGCCCCCACTTTGTTGCATTGATTATGAAGTAAGGGGGTCACGGGGGGGCAGTAGTGCCCCCTGTACGGAGGGTTTAAGGGGGGCGGTTAGGACCCCTCTACGCGGTCTAGGGTAGCGCCCTGAGGAAATTTGTTTTGGACCCTATATTAGGTGGGGGGGCCTACCTATGGTTTTTTGCATGGTTTTCGCACATGGTTTTGGGGGCGATGGTTTTTTAGTCCATGGTATTGGATGCTTCAGCATAACACATATTTCATTAAATTTTGAATTAAATGATGAATCTAGAATTTCAAAATAACCAAAAACCTCAATTCTATTGATATCATTGTAATAAAAAAAATTCCAAATTTAATGAAATATGTGTTGCATGTATAAATATGTATTGTAACATTGAAAGGAATATAATGAAAAATTAATCTAGTAGTCCTGGTTTTGGGATCCAGGGGAAATTCTTTGTGTATATTTATTTTAGGTGTTATGCTCTCTGTTGGCTTGATGGGGCCTGACCCAGGTTTAGCGTTAATTAGCCAAACAAATCCCTACACTATTGGCCCTTTCAGCATTAGCCCGCAGAGCGCAGACCGAAGTCTCACCTGAAGCAGTATGGGGGGATGCTGGAACCATGTTTCCACACCCTGAGATGGTCGTGATGTCGTTTTATTCCTTCTATTCTTGCCTTCACATAGGTCACTTAGTTCTAGGGCTCATTCTACTTAACCCTTTATTCGTCCCTTTGATGCCTCCGCGAAATGGTATGGATGACCTTCGCACAACCCTAACCCTTGATTCAGATACTTTCGTGCTACTAAGGCAGCGTAGTACTTAGGTTTTCAAGTTATCTTAAGAATCTTACTTGTCTTATTAGATACCCACAGTTAGCACCTCGTAATTAGATATTCTTATTTGCATTCAGTTATCCAACATAATTGCATTCATTCGTGCATCATATAAGCATTATAAAGGAAATTCATACATACAATGACAAGATGCATTAATCGGAAAAAAGACACAGAAATTGTAGAATACTTCTCTTTATTGATATGTTCAAGTGATTACAGACTATATCCGCCCTGCGCACACAACTGCAGGGGTCCGCGCACTCAGCTGTGGACTTCCACCCTAGGCCTCTGTGCTCTCAGCTGCAGAGCCTCTACCTATGCTACGACCCAAAACTTAAACTTCTTACTTCAGAGCTATGACTCTCTTATATGATATTACATTGATGTCTCTCTAAAACTACTTAGAGCTTAGCTCTTTTTATACAATCCCATGGTCCGCGGACCATGTGTGGATCTTTTACAGTCGACTTTAATTTACAAAACTAAGGGTGGACAACCCTTTATGACTTATGACACCTTCGTGCTCCATGACCACAAAATGTGGAGTCTTTACAAGTTTATTACAAAATTTGACCAAAACATGGGCTTTTAGCCCCAAAATTGTCCTTTGGGGGATCCCGTTCCCAACAGGCCCCCAACACAAACATCGTGACTCACCCTCGAGTCACTCAGTAGGCGCAAAGATCTTTGCGTGAAGCCCTTCCAGCTCGACTCGTATGACCATAACCTTAGCCATGCATTGTACGACTGCCTGCTTCGCGTCTTCCACTATCTACTTGGTCACTACTCCTGCTCTGTTGGCCTGAAGCTTTTGCTACATCACTTGCAGGGTTGCAAGCTTTCCTTCGATAGATCCTGTCATGGTGTAAGCCTCATCCAACTAGGGATTTATTGTTTCCTTCAACACTGCTTCCTTGTGCAGCGCTGCATCCACCTGTTCCTTCATTTGCTTGGCCTCTGGCAGCTTGGCTAGTCTTTGTGTCAGTGCGACAATTCAAGTTGTGCCCTTAACCTCAACATAGCATTGTTGTAGCTCGCGTGCTTCCGTCTCTAGTTGTTGTACATTGGGGTCCTCCTGCAAACTTGTCAGAACCTCAAATAACTGCTCAAAAAGTTGTGTGCAGTCTGCTACTGCACTATCCACTGCCGCTATTGCTTTTGTGACAGTGGTTGCCCGCTGTTCCTTCACTTCTGGAAGAGTTGAAGGATGGGCCCTCAACTATAACTTTGTAATTTGTAGGTTCAACTCCAACTGAACCCGCTCCATCTCAGTAAAATTTTCATGCACCCTTGTGGCTAGCTTACGAATGCGTACCTCGACTAGCTCCTCCTTCGAAATGGCCAACTTTGGGACCATTCGGCATGCTTCCTTGACGACCTGCATGATGCGCTTGCTCTGAGCGGTCACCTCAGTCTCAGCGGTGATGGCAACATTTCTCTGTAGGGCCATCTTCCTGTTTTTGATCTGTTGTTCACTGATCACCTTGAGGGCGCGGTGCTCACGGGCCCTCAGCTCTGCAATTACTCCATCCTACAAGAGGTGGAGCGCTTCACGCGGGAGCATTGCTAGGTTCAACCCTACTCCCTTTAGGGCACTGACAGTGGACTTGTTAGCCTCATTCTCTGTGGTTAGTGCTCCATCAGGTAGCACTATCGCACTAGAGGCCTTCGAGCGTAGCATATTGGCAGCCTCTGAAGTGCCGATAGCCAGGATGGTAGATACCGTGCTGGCCTGCGATGCACGGGTCTGTAGCTCCTGCAACCCTGTCTGGATAGCCCCCAAGATGCTCTACTGCTACTACTCAAATTGTTGCAGGGCCTCCGCGGTGACATCCCTCACTATGTCACTGATATCATGCAAGTCGCCATTTGTTAATGTGATTGGGTCCAGTGAGGTCTTGGTCTCCTTTGATTTCTTCTTGGGCCCTACTTTCTCCAACAACCTTGGGCACTTGATGCGGGTAGACGTCTCCTGAGGGTCCACGCTATGCTGTTTTGTCTCCTCCTTTGTCTCAAGTGAAGGTGACCTCACGCCTTTATTAGAGCCCCGCTCTGTCCTACCTGTTTGCTTCCATATCTGCTGCACCGCCTCACGCTCCGCCTAGGCCTTATCAGCAACCTCCTTTTTCCTCTTTTTGACCATCTGTGCCATCTTAAGCTTGGCCTCCTCCTTCTTCTGGGCGGCAGACTTGCTCCTGCCCATCGCCAAGTCTGTGGTAGTGCGCCACTCTGCTAGCCATTCATCAAGCATCGTATCAATGGCATTATCCATTGCCAGATAAGGTAGGTCGTACCATTTTTGCGCAGAGTCCTTCTACGCCCTAATGGATACTCGATGGAAGTCTTCTTTAAATTCGATGTAGCCCTCCAGGTTGGCATACACCATAGGTGACAATCGGGGTTTATGGTTGATGGCCATCTGGATGTTCATCTCCATCAAGATCCAAAAGATCTTGTTGTCCCTGACTCGATGCGCATCCTTGGTCACCCACAGCGAAGCGTACTTCATTGCTTCTGGGAGGTTTGGCACGACCAAAGGGAACTAGATGTACTCTGGTAGCTCCCATGCTACCAACAAAATTGACAGTAAGAGCCACACGTAGTGGGACATCTTATTGATCTCCTGTGCTTCACGGAAGTTCGCCAGGATTTCTCCACGAAGGTAGTCTGACCAGTTGACTTGGACTCCTTTAATGCACTGGGCTACTAGCACAACGATAGGCACCGGAACCTCATCAGCGCAACACTTCCTCATCACTTTCCCTACAAGGATCTACGTGACTACCTTCACAGTAGGGTCGCAGATGCTGGATATAGCGTATCTGCGTGGCTTCTTCACCAGCTTAAATTTTTCCTTCATAGACTCCATGAGAGCCTATTCGCCACCTTTTCTGCCAAATATCATTGCCGAATTCTCGCCTGTATACAACAATCATGTTATCCTGTGAATCAGCCTATATGTGATGGGTATTGGCTCCTCTAGCCACAGACACCCATCATGCACCAAGCACAACAGCTGCTTGATGACCAAAACTGTCACCAGGGTGCGGTTGTAGTGCGGCACCCAAAGCAGGTTGAGTAACCCTACCTTGTCTACTCCTCGGAGCCACCTCCGTGGCTCCAATGTGGTCATTCCAGAGTTCGTATCAATGATATGGTGCATCAGCTGCTCGGTCGCTAGGTGTGGGAACTTCTCGTGATCGGCCAAGTCCTAGTCTTCAAGTTTTAGCAGCGGCACTTGTGCCAAGCGCGATCCATCGAAAAAAATTTCGTCAGGCAACAGAGGGGTTTGCAGGGGAGTCTTACTCTCATCAATGTCCTTCGGCACCTTGGTCTTGGGCTTGTGTGAAGGGACGTACACTGGCAACCGAGTAATAGGGTTCGCACCTTGGTTTTTCTTGGCTCGTATGGGCCTAACCCAGGTTCAGAGGTGATTTAGCCAAGAAGATCCCGGTACTACTAGCCCTTTTGGCAACAGTCCGCGGAGCACGGACTAAGGTCTCACTCGAAGTAGTATGGGAGGGTGCTAGAACCAGGCTTATGCACCCTGGGGATGTCTGATGGGCTTCTGGAGGTCCGCGGTTTGACCCTGCATGCACATCGCTATGTGCACTTGTTATTCCTTCACAACCTGTGATGTTGTTTCCGCGCAACCCTACTTGGGGCGCAACCCATATAATACCCAAGTTCCTTGCTATTTAATCTGTTATTACCCAATTACTTAACTTGTGTGTGTAACATTAATGATTATTACAACATATCCAACAATTATACCAGTGCGCGCAATAAATAAACCAACATAAACGTAAAGAAGGAAATGTACAACAAATACACAAAAATAAGAATCAGCTTCTCTTTATTAATCTTCAACCCCAATTACAGACTCGACACCGCCCTGTGCACTCAGCTGCAGGGGTCCACGCACTCAGCTGCGGACTCTACTAGGCCTCTGCGCACTCAGCTGCAGAGCCTCTTCCTACTACTATGACCCAATACATTTAGAATCCTACTGTAAGTTTGAACCATTCGTATTCTTCCTTATTAGCTCTTCACCATCTTTACAACTTAGAGCCTCACTCTATTTATACAATCTCATGGTCCACGGACCATGGGTAGGCTGACATGACTTTACCTTACATTACATTACTTTAGGGCAGACAACCCTATGACTTAACTTATACTTCGCGCTCCGCTCCCGCAATTCGCGGAGTCTTACAAAACCTTTGACCAAAACTTGGGCTTTGAGCCCCAAAACATGTTGTGGGGGATTCCATGCCCAATAGGCCCACAACACAATCATCGTGACTCATCTCGATTCACTCTGTTAGTGTGGCGACCTTGGTGCAGAGCCCCTCCAATTGGTGTCGTACTGCTCGAAGGTCCAAGGTGCATTGTTCTGCGGTTTGTTGGACCTCCTGCATTCTGGCTTCTGAATCATCCACATCTGACTCATGTCCTTTCTTTGGTACTGACATCTGATGCATGTGTTTATAGTCCCGCACCCTTGTCTGGCTCTTCAGGTCGCAAAGACTATGCTTTAGCCGGTTAGTCAGAGAGTCGGCCCACCCATGTAGGGTTTCAAGCGATTGTCATTTACTTTGCCTGGGAAGGGTTCTCCATTTAGCTTGACCAGCTGGACTGCACCTCCATCTGTGAACTCCTTTACCACGTATGGTCCCAGCCAATGTATTCTGAATTTTCTCAAAAAAATTTCAAATTTACTGTCATATAGTAGTATTAATTCGTTTACCTTGAAGGTGTGCAACTTGATATGGCAGTCATGCTAGGCCTTTACACGCTATTTTTGTACTTGCGATGAAGCCAGAAATCGTTCTTCCTCGAGTTCTTCTAATTGCGCGAGCCTTTCTTCCAGAGCTTCACGGTCCGTCATGCCTGTGAGTGCTGCTATTCGTAGGCTAGGTACGATGTATTCCATTGGCATGAAAACTTTCGTACCATAAACTAACCAGAAGGGTGTCTGTCCCATCAATTTCTTGCACGTTGTCCTGTATGCCCATAGAACAGCAGGTACGCGCAGGTCCCAGTCATTCCACTGCGCAATACATACTTTGGCCAGCGTAGTCTCCAATATTTTATTAAATGCCTCATCTTCCATTGGCCTGTGGGTGGTATGGTGTAATTTTTTGATGATACACCTGGAACTCTTCTGTGAGTGCGTTGATGGTTTCATTCAGGAAATGTGTTCTGCGATTGCACATTAATATTTTCGGACAACCAAATCGTGTCAACACGTTTTCGAACAAAAATTTTGTAGCCGTAGTGGCCGTGCAGTCCTTGACTGGCTGTGCTTTCGCCCATCATGTCAGGTAATCTGTCGTGGTGATGATGTAGCGCACACCCATCTTTCCCTGAGGTTTGATCAGGCCCACAAAGTCGATTGCCATTTCTCAAATGGATATAGTGTCATTTGGGGATTTAGTGGCATCTCGTCCCTTCGTGATGGTTTTCCTGTCCTTTGACATATATCGCAAGCCTTACAGTGCGCTTTCGAATCCTGGTGCAGGGTCGGCCACCATAACCCTACACGGAGAATCTTCTGTGCGGTTGCCTGTCCTGCATAGTGTCATCCTACATTGCCCCCATGTGCTTCCGCGAGGATCTAACCTCGTTCAAATTCAGGTAGGTATCTTCAAAATATCTCATCGTTGCCCATCTTTTAGAGGTGCCCTGTGATGACAGAAAAGTCTGCCACACGCACCACCAATTCCTTCTTCTGTTGGATTGAGTACTCCTTCGGCACAGTCCCTGTTGTTAGAAAATGGATTATATCTTTGAAGTGTCCATCCGCGACGCGCACTACAAAGAGCTATGCGTCAGGTAGTCTCTCCTCCAAATTTGTTGGTTCCTCGCCCGTCTCAATTCATGACAAGTGGTCTGGTCCTACATTTAAGCGTCCCGGCTTGACTATGACCTCAAAATCATATTCTTGAAACAGTAAAAGCCGTCTGCATATTCGTCCCCCCAACACAGGCTTTTTCACCAGGTATTTCAACATGAAATGGTTGGTATACATCTTGAAATGTCCTCCAAGTAAATAGTGTCAGTATTTTTGGAGCGCATACACCATTGCCAACCCCTCACGCTCAGTGGTAGAGTAGTTCTTTTCTACTTTGGACAATCATTGACTTGCAAAAGCGATTGGGTGATCTACACCCTCCGCGCCTTCCTATGTGAGTACGACTCCCAATGCGATACACAATGCATCAACATGTACATGAAATTCCACGTCCCATTTCGGGAAGACCAGGATTGGCACGAAGGCCAGTTTCCCCTTCAAGACATCCAAACTCTTCAAGCAATCATCATTCCAGCAATATGTAACATCTTTTTTCAATAGCTTTTCCATCAACGCGGTTATTTGGGCATAGCTTTTGATGAAATTCCTATAGTATCCAGTGTGTCCCAAGGTAGCGCGCAGTTTTTTAACACTTTGTGGTGCTTCCAAATTTAGGATAACGACAATCTTTGTAGGGTCCACCATCAGTCCTTGTTTGTAGACCACATGTCCCAGTAGGTTTCCAAAGGGAACGAGGAATGTGCACTTCTTCAGGTTCAGCGCAATTTGGTGTCAACGGCAAGTATCCAGCATCAAACATAAGCTTGCTACATGGTGCTTAACTAATCCAAAAGCAATCCAATCATCCAAATAGACCTCCAAAAACTTGTGGATGTATTCTTTGAACGTGGCTACCACGATGCATGAAAATATAGCTGGCACGTTCTTCAGTCCAAACGACATCATGGTGTATTGAAAGTAGCCCCATTCTGTTGCGAAGGTCGTCTTGCTCCTATCTTCTGGCATGATATTGATCTGATGGTACCCTGAGAACCCATCCGTGAACGAGAATGCTTCCTGACTGCCAACATTCTCTAGTAATTCGTCGATGAATGGTGTTGGGAATGGATCATGTACACAGGCGTCATTCAACTTCCTGAGGTCTACGCATATTCTTATTTCACCCTTCTGTTTTTTCTCCTGTACTACCATAGGACTCACCTAGTCAGATTCTTCCACTGGTTCAATAATTATGTCTGTGAACATTTTGTCTAATTTGTCGCGGACCTTTTCTTTGTACTTTGGGTTCAAGCGGTATGGCCGCTACTTAATTGGCTTCACGTCAGGTTTCAGGGTGATCTTCATCATCCCTAAATCGCCCACGATCCCTTTTAAGTCTATAATTTTAGTTGGGAACAAGTCTTGGTATTCGCGGAGTAACTCAGTGACTTTATCGAGCATGCATTGTCCCAACAGTCCCAAAGCGTTGCGTACTTCGGCTCTACCTCCATTCCAATTTTGACCTGCTTCATTTTTAGCGGCTCATGATGTCGGGGTCTTCAAGTGATGGTCCACGAATCTCGCGACAACCTTCTGTTTCTGAAATGTTAATGTTCCATGGGTCCTCATCATCCTCCTCAACATTCACGTTATAACACTCCATTGTGCTACTTAACTATGTCGCCCATTCTGGCTGAAGTACTCCCATTGGCTCCTGTGATATTTTGAAGATAACGGATTTTACTGCTTGTAGCGCATCGTCAACAGTATTTGACCACTAATCTTCAAATGTGAACATTAACAAAAATCCCTTGCGCAAGACATCCCATTCGCTCGTATCATGGCGGAGCTTCGTCTCAGTATACCAATTCATTGGTATGACGTCCAGGGTATGGTAGAATAAATGTACCCATTCAGGCTGTGGCTCTTCCCCATAGACCTTGGTCCATTTCGCGAGGTGTGTGCGTGGATCATCTCATCCGTCATATTTGTCTACTAGTCATATTTGTGGTTTTCCAAAATGTAGGTGCATCATCCTTCTGCATCCGCACCAGTCCTCAAAATTTCCTTGATGCGTACCCCACCATCGTGCGAGTGTGGCGCGCAATGCCCATTTTAGCGCATCGAATTGCTATTGTTCTAGAACTATACTTTCAAATTTTCTCAGAAATTCATCCACCACTGTTAATCCATCATATGTCGGCAACTCCCTTGCCTCTGTTGTCACGCAGTGCAATGATCTAATCATCATGTTGCAATTAAGCGTTGTTACTTCGTGCAACCAATTCTGCCATCACTCTATCTCTTCGTCTAAATCCGAAGTGCAGGAGCTTTCGCACTCCCATGAAATCCTTCCATCTGCAGTCAGATTCACCCAATCTTCTTCTCGTGCAGTTATCTTGTAAATACAATTGAGATCATCATCGCACATTGGTTCAGTGTATCACACTCCTTCAGCTAGATCTAGCGGTACTACCACGCGTAGTGACTTTTTCTCAAAGATCATTTTGCACTTCTTCAGATTTATGACTCTGTTCATATCGGTGGCCTAGTATATTCCTAGTAGCGTGGGATAGGTATTGTTGTCATCGACAATCTCTATCACTTCAAAATCTGCCTACGCACTCACACCTTCAATATCGACTGTTACCCCATGTAATCTTCCCATGGGAAAAACCTTCCGTTGGTTTGCCATTCGTAACTAAATATGGGACCATTGTAACATGGGTCTGCCCATGCATTCCCATGTTTTCTTTGGTAGTACATTTGCGTCTGAACCTAGATCCAGGATTACCTAATCCATTTCATACTCACCGATCTGCGAAGTCAACCTCATTTCTCTTCCTATGCGAAATCATGCTTTCCAAGTTTTTGGACCACGCGTGGTTCTCCTAACCTCGTGCACCTAGTGATAAGTTCTTGTAGTACTTTAACTGCCTTGCTATCATGCAACAGTTTCATGCATGCCTCCAAAAAGGTAGTGAGCATCGAAGGATCCATCCCTGGTTCTAGTTGATTCTTACTACCTAAAGTGGAGGCCTCCATGAAGCTCTTCTTAGCTTCCATGAATGTCTCCTTCGCACGTTCTAAATCAAACTCGGGTTCCTTTGTAGGAGCCTTGCGAACCCATGCACTTTCTTCTGGCTAATTCCCTTTATCATCTCCCATGGTCATACCACTCTTGAGCATCATGTTTACATTCGGGTCTTCTTCGCGCGGCTCAGACCTCATCATCTGTAAATTCTGAGTCGGAGGGGACTGGAGCACCCCATTTTCGCGCATCCTCACTATTAGTGAAGGGTAGTCTTTTGCCTTATGATCAAACTGAGTACATTACCAACATGATATTCTTGTCGGGTTTGTACAATCGTGAGCATAATTCCCTGGCCCTCCGCAATTGTAACAAATTAGTTGTCTATGACCCCTTCCTAGCCCCATTCTGCCTCGACCCTGACCGTGCCCCTGAAACCTAGCTCACGCCATCTCTATATTTAGGTTGAGGGCTCATGTTTCAGTCTTCACCCTGCAAGCAGGAGTCCGATCCATCATTAGTTCATAGCTTCGTCAGGTGCGTTCGTCATGGCCTACCGACCTGCAGAAATTACAAAACAATTGTTGGGATGTCTGCGTATACTTCTGTAACATATGACAATTATCCGTGGTGTGTTTTCCTCCTATCTGGTAGATCGTGCACCATAATGAAAATGCCACACTTGGCCCTACCTGTGCCTCAGGTCTTACTGGAATCAGCCCTCCTCCTGCCAAGTAGTTCGCGAACACTGGACAGTGGTCCTTGTCGTGCCCTTGGCCTTTGCATTTTATGCACCATACTTCCTCGCGCACCTCCGACTGAGGTGTCCTGTCCTATTTCAAACTTTGCATTTCCAGACATAGATTCTGCAGTTGCACATGGATTTTTTGGACTCCCAACCTAGGGTCTTGTATAGGGGTTTCATGTAATCCCATTGCCATCTCCAACGCCTCGGCCTGGGTGGAAAGTTTTCGCTGTGACAGCGCTGTCCTTAAGTGTGGCATAAGTGAGGCCACAAACCATGCATGATGTTGTGCATCTATTAACGTCATATTGACTTCGCGGATTGTACTCTTTAGCCTTTGGTCCAGATCCTATGGGGTCTCACCCGGGAGCATCACGATCTCCTTAAACGCGATGATTGATTGTGTTTCTAATTTTGGCATGCTAAATTCCCTATTCAACGTGGATTGGATCTCTGTAATTCCTGCATTTAGGTGGTCATTATATTGTTTGATATACCACGTTAATGCATGATCCTACAGCACGCTCACCAGCGTAGCCTTTTTAATATTATCATCCACGATGCCCTGTGCTTCCCATACTGCCCTTACCACGAACCAGAATTGATCCAGATCCTCATTCCCCACTCCTCTGAATATCAATAGTTTGATTGCACTCACCATACTAAACTGCGGTGGTGGCGGAGATGGAGTGGGTGGAGAGGGAGGTGTGGGGTGTGAAATGGATGGCGATGTGGGTGGAGGTGGTAAATGTGGAATCCATTGTCTTATCAAACTGATCATGCTTCTCTAAGAAACCTTCACAAGATATTCCTCACTCTCTTGTGAGGGTGAAATTAAGGGACTGGTTTCTAATTCTTCGCTACTTACGCTTCTGTAGATCTTCCCACTCTGCATAGTCCCAAACATTAATTTATTCGCATAATCCGCTTTTCACACAATAGCATCTTAATCCAAGTGTTCAAAGATTTAACGTACTTACCTCACGGTCCTTTAAGAAAACGTCGCTCTGCCTCACTGTAGCTAACGGTCGTGTCTACCGCAAAATCAGTGATAAATCCTCCTATTATCCAGTCGAGCCAATGGTCCACAGCTCGTGTGATATTATCTTCTAACGCTTCTAGCCTGCGTACTAATTTCAGAGTCCACACTATTGGCTTGTCGAGCCTGCACCTTCCCTGGCTGTCTACTAACTTCATGATCCATTCATACATCTCAGAGGGAAAGGATGCAAAGAAAATCTCATGGATTTCCGTATACAAGTAGCGCTCCAACCACTATTCCTTAGATACCCGCGGAGTTCTATTTTCCTACGTCGTGAACTCATGAATTTTCTTGTACAACCACTATTCAATTTCTTTCTTTATTTGATTCCAGTGGCATGACTTCAGACATCCTTTATACAAATCCCGGTCCTGGCAACGGAACCATTTGTTGGCTTGTATGGTCCTGACCCAGGTTTAGAGGTGATTTAGCCAAGAAAATCCTGGTACTACTAGCCCTTTTGGCAACAGTCCACGGAGCACCGACTGAGGTCTCACCCGAAGTAGTATGGGAGGGTGCTAGAACCAGGTTTCGGCACCCTGGGGATGTCTGATGGGCTTCTAGAGGTCCGCGGTTTGACCCTGCGTGCATGTCACTATGCGCACTTGTTATTCCTTCGCAACCTATGATGCTTTTTCCGCGTAGCCCTACTGGGGCGCAACCCATATAATACCCAAGTTCCTTGCAATTTAATTTGTTATTACCCGATTACTTAACTTGTGTGCGTAAGATTAATGATTATTACAGCATATCCAGCAATCATATCCGTGCGCGTGATAAATAAACCAACATAAACGTAAAGAAGGCAATGTACAACAAATACACAGAAATAAGAATCAAGTTCTCTTTATTAATCCTCAACCCTGATTACAGACTCGACACCGCCCTGTGCACTCAGCTGCGGACTCTACTAGGCCTCTTCGCACTCTGCTGCAAAGCCTCTTCCTACTACTATGACCCAATACACTTATAATCCTACTCTAAGTTCAAACCATTCATATTCTTCCTTCTTAGCTCTTCACCATCTACAACTTAGAGCCTCACTCTATTTATACAATCCCATGGTCCACGGACCATGGGTAGGCCAACATGACTTTACCTTATATTACATTACTTTAGGGCAGACAGCCCTATGACTTAACCTATACTTCACGCTCCGCGCCCACAATTTGCAGCCTTACAAAACCTTTGACCAAAACTTGGGCTTTGAGCCCCAAAACATGCTGTGGGGGGGTTCCATTCCCAACAAGTTTCAACCTCCTCTACTTCGACTCCCACATCCTCATCATCCATCGAAATTTCTTCAATGTCTTCCTCCTCCAGCTCCAAATTTATATCTTTCCCCTTGTCCTGTGCGGTGGGCTTTAGTGGGTTTTTCCTTGGAGATGCCCACACCGGTATAGCAGGCTTGTTTCCCTTTTTATCCTTTGTGGTCCCCTTGGTGGGGGTCGGCTTTGGTCTCGGCATCCTCGGTGATTTGGGGACTTCAACAAGTACTTTAGCGACATCTGGAGCAGCTACTTCTGCCTCCATCTCAACTTTCAGCACCGCCTCCTCTCCTTTGGTATCTATAGCTTTTGTGGACATCGACATGATTTTCTGTAAGAACTCTTGTGTCTCCTTTGGCAATGTCTCAAATAATTTACTGGCTATCAGAAGGTCGTAGTGCTCACAATTCACATGCGCCTAAAAGCTTAACAACTCAATTCTCAAAATGCCAAGTGTTGTTCGCTAGAAAACCACATGTAATTTATAGGGCATTTTGAATTCAAATCCGACCGTTCCCCCCAAATTTGTAGATTTTCAAAGATCTGAGCCATAAATTTCATCTTAAATGCTGGTTGCCCGCTCCATTTGGCCACATTTCAACCTTCAAATCATGAACAATGACTTTAACGGTCACTTTCTAGCCGACCTGAGTGATTGCTCCCTGGGTAGTGCAGCTTCCTTCACGTTGCCATGAACCTTATGACACTTCATTTCTTCGCACAATCCTCCAATCGCGCAGCTCCCCAACCCAGGTAGTGTAGTTTATAGTCTCATGCCTCCTTTCAGCTACTTGGAGCCCTAAGACTGTGCTTCCTTCATTTAGTCACATGGCCGAATCGCCAGTGTAAGGCTTCAATCGACTGCCATTCACCTTTCCTGGGAAGGGATCTCCATTCAATTTGACCAACTGTACCACTCCTTCGTCAGTAATCTCCTTAATGACATAGGGCCCTAACTAGTACATTCTAAATTTCCCTGGAAATTTATCAAACTTACTGTCATATAACAAAACCAAGTCATTTACCTTAAAGGTGCACAGCTTAATGTGTCGATCATGCCAGGCTTTTTTGCGCTGCTTTTGGACCTGTTGGTGAAATCCAGCTATAAATATTTCTTCCTCAAGCTCATCCAACTGTATGAGCCTTTCCTCCAGGGCTCTACAATCCGTCATACCCGTGAGCACCACTATGCGCAGACTAGACACAATATATTCCATAGGCATTACCGCTTCAACCCCATAGACAAGCCGAAAGGGGGTTTGTCTAGTCAACTTCTTGCATGTCGTTCGATAAGCCCATAGTAATGCAGGTATGCGTAGGTCCTAATCACTTCACTCAGCATTGCAAACCTTGTTTAGTTCATTCTCCAACACTTTATTGAATGCTTCCATCATCCCATTAGCCTGTGGGTGATAAGGCATGCTCTTCTGGTGATATACCTGAAATTCCTCTGTTAGCGTGCTGATCATTTCATTCAGAAAGTGCATACCACGATCACTCATCAAGATCTTTGGACAGCCAAATTGCATCAGTACATGCTCAAAGAGGAACTTTGCAGCAGTCACACCTATGTAATCCTTCACAGGCTGTGCCTCCTCCCAACGAGTCAAATACTCTGTCGTGGTGATAATGTACCTTTCTCCTGTCTTTCCTTGGGGCTAAATGGGTCCCACAAAATCTATCACCCATTTCTCAAAGGGTTGCAACATCATCTATGGATTCAAAGGCATCTCATCCCTCCGTGATGGCCTACCAATTCTTTGATACACATCACACGCCTTGCAATATGCTTTTGAGTCTTAATGGAGGGTTGGCCACCACAACCCTGCACGTAGAATATTCTGCGCAGTCACTCTTCTTGCATAATGTCCTCTTGCGGCGCCCCCATCAGCGTCTGCGAGGATGCTTCTTCTTTCAAACTTAGGTACATATCATCACAATATCTCATCAGACCCCATTTTGTATAGATTCTTAGCAATCACAGAGAAATCTGTCGCGTGCACCACTAATTCCTTCTTTTGCTAGACGGTGTATCCTTCCAGGGCAGTTCCTGTTGTTAGGAAGTGTATTATATCCTCAAAATGACCATCCATGATGTGCATTGCAAATAGATGCACGTCAAGCAATCCATCCTTCAAATTAGTGGGCTCTTCCCCTGTTTCGATGCCTAGAAGATGGTCTAGTCCCATGTTTAGTCATCTAGGCTTCACAATAACCTCAAAATCATATTCCTAGAATAATAACAACCACCTACAGATTCTCCCCCCCAACACGAGCTTATTGACCAAGTACTTCAGTGTGGAGTGATCTGTATACATCTTAAAATGGCCTCCCAGTAAGTAGTGCCTAAACTTCTGGAGCGTGTATACCATAGCTAACCCTTCGCGCTGGGTGGTGGAAGAGTTATTTTTCGCCTTGGACAACCTTCTACTTGCGAACGATATAGGATGGTCCAAGTCCTCTCCACCATCCTGTGTCAGTACTGCTCCCAACACTATACATGACGTGTCGACATGTACATGGAACTCCTTCTTCCAATATGGGAAGACTAAAATCGGCTCGATGACCGTCTTTTCTTTCAATACATCCAAGCTATTCTTACAATCTTCGTTCCAACAGAACGTGACATCCTTTTTCAACAATTTCTCCATAGGCGTGGTGATCTGGGCATATCATTTGATAAACTTTTTGTAATATCCCATATGTCCCAGGGTAGCGTGCAACTGTTTCACACTCCTTGGTGCCTCCAAGTTCAGTATCACCGTGATCTTCGCGGGGTTTAGCATCAGTCCCTGTCTACAAACCACATGACCTAGTAATGTCCCAAAAGGAACACAAAACAAGCACTTCTTCAGATTGAGTGTAATCTGGTATCTTTGATGGGTATCTAGCATTAGGCGCAAGCTTTCTACATGGCGTTTCACCAGCCCAAACACAGTCCAATCATCAAAGTATACTTCCAGGAACTTATGAATAAATTCTTTGAATGCAGCAATGACTACACGTGAGAAAATCACAGGCCATTCTTCAACCCAAATGACATTGTAGTGTACTAGAAATAACCCCACTCAGTCATGAAGGTTGTCTTTCTCCTATCTTCCGGCGTGATTTTGATCTGGTGGTACCCCAAGAACCCATCAGTGAAGGAATATGCTTCCTGGCCACCTACATTATCCAACACTTCATCAGTGAACAGAGTCAGGAAAGGATCATGTATGTAAGCGTCATTCAACTTTCTGAGATCCACGCATATCCTTATTTCATCCTTCTGCTTCTTCTCCTGTACCACCATAGGGCTTACCTAGTCAGATTCTTCCACAGGCTCAATGATGCCTGTCGCGAGCATCTTGTCTAGCTCTAAGCAGACCTTCTCCTTATACTTCGGATTGAGATGGTAAGGTCTTTGCTTAACCGGCTTCGTGTTAGGCTCCAATGTTATCTTCATCACACCTAGGTCCCCGATTATCCCTTTTAGATCCATAAACTTGATAGGGAATAAATCTTGGTATTCGTGGAGCAATTCAGTGACCTTATCCACCGTCGCGTCATCCCAGTAATCTCTAATATTTGTGAATTTGGGCTCTGCCTCCATATCAATGTTTACCTATTTCGTTTTCAATGACGCAGTTATATCAGGATTCTCAATCTATGGTCCTTCAACCTCGCGATGACCCTCTATTTCTGAGATGTTAATATTTCATGGATCCTCATCCTCTTCTTCAGTGATTACATTAGAGCATTCTAGCACATGACTCAGCTGAGTATGCTATAGGATAAAATGCATGGTGTATGGAGAATGGAGATACCCTCAAAGGTCTTCCCGGGACCTTTGGCAGACTATAATATTATCTGCAGTTGTCACAAAATTACATGCATGTCCATAAAAAATAACTAACTATCAAAGCAAGACAGATTGATTACCTCAAGCCTCCGTGTAGATTTGTTGGAGAGCACAATGCATCTAGGTGGAAGTCCCCTGGGCCGACTCCAGATGAAGTTCTGCACATAGAAGAGACAAGCATAATCACAACATACAACCTTGATAACTAATACATGAATACATAAAAGACTTCTAGTTACACATAACTAAGCTACTCATGCTAAAAGGTATTGGACAAACAAGAAAATGAATAATAGTACCAACACCACGGAGTAGACAGCACAACTGTAGTTCTATATTAATGTCAGAAGAGTGATTACAACCATTTGTTGCATCAGCCTTCCCTTATCCCTTCAGCTTCTCTTTCTCTCCCTTCTTACCAACTTCTTATGCTTAGATCTGAGACTATGCTCAACAATCAAGTAAGCTATCCTTTCAAATGATATGACCTTCATCACCATAGCCCTCGCTTTGCTTATATAGCAATTGAGTTAGGGTTGCCAAGTTCCTCCATGAGTTTCTTAAGGTAAAAGCAATGCTGTTTCCATGCTTTTCAGCTCTTTCCCAATTGCCTTCTTCATTAGGATTTAGAAATCCCACAAATAGGTCGAACTTGAGATGTTTCCTTGCTTTTCTGAGTGGATTTAGGAGGGAATATAAAGATATTTATGAGTCAATTCTCTCCTTTGACCTCTAGATGCTCATTAGGATCCACTAACGTTGTTCGTGAACCAACAACTATAGTTAGTAGGGTCATTAACGCTCCCTTAGGCTTACAAAGAAGCTTTATAAAAGCATGTTGTCAGTGTTTAGCTAGCGTTTTTGTGGAAACAAGGCTTGTGATTTTATTCTTTGCTTCAACTATCATGTCTTTCCCCTCTGAGTTGTTGAGGGGGTCATTTTACTATATAACAGATGCCCCCTAAAGTGTGAGACCAGAGGCTGCGATGATGGCCGAAATACTTTACTTAACTGTAATTTTCCTTCTTTGACAAAAAGAGAGAGAGGATCGGAGCTTCGAGTGGTACGGGAAACCTGATACAACACATATATATAAAACAACTAAAATCATGTCCTAAGTCAAACATTCCCATGCTCAGTAGCTATGTCAGAGTGAGTTTCTCATCAAAGATATATGACGATGCTGGCCACTGATAAGCACAATGCAAATCCAGTGTCATAATAGGATCATTCTGATGAGCTATCTCCAAAAAACAATATGCGCAACTTGGGAGAGGAAGCAAAGCTGAGTGATGCAAGCCTCTACCCGAGGTCTTGATTTCTGCTTCACCGAACAACATAGATCGATACATGTGAATATATGCGTTGATGTCGAACATGCACGAAATCATATGATTACCAGTCAATAATGGAGATTGTTAACAGACGCGAGGAAGGCCACCAATAATAGTGATGGTCTCCAAGATGCATAGTACAATCTAGCGAGTGTGAAAAGATGTTTTTCTCATCAAACACTCATAGAATCACTTAACCAGGAGCCAATAATGAGAACCCATGATCAAACACAAGGTGACCTGCCACTAATGTCTACAAGTACCAAGGCACTGAATGTGTTTCTGAGTTGTCTTCCTAGATAGGGTGTTGAAGTTGATAGGAAGATACCTGTTGAAAGGTAGGCAATAATGTGTCCTACATCAATCGAAACAAAACGGGACAAGAATGATTTTTTTATTTTTTTTTAGGAATCTTTGAGCATTTAGTCTAAACGACAGAGGGCATGATGAAAGGATATGCTTGATGGGTTGATGGAGGAAACAAAAGGTTAACCCTTGAACAATAGAAGGCATGACAACAGTTTTAACCATGCAGCACTAAACTCATGAACACCAAAGAGTGTTAGGATACAGAGATGCAAGAACATCGGGGTATTTAGGCTAAAACTCATAGGATGGTAGGATTAATATTGAGAGGCCATCACAAAGAAGGTTTATCTGATGGAGTGCCATGTTCAAGGGAATGACTACTGCCAAACCACGCTTTCTAATACTAAATGCAGTTGTATTGTCTACTTTCCCTGTCTAATTATTTTAGTGAGTCCAAACTGGTAAACTCGTCGATCTTTTCATATTTTAAGAGTCTGAAAAGGATCAAAAAAAGAGAGACTCTATGCCCTATCTAATTAATTTAATGAGTCCAGATAAGAAAACTCATCGATCTTTTCATGTTTTAAGAGTCTAAAAAGGATCGTAAAAAGAGCGACTCTATATCTTGTCTGTATAATTTAATGAGTCCAGACTAGACAACTCGGTGGTCTTTTCATATTTAGAGAGTCTGAAAAGATCGTAAATAACGACTCCAGGGTGGTCCCTTTGTCATAGTTGTTAACTAGGTGCGACAAAAGGTTAATAGTATACCCGGATTGGTTACTTTTCCGTGAGTTAATCTATTGAATCTGGATAAATATACACCTATGTTCAATAAATGTTGACCTCATTTTGTTACGAGTATAAGGAGATGGACTAAACTCATTTTTCATCGTGAATTTTTAATGAGTTGCGCGACGATAAACTCTATACCTTCATCAAATTTTAACAAGTCAAATGAAGAAAAATCAAGGTATTTTTTTCAGTTTATTGAGCAAGGAAAAAGAGGTAAAAGAATTGCTCATTCCTTCTTCGTAGATTTAACGAGCCCGAAGAAGGGGAAAAACTCAGGGATTTTTCAACTTTAAGAGTGAGAAATGGTCCCAAAAAAGAAAGTGATCTGGTTTTTGCCGTAGATTTTTAATGAGCCCGGTGACAAACACTTGGGATTTTTCAGTTTAACAAGTGAGAAAAGTACCTAAAATAATGCTCGGGTCATATTTATAAATATTTAATGATCCTAAAGAAAAAACTCGGGATTTTTTTAGTTTTATGAGCGAGAAAAAAGTGCCTAAAAAGAATGCTCTAATGATCTTTTTTAGTTTAATGAGCTAGAAAAAGAGCGAAAAAGAGTTTCTCGAACCATCGTCGTCTATGTTTAACGAGCCCAACAATGACAAACTCAGGGATTTTTTGGTTTTCTTAGAGCGATAAAATATCCCATAAAAGAAAAGCGCTCATTGAGAATTGCATGCAATGCTTTACTGCTTTCATTCCTAAGGGTAGTTTCATCAAAAGTGGAAAAAGGTATAAAAAGGCAGCAATTCCTATCCATATGGGTGCATGCATGATAAAAATTCATGGGGAATGGACTACTTCCTCTTTAATTATTCAAAAAAATCATGTATCCAAAAATAAATATAAGGAAGTTCTTTGAGCTTTCACATTCACCATTTTCACTATTTGAGAATTGTGAGAGCGTTTTGGAGCCAAAGAGGAGCAGATTTTCCATGGACCATTGTAGGAGATCCGAGAAACCATTCGACGTGTTGTCAATCCCAGGTAGAGGCCAAAACCTTTCTCTATGCATTTCTTAACCTTTCTTATCAGTTTTTGGGGTGGAATTTTGCAGATCTGAGGTGCCCTAAAGCAGTATTTGCGCACTAACGCCCTCTGGCTGGCCTGTAGGGAGTGTTAAATGCCCTATACGACCTGCTGGAGGGCGTTAATCCTCCCTGTGTACCACTGGGGGGGGCGTTAGAGCTTGAGGGCATAATTTAAAACCTCATGCAGAGATTACTGCAGTTGTATTGCCCCATTTTGACTATTTTTTGGGTTATTTTGCACAGGTTTCGAGCCATAATGACTAGCCTATGGAGAGAACAAGCCCATGATAGTGAGGAATTGCTAATGCGAAATGATCCAGCATGCATACTTGCTTTGCGCCACTGCAGTTTATTGAAGTATGCAAAGTTGGAGCTGATGAAAGGGCAGGAGGATTTATTGAGATGGATTATCCAGCGCTGGGATGAACACGAGCAAGTGTTCAAGATTGTAGATCATGAGCTAGAAATTGAACGCGATGACATATACTTTTTAATTGGTCTGTTGTGTCGTGGGGCATAGGAAAACCTCATTGAGGGTAGGCCGAATCCACGATCTACCCTAGAGCTGGTGCAATCCTACTGCATCCCTGAGAGTGGACTTGTCAGCAACAAGGTCCCAATAGAGAGGATAAGGTCCAGGTCTATGAGGGCCATTTATGTTTGATTGTGTGGTTGGTGGGGTTAAAGAGTCCCCATGTTGTGATAAAGGCCCAACTGTTGCGTGCAGTTGACTGTGTCCAGCCACAGATGTTCAACTGGTGTGAAGCAGTGCTTCGCTAGTTGAAGGCAGAGTTAACCACATGCAAGACTCGAACCCAACAAAGTTTTGGGTATGGTACTCTCATAGTCTCATTCATTCTTGAGAGGGTACCTATTATGCGCCCAAGGATGAGCTTAGGTCCCTTTGATCTGAGGGAGTCGAGACAGGGTCGATGGTCATCACTCGATCCTCACACATGAGGAGGACCGATCCGACATTTCTTCGAGGAAGATTTCTTCCAGTGGCTTCGTGGCTAGATCGTGATGATTGACGACTATGCTTATGAGGGCATGGACTTCACCGATGACCCTAACTTGATGCTACCGCTAGGGACCAACTAGGGTCCTCAAGGTGAGAATGATTTTGACAGTACTTCAAGTATTTTTTAGCTTTTCAATGTTTATGTAATGTTTTTATGGGTGAACAAGTACTGACATGAAGCTTTATGCTTAACACAGATGTGGCGCCATTATGACCTGTAGGCGAACCTCGCATAAAGCCTTTCGTCAACTCAGTATAGTTTACAATGAACCGTCGTAAAAAGTTTTCTTTCCCTTGCAAACGTTAGAGTTGTAGAATAGATTGTGGCTTGGGCAATTGAGTAATTGCCTTTACCTTATCGGAATCAACCCTAATCCCATACTTGGAGACAATGAATCCAAGTAAGCGTCCAGACTCGACAAAGAAAACGCATTTACATGGATTCAGGTGGATGTTGTAAAACCGACACCTAAGAAATATGGCTCTTAAATGGTTTAGGTGTTGCGTTCATTGCTTGGAATGGCCTGGAAGGTCATCCAAGTAAGCTTGAACGATATGCCTGATATCATGAAATGCATAGTCCATGGCTCTTTGAAAAGTTGCTCTAGCATTCATTAAACCAAATGGGAGTTTACGATAGGAAAAGATGCCCCATGGGCAAACGAAAGCGGTTTTGTGCTAGTCTTTGGGTTTTATAGCAATCTGGTTGTAACCTGAGAACCCATCCATGAATGAAAATGATTCACAACCGGCGTAGTCATTGATGATTTGATCGATGAATGGTGTTGGATAATTATCCTTGGGACACGTGGCATTCAAGTCTCGGTAGTCAACACATATGTGGATGGTTCCTTGTTTTTTATCGACAGGGACCAAATTGGAAACCCATTCCATTAAAGGAACAGGATAGACAAAACCAACATGTAACAACTTTTCTACTTTGTTTTTGATGGTTGCCGTTTTGTGGGGATGGACCGGTCGAAGTCTTTAACGGACTGGTTTAGCATTGTTGTGAAGCTTGGTCTCATGTTCGACAATAGAAGGATCTATGTCGGGCATTTCCTCGTAAGACCAGGCGAATACATCGCGGAATTCCTTAAAAAGGCAGGTGAAGCTTGCAATTTCCTCAATATTGCAATCCACTCCAATCTGGATGTTTTCCACGATGCCTGTCTTGACAGAAATATCGATGAGCAATGTCTTTGAAATATTTCCCATATTTCCTTCCATCTCCAAAGTTTGGATAGTCGTATATGGTGAGGAAACGATTTCTAGTATGTGAGAGGATAGGATTTGAAGAGGCATTGTGTCTGAATCAGATATCGAAACATGATGGTGTGAGTCTGTTATAGACAATTTTGTGCCTTACAGCAACAAGCATGAATTGTCAATAATCCAAGGGATCCAAAGTTCCCTAAACATGATGTTCCTACCCCTAGAGGAACAAGGTCAGCAAACCAACAGCTCTCAGATCAGTTCTCCACCTGAAAAAACTCAAAAACAAGCAATCCTGAAATCAAAGCAGGTGCTCCACTGGGTTTCTGCGCTGAAACACAACTGCTCCATGGTGTACCTGCGTTGCAAAGCAGGCAGAACAAAGCCCACCTGCGTTGGGCGAGTTTGGACATGTGGCACAGTGAGTCATTGCTTTGGAATCTTCCAAAAATGACACTTGGATCAGGTATTTCGCCTTGTGATGAGTCAGAGGCTTTGTTTCTCCAAGTGGAAGCAAGGTTCACCAAGTGGACTCAAGAACTGAAGATCAACTAAAGATTAACTGAAGAGAGAGAGGACACAAGGCAGCTACACATCAGTTGCAAGCTGACTCATCCTTTCTCAATTCATCTATATATTGAGCTCTCTCCTATGAGCTCAGGAGGGGAGAATTTTGTGCAAAGTAATGATATTCTGTTGGTTTCATTCTTGAGTTATTGGGTGATTGTTTGAGAGAGGTGAAGAAGAGCAATTCTTTCTGCTGGGAGGTGTTGCTGGGTTGGAGCCTGCAATGGTTGTAATACTCTCAGAACCTTTATTTCTTCATTAATAAAAGCTATTGAGGTTCTTCTATGTGCTCTTGTTTCAATTATGTATTGTGATGATTGCATGTTTGGTTTACACTAATCCATGAACCAGTTATGATTGCATGCCTCTTGTAGTTTCCTTCTTTGTCATTGTGCAGGATCTAATTGCAGCTGGGCGAGCAGAAGGACAAAGAGCTAGGAGCAAGCGGCCAAAGAGGAGAGTTTGGATTCGACATTAAGCGCAAGGCAATGGTTAGTGCTTTCTCCATCCTCTTTTGCTTTCATAAAGAAGTAAACCTTCAGTAGTTTGTTTTACAGTTGTTGCTAAGGAACTGTCACCCTTAGAGTGGGTTAGGGTCATCCGAGTCGGATACTTTTCCCTACAACAAACTGGCGACTCCGCTGGGGATCGTATCCGTTTGATTGTGTTTGTAGTATTTTGCTATTCATTTCCTGAACAAAAGAGTACCAAAAGAGTACCAAGAGGGGCTGCTACTCTTGCTCATTTTCTGAGCAGATTCATGATTTGAAGAGCTGATCTACAAAGATCCTTGTAAGCTCTTAGTGATAGCTTTGCACCTTCTAAATCATCCCTTTGAGTATGCTTGACTGAATGCTTCTGATTTGAGCAAAAACCGTGCATTTTTGAGAAAATTATGACCCGGAAACTGTGAAAACGCAACTCTCGTTTTCCAAAGCAGGTAGTACACAGGCTACCTGCTTTGCAACGTAGGTCCCGAACTAGCTACCTGCGCTGAGAGCCAGTTTGACTGTGCAGAGCCTGCGTTGACCCAAATTTGCTTAGTGCATTTGGGGTTTCCTCCTTTCTCTTGCCTGTTTTCACTTAGTTTTGCTGCTAGGTGTCAGTCTTGTGCCTGTTTTGAAACCAATATTACTTGCCATCATTCTGCCTCTGTTATATAACGAAATTGTACTTGTTCTTTGTATTTCTTACTCATTTACAATTTCCCATAACGAAAAGTAAACTAGTCATGCTTTTGGCCTCTTAGATCTGAACCTGTGTTAGGCGTTTTGCTGGTCTAAAGAGTTAGCTTGTTTGCTGTCCATAGCTGGTTAGTCGTTTTACTTTCGTTCGTATGGTTTGATTTCATGTATTTCCAGTAATTAAGCAAGTGAATCTTAAGGTGTCTTTTGATTTTGGACAAGCTTGTTTACTTTCGCTTTAAATCGAAATCAAAGTTATATAACCACTTTCTTTTTGTAATCCATCCACATTAAGAAAGGGAAAAGAAAATACATGCATTGTGCATTTTGCATTTGAAAAAGTTTGCATGATGATTTAGGAGAAAGTGCATTAGTTTGTGCTGTATGAACTGTGTGAAAAGAATTTGCCTTCTTTCTCTCTCAGTAGTTAAGATTTTCATCAGTCAAAAAGATTTGAAAAAGCTTGCTTCTCATCTTAGGCTGCATTTAGGAATTTGTCATATACATCTCGTGGTGAACCTTGAAAGGCAAACTTTAAAAAGATCAACTTAAAATATACTAAATGAACCTAACAACGCATTTGAAACATAACGCAAACATCTAGAGGTCTAGGTAGAGACGTGTTCCGGCGTCGTTAAACATAGTGACTGTCGATCTCTACGAAGGTGGGTGATTCCTCCTGAGAGTCGGTGGCACTAATACGGACTTGTGCTCCCACGTACCGTCGAGTATATATTGGGAGACCCCTATAGGCAATTATCCTTTATCCATAGGAAGCCGTGTCGGCCGCCCTACTGATCGCGATGCAGTGAACACAGCATTCACGAAGATCGACCACCCGTACCGTAAAACGTATTCTGTGGTTTCGCGAAAGGTTTGGCACACCCTCTGCCTAGATCTCCAGAGCAGTTTCTTTTGGCCCTTTTCAAACTCTATAACTGAAAAGGTCCAACCGTGCATTTGTCACTTCGGGCTCGTTAATACATCGAAGGTGACTAGAGTCATCTTTAGCTTTTTCTCGACTCTTAAAACATGAAAAAGCAAAGTTATGTTTAAAAGCGTCTAATAAAATTCATTCAAATCGGAAACACAAATTTTCCCCTTTATATTTTAGTTGATCGAGTAATCTGCAATCGTGGAAGAAAGTCAATTGAATATCCGTCGTTCTCGGAGGCTTGCGAGTCAACCGTCTTTGTCTCCGGAATCGAAAACAATCCGGACAAAGCGAGCTCGTCGAACCAGTTCAAAATCTCCTTTAAAAGTTAGAACAAGCGTTCCAACAACATCTGAGATTCTGGTCACTCCAAACATTTCCGGAAACCCTGCCTCTATAGAAGAAGTTCAATCGCCACAGAGGGACAGTAATACTGATCCTAGTCTGGGGGCAAATACTTGTATGACTGAACCAGTTCCATCTGTAACCGGTCCAGAGAGTTTTGTTCCTCAAACATCCGTCGCGGTCGATACAACCCCTTCTTCGGCACCGGAAATCTTTTACGGACCTGACGGTCTTCCTCTTCCACCTGGTCTGATTGCAATAGAGGAAATTATAGAAGAACCGCAAGTATCCACTCCAAGTCAGTTTGGAGTAGAGGTCGCTCTATTTCCTGATACAACAAAAGTTTGTCCATCACCAGTGGAAGTTCCTGTAGAATCACTAGGTGATCAATTGGATAGACTAAAAATGACTGAACAACCGTCGACATCTAGGACTGTGTCGAATGACACGGCGACGGCAGAATTACCTGCTGCAAATCCAACAATGTTCGCCGGCATACCATCTGTCCCAACTAGCTCGCAGTCGCTAGAAGGAGTCCATCAAGAGACTATCTCGACAGTATGGTCTGTTCCTGTTTGTTCCGGAGTAATGTCTGGTAACTCTCATGGTGAGGCTCATCAAATTAACCCTTTTGGGAATCTAATTAGGCCATCCAGTCCTCCAAGGCAGGCAGTTGCCTTGAGTTCTGGGTTGCTACCGTATGGGGGGCAGTACCCATACGGGAGCTCTCAACCTTATTCAAGTTATGGTGGAATTGCAACGAGTAGTTGGGTACCTGTGCTATCCCAGCCACCGAGAGTTGTATATTCTATGCAACAGTGTGTACCTGTGACAAACATCCCAACTACATAGGCTATTGTGACCGTGTCGCAAGTTCAAACAATGCCTGTTGTGTGTCAACCTCAGATTGCTCAGGTTCTCATGCAACAGCCACTTGACCCTGCGACCCAACCACAATCACCTACTGGTGGGACAACACAAGTACAGTTGGGTACGACTACCCCACATCTTGGTCCAATGGTTAGTATAGCGCAACAACCCATGGTGTCGCAACCGTGGATAATGCAATACCAACAGCCGCAATTCCAACAAGTGTACCAAGGTTCTGAACAGCAAATAGTTGCGAATACTGGACAACCATATATTCAAAATGGTCAAAATCAACCACTTTATAGTGGCCAAGTCCATCAACCGTATTCATCATACCAGCATCAACTCCATTATGCTGGTATGCAAAGACCGACTGTTCAGGCGATTCCATCGTATCCTGGTTACGCTTCACCTAACTTGAACCAGCAGTTACCATTCGTGGCGACTTTAGAGTTGCCTGATTTACATCGGTTAACCAATGATCCAATTGCTTACGCCCCATGGTGGCCAGTGATTCCGCACAAACTTCCATCCGACATTCCTAAATTCAATGGAAATCCAGGTGAAGACCCGTCGAATCATGTGATGACATTTCATCTATGGTGTTCGTCGAACACTTTAAATGACGATTCGATAAGGCTTCGCCTCTTTCAGAGGACATTGACAGGTCCAGCGGCAAAATGGTATATAGAATTGCCTAGAGCTTCGTTCGACAATTTTAGCTCCCTTGCCATGACATTCTTAACCCAATTTCAATTACCAATAAGGTATGAAACGGGAACAGAGATATTGACCAACTTCAAACAGACAACCGCAACTCATATATCAGATCATATACATGAGTGGAGACGTCGACGAAGAATGGTTAAAACATACGTTCCTGATCAGCTTTTAGCTGAGTGGTTTATAAAGTCGTTACTTCCGGCCATAACGGAAGATGTGGCAAAGGGGGGAGTCGTAACAGAAGAGCAGGTTATCGCTCGTGCACAATATTTGGACTTAGTATATACTCAGTCCGGCACGCTCTATGACAAGATACCAGACGCCCCTAGACCAGAGTTTTCAATTCCTCCTCCTCCTAAATCGAATAGTGACTCTCATGCCGGCGATGGCGTGATTGGCACGGCAAACGCGAATCCGAGAAAGGCCAATCCCAAGAAGGCCCGTAAAGATTCGAATCAAAATGCTCAAGAAGAGATTCTTGCTTCGGAAGTAAATGCCGTATCAGCAGATAAGGGCAAAGAAACCAATCAACCAGGAAGCAAGAAAAATCAAAACAAAGGGAAGAAGAAGAAACAAGGAGAGTCATCTCCTCGAAAAACTTCTTCAAGCCCTCCTCGAGATAGGAAACCACCTTATGGGTGTCAGATATGTGATGAGGATCACTGGACGAGAGAATGTCCATACAAAGCTGATCTAAAAAGATTCTTAAAGAGTTTGCAAACTCCAGCTGTGTTAACTGATCCGTTTCCCGATCGAGGAAAAAATCTGGTTGGTAGTGGAAATGCTTCACCGTCGCAAGTGCTTATGTTATCGATATCGAAGCAACAGAATGATGCTTTGATTTCGACAAGGAACAAAGATTACGGGAATCCACAGGTGTCGAACGATAAAGGTAAAGATCAACCTAGCAGTTCGACAACAACTTCGGCAGAAGTTGTACCCCCCATCACACATGAATTAACAATAAAACCGCCAAAGGGAGTAGTACACAAGTCGACATTTAATCCTCGTGCCAGAGCGGCACAACATTATAATATAGTGGAAGATTTGGCGCAATCGCCGTCTGCTATGTCGACTCTTGAAGTACTACAAAATTGCCCATCCCAAAGGCAGGCATTGTTATCAGCAATTGGTGGGGTGGATCCTAAAGATTCCAATCTTGTATCCTTTGATCACAAAGGATATGATCCTCAGTTACCAGCTCAACTAGCTTTCCTCGTCCAAGTGAAAGCCCTCAACAAAACTGTTCATCGAACAATTATTGATGAGGGGGCATCGACATGTATTATGTCGATGAGTTGCTGGAAAACTTTAGGATCTCCAACCTTGTCGCGATCATCGACAACATTAAAAGAATTCGACGGAAGGACATATACCCCTTATGGTATCCTTAGTAACTTGAAAGTTGAACTAGGGGGCAAAACAGTAGAAATAGATGTTGAAGTCATCGATGGCAATCTTGACTATAACATCCTACTGGGAAGACCATGGATTTATGCCATGGAAGCTGTTGTGTCGACCTATTTTAGGAAAGTCGCATTCCCCTTTCAAGGAGAGATTACGATCATTGACCAACAAAATTTCCTCCCTAATGGTTCACAAGTTACAGGAAGCGTTCCTCTGATCCATGGAAGCGAACATTCGTTTCAAAATATCGGAGTAGGCCTACTAAAAGATCCTACATTAATGGGAACTTTCACCCTTCCACCAACGTTCATTGTGGGAGAAGTGGCGACAGTAGGAACCTGCAATATGATATCTTCTGCACAAAAGGTGTCAGAAAACGATATCAGCATGGATCATGCAAAGGTTTTGTCCCCAAGCCCAATGGAAGTATTGTAGCAATCAATTTTCTTGGCCTGGGGGGCAACCCCAAATCAACGCTCATCAAGCGTTTGGATAGATAGGTCTAGAGAATATGGCACCCCTTTAGGTCCTTGGTCGCGAGTGCATGGAACCGACAAAGGAATAGTCGAATCAATGGTAATTGACGGGGTACCATGGAATGATTCCCACCATCGTTCCCTTCCCCCGGGTCATGGGGAAGATACTCAAAATAACCTTTATCATCCTTCAGTAGTCGATTTTCTATCGAGTACTGTAAATGCAGTGGGCAATGAGGATAGTTCTTTTACTATGTCAACCTCATTAAAAAATGAAACAATCCCCTTTCCAGATCTCAATGGTAAACCTTCATTCCAACCAACAAAGTTGAATGCAATGAAGCTTGGGGGGCATGCACCTCGTTTTGCGTTATTATGCTGGGGGCATGCAAGCGTATCTTCGAGCAGTTTTAGCAATGTTCATGCTCGTTAAAAAATAAAAGCAATCATCGAGCAGTTTTTGTGCAGAAGTTCATGCTCGTTAAAAAATAAACGTAAATCGAGCAGTTTTTGTGCAGAAGTTCATGCTCGTTAAAAAATAAACGTAAATTGTGAGCAATCTTTCCCTAGCAGTTCAAGCTCACCCAGAAAAATGAACCGGTAAACAACCTCGAGAAATGTAACCTTTGAAAGCCATATTAAAAGCCCTTGGTCGTGTTTATATGCCATCACCTCCATCTGTTCATTTGGCCAATCGTTCACCTCCATATGTTTGTTTACCCATTTTGAGGAACAGCTGCGAAGAGTGATTTCACTTAGCCATCCTTGTGACACTGCCGTGATTGGAGAATTCCAACCCGTACCTGGAATCTGCTGCTATCCCTGTTCATCACTCGTTCCTCAAAAGACGAGTCTTCTTTGAGCTCTTTTCACTGACTCGTAAAATATGAAAACTTTTCCGAGTTTTGGCCTTCCAGCTCGTTAAAGCGACCGGAAAGCTATCCCTCCTCTAGATTTTAATCTTTTTGGACCTGAGGGATTATTGCACAAAAAGATCGAGCGCTTGTTTGTTCGGCTCATTAAAGCAACCGAAAATTCATCCCTTCTGTATTGTTTTAAACTTTTTCGGACTTAAGGGATTAGATGACGAAAAAGGAATTTTGGAGTTAACTTTTCGTACCTTTTCAGACTCTCTAAAAATGAAAAGGACCGAGTTTTCTTTGTCGTTAGACTCGTTAAAATGATTAAATAGCGACAAACTTGTCTTTAGACGAGAACGAGTTTCCCTATCGCTAGGCTCGTTAAAACATAGCGATGGGCTTGCCCGAAGGGCAGGTTATAGAACAAGCATATGTTATCCTCCTCAAGCTTGACAAAAATAAAGAGGTACTGGTCAGCAATGACTAGGGAAAAATTGGGAGAACCTCACAGTATTAATGGTAGCAAGTCGCTCTTGAACATGACACTTTGTCCTCCGTAGCACATCGGGTTGGGTTGTTTCATTCACCGGTCGCAGAATCATGGTCCTCGCCACACCATCCACCATTGGGGTAATGCTACCAATCCATCACATCAGTGTCGTTATATGTTCAAGAGATGTGGTTCTGTAAAGAGTCAACCGTGTTCCACCCACTGCCATACATTATCCTTCATCCACTTCATGACCGCCACCCTGAATTATACATCACAGTTTGTTTTCACCTCATCATAATCACTAGCTCCGTTCCGTGTCACTGATGTGGGATTCATTAAGGCCCTCCTTTGACGGATCGCTCCTTGTCGACATCAGCTCATTATCCAAGGAGTTGATCTAGGAACAACCCCCTCAGTACTTTGAAGCTTGCATGCCTCAATGGCAAGTTTCTCACTTCCGGCGACAGGTATACATCAATGACCTTCGACCAGAAGATTTTGCATGGTGGTCGACGCCAAGTCCTTTATTCCCACCATGTAGATTGTACTGCCGTACCTTGAGGGTCATCATCCTTATAGGTGATTCCTCTCGCGCTTGTTAACGGTTTACATCATTGACCGGTAATCAAGCGATGTCTTTCCATGTTCGACTTCAAGAAATTCTCACATGGATCGACTTGTACATCGAGTGAAGATCGGAAGAGACTGAAGACCCCGGATCTAGTTTCATCCATCCGGGCTGCGATATATATTCAGGACATAAAGACATTTGATATGTACATCATTGCAACAGATGATCATCCTTTTCAAAGGATGATAAATTCGGCAGAGAATTATCAGTCTAGCATCAGACGATCGTCTGTTCTATGTACCAAAATGTATTTATAAAGCTGAGCATGGGAATGCCCGCCTCAGCTAGATCATGGAAAATGTATGAAAAATAATGTATTGTATTGTATCTTATTACAGGACACTTCTCAGCAGATTGAATGAACTTCGGATCCTCTCAATAAAGCATTTCACCCGATAAACGACCTCATACTTTAGGGGGCATCTGTTATAGACAATTTTGTGCCTTACAACAACAAGCATGAATTGTCAATAATCCAAGGGATCCAAAGTTCCCTAAACATGATGTTCCTACCCCTAGAGGAACAAGGTCAGCAAACCAACAGCTCTCAGATCAGTTCTCCACCTGAAAACACTCAAAAACAAGCAATCCTGAAATCAAAGCAGGTGCTCCACTGGGTTTCTGCGCTGAAACACAACTGCTCCATGGTGTACCTGCGTTGCAAAGCAGGCAGAACAAAGCCCACCTGCGTTGGGCGAGTTTGGACATGTGGCACAGTGAGTCATTGCTTTGGAATCTTCCAAAAATGACACTTGGATCAGGTATTTCGCCTTGTGATGAGTCAGAGGCTTTGTTTCTCCAAGTGGAAGCAAGGTTCACCAAGTGGACTCAAGAACTGAAGATCAACTAAAGATTAACTGAAGAGAGAGAGGACACAAGGCAGCTACACATCAGTTGCAAGCTGACTCATCCTTTCTCAATTCATCTATATATTGAGCTCTCTCCTATGAGCTCAGGAGGGGAGAATTTTGTGCAAAGTAATGATATGTTGTTGGTTTCATTCTTGAGTTATTGGGTGATTGTTTGAGAGAGGTGAAGAAGAGCAATTCTTTCTGCTGGGAGGTGTTGCTGGGTTGGAGCCTGCAATGGTTGTAATACTCTCAGAACCTTTATTTCTTCATTAATAAAAGCTATTGAGGTTCTTCTATGTGCTCTTGTTTCAATTATGTATTGTGATGATTGCATGTTTGGTTTACACTAATCCATGAACCAGTTATGATTGCATGCCTCTTGTAGTTTCCTTCTTTGTCATTGTGCAGGATCTCATTGCAGCTGGGCGAGCAGAAGGACAAAGAGCTAGGAGCAAGCGGCCAAAGAGGAGAGTTTGGATTCGACATTAAGCACAAGGAAACGGTTAGTGCTTTCTCCATCCTCTTTTGCTTTCATAAAGAAGTAAACCTTCAGTAGTTTGTTTTACAGTTGTTGCTAAGGAACTGTCACCCTTAGAGTGGGTTAGGGTCATCCGAGTCGGATACTTTTCCCTACAACAGAGTCCTCCCAAGGTTTCTCTTCTAAACTCATGATTTCTCTAATAGCTTCAGTCGTAGGTAGGACTTGATTGAGTGGATCAAAACAAGGAGCGGTTATGGGAGGGGCAGTGGTACCGTTGGCTGTAACGAAAGTGACCTGAGATGCGGATGCAGATTGAATAGCTTGATAGGGAAATTCAGCTGGTGATAGCAACATTTGTTCTTCGTAAGTGTCAATGTCTGAAGGAGCTGGTAGGATCCATGGATTGGTCTGTTCATGAGGAATAGATGAAAGCATATTGACTGTTTGTGAAACCTTGGGTGGCTGAAGAGGGAAACAACCCATCAGGGAAGAAGCCTTCAGTAGACCAGTACCAATACTGACGTAAGAGTCAAGTACACCACCTACTAGCGGTACAGAGCTACTTGGTAACTGGTGAGCACCAGTATTGCATCAAGAACGCTGCAACTCCTGGGCTACCAACTTTACTTTTATCAACCCGGTAGTTCGTAACAAACTTGGAAGTGTCAGTGCTATATGCACAAGTACTAGTTCTCACTGCAGGTTGTCACTTGGTCAGCCAGCGCAAGGACACTAGGAGCTCAAGCCAACTTCTATAGATTTCAGAAGAAGCTCTATGTGTGATTAAAGGAAAGAAAGATTACTTTACAGATGCTATTCTAACTTCAGAAAGGAGAAAGACTGGAATGTAAAGCAAAACCTAGTAAACCCTAATTAACAAGCTAATTTTACTTTTTCCAAAAACACTATGAAAACTATTATCACAAAACTAGACCCTGATAGGCTGCTGATCAGGAAGACTTTGAGTAACTATTTCAAACCAATCTTTTGGCCGAGGCTTAGCCTCCTCAACCTGAGAGGGCTCTCTCACTAGGTTAAAGATTTTGATTTAAGGATTAGATGGCTAACTCTATCGAGAAATCAAACAAAAAGGTATAAATGGTTGAAATTCCAATCAACAAACGTCCATTGGGCTATAGAGTCAAAATATGTTTTAGTACAACAACAAGATCAGTTTATCATGGAAGTCAGGGCATAAAGAGTCTTAATATATCAGTAAAACAAAGACATAGTGCAAGGAACACAGTTTATAAACACATGAAGGAAGTTAGAGCATTATCAATGAATTCTAAGTAACATGTGTTCATACCACTACAAGTAAGTAGATGAAGAATGCCATGAAAAAATCAAACATTGTAACACTCTTTGAATCCTGAGTAGTGAAGCCAAAGTCTCTGTATTAACATAAAAACACATAATCTCTTACAATAACACAGAGTGCTTGTTTCTTTTGAAAATTTCCAACCCTAAGGCATTCCACCTCTTTTCCTTTATAGAATTATCATTACAATCTTAGATTACCTGATCCAACATGAGGGGAATTCGAATTTCCTAGCTTGACACATTTTCATACCTAAAACAGACTATTAATTACAAGTGGCAGTTAACTAATAGTCCTAGAGTCCTAATACAATTAGGAGTACAACTCCTTATTATGATAGTAACAACCTAAACTATGAATTAAATTCGATACTTGATAGCTGCTCCTCCTTAACTTCGACCTTGGTGATGTCCATAACCCTCTTGCTGGTCTTCAATCACTTCTCCTTTATCTGTCTTGAAAACTAGGAAAATGTCCCCTGTAGTGTAGCTTTGGTCTTCAATGGTGTTCCTCGAATCTCCTCATCAAAAATGTATTTTGCAAAACTGAAGGAGGCTTTTGGAGACCACTCTATGTTGAACAATAACCTCTCTTTTTTTTTCAATACCTTTCCTACTACCCATAAACTGTCTTTGAATATCAGGCGTAAACTGGAAAATTTTGATTTCTGAACAATTGTTCCTACAGTAGTTTCGTAGCGCAATTTGAGTCATCAACTTCTCCCAGCTCATAATGAATTTGAATAAACTGAAAGAGGTTTTTGTATATAGGTACGTTAGGAAGAAGAACCTTTTTCAATTTTCCAAAATATGCTTTAAGTTGCTCAAGAAATCCTTTGGAAGTTGACTACTTAAAACAGAAAACAGAGTTTTTTCTGCTGAAAAAGGCTGCTTCAGTGATTTTGTAGCACAAAATAGGTTTTTTACACTGTCTGCACTACGAAAACGTGGATTCGTAGCTAATTTCAAAATTTCTTCAAAATGACTTGAGATATGACTTCTAAACACAAGATGAGAATTCTAAGACATGGAATAAGGTTGTCAAACTTTGTTTGGAAATGAAATATGACCTTAAAGACTTCTAACCCTATGACCTAACCCTTTAAGCATGAAATGACCTAGAGACCCTTTAACACCATGACTAGAAGAAGGGTTTGGAAATGAGAATGACACTATTGAGACTCTAACCCTATCACTTATCCCTTTAAGCATGCGATGACTCAAAACTTATTATAAGACCATGACTAGAAACAAGGCAAACTTTCCAAAGTTTAAAAAAAAAATTAGGGTTGTAACAGTGGCTCCACTAGGGATAGTATGCCCCCTGTGGTATGCTAAGAACTAGTAGCTCCAGTGCTGCAATCTATTCCTTTAAAAATAAAAACACTGAAATTCTGCCCAATCTGCTTCAAACTGTATCTAGTAAAAATTGCTCAGTCAACCTACCTTGAGCTTATTCACACACTCCTACCTACCCTATCAGCTGCAATCTCCATTTGTAGCTCAAGGAACATAAAACTTCCAATGAAGCCAGTCATTGATCTAATCTGACACTTGAATCTCTTGGCTGTGATTGAAGCAAAAATAAACATGATACTGAAATAACCGAGGCAGCATGAGATATATTTGATCTTCATAATGGAAATATAGTTGGAAATCTGGACTATAGAACCTTTCCATGTAGCCATCTATAGGATCAAAAAGCACAGGGTCAGTTTGATGTTTCTTGTGATATTCTGAAGCTTTAGAAAACTCACCAATACTTTGATCATCTACATAAGGCTTCAGCTGTGTGCTCTCAAACTGCTCCTCAAATTGATTTTCAAAAATAATGTATTCTTCCTCAATCTCAAAAGAGAAAGGAAGCAACACCCTCTCTTTGTATTCTGCCATAGAAAGCTTTTGAAAAGTATGATCATGATCATGAAGACTATATGATTGAATTTGACCTTGTAAACCTTCAATGTCTTTCTCAATGTTCTTAGCAACTTCATCCAAAAATTTCATCTTATCTTCTGTCTTGCACTCAAATGATTTTAGATAAGAAGACAAGGACAAAGAAAAATTTTCATCTATTTCTTCATTAATATGATCATCATTCCATTGTTTGAAACCTTGAATTGAAGGAGAGTTTGCCACCAACTTTGTTCTATCTATCCATTCCTCCAAAAACATAAGCCAAAAGTCTACAAATGACTTAATAGATTTGACAGGAAAGCTTTCAATCCATTGTTTACATTTCCCTTGAAATGAATCATAGAACAACATAATGCAAACATCCTCATGTTTGACTCTAAGAAGCTCGGTAAAATCACAGAAATCTGATATATGCTTCAAAGTTAAACTCAAATGTTCTCCATTGAATTTTGGACCATTCCTTAAAAAATATGTATCCTTGGGAAAATGATTTGGGAAACCATGAATTTCTGTAAAATTTATACATGCATACCTTGAAACAAGAATGGTAGCATCTGAGTTCTCCATAAGTTCAATAGAATCACCATAAATCTATGAAATTTTAATTCTTCAACAATGGAGTCGCCAAGGTAGTTTTGCAGCCTCGAAAAGATTCTTGAGTTCCTGCTACCTTCAGAAGTTCAGCTTCTTGATTTCGGGAGTGAGTAATCTTCAGACTCCCGGCAGATGCACCAAAATGTTATCACAAAACCAGACCCTGATAGGCTGCTAATTAGGAAGACTTTGAGTAACTATTTCAAACCAATCTTTTGTCTGAGGCTTAGCCTCCTCAACCTGAGAGGGCTCTCTCACTAGGTTAAAGATTTTGATTTAAGGATTAGATGGCTAAATCTATGGAAAAATTAAAAAAAAAGGTATAAATGGTTGAAATGCCAATCAACAAACATCCATTGGGCTATGGAGTCAAAATATGTTTCATTACAACAACAAGATCAGCTTAACATGGAAGTCAGGGCATAAAGAGTCTTAATATATCAGTAAAACAGAGACATAGTGCAAGGAACACAGTTTATAAACACATGAAGGAAGTTAGATCATTATCAATGAATTATAAGTAACATGTGTTCATACCACTGCAAGTAAGTAGATGAAGAAGGCCATGAAAAAATCAAACATTAAAACTCTCTCTGAATCCTGAGTAGTGAAGCCAAAGTCTCTGTCTTAACATAAAAACACACAGTCTCTTACAATAACACAGTATGCTTGTTTCTTTTGAAAATTGCCAACCCTGAGGCATTCCACTCTTATCCTTTATAGAATTATCATTACAATCTTGGATTCCCTAATCCAACATGAGGGGAATTTGAATTTCCTAGCTTGACACCTTTTCATACCTAAAACAGATTATTAATTACAAGTGGCAGTTAACTAACAGTCTTAGAGTCCTAATACAATTAGGAGTACAACTCCTTATTATGATATCAACTATTGGAAATAATACTGAGAGGGGGGGTGAATCAGTATTATCAAGTCAAATATTCCATTTTTCAAATCCAGATAATATACGCTACTTTAGTTAATTAAAACTGCATATATACGCAACTATGTAGAAGGAAACCCGCGTATACAATGCAAACTTATAATTTAATTTATCTTTCAGAAGTTGATTATTAATCTGTGTATCAGAATCAAATAACCAGTAACCAGAGACAGTAAAATAGATCTGAAGACTATCACACACACAAGAACACAAGATATAAGGTGAAAACCCAATGTGGGTGAAAACCACCTGCTGCAATTCGTCTCTATCTTCTTTTAATTAGAAACTTCTTTTTACAATGTACTGGCGCAGTCCTTTACCAGTACGCAGGCTGCAACCTACAGAGAGCTACAACCCTCTGTCGTTCTCTAGCTTCTCCTGGAAGGGAGCTACAACCCCCTTAGCTCTTGTACTAGCCAAGATACTAGTACGTAGGTGCTGGCCTACTGAAGACTACAACCTTCTCTTTCTTCCAGAGACCTCATTTCATAAATTTTCAGACTGGATCCATGAACAACAATCAATCATCAAGTATATCTGCATCAAACAATCTCCTTTTCCCCAATTAGCACTGAATCAAGTAAACACTTCTCTGACAGTTGTACCCAGAACACAGTAACAATAACCACACACCAAATTTTGAACCTAGAATACTGCATATACGTCGTTTTCATTCACTGAACCAGCGTGTATACGCTCTTTCACTTCACTGAACCTACGTACAGATCTATAAAGGATAATTCATTCTTTCAAATATTCTGAGACTAATTAACCTAGATTGTCAGATTTATAGATCAAGCATGCGCCTCATATAACATATCAAAATCATACAAAGATACTATTATTCAAGCTTAAAGATTATGACCCATCAATAGAACTTATCCTTCTTTACGCGCTAAGGTTCCTCCTTCATTCAGATCCAGATCTGCACCATAACCCTAATCACAAATATTTCAGATCTAGCACTTATTAGATATTCAATTCATTCAGATTAATTGCCTTGCCAAATGATCTCCTTCCTTGTTTATAGTCTTAGGCCTTTCACAATACCACGGTCCAAAACCATAATAACACAATACCATGAACCCAATACTTGGGGTCAACACTTTTGAATGCAATACCACGGACCAAAACCATAGGATCAAAAACTGTCAGACTAATACCATGAGCCTACCATGAAAGTGCGTGAATTTTTCTCTTCATGAAAGGAACTTTTCTCTGCATGAAAGTGCGTGAACGTTTCTCTATATGAAAGAAAATTTTCTCTGCATGAAAGTGCGTGAACTTTTCTCTACATGAAAAACTTTTCTCTGCATGAAAGTGCGTGAACTTTTCTTTACATGAAAGAACCTTTTATCTTCATGAAAGTGTGTGAACTTTTCTCTACATGAAAGAAAATTTTATCTTCATGAAAGTGCGTGAACTTTTCTCTACATGAAAGAAACTTTTATCTTCATGAAAGTGCGTGAACTTTGCTGCACTATAATTTATCATCTGAGATGAGTGGGTTGCCATCAAGTACAACATATGTATCATAATTCCAACAATCTCCCCCTTTGGACTTGATGGCAACAACAACCAATCACTTGTTGGCATTATGATACATATGTTGTACTTGATGGCAACCCACTCATCTCAGATGATAAATTATAGTGCAGCAAAGTTCACGCACTTTCATGATAAAAGTTTCTTTCATTTAGAGAAAATTTCACGCACTTTCATGAAGATAAAAGTTTCTTTCATGTAGAGAAAAGTTCATGCACTTTCATGAAGATAAAAGGTTCTTTCATGTAAAGAAAAGTTCACGCACTTTCATGCAGAGAAAAGTTTCTTTCATGTAGAGAAAAGTTCACACACTTTCATGCAGAGAAAAGTTTCTTTCATATAGAGAAAAGTTCACGCACTTTCATGCAGAGAAAAGTTCCTTTCATGAAGAGAAACGTTCACGCACTTTCATGGTTGGCTCATGGTATTAGTCCGACAGTTTTTGATCCTATGGTTTTGGTCCGTGGTATTGCATCCAAAAGTGTTGACCCCAAGTATTGGGTTCATGGTATTGTGTTATTATGGTTTTGGACCGTAGTATTGTGAAAGGCCTAAGACTATAAAAGAGGAAGGAGATCATTTGGCAAGGCAATCAATCTGAATGAATTGAATATCTAATAAGTGCTAAATCTGAAATATTTGTGATTGGGGTTATGGTGCAGATCTGGATCTAAATGAAGGAGGAACCTTAGCGCATAAAGAAGGATAAGTTCTATTGATGGGTCATAATATTTAAGCTTGAATAATAGTATCTTTGTATGATTTTGATCTGTTATATGAGGCGCATGCTTGATCTATAAATCTGACAATCTGGGTTAATTAGTGTCAGAATATTTGAAAGAATGAATTATCTTTTATAGATCTGTACGTAGGTTTAGTGAAGTGAAAGAGCGTATACACGCTGGTTCAGTGAATGAAAACGGCGTATACACAGTATTCTAGGTTCAGAATTTGGTGTGTGGTTACTGTTACTATGTTCTGGGTACAACTGTCAGAGAAGTGTTTACTTGATTCAGTGCTAATTGGGGAAAAGGAGATTGTTTGATGCAGATATACTTGATGATTGATTGCTGTTCATGGATCCAGTCTGAAAATTTATGAAACGAGGTCCTGTTGTGCTCTACAACAACCCCCCATTTCATATCATTTTTATTCACAAAACTATCATGTGAAATGGGTCCCTTTAGATTTTAATTGGTATCAATATTGTATTATTTAAAAAAAAAAAGGTCCGAAAACCAAATGAAAACATTATAAAAACCTTTTTGAAAAACCCATTTTGATCAAATAAATCAATCTTTTATCATTGCGATAAAGCGATCGCAAGATCGCATATCGCAATGACATAAGGAACATAAGTAAATGGCACATTGGTTTCCGCCGATGCGATATCGCTATCGGCGATCGGAGTTTCAAAAGGTGTCAATATAAGGAGTTAAGCCTTCCCGATGGCCGATTGCGATAAAGCGCAGTTCTCAAAAAGCCGTTAAAATGGAGGGATATAACGATCAACTCATATTAAAAGCTTGATCTGTCGAACAATGATTCACCTGTGCTCAACCGCCAAAAAACATCTATAACACGCTTAAAGGAATCATTCGACCGATTAATGGTATAATGGGCATTTAAGGATTGGCAGGTTTTAAACGGCCATTTAATGTAATTGTAAGTCCTAAAATCTTCCTATGGATTGTATCCGCAGCCATTATAAAAGTTTTCTCTCATCACGCATTGATCAATATATCTCACCATATTGGAGTTTTCATTGCCAATTCTCTGTGTTACGTTTATTTTCGCTTCTGTGCAGAATTCATCCAAAGAAGAAAACTCAAGCAAAATGGGGAAGAAATCTAAGAAAACCACAGGCCCTTCCGTTGCACCAGCCACAGGACAAGCTGTCGCTGATCCCTCAAACAAAAAGAAGGGATTGATATCTGATACTACATGTTCTGGTCTCGTCAGAACTACTTGGCAAGGTACCTACAACTTGATTGAAGCCGAAGAACCGGAAGTGACAACAGTACAAGCCACTGTAGATTTAACTCGGAAATCTGATGGTACTCTAAAGGATTTAGCTGACTCCTTCCTTCATCGGATAGCAGCTAGGGAACAAATTCTCCCATATACGGATGTAGTGCGGTGGGCAATTGAGGAAATCCCAATCATGGATAGAACCTTCAGCACCAGAGACGGGAGAATTTTCGGGTCATTCAGGGCTGATGATTTAAGGCAAATGTATCATTTGCCTGAGCCAGAGAAGAAATACAATAAGGCGTTCCTGGAAAAATTCCGAAATGAGAACGAAGTTGAATCTGAACCCATCTAGGATTGGAGACAAAATCTGGCAAAGCACAAACATGAATCTTTCGGTAAGTACTCGGTTAATTCCCTGGCTTCTCCTTATTGCTACGCTGGAATAATGATGTGTAGATTATGGGGATTACACGACTCTTCTAATTTCACTATAGAAATGGTTCCCCTAATGGAAGCAGCATGCAACAGTGTAATAATGGATTGGGCCACTATTCTCTCAGATAAACTAGCCACAGCTCTTCTTGACTTTAGGAATAAGACCCGCATTTCTGAAAGGATAATTCCCCCATTCTATTACAGTGCCTATATCTTAGATACCTTGTGTTTTAATTCTGAATTTCCTGTGCTCAGCTGGAGGTGGAAGCCACAAGACCCCATGCCTATTCACATATACCATCAGAAATTATGGAAATCCTCTTATAAGCACCATTTGTACCAAGTCTGCAATGGCTTTATGTTGCCTATTTATTATTCTATTTTTGATAAACCTGTTCCCAAGATTTCTTACCAAGCTGGGATTGATTTAACAGCAGTAGGGAGATGGTTCGGGGAGGAGAAGTTCACTTATATAAGAGTCTTCAGTAGCCAAGCCAAACCTCATGTCCTCCCTTTATACATACCTGATAAACTGCTGGCAAGGGAAATCGCTTACCAGATCATTGCTGAGAGTGTTACACAGACTCTCAAGAAGAATAAGAAGCAGGGCTGGCCCTCTTTTCCTTTGAGATGCAGTGTCTATACCTTGCATGATCTTAAACATGTAGAAAAAGAAGCCACAAAGATTAAATCATTAACTCTAGCAACTCTCCGTAATAGGCAATTTGATCCAAGCAAAGTTGCCTATAATGCACTAGAGCAGGCCAAATTGACAAAATTTGATCATAAAGAAGATATGTTTGATGACCTGTTCTCCTCCGCTGAGTCAATAATGCAGGTTAAGGCATTGGCTAGAATGAAATATCAGGATGAAGGGTTGGTTGAATTTAACAGACTTAGAGAACAGAGGTTGCAAACTCTGCCTCTAGATCTATTAGCAACAACCCCAACAACTTCGACAAGCGAGCCTGAACGGCAATAGTCAAAGGAGCCTCCGGTTACAACAATAGAACCAGAAAAGCCACAGGAGGAAACTCAGACTACAGAGCAGAAGAGAGTGCAGGAAGAGACCCAGATGAAAGAGCAGAAACAGACCACCATTGAAGTAAACGTGGATACTCATATTGACCCAAAATTGCTCCAGGAATGGCAGCAATTTGATTCTATTATCAGTGGTTTGGAATGTTCAAAGGACACTGAAACTTCAAAGGCAACAGACACTCAGGAAACCACTTCAACACAGGTTCTAAGTGGAACCAGCGGCCCACCCATGTCAAAAGAGGTAGAAGTAATACCAAAGGATCCCTCCGATCAAATCATTTTGTAGGTAGAAGAGATTCCTCCCTTGGATGTCTTCTACAGCCCAAGACATAAAGCTGTAGTTAAACGACAAAGGAAAAGAAGAAGGACTGATCAACCTTCCCTTTTCCCAGAACAGACGGTCACGGGCAATGTGGTTTGGAAGGAGGAATTTGACCCCTCCGATGACCTGACAAAATTGTCACAATATGCTGGAGCCTATTCGGCAGCAACAATAGATAAGGCATCGGAGGTGAGTCTTTTGCTGAAAACAAAGGACCAGGAAATTTTCTTGTTACAGGCACAGCTGACCGAAGCAAAGCAGAAAGCGGAGCAGGCAGAGCAGCAATTGTTGACACAACAACAATTAAACAGTCAACTAACTCAACAATTGCAGGCAGAAAAACAAAGAATCGACCAAAGCGCAATCCAAAAGCAGAAAGAATTATCAGAGGCATTGGCACAATTGAAGGCAGCGAATGAGAAAATGCTGAAATCAAAAGATGAGCAAATCGCTCAACTATCAGCACAAATTGAAAAGACAAAGGGCGTTCCACAAGTGGCTGAATTCAAAGTAGAAGCACTACAGATAAATACTGCATTGATAGCCCAAATTAAGCTTCTATGTCAACAAATCGCCCAAGCAGAGCCACTATGTGAATTAATGGCATCCATAAGTACTAAAGTAGATAAAGCTAGGACTGAATTGGATCAAGCTGAAGAAACGATAGCTGCATTTCTCGACTGGCAAGATTCCGATCAAGGACAAGCGGCGAATTTACCAAGAATCTTAGAGTCACATAAAGATATACTCTTTACAGAATGGCAGTCCCAGTTAATGAAAGCAGAGAGGGAAGTTTCAAGATGCAAATCAACTTCAAGCAATTTAGTTGAATTAGTCAATAACACTCTCTACTTATCAAACATGATTTCCCAATGCACACCAGGAAAATTGACAACAATGAAAACATTGGAGCAATCATGTTATCCAGATCTAGAAGAAAAGGGGAGATTAATTTCTGGAATTAACAGTTTAACTTGGGACACCTATTGGTTCTTCTTGGTAAAACCACACTCACAGAGAGCCGCCCTCAAATGCCTTACGGATGCAATCGGGTATATTATCCCTGATATTCAGGATGCCACCTACGCCGCCCAGCTCAGTTCTCGCCTCAACAAACCACCCGAAGTGGAGTCGATGCTTGCGATAAGTCAGCTCAGATTTAAAGGAAAACAGCCTACTTGATGATTCATGCCGCCGACTGCCAGATTGCTGAAGAAAATAGGATCAAAATCAATTGATACCAAGTAAGTAGGATTTCAGTTTCTTAGATAGTTAGATTAATTAAGTATTTATAGACCCTTTCATTGTTTTGGAAAGGGTCGTAAAGTTTTGTACTTGACTTAAAGACTGAAGTTGCACTATTGTGCTTCAGCCATATTCTTTTATGAAACTGGACCAGTTATTCTAATTTCAACAAGGCAGCTTTTATGCAATTGTGCACTATTGTCTTTGCTTGAAAGTATCTCTGCGTTGAAGGAAGAATCACAAGTAGCGATTGATATTGGGAGTGTATAGTAGCTCATATGGTACTTTTATCTATGTCTGAATTCATTCTTTTCATATGAATTGTTATTTGATTATCTTTGCTATTATCGAATATATGTATGTGCTTTAACAGCAGTTCTATATTCCTTCCACTATTGGATTTTTATGGTGTGCTTTTCTTTTAATCATATATGTGTCGATGATATAAATGACAAGTGTAGTAATATTGCTTTAATCACTTTGCTTAACTATTTAAGCAAAGCAATCCTTGAATGAATTAATGTCCATGTCTGTTAGATGGAGTCATCTATATGCCTATCCATAGACATAGATCATCAAGTGCTACACTTCAAAGCACAATAGTTCCCGGGATAAGTAATAGTTCTTTTATTTTGCTGATAGATTTAGCACTTCGCCTATCATTAGATTAGTCAATCAATCATCCATTCATCCCGTTTATTCATTGCTGGGAAACTGGTCCCATTATCCCCAGTTGGAGCCACCATTCCAAACGGAAAAGGAGTTGTACTAAGGTCCGGACCGGGTGGTTATCCCCCAATGTTGTTGCAACGATTTTCGAGGCATCAACAGGTCCCTAGAAGAAAGAGAAGGTTGCAACCTTCAGTAGGCCAGCACCTACGTACTAGTATCTTGGCTAGTACAAGAGCTAAGGGGGTTGTAGCTCCCTTTCAGGAGAAGCTGGAACAAGAGAGGGTTGTAACTCTCTGCAGGTTGTAGCCTGCGTACTGGTAAAGGATTGTGCCAGTACATTGTAAAAAGAAGTTTCTAATTAAAAGAAGATAGAGACGAATTGCAGTAGGTGGTTTTCACCCACATTGGGTTTCCACCTTATATCTTGCGTTCTTGTGTGTGTGATAGTCTTCAGATCTGTTTTACTGTCTCTGGTTACTGGTTATTTGATTCTAATACACAAATTAATAATCAACTTCTGAAAGATAAAGTAAATTATAAGTTGGCATTGTATACGCGGGTTTCCTTCTACATAGTTGTGTATATACGCGGTTTTAATTAACTGAAGTAGCGTATATTATCTGGATTTGAAAAAGGGAATATTTGACTTGATAATACTGATTCACCCCCCCTCTCAGTATTATTTCCAACAATTGGTATCAGAGCAGGTCCTTCTAAAGAAGCTTGATCGCTTGGAGGAAGATCCATCATCATGAGCAACTACGTGAGAGAAGCATCTATCAAGCCACCAATTTTTGACAGGACAAACTTCATATATTGGAAGGTAAGAGTTACTACCTATCTTCAATCTCTTGGTACAGAAGTTTGGGATATCATAGATACAGGGTGCACTTTTCCATCAGCAACTCCTACAGATCCGGCTGAGAGGAAGAAATATGAAACAAATGCAAAGGCTGTCAATACCCTATTAGGATGTTTATCTCAATCAGAATTCATCAAGGTTATGCAGTATAAATCCGCAAAAGAAATATGGGACAAGATTGTTCTGAGATATGAAGGAGATGAACAGGTAAAACGAGAAAAACTTCAAACCCTAAGAATTCAGTATGAAAATCTCCAAATGCACAATGATGAAAGTGTGGCTAACTATTTCCTTCGTGTAGATGAGATTGTTAATTATATGAAAATTTTGGGTGAAGAAATAAAAGAGGTTGTTGTGGTTGAAAAGGTTCTAAGATCTTTGTCCCCTAGGTTTGAATCTAAAGTTTCTACAATAGAAGAAAAAGAGAATCTATGAAACCTTACCATGTCTCAGCAGCACGGAATTCTGACTGCTTATGAAATGAGGAAAGGAGGACCATCAGACAGGAGAGAAGCTGCTTTCAAGGCTTCAGGCAGAGGAGATTACATGAGTCAGGACACGTGTCTGAAGAAGAGGAGGAATCGAATTTTGTCAAGAACCTTCAATGGGGTACTGGAAGATTCAGAGGTAAGTTGCCTTTCAAATGCTTTGTTTGTGGAAGAGTCGGTCACTATGCTGCCAAATGTCCTCATAAGGATAAGATTGACAAGGGGAAGGAACCTGTTAGATGGAACAAGAAACAGAATGTAACTAAGAAAAGTTACTACACTCATGAAGACAGTGATGGTCTTTCAAATAGTGATGAATATGAACAAGGTAAGAATTATAAACTTTTAATGGCTTTTGAAGATGATAATTACATGGATGCTATAGATGAAGATGGTTTTTATGAAGAGATTTCTAGACTCAAAGTATGTTTAGAAGAGAAGAATGTGATCATTAATACTCTGCAATTCCAACTTGCTGAAAAGGAAAAATTTCTTGAGAAGTTAGAATGTGAAATTGTTGGTCTTAGAAAAGAGATTGAGAAAACAAAGGCTCTTAATCTTAAATTTGTTAAAGGATCTGAAACTCTAGATGAGATTATCAATGTGCAGCGTTCCCCACTAATCAAGATAGGTCTAGGATATAATGAAGAAGCATCTCAAGCGCAAAAACCATCCACCTCAAAAAGTTATCTTGATGCAGCAAGGAGGAATGAGCAAAAGCCCAATGGAGATCACCAAGTAAAACAGGGACGATTTACATCAAGAATAAACAAAGACTACCAGGTAAATCGGGGGCAATCCACCTTAAGGATGAACAAAAGCTACAACCAGCCACAGGTAAAATCTTCTCAATTTTCCTCAAGAATGGATGACAATAGAAACTACAATCATTTGGTTGGTCTATTTGATAATCGTAGGAGTTTCTTCAATGGCCAATGTTTCTCTTGCCATAACTTTGGCCACAAATCAGCTCAATGTGTTGCCTATAAGACAATCATGACTAGAGAAGCTCAAAAACAAAGAAGTATGACTGGAATTATGAAAAGAACCTATAACAACTTTTCCGCCCTTGAAAATGAAATTGAATGTTCTATTTGTAATAACTTCGGTCATGAAGATTCTGAATGCAGGAGTAGGTTTCGGCAGACAACTCAGAAGGAACAAGCCTCAAGTGCCAGAACATGGAGAATGAAGGAACCACAACCGGAAAGATGTGGGATAGCCTTTTATGAAAATGGACAAGAAAATCAATGGTACATCGACAGTGGATGTTCGAAGCATATGACAGGTGATAAGGAAAAACTTCAATCATATAGTGCTTTAGAAAAGGGAAAGAAAGTTTCTTTTGGAAATGATACCCCTGCAGTCATAAAAGGAAAAGGCACTGTTCAGTTGAAAGAAAAAGTCAAAGCTGGAAATGTTCTGTATGTTTATGGCTTGAAGCATAATCTACTGAGTGTTAGTCAGATGTGCGATCAAGGAACTAAGGTAATATTTTGATCAAATGGATTTAGTGTTCGTGATCTTGATACAGGAAAAATAGTGATCAAAGGCATAAGAACTCCAAATAATTTATACATATTTGAAGAAGGACAACAACAATGCCATTTGAGCAAGAATGATGAACACTAGTTATGGCATCGGAGGTTGGGGCATCTAAGCTTTTCACAGATAAGGAAAGCATGCAAATACCAGGCAGTTCATGGTCTTCTAGACATCAGAATTCCAGACAATACAATATGAAAATCATGTTAGTTTGGTAAGCAAACCAAAACTAACTTCCCTGAGAAGGAAGGATCAGCGAGCAGGCCTCTTGAACTAGTTCATACAGATATATGTGGTCCATCTAGGACAAAATCACCTCGAGGAGAAGAATAATTTATATTATTCATTGACGACTTCTCCAGGATGGTTTGGATAGGACTTTTGAAGCACAAAGACAAAGCATTTGAAAAATTCAAATCGTTCAAAGCCTTGGCAGAAAATGAATTAGATCACAAAATTAAGTGCCTCGGGTCTGATAGAGGTGGGGAGTTTACCTCAAATGAATTTTTCGATTTTTGTGAAGAACATGGAATAAGAAGGGAATTCTCTACAGCTAGGACTCCTCAGCAAAATGGAGTGGTGGAAAGGATGAACAGAATGGTTCAACAAATGGCTTGTGCTATGCTTGATGAGTCTGAAACACCCGCAACCTTCTGGGGTGAAGCTGCATTTGCTGCGGTTGTTATTCTCAACAAAACAAATGTCCATGTAAACAACACTCAAACTCCTCATGAGCTCTGGTATGGTGAGACTCCTTCAGTAAAACATTTCAAAATCTTTGGAAGCAAATGCTATATTAAGAATAATGATGAACATCTTGGCAAGTTTGAATCTAGAGCAGATGAAGGCATACTTCTTGGTTATTCTCCCCACAGCAAAGCATATAAGTGTTACAATAAAAGACTTGGAAGAATTGTTGGCAACATTGATGTAGTGATTGATGAAGAAGGAAACATTCCTAGACAAGTAACTTATGAAAATATCGAAGAGGATGAAGACTACCCTTCAAATTAGACTGATGATGAAGAAGAACCTCAAGGGGCACCAGAGGAATAGATAAGGATAGAAGAGAAGACTCCATCCAGGTACGTTCAGAAGAATCATCCAGAATCTCAGATTTTGGGGCAGAAAGAGGCAGGTGTACAAGCAAGAAGAACAATTGTAGAAGCCTCAAGCTATTTGGCATTGCTCTCCTCCATTGAACCACAAAATGTAAAAGAGGCATGCAAAGATGAATGCTGGGTCAAGGCAATGGATGAAGAACTTGAGCAGATCGAAAAGAATAACACTTGGGAGTTGGTTCCTAGACCAAAAGATAAGAATGTCATAGGGACAAAATGGATCTTTAAAAACAAGTTGAATGAAAATGGGGAAGTGATTAGAAACAAGGCCAGACTTGTTTGTAAAGGGTATGCTCAACAGGAAGGTATAGACTTTGAAGAAACTTTTTCTCCCATTGCTAGACTTGAGGCCATCCAAATGTTCCTTGCTCTCTCAAGCTTTCAGAAGTTCAAAGTATTTCAAATGGACGTGAAATCAGCCTTTCTGAATGGAGACTTAGAAGAAGAAGTGTACATTGAGCAACCAGATGGCTTCATCCTTGGGAATGATCCAAATCTTGTATGCAGACTAAAAAAGGCTCTTTATGGTCTTAAATAGGCTCCAAGGGCTTGGTACTACCGTTTGGACAAATATCTTCATCAAGAAGGTTTTTCAAAAGGATCAATAGATAGAAATCTCTATATAAAAATTGAAAATGACAAATTGCTAATACTTGTTGTGTATGTAGATGATATTATCTTTGGCAGCAATGAAGAAGCTATGAGTCAAAGCTTTGCCTTGGTGATGCAGAAAGAATTTGAAATGTCTTTGCTTGGAGAACTGACATATTTTCTTGGATTCCAAATCCAACAAAATGAAGGCGGTATCTTTTTGTCTCAAACTAAGTATATCAAGCAGATCTTGAAGAAATATGGCATGGAAGATGCAAAACCAGTATGTACCCCTATGGTTACAGGAGTGCAAATGATGAATCAGCAGCAGTGCATCAACCAACCTATAGATCCATGATTGGAATTCTTCTTTATTTGACAGGTACTCGACCAGACATCATGCATGCAGTGGGAATAGTTGGAAGATTCCAGGAAAATCCTAAGGAAACCCATCTTCAGGCAGTAAAGAGAATTTTCAAGTATCTTCAAGGAACTCAAAACTATGGCTTATGGTATCCTAGAGATACAAATCTCACTCTACATGCTTATACAGATGCAGATTGGGCTGGAAGCGTGGATGACAGGAAGAGCACAAGTGGTGGAGCATTATTTATGGGTTCCAGAATAGTATCTTGGTTCAGCAAGAAACAAAGTTCGATTGCTTTATCTACAGTTGAAGCAGAATATGTGGCTGCTGCATCTTGTTGCACTCAACTCCTTTGGATGATTCAAACCTTGTAGGATTTTCAAATCACTTGTACACCACCTATCTCCATCTTATGTAATAATACAAGTGCAATCATCATTTCAAAGAACCCAGTTATGCATTCAAAGACCAAGCACATACCTACCAAATATCATTTCCTCCGGGAACAAGTGCTGGAACAAAAGGTCAAGCTGGAGTATGTTCCCTCTAAGGAACAAGTTACTGATATACTCACCAAACCACTGCCCAGGGAAACTTTTGAATACCTCAGACAGAAGCTGGGTGTAGTTGATGCATCATCTTGCTATTAAATCTTGTCTGTTTCAGAGAAAAATGGGGGTACGCAAGTTGCTTAAGGAGGATCTGTGTACATACGCAGGTTTGTGCATAGATAGTCGCGTATATGGAGGTTTGATGGATATCAGTAGGGACAGGCTCTGGTTGAAGATAATATAGTATGGGTTTGACAGAGACCATCTGGCACAGGTTCAGGGGGAGCAGATAAACTTCTAATGATGCATTGTTGGCATTATCTCAGAATCTTTTGGTTCTACTTCACAACTGTTGTTGGATTCAGGTGGAACAAATGCAGAGGGAGAACAGAAGGAAATCATGGTTACTGATCTGAATGGTGATTGACAGATGTTGCTGCTATCAGTTATTGTGACTTTGATAAGCCTTACTATAGATATTTCATCTCTATGTCATGTATCTCTTTTATAGTGTCAAGGTCATGTAACGGCCTATTTTTGGTTCCCCACTATGCCTGGGATGAAGATGTAATGTATTTGGTTGTCACATGTAATTCTCTGATGTATCCCCACTTGGTTGGGTGGATGATCCCCACTTGGTTGGGTGATGGATGTATGTATTGAGTCTTTTGGTGATAGGAAGGTCTTTTATGATGTATAAGTCATCATTCTTCTTGTAAAACATCTTTTTGCAGACCTTGCTTATAGTCAGGGGGAGCATGAATAGCACACTTTAGCAGAGTAGAGACTTCAGCATGTACTCAGAGGAAGCATGGACAGAGTGGTACACCTTGGCATATACAAAGGGGGAGCTCATTCAGAGATTTCAACAGGTACTCATGGGGAGTATGGGAAGCGGAAAGTTTATCTAGGAAAGAGATTATCTTGGTCTACCCTTTGCCCTTGATGACAAAGGGGGAGAGTGATTGGTTGTTGTTTCCATCAAGTCCAAAGGGGGAGATTGTTGGCACTATGATACATATGTTGTACTTGATGGCAACCCACTCATCTCAAATGATAAATTATTCTTGTTTCTTTTGAAAATTGCCAACCCTGAGGCATTCCACCTCTTATCCTTTATAGAATTATCATTACAATATTGGATTCCCTGATCGAACATGATGGGAATTCGAATTTCCTAGCTTGACACCTTTTCATACCTAAAATAGATTATTAATTACAAGTGGCAGTTAACTAACAGTCTTAGAGTCCTAATACAAATAGGAGTACAAATCCTTATTATGATAGCAACAACCTAAACTATGAATTAAATTCGATACTTGACAGCTGCTCCTCCTTAACTTCGACCTTGGTGATGTCCATAACCCTCTTGCTGGTTTTCAATCACTTCTCCTTTATCTGTCCTAAAAACTAGGAAAATGTCCCCTGTAGTGTAGCTTTGGTCTTCAATGGTGTTCCTCGAATCTCCTCATCAAAAATGTATTTTGCACAACCGAAGGAGGCTTTTGGAGAAAACTCTATGTTGAACAAAAACCTCTCTTGATTTTTTACAATACCTTTCCTACTACCCATAAACTGTCTTTGAATATCAGGTGTAAACTGGAAAATTCTGATTTCTTAAAAATTGCTCCTACAGCAGTTTCATAGCGCAATTTGAGTCATCAACTTCTCCCAGCTCATAATGAATTTGAAGAAATTGAAAGAGGTTTTTGTAGATAGGTATGTTAGGAAGAAGAACCTCTTTCATTTTTCCAAAATATGCTTTCAGTTTCTCAAGAAACCCCTTGGAAGTTGACTACTTAAAACAAAAAACAGAGTTTTTTCTGCTGAAAAAAGTCTGCTTCAGTGATTTCGTAGTGCAAAACAGGTTTTTCACACTATTTGCACTACAAAAACGTGGATTCGTAGCTAATTTCAAAATATCTTCAAAATGACTTGAGATATGACTTCTAAACACAAGGTGAGACTTCTAAGACATGGAATAAGGTTGTCAAACTTTGTTTGGAAATGAAATATGACCTTAAAGACTTCTAACCCTATGACCTAACCCTTTAAGCATGAAATGACCTAGAGACCCTTTAACACCATGACTAGAAGAAGGGTTTGGAAATGAGAATGACACTATTGAGACTCTAATCCTATCACTTATCCCTTTAAGCATGCGATGACTCAAAACTTATTATAAGACCTTGACTAGAAGCAAGGCAAACTTTCCAAAGTTTAAAAAAAAAATTAGGGTGATAACAAAAACCATGAAAGAAATGCCATTACCTACTCAAGGAAGTAAAAAACATCTAACTGTGCTATTTCTGGAAGTAAATAAGCAAAAAACATATTTTTGGATTTTTATGTGTTTTTATGTGAATTTAACATGCATCTAATGTATTATGTGTGAGTGTGGCAGCGAACAGGTGGCGTTAGAGGGTGGTTTTGGAGCTTGGGAGGATGTAGGATGGTGTGGATGGGCCCTAGGAGGTCTTAGGTGGCCTTCGGGAGGATTTTCCCACACTCAGCCTTCAAAAGAAAGCCTACAAGAAAAACTACAGGAGGAAAATAAGGAAACTACAGGAGGCCTACAAGAGGAGGCTGAGAGAAATTTGCATTGTTTTGAGGGTGTGAGAGTGGGTGGAAAAGGTGGATGAAGGTTGGATGAGGTGTTAGGGTGCCTAAGGTCTACCATGAATCACCAGGAGAGAGAAAGATGATTGGGTTTGCTCAAGAAGAGAGGAAGAAGTTCTATGAAAAATGAAGGAAACTAGGGCGGAATTGAGGTGAGGTTTGGGATACCTATAGGGCATGGATCAGATGGAGGGTGTGATTACTGGTAGGCTAGACTACTACTGGAAGAGATATGTTGCATAGAAACTGACAGTCAACCAAGAAAATCAAGCAACCAATGAAATGAGTGCATCCTAGGAAAAACAGAGTTTTGCATTAAAATGGCCTAAACTATGATGTATAGAAGGAAATGCTGGGAAATGCTGTAAGAAAGGAAAGCATGCAAAAAGACTATTTCAAATCAGGAAGTGAACATGATAAAGAAGATCTAAAGTAAAGCAAAATTGGACTATCAACCTACTAGAGAGCTGCAAACACTAGAAGTCCTAGGAATGAGGAAAATCTGTGTTTTTGGGGCATCAAGAGAGTCTTTGCCTCAAATCATGGTCCCAGAGGGAGGAAGAGAGGACAAGGCACTTTTGCTAGCCTTTTGAATCTTCTCTGATCACTGCTTAACCTGCTACAGAAAGCACAAATGGAAGCAAGCTACTAAATCATCAAAAGCAACCTATTCTTAACCATAAGAGAAATACATCTAACAACAAACTAATCTACAAACTGAAGTAAAGCATACAAATACAAGTAAAGAGAATATTGGCTACTTGGATTGGGCCCTAACCCAAGAGCTTTAGCCCTCTGAGGTAACTCAGTGCTAGCTCAAGAAGGATTCCATCTTCATTATCAAAAAATAGCAAGATTACATAAAACTATCATAAAATAGTAAGCTTGAAATTTGAGTTTACACAAGAAAAAAAAGTTGACCCTAGTAAGGCCCTAGGCCTCTATACTTATACATCTGAAGCTACCAACAGCTTCCTTAAAATCAGGGAGGCTTGGCTCCCAAAAATCGAGATAACTATCAATCATCTTCCACTTGCTCGACTGCCTTCTAGTGCATGATTGGGCTGCTTGTACTTCGAGTTGAATGAAGGGGAATTCGAAGCGAGAAGCAATAAATGAGGGGGATTCCCTGCTATAAGTCCTCTCCTCTATCTACTTCGAGTTATTTTTGCAGTTTGACCACTAGATCCTTGACTTTGACCTCGAAATCCATCAATAATCTGCATTAAATACATGTTAGACCACATGACATAATAACTAACTCAACTCACCCTATAAGCATAAATATAATCATAAAATCATACAATAAGCTAAGATAATGGTTGATTTGACTAGGTTAGGAAGTAAAATGAGCCCATATAATTACCCATTTATGAGGCTCATCATCACCCCCCTACTGAAGGTGTTGCTCATCCTCTAAGCAACCTAGTCAATATCTTGGTCTTTCATGGCCTTGGTGGCCTCCCTAGCATTTCAGGCTTCTGATGTGGTTTGCTCATGATCTCCATAAAATCCTGCCTTTATATCTACGTCCCTCCACTGCTCCTTCTCTTCTTCTTCTCTTCTACCTTCTAGCATGCCTAATATGAGTGGAGGACTCAGTTTGAGGCCAATCCAGTTGACCTTCAGCCTTTGCATGGAGTGCTTGTACATTAGCACTCTTTTCAATGCCTCCTTCAGCCTCATGGGGGAATGGTGTTCTCTGATCTGCAAGGTATGGGGTAGGGTGTTCCATCTTCTCATGCATGCATGCACAAAGACATCCCCAAGTAGCCTAAGCATATCTTCAAAGTGTGCAATGGCTTGTTCCTGATTGGCTAGATATTTAGGGGAAATCTGAGGGTCATTGGCAAGCAGGTTATGTGCGCTGATGAGTGCCATAATATCTGATGGCTCAGCTCTTATCATCAATGGTTCATTCTGCTCTTTTATTAACAATATTTTCATTTCAGCTGCCCTCAATTCTTCATGGTTCATCCATGATGCCATGGCCATTAATTTTAGATCTCCTATCTTGGCATTGGGGTCCCACACGTTCAGGTCTGTGAGGGCCATGTTGTGTAGATAGAACTCTGCCATCTTTTCTTTGTCCTTGGAGGTGCTTTGGTCACACAAATACATGAACTACTTGTAGTCTTGGAAAGGAATTATGCCTCTTTGTGCCAAAGTTTTTATTTGGAATTGAAGCCATTGATCCTTCAGATAGAGGCCACAAGATTTGGCTGGTGTTCTACATTGTACTGCTTCTATGGATAAGTTGGCCATGTATGCCAAATGAGTCTCTTTCTCCTACAGCTGCCTACTTAGTAATCCATTCTCATTCTCAAGGTGGCTTCTTGTAATGGCTTCTCTATCTCTGAGAGCACTAAATTCCCTGCCCATTTCACTGAGTTTGTCTTCCATGTGGCCAATATCCTCAACTCCTTTGGACTTGGCTATCTGCATCCACCTATGCATTCTCACTCTCTCTTTTTCCAATTCGAAAAACAATGGAATTGCAAATTTCTGTGGGATTATCTTGCTTCCCTCAAGTAGTCTATAATAGGAGTCAAGATTAGGCTGGGGATTAGTTTCTTGTAGCTCTTGTGCTTCCTCTTTCACCTCTGGCTATCCTCCTATATTTTCCTCAAGTTTTTGTGTCTCCTGTAGTTTGGACAGTGTCTCCTGTAGGATTGTTTTAGCCTCTTGTAGGTCTGGTTTGGTGTCCTGTAGAATTTCCTTTCCCTTCCATGTAGAAGATCTTGTAGTCCTCCTTTCATAGGTTATGGGTGTCTTGGAAGGAGATTCTTTCACCTTAGCAGATGGTGAATCTTCGATGTTAATGGGAGTCTTTGATGAGGGCTAAGGTTTGCCTGTTTTAATTTTGGTACTCTTCCTTGCCTTGAAATACATGGAGGTTTTTCTTTTCCTCTTCTACTTCTGCTTGACTGATGTACTGAGGGCAGTGAGGGCAGTTGGTGCTTCTCTTTCCAAAGTTTCATGGGACTCTTCTCTTTGCTTTGCCCTCTCTACCTCCTTTTCTCCCTCTTCTGTTTCTTTTTCCTCCTCCTACTTTGTCTCTTTTTCTACCTCCTGTTCTGTCTCTTCAAATCTCCCCTCCTCTATTTATTTTCTTTCCTCCTTCCTCTCTTGCTCTACTATGTCACCATTGGCTTCATCTTCTCCCCCTTGCTATTCTCCCTCCTCACTGACAACAGGACTAACATCATAGGTTAATGCCTTGATGTCATCCTCAGCTGTCATATTTCTGAAAACTTCCCATGCTATAGGGATTGTAAAGGTATGGAGGGATTCTTCTACTAGGATCTTGATTAGGCCATGGTGAGCTAGCTGCTATGAATTTCCTTCTTGTACCTTGGTGCTAGAGTCAATGAGGGACTAAAGGAGAAAGTAAGGGATATTGAGCTTTTGATGTGCTGGGGTATCCATGCCATATCTCAATTCTTGGAGGATTCTGAAATGATATCCATAAACAATGTTGTGCCTCCCCTCACAAGAAATGTATTTGATCACTTGGTAGCTAACCTCATCCTAGGGATATGGTACACTAGCCCTCCTAATTCCATTTTTGTCTTCAACAGGGGTTTCATTATCTTGGAAAAATTTCCTCTTGGCAGCCTGGCCAATTATTTTCTCATCTTTACTCCAAGGCAGCCCAAGAGGAAGGGTAGTGACCCTACTGATGAATTTAGGGGTTATTTCAATGGAGAGACCTCTAATGGTTACAATAGCATGAGTTCTTGTGTGAGGGACCAGAGAGAGAGCAAATTCATGGGCAATTTCATCATCAAACCCTCTAAACTTCTCAAAGAAATTCATCCAGTTTGCCCTTGTAAATATTTCCACCACTTGAGGATGTGCATGGAGTCTAGTGGAGTTAGTGGGCTCTTTTCTCATAAACCCCCTATCATACTGCCTGTACTTCTTTTGAAAAACCAGATATGGAGGTGGAGACAAAGAATTTTGAGTGAAATAGAAAAACAGAGGGGACTGTGTTTTTTTTTTTTTTTAAACAGATTTTTTTTTATGTATTTCTACCCTCTTAAAGACTCATTTTATCTTCAATTTGAGACCAACTCTTTCACATTTTGATATTAAACAGAGGGAATTCATGAACCCTACCTCTTCAGACTAAAATTTGTGCCAAAAATCACATTTCCTCCCTTCAAAATGACTCACTACCCCTCGTATAGAATCCTATTGTCCCTCCCGTAGATTTCCTATAGGTGCTCCCGTAGAAAATCTTTAGGGCTCCTGTAGAAAATTCTGAGAGAAAAAATATGGAGGAAGTTGATGGAGGATGGTGGATATGAGGCTGTGGGGGCATAAGAAGACTGTTGTGTGGCTGAGTTACGAGGAGACACTGAAGAAAAGGTGGTGAGAATGTGCAGGGAGGAGTGCTCATTACCTTTTATCGTTGTTTTTGGTTATGAGTGCTGAGTTGGAAAGGTGTACGTTGCCTAGATTAGGACCGTTGGTCCCCACCTACTTGGTCATCATGACCCCCCTTGTAATCATCCCCTCATTACTACATTGGAGTTAACTCTTCCTCCCACTACCTGTCCTTCGCATCTTTTGCTTGAGTTGACTGTGCGCACGTGTGGGTGATATCTCGGTTAAGTGGAGTCAACTAAATGAAGGTGGCCAAGTTAACTGGCCACCTTTCCCTCTTTCAATTTCAACCATCTCGTTGCCTTCGTATGATTCCTAATTACACAAATGCAGATAGAGGAGTGACTTAGCTACTTACTTGTAATCCAAGTGTATTTGTTGCCATCGACTATGAGGTGTTGTGGCTTTCTCTGCTGCATGCCTTCATTTTCCCTCATGCATGTTGTCTCTGCTTGTTGATGTGTTGTTGTGTGTTTTTGCAGGTTCTTCTTTTGCTGGAGCTGAGCTGCATGTGCCTTTTCAACCTTCAGATGTGTTGTCCCTTGTTGCTGGTGCTGGACTTCTATGGGATCAGTTGCTACAGGAATTCCTACAAGAGCTCTTGTAGTTGCTTCTCCCCTTGAAACTTCAGCTATTTCCCTATGCTTGGAGCTCAAGAATGATGCCAGAGGTGGAGATGAATGATGGAGGGATAGTAGGTAAACTTCAGGTAAAGTTAATGGTGCCTTTTCCTCATTTATTATTTTTTTTTTTTTCAAAACTGAAAAATTGTTTTTCTGTGTTTTTTCTTGGAAAGCAAAAAAAAAAAAATAATGATGCTTGGAGTGTGATGCAGGCTTGGAAATGATGGCAAGGAGGTTTGAAGATGGTAAGAGGGATTATAGGTTCCTCATGAAGCTTTTCCTATCCCTCAAACTGCCTCCTGTAGACACTTTTGGCTCTCTGTAATTCCTACAGGAGCCTCCTGTAGAAAACACAGTTTTGGAAGAAGAGGTATAGTGGGGTGAAAGAGATGCCAAAAATGATGGAGGAAGGTGTGGAGAAGATGAGATGGATGCTGGTATGAATGTCAGGGTCCCCTTGGCACCTTCTTCTACTCCCTGTAGTCCTCCTACAAACCTGCAATGCAATAAAAATTCATTTTTTCTTTCTCTTTTTTTTTTTTTAAACAACTAGGGCACCTCAGAGAGGTTTTCACCTTAATTGCCTGCCTTGGGCACCTCCAAGGGAGGTTTTCACCCAGGGATCTTATTCTTTTCCCCTTCTTTTTTGACATCACTGGGCCGCCTCAAAAGAGGTTTTCAACCCAATGATGGGACTCAAGCGCCTCATGGAGGTTTTCACTTGAGTCCTTATTTTTTCTCTTTTTTCTTCAGTGAGTGGGTGAAGTGGAAGCTAAGACATGCTCCACTACCATCACTATTTTATTCAAATCTTCAATAAACTCTCACTTGGAGAGGGGTTTCTTGTAGACTTTCAACCGATGTCCATTGACAAGCATGGGGATGGCTTCATCATCAATGGTTCTGATCAGAATTGAACCATTGTCATTGCATTTCTCCACAGTGTAGGGTCCCAACCATCTTGTCCTTAGCTTTCCTTTGAAATCCTTGTATCTTGAATCATAGATTAGTGCCCAGTCTCCCTCTTGGAATTGCTTCTCCCTGATATTTCTTTCATGCCATATCTTTCTCTGAAGCTAAACTACCTCTGTATGGAGAAAGGCTTGCAATTTGTATTCATCCAATCCATTGAGCTGAAGTAATCTCTCCTTCTGTGCATGGCTAAGGTCTAGGTCTAGCTGAGATGCCATCCTTAGGGTATTGAATTCAAACTCTATTGACAGCAAAGCCTTCTTCCCATAGACCAGTTCATAGGGTGTGAACCCGGTGGTGGTCTTCCATGTTGTGTTGTAGGCCCAAGTGGCCTCAACTAATCTGTTCACCTAGTCTTTTCTGCTACTGCTCACTACTTTGGTTAGGATCCCTTCCAATGCTCTGTTAGTGACCTCCACTTTCCCATTGCCTTGTGGATCGTAAGGGGTGGAAGTCTTGTGCTTGATCTTATGATGTGTGAGCAAGTCTTCAATCGGGTTGGAAGTGAACCGACTGCCTTGGTCTGTGACCATCTCTCTCGGATACACTTGCTGAGTCTATCTGTTCTTCCTAGGATGTCCCTTGCAACCACCGAAGAAGAGATAAGGTTGCCTGTGTGAAGCAGTGGGGGTGTCGGGCAAAAAATTTCCTAAGTTATCTCTACTCCTACGAGGCATGAAAGGAAATATTTTTGGTCGGTTTTTTGTTTCTTTTTCCCCACACTGAAAGTACCTAAAGAAACTAAAATTGTGATTGAACAAAACAAATTGCAACTAGCTGAAATGAACTTTTTGAATGGAATCTTGTAGAATTGAAAAGGAAAGCAAGGAAATGCAGAACTGAAAGAAAAGAAATGACTAGTCTATTTTTGCCGAAATAAACTATTAGCATAATGTTGCAATCGGAAATAGAAGAAAGAAGTAATCACAGAATACTCTAACACTTCCCTAGCAATGGCACCAAAAAGTGGTGAGTGCCAGTATTGCATCAAGAACTCTGCAACTCCTGGGCTACCAACTTTACTTTTATCAACCCGGTAGTTCGTAACAAACATGGAAGCATCGGTGCTATATGCACAAGTACTAGTTCTCACTGTAGGTTGTCACTTTGTCAGCCGGCACGAGGTCACTAGGAGCTCAAGCCAAATTCTATAGATTTCAGAAGAAGCTCTATGTGTGATGAAAGGAAAGAAATATTACTCTACAGATGCTATTCTAACTGCAGAAAGGAGAAAGACTGGAATGTAAAGCAAAACCTAGTAAACCCTAATTAACAAGCTAATTATACTTTTGCCAAAAACACTATGAAAACTATGAAATAAATGCCATTGCCTACTCAAGGAAGTAAACAACATCTGACCATGCTATTTCTGGAAGTAAATAAGCAAAAAACATACTTTTGGATTTTTATGTGTTTTTATGTGAATTTAACATGCAACTACAAGAGGAAAACAGGGAAACTACAAGAGGCCTACAGGAGGAGGTCGAGAGAAATTTTCACTATTTTGAGGGTGTGAGAGTGGGTGGAAAAGGTGGATGAAGGTTGGAATGAGGTGTTAGGGCACCTAAGGTCTACCATGAATCACCATTAGCGAGAAAGATGATTGGGTTTGCTCAAGGAAAGAGGAAGAAGTTCTATGAAAAATGAAGGAAACTAGGGCAGAATTGAGGTGAGGTTTGGGAGACCTATAGGGCATGGATCAGATGGAGGGTGTGATTGCTAGTAAGTTGGAATACTACTGGAAGATACTGCTGCATAGAAACTAACAGTCAACCAAGAAAATCAAGCAACCAATAAAATGAGTGCATCCTAGGAAAAATAGAGTTTTGCATTAAAATGGCTTAAACTATGATGTATAGAAGGAAATGCTGGGAAATACTGTAAGAAAGGAAATCATGCAAAAGTAATATTGCAAATCAAGAAGTGAACATGATAAAGAAGATCTAAAGCAAAGAAAAATTGGACTATCAACCTACTAGAGAGCTGCAAACACTAGAAGTCCTAGGAATGAGGAAAATCTGTGTTTTTGGGGTAGCAAGAGAGTCTTTGCCTCAAATCATGGTCCCAGAGGGAGGAAGAGAGGCCAAGGCACTATTGCTAGCCTTTTGAATCTTCTCTGATCACTACTTAACCTGCTACAAAAATCACAAATGGAAGCAAGCTACTAAATCATCAAAAGCAACCTATTCTTAACCATAAGAGAAATACATCTAACAACAAACTAATCTACAAACTGAAGTAAAGCATACAAATAAAAGTAAAGAGAAGCTCGGCTACTTGGATTGGGACCTAACCCAAGAGCTTCAGCCCTCTGAGGTAACTCAGTGCTGGCTCAAAAATGATTCCATCTTCATTATCAAAAATAGCAAGATTACATAAAACTGTCATAAAATAGTAAGCTCGAAATTTGAGAAGAGTTTACACAAGCAAAAAAAGTTGACCCTAGTGAGGCCCTAGGCCTCTCTACTTATACATCTGAAGCTACCAACAGCTTCTTTAAAATCAGGGAGTCTTGGCTCCCAAAACTTGAGATAACTATCAATCATCTTGCAATTGCTCAGCTGCCTTCTAGTGCATGATTCGGCTACTTGTACTCCGAGCTGAATGAATGGGAATTCGAAGTGAGGAGCAATAAATGAGGGGGATTCCCTCCTATAAGTCCTCTCCTCTATCTACTATGAGTTATTGCTACAGTTTTACCACTAGATCCTTGACTTTGACCATGAAATCCATCAATAATCTGCATTAAATACATGTTAGACCACATGGCATAATAACTAACTCAACTCACCCTATAAGCATAAATATAATCAGAAAATCATATAATAAGCTAAGAGAATGGTTGATTTGACTAGGTTAGGAGGTAAAATGAGCCCATATAATTACCCATTTAAGAGGCTCATCAGTAACAGGGAATATTCAAGGGTACAAAAGGACAGTTGGTCCACTGTAACTACCTTTCCATCCAATGGAAATAGGATGATGCGAAAGACGGTAGATACAATGGTTGTCATGGCATACGTCCAACTGCGACCCAGCAAGAGATTATAGTCGAGTTTTTTTATCTACGACTTCTATGTCCACGTTACTATTTTCCCATACAAAGTGATGGGGTAGTTAGCTAGGTAACCTTTTGGGATGAAAGTGTGGTCGTCAAAGGCTTTAAGGGAATTCGACAGTGGGGATAGGGTTGGAGAACCCAAAGTGAGCCAACAAGAAGCTGACATTATGCAGGTAGAAGCACCTTCATTGATGACCATTCTGTGTATACCTTTACCTTTCGAAAAAATTTTCACTTGAAATGCAAGCTGGTGGGAAAGGGGAGGTTTACACTTTTCCATGTTGAAAATTGCAAGCATGGAATGCTGTGGGTCAATACCACCAATAGTTGAAAGAAAAGCTTTCCTTTATGCTAGACACGTTTGTAATACTTTGAGCACCGACATAGCCAATGGCGCTTGCGCCAAATCTTCTACAATGCTGTAGTTTTGGGCGGCACATGCAGATGTATTGTGCATTGTGCGCCGAAGTGCCCCTTTAGGGGGGTGAATTAGAAGGTCAACAACTGGCCTTTCGATATGCGAATCATTGGGCAGTCGTGGGTTTTGACTTGAGGAACGTTCCTCTGCATGACCGACAGGAGCTCCATAGGATTTGGCTCTTGTTTGTAGATCTATTGTTTCAAAGGTGTAAATGGTAGAAGATCCTTCACCAACTGAAGGATTTTGCGAACCACTATTACCCCCTTGCAGGGGTTGGGGTTGGTTTACAATGAGGTGTTGCTGCTACTGAGTGGGGAAAGGATTATTAATGACAACAAGGGTCCTACCAGTATCCTTTTTAGCAATGAAATCTATACATTCTTGAAGACACGGGTAGCGATAGGTCATGTGGTCTTCAACACATATTTTTCAAGGGAATCTGGTGGGTTTATCCTTTCCATCGTCAAGAGGCACAACAACCTTTTGCTTCAGGTTTTGTTGCTTTGTCAATTGTTCCTCAGAAGGAGCGGTCTTTTTATTATTCTTCTTGTTCTTACCATCGAGTTTTTGCTTAGACTGCACACAGTTTATCATGGTGGTAGGAAGAGAAATTGATTTGGTAGAGGGGTCCACTGACATCTGGGCAATGTGACCGCTGATTTGTTTTATAGCAGTCCCGGAGGTTGCACCGATAATCCCTTCAGCATGCGCTCCAGGGTGCTGAGTATCGAAAGCATTGGAGTTGCGAGGGGCATTGGGGATTACGTTGTAAAGAGTGCCAGACTGTGAATATACCAGATCTAAGTGTTGGGCATGATGTATGGATTGGTATTCTGTTACCGCACCACCTAAGGCGACATCCTTAGCTATTTGCAGGAGTAGGGACTTGCAGAACCAGTCCGCTAAGAGATAGTCTGGGAGGGGAGCTTTGACTAACCTCCACCTACGTCTCCATTCATGTATATGATCAGAGATGTGGGTGGCAGTATCTTGACGTAATGAAGTGAGGAGCTCTGTCCCAGTCTCATAGTGGATGGGTAGCTAGAAGTGCTTTAAGAATTCCATCGCTAGAGCATCGAAGGTATTTACTGACGCATGTGGTAACTCAATGTACCACTTGGTTGCGTTGCCAGTGAGGGTGTGGGGAAAAAGACGTAACCGGACACTATCATCCACCATGGAGTTAGAAACACACCAAAGATGATAGGTGGTGATATGGGTGCCCAGATCCTCCCCTTGTTTCCCTTCGAACTTGGGGATGTCTGTTGGTATTTTATGCGGGATTGGTGGCCAAAGTAAGTTATGATAGATGGGGTCATTTGTAAGTTTGTACAAGTTGGGGATATCCAACATTGCCAAGAAAGGCAGAGTGTGTGGTGCCCTCGAATCAGACCAAGGTGATGACATATGACTTGAGGATCCTTACAGTCCTCCCATCGTTTGAGTCCCAATATTATACATAGGCTACGTGGTATAGTAGTTTCCTTGGGTATGGCGTTGTAATGTGGATTTCAATGGGGATTGTGATATTGGGGTATAGAATTTTCCCCAAGATAAGCAGTGCCCCCTTGACTCATTTGAAATTGTGAGTAGGGTGCCCCCGTGGATTGGTTGGGACCTCCTTGAGGATTCCCGCCTGCCACAAAACTAACCATATGTCCTTGATTGACATAAGGAGCACTCATGTCAATCAGTGACTGACCATGCATGCCTGAAAACAGAGGGGGAACTGTTACATTCCCAGCTGGTATATTCATATTGGGAGTGCCTCCAAATACTTGAATCTGGGGGTTTTAACTGTACAATGGATGCCAACCATATTGTTGGTTGAGGGGACATGCACTAACTGTGCAAAATTGAGCATTATAAGGAGTGTTGTATGTAGCACTTGTTGAAGGTATAGAGTTTGACACTAAATGGGCGGAACCCAGCATAGGCTAGGTTCCACTCATGGAGGGTGTCATGTGAGGGTTTGTACCTGGGACAAATGGGATAGCAGGGTTCGCCATCAACGATGTGGTGGTGACTGTCGACTAGGGAAGTGGTGGGGGACCAAAAGTGTCCACAAAGTTCCACGACCCGTTAGTCATCGACGGGATGGATGGAAATGTTCCAACTAAAGAAACAAGAAGTACAGGTGCCACAGGAACCAAGAGTGGGTCCAACAGATTCATGAGCGGAGGGTTAAAGGGAGGAGAAAATCCTGCAGTAAAGAAATCCTCTAATAAACTTGAATCGTCAGTTGTCCAAACAGATTCCGTGTGAGATCTCAAAGAATGATTTCCCAAAGATGGGGAATCTAGTTCACTGGAGCTCGGCGGATCTTCCACAATGAGTGGAGGAAGTCCTAACAATCATCTAGATTGACAATGAGGGCTGGATGTAGCCACGGTGACCATTAATTTTTATCAATAAATTTTATCATGATATTTGTTAAAGTCTCAATGATAACACTTAGGTGCCTAAAAAATATAAAAAATACACTAAGTTGATCAATCAGCAAATAGAGGGAAATGACCCTGTCTGATAAGCACCGATCACTGGAGATGAAACCCAGTATCACAATGAATAATAGAGAGGGTTGGCCAAATGTACAGTTACGGTTACTCTAGAGCTTCACCCGAACCTCAGATTGAGGGGCCAAGTACTCTCGTGAAGATGAGCACCCTCCCAAAAACTGAAGACAGAGTAGGTCCGTCTGTGTTAGGTACCAAGGCAGCCCACCCCAGTCACCTTGTGTAAGTCCCTAAAAGTTTGGCCACTAAGGATACCTTAGATCACAGACACCACCGGGGGGGACATAGTCATAGACAGTACGCTGTGTGGGCAAGATACCTGAGTCCCTAACTCAGCTCCGAAATCCCTGAAGGGATCCCCAATACACAAAATACCCAAATGAGTTGTAAGAGAAGGTGGGCTACCTTCACTCACAGTCCAATATTGTCTCGTATTTAGCTCCGCTTTTACTGGAGTGGTACTGGTAGTATGAGTGCAGAAGGAATTTTCTCTCTTTTAATGACACTAGTTTTGGTTTCTGATCTTGGGCAATTTACTCACACTGCCTATCCCAAGATCCTAGCCTGAACTAATGTTTGTTTGCTCAATAAAGAGTTACTGATTGATTTTAGGTAAATTTTATTTGTAATTTTTTAGTATCTTCGGTAGGGCGATTGACGTATGAAATGTGGTGGGACTCTGACTCAAAATCATGCAAAAGACAATGCTTAAAAAATATTCAATTCGATGAAACAAGTTGTATTCTACAGGTGAGAGTCTTTCACATATTCATATTTGTTCCATGCATCCTAGTCATTATAACACATGCATAACCAACAGAAAGGTTTCCAATGCTTTCTAACAACTATTTGAAACCAAAATAAAGCAGATTTTAACCAGCTAAGCAGAAGAATGAATAAAAAAAATTGTTGATTTTTCTTTGATACAAACTTTTTAAGAAAGAAAAAAAAACTTATTTCCTAAAAAAAAATTATCTTAGGACACTGATCTTGCTAACAAAATGTAGCTGCAGATCCTTTTCCAATCCATGAGCAGGTTTCCCATCCCTTTGAGTTTACAGACACACTGTATGTCAAGATTTGGGGGACTAACGCTCTGTAGTAGTGGCCACAGAGAGTTATTGGGTCCACTAACGCATTGTTTGTGCAGACAAAGAGATTTATAAAGCTCTGTTTACTCTGCTAACCTGTGTTAGTGTGGGAAAAGAGTTCAAAACAGGGCTTTTAGGATCAGATTCAAGGCTAAATATATGAAGGAAAAATGCAGCAAAGTTTTGGTGGGTTCGAAAGGAAATGCAAAACTATAGGGAGGTCTTAAAAGGAGGAGGAAACTGAGAACTGTCCAGGTGAACTGGGAACTAAATGTATAGTCCCCAGCAGAGTCATCAATTCTACTATAGGATAAAATGCATGGTGTATGGAGAATGGAGATACCCTCAAAGGTCTTCCCAGGACCTTTGGCAGACTGTAAGATTATCTGTAGCTGTCACAAAGTTACATGCATTTCCATAAACAATAACTAACTATCAAAGCAAAACAGATTGATTACCTCAAGCCTGCATGTAGATTTGTTGGAGAGCACAATGCAGCTAGGTGGAAGTCCCCTGAGCCAACTCCAAATCAAGTCCTGCACATAGAAGAGACAAGCATAATCACAACATACAACCTTGATAACTAATACATGAATACATAAAAGACATCTAATTACACATAACTAAGCTACTCATGCTAAAAGGTATTGGACAAACAAGCAAATGAATAATAGTACCAACACCATGGAGTAGACAGTGCAACTGCAGTGCTATATTAATTTCGGAAGAGTGATTACAACCATCTATTGCATCAGCCTTCCCTTACCCCTCCAGCTTCTCTCTCTCTCCCTTCTTACCAATTTCTTATGCTTAGATTTGAGACTATGCTCAACAATCAAGTAAGCTATTCTTTCAAATGATCTAACCTTCATCACCATAGCCCTAGCTTTGCTTATGTGGCAATTGAGTTAGGGTTTCCAAGTTCCTCCATGAGTTTCTTAAGGTAAAAGCAATGATGTTTCCATGATTTTCAGCTCTTTCCCATTTGCCTCCTTCATTAGGATTTAGAAATACCACAAATAGGTCGAACTTGAGATGTTTCCTTGCTTTTCTAAGTGGATTTAGGAGGGAATATAGAGATATTTATGAGTCAATTCGCTCCTTTGACCTCTAGATGCTCATTAAGATCCACTAACGTTGTTCCTGAACCAACAACTAGAGTTAGTAGGGTCACTAACGCTCCCTTAGGCTTACAGAGAAGCTTGATAAAGCATGTTGTCAATGTTTAGCTAGCGTTAGTGTGGAAACAAGGCTTGCGATTTTGGTCTTTTCTTCAGTTGTCATGTCTTTCCCCTCTAAGCTGATGAGGGGGTCATTTTCCTGTATAACAGAGTATCCCACTCAAGCTTAACCAATTCCAAAGGATCTTGCGGTATCCTAAAGATTGATTATTTCACCTCTTGTAGTACCTCATCAATACAGTCAAACCCGTCCTCAAAACTAAATTCCTTTATGAATCCTTCGTGGAGTATATCCCATTCACCTGTCCCATGGCAAAGCTCTGTTTCTATGTACCAGTTCATCAGGATGACATCTATGTTGTGACAGAACAAGTGCACCCATTCAGGCTGGGGTTTCTCTCTATAAGGCTAAGCCCATTTGGCCAAGTGTGCGTGTGGATCATCCTGCCCATCATACTTGTCTATCATTCACATCTTCGGCTTCCCAAAGTGAGTTCTCATCATCTTCCTACATTCACACCAATCGTCAAAGATTCCCTTATGCATACCCCACCATCTTGTGGGCATAACATGCAATGCCCAGTCCAACGCCTGGAAGCGCTGCTTTTCTGGTACCTCCCTCTCAAATGCATCCAGAAAGATATCTACATCATTCAGGCCATCATAAGTAGGAAGATTCCTTACCTCTGATGACACACAGCGCAACGACCGGGTCATTATGTTACAAATCAGTGTAGTTACTTCATGTAACCAATTTTTCCAGTGCTCCAACTCTTCATCAGAGTCCGAGGTATAGGAATTCTCGCGATCCCATGTAATTCGTCCATCTGTTGTTGGATTCACCCAATGTTGGTCTCGCGCTGTTATCTTATAGATACAGTCCAGATCATCATTGCTCTCATAGTCGCGGACTGGTTTAGTATAGTGCGACCCTTTAGCAGGATCTAGGGGTAATATTACGCAGAGCGATTTCTTGTCAAATATCATCTTCTACTTCTTTAAGTTGATTACCCCGTTCATATCAGTAGCCCAATGAATTCCCATGAGTGCAGGATAGGGGTTGCTGTCATCCACAATTTCTATTACTTCAAATTTAGCTAGCGTGCTCGCACCTTCGATATCTACAGTCACCCCCCACAGCCGCCCCATGGGATGATCTTCTACTGGTTCGCCATCCTTAGCTGAATCAGAGATGATTGTAGCGTGGGTCTCCCCATTTGTTCCCAAGTCTGCTTCGGTAGGACGTTCACATCTGACCCCAGGTCCAAAATAACCAGATTCATTTCATACTCTCCTATCTATGTGGTCAGCCTCATCTCTCTTCCTGTTCTTGTTTTATGCTTGCCAATATTTCGTACTACATGCGACTCACCTGGAGCATTTCTGGTGCATTTATTTATGATCTCTTGTAACCCCTTCACAGCCTTACCATCACGTAGTAACTTCATACAGGTTTCTAGGAATGTTGTGAGCATAGAAGGGTCCATCTCCTGATCAGGCTTATCCTTGCTCCCTGAGGTGGAGGCCTCAACGAAGCTCTTCTTTGCTTCCATGAAGGTTTCATGTGCGCGCTCCAAATCGAACTCAGCCTCTTTCGTCAGAGCTTTGTGAACCCATGTACTATCCTCTGGCTATTTCCCCTTGTCATCTCCTATTGAGATTCCACTTCGGAGCACTATATTTATGTTTGGATCCTCTTCATGCGGGTCATACCTCATCATCTGAAAGTTCTGAGTTGGTAGAGGTGGTAGCGCCCCCTTGTCATGTATCCTTGCTATCAGCATAGGGCAGTCTTCTATTTCATGATAAAACAAAGTGTAGTACTTGCACGATGGACGGGTTGGGTTAGTACAATCGCAAGCATAGTGTCCTGGTCCTCCACAATTATAGCAAATCAACTGTCCCCGACCTCTACCAAGTCCTCCTCCACCTTGACCTCGGCCACGCCGCTGAAATCCTATCCGCGCCCTGGTCAAGGATCCACGTTTCTACTTGGACCCTATAGGAGAGCGTTCTATCCATCATCAATTTGTAGCTTCTGCAGTTATGCTCATCATGTCCTACTAACCTACAAAAGTTGCAGAATAGTTGTTGTGGTGTTTGTACAAACTTTTGCAACAAATGATAGTTATCCGTGGCATGTTTTCCTGCTACCTAACACATAGCGCACCACAATGAAGGCCCCACGCTCGGTCCTTCTTGAGCTTCTGGCCTCAAAGGAATTGGTCCTCCTCGTGCAATATAGTTCGCAAAGATTGGAAAATGGTCTTTGTCATGCCCCTGAATCTTGCATTTCAGACACCATACCTCTTCGTGCACCTCTGGTCGGACTGTTCTATCTTGCCTAAAAATTTTCATCTCAAGGCAAAGATTTTTCAACTGCGCATGGATTTTTTGAACCCCCAAATTTGGATATTGCATCGTTGTTTCATGCAGCCTCATGGCAATCTCCGTGGCCTCTACCTAAGTTGTTATCTTCTGTTGTGACAGCACAACCTTTAAGTGTGGCAAGAGTGAAGCCACAAACCATTAGCGATGTTGTCCGCCTGTTAAGTTCATGTTAGCTTCGCGGATCTTACACTTCAACCTCCGATCTAATTCCCAAGGTGTCTCGCCTGGTGGCATCACGATTTCCTTGAATCCCTAAATAGACCATGCTTCAAATTTAGGCCTATTGAATTCTTTGTTCAGCGTGGTTTGGATGTCTACCACTCCAGCATTCGGGTTATCATTAGAGTACTTGATGTACCAGGTTAGCGCGCGATCCTGCAGAGCACTAACCAATGTCACCTTCTTCATGTTATCATCTGTAACGCCCTGAGCTTCCCATACAACTTTTACAACGAACCAGAATTGGTCCGGGTCCTCATTCCCTAAGCCTTTGAACAAAGGTAGCTTCACTGAATTTTCCATACTGAACTGCAGTGGAGGTGGAGGTGGTACGGGTGAAGTCGCAGGTGATGGTGGTGAAGTTGGAGGTGGTGTGGGTGGAGGTGGAAGTTGCAGGAATCCTTGTCTTATTAACTGAATAGTACTTCATGAATAAACCTGTGTTATTCCCTCTTTGTCACCTCGCGAAGGTGAAATCAACAGACTATATTCAGGACCCTTTTTCCCTTCGTTCCTGTAAGTTTTTCCGCTTCGCGCAGCCCCAAACATCAAGGTAGCTGCATAACCTGTTTTTCGCACAATAACATTTTAATCTAAGTATTAAAAGATTTCATGTACTTACCTCGTGGTCCTTTGAAAAAACGTCACTCCGCCTCGCTGTAGTTGACTGAGGTGTCGACTGCAAATTTAGTCACAAATCCTCCTATGACTCGATCGAGCCAGTGATCGACAGCACGGGTGATCTTGTCCTTGGATGCTTCCAATTTCTGTACTAGCTCTGGGGTCCAAAAAATAGGACCGTCAAGTTTCCACCTTCCTTGGCTATCTGCTAGCTTCGCGATCCACTTGTATAGCTCAATCAGAAAGGCGCAGAAAAATATTTCATGTATTTCTATATATAGGTATCTGTCCAACCACTATTCCTTTGTCAGTTGCGGGTTTATGTTCTCCTGCGTCGTGAATTCGTGGATCTTCCTGTCGAACTAGTCTCCAATCTCTTTCATAGTCAAATTCCAGTGATACGACATCACACATCTGTTATGCAAAATTCGGTCCTGGCAACGAAACCATTTGTTGGCTTGATGGGGCCTAACCTAGGTTCAACATTAATTAGCCAAACAAATCCCTACACTACTGGCCCTTTCAGCATCATCCCGTGGAGCGCGGACCGAAGTCTCAACCGAAGTAGTATGGGGGGATGCTGGAACCAAGTTTTTGCACCCTGAGATTGTCGTGATGTCGTTTTATTCCTTATATTCCTACCTTCGCGCAGTTCACTTAGTTCTAGGGATCTATCTACCTAACCCCTTATTCCTCCCTTTGATACCTCCGCGAAAGGGTACGGCTGACCTTCGTGCAACGCTAACCCTCGATCCATATACTTTCGCGCTGCTAAGGCAGCGTAGTGCTCAAGTTGTAAAGTTATCTTAAGAATCTTACTTGTCTTATTAGATACTCACAGTTAGCACCGCGTAATCAGATATTCTTATTTGCATTCAATTATCCAACATAATTGCATTCATTCACGCATCATATAAGAATTATAAATGAAATTCATACATAAAATGACAAGATGCATTAATCGGAACAAAGACATAGAAATTGCAGAATACTTATCTATATTGATATCTTCAAGCGATTACAGAATCTATCTGCCCTGCGCACACAGCTGTAGGGGTCCACGCACTCAGCTGCGGACTTCCACTCTAGGCCTCTGTGCACTCAGCTGCAGAGCCTCTACCTACGCTACGACCCAAAACTTAGACTTCTTACTTCAGAGCTATGACTCTCTTACATGATATTACATTTATGTCTCTATAAAACTACTTAGAGCTTAGCTCTTTTTATACAATCCCATGGTCCACAGACCATGGGTGGATCTTTTATAGCCGACTTTACTTTACAAAACTAATGGCAAACAAACCTTTATGACTTATGACACATTTGCGCTCCGCGACCACAAAATGCAGAGTCTTTACAAGTTTATTACAAAATTTGACCAAAAGATGGGCTTTTAGCCCCAAAAATGTCACTTGGGGGATCCCGTTCCCAACACTCTCGCTATTGTTTATTTTTTGTGTTTTAGAATTCGTATGCAGGTAATTTCTATATGAGGTTAAAACCTACATTCTGATCATCACCCATGCTTAATGTTAGCCCATAGACCAATATGCAATATTTTTATTTTTTTATTTTTTTTGTTTATATGCAATCTAATCTATCATGAGAAACATCATATGCGGTTAGTTTTAATGAAAAAATAATCATGCAATGCATCCTACCCTAACATGCACATAGTAATGTTAATACTAAGTGTAATCATAAAGGTGGTGCAACCAACATATCATCACAACAATATACATATGCTTGCTAGAATGATTACTCATGAAAAAAAACCCAAAGCGAATGCAGACATAATCAGATGGAGGGTGAAGTGGGTGGGAGGTGGGAAAACATGATCTCCATTTGAGGTAAAAGGAAGCCCTAGGAGAAGGAGAATAGGTCAATCTAAAAGTGTGGGGGTTTCCCTCTAAGTACACAATGGTGGAATAAAAGATCACTCTCAAGAACTCCCTATCACAATCATTGCTTACAATCTTATGCTTTGTAGATGCCACAAGGTTGTGATGAGGGGGGAATGAAGGGTGAGGGAAGGGAGGAGTGCAACAAATAGGTTGCTCATGGTGATGGTCACATTGGAGAGGGGAGGTTGTGGGGTGATCATAATCCTGAGGGTGTGTCAAAGGAGATAAAGTATATTCAATGAGGGGTTCTTCCTTGACATCATACTCAGAAGGGGGAAAGGGATCATGGTCACTTGGGATCATTTGAAAAGGGGTGAGGGAATCACTTGTGGAAGACTTGAAGTGATGAAAAAGAGGATAAGGAAAAGGGGAGGGTGAAGTATTATATTCAACGAGTTTTTCCTCCTCAAAATCATCCTTTTCATGTAAGGGAAAATAATGATCCTTCTTCTCAAGGGTATCGATGGATATGTCATCATAAATAATTCCTGAGATAAAGGGGATACCACTCTAAACCTCATCTTCCTTATCGATGTCATAAATGGGAGCACAATCAAATTGAGGAACAAAAATTTCCCATTTCCCTTTTCAATGTGGAAGTAATTTTCAATGTCATCTTCCAAGGGGCTAATGGGATCACCTTCCTCAAGGTTCTCAAAAGGATATTCATCAAGAGTAATATCCTTGAGAAAGGTAAGGTTAGTCTCAACTTCACTTTCCATGGATTCATCCTTCCCAACATATGTGTTCTCTAAATCATCCTTTTCATCTTGTGGACCCAAGGAGGACTCATCTTCCCATTCATTACTTAGATTCTTAGGGTCTTGATGATTCTCAATGAAGGCTTCCTCTTGAATGCTCAATGCGAGGCATGCTTGAAAATGTGTAAGAAAGTCATCAACGAACTCCTCAACAGATGAGATTCTCCTAGGTTCGTGATTTTGCAGCCATGAGTTATGACCATAGAGGGAACTAAAGAATAATAACATAAGGACATCCTAGTGGACCACTTTCTCCTTTGAATAATGTGCATTAAATTTTTCCACATGGTCAATTGTGGAGCTTGAGTCACCATCAAATATGGGCATCCGACGTAGCATCATTCCCAAAACATGATTAGGATGTCCAAGGATGCTAAAAATGTACCAAAGTGGGAAATTTATGAAATAATGATAGCCTATTTGAGGTGTACATGAAACATATGTAGGAGTCGCCATGGTGAAATTAAAGATGCCTAGAAAAATGCTTGCTTCACCCTACAAGCATCAACCTTAAAGTTCAATGAAGAAATAGGGCTTCGTTATTCCAATGGAGTCACCAATAATGATATGTTGATATGTCGTAGGAGGAAAAAAACACATGTCTCATGTCCCCGTAAACAACGCCAGAAATGTTACCACTCAAACCAGCAGGGGGCCTAAAGGGGTTCTTAAGAAGACAACTGTTAGGTTAAGGGAAATGGTGGAGGCTTAGCCCACTGTCACCATAGCTAAGTCTCCCTTCTCTTTACAGACTTTCATCAATGGGAGGAGGCCCAGTAGTGTAGGGATCACTTGTAAATTATATGTCAATGAATAGGTGAGAAGTGACCCTGGAAACCCTTTCCCAAGGATGGAGTGAAGAATGGAACACTTTCTCTTTAAGTAAGGGACTTGGTCCACCAAGGGTAAGGGATGAGGATTGAAGGGTTGAGGGAGAAAGGATAGGTTTATAAACAAGGTTCTCAATCCCTATATCCTTAGGAAACTTGGATTCCCAAATATTCCTTGACAAATAATCTTTGTTGAGAAGTGGGACTACACAGGGCCAAGTGGACCCAGCCCAGGTTCAGGGATGGAATACAACAACAAATGATGTTCCTATCCTGGATGAGGTGAGGGTAAAGGACCAAACATGAATATTTACTTCAAAAGGTTGAATTGATCCTATTGAGATTTAGCCTTGGGGATGCCTAGGAAAAATTCGATCCTAGATCTAGGGCTTGGGATTCCCTAAGATTCCACTGTTAGAATTTCCTCAAATTTCGAGGAGGGGGAGGGGACCCCCTAGTGCAGTAGCCTATAGGAGATTGAATTTATCCCTTGGGTCAATTCTTGGAAAATTGATGCCCTAGGTGACCTAATGGGGCTAGACTTGGGGAAAAGGGGGAAAAGGGGGGAAATGGTAAAAGAGGGTTAAATTGATCACCCTTTCAAGGGACCATTGCCTAATTCACTTGGGGATATAGAGTCAAGGATGATGATGAGTGAGAACTTGGTTTCTTGATCAAGGAGGCTCAGAAAGTCAGCTTCATCCAATGTTGAGAGAAACAAAATAAAAGTGACCTTCAAGCATATATACTTCAAAGCAACAGATGAAACCTTATCGAGAAAAATAATCTCTAGGAAATTTCATTTATATAACACTGGCTCATACATTAAATTAGCTAAAACATGCTCAATTCCACATTTCAATCATGCAGCAACTAACCCTAATTTTAGCAGTATGCAACAACAAAAATAATAACATCAAAATTACTGATAACATTATAGAGTATGTCCAACCAGAATTTAATTTTCAATAAATATCTCAAAGACAAGAGAAATATCCCAAATCCATACGTCAAAATTCATTCATCTCCAAAAAATATCCACCAAGGAAAAAAATGTGAAGTTCTCCAAAGATAAAGAAATCCCAAGACCAGTGATGATAAAATTGAATGTCTCTAACATCAATATATAGCCTCCTAAGGAGTTCAAATTATCCTATGGGCCTACATTAGCCCCTAATGATAAAATAATGTGCAAACAATAACCCTTATTGGTGGCAAGCACACCAAACTAGCTGACAAATGTAAAAAATATGCCTTGCAAATGGAAAAATAATAGTATGTACATGTCATAGGGCCCTCCAAAGGCTCAATAGTATCCTGAAGTTCCATATTGAGGAGTAAATTCCTAATAATATGATGGACAAGGGGGTGGCCCCTTGTTCTCCAAGTAGTAGACCTGTGGTGTTCCCGGTGCATTTGAGGGCACATCAATGACCCCATGGGTCTCCATATGAATGAGATATGTCTATATATCCTCTGTAATGGTCCCAGTGGTGGAATGAATGTTTCCATGACATCGTACAAGTGCTACAACATCGTCCAAGAGTGTGGGGATCTTGTCTAGGCCTGTTGGGCATAGTTTACCAAGCATATCACCATCATCCCAAAATTGGATCGCAAGTAGTCTTTGAACATACATGAAGATTTGTGGAGTGTTGTATTCTGCTGTGGAGGCCCATGGCTCTCTATACACACCCTACATGTGCCAATGTAGACCTCCAAGGGTCAGGATCCCATATAGGGAAACCAAACCCAAACAGAAGCCACCTGCAATCCTACCTAAGATCTAATGCATCCCCTAGGTTTCCAGTACAACCAGTCATTAAAATAATTGGGTAAAAAAGCTTACAAATCATGGATATAAAAGTGGGCACTTCATAATGGCATTCCCTTCCGTAGTGGGCTTTCTCATGTGCTAGTGTATCTAAGCTCCAAAGGGGGTTAGTGAAGTACCTTATTAGGTGGTTTCATCCCTTAGAGGGGATAGTATGTCCAAGGTACATCCCTCTAATGGGGGTGGAAAGTCACAAGTAAGTGATATGGAATAGGTAATGAGAGAGAGGAGTTCAGGGCCACATAATGGGGCGTAGGGGTAGCTAGATAAGGGGAAGCCCATACCTGGGTATGTAATGTATACGAGGGAGCAGTCGTGGTACATGAGGTGCCCCATCTTTCATTTTTCCACCATTCTTTATATTCCTTTTTCCTTTTATGAATTTTCTTTAATTAACTACTCGGGGCTTAAAGGACAAGACCGTGATGTGTAAGATATAATAATGATTACCCCCTTCAAGGTAGGGTAGTTCATTGCCCTCCAAGGGTTGGGACAATCATGGGTTCCTGAATGATAAAGGAGGCTCATCTAGGGCCTATGGAACCAGTGTGTTGTCCATGGATTGGGGTAGAGCTCATGTATTAGCTTTTTCCCATGCGCTAATTATTTTTGTCCTGGCCATATTTTTAATTTTACGGTAAAATTTCCTGTTGAATGTGGCCAATTATTCTTTTTCTTCTTTTTTTTTAGTTGCTTCAACCTATGGGGCATCATTCTAGTCCAGACCCAAGGTGGGGGCAAGGGGATATGGAGGCTAGCCCTGTGTGGACCCAGAATGGGAATGTGGGCCCAGGTGGTAGAAATGATGAATGGGGTATAACGAGTGGGAAGGGAGTAATGTATGCAGGTAAAGGAGTGGGACCATGCATCCAAAGTTTGGGTTTCCCAAGTAGTACAACCCTAGAATCAAATGGTCAATAAAGGAGATCCCACAGGACTAAGATTGAAGGGTAACAACCAAAAGTGATCAAGGAGACAAGAGTAGAAACTAAGACCGCTCTTTCCTCCAAATCCCCCCATCAATCCATACGTAGAAGTATCCAAGATAAAAAAACCCAATACTAAATTATCATATGAAAAGATATACCTTTAGATTTGGGAGGCCCACCTTCAAACATACGATCAATAGAGGTGGGTAAGGGACCATATGGCTGGCTCAGGTGGCAGAGAAATGGCACAAGAGCTAGCAGGAGGCATCAAGGGGTTGTTGGATATTGGATGAGGCTCATCATGGAGAAAATATTTCTCCTGGGGATATCACCCACAAAATGGTGGGTAAAAATGCCCTCATAGACAATTATTTGATGAAACTAGGATTCACAAGAGGCAATGTCAATCCTAATCTCTACTTCAATGTATTCCAAGGCATATCGTTTATTTTGGTTTTGTATGTTGATGATCTATTATTGACAGGTAGTGAGCCTCTGATGATTAGTGAGCCTCTGATGATTAGGTGTAAGAGGAAGCTAGCCTCTAAATTCAAGATGAAGGACCTTGGACTCATGCATTAGTTCTTAGGCCTTGAGGTGTGGCAAAGACATGGTAAGATTTTCCTTTCACAAGGAAAATATGTTTTGAAGTTGTTGGAAAGATTGGGAATGACAGAATGCAAATCCATGGATACATCGATGGAAATGAACTTCAAGAAGTTACGTGTAGAAGTTTCAAGACCCAATTTGGGAAATCCATCCAAATATAGACAATTGATTGGGGCTCTGATCTTCCTTGTGAACACCCATCCATACATATGCTATGTAGTGAAAATATTGATTCAATTCATGACCGACCCTCTCCACACACATTGAATTGTTTCCAAATATAAATTGAGATACTTGCAAGGGATGATCACACTTGGTTTAAGATATTCTACCAGAGATGTTCCACTTCATGGATACACCGATGCTAATTGGGCAGGAAATGTTATCAATAGAAACAGTACATATGGATGTTGTTTTAGTCTTGGATCTTCCATGATATCCTAGATGATTAGGAAACAAAATTCTGTAGCATTGAGTATTTGTTATTCAACCAGCACACAAAATAGAAGAATGAGATAGATCAATGACTTCAAAAGTAGCCTCTTCGAGGGGGCAACCTCCTTTACATTACAAAAATGAACAATTCTTGGATGATACAAATGAAAAGGCCTCCTTTCTATATATAGGAGTCTAAGGGGTCACAATATAATCAGATCCGACATAACAATATTAATGTAAGGGCACAACAATAACAATAGTGGGCTTCTATGGGGCACAATAATAGCAATATGGGGACAACATGGGCACAACAGTAACAATAAGGGGCTACAATGACAATAATAATAAGGGAATACACTAGTATTATAGAGACCTAACATGCCCCTCTCCTTCAAACAAGTGTTGTCCTCAACAATTGAGTAGTTCTGGATGCTTCTGTATAAAATTATCATTTTCCCATGTGGAGTCTTCAACGGGTAAGTTCTTCCACTTGATCAGATACTCTGAAATTGATCGATTTTGTAGCTGTCGAGTTCTTCGTTCAGTGACTGCTTTAGGTTCCAATATGACTTTTCCTTCCTCATCAAGTTTTGAAAATATTGTTTGAACTGGGAATTTGTCACCTATAACGTTCTTTAAGCATGAAACATGGAAAGTTGGGTGCACTCAGGAAGATGCAGGAAGTTCCGATTTGCATGCCATAGTACCAATCTTTTACAACACCTTGTATGGACCATAATATTTTGGTGATAATTTATTATCCTTCTTAGCTTGCTTGAGGGAAATTTGTTTCTATGGTTGTAGTTGTAGAAATACCCAATCACCTACATCAAAACTTCTTTCACTACGATGTTGATTTGCCTGTTGTTTCATTCTATCCTACGCCAAACTTAGGTTATCCTTTAAGAGTTGGAGAACTTTTTGTTGATGCTCAATGTGATCTTCCATCGCTTGCACCATATAATTTTCTCTTAAATATGATGTGATGGACGGTGGATGATATCCATAAAGTGCCATAAATGGGGTCATTTTTGCTGCAATATGGAAGGAAGTGTTATACCACCATTTAGCTAGAGGAAACCATTTGACCCATTGTGTCTGTTTATCAGATACAAAGAAACGAAGATATCCTTTCAAATATTTGTTCACTATCTTAGTTTTCTCATCAGATTGAGGATGATAAGATGAGCTATGAGATAACTCAATACCGAGAAAAGAAAATATTTTTGTCCAAAAATTTCCAGTGAAAATAGGATCTCTATCGCTTACAATAATCTTTGGGTTTCCATGTATCTTTTGAATTTTTTCCATAAATGCATTAGCAATTGTATTGGCTTTAAATGGATGAGATAATGCACAAAAGTGTGCATACTTGGTAAGTCTATCAACTACCACCATGATGACACTCTTTCCTTCGGACTTGGGTAAACCTATGATGAATTCCATTGAAACCTCCTCCCAATGTTGGCTTGGAATGGATAAAGGTTGTAATAGACATGGGGTATTAATTGTCTCAACTTTATTTTGTTGGCGAACCAAATATTCTGCCACAAACTTTTGAATTTCATATTTAAGGCCATCCCAAAAAATTCCTTATGAACCCCGTGGTAAGTTTTTAAAAATCCTGAATGCCTTCCTAAGGGACAGGTGTGCAATTCCAGAAGAATATTTTGTTTGAGTTGGGAATTTTTACAAAGGTATAAGTGATCTTTGTACCATAAATAATCATTTTTCCATCTAAATGTATCATATGTACTGGGATCCTACTACAACTTTTGAATGTGTTCCCACACTTCTTCGTCATTCTTCCATTCATCCCTTGCTTCATTTATCCAATTTGGTTGGATAATAGAAATGGCACAAAGCAATGCTTCCACATCCTCATCCTTTCTTGAGAGTGCATCTGCAACAACATTTTGCTTCCCTTTTTTGTAGATGATTTCAAAGTCATAACCCAACATCTTTGTGACCTATTTTTACTGCTCTTCTGAAGATAATCTGTGTTCTAAAAAGTATTTAAGACTATCTAGATTTATTTTTACCTTGAAGTGTCTTCCCATTAGGTAAGGTTGCCATTTCTTAAGTGCATGTAGTATTTCCAACATTTCCTTCTCATAAATAGCTTTGTGTAAATATTTTCCTTTGATTGGACAACTTTCAAAAGAAATGGGTCTTTCTTCTTGCATTAAAACAACACCAATTCCATTTTGTGAGGCATCACATTCCACAAGAAAGGTTTTTGTGAAGTCTGGCGTAGCTAAGACCAGTGCTTGGCAGCCTCTTTAAGACGTTCAAAGGCTTTTGTTGCTTTTGGAATCCAAGAAAATGCATATTTCTTCAGTAATGTTGTTAGAGGTGTTTCTATTCTCCCATAATTCTTAAAGAACTTGCGATAATACCCTATCAACCCGAGAAATCCTCGTAGATGCTTTATGGGTGTGGGGATTTTCCATTCCTTAATGGATTTAATTTTGCGAGGGTCTACCTTAACACCTTAATGAGATACAATATGACCCAAATATTCCACCTCTTGTACTCCAAAGAAACATTTGGAGCTTTTTGCATATAATTGCTTCTCCTCCAATAGTTTGAGCACTCTATCAACATGTTGAACATGATCCTTCCAAGACTTGTTGTAAATTAGTATGTCGTCAAAAAATACTAACCCAAATTTTCTAAGGAAGGGTTTGAAAATGGAATTCATCAAACCTTGAAATGTAGAAGGTGCATTGGTAAGGCCAAAAGGCATGACTAAAAATTCATAATGACCCTCATGAGTTATAAATTTTGTTTTCGAAATGTCTTCAGTGTTCATTTTGATTTGATGATATCCTGAACGAAGGTCCAACTTGGTGAAGTAAATTTCTCCATGCAATTCATCCAATAATTCATCAATTACAGGAATGGGAAACTTATATTTAATAGTGAGCTTGTTGAGCTCCCTATAATCTGGACACATGCATCATGATCCATCCATCTTATGCACCAATAATAATGGAGCAGAGAAAGAACTTTGACTAGGTTGAATTATACCAGCCTCTAACATTTCTGCAACCAGACGTTCAATTTCACTCTTTTGGGCATAGGGATATCTGTAAAGCCTGATGTTTGGAGGAACACTTCCTAGAATCAAATGAATAGAATGATCATGATCACGAATAGGTGGGATTCCTTTGGGAGTCTCAAATACCTTGGAATGATTGTCCAAGACTTTTTGGAGATATGGAGAAATAGATGATTTCGATGTGGGAACCTCTAGCAAAGATAATTGTGCAATTACGCCACGTTGTTCTTTCTTTAGAAGCTTTGTCATGCCATTAGAGCTTATTATATTTATTGGTTTCATTGTGACACCCCTTAATTCAAATTCCTTTCCTTCTAAAAAATAATTCAAGAAAAATCCTTGAAAATTAAAATCTATCGTACCCAAATAATGTACCCATTGGACTCCTAGTACAACATCAGCACCACCCATTGTAATGGAAAGCATTGGACTATTCAACACATATTCTCCCATGGATAGCTTGATATTATGGCACTTTCCAACAAAACTTATGGTTCCTCCATTTGCAACAATCACTTGACACTATGGTTCTAGATATAGGAAGAAATTCAATTCCTTCACTATCTTATAATGAATAAAATTGTGTACTTCCCGAATCAATCAATGCTATTACCTTTTTCTTCTTGATATGTCCTTCTATCTTGATAGTTTGAGGAGTGGTAATTCTGTCCAATGCATTACAAGATATGGTCGGATTCCTTTCTTCTTTCTCTAGGGTTTGTTCTGGTGTGTATCCTCTTCTTTTGATGTTTCTTGTTCCTTTTCTTCTTCCTCTTCACAATCTATGTAAAATAATTTCTTCTCGTCACACTTATGACCTTTAGTGTATTTTATATCACAACTATAACAAAGCCCTTTTTCTCTTTTTTCTTCCAATTGTTTTCATGTCAACCTTGTAGGTTGTGGAAGGTTAGGGACAACAACACTTCCATATTTATAGTTGCGATTGGTAGGCTTCCTTGTTGCCATAATTTTTCTTTCATTTTTTCTTGCCAGACTAAATTCCTTCTCCAATGAATCAGGTTCCCAAACACGAACCTCATGTTGGATGTTATCCTTTAAAGTACCTATGAACACATCAATCCTATACTCCTGTGGAATATATCTTACCCTTATATTCAATTTTTGGAACTCCTCAATGTGCTCCACCATTGAACCCATTTGTTTGAGATTTATCAATTGGCTAAAAAAGGTGTTGCTTTTTGTATCTTCATAATGTTCTATCATTTCTTTCGTAAAAATTTCCCAAGTGAAAATTTGTTTATGAGAGAAAATCCATCGATACCATACAAACTGATTGGGTTCCAAATATAAATTCGCAATGCGTACCTTTTGTGTGTTTTGTGCATTATGGAGATCGAAACATTGATCAATTTGTAGTATCCATGTCACGATATCCTTGCCATCAAACTTTTTCATATCAATCTTTGGAACATGGTGGGTCTTCAATCCAATGCCAGAGTCTATGAAATCATGACTAACATTTATTTTGTTCTCATCATGAGTTTCCTCTACTACCTTTTCGCCATTCGGAAGCATTTCTTGTAGCTACTTTTCCAAACCTCCTTTCAAACGTTCTGTATTTATTAAAATATTCAATGTTTACTTATAAACCATCCATATTAGCTTCCATGCCATTCATATTAGCTTCCACGCCTTTCTTTAAACCATCCATCTTAACTTCTGTTACTTTTTGTGAGAGTGAAATTTGTTGCACTTGGTCTCGTAATTTTGATATATCGTGTTGCATTTCTTCCTCTTCTTCATGAGTCATACTAGATCTTTCAAGTTTCTTACTAGGTGTTTCTATTTTCTTTCTTCAAGGAATCCAATGATGATAAATATTTTTCATTTTTCCCTTTGAATCGCTTCAAATAAAATTTTCAAACCAAACTTATGCAAAAAACTTAAAAAGACTACAAACTTTTTTCTCTTTGTATGAGCTAGATATTGAATCTGTTGTATATATGTAATTTCGAATCTTTAAGGTTTAAAATTTTTTCCTGTGATAGCCCTCTACGTCCTCTTTATAGCCCCGCAATTCTGATCCAAATTGGATTCTCCAAGAAAGAGTTATGTCAAATCTCCCACGATGGCCTGATTCTAGACTGGTTCAGCAGAGCGAACTTGTACGAAGTGCCACATGTCACTGTTTCGACCTTAGGATTTGAAAACTATGAAAATAAAACTACAGTCCGTCCTCTTTCTGTAAATGTTTATGAAATTTTAATATGATACTCAGAGAAAACGTACGATTTTCCCAAGGTGACCTGTTTGAGATCGAATTCCGGAGCCTGCACAAACCATAACTTCCTCAATTCATATCTTTGAAAATATAGTGAGACAAGATCTGAAATTTGTTCCCGAGGTTCATCACGATTTCGAATCAAATTATTTTTAATTTAATCTTCTGAAGCTTCGTAAAAAAAAAATTATAGCGAAAATGCCACGATGACCTATTTGAAGCAGCGAAACCCTAGAATCCAAAGCTCTGATACCAATTGTTATGCAACCAACTCGCAAAATAGAAGAATGAGATAGATCAGTGACTTCAAAATTAGCCTCTTCTAGGGTGAAACCTTCTTTACATTACACAAATTAAAAATTATTGGATGATACAAATGACAAGGCCTCATTTCTATATATAAGAGTTTAAGGGGTCACAATATAATCAGAGCCGACATAACAATACTAATGTAAGGACACAAAAATAACAATAGTGGGATTCTATGGGGCACAATAATAACAATATGGGGACAACATGGGCACAAAAATAACAATAAGGGGCCACAATGACAAAATAATAAGGGAATATACTAGTATTATAGGGATCTAACAGTATTGTCGAGGCATAATATATTGTCGCTAGCATGGCTAGCTGCGAAGCAATTTGGTTGAGGAATCTCTTTAGAGAGCTATTTGAGAAGGTCCTAGATAGTATAGTGATATATTGCGAAAACAATGTTGGCATTATGATACAAGTATTGTCCTTGATGGAAAATCACTCACATGTCAGTTCAGTTTTCATAAAAGGAAACTCACAATGTAACAGGTCAATCCAAAGGTAACGGGGCATTGGTACAGAAGAACAGGAAGTTGGAACTAAGGTCTACTGATCAGAATGAAGAAGTTGAAGGAAAAGAATGGTGTAAAGCAGTTTAAGTTGTATACGTAGGTCCACATTTTCAAAAGCGCATATACATGCAAGTTCACAGAACAAAAAGAGCGTATACGTATGCACACACTTTCACAAGAGGAAAAGTGCGTATAGGTTGGAAAATCAAGGAAATTCAAGATTAAAGAATACCAGGGGTCAATACCATTGTATTAGCCTACAATATTAAGTGTAGTAATGACTGTTTCATCCTACCCAAGAATACCACAGGTCCTAAGTGTGGTTTTGGTCCAAGGTATCGAGAAAGGCCAAAAGCTATATAAGGAGGAGAAGAACAAAGGGCCAATGTGTGCAAGTGAAAGAGTTTCTCAGGAATACTTTTATCTGAAGTATATTTTATGTTTCAGGGGCTATGATAGTGATATGATCTGAAATAATTTGTGCACCGTGAATTCATTGTTGGATTAGGATCATGAGACCTAAAATGACTTATCATTGAATGATTTGATATTGGTTGGGCTAGATTTGATTGTTTATACATGTTTTATTCTTTAAATGTCATGATCTGGGTATGTCTGAAGTCTGGAATAACAATGAAGTTGTGAGTTAATATTTGCAGATCTATACGTTGGTTCACCTTAGGAAAGGCGCGTATACACGTAGGTTCGACTCTTCCAAGTAGCGTATGCAAAGGAAAATCCTTTTGTTCAGAAGTGGTTGATCTATTTGATCAGCGTTGTTGTTTTACTGTTGTCTATCAATGAAGTCTTCTTAGATATGAAAGTAAAACTGAATGCATAAGGAGTTTGTGTCTGATTGATTGATTGATTAAGTGTGAAGGGTTATCTCTGCTACTGACTGTCCAGATCTCTGTAAATTGACAGTAGATGTTCAAAATATTACTGATTGGTATAGATCTGATTCAGAAGTTTTTATGATTCAGTAGTTTTGAAGGTAAATGCAAGTTTTGTTAAGGAAAGTAGTGTATACATGCAGGTTGGGTTCAGTAAAGTAGCATATACATTTTGATGTATGATTTTTGAGGTTACAACTAGCTCTGAATGATGATGCAGGTTTCTGGGTTTAACACAGTGTTTTGGTGACAGTGACCTGACTGTTTAGATTGACTAATTGTTGGTTGATGCAGTTTGAAAGTTCTGATGGGTCTAGTGTAAAAATTTGATGAAATGAGGCCCTCATTTTCTATTGTTGTGTACCAGGAGCATCCAATCTAAAAACTAATGAAACATGGTCCCTAGAGGAAGAGAGAAGGTTGAAGCCTTCTGTAGGTCGACACCTACGCACTAGTAAACATATCAGCTAGTACAAGAGATAGGGGGTTGTAGCTCCCTTCTAGTAGAAGCTGGAAAATGAGAGGAGGTTGTAGCCTTCTACAGGTGGGTTCCTACGTACTGGTATGAGTCTGCACCAGTAAAAGATTGTAAACATATTTTCTTTATATTAAAAAGATAGAGATGACAGCAACGAGTGGTTTTTCTCCCGCATTAGGTTTCCACCTTAAATCTTGGTGTTCATGTGTGTTGCTTATGTGTGATGGTTTATTATGTTATTACTACACATAGTTACTATATAATAAGTCACTGATGCACTAATTAAAGTTCAACACATGATAAATTGACTAAATCATAAGTTCTCTGGGTATACGTTGGTTTCTCTAATCATAGTAGCGTGCACACGCAAGTTCACTTCACTGAAGTAACGTATATAAATTTATTTGGGAAATAAAAGATTATTGAATTGTAAATATTGATTCACCCCTGTCCCCGCTCAGTATTATTTCCAACAATTGGTATCAGAGCAGGTGCTTCAAAAGAAGATTAATCGCTTGAAGGAAGATCTTTCAAGATGAAAAATCACAAAGGCATGTGATCTATCAGACCACCAATATTCAATGGGAAGAACTTGGTATATTGGAAAATAAGAGCCAGAGTCTATCTTTAGTCGCTTGGAGCCGATGTTTGGGAAATTGTGGAAGGAGGATATCAATTTCTAGCAGCAATACCTATAGATTCAATAGGTAAGAAGTTATATGAAACCAACGCCAAAGCAGTCAATACTCTATTGAGAAGTCTGTTTGAATCAGAATTCGTCAGATTCATGCAGCTCAAGACAACCAAAGAGATATGGGACAAAATCATTCAGAGCTACGAAGGAGACTCCCAGGTAAAACATGCTAAGCTCCAAACTCTCAGAATTCAGTATGAAACTCTCAAGATGCATAGTGATGAGAGTATTTCTAGTGACTTTTTACGTGTAGAAGAGATTGTTAATTGTATGAAGAATCTGGGTGAAGAGATAAAGGAGGCTACTTTAGTTGAGAGAATTTTAAGATATTTTTCTTCTAAATTTGAGTCAAAAGTATCTGCCATAAAAGAAAAGAAGGATCTTCAATCTATTATTGTGGTTCAACTTCATAGAATTCTAACTACCTTCGAAATGAGAAAAGGAGGTCCTTCAAATATGAGAGAAGCCACTTTCAAAGCCTCAACAAAGGGAAAAGAAAAGGAAGAGCACAATGAATCAAGATATATTTCAGAAGAAGAAGATGAGGTAAATTTTGTCAAGAAACTTCAACGAGGTTCTGGAAGATTCAGAGGTAAGCTACCATTAAAATGCTTTGCTTGCGGTAGTGTCGACCATTATGCTGCCAAATGTCCTCATAAAGATAAATATGAAAAGGGAAAGGAATATGCAAAAGGCAATAGAAAACAGGTTGTTAATAGAAGAAGTTACTATACCCATGAAGATAGTGATGGTTTATCTAATGAAGATGAAAATCAACAAGATTATAAACTACTCATGGCTTATGACAATGATGATTTTTTGGATGCCTTAGAAGAGGAAGAATTTCTTGAAGAAATCACAAAACTCAAAATTTGTTTAGAAGAAAAGAATATGATCATAGATATGTTGACACATCAACTCACTAAAAGAGAAAAGCACAATGAAAAACTCGAATGTGAAGTTGTGGGTCTAAGAAAAGAACTTGAGAAGACAAAATCTTGTAATCTTAGATTTGCTAAAGGATCAGAAACTTTAAATGAAATCATCAAAGTTCAGCATTCTCCTCTTATAAAGATAATTCTTGGATATACTAAAGAATCATCCCAATCACAAAAGTTGTCAGCCTCCACCAAAAGCTATCTTGATGCAGCAAAGACCAGTGAATAGTATGTCAATCGTCAACAAAGGCCTAAAAGTACCCATCAAGTAAATCATGCTCAATTTACTCCAAGGATGAACATTAATAGAAGCATCAACCAATAGGTAAACAATGCCAAAATATTCTATGATTGCATAAACTTCTTTAGTGGAAAATGTTTTTCATGCCATAACTTTGGGCATAAGGTTTCTCAAAGTGTTTCTTACAAAACCATCATGATTAGAGAAGCATGAAATCAAAGGAGTGTAATAGGAATCAAGAAAAGTTCCTATAATAATTTTTCTCCTGTTGAAGATGAAATTGAATGTTCATTTTGTAATAACTTTGGTCATGAAGAATATGAGTGCAGGAGAAAATTTTGGCCAACACTTCAAAATGAGCAAACATCATCAAATTCCAAGATATGGAGAAAGAAGGAATTTCAATCAGAAATATGTGGCATAGCTCTGTATGCAAAAGGATGAGAGAATCAATGGTACATAGATAGCGGATGCTCGAAACACATGACAGGTGATAAAGAGAAACTTCATTCATATAATTCTTTAGAAAAGGAAAAGAATGTCTCCTTTGGAAATGACACGCCAACTATCATTAAAGGTAAAGATTATGTTTATTTGAAAAAAAAAGGTTAAAGCCGTAAATGTCATGTATGTAGATGGTTTAAAGCATAACTTGTTGAGCGTCAGTCAAATGTGTGATCAAGGAAATGAAGTTGTGTTTCAATCAAATGGATGTGTGGTTCGTGAGCTTGATATAGGAAATACCATAATCAAAGGTACAAGAACTCCAAACAATTTATACATACTCAAAGGAGGACAACAACAATGCTATCTAAGCAAAACAGATGAAAACTGGTTATGGCACAGAATATTGGGGCATCTAAGCTTTTCTCAAATAAGAAAATCATGCAGGCTCAAGGCGGTTTGTGATCTTCCAGATATCAACATTCCAGAAAATACCATATGAAAACCATGTCAAGTCGGTAAGCAAACCAGAGTTCATTGCAGTGAAAAATAAGGATCATCAAGTAAGCCTCTTGAACTCATCCGTACTGATTTATGTGGACCAATAAGGAAAAAGACACCTTGTGGAGAAGAATACTTTATTTTATTCATTTATGATTTTTCTAGGATGTGTTGGATAGGTCTAATAAAGCATAAAGATGAAGAATTTGAAAAGTTTAAAGCCTTCAAAGCTTTAGTTGACAATGAATCAGATCGAAAAATCAAATGTCTTAGATATGATCGAGGGGGATCATATCAGATGAATTCTTTGACTTTTGTGAACAACATGGAATAAAAAGGCAGTTCTTTGTCACTAGAACTCCTCAACAAAATGGCGTAGTAGAAAGAATGAACAGAACAATTCAACAAATGGCTTGAGTTATGCTTGATGAGTCTGGAACTCTTGCAACCTTCTTGGGTGAAGCTGCATTTGTTTTCGTGACTATTCTCAACAAAGCAAATATTCGAGTAAATAGCAATCAAACTCAATATGAACTTTGGTATGGTAAGCCTCCTATTATAAAAAACTTTAGAGTTTTTGGAAGAAAATGTTTCATCAAAGGACTGATGAAAAACTTGGTAATTCTTCTTGGTTATTCATCCAGAAGTAAAGGATACAAAGGTTATAATAAAAGACTTCAGAAAATTGTTGAATGCATTGATGTTGTAATTGATGAAGCATGCAGAAATCCAGAACAAATGAAATCAATAGAGGATTATGACAATGAGGAAGACGGTGAATGCTTTCCCGTATCAAATCAAAATGATATAAAGGAAGAAATAAATGAAGCACCAGAAGAAGATACAACAGACAGGGAAAAGACTCCATCCAGATATGTTCAAAAGAATCATCTAGAATCTCAAATTCTAGGAGAAAAAGGGTCTGGAGTATAGACAATAAGAACTCTTACAGGGACCTCAAGTTATCTAGCATTACTATCCTCCATAGAACCACAGAATGTAATTGAAGCTAGCAAAGATGAATGTTGGGTTAAGGCCATGGATGAAGAACTTGACCAAATTGAAAAGTATGATACTTGGGAATTAGTTCCTAGACCTCATGATAAAAATGTTATAGGAACAAAGTGGATTTTTCAGAATAAGACAAATGAAAATGGAGAGGTTATTAGAAACAAGGCAAGACTTGTTTGTAAAGGGTATGCTCAATAAGAAGCTATAGACTTTGAAGAAACTTTTGCACCTATTTCCAGACTTGAAGCCATAACAATGTTTCTTGCTCTTTCTAGTTTCGAAAATTCAAAGTATATCAAATGGATGTGAAATCAACTTTTCTTAATGGAGATTTATAAGAAGAAGTTTATATTGAGCAACTAGAAGGATTCATTCTAGGAAATGATGCAAAACTTGTATACAAGCTCGAAAAGGTTCTTTATGGTCTAAAACAAGCTCCAAGGGCTTGGCATTATCGCCTTGACAAAATATCTACAACAAAAAGTTTTCACAAAAGGTTTTGCAAACATCAACTTATATACAAAGATTGAAAATGATAAACTGCTAATTATTGTTGTTTATGTTGATGATATCATCTTTGGTAGAAATGAAGAATCTATGAGTCAGAACTTTTCTTTGGTTATACAGAAAGAATTTGAAATGTCCTTGGTGAACTTACTTATTTTCTTGGTCTACAAGTACAACAAACAAAAGATGCTATTTTTCTTTCACAAACCAAATATCTCAAAAAAATCTTGAAGAAGTATGGAATGGAAGATTCTAAACCAATATGTACTCTAATGGTAATAGGATGCAGTCTCAGTTCTAATGATGAATCACCAGCAGTAAACCAACCAACTTACAGATCTATGATTGGAAGTCTACTTTATCTAACAAGTACCAAACATGGTATCATGCATGCAGTAGGAATTATTGGAAGGTTCCAAGAAAATCCAAAGGAATCACATCTTCAGGCAGTAAAAATAATATTCAAATATGTTCAAGGAACTCAAGACTTTGGTCTATGGTATCCTAAAGATATAGATCTTACTCTTCATGCATATATAGATGCAGATTGGGCAGGAAATGTTGATGATCGAAAAATCACTAGTGGAGGTGCATTCTATATGGGTTCTCAGTTAGTGTCTTGGTTCAGCAAGAAACAAAGTTCGATTGCCTTATCTATAACTGAATAAGAATATGTGGTTGTTGCATCTTGCTGCACACAACTACTTTGGATGATGCAAACATTGCAAGACATTCAAATCATATTTACTCCACCCATATCCATTCTATGTGATAATACAAGTGCCATCAATATTTCAAAAAATCCAGTCATTGACTCCAAGACCAAGCACATACCCATTCAGTACCATTTTCTATGAGAACAAGTGCTTGAACAAAAGGTTAAATTGGAGTATGTTCCCTCCAAAGAACAGGTTGTTGATATATTCACCAAACTGTTTCCTAGAGAAACATTTGAATATCTCAGACAAAAGCTGTGAGTATTTGTTGCATCATTCTGCTAGTAAATCTAGTTTTTCAGAGGAAAGTTCATATACGTGGGTTTCATGAAGGATAGTCACGTATATTCGCAGGTTTTTGTGGCTACAGAAGTGTATATGTTTTTCTGATAGAAAAACAATGGGTCAGACTCTGATATGGGTGCTCAGTCTAATATTGATGATTACAGTCTGTTGATATGCTTTGTTCATTGATTTTTATCTGACTGACGAAGATGCCTTAATGAATGCTTTGTTGACAATGCACAGGTAGCACAGGTTCAAGGGGAGCATTAACCTTCACAAACATTCTGCATTGTTGGCATTATGGTTGCTGACATCAGCTATGGTTTTAGATATTCATATCAATTGTTGCATAGGTCATGTACAAGATCTAGGGTGTAATATGTCTTTGTCTGTCATAGTCTATTTTTGAATGAGTCCTACTAGACATATGATGTATTTTTGTATCCCCACTATGCATGGGAAGGATGATGTAATAATTCTTGTATTTCAGTCATGTATAAACAATTGGTGTATCCCCGCTTGGTTGGGTAGATGAGTCTGATTGATGTATGTATGAGTCATTGGTCTTAGGGAGGACATAATCACTTAGTTGAGTTATAGAGTCATGTTATTCTTTTAACACATATCTCTGCAGACTTTGCATGTACTCAAGGGGAGCATGGACTGCGTAATGTATATCAAAGGGGAAGAATATCTTGGTCTACCCTTTGCCCTTCATGTCAAAGGGGGAGAGTATTTTGGTGTTGCTTGTGATGATCCTCATCATTGGGTAATTATATGGGCCTTAATTCACCTCCTAGCTTAGTCAAACCAACTATTCTCATAACTTATTGCATACTTTTGATTATATTTTGTTTATGAGTTGAGTTAGAGTTGGATATTTTGCTTTTTGGTCTAATGTGCATTTAATGCAGGATTAAAAGATAAAAGCAAGGAATTTTGGAAAAGACCAAGGTCAAAATCTGAATGGGACAAGGGAGAGGGAATATAGGAGGTAAATCCTCCTCATTTACTACCCCTCCATTCGAATATTCCTCCATCAGCTCGAAGTGCAAACAGCCAAATCATGAGGACCTGAAGGTCGTTGAGCAAGTGAAAGACAAAGCACCAGTTTATCTCAAGTTTCGGAGTTGAGCCTCCCTAATTTTAAGGAAGTCATTGGAGACTTCAAATGTATAAGTAGAGAGGCCTAGGACCTCAGTAGGATTTAGATTTTTATTGTAAAACTCTACTCTATTTTCGAGTTGCAAGACTTGTGACAGTTTTTTTGATGTAATTTGTTGTTTTGGTAATAAGAATGAGTTTTGTTTTGAGCCAGCACTGAGTTAACTTAGAGGGTTGAAGCTCTTGGGTTAGGTACCAACCCTGGTAGCCAAGGCTCCTCTTTATTGTACATGTATTCTAGTGTAGATTCATAGCTTAATTGTTCATTTGCTTAGTAGATCATTTCCATTACATCAGTGTAGATTAGATTGGTTGTGTGATAGTTTGCTTCCATTTGTGCCTTCTTTCAAGTAGAAGGTTAGCAAGGAGAAAAAGGATCACCACAAGGTTTTTAGTAGGTGTCTCAGCCTCACTTCCTCCCTCTGGGACCATGACTTGAGGAAGGGACCCTTCAGCAGCCCCCAAAACACGGATTTCTAGTTCTTGTATGAGCTTTGGAGTTTGTTGTCTTCGATTCAATATTTGGTTCATGTTGCAAGGAAGATTTCATTGTCATCTTCTTCCATCTCCATTTCTGCAATAATATATCGCTCATGCTTTCATTCCCTTCGGCAACTTTCTTCATGCGTAATATAGGAAATTGATTCATGCTTTTCTAGTTTATGAAAATGTATCGTGTTGCATAGTTCTTGGAAGACACACATGTTTTAAGTAGAGCAGGTGCTTCAGGAGGAGACCAAGAGTTCATCACCAGTAGCCACCTTCCACTTCATCCACCTTAGCCATCCCTTGTTTCCCCATCACGCTCACTAGTTTTTCATCATTTTTCATTGAAATTCCCCTAGATACATTGAGTGAATCTATCCATCTCTTATCTTGGATATTGACTCCGAAGTGCTCCTAGACCTTCTAACACTCCATTCCACCCATCACATGCCTTTGCCAAGCTTCCCAACACCTCCAACACCTCACAATTAGCTCTCAGTTGTATCCTATAGGTTTCTTGTAATTCCTACAGGATCATCCTGTAGGTTTCTAGTACATCTTGTAGGTTTTCCTAAAACGACCTGTTTTGACCCTCTTGTAGGAAGTCACAAAAAGCCTCCTAGGACCCCTCCACACCATCCAACCACTTCATAAACCTTCTAGCCATCCTCAAGCACCTTCCATCCACCTGTCACATCCATAAGAACAATTAGTTTGCATACTTGATTTTGCCTAAAAAAAAACCAAAAAAGTGAAAATAGATTTAGTTTAGTTTATTTGTTTTCACATTAGTATTGTTTGATGCTTTTTACTTCTGCAAATTAAATAGTAGCATTTGTTTAGCATTGATTTAGCAATTCTGCTTAGCATAGCTTCTTAAATGGTTAATTAGGGTATGGTGTGGTTTAGCATTACATGTTGGTTTTTTTCCATTACTGCAGTAGAGTAACTCTCTTAGAGTAGATTTTCCCTTCTTCCATCAAAGAATCAAGCTTCTTCTGACTCTATAGAAGTCTGGCTTGGAACCCCAGTGGTCTCTCGCCAGCTGAACAATGACAACAGGCAGAACCATCACTTTTACTTGTGCATACAGCACTGTCACCTCCAAGTTTGTATGAACCCCGGGTTGATAAGTAAAGCTAGTAGCCTAGGAGTTTCAGCTCCCTTGCCGCAATACTGGCACTCATCACTTTTTGGTGCTGTTGCCAGGGAGGTTACTTAGTAGAATGTGATTACTTCTTTCTTTTCTTCTATTTCCTGTCTTCAATATTTAGCCATTAGTTTACTTCTGCAAAAGTAATCTAGTTATTTCCTTTCTTTCATTTTGCATTATCTGCTTTCCTTTCCATTATGCAAGTAGGATTTCAATTCAGCAAGTAGCTTTTTCATTCTGTTAGTAATTTTCATTCAATCAACAATTTCAATTCTGCAAGTACTTTCCAAGTTTTAAAAAGAATACGAAACCAACCCAAAAATACTTCCTTTCATGCCTCGTAGGAATAGGGACAACTTAGGGAAATTTTTGCCAAATACCTCCACTGCACCCAACAACCAACCTTCTCTCTTCTTTAGTGGCTATGAACTGGAGGAACCCTTAGGTGAGAAACCTGACATATTTTAAGAACCTACAGGCGAAGAAGAAGAAGAGGAACCCATTCCTACTAAACCAATGGTTGAAAACCGAAATGATAGAGGGAATATAGAGAGAGTTGAGGGTTCCTTCCCCATCAGGGAAACCAATGGGGACACTAAGATGAAAAATATAAGCCCCTCTTCCCTACCTCATTTCCATGGCCTGACCACAGAGGACCCTGACACTTTCCTATTTGAGTTTGTTGTTATATGCCGAACCTATGACTATACAGATGATGAGCAAAAGTTAAAACTATTTCCATCTACCCTCAAGGATGCAGCATTGCACTGGTTCATGGGTTTACATGGAGATAGCATCACAACTTGGGCTTAGATGTGTTGAAGCCCCGAAAATCAGGTCGACAACAAGGGGGATACCTGCCCAGTCCGGACCGTGGTTGGCAGCTCCTTATCCGTTTGGTATAGCGGGTCCGACTGGGGATAATGGGACCAGTTTCCCAATCTATGGGTGTGTGTGTGTAGAATTGGATGTTGCTGATCTAACAGTAACTATCTAAGCTATTCTAATTCAAAATTTAATCTAATTCTATGCTATGGTAATCTAATAAAAACAACACATCTAATCTATGCTAACCCGGGATGTAATTCTTCTATTATGCGATCTAAAGAGATTTCATATAACAATTGGTAATAAAGATCATTCAGTGATTATAAGAAAGGAAATCAATTAAGATGAACTATTTCGCATAAAAAGTTAGGCAAAACAGTTGTGAAAAGCATATCGCATAATAAGCTATTCATACATTAAACATAAATAAATAGTTCCACCGTACAAAAGTGCCAAATGGTAACTCAAGCATTCATGAAATAACATATAAACAACTAAAAATTGTATATCACTTTAACATATAAGCAGAAATGGCCAAGAGATAAAAGTACCATTTATGACTGGTCCTACTCATAGGCTTCAAGCAATAATGATTTATTTCTCCTTGCTCTAACATCTACTAAGAGTACAGAAGTGCAACATCAGTAGCAGATATCAAATGCAAACATCAACAAATCTTGATCCATTCATTCACCAAAACCTCCTCTAAGGGTGCAAAAGTGCATGTTCTGAGGACAAGTTTTTGATAAATTTCTGGACCCTTCTCTAAATTCATGAGAAGGGTTTAAATACTACTAACTAAATAACTTAATTACACATATTTAGGATACGGTTTAAATGACCGCCCTTTTTCTAAGCAAAATTATTTCTAAAAATTAAATCTAATATCTAACTATTTTTGTATTTGCTCCTTAATGTTGCGAGCATTCAATGTTTGCCTGGGTAGAGTCGGCTGACTGTCTTCCGCTTTTGGCTGAGCTAAACAAACAGAAATGGCAAGTGCTGGCACCATTTTTTCCAGCAAAATAGCAGATATGCTTTAGAATCATCTTTGGCTATGTGGATTTACTGTGTATGCTCAGTAATAACTCAAATTCCACTTGGTTAACCCTTAAATTTCCTCTGCCTTTTCTTTCTTGCATTTTCGGGCTTACGAGTGACTAAGCAGTTAAGGACTTTGCTTTTTGAGCAATTTTCTCAGCGATGCGCGATTAGCGCTAATCGCGCATCGAAAACTGCCTCCGTTTTTTGATCCGGGCCTTTCTGGTGCATTTTTTGCCTTTAGCGCCTTTCCTTCACTGGGTATAAGCTTTAAAATTTTGCAAACATACTGCTTTTGTGAACTTCTACCCTTGAGCATTAAATTGCCTGTTGATATCAGCATTGTTCAACCATTCATTGAACCATGGCTCTGACTGATAGATCTGCAATGAATAGCTTAGCAGCGCTCTGGAATTCGCGGCTCTGTTGCATGCGGTATCCATTCATGAGGGCATTTCTCTGCTTCGAGCTTTGGAGTTTTATCCTTTTTCCTTAATCACTCCCTGCACATTGCTTCATATTGTTTGTGTCTTTCATTCCTACAGTTCACACATAAGGAGAGCGTAATGACAATAAAAATTGACAAGAAAGCCTGAGCTCTACGGATTTACAAAAACATGCCACCTGACGTGAACTAACTCTTTGAAAAACACAAAACTGTCTTTCATTAACACTTGGCGTACATTCATTAATTTTCATTAACGCGCGTATTCAATTTTTCTTGAATGTTGAGCCGGGGAAAATCTGCGATGGACGATTTCTGCGATTCGCATCGTAGCATTGCATCATCGCGTTATCACAATTTATCAATATGTGTTGTCGCAGGGTTAGCCAATCACGTTTATCACATTATCGCATATTTCTATTTCGCGCGATCGCATTATCGCAAGATCGCAATTCGTTACAATTTGTTAAATAGTTATGTGCTGTTTTTGCGATGTTGAGATATGCGATGTCGCATATCGGCCGTCGGCGATTTCTTAAAGTTTTTGTTTATGAGCGTTTCTTAATGCATGCGATGCGATGGATTTCGCATCGCATTCTCGCAGTTTATCATTCTACTCACAAGGGAATGTCCTATCTTTTTCGCGCGATGCGATATTTTCTTGAGTATAATACATGAGTTTTAATTAAATTTTTTTAATTTTTTACTAAGGGTCCCCACTTATCTAGTGTTATTGCTAATACTAAATAAGGAGGGGGGTTGTTGGTGGCCACAACAATTGGCGATTCACTTGGAAGAACCAGTTATCTCTGTTTTCCTATTGAATTTTTCAAACTTCCAAAACAGAAAATTTTTCAGAAAATTAAACTTTGTTATGGACAGATAGAGTACATTATGCTTTTAAACTATCAATGATATTTTGTTTCAACCTCTTTTTATTCTAATTATTTGCTTCCTTAGGTTAATCCTTGTATTTACATCAGTCATTACTCGGTCTTGTAAAGATAAAATAAAGTCTCCTCTGTAAACGAGTTTTTAAATATGCTCATTTGTTGTAGGTAGAGCCTCTGCTGCCAGCAGGCATTTATAGCCTTGACAGGGTTACCTATTACCCAGCAATGATCCTGTATCCTACTTAAGGTGACCTACAACTTTCAAAGAAAAATCCATATTTACACTTATTGCTTTGATTTTCTTTTTATTCTTAAAGAACAATGTCTTGGTTTGGTAGCCAAATTATGACACAGTCACTCACTTGATTCATAACTTTGCCGAACAAGCTGGCTCATGATGAGACCCCTTGTCTTTTGATTGCAACAATCTTGAGTCATTGCCCTGTTGTGGTAGACAGTATTGGCAAAGTCAGCAAGTTATGATATTTGTGATCATGATAAGCCGGCTTGTGATGAGACCTCTTATTCTTCAAGATATAGTGTATCCTTGGATTATCCCTCTGAAAGCTGCGATCTTCCTCTAGCAGGGAAAAAGTCATTGTTTCCTTAAGATGGCTTTGGATGACAATAATAGAGTTTTTGGAAACAGCTGTTCTACAGAGAATCTTCATTTTGTTATTGATACCTTTCATTATGCTGATATAAAACAATTTCTTCACTAAAGGTTGCTTTCATCAAAGTCCTTGAAGTTGAAACTCGTATCATATGTAGGCTAAAGTTTTTAACTGTATCTGTCAATAATAAAGACCAATTTTCCAAAAGATTTGCTATTTATACAAGCGAAAAGCTCAAAATCTGAAAGAGAATTGGTGTCTTTTTCGTAAATACCTGATGTAACCACTCACAACTAGTTTTATTATGAAAAGAAAAGCTATCCTACAAAAAATAGAAGAATAATCTTCTATGGAAAATATTTCTTGAGAATTTGTCCATTAACAGGCAAAGGATCCCTTCTACCTGCTAAATCCTGTAACACAAATGTTGATGGACCTATGACTTCAACAATCTGAAAAGGACCAAGCCACATCCTTTGAAATTTTGTGTGTTTGCCCTTTTCTTCATGAGCCTTATCCCACTTTAAAACTAAATCTCCCATCTGAAAATCTTTTCTGGTCATTATGTTTGAATCAAAAGAGGATTTTACAAGCACTTGATGATGAGCATGCATTTTCTTAGCTTGTTCTCATTGTTCTTATAATTTAATTATTTCCATTTGTCTCAGTTGTAAGGAGGAAGTGGGTACTTCATCAATGTATTGTACTAAAGACAAAGAGGGAATGGCTAAGTGAGTTGGAAGAACCACTTCTTTCCCATAAACTAAATTAAAGGGAGAAGTACTGATTGAAGCTTTTTGCGTTATCCTATTTGCCCATAAAGCATATACCAAAGCTTTGTGCCAATTCTTTTGATTCTGGTCAACTGTTCTTTTAATAATCTTAATTAGGTTTTTATTTGTTGACTCAGCTAACCCATTACCTTGCAGATAGTAATTGGCTGAATATTTAAGTTTGAATCCTCTTTTAAGTGCAAAATCAGTCATTGCATTTCCAGAAAAGTATGATGCATTGTCAAACATTAAAGCAAATGGCAATCCAAACCTAGTGATTATAAATTGATCTATGAATTCAATAATATTTTCAGAATTAGCTGTCTTGAGCGGAATTGCTTCTACCCATTTTGTGAAATAATCTGTTGCCATGAGGATGTACCTATGCTGCTTAGAAGAGTGAGGAACGATCTCACCTATTATGTCCAAGCCCCACTAATTGAAAGGTTGCTCGATGTTTACCGGCTGTAGTGGCAGGGACGGCTTCTTTTGTCTTCCAGCAGTAGTTTGGCAAACTTGACATCTTCTCACGTAACTGTGTGAGTCTTTGAACAGCGTGGGCCAGTAATATCCTGCGCGTAAGATTTTATGTGCAGTAGCATCTCCAGCATAGTGTCCGCCTGCTGGCCCATCATGGAGTTCCTGCAAAATTCTTTCAGCTTCAATTTTTTCAAGACACCTAAGACGAACAGAATCATAATGTTTTCTGAAAAGAATATCATTTATGAGCTGATATCGTTTAGCTTTCAATCTTAGAGCTCTTTTCTTAGTATGATCAAGGTGTGAAGGAGCATACCCGTTCTTAAGATAATAAATGATATCAGCATATAATGATTCTGCTTCGTTTAGGCTTACCTCACCCATTTGTACCTCTTCAGATGGAATTTCATAAATTTGCGATGCTCCGGCCAGCATTTTGCAGAAGCCTTGACCTCTTACAATGTTTGCTGGTTTTATCTCAAGGTCGTATTCCTGTAAGGCAGTAACCCAATTGGCCCTTTTCTCACCCACATCCTTTTGCACTAGAAGATTCCTTACCGCTGGAAATGGTACTATGATCTTAGTATGGGTTTTAAGTAAGAAAGGTCTGAAGTATTTGACCGCTTTGAAAATAGCATAAGCCTGTTTCTCCACGTCAGAATAATTGAGTTTAGCACCTTGTAAATTTGAACTAAAAAATGCAATTGGAGCTTCCACTTTTTCTTGATTCGCTTGAGTTAGTATCGCGGCATATGACTTATCTGAGGCAAATGTGTATAAAATAAAAGATTCTAAAAAATTCGGGGTTGCTAAAGATGGAGCATTAATAATAGCTTGCTTGATCAGGTTGAATGCTTCATGTTCATCTTGACCCCATTTAAAATTTGAATTCTTTTTAATCATGGTCTACAAAGGAGACACGATTCGCGAAAAATCTGGAACGAATCTATTTACAAAATTGATTTGACCAAGCAAAGATTGCATGGCTTTTTTGTTATGGGGTAGGGATATTTCAGAAATTTCTTTGATTCTGTCGGGATCAATGTGAATACCGGACTTTGACACTATGAATCCTAGAAGTTTCCCTTCACTTAATGCGAAAAAATATTTCTTTGGGTTAAGTGAAATTCCATACCTTAGACAGTGTTGAAAGATTTGTTTCAGGTCTTTGAGATGGTCGCTTCGCTTTTTGGAGTACATTGTTATATCATCCAAATAAATTACTACAGATTTATTGACTAAACCTTTGAATGCAATGTCCATGGCTCTCTGAAATGTAGCACCAGCATTAATTAAACCAAATGGCATCTTCCGATATGCATATGTGCCCCATTTAGTTATAAATGTGGTTTTCAACTGATCATCAGGATGTACCAACACTTGATTATACCCTGAAAATCCATCCAAGAAAGACATTAGTTCTGAACCTGCCACCGCCTGCAGTATTTGCTCCATAGGTGGAAGAGGAAAATTATCTTTTTGACAGGCTTTGTTAAGATTCCGAAAGTCAATGCAAATACTAATGTCTTCGTTTTTCTTTCTAACGGGTACCATATTGGAGACCCATTTGGAATGTTTGACGGGGAAGATTATCCTGGCTTTCAGTAACTTGTTGAGCTCGGTTTTTATCTGATTTTCTAAATTGGGGTGGATCTTTCTTAGTTTTTGTTGGACAGGTTTTTCGTTATTAATCATAAGAATAGTATGCTGGATGATAGAAGTGTCGTATGTTTTCAGCTCATCATAATTCCAGGCAAAAACATTTTTATATTGTCTCAAAAGACGAATATATGCTAGTTTCTCTTCGGGGGCTAGGCCGAGGCCTAGATTAATGTTTTGTGGTTTAGCATCGGTCCCTAGGTTTACTAATTCGTAGTTCAAAGTTGAACTGTAGAGTTTTGAATTGGTAGACCTCTTAAACCGATCTTTCAAATCGTATAAGTCTTCTAACTTAACCACCGAATTTGGTATAGCATTATTAGTGCTATTTTGTTGCAATTGTCGATCGTGCTGGTCTTCGTCAATTATTTGATTGGAGTAGGATCCTTCAGATGTGAGGAAATTTATGATATTTGGATCATCATTGAATACTCTCCAATTTGTGATGTTGTCAGGAATGGATGGTCTAAAGATTAATTCTATTGAGAATCTATCTGGACTAAAATTTTCGGAGGGAATAAGCTTAGAGGCTACATTAGCCAAAAGGTCTGCACTTGCGTTTTGGAGTCTGGGGATTGAAGAAATATTAAACGCTATGAAATGCTCAGTCAGATCTCGTACTAAAGATTGATAGTGTTTTAAGTGACCTGATAAGAAATGTATAGTGTTACGTACCCACTTAACCACAATCTCAGAGTCTCCAAAAACTTGAAGATACTTGACATCTAACCCGATTGCTTTGTACAGGCCTTGAACCAAAGCCTCGTATTCTGTTGTATTGTTTGTGCAATCAAATTCGAGTCTGCATGTGAGCATGATCTTTTCTCCTTCTGGACTAATCAGAATGCATCCTGCTCCTGCTCCTTCGTTAGATCTAGAGCCATCAAAAAATAATTTCCAAAACAAAGATGTATTTATAGGTTTATCTAAAAAATTAATACATTTTGAACTATCAGTTCGAGAAAAATTCTCAACTTGGGACAAAACAGAATTTTCTAAATAAGGTGATGCATGAGCATTGAAATTGCTGAGGAAAGAATCTACCGAGTAATTGCCAATGATACTGTTGTTATACGCTATCGGTTCATTTTCTCCCTCTAACTCCGTTACTATGTACTTCTGGTGTAGCTCTCGTTCAACTTTTATTTGATTCGGTTTACCATTGTAGGGCAGCCACATGTGCGACCAATCAGTTGCGAAGTATCCATGGAGTTTCTCTAACCAATCCCTGCTAAGAATTAAGCCATAGAATTCTGGGATGTCAGCAACTAGAATATCAATAACCTGACATACCTTCGGGTTGGATGACAACCTTATGGTTACTTGATTTAGTTCGTCGATCACTTCGACTTGAGATCGATCGAGCTGAACTATGCGCACTGCGGATTTCTGTGGTTGAACATTTAATTTGGCACATATAGATTTGGGTAAAATATTTGATGAAGCACCAGAATCTACTAAACAATTGTGCACATTTTTATTGAAGATTTCATAAGTAAGGAGAAACGGGGGAGTGTGAGATCTTGATCTTCCTCCAATCAAGGCGATGCCATTTGGATCAATCTTACTGATCGCGTTCGTTGGAGGTCTTCCCATGTTGTGGGAAGCTTGAGAAAGTACAGCGGCAAGCAAAGGTGCAACTGGCACGGCATGTAATTCTTTCATCATTATCTTCTGTTGATGTTTCAATTTGCTCAGTTCGTAAAGGGTGATATTAGCCCTAGTATTTTTCATATCATCAATAATATTGTACTCCATTTCATCCGACACTATCAGTGTTTTTGATGGAGTTGTTTCATCTGCTTGGACTGGGCTAGTTTGAGTCGCTTTGGATGTCATTTTCTTTGTTGCGACTTTATCTTTTGTTGCAGAGCTTGCGCTCTTTTGCTTAGGGGTAGTTTGGGGAGGATCAAGCTGATTTTTACTTTGTGTGCTAACTGGAAATACTTCTTGATCTTCCTCTTGTGGGAGGATGAAGTCCCACATTCCTTGTAATTCCACAACTTCTTCACCATCGGTCTGCCCTTCAGTGGCAATTTCATCTTCCTCTTCCTCGGATTCAGCATCTGATATGGCATTGGGTGGCTTTGCATCCATTGAAGGACCTCTTTTAAAAGCTCTGTAAGGCTTTTTCGAAGAAGTTTCCGCTACTTGCTTTTTTATGTCGACCATCTCATTGGACATGGTCTTTAGAACTTTCTGCAATCCTTCTAAATCAAATGGATCTTTTGGCTGTTTCTTCTTGGAGTCTTCCTTGAAGGTGACTTTTTGGGACTTATGTTCCTCTATCGCGGATCTCTTTTCCAGGGCTATTATTCGTTTTTCTATTGCTATTGCCTCTTTCATGTTTTTAGCTAAGGTTGTTTTATTTGCCCTGTCGACGAAGATGGCTATGTTCGATGGCAGAGCGGTAATATACCATTTGCATTGTACTTCTTCACTGGGCTGAGAAGCAGTAGGAATTTTATTGAAAATTTTGTTGAACCGTAAATTGAAATCCTTAATAGGTTCTCTAGATTCGGCTTTAAGATTGGATAGGTCATTGATTAACGTTTTCGTTGATCTATCATCACCAAACTTGGTTAGGAATTGATCCTGGAAGATTTCCCAACTTGTAATGGATCCGGAGGGTAATGAAAAGTACCATGACCCGGCTGTCCCTTGCAGTGTATAGGGAAAAAGCCGAACAACAATATCTTCATTAGTAACCCCATTGAGATTAATGGAAAGCATGAAGTTATTTATGTGTTCTTCTGCTAGCATACCTACCTCGGGATTGAATTTGGGCAGCCATTTCTCAGGATGGGCCAGTATTTGACTCAAGGGTGCAGGCATTAAGACTGCCCCAGGGTTGTTCCATGGAGATTGGGCCATCGTTGAACTACTACTAGAGGAAAGTGCAGAAGATGATGCCTGTGGCTGGGAGGATGAGGATACTATGATCGTAGATGATTGAAGAGGGGTTGTGGGAATTCCAGTGGACGAATGAACGATGATCTGGAGTGGAGGTGTGGATGATTGACTTCGTGGTGAGGTATTTGAGATGGATGATGCAGATGAAAAATTATCACTGTCAGACTCTTGCGGTGATTTCCTTGCTCTTTTCCTGGTGGGAAGAGGTAATTCAGTTGGCTTAATGCCAAAATTTTCACTCTTTAGCCTAGTCAAGGGATGAGCGGGGTTGTACTACGAAGTCATGCTGCCTTGGGATTTATCAGACCTCTGAGGGGAGATGGAAAATCGCTGAAGTTTTTGAATCAGGGATTCGACTTCAGGAGGTTCAATGGTAGATTGGTCTGAAATATCAGGGTGTGTAACAGCAGTTGATACTCGAGCGACTTCTGACTCTGGATTTAAATGTAATGGGGAAGTCGGGGAAGATGATGAGGGCAATTTACTCTCAGAATGGTATTTAGATTTGGATTTACTTACCATTCATAGTTCAGGCCCTCCTTCTAGCACCAAATATGTTGAAGCCCCGAAAATCGGGTTGACAACAAGGGGGATACCCGCTTGGTCCGGACCTTGGTTGGCAGCTCCTTATCTGTTTGGTATAGCAGGTCCGACTGGGGATAATGGGACCAGTTTCCCAATCTATGGGTGTGTGTGTGTGTGTAGAATTGGATGTTGCTGATCTAACAGTAACTATCTAAGCTATTCTAATTCAAACTTTAATCTAATTCTATGCTATGGTAATCTAATAAAAACATCACATCTAATCTATGCTAACCCGGGATGTAATTCTTCTATTATGCGATCTAAAGAGATTTCATATAACAACTAGTAATAAAGATCATTCAACAATTATAAGAAAGGAAATCAATTAAGATGAACTATTTCGCATAAAAAGTTAGGCAAAACAGTTGTGAAAAGCATATCGCATAATAAGCTATTCATACTTTAAACATAAATAAATAGTTCCACCGTACAAAAGTGCCAAATGGTAACTCAAGCATTCATGCAATAACATATAAACAACTAAAAAATGTAAATCACTTTAACATATAAGCAAAAATGGCCAAGAGATAAAAGTACCATTTATGACTGGTCCTACTCATAGGCTTCAAGCAATAATGATTTATTTCTCCTTGCTCTAACATCTACTAAGAGTACAGAAGTGCAACATCAGTAGCAGATATCAATTGCAAACATCAACAAATCTTGATCCATTCATTCACCAAAACCTCCTCTGAGGGTGCAAAAGTGCATGTTCTGAGGACAAGTTTTTGATAAATTTCTGGACCCTTCTCTAAATGCATGAGAAGGGTTTAAATACTACTAACTAAATAACTTAATTACAAATATTCAGGATACAGTTTAAATGACCGCCCTTTTTCTAAGCAAAATTATTTCTAAAAATTAAATCTAATATCTAACTATTTCTGTATTTGCTCCTTAATGTTGCGAGCATTCAATATTTGCTTGGGTAGAGTCGGCTGACTGTCTTCCGCTTTTGGCTGAGCTAAACAAACAGAAATGGCAAGTGCTGGCACCATTTTTCCAGCAAAATAGCAGATATGCTTTAGAATCATCTCTAGCTATGTGGATTTACTGTGTATGCTCAGTAATAACTCAAATTCCACTTGGTTAACCCTTAAATTGCCTCTGCCTTTGCTTTCTTGCATTTCCGGGCTTACGAGTGACTAAGCAGTTAAGGACTTTGCTTTTTGAGCAATTTTCTCAGCGATGCGTGATTAGCGCTAAGCGCTAATAGCGCATCGAAAACTGCCTCCGTTTTTTTGATCCGGCCCTTTCTGGTGCGTTTTTCGCCTTTAGCGCCTTTCCTTCACCAGGTATAAGCTTTAAAATTTTGCAAACATACTGCTTTTGTGAACTTCTACCCTTGAGAATTAGATTGCCTGTTGATATCAACATTGTTCAACCATTCATTGAACCATGGCTCTGACTGATAGATCTGCAATGAATAGCTCAGCAACGCTCTCGAATTCGTGGCTCTGTTGCATGCGATATTTGTTCATGAGGGCATTTCTCTGCTTCAAGCTTTGGAGTTTTATCCTTTTTCCTTAATCGCTCCCTGCACATTGCTTCATATTGTTTCTATCTTTCATTCCTGCAGTTCACACATAAGGAGAGGGTAATGAAAATAAAAATTGACAAGAAGGCTCTGAGCTCTATGGATGTACAAAAACATGCCACCTGACGTGAACTTAACTCTTTGAAAAACACAAAATTGTCTTTCATTAACACTTGGCATACATTCATTAATTTTTATTAACGCGCATATTTAGTTTTTCTTGAATGTTGAGCCGGGGAAAATCTGCGATGGACGATTTCTGCGATTCGCATCGCAGCATCGCATCATCGTAGCATCGCAATTTATCAATATGTTTTGTCGCAAGGTTAGCCGATCACGTTTATCGCATTATCGCATATTGTTGTTTCGAGCAATTGCAAGATCGCCGATCGCATTATCGCATTATCGCAAGATCGCAATTCATTACAATTTGTTAAATAGTTATGTGTTGTTTTTGCGATGTTGCGATATGCGATGTCGCATATCGGCCGTCGGCGATTTCTTAAAGTTTTTGTTTATGAGCGTTTCTTAATGCATGCGATGCGATGGATTTCGCGTCGCATTCTCGCAGTTTATCATTCTACTCACAAGGGAATGTCCTATCTTTTTTGCGCGATGCGATATTTTCTTAAGGAGTATAATACATGAGTTTTAATTAAATTTTTTGAATTTTTTACAAAGGGTCTCCACTTATCTAGTGTTATTGCTAATACTAAATAAGGAGGGGGGTTGTTGGTGGCCACAACAAGATGTAGTAGGTCTTTAACAGCAAATATCGGGACTACTGTCAGTCAAAGGATACTAAAGAAGAAATTTTCAGGATGACCGTAGGCCATGATGAATCCTTAGAAGACTACGAAGAAAGATTCCAGCTCAGTTACAAAAGGGCCAGGTGCACACTTGACCCTTAATCACTGAAGCTGGTCCTACTTTGGGGAGTAAGAGAAGATCTTCTGGATACCTTACATTTGTTAGCATGAGGAGATATCTACCAATTACCCTATGAGGATATCAAGACTATCTTTAGAAACCGTTCTAGGGCAGCCAGGAAAAAGGGTAGGGGTAGTCAACCTATGGCCAGTACATAATCTTCCAACTCATCCATCAAGGGTGAAATTGGAAACATGCTGGAAGATTTCAAAAGTGAGATGATGCAAACCCTTGTCTTACAAATGGACATCATGAACATTAAAAGGAATTAAGAGGAATCAGAGAGATCCTTGGCCATCTTTTGTCCTAGATGCACCAGGAGGCATCCTAGGAATGAATGTTCATTGAACTGTATTGAAATTTTCTCGGTCTATGAAGAAAACCACTCCACAGACAAGTGCCCTTCTTTACCTGGACTCAAAGTTGTATATCAAGGAGCTGAAGGGGCCATTGAGAAGCTTTGCTACATTAACAAAAGGAGACCTCCTAGGCCTAGACCATACCAACAGGGCATGCAAGGGTCATCCCATGCATATTACAACCCCAACCAAACCACAGCTATACCTTCTTAGGGACCCCCTTCTCATCCTTCCTAGTCTACACCCCCTCCTTGGTCCTATGCATCTCATTATCATTCCCAGCCAGCCAACCAGTCATTTCAATCTTATGCTCTGCCACAACATCAGTGGAATACACCACTCTAGGTGTGGAGGCCCCAATACAACAATGCTCCAACTCTATTGCCTCCACCACCTGCCCAACCACAACTCCTACACTCTGCTCCACCCAAGCAACCCCAAATGCCTGCCCAGCAAAATCCAAACCCGAACAATAGGTAGGCTAAGCAAGTATACAATGGAGAGACATCATATCCAGCTTATGTTGTGGAAATCCAGGAGATTAACCTGAGATCTGGGAGAGTTTTCCCTGATAACCAACCTCCCCCTCCACCTAGGTTGGTTGAGGAAGAAAGAGAGGAAAGCAACCTTAAAGTAAATCCACCCTTTCCTGAGAGATTAGCCCAACCACTCCAGCCTACCCCAGAAGAGACTGAACTTCTGGGAGAATTGAAAAATATATGTGTAAAGATCCCCCTTCTCTAGGCAATAAAAGATGTTCCCATTTACAATAAGTTGATTAAGGAGAAATGCTTCAAGCATCCAGGGAGGCGAAAAAGGGATGCCCCTACCATTAATGTCATTGGGCAGTTGTCTGACTTAATGATGGGGTAGGCAATATGTCCAAAATATTTGGATCCTAGAAGCCCTATAATAGATGTGCACATCAAAGGCACCATTGTCCCACACACTCTGATCGATCTTGGGGCTGCCTTAATGTGATCACCAAGGACACCATGCTCAAGCTCAACCTTCAAGGGTCATTGAGGAAGACCACAATAGTCCTGCAACTTGCAGACCATTCCACAGTAACCCCTGAGGGAATTGTGGAGGATGTGATGGTCTCCATTGACTCCTGGGAGTACCCTGCAGATTTCCTAGTTCTCTAGCCTAAGGCTAAGCTTACTGGTTATCCTCTCATCCTTGGGAGGCTGTGGTTGGCCACAGCTGATGCTTACATTAGCTACAGATTTGGGAATATGACCATCAAGAATGGGCATATGTCTAAGAAGTTAGTCCTATACCCTCCTGCTCAACCTTCTCTAGAGCATGATTTACCTTTATGGTTGGAGGAGGAGGAAGAAGATGAAGTTTATTCTGCCCAACTTTATGCTTTGGAATCAACCATGGGAGGAGGACAGAAAGATAAGGATGATTTGATTGATCACTTGCTACAAAGTCCAACTCCCAGTTCATTACCTTTAGAAGAATCAGTAAAGGAAACCCAGAACAATCATCCAATTGACTTATGCTTGGCCGATTCCAACCCACTCTGTGTCAAAGCCATAAAATTCGGCCCAGAGAGAACCTTGAAAATCAATCCATCTCTTTATACTCTCAAAGAGGAGAAGCTATGCAACATGTTAAAGGAAAATCTCAAAGCCTTCGCTTGGAGTTACAAGGAAATGAAGGGAGTACACCCCTAAGTTTGTACTCACCACATATACATCAAAGAAGGTTGCAAGTTGATTCGACAACCACAAAGGAGGATGAATCTAGCTCTTAAAGATATAGTCAAAGAAGGACTGCAAAAACTGCTAGATGCAGGATTCATTTACCCTATCTCCAACAGTGAATGGGTCTCCCCTTTGGTGTTAGTTCCCAAGAAAAATGGTAAGTGGAGGATTTGTGTCGATTATAGGGAGTTGAACAAAGCCACAAAGAAGGATCATTTTCTTCTACCCTTAATTGACCAAGTGCTAGATGGCCTGGTAGGGAAAAGGTTTTTCTCTTTCCTAGATGGATTCAGTGGGTACAACCAAATCCAGATCTACCCAGAATACTAGGATGAGACCACATTCACCTGTCCTTGGGGTACTTTTGCCTATAGGGTCCTTCCTTTTGGCCTATGTAATGCTCCTGCCACTTTCCAGAGAGCAGTCTTGAGTATTTTCGACGAATTAGTCCATGATGCGGTGGAGATTTATATGGATGATTTTACACCATATGGCTATGATTTTCAAGAAGCCCTGTCTAGGAAAAGTATTACACAAGTGCATTAAAATGAATCTATCTCTCAATCCTGAAAATTTTGAATTCTTAATGACTGCAAGGACCATGCTAGGTCATTCAATATCTCAACGAGGACTGCAAAAAATAGCCATCATCAAAAGGGTCCCACCTCCTCAAAAGTAGAGAGATGTCAAAACTTTCCTAGGGTTATCTGGATACTACCGAAGGTTCATAAAGGAATTCAACAATTTGGCCTCTCCTTTATTTGGATTGTTGGCCAAATATTCTGAGTTCATATGGTCAAAAAGTTTTCAAGAGGCCTTAGACATCCTAATTAGGATAAGTTAACCACTGCGCCAATTCTCCGAGGCCCAAACTGGGCCCTCCCCTTTCATATTCATGCTGATGCCTCACACAAAGCCATATCATAAACCCTAGGACAAATAGAGGAAAAATTACCTTATGCCATCTATTTTATCAGTAAGAACTTATCAAATGCTGAACTAAATTATACAGTGACTGAAAAGGAACTCATTGCTGTTGTGCATTCATTAAAAAAATTCAGGCATTACATTACAGGCTATCAAACATTTGTGCATACTGACCATGCTGCAATCAAATATTTAATGAACAAACTAGATGTGAATGCTCGAATTATAAGATGGTTACTTTTATTACAACAGTTTGATCTAACCATTTTTGATAAGATTGGTAAGGAAAATGTTGTTGCAGACTTTTTATCTAGGGTAAATTTGCCCGCAGGTGAAGAGGGAATGGTGGATGACCAGTTACCGAATGATATTTTCTATTTCAATTCTCTCTCCATGGTTTGTCGATATAACAAACTATTTGGCATCAGCTCAGTTCCCACCAAACTTGTCTTCCAAAGTAAAGAGCAAGATAGTCAGCAAAAGCACCCCCTTCACTTGGATTGGGGGCAATATTTTCAAACTTGGCCCAAATCAAATCTTGAGAAGGTGTGTCAGGGAAGAGGAAGTCTTTGACATCCTTCTGACCTGCCATGATGGGCTTTGTGGAGGTCACTTTGTAGCAAAGAGAACAACATTCAAGTGTTACAAGCAGGCTATTATTGGCCCACTCTTCATCAAGATTTGAAAAAATACACTAATCAGTGTGATTGGTGCCAGAGGATGGGAAGGCCTACTCCAAGAGATGAAATGCCTCTGCAACCTCAAGTGACTTTCGAGCCATTTGACAAATGGGACATGGAATTCATTGGGCCTATCAATCCTCCCTCAAAGAAAAAATAGTACATTACTGTGTGCACTGATTATTTGACTAAGTGGGCTGAAACCAAGGAAATTAAGGTAGCAACAGAAGAGAAGGTAGCTGAGTTCCTAAGGGAGAATGTATTCTACAAATTTGGGTACCCTAGAGAGCTGGTCACAAACCAAGGCATCCAGTTCACCTCCAACATGATCGAAGACTTGCTCAGCCATCATAAGATCAAGCATAGGACCTCCACTCCCTATCATCCACAAGCTAATGGGAAAGTGGAGGTGACCAATAGAGCACTGGAGGGCATCTTAACCAAGGTGGTGAGCAGTAGCAAGAAGGATTGGGCAGAAAGGCTAGTTGAGGCCACCTGGGCCTATAATACCACATGGAAGGCCACCACTGGATTCATACCCTATGAGCTAGTCTATGGGAAAAAGGCCTTGTTGTCAATTGAATTTGAATATAACACCTTAAGGATGGTAGCCCAACTAGATTTGAATCTCAATAGTGCACAGAAAGAGATATTGTTCCAATTGAATGGTTTGCATGAATTCAGAATGCAGGCCCTCCTACATGCAGAGGTAGTTCAACTTCAGAGGAAGATCTGGCATGATAAAAATATCAAGGAGAAGCAATTTCAAGAAGGCGATTGGGCATTGCTATATGATTCTAGGTATAAAGACTTCAAGGGCAAGTTAAGTACAAGATGGCTCAGACCTTATGTTGTGGAAAGATGCCATGATAACGGTTCAGTGTAAATTAGAACCATAGACGAAGAAGCCATTCCTTTACTTGTTAATGGACACCGATTGAAAATGTACAAGAGACCTTTATCAAAACAAGAGTTCGTTGATGATATCAATAAAACAATGATGATAGTGGAGAAAGTTCCAGCTCCTCCCTCATCAAATCACTGAGGAAAAAAAGAAAAATAATAAGGACTTAGGTGAAAACCTCCATGAGGCGCCTGAGTCCCATCTTTGGGTTGAAAACCTCTTGAGGCAGTCCAGTGATGACAAAAAGAGAGAGAGAGAGAGAGAGAGAGAGAGAAACAACAAAAAGAAAAAGAGAATAAGAAGATCCCTGGGTGAAAACCTTTCTTGAGGTGCCCAGGGAAAACAGCTAAGGTGAAAACCTCTCTGAGGTAGCTTAGTTGTTTTTCAAAAAAAAAACAAACAAAAAAAAATTATCATAAAATTTCCATTTGGAGGTGGGCGAGAAGGACAGTTAAGGAGCAAAAGAGGATCCCAAGGAGACCCCTTCCACTCACATATTCATTTTTTTTTCACTCCTTACCATGCATCCCTCCATCATTTTTGTCATTTTCTCACTCCATTGCTTCGATTTATGCAAAGACTGTGTTTTCTACAGGAGCCCCTGAAAATCTATAGGATGATCCTGTAGGAATTACAGTGACCCGGAAATCCTACAGGAAGCAATCTGAAGGCATACGATGGACTTGTTAGGTCCCTAAAATTCACCCTATTAATGATCTAGCACCTCACCTTGTCCACCACCATCATCCCTGCACTCACTATTCAAAAAAAAAGAATCAGTTTCAACAGTTTTTTCTTCAGTCTTTAAAGAAAAAAAAAGGGAAAACAGAGAGTAATAAAGAAAATCATCTGAGTTTCCTTTTCTCTCCACACTCCCACTCCTTATTTCCATCCATTCCACCATCCTCATAGCCCAAACAAGCAAAATGATTAAATAATTATGAGGGAGAAGCAACTACAGGACATCCTGTAGGAAATCCTGTAGCAACCTATCCCACAGAATGCCAATCACACCAAAAAGTCTTCAGCAGGATGATCCAGGAGCTCCAAAGCAGCAGCATCAGATCTTCAACCACATATACCTGCAAAAATAGAGAAACCATTAGCAGACAACAAGAGGACGAAGAAGAATGGCATGCGACAAAAATACATAGCAACACCGCTGGTATTCGACAACTGCAGCATAGCATTGAAACCACATGTAAGTATCATTCTCGCTCTCTCATATGCATCATGTAGTCAACAATTGTAAGGTTTACGAGATAGTTGGTTTGTAAGTGAAAAGGAGGCTAGTTAACTTGGCCACCTTCGTTCAGTCAGCACATGCACAACTGGCTGTCCTCTCACACATGGCTACAGTCAACTCAAAGACAAAGAAGGAGTAGGACAAAAAGCGGTTAAACTACAGATCTACGAGGTGGAGCTGATTATGAGGAGTGGAAAATGATGAGGTGGTAGTGGGGACCAATGGTCCAAAAATGGCAACGTACCCTTGCTGCCAGAACACCACCTCACCCCGAATCACCATAAGAGGAAATAAAACATCGTTCCCATGCATTCATGCATTTCACCTCCTTGAAACTCCCTCACTCAAGGCGCTCTTATAACCCAGGCCACCCACCAGAAGCAAAGATCCACTATTCACGACACAGGAATTCCTACAGGAGCATACATAGGAATTCCTATAGGATACAGTCTACAGGATACACAGACACTGTTTACAGGATTGAAAGAGAAGAGTTCAGAAGGGATATCACAGGAATTGACCACGAAAACTAGTCTAAAGAGGTAGGCTCTAAAATTACATTCCCCTTTGCAAATAAATGAACCAGGGAAACTCTAAATTTGAGTGAATTTAGCAACCATGTGAAGGGAATTAAATACACAGTCAACTCTATTTTTCTCCTACATTTGAAAAATTGTTTCAACCTTCTCATTTTTTCGCAGGATGGTTTAATAGCAGAGATCCCACAAACACTGTGAGGAGCCAACAACACCCCCAAGTTCTTGAAATCTTCACAAGACATAACTGGATGGGGTTTTTCAAAAATTAAGAGGGTATGATGATGAGGTGGATCAAGAATTTGCTCTCTCCCTCACTCCACACAACAAAATCCATGCCGCTATTGTAATAAGGGGCCTCACTATAGATCTCAACCCATAGCTCATCAACAGGGTCACCACACTTCCCCTAGGAATCCCATGGAGAAAAGAAGACAAATGAGACAGCCAGGTGGCAAAAGAAAATTATTTTTAAAAGGTGAAGAACCCACTGAGGAAAAAAATGGAGTAAGGAGGGAAATTCTGCCATACCCATGGAGTGAGGTAGGCTACCAACTAATCAAATACATCTCATGTGAGGGTAGATATAGTGTTGTCTATGGCTATCATTTCAGGATCATTAAAGAATTAAGATTTGGAGTAGAAACACCCCCTCATGAGAGGCTCAGCATACCATATTTCTTGCTTCAATCACTCTTAGACTCAAGCATCAAAGTGAAGGAGGGGAATTCCCAACAATTAGCACACCATGGGTTGATTAGGATCCTCATTGAAGATTCCCTCCAAAACCTCAGAACCCCTATAACATGGTCAGATTTCAGAGACATGCTAGTAGAGGATGACATCAAAGCTCTCACTTATGATGTTAGTCCTACTGCCAGTGAAGAGGAAGTAAAACAGGAAGAGGAAGATACAGAGCAAGATAAGGATGAGATGGATGAAGAAGGAGCTAATATAGAGGAACATGATTAAGATGAAGAAGAAGAGGGAGAAGAGAAGGAGGGTGATGAAGAAATAGAGGAGGAAATTAAGGAGGAAACAGATAGAGATGATGAAGATCTCCAAGAAGAAGAAGACAGGAAAGACATAGAGGAAGAAGGAAATAGAACAGAGGGGACAGAACACAAGGAGGAGTCACCTAGGGTGTCTCCAAAGGCCACTGAGAGAGAGGCAGCAGCTGCCCTCACTGCTCTCAGCACCCCAATCAAGCAAAAAGGAAAAAGGCAGAGGTAGACCCCACTATATTTCAGGACAAGAAAGAGCACAAGAATAAGATAGGGGAAGCCACAAACATCAACCAAAATTCCTATTGAGATTGAAGATTCCCCTACACAAAAAGACAAAATGCCTTCCCCTAAGTCCCCTATCACCTATGTAAGGAGGCCTACTACTAGATCAACTTCCTCAAAGGGTAAGGCAATCCTACAGGATCCACAACAAAATCTACAGGAGGCAAAAACAGTCCTACAAGGTACTCCGTTGAATCTACAAGAGGTATAGAAATTGGAAATAAAGGTAGGGGAGCAACAAGAATCTAAATAGGAGGACCTAGAGACAAAGGAACCTAGCCCCAAACCTAACCTGGACTCCTATTATCGATTTATTGAAGGAGGCAGGGTCATACCTCAAAATTTTCCATCCCACTATTCTTCGAGCTTGAGAAGGAGAGGGCTAGAACTCACCAATGCATGCAGATTGCCAAATCAAAGGGGGTGGAAGACATTGGGCACATGGAGGAAAAACTAAAATAAATTAGCAGAGAGCTAAGTGGTTTAAGGGACAGAGAAGCTATAATGAGAAATCAACTAGAGACAAAAAATGCATGGCTGAGGGGACAACTGCAGGAAAGAGAGAACCAACTAGCATGTATGGTCAGCCTCTCCTTAGAGAAAATCCGGTGTAGGATGCTAGCCAAATCCTATGCTCTCTACCTCAAAGAACACTGGTTGCAATTTTAGATTAAGACACTAGCACAGAGGGGAACCATGCCATTTCAGGCCTATAGGCAGCTTATTGATCTTTGTGATCAAAGTACACTAGAGGATAGGGCCAAAATGGCTAAATTTTATTTGCACAACATGGACCTCACAGACATGAATGTTTGGGACCCCAATGCCAAGCTAGGAGATCTACAATTAATGGCTTTGGCATCATGGATGAACCATGAGGAGTCAAGAGCTGCAGATATGAAAAGGATATTGGAAAGAGAGAAAACTGAACCTCTTTTGATCAGAGTTGAACAATCCAATCCCATGGCCCTCATCAGTACCCTTAATTTGATTACAAATGATCCTCAGTTGGCACCTAGGTATCTTGCTGCCCAAGAGTGTTATAGGACAAAATGACCTCCTCATCAACTCAAAGGTGAAAGACAAGATGACTAAAGCAAATACCACAATTGCAGGCCTTGATTCCACACTAACGCTCTCTGTACACTGCTAACCTGCTTTATAAAGCTTGTTACCAAGATTTGAGGAGCGTTAGTCACCCTGATAACTCAATTTGTTAGACCAGGGGGAGTGTTAGTGAAACTAAGGGAAGTTCAGAAGGTCAAGCCAACGAATCTGCTCACAAATATCTAGATATTTATCCCTAAATTTTCTTAAGAAAAGCAAGGAAACTCCAAAAATCGAGATATTTGGAGAAATTCCAATCTGAGAATGAAGGCAAATGGGAAAAATCTTGAAAACAGGGCAGGTTCATGGCTTTTGCCCTAATGAACTCTAGGAGGAGCTTGGCAGCCCTAATTCGTTTGCTACATAAGCAGCGATAGGGCCATTATGAAAGGGGTCAGAGCATTTGGAAGGATAGCCCATTAATTTGTTGTGAATTGTCATATACTTGAAGAAGTGAGCTGAAAGAGAGAGAGAGAGAGAGAGAGAGAGAGAGAGAGAGAGAGGAAGAAGGGGCAAGGGAAGGCTGATACAATGGATGGTTGTAATCACTCTTCCATTATAAATACAGAACTGCAGTTGTGTTCCCTACTCCATAGTGTCGGTAATGTTGTTCATTGATTTGTTCATTCTGATTCTTGTCGAGATGAGTAGTTAACTTATACACTAATATATGTTTATTGTGCATTCTTACATTAGCTTTCAAGAGCGTATGTTGTGATTGGTTTGCCTTGTCCTTTGTGCAAGAATTATCTTGGAGCCGCCCTTGAAGGAGTTCTTCTTGCCACATAGAGATCTCCAAACAAATCTAGAAGGAACTAAAGGTGATCCTCTTTCCATACCTTGTCAATTTATGTTTGATAGATGAACATGTGCATAACTTGGTAGCTCCTGCAGATAATCTTACAGTCTATCGAAGTTTCCAGGAAGGCCTTTGAGGGTAGTTTTCATTTTGATACACCGTGCATTTTACCCCATAGCAAAATTGGTGACTCTGCTAGGGACTATACATCTAGTTCCCGATCTACCTAGACTCCTCTCAGTTCTTCTCTTTCTTCTAAGAGCTTCCTACTTCTTCAAATCCTTTTCTGATCCACAAACTATCTTGTTACATCCTACTAGTTTGCATTCTCCTCAGAAACTGATCCTAAACGCCCTTTGTTTTAGCAATTTCCCTCACTAACGTAGGTTTCTAGGCTAAACAAAGCTTTATAAAGCACTATGCCTATGTACAGGGAGCGTTAATGGCCCAGCTAACTCTCTGTTTACACTAAAACAGAGCGTTAGTCTCCCATTTCCATGATTTCTAGTAGATTTTGTGGACCAAAAGGGGGGGAACTTGTCTCAGGGGCTAAAGTAAGATCTGCAACTATATTATGTTAACAAATTTGGTGTCTTAAAAATTCATTTTTAGGAAAATGTTTTAGTTTTTCTCTCTTAAAATACATTTTTTTGAAAGAAAGATTGATAAATTGTATTCATCCTTCTGTCGAAATAGTTGTAAGCTGCTTCATTTTGGTTTTCAATAGTTGTTAGGAAATATTGGGAAATGAATCTTTTGGTTATGCAAGTGTTGAATGGATTTAGATGCACAACGAATCCATGAATATGTGAAAAGATGAATATGTAGAATAAGACTTGTTTGCATAAGAAATTGAAAAAAAAAAAATCAGAGCATTGTTCTGCATGATTTATTGAGTTAAGAATCTCACCATATTGATACGACAACACCCCTACCGAAGACAAATAATCAAGTACACTAAAATTTACATTAAAATCAATCAGTTACTCTTTTGAGAAAACCAACATTAGCTAGGCTAGGACCTTGGGATAAGCATGTGAGTGAACTGCCCAAGGTTGAAAACCAAAACTAGTGTCGTTAACGAATGAAAAATCCTTCTGCACTCATATTACTAGGACCACTCCACTAACAACGGAGTGAAATATGAGACAACATCAGACTATAATTGAAGGTAGTCTGCCTTCTCTTACAAATCCTTTAGGCATTCTGTGTATTGGGGGTCCCTTTGGGGATTTCGGAACTGAGTCGGGGACTCAGGTATCCTGCCCACACAGCGTGCTGTCTACGACTATGTCCCCCCTGGTAATGTCTATGATTTGAGGTATCTCTAGTGGCCAAACTTCTAGGTACTTACACAAGGTGACTAGGACGAGCTGTCCTGGTACCTAAAATAGACGGATCTACTTTGTCTTTAGTTTTTGGGAGGGTTCTCGTCTTCACGAGAGTACTTGGCCCCTCAATCTGAGGTTCGGGCGAAGCTCTAAAGTAACCGTAACCATACATTTGGCCATCCTTCTCTATTATTCATTGAGATACTGGGTTTCATCTCCAGTGATCGGTGCTTATTAGACAAGGTACTTTCCCTCTGTTTGCTGATTGATATATTTAGTGTATTTTTTATTTTTAGGTACCTGAGTGCTATCATTTTCGAGACTTTAAATAATATCACATTAAAATCTATTTGATAAAACTTAACGGTCACCGTGGCTACATCCGGCCCTCGTCGTCACTCCAGACGATTGTTAGGATTTCCTTCACTCATTATGGAAGATCTGCCTTGGATATCTCATCTTCGAGGAATCAGTCTCCTAAATCTCACACGGGATCTGTGTGGATGACCGACGATTATAGTTTGCTGGAGGATTTCTTCATGGAAGGATTCCTTCCTCACTTTAACACTCCACTCACAAATCTGTCAGACCCTATCATGGTTTCCATGGTACCTGTACTTCCTTCTTCAGTAGGTGGAAATTTCCCATCTATCCAATCAACGAATCATGGGTTGTGGAATTTTAGAGACATTGTTGGTCCTCTACCACTTCCCCAGTCGACGATCATCACAACACCGGTAATGTGGAATCTTGCTATCCTGTTTGTCCCAGGTATGAAAACTCACATAACACCCTCTATAAGTGGAACCCAGCAGATGCCAAGTTCCACTCCTATGGTGCCATAATGCATACCTTCGACTAATGCCACATATAGTGCTCCATATAACACTCAACGCGGCACTATGGGCACGGTTCTCGTTTACCAACAACAAGATCAGCCGCCAATGTACAATTCCAACCCCCAGATTCAGATATCTAGGGGGTTCCCAATATGCACATGCCGGTGGGGAATGTCATAGTTCCCCCTCCGTTCTCAGGCATGCATGGATAGTCGCTGATTGACATGAGTGTTCCCTCTGTCAATCAAAGCCATATGGTTAGTTCTGTGTCAGTTGGGAATCCACAAGGGGTTCCCAACCAATCCATGGGGGCACCCTACTCACAGACTCAAATGAGTCAAGGGGGCACCGCTTATACTGGGGGAAATTTCATACCCCAGTATCAAAATCCTCATGGAAATCCACTCTACAACACCATACCGCAAAGCAACTACTACACCACGCAACCCATGTACACTATGGGGAACCAAATGATGGGAGGAGCACAGAGCTCCTCAGGTCATCCGTCATCACCATGGTCCGAGTCAGGGGCACCCAACTCTCTACCTTTTTTGGCAACATTGGATATTCTCGACTTATACAAGCTGACAAACGACCCCATCTACCACAACTTACAATGGCCATCGATCCCGCATAAAATACCAATGGACATTCCCAAGTTCGATGGCAAGCAAGGGGAGGATCTGGGCACCCATATCACCACCTACCATCTTTGGAGTGTTTCTAACTCCATGGTGGATGATAGTGTCCGGTTGCATCTTTTTCCCTGCACCCTTACTGGTAATGTAGCAAAGTGGTATATTGGGTTACCACGCGCGTCAGTAAATACCTCCAATAATTTAGCGATGGAATTCCTGAAGCACTTCCAACTACCTATCCACTATGAGACTGGGACGGAGCTCCTCACTTCATTTCATCAGGATACTTCCACCCACATCTCCGATCATATTCATGAATGGAGATGTATGCAAAGGTTAGTCAAAGCTCCCCTCCCAGACTTTCTCTTAACGGACTGGTTCTATAGGTCCTTACTTCCGCAAATCGCTAGAGATGTCGCTCTAGGTGGTGCGGTCACAGAAGACCAATCCATACGTCGTGCCCAGCACTTAGATTTGATATATTCACAGTCTGGCACTCTTTACGACATAATCCCCAATGCCCCTGGCAACCCCAATGCTTCTGCTACCACCAAATCGACTGCTCTTCCTACCACTACGATAAACTTTGTGCAGTCTACACAAAATCCCAGTGGTAAGAAAAAGAAGAATAAGAAAAAGATCGCTCCTTCTGAGGAGCAGTCAATAAAGCAGCCCAACCCAAAACAAAAGGCCGCTGCGCCTACTGCTGATGAAAAGGATACACCTGCCAGATTTCCTTGCAAACTCTGTGCTGAAGACCACGTAACCTGGCATTGTCTGCGTCTTCAAGAATGCACAGAGTACCTTGCCAAAAGGGATACTGGTAAGACCCCTGCTATCCTTAGGAATCCTTTTCCCACTCAGCAACAGCAAAATCTTATTGCAAACCAACAACAACCCATGCCAGGGGGCAACGATGGTTCGCAACATCCTTCAGCTGGTGAAGGATCTTCTACCATTTTCACATTTGAAACGGTATAACTCGCCACAAGAGCCAAATCTTATGGAGCTCCTGTCGCTCCTGCAGCAAAACCATCCTCAGGTCAAAACCCATCGCTGCCCACCGATTTGCATATCGAAAGGCCGGTTGAGGACTTTGTAATTCGACCCCCAAAAGGGGCACTTCGATGCACAACACGTAATACATCTACACATACAACACTACAACATCGTAGAGGATTTGGTGCAAGAGCTGTCGGCTATGTTGGCACTCAAAGTATTACAAACATGCCCCACCAAATGGAAATCTTTACTTTCAGCTATCAGAGGTATTGACCCTACAGATTCCATGCTTTCTATTTTCGACATGACAAGTGTAAACCTCCCCTTTCCCACCAGCTTACATTTCAGGTGCATATCACTTCGAAAGGTAAAGGTATACATAGAACTGTCATCGATGAAGGTGCTTCAACCTGCATCATGTCGACTTCATGTTGGCTCGCCCTAGGTTCCCCAACCCTATCCCCGCCATCGAACTCCCTTAAAGCTTTCAACGGCCACACCTTTATCCCAAAAGGATACCTAGCCAGTTTTCCCATCACATTGTCTGGGAAAACCGTAACAGTGGATGTAGAAGTCGTAGACAGAAAACTCGACTATAATCTCTTGCTGGGTCGCAGTTGGACATATGCCATGACGACCGTCGTATCTACTGTCTTTTGCATCATCCAATTTCCATTGGATGGAAAGGTAGTTACAGTAGATCAGTTTTCTTTCTACACCCCTGATTATTCACCATTACCAAGTGGCTCCGTACCCCTAGTAGGAGGTGGAACTGACTCTTATGTCAATTTAGGTACCAGTCTATTGAAGGCTTCTTCCCTCATGGGTTGTTTCCCTCTTCAGCTGCCGAAGGTTTCACAGATGGTCAATATGCTTTCATCTATTCCTCATGAACAGACTAATCCATGGATCCTACCGGCTCCTTCAGACATTGACACATACGGAGAGAAAATGCCGCTGTCACTAGCTGAATCGGCCTACCAAGCCATTCAATTTGCATCTGAATCTCCGGTCACTTTGGTTTCGGCCAACGGTACCACTGCCCCTCCCATAACCGCTCTTTCTTTCGATCCACTCAATCAAGTCCTATCGATGGACGAAGCTATTAGAGAGATCACAAGGTTAGAAGAGCGACCTTGGGAGGATTCGCACCATCATGTTTCGATATCTGATTCGAACATGATGCCTCTTCAAATCCTGTCACCTGATGCACATGAAATCGTTTCCTCACCATATACGACTATCCAACTTTTGGACTCGGAAGGAAACAGGGGCAATATTTCACAAACATTGCTCCTTGATATTTCTGTCATGATAGGCATCGTGGAAAACATACAGAGTGGAGCCAATCATAATCCTGAGGAAATTGTGAGCTTCACCTACCTGTTTAGGGACTTCCGTGATGTTTTTCCTTGGTCTTATGAGGAAATGCATGGCATAGACCCTTCTAATGTCAAGCATGAGATCGAGAAAGATCGAGCGTTCTTTTTATGGTATTTTTCTTGCTCGTTAATCCGAAAAACCTCGAGTCTCCTTCATTGGGCTCGTTAAACTACTACAACGAAGATAATAGAGTACTTTTGGAGATATTTTATTGCTCTTTAAAAAATATAAACATCTCCAAGTTTTTTGTCGCAGGGCTCGTTAAACATACACCGCGATCAATAGAGCACTTTTAGGGATATTTTATTGCTCTTTAAAAAATATAAATATCTCCGAGTTTTCATCGTTGTGCTCGTTAAAATCTGTACGATGATGGTCAGAGCACTTTTTGTGATATTTTATTTTCTTTAGAAAATATAAACATCTTCGAGTTTTCAGCATTACGCTCGTTAAATACATGCAACGATGCTCTGAGAAACTCTTTTTTAATCTTTTTCCAGCTCATAAACTGAAAAAGATCAAAGGAGCATTCTTTTTAGGCGCTTTTTTCTCACTCTCTAAATTGAAAAAATCCCAAGCTATGTCTTGCTGCTTGTTAAAATTGCTAAAGATGACCTGAGCTATGTCTTGCTGCTCGTTAAACTTGCTAAAGATGACCCGAGCATTCTTTTAGGTACTCTTCTCACTCGTTAAACTAAAAAACCCCGAGTTTTTGTTATTGGGCTCATTAAAAATTCATGACAAAACATGATTTTAGTCCATCACCTCGTACTTGTAACAAAATGAGGTCGACATCTATTGAAAATAGGTTTCTCTTTATCCAGGTTCAATAGATTAAAAGACGGAAAAGTAACCGATTCGGTATACTATTAACCTTTTGTTGCACCCGTTAACAACTATGACAAAGGGACCACCATGGATTCTCTCTTTACAATCTTTTCAGACTCTCTAAATATGAAAAGACCACTGAGTTGTCTAGTCTGGACTCTTTAAATTACACAGACAAGATATAGAGTCGTTCTTTTTACGATACTTTTCAGACTCTTAAAACATGAAAAAATCGATGAGTTTGCCTGTCTGGACTCATTAAACTAATCAAATAGGGGAAAGAGTCATTCCTTTTGTGATCCTTTTTAGACTCTTTAAAACATGAAAAGATTGATGAGTTTACCTGTCTAGACTCATTAAAAAATCAGACGGGAAAAGTGGACAATACAACTGTATTCCGTATTTGAAAGCGTGGTTTGGCAGCAATTGTTCCCTTGAACATGGTACTCCCTTAGATAAACCTTCATTTTGATAGCCTCTCAATATGAACCCTACCGACCTATGAGTTTTAGCCTATATACCCTGATGTAATCGCATCTCCGTATCTTAACACTCTGTAGTGTTCATGAGTCTAGTGCTGTCTGGTTAAAACTGTTGTCGTGCCTTCTATTATTCAAGGGTCCCCATTTGTTTCCTCTATCAACCGATCATACATATCCTTTCATCATGCCCTCCATTGTTTAGACCCAAATGCTCAAAAGATTCCTCAAAAAACAAAATCATTCTTGTCCATTTTCATGTTAACTGATGTAGGACACATCATTGCCTACCTTTCGACAAGTTTCTTCCTATCGACTTCAACACTCTATCTAGGAAGATAACCCAGAAACACATTCAGTGCCTTGGTACTTGCAGACATTAGTGGCAGGTTACCTTGTGTTTGATCACGGGTTTTCATTATTGGCTCCTAGTTAAGCGATTCTACGAGTGTTCGACGACAATAAAATCTTTCACACTTGCTAGTTTGTACTGTGCATCTTGGAGACCATCACCATTATTGGTGGCCTTCCTCGCATCTGTTAACGGTCTCCATTATTGACTGGTAATCAGATGATTTCGTGCATGTTTGACGTCAACACATCTTATCACATGTACCGATCTATGATGTTCGATGAAGCGGAAATCAAGACCTTGGGTAGAGGCTTGCATCATTCAGCCTTGTTTCCTCTCCCAAGATGTGGATATTGTTCTTTGGAGACAACTATTTCAGGATGATCTATTATGACACTGGATCCGCTCTGTGCTTATCGGCGGCTGGCATTTTTATATCTAAGAAGAGAAAATTACTTTGACATAGTTACTGAGCATGGGAACGCTCAACTCAGGACATGATTTTAGCAGTTTATATATATGTATATGTGTTGTATCAGGTTTTCCTTGCCACCCGAAATTTCTCTCTCTACAAAATTTTGACAGAAAAATTACAGTTTTTCTAAAGTATTTCGGCCATCGTCTCTACCTTTGATCTCATACTTTAGGGGGCATTTGTTATAGGAAAAAATGACCTCCTCATCAACTCAAAGGTGAAAGACAGGATGACTGAAGCAAAGACCACAATTGCAGGCCTTGATTCCACACTAACGCTCTTTGCACACTGCTAACCTGCTTTATAAAGCTTGTTACCAAGCATAGAGGAGCGTTAGTCACCCTGCTAACTCAAGTTGTTAGACCAGGGGGAGCGCTAGTGAAACTAAGGGAAGTTTAGAAGGTCAAGTCAACGAATCTGCTCACAATTATCTAGATATTTATCCCTAAATTTGCTCAAGAAAAGCAAGGAAACTCCAAAAATTGAGATATTTTGAGAAATTCCAACCTGAGAATGAAGGAAAATGGGAAAAAGCTTGAAAACAGGGCAGGTTCATGGCTTTTGCCCTAATGAACTCTATGACGAGCTTGGCAGCCCTAATTCGATTGCTACATAAGCAGCGAGAGGGCCATTGTGAAAGGGGTCAGAGCATTTGGAAGGATAGCCCATTAAGCTGTTGTGAATTGTCATATACTTGAAGAAGTGAGCTGAAAGAGAGAAAGAGACAGAGGAAGAAGGCGCAAGGGAAGGTTGATACAATGGATGGTTGTAATCACTCTTCCATTATAAATACAGAACTGCAATTGTGTTCCCTACTCCATAGTGTCGGTAATGTTGTTCATCGATTTGTTCATTCTGATGTTTGTCGAGATGAGTAGTTAAGTTATACACTAATATATGTTTATTGTGCATTCTTACATTAGTTTTCAAGAGCGTATGCTATGATTGGTTTGCCTTGTCCTTTGTGCAGGAATTGTCTTGGAGCCGGCCTTGAAGGAGTTCTTCTTGCCGCATAGAGATCTCCAAACAAATCTAGAAGGAAATAAAGGTGATCCTCTTTCCATACCTTGTCAATTTATGTTTGATAGATGAACATGTGCATAACTTGGTAGCTCCTACAGATAATCTTACAGTCTGTCGAAGGTCCCGAGAAGGCCTTTGAGGGTAGTTTTCATCTTTGATACACCGTGCATTTTATCCCATAGCAAAGAGCAATAAAGTTCACATTTTTAGGACATGTTTAGGTTGCTAGGAGATGATAGTATACATTTTTGCCTAAGGAGATGGAACACACTGCCATACAGCTTAAAGATAAGATAATATCACTCCCCTCAAAGGTTGAGACAGGCACTCAATAAGATACCTATGTCTAAGCAATCTATGCAAAGGTTGAAGGTCAATTGGATAGGCCTAAAACTCAGCCCACCACTACTCTTGGGGATACTAGAAGGGATAAAAGAAGAAGAAGAAAAGAGGCGTGGGAAGAGGTAGAAAAGAAAGCAGGCTTCTATGAACAAGAAGAGTAGACCACAACAGAGGCATGGGATGTCGGAGAGGCTACCAGAGCCATGAAGGATATGGATATTGACTAAGTTGCTCAGAGGATGAGAAACACTTTCAGCATGGGGGTGATGATGAGACTCATCATTCGTTAATTATATGGGCCTTAATTAACCTCCTAGCTTAGTCAAACCAACTATTCTCATAACTTATTGGATAGTTTTGATTATATTTTGTTTATGAGATGAGTTAGAGTTGGATATTTTGCTTTATGGTCTAATGTGCATTTAATGCAGGATTAAAGGATAAAAGCAAGGAATTTTGGCAAAGACCAAGATCAAAACTCGAATGGGACAAGGGAGAGGGATTATAGGAGGTAAATCCTCATCATTTACTACCCCTCCATTCGAATATTCATCCATCAGCTCGAAGTGCAAACAGCCAAATCATGAGGACTAGAGGGTAGTTGAGCAAGTGAAAGACAAAGCACTAGTTTATCTCAAGTTTTGGAGCCGAGACCCCCTAATTTTAAGGAAGTCATTGGAGACTTCGGATGTATAAGTAGAGAGGCCTAGGACGTCAGTAGGATTCGGATTTTTATTGTAAAACTCTACTCTATTTTCGAGTTGCAAGACTAGTGACAATTTTTTTGATGTAATCTGTTGTTTTGGTAATAAGAATGAGTTTTGTTTTTAGCCAGCACTGAGTTAACTCAGAGGGCTAAAGCTCTTGGGTTAGGGCCCAACCCTAGCAGCCAAGGCTCCTCTTTATTGTACATGTATGCTAGTGTAGATTCATAGCTTAATTATTCATTTGCTTAATAGATGCATTTCCATTACAACAATGTAGATTAGATTGGTTGTGTGATAGTTTGCTTCCATTTGTGCCTTATTTCAAGTAGCAGGTTAGCAAGGAGAAAAAGGATCACCACAAGGTTGTCATAAAGTGTCTCAGCCTCACTTCCACCCTTTGTGACCATGACTTGAGGAAGGGACCCTTTAGCAGCCCCAAAAACACAGATTTCTAGTTCTTGTATGAGCTTTGGAGTTTGTTGTCTTCGATTCAGTATTTGGTTCATGTTGCAAGGAAGATTTCATTGTCTTCTTTTTCCATCTCCATTTCTGCAATAAGATATCACTCATGCTTTCATTCCCTTCAGCAACTTTCTTCATGCATAATATAGGCAATTGATTCATGCTTTTCTAGTTTATGAAAATGTATCTTGTTGCATAGTTCTTGGAAGACACACATGTTTTAAGCAGAGCAGGTACTTTAGGAGGAGACCAAGACTTCATCACTAGCAGCCACCTTCCACTTCATCCACCTTATCCATCCCTTGTTTCACCATCACCCTCACTAGTTTTTCATCATTTTTCATTGAAATTCCCCTAGATACATTGAGTGAATCTAGCCATCTCTTATCTTGGATATTGACTCCTGAGTGCTCCTAGACCTTCTAACACTCCATTCCACCCATCACACACCTTTCCCAAGCTTCCCAACACCTCCAACACCTCACAATTAGCTCTCGGTTGTATCCTGTAGGTTTCCTGTAATTCCTACAGGATCATCCTATAGGTTTCTAGTACATCCTATAGGTTTTCCTGAAACGGCCTGTTTTGAGGCCGAATTGATGGGAAACCTCTAGGAAGTCACAAAAAGCCTCCTAGGACCCCTCCACACCATCCAACCACTTCATAAACCTTCTAGCCATCCTAAAACACATTCCATTGACCTGTCACATCCACAAGAACAATTAGTTTGCATACTTGATTTTGCCTAAAAAAAACCAAAAAAGTGAAAACAGATTTAGTTTAGTTTATTTGCTTGCACATTAGTATTGTTTGATGATTTTTACTTCTACAACTTTGATAGTAGCATTTGTTTAGTGTTGATTTAGCAATTTTGCTTAGCATAACTTCTTAAATGGTTAATTAGGGTATGGTGTGGTTTAGCATTACATGTTGGTTTTTCCTTCCATTACTGTAGAGTAACTCTCTTAGAGTAGATTTGCCCTTATTCCATCAAAGAATCAAGCTTCTTCTGACTCTATAGAAGTCTGGCTTGGAACCCCAGTGGTCTCTCACCAGCTAAACAGTGACAATAGGCAGAACCATCTCTTTTACTTGTGCATACAACATTGTCACCTCCAAATTTGTACGAGCCCCGGGTTGATAAGTAAAGCTGGTAGCCTAGGAGTTGCAGCATCCTTGCTGCAATACTGGTGCTCATCAGCTTATTATCTCTAACAGTTTCTACAACGTGCAGTAATCAACAACAACATGGTTTTCATCAAGTCCAAAGGGGGAGATTGTTGGCATTATGATACAAGTATTGTCCTTAATGGCAACTCACTCACATGTCAGTTCAATTTTGATAAAAGGAAACTCATAGTGTAACAGGTCAATTCAGAGGTAACAGGGCATTGGTACAGAAGAACAGGAAGTTGGAACTAAGGTCTACTGATCAAAATGAAGAAGTTGAAGGAAAATGATGGTGTAAAGAAGTTTAAGTTGTATATGCAAGTCCACTTTTTCAAAAGAGCGTATAAACGCAGGTTCACAGAACAAAAAGAGCGTATACGTATGCACGCACTTTCACAAGAGGAAAATCACATATAGGTTGGAAACTCAAGGAAATTCAAGAGTAAAGAATACCAGGGGTCAATACTATGGTATTAGCCCACAATATTGAGCGAAGTAACGACTATTTGATCCCATCCAAGAATACCATATGTCCTAAGTGTGGTTTTGGTCTGAGGTATTGAGAAAGGCCAAAAAATATATAAGGAGGAGAAGATCAAAGGGCCAATGTGTGCAAGTGAAAGAGTTTCTCAGAAATACTTCTATCTGAAGTGTATTTTATGTTGCAGGGGCTATGATAGTGATATGATCTGAAATATTTTGTGCACCGTGAATTCAATGTTGGATCAGGATCATGAGATCCGAAATGACTTAACATTGAATGATCTGATATTGGTTGGGCTAGATCTGATTGTTTACACATGTTTTATTCTTTAAATGTCATGATCTGGGTATGTCTGAAGCCCAGAATAACAACGAAGTTGTGAGTTAATATTTGCAGATCTATACGTCTGTTCACCTTAGGAAAGGTGCATATACACAAAGGTTCAACTCTTCCATGTAGTGTATGAAAAGGAAAATCCTTTTGTTCAGAAGTGGTTGATCTATCTGATCAGTGTTGTTGTTTTACTGATGTCTTTCAATGAAGTCTTCTTAGATCTAAAAGTAAAACTGAATGCATAAGGAGTTTGTGTATGATTGATTGATTGATTATGTGTGAAGGGTTATCTCTACCACTGACTGTCCAGATCTCTGTAAATTGATAGTAGATGTTCAAAATATTACTGATTGGTACAGATCTGATTCAGAAGTTTTTATGATTCAGTAGTTTTGAAGGTATACGCAGGTTTTACTAAGGAAGGTAGTGTATACATGCGGGTTGGGTTCAATAAATTAGCGTATAAATTATGATGAATGATTTTTGAGGTTACAGCTGGTTCAGAATGATGATGCAAGTTTCTGGGTTCAACACAGTGTTCTTGTGACAGTGATGCGACTGTTCATATTGACTAATTGTTGGTTGATGTAGTTTGAAAGTTCTGATGGGTCCAATGTGAAAATTTGATGAAACGAGGCCTTGATTTTGTATTGTTGTGTACTACGAGCATCCAGTCTAAAAATTAATGAAACGTGGTCCCTGGAGGTAGAGAGAAGATTGAAGCCTTCTGTAGGTTGGCGCCTACGTACTAGTAAACATATCAGCTAGTACAAGAGAGAGGGGGTTGTAGCTCCCTTCCAGTAGAAGCTGGAAAATGGGAGGAGGTTGTAGCCTTCTGCAGGTGGGTGTCTACGTACTGGTATGAGTCTGCACCAGCACAAGATTGTAAACATATTTTCTTTATATTAAAAAGATAGAGACAACAGCAGTAGGTGGTTTTTCTCCTGCTTTGGGTTTCCACCTTAAATCTTGGTGTTCATGTGTATTGCTTATGTGTGATGGTTTATTATGTTATTATTGCACATAGTTACTATATAATAAGTCACCGATGCACTGATTAAAGTTCAACACATGATAAATTGACTAAATCATAATTTCTTTGGGTATACGCTGGTTTCGCTAGTCATAGTAGCGTGCACACACAAGTTCACTTCACTGAAGTAGCGTATATAAATCTGTTTGGGAAATAAAATATTTTTGAATTGTAAATACTAATTCACCCCTGCCCCTCTCAATATTATTTCCAACAAACAAGAGTGGGATCGGTATGGTATAGAATCTCATGTTTCATGACAAGTCCAAGCACATAGAGATTTGATATCACTTCATTCGATACATGGTGCATAGAAGAGTTGTTAGATTCCTTATCGATAGATGATTATATTGTAGATATTCTCACCAAATATTTAGCGAAAGGAAAGTTATTGGTCTTCAGAGAAAATCTTGGACTGATGGATGTGACCCCTCCTAATAAGGGGCAACGTTGATCGAGGAAAATTAGCCATCTCTTGTCCCATGTTGAGCTCCCAAGGTGAGGAATTGAGATAGAGGGCTCTTGTGGTTGAGAGATCTCTGGAAAATAACGGATCACCCCTATTTGTTACCCACAAGGTTGACATGTTGCTCCGCTATCTACTTAAGGTTGTAGATTCATCTCCCCTATTTGGTCTATGTAGAGTATAACCCAATTGGAATTATACCCACAAGTCAAGCATGTTGGGAATACCGCTTCCTATTTGGCCAACGCATTGAGAGTGTACTTGGGGTGTACAAACCAAGTCGATTATGATGTAGGTGTTCTACCACATTACTACTTAGATTCATCAATGGGAAGATCAGTAGGCAATAGGATTGAGTTGAGATTTTCTCCCCTTTATGGTTTTGGATTGAAAATGAGCTCCCCGATGTGATTCTAGGGTTGAGATGTGCTCCCCTGTGTGTGTTTGATATCCTATTCCTCGATATGGGGTTGAGATATATGACTCCCCCATGAGATATAGGGTGGAAGCTAACGCTCCTCGATTATTCTTCTTTTATATTCGAGAATGTTTGAAAAGATAAAGTTGAGAAGAGATGGTCACGACATGACGAAATCATGACAAGATGATGTGATGATCAATGGACAAATATTAGAAAATAGAATTCTTCCTAGTTGAGAGGGAGTGTTAATTTATGCAAGTAGGGACAAATTCCACATTAGACAACTTAGATGATGTTGAAGAATCTAAGGCAAATAAGTGGAGTGTGATTCTTCGTTACTTGATAACAATTTGTGGAGTATTTTTACTTTTTATTGTTAGCTTAATATTCTTCTTCTTATTATTAATGCATGTGTGTACTTCATCAAACTACTACCAAAACATAAGAACAAGAACACAAGATGTTGGTTCTCTACCAGGGCCCAAACCTCTCTTCTCTTGAGAGGAAAACCCTTCGGTAAGTTTTCTCTTATTGAATATTATTTCTTGATCAATGCCAAACCCTAGACCCTTTACTAGAAGAACCTCCAAGCACAAGTCAAGTCCTTCCTTTTCTTTGCACTATGTTTCCCTAGCACTTTGTCTACCTCCTTCTAGCACTTTGTTCCCCGGCACTTTGTCCTTCTTCTGGCACTTTGTTCTTCCTTCCACTGTAAGTAGATCTTTTAGAAGAGGTACTTTTCCTTAGTGATATCCTTCACCTAAGGATACTCATTCCTTATATTGATCATCCGATTTCCTTCTTGGTTTATGGTGGAAGGCTTAGTGTGATAGCACTACAACCCTAATTCTCGCACGTGTGGCAGGTACCCTAGAGAATTAGGGTCCTTTTTCCTTTGCTAGAGAGATAGGCTTCTTCCCTTGACTTGGGGGGCATTATAAGCCTAATTTCAAACCCAACCAACACTAATTCATGAACTGTTTGATCCTGTTGTTATACCTGCAGACTTACTCACCTCTTCTTCACATGTGTGACTATTTCTAGCCCTAGAAACAATCCTCTTCACTTTGGCCTTCTTCCTCCTTCCTTCGCTTGTCTTGGAGACCCTTTAGGCTTATGTTCTTATCCCAAATAATGAAGTTTATGTGACGGTAATAGAGGGATGCTATGAAAGTAGAGAGACCCTCTCCTTCTTTGCACATGTGACTATCTTTTAGCCCTAAAACAAACTTCCAAAGCTTCGGTATTTCTTCCTCCTTATTTTCTATACTTGGAGGCCTCTTTCCTTGACTTTTTCATACCCTTTACTCGTCCTCTTTCTTGCCGATTTCAGAGATGATATCTTCATCCTTTGAGGAGGTCAAATGGATCCTTATATAGGATTTTATCTCCTTCTTTTAGGCTGACTAGAGGTCGACATGAAGACTTGAGTCCGACTTGCTTGATATAATCTGGATTGCTTCTTTTGATGGTGTCATTTCTTGGAGGATGCTTATGAATTTGGTTGGTAGTATTATTATGACCATAATACATATTATTGCATGGTTTAACAAGCCCTTAAGGTCTTAAACCTTTTCTTTTGACTATTTCACTCACCTATATCATTTTAACTAGTGCTAGACCTATTTCAATGAGCAAGAACCTCATTGACATATATTATAAGAATGATATTTCTTTTCTTGAATAAATACAAATATCAAAAGTAAATTTATGAATACCAGACCTAGTTACATTTCATTCAAGACTCCCTCTTAACTAGGGAGGTATTCATATAACATTACAAGGTGTTTGGTTATTATCAATCTTTGAAGATATCACATAAGAGAATTCAGATTTGCAATCCATCTGTTATAGCATCATATCAATCAACATTGCCATAGTGCAAGGCCTTGACTAATAGCTCCATCTCTTCATGAGATCATGAAAAAAAATGTTGGTGAGACCAATGATTTATAGACACCTTCATCGTTGTCTCTCAAGGTACATGTTACGCAGTAATTTGTCACCGTTTATCACCGTCCCTGTTTCCCCTCTCCCGTACATTGGAGGACTCATTCCGGGACTTGTGAGAAGTGACATAACATGAAACCACTTGCATTATATTCCTCTAAGTGTGAGCTTCATATGCCCTGAAGACATCTCCTGCAGTATACCCATAAAAACAACCCTTTTTGCATTAGCGTGGGTCCACAGTGTACTTCCCGCGCCAATGGGGGAAATCCTCTAAAGAGGGCATGCCAGTTGGCGCTCTGTCTCAGAGTCGCACTCACGCCAACCCTGTTGGGTAAAGTTTTTAACAAACAAACTTCCGAAGGTTCTCCCTAACCCATTCATGAACTGAATCCGTGTTGAGTTAGGATGGTTTGGCTTCGAATCTCCATAGAAGGGAAGTGGTTTGCCACCTTTCATGGAAGCTTCTAAGTGATAAAGCCAATCCCATGGAAATTGTGATTGATCTTATCTTCTTCCCCTCTATCTATAAAAGCTTGTCTCTATGCCTTGGGCAAGCTAGTGCTAGTGATAGTAGGAGTTCCAGGAGTTCAAGAGATTAAAGTTGCAAGAGCCTTCTTTGCATCCATAAGGCCAAATCTAAGTGAGGAGATTCTTGTCACCAAGGAGAGAGAGGCTTGTTTCCCATCCCAACAAGCTTTGCAAGACTTGTGTAGCTGATCACCCAGCCAAAGGAGGATTTGACGTCAGAACTATGGTTGTATTCTTCTTTGTTGTTTATCAATAATAGATGACTGTCATTATGGTTCCACTCTCATTGTCTTTTGTAATGATTGATGTTGAGTTATATCTTTTCTAACTGATATATAATTGCATCTATTGGATTTTATGCTTGTATTTGTGTTGTTCTTTGCATGTGCAGGTGTCCAATCACGGAGATCGTGGGGATCGTGACTGGCCGAAGCAAAGGAACGAGAGCGACGTCTCTTCTACGAATATTAGCGTTGGAATCCAAGTAGGTTCTCATCATCCACCTTTAATTTGCAATTAGGAACTTGCGTGATAGCATTGTTTGATTGTTGCTAGACCCGATCTGGGCTAGTAGGGATCACCTCTGTCCGCCTCCCACTGCCAGAGGGAGAGGAGCGGGATGAGGAGCTGGGTATGATCTCTTTGTTTTTTGATGTTTTATGTATTTTTTGTTTTTGTCAATACATGCATGTTCTGATGACAGTTGTATGTATATGCAGACGTTGGCCCAGAGCGACCAGCTGGCTTGTCTCCCATAGCGTGGAGGGTCCAGCCCGCAGCTGACCCTCAAGCAGAGGGTGGCGTGGGGGAAGAGCTGGTTCAGAATCTCGAGGGACTCACTCGAGGGATTCCGGGTTACGCTAGACTGGCGGATGTGCCTTTTGCATACCAGAGGCACACAGTGGGGGTGCCGAGTCGTATCCATTGTCTGTTGAGCACCACCACGATTAGACTTCTAGGCTTCTTTTATGCATATTTTTTGAGGGACATGTCGTCCCCGGATGTATCAGGATGAACATGTATTATTTTTTGAACTATATAATGCACGTGGTGCAAACATTGCGACACACATATATATACATATGCCTTTTTCTAGATGGATCTTTCACATGTGATGATGTGTTATATGTTATGCAAATATCTGACACAAAATGTAATCTAATGTATCAGTTGCGTAACAAACGGCCTATTGTGAAATGTATTTACACACACGCATATTTTATTTTTACACAAGCTTGAAAACACGCATGATAATCACATATGCAAACTATGCTTGGAGATGATTTTATTTTTTATGCAAGATTAAAAGCACTCACACACATGCAAACTATGCTTGAAAATAAAGGAACGGGCATGCCCCCCAGCATGGTGTCTCAATTCGAGGTACATGCCCCCCAAGCTTCAGTCCATTGAAAATGGAGTGAAGGTTGACATTACTGTTATTGCGCTCGAATTGCACGAGCTCTTGTTTCATTATTTTAACGAGGTTGACACAGGTAAAAGAACTATCCTCGTAACACTTTGTTTCATTTTTTGTTTTTGTCAATACATGCATGTTCTGATGACAGTTGTATGTATATGCAGACGTTGGCCCAGAGCGACCAGCTGGCTTGTCTCCCGTAGCGCGGAGGGTCTAGCCCGCAGCTGACCCTCAAGCAGAGGGTGGCGTGGGGGAAGAGCTGGTTCAGAATCTCGAGGGACTCACTCGAGGGATTCTGGGTTACGCTAGACTGGCAGATGTGCCTTTTGCATACTAGAGGCACACAGTGGGGGTGCCAAGTCGTATCCATCGTCTGTTGAGATGCTTGGTGCGTGCGATGACGTGCTATCATGAGCACCACCGCGATTAGAATTCTAGGCTTCTTTTATGCATATTTTTTGAGGGACATGTCGTCCCCGGATGTATCAGGATGAACATGTATTATTTTTTGAACTATATAATGCACGTGGTGCAAACATTGCGACACACATATATATATACATATGCCTATTTCTAGATGGATCTTTCACATGTGATGATGTGTTATATGCTATGCGAATATCTGACACAAAATGTAATCTAATGTATCAGTTGCGTAACAAACGGCCCATTGTGAAATGTATTTACACACACGCATATTTTATTTTTACACAAGCTTGAAAACACACATGATAATCACATATGCAAACTATGCTTGGAGATGATTTTATTTTTTATGCAAGCTTAAAAGCACTCACACACATGCAAACTATGCTTGAAAATAAAGGAACGGGCATGCCCCCCAGCATGGTGTCTCAATTCGAGGTACATGCCCCCCAAGCTTCAGTCCATTGAAAATGGAGTGAAGGTTGACATTACTGTTATTGCGCTCGAATTGCACGAGCTCTTGTTTCATTATTTTAACGAGGTTGACACAGGTAAAAGAACTATCCTCGTAACACTTTGTTTCGTTTTTTAACGAGGTCGTCACAAGATCAAAACTATCCTCGGGACATAAGCTTGAACCAGGAAGGATTGTGCTTGTTGGAAATGCGCATGCCCCCAGTGCAATGGCGCAGGATGAGGTACATGCCCCCCAAGCTTCATTGCATTCAACAAAGTGGATGGAATGAAGCTTCACGAGATTGTAATTGAAAGACGTGATTGGAAAGGGGGAATTGTTTCATTTTTTAACGAGCTTGACACAAGATCAAGAACTATGCTCCAACACCTAGTTTCATTGTTTAAGGAGCTTGACACAGGGAAACGAACTATGCTCCATTGGAACTTCACCATAATGAATAGGAAGTTGAGGCTCCCAAGAGTGCCACTCCTGATGGAAGGCCAACATCTTGGAAGTCAGGGCCCAATGTCTCCAGGACACTATGCACGATGGCGGCATCACTGTATCCAGGCACGGGATAGGTGGCCACATAGTTGATCTGTGATGGGGCAGATGCAACTGGTGGATGAAAACCAGGAGGGGATGACAATTGCGCAGGAGGCACTCGGGGGCTGACGAACGATAATTGATCTATCGTCATTATTCTTCCATCGTGTGGAAAGCAAACCACCCAGAAAAATGAAGAGACCAGGGCCCCCATGGCATAAACATAGTCACGGCCAAGGAGAAGACTGAAGTCTAAAGCACCTTGGGTAACCAATACGTCTATATAGACGGTCTTGCCTCCCAAAGTAACAGGGAATTGTGGAAGGATCCCTAATGGTTGACTAGTTCCTCCGTCAAAAGCCGTCAGATTCGGTGTGGCAGGCACAAGCTGTGGGGAACCCAAGGCTTGCCAAGCAGTGGCAGGCATAAGACTAACCGATGCTCCCTCATCCAACACAGTGCCAGGTAGCGCCTTATTATAGGCATGTACCGTGACCCAGAAAGGCACATGGGATGGAAGGGGGGAGGTAGTCAAATGATTCCAATCGAAGGAAATGACCGAACTACTTGGTGGGGGAACCATATGATTGACCCCCTACTCTAAAGGAACTGATGCAGGACTCTTGGAAGCAGCTGGGATAGGAGAGTCATTTCCGGACTCAGGAGAATCTGAGGAGATGAGAAGAACATGGGAGTGATGCTCTTCTGAAACAGAGTGATCGACGGGTGGTGAACTCGAGTCGACACTCTTTTCGACCAATGGTTGGTCTGGAATAGGCTGGGCACAGCCAGGTTTGGGAAGAGAAGGCTGGACAAGAGAAGAATATGAATCAATCTCTTTGTCAGCAAGGGAATGATCTGCGGCTACAGAGAGACATTGATAACCAGCAGGAAATTGGGGTGAAGGAGCTGTAAGACTTTCCAAGACAATGGAGGCTTTATCCATGAGTGGACAAAGGTGAAGGGGATGATTGCCTTCACAAAGTTTACAGGGGATTCGAATCTTCCCTTTTTCCTTACCATTCCCGACTGATAAGGTAGCATCGCCATGAGCTTTAGAGGACGATGAGGGGCAGGCCAGATCGCGAGACCATACTTCTAGTACCCTGGGAATGCCAGGACAATCGCAAAGAAGATGGTCCTCCTTGCATAATCGACAAGGAAACTTGACCTTCCGCGGAGGAGCGAAAGGGGGCCCGACTTCAAGTGTACTCAAGGGGGTAGCTGTACTTGTAACCTCTCCATTAGGAGCCTTCTTCTTCTTCGTCTTCTTCTTCTTCTTCTTAGCCACCTAGTTACTCGATTCTAGACTTTCACCAGGTGAAGTAGAAGATGAGGACGTAGAAGTGGGCGTAGAAGGGGAGAGATCCACCTTAGAATCAACATGATGTTGTTCAGGTGGAGGGACGGATTGACTAGACGGTGAGACGGCAGGGACCAAAGAGGTTGAGAACAACCAAACCGGCAACCCAACAGTTAACCCTGGGAGGGACAACGTTGCCATATAAGGAGCACCAACATTTCCAAAAGGAGCGAAATGACCAGGGTTCCCGTCAGAGGGGGTCCCTGGGTTGGTGAACCCCGGAAAAGTTGCCATTAAGAACAAAAAGAAGCCTACTCAAGCTAACGCAAACAAGATCTAACCAGGTAAATGTGAACGCGGCCGAATAAATTTTAAGACAAAGGAACTGAACTTGACCTTTTCATGTTTTAAGAGTCGAGAAAAGGACAAAAAGGTGACTCTAGTCGCCTTCGAATGTTTTGTGAGCCCGAAGTGACAAGTGCTCAAGTGAGCCTTTTCTTTTAAGGAGTCCGAAAAGGATCAAAAGTGACTACTCTGGAGAAACTAGGCAAAGGGTTTACCAGACAACCCGTAAAACTGCATATACACCCTGGCAGTCATATGAAAACCAAGGACTTCCCGTACGACAGTCAATCTTCCCGAATGCTGTGTTCGGTGCGTAACGGCTTGTAAGGCGGCAGACACGGCTTCCTGTGGATAAAGGATGATAACCTAGTGGGGTCTCCCCATATACTCGACGGTACGTGGGAGCTCAAGTCCGTGCTAGACCACTTGTTGCATCACGGAAGGAGGAATCACCCAAACTTAAGTGAAACAAAAGTGACTAGGTTTAACGACGCCAGAGCACGTCTCTAGCCTAGACCTCTAAACAGTGAGTGTTATGTTCCAATGCGTTTTTAAGTTCATTCAGTTCATTTTACGGTTGATCTTGAATTAGGTTTCAGTTTCCAGGTCCTACCCTATGTAATCTCTCACAATTCCCTAAATGCAAGCTATATGCCAAAAAGAATCATTTCGTTCGATGAACACTAACTACGAGAGAGTTGAGAACTTTTCACTCAAACAAAATGACCATAAACAATCAAGAACCACTCTAATGCAGCTAATGGCAATAAACGAAACTTTTCTTTAAAGTCACTAATCAATGAAAAGCTCTAATTTCCATTAACTAATTCAACGCAAAAGAGACTGTTCGTTTTCTTTTCAATGGCAAAGTGCACTAAACAAATTTTGAGAGATAATAACACCGAGCAAAAGAGACAAATTTCACTCAATGAGAATGCAATCAAGTCCCCAAAACACCAAGGCAGTCCTTCAAACCAAAAAGAAAACACAAAGACCTCTATGAGCTATGTGATCTAAGCCCAAATGAAGCCAAGCGAAATCCAAGCGGAAAAGAAGCAAATCGCTTGAATAACAATAAAAAGCTTTGACAACCACTGAGCAAGTGCAAAAGAGTAATCACAAAGTCGACTGGACGATCAAAGAACCCAAGACTCCTACGGAAGGCTCGATGCACAAAGCCACTAGATTCCCTAGGGCTAAAATGTGAAATCGATGGAAAGAGGCAAACACCCGAAGGATGGAGGTCGAAAACCAGTCAAACAAGGATCAAACATGCACCAGTAATTGAAAAAGATGTGAAAAGATACAAATCCAAGCTCAGAAGGCTTGCAAACAAGCAAACTGGAAAAGTTGATAGGCCTGGCGCGACTGTCATGTTGTAACTCGTGCTTTTAAGGGATTGGCGCGGGTTGTCTTTGAGCAACATGCACCAACTGGTGCGACTGTCAAGGAAAAAATCGCGCTAATCAAGTTTGCTAGATCAAAAATAAAAAACAGGCGGTCCAAGGCTTGGTTAACAGTATCCAGGCAGGCCAGGAAGCAAGAGACAGCAAGAAATCCAACCCAGAAAGCTATCTAAGCAATCCAAACAAGAGAAAACCAAAGAGACAAGACAACTCCAAGTTGTTTAGTCTGTAAACCAAACCGTAGATTGACTGAAGTGGCGTTGATCTACTTCGCTAATGCAAAGCAATAACGTTTCGTAGGCTATATGGCCATACTTCAGGCTCCGTCTAAAGTTTACAAATCAAACAACAAGCTAAGTCCCCAGTGAAGTCGCCAAATTGTTGTGGAGGTAAATCCCCTCTGCGGACAGAGGCGATCCCTACTAGCCCAGACTGAGTCTAGCAACAATCAAACAATGCTATCACGCAAGTTCCTAATTGCAAATTAAAGGTGGATGATGAGAACCTACTTGGATTCCAACGCTAATATTCGTAGAAGAGACGTCGCTCTCGTTCCTTTGCTTCGACCGGTCACAATCCCCATGATCTTCGTGATTGGACACCTGCACATGCAAAGAACAACACAAATACAAGCATAAAATCCAATAGATGCAATTATATATCAGTCAGAAAAGATATAACTCAACATCAATCATTACAAAAGACAATGAGAGTGGAACCATAATGACAGTCATCTATTATTGATAAACAACAAAGAAGAATACAACCATAGTTCTGACGTCAAATCCTCCTTTGGCTGGGTGATCAGCTACACAAGTCTTGCAAAGCTTGTTGGGATGGGAAACAAGCCTCTCTCTCCTTGGTGACAAGAATCTCCTCACTTAGATTTGGCCTTATGGATGCAAAGAAGGCTCTTGCAACTTTAATCTCTTGAACTCCTGGAACTCCTACTATCACTAGCACTAGCTTGCCCAAGGCATAGAGACAAGCTTTTATAGATAGAGGGGAAGGAGATAAGATCAATCACAATTTCCGTGGGATTGGCTTTATCACTTAGAAGCTTCCATGAAAGGTGGCAAACCACTTCCCTTCTATGGAGATTCGAAGCCAAACCATCCTAACTCAACACGGATTCAGTTGGTGAATGGGTTAGGGAGAACCTTCGGAAGTTTGTTTGTTAAAAACTTTACCCAACTGGGTTGGCACGAGTGCGACTCTGAGACAGAGCGCCAACTGGCGCGCCCTCTTTAGAGGATTTCCCCCATTGGCGCGGGAAGTACACTGCGGACCCGCGCTAATGCAAAAAGGGTTGTTTTTATGGGTATACTGCAGGAGATGTCTTTAGGGCATATGAAGCTCACACTTAGAGGAATACAATGCAAGTGGTTTCAGGTTATGTCACTTCTCACAAGTCCCGGAATGAGTCCTCCAATGTACGGGAGAGGGGAAACAGGGACGATGATAAACGGTGACAAATTACTGCGTAACAGTACATACCCACTTGATTGTTCTTTGAGTATGACCTTCTAGGGATATTCTTATCTTGGGTTACCAATCCTCAAAGAATATCGGTCATCTTGCCTACTATTGTCTTGGATTCCCTACACATCCTCAAAGCGTATCAGATGCCAGATGATTACCTAATCCTCCCATTCTTTGTTCCCAAGTAAATACAGGAATGTTATGTCTAAATTTCCATTCATGGCCTTCATCTAGACTTATGGTTGTTAGTATTGGTCTAGTGCATGACCCATGAAATGGAAAAGCACAATTTTCACTCCATTGTAATCAGGGGTGACCCAAAACTCCCACTTGATCAAGGAATTGTTAGAGCTCCCTCTTAACCAGGGACTCTTTCATTCATCAACAACTTCTTCTTCATGGATCCTCCAGCTGCTTAATCTCCTTTCTTTCTTTTATGTCATGAAGTCTTTGTTCGAACTTCTTCTAGGTAGGGCACCATCCATCGATCACTTTCCTTCCTGGTTTGTCATGTCATTACTTCCTTCATGGAAAGTGTCTTTATTATCGTACATCAAGTTTTCTTGTCATATGGCTACTCCTTTGTCATTTGTCTATGCTTCAGAATACTCTTCTCATGGATGCTTCGTTGTATTTTCTTGTTTACATGCTTCAACCTAGTAGCCCATCATGACTTCATCCTAATATTGCTTCAACATTACTTTTTCTTTTGTTGGATGGCTTTTTCATCACGACGTCTTTGTAGAGTAGAATCATTTATCTACATATTTCATATCTCCAAGGCCTTCATAGGTGTCAAGGGTCCTTCCTTCCTTTTTCATAGTTGTCCTGCCTTCTTTCGGGAGATATCTTCAAAATATCTTGTCAGATAGTGATTCTTGGTGATCATGGTGTTCTTCACATGCTTGATATCTTTCTTCATTTTCTTCTTCTTAGATATATGGGTCAACCATATTATGCTTCTTGTGAGAAAATTTCTTCATTGCTTGCTTCCTAGACTAGTCAACAATCTTATACTCCTTATGTGAGCATATTATTTTGTTGACCTTAATTGCAATGTAGTACATGCCTTTGAGCATGTCCTTAGTGAAAGAGATTATTTCATACTTGATCATGTTTATAGAACTATTCCCATGACTCAATAATACACAAAAGATAACATGACTAAACTTTGATACATACATACCTCATCTTGATTCTCCTTTGATCATCTTAGCTTCATTTGGTTGTCCTTGGTGTGGCCCTTCTTACTTCACCTTAGCTTGCCTGCACATCATATTTTTCTTGAATCCCATGAGTGATATGTTGGCATTATGATACAGGTGTTGTCCTTGATGGCAACTCACATAGATGAAAGTTCACAGTGCAATAGGTTAACAACAAAGGATTACAGATCAGACTCCAGAGATTGAAGAAAGAGAGGTATACACTGGTTCACATTGTCAAAATAGAGTATACACGCGGGAACACAGAACAAAAAGAGCGCATACATATACACGCACTTTCACAGAAGGAAAAGCGCGTATGGGATGGAAAATCAAGATTTTGGTCCAAGGTATTTGGTCCGTGGTATTGACCCTAGGTATTTGGTCCAAGGTATTGGTCCTAAGTGTTTTTGGTCCAAGGTATTGACAAAGGGCCTAAAGCTATATAAGGAGGAGAAGATCATAAGGCCAAGAGTGGAAGTGAATAAGATTATAAGGAATACATCTATCTAAAGTATATTTTATGTTACAGGGTTATGTTTGGGACCAGATTTGAAATATTTATGTGCACCTTGAAGTTCAATATTGGATCAAGATCATAAGACCTAAAATGACTTATTCTTGAATGATCTGATATTGGTTGAGGCTAGATATGATTTTTTGCGCCTGCTTTATTCATTATCTATCATGATCTAGGTTTGTCTGAAGTCTGGAATTGCATCAAAATTCTGAGTCATTATTTGCAGATCTGTACACAGGTTCATCTCGGCCAAAGAGCATATACACGCAGGTTCTGTTCTTTCAAGTAGCATATACAAAAGAAAGGCTTGATGTTCAGAGATGACTGCTCTATCAGATCAGTATTACTAATTTATTATTGCTACTATTTTACTGTTGTCTGTCAATGAAGTCTTCTTAGATCTGAATGTAAGTTTGAATGCATAAGGAGGTTGATATTTGATTTATTGTATAAGTGAGAAGAAGTGTTTTCTGTTGCCTGCCTTTGTAAAGTTCTGTAAGTTGACAGTAGATGTTCAGTATATTGATGGTTGGTACAGTTTGTGCTTCAGAGATTTTATGATTCAGAATCTTTAGAGGTATACGCAGGTTGGGCTGAAGGAAGTTGCGTATATACGCAGGTTTTTGTATTGAAGTAGCATATACAGTATGACACATGAATTTTTGAGGTTTTAGTTGGTTCTGAATGTTGATGCATGTTTCTAGATTCAGCATAGTGTTCTAATGACAGTGATTTGATTATTTCATATTAAATGCATGTTGGTTGATGAAGTTTGAGTTTCTAAATTTTTGATGGGTTATTGATGAGTCAAGGTCTTCATATGTTTTGATATGTGCCAGGAGCATCCAGTCTGAAAATTCATGAAACGTGGTCCCTGGTGAAAGAGTGGAGTTTTCTGTAGGCTGGCACCTACATACTAGTAAACGTATTGGCTAGTACAAGAGTTAGGGGGTTCTAGCTCCCTTCCAGTAGAAGCTAGAGAATGAGAGAAGGTTGTAACCTTCTATAGGTAGAAGCCTGCATATTGGTATGAGTCTGCACCAGTACAAGATTGTAAACAGATTTTCTTATTATTAAAAGAAGACAGAGATGACAGCAGCAGGTGGTTTTCACCCACATTGGGTTTCCACCTTAAATCTTGGTGTTCATGTGTGTTTCTTATGTGTGATGGTTTGTTTTGTTATTACTGCACATGGTTATTGTTTATATGGTTAATGAAGTACTCATGCACTGATTAAAGAAAAAAATATGATGAATTAATTGAATCATAAGTCTGTTGGATATACGCTGGTTGCCTTAAATACAGTTGCGTGTACACACAAGTTACCTTCAATGAAGTAGCATATATAAATCTGACTATGGAAATGAAAAAGTTATAGATTTGATAACACTGATTCACCCCCCCTCTAAGTATTATTTCCAGCATGATATTCCTAATGAGACATCTGCTTTGGTTCATGAACCTTATTTTGAAGATTCCATCATTGGATCTTAAAGACCCTTGCCTTGCAAATGTTTCTTTTCTTTTTGATGATGGAGGTCTTCTAAGATTCTTAATCGTGATGAATTTTCCTTTCATCGTGGATGAGGTCCTATACTAGGTATGCTCTTTCTACACGAATATCTTGAGCTATATCTACCATGCTCCTATATTCTAGAAGATATTTCTACCCATGAATTTTTATTCTCATTATAAATGCTACATATTCATGAGTATCTAGAAATCTATGTACTTCATGCTTCTAGATTCTAAAAGATGTTTCCAGCCATGCAATTTTATTTTATTCGTACATGCTCCTATCCTACTCAAAATTTTGAAAAAAGACTTGAAGTAAAGAGTTTGACCTAGTCATAGTAGATATTTGAAGGATCTTCCTTCATTTTCTTATTGTTTTCTTCTTTCATTTCTTGAGTCCTTCTTGTTGTCCTTCTTAAGCTTAGGACAATTCCTTTTGTAGTGTCCATATTCTTGGCATCCAAAACATTTTATTTTGGACATGTCTTTGTTGTTTGTTCTTCGTGGACCAAATTTTCCAAATTTAACCTTTCTTTTGACCATGGTAGGAAATGCTTGCTCCTTTAATCCCACATCTTCCTTTGCTTTAAGTCTAGTTTCCTTTCTCCTGCATAGAGACCACATTTCACTGAGTGTGTTTTTTTCCTTCCCTGCATATATGCTTGATATGAAATTACCCCAGTCCTCAAGTAGAGCATTAAGTACTACAATTGTCATTTCTCTATCAAACATGACTTCCCTAAGCCCTTGAAGTTGATCTCTCATTTCAGATATTTTCATGAAGTAGGGAGTTATTCATTCATTTGTTATCTTCATCTTGTACAATTCATTCCTTAGAGATATTAATTCTCTGGTTGTGGATACCAAGAATAACTCTACTAGCTTATCATAAATTTCTTTTGATGTTTCAAATTTGGAGACATATGGCCTGAGTGTGTTACAAAATTATATATTATAGAGCAATGGAACACATAAATATATTGCATAAATATAAACACAGAAATTACATAAAAACAAGAGAGACACAGATATACGTGGTTCACCCAATTTGGGCTACGTCCATGAAGAAACAGCCAGTCCTTCCTTTTATATTATCTAGCAAAATGAAGAGATACAACCTACAACAAATCCACTGTAATTTCCTCTTCGATCTCACACAATCTCCTCTCTCTTTCTCTCTCAGAATACACATCTACATAGACGCAATACAATTCCGTCATATATAGTGAGGGGTTTCCTTCTAGGGGAAAAAAACCTAAATTAAACATAACTTCTACTGTCAGATTTCCACCTAATGAACGGCCTAGATTGATTACAACATTTTACAAGGAAATTTTACATCTATTTTTAGCTTCGAGGGGGCTCTAAATAATCGCCATCTCCCCCACCTAGACCCCATGGAGGCGCACATAAATAGATGGCGTTGCTGCCACATTAAGAAATGGGGTCCAATGCGGTGATACCTCTGAATAAAGAAGATAATCAGGCTCCACACCCAACAGAGTGAGTCTCTGATTGATTCTATTAGAATCCTTTGATCTCTTGTCTCATCCTTAATGTACTTAGTTAAGGCTTGAGTTTGTTCCTTAGCAGGGATAGAGATATTCCCTCTGACATGTTCAAGGAGATCATTCTCCTTTAGAATTAAATCAGTCATCTTTGTTATCACAAAAAAATTGATCATCTAGCCTAATTTACTAGATGGATCAAAGTACACCATGTAAAGCCAATTTTACCATAGTAAAATTGCTTTCACTGTGAGAAATTACTTAATAAACCACCTTTGTTAAATAATTTATAATAAAACCCATGAAGAATAATTAAATAAATCACTATTTATTTTATTTTCTTCTAGGAATAATTAATTAAACCATTGTTCAATTATTATTCTTTATCATATTTGACCAAATTATGAAAAATAAACAGATAAATCATTAATTTTCTTATTTTTCTCTAAGAATAATTAATTAATCACTAAATAATTATTATTCTTTGTCAAGTTTGACTAAATCCCTTAGGAATAATTAAATAAATCCTTATGTGTTTATTATTCCTTAACTAATTCCTTGAGATGATAAATAAATCATTTATTTATTTATTATTTCTAAATAAAAGTTTAAATACTTTTTCCCTCCTAATCAAATATAATAAAATATTCCAAATGGTTATTCCAAGAATGAGGTTAATAATATTTTATTATTGCTCATTATTTGAGCATAACTCAATATTTTGCTATAAATAGAAGGGTTTTCCATTCATTATTCACATTTGATTATTTTCATTCATGCACTTATTGTTGTAACTCTGATTATTTTCATTGCCGCACACCATTTCTTGTTGGGTTTTCACATTATAGAGGAGAGAGACTCTAAAAAAGTTGAAGACGTTTGAGGATAGCCAAGCATTAGGGGATTTCTGAGGTCTAAATTGGGCCTCCTAAGAAAAATGTACAACCAAATTAAACTTTATAAGAACCAATAAGATTCAAGATGATGATGTCAAGCATGGGGGATGATTCACCATTTTTGGAGTAAAAAAGTACAAAGATTAAAAAATAATATATTGGGTAGCGGAGGTCCTGCGTAATGGTTTTGGGGCAGAAAGCCCAAAAAGTAGGATTAAATTATTGTAAAAACTCTGAGGTATGTGGAGCGCGAAGTATAATAGGATCAAGTCAAAGGGTAGTCTGCCCAAAAATAATGTAAAGAAATATAAATAGAGTCGACCCGTGCAGGGATCGCAGGCCAAGAAAGGGTATAAATAAAGCGCGGCTCTATGGGGGGAAAGGCAGTTCTTTTTGGAAAATGATGGAATGTAATGGGTTTTTGAAGAAGATAGTCTGAAAGCGTCTGTAAGTCTGAGTCGAGGGTTGGGGTAGTAGGTAGAGGCTCTACAGCTGTGTGCGCAGAGGCCTAGAAAGTCCACAGCTGTGTGCGCGGACCCCTGCAGCTGAGTGCGCAGGGCGAATCTGGATGTATTAAGGATAAAGTGGAAATAAAGATAAGTTCTTTCTGAAATTCTGCGTTTCTTCTGAGCTGTCATAATATCTGTTTAATTTAATCTACTTATGGTTTGAATGAATGTAAATCTAGGTTCATTTTAATGCGCGAATCAGTTGTGTTGGTTAAATGTTTGCTTAAAGACCCTGTTAATTTGTAACCACATCCTCCAATAGAATAGCGCACTAATAAGAAAGATATAACTAGCAATTGTCCCAAAAGGTACAAAGAGAGGCTGATAGGATTATTAAAAGGAAGAAACCTCTATAGATAGGCAAGCATATATAAAGCTCACTAGTGACGAAGGCAATAACCACGATGACCATCCCGTACCAATAGATTTGATATTAAAAGAACAAAACCAAAACCAAACCATTCATATTTAAATAAAAAGTAAATTACAACGTTTTACATGGTAATTGAAAAGCGGCGAAATTTGTGATTCGCAAATATTAAAACAAATCACTTACATTGCTAGTTGACACTACAATTAAAACATTAACTAATTGTAATTGAAAAGCGGCGAAATTTGTGATTTGCAAATATTAAAACAAATCACTTACATTGCTCGTTGACACTACAATTAAAACATTAACTAATTGTAAGACGCTTTTCGTAAACATTATTGTTATTATTTTTAATAAAAATAATTTATTTAATTATAGAAATTAATATTATTAAAATTTTGAAACTCATTTTAAATTCATATATTCTTGTATAACCAACTTGTATATAAAATATTTTTTTTAATAAGTAATTGATTTTAAAATTAATATATTTATTACTGATTTAGCCTTATATAAACCCACGATAGCCTCATATCAACCTCAACAATTTGCAAGGAAACTTCGCCTCGTCTATAGATGAACCAAAAAATAGTCTTGTGCAAATGGATATCTTTGTGTAGAAGGATGAATTTGGACCTTAGATTGTATTCTTTGAAGTTCAAACCCTTGCAAGGCTCAGAAAGGGTCCATAGAAGTCTATTAAAAGAGAGCGAAATAAGGGATTTCTACATCTGGGTGGAAACAATATCCCTCTACAATTGGTTTTTTCTACCGAGATATGGTATCTATTGAACAGTTGTATTTGTAATTTACAAGAAGTTTCATGGGGTTGTTTATGGTTATTTTAATTTTGACTTAAAAATACACGCATATATTTCCTTCCATTTTCTTATGCAAAAAGGCAAATACAACATGTTGGAAAGAAATTATGTGCTCGAAAGAAAATTGTATTCTAGGAGCTTCAATTTCATTTCTTGGAAGTTGGAAACATATTTTGAAAATTTAAATCCAGGAGCTTGAACTTCATATATTGGAATCATATTATTAGTTGAAGAGCAAATAAGATACAGAAATTTGAGAGTAGCCCACTGAAGTTGAAATGGCCCTTACAGAGTTCATGTTCGATTCCCCAAGGATAGAGTTCCGAACACATTACAAGGATCTATCAAACTGAACTTAATAAATATCATAAAGGTAACCTTAACATGACTTGATCAAGAAGGATGTCCAGAGATCACTATCATTATAATTTTATATAGAAGGAAACCATTAACAATTTAAAATCGAAAACTTCAATATTATAAATAGCGATGGATAAGAGAAATTTGCAAAGGACAAATGAATCTGGAAAATACAAATTTGCAACTCCATGGGATACCTGGTTAACTATGTGGACGAGCCGAAGACAAAAAGAACCATGTGTGTCATGATTTCATACAATATCTTTCAACTTGGATAAAAAAACCAAAATATGGCTTCTTATCAATTGTAATCTTGACATTATTGGACATGGTAAATTGATATTGGAATTGGATGTTTGTCCATATCTGCAAATTTCTAAGCAATTGAGAGTATTAGAATACAGATTAATAGCAGTGTGCAACCCATTGTGAGCGTCTGGAGCATCTTCCAAAGCTGAACATCCAAATGATATAAAACTCAAGTATGTGAATGTGACGAAAGGCTAAAATGCTGACATGTTTTTGTTGTTTAATGTAGAAGGAATCTTGCCATTTGGGCTCTAGAGCCCAACCTGCATTTAACCAACGAAAAACACAGAGCAGTGGACCATGTACTCGATTTTTTTTTGTTCATACCACAGAGAACTGTTCTATCAAGTACGCGAACCCCTGTTCTGGGGTATACTGCATTCAATGGAAAAACAACGCATCTCAACTACCTGCTTAACCATTCAGGGAACAGAAAATGCACCGTGTTGTTGATGCCTTAAATTTAGTAGACCTTGGCCATACTATGTTATGAAGTATGGCTCTGCTGGCTATCAGATTATTTTAGGATTGTGATTTTGGACACCAAGGTTTAGATTATTTCTTTATTATGGTGGTTGTAATGAATGAATTTATATTCCATTCATTCTTACTACATTTGGATAAATGCCCTTACTATTTTTTCAATAGGTTGTTGTAAACATCGACCTATCTAAAGTGAGAAACGTTTTTCTTTATAAAAATAGTTGTTGGTTGATTCATAAAACCCAAAACAAAGAGCAGTGGACCACGTACTTGAATACTTTCTGTTCATACAACAGAGAACAGTTCTATTAAGTATGCAAACCCTTGTTCTGGGGTATACTGCAGGCAATGTAAATGCAACTCATTTCCATACATGGGTTACAAGTTTACTCTATGTATACTGCAGGCAATGTAAACACAACTCAGTTCCATACATGGGTTACAAGTTTACTCTAAGGCATGGCCATTGAGAAACCTCAATTTGTAAATTAATATAAGTCCCATCACCCTATTTATTGTCCCTAAATTTTTTAATGAAATTAGATTTGAACTGAGTACAAATCCCATCTCGTCACCTCACTTCTTCTACCTAAACTCTTTAGTGAATCTAGAGTCTATCTGCATAGCAAAACTGTGTTCTTGGCAGTAAATATTTCCCTACATTATTGGATAGAGAATATGCAGATCACCTTGACAAGAATGGAACATTCAGGATACCGAAACAAGGTGGTTGAGGAGGCCTGAAGCCTCAAGGTATCTAGCCATCCAAGTATTTTGAGATTAGAATGTTTAGGTGGTTCAATCTTCGTATGGGTTCAGCAGCAAAAGATAGACTATGTAGCACTGACCTTACAAATGCACGTTGTGTAGTTTGCTGGGAGATGCATAACGGTTAGGCATGTTATGTGGATTTGCAAACTTGCCAAAACATTTTGGGTCTGGATTGCCGCATAGTACAGGGGTGTCTTTTTCTCTCGTTCACATAGGAAAAAAATTATCTTTTTCTCTCATTCACATAGGAAAAGAATTTTTTTTGGGGATCAAATGAATGAGTTGACAAATAGTAGTGGGTGAAAGGTGATAAGATTGATTGGCAATGTGCATACTGAATATGTGCTCAGAATTATCCCACAACTAAATGTCTGTTCATCCTCAACTCTTTAGGGCCCAACATGTGCCAAAAAGAACAATCTCAAAAGATTGCATGTCAGCCAAAAATGGCTTGACTTAAAATATAACAAGAGAACAGATACAATTGACATTGAAGCATTGAATTTAAATGATTTTTTATGCAGGGAGGCTAGTGAAGATATAATAATGTTTCAAAGCCATTGATCAAATATTGTGAATGATGGATGAAGATAAGACCTCTATAAACCACATCTGTTGGGACATGAACAAGGCCAAGGATGCCATTTCAGTAACATATAGAGGAAAGGAAGAGTAATGCATGTGGGATCGTTGATTACAGGTAGCAACTTCAATTACAGAAGCCATTGCATCCAGTTTAGGCTTCGTCATTGCATGGAATTGATTCTAATTTTTTGGTTGATTTTGAACATTTTATTTATTATTTAGTTTAGAAATTTTATTGTAGTTGTTCTCAAGTTTTTGTCATGTGGCAAGCTGGCTCTTGCACTTTGGCTCTCCAAGTCGTTGCCAAATCTGAATCATGTGATGTTGCTGTGGGGTTTGAATGATCCATAGTAATCTATATCTACCATAAACAATTGCAAAAAAGCAAAATCATCATGATAACCCAAATGTCTATAGGTCTTGTGTGAATTTTATGATAGGTGCAACAAAATATATAAGAGTTCAGTTTTGCAACAGTTAACGGAGGATTTAATCCCATTAAAACCTCCGTTAATCCCATGCTAGGATGTGGCCGTAATGCAATAATCATTCTGGTTTCAGAAACAAAATGGCTAAAAGCATGTTGAATTCAGCAAGAAAACTGATTATTCTGTACATAATTTGCTATATGACCTACCTATTTACAATGCTACACATATCCTTTCTATTTATTTACATGGCTGGAACGTAATAGATCTCTGACATTTTCCAGATTAGGCCTGCATGCATGCACGCTGAGAACATTATTTACTGTACAAATTGTAGATACCCATCATATCACACTTTGACAGTTACAGCCAGTCAAGCAAACGATGGGGTTTTCCTGCATATATTCTCCTCTTAGTCCACATCAATAGTGCAGAGATCTGCCATAGAGAGGTCCCAGGTTCGCCTCAAGCAGTTTGATAGACATTACAAAGTTACAGATGCCCGAAGTATCACTCACCAAATAGTTGATGATCTCTTTAGAAATGGAATTATTTACATGCCGAACATGCAAGAGATGGTTGCAGAACTATTTCAGACCAAGTGTTTAGCCATAAAATACCAAAATGCATATATGTATACTACAAGGAAAAGGAAAACGCCCAACCTATTTACTGATTACATTCACAGTCATACAAAACTCTGTGGAGAATATAACCACTGTAAACTATAAAGAGAAATTTAAACACTGTAATTCCATGATTTGCATAAATAGATCTTAACAAAACGAGAACAAAACAACAGAGTTTGGTCCAGAGCTAAAATGCTCAACATCCATAATAATCTGAAGACCCTGAAGTCGACAGGGACAAGTCACTCTAGACATGGAGATGTGTTTGTTAAGATATAACTAAACATATATACAATGAAAGTATTTGTTGGCTTCTAAACATATGTACAATAAAAGCATTCTATTATGTAGAGATGTAATTGAGAATGAGCAGCTAATCATATATGCATGATGGGCCATGGCATCGGCAACACCAATTAGTGTTTATTGTGGTGCCATATTGTGCGAGTTGTTCCTGCAATTGATGGCGCATTTGCCTGTGTGCATCCCTTTCATGGATGTGAATTGTTATCTTAAGTATTTTCCTTATTTTCTTTAACAACTTAATGGCTGGGCGCAAACGGTAAAGTGGCATTGATTGTTGTGGCAGGATCCTTGTCTGCATATCTTGTAGCGTAAGTTCTTGTTGCTGAATTTCTTCGCAACACTCATACAACCTTCGTAGGTAGCATGTATTCATACCTGTTGCCATCCAAAAAGGAAACATTGTAAGTGACAATGAATATGTTTGACGATTTTGTTTGAATATTCAAAATAAATTAACGATCCCAAACGAGTATAAAATCATATGAAACTAAATGTAATAGCAAGCAAATCTATGTGAAACTTCGTTATGTAGTGAGTGGTGTTTACCATGTGGGTAATTCTGGAAGACAGGTTGTACGATTGGTTAAAGTGTATTATCCTGAATAGATTTTGATGCAAGGAATGATTCCTCTTGCTGTCTACGCTTAAGATATGGATTCTTGTGCATTTGTGCAATGCGGGAGAATGGGAATGCTGGATTGATGTGTATGTCTGCTAGTGACCGCACTCTTGAAATTGCAGTGAATGTTAGCCCTTGTCGTTCTCTGGTGCCGATGTCCACTGTTGCTTTGTCTAATGTCATTCCTTGTGACTTGTGTATCGTTAAAGCCCATGCCATTTGAAGTGGTATCTGACGGCATGTACCCCTTGTGATGGGAGGAATGGGTACATATGTTGGGTGTGAAATGTCCCACGGTGTTCCTCTGTATTGTCGAAAGTCAACAACCACAAAGGATGGTAATGCTGGGGGCTTTGAGTCAATTGAATAAAATATTGAGATGACCTTCCCAAGCACGCCATTGACAAGGCCTGCATGTACCCATAAGTTGCTGGTGAGCATAACTTTTTGTTCACCTTTGCAGGCAGGTGCTCATCTTCTATTGTAGTATGAGTTTTTTGCCTTTGCTGTTCCGCAGAGCAAAGTGATACTGGGATGTTCAATTTTTTGAGCATTTTCTTATTATGCAAGACAACTGCGTTGTTTTTTGCGAATAGGTGCATGGACTCGTCAAATGTGCATTTCTCTTCATGTGTAAGAGATGAACTTGTTCTTGACATTAGGTGTTGCCAATCTTCAAGTGTAGATATTCCATTCCTAAGATTTGCAAGTATTTGCCGGAAAGCAACCTGGGACGGGCTAGCTCCTTGTAGGCCCACGACATCAAAATCTCTTGCCCATCCACATCACAATATCTGATTAGCGGCAATGCATCGTCCAAACTCCCACTGATGTGATGCTGAAGTCCGTTGGACATAAAATACTTGAAAATCTGCTAAACTGCTGTTGACTATTGTGAATAAGGACCTCTCAAGAATTTAACTATATTACTGATAGCATATGTGATATCAGGTCTCACACCTGAAAAATTGCTTAATACCAGCCCAATATTACAATCTATAACTACTCAAGATTTGACTAACATTGCCGAAGACATATTGCAATATCAAGGCTCGTTGTTATGTTCCAAAACTTTTAATCTGATCCTTTTGTAGTTTTAAAATTGTTTTGAAATAAAAATCTGGAAACTGAAAGTGCCAACAGTAGCATCAACAGAAATAAAACAACAGTAATGATTTTACCAGCAATGGTGCATAATCTAGATTCTTAAGGTGATCGATATCTCAGATGATAAAATGAGAACAGAAAGCAGTGCAAAAATGGGGATTAAAAAAAATGTCACTCAATGGTTTCAAAAACATCCAAAAAATGCTGTTGGAGTCTAGATGTTGAGGCTCCTAAGTCTGCTACAGACTCAGCAAATACTCTCAAGAACTCCCATATGAGAGCAGTCAGACCTGAGTCAGGTTTGACCCGAGTTTCAGCAAAAGAATTGAAAGTTGGGATTAAAAGCGCAAGGGGGAAAAGAGTCATGTTTTACTGTTCAGAAAATATTACTTCCAAGTCAAACATATTCATTCAGGAAACTCAATTTCGAATCCCTGAAGTCATTAAGAAACAGGAAAAAAAACAAACTGGAAGTTACCAGTCTGCGGACTCCAGGTTGTTTTAGCCATCCCGTGTCAAAGCTCATACCCCAATGAATCAGATAACTTTTGCACACACCCAATCTAACTGACCTCAGCCACTTGTGGGAATCATATTACCACTATTGCTTTCAAGGCAAACGTTTCTTGAAACAGTACTAGCAGATATCGTATATCTTTTTTAGTATAATCTGTAGAATTTTGAAACTTTTCCAACATTTCCTGTGAACTCTCATCAGGGAAAATAGATATGACAGATATTCATATAGAGATAACTTAGATCAACATCATGACATACAATTAGTCTCTTAAATTAAGAAAAAATATCATCCTGTACAAAGGTAACTATTCCATACACCAATATTGGCTCTGACTTTTAAGTTTTCACCTAAACTGAGAATCTTCCAAAGTTACCATGCAAAAGCATTAGTTGTAGAACGAAAACCCACACATGGAAATGCACTTCACAATCGACTAACTTAAACAAAACAAAAGTAACATTTGTCATTCTCTATTGTTGTTCTGCACAAAAGTGGTTTTGAGGGGAATATCAAAGGAAGAAGGCTAAACACTATGTTTTTATCCCTTTCCAGTTTGCCATCATCCAAATCGAGCCAGTCAATCTTTGTCAAAATTGCAAGTTTGAATCAATAAAATTGTTCGTTTTAATGCAGAAATGGATTTGGCACCCTTTAACACTTCTACTGCAAACAGATTGTAAAAATTAACATCTGATATGTGCAATTCCATCAAAACCAAAACGATTCTTGCTGGATTTTGGGATAAAAATACTGGTTTCCCTTCTTGCTACTTTAAGCAGCCGGAAAAGGACCATTTCATAGCACATTTAGACTACAACATAGTAAAGTCAAAAGATTTCACTAAAGAAAGAAATTTAGAAATGGTGCATAATCTGGATTCCTAAGGTGATCGATATCTCAGATGATAAAATGAGAAATATATTTTACTTTTCAGTCCATGAATATATGTTAATTTTCTTCCAATATCTCCTAAAATGGCAAATGAAATGCTACCAAAGTGGAGTTGGCTTTTATGCCCCAAGCAAAGCCACTCCAACTCTAAACAAAGGGCAACAAGCACTACTGTTTCTCAAGCCAAAACATCATATAACAATTTTCTGAATGAAATGCCATTAATTCATTTAGAAATTGATTATACAGAAATATACTGGGAAGAAAGCAGTATCAAAATCCTATTGAGGAAAAAGAACTACTCCGTGATTCAAAAACTAATTCCCCAAGAGAAAAGCAAGAAAGGGCAGTTCTAAGGGAAAAACACAAAAGAAGACTCTATTAAATCTATGAGAAAAACATTGACAACAATACCCAAAAATATTTCATGTCTGCAACTCATGAATCCAAAAGAAAACATATCTTCCTAAAAGCATATAGAAAGGAAGAATATAGAAGCCTCCTTAGACATCGTGTGCACGTAATGGATTGTCAACATGATGAGAGGCCATGAAACCCAAATCTATTTACATATGCATGGGTGTCTGCATATATGGTTGTGTTGTGCATACCCCATAATTTGGGATTCAAACATGTTCATGCACAAACACCCACATATAAAGAGAACAACAAGGAAAGTAAAACCCTTGCATAAGGCTTAACAACACAGGTGTTCCTGAATAAGTTGGTAGCCATGTGATTTTCATGGAATATATTCTCACCTGTAACTTATTAGGCGAGAGAAAGGAAAAAAATAAAAATACCGCCTACACCAAAAAAATAAAAAAAAAACCTACAACCTCCTAACTGTTTATAATTTGTCAATTGGGTTTATCGCGAGTGATTTGGAGGGATGATTGGAATCTTCCTTATCCAGTTTAATTCTGGAAAGTAACATGATGAGATTTGATGTAATGACTTTGAGCCCTCCCTATCCAGATTTAATTCTTGAAAGTAACACGATCAGATTTGATGTAATAATTTGTCAATTGGGTTTATCTCGGGTGATTTGGAGTAATGATTGGGATCCTCCCTATCTGTTTATAGTTTTTCAATTGGGTTTATCTCGGGTGATTTGATTTGTACTGATGATTGGGATCCTCCCTATCCAGATTTAATTCTGGAAAGTAACATGATGAAATTTGATGTAATGACTTTGAGCATTCCCTATCCAAATTTAATTCTCAAAAGTAACACGATGAGATTTGATGTAATAATTTGTCAATTGGGTTTATCTCGGGTGATTTGGAGTAATGATTGGGATCCTCCCTATCTAGAGGATTTAATTCTTGAGAATAAATATAGTCAATAGAAGGGCAGGAACATCCATAATTCATTTTCAATGTAAAAAACAGGACATAATCCTCATATGGAATATAAAGATATTTTCAATGGAATATAAAGATATTTTCAATGGAATATAAAGATATAGTCAATAGAAGGGCAGGAACATCCATAATTCATTTTCAATGTAAAAAACAGGACATAATTCTCATATGGAATATAAAAATATTTTCAATGAAATATAAAGATATTTTCAATGTAAAAAACAAGAACATCCATAACCCTCATATGGAATATAATGAAGATATTTTCAATGTAAAAACAACTGCATAAATATCACAAATCAAGACACTGAAGCAAACTAATCTCACCATTTTATGCTCAAGCATACCAAAGGGTTAAATAATGAACGTCAAAATTGAACAAAAAACAACAGCAGCACGCCGAATCCATTAGCTCTTCACAAATGAGATTCCTAATGGGTCTAGAAAATTGATAAAAAAATATTCTAGACAACAGATACAATATACTGGAAACAAAGTAATCTTGCTACTTTACAGTCCAATAAGCCAAAAGTATGAAAGAAGGTTGAAAACAACACCAACAGCAAAACGTACCCATAAACAAACAAATAACCAGAAATGAACGTAACCCATCAAGAGACATTGTAGTATGCCACAGATCTGAGATATCGAAGACAAAGCACCTGGTGTGATCCTCCGAAGCCACAAGTAAAAACATCCGTGCTTGTTAAGCATGGAATAATGTTTAAGACCTATTCTTCCCCAGCACAAAATCAAAATCAATACAGTTTAATCTTAGAATCTTATTGTTGCATGAACCAAAGAGCAAACAATTCCTTGCACCTCAGACAAATACAGATGTAACATTAATTTTAACCCACGGATCCTAGGTATTGAAGATAGATTAAAACATGAAGATATCTACAATACAGATCCCTAAGGTTAAGGACAGACAAAAGCATACATGCATACACACAATATTACACAGAGAGGGGCAGGCAGGGAAACAAATAAATTTGCATCTTTTTCAAAAAAGCAAAAGCTATGGAAATATATTTCATATTAATGATATGATGCAAAATCATGGAAAAAATTATTATTATGACGCATCTTTGATGGAATAGAAAAAAGAAATCCCCCACACACAGACCTTTCCTCACCAGCAGTGTCCCATATCTGGGCCTTGATCATTTTCCCATCAACATT